>OU015526.1:39203388-42125055 GCA_907165065.1 Caprimulgus europaeus | reverse complement strand
TAGTTTATCCATATTCCTTCTTCCCTCAGTTGAATAAATATTCAACCTGCAATTTTATAATTTATCACATAGAATAGGACCATTATATAAAATAAGAAGATTAAAGTCCATATGGAGATGAGAACATCTGGTCCATCCAGTTCAATGGGACCAGCATAAACATCCCAAAGGATATGACTAGCCTTTGCACATCACATTAGTGGGCATACAGATCATATGCTTCTGTATATAAAACCCTACATCTGTATGATTTCTCATAGAATCTTCTCTTTAATCATTCCTCTTGTGAGTCCAAGAGAATACAGGTACACAATGTACACCGTCTTAATGATTTACAAAATTATCTCTGCACATGCAACCTTTTATGGATTCCTGTAACTCCAAAACTGGAGAACAAAAACAAACAAGGAAACTCTTTAAACAGTAAATCTAGTGTAAAGCTTTTCCTGAAATGCAGAGAAATATGTAATACAAAAAGTTAAACTCTTAGACAACTTAGAATATAGAAGTCTTGTGGGGTTTTGTTGTTGTTATTTTCTTTATTATGTAGTATACTATCAGAAATAGTTACTGGAATGACATAAAGGTATTTTTTGTTCCTATGATTGTGTTACTGGACTGCATTGACTAGTCATAATTCCACAAAGATTATTTTCTTGCTTTAAGTAGATGCAACTTCTACTTCAACTACAGCAGAAGCTGCCAAGCAATAGACTGAAAGAAGTATTTGCAAAAATAAAGCAAAAAGGAGTTGCGGTTATCTCCTGGACCAAAGAACATTTTGTCTTCCATCTGTATTTGCTATAAAAGAGTAGGGTAAGCATTATTCACCCTCCAGATTCTCTGGTCTTGATTCAAATGTGCTCAACTTTACTGATATGTGAAAATATAAAATATAGTTAGATTTATTCATTTGTTTTCTGTATTAAGAATTAGATTTTAGAAAATAAGCTTAGCTTCATTTTGTCTCTGTGTTAGGTGGGAAACTTCAAGTTTAGATCGTTTTGTCTGTGTTGAGTGGGAAACTTTTACAATAACTAACAAGCTATTCCACACTACCAGCAAAGGCCTTGCGGTGCCTGGTGTGTGAGCAGTCTGGAGCAAGATAAGGAGGAACTGGTATGCAACACCTACAGTCAGAAGCAAGAGAGATGGCTTTGTTTTGCCTAGAGGTCTACAAGGGTGCTAACAAGCATCAACAGGAGGCAGTGAGCAAGCGTGAATGGGAGTGAACTTATGTTAATTTTTTTTTTTAACTAATTAGCTTAACCCATCCTAAATTTAATGAATATGTATGTGTGTGTACTTTAAATTATGCCTTTGTAAAAGAGTGGGGTGCACGGGGCCTTTTGGAGCGATCCACCCTGTCGCCCTCCAGGGAATAAAACGTGCCTGCTTTATAACTCTCTACGAGTTGTAAGGTTTGATTCCTCAGATCATTACTACACAAGATGAAAAAATTGCTGAGATAATCTATGCATACCTTTCACTCTTATTCCTATAGGTGTTGTACTGACATGAACATAATTCCAGTCAGTTATTTGCAGGCTATTAGTTTGAATATTAGACAGAAAATATGCATTTGGCAGCAACCAACTGGGTCAGTAATCCATAATTTGTTGGTCGTGATAGACACAGGACATTAGGGGATTGTAAATGAAGTGCTGGTGTAGCTGCAATTACAGTCAAAGTCAGCAGCACTGCCAGAGTTCAGGACTCAAGTTTGCTTTAAAATCTGTTTTCAGTGGTTTATGTAATTCAGCTAGGGTAAATTGCAGTTGAATGAAACCAGGCATGGAAATTGTCAACTCTAGTGCAGATTTCCTTCTGAGAAGGTTTCAAACAAGAATCTAGAACATAGCAATCATTAGAGAGGAAGTTTATTTTGCCAGATCTGATTAAGTAATAAATCAAGCATAAGCATTTGCAGCTTCCAAGAGTTTATTTTTTAATGTCTTGCAGCTTTGTTTTCAAAATACATTATCAATAAAAAGGTACTTTTTGTTGTTGTTGTTGAACAGCTGTGACTCCACGTAAATCAATGAAGTTACAGTGGTACAGAATGGTGTGAGACCACAACCAGAACAACAGTTTAACTTTGAAATTAGTACTTGTTCCTCATATGAGTAGCCTTAAATGGCTACTGTTAATAACATTATTCACTGTTTTAGGTAACACTAAAGCTTGGTCTCCTAAAGGGTCACATGATGTGAAAGCAAAAGAGGGAATTAGCAGAGCCTCCAATAATGCAAATGGCTATTAAATGAAGTTTTCAGCAGTGATGTGGCTGTCTTTCTTAGAATGTCAGATCACTTTATGGGCCTTCACTCACTTCATTTGGAGCTTTCTCTGTATTGAAAATTGAGAAGTTGAAGAAGAGGTCACTAGCCAATCAACACAGCAAATTGATTGTAATTACTCCAGTCCCCAAAGGTAATAACATTTTACTTCAAGTGACAGGTCTGCCTAGCCTTGTGGTAACCAAGGTCGCTGAACGACTTCAATCCTGTGTAAATATTGCACCATGGGAAAGGAAACTCTGCTCTAGGAAGACCTCTTTCTTGATTAAAACCTTTGGAGTTCAACATTAAGTCCTTGCTCAGTTCCGATTCCACTTTGGTGTATCTATCTTCTAGTACTGTATGCCTGTGCCTACTGTTATGTATTTATTTTCTTAGAAAAGAAGTAAAAGAGCAGATTAGATATCTTCTATTGAAAGTTAATGGGTTTTTTATGAGTTGTAATGCAGTGTCATCTTCTGGATTATGCTCTTTCTCTTCAAGATACCTTGGCTGTTATTAGTGCCATTAATTTTATAAACATGCTATTGAACTTATAGAGACAGATATAATGTTCTACTTTCATAGTGATCTGTGCTTAAGCCAAATAGAACAAACTCTCATTCATTTCTCTTTGGAATTAGACCTCTTTAGTTGTGATCTCAAGTTTTCTGTGTTGCTGGCATTCACTGTGATGGGATTTGCTTCTCAGAGATCGTAACATAAAATAGAAAGTGTTATAAGCAGTATTGCTACTAACAGTTGTTGACCTAAGCAGCACAACATTCAGGCTTGTTTCAGTTATGAGAAGAAATTCAATGTATTTCACTTATGTCCCATTATTTATAGAATCTGTTGTCTTGAGTACAGGATGAATTAAATAGGGACATTTTGTGCTCATAAACCCAAGACTTTTTCCACTAGTTCCTGACACAAAAATCTCTTATTATTGTTTCTGAGGTTGCATTGATAGTGTTAAACACTTTATGGGAATTTAGAGTGCATTGGTCTTGGAATGCTCAGCCCCAGTTTATTGCTGCATGAAAAGAGTTTTAATTAGATGGAGAAACTTGAATACTGTGACTGAAACAACTGACCAGTATGACCATAGAAAGACGTTAACTCTGAAGAGATGTATAACATGTGTATCTTCTTGATCTAATTCATAAATATTACAAGGCACTTTAGTTGTTCTATTGCTCAGATAAAAATGAATGAATGAGCTGAGTTTCTGAATGAAATGCAAATCCTTGAATTTGGTCTTGGTTTCTTCTCAAGTTCACACTTAGCTTTTAAAGATCTTTGATGATACTGTTTACTTTGTTTCAGTCTGTTGCATGTGTTCCAAGAAGTTTAACAGATTTCTCTTGGCTATGTTGCCTTGAGAATTCATTCTCATTGCTATGTCTTTGTGTTGCATACTTTGTAATTTAGAATTTATGTTCTTCCCACCACGCAGATAGCTTCTAAGCTCTGCCTCTGGACTTAGAGTTGTGCTCAAATGATAAATTTGAAGAAAATGTGGAATTATCAAAAAGTCTTTTTTAACTCAATGTCTTCACTTGGGATTATGACTCCTTAAGCTACATGAACTAGACTTAGATAGCAAGGGAACCTACACTTAAAAACTGCTAGCCTCTTACTGTGTGTTACTGGTTTTATTTGAATGGGGAAGGAGAGAAAACAACACCCCAGCTCCTCCAAAGCTTAAAAAATGCCAAAATCTTTCAGTTCTTTGTCTGCACTACATTACTTTTTGTTGGTGATATAAGCTTTTCAGATTCCTGCACTCAATTTTATGGCTGTTTAAACCAAATCAGGATTTAAGCATACCCTGTGGTATAACAGTACTTGACTACAAAGGGGAACTGCTGCAAGTAAGCTCTATATTAATCTATGTCATTTGTTCTAAATGCTCTTTTAATGCTAACTTCTTGCACAGACAATTTTAGAGCATGTGTCCACCATACAGAGTGCAGAAGTTTCCATGCCAGCTTCAGAAATTGAAGCAGTACAGTTATGTCACAGCTGCATTGCAACAAATTTGATGAAGCTATACTCCTTTGAGATTGATCTGGTTAACAACTCTTATAATATCATGCGGATATACCAGCTCTGTCGGAGGTAGCTGCAGGCTGTCGGTGCTTTATGCTGCTAAATAGTGTAGATATGTTTTTCGATAAAAGAGTAGGTAATGTAATCTGTTTAGATTAAAGTAGGATTGTTTGCAGCAAGGAATTCTCACCAAGTATCTAGTGCACTGTGTATTTCACACAGGTTAGTGTGCAATATAACATCTCTGTGTGGGCAAGCTATCAGTCTCAGGATAGTGACTGTGTGTCCCTCGTTGCCTCACCAGTTTAAACAAAGGCACTTCTGTGACCAGGGAGTAGTAAATTGTTAGATTTCAAATTCCTAGCATCTCCCACTAAAGCACTGCAGCTGTTGAAATGAACGGTTACAAAACATTTGTATAGTGGCAGGAGAGCATTTTATTTCTCTGTTTGTTTAGGATCCGTGCAAAAAATCATTTCTTGTGTTCGTTATACATTAATGACACTATGCAAACTACACTTCATGATGCACTTGGGTACAGTAACTTAGTTGGATGGTTGAATGAAATTTAAATAAGCAAAGAGAATGAACTAATGGAAGATCCTCAAGGACTAGCTGATACTTTTATTTATAATTACATCATACTACCTAAATTTGTGAAGCTTTTTGTTCATCACACGCATTGTGTTGTTGAAATGTAGCATTTTAGATTTAAGTATAAAATGACCACAGTTTTTCTTCTGTGGAAATATGTTACTTTGATTTGCGTGGTGTGTGGTCTGTTGTTTTGGGTTTTTTTAATCTTTAACCCACCACCAATTCTAATGCCTCCTGAGAGCAGGCTCTCTTGCTTTTAGCAGGTACTGCTTCTCCACTTAGAAGAACTCTACTTACAAAATAAAAATAATACCCTAAGCACATTTAGAGAGGACAGGAGCAATGGAGGGAAAAGTAGCAATATTTAATATCCAAGGGAAAGAAAAGTGCTTAGCCTGGGAACTTGGAGTAGTCTGTGAATTTGGTTTGAGCTCAAGGGGTGACTGTCTAGCAAAACCGTATTCCATGTCATTTTTCCTGCTCTCCATCTGGCAAGCTCCACCTGTAAGGAGTGCCAAGTGCTGGGACATGCTCTGTTGGCTGGTCTTGTGAAGAAGTGGAGTCGTCTTCTGGGACTCCATCTCCTTACTCAGCTAGGGTAAAGGTTCAGGTAATTCCTTCAGGTCTGCTACTGCCAGTAGTATTGCACCTTTTCATCAACAGCTAACTTCTGTCATTTCTTCTTGTGAAATTCTCCTTTGCAGGTCCTCAGTTTGTGAGTTCTGAGCCTTGCCTATTGGTGCAAAGCTTCATCTCAGAAACACTGTTTTCAGTGGAAGAAAAACAGTACTGTGTAGAAGTGTTAAGTAAAGCATTCCCCTCTGTGTGGTGGACACTCTTTTCTCTTCTGACCAGTTTCACTGGCCAGTTTTCTGTTTTAGTGATTTTGAGGACTCGTAAATAGTCATCCAAATAATTTGCAGATTAATATCTTTCTAATCTCCATAAGGTATTTACCTAGAATACCAGCTGGACAGAAGCACCAGGGATTCTGGATAGCTCCTTCTTTCCTAGAGATTAACTGCTATGTTGTAGGCAAAGCTTATCCACCTATTTCTGAAAAAATGTGTGACCTGGAACATCTAGAACATCCACTTTCAGTCAAATAGTGTGTGTTGAGGCCTCAAGGATTATCTGCTGCCCCTGAGGAGTTTTCATTCCTTCCGTATTTTATTTAAATACAATCTATTTTGAACTCTCCCAAGATACTTTCACAGATGCTTCTATTCTTATGCAATGGAAGGCATTCGTTTTTCCGATACTCTCAATCAATTCAATCAATATGATTGTCAGCTGCTAGTTAAAAAATGGACTTGGATATAATTAAATTTTTTTCACCTACAATCTGGTGGGCTAGTTTCTAATTCATTTTACTGCTCTCCCGTCTGCTTTTATTCATTACAGGAAATTTAAATGCCCTATTTAGTCTGAATATAATGTTCATTTCCTTTGTATCTGTGAAAGCAGTCATCGCAAAGAAGTCATTAGGTTTAATGTTAACCTTTAATGGGATCTGTGAATATGATGAACTGCTCTATGAGTTGTCATAAGTTTGCATAAGACATTTATATGTTACGAAACCTGTAATTGATTAGCAATATAGCAGTGCATTTACAGCTTCAGGACAACATCTAAATTTTCTGAGGTTTCGTGGATGTTGTGAAGTGGTTTTGGTCTTGAAAAGCTGACTTTATTGCTCTAGATTCTTTTTTAATTAATCTTGAACGTGACAGGACTCTGGCTTGGGGTTTCAGTCCCACTGTTTACTAATACTGCTAAACGTAAGTTTCAAGCACTGTAATACATGTTTGGTGGGGGTATTTTTTGTGTTTTTTTTTCCTTGAAGAGCTGGAAGCATTAGACATTTATTATTTACTTTGCAGTACCTTATACTTCTGGCACTAACTGGGCACTCTGGAACATGAATCAGCATAATGAACTGCAACAAGAGTATCCGTGACTCAATAGACAACCTGCTTAATAAATGTTTATTGATTTAAATTACAGATTATACATGTGCATGACATACTGAAATAAATCAGAGCTGATTATGCATCTGTCTACACTAGACTACATGTCTAAAATAATTGTGGCGATATTTGAAAGAAGGCAAAAGGGTTAACAGGTTGAGGGATCAGCTGGTGGGTTGCTGGGTTTCTTTCTGAAGCCAATCAGCTGCAGCACCCCTAGAAGGAAGTTTCTGAATATACTCCTGAAGACTGAAGGCAGTTTTTCAAGTGCTTTACTTTCAGTACATTTTCAAAGACCTTTACCTTGTGGGAAAGTACTACAGGCCGCAGCTGGTGCAGGCAGAAATAAAGGCACTTACTGTATGACCCAGCAGTAAGTTTGGCTTTATGCCTCTCTGCTTTGTGACATATTTCCATGGCCATATTGTATGAGAAATTAATTTTTTTCTTCCTCAATAAACTGTTGACTCTAATCGACTATTAGATGTACAATGCATGTACCTATCATAAAAATTTTCTTATACATTTTGTGCACAATTGCAATTTTCCTTATTCTTCATGACCTTTATCCTTTCTCCCCAGCCCCTGGTTTAGTGGTCTTTCACATATAGAAGACATTATTATGTTCATAGCAAAAGCATATCTGAAAGCTCCACTTTTTAAATCACTGCCTTTCAGCAATGATTTCTGGGCACTATTGCAAATAACTGCACTTCTGTGTGACTGCTTTAACTATCTGAAATAATACAGAAATAAGGTAGATCCAATTGACCTGTGTGATTTACATTCTCAGGTCATCTATTTCTAAGGGAAAAAAGGGATTTTAGGATGCCTAATGATGACAAAAGTGATATATATTATAAGTGGGTTTCTTATATTCTTACTGTTACTACCTGTGTTTAGGTAAGGTCTGCTTGATTCTTTTTGAGGGGTTCAGAGATTTGATCTCCACATAATCTGAAGGATCTAGAGAACAAATCTTATGAGGAGTGACTGAGGATACTGGGGTTGTTTAGTCTGGAGAAAAGGAGGCTGAGGGAAGACCTCTCCTTGAGGGGAGACTCCCTTAAAGGAAGGTGTAGTGAGATTGATCTCAGTCTTCTCTCCCAGGTAATACGTGATAAAACGAGAGGAAACAGCCTCAAGTTGTGCCAGGGAAAGTTTGGATTGGATATTAGGAAAAATTTCTTCACCAAAAGGGTTGTCAAACATTGGAACAGGCTGTCCAGGGAAATGATTGAGGCACCATCCCTGGAGGTATTAAAAAGATGTGTAGATGTAGTGCTTGAGGATAGGGTTTAATGGTGGACTTGGTAGTGCTAGGTTTACAGTTGGACTTGATGATCTTAAATATCTTTTTCCAACCTGAATGATTCCATGATTCTATAAAGAACACATCCCATAGCAAAGGGAGATGTAAGATGAACACCAGTCATCAGCATTTCCTCTTAGTTGGCTTCAATGTAAGCAGGTCAATCACAGCCGTGTAACTGTACCCAGTCATACACTTGCTTAGCTCATGTGTTCTGTTCAGGGCTGGGGGCATTGCTACCAGCCACCTCAAAGTGGCATGGGTACACACCAGGATGTTTGCCCAAGGATAAACATGCAGCCAATTCAGAGCACTTTGTGCTGTTAGAGCTGCCCAAATGGGTTTATTTGTGATTCTAAATTTTCTCAATGAATATGACCAAAAGCCAACAGGCATAGCAGGTGGGAGATGGGGGACAGGTGAGGGGCCATGTGAGAGGCTTGATATGGTTCTGTCTAATTGTTTTCTAATTTCTGCACCTGCATTGTCCAGGTGAGAGCACTGATAAGCTCGGACAGTGAACTGGGCAAAAGAGCTACTCCAACAGAAAAGCAACCATGCCAACTCCCATCCTCACTCTTCTGTGTTTGGAACATAAGAAGTTTTATGTGTACTAAAAAGTAAAGCTGGATCAGTTCTACTGTCTGATTTATCAGGAATTTGCACAGGCTAATGCTGGGGAAGCTGGAGCAGGTGGGTAAATGATGTGAAGGTGAGGAAAGGATAAAGGGCAGTGACAGTCTTAACCTGCTTGTTGGACTGTATTCTCAGTGTCTTTATAGAGTTGCTTAGTTGTCCTGATGATCCATCTGATTTGTCTTTTTACAAGTGTGAGAATCTTATTAACTCCTCATAATTATTTTATATTTGGATTTGCTTAAATTTGTTTTATCATATAATCTTGAACTGACTGCTGTCTAAAGAGGATTCTCTTGAATCCTCATAAATATTTTGCTCACTTGGTGTTTTGGATCTCAAACTATTTCTTGTAGCTATATTGACTTACTGAATGGTTTTATTCTATTTAGTATATCAAGATGAATGTTATGTTAGCAAAGGGGAAGTTCAATGCTCCCTATTTATTTAGAGAACTATGATACCTTTTACTAATTATGTTGGTTGACTGCTGAGTTTTGAAAATGTCAGCTGCCTTCCATGATTCTTTGATGCCATTCATAGAAGTAAATATTAATAGCACTTACTTCAGAAGGGTGTTGCATGCTAAGTTAATGTTTGTAAGTTATTCTGAAACTCAAAGATGCCAAATAGTCTGATGTAACAGTGTTTCTAGTGTTAAGTATCATCCAATCTCTATATTACATATTCATGTCCTTTAACATGGGAAGGGAAGGGAAGTAGAATGTAATGCTCATTGATGTTTTAAAATCTTTTATTAGAGCTAATGTCTTATTAATAGCCTGGAAAAGCTTCTTTGCAGATATGAGGTTCAGTTCCTTTTCTGCTACTTTTGAAGTATAAAGATTGTATAGAACAGCTATTACTGCTTCATAAACAATTTCTGGGATGAATTTGCAGATTTACTCATGTCTCATCTTGGGGTAGTCCTAGAGATACTATTTCATGAATATGTAGAGTATGTTTGCTATCACTTTTTTATGCTGTAGATTCATGGTAAATTCCTAGTTTATTCGGAAAGACCTGCTGTGGAATATTCTCTGTATAACACATGCTTGTTTCTTTGGCAACTCAGACTTTGTTATTTAAATGAAATGAATCTGCAGTGCAGTATTACTATGCTTTGAAACCATTAAATGGCATTTGTAGTTCCTCTGTTCTACTTTACAATGCACACTGGATTACAAAAAAATAAAAATTCTGTCACCAGATTTATCTCTATCATTCAAGATCTTGCTTGCCACATTACAGAAAATTTTCTGTTGAGTCAGCTCCCTTCCTCTTTGTGTATAAATACCTATGCTATGTCCTTTTTAACCAGAGATCTTCAGAATTGTGTGCAGTTTTGACAATTTACCATTTTTCTTACACTGTTGCTTCTCTTTGGTTCTCATGGTTGCCTTATACTGATCTATATTTCAGTTTCTTTCTCACTATCATTTCCTCTACTGAAGATTCCCTAATGGGTTTGGAAATAAAATTATCAGGAAAATGAGTTTTTAGTTTGAAATTATCTGTAGTCTAGGAAAGGGATGAGTCAATCTTGTAGCTGAAATAAAGCAGAATTTAGAAGAACCTATGTATTACTGCAGGTAATTTGGTAGAACCGTGAGTGGCAGAGATGTCTACATGAAATAAGAAATACTTCGAAGTAAGTTAACTGAATTCAGTGGGCAAGTGTATCAGTAATAAATTTGGAAGGGAAAATGAACAGAAATCTGCACAGAGTTGAAACCATTATTGCAACTGAAATGAGAATGTAAACCATGTTATTGAGAAAAATACCAGTGGTTGTGAAAATAAAATTTATCTTTAAAATTTATTCACTAAAGTGCTGTAGAACAGACCAAATATGCTACAAAATACTTTTTTTTTTTTTTTTTAAAAAAGACATAATGCAAATTGCATTTTAAATGAGCAAAGAAACTGTTATGTAGTTTTACATGAGGAAAACACAGGGATAGTAGAATCTGGAGTTCTGCTACAATGGTTATTTGCCTCCATGCTTATTTGTCACACTTATTACCAGATAGATTCCTAAAAATCAATTCCTTGAAAACTGCTGAAAATAAAGTACTGAAATACTGAAAAAATATCGAAAGCGATTGTAGCTTGAGTATATAGGAAAATTTAAAAAAGGTGATATTGCTTACAGAGGCATCAAGAAGAGAGCAATACTTAAAAGAATCTTATGGATTGAATACAAAAGTCTTCTACCATAATTAAAATACAACATAACGTGATTTCCAACACAAAGGACTGAAGACTAAAATTTGTTATATGGTTTTTTGTAACAGAAATTGCTTCATAAAACTGGCTACCTGGGATACTAGTCTTCTGGAAGTTGAGTGGAATGAAAATTTCTACAGGCAATATACTTTAATAAGAAAATGAAGAATAGCATAGATGTGCAAAAAGAAATGTTAGCTTATTGGATATAGACAGTAAAACCAGCCCAACAAAACAATATGGATTTTGATCACAGAATTTGGATGTCTGATGTGATGCTGCATGCATTAATAAAACTGAAGTAATGGGCAGTTAGCCTCCATTTCCCTTCCATGTGAAAGTGTAATTCTACTGGGTGATCTCCTGTGATTTTACTACTAGCGTATGTGGATGTGATAATGGAGAGATGTTTGAAAGTTGATGCCTCTTGCTAGCCATGAGATGGCTATCTCTTATGCTATCCCTTTTCAGTGTGAAAAGGAAGGGTTGAGATTGTAACCTCACACAGTGAAGCACGCTTCCGCATTGAAAATTGAACCACTTCTGAATGGCACAGTGATCGCAAAAATAAAATTTCTGGTTTCTGTAACCTGCTTGCCTGCCTTCTCAGCAGTCTGCTGGGATAAGAACAAAGCTCTAGAAATTTCTGTTGAATCTAGTCCTTCTCTGTGACAGGTAAATGCATAATTTAATTCCTTTCATTAATATTTTTTAACCTTTTCTATTGCTGTCTCACTGTTTAACTCTTGTTTCAACATTTTTCCTTCAAGAATGAGAATGTCTAAACTGTCCAGTCCTTTGGGTACCATGGCAGGAGGTGATGTTCAGGATGCAGCATGTGTGCATTGTGTGCTGTTAAGAAATTGGAGGGGAAGTTTGACTCAAGCACTTTTGCACACGAACCTTAAGTGTAAGACAAAATCAGCCAAGAGAGCTAAGCTGCTGTAAATAATGTAGATGCTCAGTGTAGCTACATTAGTACTTTTTTTCAGTTACAAAAATTCACTCCTTCATTTTGAGACACATTTTTCATTTCACTATTAAGGCCTCCCTTCTGTATTCCATTTCTCACTTTCTCCTGTATTAGTTATTCATAACCTTTATATTTCTATGATTAGCACAGGCTACAACATTGTCTTTCTTTTTATCTTGCTCATTTTTACTCCAACAGTGAAATATGCACTGATTAGACTGGAGCAAATTCTTCATCCTGTAGTAGCTTATATAGCCCCTAATGTAGACATTCCTTTTTTACAATTCACTTATTCTTTTTTTTTTTTTCTGTATGGTGCTTATACTTACAGTCTTTTCCTTTATAGTGTATATAGATGCAGATCAGTTAGACCCTGTGCATCCACTTGATTTCTAGACATCTTCCGAAACTAGCTATACTTTTCAAATAATTTATTTTTTATAGTAATGTTAAGGGTTTTTTTTTCCTTTTCTATTAGAGTAACTTAATTTTTTTCTGTTCTTATTATCTTCTCAGTTTTTTCTTTATTTCAGTATTTCAGTTTAACTTTTTCCCATCTGTTAATTGTTAATAGAATGTCTGCTTAAACAAAATTATTTTTACTGCTTTCTCCTCTTTCACATTCATCACCACTCACATTTTGTAGAGCAGAACTGACTTCAAGACTCAAGCATAAATATATATTGTATCAAAAGCAAAACCACTGGTTGGCATTAAAATTCCAAGGTAGCTTCTGTGATACAATAGAATAAAATATAAAACTTGCATATAAGAAGTACTATATATAGGAATGCCACAGTAAAAATTCCGAGGAGCCTCGTAATATCAAATGAGAAGAAAGTGGTGAGAATCATTTGAGTGAAGATAAAGAACAATAGGACTAGTAAAAAAAGATTTTGTTACTTTAACACAAGTATGCTAGCCACTGTGCCCACCAAGAGGACCTTTTGGTTTAACCTGTTCCTGGAGCAGACGTTGCTTATCGCCAGGTCTGACAGCCTCTAATGAGGCTGACTCTTGGGCCCTTTTCCAAAGAGCTGATCTCCAACAATCCCCCAACCTGTACTGATACATGGGATTGTTCTTCCCCAGATGCAGTACTTTACACCTGCTCTTATTGAATTTCATTAGGTTTCTCTGTGTCCAAATCTCTAGCCTGTCCAGGTCACATTGGATGGCAGCACAGCCTTCTGGCATGTCAGCTACTCCTCCTCGCAGTAAAGTTGCTAAGGAAACACTCTGTCCCTTCGCCCAGGTCATTGATGAATACATTGAATAGGGCTGGACCCAATACCGACCCCTGTGGGACACCACTCGTCACAGGCTTCCAACTGGATTCTGCCCCACTGACTACAACTGCCAGCAGGTCAAGGGAGGTGATTCTGCCCCTCTACTCCACTCTCGTAAGGGCCCACATGGAGTGCTGTGTCCAGTTCTGGAGACTCCAACACAAGAAAGTCATGGACCTCTTAGAATGAGTCTAGAGGAGGCCACAAGGTTGATCCAAGGGCTGGAGCACCTCTACTCTGAGGACAGGCTGAGAGAGTTGGGGCTGTTCAGCCTGGAGAAGAGAAGACTCTGGGGAGATCTTATAGTGGCCTTCCAATACCTGAAGGGGCCTACAAGAAAGCTGGGGACAGGACAAGGGGAAATGGGTTTAAACTGGAAGAGCGTAGGTTTAGATTAGATATTAGCAAGAAATTCTTTCCTATGAGAGTGATGAGACACTGGAACAGGTTGCCCAGAGAAGTTGTGGATGCCCCCTCCCTGGAAGTGTTCAAGGCCAGGCTGGATGAGGCTTTGAGCAACGTGGTCTAGTGGAAGGTGTCCCTGCTGATGGCAGGGGGGTTGGAACTACATGATCTTTAAGGTCCCTTCCAACCCAGACCAGTCTATGATTCTATGATTCTAACTCTCTGAGCTCTGCCCTTCAGCCAGTTCCAAATCCATCTCACTGCCCAATCATCCAATCCACACTTCTTAAGCTTTGCTGTGAGGATGCCATGGTTGACGGTGTTGAAAGCCATGCTGAAATGGAGGTAGACCACATTCACTGCCTTCCCATCATCTATCCATCTAGTTATGTTGTAAAAGGATATCAGATTGGTCAAGTGTGACTTCCTCTTGGTGAATCCATGTTTACTGCTCCTGATAATCCTCTTTTCCTCAACATACTTTGAGATGGCACCAAGAAGTGGTTCCATCACCTTTCCAGGGATAGAGGTGGGGCTGGCCAGCCTATAGTTACCCAGGTCCTTCTCCTTGACTTTTTTGAAGACTGGAGTGACGTTAGTTTTCTTCCAGTCCTCAGGCACCTCTTCTGTTCTCCAGGGCTTCTCAAAGATGATGGAGAGTGGCCTAACAATGACTTCTGCCAGCTCCCTCAGCGGTCACGGGTGCATTCCTTTGGGGCCCATGAATTTGTGGATGTCTAGTTTACTTAATTGATCTCTAACCCAGTCCTCTTAAACTAAGGCAAAGTATTCCTTTCTCCTGACTTCCTCTGTGGTCTTGAAGGTCTGAGACTCCTGAGGGCTGGCTTTAGCAGTGAAGACCGAGGCAAAGAAGGCATTCAGTAACTCTGCCTTCTCTATGTTCTCTGTCACCAGGGCACTCACCTCACTCAGCAGCAGGCCCACGTTTCCTCTAGTCTTCCTTTTGCCTCTGATATACTTGAAGAAGCCTTTCTTGTTGTCCTTGACCTTCCTTGACAGGTTTAATTCTAAGGAGGCCTTAGCTTTCCTAATTGCATCCCTACATCCTCTGACACTATTTTTGTATTTCTCCCAAGTGGTCAGCCTTTTACATGTTCTATAAACTTCCTTCTTCCACTTGGTTTTATTCAGTAGTCCCTGCTTAACCATGCAGGTCTCTTGGCTCTTTTACTTTATTTCTTACTCTTTGGGATGCCTCAGTTTTAATCTTAGAAGAAATGGTGCTTGAATATTAACTCGCTCTCTTGGGCCTGCCTACCATCTAGTGTCTTATCTCATGGGACTTCTCCAGGCAGCTCCCTGAAGAGGCCAAAGTTAGCCCTTCTGAAGTCCAGGGTTGTGATTCTTCTTGTTGCTCTGTGCCTGCTGCACAGGATCCTGAACTTCACCATCTCACGGTCACTACAGCCAAGGCTGCCCCCTACCTTCACATCCTTGACCAGCCCCTCCTTGTTTACCAGTAAAAAGTCCAGTGGTACTCCTCTCCTTGTTGGCTCATCCACCATCTGCATCATCAATGCACTGCAGGAACCTCTTGGACTGTGCATGCCTGGCTGTATAGCCTTTCCAGCAAATGTCAGGAGAATTGAAGTCCCCCATGACAACCAGAGACTGTGCTTGTGAGGCTACTTCCAGTTGTCTGTAGAAGGCCTCGTCAGCTTCCTCATCCTGATTAGGTGGCCTGTAAAGAGAACCACAACAGTGTTTCCCATATTATCCTGCCCGTTAATTTTTACCCTCAAACTTTCAACTTGCTCCTCATCTGCCCCTGGGCAGAGCTCAATACATATGCCAGGTATGTGAATCAGTTTTCACTGTAGAAAAATGATTTTTATAATTTTTCTGTTAAATAAAAATAGAAACTAAGTAGCATAAATTTGAAGTAGTTACTTTTCAAACGTCAGTATACTCTATTTCCTGAACAGCAATTTACCATAACATTACCGTCTTCCAACTAAATGAAAAACATTTACTGAAATTAAAAAGACAACTATTTCAAGAAGCAAATGCTTATAGTTAACTTATAAAATAAATTTGGTGAGGTATTTTGTGATCTACCACTTTAACTTTCTTTAGGAAAGTATTGAACTCAATAAAAACAGAAATTTAACTAACATATCTATATATACTTATACGTAATTTAACCAAAAGAGAAATATTTATTTTGTCCAGTCAGCCAAACTACATTATCTTTGCTGAAAGAAAAGTCTCATAGCAATTTTATATGAAAATGTTCTAGAAATAAATCACTTAGATTCTCATTCATCGTCATACAGATTTTCATGGTACAAAGAGAACAATGATGAGAGTGATGCTGTAGCCTAGTAGAGAGCATATTAATGTGAGAGATGTAGATCTCAGGCTTTGTTTTAATGGATACTGAAGTGTTTTGCAAAAATAGAGCCATTTTAACAGCACAGACTAAGACTGAAACTTCATATAGTATTTCATACATTCTTCTCTTCCTAAAGTATATGCTAACTCATGGATCACAAAGAAAAAAAAAAAAAGTATTTTTACTGTGCTTGGTATTGCTGTATCAGTTAGCACAGCCAGGTATCTACTGTGTTAAACTCTGCCTTAGAAAGCTAACTTAGACTTTTTTATGGTATGGTAGGCTCAGAAAAAAAAAAAGTTTTGCAAATCCAGACAATATGGTATACTACAGAGTGCCACTCAGTATTGGGAATAGCTGTAGAATCTTAAGGCAGATGAGAGAACAGATTATAAATATATAAATATATATATATGTAAAATGGGTTGACTTCAGCTTGAAGTACTCTATCGTGTTCCTGTTCATTGCTGCAATTAGTTTTGATTATGTAAAACTTCCCTCAACTTGACTTTTCTAAGAAAGGTTTGATAAATTAATTCATTCAGCCTTATCTTACTGGCTTTGTTCTTAGCGCTTACTCCATGTTCCAGTCTTGGTGTTACTTCTTTTTGTCTATCGATCCCTAATCATAATGCTGTTTGCAAAGTTGCAGAAACCTTTCAAAAGACACAACTGTTATGTTCTTTTTGATTTTCTCCATGTTTGATTAAACCTCAAAATCATTGCCAGGAAGATTTTGTTAAGATATTTCTTCTTTTTTGCTATTTAAAGGATATTTGAAACAAATTTAAGTGTATTACAGTATATATGTAGTGAATGAAATGTAAGTTCCCCAACATCTATTTTTGTCCTTGGCTTTCTTCCATTGAATATTTAAAGTTGTTCTGGAACTTACTGTTATAGTTAAATGACATTTAAGTAGTAGCTAGACTTTGACTTTTTCTTCTGGACAAAGAGAATTTTCAGTGAGTAGTCTTCTGAATAACTGAGAAAATATATGAGTAGATGAAAAGATAAACCTAGTGCTATTTTCATGGTTCATGCATAGTCTTCAGAGCATAATATCTTTATAGGTGGCTAGATTGATTCAGTAATATGACATTTTAATTTTTTTTTTCCTGGCAAATATGTATGACTCCGTGAGTATGGTGGCTACCTAATTTAGAGGGACAGATTTTCTACTAAAATGTAGGACACCTCAGTTTGAAGGACTTTCCTGTAGAATTAGCGAGAATGCTTTTCAGTTTCTTGTTGCTGAAACACTGATTTTTTTTCTGCTAATAGAAGGAGTCTCTGTGAAGACTTTCAGTTATATGTTGAGGTGCCATCCACATAAACAGGCAATCCAAATCTGGCTTTATGTGCATATAATATTCCTGTTATTCTGTGCAATTTAATTTCTGAAAGGTAAAAAAGATGCACATACATGACTAGGTCAACACAGAAATTTACAAGACGTCAAATTACGAAAATAATTTCATTCATTATAAGTGAAGTGAATTTTAAATGTCAAGCAAAGATCCTATTATGAGCCAGTCATTCTAAATAAACTGTATTAGTCTGAGATAATTTAAAACCAAACAAGCTGAAAATTTGTCTGAGTTTTGCATAACAATTTGCAGCATATTGTTAACATTTCAATTCTCTTCATCCTTCTGTACTGATGAGTTTTTGACCATTTTTTTTTGACTTGTGAAAAGGAATTTAATCGTAGGGCTGCACACTGTATAACAGTTGTTAATTGCCTGGTTATAGAGCTGCCACAGGAGGGGACCTTGCTGCAGTTCTTGGTGGTGTCTGCCAGGAATTTTACCTGAAGGAGTGCTTCATTGTCAGGCCCAAGCAAATGTCAAGCCAATGAAAGTCTGAGGCACTATATCCTTTCTTCTAGTATCCAGAAACAAAATAAATACGATGTACTACAGGAATGTTTACCACTAAAACAGGAACAAGCATTGACACGTTACAAGCAGGTCCAAAGAGATTTTACAATTTAATAAATATGCCAGTTCTAAAAGGTATCATAAACTGATGCTTGAGATGCATGCTTTACATTACAGAAAACGTGTGATGTATTTATGTCTTGTGATTAAAATCATGTGGCTAGTAGGTATTTGTGGCTCACAAAGATCATTCCATTAGTATATAACTTTTTACCTACATAGAAATCCTGTTAATTCTTGCTTAGTTGCAGTAGCAAGACCTTGTTTTGCAATGCCAATGTGACTAATTAAAATAAGTTGGTTACTGGTGTATTCACAGATGAAAATACAAGATTTTTTTTTTGTGAATTGCCACCTTAACATCCACCTGATACATGGCAATACTCTTTCACAGCAATAGATCAACAAAATTTCACTTTTTTTCGTCACATACAAACTTTACTCTTCTCCCTAAACACACTCATCTCTTTGACTGGTGCATGGAAAATAGAGAATGAAAGTAATTCATGAGGTTATAAGACCTGTTAAGGCACTAGGTATGAAACGGCTGTCACACTTCACTTTCACAACTTCAGACATAATTATTCCTGCTTAATGGTTGACAGGCTAGAGTCAATTTTTACAGTCTAAATGTTAAAAGTGCATGATGGCAGCAATAAATACCTGTCAGCAACAGCTTTAAAATACTAAAAAAAAAAAAAACAAACCACTTTTTTCTGGTCAAAGTGATAAAAACACATGAAAGTTCACAAATTAACTGACTTTAAAAGGATTTGTCAGGTCTGAACTGCTGGATTTCACAGTTTATTTATATCTTTTGAATATTATTTGTAGCTACAGATTAGCAACTGTTGTTACAGAAAATCAAGTCAGAGATGAGGAGAAGGACAAGTATGAGTTTTTAATCTGTGCTTTATCAGGCTGCCTGTATTTTTAAATAGTGTATGCAGGACTTGGTAATAAAATAATCTTTTGCTGATGAGGCAAGAAAAATGTTCAGCTTTGGGCTATAAGCCTAGCTCTCATGTCATCAGCAAACATGTTTAGGAAACTAACATTTTAATATATTTAAACTTAAATACTATCGCTTCAGGTTATATTTCTTTTGGCTTCTATTGCCTTTCAGATTTAGTACTAAAGACACAAAAGAGGTAGTATCTGACTTCTTGATTAATGCTTAGGTAATGTACAATAAAGCCCTCCAAGGCCCTAAACAGACTTTAAGTCTGACAGCTGCTTTGTTTATTTTTGCTATTTGTCTTTAGTTCATGGTGGAAAGGGGGAGGGATGGGGTGCCGTTACCGGAGGTGAGTGAGAGCCAGATCCGCTGACAGTACATTTAAGGCATTGGATCATCTCAGTGTTTAGATCTAGCCTTTTGATACAATGTGATGTGGCCAAAGTAAAGGCTTTTGACTTCTCCTACCTTCACATTCTTCCCTGCTCCATCCTTCTCGCTAATGCCATAGAACCATATGGATTCATATGGTTTTGGTTGGAAAAGACCCATAAGATCATCAAGTCCAACCATTAACTTAGCACTGTGAAGTCCACCACTAAATCATGTCCCTAAGTGCCATGTCTACACATTTTTTAAACAGCTCCAGGGACCACTTCCTCCACTTCCACCACTTCCCTGATCAGCCTGTTCCGATGCTTGACAACACTTATGATGAATAAATTTTTCCTAATATCCCATCTAAACTTCCCCTGGTGCAAGCTGAGGTTGTTTCTCCTTGTCCTATTGTTTGCTGCTTGGGAGAAGAGACTAACATCCAGCTCACTACAGTCTTCTTTCAGGTAGTTGTGGAGAGCAATAAAGTCTCTGCTCAGCCTCCTTTTCTCCAGGCCAAGCAACCCCGGTACCATCACCGCTCCTCAGAAGGCTAGTTCTCTAGACTCTTCACCAGCTTTGTTGCCCTTCTTTGGACACGCTCCAGCACCTCAGCATCTTTCTTGTAGTGAGAGGCCCAGAACTGAATACAATATTCAAGGTACAGCCTCACCAGCGTTGAATACGCTTCCCTAGTCCTGGCCATACTATTTCTGATACAAGTCAGGATGCTGTATTATGACCCTCTTGGCCACCTAGGCACACTGCAGACTCATATTAATCCTGCTGTTGACCAGCATACCCAGGTCCTTTTCCACCTGGCAGCTTTCCAGCTACTCTTCTCCAGGCCTGTAGGGTTGCATGGGGTTGCTGTGTTGCAAGTGCAGGACCCAGCACTTGGCCTTGTTGAACCTCATACAGCTGGCCTTGGCCCATTGATCCAGCCTGTCCAGATCCTTCTGTAGAGCCTTCCTACCCTCAAGCAGATCAACACTCCTGCCCAGCTTGGTGTCATCTGCAAACTTACTGAGGGTGCACTTGATCCTTTTGTCCAGATCATTAATAAAGACATTAAACAGAGCTGGCCAAAATACTGAGTCCTGGGGAACACCACTTGTGACTGACCAACAACTGGATTTAAGTCCATTCATCACAACTCTTTGGGCCTGACCATCCAGCCACTTTTCGACCCAGTGGAGAGTAAACCCATCCAAGCCATGAGCAGCTAGTTTCAGCGGTAGAATGCTGTGTCAAAGGCTTTACTAAATTCTAGGTAGACAACATCCACAACCTTTCCATCATCCATTAAGTGGGTCACCTTGTCATAGATGGGGATCAGGTTAGTCAAGCAGGACCTGCCTTTCATAAACCTATGCTGACTGGGCCTGACCACCTGGTCATCTTGTATGTGCTGCATGATGGCAGTCAAGATGATCTGCTCTATAACCTTCCCTGGCAGCAATGTCAGATTGACAGGCCTATAGTTCCCCAGATGCTCTTTCTGGTCCTTCTTGTAGGTAGGCATCACATTTGCTAACCTTCAGTCAACTAGGACCTCCATGGTTAGCCAGGACTGCTGATAGATGATAGAAAGTGGCTTGGTGAAGCACTTCTGTCAGCTCCCTCAGTATCCTTGAGTGGATTTCATCTGTCCCTGTAGACTTATGTATGTCTAAGTGGTGTACCAGGTCTCTAATCATTTCATCTTGGATTATAGGGGCTTCATTCTGCTCCCCATCCCTGTCTTCCAGTTCAGGGGGCTAGGTGCCCAGAGAATAACTGGTCTTGCTTTTAAAAACTGAGGCAAAGAAGGCATTGAGGACCTCAGCCTTTTCCTCATCCTTTGTCACTGTTTCCCCCCACATCCGGTAAAGGATGGACATTGTCCTTAGACCTCCTTTTCTTGCTAACACATCTATAGAAACCTCCACTCTGACACAAATCCTCCACAGCTGCAGCCCCCAGAATTGCCAGCACCACCATGGCTGCCCTGCCCTGCCCTGCCGTTCTGCTTCCTCAGCTGCCCTGGGCCGTGGCTGCCTGGGCTTAAATGGCTTTCCGTGGTACTGCACCCTGTCCCCTGGGAACCGTCTGGAACTGACTGTTGCTGGTGAGGGGGCAGCTCCCTCACCCCTTCTCCCACAGAGGTTTCCCTGCATGTATCCCCACACCCCTGCAACCAAAACTTGGCCATTTACACCCAGTAGAAGGGCAGGGGACCCTCAGCAACCTGGATGCCCCGGAGAGCTGCGATGACACAGGAAGTGCTGTGAGGAGCCATCTGAGCCAGGTGCTTGCCCTGTCACGCCAGAGCTGTCGGCTCCTGGTCTGCCAGCTCCCTATGCCAGGCTGTTGCTGGGCTTCTGTCAGGCCTCTGACCTCAGCCTGGACCCATGGAGTCAGAGCTCAGCCCCACTGAACCTACCTGCTACCTGGAGGAGCCTCATTTCCAGTTTCCTGTGCCACTTTTTCCAGGATTTAATTCACCAGTATGACTTTGAAGTTAACTCTCTTCTATATGAACGGTAGGGCTCCATAAGCCCTGCTGTGGCTTCCCACCTGCCCCCACTTAATTGTTGCTATTTTGGATTACTGTTGTCTCCTACTCTTCCAAAAAAAAAAAAAAAAAAAAAAAAAAAAAAAAAAAAAATCCTATAATACATATATCACTCCCAAGGAAAAAAATGCAAGTAGTAGAAAGTTTCATGTGGCCTCTACCACAGCTTGCCTACAGGTTACCAGCTCAGCATTTGGCTCACATAAACCACAAATTATACTGTCTCACTAGAAGGGAATAAAAACATTTTACCTCCCTGCTTGCAACAACTGTCATATTAAAAAGACCCTTCAATTTTAGACCTCGGGTTTAATTTCTGTCAGGCCATGCCAGACCATTGTTCCCAGCTCGGTGCTACCTTCCTCTTTAGTTACTGTTTTGGGTCCTCAAAGGACACAACCTTATTTGTTTCTCCAAACCAAAACTGCCTTAGGTCTGTAACAAAAGAGCCTCTGAAGAGACCAGTCACTCAGAAATGAGACATAGCTTTTCATCACCTCAGCATGGTGAACTATGTATCTCCCACACCCAGAGGTTTTGAATCGGCTTTGTGCCTCAAACACATGCTGGGTTGTTTCAAACCTTTCTTTTAAAAATCAAACGGCTTTTTTTTCTACTAGAATTTTTTTCCCAACAAACATCTCCAAACTTGGTTCCATAACACTCTCTTCCATTAAAAAGAAACTGCTTGCCGCTCCTGTTATCAAAGTAACTTTATATTTCATGAGAAGGGCAGACATGTTCTGAGCTTGGTTCTAAGCTTTTATCCAAAGAATTCAGTAAAGATCCCTTTCCATGCTTTGCACATTACAAAAATCAAGCCAAGGCACCTTTGGAAAACTGCTCTCAAAAACCATTTTCCTCATAATACAGATCCAGCCCTTGCAGAAAAATGGGCAGGGAGTGAAAACCTTGTGTTGCAAATATTCAGCTGTCCAGTGCACACGAACTGTTCATTAACAGAGGCACAGACTCACACAAAGACATTCACTGGTGGACACCTGGTTAAAGTGGAAACGTTTTCTGCTGTTACAGATCCCATATGTGTTGCTTTCCAATCCTTAATCAGATTTACAACTGTTTATTTGCTTTCTTCTTTTGATACTGTGCTTTGTACTGTTTATGCATATGAATTATATAATTTATATTGCTTTTATGTTGTTTATACTGTACTTTATGCTGGTTGCTACAGAGCTCTTAGTCTTCGTGCACTGCCTCACAGCTCAGCAGACTTTGTGCTTACAGCAATAAAAAGACTGCAAAGGTATTTTAGATTCATAGTAAGAGGCTGACTCCTGACTGCATTTGAGTTAAACACAGAGAGATTGTCACATCCCCTATTCCACTGGAGTAAATGAGTCCTCAATATCTTGAAGTTCGTGCACTGAAGAACAGGTTGAGAGAAGATTTGTGCCCACAAGGTCATCCACTGTCTCATTGGGTGGGAGACCTCAGGGCTTCTGCACAGCATAACTGAACTGAAAGGTTTACACTTAGAACCTTAAGGGCAGAGGAAGAAACTGAAAAACAGGTACTGCTTACCTAGATGTTTCAGTCAATTAACATGGGTGTTAAGATAACCTGAAGGGAAAAAGTAAGGCTGAAATCTTATCTTTCTTGGCTAGTGCTCTAACAACTAAAACATTGTATAAAAGTAGAGTGTGCATTTCCCTTCTTAAATTGTGATACTGTTTACTTCCATATTCCTTTACTTATATCTTTTAAGTTTTCCAGGATTTTTCCAATTATAATCTGGATTTGATACTCTTCAATTTTTCCTCATGTATCCTTCCTTCCTACAGGACTAGGTTGGTTGAAGAGCAAGTAGCTACTGTGATGCTCATTCTGATGATCATTCACTCAATGATCTCCAGTTTTGTTATTTTTCTGTTCCGTGCATATTTGGAGTATTTCAGTGACTTAAGGCTTATTTTCTCTTGATGGATAACTTGGATTAAAGTTACAAAAGCATTTGAATATTTATTCTAGAATAACTGTGTTTATGAGCTACAGAATTGCTATGATAGTTTGTGTCAAACTGTTTTCAAAAATGGATCATGTTAAACCAGATGTGTCACTTTTGTCCTGGAACAAAAGTATTTACAGATTAATTATTCAGGGACCACTGTTCTGGAAAAAACTATTCTTGAGTAAGTGTTTCTGAGAAGCTCACATGCAGAAAGGCTTCTTTGCTGATGTTCTCCACAGTTCACTCATAACTCACAACATTTAGTGTAACAGCAATCTGGAAGCAGAGGTGAAAAGAACCACAAATCTCACTTGATGTGCTATGTAGGTTGTTTTTCTGCAAGCAGCTTAGGTGTTCCTTTATAGCCATTAAAAGTTTATTAAGATTCATGAGAGACATCCATTATAAACCAGGAAAAAGTCCATTAATATTATATATCAAATGAGAGTTATATCCACGGGTTCCCTCCAGGCAAAACCCCCAAACACCAAAAAAAGCACATTTAAATGTAGGAATCTAAAAAAGGTAGGAGAATATTTTTATACTGTGCTGAGTAATTGATTAAACTATTAAAAAGTGGATTCATAATGAGACCTTCTGCCTAGAAATCCAGCCAGTTCCAAACAATGTTGGCATAGCTCTGTGACATTGTGATGCAGCTGACATTTCCTGACCTTGCATACTTTGAATTGTATGGCCTTTACACAATAGTTCTGGGAAGAATGAAAAAAACCAACCCACATAAATATTTGAAGCTTAGTGACAATAAGGAAGAAGAATCCTTTAGAATAAACACAGTGGTACAACCAGAGTTAATAGGAGGAAATTATGGAAAAGGTGAAATGCATAGTGTCAGGTGTAACAATAAAAATACATGTTCATAAGTTACTAAGCTATATTTGGATACAAAATAATTTCCCAAGGGAAGTGGGGATAGCACTTTTACTGGGATCTTTTCGTGCCAGTCTATGCATAGCTATATTCACAGGCGTTACTAATACAGTATTGACAGACAGCAGATTATTTGTTCAGTACTTGGATGTTTGTCTAGTTTACCCATGGGGTCTTGTTTCAGATACTTACTAGGAAAATGATACAGAGTGAGCTTCAAAGATGTATAGAATATGAAGAAGTGAACAAGCATAAACTGATGTCCTAAACCAATATTCATTACTGACTGTAGCTTTAAAGATGTTACTGCTCTCTTTGTAGTCAACTCTAGCTGTGTTTTAGTTTTTCAGCCCCCTAGGAGACTTCTTACTGCAGGATCCTCTCAAAATTGGGTCTTTCTTTTCCACAGTGTGTGTAATGTTAGTACATTTGTGTAATTCTTGCAGTGCAGCTCAGCAGGCTTTTGCCAAATACTAGCTTTCAAGAAAACTCCCTATTGGTCTTCTCTGGAAGCAATTGATTAGTAGCTTGGCTTTAAACAAATATTTTTCTAATATATTTTCTTCTTAAATAAGGTTTTCATAGCTTGTAACCATTTTCATTCTCCTGCAAATTATACGACATGTATTTTTGGAGGAAAATAATTCTCTTTCCAGTATTAGGAAGTTAATATGTGCTGATCTCGGCCAGCAGAGCCAAAGGTATCTATGGAACATGCCAGGTGGATAAGCTGCTTTGCTGTTAAAGATGAATCATCTCTTACTTGATTTAGTTCACTCATGTCATAAAATTTTAACCCTGAAAGATTAAAAAGAAATAAATTAGGATTTAAAAAATATTCTCCTTCTTTATGGCAACTTCTGAAATTGTACTGCAGAACTTAATCCTTCCTTGCAGAAGGAGCTCAATTTTTGCAGTACCCTCACTATTGCAACACATTATTTTAGGTGGTCTTCTCCAGGTAGAAATTGTGAATGAAATTCTCAATATAGACATTAAACTGCTTCTGCAGAGTTTACCTGCAAGGTCAGGAAATGATAACTTTGTTCATTGAAACAGCACAAACCTTTAACAGAACAACATAAACCATAATATTAATCACCAAAAGTCTGTAAATATTCTGTAAATATTACCAAAATATGTCTACTGAAAATACATGCTTATTTGAAGAGAGTTTTGGAAATTTCCATAACATTTTTTGGTAGGTTCAGGCTTGTTTGTTTATTTCTGAATTTTACATTTTCCTGCCCTCTGGCTTGTAAATTATCTGTAAAAACATGTATTAATAAATCCTTGTATTTCCCTCTAGATAAATAAAACTGATTTGAACTTGCTTACTCCAAAAATCCAGAGTATTTAGAATTAAATTGTAAATCTTGTATTTCATATGTTGCTATATCTATATCACACTTCTGAATTTAACTCTAAGGCATTGTTTATCTTGACCAAAAAAAAAAAAAAAAGATACTATGAATGTTAAAGAGCATTAAACATCGATTTGATTATAGCCAAATGTTCAATTTCTGTGACTACAAGTGCGAACAGAGTTAATTTGGCAATGAGTACTTTTAAAAATCTATGCTACGTACCTAATTTCCAATTATTTTCAATAGGATTTGGTTTCTTGTGCTCTGCAGATGTCATAAAATCATTTAAAGAAGGCATCTAAATCTGTTTTGGTGTATCAGTGATTCACAAGTATGCTGCAGCAAACTAGAAATTAGCAAAGCACACATTGGAAGTCTGTGGCATGGATTTAACATTTAGATAGTATAGGCATCTAAGTTTTTAGACTTTGGCATTACTAGGTTGAATAAATCACCAGAACATAGTAAATTCAGGGTAACCTGGAGACTGATAACCTGTAACACTTTCCCATTTTGACTGTTTGTATATCATAGTTTTACTAGCCCTGTAGTTTGAATAGACAAACAAAATACTTCCTTCAAAAATCTGAATTAAAACTTTTCTACAGTATTCTGGTTTGATGATTACTACTATTTTCCCAGTGTCATTAACTGCATTGTCTTCTGCCAATTCCAAGTAGCACATAACTGTTAATAAAAAAAAAACAACAACCAACCAACCAAAAAAACAACCTGCCTGAGGATTGTTATCATGGAATCATGAGAAGGGAGAATAAGTATTATGTAAATCTTGTATATAGTTTAAGCAATGCTATAAAATGGTATATCAAAGAACATAAAAAAATATATTAGAAATGTGATGATGCAAAGAAAATAGCGGTTAATTGTGTTAATCAATGAATATTATTTTTCTGTAAATTAATACTTTTTAAAAAATGGGGAAGTGTAAAGGCACTTTTTTGTCAAGAAGTCAAATACTTTTTTAACCAAAAGTGCTATAACAAAAGTAAGCTTCCAAGCTAGGAAACTTTTGAGTAGCTCTTATGTATCGATGAAAGGCCGCAATGAAATAATCAGGAATGCCTCCGGAATATGAGCACTCCAGGAAGAGCCAGAATGGCCTCCAGAGCTTGCTGCAGCAAATGCAACTCAGAACTGTCAATTATGTGTCGGGAAGGACCCTTTCCTGGGATTATTCTGGAATGAGGAAGTAAGAGCAAAGTCTTCTGCAGCCCTTTTCTGACACAGTCATGTGGTGCTGGGCCAAATATTTTTGAGGAGGAAGAACTGGAAGGGACAGTGATAGTCAGATATCTTAGAGAAAGGGGGCTGATTTTATTTTGATTTGGTTTTTTTTTAGCCTGTTAAAAATCTATTTTATCATTAGGAGCTGTCCTTCACCAGCTGAATAAAGGCAGCTAATCAGTCTGGATTATTCTTAGAATACAGACAAGATAGTTGGAATAGTATAGGTAGCTTAACTCTTTTGCTCTTTTATATTTGCCATGAGTAGGATGGCCCTCCTAAATCCATACATAATGTGATACTATGAAACTGATTTCCTGTGAAACCACTAGTTTCATGGCTTTCTTTTAGCCTATTTTGGTTTTGTTTGTCCTGACTCATTAGCATTCAGCTTCTTATAATGAGACTTTAATCAGAATAGTTCAGGTTTATTCCTTCGTACTCCTCCAGGGGTGGAACAAAGCTGCCAAAGATTAGCTTTCTGGTGCCAAAAAGGGGTCAATACTTGCTTTGATAAAAAAAATAAGCTAGACCCAATACCTTATTATTGCTCCCTCGTCTGGATGCTCTTTTCTAATGTTATTTGTTCAGTTCCATTTTAGTAGTTACAATTATGTCTTGGCCTATCTGGACAGAACAATACAACGTGATGAAGTACCAACTGCAGACATAAAGTGCACCTAACTCTGGTCCTAAATCTTACAGAGTTATGAGGACAAAAGTTGTAAATCAAGCACCTTGGCATTCCTCAGCAGTCACTCTCAGATTATTTTACACCAGAAGCTGAGTCAAATACCATACCATATTTATAAAAATAGTTTCTAAGCCAAAGGGAAGGAAGTTAGGAGAAAATTTACTGTATTAATTCCTTGACGTACGTCTGTTTCAGGGCCCACCAGGCCTGTGCTATCATGCCAACAAAACAAAACAATCCCCAAAACCCATCCTATCCCACAATATTTATGAATAGCTGAAGTTTGTTCTTTGTGAGTAAACAATTCAATGCTAACAATCTTTTTTTTTGTTCGTTTGGCAGGCAGTTGGCAGGCAGCTGTCTTCAAACTTTTGACACCTGTAGTGTTATTTGTTCAAAATATTCCCTAAAAATGAATGCAAACAACAAAAAATGCTATTATTCTGTCTGACTGTTTGCTAATTGTTTTCTTACATTACCGGAATGACTGTGTGTTTAAAGTTGATTTTGCTGGTTGTTGACTGAGGCTGTATAAAAAACAGTGATTAAAAAGCCCTCAGCTTCTCGTTGCCAGTCTTGCATTGCTCTCAGAGCTCCGGGTGCTACAACTGACAGTTTCTGTTGGAATCTCTACTTTCATTCAAGAATATATATTTCTATAATTTTCAGGTGAAAATATAACCTGATTGCAAGGATAGCAAACTGGTACCCAAACTGCTAATTTTATATGTTAAACTTTTGTAAAGAAGAAGGGATTGAGTTCTGATTCACAGTCTTGAATGCGTAGTTGTCAGTGTTTAATAACAGAGCATGATAAGTGAACAGGCTTCCATATTTCTCAATATATTTTGCAAACAAGTTTTTACAATTAAATATTTTTCCAGAAGAAATTGCTGCTTAGCCAAAACCAGATTTTTCAGTGGGATTGTGTTTACATGGACTAATTGGCAGTTTGCTTGATTTCCTTACTTGATTTGGGTGTACCAGCAAATCATCAATATTAGGTATTTTCCTATTTTACAAATAGGTTCTAATTATAAAATCATAGAATGTTTTGGGTTGGAAAGGACCTTAAAGATCATCTAGTTCCAGCCCCCCTGCCATGGGGGGGTTGCTCAAAGCCTCATCCAACCTGGCCTTGAACACTTCCAGGGAGGGGGCATCCACAGCTTCTCTGGGCAACCTGTTCCAGTGTCTCACCACCCTTACAGTGAAGAATTTCTTCCTAATATCTCATCTACACCTCCCCTCTTTCAGCTTAAAGCCATTTCTCCTTGTCCTGTCATTAACTGCCCTTGTGAGAAGTCCTTCCCCAGCTTTCTTGTAGGCCTCCTTCAGGTACTAGAAGGCAGCTATAAGATCTCCCCAGAGCCTTCTCTTCTTGAAGCTGAACAGCCCCACTCTCTCAGCCTGTCCTCACAGCAGAGGTGCTCCAGCCCTCAGATCATCCTCATGGCTTCCTCTGGACTCGTTCTAACTGGTCGATGTCTTTCTTGTGTTGGGGGCTCCAGAACTGGACACAGTACTCCAGGTGGGACCTTACGTGAGTGGAGGAGAGGGGCAAGAATCACCTCTCTTGACCTGCTGGCCACGCTTCTCTTGATGCAGCCCAGGATACGGTTGGCCTTCTGGGCTGCAAGCGCACGTTTCTGGCTCATGTTGAGCTTCTTGTCTACCACCACTTCCAAGTTCTTCTCTTTGGAGCTGGTCTCAAGCCACTCACTGCCCAGCCTGTATTTATGTTTGGGATTGTCCCAACCCAGGTGCAGGACCTTGCATTTGGCCTTTTTGAACCTCATGAGGTTGGCACAAGGCCCACCTATGTTGATGAATACACTTTACTGTCCACCTGGAACATACATAGCATCAAGACAGAGGCTATCTCATATGTTTCAATGGGAAATGACCAGATAAATAAATTAATCATGAACTGGATCCACCAAGAAACATATTGAAAAACATAGTTTTCTGGCCAGTTGGTGATGCTGAATTCCCATTTCTGGAACATAATTTACCTCAGGGAAACTGTGATATGTTCTTACACTGTCATCCAATGAGATAAACAAAATTAAGAATAATGTGACCAAACCAAGTCTTAACTCCCACCCCCATCCTTCCTCCACCCCCAGTTTTTAGTCTCTTTGCTACAACTAACAGCTAGTTTTTCTTGAATATCTGGGGCAAAATGCAAAAACAATGAATGTATTTGAGGAGGAAATAGAATATGTATCACTGAGTTACAGTTCTGAAAAACTGTGTAACAAAGTCACATGATTTTTTAAATACTAAGTTTGAGTTTGAAAATTTTAAACTGGGAAAATTCTTTCCAAGGTTATTGAAAAAAAAAAAAAAATGCTCTCCAGGGTTCTGATATTAGTTTTGCATGTAATTGCATATGTTAATAGACTATGGTAGTCAGTGAGCTATCTGAAATACATTCCAGATGCCAGAAAGAAAAATTGCATTGTGGCCTGTCTTTAGACACTGACAGTGAGATACTGATACTGCCTTTCTGCAGCAGGTCTCTTCCGTCTTGTTTGCTGTCTCTTTCTGAATCCGTACTCCTCCAGTGACAAGGTGCTGGTGCTTTAAGAGCTGAAGCTGCTGGCGGCCTCAGCCTTGAGCAATTAATTCCTGACCTTGAGTGAAAAGTAAAACAAAGTGGGAAAACCAAGAAAGAATGTGTGTGAGACAAGATAAGGGTGTGTTGTGAGCTATAATTAGTAAGCAGTCAGAAGTAAGCGAATGGCTCGTGAACAGGTGGAATTATCCAATCACGTCAATTGTTTAGGTGCGTGTGTGATAAGGGGTAACCAATCAAAAGTGAAAGAGTGCCGCGTGCTTGGGGCGTGCTGTAGGAAAAAAGGATATATAAGCAGTGCAAAGCTTCAATAAAGTGCTGATGTCCAGTGCCTGAACACGTGTTGGTGTTGGTTATTTCTTCAACCGCTGCACAAAGGTGTTCCTACTGGTAATTGAAACCTCATGAATAAGTATTTTGTTCATCAGCAGAGAGTTAGAAGTCTAACCTCAGCTATTAATGACAGCTCACTTATCAAAAGTATTATTTGAAACAAACGCAATAAAAACATTAAAGAAGTGCTTGATTGAATTTTTTTTGGTAGTTTATTCACTCTCTTACTAAAATAAAGTTTTTGCTTGTTTTCAGTATTTTTATCATATAAATGTTGCGATGGCTTAAATACTGAAATACATCCAAATATATTCTGTATATTCTCAATATATATATCAATAAACATATATACGTGATGTAAAAATGTATGGGTTTCAAATTAGTAAAGTACAAATATATGAGACAATTTTATATTTATTGGTAATTCATTTAAATTGTTATAACATAAGATCAATAACATTACTATGCTAATAGATATTTGCCAAAGGAAATATTTGCTTACCCAATAGTTGTGCTTTGTTCTTCGAAATTGTTCTTGTATTTTGCTTTCACCTTTCAAGTTGCAAATAGTTTTACTCACAATGTATAATTGCCATTTTTCCTGACTTTGCTCCATAACTGCTCTGTAAACCATAAGCAACAAATGAGCAGCAGCTTTTCTGATGGAGGATAGATCTTGCCAGTGCTGAGTGCAAAGAATTATGATAAATTTTCACACTTCTAGTGTGTTTTTGAGTTTTATGTTCATATTTATATCATACCATGCTTTACCTACCAAGTACAAATGTTCTGAGGCTATATGCTAGAAGCCATGATGAAACCGTTTTATCAAAACTGCTTCATAGAAGTCTATATGATTTCATAAGAAAGTTTCTGTGACCAAAATCATAGATAGAGAGCTTTTACAGAATTACTAGTATACTGGGGGTAAAGGTACCTACCTGGAAATGGAAAAGGGTCAGGTTCTTTTTCTGCCTAAAATGAAAGCAAAGACAAAAAACTGAATCCCTCCTACAGAAAAACTTCATGTCTCAGCAAATGCTGAGAGCATTAGGAGGTAAGCTAATTCAGCTCTTCTTTCACCCTAGTCCCCCAAATAGGCTGACATTATAACCCTCTAGTACTCCAGTGCATCCCCGTCCCAGGCAGAGTGAGATAGGAAGTCAGAGTGTAAGCAAAGGGGCTTGCATCTGACTCACTTGATACCTGTGTACATCCCTCAGACTGGAAGAGCACGGAGAGCATTGCATCACACCGATCACCCAAAGCAACTTCCAGGTGAGACACCAGCTTGCACGCTGCCAGCATGGGCATCTCTACATCCTGATTCTCTGGGCAGTATGGACATATTCTGTTTCTGTCCTTGAAGTGGCAGAAGCAGGTCAGGTGCTTGAGCTTGGATTTCCCACTGCATCATTGCAGCCTTTTCTGGACAGTAGACTGTTTTGGTAGGGATCAAGTGAGAAAAGGAGTCTTCTTGATCAAGGTATAACATGTGTGCCTTAATGACTTGGTTCTTCACACAGTTAAAATACTGCAGGATATTTTAAGCCAATAAGATTGTATGACTGAGCATCAGAAAATTTCAGAATAGAAGACTTGTAAAGCTAGTAAATAATTCAGTTAAAGAAAAGAAACATGTTTTTTCATCTGCTAATATTCTCCAAAATCATACTGGGAGAATGGTGCAGCCAAATTTCCTCTCAGTTCAAGGATGTTCAGGACGAGGACTTGGTTTCTTATGGAATACGCATTGTTCTCAAATAAATCGCTCAAGTGTCTGCTTTGTCAGTTTTGCCTGTGAAGTTGCTGGAGCAGTAAAGAAGAGCACTTTGGGGATGCACAGAATGTGAATAAAGATTAAAAAAAATCTTTAGGGAAGAAGGCAAGGCTGAAGCGGGGAGGAAGAAAAGCCTGCTTATTTAGCATATATGAACTTTACCAGTGTTTGACTAGAATGTGACAAAACCAGATGATATCTCAACCAAATTTGTTCTTAAAAGTGTAAATTTACAGAAGAGAAATTAAATGAATATACAAAGAAACTAAATGGCCACCATGTTATACTGGATTGTCTATATAGATAAAAGCTGAATTTTGTGATGCACTTTTTTGCCAAATGCGTGTATGGTCACATGTAATGGTTCCTACTCTTGGAGAGTTATGGTAACTATTTTCTTTATTGTTTAATTAATGCTATTAACTGAGCATTCCCGTTTTTCATTGTGATTTTATTGTCCTTAAGACAAGATCTCCGGTCCCTAAAATTATATTTTAAAAGGTCATATATGTTGACTATCTAAGCTTTAATTAATATAATTGAAACAGTAACAGAAGTATCCAGCCATTAAAATAAAAATAAAGGATTCAATCACAAATGCCCAAGCAAGCCCAGAATGATTTATGTTCACAGCAATGATGAATTATATGTCAAATTAAATTATTTGATTCACACCAGGAATTTTATCTAAAGTACACTTCTCATAAAAAAATACTTTTCCTTCAGAAAGCAGAGTGATTTTTTCAGCAGTTTGCATGGAGTTAAACTCGCAGCTATTAGAAACAAAGATAAATTTGCTATTAACTTTGGTAACAAGTAAGTCAAGGTGAAGAAGGTTTGGAAATCCTTCTAATTTCAGGCTGAAAATCAGTTATACGGAAGTGTATGAACTGTGGCAGATGTAGATGGAATAGTTTAAGATACTAAGCTCCATTTCCCTGTTCTGTAGTTCTTGCCTGATTCATGAACACTGAGTTTCTAATAAGACTGTCAGAGCACTAAATCTTTTTCAGACAGACTTAAAAAAACACCCAGCTAAATATCTGATGGCAAACTGGGGATAGATGTAAGGGGCTTTTTGACCCACTTGTTATTGTCTTTTTGCAGAGATTTACCTAGTAACAAAGAGATTAGTATTTACCTTTTCAAGCATCACAAACAAAGACAATCTGAATATTTATCAAATCTCTTTTTCAAATTTTTTTTCCATCTGAACTTACCTTGCAGCTCCCTGCTCTCTTGAATCAATGTTTTTCAGAGTAGTAGCTCCTGTCAGTCACTCCAATGCTTCTGTGTGTGGTCATTCTGATAGGTAACAGTGGGCAGCTGACATGGAGATGGCCAAAGCAGAAAGGAGCTGCATTTTTCAAGACAGCAAAACAAACAAGCAAACAAAAAAATATGGGAGAGTTGAGATTCTCTTAAAAGCAAGACTCATTTTTGGCTAATGTTTTTCTGTACTTGCCTTGAGTCCTATAAATAGTAAGCATTAGAAAAAATGTACTAAGTAAACATTATGACTATCAAAATAAGATGCAGTTAGATGAAGAATTTTTAGAGGAGTAGATGATATGGCTTTATGCATTGACATTGATAACAGTCTTGTCAAATTATTAAGAAGAGTTTGTTTACATTTGGCTTATTTCCTAGGCAGTATTGCCTTTCTACTACAGACAAAGCACATTGAAAACTCTGTCACGATGTTTTCGTGTTGTAGAATTGCATTATTGAAAACAATATTAATTATATTTTCAGCAACTGATTGTTCATTTTGTATTAAGGGAAAAAAACAAACAGCAAAAAACCAAAACTCAACATGATATTAATCCAATTAAAAGTTCAAGAAAAGAAGCTAATTTATTTCTTTACATAAGCAAGTATTGCAGGAAGAGATTTAAGTTGTGTTCAGTACTTTTCAGGGTGGAGTGCAAGGTGAAAATGAGTAAACCCACTAAATTACCTATTTTTTTTTTTTTTTTAAGAAAGTAAATACTTGTCATCTTCTTCTCTAATTCTGCTTTTCCTAATTCTGAATCTTTCCACTACACATTTATATATATTTTTTTTTTTAAATCAAGGAATGTATATAATTTTATTGTGTGATGTCAAGGTTTTTATCAGAGGATGCCCCTATGAATGATAGCATCAGGTAGCAGTGAAAAGGCATACAGCCAGTAAAAAAGGAGAATGTGGATTTTACAGGCCATAGAAAATACGCTTTTTTGCCTTTATTTTGTGAGTGTGGGAAAGCTGAGGGGTGTTGCAAAAAAACCCTTGACCTCCTTGGAAGAGTCAAGAAAAAAACAGAGTGAATTCATAAAACGGGATCAACAGTGCAAATTGGTTGGGATAGATTTTGTTAGGTAAAGGAGACAGTGCTGAAAATCCAGACTTCAATGTTTTCAGTCTTCTACACAAGAGTAAGTGACTGAAGCGCAGGAAACCAATTTAGTCTGGAGTAGCTGGACTTTTTCTGCTAGGTTATTTTTGCAGTGTAACCTTTATCTCATTTCACAGTCCATAGTCTGGAAAGTTCTTACAGCTCATAGTTGGGGAACTTGCAAGAGCACGTAGCTTTTGGGCAGAAATTTTGCAAACTTGAAAAAAGAAGAAGGAAAAGCTTGGGGAAAAGCAAGAATATAAAGTTATTACAAATCCTGCACTTCAATTTGCAGCAAATTAGAATAAAATTTAAACACGTCCTGTTGAACAAACATTATGTTTAACAAATACCAGTGAGATTCCAGATCATGGCAAATATACATGTTACGAATGAAGACTAGGTAGTAAACCACATGCACAATAAATCATGTGCTTAAGTAGTTTTTATTGATGCATTTGATCAATAGAAAATGGTTTGTATAAATATAAGAATGCATGTGAATTGCCTATGCCAATTTCACTTCTAACTTAAAAAAATACTAATAAGAAGACAAATAATTTTCTGTAAACAAGGAGATTCTTATTTGCTACATTATTTAATGAAGCAATTTAATGAACAATTTAATGAAGCTTGTGGAACACTAAGTAGTGACTAGTGCTGATTTCTTCTTTGCCACTGTGGTGCCATTTTCTCCTTGATATAGTATTTTTGAGACACCAGCAATTTTTTTTCAAAGTTTTAAATGAGAGTCGCTATTTATAGAAAGAAATTGATCTTAGAACTCCTATAGGTCTGAAATTATTTTAAAATGTTAGGAAAATATATTAACAATTGGAAGCAAATTTTATATTAGGAATTCTGTCACATTGTTAGTGTTCATGTGTTTCGCTTCTGTACAATGAGAGAGGTGACAGTACTTGGAATTAATACTACAATGAGGTCTTTGTAGGAGCACCTTGTATACACTTTCCAAGAAAGTATTGCATTCTTAGAGCAAGGACAATTTTTTTAGAAGGGTATGTGTGGTGAGTTCACCCTGGCCAGCTGCCACACAGCTGCTTGCTCACTTAGCCCACACCACCCCTTCCTCAGCAGGACAGGGGAGAGGCTAGGAAGAGCAAGACTCAGATAACTCATGAGTTGAGCTAAAGACGGTTCAATAAGTGAAGGAAAGAGGGGGAAAAACCCAGCAAGTGATGCAGAGGCAATAATTCACCACCTCCCACAATCAGAGTGATGCCCAGCCAGTCTCTGAGCAATGGCTACCTTTAAAAGCCAACCCGCCTGTCCCCTTCTTCTGCTGCCTCAGTTTTACTGCTGAGCATAACACTGTGTTATATGGAATATGCCTTTTGCCAGTTTGGGTCAGCTGTCCCAGCTGTGTCCCCTCACAACCTTTTGCCTTCTTCCAGCCTTCCAACCACTGCTACTGGTGCAGTGCCTTGGAAAGAGCCACTGATTCTAGTACAATAAATGATGTCTTTGTGTTTTTCTCCATGGAGTCTGGAGGCCAGTTACAGCTGATTCTGTGTCTGAAAACTTGTAAGAAGAGACAAGCAAGATGGAGAGTGTCAGTTCAGTTATTTTCTTTAGGCTCCACCATATCACTGTTCACAGAGCCAAGTGAAAAAAAAAAAAAAAAAAAAAGAGAGAAAAAAGCTTGGGAAGAGTTTCTGTAATTTCCCATCCATGTTGAGATGGAGCTCCTCCTTCCCACTGAAAGGTGAGGCTTTCCATCTTGTTTTGTGTTCCTCTCACTCCTCTTGAATGATGTGGCAAAGTGTCACTCCATAGTTTTCAAAGAACAAGAAGAGTTTGTTTCATGTTACAACCTCTCTTCTCCAGTAATGTGCTCTTTTTATATTACAGTAAAACTTTATCTGCCTAAGGCTTTGAGTCAGGGGAGATGGACTGTCAAAAGCCTTTGACTCTTCTACATTTTAGAGCCATCAAATGTGCAAATGTGCCAGGAATTAATGTGTTCCATTTCTGAAGTCCCAGCTGCTTTCTTAAAGACTTACTAAATACTGTCACAGTCAAAATGCCTGCAGGCTTGCAAATGAAGAGGGGTTGCATATCCAGTTGGAGAACAGGCTGATGGCAGATGGGAGGGACCCATCTGTGGAGGGTCTTTGAAACTACATCAGTTTCACCTTGAAACGTTTGGCTTGATCAGAAGATTCAGGGTTATCTTGTGGGCTGGAAAGTAGTGTCTGATAAATAAAGTGCATTAAATCTGCTTACTGTTCTGCTTAACAAGATCCTGACTTCTGTTTTACCCATTTAAAAAAACTGATTGAATGGAAACTGCTAAAATAGATTTTACTGCTAATTAAAAGGTAAGCAGTGCATCATTTTGAAAACAACTCTGGAAACTTGATAGCAACTGAACAAAGATGGAAAGCTCTGGAAATTACTCTGTTCATTTTTATTGGATGTACAAAGAGCCTTATTCTAGGATGATGTAAATTGATAGAGCTTTACTAAATTTTATTATGCCTCTCTTGCACTAGCTACAAATTTTATTTGGAGTTATATTTTGTGCAGTTTAGATACTCTATTCCCCTTCCTAACAGTCAGCATCAACAGTCCCATTATCTGTTTCTAACCCACAGAAGTTAGAAATTAGCCCACTGGAAGAGATCCACTTGCTTGGAGATTACTCTAGGCAAGTCTTCCACACAGGAAACACCTCATCTCCCTGAGGTGAAAGATGAGGCCAGATTTTTGGGAAGGGCTGGGACCAGGCTTCCCTCCTGCTATTCCCCTCCTGAAGGAAGGAAGTGGAAGGGAAAGTTTCTGCTTCTGTGAGGAACAGTGCTGCCCAGCTCCCTTATGCTGGACTATCCAGCAATGGCAGCAAAAGGCATCTGTCTCCATTTCCAGAGCTCTGTCAGCTGAGGCATCTGCCTTTCCCTGCCTACACCTTGAAACGGGGCAGCCATCAGAAATGGTGATACTGAATGGTAACACATACCACTTTTCAGAAGACACATGTATAATATTTATCTGCTTTCTCCCTCAATTACTTGGTTGTAGCACTTTATATCTAAAAAATAAATCAGAGTTGATCAGAATATCTAGAACCTTAATATTTCAGGGAGAAAACTGTTTTCTAGTTCTAGCTACGTTAAGAGCAACTTTTTTACCAGTTTGAAAGTTCAGGGACATACTATCAGTTTTTCCCACATTTTTGAGTGTTTAGGTTACTGGCTGTTATTATTCTGTTCTTGCAAATGAATATAAAGGTTTTCTGTTTTCCTTTCTTTTAGTTATATAACTTGAACATCTGTATCAGCTCATCTCTACTCAGGAAGACACTTAGGTACATGTTAGAAGTTGCTCTTCAAAGCAGCACTGTCATCTACAGCAAAATGAATTTATAATGCAAAAAGTTTGAAAACATCTTTGTGATAGTACAGCGCTAGCTATTGATGTGGACAGAACTGGGGGAGATATGGATTTTTAGGGTTTTTATAAGTTAGAATCTTAAAGTCACTGAGATCATGTCAAACGCCAAAAGTGATTAATATTTTTAATTTAATCTTTTTACCATTTCTAGTGACAGAGAGTACTCTGATGACTAGGGTATACTTGGAAAACTTACCTTCTTTGACTACTAGCACTGTTTTGATAGGTTTGTAACAGTCTGATAGTTTATTGCAAGCAGGAGTCAATTATGCTACTGACTCCTTCATGATTAGAGGTAAAATGACTTCAAAAGCTTTTTGTTTTTTTAAAAGGTGAGAAAGGTACAAAAGTAATTGCTCTTTGTCATATAATCTTGCTATGTTTGGCTGTAGTTTGATTGTAATACATTAATTAATATAGATTAGACATGCATTGTGGAGGCATAGTGTATTTCATATCTTTGCAAACTAAGACCTACACAATAGATCAAAATGCTTGTGAGTTGGAAACTTAGTTTTATTTTTGATAAAAAGCAAAATTCTTTAGAAGATATTAATTCTAAAACATCTGCTTCCTCTTATAGATACATTAGTGCCAACTGATTTCTATAATTATATTTTATGATTCATAATTAATGCTGCCAAAGATTATGATATAATTTAAAGTATCTTCATGATGAATGGCTTCTGTTCTTTAGAGAACTTATTTTTTCCCCTATGCATATTGAGATAGGTTTTACCTATGAGTAAGTCCATTCCACATTTCCCCAGCATTTTTTGAACTGTTTTCAGAAAATCTGCAGCAATTTAAGCAACTGCGCAGAAAACATTTTGCAGTGCTCTAATTCTGAATTTGTTTGAATATGTATGAGATGCTGTAAATGTGAATATTTGCAGTGGTGCTTAGAATGGGCCAATGTGAATTTTAATCCCAGATGTTATTTTCTTTCACTGTATTAACCCAGATAATTTAGCATAGGAAAATGGCTTGTAAATGCCAGATTTGCTAGAGACAGGGTTGGAATGCTGGTAGTTTGTCAATACTAGATATTTATATGTGGCCAACTTTACATCCATTGCTCACAAAGTATATTACTTAGGCATGCAAACAGTTCTCTCAGTTAGGTGAAACATTTGGTCTTAGCTTTCTGAGTAAAGGGAAGTATACATTTGTGCTGTCCTGTCAGGAGAGAAAAAATGTGTGGTTTCTGAATCCATGTTACATATAATTTAGAGAGATTGTGGAGAAATTTGTATGAGACCGTCTTGTTCCCCTTTGTATTCAGCAAATTAATTTCAGAATATAATCTGTTGGAAAGGTGTGCGCCTAGTGTAGGATTATTCAAGTGATATAAATTAGATAAAGGTCTAAGCACCAAAAAAGGCAGAAAAATTGTTTAGCACTTCCTATGAGTTATAACTGGAATAAATTGGATGACAGAAAGAGCTTCAACTGATGTGGATGTGAGAAGACTGTCTCAAACTTCTACTCTACCCCTGCAGACTACAAATTATGCTGAAGCTGGACCATACAAACATCTCAGATTGAACTTCCTCATTCATCAGCTGGAAAACAGAGAAGGACTAGACACCTCAGCTGTGATGAATGAGTTTTTTTGAGTCCCTGGAGAATTTATGACCTTAGAGCAAAATGAGGTAATCTTCTGCCAAGATTCTGGTGTCCAGGTGATAGTGTGAAATTCACTCCAGTGCAGATAGCTAGCATCACTGCCCCTGTGCAGAATTTCAGGACCTGCTTGAAAAGTCAGTGAAAATTGGAGGCCAGCAATGGCTGGAGTAGACACGTAAGCTGAGGTGTAAACTCTCAACTGATCAGGCCAAAACCAAGTAGGCCAGTAAACTTGAAGATGTTGGCATGAGTGCAGTGATACTGAAAGTTTGAATAGATGCTTTCATCAGGCAGTGGGTTAGAAGGTGAAAATCACCTTTGGGCAGTCAGCTGGGGAGTGATCAGCATCATCTTTGAGATAAATGTATAGGGATGAAAGATGTCCTGGAGGATGGTTCCTATTTCTGTGACATGGTGATGCATTTTTTCATACTAGTCTGAGAGAAATATCCAGAATCCGGGGAGTGGAGGCTGCTTTTGTAGGAGCTAGAATAGGATTTTAAACATTATGTGCCACTGTTGCAGATTTCACAGGTGACACTGCAGAGAAGGCAGGAAGATAATTCTCACTTCTGTCTCTCATAAAATGTACTAAAGGATAGACATCCCCTTAGCTGGATTGCATGCTGTGCCTTCCTATGCCAGGAAGCTATGAGAGACTCTTGTTGCATTTGGCCTCAGCAGCGAGAAATTAGGCTTGTAGTCTTCTCTGATGAAGGGCTTCATCACTTACTATCAGACCAGCAGCTGGTAGAAAGCTCACTGGAACAAATTTAGCACAGACACTATAATAATGGGATGTAAGCCTCCTCTAAAAGGATGTGTTTGGAGAGTCTTGCAGTGGGAATGGGGTACAAGAGTTAGTCAAGGAGTACCCTTTATCCTGAACTGTGGTGGGTGACACATTAGGGGGATTGTCTTGTACAGTGTGTTCTAGTGTCTTGAGCCTGGGGGCAAAGGCAGCTTACAGGATAGATATTGCTGATGCAGATCACTTGTCTTGGTAAATATAAGTCTGAATTTAGGCATGCCAAGAACAATTTAGACATTACCACTGAAGCTGATTACAAAACTTCCACTCAGTACTGTGCAGGCCACCCTTTGACTTTGATTGCAACTGTGTTATTTTTTTCTAACATGAAAAGCCTATTTCTTTTTACACATTCATATGTTGAGCGTATGTTCACATAATTTTTTACAGGCAAACCTTTCTGTGCGTGGATTCTATGTATACTAGCACAATGACTCCAGGAGACTGCATAGTTCATAATAATCACTTCAGTGTAGATAAAAGGGCTCCTGGCAGTATGTTGTATATGAAAATACCTTCAGGACATGAGGCTTATCATTCTGTAACCATAATTCACTTCCCCCCCCCCCCCCCCCCCCCCAAATTCTAAGGAGCTTTTTTTTTAAAAAAAAAAAAAAGGCAATTGCCTTTGTAACTGTCTAACTGTCTTTCTCTGATTCACTGTGGCAACTTTTACTCCTTTTGCTCTTTTAACTGTGAGCATAAAGCACAGAATTTATACAGCTGAAGAGTACAGAGAAATTATTTATTGGTAAGCACACTGTGGACAGCTAGAACTAGTGAGCTAGTACGTAAGGGTTAATATTACCAGACTTAGCATTATATACTCACCAGTCTGATGAGACATCTGCAAATGCTTGCTGCTCAGGTGAGGAGGGGTCAACCATCTTTGTTCCTTAGATTGAGCTGATCCTTGATGTTGCTGAATTGCCATCTTCCCATTCCCTGTTTTTGCAGAATTGTAAACCTTTTAACATCAGTATTTTTCTCTTGAGTCCTCATGCTGCTAACTATCCTTATATCCACATTTAGACTTTTTTTCAGTGTTTTCACGCTTCTTACCTCAAACAGCTTTTGGTTCACTTCTTTTCGGTCATCTCAGCAGTTTTCTCAGCAGACTGACCAAAGGTCACACAGCTATACTGCCCCAAACTGGGCTTTGGATCAGAGATAGAGGTAGCCCTTGTCTGAGGGTTGCATGTGAATAATGACCTGATACTTTCTTTCTCTGACTTGTTTTTTATCTGAAGTTTTTGAGAAAATATTAATATTTGCACTCATGGATTTAGCTACATCCCACTAAGCTCAGATAGTATATGGAAACATCCAAGATCAAATTTAGTGTGCAAGTCTTTACAGAATTTATAACCATAAAATAAATTGAAATATCATAATAAAAAACTATGAATACTCCTTAGGGTTTCTGCTGTGTTTTGCTGTTCAAAGATGTATACAAACATTAAATAACTAATTTCTGAATAAAGTGTATTTAAAATAAAATAGAAAATGTATTCTAGTGTTCAGAAGCCAAAGAGCATTGTGCTACGAAGAATTATATGGAGAAAATGATGAGAGAGAGATCTCCACAGTAAATCAGATAATAATACTTTTATTATTTGCCATTTCCTGGTATATAGCAGAATGTACCACAGACTAGAATTCTGCCTTTCTACACACTATACAAGCAAAATCAAATAATGATCTCCTGTCAAAGAATTTACAATCTAAGCATAAAATGAGGGAAGATAGGCAACAAAACTTCAGGATTTGGTGCGATGCATTAGACTACAGTATAGGTAGTGTCCTGCTACTTCAACTGTCTAACTTCAATGTGTCTTATCTTAGACATTAAACAAAAGAGGTCATAAAAAAGGAATATATATTAATTTAATGAGAGAGTCCTGCAGCTGTCTTTTTTATAAGATTTATGAATCTTAAGAAGAGATCCCATGGGAAGCCTGTATTCTGTTTAATGAAAAAACCCAAGTGGCTGAGTCTGCTGCCTTTAATGCAAGACTGGCATTCTTCTTCCCATGCTGGAATAAATGTCAAGTTAATTATTAGAAAAATAAATCAAATTTAGCTGAAATCGAGTTGCATTTTTATAATTTAAAGCTGTGATTCTGCAGGCATTTAAACAGGTGTGTACCTTGGCTCGTGTGAGCAGTTACCTGACATGAAGTGAGTCACAAACACCTTCACAGCTTTCCACTCAGAAAATATGCTGGTCCTTAGCAGACTCTGTATCTACCACTCTCAGGTCTTTAGGGGCATTTTGAAATAACCTTCCAAGGTATCTTGTCTGGTTCCCGCTGTGCTCTTTCTCTTTAAGACTGAAACTTTAGAAGAAATGAAAATCCCCCTTAGATGACTGCTATTCAAATGTCTCAGAATTCCTTTGGAAGACTCCTTGGTTGTTTCGTGACAGTCTTTTTGTGCTTCATGTATTAAAGTACCAGAGACAGCTGGTGGAGCATCTCTGCTCTCTTGGTGTAACCTCACCTATTACAATAAACATACGGAGGTGTGTTACAGGTTGGTTATCTAACATGTACAGAGATACAGACAACAGGTTCAATATTTGGATTTTGTTTTTGCTGAATCCCAAAACTCTCAGCAAAAATTTTTCTTTTTGTTATTGAGAGCTTGTATAGTTTCACAACTGCCTTTGAACTTTCAGCTTTCTTTATACTCCTATGTACAGGTTGCAATCTATCTGTGTATGGTGCAGCACACAGACACTTTACCCAAGAGTAGAGTGGAACCATATGGATGGACAATATCCTTGTCTTCTCTGCTGAAGTATGAAGAGGTATGTAATTAATGATCTCTGGCCTGCAAAGCTAAGATGTGTCATGTGCCATGATGTAGGCTGTGTTCCACCTAGAAGTCTTGATTATGGAGATGAGTATAATTGATGAGAAAGAGGAAAAAACCCAAAACATTAGGGAAGGAAATTACGTGTCTAAGATGGTTTGAGTGTCTCTGATTCCATCTTGGGATGCAGAAATGGACTGCATAATCTCTAAGGATTTCTTTAATCTATTTTTTATTATTCTGTTGCTCTAGGAGAGGAAATGTGGGATGCCAGGATTAGTACCTGTCTGTATGCAATGCTGTTTCTAAATAACACACAACAGCAAATTAACATTTTGTGCACAGCCAGTGGCTTCTCCTACACAGCTCTTTATCTGAGATTGTAAGGAGGGATTTACAAGGGGAAAGAGAATAAGACCAAACAAGGACACAGGCAGAATTAAGACAGAGACTGAAAAGGGGACTGATGTCCAGCTGGATCTGCAGTGATGGAAAATCAAATAGTCTAAGGGCAACAAAGACATATAAAAAATAATTTACTGATACTGCAGACATTTAGAGTGCTTATAAATAATGTAATGCACTCTCAAAGCCAAGCTATCTTGTAGTTCTTCTTGCTTTAGTAGGGTTAGTCATGTTCCTGTGGGCACCAACAGCTCTAGTTGCCCCTGCTTACCCCCTAGGACCTCCCTGCCCATGACCCAGGACGGCATCTCAGCCCCCTGTCCTAGCAACACTGCAGCTGTGCTGGTCTCCAGCTCCCCACAGTCCTGTAAACTGACTTCCCACCCCAGTCTTGGCCTGTCCCTGTCCCCAGGGATGTGGCTGAAGCCCAGGGATGGGGCTGCTCCCCAGCTACCCTGCTCCTGGCTGGGGCAATGGGACAGGCTCTGGCTGTGGCTGCCAGGTCCTGCCCTGATGCCCCCAGGGAGCCCCTGCAGCACCCTGGCAGGGATATAGAAATCAGTCTGGAGTTAATTACTGCATTCGTTACATGGAACAAGCCTACCCTGTGCACAACTGAGAACTTACACATCACTACCTCAAACCCTTTCAGCAGCTACAGCCCCCAAAATAACTGTAATGAGTCTCATATAAGAAAATTTTTTTTGAAATTATGCACATTCTGCATGACCATATTTAATAACAGAAAGATAGGGTTGAAAGGGACCTGAAGAAGTCGTGGAGTCAGTCTTGCTCCAGCACAAGTCCTGTTTTCAGCTTTGTCCAACACGTGTTTTCCAGTCTGTAAATACTACAGCTATATGTATGTTATTTGTTACTGCATATTTCACCTTTTTAACTATGGAGGTTTGAAATGTGTGGTTGAGTTTCATCCATTGTTTTAAAAATGGTGGGAAATAAAGGAGTAGATATAACCTTGACAGGAGAACTTCCTTGTGCTTGTAGAAGAAGGAGCTAATTCAGGTTTAAGTTAGTAATACAGTTTTCAATGCAACTCCAATGTGATGTGAATGTTTCAATTCTTTACATTTCCCAATTTTTCAGGAGCTTTTTAAAAAAATAATATTTCTTTTTTCAAGCTTCATTTCTTCTTGGACCATTATATAAATCCAAGAGCAATGTTTTCATTCAAGTCTGTGTACTGTGGTTTCTCTCATTTTTTTCTAAACATGTCCAGGGTGACTTAAAAAGCTTGGTTTATTCCATCAAGTTTGACCAAGATATTTATGGATCAGACTGAAGAAAAAGCTGCTGGTGTTTGAACTGAGAATTCTTCTTTGAGACGTGGAGAAGGCATTAGGAGAGACTAGAGCAGTGATACTTAACAGAAATTAAGGTGATTCTGCCTTCAAACAATAAAAGCTAAGCTACAGTGATGCATGACACTTCAGTCTTGCACAACTCACCTCACTCTAGCTTTTGTTTCCAAAATGGTTTCTGAAGTTAGTCAGTCTTCTCAAATTGTTCAGACATTTCCCCTCTGTTTTCTCTCCTTTCACATACTTCCCAACACACTGCTTGATTTCTGTCCTAACATAATTTATTTATCTGAGTATCTGCAGATTAGTTTAAATATATGAAGAGAAGTTTTGCAGACTTGAAGACACTGAAATTTATTTTGGTTTGCTTTTTCTGCTCAATAAAAAAGTCCTAACATTTTTAAATTTGTTGTTAGGAAAATCTGTATTTTTAAAGATAGGTTAATCAAAATGTATCTTTACAAAATCAAAACTGTATGTAAAATTTAGACTTCTTATTACTCTATTACACAAATTGGGGACTTTGAACAAAGAATTATTTGAAAATTAAAAGATGGAGCATTTTATTTTCTGCTTGCATCTTGTCAGAACTTTATTTTCTAATTTTCTTTTGAAATTAAATTACAACACAATCCAGTTTTATTAAATGCTCTGATTTCAGCTAAGCAGTCGATTTTTCAGAATTTCTTCACCAGTTCTATTTCCAGTAGCTAGTGTTGAATAGGCACAAAGAGAATAAATTCCTCGGCAGGAGAAGAAATAATGTTGTTAAGCAAAGACTTGTGCTGAATAGCCATCACTGAATGTACAAAATTGATTTCAGTGTGTAGTTTTTGATATTCACAAGAACTGTGTTGCAGTATAATTCCTGCAAGAATAACTGCACCGTAACTCCTAAGAATGAATTTCGAATAAAGTAGAAGACGTGGTGAAGATAACAGGCATGCAGGACAAGCACTGACAAACCAGTAAACCACAACATGATTTTTTCCTATCAATTCTGCTCTCTACATAGTAAAAATTTAATACTTTGTCCAAAAAAGTCAAAGATGCATTGTAATAGTAATGCACTGTATAGGATTTTGAAGAAAATGGGTTTTGCAGTCCTGGCACAGGCTGGTGTATCAGGTTCTATGTTGAAAGCTCTTTGGATTTTAGTAGCATTTCAGTTAAGTTGCAGATGTGGAAAACATACTAGATGAGATATTTGACATTGTCAAATCTAGGTTGATATAAAATGTTCTGTGGTAGTTTGGGTGGTTTTTAATTTTGCCTACTGCTACTATTAGTGCTTTGGGACATGGTGAGAGATTTATTTATAGATGTTTGAGTTTCACATGAGTTAAGGTAATAAATAAACTTTAGCACTCTCTGAAAGAATAAATACTTTAATCCCTTCCCAAAATCCCTTTTATACCTTTTGCTTTCAGAGGTAAAATGAATGGTACAGAGTAAGAAACTCACTCAAATAATGCAGTTGAATTAAAAAGTAAAATATTGCTGACAATGCTCAACTATACAGCTGAAAATAATAGAAGTTAGGAGCATGATATAACACATAATCTATTATAGTAGCTCTTAGAAATTAGAAAGGTGAATTGGGGTAGGTTATAGATAGACATGAGCTGGATGTGGTTTTGATTCAGTACTCTAAAGTGTGTTACAAATTAAGAGAAACAATTACCTTTAATGTAAAAAATTAGTAAGGCCCTGCATAGAATTATTAATACTGCAGAAAATCTTACAATTGCAAATGTGACTAGTGTGTGAATGCACTCAGACTGAAGCCCATAGACAGCTTTGAATAACAGTGATTTGAAGTGAGAATATTTTGCTGCTTGCATTCAGTATCATCACAATTTATACAAAGAAGCCCTCTTCCTTTTATTTATTAAAATAAAACACAGTCTTAGAGAATACATTTACTCATAAGTGGTGTTGTTTTCTGTTTTCTAAATATTTTTCAACAAATGACTAAGTGCTTGGAAATATACTTTTCTGCAGGAAAAATAATAAATTTGCTAATTTTATGCTGTTAGAAATGGAAGTAATAAGATTTTCTGTGGACAAAAACTTAAATAGCTCTATGATTTACTAAGAAAAGAGTTGTTTTGTCATTCTGAGATTAACTTGAGCTTAAACAACTGCCATGATACCTTATGGTTCACGGAGAATACCCCATTCTTTCCTAATGGTAACGTTTCTCGCAGGATTGTTTTCACATTTAACTACGGGCTGCTTTTTGGTACCTTGGGATACATCAGGAGAAACAGCATGTTGTGGGTTTGTCCTGTAGAAGAGACTCGTGAGATAAGCAGCGTTATACAGATCCTATACAATTTTGTGGAAATATAGGAGTGTATCATATAAATGCTGAATCAAGGCAAAGTGAAAACTTTCTATTACTCTGGTGTTTCAGTACCTCTCCTAACATTCAGTAGAGCTGTAAAAATTCATTAATAGATTACTTATTAATAGTTATTCTGTGTTTGACCAATTCTAGTACTTATGTAAAATATTCCCCCATGGTTGCACAGTGACTAACACAGTAAGAACCTCACTGATGATTGCATTCTCTGTATTTCACCAAAATGTAGATGATAATGGTGATAAGCTGTAGTTGTATGGCATGTATCTGGAAGGGAGAGAAAAAAGAGAGAATGCTTGATCTGCATATTGCAAAGTAAATGTGAAAGTGTACAGACTACTAAAAAAGAGGCAATGGCTCAGAATAAAACTCTTTATAATGGAAACTGGATTTCTGTGTTAACTAGATGAAAATTGTAAGCATATTGCAAGGAGCCTTAAAAAGATTGAAATATACTGTCTCAATTTGTTTCTTAATATTTTAAATTATCAGAAATATTAATAATTGAAAAGGAGTTCCTTAGTATGCTCGTCTCCTTGTAGTATTTTAAACTATTTAAAGCACCACAGAAGTGCAGAGCCAAGAACCTGGGCAGATATCGAAAAGCACTTTGGAGTTTTGAGGGACTTTTGATCTAAATATTGCTTAATCATTTTAAAGTCAGGACAGGTAAAATTGCTGGAGAAATATTTTTTCTTTTCACTAATATTCTTTGAAAGGGAACATAAATATTTTTCTTTGTGGTTGTTCTGAGGAAGAGATCTTTTTGAGATCAGCACACTGATACATCATGTAACTGCTCTGTTGTGATGCCAAATGATCCTAATGATCCCTTTCATCTTTATAGCAGCAGTTTGTAGACTGCAAAAACAAATCATAAAGCAATCCAATGTAAGTGCATAAAAAAAGTGATGTAAAATTTTGTATAAAGTGCTTTGAGAATCAGAACGATTTGCCAGTAGAAACAATCTCTGTATGGAGCTTGGTAGCCGAAAAGAGAATTTTAGTGTTAGTAGCAGCCACAAATAGTGAAGCTTTCCTTTTAATTATTAATAAGTCAGAAATCGTTAAAAAGTCAATATTAGCAGAACCAGTGCATTCAATAGAATAAGACCTATTATGTTTTCCTAGATTGATGTTGAGGATGAACTTATATGGGATAGTTGGCAGAAAGTTTCAGTGCGTTATCTGTAAAAGCTTGACCTCTCCACCTAGACAATATTGCTTATGCTGTCTATTTCCAACTAATAAATCATGCCTGGATAACATGAAGCTTCAGAAAATCAAAGGACTTCTTGCTTGCCTTTTGGTTTTTGAAGTTCTTGGCTAAGTCTGGTTGATTCTTTCAGACTTTTTTCTGTGAAAAAGTTATATGTATTTTTACTTCAAGGATTTTAGTGGGCTATACCAGCCTGCTGCTGCAAAAATTAAAATGCTTCTTGCAAATCGCAGAACATAACATGATGTTAGAATGCTTAGGTCACTAATACTGAAAGCAAAAATCATCAAGATGAGTGAACATATATATATCTCTGAAACTCTCTAGAAGTTGTTGTGACTGAAGGTTATTTTCCTGATCCTCCATCTGTAAGCCTCTTCATGTGGGCAAATGTAGGCCCATAGTGACCAGAATTTAGAAAGATGGGAGTGGGGAGGAGTCCAAAAGAAGACCAGAATTAACAAACAATTAATGTGTAGGACTGGAATAATTTAATAAAGAGGATCTCAAAATAAGTGGTTGTACAGAAAGTTTCCTCTTTTGTCAATAGGATCTCCAGTTCTTATGCTTGCCCTCAAGTTGTTTTAGAATGCAGTTGTATATGTTTTCCTAATAGATGCCTTAAAGTGGGGAAAAAAAATAGTGGCTGGGAGAACATAATTGGGGATTTAAATGTTAATGAATTTCTCATTTTGCATTGTTAATGAATTTATTGAGAGATAGTTATTGATTTAATTGTACCAACAAAACAAAGTACATTAAAAATGCAGTCTAACTCAGTTTTGAACCTTGGAAATGGAAATAGGTTTTTCACCTTCAGAAAAGAAGAAAATCCTATTTCAAAGACAGGAAATCAGTTGGATTACATCTAGAAATTTATTATGGATGCTTTTGAAATTCTATTGGCATTGAAATTGCGGAGTTCTATTATTCTCCAATGTAATTGTAATGTGTTTGATTGCATAATCTTACACATCCTAGTAATAACATTTGCAGAAGCAGATATGGTCTAACTGAAATCCAGGCAGACTTAAATTTTCTGATAAGACTGTTAAAGCCCTACAGTAAATTGTAAAGGAAGTACATTCACAGTGCTGCTGCATAATATATGCACAGTTTGATAAGTCCATGGAATGTGAAGATTCAGGGTACCTAACTTAAGGAATGATACAACTGCATATTATGCATTACGTATAGACAACAGACATTCTGGTTGGTTTGGTGATGTTTCCAGAGTTTGGGAGACAGACAGCCTCCTAATAATTTCTATTCATACAAAAGAACTAAAGCACAGCCTTTCAACTTGCATATATTTGGAGTACTTAGGCTCATAACTGACAGCTGAGGAAGCAAAATTTGACTCCCGAAGCAGGTTCCTGTCCAGGATCTTTTTTTCCCAGCTCTTCAGTTTCTTTCACTGGTAGGCAGTAAATGGCCCTTCACTATGTTATGTGAGTGTGCTGACAAGCAAGGTGGCTGCTGCTCTTTGCTACTCAGCTTTTCAGAAGTCAATGCCATACAGCTTCATGTGGCCATGGAGACATATGTTGTGCAGAACCATTGTAGGAATCTACCTCTAAGTGCTTTTTTACAAATATGGCTGAAATTGCCGATAGATTCAAAACATACTATGCATGAGGGACAAATAGAAAACTCACGGCTTGACAGTAAAAGCGGTTCTCTTAGGAAGCTATATTAGAAATGATTTAGGAAAATGCTAAAAATTAGAACCAATTAAAAAAACAATTATATGCAGATGAAAAATGCTTTAGAAGCGTGTATCTTTAAAATTTGTGGTTAATACTTTCTTCTTCCTCCTTGTTTTTATTTTTACTTTAACTATTTTTGTTAAACTGATGTTACTATTTTAATTTGAAGAAGCTGAATAAGTTCTAAAGAGGTACAGAAGGACAAAAAAAATAAAATGCTAAAAGAAAGAAAGTGAAAGTGAAACCAGTATCCCTACTATTGTGCTTAATGACAAGTGAAAAAAAAAAAAAAAGAAAAAAGAAGACATTCTGAAAATGAGTATGTCAAATAGTTTGAAACACCAGAATTTTAAAATGTCCTATTTTCACCCCAAATTGAAAAATGTGAATCATTGTATGGAAAAACAGAAGTTTAAAGGAAAGATGGTAATGAATATAAAACAAATTTTTAGCAGTAAAATATCAAACTTGTAGCATTGCTTGGCCACAGGATGGTTTTAAACAATAAGCACCCTTATTTTAGCAACACTACAGAAGTATAATAGCAAGGATTTCTGCATGCTGAGCAGAAAGTAAATTCAAAAACTCTAGAAAGGTTCTAACAAGACAGTTTTGAACCATGTTTTTCTGCTGACATTGGCTATTTTATTTTTTCCATATTGTCCACTAAAACAGTGTTAACTACACTTATATTCAATAAATTAACTCTTTGAAAAGTTTGTTAATACCATTCTTGTTTTGGTCGTAACTGATTCTCTTAGTTTTGCATTATGTTGTCTTGTCCAACATAATCTTTGATAATATGTCTATATTTCCCATATTCCAAAGCAACCATCTTTGCTTTCTCTTGGATTTCTCTTTACAAGACAATGATTTGCTTCACCATTCCAATTGATGTGTCTTTATGCATTTTGTGAGTACATTGTGCAGAATCATAATTTAAGTTGGAAGGAACCTCTGGAGGTCATCTAGTCCAACACAGGTCTCATCAGATCATGCTTCTCAGGGCTCTGTTGTCTAATTTTGACAAAGATGGAGACTGCATGACCTTTCTGTGAAACCTAATACATGTTTCAATCTGTGGCCATTACCTCTTGTCCTGCCACCATGCACCTTCAAGAAAAATCTGGTTCCATCTCCTTTGTATGCTCACAAGTGCTGAACAGAGGGGAAGAATCACTTACTTTGACCAGTGGGCTGCACTCTTGCTAATACAGCCTGGTGGCTTAACACTCATAGCATCTTGTGCTTTCAGACTAGTGATGCTCCTAGAACTTATACATCTTAAGAATTTGTGCTATTACTAGAGGTTGAATTAAAGCTTTAGTCAGCTTTTGGCTTTGACTTATTCTGTTTTGCCTCATTTGTGGCTTCTGAGAGAGAAACCAGCAGCTGCTATGGCTGGTACCACACTGACACCTGCAGTTATTGACTATAACAGAAGAAGCAGATCCTGAAGCATTACCCAACCTCAGTTTTATCCTCTTGAAGAAATAACTATTTAAAGAAAGCCCTTGTGTGGCTCATCATGATATGCAAACCTGAGGCATGTTATGTTGTTGCATTTTGCAGAACAGCTTAGTAAAGAGAAAAAAAATCAAACCTACAGTAATCCACAAAGTCCATTTCAGACTACTTTTTTTTTTTTTTTAGCAAAAATACTTCTAAAATAATCTTAACTGTAGTTCTGGCTGCATGAGATAAGGAATAGTGCTGAGACAATCCTGTTTCTTCCTTTCAACCTACACATCTACACCTATGAGTGAGGGCTTTGCCTGGCAAGGTGAAACTTAATACGTCTTGCTTATGTTGCATATTTCCTTGAACAGTTTAATGGGATTGGCAAAGAAGGAAAGGACTTAAGGGCAGTATATAGGTGTTTACCATTATATGTAATATACTCTGTAAAATGACAATATGTGTTTTAAGAACACAAGTTCAGCCATTTAATTCCAAAATTTGAAAATCATGAGTAAAATTTTTTCTTTTCTTTTTTTTTTTGAGTTTTGATGTCTGTATTTACGGATAATGTATTTTGCTCGAACTATTTATACTCAATTCTTTCAGAGTTCAATGGAAGTGAAATTTGCCATTGCAAAAGTCTTGGGGACAGAAGACCTTTGAGCACAAAATAGTCAAATGCTGAAAGTGGTAATGCAAACTTCAATCAGCGGATTTCATCCTCATTTGCTGTGCAAGAACTACTTCTCTTAGATTTTCTGTTATTGTATTTTTGAACTTTCCATTGCCCAGTACTGAGGACAGACCAGGTAATAGAGATTTGCTGATGATAAACCAAATGTGCTATTAATTTGCCCATTGTTTTCATAAATTAGTGTTATACAAATATTTTAATCTATTTTCCTCAGTCTTTATACTCCTTAGCTTCTTTATACTCCTTAGCTTCTAGAAAAAGAAGTGGATGATTCCCACCAAGTGCAGAGCAGTATAAAAGCCACAACAGAACACTATTGGCTTCTAAGTCAAGATATGAGATGGAGTATTGACAGCCCCATAGATTAGGAGATTACATCTGCAACAATTTAGACATTACGACATCCCTAGTTTTGGTTTCAGTGTATTCGTCAAGCCTCATAACTATGCGTTGAGCATAAGCTGCTAAGGAAATACTTCTGAACATTCCCTGAAAATGGCTTCTCCCTTGAGATACAAGCTGAGTGAAGTAAGGATGATATTTTTGTTATATATATCTCACTGAGAAGTGCTGCTCAATTCAAATAAACCATTGACTACTTCTGCAGTGATGTTATTTACAGCATAATAAAATGAGACAGCTATAAAACTGGAGCTGTGATACTGACTTCCCCTTCTACTGCACCCCTTTATGCTATTAAAAATGAAAAAAAACCCTCAAAAAAATCTTGTGCACTCAAGCTAGCAAAATGTTTGCTTCCAGGTTTCACTAATTGTGTAACAATTCTCCCTCAAGCCAACACCCTTCCTTGAAAAAGATGAGGCTTCTAATTAAGCATTTAAGTGTAAACACATGACCTTAACTCCTGGTATAAAACAACACTGTGTGATGCTCTGTTAGAACTGAGCTTTGGATGGATTGTGTGTTGTTTTTTTTTTTTTTTTTCTTCAAAATGTGGTTAAAGTGAAAGTGGAGGGAAATTGTTTCCATGTGTTGAGAAAACAACCTGAGAGTTCTTGAAAATTACATTTTCAGGTACGATATTGTGATATGCAGTTAGTTTTATCATAGATGATCAAAGTTTTAAGGTTTCTGTGTTTCAGGCATAGTATTCTAGCTGAAGATAGTTTATTGATTAACCTTAAAATCAGGGGAGAAGCTTGAGACAGTGGACTAGCTGAGCTAACAGATGTTTCTTATGCCTATGTTCCTTAGAACTCTTTTAATGGCACATACAAACTTCTATCTTGTTTTGGTTTTGGTTTTGCTTTGTGTATAACAGTAAAAAACAATGGAGAGTTTAACTGGAAGTTATCATTCTGACCAGCTGAATGCTGTTCAATGAGAAAATTTACCCTCCAGCAAGGATATAACCTGAAAAGCCTTAATTAGACTGTATAATTAGAAAATATAAAGTATTGAGTTTCTAATGAAGATACTGCTTCTGATATCAGAGAAAATAATTTCATTAACTTTTCATCTTGGTAGGTGAAATTATCATTAAGATATGATATATAAATCAGAGCTTATATCTGAGCATGATATACTGAATAACTCTAATTTTGGACTATAATTGTTTTGCTTTTTTTTTTTTTCAGTATACAAGGCCTGTGTGTAATGAATGTGTGATTGTTTCTATTATCCTGTAAATTAATTACTCTTGAAATTGAAATGCTTGAGGTTTTGGTATGCTCCTTTTTCCCTCCCTTCTTAGCCAAGGGCAGTAATTCAGAATAATTCTGTGTAAAATAGCATCTGATGCAGTAGCGTTTTTAGCATGCATTATTTAAGTGAGTAATATAGGTCAAAACTCTAAGTACTTCCTGTCATTTCTCAGCTGTTCTAGAGGAAAACAAATTATCCAGCCTTTAGAAAGAATTTGTTGGTTCTGGGTTCTGTATGTATTGGCAAGCAAAACTCAAAGGAATTTAAAATACACTGATTAACAAGATGTACTAAATTATATTTTTTCATTAGAATTTCTAAACTATAGAACTCATTTACTATCCAGGCTTTTTTGTCTGGACAGTAGCTTGATTAGGATAATAAATACAACGTCTGGCATGCTTTGTGTTCTGTATCAGCATCTGATTCAACAACGCTTAAAAATTAACTTTGCTTTGAGGCCTATTTCAGGAACATTGATGTCAAAAGTACTTTCTTTGCCACAGTTTAGGGCTGCAAACTGAATTCCTACAATGTTATCTCTCAGATGCTAATTGGCTGAAAATATGAGCTTCATCTTATTTCCATGATAATTCTCATTCACAGCAATGTAGAGGCATAAAATATGTGGCTAAAATCCCAGAATCTATTTTCAGTACTGTCTCCGCTTAGCTTGCATCCATGGGGCTAAACAATAGTCAACTGCTCTGTCACCCAGAATCCCTCCCCACCTGAGAAGGGGGACTGGGAAAAGAAGATCTGTGGGTTGAAATTGAAACAGCTTTAATAAAACAAGAAAAACCTAATATTAATACTAATATAAAGTACACAACGTTATAGTCAGCCCATATAGTGGTTGAGAGCTACACACTCCCAGCAATGAGTGAATGTTAGATGTCAAACACTTGTGAGCATCACAGCTCTAGCAAGAGAACGATGGTCACAAGAAATGGGACAGCAGGTCTTGGGAGCAAAATCATGGGCAAGACCCTGCAGGGATGGTGACCACTGAGAAAGAGAGATGTCCCCAGCAAAATTTCCAATTTATAGTGAGTTTGATGTTTATGGTATGTAATGCTTCTGTTGGCCTGCTCAGGTCAGCTGCTCTGGTTGACTTAAAACTGTTAAAGACCTTGATCTCCGTGGAAACCCACATACTATACCTGGTCATGAACTAAACCAAAGTGGTTTATCAACTTTGTTCTTACCAAATCGAGTGCTGTGATATTTTCAAAAAATGCAGCATTTATGAACAGAAAATTGATTCTTGGGTTCTATCCCAGTGAAGCCAGGACAAGTTTGTACATTTTAAGTATTGAGCATTTTTATTTCTACTTTAATGTGTCAAAAAGGAGAAGGAAATTTCTACTGAACTTCTTGAGCTCTGTTGATAAGGCCAAATTTCGCATGAGAAAATACTTTGTGCAAGACAAATAGAATTGCCTCAAGGCAGGAGAGAGGAAGCACTTAAAAATAATGTGTAAGGGTATTGCACAAGAAGAGGGTCTCTTTTACCTGAATAACGGTGAATGTATTGGATAATGGCTTTTTCTTAATGTGTTGGGTGAGTTTTTGCAGTCTTTGGAAAGGTGAGCAGCCAGGTTGACAGGCTTCCCAGTATGTAGGAGAGAAGTATCAATTAACTTCAGAGGTCACATGAAGCGTTGGCACATGAGTGCAGTGAGGTTATTGTGATTTCAAGGTGTTACACAGGATAGCAAGGGCCTATGTCTTGCTTTTGAAAAGGAAGCAAGGATATGAACTATTGAATACTGAAAGTCAGAGCTATGAATATTAATGTGCTATTTAAGGTAAATTTTCAGAATATACTTGGAGGAAGAGCTTGCTTCACAAGTCTGCTCATCAGCTTTCTAAAAAGGGAAAGAGGAGGAATAAAAGGGGTGCAAACTCATTTGAACAATTTTTTTTATTTGTTGGAAATTGATTACATTTCCTTCTAAGGCTTTTCTTTTTTCTAGTATGCTTTATAAACCCCAAAGGATATATCCTATAGGGCACAAGGAAGCAATTTCCCTTGTCAAATAAGTGGCAAAACCCAAACCCTGTAGTATAAATCAAATAGGACATACTGATTGATTGTTGTAAACATACTTGAATGTATTTATTCTATATTGCATATAATAAAAATTATGTATGAAATATTAGTTGTGCTTAAAATCATCTAATGTATCCATATGTCATAATGGTACACACAGTAGGGTAAATATGAATAGAATAATGTTTTCAATGTATTTCTTTTTCAAATATAACATCTTAAGCATCTTGCCTAAACAAATGAGACTAAAATCATGTTTTTATGATACAGTTTTTTTCCTTTTTTGAAATATCTTACCCTATAAGTAGTCTTTCTGCAAATGACACTTCAACGTAAAAGTAATTTTCTTATAATTTTTATTATAACGGTTATTTTAGTGCTAAATTGAATATTTACTTTCCTTGTGTGTAAATATATTATGTTAGAGAGATTTCCATTTAAGTCTCGAGTTTCTTAAAGTGAACAAATGGTAATGTGATGTTTTTATGCCAATACTAATCAAATAAAACATTACTGTCATCTTTCTTACTTGTATCATTCCTGGCATGTACACAAAACCTCTAAAACATTAATTTAAGCATGCTAGATATGTATATTTCAGTACCTGAGAGTATTTCCTTCTACTACCCTTGCATACAAATACACACACATGTATGAACACAGAAATGTCTTTTATTGTAATTTGACTTTTTTTAGGGGTTTAACTTTGGGGAAAAACTTCACCAGCATTTTTTAGTGGTGGATTGTAACACCACAGCAATTACTTTTTTAATTCTTCCTGATAAAACACTATCTTTTAAACAATCCTTTATGTGAATGCAAAGCTCATTAATGGGATCAGGCTAAAAGTATTGTTTATAATGGCTTTAACGAAGACCTTAGATTTACACAGTTCCTGAATAAGCAAGTGAAAACATCTTGCAAAGAAAACCAGAGGACTGATAAATATTTATGTCTTTTAGAGAAGCAGTGTATTCTTAAGTGATTTCAGCAGTCTGTGTGTACAAAAAAAAAAAAGCTGCTTTCTGCTGAAGCAACTGTGCTCAGTTACTATTTAGTGAAGTGATTGAGCTGTGTCCACACACAGCTAAAGAAAAGATTGTCATTTCTGCTCAGCATCCTTGACATGCAAAGTCAGTAATTTCTGCCAGGGTTGGGATGACAGGTGAGTTCTGTATCCATAGGTTGGGGCTCTTTTGGCTTATCCTATGACAGACAAGCACCAGGGAGTGATTTAGGGAATGGGAATGTAGTTATTTGTGTGCAAGAAAGAGAGTGGTACCTTTATGTTGCTCATACCCTTTATGGTGCTTAAATGTTATATCCATCTGTAGTCTATATGTATGTGTGTGTGTTGCTACTTGTGATTAGAGGACATTCACATCAGAGTTTGGGCTGCCTACCTCATGCGGGTGAAAATCACCACAGTATCCAGTACTACTCCCTGTGCCACATGGCAGTGAGCATGTTTCCCAGTAAACATTGCTTACAGCCTGCATGCAGAGGTGAAACAAAAAAAAACACCCAAAGCAATAAATTACTAATTAACCATATGTTTTCATGAAATATTAACACATTAATCCTCCTTCATAGTGCTTAATGTTACTGAATGAGTGAGTTAAAGCTGATACAATCTATGCAGTGCAGCAAAATGCTGTTAGACAGCTTAAGTACATATTAGAGCAAAGGGTAATTTATATCTCCTTGTGACCTCTTCTTGGCATGTAGCCTGACCAATCAATGTGTAATTTACCATACAGACTGGTTGCATTCATGGATGGAAAATGGAAACACTGATGTGCAAGCTTAGCTAACTCTTGGATAATCACAACATCAAGGGAATAACAAATATGTTTGTCCTGGTTTTTGCTAGGATAGAGTTAATTTTCTTAGTAGCTAGAAAGTACTGTGTTTTGGTTTCAGTGGGGTTTGTTATGAGAAGAATGTTGATAAGGTACAAGGACATGGTGTTGGAGTAGTTTTCAAGTGGAGGACTGGTGGGAGGAAGTTAGCAAGACTCAGTATTAACAGTTGGATATGCCAATAAGATATTCCATGTCATATTATGTCATGTTCAGTATATTAACCAGGGCTGACCAGAAAAGTGGGGGGATTCTCTTGGGAATCTCTTGGGCTTGCTTTTGCAGGATTGTAATTTCAAGTTTGGGGTACTTTTTTGCTCCTCTGGGATTATTATCAGCAAATGGTGAGCAATTGTACTCTGCATGGCTCATTAATATATATAATAATTATTACTATTTTATTTTACTCTAATTATTAAACTGTTCTTATCTCAACCTACAAGTCTCCTCACCTTTACCCCTCCAATTCTCTCCCCACTTCCCTGAGAGGTGGGGTGGGGGGTGATGATGCTGCAAGTGGCTGTGTCTTGTTTGGCTGACAGCTAAGTTAAACTATCACAATCTTGCATGCATGAGCTTTCTAACATGATCTAGAGTTCCTTACACTCCTAAATGATCTTTTATGTCTGTTGCTGTGTAGGAAACAAAAATACTTCATTTAACTTTTTAAACTGTAGGACAATAATCAGCAACTAAAATAAGGTATTTATAGCTAATATATTTTTTTTTTCCTTTTAGAAGATGTGAAGATTAATTTGATTTTTTTTTTGGGGGGGGGGGGGGGTTGGCTTAAATCTGTTGTCAAAAGCATATGTTAAAATGGCAGTTACTCCCTCAGTCAGTGTCCATAACTATGTAGCAATTTCTCCATTTCTCATAGGCTTTTGTTTGTTTCATTATCAGTTCTACTGTGGCATTCACCCTGTATCTGGAATGTGGCTACTTTCTCCTGTGCTATGACTTTCCTTTTCAACCAGACACTGGGAAGCATTCGGGAAATGATCTGCATTTTATCTCCTGCCTTCTCTTATTGTAAATCAATGCTTTTCTGTGACGTTATTGATATTAGCAGCTCCTCCAAAATTTCAATCCTCGTTTCATTCACAGAATGTGGTGTTTATAGTCATAGGGATGGTTCTTCCATGAGAAGTTTTCTCATGCACTTTGTGTTGCTTGTGTAAGGATTAGGTCCATAAATAGCAGAACTGTTCTTCTTTCTCTTCATTTCAGTACCTATGTTACAGAGAAAGATTCCTTATTAAAAAGAAAAATAAATCTAGGAACAGGTGATGCAATTAAATCGTCATTATAACCAGAGAACAGAGAGGATATTAGACTTCTAATGCATACCCTTTTGATATTAAATGCTTCATAATTTGTCAACGGTTGTTACAACCTTTGCTATATGTAGTACTATTCGAAATTCATAGAGAGCATAAGGAAAGCTGTACCAAATTAGAATGTAGCCTTAATGTTTCTCCAACCTTCTATCTGCCTTTCTGTAGATTTAAAGTTAGCTGATTAGCTTTTTGATTTAAAATTAGTTATGTATTTTACTATTAAGTATTCTAATATTTTAGAGCACAGATTTATGGACATGGTTTTCCATCATGTTAAACACTGATTAATTTTATGAAAGTTGCTACTTGGTCTGTGTTACAGCAATGCTGAAAACTCTTTACTGCTCAGAGGGAACCTGTGAATCTTTGCTTGCTGCAGTGCATCATTTAGGAAGTTAATGGATTTTCATGGCCTTTGGAAAGACAATACATTTGGAGACTGATAAAACAGATTGAAAGTTTTTTGAAATGAATAGAGAGAACTCTAATTGTTGCTAGTCTTAAAGCTGATACAGAGCTTATTTGAGACTAAGTTCTGGGCTAAATGTTGGGTGGCAAAAATCTTCATAAGTATGTGCAAATCTCTTATTTTAATGCTTTTGTAAGAGAAAATGGTCAGCCAGTAGCCTGGGAGTAGAGAGAACAAGGGGAAGGTAAAGGTCTTGGAAGTTATTATGCTAGCTGACACTACCAATTGATGGTAAGGGTGATGAAGTTCACAAGTGATAGAACGAAAATCTGTGAAACCTGATTTGTAAACGTCTGTTCAGGCATTAAATCCTCAAAGATGTGAAACCTTTGCTTCTCCTCACAGGAAAAAAAGGATGTGGCAGAGGAAGAGGAAAGGCTTTTTAAAGTGGTGGTTTTTGATTGGGGTTTTTGTTGTTGTTTTGGTGGTTGGTTTTTGGTTAGTTGGTTTGGGTTTTTTTGTTTGTTTGTTTGGTTTTTTTTTTTACTGGAATGTGAGAGGATGGGAGTGGATAGAAACATTTCAGTCAGGCTGATGGCACTTTCAAGTATCAATACCTTAACAAATAATTAAAACTCTTCCTTTGCAGACATTCAGCTTCAACTTAAATAGACTAGTGAGAAGAGGTGCTGTCATCAAGGATGAAGTACTTATTGGGGGCAGACAGATGGTGGCCAGGTGTAATTGCATGATAACTCTAAGGGAAAGACATGGATTTATCTTCTCTCCACAGTAGCTCAAGATTTTGGGACTCGCAGTATCTGGAATAACAGGGAGATGGCCCCAAACTGAAGTAACAAATTCAATGTAAAGGCTGAGAGCCAGCTACAGAAAGACACATTAGAGGTTATTCAGAAAAATGTAGAGTGAAAAAGCTCAAGTTCTTACTCTCAGTACCATGAGACCATGCATTAATACAGCTTTATGAACATAACTGTCAACTGGATACAGCACCAAGCCTCTGTTACTGAAGGGTAGAAATAAATATGGAGTAAGAGGTATCTGAAATGCTCTCTCCTCATATGTCTATTTTATTAATTGAAAAGTACTATATGTTAACCTATGCATATGTATGAATCCTTTATGATACACTTTTCCCTCATCATATGGGGTCAGCTGAGATGAACTGAACCCATATGTGAGGCTCTTCTAGAGAAACAATTACCTCATTTATATTTTTCTCCTTTACTATTAGAATACCCATCCACTACTCATTGTTTCCACACTTCAGTTTGACTCTTATATTAATAACAATTATTTTAGCATGTATCTGAAATTTCCACATGTTCCGCATGTGACAGAAGGAGCACAATAGTTTGGAAAATTGTCAACCACAACTGAAAAAATGTCATGACAAACACAAGACCTGAAATAATTTGTTTTCAGAACCACGTGGCCTACTGAGTATGGCCTTGAGTGTGATGACCTGTGTCCTCAGGCTGGAAATCCTTTTTGTGAGTTAGTTACTCACCTGGATGATACTGATACCAGTGACTTCATAAAAATGCTTTGAGTTGTGCTGGTAAGAAATGCTATTTCAAAATAAAGGTTCAGTATTATTCTTTTATACTGCATGATTTTCAAAGAGCTGATGCAACAAAGCAGTTATTAAAGCTTTTTGAGAAATTATGTAAGTATCTATTATTATTTTTGTCTCCTATAGAGACTAGACTTCTGCATTAAGAAAAAGAATTCTAACCATGGTTACTTCATTTTAAAATGAGGCTGTCTGTGTTCTGGGAATGTTATTTCCTTAACTCAGCCTTTTTTTGAGTTAATACTGTGATTTAAAAGATTCTGGACAGCAAACAAGCCCCATTTATTATTGCCTGATTTATTATCAGAGAGGAAACCTGGGAGAGCTTTTTTAAAGATTTTTTGAAAGCTAGAGGTTGTCAGACCAAGCAGTTTTGTTACAAAACTAGTGAGACAGAACCTTTAACATTTTCTGTTCTGAGATGGTTAGCATTAGGAGTAGAAAACCACTAGTTTTAAGTGAAGTGATTTCCTGAAGTGCAAAGTTCATTGAACTCATGGGATCTAAGATCACCAGCTGTTTTTTCTGTCAGTATATTGAAGAAACTTGCAGGGGTTATGAGAGCTAGCTATTCCCCTTTACATTTAGAAGGTCATCTTGTGCTAAACTGTGGACACACAGCCTGGGAAGCAAAAAATCCAGACTGACTTGAAGCAGGAGGTGTACTTGTCTCTTTGGACTGCTGTGTGGGGCTGGTGGAAACCTGTGGCATGTTTGTGTAGGCAACACCTTCAACAGATGAACTGGTTCCCCTTTAATCCAAGGTTTTCTGAAAAAATATTTTTTCTTTAAATCCAGAAAAGTACAAGAGGAGCTTGAATCTTGGCATCCCATGTACCTAATGAAAAATTCTGTACGTGGGTATACAGAATAAGAGCACTAGGGGGATAGGATATGTACCAGTTCCTCCACCATTTTATGAAAATAATGACATTTATTTGATATAGACACAGAACAGAGTTTCTGCGTGAATCCTGAGAAGAGATGCATCTGGAGAGAAATTATCCCTGCAAATTTGTGTTGGGGGGTTTTTGGTTGGTTGGTTGGTTTTTTTTGGTGGGTTTTTTTGTTTAGTTTTGTGGGGTGGTTTTTTGTTTTTGTTTTTTATTAGGCTATGAATCTCATCAGTACTGGTGGTCACTTAAGCAGTAAACCATTCATCATGCTGTTTTGTGACTCTTTTAATAGTACCTAAACTTTTCTATGCAGTGAGAAGATCATGTTATTTACTTAAGCTTGTGAATATTAATGAACAGTGGGGAATCTAAAAGTTAGGCCTTGTATTGGCCTGAGCCAATAACTAAGTTGGCCTCTAAGTGCCTTTGGTCTTGGAACTGGTGATCAAATCATTCAGGGAAGCAGAACATAAAGATATAAGAAAGCCCATGAAAGACATGGATCTGCTTGAATTGGTTCAGAAGAGGACCACAAGGACAATCAGGGGCTGGAGCACCTCTCCTGTGAGGACAGGTTGAGAGTTGGGGCTGTTCAGCCTGGAGAAGAGAAGGCTCTGGGAGACCTTATAGTGGCCTTCCAGTACCTGAAGAGTCTACAGGAAAGATGAGAAGGGACTTTTTATTAGGGGATGCAGTGATAGGATGAAGGCTAGTGGTTTTAAACTGAAAGAGGGTAATTTAGATTAGATATTGGGAAGAAACTCCTTACTGTGAGGGTGGTCAGACACTGGAACAGGTTGCCCAAGGAAGTTGTGGATGCCTCCTCCCTGGAAGTGTTTAAGGCCAGGTTGGATGAGGCTTTGAGCAACCTGGTCTAGTAGAAGATGTCCCTGCTCATGGCAGAGGGGTTGGAACTAGATGATCTTTAAGGTCCCTTCCAACCCAAACCATTCTATGAGTCTATGATAGTGAACTTAAAAGTAAAGTGGTTAAGTGGAAGGTTCTGAACCGTGCCTTTATTACATTGGTAAAGCCAAAGACACTGCATTTAGGGTTACAATGAAGGCAAAGTAACCCAAATGACACATGATAGAAGAGGAGGGTGTCTAGTCTTGAGCGAGAGGTCAGGCTTGGCATAATACTGAGAGTTGTAATAAAACAATTCCTTGCTTTATTTTTCGCCCCTTCCTCATACAGGAAATTTAAACTTGCAACTATTAAGAAAGGCATTAAGCAAATAAAAAAGGACATATTATCATAAAAAAATACAGTATTACTGTCCCCCCTCCTGACCTTTGTTAAGAATTTAAATAATGTCTTTTGGACTGTACCATGCTGTATTACAAGTGAGCATGCATTACTTGTTAAGAACAAGGTTCTTGAACAATTTCTTCTCGCCAAACTTTGTCTCTTGTTTTTGCACTTGGCTTCAACACATATATCTCTTTGAATTTCTACTAATTTTGTTTAATTGCACATGAGGGGCTAGTAAAGTCAAGAAATAATTAATAAAATATATTCATGAGAGGAAGGTTCAGAGTTACAAAAAGAGAAAGGAAGAAAAACATAAGTGCAAGATATTTCATTTCACAGTCAGTGGTCTATTAAACTTTGCAGTGCAAGCAGGATTGTTCCCAAAATAATAACTCTGCTCATGTCATTGCACGGTATGTCTTCTACACACACTAGCTTTAGATTACTTTGATATTTGCCCAACAAGTCTTCCAATTTCTCTTCAATGATATCTGAATTATTTAAGTCTTCAATATTTTTTTTTTCTTTTAGAGAATGAGAACCTACAAATGTGTTGGCAGTTTGACCCTGACCATTAACATATAAATAATGTAAGCTGCTCCATACTTTGAGAGAGATGATTAGCTCTGTAAAGATATTTGGACAAATATATTCGCTATTTAATCCTCATCCACACAGAAACTAATCATAGTAGAAGCAGCTTATGAAAGATAAACTAATAAATCTTTGCAGAAACTATGGATGCCTACAGTATTTGTTTTGAAAAAGTAGCAAATAAAGGATATGTATTAGTGAGCAAAATATTGATTGATAAACCTGTCACTTCTAAGGGCTGAAAAAATATGGCTCTGAGACTTATTGATGCACAGATGATGGTCATTTTTATTTTAGTAACAAATCATACTGTGACAGATACAAAGGTATTAGGTGATAAATCATGAGATAGGAGGATTCAGGTAGCAGCTCTGAGAGCATAGTCCACTTGTAGAATAACATTTACATTTAATTTATGTTTTAAATAGAAGAAGCATATCTGAACCTGGATACTTATGTCTGAAAGGTGTTCCCATTCTAAGCTAATAGTAGTAGGACAGAATATCAGGGTCTTAAGCCACAACATAGTTGAGTGACCTAATTGTAAAGAAAGAGTAGGGCACTTCTTAGGTGACATTTCTACTTAAGAAAAATGGATTTTATGTTCTGGCTCTTTAAATTAATTATTCAAAATGCTGAAACAACTAAAATTGGTTTATCTGTTCATTGACTTAGAAGTGGCATGACCTAAAATGTATAAAGCCAGGCCATTTGGGCTCCATTTGCAGATCTCTAGTGATCTAGTTTGTGACCTTGTCTTGCCTTCCTCCTTTGACCTTCTTTATTCCTTATTTAGGGGATAGTGTCTAGTACAGATGCTGTCCTCTATTCCTGTCCATAATTTGTGTCTACACTGTTCTTTAAAGGCAGCTAAATACACCACCCAGGAGAAACACTTCTCTTTTGTACATTAAAAACCTCCAAAAAAACAATTTGGGTTTGGTTGAAAGATGTCTTCTCGCACATCCTTTGGGATAGTACATTGCCAGATCTTTCAGGGTAGGCACATTGTCAGTCTCTGGGTTGTACATGAGAAACTGACTTCTATGGACTTACACAGAAGTTATGGATATTTAGAACTAAATTAGCAAAAACCCAGGGGTTTAGTTGCTTTGGAAGTCGCTATTACAAATGATGCACATGTAACTGTAGTGCTTACTACAGTAGGGTCTTGTGGTACTAATGTATTATGAATAGTTAAAAACAGTACTGAGGCAGTGTTATCTTGTAGGTATTCTCTCAAGTAATGCTTGCTTTTAAACCACATTTAATTCTACCAATTCCTCTATCAAAATCTAAAAGAAGTTGCATGGAAATAGGATTTGGGAGCAAGATCTCTAGTTCCCGTCTGGTAGTGAAGTGTGATAGCTCCTTATTGCAGATTTTTTGAGAAACTTCATATGAAATTTTCATTGTTTAAAATAAAAATATTGGGATTGGGGGGGGGGGGAATCTGTCAAATTTATGACATCTGATTATATCCAGCTTCTTGAGGGAACCAATTTTTTTACTCTTAAGGTTCAATATAGTTGTAAAAGTCTCTTATGTTTGATCACAGCAGATCATATTTGTCTCCAAACTGTTCAGAAACTGAGTAGAGAATAAGCAATATTTTTAAACACAGTCTTAAAATGCTTTGTCCTGTGTGTAATGCCTAGTATATCGGAGAACTGATGCAATACTTAACTACTGTGTAACAATCTGTGAGTTACATTCAGTGTTTGGAGATCAAAAAACATTAGGATAGCGGACATAAGAATGGCTTCTGACAGTAATTGCTTGATGTGTTCCATCTTTAGAGGATACTGGAATCAAGAAAATGTTAATCTGCTGTGGCAAAAGTGCATTTAGCTGCAACAAATTGTACAGCTTAAAACTGGGACCTTGCTTTGACTGCAAACTCTGTGAACCACATGATGCACAGGATTGAGTTCTTGTGTGTGCATCTATTAATTTCTCTGTGACGTTTGTCAGCTTTGTCACTATATCCACTATGTAGTCTAAAGAAAGTTGATCAGTCCCAATTGCCTAACCTTATGCATGTGATAAAGGATGAAAAATGCATTTGGAGGGGAAGGGCTTTTGCTATGTACCCTGAATATACCCATTTACCTTGTCTGTAGTCCTCCTGGCCTTGGATGATGAATGAAAATGAGTTTTCATCATTAAGGCTTACATCTCACCTTTGAGCATTCATACACAACTGATAGTCTTGGGATACTCAAGTCTAATTCCTGCTGAGACATCATGGTCCTTCTTCCCTGCAGCAATGTGGCAGAACTGGAAATTAAAGCATTGAATGTATTTATGTCTGTGTATTAAACAGATATAATACGGAGTTCATTCTGTGCTCTAGTCTAGCTTGTATTGTCTCAATTGGAACTAAAAGTTAATGAGTTCAATGTTATTTGCATCTGACAGTCTTAGTATGCAATCTTAAGCTGCTTCACTCTTGGCATGTGTTTTGATCTCTTGTCACAGAATATGAGTAGCCCAATGTTTGTTTTTTCAGAAAACAAACATATGAATAACTGATATTTTTACATGAAGCCTGGTTCAAGGTGATGCCCAAAGTATTGTAGAGGCTGGAATTAAAGGACAGAACTGTGGTGCTCATCTGAATTGATGACTGTTTAAGGCAAAGAGGAGCGAGACTTCCTCTGAGGCCTTGGACGCTCATGCTCATTCCTTACTAAGATTGCTGATGGAGAACCTGGTAGCTCACTCAGATAGTTTGTTACTCCTATGCTTCTGGACAAAAGAGAAGAGTGAGGAGACCACCCTATGCTCCTTAGTCTCTGCTGTGAGATTCACCTTCTCTCAGTGTATGCTTCCATATCACTAGACACCTTGTTTGTTAGTTATTAGAGAGCTCATGACAGCACCTGAGGTCAGTCACATTTATTGTATGAATATGAAATAGAAATTGAAAGGGAAATCATGTGAATCATTATACCCACTTATTCTCTGAGACCTAATCTTGGTCTGAGGAACTGAGAACCTCCTCAAACATGCTGAGCAGTATGCAGGTAGCATTTATATCCAACGTACTTATGGAGCTGGAAGAGGTCATGCTTCTTGCAAGCAGTAACAAATGCTTTTGTTCTCTTGCAGTGCAGAGGTGTCTAGTGCCATCTGCAATGCATCCAGACGTAGCTGATAGATATAGCACAGAACCTGCAGGAGACCTGTTGACTTCAGAAGTTGACAGAGGGAGTTTGCCTGTGATATCTTTGAGCATCTCAGATGACACTCCATGCCTTTGTATGGCAGATGACTTAAGGCTTAAATGTTTTGCATATCACAGGGTTTTTGAGGTTTATGAAGTTTAAGGTAAGGCCTGTGGTGGCCAGATGTAATATTAAATAAGCATCTAAAAGCATTGAGATCCTGTAAAGAATATATCTTGTCCTCAAAGGCATGCTTTAATTAATTAAATTAGTATTGTCTATACAGAAGAGAGTTTGAGCACATTTACTTAATTAGTCATGTACCTTTCCTTTGTCTATACTAATTGTGAAGTAAAGACAGTAGATATCAAGAATCTGAATCTGTAATGTTGGCCCCTAACCTAGGTTTTTGTTATTCAGATAAAATCAATCTTGTATTGAATTTTACATTTATCTTGTGTCCACAGTCACAGATTCCTTTAATGGTAAACTTTGCTGTTAATTATAACAACATCTGTCCCAATTGCCATACTCTTTGTTTCCAAGCCAATTTATATTTGAATTTTGATTTAAGTATTAGATACTTCCAAGTGTTCTAGATTAATAATAAACCAAACACATTTTCACTTTGTAGTTTTCGGTGTTTGGAATTTGCAAACCAGCATAGCTTTCCAATCAGAGTAAGTTAGGCTTCTTACACTATCCTCTCTTTTTTTTTTCTTTTTTTAATGTATAATTTTTATTTTCTCTGATTGTCATTATAATTCCATCAACTCACATTTGTTAGAAGTAGTGTGGCTGTGGTGGGTTGACCTTGGCTGAATGCCAGGTGCCCCCCAAGCTGCTCTATCACCCCCCTCCACAGCATGATGGGGAGGAGAGAAACTAAGATAGAACAAAAGCCCCAGACTCGTGGGTCAAGACAAAAGGCAGTTTATTAGAAGCAAAAGAACAAATTATTTATTCTCTATTTCCCATCAGCAGATCATGTTTGACCTCTTCCTGGGAAGCAGGGCTTCAGTGCATGTGTAGGGGTTGCCCCGGAGGACAATCATAAATAATTAATACTCTCCCTTCCCTCTCCTTTCTCTTGGCTTTTATTCTGAGCAGATGTCATATGGTATGGAATATCCCTTTGGTCAGTTTGGGTCAGCTGTCCTGCTATGTCCCCTCCCAAGACTTTCCCCACACCCAGCCTACTGGTGGGGGCAGGGAATGTTGGAGAGACAGCCCTGGTGCTGTGTGAGCACTGCTCACCAGTAACCAAAACACCGGTGTGTTATCAACACCTTCACAAAACACAGCACTCTCAGGGCTGCTATGGGGAAAATTAACTCCAGCTCAGCCAGAACCAATACAGTGGCAAATCTCTGAAACACTGAAGATTTTCAATTGGTTATAAAGCATGAGAATTTAAAAATGACTGAGCTGATTTACTTGCAGGAAAAAAAAAACTAATTTCATGGTGATACTGGCTTTTAGTCAGAGGGGTATACTGAGAGTGATCTGGTTTGGAGTTTGTATTAAAAATAATAGTAAAACCTGGAGCAGTCACTAGATAGTCTCTAGTATTCCTCCCAGTATTTTTACTTAGTCTTATAATTCACTTAGCATCTCTAAAAAGACCTGTGCTAAGTATCAATTTATACATACAGAAGTAATATTACTTTTTTTTATTTTATTACTATAGGCACAGTGTCCACTGCAATGGATAGCAAAGTGTGTTTTTCACTTCAATCACTTGTTAAAATGTAAACAAAAAAAAAGTTTACAGTTATTTCAGACCCATTTTCATGCTTCCTAAGTATGAATGAACACAAATAAGTTTAATGTGCCTTTTTTTGTTTGGTTTTTTTTTTTTGAGACAACTAATTGGGCAGAAGATTGTTTTCTTTTTTTTTTCCTTATTGTTTCATTCATTATCATTACTTCTTTGGGATGACTTATAGGAAAAAAAAAAACCATACTGACATTGGCAGCTATATTTGTGAGATTATAAACATTTCCATTTCCAAAGAACTATCCATTCCCAAACCTAAAAAGAATTTTTTTTTGCCTTTGTATCACAGTATTGTGAATATAACTAGATATGTTATGTAGAAGAAATGAATTCTTATAAATAATGCTGAGTGAATATAGTATTTCATTTATTTGAATAAATTAATTACATCTTCCGAGATGTATATTTAACTAGCATTTCATACATGGAAGTTGGAGTTTTTGCAAGAGAATGAACACATTTTCAGAAGATATTTTTGTTAGGACTGCAGCATATTAACACTGAATGGTAGCTGAATAGCACTGATTTAGTACTCAAAATACTCAAAAATTATTTGTATTATTGTAATAGTAAATGCCATATATGTTGCCTCCCAAATTTCAGTGAAGATTGACATTTAAAATAATTTCAAATATATGCAACATGGGCATGTGGAACTAAGGTGCTAAAACCAACCATAACATGGAAACTACTTCAAGGAATATTTGAGCCTTGATGCTATGAAAAGGTTATTATGAAAAGGTATTATGAAGCCCTAAAAAGAGTAGTAGTAGACACTTCTTAAATGTAGGGTTAGCATTGCTATTTTTATTATTATCTTTCAAAAGTGTCTCCTTAAGTGGAAATGTTAAATCTTCTTCAAAAAGCTTCAGGAAGAACTGCTGTTCCTCCCAGTTCTCTCGTAACCTATCTCACCTGTCTGAGGGGAGTAGGGCAGCACTAGCAAAACTTCCAATTTCTTCCTTTAGCTCCTGGTGGGTGAATACTAAATGTACTCTGGAAAAGGTGCTGGTCTTCTCAGCTGTCAGTAATCAGAGAAGGAAGGAGAAAATGGGAGGTAGCATATTCTGTTGTTCTAAGAGCACAATGAGTCTATACCAGCTACAAGTGCACATTCATGGCATCCGTAAATATAGGCCCATTGTGCTCTTAGCATTATCTAGAGGAAAGAGATATTAAAGCCACTTAAGAACTATGCAATTCTCTTGGAGTTTATGTAATCAAGAACATTACTGCCTTGCCTCTACTTAATGAGAAATTTCTGCAGTGTTAGGTATGAGCTTTAAAAAGTTATTTGCCTCCCTCCACCCTGTATTTCAAGTGAAGTACAAAACCAAATCCACTCGGTGATCACTTCTCTGCTAATTTTTATGTAAGCAGGAGATACTATTTTTATATATAGTAAGTTTGTTAAAAAGGCTGTTTTAGTATTTCTTACAGTTGTAAATTAACAAATAGATTTTTTTTTTCCAGTTTATAAGAAAGTCATGCTGTACCGTAATTTTGAAGAGGAAAAATAGTGCATTTTTTTAGATGTGGAGAAACGTTTGCTCTAAGTGCAGAATAAACTGAGAAATCTAAAATAAGGAGCCAGGGTAAGGGTTTCTGCAGGGAAAACAGTATAGAGTTTTTCCACAATGGAAGCAGTACTCTTCCTGTAGTAAGGTCTCACAATGTCCTTGTAATCACAGAATTATCAGAAGTGCATCTATAAATTAAATGTGGGATCAAATCTCCACTTTACATTCAGAGTATAGGCAGACAAGATTCCACTGGAGACCAAAATATGTGCTTTGAAATTATAGGCATAATATCTTGTTCTTTGGCTTTGCTTGTGTGTTTTTAAAGTTTGGTTCCATTTAAGAGAATCAATTAAATAAAGTTAAAGCTTAAACAAAAGACAATGAGAAAGTGACACAGCCAATAACTTCTTTCTCTTGCACACAAAAAAAGCCTTCATGAAGTTGGAATAAAATCCAGAGATCCCTGCAAACTTTAAAAATTTTCTTTATTAAATCAATTAAATCTTACTGTCAGTACAGAGGGTTTATAATATATCTGATCAGCAGTGTATCTAGCCAGATTTTATTTTTAAACATATGTGGATATTGTTAAGCAACTTTTTATTCATTGAACTGGATACAAGCTGATCCCCTTATGGCAATCTCAGTTATTTGGTCAGATGAAGTTTTAAATCCAGAGTGGGAAAGCACAAGAGTGGAAGCACAACAGCTGCTGATGCTGTTGCCCAGCACAGAGAGCAGCAAGCAGAGGCTGTGGGGGGGGCTGCAACCAGACCCAGAGCTGTGCAACTGTCCCACAACACTTGCTTTTCAAGCAGTCATTCGCTTTTTCCCCCACAACAGCCTGGATTCAAGTGTCCCAAGGGCTGGATGAGTTTATAGACTGCTCCCAAAGATCACTCTGTGCCCACTTGTATGAGGGAACCATTGTGACAGGAGGGAGATTGTGGGCTGCAGAGGTACTTCAGTTACAGGCGTTGGTCTGTGACTATAACTTTGATCCTGGATAAAATGAATTATTAATTTGTTAAAACAGATTAAGGAGTACTCTGAGACATCAGCAGCGCTGTATTAAATGTTCTTGGAAGGCCAAAAATTGGATTTAAGCCTTTTAAGAAAACTATTTTCCTTTTAATTAGACTGGTGGTGTATGTGTATGAAGGTCTATGTTCTTTCCTATCATGCTTGCAGTACATCAGATTAGTGCATGATTTCATTTAGTAATTCTAAAAATTATTTTAGGAGCAATGTGTTAAAGAAATTAATTGGCAAATGGTTGAGAAATACCACTGAAGTTATTCCAATCACTGCTCTTTCCAGTGCTATTTCTTGTCTAAGGAGTGGATTTTAGTATCATATCTGACATGTTAGCATGTAGAGTGCTGTCTCTAACCACTTTTTAGGTGTCTACATTAGCAATAGATGTGTGTGAATAGTAAATTATTCTATTTGTTTATTATTCCCAATGACTAATAAATTATTTTAATGACGATGACTATCCTATTAATGCATTACTTGAAAGTGATCGGAAGCGAATTGCTGTCAAAAAGGCTTTACAGCTGCGGAAAATTACACTTCTACTTTTATTGTATTTCCTTTACCCCCAAATAGAATATACTATTTCTATCTTTCCACTCCATTCAGCCAGCTGCCACTCGCACATATGCAGACAATTACAATGCACTTGCATCATATCCCAGCTGCCTGTGATAGACTATTGTTTTGTGATGCAGTGCATACAGGATAATCTCTGAATATCCATCTCCCACCAGAAACTGTTCTTTCACTGGTCACATTCTTTTTCAGCTGAATGATCTATGATGTTCTGGTCAGGCTCTCAACATGCCTTGATCTAAGATGAGTTTTGCATGATCTTTGTAACACAGGACTGTCTAAAATTAACATCTCACTAATATCTCAGATGATTTTGTTTCAAAAGTAAATTAGAATTAGTCTGATTTACTTTGTAGAGCTTCTAACATCTCAGATCAATAGTTTATTTTATAAACAGCATCTTATGTCAGTTGTATAATTACAGATGGAAAACAGAATTGCTGCTTTTCATACAAAATGGTCTGTGCCAAATATAATGAAAAATACTTTCTAAAAGACACTTATTTTCTAAGAATACATTATTTTCATTCAGTGTCACATGAATTATGTGTTTATTTTCTGATCTATTTTAATTAAGTGTCATGTGTTTGGTATTTTTCTGAGTATGAAGGAATAGTCCTTAAAGGAATATGCAGAAATCAGAAAAAGAACTATGGTCTGGGGACAGCAAGAGTTGACTACTTTCATCTGTGTAACCTAATGAAATTTTATGCTTATTCTGATGTATCTCTTTTCTTCTCTGAGTAATCAGGTAAGAAATAGAGCAATTATAAATTTATTAACTGTGTGTATTATGTCTACTCTATAGAGCATCAAAAAAGAAGACACTTGAGGGAGGGGGATGCTGGAAAGGAAAGCTTATTTCTGTTGTAGAAATTAATAGAGCCAAAGGATTATTGGCCATTTTGGTGTTTATTTTAGACATAGCAGGTATACTATTACAGATTAAATCTAAATGAATGTGAAAGAAAACAGCAGTTGAACTATTCTTTTTTTAATAATATCATCCAATGTCTTTAGCTGAGTATTAATGACACTCAGGAGATGAGCAACTTGAAGTACCTGGTTTGCCACGTCTGTGCAAACAAATTCTGAGAAACTTCTGGTTTTACTTCTTGACAAGGGCACATGCAGAGAGGGTGGATCTTATCAACTGCAGCGTGAACTGACAGAGAAGTTAGTGTAGCTTTAAACTGAGTCATTTTTGTGGTGTGATTTTTTTTAGTTAGCTTTGTTCTGGAGGGGAATTCTGTTTTTTAAGACTATTTCAGGAAATTCTGATTCTTACGTCTAATAGCACAACAGACATATCTCTCTGAGTTGTTTTTTTTTTTAAATCTCATATTGCACTATCATGTCCTTTAAATTTTGTCGTGTTTGTTTATATATATATGTATATATATGTGCATCTTCTTTTTATCACTAATTATTATGATATATGATAAAGCAGTTTTCCAACCACTCCCTTGCTTTCAGTACAGTTTTCAAAATATAAGTCTTTTACTTACCTTATGAGTGGTGGAGTTAAACTGTGATGTTTTAGGTAGGCGTGAGCTGGCAGGTACTTCACTGATGCAAATGGTGTGTTCAGTTTGCCAAAAAGAACATTAGCTTCCAGTGTGATTTTTCTTTGTGGTAACAGCGCAATTTACATAAATAATGTATGATCTTTATGTTGACACTGAATTGTGGCTTTAAAAATACTAAACGTATTAGTGCAGGTTTTACGTGTTCAATTTTTTCTCCAGTTCTTAATTTAGAATGATTGTGTTTATTTTCCTTTCTAAGGGATAGTTCTCAAGACCTTTGTTTCAGCTTCTGGCTATGAGCTTCAGTTAACTCAGTAAATAATGTCTTTAGAATCATTTGCTCTTAAATCATATAGTCTTTATTGTCAGGAAACACGTAAGTGAATTAGTAAGGGTGACATCCAATTAGCACAACCTTTTGCAGGTTTAATGAGCAATGATAAATTTTAATCCTTTCTTTGGCACTTCTAAAGTTAAGTGAAATTACAAGTAGGATGAACTAAAGAGACAGCTGTTCCATTGACTAATAATAAATTATTTGTAATTTATTTATACTGGGAGAGAAGGCATCTTCTTTGAAAAGAAACTCAGAGGTTATTTGAATAAATGTCTGTTATAATAAAATCCAATAAAACATTAATTCATACAGTGTGTAGAGTTACATAGTAAGATGAATCTGCTGTTTAATTACTTGGTTTTTAGTTTTAAATATTGAGTTATTATCCCTTTTGCCACTAAAATGCATGGCTTTTCTTGATTTCCATTGACATTACCTTATTTTAATTCTGAGAAAAAGTATTGCTAGCTTTGTAGCAGTAATCTGATAGACTTTGCAAAACAATTCATTACAGTTTTAATTAGCAAGTATAGCCTCTGCATAACAAATAATTTCTTCTCTTATTAAAGTAAGTAAGAAGCTCTTTGGTTTTTGTTTTAGTTATTTTTTAGAGTCAAAACAATTTTATAGTTATTCAGGAATAACTGCATTTACAGAATACAGTGAATTTGATTATTTTAGTTTCAGTTTATGTAGACAAACTATTTGTGACTGGTTTGTTAATATGCCTTCTGGTCTCCCTGAACTTTTCCAATCAACAGAGGTAGAACTACTTTGTGTGGTTCTCTAAGTTGTCTTCCTGGTGAGAACATCTCTGCTATGTGCTCCTTGTGTATTCCTTGGGCTACTTCTATAAAGCCAATCATTTAGATTCTTTTGTCACTTTAAGATCCATCCAATGTAGGAGTAAGTAGGCTCATCTCACTATGGTAAATAAGAGGTATTGAGGCATTGTCATCACAAAATACGTAATAAGTAGTTATTGCAGACAAAGATTGAAAGCTTGCAGACAGGATTGAAAGCTTGTTTTCTTAGGAATGCATACATTTTTAGATAATTAAATAAAAATAGACTTTTTTTTAAAGGGTGCTCATGCTTGCGTATTTCAGTTCAAATGGAAATACACAATAACCTGAAATAGACCGTTATTTTACTCTAGGAGTATAAGCTTGCATAATTTAATCAAAATTATGGAGGTTCTGCTCACTAATTACTAGATTTAATCAAACATCTTTTTTTTTTTTCTTGATGAATAACTGCCCTAGTTGTTCCCTTCAATTTCTCTCCTTCCTGCTGAATAGCTTCTCTAACCTTGTGAGAACTTAATGCAATACTGAAGGTCTGCACTTTGAACATAAGCTCATAAAAGATGGCTTTTAGTTTCAAGGGGAAAGCTTAGAAAACAGTCATGAGAGTATGTACTGCAAAAATATTTTTTTTTTCCACCCTGTATTACTACATGGTTATTATACTCTCACCAGTTATTTCCCACTCTAGTCTATACTGCTGATGTTTCTAGAGAGGCACAAATCAATTTTCTAGAAAATGCAAAGATTTTTTTTTTTCCCGGAACCAATTTTTGTCTTCCTATGAAATGTTCCAGCAAATAACTGATAGTATTTACTATTAAGCATTATGAAGCTAGACTTGAAGAAGGAAGCATTGTTCTATTGCCTCATATATTTCTGGTTCGTTGACAGCTTGCTTAACTACAGAAAGTACTTGAACTTCTTTAAACAAATCATTTTTGTGGTTATAGTATTTCAAAAAAACTTTATCAAAGCCTTTTGTTTTAATCTACACTAAGTAAAAAAATAGTAATAATATTTCTTCTTCAAAACAGTTTGTATTTCTTTTGTTCTCATTTTAAATATATTCCTCAAAAAATGTCATGTTTGCATTTTGTTCTGGGAATTTTGACATTCTGTTACTGTCTTCTTGTGCTAATGCATACTTGACAGTTTACACAAATCCCTTCATTTTTATAGCTCTATTCTATTGCCAAAATTGTTCTCCTATGGTATGATTTAACTTAATTTCCTTAGGAAGAACCATAATGCTTCACATACCCTTAAGGGTGAAGACCATTTTATTGTTGCTTTTTATAATTATGCCTAATCCCAAATTTCCAACAAAAAGTCATATTGTGTCATTGAATGCAAATCTAAAGGCTTCATTGAAAGGACTGTTACCAAGCAGCTGAAAACCTGATCTATGGATCAGTTGGAGAACTAAGACTTTGAATTGAGAATAGAAAAGCTTTGAGAATCCGTGGAAAGACTGGCACCCAGGAGAATACGCTCAGGGTTGCTTGGTTCAGTGAGGTGGTGGGTGGCTGGATGAGATGCAGACAGAGGATTTTGCCTATTATTTTTTGCAATCTGTCCCTAAATAAAGTGAGCTGTGATAATGCTGTCTGAATATGATGATTGTATGGCTCATTGAGGTAATTTATTTAGTAGGACAGAATAAGTGAAAGACATTGGGAAGCTGCTGCAACAGATTAATTTTGTCAATACTTTAAGGGATGGGGCTGCTTTGGGTTGGTAATTAATTTGAGCAGAATCTTGAGCCTTCACAGATGTGAAGAATGAAGAGAGGGAGAGTAGGAACTGGGTAAGGATGATGCTCAGTTATCAGGTTTCTTTTTCCTTCCCATTGTACAACATCACCTCAGTTTTTTTCTCCTGGTTTGGTCAGAGCTGAGTGTATTTCACCTAGGAATAGAGTGTTTTTCAACTTTGTATACTTGTTTGGGAAAGCAGGACCCAGTAGTACATAACTCAGAAATCCAGCCACAGACAGCTGCAACTTGAATGTATTTGGGAATTTTAATTTCTTAACTCTTCCTTTGTTTCTTAACTTATAGTGAATAGACTGAGAAAAGGAAGTATTTCCAGGCATGTTTTATACTATGTGCTATTTAAAAATTCAGATGTATACTCAGGTAAAACCAAAACCTGAATTCCTTAAAATAGTTGATGCTGAAAATTTTAAAGTAAATACTGGCGTTTTTTTGTCAGCATTGTGACATTCTGGCAGAAATATGACAGCATTTAGTTTCATGGCAGTGATATTTAATAGGGCTGTGTCTTCAACTGATATTGCCAGAGTAATTATAAATTTATCAAAAACTGCAAGTGTCTTCCTTTTTTCTGCCATTAGTAATTTCACGACCATGCTGGATAGCTTGGTCCCTCCACTTGTCTGTCTTTAAATGACAGAGGCTAGGCAGTTCTCTGTTACCCACCCAAGCACAATTTTCATCATAGAAAGTATAGCTTCAGTGCTCTTGAGCTTCATGAAAGGTAGTGTTTCAAACTGTATTCCTTTTATCTGATCAGCTTTAAGAGGTTACTAGGTTTTCCATTTTATAAGGGCTCATTGGATAATAAACTTTGGGTTGCAACTAACCAGCACAATTATAGACTAGAAATACCCTAAAAACTCCAGTCAGGCAAGTTTAAGACATTTATTTAGAGAAGATTAAAGACTAACAGCAACCCAGGGTCCAAATTAGAGAATGGATTTTTTTAATAGTTACCAGCTATATATGCTACTTCTGACAAACTTTTTACTTCTAATATAGGATTTCTTGTCTTCTCTCTTTTCTTCACATTTTTCATATGAGGTATAAGCTACCCAAATGGCTCATCTTCTTAGGACCCTCCTTTCAGAAGAGTGTTCTTAGCAAAACATTAAAAAATAACAAACAAAAAAAAAACCCCAAAACCCCCACAACAAAACAGATGACTAGAAGGATGCAAATCCTTCCATCTTGTTTCCATTTAGTCTTTGTTAGCTGAAGTCTTCTTAAGAATCCCTTTCTTACGGTACTTTTTCATGCTAGCACTGTCAGAGGTAGTAACGCTGTAAGTGTGGAACTCGTGTATGCAACCGTTACTCTCAAAACTCATGTGCACTCAAGAGGAAGTTAAATGTAAATTATTACTGTGAAAGTGAGAGAATATATGCATTGACTTATCAAGAGGTCATGTGAAATATTTTAAAAGGAGGTAATGATTGAATATAAATGTTACAGCCATTAAATTTATTCTGTACCATACATACCTTGTAATCTTGATTTAAAAAAAAAACAAACCCAACCAAACAAAAAACTGAAAAAATGCAAACCAAAAAATTCAAGCCTAACAACCAAAAAACTCACCAAACCTCTCCTAATACCTTGCACAGCTTGGGGACTTTTTCTAGAAATATTCCAGGATTTTTTTTTTCCCATAAGTAATTTTACAAGGTTATTCTATATACTTCAGAAGTATTATGACTTGTACAGAATGAGGGCATATTTTTAGAGATGAAGTATGAATACTTAACTTCCCAGGATATTCCCTTTTCCTGTTACTGAAAAATAAGCTAAAAGGTGAGAATTTATATATGTATTTAAGTCAGAATTATATATAAATAAAGGCATAGATATTCTGGAAGTGGCTAGTATATATTGAGTATACATGGTGCTTCTATTGAATATGACAGCTTAAACTCTTGACAAAATTATAAAATTGAGCTCCATTTCATATGATGTAAAATATAAGCACCAGATTTTTTGAATTTAACCTTTTTGTTGACTTTCATCTTATTTTGAACACTGGGAAATTTAACTAAAGCTAAGTGCCTGGAGATCATAATACTTTTAGATCCTCGTCGTCTTGCCAAGAGTTTTGAATGACCTTCTGAAGAACACATGAGAAAATTGCATCCTGTAGATAACACAGTAACTGTGACCAAGGAGAAAAAGGACATATAATTCTTTATCGTCATGTTTTTACTGGCTAGTGGCAATCTATTACTGACAGTTTGAGGCTGAAATGAATATCAGATAGTTTCAGCAAAAGCTCCTTCTTTCACATCTAATAAAAGCCATGTACTTTTTGATTAGTACCGCATCAGACTGTTCACCAGAGACTCAAACACTTGCAAACATGTCTCTTTAGATACTAAAGACAAGTGAACTGGCCTTTTTGATGGTTCAGTTCATCATGCAGTTTAACTAATTCCTTTTATTTTTGGGGAGAATCAGTTTCCTAGAGTCTTTTTATATTCTTTCATCTCAGCTAGCTCAATCTATTTGGATTAAAGAGCTTATTGTTTATTTGAATGCAAAGGCACTGCTGTGTTTTCTGGGCAACCTTTTCCTATGTTTCTAGTAACATTTATTAAAATACATAGCATAAAAAATAAGTGTATAGGTCACATGACCTGTGTAAACCCAAATAAACAGCTTTACATCAGTATGGCTGATCTATATGGACAATTCAATTTAAAAAAAAAAAAAACCCTTTTCTACTTTGTGTTTTTAACTTCTCTGCAGGCTGGCCTTTTAAGAAGCAGTTTAGTGAAATAAATTTATGTTTCAGCTCTACTGTTGTATTTCAGATGATGTTTCTACCAGTAACTTGTTTCAGATGTGGTGGGAAACAAAGTGTTTTGGAAGGAATCCTCAGAAATCCACTAAAAACCTTATATCAGAGATGAGCTTTGAGAAGCCTGTCCAACCTGAAGTATCCTAAAGAATAGACTGAAATATTTAATTATACAAACAGATAAGATTTTGTGCAGCATAATCCAGGATATAGAAATGCAGTTATTAAGAAGCATTATAATCAAGTCACACATTAAAATTATCAATATTTATGTGACAGGTAAAATTCAAATGAGAAAAGATAGACAATCTATCTCAGAAAGGTCCAGGATATTATTATACCTATTCATCTCAGTACATATGTTAGAAAACAGAGTAATGATTCCTTGAAAATACCCTTTTTTTTTTTTATGAATAAGGTTGGCTTATGGAGTTTGCTGTAATTGAAAGAATTTCATCATCTTTTGTCTACTATGCCTACTCCTGGGGGGCAGTCAGGGAAGAAATATAAAGCTCTCTAATCTTAGTCTTTCTCTCTGGAATACATTATCTGAGCATGACCAACTATAAAGTGTCATCTTAGCAATGCTGAGTCCAATTTTATTTTCACTGCACATCACTTTAACTGATGGAAACAGAAAAATGTGTATTTCAATCTAGAGACAACACTGATGAGAGAGAATTTTAGAGTTTCTCTCTTCCATACATTGTCAGCAGCCCTCCTAAAAGTGATAAGTTTTTACAGGTAATTACAATAAGAAAAGACTTAAGCAAACATAAGCTCTTACACTTGTCAGTGGTCTTTCTGTGAAAACATTATTTTTCAAAGAACTACTTGCAATTGCATACAGGCTATACAGCAAGCTATAAATAGAGTTGTGTGCCCAGTAATCTTTCAGTCTTATTCTTTTCATAATGTTAAACACTGTTGGCAAAAAAGAGGTTTTTTTAAAAAAATTTGTAATGTAGGTCTATTCTTAGTAGGAAGATTCTTAGATACCAGCTGATGTCACTCCTTATGTAATTGTAACTGAGTACTAAGAAATATGTAAAACAACACACCACTTTTAAATAGCTGATGGAGATAAAGGGAAAAGTTGCCTGTACAAAATGATCAGTTTGCTACAAATGTTGCTCCATGGATAACAGAACTCTGTGGAATATTCTTCTCTGTTTTATTCTTGTTATAATGTACTAGGTTTAATGTACATCACTGTAGTATATCCATCCTTCCAGTAATGCATAAGGCACAGCAATGTGAGTGTACATTACTTTTGCGTTCCATGGTGTAAATCATTGCAGCCCATTCTTTAAGGTCCACTTCTATTTGATAAAGTATTTTTGGAATATGTGTCTCGGATGGTCAGTCAGGGAGACCCAGTAGTAATTTTAAGATCATCAGCTTTGGAAAATGGTGCCATCCTATTTTCATTCTTTTGACAAATACTAAAATTAATTTAACACATTGCTGTTTTCATGGATGGATAAGCAACTCTTATTTCTTCGGTCTGAATATTTTTTTCTATTCAACGTGCAATGAAAGGAGGGACTTTACATTTGGAAAGTCTTAGTTTCCTCCTGAACTTCAAAGGAAGCAAAATTAACACTACTAGTTTATTTGTCACAGTATTTTGTTTTTCAGATAAAAGCCTTTATTTTTTTTTTACAGTATTTACTTTGTGCATGAATAAAGTCTGTATCTGTTTAAGAAATTATATCTCAAGTTTTCATTCCTTTGCAGTACTTCAAACTGATGAAACTATTTTTCTGCTACCAAAACAGACATTAAGATAAGTAACAGCAGAGTTAACCTGTAAGGGATGTAATTTCATTCTTCAATTTATATTTCTAGCAGAGCATGACATACTTTGAAGGTCTCACCAAAAAGGTATGACTCCTGACTTGTCCAAATCAAATCTTCTAGTATTGTCTATAGGAATGCCACTTAACTGATGAAAATTTATTTGCAATGTACAGATACCCGGGGTTTTTTTGTTCCTTGTATTGTGATGTTTCTCCTTCCCAGACAACTTTCTTCTGTATCTCTTGCTGAGGCCCTGATAGGGCATGGCTAGAAAACAGAATTTACAATTTTAACCATGTTTCAAATGCTCAAGAACATGCAGAGATAAAAATCAAAGGACCATGTTTTAAAGACAGCAAGCCTAAAACCTTAAAAACCTTATGTGCTTGGGAATACAGTGAACTATTAAAACAAATAAATAAATATTTTTTCAGTGTACGAAACTTTGAGGGAAATCCTTTAAAATGTAACAGAGAATAACAACAGCTTGAGAAACCTGGAACCACTGTAATGCTCTGTGTCTCTCCCATTCTTTTACTGTAGTAAATTAATTTTGCACCTATAACTTCTTGCAAGATTTTCTTATGGTTGAGAAAGTCTGTGAACATTTTGGGGCAGTATTTGATGGTGTGGGCTTGATGATCCATTCCCTGTTTGATTCCTGAACCACTTTGTGTACTTTGATAGAGGTTATGTTTTTGGAATTCCCTAATGAGTAGCTTATTGTTCCTTACAGATTTCAAAGACTATAAAAGGTAGCCTAAAAACATACTAGATGTGAGATACCTCTCACATCATAGAATCACAGAATGTTAGGGATTGGAAGAGACCTCAAAAGATCATCCAGTCCAATCCCCCTGCAGGAGCAGGAACACCTAGATGAAGTTCACACAGGAAAGCGTCCAGGTGGGTCTTGAATGTCTCCAGGGAAGGAGACTCCACAGCCTCCCTGGGCAGCCTGTTCCAGTGCTCTGTTGCATCTTTAACCTTGTCCATATCCTATTTGCATGTTTATGCATGTATCTGTGTATAAACATCTTTATCAATGACCTGGGCGAGGGGATTGAGTGCATCCTTGGTAAGTTTGCAGATGACACCAAGTTGGGCAGGAGTGTTGATCTGCTTGAGGGTAGAAAGGCTCTACAGAGGGATCTGGACAGGCTGGATCAATGGGCCAGGACAATTGTACGAGGTTCAACAAGACCAAGTACTGGGTCCTGCACTTGGGTCACAACAACCCTGTGCAACACTGCAGACTTGGGGAGGAGTGGCTGGAAAGGTGCCTGACAGAAAAGGACCTGGGGATGTTAATCAACAGTCAGCTGAATATGAGCCAGCAGTGTGCTCAGGTAGCCAAAAAGGCCAATAGCATCTTGGCTTGTATCAGAAAGAGTGTGGCCAGCAGGACTAGGCAAGTGAATTTCCCCCTATACTCAGCATTAGTGAGGCTGCACCTTGAATACCATGTTGAATTTTGGGCCCCTCACTACAAAAAAAATATTGAGGTGCTGGAGCGTTTGCAAAGAAAGGCAGTGAAGCTGGTGAAGGGTCTAGACCAGGGGTCCTCAAACTTTTTAAACAGGGGGCTGGTTCACTGTCCCTCACACACCCTCGGGCGACAGAGATGCCTGGGAGCCGGAGGGAGGGAGGGAGAGATGGGGGAGTCACCCACCTCACTGATGCTGCCGCCGCCCCCCTGAAAGGGTGGCCAGAAGGGACTGAAGGAACTTTGCCGAGCCGGGGCTCTGGCGATTTGCCTGAGTTGGCTGGACCTCGCAGTCCAGAGGCTGCCGACTGAGCTTGCCTGGCAGAGGAGATGCCCGCGCCTCTCACCCACCGTGCCTCACAGAGGAGGAGGAGGATGGGGCGGTGGTGGCGCAGTTTGTAGCCAAGAGGTGCCCCCTGGATTAAGTGGTAGGAAGTCATCTGCGGCTGCTTGGTTTACTCCCGCCCAAAGCCTGGCGGGGGGGGCGGGGAGTTCTGCAAATACCGGCAGGCCAGATTGAGGACCCTGGGGGGCTGTATCCGGCCCATGGGCCATAGTTTGAGGACCCCTGGCCTAGAGCATGAGTCTTATGAAGAGCAGCTGAGGAGACTGGGGTTGTTTATCCTGGAGAAAGGGAGGCTGAGGGGAGACCTTATCACTCTCTACAACTACATGAAAGGAGGTCGTAGTGAGGTGAGTATTGGTCTCTTTTCCCAAGTAACAAGGGACAGGACAAGAGGAAATGGCCTCAAGTTGTGCCAGGGGAGGTTTAGATTTGGTATTAGGAAAAGTTTATTAATTGAAAGGGTTGTCAAACACTGGAACAGGCTGCCCAGGGAAGTGGTGGAATCACCATCCCTGGAGGTATTTAAAAGACATGTAGGTATGGTGCATAGGGACATGGTTTAGAGATGGACTTGGCAGTGTTGAGTTAATAGTTGGATTTGGTGATCTTAAAGGTCTTTTTAAAAAAAAATAAAAATAAAAATAATTTCTATGATTCTCTGTGCATGTGAGAGGAGAAAGAATTTATAGTGGAAATAAAGTACAAACTCCTGTTCAAATAACTGTGATGGATAAAAGAATAAAGCTATATGATAGAAAAATGATAACAGGAAATATTATTTCTAATGTAATCAAGAATGTTAATAAACTGTCCAACAAGAGAAATAAGATAAAAGAAGAAGAGACATTAATTTTTAGCAAAAAGTGTCATTTGTTAGGGTAAAATGCAAATATAAGATTAACAGAGCATGAATTAAATCCTAATTAAAGAAGGTGTGACTGGGAGAATTAAGGTGTCTGTCCATGCCTGGTGCTGTTGCTATGGTTGTCTGCTTATTGAAACATCATGTTGGTGGTCTCAGGTAGAAGCTTTGCCTGTATTTCCAGCCAGTGAGCCTTAGCTACTTTAAACTAACATGGCAAAGTTGATTTACAGTTGAGGCTAGTTTTGAGCTAGAAAGATGTGATAGCTCCTGATTTAGATAGCAGGTGAAACACAAGCATTCACTGTAAATTGGAATAAGAAAAAGAACTAGGAAATGGTTAAGGGATGGAAGACTGAAAAATATGTATCTTTATTCTAACTGATCTAAATAAAAAGAAAAAATATTTTTAAGAAATTCAGCTCAAAGTTTAAGGGCTCAGTGGGAATTTATAACAGAAAATTAGGCAGAAACAATTACAATTTTGTTTTAAATCTTGTGTTTTAGAGTCTCAGACCCCCGAGAAATGCATTTGTCTTATTTAATAGCTTCAAAAAGCCTTGGACATTGACAGAGTGATGCAAGTATTAATGAAAATAAAATATCTAAATGTAGGCTTTATTTAATGTCTATAGTCTTTAGTCATCCTATCTCTCCTATTCATCCTATCTAATGTATCTTTATAGATTCTTCAAAACAAGAAAAATGTACATGAAAGAAAGTATGCAGTACAAAAGCTGACAATCTAATAAACGTATACAATATATGTTATTCATTGAAAGGAGTGAAACCTTGAATTCAAGTTGTGAGTCAAGAGTGGATTATGCCTGCTGAGAATTGCATTTCGCCCCTTATGTCTGCCTGTTTCCCAGTATCCTTTGATTCATAAAGACAGAAGTTTCCTCTAGGGTTAAAGTGACATGTGATTGACTAGTCTATTTTGCGTTCTGCCCAGCAGGGTATGATGCAGAACAAGACAGACCAGTAGACTATAATTGCTGTTTTACAAGAGAAGAAGCTTTCCCCTTCCTTTAAAAGAGCAATAATATAATGTCTTGTTGGAGTTCTGACATTTAATATCATGTTGAACTCTTGCAATCTTCAAAATAATATTTGTAATGTTCTCAAGACAGTTCTTTTTGCAATTTTAATAGTGATATCACTGTATAAAAAGTTAATATAATAAAAAACAGGAAAAGCATCTGTACAGACTACAATCCTGTTTGTCAAAATTCAAGCTCTGTGACTGCTATTTCTGCCATGCCACATATTCAAACTTTATATTTTGCTTTTATTTTTCATTGTATTCATGATTACACATCATTCTCTGCAGCCCACTCTATGTATTTTTCACCCCAACTGCCTTCTCTCTTATCTGGAGTTATTTTTTTTTTTTTAACAATTTCCTTAAGAAGGTTGAATTAAATCAAATATATTGTTTGCCACCTCAGAAAGTGAGGTTTTATCTCCAGGATTCTGAAGTATATAAATGACTTTCCTACTGAAAGTGTCACATATGTCATTTTTCAGTATCCTCACTTCCAGCAAAACTCTGGGTGTGCAAATATATAACTCCAGCTACAGGAAAAGAAGTGATTAATCTGCAAATCAAAGGACACTGCCACATAGTTAGAATAATTAAAGTCATTTTACTGTAACATATTCTGAAGGTATCAGTTTAATTCCACAGGTGAGATTCTTATTTTGTTTTCAGCTAATTTTTTTTGCAAACCTTCTAGCCTTTCTTTAAAGTTTCTGTGAAATGCCCTTAAATTTGTTGGCACTGAAAGTTATGGCTACAACATCATCAAGAGTAGTAACTGTCTGATTTAGATCCAGGTCCATCTGAAAAGGAACAAACCAGACAGCCCTGGCTGGCTCAGAACAGGGGGATTAGAGCAATAGACTAAGAAAGCATCCAGGGATATGTTCAGTGAATCTTCCCAAAGCACTGTCGGTGTTGTCTTGTTTTTGGAAACTTTTTGCTTAGTCTACCTGTTTATTTAGTGAAGCTACCTTTCTTCTGTTAGATGTTATGACAGATATGACAGCAGAGTGAATGGTACTGACCAGATGTCATCTTTTTTTTAGAAGTAACATACAACCAGTCATGTAAAGAAAAAGAAATATCCTATTATTTTAGGGCCCCTGGTTTATAAATAAAAGGGGAATTTAAAATATTGAATGTTTATTGAAACATTCCAAATGATTGATTCATAAGTTGAAAAGAAGTATCTATTATCATAAATTATTTTTTTAGTGCATTTCAAATATGATTTTTTTGGTAAGGAATCATATGAGTTTATGATTATACATTAAGTAGCTGGATACTGGTGTTTATGGTCTCACATAAAACTTCTATTTTGCTCTTTTCTCAAGAACAACTTCTTCCATTATTTTCTGTGATAACTGGCTAATAGACATATAGATCTGTCAGTATTGTGCTGACAGAAGCATGTGAATGATTCAGTTCAAAATATTATAGGAAAATGTTTTCTGTATATTTTCAGTACTGTAGTTTGTTTGACAACAGTTTTAACCCCCCTTTGCAGGTATTCTTTGCTTGTCTTGCTTTTCCTCTTCAATTTAATTGTTTACTTCTGATAGTAGCTCACAAGTGTCTGTCCTCCCTAGGCAGTGTTTACTGTTCAGGTATATTCTGCTGTTTACTACAATTTTGTATTTAAATAATATAAATATATGTTGAGTGAACAAATAAAATGTTAATTTCTTACACAAAAGGAACTACAGAAGTCATTTTCAAGGCAAGTATTGGAGCATTATACACAATCATAGAATCATATAATGGTTTGGGTTGGAAGGGACCTTAAAGATCATCTAGCTCCAACCCCCCTGCCATCAGCAGGGACACCTTCCACTAGACCAGGTTGCTCAAAGCCTCATCCAACCTGGCCTTAAACACTTCCAGGGAGGAGGCATCCACAACTTCTCTGGGCAACCTGTTCTAGTGTCTGACCACCCTCACCATAAAGTATTTCTTCCTAATATCTAAATCTAAACCTACCCTCTTCCAGCTTAAGGCCATTACCCCTTGTTCTGTCATTAACTGCCCTTATGGAAAGTCCCTCCCCAGCTTCCTTGTAGGCCCCTTCAGGTACTGGAAGGCAGCCGTAAGATCTCCCTGGACCCTTCTCTTTTCCAGGCTGAACAGCCTTAGCTCTCTCAGCCTGTCCTCATAGGAGAGGTGCTCCAGCCCTTGGATAATCCTCATGGCCCTCCTCTAGACTTGTTCTAACTGGTCCATGTCTCTCTTGTGTTGGGGGCTCCAGAACGGGACACAGTACTCCAGGTGGGGCCTCACAAATGCAGAGTGGAGGGGGAGACTCACCTCCCTTGACCTGCTGGCCACGCTTCTCTTGATGCAGCCGAGGATACGGTTGGCCTACTGGGCTGCAAGTGCACATTGCTGGCTCATGTTGAGCTTCTTGTCTACCACCACTCCCAAGTCCTTCTCTTTGGAGCTGGTCTCAAGCCACTCATCACCCAGCCTGTATTTATGTTTGGGGTTGCTCCAACCGAGGTGCAAGACCTTGCATTTGGCCTTGTTGAACTTCATGAGGTTGGCACAGGCCCACCTCTCAAGCCTTTCCAGGTCTCTCTGGATGGCATCCCACCCCTCCAGCACGTCAACCACACCACATAGCTTGGTATCATCAACAAACTTGCTGAGGGTGCACTCAATCCCACTGTCCATGTCACTGTCAAAGATGTTGAAGAGCACTGACCCCAGTGCCGAACCTTGAGGGACACCACTTGTCACCGGTTTCCACTCTGTCATTGAGCTGTTGAGCACAACTCTTTGAGTGCAACCATCCAACCAGTTCCTTATCAACCGGGTGGTCCATCCATCAAACCCATGTGTTTCCAATTTAGAGACAAGGATGTCATGTGGGACAGTGTCAAATGCCTTGCACAAGTCCAGGTAGATGACATCAGTTGCTTTAGCCTTGTCCACCAATGTTGTAACCCCATCATAAAAGGCCACCAGATTGGTCAGGTATGATTTGCCCTTGGTGAAGCCATGTTGGTTGTCACCAATCACCTTCTCATTCTCCATGAGCCTTAGCATAGTTTCTAGGAGTGTCTGCTCCATGATCTTGCCCAGCACTGAGGTGAGACCAACCGGTCTGTAGTTCTCCAGCCTTCCTTGTTACTCTTTTTAAAAATAGGGGTTAAGTTCCCCTTTTTCCAATCTGCAGGAACTTCACTAGACTGCAAGGACTTATCAAATATGATGGATAGTGGCTTTGCAACTTAATTTGCCTGTTCCCTCAGGACCCGCAGATGCATCCCATCTGGCCCTATGGACTTGTGCACCTTCAGGTTCCTTGGGTGCTCCCAAACCTGATCTTCTCCTACAGTGGGTGGCTTTTCATTCTTCTGGACTCTTTCTTTGCTTTCTAGGACTTGGCCAATGCCTGAAACTGTGCTATAAAATACTGTTATGTGGTATTTCAGATGAAACAGGAATAATGGAAAGATGCAAAGGAATATTAGAAGTTCATGCTGTCCTAGAATCTGCCTCTGGAAGCACTCAAGCAGACCAAGTTAAAACTAGGGCTTTGCTGTATATGCCAATGCTTACAGTGATAACTAAGTGCAAAAATATTGCCAGTCTGATTTTACAACCTCTTTTTCATTTGCTTTGTACTACCTTCGCACTTATTTAAATAGTTATATGGACTGCAGGATCATCCTGATTGGGACCATATGAGTGTTAAACTGGCTTTTATTTTTTATGTGACTGCCAAGTTAAAGAGTGGATACAACATCCAGCAATATCCTGGCTCTGTGACAACATCTGGTCATCTTCTTGGCAAGGCAAGTCTAGTTTCTGTGTATTTCTCTGCCTACTAGTAGTGTGAAAAGTATTAATTAGGAGTAACTTCTCCTTAGAACTGCAGCAATGGAAAAATAGAGCCGGAAGTTAATTTTTGCTTTAAGAAGCTGATGTCTTGTTAACTTCCTACATAATGGTTTTCATAAAGTACTCATGCTTTTAGGTCCTTGGCATATTATATGGCTAATGGGGGGAAAAAGGTAAGAAAATTTTAGGAAGTATAGTAGCAACTAAACTTTTAAAAATCGCAAGAGAACTTAAAAGATAGCTCCATGCTGGAATTTTAGAGTATCAAATACATGCTTGGAAGTCAGTGGAGCTGCACTTGACTGCTGATTTTTTGGCTTGGTATTTCCACATTGAAAGAAGCAATAAGTGTTTTCATTTCCCTGTACTTGTAGTGAAATCTGAGTTCCATAAGATTACTGTTAGTCAGTCAAACTTTGAAATGCTTTAAGGTAAGAGATTATCTCAGCCAAAATAGAGTACTCTGCAAGTGTGGATGCTACAGATTATAACTATGCTTTAAACTCTGCTAAGGTAGGAAACCATCAGGACACAGCTCCCTACCTATTCAGTTCATTCCACCAAATACAGTACTTTAAATCTTCAAGATTGGAAATCTTCACCTACAAACTGCTGAAGGACAGCAAAATTTTACAGATTTCATTTCCCATATGTGTGACAGTGTCAATGGGTTTGTCACTCTCAACAATAGCTCCTTCCTGAAACATTTTGACAGAATTGAGAAGCATTAAACTAATTTCTGCATCAACATTAAAAACGTCTAGGAACAACTTGTTACTTTTCTGCCGTATTCAAAGTATGAGTGAAAGTACCTACAGTAACTTTCAAGGTCACTTGTACATTGCGGGTCTGAAAAACAACACTGGGTTTCTGAGAAGATGCTGGAGACTGCAGTATGCAGACTTAAGCATTGTTGGTCAAACTGTGTTTGGATCCTTGCCACTGAAGTTGTTGGACATTCCTAGGATAATGATGCTTTACTCCAGACCTTGCTGAGATAAAATGTAACGGGGAATCCAACCTGATCCGTTTGTCATCTTTGGAATTACCTATGTGTATACTTTTTGAGTAAAACCGGATTAACAGTTGTATTTTGTCATTATTACTGTAGGCCTATTCATTTGAACAGGATTATCTATAAATCTTTAAAAAAAAGTCAGTAATGTTTAAATTGGCATATGTCTTCCCCATCCCGTGCCTGTTTTCTTTGTAGAGTGCTGCTGTGTTTGGGCTGCATTAATAAGCTATCGAGAAATATCTTGTGTAGTTATACATATTTAAATGTATAAGTTGATTAAAAAACCAAACATACAAAACCAAAACAAAAAACTTAAATGAAAGAAACATCCCTCTTGAGGAACAGCAAGTAGTTTTCAAAGAGAGAGCAAGAATTTTATACCTTGTTGAAAAGACGAGTTAACTGAGAGGTGATTTTTAGTTTAACAGAGTAGTGTTTATGTAGTTGTATAAGGGAAAGAAACCAACCCCCAAATACACCTTTCATTCTAAGCAGGAAGGTGACTGTGACCTCTTTTATGCAACAAGAGAATAGAATATGAGTTCAAGGTAAAAGATACTGTCTAAACAGTTCACTGATGCCCTGAGGATAGGGGTGGATTCCTCTGACTTAGAGACACTTGTAAATCTTGGCATATGAACATGGAAAAGAAGGTGCATATTGAGCTGGTATCTCCTGGAATCAGCAGGGCACAGATAAATTACTTGGGAGGCTCTGATCAGTGCTTCTTTGAAGAACTGTGTCACTAACATCCACAGCCCCTTGCAACTGCTGATCGACCGATAACCTTATGCAAAGATGATTTAAAGTCTCTTTCATCTGCAAGAGAAAGATATTTAAATTACATTTCTCGAACACTTCTACTGTAGGCTTAATTTTTTTAACAATGACAGCAGTGACAACGAAGGGAACAATGTGTAGTGAGTTAGTATGTTCGTCGTTTTGCATATAGTATCTGTTTACAGAAAGATGTTGCTCAATATAAGCATGAGGTTATATACAGAACTGATATAGCATTACTACTTTACTTTCAATTAATTAATCCGATTTAAAATGGCAGAGCGTACTTTTCAGTTGAGTAAATTACAGATTAGGTATGCTGGGATTATTTTTAATAACAAAAAAAAATGCAAATTTTACAAGTCTGAAAACTAGGTAAATGGAAAGATTAAGGAATATTTACTTAAAGAGAAAAATAAGAGTGAGAGGAAATACAGATTTCAGGGAATATTTCTGCAGTTGCACTTGTAAGATAAACTCCCATAATGAAATAAATAATAAAGTTTGTTATTAAAAAAAAAAACAACCCAACTCTCAGGACAGTAATTTTGTTTAGGCTTATTGAATGTTATTTTTGTAGTAGAGGATAGAATCATAAAATGGTTTGGGTTGGAAGGGATCTCAAATATCATCTATTTCCAACCCTCCTGCCATGAGCAGGGACACCTTCCACTAGACCAGGTTGCTCAAAGCCTCATCCAGCCTGGCCTTGAACACTTCCAGGGAGGGGGCATCCAGAACTTCTCTGGGCAACCTGTTCCAGTGTTGAGGATGAGAAAGGAGAATGAAGAACAAAGTAGTATGTAAACACAGATTTTTGTCAATGAATAAAGTTCAAGATAAAGTGCTGTTTTTAATGTTCTGCACCACTAGAAGCTCCAGGAACACAATTCATTGGAATGTATGTTACTCAATTTTTTTGTTTTCATTGCAGTAAACAGCAGTTTAAAACTTCAACTGCCATAGTCCTTTATGCTCAATCTGTTATTTCTGTGTTCTTTCACATTCAAGCCAGGTTATAAAGTTTTAGTGCCGTATTCTCTTATTTGTTCATAAAATCTTGGCTTTCAAAAACACTAAGTGCTCCAAAGCAAATCTGGAAATATGGTGGATGTTTGCAATTCTCCATTAAGTCAATATGTATTGCAAATTAGCAGCTGTGCTTTCCTTGATGTGGCTCCACAAGTAGGCAAAATTTAATATATGTTACCTTATGGATCAACACTTTGTGAAATTAGCAAGCAACACATAATTTCCTGTTTTTCCTAAAGTAATCACCAGTTTTTATTTAGTTTGTACTGTGACCCTTCTTTTAGGTTCAACATTTGAAGGTAAGGAAGCTGTGCAGTATAGGAGGCTGGGTGCCAGAAGCAGTGTAACTATTTTAGCGCATTAGGAGAGCCTGCACTATGTCACAGTGTCTTCTGGCTACCACAACCATCTTATTTGGGATGAACACCACACTCTAGCAGAAGGCACTTTGGTTTGTGGTTACTCCCAGCACTGTCTGGCAGCATCAAAACCTGAGTGACTGCTATCATACAACCCATCCGGAAAATTGAGAAAGGGACTGATACTACGTTCTCAAAAAACAATGCTTTTCCACTCTCATGCAACAAGCTGAGTAAGTAGACACAAAGAAAAAGAGATATTCTGACCATAGGTATTTTGTAAAATATCTGAACATTCTGGTATGATTATGGAATTCACTGCATAATTACTCAATAAAGTAGTTGCTGAAAGATGAAAGGACAGCTAATTTCCTACCTTCCTCCTCCTCCATGAGCCTGCAAAGTTTTCTAGCATGTGGCCTGACCATCCTGCTCCTCGAGCTTGTAGTACTTTCTGGAAACAGCAACCACTGCTCCCCTTCATCTCCCCACTCTGTTTTCCTCTTGCACAATCTGAGAAGAGCTCAGCTAACAGGCAGAGTGCTATGAAGAGATTATTTAATTTCCCAGGCTTCTGCCTCAGTGTGATATAGTTACTATTTTAGTCCTGGAGGAAGAGACTTCCCCAGGGTCATTACTGAACTTCAGTATTATTCTCTTCATTACTGGCCCTCTGCTAGCTATATTAATCATGCTTGTTACACATCATTTACAGTAGCCTGGTTCATCTGCAGCTTTATTGCTAGGTGTCTTGCTTAGTTATCTTCATTCCTAATCTTTCACATTAGCTGTACTCCTAATTTTTTCTCCTTTATGTATACTATTTGGTGTACTTTTGGATGATCAGCTCTCTCGTAACTGCTCTTAGCAATCCATTTCTTGCGTTTGATAACTGTAGTGATTATGGTGGTCAGGCAGCTTGAACGCTTTGTTGTTGACTTTCCTGGTTATCCAGTAAAGCCACTTCAGGTTTCTGAGTGGAATGGCTGGTTCCACTTTGTATGAGTGTATATTTGCCATGAGTGTATGGAAACCTATAGTATTCTTTCCTCCTTCTTTGGATTTGATGGCCTAACTATAAAAGGTAGTCTTTGGGTGTAGTGCCTCAAAAGTACCCACATCATTACAGACCAAACAGTTTTCAAGATAAAACTTCTTGTGATAAAAATTATTTGGTCAGGGTTATTTTTAAAATCATGTCTTTGCCTGCAGGATTAACACAACTGAAAGCTTTTGAGCAGAGCTGTTTTACAGGCAGGACAAAGAGACTATGTGTGTTTTTTAAAAAACAATATGTTTTAGGATCTGTACTCTGAAGGAATAATTTTCCTTTATAGAATTATAAACATTCAATGAATTGGTTTTACATATCATCGTACTATCCCCTAAGCAGGATAGATTTTCCTACTATTAAGAATTCATTATCATTAGGGTAAATGTAGCATATAAAATTACCTCCCACCAACTGATGTGGGTGGCTTGTTACCTGAAAGCTTGAAATTCTCCTCAGGGAGCTGGGAAGAGAGTAACACACCAATATCAAGCAGAACAATAATAAATGTACCTATTATGCATCTTTCACGTAAACACATTTGGGTAGAAGGGAAGTATTTTAAATGCTGAAGTTTATTGTAGTAAGATTCAAACTTTTTCAATTTTATTTTTTATTAATCAGCACAACTTTAATGATTGGAATATAAAACAAAATTTCTTTGCCTAGAGATTTCTGTGGCAGTTTTCCCCAGGGCATAATTAGGAGTGTTGTGAGACAATTTTTGCTTCATTTCAAGTATCTGAAGCCTGGTTTTACTCCTACTTAAGTCAATGGCAAGATTTTCATTACCTGTCTTCTGTGATAGCCCAGTCAGGTTCAGAATGAAGGAAATACATACTAGGGTACTTTGTTAAAGCAATGACTTTAACTCAAATAATAATAAAAATTCCCCAGAGATTAGCTATAAATCAATTTAAGATTAGTACACATAAACTAACTTGTTATCTCCCTCCATACTCCAAACGTCCCACCATATTAGTATGTGGAGCATGGTATCATCAGTGTAACAACTGGAGAACTTAGATATCCAGTACTGTGTTATTAAACTGCTCGGAGGTGAGAAGAGAAAGAAAATGATAGCACAGCATTAAAAAAAAAAATAAAATCTTATAAACTAAAAGAAGTCTTCAAGGATGTGTATAAATACTAGTGTTACATATAAAACTATATGTTTGAAAAAAGAAATTTCCCCCTGGAATAACTGGAACAGAAGAAATAAATGGAATATGCAGCACACCAGAAGACAAACAGTAGGAGAAAATTTAATGTCAACAGGAATTACTTGAGAGAAAATCTTTGGACTCTTATTGTGATTGATTAGCATAGTACATCACTTAAAATATGATGCACTATTTTGTGTAAATATCATTACTGCAGCAAAAGAAGCATTTTATTTATTTGTAAGCCTTGTCAACAGAACTCTAGACCTCAGGCAGATTTATCTGTAATTTATTCAGATCTGGGCTTGAGTTTTACAATGTATCCTAGAGAGAAATTATAATCTTTCTATTAGAATTTAAGACTCATTGAAAGTATTTTTAACAGAAGTTTTTCTTCTACCAGAAGGGATTTAATCACTGTTTAGTAATTCTGTTCAACAGTGCCAATCTAGTCTCTTAAAACTGTACTTCTTGTATAGCTCCTATTTTGAAGTAGTTATAATCTCGTGTTGCCTAGTCATACACTCAGTCTTGGTCACACACTGAAAGATGCTTAGCTTCCGTCAGAAAGTTTAGTGTCAGGGGACCCGAGTACTCTGAACAACTCTCAAATATCCTGTAAAATAGGAGCAGTTTCAAGGTATTTGTAAAGCCAGATAAAGCAACACTAGCTTAATATTACAGCACAAACAATGAAAAGTCATTAATAATATAAACCACGTAAAGGCTGGCTTAGTATTTTCAGAAGTGACTGTAGTGCTTTTATAAGTTGATACAGAATCAAACAGCTCAAAATATCCCAGGATGTTAACAAACATTTGAAAAACAAAGCAAACAAAAGACACTCAAAACTAAACCTAAACTTTTTAATTCTTTTTAAGACTAGGCCGTTGGAGCTTGGGCTTTTACTACTATAGCCACCTGAATTTAATATGTGTAAAAGTAACTTGGGCTGGCTCTGGGTGTATATTGCATGGCTAAGAGTATATTATTTTAGAATTAATTGACTGCATACCCCACATAACAATGAATGTCCTAATATTTAGTTTGGAGGGATTTAGGCTGCCAATATTTAATTCTTATCTGTAAATCACAAGTTTGAAGAGCTAATTAAAAAGTAGATACATGTATTATTCATGTAAAAATAGATAAAGACAATGTTACAAACTCATTTTCTTTAGCATTACTCACATAATATGCTTTTAACTGCTTAACTAAGAGTGGCCTGATGTCCAGAGTTGTTGATTTCTCATTCGTACTTTTGGTAGTACTTTTAGCTATATTACAGAGCGTACCAGTAAGCATAGTCTTTTTTGAGAAAGTTGGCTATGTTATGAAGTGTATTACTTCCAGTGTGTATAGCATCACATCCTTAAGTGCAATTAATTAACTTGTCTCTTTAAAGTTCACTACTTATTCTACAAATCTGGTATGTAAAAATGGATTTTATTTTCTTTATTTTTCTTCTGACATGGAAAATCTCATTGAAAAGATTAGTTGTATAGGTCTCATAACTTTCAGAATTGTTAAAATAATTGGAGATGTAAACTATTTCATAATTATTAAATTATGCAATGTACTTTTCCGAGATAAACAGCATCTTTACCTTTTGTCTCCCTTTGAAGCATTTTTGATATATCTTGATGTTATATAACACAATCCAAAAGTTGATGTGAAAGGTTTTGACATATAAAATCAAAGTATGTTAAGTCAGTAGTCCTTAAAGTTAATATACATGAGTTCGGATGTTGACAACCAAATGTATGACAGGCAAGAGTCAATAAGTTGTGAGAAGACAAGTGAATTAACAGAATTTTGCTAAATATTTTCAGTGTGGTAGATTAATGGATTTTTTTTATTATTATTTTTAAGGACCAAAATTAGATTTAGTTTTCTTAGCTGAGATCATAAAATTATCTTTGTAAACTGGGATTGCACATTTATGTATGGGCTGCACTAGAAATATAAAGATTTTGATTTACTGTTATTATGGCATCACTAAATGTTCTTTCACTGGAGCTGCTTTTTGTCAAAAGTAATAAAAGGGGATTTCTTTTGTAAAAACAGTAAGACTTAATATCATTTTGCCAGTAGGAGTTAAACAGCTTTTCATTTAAGTTTTTAATTAGCAGTAATGAATATGTTAGAATGAATAGACAAAATATGCCTTGTGAAAGCTGAAGCTTAGATGGCTTCATCTTGGTTGTAGTTGACCCACATAAGAATCCTACTCCTGAATACACTAGATTATGTAGTATGGGGGGGAAAGGGGGAGGAATTATTTTAAAACAGGATCTGCTGTTCCATGCTAAAGGAAGGTGCCCTACATCTGTCTCTGCCAGCAAAATTCAGGCTCAGCAATTTGATACGACACTGATTTACTTGTAGAGATATTTATAAAGCTTCATAAATAGCAGAACAATATGATTAGATAGTACTTCTGTTGATTCAATTACAACTGAGATTTAAAGATACTGAGAAAAAATCAAATGGCCTGAGGTAGAATTAAGCTTTCTTAATGGAATGGGAAAAAATCATCAGTGATGAAAAAGAAACAAACAATTTCTATTGTGATCAAGCAGGAAAACCATTTCTTAAGCTGTAATGGATGTACCGCATCAAAAGATGGAATTCTGAACCACACATCATTCTTGTTTGGGATCTAGATTTAATTTATAACCCTGGTGAAATATTTTTAAATTATTTATTTTGATTTCCACTGAACTTGCCTCTCTTCTTACAGAAAGAATTATATACTGGATCACCACCTCCACAAAGAATACTGTGAGGACTTTTTTTGCTTTTATTCCCTTTAATGTGCAATGTCGGCAGTTCTCTGATGATGTATGTTTTTAAACTGAGCAAGGCAGGAGTTTCAAACTAATGCAAAGCATACACATCTATTTGTAAGATTGATAATTCAGCCATATGTGTGCACACAGGAAAAAAAAATCTGGCAAAAGCAATTTTTTAGATTCTAATTCAGATTGAATGAAACATGTCATATCAGTAAAAATACTGAAATACTCACCAGGTGAGAGAGGTCATGAAGAAGAGTATTGAGTGCCTGTCCGTGGGTAGGGATGTTATTTAGAAAGTTGAATACATGCATTTTGATCCTAGCAGTAAGAAATATTCAAATACTGTATTATATTTGGTCCTGTCATTCCAAGAAGTACAAGCTGTTTCACTACACCCACTAAGATCACTTTTTTCCATTCCTAACCAATATAATTAGCTGTTTGACCAGGGATGCTGTATTAGAATACAAGCCTAAGTAGAATGTACTTCTGGCCTGTACCTTCAAGTCTGAAGCAAAAGTGAAGATAATTTGGTGTGGTGGTTGCTTTTAAAAGGCTCATGTTTGATATCTATCTTTAAGCTGGTAGCTTCCCAGTGAATATGAAATTGAATGAAAAGCAGTCTTGTGAATCCCTGACACTTGTGTCCTTAATATTGCTTTCTGGGTTTTGATTCTTTTGTTTTGTGTTTGTTGGGGTTTTTTGTTGATGAGTTTGAGTTTTTTATGTTTTGGATTTCTTTTTTTCTAGAGAGGGAGAATGGAAAGAAGGAAAGGACAAGCTGTTTACCTGTTTTTTAGTTCCATTAATGTATTAGTTATCATTTCAGCCATTAATGGATTATGTAATTCCTTGGATACAAATGCTTGAGCAAGATGATACAAAAGGCCTTTGTAGACTTTTATATTGAGAGATACCATAAAAGCAGAAGTGCACTGACATGCTTGTTGTTCTGAAGTATGTCTGACAAATCTATTGAGTAACCGCCTATGAAGAATCACTTCCTTTATGAATACAGATCATGAAACATAGATTTAAGAAAGGAAGAATAGAGGTTTAAAAATAAAATTATTTGGCAGTGTGTTTTCTAGTAGGACTTAAGGATAAAGAAATACTTTTTGCTTTTTGAGATTATTTTATCCTTAGCAAAGTTTGTTAATTTATTGACATTCATGCAAAAGTGTATCTCTACAGTGTAATAATAAAGTAATAAAATAAGTATATTTACAAGGGCATAAGTTCTTTGTAGGATACTCTTGATGGTATCTGTAAGCAAGAAGAGAGAAGCAACTGGATCTGAAGGCCTTATTTGCAAGTGTGTTATTCCATCATTTAAACTGATTTGAAGTTGAGTCAAATACAGTATTCACTGGAAATTATATTGACAGAGACAGTTGTCTACGGATTGTACTAAGGATTATTCTTAGCAGTGCCTCCCTATACTATAATAGTGTCGAAGAGCCTTGGACTGAGATGGTGGAAGGGGAGAAACTCCTCTGAGTTGCAGGTTTGGGATCTTGTGTGTCACAGTTTCCACTGAGGGCTTACTGCAAGTGGTAAGCAGTCAAATCACAATGGAACAGCAAGGGCAGCTTTTCTGAGGCTACTGACGCTACAGCGGCTATTGCTTCCTCGTAGGGAAATAATACTTAGCTAGCAATAGACCTGTGATCCTTTGTGCTGGAAAAGCTCTCCAGAAACCTCCAACACCTGGAGTCCTTCAAGCCTGCAAAATGAACTATGATTGCTGTATAACCACTGTTAGAAAGAAGTATCTGATTACCCTGACAGCTGCTCAAAGTGGTAGGAGAGTGACCAAGAATTTTCTATTATGTCAGTACTCTGAGAGACCATTTGTAACATCATTACTGTTGATTGTGGTGATTTCCAAAGTTACTGTTTTATTGTCCTTTGCTTTTTCTTTCTGAAGCATAGTGAATATTTAAACATGAACTGACTTAGCATTTGAAAACTTGGAGGTATTTCTCATGAGAGATAATCTAGCTGGTGTGGTTTATTTCCCCAGTTTTCTGAGTGTGTCCTTAGAGGGATGGTAGTATCGGTGCTTAGGGGCATCTCCATGTTGAACTTTTATCTGGGCTCTGGAGAAGATTAGCGCATAGGAATTAATGCAGTTGGATTGTATGTAGGAAAAAGGAGTTGTTTTGGGGAGGGTAGGTAAGCCTCCTGCTTGAGTCCTTATTCTGAGTCTGTATGTATTTCAATCAATGAAGTTTTTAATAACATTCAACTGTTTGCTGCTGCCTCAGCAAAATCAGTAATGAAATATCCCATCAGAGCTGGGCAAAACACCAGCTTCAAGTTACCTGTGGTTCTGTCAGAAAATTAATTAATGGGATCTGAACTTTCTTTAAAAGCTGAGTGGTTTCCTGTTTCACAAGCCAATAAAGATACCATCAATCCTTATTCTACTCGGGTAGAAACAGTTACATTGCAGTAGGGTTGCAGACGCTATCGAATGAAGACTCAGTAGAGCCAGGTGTTACTCCTTAAAAAGAAAATAAAAAACTTGGTCTTTCATCATGACTGGTCTAATATAACCTGGTTCAATTGCTTGAAGAGGAAATCCTATTTGTCTGTTCTAGTTGTCTGCAATAAATGTACTTACATAAAACTTGTATAGCAACTGAGCTTACTGCTTGGTTGGACAAGTGTATTCTGTAAGACTTTCTTAATTAAAATGGTTGACTCAGTCCCCTTATTATATTTTTCCTCTTGTAAGGGCCATGACCTTTCCATGAAAAAAGTATTCACAATATATCTGGGAATATTTACCCAGAATGTTCTCTACAGTCAGAAGCAGTATGGTTGTTTGTTTTCACATTAAAAAAGAAAATACAGACATGTAACTTAGAAACATGAAGATATTTTCTTAGATGCAATCTGTCCTTTGAAGGAAAATAAGAAAAAAGAATATGCAGTGGGATTTCCCAGTGACTTTTTCTTTATATTATTCTGTAAATCCAAGTGCTTACAAAAAAAGTACTGAGAGGTAACAACATCCAGAGGGAATAATGCTGAAACAATGGCTATGGTTTTCCAGAAGAAAGATTTCTGCTTCCAGCAAGGTCAGAATCATGTTAGTGGCTGATGAAAAATATTCATAATTTGAATTTTATCTTTAACAATGCAGAAGATAAAAAACCCAAAACTCCTTCCAGTTGCATCTTTTATACAAATATTAGAGAGTGTAGAAGTGTGACTAATAATGTATAAAGTTATTAATTGAAAAAGACTAATTTAACTACATAAGTGTTAGAAGTATATAGAAAGTGATCAGATAATTTAGTCTTTTAAAGAAAAACATTTCCATGGCAAGACAAGAGAGTAACTTTATAGTTTTCCTCCATTCATGTCCTCTAGTGTTCAACAGAAAAATAAAAACAAATAATTATTCAATCAGACATGTAAAAATCATCAAACTGATCCTTTGCAGAAACTGACTGAATTGCATGTTGTTTGTTTGAGTGCATTTTTGCCTGTCACAATACAGTGTAGGGAAAAAAAAATAAATCCCAAAATGTTGAAATCTCTCCTCACCTTGACAAACACAAGCTAAACCAAGAGCTCCAGGTTATCTTTCAGTAAACATTAACATATAAAACATTCAGAAAAGGTTTGTTTCAAGCCAGTCACTTCTTTACAAAACTCCCTTAGAACCTTCAGGATTTAAACGTTTAACTGTATGTCAGAAAACTTTTATGACAGTGACTGACTCCACTTCTTTCCTGTTCCCTTTGATATCAGCTATAATCCTGTAGACTTTATCTGAAAAATCATCTTGGTCGTCTTTGATTCTCTGGTATGCTGGGTGTTTGTGTCAGAAAACTGTGGCACAGGGCTCCAGGACTGCTGGTTTTAGTCTCTCAATAAGTTTGGATGAGGAAAATCATAATCTTGAAATTATCTGTAGGGGTTTCAGCTAAGGAAAGATGCAATGTGAAGTGTTCATTTACATTTCCCAGCATAGACAGCATAGTTACAAATGTCTGTAAAAAAAACCACCAAGGAAGGAAAAGAAACCAAGTTTAAAGTAGCTAATCAAGATGAAATGATGGTAGTCTCTCCCATCAGCTGGGGATCCTGGCCTGATTTTCTTATGAGATCCTGCTTACTTGCCTCATATCCTGTATCTCAGGTTGTCCTCCTCAGACAGAGCACTTGTTGACAAAGTATATATTTTCTGTCCAATCCGCTCAGATCCAATTTTCTTATGCTTCTCTTCTTTTTCTCCAGTTTATTTTGCCTCTAATTCATTCAGGCAAAAGAGCAGTGTCCAAACTGACCAAATCAAAGGCAGATTCACCTTTTTGAGTACATAGATACTCTGCTGGCAGATGGGTCTCTTTGGCCTGTTGATACTTTCCCAGTTTAGCAAAGGTAACCCCCCAGATCTCCATCATCAAAGTGAAGTGCTCCTTTCACACGTCTTTCTTACATAAGCTTACTTACTAACAAATACTGTTGCTAAAAACACTGGAGTGAATTTAGGGTATTAGGCACTGTTACTAATAGTTGCTCTGAGGTGTGATATGTTTACAATCAATCATTGTAGAGTGCTAATAGGTATTAGACTGACATGCAAAACACTTTTTTGAGGAAAATCTCAATAGCAGGGAACACATATTAGCCAACAGTATGTAAATGTTGAAGCTTAGCTGTATAAAAGCAACATTACTATATACTCATGTACAGCTGAAGACAAATATACAATATATCACTTGAGGAGACTGATTATTTAGCTTCCATTATTAGTATTTTTGCAGTGAACCTCATGGAAAAATTATGTCTAAATTTTTTGTCTTTATTTACAAATTGTAGAATTTCTCTAATTAATTAAATTAAATGTCTTTGCTAAGTGACTTGCCTCTAATTTACTGCAAAATCTGTAACCCATTTATTGGGTTCCAGGGCATTTCACTTGTGTCAGGTTAGTTTAGCAAGAGCACCTCTGAGGTTTTGTCTCTATTCTGAAAGCCATACTGTAAACAATAACTTAATGTCTCTTTGGATGGCCGCATGCATTTAATTTACCTGTCCCTTTTCTCTTTACTTTTGCATTGCAAACGAGCTACAGCTGCACACCTCATAAGCTGGTGGTATAAAGACACACTTAAGAAACACTTATGAATTCATAAGATTAAATATTTTAGTACAACTGCCTCAATGTATCTAAAATCTGTAGTATGTATGGCTGTGTATTAAGGTGTTAGCACAGTTTCTAAAGAATTAATTGTCCAGTTTTCCTATTACCTTTGACTGAAGATGTGTATATGAGTCACTGAGCTGGAAATCTATGTAACATACTACAAGCCTTACAGCACATCACAGGAAGTGCAGTTCACATGAGAACAAGCAGAGAGGAAACTTTAGGTACTACCAGCAGAAATTCTTTGCCTATTCACAATCTATTATTGAAAAGGAGATTTTTATATCTTTTGGGGATTTTGAAGACTTTCTAAAACTTTCTCCAAAGTTAACTCTGTCCTGGTAATCTTCTTTCTGCATTTCTACACACTGTACTATGACTCACACTCAAGATTTTATGGCTTTTGTGATTTTATCAGGTCTGTGGAAGAGTTGAATGGACAAGGTTTCTTGGGTTAGAAAAGATTGCAGATATTGAAATTGCCATTAGAACAATACTTAAGCAGTTAAATAGAAAATTGTGTTCCTGGAAACCCTGGTGAACTATTGCCTAATCCCTAATGGATCTAAACTGTGAATGGACCCTAATTTCAACCTCAAGGGAAAACTCTCCTTATGTCTTGATAGTGATATCTGTCTTCATGTTCAACTCATGTTTAGGACCAGCTGATCTTAAGAAATTTTTGTCTATTAAAATCTCCTCATAATTCAGTCAGGAAAAAAAATAAATAAATCTGTATGTGCTTCTCAGACCTATGCAGAACTGAGTTTCCTGTAAAATGCAGTAGTGGTAAACACTCAGTTTTTAAATCTTCTCCTTTCATTTTGCTGTTACTGTGGTGGTTTCACTTGGCTAACAGCCAAACACAGCCACCCACTCACTCTCCCCTGCCCCAGTGAACAGGGTTGAGAATTGGAAGGATAGAAGTAAGAAAATTTGTGGGTTGAGATAAAAACAATTTAATAACTAAAATAAAATAATAATTTAAATAATTTAAATAACAGTAATAGTGAAATATTCCAATGAGTGATGCACGGTGCAATTGTTCACCAACTAATGCTCAACCTGTGCTCAGATAGCGATCCAGAAGCAGACACAGTCCTGAAACCGAAACTGCCATCCCAGAACAGCAAGCCTGAAAGAGTCTCCCAGTTTTCTGCTCAACCCTCTTTAACGTACTGAACATGATGTGATATGGTATGGAATATTTCATTGGCATATCCAAATGCCAATTTTGCATTTTGCTAATTGCTACACGTCCTTCCAGCCCCCCTCGAAGTTCTTTGCAGTTCCAGAGTAGCGATACAGGAAGTCCTTGGACTGCCAGAAAAAACTGAAAGCATTGGTATGTGATCAACATTTTTCTCATAAAAAATCCCATACTGAAACCAAAACACAGCTATTCTAACTACTAAGAAGAAAATTAATCTACCCTAGCAAAACCAGGACAGTTACAAAATGCACTGAAGAGAAAGGAGACACTTCTGTTTCACACCTTCTAACAATCTAGCTGTTTTTTAAAATACATAGGTGATCTTTGGAAAAGCAACAAAAATTGAGGTTTCACTGCTGCTGATTTGGTTTTTTGTGTGTGTATTTGTTTTTTTTATTTTTATTTGTATTTTTACTTCATGGATGTGTCTATTAAGTTCAAGAAAGAGAAGTAAATTTAACAGTGCTGCAAATTTCAGCTTTGTACTGTAACATTATGTATTCATTTTAGTTTACTTCAGTGTTACCTTATACTTTTAAAAAACCTTCAGTGTGTGCAGGAAGATAGAAATTAGTAAAGCAAGGCACCCCAAAACTAGCACATGGCATAATTACTTCAGCTTCATTGTGTTAAGTGAAATATTTATAGTTAATTATATTCTAACTTTTTTTTTCTTCTGGAATCTTTGCTTTATTATTCAGCATATCAATTGAACAGGACTCCCTAAATTAAAAAATGAAAAGTCAGTCACTATTTTAGTTCGGTTTCATCTTTAAATGTGTGGTGAGATTTTTGACTAATAAATCATCAATATCTTGCTCTAAATACAAAATATTAATTTTGCCATAACGATTTCTGTGTTTCTCAGCAGTGTAGTGCCTGAATGCTAGATTTGATGAAATTCTATTGCTAAAGTCCTCTGAATGTAGTATGTGATTTATACCCTGCAAAGGGGGAAGGAAACTACAGCTCCTGCTGTTCTCAGTTGTAACTGTGAATTGTCTGTGTTTTAACAGCTCAGACCTTCAGATTTCAAGTAATATTCCCAGAAAACAGGAACACAAAAGTTCGGGCTGCCACTCAAGAGGATGCTTTGAAGGTACTGGCTTGCTGGGGAGAAGCAGCCAGGTGAGAATCCTGTTTTTCAGCACAGCACCCAACCATCCTCACCTTTAAAAGGTGCTGGCAAGCCTTTGTTAATATCCTTTATTACTGTAGAGATGCAACAGACAAATGCATCTCTAAAGACCTTGGAGATCTTTCATCATATGCTCCGGTAAGAGGAGATGGTCTCAGAGTGGAATTGGATGACTTAGTGTCCTGTCTTCAGCTGGGATAGAGCTAATTTTCTTCTTAATAGCCAGAATAATTCTGCATTTTGGATTCAGTATGGGATTTACTATGAGAAGAATGTTCATAATATATTGATGGTTTTGGTTGTTGCTAAGTCAAGGACTCTTCCACTTCCCCGCTTTTGCACAAGAAGCTGGGAGGGAGCATAGCCAGAAGAATGGACCCAAATTGGCCCATGACATGTTCCATGTTACACAACATCATGCTCAGTATATAGATGAGGGTTGGACAGGAAGCTCTCTCTTCTGAGATGGTGTTTTCAGGATTTCTGGGATCACGAGCCAGGGACGGGCTGAGCATTGGTCAGCAAATGAGCAATTGCATTGTGCTTCATTTGTTTTTTATATATGTTTTAAATTAATTTGATTTCAGTTACTAAATTGTTTTTATCTCAACCTATAAGTCTCTTTGTCTTTACCCTTCTGATTCTTTTCCCTATTCCCCAGGGGCGGGGAAGGGTGAGAAAATGGCTGTGTGGTGTTTGGCTGCCAGCTGGGTTTAAACCATAGCACTTAATTAGTGCTTGTGCAGGGCTGATGTAAAGTGCTAAGGCAGAAAAATAACTTTCTCAGCTGTCAAATTCACAACCTCATCTGCTGCTACCTGCATAGAATTTCCTATTCCCTTTGTGATTCACAACTTTTTACTGATAGAAAATAATTATTTCTGTTAATTCAGTTTCATCACCATTTTTTCTAGTGCTATCATAGTGTTTTTAGTCAAGTAATTTGTCTGCTAAACATACAGTTCAGGACTGAATAAAAGTTCCTATAGAAGTGGATTGAATTCAGAACACATTTTGATCTCATAAATAGGGGAGGAAACACTTTCATTTTTTTACGCAAAGTAATATAGATCAGGGCTTATTTCCACTTAAAAAGAATATTAATTCATATTAAAAACCTAGTATTTCTTAACATGGATACTTTAGTCCAAACTAATATAAAATATCTTGTATTTAGTAAAACAAAATCCTTATTTTGGCAAAATGATATTGTTTCTGTTTTTCTTGTTGGATAAAAAACCCAAACCAAACAGAGCCAATAAAAAAACCCAACTCAAAGTAATTTCTTCCGTTCTTACTTCCACCATTTTTTACTGTTCTTCTTCTTCCCCCACCCCCTCTGATCTGTCCTCTACTGCTTGTTTCTACACTTGCTTGTCCCAGTCTGACAATCTGCTCTGTCTTTGCTCCTTCATGCTCTGACTCCTGCCTCACTTCTTTCTCTGTAGGCACGTTATCATTACGGACAGTCATCAAGTTATCTCCTAGCAACTGGAGTCCAGAAGTGACTTGGAGTATTTAGGGGAGAAAAAGCATCTCCTTTTCCTTAGTAGAACCCAATATTTACTTCCTTATGGAGTACAATTAATACAGGGAATTATTATCAATGGCTGTGCATACCCTGCATGGTGCAGAAATATAGTCAGGGAAGGCAAGGCTTTGCAGTGTTTAACTGCTAATTCTGACCCATGTTACATCAGCATATGCAAACTTAATTTTCATAGCTTTATAATACAAGAAGATCTTTAGGAAATGTGGAAAAGGCAGATCTGTGACTAGTCAGTCCTCTTTTCAAGTTTCATGTTCTGCTGCAGACTTTGGGACTTCTGTGTGAAGTGGCTCTGAGTTTAAGAGGACATGAAAACATATTTCTTTCCAACTTTGTTCTTAGAAATGATTGAACATTTTTTGCCTGAGAGTTGTCTAAAAAGTTTAACCTGGAACATATTGCTTACAAAATTTTGATTATATTGGTTTAAGTTTTGCCCAAATTAGTTGTAAATAAATGAAAAAAGAAATTAGAATATTATAAACTTAGATATACCAGAACCTGGCAGGGACATTCTTTCCTGATTATTTAAAAAGCCAGGCATACTTTCACCCGATATAATGACGGGACCATTCAAGTGCTTTCTGGGGGAGAAATTTCTGTAGTAGTTTACCTCTCTTGAGATGAAAAAGAAACTGTATCAAGATTCCAATTATGGAAGGAGATATGGATGAAAGAGAATCTGACAACGAGTTACACATTTACAAGAAACCAGGCTTCACTAGCTAGCATAACAATCCCTAGTGTGTCTCCCCACCCCGCAACTCCCTGCCCCCTTATTTTTTCCCCCTCCCCTGCTCTAGTCTCTTATTTCAGTCCTCTTTCAGTCTAACTGCAGGTATATAGTTACTGTATATTACATTTCCTTGCTTCATCTGACAGTTTTGCCTTTGGATAGTCACTATACTATTTCCTAAGCAACTGATGAATTCAAGCAGCCTACTGTACTCACTGAAGTCTATGAGGTTTCACTAGTGTAGCTGTAAGCAGAATTTGACCAATAAAATGGTCTTTTTCTTCTCTGCAGTATTCTTTGTGTCTGCTGGTGACAGGGTTGCTTGTTTTATCTCAGTGCTTTTATCTGTTCTACTCTCCAGTAAGACCCTTCTTCCAAATGGCTCCATGCTTCCAAGTGTATTTTAATAATTCATCACAAAAAACTAGAGTAAGCAAGATAAAAACCACAATATGATCTACGGTTGCACCTCAAAGGCAGGAAGCACAAATCATGTTTAACCACATAAACTTCAAGCTCTCATGTCACTTTACAGACAGGGAGTAGTACACTTGGTAAAAGAACACCTGATTTATAAACTTGACTTTTATATTAATAAAAGAAGAGATGGGTAGAAAAGTTCAAAAAACAGATAGTAATTATTTAAAAGCAACATTATTAAAAAATATAAAGGTACATATATGTGCAAAACTGTTTTTCAAAAAAGTATTATTATACTGTATTTTTTTTGGCTTTCTGTGAAGAAATACCTCAACATTTATTAAAGTTCTGTGTTAAAACTAGGATCTTTACATGTTACTCAGAGTTATTTGCATTATTTTAGTAAAGCTCACTGACAAAAATATACTTGACCATGCAACTACTTGATAGTTGACTGCTCTTTCTTTGTTCTCACTTCCTCTCTGTTTGCTTCAGAGTTCCTATTTTTCCGCCTCCTCAACCTCTCCAAATCTTAGCAAATTCCTACTTCTATACTTGTTTCCACATCTCCTAGCTCTTCCTCTAAATGTTTCTTGATGATATAGAGAGTCTGTCCACTCATCGTATTTCTAAATATTTCTCGAAATAGTCGATAAACCATTCACAGTGTTCACTGCATGTTCCCTGCTTTTGTGATCCAAGGGACAGCACAGAAGAGCTAAACATCTGCAAATACTGGAGAGTTGGGCAGTGAAGATATAAAATGCCAAAGTGTAGAAGGAAAGAAGGCAATTTTTGGGGAATACTCAGTAAACAAAAGAATGGAAGCTTATAATGTTCATAATAACATTAGCTTTTGCTCTTTGCCTCGTATTCCAGTTTATGGATGGGAGAAGAGGATTAGGCAACCATGGGGATAACAGAGAGGTAAGGTTCACTGTGCAGATGCCAGGGGACAAACTCTAATTATTATATGAATGCTGCAGGAGATCTGCCACCGATGAGCCCCACGGAACTTTAAGCTCAATGGCTTTTCTAGCACTTTTCTCCTTTCTTGGAGACCTGGAGAAACTTTTTCATTTTCTACAAGTCATCACAAATCTAATGCTATGTCTTAAAAAACATCTTTAACTTTGATGTTTATGTACAGTGAGGTTTGCATTCTGATAAACTTTTGGTCTTCACTTTATAGTTTTCCTTTGTCCCCAAGTACATTGTTTGCACCTTTCTTTTTTTTTTTTTACTAATCTTTTTAGTAAAATATCCCACTCATTTGTATAACAGACCACAATCTAAGTAATTTGTTCAAGATATGTGGATGATCAAATTGTTGGGTTTATGTATTTTTAAATAAGAATGAGAGTGTAGGTAGATAAAGCTCCTTTCATTCACCAGTATTCTTGCTGTCTTCAACTCATTCACCAACTGTCAGTTGTGCGGAAAAAAATCCGATACCTGTGAACTCTTGCACACTGACAGTTAAGATTGTTTCATGTAACTGAAATAATCCTAGGCATATTTGTTAAACAGAATGAAATTGGACAGCATCCAGAGGGGTTAATGCAGTGTGAATGTTTCCAACATTTTTTTTTTTTACATTTTAGTGATCTTGAGAGAGCCAAGTATTCTTATAAATCAGTACCTATATAATTTGTGATATTAATAATGTAGCTACCAAATACAGTAATTGCTGAAGGAAGTACTTAAAAATACACTGTATTTGACAGCAGCTAATGTGAATGTGTCTCTTGTCTACCTCTGTCATCTCTTCTGTGCTCTTTTTAGGACAAAAAGTTGGTTATTGCCATGTTAGATGTCCCATTCTCCCGTTTGTCCTTCTCCATCTGCAAAATGAAAGGCACAAACTCATGAAAGGAATTGTTACAGAGAAACAGAAGGGCCTTGCATTTCTGCCAAACGTGCTTGGTGTGGGAAGAAATCTTTATATTTTATGCAGCAGCTAAATTATTTCCCTGGTCTGTTTCAGATGTTTAAGTGCTGCCTATAATTTATGCTACTGGAATTAGACAGCAGGTGTTTGCTTCAGGTAGTCATAAAGTCTTTTAAAAGACTTTAAAATGTCAGTATCAGTTAAAAAGTCTTGGTGTGAAGTTAGCTACTGTAGAGACTTTATGGAAATTTTCAAAACAGTGCTTTTCTTCAAAGAATTATGTCAAATTTTCATTCATCTATGACAGAAGATAGTCAACTGGGTGCCTCCAAGAGTATAACTCTTCTGAAGCCCATGTGCACAGGAATTATGCTATTACCCCCTGTGCCTTTTTTAGCCATTGCTAGTTTTGTCAAACTTATAGTTTCCTGCATGCATTACATACCTGCCAAGAACTCTGCTTGTAGTGAAACCATCCTGTATCTGGGTTTTTATTTCTCTTCCCTTGAGAAGCCTTTCCTAAATTTCTTATGATTTCCATTGAACCTGTTCTGATCGTGCTAATTGTTTTTTTTTCTCCCTTGCTTCCAAGGAAAGATCTTAGCTTTTCCACCATCTGAATAATCACGGAGAGAATTAATGTGTTATATTGTGTGTGTAAATATCCACTTAAAACTAGATCTAGGGACAGACATTGCTTCAAGGAAAGAGTGCTAGAACTTGTGAACTATTTTAACTTAGACATAATTTAATAAAAAAAAATATTAAAATTAATCAGATAGCTAACATAAACTAAATGCACCCAATTTACTACATTGTTAACTTTCTTCCAGAATGTGAGGTAGTTAAGAGTTGTGACAATGATTTTTAAAGCAATATTTAATTTGCTATTCATTTGCTGTATAAGGAATGTACATACATTAACACAAATATGTAATATATTAATTTATTCTAAAAGTTAGGAATTATTTACAGTGTTGTACGTACAATATTTTACAAGAACAATTTTTACCTTTTTATCTGTGATGTTCTCAGAAAAATGTTACATTTCACTCTGGTATATCTTTCTGCTGACTTAGCTGCAAGAAAATAATGGTAGAATAGCTGATCAATAATAATGCAAATTGTAGCATCAACTTCATCAGTAGAAAGGAACTAGAGGTAGCCACTGATGATATAAAATTATACATTGGTTATATTTAGGTGACACGCCAAGTTTATGATAAAGCTGCTAAAGTTTCTTATGTTTTAGTAACATACTGCTTTTTACAGCATTCATTTTTACCTCAAAGGGACATAAGAAAGAAGGCGTTTTGGACTATTCCGTAAAATAGGTAAAAGATACGCATGGCAACTTTTGAAAATTTGAAAAGAGGTTTTCCTGGAGCATAAGAAAGGAGCAAACACTGTGGGAAATATTCCCAACAGGCATTAGAGCTATGTACACTTCTGTAAAGATATTTCAGTCTGTTTCTTTTCATTTTTGTTTTCTCACTCTGTGTAGTGACTGAATGCCTGCATCTATATGTCTTAACATATTTACATGCTATTTTTAGAAGTCTAATAAAGATAATGATGATGGGAAAAAAAAAAAAGGTGTTTGTCCCTAGATGTTTACAGCTCCTTTTTCTGAGTTAATCGCCAGGGAGGTAACAGAATACAGCACTGATGTTTTACATGTAAACTGCTACACTGTGTGTGTTTCTGCAAGAAATAGAGGCAAGAATATTTCACTTACTAATCTAGCATTCTAATGCAACAGGGTATAAGGTTGCAAACAAAGAAAAATCAGTTTTGTTCCAATCCAGACCCTTTACAATTCTGCAAATTAAATTCAGAGAAACAGTAATACATATTTATTACTGTACAGCTGATTATGTTGAATTGATACTAGATTATATCAATGTTGTTTAACAATTTTTTTGAACTATTTTGTGACATCAAACACTTTATTTGGTTTTTGCACTGCAACTTTTCATTAATTTTAAAACACGCACATACAGAACACCACCATGATAATTTTAGCAACCCACGCGTTACAGTGTAAATGCTTTTTTTGGTGACCTGGTTTTTATTCTACCCTTAAGATTTCGGTTTTGAAGCAGCCTTTTCCTTGATAATAGATTGATTAAAGGGTGTTCTCCATATCATACAGTACCGTTGTTGTCTTGTACTCTGCATTAATTAATTTAGTTGCCACTTGAGCGCAAAGAGGATATAAATATCAGCAATAAGACTTCATGCTACTTTTGTGAACAAATTATAATTTTTGTTGTTTTTCTTCCTAAAACCATCATTGACTGTCCTTCACGTGTATTCCTGTTTATTGATGGTTAGGATAGGACTTGATACAAAAGGCTAATTCAATGACTTTCACTGCTCACAAAGTGGTGAATCACCTTTTATAGGTTCTTATGCCTTTCATTTGCTGTAGAAGAGCCAAAACAAACAACCTGAATTAGAAATTTGACTTTCAGTCATCTAAAGTTCAGTGAAACATCTCTCATGCATGATGTATGACTTGTATTCTCATGGCTTTTCAGACTTTTTGTTTTAAAGTTGGTCCATTCTATGCAGTCCTTGAGAATTTGGCTATCAAGAGGAGAGTTATTGAAAAGTTAGAGTTTCCTTGCTTGCAAGTATCCAGTCCAGTGGAAATGAATATGAGTCTGATTTATGTACAGTATTTGATTAATTTTATTTTTGTCCAAGGCCCTTACATCAGAAAGAAAACTGATGTTTTCAAGCTGTCAGAAATCATTATATTTCCCTTAAAAAAGAGAACAACTTTTAAAGGTCATGAAATCAACACTAGAGCTAAGCATGAACTTTTATGACAACTGTGCTAAGCAAAAATACTAATGACTGTGTTTTTTCTTTTTTATTTCTGATCAGTTTCATTCACATTATAGCTTACTTTCATTTTACGTAGATAGTGCTAAACAGGAAAGGCTATTACTAACGTAGTGAGAAATGTTTCTCAATTTAGTACCTTCCAAGAGATTGATTGGGATGTCTCACTGCATTTTGTTTAAGGGAATGGTAACAAAGTTTCTGATGCTGAAATTAGGTTCCTGACAGTTTTCAAGCACTTTTTAGAACATCATTTTATCATCTCTTTAATTGTGCTTCTATATTTCTTGGATCAAATGTCAAGTAAGTTTTTATTATATGCATTTGTTCATGCTGTAAATTTTTGTTGATTATTTTACTTGTTTGATGGTCAAACCATTGAAAAAAAAAATGAATTCTGGTCTATTTTACTATATTTTATTACTTTATCGTACTGATTGCAGAGGGATAAGTCTACTTTATTTTTTTTTTCAAAAGGTTAACGTGAACATCAATCTCTCTTGAATTTATGCCACACACAATATCTGCTTTATTGCGTATCTATTACGAAACCCAAGCTTTGCAAATTTGATCAAAACCAAACAAAATCTCTTTCCTCTCACCCTCCCAAAAATCCTTGTCTGCCTGGAAACTTTAGTGTAACTCTGTTTTATTGTAATCCTTTTACCATTTTCAGCAAATTAGCTAGCAGGCACAGTAGAAGACAGAGTAATTAGATATGCATATTTCCTTCTTTATCAGCCATAACATAATTTAAAACTATGCTAAGAATGAAGCTGCTTCAGTAGAAGCAGATTTTAATCTGGAGAATTGACTGTTGATATTTTTTTGAAGACAGAAATAGGACTTATAGTTTTCTTCATTAATGGTTTGTTGGAGGAAAAAGAGGACTTTTCTTTGTGAAATTTTGGCAGATGCCAGGCCCCACATGCCAGAAGCTCTCAGAGAAGGCTCTTTAGTGTGTATGGTCCATTTTAAACTATGGACAGCCAGCTCTGTTTCCAAGATATGAAAAAGGCTGTGAGTCATTTGATATAATCTATTTCCCATAAAGGAAAGCTATAGTAGTAGGTGGTGAGAAGATCTGGAGCCACCCTGTAGTGGTATAGTGGGTGCTACATGTAGAATGACTGTTTACTGTAGGAGTCTATTTAGTGTGGCTTAGATATTTTCATGGAAAATCCCTCAGTAAGTGCTTGAGATGTAGTAAGAGACAAGGTCAGAAGCAGCAAAAAAAATCCCATGGAGTACCAAAGGAACTATGGTGAATTTAGAAGGGAAGAATTTAGAGATGAGTAATTGGTGCAGGTATCCGCAAGGTGTAACGCAGAGTGCTGTGGGTTGCCTCATGGATGTGACAGCTTTGAGGCAGAGTGTGGTTTAATTATGGCTGCATGCGGTAGCCCCATGTTTATGAACTCTGCTGGGAGGACTTTACCAGCATGTCTGCTTTTCTATTTGTGTACAGCTGTAATCCTTTGGACCCCGGCTGGCTCATTGTCAAACTAGCACAGATGCTTTCTTATCTTACTTTCCAGCAGTAGTATTGTGCTTAAATCATCTACTCTGTAGACATGCCTTGCAACATCGACAAGTCTTGCTAAGGTAACCACTGGGAATGGCAAGACAGAAGTGTACATTACATGTTTGACAGTCCTTTATTCCCCCTAAGTATTCTGTTTTTATTGCATAAGCATAAATAATACTTTTTTTTTTTTACTTTGGCCACAAGGTTTTGGAAAGAAGAGTCACAAATACTTACATCTGGTCAAATTTGTTCTTATCTACTTCAGGCTTGTTAAAGGAGTGGGAGAATTACAAAAATTGGACGAATACTTAACTCAGGAAGGAAACAGTAGCACAATTAGATCTATAACTGACAGGTGATACCAATCAAAAAAGCATTGTTCAGCTTTTCCTATTAGAAAGCTCAGCTGGCAAAGCATACTGAAGAACCAGAGACAAAGTTAAATACAGTGTCTGCCACTCAGTTTTGGAATGTACATCGGTACTTGCTCTGGGTTGTTGGACTTGCTTGTCAGTTTACAGAAAAAAAGCCTAGGAGGTGCCATATGTTTTCCTGTAGTTGTAGCTCTATTAAAGATTATGAAAAAATCCAGATATTCCAGGTTATCTTCCTAGCAAGAGCCATGTGTATGACACTGAGCAAAAGATTCAAAATTTCAGGTTCCTTTCCAAATTAAGCTTGTTATATTATCATCCTTTCTAAGTTAAAAATAGGAGGGATCATTCCTGTGCTTTTCTGCATTGTATTTCCTTTGCAAGCAAAGTAAACATAATATGCCTACTTAGCCATAAGCACAAAAGGGAGGACATGCTGTAAGCATTATCAGCCTTATTTATTCCCAAGAACGTCACAGGGATTACAGAACTAAATAAATGTATGCTATTATCAGTAAATGTTTCACAGCCTGCAATGAAATACTAAGTTTTCCTCAACTGCTTTCTCCTCTTGCTAGTCCTTGACATTGAATGCAGTTATGACTAATTCTTTGTCTCCACTACCTACTCATTGCCCACCCTAGGGGTGGCTTGGAAAGGCTAGATCTGGGGTAGCTCAAGATTCACCCTGGAAAATTTAAAAAGAAATATTAAAGATATCTACCATCCAAAACATTTTATTGTCTGAAAGGGTCACTTTCTGATCCTTGAGGTTTTTTTCTTTCTCTTTCAAACAGAGGAAGTCCTTAAGCTCAAAATGTATCTTTAATTTTATTGTGCAGTGCAACAGGTGCAGACAATTGAATGCTTCTGCCAGTCTTCAGCCAATGCCTGAAGCTGCAAGATAAAGTATAAGAAGAAAGCATTAGATAACAGTGATCACCTTCAGGTAGTATATTTAACCTTTCAATAAGCTATCATTTTTATGAGAGGAGAAAAGAGGAAAGAGTTTATTTACGGCAATATGAAAGAATTCTAAGATTTTTCATCACCCTTAGTAACCCTATTGGAATTAAATTTAAAAAAAACCAACAACCAACCAACCAAACAAAAAACCCCAAAACAACAAGAACAAGAAACCACCACAAAAACCCCCAACCAACCAACCAAAAAAACCCTGCAAAAAAACCCCAAAACAAAACGCACTAAGGGTATTTTCACTCTGGAAGGAATGTAAGCTAGGATTAGATGGTGCTTGATATCCTGGACTCTCAAGAGTCTCCTTCACAGAAGGAAAACATTTGGATGAAGAGGAAAGTAAATTGTAGAGTCTTCCAGTTAACTCAAGCCACTTGAAAAGCAAAAAGATCAAGTTTTTGCAGATTGGCTATGAAATGTAAGTATCAGGAAAACGGACTAAAAAAAATCCTGTCATTCTTAACTGTTAGTCTTTTTGGTGATATTCCTTTATTTTAATTTCTTCTCTAAATAAAAAGCTTTGATGAAGAGGAATTAAGGGACAGACTTGTAGATACTTTGCCTGATGGTATGGTGACCAAGTTATATCTTTAATAAAGTGATAGCTGGCAGAGTGCACTGAAGATCGTTTGACCATATGGCAAAAATACTTCACAGCCATGTCATGCTCCATGGCAGAGAAAATGGTTAGGGACTGGCTGTTGTCGAAAGAAGGTGAACACTTCTGATCAACTTGTCAGCCAAAAAACCCAATGGTTTTCTTTTTTCACCTGAAAGTGTTAGAGGAAATATGTACTCCTTTTTAAGACTAGGTGACTAATTATACTGAATTTTTAAAAATTGATTTTTAATTTTTACTCTACTTTGGACATTCTGACCATTTCTAAAATTTGAAACTGATTTTACAATTCAGTAATGGAGAATGCATAACTTTTTTAATTGAACAAAAGAAGCTCTCAGTACAGGAAAAGTATTTCCAGACCAGCTCTACTCATAGTGCTTTTGGATTGCTCCTGGAGATGTTATTTGGATGAAAGCTCCTGTCAGATTCGATAAAATGACTGACAAGGCCAAATTGGCATGCATTAAGGGAAATGACAGGAAAAAAGCTTAATCATGCCTGTACCAGTAGATTCAAGCTATTTCAGTGATCACACTGCCATCCTGTGTGTGTCAGTAAGGCTTCATTTTCGTCTCTGTAGAAAAAGCTATGAGGCAAAAAGGCAATTGGCCTTGATTAAATGCCAAGGAAAGGCCAAAGACAAAAGTAAAGCTTTTCTTGGCACTAATAAGATAACTGGTCATGCTAATACACTCTGCTGTGTTCCACAAAACAAACAGGAAGATAGTAGTAAAATGAAGGAATTAATTCTTTTGCATGGAGAAAGCTTGAAAGTGCACACCTCAGTTCCTTCCTCTGACCCAGTTTGGTTAGGAAAAAAGTCAGTTGAAAGTGTGGAATAGTGTTAGATGAACAAAAAACCACCAGGTTACTCTAATATAATGACTATGCTATTAGTATGACCAATATTAAATATAAGTTGCTAATTAAGGAAAGGTTAGTACAGCCTTTTTTCATAATTCCAAGTCATTCCATTGTGTTAAAGGCTGCAGAAACTCCCTACTGAGAACTTTTGAATGGCGTAGCTTTGTGGGGCAATATTGGAAATACAAGAGTCTGGCTTGCAGATAAAACTCCTGAGTGTCTCCCTCTGTCATAGACATGCTAAAATCCTAACATTCAGGATAGCCATGGCAGCAGCATTACCCTGAGAGGCTGAAGACTGTCAACCGTGTTATGACACAGCTTTGGAAGCAGATTTTATTCCACGGGCTACAACTGTCCACCCTTTGAGTACAGGTGGGTGTGCTCTAGGGCTAAGTTATCTCTTTGATTATTGTTTCCCTTATTTTTTTAATATTGCTTAAGATTGTTATTAGAGAAAAATAATTCCCACAGGTCCTCTGCTTTCTGCCAGTCTTTTGCTAAAATCATAGGTGAAGCAAAACTACTAAAGAACTATTAAATCACTATGCTTGAAGGAGAAAAGGTTACTGCTGTGTCACACAGGAGTTTATCTGAAGTTCCTAAGCTTAGTTTCAGTCCTCCAGATGGAACATGCTCAGACATGCTAGCAAGAGACAGAATGATAGACAGGATTTCTTTGCTTTTCTCAGTTTTGGTTTTTATGTCTTATTACTTCAAAAAAAGGAGTGATTGGGTTAGGTGAAACCTTCTGGCACGTCAGGAGCAGCAGAGCATCCTGGTGAAGGGAGGTTTAGTAGCTGGAGTTTATAGCAAGCGGGATAGTGAGTGATCACAGGTAGGAGCCAGGAGCTGGCAAGGCTGGGAGGCTGCTGGGAGCAGGGTACAGATGGCCCTTTGGGCTCCACACTGACAAAGTCACTTCCTAGAGACCAAGAGGGGTTTTGGCATTGAGCACCCTGACACCAAGGCAAGGTCTCATCTGCAAGAAGTAGGCGAATGATTTGTTATTTTTATTTGTTATTAATTTTTATTATTATTATTATACCTACAGTGTTCTTTTAGAAAACCCTTTGCTCTCTACTGGAAAATATCTAGGCAGATCTGCTCCAAAGCTCTGGGTCCTTTTGAAAGCAGAGAAATAAAAAACTGGGAATGCAAACCAGATATTATGCATTCACAGCTTTATCAACACTGGGCTTTTTTTTCCTTCATTTATACAGCTTTGTCTACATAGATCTAAATCTAGCAAGAACAGCATTTCTGCCACCATGTTGTGCAGACGTTTTTGTAATGGTGTTTAGCTGGAGTGGCACTGAAAACTCCAGTAGGCACTGATATACCCTCCTCAGTGAGAAATACAAGAGTTGAGGTTATGGACAGCAGATAAAAATATTGTGTCTCTCCCTGTAATTCTCACTTTCTAATATCCTAATGTACAGCAACATGGCCGTGATAGTAGACAATTACAGCAATTACATTTATTTTAAGGTGTGAGTCAGGACATTACCACAGAGTACCATAATCACACAGGCTGTAACAGGATTTGTCTCTTTCTCTAAACCACAGGAGGGATATTGGTGGGTTCCAATTCTTTCTCCTTTCAGTCCATTCTTTTATTTCCTACCATTTTTGTCTGTTTGCACATTTCTTCCTTTCTGGCCCTGATCTAAATGTTATTCCTATTTTTTTTACTTCTTTGTTACTTAGTTTCTGCCTACAGTAAAAGACACTTCATGCATTCAGAGGCATGATCCCTCTTTTTTGTTATGCTGTCACTGCTTTTTATTTACTGCATCTTCAGGTTCTTTTCCCATTTTATCAACAAATTCCCCGCTTACTAGCTACTGTGGGAGTTTGCCACAATTTGGTTTCTCAGCATGTTGTTTTTATTTTATTTGGACTTTTACTTATTTAATCTTTTCTGATACTTTTTACCTCGTGTCATTCATTAAGCTGACTCCTCCTTATGGCATGGCAATGTCTTCACCTTTTACTATAAAACTACAGAATGCTTCTGCTTGATGGTGGCTATCGCAGCCTTTCTCTAATACACTTTTTGTTCTTTCTGCCCTAACTAATGCTTCTCATTTTCCATTCCCAGACCAGTCACTGTGTCTATTTGCTGCTCATTCTTAATAGTATTAAGATCCTCAGGGGATTTCTTAAGCCTGTTTAGTGCCATGGAAGTGTCTGATGTGTTTGTGGATCACAGTGCTACTCTTCAAAAAGTGGAGAGCTGCTATTAAAAACATATGTACTAGATATCAGGAGAAAAGCAAAATGGAATTATAAAAACTTACTATATCTAAGATATAGCAAAAAAACCCAAGCCTACATATTCTTTTCACATGACATAAGAATATGTGATGCTCTTTAATAGTGTAGCTTGGGCTTCATTAAGAAGCCAAACTATCAAAGATGACAGTCCCTATAATGTTTATGTATTAAACAGTAGCATGCATTATTTGGTTGTTGCTTAAAACCTGACCTGAAGCAGGTTTACATGAACACAAGGCTTCACAATCAATGCTCAGTAACACTAGGCTATTAAAAGATTTATTTGATGTTTCCTTTATGATGAGGATTTTCAACAGAATTTGGGAATTTTGGATCAAGTGTCCCACCAAATTTCAAGACCAAAGGGACTTGTCTGAGTTAGATTCTGCCACTTTGACATTTACCAAAATCTCAATCCCATAGAGTCATTGTAAGTGTTAACAAGGATTTAAAAGAAGTTCAGGTTTCACTCATGGGTTTATGCTTCCATTAACCTTAATGGGCTGTGAATCAGAGCTATTGAACAATGTCAATGAGAAATCAATTACTTATTCTAATAAGGTATTGTGTGTGAGAGAGACAGAGGCAGTTCCTACCCCTTGATTTAATGCTTTCCTACCTCTCTCAGGTTTATTTTTCATTTATAAAACTACAGACAAACTAACTTCCATGGATTCACAAAAACACAAACCAGACTCGGGTCAGAGTCACATGTAAGTAGTAGTCAAATCTACCTAACACATATCATGTTCAATGAATTAGCTAATAATATAACTTAGTAGGTGGTAAATGAGCTAATAAAATCCGTAATACAGTTCTATGTTGGAGTCCAAAACAAGTGTTAAAATAACATTTACCATTATGTTTGTAGTAATTTGTACAAGCTGCCTGGCAGGAGGTGAGTGTGTTGCACTATTGCAAAAATTACAATATGAATGATCTCATTATTTTTATCTGGGATGAAAGGAAGTTTATGAATTTCCCACAAAACATGCTTTATGCAGAACCACCAAAGCACAGAGGTCAGCACTGGGTATTAAAATTTAAAGATCAAGATCTAAAGACAGCATCACCCAGTGAGTCAACAGGGATTGGAGTAACTGATCATATTAGCCAAAACATAAAATAAAAGCACACCATTGTATGCTCTGGTAAAGTTATAAAATTACTTATATAATGTTGATTTAAGTAATTTTTGCTGATTCCACAGAAATATAAAACAAATGAGAACTGAAAGCAAATCCTGACTGAGCAAAACCTAACACAAAGAGATATATCCCCCGACTGTAAATTCTACAGGAATTGCTTCAAAATACATACAAAAAATTGTGTAGTGAAATGATCATGCGGGGCTTCCTTCTGCACCACTGACTTTAATGAGATTTTCCTGAGCAGCAAATGCAGGATTCAGCTCCAGTTGGTGGCAGTGCCACTCATCTCCAGTCATATAGCTGGTCAGACAGACCTGGGAGTAGAAACCATGTATTGAATTGCGTCACCTACCTAAATGGGGAAAAAATGTTTATGAAACTTGTTTCCAGTATAATACCTGGAAATATGCTCAATTCCTTTGAACAAAGGGTCAGTTAAGTTATTATTTAATTGAACCTGCCTTGACTATTAATGCCTGGGGAAACCTACTCAGGAAGACATGTATATCCATGTTTAGATCCAGTCCCATTCAAAACAATATTTAAGCATGCACTAACCTTTGAGCTTAGTAACTTCACCTGTGTAAGTGCTCTCTTCTGCTGTCTTTATCCTACAGACTACTTCACCCAGTGTTTTTTGGGGATGAAGGTGTAAAATTTAAAATAACATCTCAAAAATCAGTCAGCAATGTGCCCTTTGGGTGGAGGAATGCTGACCTCAGCTGTGCTGTATTAACAAGACAGTAGCCAGCACGTCAAGTGACATGAATATTCCCTTCTCCTTGGTTTTGTTTCGGTTGCACTTGGCATATCATGTTCAGTTTTGTCTTACTTGGTTCTAAAGAGAGGTTTGTCTAGCCCAGAAAAAAAGAGTCTAAAAGGACAGCTAATTGCTGTCTTCTGTTACTTAGGACCTAAGGAAGAGCCAGGAGTAGGCTTTTCAGGGGAGTACAATGAAATAAATAGATATCACAGTCACAAAATGCATCAAGAAAAATTTGTACTTTTGCATAAGAAAAATATTTTTCATTATGAGAATGATGAAGTACTGAACAAGATGACCCAGAAAACTACTGGACTCTCCATTTTTTAAGATACTCAGAATTTCACCATGCAGAGCTGTTTTGAAGTACAAAAATATATTTTTAATAAAATAGCTAGTATTTATTGTGAAATTAGGTCATTGAAATATTCTCTTACTCTTTTTAATGTTTAAAAGAGACATAAACTTGTGTACCCTTTCTATCTGGAAGTTATGCTCAGATAGACTATTGTAGCTTTTTGTGTTTCAGCTGTTCACATTGTCACAATAGTTTGCTAGTTTAGAGAATGCCAGTGGGTTTCTGGAGACCTAGTATACAGCTAACGCAGTGACAGAGGAAGGTAAAATTCAAGATCATAAAACTTCAGATTTTGTGCTGATACTGAAATGCAGATTTCCATAGTTTACGTGCCACTTGAATTCTCAATTTATTTTATGTTCTGTTGAAGAATAAATATTGATTACTGGGATTTTTCTGTAATTGCAAGTTGTAAATACTCAAAATCTCAGAAACCATCTAATAATGAGTGTCTCCTCAGAAACTGGACCACGTGGGAGTATTTGAATTAGAATATTTGAATTCTTTTTAGCTGAAAAACTGAGGTTGAAATTGATTTTGAAATTTCCTTAATGTAGAACAATGTGAGGGTATTCTACTGAGGAACAAGAGAATGTAATGATATTGAGATCCTAATTAGAGTTATAAACTCTGTTACAAAAAGAACTTGTTTCTTCTATTCCTTTCACAAGTGAAGACCTCTGATTCATACAAAAGCATTTGCAATAAAAGAACTTATTAAAACCATTGGTTAGCTTTTATTTGACTCACATTTCCTCTCACTATAATAAATCTTGGTTCTTCTTTATGACTAAGATGACAAGAGCCTTTTAAGAGGTATTGTAAATGCTGTGTATCTTTATATAACCTTCATGTAATAATTTCTTAATACTCTTGTAGATGAATAATTACATGATTTATGAAAAATATATTGAGGTCATTTGATAATACAACTGGTTATTAGTATAAGAATATTGATACCAACTGGAGAAAGTAATTACCTGGCAACTCTTAAGCAAATTCCTTCCAAGCACAGAAAACCCAGAGCACTCTTTCCAGAAGATGCTAATATTGTTTCAGAATTTGAGAGGATTTGTATAAGAATTCAATGGTTTGTTTCTTGAATTAAAAGAAAAATAAGCACTTATTAAACCCAAATAAAATGAAAAAGTTTACACAGATAATGAAATGAGTAAAACGAAAAAAAAAAACCCAAATACAGCTACTATTTAAAAGGTACATGGAATTTTGAGGAAAAAAAGGTTAAATCAATCCAAAGACTAATTTTAAAACATCTAGATAAAGCTGATGTGGATTAAGTTGTAGTATAATAATAATATAAACTAATTCTTGTGAAACACCAAGTTGTTCGGTGATTACATGTGCTCAGAGAGGAGGCAGAAGCTAACATTTGGTGAAAAGAAAGGAACAGAGTAATTTAATTCAGATTCAGGACTCTTGCTGGTCAGTGGTTTGGCTGTTTCAAGGCAAAATCTTATGTGCCTTTTCTAGGTAATAGACTTAATTATTGTCTTTGTATTTTTAGATTATAGGTTACAGTCCCTAGTCTTGTTATAAGATATTCAGGGTATCCAGTCTGCATAAGACAGAATTAACCAGAAGAATGTTTACCTATATATTTCTTGCCTTAGCTATCTTTAGTGTTTATTTATATGGGAGGTAACATAGTTGGGCCCGCCCACCCCCCCCCCCAGGGCAGGCACTCCTGTATTATTAGAAGTTTTTTAATACAAGGTATGAAAGAAGCCTGCAGTTTTGTTTTCTGTTGCCTATTTTGTCTAAATTATCTCTTTTTAATATAATAATAGTAATAGTGATAACATTTATCATTATGATTATTCTGCTTGTTTCAACCATGACACTCCTAGGGCTGGGTAACGGTAATAAAAATAGTGGAGTTACTATTTGTTAATTTTTTCCACAGAGACAGTAAATAAAAATTTAACCCCATCTTTTCTCAAAACTGTGAGTAACTGTTTTTAAGATAAAATTATTTGACATTTAGCAGCAGGTGTATAGTAAGGATAATGTCTATAATCAGTGACGAAGCTAATGGAAGAGAAAAAAAATACCTTGTTAGGGATATACTATTTAAAAAAGCCCTAGAACTCTTCACCTTAGTTGGATGGACAGAACAGCTATTAAGTGAGGAGGAAGTCTATGCCAATAGAATTGGAATGATAGAAGGTAATTTCTGACAACAAGGAAAAAGGAATTGTTATTTGTTGTTTCAGTCTATTAAAATCACACTGGAAAAAGCACTTTGTAATAATGTGTAGGAAATACTCCTGCACTAGCAGGACATGAACGGCAGAAAATAGGGAAAAGGATATAGAAGGTCTTATGAGTTTCTAATTGAATGAAACTAAAGTTGAAAGGAGATTTTTTTTTTTTAGCTACAGTAAAGATTTAGACTTGTGGTGAATGAACTAAAATGTAACTTTTAATGACAAGAAAAGATAGTGGTATATAAAAAAGTGCCTTCTACTTACTGACATAGCTAGATCAATGTTTGATTAGTTCACAGATGGTAATTAAATTAAAGCTTGGAATTGCAATGTATAGAGTATTGATTTTTCCTGTTGACTAATCAAGAAGCAACAATTTAGATGCTGAGAAAGAAAAAAAGCTTGCCAGAAAATATAATTGCTATTAAAACACACGTCGTAAGACAATGACAAAATCAATAGAAGACTGATACCATGCAGGTCTGGGTACTTTTAATTACTCAAAATTATACAGTCTGAATTCTGTATTGGCTTTATACCACATGAAACCTCATTGATTTCAACATGAAATTTGGTCCAGTACCTACAGAACACTGCTTTCTGTTTTCTTTTCTCACCATGGGTCTTCCTCTGCTGGAATCAATAGCAGAACGCACATTAAATCTCAATAATGCATGATAATGGAATATTGTTACTCAAGGAGACATTTGTACAAAAAATGGGAGAAATCATTTATCCACTGATAATAGTGGCAGCTATATTGATGGGGCTGTTGCTTTGCTAAATTAGTTGCCTGTTTTTAACCCAATTTTTAAAAAACGGCCGTTACATACAGAAACTTATGGTAAGGAAGAGGACTTGAATAAAAAATCCAGGAAAGCATATCTGTGTGTTCTTAGCTTCAGCTCTATGAGTAAAGTCAATAAGAGTCAATCGATGGTTCATTCAAGTGCAAAGCTAAGGGTGTGTATAAAGAATTTTGCTTGGTAAATTAAAGCATACACAGTAACTACACAAATATTTTCTGCAAATGTCCTCTAAAGCTTTATCTTTTTCTCCAAGTGACTGTGAATTTGTGAAGATGTGTACATTTTGGAGGAGCATCCATGCTTTACTGAACTCATAGCTGTTTGAACAAATACATTGTACTTTAACTTTTTTTACTTTCTCACATTGCTCTCCGGTTACTATGTGGTGAGAGTCAGACAATAGTTGCAATTTGGTTTTGTGATCCCCAGCTGCCTTTCAATATCTGAGGATTTTGTACTGCTCCTACATTGCTGTTTGGGCTAGCTCGTGCAATTGTTGAGCTTTGTAGTTGAGTGACATTTAGAGATGAATGCTTTTAATGTTTCCACATAGTGTACTTTACTTTCCTATTGGAACTATAGAGACACTGCTTTATTATGCTTTAACATACAATCATTACCAAAAAGGGCTGCATTTAAACAAAAGTACTTTCAAAATCCAAAGCTTCAGATGTAATTTTCCGAGGCTTCAGTGGCTGAATGAAAATATACCTGACTGTCTTTTATGCCAGATGCCCCATTAGAGATATGATAGCTATTTTCAATCTTGGTGACTAATATACTGTGACATCTATAGAACGATGGGAATTGAAGCTGGTTAGTTCTGTCTTTTTTTGTCATTTGATGTTCTTTAAATGTTTTTTGATTTGTTTTGTTTTGTTTTTAATTTCTAAAATGATTGTCATCCCATCACAGAGGAGAAATTGGCACAATGTGACTGAGGCAAGTAAGCAGACACCTCAAATATCAATAACCCTGTTTCACATAACTCTTTCAATGCGCTTGCTTATCTGATGATGAATGAGTTTCTTTCATTAGCACAACTGTTTCCCTGTGCATTTCCATGTACTCTGCTTCTCAGATGCATGGACAGAAATGTGTGAATACTCTCTGAATGGCTACACATGTGGACATTTATTTCTTGTACCAGATTCCTGCTAATACATCTCATCATCATTCATTTTTTACTCAGTTTCCAAGTATATAATTCAATTGAATTGTGTATTACTGCTCGATAAGGTATATAACTCTGATTATAAATCAGATATCCCCTTCATATACATGCTGGAAACACAATCTGCCCTACGTAAAGCTTTTTGTGTTTGGCTTTCTATTGCTTATCACTGCACTTCGCTCAGTCTGATCAAAACACCACCATAGAAATCACCAATTATTTTAAAATGTGCTTTCCTACTGTATTATACAGTTGATTTATTTACTTATTTATTTATATTAATTTATTATTTCTACTTTCTGCGTTTCTCATAAGGAGGAAAGTCCTCTTTTGCCAGGGCCTGACCATCAGTTGACTATACTCACAACTCAGTGCTTTTGGAAAAATACAATTTAAAGTGGTGTTTCTGATACTGTAGTTATTCCATCTATAGAGAAGTCTGTCTCTGATACTGTAGTTATTCCATCTTTAGAGAAGTCTGTCCTGTAAGATTTATGCAACATTATCTGGAAATTCACAAGAAGGTATGGTAACTAAGTAAATCCTGGAGACAGCAAAATCCACCTCTTACTAGACTAAGATTGACAGATACACTCAACAGTAAGAAGAGTGTATGGAAGTTATCTAAAACTTGAAGTTTTTTTATTTACATGTTCAAGTCAGATGTTTTCTAAACCAGTCTTACAAAAATGACCCACAGATTTTGAGCGTGCTAAGCTATTATAGAGAAAAACTGTGCAAATGAATGAATTGGGAAGAGGAAGAGCACCAGTTCTGAGCCTTCAGGGACATTTTTCCTGCTGAAGAAGAAAGTGAGTAAACACAGTGATTCCAAAACTCATGTAAAGCAATAGAAGACTCCTGGCAGATACATCGGGTCTGCACACACTGAAGATCCAAGAATAAATGAGGTATAGTCGTTAACTAAGAATGCAAACTACCCAAAAGAAAACAGCTCTCAGTAAGTTGCTCTGACCCTGGTCACTGTGTTGTCCTTGTGTACGCCCTCTATTGCAAGTTGAATGCTAGGTTCTCTTTCTCTGCTCATATACTGAAAACACTTTTATCATTTCTTTAAAAGCCCTCCATCACGCTCAAATATTATGAGCCATTTTCTATTTCTTTGTTCACTTCAAATCACTTATTTTTTAATATGCATTTTTACTTGCATACTGTAATTGCATAAAAAAATTCTTAGGGAAAAAGCTGAAGTATAATTTTAAGAGTTTATTTAAGCTAGCATTTTAATATTTATAATACATTTAATCAAGAAGGCAGATCCAAGCACCTTTGATAAAGTGATATTGATTTGTTCAACTGCCCTAAGTAAAATTGAGAGTATAATTTCTCTTTTTGTTGATTAGTAAATGCTCTGGCTCTGCTGGCTTTGTTTTTTAAATAGTTGACAGAACGTTTGGGAGAAGTAGGCAATGAATTATTTTTTGGGAATTGCAGTATTAATTTAATTTTTAGAAAATTTATTTTGATGTTATGTTTAGAACTATGATTATTGCAAAGATTTATACTCTTGCAGAATGTAGTGATGAAAATTCAAAAAAAATGCAGTTGTTAGTTCCTTTTACAGAATATGAAAATTATTTTAGAAAGAGGTAACAACTACAGATTGCACACGGTGACCTCTATAATACTCATACGAAAAATGTAAAAGCAAGTGTGAAATTCAGAAAAACTCAATCATTCATTGTTCCTCAAAACTGAATGAAATCATAAAATTGCTGCTGGAACATTCTCAGCAGGCTTCAAATGTAGTTTTCAATTATATGAGCGTCATTCACCATCTGTCAGCCCCCATATCTAGTCATTTATCCATATGATGACTCACTACAGGGAGCTATTAGTATCACCATTACTTTATTTAATGAGTACCCTATCTATTTGCACCCCTCAAGACAGCTTGTGTCCATATCATTCATCCATTGTCAGCCTACCATCAAAATAGCAGGAAAAGCATCTCTGGCTGCTGTCTCATGACAGCCTGCTGCCTTTGGTGACACCCGTTCTGCATCTGTCCTGTCACCACTGAGTCCATTCTCATTGCAGTGCCAGTAGCCACAAAGTGACTTCAGCCCATGCTGTTGCAATAATTCTCCCAAAGGAGGTACAGAAACTCACTCAGTGAACCTGACATCACTGTTGACCTTGAGAAAAGATGATTCTCTATCTGATATAAAAGGAGACTGAATAGGAGATACTGATTCACGTATATCCTTTTCAAGGAAAACATCAGGAAGGTTCTGGTACAAGGAAAAAATTGCACGGATCTTTCTTATTCCTCTCATAGTTCAAGTTGCTCCATGTGGGAGAGAATCCCTCTTTTCACTCTTCTCATGTAAGAGATCTGGGGTCCAGGTATGCTCTATGGAGCAGAATTAATGCCCATGAGTATTAATTAAAGGCTGCATGTAATGCTGAACTGCAAAGAGTAAATTACTATGACCAGCTGAATCTGTAGAGAGGTTAGAAAGAAAAACCCCATGGGAAGAAGTACAAGGATTGCAGATGTGTTTTGAAAAGCAGCTTCTGCTATTATTCCTCATAATTTCAAATTTTGTCAATTCATGCAATTAACATTCTCACAGTGAATCAGCATATATGAGTACAAAGTCATTAGACAGGCATCTAGTATATCTTTCCTTGCAATCTAGTAGTGGCATGCCATCCCTTTCGCTAGTCATCCAAACCTAGGAAAGTTGAGAAAGAGTTTCCTTTGAAGTCAATTCTACCCTTTTTCAATACTATGTGTAAGTAACCCATCTGGATGCACTTAAACAAGGTCTTTTTATTCTGTGTGATAGGAATCTGTTGGGGGCGGGGCGGGCAGGGGACGAAATTTACCATATGAAATTATTAATAATGGAACAAGGTCTCCTATCTCCAAGAGCCTTTGTTCCAAATTAATCAATTTTCACTGGGGAGGGTAGAATTAAAGTGGTGCAATGTTTCTTTAAATGGAATAAAGAAAGGACTCCTATTTGGCACGTTAAATTTTACAATGGCATAAAATTATGTTTCTAGATTTGTTATACATTATCTATATAGTTTTAAAATGTATCAAAAGTGTGGGTCAGCTATATAAATATTAATTTCACTGGTAGAATGAAACAGAATTTAAAATTTAATGAGAAATACCTATATGAAGTAGGAATAAGATAAAAGTTATTACCATTTGCAGTGTTCTAGGTGTATATGTGGTAAGATTTAACCCTGCTGATGGGAGAGGTTAGTATAATTCTTATTAATAATGAGGAAGAATAAGGTTAATGGCATAACATTCATAGATCACCTTCTGTTTGCAATCAAATTAGCATAAATTATTACTATCTGGCATTGGGTTAATCAATGTCCACAGACACAGACCCCAGGAAAATATTTTCCCGGTCTTTTCCTCTACAGTTTTCTGGTTAGTTTTTTGTTTTGTTTTGTTTTCTTCTTCCATAGAAGGCAGAGTCACCTTGGAGTGTGAATGATCTCACTCTTTCGCCTCAGCTCGATACAGACCATCTTCCTGTAAACAACAAAGCAGCAAGCAAAAAAAAAAACCCCTTTCTTCTCAGTTATTTTAAGTTAGGTACTCAAAAGCATAAGTGAACACAATAGTTCACCTTATATAAATAAGGTAACAAACATAAAAGAGGATGTACAACTACAGCTAAGCTAAGAAGAGAAGTAAGAGATTAATGTATGCCAATAAATTTCCCTTGAAGTAAGGAACCGTAGCCAAGGAAGGAAGAGTAGTCTCTATGATATTAGATAGAAAAATATAGATCACATTGTTGGACAAGATTCTACATGTGGAAACTCCCATCTGTTTTTAATGATTCTGTCTCTAGTATTTGGCTGGTATTTATATCTGACGTGTAAAAAGTGGTTAAAATAAAGACTGCCTCACCAAATTTTGAATATGAACTTGAATACAAGAATGCATTCAGTGAGAAAATCCTCAGAGAAGACATGGAAAAAATCCAAACACTTCTCACTCCAAGTTCCAGCCCAAGACTGGTTATTAGGAATCTTCTCCCTACTGTAACAAAAGTAACAATTAAAAGGGAAAAAAAAAATCATCCTAGCAGCCCAGATGTAACCTAGGCAACTTGAGTTATGTATAAGGAGACAGTCCTGTGTTTGTGCATCCTTGCAAATACATGAAAAAAATATACTTATTTCCTTCAAATAAACACAACAATCAGTTCTGAAATATCTGTACATGTTATTTTTTAAAACTGGCAAGTAAAGCAGCATTTTTAATGCTTTCATAATTTAAACAAATACAAATGTAATTGCCTTGAATGAACTGAGATTTCCTCAGAGTATTCTAAGCAAATATATCCCTTTTTCTAAGATGCAAATAAAAATGGCTTCTTACTCAATAAATAAAGCAGACTGGTTAATCAACCTCTTTCTTATTTCTTAGGCTTTGCATTGCTTTTAGATTCCTGACAGCATAAACCAAATCAAAGCCAACAAGACACTAAAACATTATCTAATATTTACTAGATTTGTTTTTTCATTATTGCTGGGAGGAGCAATGGACATGGACAGTGGGATTGAATGAACCCTCAGCCAGTTTGCTGATGACACCAAGCTGTGTGCTGTGGTTGACGTGCCGGAGGGACGGGAAGCCATCCAGAGGGATCTGGACAGGCTTGAGAGGTGACCCTGTGCCAACCTCATGAAGTTCAACAAGGCCAGATGCAAGGTCCTGCACCTGGGTCGGTGCAATCCCAAACATAAATACAGGCTGGGCAGTGAGTGGCTTGAGACCAGCTCTGTAGAGAAGGACTTGGGGGTGGTGGTGGATGAGAAGTTCAACCTGAGCCGGCAATGCACACTCACAGCCCAGAAGGCCAACCGTATCCTGGGCTGCATCTAGAGAAGTGTGGCCAGCAGGTTGAGGGAGGTGATTCTTCCCCTGTACTCCACTCTTATGAGGTCCCACCTGGAATACTGTGTCCAGCTCTGGAGCTCACAACACAAGAAAGACATGGACCTGTTAGAACAAGTCCAGAGGAGGCCACCAGGATGATCCGAGGGCTGGAGGACCTCTCCTATGAGGACAGGCTGAGAGAGCTGGGGCTGTTCAGCCTGGAGAAAAGAAGACTCCAGGGAGATCCTGCAGTAGCCTTCCAGTACTTGAAAGAGCCTATAGGAAGGCAGGGGAGGGACTTTTTACAAAGGCAGGTAGTGACAGAACAAGGGGAAATGGCTTTAAACTGGAAGAAGGTAGGTGTAGATTAAATATTAGGAAGAAATTCTTTCCTGTGAGGGTGGTCAGACAATGAAACAGGTTGCCCAAGGAAGTTGTGGATGCCCCCTCCCTGGAAGTGTTTAAGGCCAGGCTGGATGAGGCTTTGAGCAACCTGATCTAGTGGAAGGTGCCCCTGCTGATGGCACAGGCATTGGAACTAGATGATCTTTATGGTCCATTCCAACCCTAAACATTCAATGATTCTATAAGTAATCTGTTTGGTCTCTTATACTTTAGTACTCTACTAGGTAATACCAAAGCTTCCAATTAGTGAAAATGAAATTAAAATCAAATTCTACTTACTTAAATTGGGCATTCTCATAAAATTGCATGTATTGACACTCAGTTGTGGGTTTTTTGTTGTTGTCTGTTGGTTTTGTTTTGTTTTTAACAAGAGTATACCTGCAATCTCCTACTGTAATTTTGTTCAAATAGGATGACTACTAATGGAAAAAGTTTATTTCTTTACGCCCTATACTTCAACATAGTCAGTGTTTAGTGCAGAAATTTGATCTAGATTTAAGTTGCTTATTACTGAGAGGTTAGCCCTAAAGTTTTATAAGAACTCCATCTTAGGACAGTTTGTCTTTAAGTAGCTCACCGATTTAGTAAAAAATTTAAACTTTTTTAGTCAGTAGACCATTTTTCAGTAAAGTAGTTACCCATTGCTTAGTACTGGAGTGGTCTAGACAAGTCAATCATTTCTGATGTTTTACAACTACTCTCCTAATTTATGAAAAATATGTGACACATTGGTTAGACAAGGACAGACTTACCACAGAGTAGGGGTTATGTGTTACGGAGCCAGTGCAAAGTCAACCAACAGCACTCTTGACATCTGGTGAGATTTCTTGGCATTTATTAAATATCAAACTGTGACATTTATGAAGGCAAAAGCACTTAACCCGCTACTAATAAGCTCTCAAGATACTGTAGCCTAGATGCTTAAAACTAAAATAGCAGCAAATATGTGTATGTACACGCACACATAAACACATATACACCAGAAGCTACAAAACCACTAAGCCCTATGCTGGCCCATTTATTATTTAGCATATTATTACTCATTTATCATATTCTGTCTTCAAAAAACTACAATATACATACAACTACTCATCCATTTTACCCATCCACACCACTTGGTTCTGGACTGTATGTTGATACTGATATGCATACTGGACTTTAATATTGTACATGAATTTAGTCATACACTCCTTTAAAAATTGTTAATGGGCAATCTGAATAGAATCTGAGACACTTCAGAATCTGAAAAAAAACCCCACTTTTTCATGTGATTTTATACCCAGGCTTACTTTTTCAGGATTTACATTGTTAGCCTTTTCTAAAACTCATTTATTAGTCTTATTGATCTGTAAATGTGTAACATCCACATCAGTACACCAGTAGATGTGCAAGATTTGTATTGAAAGCTCACTAAAGAGTTCACTGAGGAGAGATTTTTAAGAAAGTGTTTGGTTTCTAACCATCAAGACAGGAAGGATTTGGTGGTAATGGACCTTAAGCAAGACCGATTTGCTTGATCTTTTCTTCTTCTTTTCATTGTAAGTTTAATACTATTCAGACTGTAAAAATGTTTCTGGCTTAAGAGTGTTATGTTTCAGCCAGCAGTTATTATACATGAAAAAAACATGGTGTGGTGTAAAGAAAATGGATCACAAGTGATACGTTCCGGATATGTAATGTATTATTCTCACCTTGGACAGTTTTTCAAAAGTAATGTTACTTGGGAATATTTGCTTGTAATTCATGATAATATACATTATTTGTTGATATATATCTACTGCTTGGAATTATTAAGAAGGTGCAAAACAAAAATAAATTAACAGGGAAAAGAGATGTAGAATAAGGAAAAGGACAGAAGCTGGTTTTTTAAATTTTTATTCCCAAGTGAAGCAAACTGTCCTGAGAGCTCAGTCAGGAGATGAGCTGCCAATGCTAGCTTTTGCAAACCCAGAGAGCATTTGCATATGTTAGAAAAACAAGTGAAACAACACCAGGCTTGCCTTCATTCTAGATTTTTTCAATAGCCTACAAGCATATAAGAAACAGGGATTTTAACTAAAGAAATGTCACAGTGCAGGCTTGAAAAAGAAAATGTCTAATTCTTATACTTGTCAAACTATTATCAGGAGCTGGTAAACAGATACAACATGGCTGATAAACTATTAATGGCTTTCTGTAGTCCATCAAAACTTTCATGAAATTCTGGGACAGTCTCTGAAGTATCAGTGACACCTTTGAAGGTGGACACATATATCAGATTGCAGTATGCGTGTGCTAGGGAGATGAGCCAGCAGAGTCTAAAAACTGTAAGAAAATATACATTTCAATACAGAAAGTGCTGTTTGAGAGATTTGTAATCAGCAGTTTGGGCAGGTAACTCTTCCATGATACCCTTTAATCAGCTGTAGACTGAAATTACCATTGCTACTTGCTGTAAAGACTCGGTGTTGGTTTGAACCCTAGGAGGAGACATGACTGCATGAATCCAGTCCCTGGGAGAGACCAAAAACATATTCAGAAGTAACACCGTGGCCAGTATGGATGATCAGTCCTCTCTGAATTACTGGCTGATGGTTAGTATTACTTGGATGCCAATGATTCCTAGAGATCAATTGTGAATCAGTGGCCTGAAGTTTCAGGAGTCTCTGCTAAGCCTTCAGGTAGCTTTTGGGATGAATCACCCAGCAAGAGAGGCTGGCTCCATAAGGAGCAGGCAACAGAAATCAAATAGTGAATTCACACATTGCAAATGACATTAAAAGCAGTATGTAGTTATACAGGGTTTCTCGCTCTGTTGTGACATTACCTATTCACTGCCATCACCCCAAATTTAAAGTTGATCATCAAAAACAAGTGAGATGATAGAACAAACCTAAAATGAAGCCACGAAATTAATTTAGCCCAATCTTAATTGCAATAATCTGTCATTGTCCACTGGGCATTGCAAAAATATTAACAAATCTTGCAGAAAGATTAATAGTTACCCAGTAATAAACTTAGTCTCCACATCACACATAAAATTAAACATGAAGTTTCCTCATGAGACTCAGATTATTATTTAAATAGTTGAATTATTATCACTTCAGTGTTTCCATTTTGTGGAATTTCCATTTCTGCTTTAGCTTTAAATGAGATCATATTTATTCAGAACTTCTTCACAGCCTCAAGAGTCATGAAACACACAGTGCTCAATGCTGCTTTGCCATCCCAGAATGGGTACTTGAGCTTGACTTCCACTGTTCTCATACTTCACTGCTCACAGTGCGAGAAGCTAGGAACCCTATGAGGTCCTTTATGGGTCCTCCTGCTTCATTCCACCAAGCTGTTTTCTGAGGGGCTCACCATCTCGCCACTTCTGAGTATAGTCCTGTTGCAATAAGCAACCACTAAATGCTCTTGAAGTTAAATGCAAAAATTGGTGCTGATAGCAACAATATTGGGATGGGAAGCGCTCAGGGCTCTGTCTCCTACAGCTCAACCTGGAACCCAGACAGGCATCCTACACTGAGTGTAAGCAGAGGAAAGCACCTACTGAAGAAGTCAGAACCCTGACAGATGAAGAGCAGCCAGTATGACAATACAATTATTTATATATTATCCAAAACTTATTCTTGGGTGTAAGCAAGCAACTCAAGACTTCAAGTGAGGAGCTCTGTGTCTTTAGCATATACAGACTTGTAGTCTTTTTTTGGAAGCAACCCTTGGGAAGTTTTTTTCTTTCAAAATGTGATAGTAGCAAACCCACCTTTTTACATGTTGGCCTCTGTTTGAAGTGCTTATGGTAAGACATGTCATGAATGCCAAGTGGCTTAGTGCCTGCCTTGGTCAGAGGACCAAGTCATCTTCCAGGCTCCTGGCATAACATGGCAAGCATGTGCAGCGGACGATCACAGCACCTCACTGCCAGGAAGGGCTCTTCATCCCATTTTACTCGCTGGAGTAACAAGGAAGTCCGAGAGATTTCCTAGGAAGGCTGGAGGTGAGCAAGGAGGAGGCTAACCTATGGCCTTTACTGATTAATAGAACTGACCTCTCCTAATCTAGAGGGGCTCCTCATCATGTGTCACCATGGGAGTAACAGCTTCATAACTACAAGAAACAAGGAAATATTTCTCCTTCTCATAGGCTGAACTGGCAAATAGTGGATGTTTGTGTGACATGATGGATTCAATGGATCTGTTTAATCCCTTTGCTAAAACACATTTCACAACTTCTGACAAGAAACATCCATTAACTGCTCTTCCTGCCCTCAAGTCATTCCTTTCTCATGTCTTTAATTAGACTTTTAGAAATGGACTGATCTTATTGCATGACATTTTCTGAAAAATTCCTATGTGAATAGAATTTTATTAAATACTTAAAGGTAGTTCCTATTTGAGGCTTTATCAGTAAAATAAGCAAGCAGAGACATTAGGGAAATATAAATAAAATAAGATAAAATTATATAAACATTTCATAATCAATGTATTTCCTACAAGTAAAGTGATAAGTAGAATGATATTTCCCAGAAGACCTTAAGTTTACATATAGAAACGGCTTTGAAAAAGTTGTCAGATGGCCATACCAGTCATTAGTTTCAATATATGGGATGAGATCTGATGGGTGACTAAGATGTTCCTAATTTATTTACTTAGGTGCTCCTTTTTAGGAATGTTGTTCTCAAGTATTATCTGTAGTAGAAAATCCCCCAAAGTTATACTGTATAGCTTTTAGTAATGAAGTAGCTGAGAACTTGTATATAGATGAAGACGGTAGAGTTGATGGGTATCTATCTACCTGTCAGCATCCTGATTGTGTTTCATACTATTACTTTCCTCCTCTTTTTCTATGGATGTGAGTTTTTTGAAATGATGGAATATTTGATTGAAGGCTTAAAATAGAAACAAAATAATAAATACTCAGCAAAAAGTACAAGAATAAGCAAGAAAATGCTAAAGTACAAAGTGACACACTACAATATAATTACAAACTGCAGTACTAGATTTTCATTCAATGTTTTATGGATGTGCTGAGACTTTATAGTGCCTACTGATGTTAACAGCTCTTGGGCTAATTAGCAGATGCTTAAAGTCTCGAAAGATTTGGCCCAGAATTACTAATTACCAACTGTATGTCCCAGACGGAAGAGAAGCTGTAAATATATGGTATGAGTCATGCATTTGCCAAGCATTCAATCCTTACTCATAAGAAAAAGCATGTGAGGTTTTCTGAAATATCAGGTTTATATTGTCTTAGGGTGTGGGTTCTTTCAAAGAATTTAAGATCTTTGATTCCTCACATTTCAATATCTGATGAATGTTTTGATACAAGCTTTTAACTGAATAAAATCTTCAGGAGAAGTGCTGGAGAGAAATGGAAGCAGTACCCATGCTTACCAAGAGCTCATTGTGTAAAACAGTGTCCATGTAATGTTTATGTGCTATTTGACACCGACACATTTAAATCTTACCAGAAACAACAAACAAACACACCCCTTCATTTATAATAGAAGCTTCAGAAAGTGACTTTCTTAGATGGTTATATTCTAAGGAAATGACCTTATATTTAGGCTTATATTCTGTTTGGAAATGACTTCATTTTTATACAGATACTTTTTTGCATCTTAAAAAATATATCACAGATCACTAACAATTGTCTCACCTTTGAGGGAAAAAAAATCTTTCTCAACTACCTACATTTTGGAGATGTTTCAGTGTATTTGCAAACAGGTGCTTCCATGTGAACATACGTACAGTACAGGAGAAACACTGTCATGGTTTAAAGGTCTTGCTTTATTATTTTTTCACCTATTTAAACTCATTTCTTTGTGTAATGAACCTATCTGCAGGTATGCTAGTTTTCCTAACACTGTTGTTAAATAATCACAGCTCACGTAATGCTCTCGTATATTTTATTTCCAGTGCTTTTTACAGAGTGGGTTGTTCTTGTTAGCCCAGCTTAGCATAACGATTGTCAAAATTGGTTCCATGCTGCTTAGAGCTCCATTAGTCATGTCGTTTAACACCCATTATTCTTAGTTCAGTCCTACACTACCTAACATCTTAAGGCCGAAAAACCTTTTAAGAGTATAGAGTGGTTCTATATGCCAGAGGTTACTGTTCCAAAGGTCCTTTGAAGGAGAGTATCATATCAGAGCAGTTAGAAGAAAATTCATTAAATCCTAGTGAAAGCATTTTAAAGTTAAACTAATCAGATTTTACTGAAAGGGATGTTGGATGTCTTACAGAATAACCTCTCCATTAGAGTTGTGCATAGTAGTAATACCCAAATAGTAGCTGGTGACCTTCTTTTGCCAACACACAGGTAGAATATCCTGGCTGTGCTGGTTTAGGCTGAGATAAAGTTAATTTTCTTCATAGTAGCTAATATGGGGCTATGTTTTGGATCTGAGCTGGAAACAGTATGGACAACATGGGGATGTTTTTTGTTACTGCTGAGAAGTGCTTACACAGAGTCAAGGCCTTTTGATGCGGCTGGGACAGCTGACCCTAACTGAACAAAGGGATATCCCATACCATATGATGTCATGCTCACCATGTAAAGGTGGATGTTCAGAGTGATGGCATTTGTCTTCCCAAGTAACCGTTACACGTGATGGAGACCTGCTTTCCTGGAGATGACTGAATACCTGCCTGCTGATGGGAAGGAGTGAATGAATTCCTTGTTTTGCTTTGCTTGTGTGCAAGGCTTTTGCTTTACTTCTTGAACTATGTCTCAACCCATGAGTTTTGTCACTTTTAGTATTCTGGTTCTCTCCCCTGTTCCACCAGGGATGAGTGAGCGAGTGGCTGTGTCGCACTTAGTTGCCGATTGGGGTTAAAACATGACACTTAATTTTAGGATTTGGAGTACTGTTAAAAGCAAGGAGTGTCAGCCTTTGCTGGTCATGTATGTTTTAGCAAACATGGGAGTAAATGGTGGAGAAACACATTTTATTGCAGCTGTTAAAATTATCATCAGACTATAGAGATATGGACTAATGCTACACTTTTCACCTTAATGGTTGTCTTTATATTTTTAACACCTAATCATCCTAATGAATCTTGAAGGTGTTGCAAATACATATACTGATGTATTTCTTAATGAATTTTTATGGATGTCTTATCAGTATGCTGGAACCATTCCTGATTGAGTTAGTCTGACGTACCTAAAAACAAACTAGGAATAATGAGTAAGCAGTACATAAAATCACACACCTTAACAACAAAAATTAGGTGGCATTCTGTAATGTATTTTATGTCTGATTTTTATGGTAGCACAACTTTTCTACTACACTTCTTCCTGATGAAAAAAAGCATTGCTCATACTTAGTGATACTGCTACCTGTTTAGCTTCACTGCTGCATTGAAATAAAGTAATTTTTGCCCAAGATTCAGAGGCTATATTTTTCCAGACAAAGAAGTAGGCCATTCAAATGTACAGAGTCAGATCCAGAAACTACAAAGGTTGAAGACGTCCTTCAGTTAGAGAACAAAATCTGGGGTTTTGCTAGAAAGAGGAATGGAAGTTCTTACAGCTTTAGATTTTTTATTTAATTCACAATCATGGGCTTATGGGAAAAAAAAAAAAAACAGAGTTTGATAAGAGAAAGGAAAGTTGAAAGGAAGTAACTTTCTTATTTTTTCATGTACATAGGTATATGTATATGTGTATCTTCATTTGTATCTTCTTTATTGATGCTCTGGTATAAGGTCTGCATATGTAACCATTTTTTGAGAGCTCAGAAAATGTGTACATGCTAGGTTTGTTCAATATTGGTTTTCAGTAGTATTAGCAGTAGTAGTAAAAGTGAGCATAGGTTTTATACAAGGAAAGTGTAAGTTTAAATTCTAAGAGACATTAAAACATCATTTGGAAAGAAAAAGCAAAGAAAGTTCTGGCTCAGGAGAATCTGTTGCTTGTCTCTCACTTCCTTGTTATGCAGGTTTATTGTGTTTGGAATTTGTATTTGGTTTCTGCTTAAATTTTCAATATTTACAAAATGTAAAGATTAGTTTGACTTTTGGAGTAGATATATAAGAAATTAAATGGGCAAAAGGTGAAAACAATAATCAAAATAGGTGTTTGAAATGAACAATGTAAATTTTCTATCACTGTTCAGGATTCAGCCTGCTCAGAATTTGCCTATATAGAAAATATCAACATTGAGCAAGCTAAACTATAGCAAAATAAACCTGTCATTCATCCACTGTCATCCTGCTTTCTTGGCTTGTGTTGTTACTTGCATGGTATCAGGCATCAATGTGAAGCCTGTGAAAATGCAAGTGGATCACAAATGTTTTATGAATGCTAGTTTTTCAGCTATCAGGCAGATTTCTTTCTGTTCTGTAATTTAAATGCAAAATTAGTTTGTGTGTAAACTGTTGCACAATTCAGTGCATTGATCAATGCATAATGAAGACTACTGGAAATGTGGACTGGGTAACAAGAAGTAGCAGAGACTAAAATTGCAATAAGTCAGCAAATATTTGAATGTTTGTTCCTAGCTTATGACATTTGATGTGGGGATAAAATTTTTTTATTACTTACATCTATATAAACAAAGTCCTTGAGAAATTATAAACTTGAAACAGATGCAAATGTTAGAAATAAAGACAATGATGGAAATAGTGACTTCCTCCTTTAAAAAAAACCACTGCCATTTTCAGACCCCCATGCTTTCCTGGAAATTCTCTACATTAACTTTTTAATATATTTTATGTCCTTTTATGACTAATACTTTTTTACTTCATGCATTTCTTCTTCTAACAAGTAGATGGCATCAAAACTCACATCAGTATTTCTTCAGAAATTCATACAAGACATTACAAAAATCTTTGAATTTAAAATCTAAGGGAATGGAAAGTGAGGTACAAAAGTAGTAAAACTAATGTAAAAACTAAGAAAATAAATTCACGGAAATGTAAAGGCAGTAAAGAGGCATCTTTGTTCATGAATATTTCATGGTAAGATTTGAATCCTCTTTTGAAAGTTTGGCACTTATAGAAGGAACACTTCTATCTGATCTAGCTAAACTGGATTAATGAATTGAAATTGAACCGCAGAAACCAAAGTTTTATTGCATTTGCTTTCTTGTCATCTTGTGTACAGCTTCCCTCTTTTTTTAAGAGGAAGTGACTATAAGCCTGATTTACATATGCGTTCCTCTTGCACTCTGATATAATAAGAATACAAATGAGTAAGCAGCTATTATGGTCATAAGAGTCTAGCAATATGATGCCCAACAGGTGGTGTAAAAGTGTGGGATGTTTCTGAAAGCTGGAGCATATCAGAGTATCAGTAGCAGACTATAAAATGGTAGCAAAATTAGACAAAGAAGCCATGATAATCAGCATGCTTATGCTGAATACAGTAGTAAGTCATGTCTACTTCCTAGTCTCTAGACTGGCATCTTTATATTTTTCATGTCATGGATTTAACTTATATGGTTTGGAAAAATATCTAGCACCAAAAGAAATATAAAGCTCATTGTATTATTAGTGCATCAGATCAACTCAGCAGTTGCAAAATGTTATACTTTCTGGAGATTTTTTGGCATGCCACGTCATGCACAGACTACAGATGTTACAACAGTGACATTTTCAACTTGACAATGGTAGACAGCAAAAGAAAAAAAGACCCCCTCACCCCACTCCTGAAATTGAAATTTCTGGTAAGTTAGTTAATTGTTAAAAGTTGTTTAATGCTATATAAATTAGACACTATTAGGGAAAAGCCAACTGATTTTATTATGTCTCGCTTTAAAACCTGCAATCACTAATGCACTCGGGGAGGGGTGGCGGGGGTGTGTATATGTATGTATGTATGTATGTATGGACTCCAGCATGGATTGCTGCTTCAAAGGAAGGCTTGTACCTCTAGGGTAGGCTCAGCTTCTTCTGTTATCATAAGGAAACCAGAAACATATCGAAATGATTGTCATGGTAGCTAGCAGGTGGTGGGGGCAGCTGAAAGAAGCCTCCTACTGCTTGGAAGCAACATTAAGTTAAAAATACTTGAATTTATATTCAACTTATGTGCAGACAGGTAAAGCAATGAAACATTGCCATTATTGACGTTTTATTTCAGATTAGGCTGATAAAAACTTCTCAAAATAAAATACCCCAACCAAATAAAGACTATAGTATCTATTTGTCAATATTATTGTAGCATAAAGGCCATTGAGGCAGGTTCACATGAGAAAAGATTTCATAGTGGGATCTGTAGCTGATGGCATACATTAGAACAGTGAAAGGCAGTTTTAGGGCAGGAATAAAGCAAAGCAGAAAAAGAGAGAAGGGAAAGGGAAAACTCTTCCCAGTGGCCAGCCTCTGGGGGCTCTCACTAGTACCAGCAGGTGGAAACAATGAAGGTGATGGGTGATGAAGGTGATGATGGTGACTTTTTTGCCATGCTTTCTCCCTAGTACTAGTATTGCATGCTTTATAATGGGACTCGCTCAAGCTCCCTATGGCTTATTCTCACTTATGAGGCTGTTAGCACTGATTGGAGTATGCTAACCAGCTGCCAGCACAGCATCTGTTAGGTTCCTGTATGCATGTACTGTTGGATAATATTTACAAAGTATTTCAACGGTTGTTATCTACCTTGTTTTGCACTGTGTTTAGTTTTCCCTCATATAAACAAAAACCAGGAAACAGGAGGTAAAGGAAAGCAAAGCAAAGTAGGGCAATGTCCCACCAGGGATATTTGCTTCCCACAAAAACTGCCACAGGAGCACCAGGTTTTGCAGGTTCAAGACCATGGGACCAACAGCACATGAACAACAGCATGGGAATAGAGGGGAAAAAACCCACAAACACTGCCACAAAGGTGCTGAGAAGAGTCTGTTATAGCAGCTGAGGAGAGGCTCTACAGTTGCAAAGAGAAGGGCAAGAGCACTGAGGCACTCAAGGTGCTGCACAACAGCATCAGCCTGCATGTCCTGAGGCTTGGATTTTTTTTTTTTTTTGTCCTGTAGAAGTGATACCCCAGTGAATGGCAAGACTTGGGTAACATTGAAAGGGAGAATAGATCCATTTGCAAAGGGGAAAATACATGATAGACATTGTTTTGGATTAGGCCATGAAGAGGAATGTCTAAAAACACTTTTTCAAAGTAATTTGAAATGGTTTGACAATTTACAGTGCTTCTTTTTGGATTTTAACCTTTTTATTTTGTAATATAATATTTTCAGAACTGTTCTTATTCTTGAGCTTATTTAATAATTATGTTATTAAACACACTTCATTGTGAAAAGACATCTGCATACTGAAATTTCTCCTTATTATTTAAAAAGGAATGAAAAAATTTCTTTGTCCAGTCTAAGCACAGTGGTTTACATTGAGGGCTGTTCAGTGATATTTGGTGGCTACTGCTGTCTACTTGCATAGAGCAAAGCAAAGGCAACCTCTAAATCTAAAGATTTTAATTTTGTCTGCTAACTAACCATTTTTTAAAATGCATTTTTGTTTTACTGACAAAAACTCCTTCCTATAAACTATAAACAATGGAGCATGTGGGAATGAAAAACTTCCAGAAGTATAAGCAGATTAAAAATAAATGAAACACAAATAGAGGCATTTACTCTGGGAAGCTTCTGGGTTAAAAGATGGAAAAAAAATGCTTACAAAGATGCAGAAGTCGGTGACTTTCTGTGTGTACAGGCAATAGTCAGTGTCAAGTATTACTCTGCAGGAGAATAGCTATTTGGAGCAATTTTTTTCAAGAAAGAAGACTAGGAGTCTTTTAATGGGGAGCAGGAGCTTGTGCCACCCTAAGAACAGGGGAGAGGAACCGAATGAAGGCAGAATGTGAGAGGGACAAAACCAGACGGACAAAGCATGTGATTGAAGGCAACAGGACGAGAAACAGAGATAGACCTTTGCTTTGCTTGCAGGCTGAGGTGGAGAATTTAAAAGGATTTGTTAGGTGCTGATTGAATGCCATTCTTTTTTCCCTCACACTGATTCCCCCCCCCCGCCCCTGGAATCACAGATTACGAAGAATTTGAAGGCAACCTACCATTAGTGGCAAGATGTTTAAAGGGAGGTGTTGGGTAATGGCAGAAGAGCAGAAAAGAAGAGTAAGTAGGACTTTTGTTCCCCATATATAACTGTGAAAATGTCAGTCAATAGCAAACCAGAAGCAACCTTTGTTCTGTATGTGTGGTTATGACAGGAGGAAAACAATGTTTAGCTGGATTATTCACTCAACTTGTTTTCCTGTGGTGCTCTTAAGTTAGCTTGCCAGTTAAAGTAAGCTTGATTATACTTTTTTTTTTTGAGAAATATAAGGATCTGCTCATAAAACTTTCTCATTTGAACTCTTACTGTTGGGATTTGTATTTGCAGCTGTAATTAGATTGTACTCTCCTTCCTACATTTGTGCTTTCCTACATATTGCCTTTTCAATAAGAGAGTCTCCTAATGTCTTCTTCTCCAGAATAAAATTTAATAAATTCCCCAGGGTCAGGTCTGGAAGGTGGGGTGATCTTTAATATCTTCAAATTTATATCTGTGGCAATAAGGGACATTTCCCAATAGATACGTTCTGAATCCTTTGGTAATGATGCTACTCCCACACTGCTATGCAAACAGTGCCATTAAATTTCCTGTAGTGCATTTTTTCTATCACCTTACTTTGGGTCTTAATGAAATTTGATCTTGGGTTGCTTCCATCTAAGTCTGGATCATTAATTCTGTTTATGTGATAGCTCATACTCTGGCTCATCTTTTGTATATAATGTCACTTCTGCCAGAAAAACATGGGTTTGGGGTAGAGCTTGGCTTGCATTTGGACTCTCTCCCAAAACTGTGTTACAACTGCGTGTAAATGCTCTTCCATATTTGCTCCTGCACATTTGCTGGCTTACATTACTCTTTCTGACATATTCAAATACTGGTTTAACATTTTATTCTTCTCCTCCTTGCCTTAGAGTCTCACAAAAAAAACCAAAAACAAAAACAATAATGGCCAAGTTAATTGAGATAATTGTAATCCATTGCAGGATTAATAACTTGATTGCTAAAAAGACTGCCAAGGAGTAATATAAAAACATTTTCTGGGATCTTGTTCTTGCAGAACAGTGTAAGATACTGTGGTAAAGTTAAAAAAAGAAGAAAAAAAGTGAAATATCTTTGCAGCAAAATGAAACCAGCTCTACAGGGCAGTGCCCTACATTTCCTTATACTTGAAAAGTTTTAATAACTTCTACCATGATAAAGATGTTAAGGATGAAATTTTAAGAAGAATAGAGAGATTATTTATTATGAAATCAGAACATAATTTAATAGCAACATGAATTTGCTAGGCTTTGATTTCATATGTCTCTTTTGTCCCCCTGGCCTCCAGGCAAAGTTGGAAAATTATATTTTTAAAAAAGAACAGTTTCATTCTGGTATCTGAATCAAAGTAATTTTGTGAGCAAAAAGTTTGTTAAGCATCTCAATGCTTAACAAATCCTGTTAAGACTTAGTCTTTACTAGGTATTTATATACAGTGCTGTAGTTTATTTTGTTATTTCAGTAAGTGGTTTGTTAACATATCTTTAGCTAAAAATAAGAGTCTTTATATTTTTCTAAGATTGTCCAAGACAGTAATCACTGAGTTAAGTTTAAGTACCTAATATACTATTTTGCTGCTGGTAAATATAAAAGATTTTAAATTTGGCATTGCTTTCCATCAAATGTCTTCTGAATGCAATATACATTTTTTCCCCCCTTGTATTTGTTATAGGATAAAAGTTCAGCTGATTCAAATAAATAACCATACATTTTATTTTTAGCTCCTGCTATAGGTCTTCCACATCAAGGCGTCAGTGAACAGAAAGGACTGAAGCTAAAAACTCTGTGAAAAAGGTGAAGTAGTATTTTTTTAAGACCAACCCCCCCCGCCATAACCCTGGCTCACAATACTTAGTGGACTGTTTTCAGTTTCCTTTCAGTGTGTGGTTTCATTCTCTTTTTCATGTTAATAATAAAACAGACTACCAAAGCACCTGTAGCTGTTTATTTTCACCAGTGTTTCTAATAGTACAAATAAACAAAATGTTTATGTGTATGCTGGAAATAAGAAACCTTTCACTATCCCTTTTTTGTTATTGAGTCCAACAGTTTTTAGGTAAGAAGTAGTAAGAAAGATCTAGATCTAACAGATTACCTGAAATCACAGTAATTGTTGAATAAAAAAACAGTTCAAAAATAATACAGAATTCACTTTATGTTTTGTTTGATTGGATTCTTACATCGATGTTACATCACAATTTAAAATACAACAAAAAACCCCAGGTTATCCTGTGTCAGACTGAAAGGGCCTTGTACATTAGTGTACAGGGCTGCATAATTAAAACTAGTGCCTCGTTTAGATGGATATGAAAAGCACAGACTACATGGATATATCTTTCATTCTTCCCTTCTCTAAGGTTTGTGTTCCTTATTCAAGACTACACATACCTTTCACTTAGGATTAACAAGCTGGAATTCTTTTTTTGGGTGTTTGCTTTTCAAAACTCTTTCTTTCAGCTTGTCCCTTCCCTAAAGTGGTCTGAGTCTCCCACAATAACTTGGTAGTCAGCGCATTTGCCCAGAATATAGAGGAGACAAATTTAATACCTTCTTTTTCAGAAACGGGTCCAAATCCAAATTCTCTATCTTCTGGGAAAATATCCTAAATAGGGTTCACCTACAGTGTCTGGGATAAAATTTATTTTATAGAAAATCTCAATTTGGACAAAAAAGTTCAAGATCTACTGACCTGTGAGAGAAAGCTTGAGGCAGTATCCTTTCTCTTGCAACACTGACCTGGAAAGTCAATGCAGAATCCATGTTCCGATGTGAGACAATTAAGTACACATTAATTCTGTGTCCTGTTTTTTTAGCTGAGACAGAGCTAGTTTTCTTTTTAGTTGCTAGAATAGCACTGTATTTTGGTTTCAGCAGGGGATTTGTTGTGAGAGAAACAATGGTAATGTACCAATATTTTCTTTCTTGTCACTGTAAGTGGAGGACTTAGTGTTTTGTTGGTCTACAAGTGCAAGATCTAAGGGGAGCAAGGAATATTTAAATTAATAAGCTAAATTGGCATTGGGATATTCCATATTATGTCACATCATGCCCAGTATATTAGTGAGGGTCTCCTTCTCTTTTGCTCTCTCTGACTTTCGCTCAGACTCGCACTGTTATAGGATTGTGGTTTTCGTTCAGGATTGTCGCTCCTCTGGGATCGTTATCTGGGAATGAGCTGGGCTTGGTTGGCAGGTGGTGAGCAGTTTTGCTGTGTTCACTAATTTACATATTTTATTACTATTATTATTATCATTATTATTTTAATATAATTATTTTAAATTTTATTTCCGTTATTAAATTGTTCTTATCTTAACCTATGAGTTTGCTTACCCTTGTCCTAGTTTTCTTCCCTATCCCCTGGGAGGGGTGGGGGAGTGAGTGCACATCTGTCTTGTCTGCTAGCCAAGTGAAACCACCACTGATGTACAATATACTGACCCAATTCAAGTTGGTCTTGACTGAGGAGGGGAAGGGCCATGGAAAGATGGGTGTTTTTGTGGTTTTTTGCTATATGAATAGTAATTAATTAGAGCAATTTGAAAAGCTATATTCCACTATGATTTTTCAATTTTCTTTTAAGCAGACTTCACTTTTCCCCCTAAGAAATTGTGTCAACATACATGAAGATAGCAGTACAATGTTAGGAGTATTTCTCAGGCCTCATAACCTCAGTCTTTCTCTGAAATCCTATAATCTGCCAGTTCCTTATCTTTTATCTAGACTAGTATTGTATATCCTGCTAGCTTCCTTTCTAGTCTTATAATCAAAGCAGCAATTCTTTTCAGTGTTTATCTACTTTCAGTTTCCATTAGGGCTCCAAGATTCATTCTCCATCCTCTTTCTCCTACAGATTGTCCTCAGGCCACCTCATCTGGTCACATTTACAGATGGTATCACTAAATACCACCCCTGAACTGACACCTTCTAGATCTACTCATCACACTTGACCTTTCACAGTCAGTCTGCTTTCTGTTGCTGCTGTGCTGCTGCCAACTCAAACTAAAACTGGCAAACTCATGTTTATGCTCCAGAGTGCTGCACAGCTCTAGTAAAAGGTGACTTGAGTGACAGATTACTTCTCCTGCGTCCCTTTAAATGTTACATATGCAGCCAGTTCTGCTTGAGCAATGACAGTTTTTCTCTTTGCTATGGAAGGACCTGCAAGTTGTGTCATTAAAGCTCAGTTGAGCTACACATGATGCCAGTTTGGCAACTGAGAGTTGAACAGAGTTGAGACGGTTTAACCCCAGCTGGAAACTAGACAACACACAGCTGCTTGCTCACTCACCTCAGAGTGGGATGGGGAGAACTGGAAGAGTAAAAGTGAGAAAACTTGTGGGTTGAGATAAAGACAGTTTAATAGGTCAAGCAAAAGCCACACATGCAATCAAAGCAAAACAAGGAATTCATTCACTGCTTCCTATCGGCAGGAAGGTGTTCAGTCATGTCCAGGAAATGAGGGCCCCATCACAGGTAACAGTTACTTGGGAAGACAAATGCCATCACTCTGAATGTTCCCCACTTCTTTCTGCTTTCCGCAGCTTTATATGCTGAGCATAACATCATATGGTATAGAATATCCCTTTGGTCAGTTGGGGTTGGCTGTCCCAGCTGTGTCCCCTCCCAGCTTCTTGTGCACCCCCAGCCTTCTCACTGGTGGGGTGGTGTGAGAAGCAGAAAAGGCCTTGACTCTGTGTAAGCCCTGCTCAGCAGTAACAAAAACATCTCTGCATTATCAACAGTTTTCAGCACAAATCCAAAACATAGCCCCACACCAGCTACTATGAAGAAAATTAAGTCTCTCTCAGCCATAGCCAGCACAAGATGGAAAGTCTCTTTGTCTTTCTCAATGTGTAAAATATTGCTGATCGAGGGTCCTCTATGTGGAAATCTAAGTCCTGTGCTAATGAGGAAATTATTTAAGTGCAGGCACCGTTTTTTTGATTTAGGATAGAATATAATAGAATAGACTATTTCAGTTGGAAGGGACCTACAATGATCATCCAGCCCACCTGCTTGAGCAATTCAGGGCTAACCAAAAGTTAAATAATTTTGTTAATGGCATTTTCCAAATGTCTCTTAAACATTGACAGCCATGGGGCATCAGCCACTTCTCTAGGAAACATTGCAGCACTTGACCACCTTCTCTGTAAATAAATGCTTCCTAATGTCAAGCCTATACCTCCCCTGATGCAGCTTTGAATGTTTCCCACGTGTCCTATGACTGGATCCCAGGGAGAAGAGGTTATCACCTCCCTCTCCATGTCCCCTCCTCAGAAAGGAATAGAGAGCAATGAGGTCACCCTCATTGCTCTGTAGAGAACAATGAGGTCACCCCTCAGCCTCCTTCTCTCCGAAATAGACAAACCCAGAGTCCTCAGCCACTCTTCGCAGGATGTGCCTTCCAGCTCTGTTTCCCTCCTCTGAACATATTCAAGGACTTTCAGATCTTGAATTTTAGGGCCCAGAACTGCACACAACACTCAAGGTGAGGCTGCACCAGCGCTGAATACCTCTTGACCGTCTGGTTGTGCTGTGGTTGGTGCACCCCAGGATGCAGTTTGCTCTCTGGGCTGCCAGGGCACACTGCTGGCTCACACTGAGACTGCTGTTGGCCAGCACCCCAGACCCCTTTCTGCTGGGCTGCTCTACAGCCACTCCTCTTATTGATACTTGTGCCCTTCATTGCTCTGTCCCAGGTGCAGAATCCAGCATTTTGACTTGTTTAATTTCATCCCATTGATCATAGCCCAACGCTCCAATCTGTCTAGATCCCTCTACAAGACCTCTTCTCCCTCAAGAGAGTCAACTGCACCCAGTTTATTATCATCAGCAAACTTGCTGAAGTCCATTGACAATTTCAGACAGCTTGTAGTTTTATTTCTTGGTCATTATGTTCGGTTAGTCCTTTCAAGGGAATGATGGCAAGGCCTGTCATCACCACTAGGTACATATCGTCAGTTCTAATATCACAGGCTAAACTATATTGCAAGTAGCAATGAGGAAGATTGCTGTGTGCTGCATTTTTATTACAGATACTGTATCATTGTAATGTATACATAAGGGCTTCCTGTGCCCTTCAATTGATCAAGCTATGACATATGGAACTGCTGAAATAATTATGAATTGAGGATACAAGTATAAAGATCCTCCAAAATTGACTACATTTTTGTAATGCATAATTAAAATGTTCATGTCAGCAAATACTATTGATTGCCCTTGGTAGTGTGTTATGCTACTGTTCCACTGAGCTGGCAGAGGTACTTGAAAAAATGGTTAAAGGAACTGGAAATCTATTTCATATTCTCACTTTGTTTCCTTACTTATAATGCAACTTTATACATATATATTTTTAAGGGTAGGTACTGGCACCTGGGACAGTTCTGAAGAATGTATAATAAGTATAAATAAGCAATTGTTTAAAACTTCCTTGGCTTTCTAAATATGATCAGTCAGAAGAAAAGTGAATCATCTCAATGTATCTTGAGTGGTGAATAACATTCCTTGAAATAATGCCTACAACTGGATAGTCACCAGCCATCCCTGGCTACATGATAAATCAAAATACAGAATTTTTTTTTTTTTTTTCTGTTGCCCTAGAAGGTATAATGCTTAGGACACAATTTTGCCTTAGACAAATTTGAAAGAGGATAGTATAACACTGACTTTATTAAAGCCATTCTTGATTCATGTCATGCTCTGATCATAACCAGATTTAAGTTCCTTAATGATATGATTAAAGAAGGGCTTCTAATATATCCCTTCTATTTTACTCACCTTCTCTGTTTTTTTTTAATTTGAAATTTTCAGTATGATGTTCTGTCTTGCTCTACTACTGCTCCCGCTGAAATCAGCAATGGCCTAGTATTCATAGAACCAGTATCTAGAAATCTATTAATTCCTTTCTTGTAGGTTGGTAATGATATTAACATGCTCTATATGCAGTAGGCAGATTTTACTCCTGAGGCAGTGTAATTAAAGTTAAAGTTTAATTCCACATCTCTTTCCTTGAAATGGGTTTATTATCTGTGGAAGATACGGGGGCTTAAAATAACACTTAAAATAACTGAAGGTTATCCAAATTTACGCTTCGTTCAAATTAGGAAGAGAAACCAATACTGAGTTTGATTCAAAGTTTTAATTACTTAAAAAAAAAAAAGTTCTAAATACTTTTTTCCTAAACATGAAGAAATATAGAGAGAGCCCTTGCCTTTTCAGCACTCCATGCTGTTTTTCAATACAGACTTCAGGTTTTGTTGAAGTGAAGGAAGGCAAGGGAAGAAAAATGAGCAGAAAAAAGTGCTTCCAGTGGTTGTGCCAAAATAACCTTGTTATTCTCCATTCCCTTTTTTATTAAGATACACACCTGCTAATCCCAATAGTTAGCCTTCTGCCTTCCCTATTTAGCTCTAGGAAACTTCTTACCCACAAATCACGGTATTGTCCTCCTGGTCTGATGTTGGTATAGCGGGCAATCAGCTGTTGATTCAGTCTTGAATGTCAAGCTGCGAATAATGTGCCAGTTTCAATACCATTTAACTCAATGTTCAATGTTATTTAGTTCAACTCATGACTTTTCAAAACACGCAAGACTTGCTTTGAAAAGAATAAAGGAAATCTTTTTTCTTAATTGGCTATTCTTGACTACTGAGATAAGTCCTTTCTCTCTCTGACCCATGATTTTTTCTGTTTGCTTTAGGCACTATGTGTGATTTTCCATATAACACACTCTCAGACTAAGAGAGTTTGAAAGTACTCAGTTGAGCTTAACAAACCTGTGCATGCAGAAAGATGTACAATGATTTTCAAGAGGATATTTCTACACCATCCTTTATTTTACAGAATCACAGAATCACAGAATGTTAGGGATTGGAAGGGACCCCGAAAGATCATCTAGTCCAATCCCCCTGCCAGAGAAGGAACACCTAAATGAGATTTATAACAGTCTAGATGCAGCCCAGCTTCTAAAATTTAGGCAAAATTTCTAAGTCACTAAAAATATAGGCAGATGCTTAGTGTAATTTTCAGAAGCAGCTATGATTCAGATCAAGTTTCTTTGTGCATGAGATTAATATTTTACACTTCCTTACGATTGTAAAAGAAAATAGAAGTAGTGCAAGGACATTAAACTCCACTAAGTAATGTATTCATGAGACCTGTGACTAGGCAGTGCTCTCAAACATTCCCTTCAAGAAACAATTACAGATACTTCAATCTTTAAAGGCTTTCTAACAGTACAGAACAAAAGTGTCTAGAGGAGCATTACATACTAATTTACACTACAGAGTGGAAAATGGTGATGAGTGGTGTCCCTCAAGGGTTGTTATTGGGGCTGGTATTGTTCAACATGTTTGACAGAAACATGGACAGTGGGATTGAGCACACCCTCAGCAAGTTTGCCACGACACCAAGCTGTGTGGTGTGGTTGACATGCTGGAGGGACGGGATGCCACCCAGAGGGATCTGGGCAGGCTTGAGAGGTGGGACTGTGTTAAGCTCATGAAGTTCAACAAGGCCAAATGCAAGGTCCTGCACCTGGGTTAAGGCAATCCCAAACATAAATACAGGCTGGGCAATGAGTGGCTTGAGGCCAGCTCCAAAGAGAAGGACTTGGAAGTGGTGGTAGACAAGAAGCTGAACATGAGCCGGCAATGTGCACTTGCAGCCCAGAAGGCCAAGTGGGTCGTGGCAAGATAATCATGGCAAGTAGGTCGAGGGAGGTGATTTTCCCCCTGTACTCTGCTCTCGTAAGACCCCACCTGGAGTACTGTGTCCAGTTCTGGAACCCCCAACACAAGAGAGACATGGACCTCTTAGAATGAGTCCAGAGGAGGCCACCAGGAGGATTCGAGGGCTGGAGCACCTCTCCCGTGAGGACAGGCTGAGAGAGTTGGGGCTGTTCAGCCTGGAGAAGAGAAGACTCTGGAGAGATCTTATAGTGGCCTTCCAGTGCCTGGAGGGGCTACAGGAAAGCTGGAGCGGGACATTTTACAAAGGCAGTTAATGATAGAACAAGAGGTAATGGCTTTAAACTTGAAGGGGGTAGGTTTAGATTAGATATTAGCAAGAAATTCTTTCCTCTGAGGGTGGTGAGACACTGGCACAGGTTGCCCAGAGAAGTTGTGGATGCCCCCTCCCTGGAAGAAGTGTTCAAGGCCAGGCTGGATGAGGCTTTGAGCAACCTGGTCTAGTGAAAGGTGTCCCTGCTCATGGCAGGGGGGTTGGAACTAGATGATCTTTAAGGTCCCTTCCAACCCAAACCATTCTATGATTCTGTGATTCTATAATAATGTATTAGAGCAGAACCTCCGAGATAGTATAAGAATTCAAGTATAATATTCAATTTATTTTTTTTTCTTCTTTTCTGTTTAACAACAAACTGGAGTTTAAATTAGCAATTGACAGAGACCATCTAGGTGAAGTACAAGTCTGTAGGCAGAGATTCTTATATCATTTTAGGAAACTGTAATAATATATTTCTTGTAGTTCTATCCAGATATAAAAATCTGATAGAAAAGACTTTAACAAAACCTTTTCCACAAAAACTTTATCTACCATCAGGACATCTGATGTTATAATATAAAACATCCAGGAGAAGTTTCATTCTTGGGTAAAAAATTATTGATTACACAATTGTTCCTCCATGTACTATAAGCAGATTAAGCAAGAATGAAAGAAAAGATAGGACTCTATTATTAGTACAAAATGAAAAGGTAATGGGTCCAGTTATGGGAAAAGTAGCACAGGTATTTTACATTCATATTGTAGCAGAAGTAGACCATTAGTATTATGGACAGATCGCACTGGATTTCCATCACTACTATAGTTGCTATATAGGAAAAACATATCAATGGCCATCAGAAATCCTGACAACAGCAGCCAACAATACCAGGCTGGTGGGGAGGTAACATAGGAAAGATCTGAGTGTGTCAAGGGTACGAAGCTACCATGGGTATGGGATTAGTACAGGTCAGGAAAAACAATAAGCAGAGTGAAGATGTTCCCTAAAGGATCCTCTGCAGAGAACAAACATGTATTTTAGTGGATGGAACCACAACCAGGAAGAAAGGACCCATGAAGGTGTGTCTCAAAGCTGTGGAAATATAGCAAAAACGTCCAGGGAATTTTGTAGAGCACTCTTGACTCAGTAGATAGAAATTCATACTTAGAAGCATCGGAGAATTACATCACATATGACTATATAAACGTATGCAAAATAGTGTAAATCTGATAGCATACATCTGGACTTTTCCTATCCCCCTGGGTATGCTCACTGTGCTGTGAAGAGAACAGGGTTAATAACTGTTTTGTTTAACTCTCCTCCCAATTGCAAATGAATGCAAGATCAATGATACCATTACTGGTCTTTTTTCTGCATCAGTGTATTTCTGACAATGTGCACTATGAGCATAAGAGGATGATTTGACCTCTTTATTGTAGTGGGACGTGGCAATTAATTTTTTATTGAAATTTCAATTAGCTTTTCTGTTCCTATAATGTTTTACCTAAATCCTCTTTTTAAGTCCTTACTGAGGTTACCGGAAAAGTTCATCTAAGCATGACTGTGTTAAAAGGTAGAGGTAAAGAAAACAAATTATTTCTATTGTGTACAAAATTGAGGTCACTTTAGGTTAACTGAATCAGATTCCTTGAAGAGATGAAGATTTTCCACATCATGAAGAATCATTCAGAGAATTCTAATTGAAAAAAGAAAGACACCAGCCTCTTATAGAAAGATACCAAGATTAGTACAACTGAGCAAGAAAACCTGAGACGGATTTTACAGACTGTTGCGTTTATGACCCTTATAAAGGAATTGCCAAATGAAAAATAATGGAGAAAACCCTGCAGATTACAATTCTATATTAAGCTGTCTAGCATCATGGACCAACTAAAGAACAAAGAAATTATGTCTTAGAGTTGGAATTCTTATGCATCTGAAATACTTAAATGCTAAAAGAAATGTTAATAAAGAAAAACCTACTCTTGCACTTGACATTAAATTAAAAAATGCTGTTCACAGAGACAATTTTAAATTTCATTTGACAGTGATTACTATTGCTCGGGTTAAGATGATTTTTCCTTGGAAAACTGTTTGTTTTTTTCACATGTGATTTCCTGAAAATCATAGTAGTTCACCGATATATTATTAAAGAAAATTTAAACCACTGTTTTTCCAATCCACTATGCATGCAGAAGACATTTTGTACTGAACAATGAAGCTACTTGAGGAAATATATATATATATATGTTAAATACAGGGAATCTGAAGTTAATTAGCCTTTGTACTATATAAATGCTGACCCAGCATTTGCACTTAAAATCAGCTTTACTCAATACCAAAAGCTGACTGTGTTCAAAAATATAACTATATTGTAAGATCCTCTGTTTTCTGTGAAAATTTATATCATTTGCTAAGGTTGGTCTCTGGGATGTGAGTGCATTTAAGTAAGAGAAGTTCATAAATTACATACTACTAACTTCCATAATAAAGGAAGTCATTCTTACTGTTCTAGCTAAGAAGCCAATAGGCCCATTTTCACAATGATAATGCCAATATAACTCATAGGGCATTTAACTCCATCCAAGAAAGGAAGAATAGATAAATGAGTGCCTGTGCATGCGTGTATGTTGCAGGAAAGTATTTATCAATCATTTCAGTGGTATTTCGTCCCTCTCATGAAGTGCAGGGGAAAAGAAAAGAGGAGTTATGGCCTATTCCCTACTGAGAGGAGGTTTTTAAAAGATGTGGCAGGAAGAAATTAATGTAAGCCTGGGGATTCAGTGTATATCCTCTGATTTGCAATAACACCAGAGACTGGCTGAAATTCACAGTCAATACAAACGAATGCAAGCCCTCCAAATGGGGTGGCATCCTGCCAGCTCTGCGGGGGGATGTTTTGTACTTCCTGCATTCCCAGTCGGGGATAACAGTGCTGCATGATGGATAAAATTCCTCCATGTGTTTTGAAACAAAAAATCTGTACCTCCAGAAAAAATGTATTTTCCTGAGTTCTTATGTAGCCTATAGGGAGATTACAGAGACAGGAAAAATGTCAACTACCTCCAGCTGCAATCAAAGCTAGTTGCTATAGTAACGGCACCTCGTTTTTGTGTTAACGGAGGTCAGACTCCAGTGTGGTCCCCAGCTATCTCTTTTTTTCTGTCTCACAGAACTACTCTCCTAAATTGTGCAGATGTGCAGTTGTTAATTTGAGTCCATTTTTACTATTTTTGTTTTTAATCTTCTAAAAGAAAACAGCTCAAAGCATATCAGTATTACTGCTGCATATCCATACATAAACAGCTCAGGAAAATGAATAATTCCTTTAAAATAATATTACATACATATCTTTTCACCTATCTTTACATACCTGAAAGCAGTTAAAATCCATGATTACCCAGTGACAAAAGACTGATACAAACATAGGGTCAGTTTTCTGTGTTCCTCTTTTTCTCCTTTAAGCACATGTATTAAAAACTTTATTATTTAAAGCTTGTCTTTAAAAGCAAAGGAACATAAAGAATGTTTCCTTCTGGGACAGTGGAGGAGTGGTTTGTAGGAGTGCCTACATTGCTAACTGCTTACCTTAAATTTATGCTTGTGCTCAGCATACCTAAGATTTTAACTTTAAAACTTTTAACCATTTAATTTCTTAAGTTCTGATTGTTGCTATTCTTTGTATCTTAGAAAAGTAGATATTGAGTTCATTATTTTATGGTGGCAATTTTTTCTCCCTTTTTGAGAATGAAGGTGATCACAGATTTTCTTAAAACTGCAGAAATGCATTGCTCTCATAAATTGCTCTTGTAGTATTTCAACTGAACAAAATAGACCATCACCTATACAATGACTGGATAACATGCAAATGAATACATCAATCAAGTTGCTGCCAGATCTATAGGAGATATAAAAAAACACATCTTAAAATATTTTTCCAGGTGGCTTCAAAGTAGCTGAATGTCGTAAAGTCCAGTAAGTAAAACAATGATAGGAAGATGTTAATCAAGAGTATTCTTCACATCTTTCGTGTGCTTGGATTCTCCCTCAGAGTTACAGTGTGTCTGGAATGTAAACATGTAAATCTGAGGTTCAGTGAGGAAGCTGTAGGTCCTGACCGTGTATATACAGTAAAGTGATAAGAAGATACACCTGGTTGTTTTGCGACTGATTTAACAAAAAGTGTTCCTGTTTATTTTTGCATGCAAAACCTGATGCTTTAAGGTAAATCTGAAGCTCTTTCCCATTTACAAGGATCAACAAACTCTGTAACTGAATGCAGCAGATTTTTCAGCTTAATCTGTTTCTAGCTAAAAATACTCCTGCATCTTTTCTCATTTGTTGGTCTAATGAATGAAGAGTATTTGGACCAGTGAACAGCCTGAAACAAAATTTACTCCCTGTTGACTTCAGTGATCTTTGAAGACACTGACCTAAGGTTACTTTCTAATCACACAGCTGTTTCATCAAAGAAAATCATCTAGCATTGATTGAAATGTATGAATGATGTACAAGACTATGACACTTTCGACATGATAAAGAAACCGCACAATAATATAACATGTGATAGTTTCACTGGGCTAGCCCTTGGCTAGCAGCCAACACAGCCGTTCACCCACTTCCCCCCACCCTCAGGGGATAGGGGAGAAAACTGGGGGCCAAGGATAAGGAGGCTTGTAGGTTGAGATAAGAACAATTTAGCAATAGAAATAAAATAAAATTTAAGATAATACTAATATTTAAATAGTAGAGGTAATGATAACAGTAACAAAATATACAAATGAGTGATACACAGTGCAACTGCTCACCACCAACCAACCAAGCCCGGCCCATTCCCAGATAACAATCCCGGAGGAGCGACAATCCTGGACCAAAACCGCAATCTGAGAAGAACGAGAGCCTGAGCAAAAGCCAGAGAGACAGAAGAAAAAGGAAGAGACCCTCACTAATATACTGGACATGATGTGATATGATATGGAATATCTAAATGGCAATTTAGCTTATTAATTTAAATATTCCTTGTCCCCTTAGATCTTGCACTCGTAGACTGACAGAACACAAAGTCCTTCACTTCCAGTGATAAAAATGAAAAATGCTGGTATGTTATCAGTGTTTCTCTCATAACAACTCCCAGGTTGAGAGCAAAACACAGCATTATTCTAGCTGCTAAAAAGAAACCCAGCTCTGTCCCAGCTAAAAACCAGGACATAACAATACCAAAAGTTCAAAATCAGCATCCACAAAAAACCAAAACAAACCAAAACAAACCAAACCAAAAAAAACCCCCACAGAATCTAAGTCAAGGAAATCCATGAGCATTTAGGGGTAGATGAAAGAGTTGTTGTGGTTGACAGTGCTGAATTCTGAATTGTTTCAAATGCAGACAGAGCATACAGAGCATATGTATCTTGGACAAAATACACCACTAGTGTGAAGAAATATATAATACATCATAGGAGAAATTAACAATGTTGAAGTGGAAAAACAAATAAACAATTACTCTAAAAATGAATATAACTATATATATATTTATATAAAGAAATGTACAATGTACTTTGAGATACCAGAAACTGAAGGCAGGAATAGGCAACAGAGAGTAAGAAACTCTCTGATTAAACTGTGATTAAAACTCTAGCGTTTTTATTATGAACTCTTTTTTTAGCTTAAATGCATAATATTCCTTGAATATTTTCTGCTAAGATGGTACTCTTTGATGTTATCTCATCAGGGTGAACATGTGAAGTTAAACTTGAATCCTTCTCTAGAACACTTCTGATTATGGATTTTTTTCCTCAGGTTTTGTATTTCCTGAGTATGAGTAGACCAACTATGCTTGATTTTAGCATTCTTTTCTTTAAAAGTCAGAGTGAAACTGGTTTCCTTTGGTGTCCTTCAGTTGTTTTCTGCAGTAAACACTTACTGCAGCTGTTTTCTTAAGCAAAGGTCTATGGTTGTTTTACTAGTATAGGCTTAGCCATATTTAGCTAGCCCATTGTATTTTGAGCAATATCTTATAGCTCGCACCTTTGTGCAGGTCAAGTAGGAGAAACTCCAGGCCTTTGCAAATTACTGGAATTATTCAGATGTGTGTTGTTTTACATTCTTTGAAATTAGGTCATTTTGTTATTCTCTCACATAGCCAGCATGTCTAAGAAGTGATGCTGTGGAGTATTTCACAGCAGTTTTAGTGAACAAATCACCCACTGAGGAATGCTATGAAAAGGAGATAGTGTTTTCTGAGGTTATTTTTTGCGTACTATATGCTAGGATGCATGTCTTATGGTTTTTTTTGGGGGGGTTAGAATTATTTCCTATAAAAGTAGTCACTTCTTTCTTTTCATGAAATTCTCCCCAGTTAGACGGTTTCTTTTTTTTACTTCATAAAGGTCTCCATTCGTCAATGAAAATTACTGTTTTTGTGAATGTTAAGATTCATTGTTTTATGTTTCTCTTACTATTTCTCTTCTTTCTGGATACTCTAAAATGCTCCCGCATTATGTAACTGATTCTCCAAGTCTCCTCTCCTGCCCTCATAAAAGTGTGTATGAAGACCTGGAATGAAACTGGTCTGCTTTTCACTTCAGGCTGTCTTTTTATTACTTTAAGATCATATAATGCAGCTTCTGTGGAAGGACTCCCTTAAAGGCTGGAGTTTTGTCAGAAATGTTCTCCTGGGTTTGAAATCCAATTAGGTATATGTGTATATGTAGTGAGAAGGGGACCGAGAGAGAAAGGGAGAGAGAGATAGAGATCAAGTTTCTGACATGTATTGAAAAAGGCGATTCCTTCTCACTTGAATAAAACTCACCTCAAAAGAACAGAAGAGATGATGGGTTGGTGACACTTTATATTAAAGATGCTATTGGTTGTTAAAAGTCTCTAAACTCTTCAAATGCTTATAAATTAGACTCTGAGACTAAATACGAGCAGGCATCTGTATACTCCCAACAATGCAAATAAAATGCAGGACATTCATAGGTCATGGTATGGTTTTGAGATAGTTACCACCAGGAAAAAGAGACATCATCAGGAAAGAACACCAGCCTTCTCACTTTCATTTTCAGATCCTTACAGATTTGATCATTATGCATTTGACGTTACCAAAAGTCAAAATAAATATTACAATAACGTTATTGAGTTCAAGATTTTTCTTTTATCAGCAGAAGTTTTTCCTGTTCTTGATTATCAGTTACATTTAAAAGGTTTCAAATAGCTTCATGCTGTTACTGCTGGAGAAACTGCTTTTATACTAATTTCCATTCCCCAAGAAAGGTCATTAACGTGCCTGCTTTTAAGGAGAGGCATGCTGTCATTTCTAATTAATACAGCTATATTAGAAAAAGAGATATGAGATTCTTAAGCAAGCTAAATAGCTATATACCCCAAAAGCATGAAAAACCCCCTCAACTAGACCAATTTTCCTCTTTATATCAAGAAAAGATACAAAGTTTCATATCTAAAAAGCAGTACATCAGGCTGAAAAAAGATCCACTTCACTGCACTTTGCACCGTCTTTTCTCAAAATCATATGCAAAAAATATATAATTGCTGTGTTCTTTAGGTACTGCTGTAGAAGCATGAGTTTCCGTGTCTATATTAATTTCTAAGTAGATCAACACAAACCTCTTGTTCTTAAAATATCCTGAGATTTGACTTGCTTAAAAAAGAGATGGCAAATAGCATTATGTGTTTAGTTAGTTTTTATCTGTTGGTTTATAATGAATATGCTGTGTGGTTGACATATTTTCAATTATCACACTGGATTTACAGGTACTTCTAATAGTATGAATAGGTCAACATGTGCAAAAGAAAAAATATCTTTTGTCACATCACATGTTTTATTACACTCAGCGTATGTAAATCTTGTTGCTTATCCATAGGCCATTTTATTTTGCTCTGGAAATTGCTTTTGCACACAAAGATGAGGCCAGCCTTTATTTAAATATGTACCTTTTAAGTACCTAATAAGGCCCTTTCTGCTTCTCATACCACTCCAGCAGCAAATAGGCTCTGGGTGTACAAGAAGCTGGGAGAGGACACAGCCAGGACAGCTGACCCCACTGACCAAAGGCATATTCTGTACCATACGATGTCATGCTGAACATGTTGAACAACAAAACTGGGGGAAGTTGGTCGGGGGGGTGACGGTGACTGTTCGGGAACTGGTTGGGCATTGGTCAGCAGCTGGTAATCAATTGCATTATGCATCACTTGCTTTATATATTCTTTTATCATTATTATTTTTCCTTCTTTTTCTGTCCTATTAAACTGTCTTTATCTGAAACCACAAATTTTACCTTTTTTTTCTCCCAATTCTCTTCCCCATCCCACTGTGAGGGGAGTGAGCAAATGGCTGTGTGGTGTTTAGCTGCCTGTTCGGTTAAACCACAACACCTGTCCATGAGTACAATAGTACACTGCTCCTCTGTCAAACCACACTTCTAGAGGTAGACTCTGATTATATTAATGAGCTGATGCTTGAACTAGTCAATAAGCTACATCAGCTTGCTGAGATTGCATAGGTGACTTGTTTAAAATCACCAACCTTTTTTGAAATGAACCTGCAGATTAAAATTAGTTCTTACTTTTTACAAAATATATTTTATTTTGGCTCACTCTCCTTTTCAAAACCTCATTTTTTTCAGATATTTGGATAGACTGATTTCCATATTGTCTTTTCCTCCACTTTTAATTACTCTATTAGGCACTTGGTAGGAGGATAGGGAAGAATGTGGGATTTTTTTTAAAGAAACTGTAATTCATTAATATCATCATATACATTTGTGTTCTGTTGTGCTTGTGATTTGATGGGTAAGTTCATACAGGAAAGGTGTGAATATCATAGCTTACCATACTACAGAAAGTCCTTCTTCTGATAATGACTTTTTAGCAACAGCCCTTGGTTTACAGGGTAAAACTGTGAGATGGCCAGTTGAGAAGTAAAGCCTTAAAAACCCACCCATGAAGCTATGTGGGAAACCCAGAATCTCATGTTATTTAGGGCATGATTAATGCTATTTTTAGGCTTCTAGTGTTCAAATACCATTATGGAAAATGGATTCAAAAAACCCTAAATAGATAATGCATCTGACTTCCTCACTGTTAATTTGAAACATTTGGAGGACACCTGAAGCAGTTTAGAAATCTAATTCATAAAGTACATTTGTTGCCTGTTTTACTAAATTGTGCTTTAAGATCTCTCTTCCTTTTGTGGTATTAGAAGGATAGTAAAGAAAGTGAACTGCTGCATCTAGGAACAAATTCAGTTTTTACTAAAGTATCTTAAAATAATTATGAAAACTCAGTATAGGGCTGTTTCTGGATCCTTGTTTAAATTAAATAAACTTTCAGGACCTTTATCTGCCAGATTGGTGGTGGCTAGTATCTTCTGTGCTGACCTACTTTCCTGATAACTTCTGATAGTCTCACACTGATTTCAGCATCAGAGGTCAGGTAGTACTCAATGCTGTTACAGCAACCATAAAGCATTTGGGAATGTGCACGACATTTTTCAGTTACACACTGCTTAAATTGTATTTTTTCTTACTGAAACATTTTTTTGCTTTTTCAAGTAATTGTAATTGGACCTAATTAGATTCATGTGTCTATGCAAATAATGAGGGCTTCCTGTTTCCTTCTGCCTCTTTATGGAAGTAGGACCTAGGGAGGTGAAGGGATAGATTTGTTGTACCTAGTAGGATATTAATAGGCTCCTTAAACTTTGTGTGTCTCATCTAAGGAACCATCTTTTATATTCAACATTAAATGTTAAGTGCTGTTTTTTGTTGTTTGGTGGTTTGGGTTTTTTATGTTTGAAGTTCAAAGTTTTGGTAACTTAAAGGAAGTTTTTAATCATTTATGAATCACTTTAAACACTTAGCAATATATTTTTTACTTTAAGGGAAGAAAAAAAAATAGATCGGGAATTAGAGAGTGGTTTAAAACTAGTGGGATTGACTTTGTAGTTTGGAGCAGAAACCACAGAGCAAAATGCTCAGGAGAACTTTGGACTACACTCTCAAAATACTTAAAAAAGGTAGGAAATCGAAACAAGTGACTACTGCTACTGTTTTGTTTGGTATATGTCTGTGTATTTGTTGCCTTGTACAAAGACTCCTTTTGCAGGGGGTTGGGAGGTTTTGGGGGGGGGGTTTAACTCTGCTTTTACATCATGTTGATTTAGTGAATGCTTGTACATTTATTTTCATACTCATTGTATAAACCCGATTTTTTTTTTTTTTTTAAAGGTTTTCATATGGCCTGACAGTTGTTTGCTCTTGTTGCCACAGACATCTAAAGAAGTGTAGAAAGTATACACTTGAGTTGGCATTGATTTTAGGGATTATTCTTGTAGTCTGCATTAACATAATAAGAATTTTCAAGTTTAACATTTCACTCCAAGGATAGGAATATAGTTTAGTAGGGAAACTTCTGGTGGAATTTGTAATGACGGAAGGTTTGGAGTGCTCTTGTTGACTATAGAACTTAGCTACCATTTTTAATGTATTTCTTTTGCTTTTGATGGCTTTAAATTGTTCTTCAGAAAAAGACTTTGTTTCCTCCCTCCATATGTTTTGCCCTTTACATTGTTCTACCACGTGTATGTTGACCTTTGATTGCCTCATTTTTTTGCTGGAGGTATAACTGTAGGGAACATGTCCTTCAGATAGTGTTTTGTTTTGTTTTTTTTTTTTAGTGGCCATGCTATCAGATTAAGCTCTCATGACAAGTACAGTGATTAGTTTCAGACTGGGTATAGAAATATTTTTATTCAGTTGTTGATTTTTAAATTCATTTCTATATCTTGTATGTGTCTGAGTCTATGGGGAGAAGTAATATGAAATAGCACCCGATAAGCATGGTGTTAGAGTTAAAATCTTTTAAAACCAAAAAATGTTGCTGTTGGCATTTCTATGTGGTACAAGTAATTAGTGTTTTTGAGAAGTATAATTTCCAGATATATTCACTATATTAACTGGGAGATGTTTCCTTTTTGTGCTACTAACTAGCAAAATAAACCCAGAAGTATTTGTGCTTCATTTGAGAAATAGGAAAACCATTTTTTTGGTTCCATTCTGAGCAATCAGAAAGCCAAATACCTATAATATCAGGAGATGTTTTGAGCAATGCATATTTTAACTTGTTTGACATAAGTACTAGGCTATTTTTTTTTTTTTTAAGTATGTGCTTATCTTCTAATTCTGAGATGATAAAAACACTACTTCACTGGGAGAAGAGTCTGCCTCAAAGAAAGTGGTAATTCCTGGATTTCATTGGAATGTTGTGATGAAAGTATAATGGCAGATATTGAATAAACTTATTTGCAATGGAAATTTTAGGAAACAATTTGGGCTTTTTGCTTGGGCTTTGATGAATATTGCCTAACTTTAAGAGTACAGAGGCTTTCTTTTTGTTTGTTTTTGTTTAGTGCTAACGAGGGGACAGTTTTTCTATAGGGAAATAGCAATTTAAAGCAATAATAATTAGAAATATTTCATGTATACTGACCGGTTTTGCTTTCTATTTTAGTCATGTTTAGAGAAAAAAAATATATTCAATTCTGTACTCATAAGAATGGAAACTTACTGGAGAGTGCACTGTTAGCAGAGGAATTGCAAAAGTGGACAGTTTCGTATCAAGCTTCCTCCTGCATCTCTACCATTTCTTATTGCTCATTTAGACTGATGTAGATTGATGTTGATGACTTTAAGGGAACCAGTAGAGATCTGTTGTTAAACAGAAATGCTGGGAAAATAAACAAGACCACCGAATCTGTTTCCAGAACATGACTGAAGTCTGAATAGCCAGGAACATGGAAGTACGATATGGGATGCTTTCGTTATACTTTATGAGAACTCAAACCTTCCACAAAGAAAGATGTACAATTGCTCCACAGTTTAGTTGTGTTAAATTATCCACAACTTGAAATGCATATTCAGTAATTCTTCAACAAAAAGCAGCAACAGAAATTACTTACTCTCCATCCTGCTCCCCCTTTCCCTCTGTCCTTAGTTTTGAAACTCCTTAGAGTTTATTTTTTTTTCCTCCTTAAAGAAGAATAGGCTCAAAGCTGTATGATTGACAAAGAATCCACTAAAACTGGCTTTCACCCTTTTTGGACAAGGGCATTTCATACTGTATTGGTATAATCTAAAGTCTGTTGAGCAAGAGAGTTTCCTTTATACATTTGACAGAAATGGTATTATAGGAGAACATTTGAAACTTGGGTTTTCCATTCTGTTGCATGATTGCACACTAAATTGTGGAAGTGTGCTGGAGACTGCATGATTTAAATTCAAAACTTTATTCTATGTCAGTAGTTCTAACAATGTATTTTCTTGTGACAGTGATCTCTCTTTCAATAACACAAATCTATTTCAGTGAGAACATATCTGAGTCACAACATTAAATTGATGGAACTGCTTTTATTTTGGGAAATGTAGAATTTTGTTAATAAACATGGACACACATCTGTAAATGGTCAAGTGGTCTGCAAAGGATCTTGGATCAAGCTTTCCTAGTGTCCTGGTTTCAGCTGGAATAAAGTTAATTTTCCTCCTAGTAGCTAGTATAGTGCTGTGTTTTGGATTTGGGATTATGATAATGTTGATAACAACACTGATGTTTTAGTTGTTGCTGAGCAGTACTTATATGAAGTTAAGGACTTTTTAGCTTCTAATACTGCCCTGCCAGCAGACGTTGTGAGTGTGCAAGAAGCTGGGAGGGGACACAGCAGGGACAGCTTGCCCAAACGAGCCAAAGAGGTATTCCATACTATATGATGTCATACTCAACATATAAACTGGAGGCAGTTAGCCAGGGACTGGCTGGCCATCAGTCAGTGGATGGTGAGAAGTTGTGTTCTGCATCACTTGTTTTGTGTATTTTATTATTATTTTCTCTTCCTTTTCTGTCCTATTAAACTGTCTTTATTTAAACCCCCAAGTTTTACTTTCTTTTTCCTGATTCTTATCACTATGCCACTGGGGAGAGGGGAGCAAGCAAGTGACTGTGTGGTGCTTAATTATCAACTGGGGTTAAACCATGACAACTAGGAATATGAAAAGGGTAACAGATGTAGCTAGGCATGAAGGCACTGAATGGCACATACGATGGTTTTAAAAATATAATATCCATCACTTGTCAGGTTTATTAGTCTGTGCTTGAAAGTATAGACTGAATCATTGAACCACCTATCCATCAGGAAATTGGATGAGTCAGAACATGGCTTAAATTTTCATGGCTGAGTTTCTAGGCATGCATGAAAGAAGAGAGTGGAAATTTACAGGAGTGTACACTGAACCTAGACTATAGCTGTTTTTTTTCTTGTGATCGGAACCCAGTAGTATGGTTCTAAGACTGTAGAATTTACTTATTTTAGGAAGAGTGGAAGTAGAAAGGAAACACATTTATTTCATGAAGTGTGCCTTACACCCTATCCCACCTCCTTCATCACCCCCCATCCCTCCCCCCGTCAAGTTAATATTTTCCAGTGTATCCATCTGACAATCCTATAGTAGAAGTTCATTCAACCTATGTTCTTCAGGTTGCATAATGAAGTCTGAATGATGAAACAGCAGAATAAGAACCCTCTGTGAGGGGAAAAAAACAAACCAAATAAACAACCAAAACTCAAAAGCCAACTTGCTTGTGGTAACTGGCCAACAATTCCAATGTGAATAACCAGGATGTTGAAAGAACACTAGTAATTCAAGGCTTGTATCTAGTGACTAACTGTACAACAATCTTCCACTAAAGGATAGGAAGGAAAGAAATAGTGTCTCTCGGCCAGGAGCCAGGGACTTCTTTGGATTAATAACAACTCCTATTTGAGATGGCAGGAAATTATTAAATTTAAGCCAGTTATGTTTTTGCAAAGTAATTTTTCAGTCTATGAAAGGAAAATTCTTATTTAGCAAAGAAAATGAAATATGTATCATTTGCATACTGAATTCCTTTTATTGGTATTTCTGGCAAGTACAAGATGCTATGTAATGTTATCATAAAATGTTTATTATGTTCATGACTTGCTCTGGGATCATTCACAACAAAAGTGCTCTATAAACATAAAAGATGACCTATGATTAGAGCAATTTATCTTATAATGCCTACAAACTTCCCTGCAGTATAGGAAATGGGACTTGGATCCCAATTAGCTCTTGCTTAGCCACCTTTCACAACTTGCAGTACAGTAAGAAACACTAAGGTGGTGTTTTCACCATCCTCTCTTAAAAAGCTGAACCCAACATAATCTTGAAACACTCCAAAAAGACTAATATTCTTTTTCAGAAATTGTGTATTTTTCCATAAGGCTATCCTGCTAAGGTTCTGTTTACTCTGTATGTTTCCAGATGGCTGTAGGAATAATTTGTTTTAAATATTCTAGTATCATACAGATATGATTTTGTTCGGAGATTATTACTATGCCAAGACACATCTGTGATTTAAAGAAATCAGTAGACTTAGTTCCAAATTTTTGCCATGCTTACCAAATTGTTCTTTTTACTACCTTCAAGATGCCTTTATTAGCCTGGTGTTGTCATATACAAAATTTAAAAGAATATGACTTGATCTCTAGGTTTAGTTCATAAATGGAAATCTTATTTAGAACCCAACAAAGATAATTTTCTGGAGAAAAAGTACAGATTCTAACGCAAAACTCGATGATTCTACAATGCCTACTTAATTCCTGAAGTTTACTTCCTTCTGCTGACCTAGACAAAAACTCTTGCAGTATGGAGGTTGTATGCATGGTTCTTTCATACTTATTTGTTCTAAAAATATTTTATTGCAATCTTATTTGTGTTTTTCAACAGTTTCTCTCTCCTTTATCTGCTAGTTCTTATCCTAGCCCTCTTAAACACAGCTGCTGTATCTGCTGCTTTGGAGAGTCTAAATTAAAAAAAAAAAAAAAAAAAAAGAAAAAGTAAAAAATAATTTTAAAACCACCACACAACAATCAAACCCAAAATATGAAACCACCTGAATTTAAGCAAATTCATCCTGATTCTAATAGTGCTTTCATAAACATGGGCTTATGAAACAAAACAGTTTTAAATCAATGGTATTTCAAAAGTCCTATAGTGTTATTTTGTTCTCCTTTTCCCTCTGTGGTTTGCTTTTATGCTACTTTTCATGACTGTTCCTGTTCAGTCTCAGTCTTTAGTCTAATTTACATGGCAGTGATGGGTATGTTGCTCTTTGCTCACAGGTCAGTTGGTGATTATGTTCATTAACCTTGAAGAAATGTTTTAATAGCTGTTGCGGTCTGTGGTCTCCTTGCAGAAAGGTGTTGAAGGTGGATATGAGAACAGTACTTGCAGCAACATGGTAAAAAGGGAGTTGATATGCTTCACTGCCTGATAAACAAGTAGGAATTACAAAGGTTATAAAATGAGTAACATTGTTGGTAAGAAGTATATAAACAGCAAAGGAAAGACTTCTAACATCTTGGGGGGAAGACTGTGTTTTAGAAGGAAGAGGTGGAATGTCCAGTGGACAATGTCCAGCAAAATAGCATGTTTCCTTCTGATTACTGTTGCCTCCTAGGTGATTTTAATTAATATTGCTTCCTAGATCATTGTTAATAGACTGAAACTGGAGGTGTTTTTTATGGTCCACCACATAAATGGAAAGGAAAACTTAGTGGGACTTGCCTATTAAACACACACATCCTATGTTTAAGAACGAAAACCTTTAAATTGGAAGGGGAGGATTTGAACCTCTCTCCAAGCTGTTTTTTATTTTAAAGGCTGTTAGTACATGAGAAGCTCCATTCTGAACTAATCATTGGGATACCTACTGTCCCTTATGATTAGAACAATCCCTTAAGCATCAACAGTTTTTAAACAGAATATTCTCTTTTGATTTGTAATTTTTCAGTGGAAATATGGCTCCAGGTAAAGAATAAGCTTCTAAGGAAAAGAACTTGTTACCATGTAAATATCCAACATAACAAAAATAAGAACTAAAAAAAAAATGCTCCTTATAGCAAATTCTGTTGAAAATGAAATAACTGCCTAGAGAGCTTCAGAAAGACCTTTGACAAAAGGATTCATATTCCTGATCAAGACAGGCACATACTTACAGAGATTGTGACAGAAATGCTTATGTTTGCACTTGCAGCACTCAGCTATTTACTGTGTATTTTATCATTTTCAAGAACCCTTCAAAAACTATGCTTCCAAAAATCTAATAGTCCTTACTTTAAAGTTCAGTGTTATTTGAGGGTATACCAAGGCCTGAAAACTCGTGTGTTTTAGAGTATTTTAATTAGCCAGTGCCTTTTGTTACATGTCTTTCTCTTTTTCCCACTTTCTTCCTGCTCTCATCCTTAGGGGGAAATAAAAGTGGATGAAATGGTGCCTATCCTTTTATGAAACTGAATCTGGAAGTAACCAGTATTAGTTTATTGCAATGGATAGAAGCATGTCTAACACTAAAGCAAGTGTATTACTGGAAGCCTCTTAACCACTTACCAATTATCCAATTTTTTTTTTTTTTTTGGGGTGATCAACACAGTTCTACCTTTTCTGTAAACATTATTTCTGTGTTTAGAAATAATGAAAGCTAAGTCGCAAATAACAGCAGTGAAGACAGAAATAAAATGTCTGCCAACATTTTTTTTAGGAAGCACAGATTTCAGACACTAGATACTTCATCTTCAAAGTTTATATTTGGGGAGGGTTTCCTAATCCAGAAAACAATTTTGGATTTTTTTTTTTTTCCTAAATCTATCTGCTTAGGAGAAAATTATTTTAAAGCAATAAAATTTGAACATTTTGGTAACACAATCAGAATCATTTAGGTTGGACAAGACCTTTAAAGTCATAGAGTCCAATGTGATAAGACCGAGCATTACAGCAGAAACAACCTAGAATTATTTTCAACTAGAAAAGGTAATAAAGCTTTAAGCACTCAGATTTTTGCAAAGTCTAAATAAGAGATTGCCTTAAAAGAATATCATGTGGTGCACTCTTTTGGGCCCTATATTTTAAACAAAATCCAGATGGCTTCCTGATGCAGGAAGATGCCTTTAGGTACTTGACTACATTGAAGTATATGCACTTAGAGAACAGGGATATATCAGTATAGGGCCAGACAGTGAAGTACAGGAATACTGTATATGTTGCTCAGACTGCATAATTTTTTCTCTATAACTTTTGGTGTTAAAAGAAACTGCTGTCTCTGGGAAAACTTGTGAAATCATTTCTTCATCTGTTTTGGAGTAGCTACGTTTAGTTTTTGTTGTTGTTTTCTCCAGACTCTTAAACCACATTTTCTCCTGAAGAATAGCAGAGGTCCTTTGTTGTGTTTTCCATCTTAAGGCATAGGCTCCTAATAACTGCTCTCCACATCTGATGATCAAATCTACCACATCAGCAGGAGGTTACAAGTGTCTTAAGATATTATTGTGTATCTCTCCACTACTATGCTACAGAAACTGTTGTGATACTATATAAAGAATGTTTGCTCAAGCTGTCAGTGTTCAGTTAATGTTCCCATTTAGCACTCCATATACCTGAGAATTATGTGGTAGTTTATTTTACCATATTTCAATTTACTTTTACTCAGTGAAGGGGAGAAAAAAAAAACAAAAAACAACCAACTATTGGGTAAAACTGTTACATGCTGTATAGATTTTGCTCTTATCATAATTACATCAGTGGAAGCCAGTTTATTCTGGGAGAAAAAAGTAGATTTAAATGTATGTGTTAGCACATGTGAAACTAAAAGGACCCTGGTGTGCAGGGACAGAAAGATAACCCAAAGCAAACCCATCTAACCCCAGAGGTGGCTGTTTTTCAATGCTGCGTTTTAATCCACTTGTCTGTATATTCAGCTGTGCGTTGCCCTCAGTTCTTTAGCTCAGGAATTACTGAAAAGTTTTCTCAGCTAAGGTAAATGGGCATGACTACCAGTTTAGGTGAGAAATGGACTATATTTTCTATCGGGGGAGGGGGGCGGGGGAATTAATTGCTTGGAGGATAAGTTTTACTAGCCCTGTTTGTAGGCTACTTTTGAATCAGGTTCTCCTCCCACCTTTTACCAGTACAGCAGAACAGAAATTGAGCGTCTCTGGTCTGATAAAGCACTCTGATGTGACTGGTGCTATCTGCTGAAACTCACTAAAACTCCCTTGGACGCTTTGTAATCTTGGGAGAAACAGAGATTTTTAAGAATGACTGTTTCTGGAACCCAGCATATGTCTGCTCCTGTTAATGATGCTGGAGGCAAATGTGAAAACAGCCACTGTGATGTGCCCACTGTGTATCTCCCACTTGGAAGTGCTGCCTTACCACTGAGACTGGAGACAACACAGAACCAGCCACCTAAATGAAATACAAGAGTGATGGAGATGTGGATCTCGCTTAGGTTAAGTGTAAATGGAGCAAAAACACAGGGCAAACTTTCCTCTTTTCCGTGTGCATTTGTGAGGGGAAAAATGTCATCTTGACCATCATTTCGGTGACAATCCATCTGTATAGTGGGTCCATCACAAAGGCTACAGTCCTCCTAACTGGAAGGGAAGATGAAGAGTAATGCTTGGTCAGACTATTTCTCTTCCTGTGGAGCAGTGCAGCTTGGTTCTTGCCAAAGTTCCCATTGCTATGCGTAGGAACATGTAAATATTCTGGCTTTTAAATAATAAAAACTACAATAATATATAGAGGTCAACTGTCATTAAAAGTGATAATAAAAATACATGTCTGTGTGGCAAATGGATGACTGGTTTGTTTATTCAACAGGCTACTCTGTATGTACTGTGCTTTTTAAATTATTATTTAAAAGTAGTAGCTGTGCCTTTAGAAGAAAAACTGCTGCTTTTGCTTTTTTCCTAGTTTCATTCTGGGTTTCTTGGACTCTGGGTTTCTTAGAGGGAGGCCCTTAGCTGAGAGCGTTCAGGCAGGAGAAACTCCTAAAGTGAGGATTTGAGCAGGCAGAGAAGGACTGAGCAAGCAGGGAGCCACATCTGTGCAGGCAGAGAAACAGGCTTCTGGGCAGACCTAAAACTAAGCTGCTACAGGGCAGAAATGAAGCTTTTACAAGGTTTTGAGAGGACCTAGAATTCAACCAAAAAAGCCACTAAAAGTTTCCATGCTAGAAAGTAAACCTGGAGGAAGGTGTCCTATGCAATACTGGACAGGGAGGACGTGTTTATCTGCTTCATCAACAAGTTCTCACATTCTTTGTTTAGAGATTACTTGTTCCAGGTCACTTTAGTCATCTTTAAGTCATCTTTAGAGACTGAGAATGCCTAGGCTAGTTTAATAAGCTCCTCTTAAGGAAAATATGGTATAACTACTTCAAAGTTCTGGCTGTAGCCACACTTGTCAAGGGAGGAATTACTAGAAATAGGAAAGTGTGATCAGGAATAATGAAGTTAGCAAAGATTATTATTATTTATGGGATAAAATATATAAATAATTTTATGCATTTAGGCTTTATAGTTACTATTCAATACTTAACCTTCCCATGCTTTAAAAAACAACATCTAACTTCAGAGTCTCTTGAACTGGTCAGAATTAAAATCTAAATTGTGATCTGCATAAATTCCGTGATGTTCCTTGGTTTTACTCTCTTTCTCCCCATCTCCCTCTCAGTATTAACACTTACCTTCAGAGCATCTCTATATACCACTTATAAACATAAATGTTTCTAGTTCATCATACTTCTCCACAGGACAACATTGTTTTAAAACCCTTTATTTTGTAGCTCATACTCACCCTAATAGTATAAACTTAAACATAAATTTAATTCAAATGTCAACTAAACAATAACTTTGTTTTGTCCTTGCATTGTATATTTTCAAGACTTTAAACTTGTTTACTATGTTTCCAAACAAGACTTCTTAGTCTTCTCTGATGACATCCGAATTATTGAAAGACTGCATCCTGACTGCAAAACTCACAGAATGTCTGAAAGAATCTAAATCTATTCCAGACAGTATGAATAATTCATTCTCTATTCTTCTCTCAGCTGTGGGAGTGCTGCTGCTTATTTACAGCACACTTCAAGAAAAAAAAAAAAATTAAAAAATCTCAATTTATTAACATTTATCTCCTATTAGATAAAGCTAGTCATACATTCCTATAGTAGCTGCTCAAATCAATTTACTGTGATGAGCTGTAATAATCTTTAATTTTCTATGTTTATAGTTACTTTGTTCTTTATTTGTGAACTTGGCAACTTTGGGTTTGTTTGTTTTTTTTTTTAAATAAAAAAAGAAAAAGCTCCAAATTAGATAATACTGTCAGTGTTTTCCTGTAAGGAATCCCCTCAGTTCCCCTTTCACAACCAGAGATGGTGAAGGATGTAGGAAGCAAGAGTTCAAACTTCTCTAGACTTTTGTTTTTACTGTGCCTACTTGAGGACAGTAAGTTTGTACATGTTAACATTCAAGAGCTTGGAATTAGTTTTCATTACATTGTAGAATGAAGATAATGCTTTTGAATGTTTCTGTGCATCAAAATTGGCCAAATACTCTCCAGGTTAAAATCTTAGCGCTTTTTTTTTTTTTTTTCCTTCTATGGAGGACTCCCATCTTCAGAACTGACCAGCAAGTCCAGCCTGTCCTAGTCAGTGTCCTGCAATATCTTCACCCTGATTACCTTCCATGAAGTGTTTTGATATTACTGATAACAAGCTGGATTCCCTTTAACAAAATGTGTTCAGATAATCTCTGGCTCTTGTGTTTGATTCCACATTAAGAAATAAAGGGGAAACAAAAAAATGTTTAATATGGACTTACCCATGCTTTATTTTCTACATTATTGGTATAGGAAGACTTGAGAGAAAACGCTGTATGTAAGCTTCTAACTTTTGGATCTTTTTTCGTATTTCAGATCAGAAATCTCTAAGTGCAAATGTAAACATAAAAGTGTTAACTGTGGCAGTTAACAAAGACCTTGCAGATTTTGTTTTGCACTAATGTGTGATATGTTTACATGATAACTTCAGAGCACTGAGAGTGGAATAAAAGCTGCTGCTGCTACAACTAAGTTATATTAGCACTTCTAAATCTTTTCAGTTATATAAATTGGTAATTCCATAGGTATAGTTCTGCCCTCTGTGCTAAACATTATTTCCCTCTTGTAGCTGAAAATCCAGATGCATCCTATCAATTTGGGGAATCGAGTGTAGGATTAACAGTCTGCTCAGAATAGATGCAGTAACTGGTAACAATGTTTCAGAGAAAATTAATCTATTTGATACTGGAAATTATATAATTGCCTGCTCAAGTGTGTACTTGCTCCTTTGTCCCTTACAGGTAATATTCCTTTCAAGGAAGTTTCTATTATGATTAGTGTTTGTACCTTACCTCACAGCTATAGATGCTTTCACTATACATAAAAATCTTTAATCCCTTTTTGTCAGTTACTGCTTTTTGGAAACTTAGCTCAGTATGTATCCTGTAGTAATGTCTTATAGGTTAGCCTGAGGTCTTCAGAGAAGTTCCTTGAGCATTCTGTAGGCACTCTTTAGTGGCATTGAGTGGATGTTACCTCTAGTAAATACCTCAGTCATTCACATTTCTTTTTGTGCAGTTTCCAGTTTACTTCAGTTAAATATGAAGGATTCTAATAAAATGCATCTTTCTTTTTTTTTTTTTAGCCTCCAATTTATACCTTAAGAGCCTTTTCTAGGTGGTTTTTTTTCTGCTGACAAAAAGGATTTTTTTCTTCCTGACTAATAAAAATTAATGCAACAAATACAAAACTTTAAAATTAGCCTTTTGGTTATTTTAAATAATTAAGAGTTATGAGAGGGGCACTAAATGTAACTTTTTCAAAATACTTAGAATGACAACAAATTGATACTAAGTTTTTCAAATGACTTCTCCACACACAATGCTTTAAGATATTTTTTTTCTACTTCATTCCCTCCCATCACATATATATATACATGGATCAGATCCTTCCAAGCCATTATTTCTGTAGGTTAAACAGTCCCAGCTCTCTCAGCCTCTCCTCATACGAAAGATAATTCAATTCTTTAATCATCTTTGTGGCCCTGTACCAGACCCACTCAGTAAATCCATGTCTGTCTTGAACTGGGGAGTCCAAAACTGGAGCTGGCACTCAGTAATGTGGCCTCAGCAACGATGAGTAGAGAGGAAAGTTCACCTCCCTCACCCTGTTGGCATAGATCATCTCAATGCAAACCAGGACATTGTTAGCCTTACTTGTCATGAAGGTACATTCATGGGTCATGTTTAGCTTGTTGCCTACCAGGACCACAAGGTCTTATGTAAAGCTGCTCTCCATCTGGTCAGCCCCCACTGTGCGCTGGTGTATTTCCCCTTGTTGAACATGAGGTTCCTCTCTGTCCAGTTCTCCAGTCTGTTGAGGCAGACTCCTCTGAATGGCAGTACAACTAATTAGTGTATCAGTCACTCCTTCCAGTTTTGTCATCAATGAATTTGCTGAGGGAGCACTTTGTCCCATTGTCCAGGTCACTAATGAAAGGTTAAACGGCATTGGCCCTATTATAGATCCCTGGGATATACCACTAGTGACTTGCCTCCAACTGGACTTTGTGTCACTGATCACAACCCTCTAGGCCTAGTTGTTCTGCCAATTTTCAATTCATTGTCCAGTTGTGTAGCCTGTGCTCTGTCAGCTTGTCTATGATTATGTTGCAGGAAACAGTGTCAAAGGCTTTATTAAAGTCAAAGTAAATGGTAAACAACATTCACTGCTTTCCCCTCATCCATCAAGCTAATCGCCACATTGTAGAAGGATATCAGGATGGGTAAGCATAATTTCCCCTTTGTAAACCCATGCTGACTACTTTCAATTGCCTTCCTGGCCTTCATGTATTTGAAAATGCTTTCCATAAGAATTTTCTCCACCACCTTTTCAGGGATCAAGGTGAAGCTGACTGGTCTCTGGTTTCTCAGATCTTCCTCCTTATCCTTGAAGACAGGAGAGATATTTGCTGTCTTCATGTCTTCAGGAATCTCTCCCAGTCACTGTGGTTCTACAAAGATGATTGAGAGTGGCCTCACAAAGACATGAACCAGCTTCCTCAGCCCTTGTGGGTGCAATCCATCAGGTCCCATGCACTTATGTACATACTGTTTAAGTGTTTCCTAACCTGGTCTTCCTCCACCTAGGGCAAGTCTTCCTTGTTCCAGGCTTTCCGCCTAGACTTGAGGGCCTGGGGTTCCTGAAAGCTAGTTTTACTAGTAGAGACAGGCAAATAAAATATTGGGTACCTTTTCCATTCCCTTCCTTTTGCTGTTTATGTATTTGTAAAATACTTTCTTGTTGTCCTTTGCATCCCTTGCCAGGCTTAATTCCTCATCAGCCTTGTCTTTCCTAACTCTATCCCTGATCAATCAGACAGTAACACTATAATTCTTCTGGAGTATAATTACAATTTATTAATGTATAATTAAAAGATATGGAAACTATGTGGTGGATTTTTTTTTAAGTGTTTTTAAAAATAATTCTTTAACAAAAGAGTTACTTGCTTCGTTTACTTGTGACAGTAGAAGATATTATTTCCCATCTTATGAAAAATACAAACATGAAAATATTTTATTTTGTTAAAATCTACTATTAGCTATATGAACTCAAAGTTATCTCATGCTTTGTAGTGGAGTTTCTCTTGATTTACTATGGTATAAATGTATGCAGTGTATATCCTATTGCTTATTTGTAAGAAAACAAATATTAGAGAATTTTGAATGAAGGTTCTTCTCTAACCCATTCTTTTAATACTCAAATTACTCTTCTAAAACCTTTGACTACTCAGTAACTACCTATCTACTCTCTCTTGACATTAAGCAAAGGTCATAAGACAGCCTTAGTTACCTTGGAAGAACTAAAAGATGACTCAGAATAAAAGCAGTAAAAACCATTATGAAGAGAGTTGTGGTTTTTAAGGTACTTAGAAAAAAAAAAACAACACCATGTTCAGAGCAGTGTAGTTGCTCGCCTCACTCTTTCTTTGCTCGCCTCACTCCTGTTAGGTGCAAAAACTAAATGCTAAAAAGTGAATCTTGAGTTTGATTCTAAAAGCCATATTTAAGGAGAACTCTCACAGACTTCTCAAAGTAACTTTGAAATTCACACCATTCCAGTGACACTGAGAAAGTAACAGAGCTCTTATACACCTCAATGATGGAGTGCTTTTTCTTCAGCAGTGATATTCTTTTTGAAAGCGATTGCAAAGAGGAGCTGTAATAATTCCATTCACATGCAAATATGTCTGGATTTCCACTCAACTTGATTTACCAGTGCTCTTTGCCTGCTTTAGTAATCTAAATCTGCACAAAGTGCAGAGGGTGGAAGGGAGAAGAAGAGAAAGCCTCTGTTCTATTTTAATGAAAATCCCTGATGACAAAAGATGTCAGTGGAGAACGGATCTCTGAGACCTTAGCTGTGGTTGTTGTGTTAAAGCTGTCTCTACTTTCTTAATTGATCCATCTTGTTTATATTTCCATAATACAAAACACTGAACTCTTTGGTTTTGTTCTGAATATTATATTTTAAGAGGTACTTATTACTTTGGTATGAAATGATTTATCTTCTGCCATTAATGTTCCATGAATTGGGGAAAAAAAATTAAAAATCAGGCTCAATAAGAATTGTGCCATCTGAGACTAAATCAGAACTGTCTGAGAAGAGACCAAAACAGTCACTTGATCTTAATACTTTTGTTCTTGATGAAATTTTAGTTAATTTTTTGTTTAAGGAAGAGCAACAACTGTTTTCTCACGCAATCTGGAATAATGAAAAATGTTTTCTTTCTAGTAGATTCTTTTTTACCCCTCAAAGCTAGAAGTATTTTTGAGTATATACTTAAACCAATTAAAACTGCTAACATTGTTCAGTGCTACAACAAAACCTTGTATGTGTTGTATTTTGAGACTTTTTCCTTTACAAGAATAGCCTCCATGCATTTTCCTCTTCCTAACTAGAGGGAAAGGAAAAAGCTGGTGTGCTACCACCTCAATTTATTTTCCAGCAGTTTTTGCTTCAGTGACTCCATTCTCTCTGTGACTGTTTGTTTTCTTCTGGAAGAGTGTTCTGCCCATTATGACATCTATTCACAGGTGCAGTCCTCACACTGTACTTGGAAGGAGTCTCTCCTCTGACTTACTCCTCTGTTTACTTAGATGTAGATCAGATCTGTTCCCTATTTTGAAAGTCCCTGGAGAGGAATATCGTGGATGTTTCCATTAATTCTGCTCAGCAGAATAACGCTGGCCAGAGCATAAAGAACAAAAAAACACCTATCTCTTCTAAAGTCCTTGTTCTTTTGCTTGTCCTTTTCAGTTCACTCCAAAGTTTATCTGAAATATCAACAAGGTTTTCTCTATATAGCTCTTACTAATAATTCTCCATATTTCCACATGTATACATATTTCCTTCTGTCATTTTCCTCCCCACTTAAGTTACAGTTTGTTAGCTTTCAAAATAATAGGAAAAATAATTGTAATATTGAATTTTTGTTGGCTAAAATTATCACTTCAAGTTTGGAAATTGTCAATCTTATAGGAGATATTTTACCACAGAAGGAAAAATTAGTTCTTATAAGCTTAATGACTTTCTATCCTACCTCAGTAGGATGTAAGTTTCTTATGCAAGTGTAGTGCCTGTCCCATTAAGTTATATTTACTTCATACTGGTACAGTGCAGATAACAGTATTTAAGTGTTTTATTAGCCCTAGTCTTCTGCTGTAGAGAAGGAGCATGTTTAACTAGAAAGGGAATGCACAGTGTGAACTTCTATAGGTGACCCTGTTTTGAGCAGTGGGTTGGACTAAGTCATCTCCAGAGGTTCCTTCCTACTTCAACTATTCTCTGAATAGGCCTGTAGGAGAAGGGGAAAACCTGGTGCCCCAGTTCCCTATCTTGGTCTTCTAGACAAGCTGTATAGATCTTTTGTCTAAGCCTTTCAAGATACCCATCTCTTACAGCTGGGAACTAACAAAGAATAAATGAGATCTTAGCTTTCTCTAGTTCTTATTTCTGGCCAGGTTGGATGGAGTGAGTGGTAAATTACCAAGGGTCCTTTCTAAACTCTCTTGGGAATCTGGAGAGGTCCCAGTTAACTGGAAGCCTGCAACTGTTGTCCCAGTTTTCAAGAAGGGCAACAGGGAATACCCTGGTAACTACAGGCCTGTAAGTCTCACTTCTGTGCCTGGCAAAATTATGGAGAAGATTATTCTGGGAGTTATTAAAAACACCTGGAAGACAATACAGTCATTGGTTCCAGCCAACATGGGTTCATGAGAGGAGAGTCCTGCTTAACAAACCTAATTTATTTCTATAATAAGGTTACCCACCTAGTTGAACAACGGAAGCCAGTACATGTGATCTTTTTGGACTTCAGTAAAGTCTTTGATACTGTCTCTCACAGTATTCTCCTGGATAAAATGTCCAGCATACAGCTGAATAAACACATACTGCTATAGGCCAGCAATTGGCTAATAGGTGAGGCTCAAAAGGTTCTAATCAATGGGGTTACATTTGGCTGATGACTGGTCACTAGTGGGGTCCCACAGGGATCCATCCTGGGACCGGTACTCTTTAATGTCTTCATCAATGACTTGCATATAGGACTTGAAGGACTGCTAACTAAGCTTGCTGGTGACACCAAATTAGAGGTCCTGTGGACACTTGAGGGCAGAGAGGCCCTGCAGAGAGATCTAGCTAAATTAGAGAGCTGGGCAATCACCAACTGTATGAATTTTTATAAGGGCAAATGCCAGATTTTGTACCTGGGACACAGCAACCCTGGACACACCTATAGACTGGAGAATGAGAGGCTGGAGAACAGCCCTGCAGAGAGGGACCTGGTGGTTCTGGTCAACAGCAAGTTGAACATGAGCCAACAGTGTGCCCTGGCAGCCAGGAAGGCCAACCATGTCCTGTGATGCATTAAGCATGGCATTGTGAGCCAGTTGAGGGACGTGATTGTCCCGCTCTAGTCTGCACTGGTGTAGCCTCACCTCCAGTACTGTGGGCATTTTTGGGTACCACAGTATAGAAATGATATAACGCTACTGGAGAGTGTCCAGAGGAGGACCACAAATTTGGTGAAGGTCTTGGAGGGGAAGCCGTATGAGGAGAGGCTGAAGTTGCTTGGTTTGTTCAGCCTGGAGAGGAGGAGACTGAGAGGAGATCTCATTGCAGTCTATAACTTCCTCCCAAGGGGAAGAGGAGGGGCAGGTACTGATCTCTTCTCTCTGGTGACCAGTGGCAGGACCAGAAGAAATGGCAGGAAGATGTGCCAGGGCAAGTTTAGGTTGGACATTAGGAAAAGGTTCTTTACCCAGAGGGTGGTAGAGCACTGGAATGGGCTTCCCAGGGAGGTGGTCATGGCACCAAGCCTGACAATATTGAAAAAGCATTTGAACAACACCCTCAGACACATGGTCTGAATCTTGAGATTGCCCTATGCTAGGGCAAGAATTGGACTTGATAATCTTTGTTGGGTTCCTTCTAACTCACAACATTCTGTGATTCTAAAACAAAGAACTGTACCTTCAGAAAAAGAAAGCAAGAGAGAACTGCAGAGGGCAATATTCGGGTGAGCGGGAAATGAGTTACTCACATACCTATAAGATGCAAACTCAATCCACTTTATTATCAGAAAGCTGCTTGTTATATACCCCTTTAAGTTTAGTATACATGTCCACATACTACGAAGCTAATTACTATTGGTTAATAGCTACTGTTCACACGTTGACCTCTGTCTCACTGGTTCGTTCTTATCTTGGTTCAGGTTCACTTCCTTGCCATTAAGTCCTGTTTTCCAGCTCGCATCCATCTTCTTCGATTGCTGTTTATCACTTTGCCACATAGCCACATTCTTTACTGTAGCTTATCTTTTCTGGCACGTAACTGAGAGCGGCCTAACTGTGGCCTAGCCAGTATCATAGCCATGTAAGGCCCCAACAGAGAACAATTGTGATAGACATGTCTTTCTGGTCTATAGTGACTTCTGGTATTAATATCTCTTGGATAGTAATAGAAGTAGCTAACATACTGTCTGTGTCTCTCAAGTGTGCCTAGAGTCACATAATAGCCTACAGTGTGCCTGCTAGTGTCCTGATTTGAGGTTTCTATGTCAGCAAGAAAGCTCCCATTGAATTTACTGATGTGGAAATAGGTCAGTAGCCCTTTAGAGGCAAGAAGAACATACACTGTCTAACCAATTCCATTTCAGAGGTTGATATGTGTTCCCACTCAGAGGTTGATATGTGTTCCCACTCAGATAAGGGATGTGCTAGTTGAAGATGTGTAGAAGATGCTGGACAGTTTATTTTGTACTGTTACATGGAAGGTTTCTCTGAATTACAAACCTCAATCAATTTCTTTTGATTTCTTTGCAAAAAGTGCTATGGAAGAAATAAATGTCCATATGTTCAAATTGCTACTCTATGTATACAGTTTACAATATTTTGAAAACTTTGTGAGTTTTTAAATTTTAAACCTAATTCAATTTAGTAGGCTTAAAAAAAGAAAAAAAAAAGAAAAAGATAACTTAGTATGTGGTAAAGAACATATGCACAGACTGAATGAAGAACTTAACTTGCAGATCCTGTTTCTCACTTCACTGTCACCACTACAGAATTGTCTACTGTGGGTAGAGGAGAACATTTATTTACTGCAGAAAAGAACAAGAAATAGTAGAATTACACTTTTTGTTAGTTCTTGGGAGACCTAGATTCCTGGAATAGTCAAACTTTTCTGTGACAGTATGTAACTCCAGAGGTGACTTGGAGATTGAGGTGGATTGACAACTGGCTGACTGGCAGAGCTCAGAAGATTGTGATCAGTGGTGCAGAATCTAGTTGGAGGCCTGTAAGTAGCGATGTTCCCTAGGGGTCAGTACTGGGTCCTGTCTTGTTTAACATCTTCATCAATGACCTAGATGTAGGGATAGCATCCACCCTCAGCAAGTTTGCTGATGATACGAAGTTGGGAGGAAAGGCTGGCACACCAGAAGGCTGTGCTGCCTTTCAACGAGACCTGGACAGGCTGGAGAGCTGGGCAGAAAGGAACCTGATGAGGTTCAATAAAAGCAAGTGTAGAGTTCTTCACCTGGGGAGGAATAACTGCATGCACCCCTACAGCTTAGGGGCTGAGCTGCTGGAGAGGAGCTCTGTGGAAAAGAACTTGAGTGTTCTGGTGACAGCAGGCTCACCATGAGCCAGCAGTGTGTCCTTGTGGCCAGGAAGGCCAACAGTATCCTGGAGCGCATTAATAAGAGCATGGCCAGCAGGTCGAGGGAGGTTCTCCTGCCCTTCTACTCTGCCCTGGTGAGGCCACATGTGGAAGAGTGTGTCCAGTTCCAGGCTCCCCGGTTCAAGAAAGACAGGGATCTTCTGGAGAGAGTCCAGCTGAGGGCCACAAAGGTAATTAGGGGACTGGAGCATCTGCCTTACAGGGAGAGGCTGAGAGAGCTGGGACTCTTCAGCCTGGAGAAGAGAAGTCTAGAAATACCTGGAGCATGGAGGCCAAATGGATGGGCCAGGCTCTTTTTGGTATTACCCAGAGGCAGGACAAGGGGCAATGGGCAAAAACTGGAACACTGTAAGCTTCACACAAACTTAAGAAAAAACTTCTTTACTGTGAGGGTGATGGAGCACTGGAACAGGCTGCCCAGAGAGGCTGTGGAATCTCCATCTCTAGAGGTGTTCAAAACCTGCGTGGATGCTTTCCTCTGCAACCAGTTGTAGGGACCCTGCTTTGACAGGGGGGTTGGGCTAGATGATCTCCTGAGGTCCCTTCAAATCCCTGTGATTCTGTGTACCTGATATTTATCCACAAACATTCGGTCAAATACTTCCCTTATGTTGTCTCGTTATGTTTGAAAGAAGCAATTCCCCACTTTCTTTATTTCCTCCTTATTTATCTTCCTCTCCTTTTCTATATAAATCTAGAAATGTATGGGAGTTATCAGACTGAAGGATATTTTGAATTCAGTATCATACTGCTAATCCTAAATACCATTACATTTTAAGATAGAAGTGATTGCCCGTATGAATAGCTCTTTAGTCAGATAGCTTGCAAAAATTTTACTATATCAGAACTGAAGTTTCTTTTCTATTGAGAGAACTGGAAGTCTCTGAAATATTTATGCTTAATTTTGCACTCTTAGAGTGAATCTGATAACTTCTGGAAACATTCAGCTTTGCATTAAGACATGTTACCACTTTTAATAGAGTGATTTACAGCGTAAGGGATACCTGCTCTTATGATCTCTTAACTAGTTTAATTCCAAGGTCTTATACAAAATCTATGTGAGAATAAGGGTATTTTTGTTTATACGAAATATTTGTATATATTTGCTCCAAACTATCCATAAAAGGCTTGACTAATGTGGGTCTGTCTTGCTTTAGTGTTGGCTTGTACTTTTTTAAAAGTCAAAATCAATCTTGAAATCCTGCCGAATATATAATACCAATGAAGCTTGGTCTGTTAAGTCTTAGTAGTTTTTGTTTACCTTCAGGAGCTATCTTTTCAGGGAAGACTCTCTCTGATACTAACAAGCTCAGTAACAAAGGAAATTGCCTGTTGTACAAACAGAACCCTGACTCTTTTTCCTGGTCTGACATGCTAATACCTCTTAAACATAAAGCTATCTCCCATTTAACTTCCATGAGCCCACTTTTCCCACAATTTAAGAGTATTCCCAGCTAATAACACTCTTGTAAAGCAATTCTGGGAAATATGTTAGGCAAAACCCTTAAATCGGTGCCCAAGACAAAAAAAAAAAAAAAAAAAGTCTGTGTTCCTTCCCTCCTTGTGTTGGGCTGTATGATGGGGCTATTGGAAAGCTTTTGTACTTAATGGTGTGCTAAAAATAAGCCTGCTTTGGTTTCTGATTTCTGATCTCCAATCTTGCTCTTTCTTGTCCCAAATAGATAATAGGTAATATAGCCACTCCTCTTCTAAATGTTATCATTCTGATAACGACAAGCACTAAACACTGCACAGTTAATAAGAAAACAAATACTTCTGGATTCTTAGAAGATTTTGTTAGTGTTCTGAAAATAAGGGATGAGGTCAAAATCGGGTAATAATAATTAAAAAAATACTAACCAAAGTAGATTTCTTATAGAAAAAAAAAAAATTGGTAATCACACAAGAATACAAAAACAAGTCAAATACATATTTTGAGATGTCAGTGTGCTTTGATGTTGAACAGTTTCACTTAAAAAATTATTTAATTTAATGTCCATAATTTACCCTTCATTATTTTATTTTTTTACTTCTGTTGCATTGATAAGTGACTTATAATAAAAAAGTCAATATTGGGTTGTTCTTGTCAACTGTCACAACGTATACAAAATATTCTAGAGAAGGAAGGAAATGCATCTTATTCACACCAGTTTTGAAGGACAGTGCAGTAAGAATGTATAGGGGGGTAGGCAGTCCATTTAATATTAGAGATCTCACATGCTCAAGCAGTTTCCAGTCACTGTCTTCACAAAGTTGAATTTTTTTGACTCAGTTAAAACAGAAAGACTGAAAGTCATAGAAAGAAACACAGCAGATATCAGTACTAATCAGTATTCAGAGGAGGGAAATGGACTCTGAAAAGGAGAAAGAAAATCAACCTGAAGCCATATTTTTGATAAGAGGCCACCTTGACTCTCTGACAAGTACAAAGGAATCTTTGTGTCATGTGAAGTCTCTTCAGAGCAATGCTTCTGAAGTAGTGAATTTGAGAAGAACCAGGGGACACCAGTCTGGAGATCACGTAGAAAATGAATTATTCATTTCCCAGCTTGTTAAAATCTTACTATCAGTCTTAGGTACATGATCTTCAGCACTTGATTGGTTTGATGAACTGCAAGAAAGCAACCCCTCTAATTCATATTTTGAACTGTTTTGTGGGTTTTTTTGACTGAACTTGATCCTTGAGAGGAAAGGATGAGAAGGAAACAAAAACCTATCACAGAATTTCTAAATTTATTTGAAGATTTGTAGAACACTGCTCTCCAGCTGATCTGGCACAAACTAGTGCCTTTCTCTGCTGAAGCAGGGGGTGGGAAGGATGTTGGGGGAAGGAAAGGGAACTAGAAAGGCACAAGCTGGTGCCTTCTTAGATTGTGTTATGTTATAAAAGACTATTAAAATCAAATTAAGGCTTTATTAGGTCTGAAATTGATCTCAGTGGCTTAAATGTCTCATTCCGAAGAGACACTGGGTTTGCAGCAGTGAAAGAATGGACTAGAGGACGTGTTCTCTCAAGATAGAAAAAATCTGTAGTTTGCAAAGATAACTAAATGCACAGCAGAGAATTCAGAATCTACCAATGTTTTTCTCACCAGTCTTCTTTGACTTTGACAGTCAGCTTTAATTTGGTGGCCTTCAAGTCCTCTGGAAAGTGACAGATATCTGTACTGATAGACCATTTATGTATAAATACATAGATATAAATGTATATATTAATCCGAAAGCCTACAAATAGTTTTGAAAGTATGCACTAGTACTTCGTACTGTTACTGGATGAAAGTATTCTCATGCTTGATAGTAGTTTGGGGATATCCCTGCATTTTGCTTCATTGTAACATACCCCCCAGTAAGGCAAAGAGTAGTGCTGCTGCAGAGTGAATGCCCAGGCATGCGTATATCTCACTAGCACATTTTAACAAATATTTTTGATATAACAGTTCTGTAGAAGTTTGAACTCTGGTAACAAAACTGTAACTCCTTCAAATAAAATATTTATTGACTTATTCTATGGTTCCTTCATATATCTTTTTCTTTTAGATGCCTGATTATTTCTTATTTAATGACCTGTTTAGTACTACATACTCCTAAAGAGGAGGAATGAATGGGTAGAATATAATGGTGAGCTATGTACCATGTTTATTTGAAAACTTGTACCTGCCCAAGGCACAAATCTGGCTTTCTTTTCCATTAGGTGAATAACGGATAGCTTAGCTCTTGTACACCACCACCACCTCAAAAAAAAAAAAAAAAAAGGGGGGGGGGAGAAGATAACAAATACCAGCTGTTTCATCTGTTTCTGTTTTGAGACCATGATGTGATCATTTTCAGGTTTATTATACCTCCTGTAAAGCACTATTGGTTTCACTAAAGTATCCTTTTCAAGTATGTGCCTAAAAAGCAATGGTTTTTCAGTACCCGTTGCTAGTTTGTAATATTTAGGTTTGAAAGTGTCTGCTATTAAAAAGTAGCTGATGCAACTTAATGTGAGAGAAAGAAAGGAATGGATGATGATGTCTTGAGATTACTAGGAAATTTCAGATTTCTTCAGATAGGGATGCATGAGGAGAGGGAAGGCAAGAAAAAGTGTGAGGTATAATGCCTGTTTGCACCCTGGTACTTTCTTAATACTAGAAAGACTTGCTAGACTGGATCAGCAAGTATGAGCTCCTAGTACTGCATGTGTTAGACATCAGGGCCAGTATTAAGGTTCACTAAATTACTGGCTCAGTTTGATTGTAACTTCAGAGAGTTAAATCTCATACAGGATTTTGTACACTTAACTGGAATAAGGAGTTCATGCCTGTATGCTGGTGTGCTTACTAACTTTAGTGAGGACACCAGAAAGCTGTTCCACCAGGGTAAGGAATTTTGGATTTAATAGGACGTTCTTGGAAACGGTACATTATTCTACAAAATGGATACAGAAATAGTAAATTTCCTTAATTTCATTTTCTTAGACAAGAAGTAAATTCCTATTTTAAATTCCACAGATTAATGTTTACTAGAACTTGATGAGTAATGAAAAGTTTATTTGAAAATATTTTTTGCAAAAAAAAAAAAAGAAAAAGAAAAAGAAATAGCCAAAAATACTACTGTGACAATTAATCCAGACTTGTATTGCACAGATAATGCTATTAAAATAACTGTAGTTGTTGCTTCCTCTCCCAACAGGTCTTAATTTTCCTTCATCTTGTCCCAATCTAAAATCTGTGGAAGCCAATAGAAACAGTTTCTTTAAATTCAGTGTATTTACTTTTCTATTCAACATTTGTCACCCTTTGCTATGCATGAAGAGATGGCTTGTGCTCAGTTCTTGCTGATTACTCTCCTTGGCCATGTAGGCTGTGTCTTGGTTGGCCAATGTAAATCTTACAATTTTAAGTACTATGACTCCCCCATCACATGCACACAGCTTTGTTTGCTATCAGAATTTTCCACTTCATCTTTGTACGGGGTTTTTTTGCCTTGCACACCTAACATGTATTTGTATTTGTTGCCATTCTTAGATCTTAGCCGCAAACTACAGGTTTTTGTCACTTCTGTGTTGCTCTGGCTGACTTCTGGAGGCAAGGACAGAGAGTTTAGTGCAGGTTTTCTTGTGTCTATGCTTAAGCTGTAGGTGTCTGCCAGACAATTGCGCCCTTTCTTACTAGTTTTCAGATGATTTTTACAGTTTGTGGATTGAAGAGTTGATTGATTTAACAAAGAATGCTTAACTCATCTGACTGAAAACTGAAGTTCATAATACATTTGACAACTTTTAGCATAAGTAAGTACATTTACAATCAGACACTTCTATAAAGATAATGATTTTTCATTATACCTGAATTGGTTTATAATAATGCTATCTTCTTCCTATGTTATAATTTCTTCCTTCTCAGTATTTTCGACATATACATGAAACTGTGTACTTCTTACAATGGGACTGCTGAAGCTAAATGTTAGAGTTGTGTCTACATCAATGTTTCCATACGATACAAGAAGGCTATGCAGAACAACCAAGTCTCATTTGTATGATAACTGGGAACTAACCAGCATGTTCATCTTCTCCACTCAAGGTCTATCTCTGAGCACTTGTACCTTAGTTTAGAGAATGGACCATAGTGGAACAGAAACCTTTGCATATAATCAGTTTTGTTTGTTCATTTCTATATTGCTTACGTGTGTTTGTGTTACAAACTAATACTTTATTTTTTCTTCATAATTTATTCTTTGGTATTTGATAATGTTGATTTGTTACATATCATTCTACTTAGTTTAGGTTTTTAGGCCTTATATGGGCTGTCAAGAAGGAATGTCTATAAGTATTGAGGTTCTAATTTTAAAAAAACGCCACAAAAACCAAACAAAAAGCCCACCACAAATAACCCACAAAAAAATTACACCCAGAACCCCACAACTTCATCTGTTGATAAAATTGAGTGGTTAATCAATAGAAGCTCTTTAAAACTATAAATAGGAATAGGTAACCTTGACAATTCACTAACTCAACTGAAATAAAAAACAAAAAGGAATTATAAAACCTTTCTCAACAAGTCAAGAAAGAGAAGGAAACTGCTATTTATTTAGAGCATGGAGTATAATGTATAAATACTAAGTTTTAAACATACTGTGATCTTTTGGTCCAGTTGATATCCAAACTTCTGAAGTTTAACTAGGATGAAGTTCAACTTCATTGCTTATGTATTTCTGTTGTGAGATAATGAAATAGTTAGAGAAAACTTTCATTTCTGTGCATTGATTGTATTTTCCCATTCTACTTGACATCTGCAGTTTCATAATTAATATACTATATTATGTATATTTCAATCATCAACTGTTTTGCATAACTCATCCTGTTGGAATATTTTAATTCTGGAATGGGATTTGACATTTCAACATGAGATTAGTAGACGGATAATGCATCTGGAACAAAATTTAAGGATATGTAGCTGAATTAGTGCCTAGAGGAACCAAGTGCATGTTTTACTAATGCTAACTTGCCAATTTTTGTCTTTAAAAGTGTATTTATACAACTTGTGCCTAAGCCAGGCAAACTGCATCACAGTGTTTGAAACACAATGTTAATTCTAAAGGAACTTACTAAAAACAAACAAACCAACAAACCCCCTAAAAAACCCCAAAACTACAACAACAAAAAACAATCTACAAACCCAACCCCACCACCCCCCCATAAAAACTGAAACCCAAACCCCACAATAACAACAAAAGCATCAAAAAACTCCAACCCCCAAAACTTTAAGATTACCTAAGGTACAAGAAGGAATGGAGGATGGAATAGGCAGGTATGGAAAGACTGTGATGTTTTAATCCCTTTTGACTTTTGAAGTATTTAGCAGAATCTTTTGCTGACTCTGGTTTTCATCGGTGCTCATCCATGAGTTTCATTAGCTATAGGTGTTCCAGTCACAGTAGCAGGGCAAGTCTTCTACAGTACGGAAAATATATTACAGGAGGCTCTGCATATGAATAATGCAAAGGGTTTGAGTGGTTCAATGAGGAGGAAAAAAGGCAATCCAAATGGATTCTTCAACTTACAAGTTTTAGGGGTCACTTCTAAAGATTTCACCCTAACAAATTAGTTGCATTTAAGAGCCTAATAAAACTTAAAGCTGCACCACTAGACTGCCTCTGCTCTTGGTACAATGGTTTATTTTAAAGCATTTAAACTGTACCAGTCAAGTAAATTACATACCCAAGAAATACAACTGACAAGTACATTGGATGGAATATAGTCTGAGCTGCTTTGAATTTTAACCACTGTGATATGCAGTACATCAGAAACTTTATAATGAAAAACATCCATTTCCTTTTGGTGAAATGTTCACATTCCTTGGAACTCTGGTTCCAATGTGTCCTTTCACTCTGAAATCATTTGAGAGGAGACACTGATAACTTCTCTTTTTTTTTTTTTTTTTTTTAATCTCATTGCATTCTTTCTTGGCTTGTTAGTTTTCATATTGATTTTTTTTTTTCTTTTTTGGAACCTGGAGAGAAAAATGGAATCTCACAGAAAAATTAATGGGAAATATTTATAGTTTTAAGAGCTCATACTGAAATACTATGTTTAGATAGGCTAGCAGCAGAGTGGATTTTAACCTCTCATTCCTTGTTTTTCAGATTATGCATAAAGAAACTGATCTGCTTTAGTACAGTACACAGTATGATTCATAAAATATGGTACTTTGCTTTTTCAGGGGTTGCTAGCAATCTCAGCTGCTGCTTCACAGTAGTTACCAAATTACTTCGGAATTTCTTAAGATTACTGAAATATCATAAATAAATATTTCATATACAATATTCATTTTAGTATCAGTTTTACTGTAATGCAGGAAGCTGGCATGCACAATGGGACAATGAGTTCTTTCAATTGGCAGTAAAGGAGGAAGAAGACAACAAACAAAAAGGGTCATTTAAGCCTTACCTGGGACTTTTGGATACCATTTCACACATTGGCTTTAATACCTAACTTTATTTTGATCTCTCTCTATGGTTGCCATCATAACAGAAGGCCAAAAGTCACTATAACAAAGATATAATGACATTCCAAAATGCACTCTCTGGGATCTGACTCTAAACTACTACACTAAAAGCACGAGCCTGAATAAAATAGCCAATTTACAGAACTACAGAGAGTTCTGTAGAATCTGTAGAATCCATAGACTACAAGAGTATATGGATTATTTTAGCTATTAGATGAGTACAGAGATATTGGTACTAGAACAGCTTGAATGTATGTGATGAAGACACGCAACTGAGGCAGCAGTAAGAGCAGCAGCTTGAGCTTAAGCCAAAATGAACATAAAAAAAACCCTTTAGTTTGTATGTAATATCCTGATCCTCTTTCTACTGATTTCCTACCCCGTTACAGAAAAGAACAATACTGCAGAACTTGGTTCCTTGTTCTTTTTCAATAAGAATTAATGATACTAGATTAATGGTAAATTTTAGTGTTGAGTGTCATAAGTCTGATGCTCTAAAGTGGCCAAAGGGCAGGCGAGGGGTTGGAGTAATTCATAATTTTAATCCTATATGGCTAGGCTGAAATCACAAACAGTATTTGATAATGTGGTAAAATACAAAGGCCAGGCTGCACCTTGTCCAGAAAGGCATCTGTGAAGATATCTGATACTAAGATGCATTTACTTGACCAGATGTTTTGCTTTTTTCAACCAAAGTATTGCAGAGGAAGTTTTGGGGTACTTTGAACACTTCTAGAGAAACAGAGAAGTGCTTTGTAATTTATTTCTTTTAAACTAATACAAAAGGCATGAGATGTGGGAAAGTCAAGAATTCCTTGTTTCAGCCACTGTTCAGATGAAGACCACTGACCTCATTTGTATCCTAGGCCAGTGCTAAAATCATCAGACTTAAGGAAGATAAGCTGAGGTTCTCTCCTTACAGCCCTCTATCAGGAAGAGCCAGAAGAAGATGAGAACTTGGAGAAAACCTTAGACTTTTTTTTAAACTATCAACACATTACTGGAAATTAAATGAATTTTAAGAAGGCTGCAGCATTTTCAATTTCAAAAAACTCAGCATTCTGAAGAAAAAGTTTTCTTTCTCTGGAGAGTTCTCAAATAGATGGTTGCTCTTCAGCTTAGTCATCAGCCAGGAGGTGGCTGCAGAACTGATCAAGCCTGAGGCCCAAGTCTCTTTCCCCCTCCCCGGTTCATAGAATAGAATCATAGAATAGTTTTGGTTGGAAAAGACCTTTAAGATCATCAAGTCCAACATTAAGCCTAACACTGCCAAGTCCACCCCTGAATCATGTCCCTAAGCACCACATCTACACACATCTTTTAAGTACCTCCAGGACTGGTGACTCCACCTTGTCCCTGGACAGCCTGTTGCAACACTTGACAACCCTCTCAGTGATGAATTCTTTCTTCATGTCCTCTTTAGAGGCCATTTTCTCCTATCCTATCATTTTTCACTTGGGAGGAGACTGACACCCACCTTGCTACAACCTCCTTTCAGGTAGTTATAGTTATAGAAAGGAGGTTCCATATACACATGTGTCTGTGTCTGCAAGAACTCACTCACTGCAAAGTAAGGGTTGCTTTGGACAACTGAATCATGATCCTTTATGCTTATTGTTAAATGCAGATGATTCACTGGATGTCATAATGGCAATATTTTTGCTTCTGCTTTACTTTATCCATCTGCCTGGATCTCCTACTTTGTGGTTAGTTACAAAAATTTTGCAATATCAACATGCCATTTTCCTTGTCCCTTATTTGTTGCTTAGGATTTTCTTTGGCATTTTTTTTTTTTCTCTCAGTCTTAGCTGAGTCTAAGAACTGTATGTCAAAGATCATACGGCTAATCAAATATATAACTGTCTTCTGCCTCTTGCCTGTATCATTCAACAAAACAAAGAATTTTTTTCTTCAAGTTGGCAAACCTTGGTATTACTTTTAGGATCCAGGAATCTGATTCAGAAAAACATTAATTAAGATAGTCAGTCCTTCATTATTTCAATTGAATAATAAGATGGTGATTGAACTCCCCCCACCTCCTTCCCTTGCTGTTTTATATAATGAAAAATGTAATATTGTTAATGAAAGACAAAATGAATGGGAAAGTACTTACACCTGTGTTTGTGATAGTATTAAGAGCTTTATGAAGGTGGAAGCCTCATTATTGATAAAATTCAACTGATTTGTATTTAATAAAATGCTTTTGTTCTGTAGCTTAATTGTAGTTTTAATCATTTTTGAGACATCAGGCTTATTGAATGTTATCTATACTTACTGTTCTCAAGAAATTACTAATTAAGAAGACAGTGTGACCCTTTTATTCAAGGCTAAATTCTACTCAGTTAACAGGAATCGTTCCCTGATTAAATTTACCTGTTTTAATCTGAGATCCAAGACTCTCTGATTTATTCTACTAGCAACAGAAGGTAGGAATTGCACCTGCTTGGACCATAAACTGACACAGCTAAACTGATAAATTATATTTAAGGAACATATTTTAATTTAGTATTTTTATGAATTTTCTTTTTTCTTACAAATACCATGCCCCTGTTTCATTCTGTACCATGTACTCTACCATGTAACACAGCTGACATCATATGATGAGAAAACTAGCTATATCAGCTTTTTAATGTAGATGAAATCATTAGGTTTTAAAATTTGTCAGAAATCTTGAATACATAAAAAGCAAAACCATCCAAAGAATATAAAACGGGAGATTTTTAAAGGATTTTTAAAAAAAAATATTTTTACTTTTAAAAGTTAATTTAGTGTAAGGAGCCAAGTCTGTTCTGTGTAAGCAACTTCAAGGGATTACTGCTTTGTATTGTAAGTGGACTGTATAAGAAATTGGATCCTGACTTCCTGCTGTAATCCTTTTTCTAAATGCTGTTATCAGCTCTGCAAGACTAGATGTTTACCAAATAGATAATAAAAACTACAGTAAGTGCATGTACAAGGGTGTCTTAGGACACACAGGAAGGAATTTGTGCTTCCGTGGTGCATCCTGCTTACAACATTTCTAGAAGACAGTTACAAATGCAGTGGTTTTGGAAGATTTTTACCCCTTGGATGGAATGAATAACAGACAGAAACATTAAAATACTAGAGAATGCATTTAATTCACTTTATAGCTGTCTTCACTCTCCTTTGCTATCCTCAGGCACTTGCAAAACTGAAAATCTGGCAAAAACCTTTGTCTTCAGGAAGAGCAGTTATGAACAATTCATAACTGCTCATTAGCTTGAGCTCTTGAACTCCATTAAAACGCTTCCTTAACATTTCATGAAAAAATCAAAGAAGAAATGAGACATTAAGGAAAAAAATAGCGTGAATTTGAAGTTATTAATATCTGTTGAGCTCAAAGTTTAAATTACAGTAAAGGGAAAATAGAAGATGGAATACACTCATAGTGCATCAAGGGACTAGCAAAAGAGAAGTACGGGGAGCACAGTATTTGATATATGACTAGAAACGAGGTTCAGAAAAACCAGTAAGTATACAAAGATATACAGTTTAAAAATAATGGCACAAGGGGAGCAAAGTAAAACCAAGAGAAGAGAGAAGTAATGATCCAAGCCTTTCTGCTTAAATTTCAGCCAAGTATGTAAATACTGTTGCAAGCAGTTGTGCATAAAGCAATATGTTTTGGTTTTGCAGTTCGGTTTCGTGTTTTTAGGGGCTTTTTTTTGTTTTGTTTTCCCTGTGGGGATGATGGTGTGTTTTATTTTTGGTGTTTTGGTGTTTTGTTTCTGAAGTTATATTTGGCCTTAGACATGAAATGCTTCAAGTTAACAGGATCTTAAACTTTAATGTTATTTTTAGAAACTCTGTGTTTGTGTGTGTGTGAGTGTTTGCTTTTCAAGCGTAGTACTGAACACTTGAGTAATTTTTCATTTTTATCTAGAGAAAGGCAAGATGTGTAAAACCAAGTTATGGAATCCAATATGTGGAGGTTACCTGTTTTGGATAGGATGCTTGAGTACGACGTAGGCTGTGCTTAGATTTGGAATTAATATTTACATTTGCTACATGAAGTAGCTTGACCTACCAGTGGAGTGCCGAGTCTGGACTTTCTCCATTTTTATACCTGCTTTAACTAAGGAGCTACTTGAAAATGTATTTTAATATCCAAAGCTTATAAGTCACATCGTGTTAAGGTCAAGTTTTATTTGAGACTAATTCAAAGTGTAGATTGCTATTCTGATCTAATAATGGAAAGCCAGGCTATCTAGTTATGAGTTGTTCTTACTGACAAAAGTCAACAGTCACCATTCATCCTGACTTCGCAGGGTTCTAATACTCATGGAGATACTAGTTCATAATCAGTACATTTTATAAAATATGAGAAGGATGTTCTAAATTTCTTACATTTGAAAGATGGAAAAGGTGAAATATTCAGACTGCAGACATGCTTAGAGGTACAAAAAAAATTTATGTTTGTCCAATGAAATATATTAAAAATTAACCTTTTAAATATGGTCTGTCTGTAAATTGACTTGACAAACTACTGATGAATACAATGTAATAATTACAAAGAATACAGAATAAGAGTGGGGTTTTTAAAAATGACATTAGAGTGTCGCATCATTTTTCCTTATCTTTATATAGTAATTGAGATACTACTAATGTATCCATTTGCATGATAAATAATGCGCCTTCTTTCTCATATTGCTAATAATCTGACTTCTAAAATTTATCTTAAACAGCAAGTACATCTGACCCTATATCAAGGTGCTCATATTATTTGAGTGTTACAGTAAGAAAAATGATCACAGAAATATTGCTTTTTCCAGTGTTATTCCCTGTCTGACCGTCCAGGGAAAATGCATATTACCCTCCTGAGACGCTGAGAATATAGATGAGAAAGCTAGAGAAATAAATGTTAATGCACCAGAACACTGCATAAAGGACTAGAGGAAGGTGGAAAAGTGTGACATAGTTTTAAAAATGGATTTAGAAAGCATGATTTCATGCCAGCACCATGATTACTGAGAGGTTTCCTGCTAATTCATTTTTCAGGTTGGATTGAAGGAGGCTTGAGGATTTTATATTTTTTATGTTGAAGTTCTCATATAAAAAGATAAGGTAGGAAAGAGGCCAAAAATACAACAGAGGCAAACATGCATATATTTTTGCACTGCCTTCATGACTATTGGCAGCAAGATTTATCTGAACATTTAACAGCTCTAGTTCAGAAATGCAGAATTTTTCCTTTCATTATATTTTGAACTCCACCAGGGACCAGAGTTATCTCACTTCCACTTTTGTTCTCTCCAGTTACATATCCAATCTACTTTGCAATTGATTGGTGTTTTAGACCATGACTGTGTTTAATTGCTTGCACAGATAATTAGGTGATAGATGCCTAGATGCTGTGCTTTTAGAAACTTAGGAATGGGCGAGAAAATACTGATTTTGAGTTCACATTGTGGTTTGTTTGCCTAATAATAGACAAACTTCCAACTTGTCTCATAAAATGTCTTCTAGCTTGTTCCATAGTTTAATGAGCAGGTTTTAACCTCCTTTTCATTTTGCATGACTTCAGTGAACACAGTAAAGCAGAATAGAATGTAAGTTTAGGTGATATCTAGTCTGGAGTTTCCACTCCAAATCTAGTATGCAGCATTAAATTAATTAAATAATAACAGGTGGTGAGGCTGATCTAGTTGTCTCAGGGTTTTTCTTCCAAATAATAACTATATTTGATTTATTTTTTAAAATTAAATTATGACAGGTAAGTGTATATGTTTCTTAATGCAATCTATTTACGATTGCACTCATGTTCTAGTAGATTTTCAGCTTTTCTGTCCAAACTGTTCTCTGCAGATGTAACAAACTGTTAAATATTGTCTGGAGTAAAATCTGAACACGGGACCTGTGTTCTTGTTCTGTCACTAGCTGTTTTATTGTAAATCTTTCCTGGTTCCTGCAGACAGAGGAAGAGCTGAGGAACTTCTTAATACAGTAAAGATTAAAAGATAGAAGAGGATAATATATGGAAGAGAGAAATTGAAGAAAGTGGAGATGTGATTAAAAATAAGTGAGTAAAGAGAGGAGAGGAAAAGGAGATTCAGCGGTTGGGTTTTGTTTGTTTGCTTTTGTATCTGTTTATCTGTTTAAAGTGGATTTAAAATATTCAAGATCCTGTCCAGGAGATGTGCTGGGATCTTCTAAGCAGTCTGGATCTGTTTCAGTCTGATGCCTCTCAGAACTATAACATGCTCCTGGAAACCATAAGCCTAGAGATGGAAATTTCCTGTAAACATATTTCAACACTCCCTAAAGCATTTGTCATTCAGAATACAGAGCTCCTAGAAACAGCATAAATATTTTCATTATTAAAAAATTAATCGATACTGAAATCACTCCAATGAAAAAGGGAATATTCCTAAATCTATCTGTGACAGTAGAACTGCTAAGCCAAAATAGACATGAACCATGGAGCTTAAATACCTGAGTAACCATTCCCTTTCTGAGCACTGTAGTCTGTCTCGCAGTGCTCTGGGACTTCTGATGTCAATCCTAGCTGAAAAGAGAGAAGATGAAGGAAGAAACTATGTCGGTGTTTAAAAAAACCAACCAAACAAATACAGTGTTTCAGTTCAGGTTCAGTATAATTTTTATGTTATTCATATCAATATTTTTCTTGTTTTATTCATCCTATATTCTTTTTCTCTCTTCTTAAAGTTTAGAACAAGCACTGCTGATGGAATATCTGAGGACTGTACCTATTTTTCCTTAAAATGCTGCCAGTATTTTATTGTAAAGTATACATATTTCTACTTTAAAACACACTTTGTCATACACTTGAATGAATTGTCTTATTTTTTTTCCTAAATATCTGGTAGATAAATGTGCTGTGCTCAAAAAGGACAGGACAATTTCCATTTGTTTGTTTTGTTGTTTGTTTGGTTTTGTTTTTTTTAAGTGAATGTGCAGGAGGTTACTCTGAAGGGTCTAATCTTTGTGGTTAACTAGTACAGTGGAAAAGAGAAGCAGGCAGTTGTGATCCCACAGCTAAAAGGAAATAATTCTTTAGTGTGAAATATAAATCTTTATGAGACAGCATGCATGATTTTTTTTCCACTTGGTCTTGAAAATTAAAAGTGAAATGATAGAGTCTGAACTATAAACAACTAAGATAAATTAAAGTGTAGTTAGAAGAGCAAAATTAAGAAAGAAGAACAATTGAATGGTAGGGCTTGGGGTGCTTTCAGAATCTCAGCAAAAGTGAAAACTAAATCCTTGGAAACAAAAACTAGCCATACTGTTTGCCTACTGGTAGCATTGCATAGTAGTTATTTTCTATAGATCTGAACTAAAACTCCCTGTGGTAAATCGAAGGATGGAAGGAGGTGGGTCATATTAAGGTAGCCCTTGGAGCTCACTGAATTGAATAAATTGAAGTTGATGAGATATGTTTTAATGTAACATGAAGAACAGACACCTAGCTGATCACTCCGAGGAAGGAATTTTTTTTTTTTAAGATACTAAAAAAAATACCCTTAATTTCATCCATTTTTGTCTCTGATTAAAGTCACCACTAAGTATCTTGCTTTGTGTTAGACGATGTGAAGCTGTTCTGTGCCAATGAAGAAGAAACAGTAGTGCAAAGGTTTTTGCAACCTGACAGAGGTTTTATTTGTTTCATGTAGGCTATCAGACACTAACCACTTTAAAATGCTTCTGATTTGGAATTCCTCTGTCACACTGTAAAAATATTAAGCTTGTTTTTTCTCCCAAGGATTTACTCATTAGTTCATCTAGCTTGTTGCCTCAGCTGCATTAGATCTGTAGTTCGTACATGTTCTACAGCTGAATGATTCATAAAAGATTATTAAATATGAACGTGCATGACAGAAGCCACTAACAAGCATGCTATTAGCTAGTCATTTGCATGCTTACTGTAAACTAGATTGAATAAGTTAAAAAAGAAAGCAGCAATGCAAGCAGATATGAGATAAGACATGCTTGAAATGGGGAGGGGGGAGAATCTACTGCTAAATAATGGTCATAGAAATAGAATTCTGATTGCAATTTTTTGTTGGTTTTTGCTGTGACTCAAAAAAAAAAAAAAAAGCACAAGTTCTTAGTAAATGGACAATATTCCCAAACAATTCTGTTCTAGCCTGGATAAATGAAAAACACTGATATTTGAAAAGTGATTAAAAATGGCATTCTGATTGTGACAATGTTATGCAAAGAAAGCATCACTTTATTCTGGTGAAAGCAATACGGGAAATAATTTATATTAAGTTCTACCATATTTCTAGATCTATGCAGTAAAAAAAAAAAGATAATCAGTCCTATTGATTATTTAATTACTGTTCTTTCCAGAAGGGGAAATGAGCAATAAAAGTGTAATTCAGTTTGGTTTGTGCTGCAAGACCAAACCATATACTGTTGACAAAATAGTATTGTCTAAATCCCAGCGTGTAGTTTGACTGGCAAAAATATTTATCATGTGAGAAAAAGCAATATGAAAGTGAGTAGATGATATGTGTTTTTATTTGTAATTAGGGTAAAAGCTGAGAAAATGCACATTTCTATTATTTGTGGGAGGGGTTTTTTTTCTGTTTTTAACTGATGATCTTTACTGCTGTGATGCTTTCTTGCCTCTTGACAATGTTTTATGCTGCCAGAAAAGCTACTGTTGTCTTCAAGGCAGCAAACAACAGAAAGGAACGAGTACTGCTGCACATGTACAGTACAAATTTAGAACTCTTTTTTTTTTTTCGCAATCCACAGTGCAAATGCTAACTGGAAAGTCAGTACCTTGACCTCAGATGAAATTCTGTACAGAGTATGTGCCCACCCAGGCTGTGGTGAGGAGATAACACAGACTGAAGTGGTAAGGGTACTGGAATGTAAAGCCAAGGAATTTAATATAAAATGCAGATTGGCTATAAAATATTCTGTGTATGAATGGGATATAGCTGAAAACTTTAGGGGTTGCTTGGTATGTTTCTTAAGGATGCTGAGATATGTATTGTTCTGTTAAAAATAGGTAAGCTTATCTATGGCATGATTGTACATTTTAAATCTGAAAGAATGCTTTAAGAGATATTGCCTTTTCTCTGAACAGGATTTGTTCAGGTGTTAGCCATATTAACAGGATATTGTGACATGAATTGTCCTATATAATGTATTTAACCATTCACTATAGGGCCCATTTGGTACTACAATAATTCTTCTTTAGAAGAACACTTGAGCACAACAGTAATCAAGGAAATCTCAGTCTGTTGCTGGTTTCCTGTGTGTTCACCAAATGGAAGACAAATTGAAGGGCAGCATTGCATTGTTACATGAGGTGGCATGAAATGTATCTGTACATGCATGACTTTAATTCCTAGGAAGCAACCAATAAAAGGATACAGCTACTCTTCCCTTAAAACACTTGTAGTATTACTTTATCCAAAAGTAATGCAATGTGTTTGTATTTTGCCTTCCTTGAAAGGCATGACCTGGAGAACAGAGTTTCCCAACCCATTGGAGTTGAAGAAAACTGTACATCAATGTCTTTCACCACTTTTTGTTTTTAACTAACTTCATAAAAAGTAATCTACCATTCTGCACTTTTTAAAAAGAATGCTATTCAGCTCAAATAAGAAGAAAAAAACCCCAAAACCATAGTGAGAGCAAAATCATGTGTTCTATATTAATACTTTTTCTCAGATAGAGGTAGAGCCTTTAGTTTTATAGAGACCTGACCTGAACCTTTAAGCTACAGAAGACTTTTTTTTTTTTTGCACAAAATTGCATTTGAATAGAAAAATATGTCTGCATTCAAACAAAACCAGAGATTATAATCAAATTATGCACATCCCATGAAAAATCATGCATTATTTAATTTGTGGCTTACAACTGTTTGAATAAATGAAATAAGAATTTAAGTTTAGTTCTAGGAGCAATTGTACATAATTAATATTTTCCACAGTCAGCGTGCCTCAATTCTTTCTGTGAAGCAACTTTGTAAAATCCAGAGGTATGAGAGCTAAGAATAAGTGTATTAATTTTGAAACTGAAAAGGAGTTAAACAAAGTCTTTATTTTACAATGTGGTAGATAAATCGTTACCATAATTATAGCATAAATGTGCAAGCCTAGCTCTGCCGTCTTGGTCACACTGGCTTAAGCTAATGCTACCAGTACTGAACAATGTTGCTCATGTGGGCTTGGGAACCTAATGTTAAAGGTACTCAAACTTAAATAAATAGATAAATGTACAGGTAAATAAATACATGTATAGAAATCTCAGACTCTTCTCCCAGGAATTGATAAAATAAATAGTTCAACAATTAGCCTTGAAGATTGCTTTACTGTTTATCCATGGAAAGCTAAGTTTGCTATATAACAAATGTTTCTCTTTTTTCTAGCTTTTGAAATTATTTGTAGGAAAACAGAAATACTTATGTACTTAAAGAACTTGCTTATGTTTTAGTCATTGTTATGGAAGGATGGATTAATTAGCGAGTTGCATAGGAAGATGCATGTGTGCAAAACAGCACTAGAACAAAGTTGGTACTAAACATAACTTGAGACAGGGGAAAAGGGAATGGCACTCATTTAGAGCAGTAACTCCTTGGGATAAAGGGTGTGAGAAAGAAAGAGGGGGATGGATGACTTCTTTGAGTCTAGATGCTGTTATTAGGAGATTTCTCCCGTTCTTGGTTATACCATTCATCAGTGTCAAGCTGGTAACTAGTGGTGCTTATTGCTAATAGTTATTGATCAGTGGAACTGACAACAGATTTATAACTGAACATGATTGCACAACTCCAGGCAAATGAAAATATCGCATCTCTCCTTCCCCTTTGTCTTCCAGTTCAGAAGTCATCTTTGTATTTTGCAGTAAATTCAACCCTAGTTTAGCGCAAGATAGCCATTTTAACCTAAACAAAATTACGTAAACTAAATTGATGTATCTCTAGCAAATATACAGTGATTCGGTTCGTAGTAACAAGACAATTTAACTTTCCCCGTAAATCATAAAACAAGAAAGAGAAATCACTGCAGTGACTCTTTCAAAACCTTATTTCTGGACAGGGTTACTCACATTGACCAGTAGAAAAATCACATTGCCACAAACATCAGTGTACAGTAATGTTGTCTACTTTGATGCTTTGCTTTTATATACACACACAAACAACAACAAAAAAAGAGGAACAAAATAAAGAAAAATAGTCTGTAGAGACATGACATAAAATCATGATTTGGGTAGACCTAATCCTTTCCTTCTTGTCAGATGGACAGAAAAAAAGCTGCATCTGCAGTGTCAAAAACTGTTCTCCAACATACAGATAGAAGACTGTATAATTTCAATGCTGAATCTGGGAGTTGGGGTTTTTCTTTGCAATGTGAACCAGTATGGACTGAGGTAACAAGAAAGTGAGTTTGTAGGCTGGCTTCTGTTGGGATGTCTATTTCAAATGTTGTTGATAACTTTTTGCGTTGTTCTGAAGACTTATTTCAGTCTATTCAGGCTAAGCAGCCACTTTGTAGTGTCCACATGAGTATTTGAATCTCTCTCGTGAAAAGGTTCTGAATTAGTTATCAACCTATCTGTGTACAAGTAGGTTAAATTGTTCCTTCCAAAGTACATTCCCTTGTACATGTTTAAAGCAAATGCTTCACCTGTCATTCTGCTGGCAAATTATGCAAAGCTAATCTCTTATGGACTTTTGAATAGTCTTAAAAGAACACCACACCTTTTCCTTAGTAACAAGAAGGCCTATCTATACTAATTTAACACATTTCATGCTTCTTTCCAATGCTTTCCAGATACTCCAACAGGATTTAATATTTTAACATCTTCAATATTTCTGCTATGGAACAGTTTGTTGTGATATTGAACAAGTTCCAAATACTGCATGTTTGTGTCTTGCCTTTTTAGTTTCTTTTTGGTAACAGTCTTGCATACTGCTGTTCACATCCTCTTCAGTCTGCCTTCAGTGACAGCAGCAATCTTGTTCCAGCTACTGTTGCATTATTTCACAGATCATAAGAGTTCTCACATGAACTGCAAGACCGAGCTGTGCTTCTAAATCTGAAACTTCCCTCCTGAACTTACAAATTATTGTTCTGGACTTGGTTAGTGAACATTATTTTTTTTTTTTTAATTGATTTATCTAATTAATCTGCTGGTCGTCTATTAATCGAGTATTTGGGATTAAGACACTTAAAATTAGCTCTCTACACACAGGCACGTAGCATACTCCTTTGTGTGCTAAGTATATCAGTTCCAGTTATAGTTGTCTAGCTGTATGAGATGACCTTATCTCCTGCTACTATTTCAGGGTGAGTTTTCAATAAATTCTGTGTTTGATCTTCCAGCTACATACAGATGTTTCAGACACACCCAGACATCTCAAATACTACTAGACCACTGTATTTATGTAACTGATGATCTTGTTCTGTCCAGAATTAGATATGTGGAATTTTAGGTATCTTCTCTGGGTATGAGGGCTGGGAGAAACTCCATAAGCTCTTGTGTTGGCTCTTGCAATGTATATACTGTTGTTCAAGCCCTCAGTATTCACCAGAAAGATCTAGGAACCTGTGAAAGTCCTAATGCATAATGGAGGTTAAAAAAAAGTTACAAAATTGTTCTGGCCAACTCTCAGAAAAATAAAATTGTATGATATAGCAGACATGGTTAATGTGGAAGGTTAGGTAGCGTTAATGTGAAGTAGTTCAAAATTTCAGGATTATTGTTATATAATAACAATCCTGGGTGAGTCATGGAGTACAGGTATGTTTGACCTTGAACAATCTCATCCTGTGCTACTAACAAAATAAAATTCCAATATTCACAGATAATATCTCAAGGGATTTTTTTGTTTGTTTTATTCCTCTTTCCAAAGAATTTCCAGAGAAACCTTCAAAACCTACTATCATTTACTGATGTGCTTTAACTATATTGACTTTCACAGAAACATTTGGTACAGAAGAAGGCTCAAGTCTTCAGCAGTTACTTAGGATCCTTCAGACTGAGGTGCAAATAAACAAGAGCTGTATTCTGGACTTTGTTAGCTTAAGTCTCTATATACAAGCTAAGTTACCTGCTAATATTTCTGAGAGTGAAGAATGGGAATAGGAATGATTTTAGCTTCTTTAAAGGGAGTAACTCTATTCCAGTGTTTTCAGGGTCCATAAAAGAGCTGTAACTCTGCCTACTCTTGTCTGAAGGAACTGATGCAGTTAATGTTCCTGAAGTGAACCTACCTGTAACATCAGTTTTTGATGCAAAAGCTGTAGGAGGAGTCTAACTCCAAAATCTCCCTTGACAGAAGAAAACAGACAGCTGCTTTAACTTTGTCTTTCATTGTACACAATCAAGCTAGTCCCTAGTGTAGTTGTGTTGTCATGGGCAAGGAAGAATACTTACTTCTGAAATACTACCAGTTTAGCTTTCTGTACTTAGTTTTAGCATAGAGCATTCCAGACTCTGGATTACAACTCTTTGTGGTTAAGATTTAGATTTAGGCCCCTACTTTACAGGTTAAAAGGACTTAAAACATTGCTTAATTTTCTTTGATGCTCACTTGAACAGGCAGCTGCACATTCAGATCCACAGTAAATACCAAGGTGTGCCCAAGTCTCATGGTGCCTTGACAAAACACAAGGGAAGAACAAAACAAAAAAATGTCTCCTCATGTGATTGACCTTGAAGATCTATCATCTCTCCTTCACTCCTTTGATTTTCAGGGATCCTATCTATTCCATGAACAAATCAGTGTGTTCTTCTGAAGCCCAGCGTTCTCTTCCTACTGCTTTCCTTCCTCACTTCCACAGTCTCTGAAACTCTACTCTCTTGTGATTATGACACCTAAGTCTGCCTTGCACTACAAATCGGCAGCCAGTTTCTTTTTTTGCACAAATAGCAGATGCATCAGAGCACCTCTCCGCACCTCTCCTGTTGGCTTATCGAGCTAGCACATAGCAAAAATAGTGTGTGATTAATGTTTTGGTCAGCACTCCCAGTGACACAGTTTTGTTATGGTTCTCAATGCAGCCAGAAACTCAACAGACTTAGCACTGTTAGAAATGCCTCAGCATGTTTAATGGGAAAGTTTCCAGATGTATGCAAATAGCTTATGGGCTTTAAAAGCAAAAACATTCACAGACTGTAACTGCTTCCAAGAGAGGGGAAGGTTCTCCCTGTATCCTGATGCTATAAATGAAGGGGCAGCCATTGACTCAGAGCAAAAGTGGTATCTTCAGTGTTAAAAAGTGCCTGTACTTCCATTAAAGATAGGCAGGTATGTACAAGGATAAGGACTGAAAGATAATCTAATAGTTGATGTTACTTACTTAAAAGAGGCAGTAGTTACAGTAACTGGCTCTTCTTATTATTGCTTATGTATTTGATTTACCACACTTTTATTCACTACAATAACATGTTTCATATTGGATTAGTACTAAATAATTGGGTTAGTATGGACATCTTGTATAAGAGACTGACTTTTGAATCTTTTCTTTGCTCATTGCTGCCTTTTGCTATGCTAAATTGTACTTTGAATACTAGCTGCCAACGTGCAATAAGTAAGCTCCTTTAAAATGGACGGTTCTCAGGCTGTCTCTCTATGCTCCTTCATAATACAAAATCCCAGATGATCAAATAGTTGAAGAACTAAATAAAGGAAATAACACTGGGAGGTAAGAAAAGTAATGCTGATTGGCTTGCCAGTCTGATAACCTACTTAACATAAAAGGAGGAAAACGAAGCAAGTGATCATTTCCTTAAATCTCACTTTTAGTTATTCTGCTTCATAGAAACCAGTGCTCAAATGTCTAAAAAGAGAGTTAGCTGAGAAATGAGGGGGTTGGAGAGGAATTTGGGTGACAACCATGAGAGATATGACAAAATTTCCTTTGCAGGAATTCTCCTTGAAGCAAGTGGAAAAACCACTACAAAGAAAATTATCTTTTCAAACCAAGTTATGAATAAAAAGGTTTTTGAGTAATGAACAGTATGCAAAGCATATAGTGCATAAATCTGTCCTAATCACACCTGAAGAGAGTTATCTTTGTGCTCTGCATTGGACTTGGCAGTAGCTTGCTTTACCCAACAGAATAGAAAGCTAGAACTCAGGCCCAGTTCAGATCTAAGGTTAATAAAGTGATAGGCTCTTATGGGAGGATATTAGTGAGGAGGAGAGGGAGAAAAATATTTTTAAAGACCTGTTTTTTTCTATTTTGTCCTTCCTAGTTACTTTTCAATTTTTTTTATTTTTTTTTTTTTTCAGTTGTGAGCAGTTTTGTAGTGTTGTAGAAGTTAAGCTTTTCCTTGAGCACCATTCCTAGGGTGCTCACTGTAGAGAAATTGTCTTGTTTGATCCACCTCAAATGTCTGGCCAGTTTAGGGTCTTGTCCCTAAATAAGTTAACAATTTGCCTGACAATGCTTGACAGCTTTTTGTGCACCACAAAGGGTGAAACGGATTTCAGTCAGCCAAAGACTCTCTATTCCAGAGTGCATTGCATATTCAGATGGAATCCAACCCTTGTGACCTGAACTTTCTATGCCAGATCCAAGGACAGCCATCTTTTGATGGTTTTTTTTTAATGTCTGGGCAAAAAGAAGAGATTAAAGTATGCAAGCATGTGCAAGCTGGAATTTTATATCAACCAAAAAACTGATTATAATAGTGTGCAAGATGTATTAAGAACACATCTGTGGGGAGAATTATGCTATTTGGAAAATATAGCTACAGCACTAGCTGCCTTGTAATATATTACAAATGGATTTCATGTGCTCCTTGATTTAACATTGAGCAGAAACTTTAGTACTTACCTAGTGGTAAAAAGCTACTCTTACAACATGCAACATACTACATTGTAACCATTTATGGTTTTCATTACATGGAATAATGTTCATATAAAACCACAATTCTCGCTAATAAGTTGCTTGTCAGTGAAAATTACTTATATGGATATAATTTTTTAATACATGAATAATTTTTATTCCATAAATATTTTCTTTAAATATACATAAATATATATATACAACAAATCTACAAATACAAGTATCTTCAAAAATATAAATACAGTTTATCAACTGAAGTAATAAATAACACTTTTGATTTTGGTTCATTAACTATAATGGCATACCTTGAGAGGCAATGTGTAGTATTTTCAGTACTTTAATGCTAAATATGCCTTATAAAATATTTCCCTTCCTTGCCTTTACCCTGTAAAACTCTTTATAATATTTTTTTGCTTTAGTGTACATTATGGACACTACATAAAAACATAACACACAAAATAAATTGTGTCTTATTGTCACAAGATAAAAGACAATGGCTCAAAAGTCCGTTCAATGAATGAATTTTACAGAGTAAGGCAAATAGTGGGAACTGAAATATGAATACATAGAATATTTTCAGTGTAATAAATTTAAACATGGAAAAAAAAAATGACTCATTATTAACCTGAATAAGCATGTTAAGTACTCTCAAAATGTTATGCAAATAGAATAGTCTTTAAAATAAATAAGGTATTAAATTTGCATAGATTAAATAGTTAAGGATTCAAGAGTTCTGATCTAAAGCTACTCACTTTGCTGTGGAATTGCATATGACTTTATATTTGCGTACAGAGAAAAGAATTGGACCCTGCTTCTTAAATTAAGTCAAAAAGGTGTTTCTCTTATTTTGACATCAAAATAATAAGTGTGTAAGCCATATACATCCATATTTCTTTGTTGCTAATTTTTCCAGCATGCTTGTGGATATTTGTCAATAGACAAAGTTTTATATTATAGTGGAAATTCATTCTGCTGTAAAAACAAAACATATTTTGGGAAAGTATTCGGTTTACTAATTTTTCAGAGGATAATAAATATAGACTCAGAGTCTAATACTAAGAAGAATTATTTAAATACTTCAGTGCAAAGCATGCTCCTTAGGGAACTATTTTGAGAAGTGTGTAAGGATGGATCTTCAAGCCAGAACTGGAATGAGAATGTGAGTTTACAGGACTGGGTTTTTCTAATGAAAGACATGGTGTATCTGCCTACTATTAAGAGGACTATTTTTATTGGACACTAACTATAAAGTGCATAAAGTATTCTTAAAACATCCACAAGGAAAAGTATAGATACCCCGAGGCTAGCCTTTTACTAGACCTTTCCAAGAGATCATAACAGGGATGTACTAGTCATAATGCATATATATATGTAAAGAATGTAGTACATATACTCCAGTTACTGAAAGATAATAAACTTTTAAAATGCTGTACGTCCATGGGAAAAAGAGGACAGTTATTCTGTGCTTGCATGTGTTCAAACGGAGACTTTTCAGTGCGAGGCAATTTGCCTAGCAAAATGCCTTTCTTTAAAACTATGTTTAGTTAACTAAGTTATTTTCTCAATATGAAGTGCTTGGATAAAGAAATATTAAGCTTTAAACAAGTGCAACAGGATGCAGCCCAGGTTACTTATGCCAAAAGAGAAAAATAACTAAAGCAGATTCTTATGAAGTCATGGGGAGCTGTCTACCCTCCCATGTATTTGAAAGTGATGAACTTTCTACATGGAAAGAGAAGCCCAAGAATTAATCAAGATATTTCATTTAGACAATTACCTGGAAAAGGATGGTGTGTGGAAATGACAAATCACAAAGCAACATATTATTCACATTTTTGACAATGATTTGTTTTGAGTAATGATAAGTAATAGTAACTAGTAGCATGCCTGAAACAAAACTGGTTTGAATCTAACGTTTAAAAGTTCTGTTTAGTTTATTTTCTCTTTGTCAATTGTCACCTATTCCCAAACCTGTATCATATTTGTAATTATTTTTATTAATTGAAAGAAATCCTTATTTTTCCCTGTGAGGATTTATTTTGTTAAACTACCTCTGAGGTATTCTGGATGATAGTTCCAGGTAGCTGAGGGCCAGTTGCCGTTCTAGCCAACTGTGCTACAGTGCCAAAAACCAGTGGCAGAAATGAAGCAGTTCTCTGAGTTGCTTTGTGGTAAGAGAACCACAAAAGTATTTTATTACTTTAGAGAGGTATAGATCTACTTGTAAACTTTCTTGCTGGTTGTAACAATGATAAATTATCTTCAGAAACAGATCGTACATCTACAAGATACATTAACTAGAATTCTCTTAAACTCCTTAGCTATTTGTTTCGTGAACTCTAATTTCATTGTAAGTTTTTTCTTCTTACTTTCTGTATTAGGTTAGTTAGCTCAGTAATCTCATTCTGTCAGTGGTCAGTCAGGAAAATATGTATGAATCAGGATCCTGCTAAAAGCAAGCTCTTTTTAATACCAATTCCTTGATTCAGTGCTTGATTGTTATTATTCTGTCTGAAAAGTTCTTGTTTTCTTATTTGAAACATATTACTGAATCATGTCTAACCCTGTTTTTATACAGAACTCACAGCTAAGTTAATGACTTGGTGCATCTCTTCTAGCATTAAATATTTAACCCTGGAAGCTTACTGGAAAGCTGCTATTCCGAGGGGTGGCTGCATAAGGAAAATAAAACAACGTTAACCTGCTCAACTTCATGAATCTGAGTTACTCAGCTAGTCTCCTTAGGCTCCCTCTAGACTCTCAAACAGTAGGACTCTCAGGAAGTGATTCACAGAAGGATCATAACTTACATTATCTGAACTACCTTTTCCAGGAGCCCACCTCCCTTACTTATAAAGGCTACTGAACCAAGTAGTAGCAAAAATAGCCCTTTAATTTTTGTGGTGAGAATATCTGTGTGAGTCACTCATGTAGTAGAAGAACTTGAACCGAGATGCAGACAGAGCAAGGGAGGGTGGGGAAGAGAAAGAAATGGAGAGGAAAGTAACGATAGATAGTATAATGGACAGATTGTTCCTTGTAATTTTCAGATGGAAACCACAGATTTTTTTTTTTTTTTGAATTATGGTTGTATTTGTGAAGTTAATGTTTTGGAATTCATTTATAGCAGAAAATCCACTCCAATAAAATTGAATTTTTTCACAGAAAAACCTTTAACTTTCTGTAAGTGAAATAAAAATAAATTGCGCTGATTTCTGCTAGCTTTTGCCCAAATAAAAATAATTTAACAGAAAGACATATTTATGAGGTCTGGGAAAATGTGATTTCAAAACTTATTTGAGCAGTCAGTCTCTGTAAGAGTTGGTAGAGAGTAAGATTTGCTATGATATTTGCTGGTCTTCCTGAGTACTGTAGCTCCCTTAAAAGAAAATTGCTGTCCTCAGGAACTTTCCTCATCCACATAATACCTACAATAGGACTGGCCCATAGCATGGTGCGAGACGTATAGTCTTCTCTACAATGCAATGGGTCATTATGGAGAAAGTAATGTCTGATGTTGAGGAAATTAAATCAAAACATTTCCTCTCTGTAGAAAGAATGGATGAAATATTTGAATGTTGCCTCTTCTCTAAATCTACAAAGTTAAAATGAAATATCCTAACTGGTATTTTCCCTCTTGTAAAAATATTCTCAAAATTTGTGCTTACCTACCTGACCCCAAATCAGAATTTTAAAAAGGTATTTTTTTTAATGTCAGAAATTACCATGGTTCACAGAATGGTTTGGTTTTTGGGTCAGTGGTTTGTTGTTTTTTTGGGTTTTTTTTTAATTCTTATTCAAAACCAAGGCCTTCTGCATTGTATGTCTGATTTGAATGTCTATAATTTCTCAGCTCCTGTTTAAAGGGCAATAGGAATATGTGTAGGCAGGAAAATAAAGGTCCTCTGAATTTCTTGTATCAGTCTTTTGAAATAGTTTTGCTTATTCCATTTTGTACAGCTGTCTTACACTGCAGGATTGGTTTTTAGTTAGCTTTAATATTCACAGCTTTTTATTGTATTCCTTCAAATCATCCTCTGTACTTGATGTTTTAAGTATTATTGAAACCTGTGGGTCAAGATGACCACACAAATCTTTTCATATCTAATTTCATTGAAGCTCCAACCGTAGTGCTTTTCCTTACTGTGTGGGGACTTTTTCCTCCCTGTCTTCCCTCCTTTGGCCACATTGGCTTCTAAAACTTCTCATTTTATAGCTGTATGTTATGCATTCCATATCCTTTGGGCACACTTTAATCTCATTATACACATTTCAGTTTCTGTCTGCTGTTTCTGCTCTGCTATTTCATTGCACTTGATTGCACTCAACTTGCTGAGTTTTTTCCCCTAAACTCTCTTATTCTGAAACCCAGTATCTTCATTTCCCCTCTTTGGCTTTACCCTGGATGTAATTTTACATTTAACTAGATTAAAATTACTGTGCAAAGCACATTTGGTTACTTTACTTGTTCTAGAAACTTTATTTCAAATGCTGTTGAGAACTAAAAAAAAATCAATACGTTACAAAAAACACAGAAAACAAAACCACAAAAAATTATTACATATCAAATACATTAACCATTCAAACAGGTCTAGAAGTGAGGGAGGGTAAATTAAGAACTCCTTGGAATAGCCTAAAAGTATGTTCAAGAGACTGGAAAATAAAACACAAGATAAGAATAGTGATGTAAAAAACCCACAAAAGATACCAAACATAACACAGATTAAAAAATATTAAATAAGTGAACAAGAACAGAGAAATAAGCCACGTAGGACTGAATTATTACAATAATGAAAGAAAGATATATGTTGGCCTAGCTGGCTGTCAGTATCACTAGCTGCTTCCTTCTCACTCATCACACAAATTGTCATGTCTTATAGGATTATCTGACTGAGACATGGCCAAATGGGAATTAAAATTTCCAGGGAGCAGTTAAAGGTATTTGAAATTGAAATGATTTTTTTCTTCTATGCATTAATCAAAGGTGAAGAGAGCTGCTTCATAAGCCAAATAAACATGACATTAGTCAGGTGTGACTTACCCTTATGAATCTTTGTTCTTTTTAATAATCTGCACTTTACAATGAACTTTATCTAATGTATTCGTTTGCTTTCACACTCAGTGACATTAATCCTAATTACATTTATATTAGCTATGCTGTTTCCTTGTATATGTTTTTCTTGTTTTCTTAGAATGCACTCTTTAACTAGAGCAAAATTAAGATTTATGCATCTTGTTGTTTGATTTCCCCCCCAGCTGCTGATATATTTTATTTGAAGACTTGGCTTCTCCTAGTCCCTCTGTAGCTAAAACCCAGTCTGTTTATGTTTGAAAGGGAATATTAAATAGGTTTATAGAAAAATTATAATTATATCACAATTTGAAAGAGGAAAACTCTGTTTATCCACTTTTGCTGTATGTTAAAAAGGTGAGCCTACCTTCCTTATTTACCACCTTCTTACCAACTTCTACTATAGCATTCACCTACATTTTGATTTATATAAAACACACTCCCTTAACAACTAGTCTTTAAGTTAATTCTGCAAGAATTTTCCTGTTGTTTGGCTTCAAACATCTTCCCAACCCAAGCAGTATCATTTTATTTGGTGGTCTGTCAATAGCTAAATAGAAAATCTGAAGTTATGCAAGACAGCAATTAACACTATTCCATATAAAAAGACTTATATGCAATATAATTAAAGACTTCCATAAAAGCTTTATCTACTTGTACACTATTCCTATCTGGTCTTAGAGTAACATGAGAAGTCTGGAATCAGAAAATTTTGTAGCTAGAACACCTTGTATATCTCCAGCTGGAATTGGGAGGGAGTCAGGTTTTAGGAACGGGTATTTGTATTGTTTTCTTCCCAAGCAAAACTTGCAGAGGAATTAATTTTACACATTGTTATTTTAGCAAGGATCAGAATTCTCATTTTAAGTCATTTTTCAAATTGTCCATCTTCAGAAAAAAAAAAATTGCTTAAGTGGCTGCAAAACCAGAAGATCCTTAGAAGTGGAAGTTGTCTTTTATATTTGTTTAGTTTTTCCTGTGATACGGATTATGTTTAGGGAGGAGTGCATATAGGGCATTTTGAAGGAAAGTGACAAGGAGGAGTAGGAAGGACTTAATTCCCCAAACAAAAAATATTAATTTTTTAAAACAATCAAATATGTTTATCTTAGAAAATAAATAAGGCAAGAATAAGAGAGTGTGGTTTTGGTTTCTTTGGGTACTTTTAGCACTGCAGAATTTAGGAGTCACTAGGAAGCACAGCACTGTGTTGTTTCATTTTCAACTTCCCTGTGAAACGTAAACCTCTAGGGCAGATAGGCTTCCAACCAAATATCGGCTAAATTTGAAGATGCAGTCCAGGCCTACAGGAGATGGGCTAACAGAAGTTTTTCCCTCTCATAAGAGGAACTGGGGATTTGCCTGGTCAGAGCATCAGCAGATGATGGGCTGGGGAAAGGTGGGTCTCAAAGCTGGCATTAGGCTTTAGAGAGAAGGAGGTAGCAGCACATGCATCAAAGATTAGTGGAGCTACTTTTGAAAGTCATTTTACTGAAGTGTTTCTAGGGCAATTATGCCTTACAGAGTGTGACGTTCATGGAGTTGCATATTAAAAAGTGTCTGAAGTTAGTAATTTTTTTTATGGAGCTCAAGCAGCAATCAGCATTAAAATTTGAGGCGGGGGATATGTATTGAAAGGAGGAAGAGTGAGGATGAGATTTCCTCTTTAGGGAAGGGGATGAAGGGGATGCAGTAAGTAGTTGCTGTGTTGGATAAGGAAAAGGATAGAATCCTTCCCTGTGGCCAGCACAGTATTGCCTGAGCACAAAACAACTCCTTTGGCTCTTACCTGGCTCTGGTGAACTATAGAGGGATAAGAATTGTGCTGCAACTAAATGGATGTGTTAAAATGTGTGTGGTGGTGATCTAAACTGTATTCATTGAGCTGTATTCAATTCATACAGTGGTTTCCTCAAAAATATTCAGTCATCATATATAGTGCTACCTAATTTAGCTCTAACCAGATGAGTTTTGAAAACAAGTGTCAAATGGATACATAGTTTCCATGTGGTTTCTGTCACAATTTGAGTTGAGCATAATATTGGCTGGAATGGCTCCCAGCTCTGTAGAAAGATATAGACAATCCCGAAGACTTTATGCATCAATAGCTATTAAGTAGCTTTTATTAACTATTATAAATTAACATACTTAAAATCAGCTTAGATTATAAACTTTTTAGGTAGTACTGTATTCACAACCGGAAACACTGAAGGAGAACAGTTCTGAGATTGACCATCACATTCTTATTTTTCCTATTCAGAGTTTTTTCATTTTTCAATTTTGGTGCTGGAAGATTAGAGGAAAAAAACCTTTGGTGACTGAACTTTTCTTCATGTAGAATCTTTTTTCCCAGTGGGATCTGAATGCTTTCATACATATATATGTCTAGGAAAGGAATTGAGAGCTTTTATATTTTTACTCAGTTTTACAAAACTACGAGGTTTTTAAAGGTTAAAAGACAGTCCACTTCTGATCTTCTAGGTGGATTTCAGGAATGTAGGTGAACACTAATTCAAATTAAATAATGCTTGTGAGAAGACCAAAGAACAAAATATTTAATAACCATTTTTAAAAGGCATACATAATAATATATATGCTGTTGGCTTTTTTGTTCTTAACCTGTATTCATGTTCATTCACCTTGGTTTGGGTTTTTTTTTTTTTTTGTTTTTGCATATCTAGTTAAAAGATAAAAAGCGGTAGAGAAGTCATTCTCTCCAAGGAAGTTGTAGGTTATTGGATCAGACTGACCTTAATAACAGACCCACAGAATAGTTCAATTACCCGTAATGAAAGTGAAAACTCTACTTAGTAATTCTGACAGCTGGCAGCTTGCTGTGCACTTCAACACACTTATGATATGTGACCCATGTGTTTGTAGAAAATTGATGGGGTTAAAACAACAACATCAAAAAAGAAAATTTATAGGTATATCAAAATGTATTTACTTCATTGTCGGGTAAAAGTAGGAAATAAAAAAATTACATCTCAAAGTGTAAAAACATATAGGCTACAAAACTTACGTAGGAGTATTCAAAGGTGTTATGTCCATAATATTCAGTCAGCTAATGAGATGCAATCACAGAACTAAAACTGGAAACCAAACTGAAACTGAAATTATGTTTCAGTCCCTAGACTGTAATTTACTTCTGGCTGCCCTCTTTTATCAAGACCCATGAGCTGGGCAAATTGGGAACTACTGTGTCTGTACACTATAGTTTGACGATTTGCCAGATTTTTTTTGCATATCTACCATCTATTATATTTAAAGACTGAAAAAGGGAAGGTAGAGCTCATTACATGTTGGGATTTGGTCTCATTAGTAGTAAGTCAGTGATTGCAACCCTTTTCGAAAGGTATAGAATCATAATTTAGGTCAGAAGAAACCTCCAGAGATCCTATAGTCCAACCACCTGCTCAAAAAGAGTCTAATTAGAGAAATTTGCTCAGGGGCAGGTCAAATCAAGTCTGGAACACCTCCAAGGACAGAGATTCCACAGCTTCTCTGGACATCTTTGCCAGTAGTTAACCAGCTCTCAAGGTAAAATAGTTCAACTTGCATCTGTTGTCTCTCCTCTTATCACTGTGCACCTCTGAGAAGAGCCTAACTTCATCTTTTCTGTATTTTTCTATCAGGTAGTTGTGGATAGCAATGAGGTTCCCCCTGAGCCACCCATTTTCCAAGCTGAATAGATCCAGTTTTCTCAATCTCTCCTTGCATGTCATATTCCTCTGACTGAGGTCCTCTGCTGGCCATGCCATTCCAGATGCTGTCTCACAAGCGACAGAGGGGAAGGATTGCTTCCCTGGGTCTCTGCTGGCTAACTCTTACTGATACTACCCAACATTCAATTTATTGTCCACCAGGAACCCCACCACCCCATCTGCTTTTCTCTAGAAAGAGCTGCTTGCCACACAGTCAGCCCCTGCGTGCATTACATCATGTTATTCCAACCCAGATGCAGAACTTCACAATTGTCTTTTGTAGAAACAACAAGTAAAAAATCATCTTAGTCACTTGGTTGGTTTGCTGGTCAGAACTATGTGTATGGTACCAATGTGCTCAGCAGGCATTGGACTGAGTTAATCAGGTTTCTGGTATTTCCAAAATATTAGCTCCAACCATTCCTAAATATACTTGCATAGGATAGGAGTAGACAATATAAATCCTATTGTTTTATATTGTTAACTTTAGAAAAAGTCTAAGAGAGTGCCTTTTTTTTTTTTCCAGTATACATATGGCAAAATAATGTCTGCTTCTCTTGTAATCAGTTGTTTAAATGTGGAAATTTTCTGCTAAAAATGTATTTCGAGGCTACATAGGTCTTAGTTTTCACTCAAGCAAGGAGGTAATTGAACAATCCTCACATTAATAATTTGAAGTCATAAAGGTAAAAAGAGTTTTGAAGTTTTATTTAAGATGTTATCTTCCCTTCCTGAGACAAGAGAACATTGCCTTTAAAGCTCTTTAGTTAGTAGAAATTACAGGTTGCTAATGCTGTCTGAATGCTTAAAAAAAAAATGTTTCAGCATCTTTATCAGTATTGTATCAAATTGTTAAAAAAATTCTCATCAGTATGTGCCTGTACCTTCTTGAAGAACACAAATTAAATATATGCAATGAAAAATATGCACAAAATTAGTATAACACTAATACTAATTTTTACATGTTGTCCTTTGTTTATATGAACTTTTCCACATTATCATAATTTTCTCTATTATTAATAGTTTAAAAGGAAATATTTACAATGGATGACTAATGAAGCAACAGCAGGATAGAGCATCAAATCTGCGTACAAATATTCAAATACTACAAGATTAAAAAAACCCCAGCTAGATGTACTCTCAATGTTCAATAAATTAATGTGTTCAGTGGAGAAGTGCGTGGTTATCACACTAGTCTGATAGAAACACTTGTTTCTATTTAATGAATAATGGTAGAAATGGTAAAATCTTTATGGAAAATGGGTAAAAACTTTTAAAGTTAGGGGAAATGTTTGAAGCTTTGAAAAAAAGACTAGGTAATATTATGGGACAGCCGGGCCAAGTGGTTTAGAACATATAGTTTACATAGAATGGTGTGTGCTTTGCTAGTGAGATAATAAGTTGTGACCAAGTTGTGAGTAGTCTTGGACCAGTTTTAAACCAGGGGTTGCTTGGACTGAAATGTCAATAATCAGCATTGATGACTGGAGACCATGTTGGTATGAAATTCTAGAGATGTCATTCAGTTAGTAATCAACTATTATTTGGGAATATGTATTAGTGTTTCTTTGGGGAAAAAAAAAAATATCTGTGAGCGAATATAAGTGAGATTTTAGAGCTTGCTGAGGTCAGTTCTGGCTACTCTAAGCAATTATTTAACTTATGAGTTTTGTAGACCTGGGAAGTAATCTGTTGGTTTAGGTTTTTTTGCTCCATCAGCGTAATCCCTGATTCTTTTAGAAACTAAGTTTTTACATCTCTCTCTATTCTGCAAACATACATGGTTTCTGAAAAATAGTATGGGTTAGATTTCAAATAAGGGATGTTAGGGTAAAACTTATGCTTCTGAAAGGAAATGTACAATGTCTTACATTTTCATTCCAATGAGGTCTCATTAAATATTTCGCCTATGCAAAAATTTAACAGCTGTTAACACCATTTTTTAATGAAAAAATTTTTTAATAGCTTCTACCTTCCTTAGTTATTTATTTATTTCCAGATCAGTAACTGTACCTTCCTCACTCTCAACCATCGAGTTAAAATAATTAGCTACTCAAAATATAGCTCAAATCAATCTCTGAAGTACCTTCTTTGTCTACTATATAAATGAAAGTAAGGTTAGTCTTGTGTAGAGTGTATGTATTGGTTTATAGGCACATATGCTTTATAAAACACAAATTGGCATAGATATATATTAATGGAGAAAAAACCCCACACATCATGACTATATGAAAAATATATACTGTTGTATCATCTCTCTATTACAGTTTTTCTCTTGCAGGCAATCTCTCTCCCCATAGTCTATTAAAGTATGGCAACTCATTTGCAACCATTTTCCCTATCATTATCAAGATGATTTCCAGATTTGACATAATATTTCTACAATACTTAAGTTTAAAAAAACCTAAGCAAAATTTAAAAAAAATCTTCAATGGAGAGTGCAGCATGAAATTTAACCAGTTTAACTTAGAAATAGTAGCAAGAATATCAGCACGAAGGGACCCATTTTTTTAAATACATATTCTATTTTCTCTATAGTTTTAATACACTTTATTGGTACTCTAAGAAACAGGAATTCTGAGAAAAGGATTGATATTTTCTTAAGAAAAATAAGTACAAAAAATAAAGAGCTTAATAAGTAGAAAGGTAGTGCTGAAAAATATAATTTTATTAATGACAAAATAATAGATACCTGGCACTCTAAAGATTCCACTATGGTAGAAAAGCTATTCTCTATAGATTGCTATTCAAATATGAGGTGGAGCTGGGGAGGGAAAGAGAAAAAAAAAAAGATTTATGCCTTCAGAAACATATTTTTAGAACTCTCTCTTTTTTTTTTATGAGAGAAAAATAAGTCTTTCAAGTTGAAAACTATGTCACATGTTGAACACTAGGAAGAATTCTGATTGTACTATATACAAACCCAAATACAGATAACTGTAAAAAGTCAGAATTTAATCTAATCCTTCTAGAATTATTAGTTTAAAAACAATAGTAATGTATGTTAGGTTTTTTATTATAGTCTTATGCATACTAGTGTTGTGGGTAAATGAAGGTGAGTCTACCCATGGAAATAGACTGTAAGTACTGTATTGATGCCAAATCAAAAACCTCCTAGAAAATTGTTCCTTTACTTTCCATTATAATTAGGGCAGAAAAGAGTGGGAAAGACACAGACAAAAGAGGAAGTAATGTCCTTCTGTATCCCTTAACAGCCAGTATTCCTTTTTTATGTTTTTCTTATTCCACCCGATGAGAGTTGTCTTAGAATCTTATATGATCATATTGAAGAATCACATCATTAATGTAGGATAGCATTCTCAGACCTACTGCACATTTTTCACCCCGTGTTTAAGTCCTAGTACCGTCCAAGGGATCCCTTTTTAGCTTGGAGATCCCAATTCAACATCTCTCTGTTAGTCCTGATGAGCCTAATGGAGCAAAGCAATTGCATTTTGAGATAATGCTGGATACTACTGAGTCAATGAGGTAGGCTACCTCCTTATGTACAGAGCTGTTATCAACAGCAGCACTGTATACCTTAAATGGAATATGTGGAAGAACACTTGAGAGAAATTTGAGAACAGTTATCTGTCTCAAAAGGTAACAGTAGCAGTTAGCACACTGTCTTGGAGAAGAGTACTCTTCAGGAATTAATTTGTGAACTTACTTAGTAAGTAAACTGTCTCAGACACAGATGCCTCGGACCTCGCATCCACCCATGTATGGCTGGTGAACCAGAAGAGGAGATGGTCAGACTTTTGTAGTCTTCTGTACTTGCTCTGATTTGGATAATCCTCAAGTCTTCCACAGAGACTTGAATAATTTCTGTGGGAAGGAATGAATGTGTTACTGCAGATTAGTGGGTAGTGTAGTTAAGGAAGCCAACAGGAGCAGGGTAGCTGTGGAGTCAGTAAGGAGAAAGAGGGTATTAAACCACTCTTTGTGTATTCTAACTGCTGAGCTACAGAGCAAGAATGAGAAGGATTGGAAGCTTCTCCCCCATGTTTTGAAAGAAATGAACATTTTTAAGAAATGGATTAATTTAAACGAGAGAGGTCAATCTCTGGTTTCAGTGATTTTTAGTATAGACTGTTCACTTGAAGGCATAAATGGTTACTGCTCTTCAATACGCTCAGAGCTGCTGAAAAATTGAACATGTTGTTGATCTTTTGTAAATAAATAGTAACATGAATTTCTGTTAAGTTACCTGATTTAATTTGTGTGTTCTTCCTTTGTATAACCAACTGATAAGTATCATATAAAATTGATACACAGTAACTTTGTAGCTGAGAATGTGGGTTGAAAGATTTAATTTCCTTTAAAACAGTATAATCATAAAATACTCTGTCTTTCTTAGTATTTTGAACCATTTCAAAACCAAGACAATCCAGACACAAGTGATGAATTTTCTGCTGATTGTGCTGAGATAAAGAAAGTAATAAAACCAGAGTCATGTAATCTATAAACCTGAGAAGAGAAATTTTTAAAATTGTTCAGTATCTGACCCATGAGTATATAGAAATTACATTACTGTGAGTTAAATGATTGGGTTTTTTTAAAAATAGACCTCTTAAACTGACAGAATCATTGCATAACTCTGTCTTCATGTTGACATTTTTTTGTTGACTAATTGTTTGTGATTCAGAACTTCTCTACAGATGCGTCTGATCTAAATTAGAACACATAGAGAGGACTGATTATAATGCTGCCAACAACATTTCATTCCAGAATTTAATAATCCTTATAAAAAAAACCACAAAACCCTATCTAATTTCCTAGAATCATGAATATCTCAAGTTGGAAGGTACTCATAAGGATCATTGAGTCCAACTCCCTGTTTCTCACAGTACTAGCTAAAAAATCATACAACTAAGAGCATTGTCCAGACACTTATTTAACTTTGACAGGCTTCATGCCATGACCACGTCCCGGTGGAGCCTGTTCCAGTGACAGACCACCCTCTCAGAGAAGAACCTTTTCCTAACATCCAATCTGCACTTCCCCTGATACAGCTTCATATAATTTCTCTCTCTTTTTTTTTTTTTTTAAATTTATTTTAACATCCAACCATTGATTCCTGTTTCCTATACTTTTTTTAGAGAACTTTTGTTTCCCCACTGGTTTAGTTTTTTTTTTTTCACCTGTGAAACTGTGTAAATATTATAACCAAAGTAATTTCTCAATAATATTCCTGAGACGTAGAGCAAACTTCTTAAAATTACTACGCAAAAGAGTTTTTAGTTATCCTTTGCATATGCAACTTTTTTCATCTCCTCTTAAGCAAATGTTGACTACAATTTTGTATTGTATGCTGGTATTCATCCTACTACTATAGCAGACAACTATGATACCATATCCAGCTAGTTAGTTGGCCATTTTCCCAGGTGGCTGTATTAGTTGCTCAGGTTGAACCCTCTCCTAGTGGTGCTCCACTAACGCTCCATTCTGAAAAAAACGTGAGATTTTCTTTCTCTAGAAAGAATTCAGAAGAAATTTTAAATTTCTTTGTGAACTTGATGTTTAGCATTTTCATCCCTGTATGTGTCATCATTTCTGTGTATCAGTGATTTCATTCTTGGGACCTAGATGTGCAACAAACATAGTTCTGACAGTGTTCTGGAGGTTTACCAACCCAGTGACTTCTGCCCTTCTATGTGGGTGTTCTTTAAGGTAATGTATAGTCTGGAGATTGTACCACTCTTGAGCTGCTGTAGCCTTCTTTTCCTACAGCACACTTAGGAATAGAAAGAGACAGCACTAAACCCAAACTGATAAAATATTTCCAGTCTCCACTTCTGTTGAAATCCAGTCCATCTATGATAAGAAACTTTAATCACCCTAGACTTGTAGCTTTTAAATTCTAGAACATAAGCATATCGTACAACAGAGTTATCATTGTATCAGCTAAGTGAATTTGAACCAGCCTTGGGATTAAAATTAAAAAGTCTTTAATATGGCAGAATATTGATAAAAATGTAATCAGTTATTCACAATGCTGCCTGGCATTCAAGATGATCTGCCCTTCTACTATTCTTGTAGATAGGCATCACATTTGCTAACCTCTAGCCAACTAGGACCTCCCTGATTAGTCAGGACTGTTCATAAATGGTGGAAAGTGGCTTGACAAGCACTTACACCAGCTCCCTTGGAACCCTTGAGTGGATCCCATCTGGCCCCATTGACTTGTGTACATTTAAGTGGTGTAGCAGGTTACTAACTATTTCCCCTTGAATTGTGAAGGCTTCATTCTGCTCCCCATCCCTGTCTTCCAGTTCAGGGGGCTGCGTACTTGGAGGACACTTCTTTTACTATTAAAGACTGAGGCAAAGAAGACATTGAGGACCTCTGCCTTTTCCTCATTCTTTGTCACTATGCTTCCCTCTGTATACAGTAAAGGAAGAATATTCTTATTAGCCTTCCTTTTGCTGCTAATGCATTTACAGAAATATATTTTTATTGTCTTTTACAGTAGAAGCCAGATGGCGTTCTAGTTGAGCTTTGGCCCTTCTCATTTTGTCCCTCCATGCCCTTACAACAACCTAGTAGTCTTCCTGGGTTGCCTGCTCTTTCTTGCAAAGGTCGTAAAGTCTCTTCCAGAAAAAACTCTGTGTTCAGCCAGGCTGGTCTTCTTTCCCTTCAGGTCAGCTTTTGGCCCATGTGGATGGCCCACTCCTGTGCCTTTAAGATTTCCTTCTTGAGAAAAGTCCAGCCTTCCTGGATTCCTTTGCCCTTCAGGACTGCTTCCCAAGGGACACTGTCAACCAGGCTTCTAAACAGGCCAAAATCTGCCTCCGGAAGTCTAAGGTAGCAATTCTGCTGACCCTCTTCCTTTACTTCTCCAAGAATTGAAAACTCTCTCATTTCATGATTGCTGTGCCCAAGACAGCCTCCAACCACCTCATTACCCTTAAGTCCTTCTCCATTTGCAAACAGGTCAGCGAGCATCCTTCCTAGTTGTCTCACTGGCCAGCTGTGTCAGGAAGTTGTCTTCCACACCCTCCAGGAACCTCTTAGAATATTTCCTCTCTGCTGTATTTCCAGCAGACATCTGGTAACTTGTCATATTGTGTCTCCTGTTCCTTTCAGAAGGGAGTCTCCTATGACAGTAATCCATTTTTTTCTTTTTATGGAAGTAGTTTTGACACAGGTTGTAGGCCGGCTTAAACTTGGCGACACCTTCAAGCTAGATGAAACACAGCTACCACTGTGCTCTTTTCTACTATAAGTATGTAAATACATCTTATGGCAGGACTAAAGGAGTAGCATTTGCATGGGGTCCACCTGGAGAGGCCATCTGTGTAGTCCATTTATTTATTCTAATTTCTACTGTTTCTTTTAGTTTATTGCTGTCATACAGCTGTCAGTTTCAGAAAATCTGATTTGATTTGTGCAAAGATTAACTGGAACAATTTGGAACAAATCCAGTGAGTTACTGAGAGCATGCTGTTAGGAACCTAGCAGCACTTTTGTCTCCAGGGCAAGCAAAAGTTTTAAGCAGAGCAGGTGTATGTGGTGTTCATCACTGTTCAGCATGCCAGGATTTAGCTCTATGCCCAGGCAGTTTCTGGAGGAGAACTTGGTGCTCTTATTCATCTGCTCTCATTACAGTTGCTATATCCCAGGATTAAATATAGGTGGCACAGCTTTATGGTAAAGTGGTAGAGTTTTGCAATTATGGGATATAACAAAGACTAGCAGGACAATGCAGCATTGCTATATAAGCAATTACAAATAAAGCTATATTGAATCTAGGATTTGCCTTGCATCTGTCATTGTGGTTGCCTTCTTAACTTATATTTGCTTTTTAAAAATTCAAACTATTAGGGCTGTAAAATAATTTTTAAGGTGGTTTTGGAGACTATTTTTCATAACCATGTTTGCATTGAAAGTTCTCTATGGTTTTCTTTTAAAAAAAAAAAAATAGAACACATTCAGTAATACACTTCTGAAGTCTGTTCTTAAACTTTATTCAGGTAAACTCAAGTGAGTTTCAAAAAGTCAGATAAAAAAGTGAGTTGGTTTTGCCTAAATAGTACAGGCTTTGGATCACAGAATTTTGCAGAGTAATAAAGAATCAGTCCACAATCAGAAACACCAGTTCTAGCTAACTGCTAGAGTTAACAGTAAACGTTGGTGTAAGAAAGCAGAGTTCTGGGCTGGGTATTCTTTATTAGAATTTTTTTTTTTTTGAGGCAAGCAATTTTTCATGGAGATAATATATTTTTAACTAACTGGAACTATTTCTTATTTTTCTTACCCTTGGGAGTCTCTCATGCTCTGGTTTAAATCATGTGTAGCTTCATTGAGTTACATTTCCATTATGCCAGTTTAATATCAAAGAGATTTGATCTCTAGAGCAACCAGTGTACAACATAGTTGGCACATATGTTTCCTTCCTTGATCCATGAATTTTACTTATTGCATTAGCCTTTGCCTAGAGGATTTCAGATGCATTTTGATGTCAAATGCTTTTCCAAAAGTGACTGTCAAGAGAAATAAATATTTTTGGAGTGATTGACTTAGGGGAGAAAATGTACAGATAATAAGCAAGTCAGCAGCATACAATTTTATTTTCAGAGAAATGACCTGAAATTGGTGATTGGCTGTCCCTGGGAGATCAAAAGGGATCATGAGATTTAGTGAGTGGAAAATCCACTTTTTTTGCTTCAAGTGATGCTATAACTTCTGGGGTCTTAGGACAATGCTGTAAGCCGATAGCAGACACAGAGGTCTCTACATTTATTCCTGAGCAGGAACACTTGATAACACATTTTCTGACAGTTGAAATACTTTATTGGAAGATTCTTATCCAAAATCTTGTCTCAGGGTTTCTGTAAGTTAAGATAATTGAAACACTGATACAGAGTGATGAGGTTAATGTAAGATGAGGGCCTAGGAGACATTTGGGTTACCGTAAGATTAAAAATTCCAGACAGCTTGTGATAAATTAAAATTTTTAAAGATTTCTCTTTCATTTCACCTCACTGAAGCAATAAGAGTAAAACAGTGCTCCAAAGGAACTTTTCATTGTGAACTTCTGCATGAGCAACCCATGCTTATACATGATACCCTTTAAAATGTACTGGTTGGCAACCACCTTCAAAGTCCTTTTCTATTTACATTATTGAATTTCATTTATAAGGAATATAGAGAACTAAAATGATGGCTGTATCTCCAGCATTTGTGAATTAGCCATGGAACACTAGCATCTTGTGGCTGCTATCACTGTGGTTAAAAGTAACTGTGTTTCTACTGGTCACATATGCTAATGTGAATCAAATGTTAATAGTTCTTCAGCAGATTTTTTTTTTTTCCTATTTCTGTCTTCTAATGAGTCTCTCAAAGAAGAATTAGTTCTGCTTCTTTTCTTTTCATGAGAGCCTGGGACGTCTCCATTAAGTATTCTCATTGTAATAGGAAAGATAAGCAACCAGGTGTTTGCCATGTTCTTAGGACACTGGCAAACTATTTTTGCAGCAGAGCAACCTCAGCTTGGTAGCCCTCAAGTACTATGTGCATTTGGTAGTTGAATACTTGATGATATGTGTAATATATTTGTTTGCAAATCATTCTCATGTAAATTAGCTTGAGAAAAAAATTGTAGTTATCACTAAACCACAAGGGCCAGATTCTATCATTTTTCCTAAATCATTTTTCATAGCTATTATAATGATGAAAAATGCAGATCAGTCGCAGTGCAGGCTTTGGGGAATTTGGTCTTTAACAAAGTCTGGTAACAAATGCGTTTCATAAATACTTTATGGAAAAATCTGAATGCTATCATGGTCCTCAAAATAGCACCTAGGGGAAAAAAGATCCCTGATTCAGATATCTTTAATAAATTTTCTGCTTCCCAAATTACATTCTATATTTTTTTATATGATATTGTAAAATGCTATTGAATTTGGAAGTTCTCAGCTCCACTAAGGTGCACAGTGTTGCTTTATATTTCCAAATGGTGCCTTCCAGTATTCGGGCACTTTACTGTAAGCATTTGCATGTATGAAAATTTGGGAATTTGAAAACTGATGTAAATGAAAGTGAAACTAACTGGCATAAGCAGGTATGTTAATTTCTCCAGATCTTCAAGTTGATTTTAATGTTGGTTACAAGCAAGATAGACTGAAATTCCTCTTAGAGTGCTTGAGGTGCTTGGGTTTCATTCTTATTCCAGTTCTTGTTTCGTATGTCTTTGGCAGAAGCTGAAGATGGAGAAAGCCCTAAGTATTCTTTTTCTCCTTTTTGGGGGCCGTGGTGGGCGGGTTGCAGGGGAAGCATTGATTCCAATAAGGGCAAAATTATTTACATTGGGGAGATCCCAGTTGACTGGAGATTAGACACCTATCTACAATAAAGGGAGGGTTATAGAGCAGATCATCTTGACTGCCATCATGCAGCACATACAGAACAACCAGGTGATCAGACCCAGTCAGCATGAGTTTATGTAAGGCAGGTCCTGCTTGATTAACCTGATCTCCATCTATGACAAGGTAACCTGCTTAGTGGATGAGGGAAAGGCTGTGCATGTTGTCTACGTAGACTTTAGTAAAGCCTTTGATACCATTTCCCACAGCATTCTCCTCCTGCAAAATCTGGCTGGTCCTGACTTGAATAGGTGTCCTCTTTCCTGAGTAAATAACTGGCTAGATGGCCAGGCCCAAAGAGTTGTGGTGAATGGAGTGAAACCAAATTGGTAGGTGGTCACAAATGATGCTCCCCAGGGCTAAGTATTGGGAAAAGTTCTGTTTAATATCCTTATCAATGATCTGGACAAGGGGATCAAATAAGTTTGCAGATGACACTGAGTTGGGCAGGAGTGTTGATCTTCTTGAGGGTAGGAAGGCTCTACAGAAGGATCTGGACAGGCTGGATCAATGGGCCAAGGCCAATTTTATGAGGTTCAAGAAGGCCAAGTACCAGGTCCTGCACTTGCATCACAGCAACCCCATGTAACGCTACAGGCTTGGGGAAGAGTAACTGGAAAGCTGCCAGGTGGAAAAGGACCTGGGGGTGTTGCTCAACAGCTGGCTGAATATGAGCTAGCAGTGTTCCCAGGTGGCCAAGAGGGTAAATAACTTCCTGGCTTGTATCAGAAATAGTGTGGCCAGCAGGAGTAGGGAAGTGATTGTCTCCCTGTATTCAGCACTGCACCTCGAGTATTGTGTTTCTCTCTACAAGAAAGACATGGAGGTGCTGGAGCATGTCCAGACAAGGGCAACAAAGCTGGTGAAGGGTCTGGAGCACAAATCTTATGAGGAGCGGCTGAGGGAACTGAGGTTGTTGAGTCTTTTCCAAAGTAACAAGTGATAGGACAAGAGGAAATGGCCTCAAGTTATGCCAGGGGAGGATTAGATTCGATATTAGGAAAAAAGTTTTCATGGAAATTGTAGTCAAGCATTGGAACAAGCTGCCCAGGGAAGTGATGGAGTCACCATCCCTGGAGGTATTTAAAAGACACGTAGATGTGGTGCTTAGGGACATGGTTTAATGGTGGAATTGGCAGTGGTACGTTAATGGTTGGACTTGATGGTCTTAAAGGTCTTTTTCCAACCTAAATGATTCTGTGATCACTTCTCTAGTCCTGCTGGCCACACTATTTCCAATACAAGCCAGGATCTTGCCCCTCATCTGACTGCTGGCTAAGGAGAACAAATGATGACTGCATCAGATATCCAGTTTTAGGCTGATACTTTACTGCTCTCTGTTGGCTACCAGTGTTGACTTTACCATATTTAAAGGACAATTAATTGTGCTACAGCAAGTGTGCCTGCAGCAGTATGTTTCAGAACTTAGTTACAGCAATGTGCTCTAGTATTATGAAGCAGTATCTACTCAAAGCACTTTCCTTTGTATCCTTACTGTATTCTTTCCTTGTACATCCATGCATTTTATGGAAGTATTCAGCCTAAGGTTTGATAATATCCTGAAAAACAATTAAGGCAAAAGAAATCCAACAAGAAAGGAAGTAGATGGTTTCAGCAATGGTAGATCACTCATATCCCTTGATGAGCATTTGTTTCCTTCTTAGTTGACAGTTCTTCACAAATGGAGAAATGTTCAGTGCTGCTATTTCCTCTCTGTTGCAAATTCTCAGAGGTGCATGCTTGGTACTTGCCCAGTCCCAGAATAAATGCCTTCTCTGTTCTCATGGGCATAAGGATTTATGTGATAACTTTCATGAGTTTGAATGGTGTAGCAGTTGATTGTAACTCAAAATGAATAATTTACAGTTTTGTTTGATTTGTTGGTTGTAATTTGTCTTTGAGGATATTTTCATGTGTATCCACTAGACAAAATCTGACAAATGGATGCTGTTGTGTATCCATTTTTCTGATTGGATCAGAATAATATTTTAGAAATAGAAATGGCATTACATATACAAACATAAACTTTAAATTATCTTTTTAATATCATTGTTTGATAAAGAATGTGAATTTGCTTTGCAGATTTTCTGCTAGAGCTCAGTCAGTCTTTTAACCTGAGAGAATGTACGGCTTGTCCCACTATAGCCTTGCCTATGCTTCGCCACAGTTTAAAGCTGAGGGAAAAGTTGGAGAAACCCCTGGTGAGAATATTCTTGGAAGAATATTTTATCTTCTAAAATTTTCTGTAGCTTTCCCTGGGCTGAATGATCTTTGCAGGGATAGGTTTTCCCCTCCATTTTCTTTTAAGAGTCTATGGATATTAATATAGTTTTTTTAAAAGGTGATAATGATATTCTGTTAAAAATAATAATTAAAATCTATAATTTGAAATGGGAATACTTTCCTTTGACAAATGAGAGGTTTTCACTTAAGTGGATGCCACAGATATTGAGCTGGAAACAATCCAGACAGGAGATTGACTACTCAAAATAGTTGTAGTCCAGTAGGATATGTTTAATTAAGTTTTTCAACAGAATTTTGGACTAGGTGGAAGCGTTTGGGCTTTATCTCCCTCCTGTTTTGCCATTTTCAAGACAGCAATCAGACTTTTCCGTGATGAAATTACTATAGTTGGAAGACTTTGTGCTGGTACTATGTCCTGCCCACATAGCAGAGGATCCTGAAAGCATATTAAGCAATTTGTCTGCCCTCAGCCTGGACAGCCTTATCTATCATTTTTACACCAATGAATATATTACTTCTGAAAACAATTTGATCCTTCTCATTCATTTGAAAACCACTGTAATATTGCTGTTCTCACAGAGTATTGCTATGGTTTAAGAATTGTCAGACAGAAATATATCATAGTGAGATCATGGAGTGTTAAGATTTCTTGATGTGTTCAAGACACAATGGGCAGTGCTATTCAAATTGAAATAAAAACAAAAAATGGGTGTTCATCCACTCCAGCGTGGGGTCTTCCATAGGCTGCTCCACCACGGACTTCCATGGACCGCAGGGGGACAGCCTGCCTCACCATGGTCTTCACCACAAGTTGCAGGGGAATCTCTGCTCCCCCTCCTTCACCAACCTTGGTGTCTGCAGAATTGTTTCTCACATATTCTCATGCCTCTCTCCAGCTGCAAAATATACAGGTTTGGTGTTTTGTTTGTTTTTGTTTTTTTTCTCTTCCCCTTCTTAATGATGTTATCAAAGAGGCATTACCATCATTACTGATTGGCTTGGCCTTGGCCAGCAGTGAGTCTATCTTGGAGCCAGCTGGCATTGATTCTGTTGGACATGAGGGAAGTCTCTGACAGCTTCTCATAGAAGCCACCCCTATGCCTCCCCACTACCAAAACCTAACCATGTAAACCCAACACATCCTCATTTGAGGAAGACTGTAAATTATACACACTCATACAAAATAAAATGTCTATTAATTCTGTGTAGGATTTTTGACCTCTTTCCTGTCTATAACTGAAATTTTTGAACCTGCTGTAATTCAGTTTCTTGGTGTGATGCGGACATTTTTTGGTCTAAAAAGGATTGCTCTTCAGGAAGAAGTTGTAATGAACACCACAAAGAGACTGGATAAAATTAAATCAAGGAAGGAGGAATGATCATTACGAAGTAGTAAAAACCACTCCACCTATCAATCATTATTAAACACATTCTTGATATGGAGATGTTTGGAGTTTCCTTTTTTGCCTATGTCACTCTGTGCATATGCTCTGCAAGATTTTTCTGTTCCTGTTCTGCTCTCATAATGCTGATTCATCATTTTAGGGTTGAGGCAAAGCTATGTGTGGGGATATGAGAATCAAGCTTTGCCTCTTTGTTTATTATAAGATTTGTTAGACCTTGATAAAGATGAATGGGAGTAAAGTGCCTCAGTACACAGCAATACTGAGTCCTAAGACTATTTAGAAGCCTAAACAAAATTGCAGGTGCCTACAGCATTTCAGAATTACTTAGTTCAGCAGGAATTTGTCAGCTGATTGAGCAAGGACTATCCTGAAGTCTTGCTTGAAAAACAGTCAGGCAAAATTTAAAGACAGTGAAATGCTAGGAAGATTGTGGCCTTAATTCTTTGATTAAACTAATGTTGTGTATCCATAAGCAATAAAATATGTTTCAAAATCTTCCTGTCTTTCCCCTCCCCATCCTATCCTAGAAGGACACACTCTTCATACAATTATCTTTTCTGCTAGATTTGGTGTTCCATCACACTATTGAACTGAAGACTCAATTACTTACTTTTTACTTGAGCATTGAATTCAGAATTTGAAGATCATTTCCAACTGGTAGTTAAAATGCAGCAGACAGCATTATGCCAGTTACTTCTCTGGGAGGCAGTGTCTTTATGCCTGAGTATTCCACATAGGTGAACAGAATTATTCCTGATTCATTGCAGGGTCACTTAGGTCAGAGTGGATGGTCTTGTTTATGAAGAACCAGACTAAGACTCAGTAGATCTGTATTCATTTAGTGGTGCTGTTCTGGATAACTTAATTTTCCACTTCCATTTTGCATTTGTAAAATTATACCTCATCCTTTTGGTCTGTTTAGAATCAAGTTGGAGATCATTATTATTTGGCCTCAAAATTTTTGCCAGCTGTCCTTCTTTGACCAGCATTTGGGTTTGGGGTCATTTTGATGTTTACCATTACCTGATTCCCTCCCCACAGCTAATTGTTTTTTTTTTTCTGTTACAATGGGTATATGATAAACTATGTGCTTTATTTGAAAAATATTTTTCTTTCATATATTGCTTCAGATGACATACATGAGATCTAACTAGTATCAGCATTACAGGGAGCAGAGATTAAGAATGCTGACTGTTCTTAAACCTGTCATGTTGGTTACCAAAATTGCAAACCATTGTCTAGTCCAGAATATATCTTTGCAAATGGTCTAATGAATGTGTTATTCTATGTTTGAAGGAAGCAGCCATCTTCGGTACTATTTCTTCATAAGGAAGTGAAAATCAATGCAGAATGTGTAATTAATTTCTGAACTATGTCTGCAGTACAGGACATTTTTCTTGGATTAAATTTTACCTTAATGCTGCCTGAGCATTTAAGATACAGATCACTCACGCTGTGACTGCATCGAGTTTTCCAGAGCAATGGACTCTATTTCATCTGGAACAACATTCCTTGCCCTTTTTTGGAAGATACACATGTTCAGTATAAAGATATTGGAAGAATATTTATTAGGACTGCAAAAACCAGAGGCTGTGAATTACAGCAAAGGGAGACAGTTTATATATAAAAACTTCAGTGAGGCAGCTATAGTTTAAATAGGTCACCTGTGTGTGTTTCTTGTAGCCAGGTGATAGTGCTTCACAGAGTGTTTATCTTGTATATTTGACTTCCTCCTGCAAGGTCAGAGATATCCCTGGTAATAATGAGAATATTTGGCCTGGAGTTCTTTTCCAGTTGCTGAGAGAGAACAGTGTGGTCTCCCGCACATGAAAAAATACAGTAGAATTCCAAGCATTTCAGTAAAATGCAAAAAAAAAAAAAAAAAAAAAAAAAAGTAGTAGATTTTGCTGTTGAAGATGTGTTTTATTTCTCCTTATTCCTTTTGGCACGTGGTAGAAATTGCACACAGAAACTCCTACTTTGAAAATTATTGTGTTCCCCTGCCTATCTCCCACAGCACATGCATTCAAATTTGCAACAGTAGCCCTTTCCTTTGTCAAGTCACAAGGCAGTTTTAACAAAGAAAATATTTAGATTGTTTTGATATTTGTTCAGGAAGGCATTTTATTCACCTTTAGGAAGCATGTAAATTATTAAAGCCACCCCTGAAATTCTGCAGTTGAATGGGGTGTCTAATCCTTGTTTGAAAATATAAATTATTCATTGTAGGATTTAATTTAGAAGTTGGCTGTGTGGCTCCTATGGTTGTTTACATTGCATTCTGGTAAAATTGAAAGCACAAATGAATTCCACTAGGTTTTGTTAGAGACCTCCTGACTCGGTGTATCTGAAGGTTGTCTTTTTATTTCTTTAAATGTACAATCCCTTTGTTTTTGCTTTCTGTATCAAAATAAAATATAAATTAAAAGAAAAAGTTGGTAAGTGCCCTCAGCAGTAGCATTTCACTGAATGCTGCCATCCATTTACACTGGCAACAGTTGGCTCTTGGTTGAGAAACATCCAAGGAAAATTGATGTCTGAAGACACAGTACTATTATTTTTGTATTTTATGTTTCATTGTGGGCAAGAAATGAACTGTTTTGCTTAGACCCTGATAATTTAGATATACAGAATAGTCTATACCATTTTTTAAAAGAGGAGTAATAGCATTTGTTATCTACGTGAATTTTGTTTAAATAATTTTATTACCTGCTCCCCCATCTCTATTCCTTTCTAATGCCTTAGGAACATTATTGTTATAGCTTAATGTTAAATTTATTGAAACAAGAGAGTGGTGTATCTTCTCTTTTATGCTAGTGTTGAATGCTCTTGCATTTAACAGATCAAACCGTCAAGAACAGTACCTAATGCCCCCTCTGCAACATGCAGAGATGAACAAGAGCTGTCGCACCTAAAACGATTTTCTAGTGACTGTTATAGCAAAGGAGACAGAGGTTAGGGAATTGTCTGATCAAGCTCTCTGTTTCTTTGTGTCTTCAAAAAAAAAAAAAAAAAAAAGGCAGCAGGGGAAAATGAGCAGAAAAGCCAAGGACAGAGCTGAAATAAATAGTGTGAAAGCATAGAGCCCAAAACCAAGAATATACCTTTATGTTAAGCCCCTAGAAAGTGAATGTGAAGATCAAATAAATTAAGGAGGGTACACTATATGAAATCTAGAGATTGTTTTTCTGATTCCATTAAAAACTTTTATAAATTGTTATATTTTATTTGTATTGCTATAAGTATATTTTAAGTATGCAGGTCTGTATTATAGGATTTTAAGTTTGTTGTTTGTTGGGTTGTTTTTTATTAAAAAAGTATTTATCAGCCTTATTCCTATGAAAATCATACACCTTGGAAACAAACAGTCTCGAGAACAGAACAGACTGTATGCGTTGAATATGTAGGATTCTGAAGCAGAGGGAGGCTCCATACAGGTTGGGCTACACATGAGCACCACACAAATATCAGCTTTGTGAGTCCAATACACAGTGACTGAGACATGGCAGTTTTATGGGAATCTAGAGAAAATTGGTCAAAGTAGCTGCTATTCTGTATTTAACTTGGTTTAGTTGAGATCAGAATATGGCCCACTGCTGGTTTCCTCTGAGTTCATTCATGTTGTGTTCTGCTTTAAACTCATTCCCATTGTGCTTCTGATGCAAGTTTCAATGTATAATGGCTCTATAGCTTGATGTTATTTTATGGCTTTTGTGTAAATGCTTTGTTTCATATTGCTGCTTCCTTTTGATCATCCATACTCGAATACATCTGTATTTGTTTAAAAAGTGTAACGTTGCAACTGGCTGTCACATCACCAAGAGAATTTACATGCTGTGATCTTGTGCGGTGCCCCCACTACAGGTCAAGAGCAACCATATGCAGCCATTTTTTATATATCTGTCATTTCACATCAACAAGTTTGCCTTTCCTCCTTTTTAAAAAGAAGCACTTTATTCTAAAGTTTATTCAAAATATCAACTGAAATAATAAAAAAAAATTTGATTGAGACGTTAGTGGAGGGAGCACTGTGAGATTATTATATGTGTCAGTGAGTCTGAGAACTGAGATTGTGGGGATTTTGCTTTAATGTTTTAGCAAAGTAGAGCATAAGTAAACACTTGAAATCTTTCAGGAACTTTGTTCATTTCTCATCTCCTTTAAGAGATATAATTTTATTAACAAATATGACATTCAGTTTCACTTTTCTGAAAGATACTTCCACTGTGTGCAGTGTTTCCCTCCACAGTCTCACTAATGATATTTACCTTTTGCAGTGTTCAGGAACTGACAGAAAATGTCCCTTTTTTTCCTACAGGATTTTTGTCCATTTCAAAGAAATGTGCTTAAGTAGATTTGCATGGGGAGGAAAGAAGGAAAAAAGATTTCTGTTCTCAAAATTATTAACTGGAAGGATGTGACAGAAAATTTTGAAACACAGCTTCAGTATTAGAATGAGAAGTGAACACGTTTGGAATTTTGGTTTGTTTTTCTTGGACCTTCTGGAGGTGATTTCTTGGTTCTGTAAAATATTACAGATTATTTCCGTATATACGGGAAAATGGTTGTCTTTATTTGTTGTTTAATATTTTTTCATAGAATCATTGAGGTTAGAAAAGACCTTCAAGATCATAGAGTCGAGCCATTTTCCTGACAGCCTTTACCATAGTTCCAGTATTCCATAATCTCCAGGAGTTTGTCTTCACTGGCTCTACAATACCTACTATAGTGTTTTACTCTGTGATTCCACTTTCAAATTTGTAGTCTTTTACATATAGTTGGGTTGTTTGATTTTGTTGGGTTTTTTTCCAACCTCTGTACATCTCCAATTCCAGTACATGGAACATAACTTTGCCAATGTTTTTCTGCCATGTTTGAAGAAAGACTAGAAGAATATTCCTCCAGAAAATTATTCTAGTTACTCCTGAAAGATTATTATATCATTCTCTGTTGCTTCAAGCATCTAGCTAGCTTTGCTATCCTAAAGTATTGTAGTTTGAATTTTTAGGTTCCTCCTCACTAAATCATTTATATAAAACACAATAAAGAATGCTTTCCTTTCCTACAGTTAAAATCAATGTTTGCTTCTCTAACCAAAAGCTAAAGCAACATCAAAAAGCAACTCATACACTCAATACTTTTTCCATCTTCCTAGCATATTCATGTCTATGACCTGGGCATTATATAGCATTTCCAGTCTTAACATAAAACACTCTCTAATGTTTGGTATTAATACCTGTGGAATCACAAGAAGAACATGAACATGTCTGTGAATGCTTTAAATTCTGAAAACAAGGAAGGTTATGGGGCTTTTCTCCTTTCTAGACTATATTTTCTGGAACAGTTTCTATTCAGAGAATATCATATGTAGTCTCTAAAGACTTGGCTTATGGCTGAGCTTTCAGGAAACAAACCTCAGAAAACAAGAACAGAAGCTCAACATTTCCAAGTTAGATAAATCTTTACCTAGCCTGTATCATTTTGCTAATAGCAAATGCCTAGGGAAATGTGCAAGGTCGGAACAAGTACATAATGATACTGCCCTACATTACTCTCCCAACATCCAGTGATTTGTAGCTCAACTATTATTGAATCAAAGGTAGTTTCTTTTTGTTTAAGAGCCTGTGTTTCATCAGTCTGTCCAGTTGTTTTTTGAACCACTATAGGTTTCTAGCCTCAGGAATATTCTTTGGTTGAGGCCACAACTATAAACAGTGAGTGTTAGATTAGTCTAAGTTTAGGCTCAAGCATGTGCAAAATCGTATGACAGATTTTACATTTCTTTAAACTCTTGTTTCCTTGAACGGTAGCATATCCATCTGTCAGTGAAACTTGCCAGTTATATACATTTTCTTTCTGCTTTACTGTAAATATACATAATGATTATACTTTTCCTGAGATTAATACCTTGGGTCTTACATGCTTAACTGTCATGAACATTTTTTAGCACAATTACACAAACATTTTTATCTGACCTGATATATTAATATATCAGCTTTGACACAGGTTTTCATCAAGAAGACTTTTGAGGCCCTTGATAATCTCTGAAGAGAGAAAGAGGTGTCAGCTTAATGGGAAACAGTTGTGGGATTTTTATTTTTCATTATTTAAAGGTGGACAAATCAGTATAGGCTTATTCTCCTGTGAAAGAAAAGCACATTCTGAATATTTCATCTCTGCTGCAGGACTGATTGTTTTTATTCAACCACATGGTGGCAATGCTTTTGGCTAAGTAGTTATGTCTCCTCCACTATAGCTTCTAACAAGGCATATTTTAAAATGCTTATTTTGTTGTGTGAGTCATGCTCCTCCGTGCTTTGCAGAACAAGTACAGATTTGCAAGACCTCACACAATTATATAGTCTTCCCTTTTGATCCTAAATTACATGATACTAATAAGACTAAAAAATTGTGGTACAAGAAGAATTTTCATCCTCCTTTGGTTCATAAAGCCCTCATACATACTACTGATTTTCCTGATATACTATTTTATATATCTTAAATGAATTATCAGTGTGTTTTGGGGTTCTTTCAGTAATGATATATTCATGGGGACAAAGGAATCTTTTCGCTGAGTCTTTCTATCTGTGGGAAACAAAGAAACAGTAGTTCTTGCTCTCATGAAATAGGTTTGCTGAAGAATAAAAGGGAAGCAAAAGATTAATCAGGTCCTGAAAACTGGGGGAAAAGGTCAATTTCAGGTTACACTTGGTAGATAGAGAGTGATTATGGTCTATTTATTACTGCAGAGAATTACCATATTTTTATTAGGTACAGCCAAAAAAATGTAACAAATTAATGGGGAGAATGCTCTGATTAATAATGCCAAAAAGAAGTTACAGTTACAAGTCAAAAACAAAGCAAGGAGTCTACATGCTGATCCCCAAAGAGACATAAACAAACATTACAGCTAGGCTTCTGAAAGTGATTAATATTTTTTTACTGGGTAGCTGTTGTAAACTAATACAAGTAGAGAAAATTTTATTTACTTATGCTATGTCTGATTCTGAGGAACTCTTGAAATCGCGTTTCAAAAGGGTGGAACAAAAATTTCAGAAGTACCTGTATTTCATTTTGCATAGCAATATAAGCATTTGGGAACATAAGCCTAACTGTAAGTATTTCTAGTCCTTAGAGAATTAGTACTATTCTGCCTTGGGTATAAAACAGAGGCCTAGGTCTAGGATACTGTTACATACAGCACAGCACAACCGGGAAATATCCGTCTGGGCCCTGAAAGTAATACTGTCATACTAGTGCATATTTAAACTTAAGTTTATAATGCATTTCAAGGGCACAGCAATATAACAGGAATTTGGGGTTCTCTTTATTATGTTGTTTCAGGAGAGTGGATGTGTTCACAACTTCAGTTGATGTAACTGCTACCATTGGTATCAAACTATTTTTAAGGTGTTTAAGACGTTCCCAGATGATAGAAATCTCCCAATATTGAGTGTCTTACTATCTTTCCACTGATTTAATGGCACAACTCTTGCTGCAGAACTCTGACTTTTATAAATCTCATGTTAAAGTAGGAAAGGTGGTATTGATATGATCATTTCAAAATCAATGGCAAAATGTCAGATTGTGTTCAGTAGATACAGCATATTCAAGTTTCTTGATGTGAGAAGGAAATCTGAGCTGGTGTCAAAGAGGCTTCACAGCAAGAGAGTTGCTGAAACAACAATAATTTTTGAAGAGTTTGCATTAACTTACAGTTCTGTACACCTGGTAACACAAATCACACACAGTATGTCTAACAGTGCAAAGAGGTTCAAAATGATTTTTACTCATTTTTTCATGTTGGCTTTGGAATGATCTTGAATTTTGTTCCGTCTTGCAGTAGCATCATTTTATGATTTCTGTCTATGAAGAGATTGTATTTCAGTAGCATGTGAAGAAAACTGAGTAACGTTGTTTTGGTTTGGTTTGGTTTTTTTCCTCGGATTTCAGATCTGCAGGGGTTTTCTTCACTTATGAAATTCAGCAAGGATCTGAGGCTAATCACAGCTGTATCTGTCACCATTGCTGGTGATAAACGATTCTGCAATCAGAACTTGGTTGATGAGATCAGAACTGTTGATATGATAGGTAGAATAGTCTCTCTGAATTGCTAGCTGTATTTATAGCTAGTTTGCTGTCAGCAAGGAAAGAAGATGCTTCTCCAAACCTCATGGAATATAGGTGTTGCACATAAAATATTTGTAGAATGGCGTCTTATTTGAAAATTGCTAGAAACCATCTCAAACATATTTCATTAAATGTTTAACTATAAAGGTATAATTTTTGGTAAAGTGGAAATGTGCTGCAGGCATAGAATATTTACAGTTTTATACAGGAATGTTTCTGAAATCCATTGTGGACTACCTGGTCACATCAATAGAAAGAAAAAAAATAGTAAGAGTATGGTAAGCACGAATCTGAAGGTTTTTTTTATATAGACTGGGTGCTTTGACACGGTTCCATTTTTAAAACAGAATTTAGTTTTTTTTCTTGGAGTCAAATGAAAGCAGAGTTCAAAAACTGCATGCATGCAAAATATTTGCTTTACTACTTTAAAAGCTCAAAATTTGATGAGAATTGTATGTTTTAGCAGATTTGAATGCAATTAAAAATATTTTAGTTTCTCTTGCTTCTATATCTATATATGTGAAATGAAGATATCATGTTCTTTAATACTTTTCCTTTTGCTTTCAGGTTTGATTTTTTTTTTTCCTATTTATTAGAGAGCACGAAGTAGACACTAAACGCAGTGTGAGCACCAAGTAGGAATTTATATGTAATGTTAACTTATGATCATGTCTCTATCACCCAAAACACTGTATTTGCAGATGTGAAGGCACAGGATCATCTGCAGACTTTTAAATCTAACTTTGATTTGGGGTTTTGGATTTTTTAGATAATGTGAATTGTTGCATGTTTTACCCTCATGTGGCATATTCTTCTATACCAAAGAAGAAAGTAGAAGTACTCGGATCTAGTATGTGTTCCTTATGTATAGCCTGGTGGTTAATATGATGCATATCAAAGAGCTATATCATATTATGTGGCTTGCTCTAAAAAGAATAGACTGTTGCAGGGTTGAGATTAATATGTTGGGAAAACAAATTCACAAATATCAATTTGAATGTGTAAGTAGTTGGTACAAGCCAAGCAAACTCCTGATCTACTGTATGTTTTGCACTTTACATAACAGAAAGGAAAATCTATATTGTTATTTCTAAAGTTTAGGAAACATAGGAAGATGCAAATATAAGACACCCTGGAAAAATCTTATCTTAAATCAGTGACAAGATTGAACCAAAAAAGATTGATTTAGACTTTGCCAAAATAATGAAAAAGCAGATTGTCCTACTTTGCACACTGAATGAATCTGATTGATTTAAGTTAAGAATTGTTCCACACCTTGAGAAAGAATGAATAGAATTTGCACTTAATGAGGTGAATATTGATTTCCTAGGAAAGAATGAGTTCGTATAATGAATTTGTATGGAGGTAAGCTGATACCACTTGCAACAAACGTATAAAAGTTTGCACATTTGGGGAGTATGATGAGACTAAGTACTCCTAAAAGTTTCCTGGTGGGACATACTGTTTCCTAATTAGAACAATTTGCTAGTGCTGTGTGTATCATATTACTTCGGCATTAGAGTGTTGCTACTTATGGGAGATGTAAGTTGTATATTTGTAAGCACTGCTCGCTTTTATTACATATTTTATTTTTATGCAGTTTTGCATTTGTGGGTGCAGTCATATATTTTGTCTTTTTGTACTATTTATTAGATTATGTAAAAAGATAAAATATTTTCTTCAAATCTTTATACATCCATAAGTTATATACTTTACTGCTCTATTGATACATAGCATCTTATACATTACCAATATTGATAATTTGGAAGATATTTACTGACAATCTTTGATAAATTAGGATATTCTTTTTACTGAAAGATATAAAATCAATGAAATGAATTTTTCCTCTAAGATCTTGCATGTTTTCCTCTTTTGAAAAGTAAAAGTACTTTCTGTTTATTGTATATTAAAAAGATTTAAATGGAAGCTTTCTGAAACCCCCAAAATATTATTTTTGTATGGAATAGTAATTCATTTTTATTTTCATTTTCCTAATCACAGTGGGGAAAACACTTAAACTATCAGTCTTTTTTTTCTATTGAATGGGGAATCATTCTCATTTATCAAACCTCTAGTTGAAGTCCCACAAAATTTTTAACCCTTGCTACCTCTTTAATACTCCAACTTTCTAAAGCTACTAGAGTAACTAGCTAAGCAAATTAGGTTTAATAAAGATACTATTAATTTCCTAAAGTTTATTGAATTATAAAAGTTAAATTGGCACTGGTCAATACAGTATCTGATCCTGAAATAAGTTTGTATCTTCAGTACAACAGTGTATTCAAGAGTGGCTATTTATCAATAAAGCCTCTGTACTGATGATAAAGCCTCCTTTACCCATAGCCATTTTGAAAATTCATATTTACAAAGACCATTACTTTTGCTATGAATAGTGCTATATATTCTATATATTAAAAGCTCGTTGTCCTTCTGTACTATTATTTTGTAAATTACTTATTTATTTTCCACCTTTGCCACTGGCAGTATAGATGTGCTACATGGTAGTTTTTAACTGTGAAACAGTACAGTGAAGCATGAAAGACTGCTCTTGCCTCCCATACTGTGATAGACATTTGTTCTGTGATGTTATATGAAGAGCATTAAACAGCACAGCTCTATCAGTAGAATGAGGTCTACAGTGGAGGATCCCAGTTAAGGAAATTTATTCTCATTAAATTATGAAGTAACAGTCTAAGGAAATCCAAGAAAATGAAAGGACATCATGAAAGATTTCTTTTTCACATATTGATTTTTACTTAAAATGGATTTGTGACATTTCTGCCATCATCAAGTTTATTTATTTAAGATATTTCTCAAGGTATTTGCTTAACTGTTGATCTTTGGAATTAAATGTGTCTTTGTAGGAGAATGTGGACCTGAGCCAGGCTGTTTAAAATTTAGGCTACATAAACAAGAGGAAATTAAACATTTAAATGTTCCAGGCACTGGGGCTTGATTGTCATATTGATAAATTGTTGGAACAGTTTTGCTTTAGCTTTGACCCACAGGCTTGCAGATGGTTCTCAGGTGCCATTTGAAAGTGTGTGTGGTCAGCAGCCACTTCCAAAAAGCAGCTTAGACATAGTCACCTCCTCTTAGAGCATGAGAGTTTACAGAAAAAGCCAAGATAGCTTCAGTGCCTAAAGATGCTCCTGAGCACATCAAATATATTAGTATAAAAGTGGCTTTGCAATCCATGGCATACATACAGGGGAAAGGAAGGGAAAGCAAGGTATATAAAGTTTCTTGCTTTCACAGAGTATGTTTCAGGGAATTTTCTGTAATTTATGTCTTATTAGGTGAGTAATGGTTATTGCTTGAGACTTTCAGATTCATTTCATTTTTATAAAAAATATATTTCTTTCTGTCAGTCTTGTCTGCTGGAAATCTGCTCTATTAAGCATCCATCCTTTAAGGGCAAGTCATAATGACTGCATTTTGTTCTGGATTTCAATCTGAATGCATTGTGGCACAAATAGGAGGAAATAATATCATAAAATGGCAGATGTGCCACTCTCTAGAGGTAAGAGAGAAGATGGGAGTTTCACAGGAAACTCCCTCTCTTGATAAATGTACAAAAAGCTTACTTCTAATCCTGTGTGGATAAAGAATGTCAAGCCTAAAGAAAACTGGAGATGGAGAATGATCATTTTGTAGGGTATGACTTTTTCAAGACCAGCAGAATTTATGGTAGATTTCAGAGGAAACCAATATTTCTCCTATTTTCTGTTGAAGTTATAAATCTTTCTGTATTAAAGTGAGCTGTAAAAATTCCACTGGGAAACTGGTGTAGATACTGTATTGTCACCATCGGTCTGTACAGTATTCTGCTTAAAGCAGGTTTTTGATACTTCGTCATTTATCTCTTTCTACACCTACAGCAGCAAACTTAACTCCACCTTTTACAAACTTCTTGTCCCATAACTTTACTTTTCCAGCTCCTTCCAGCTTCTTTAAAAGCTGTTATCATGCCCTCACTTCCTTTTCTTGTTCCTTAAGTACTGTCATGGTAAGTGGTAGTGAGCCCCAGGGCTAGCTTCAAAATACTCATAGTCTCCTTAGTTATACATTTTATGACTGACTAACTAAAAGATTTGGAGAATAGACAAAGTTGAGCTTATATCACACTCTTCCCTTCTGGGAAACACAAATTCAGCTTCCTCTACCCCATTATGAAATATGTTGCAAGCAGCTTGTCATTTCTGTAGGTCTTGCCCTCCCTCTACTTCATTTCAAAATTGATTGAATTGAAACAAATATCAAAATTTATGAGATGAGGAGTAGGGAATGGATGGGCAGACAGAAATAGTCCCATGAACAGTCTGAGGTAGACTGAGTCTAAAAGATAAGGATGCTGCTTATTTTCAGTAAGAAATAAATCCGTAAATACTCATTTGTCATTTTTGTGTTCCTGGCACAGTACACTGATTAGGGTTAATATTATCTTTTCATTGGCCTGAAGTTAATGTTTTTTAAGCTTATGAGTCCTTTCCTCTCCTCTTTTCTTTCTCCTCTCCGTTTTCCTCTCTCCTCTCCTTTTTCCTCCCTATAAAATCAACTTTAACTTTCAGGTGGGTTAACTTACCAAAATTGTAACAAATATATACATTTTAATCTAAAATATTTAATTTCTTTAAAAAAACAAAAAAACCCAAAACAAACCCACAAAACCCCACCCAAAACACCAAATCACAAAACAAAATAAACTTTCAATAAGATATCAACATTGGGAATAGAGCATGATGGGATGTATCTTATTGCTCATTCAGTTTACAATAGACTCAGCAGGGACATGGGTTTCATTAAGAGAGTGATCAGTGTTTCCGGAGTCTCTGTTTTTCCCTGGCTGCAGACCTGTTATAAACCACGTTTGTTCACTTTGCTGTATCTGCTACATGTGTGATCTGGATTGATATGGTATTTTGCTCTTTTTGCACTTCCAAAGTAGAAAGTTTCCAGCAGCTTCATTTTCTCCCAGTCTGGGCCTTCTATTGGCAAAGCAGTAACATTAGAGTAGAGTTGATATGTGTAGAATGGATCATCTGCAACAAATGGAGTTTTTGACTACCTATCTCTTGGCATTTTGTTTCCATAGTCTAGTGATACCTTTGATTATAACAAAGTCTCTTTCTGATCTACGCAATTTTACCTTGAAAAGAGTAAATATACTGTTCTATGCTTTAATATAGTCATTAAGCCATTTATTGTAAATGACTGAGAAAAAGTCCTATTGTATTCATAGTGTAATAAGACAATGCTCAAAGCATTTCTTAAGGCATACTTATGAATCTAACTCATGCAAGAAAAAAATTACAGATAATTATTAAACTATATTCAGGCTAAATTAAATAAAATTTTCCCAATGTTATTTTTTTTTTTTTAATCAGCTCACATATTTTAAATTAAGATTTCATTTTTAACATTTCCAAAATACTTTAAAACAAGCAGGTTTCCCTTCTCTCTATTTCGAAAAGATAGTATTGTAAATGACGATTCAGGTTTTGAACAAGTTTGACCACAAGTGAAATGGAAGATTAACAGCTGTAAACCTAATCCTCCTTGTCTCTGAGCTGAAGTCTGGCAGTCAGACTTTTTGCCCTGGATCTCCTCTTGTTTTTTCCATTGGGACATACCTGTTGTTGCATGGCAAGGCTTGATCCAAGTAACAGGGAGAAAACAAACCAAGCCCATCCTCATGTTCTTCCTGGAGGAAACAACATTCAGTAAAGTTAATAAAGAGAAACACAGAATATAATAATTTATTAAGTGTTAGTTTTCAGTGATCAAAGGTTTGTCACTTGATGCACAAAGCACAGACTTTCTAAATTTATCTAACACAGTATATTTTCTTTCTTCTTTTTCTTTTTTTTTTTTTTTAATTCTGGATTATACCATCTACTATGTGTATCAAAATAGGAAACTTCCAATATAGAAGTTTTTAGATACATTTTAATAACTAGGATTTAATAGTTCACTGTTCATTTTGGAAGAAAATACATTAAAGATTACTGAAATGTATTTTTAAAAAAAAAGCTTAAAAATATTATCAAATGCTTTCATAACATTGAATAATCTTTCCCAAAAAGTTTGGTCATAATTGCATTTTTCTCATCTGCTTATGTTTTGTTGCTTTTTAAATGCATTATGAGTCACAATAACATCTATCACTTCAATTAAATATTTCCAAGGTCCACTATAACAATGGTTTCATGATCATTTTCTGCTGTATTTTCAAGGTAGAGCACTTTTGTATAGAGTTTTTAAACTTGATTTCAGATTTTGCAAAGTTGCATGTCACATCCATTTCTACTTCATCTACCTAGGCTCCTGGTTTTATTTAATCAGAGCCATTGATGCCTTTCTGTGACTCGAGCAATAACATAAATTATGGAAAACACTCATGTAAGTGGAAGATCCTAGGAAACTCCACCATGGTGCCCAGATATCTGGTAAAAAAATGCCACAGTGTAGCTGGAGTTCAGTCAAGGCTGCCTGGATGCTACTTTACATTAACTAATATTTGAGTCCAGATCTATACCTTGTAGCTACCTATGCCTGCAATTGCCATGTTACCCCCAGGTCTCTATGGTACTGCAGTCATGACTCAGTTTTTTAAATACTTCATGCATAAAGTTTTGGAAACTGGCATAGATTCACTTTGGCTAGATAATGTTCAAATTTCAGCAATACTCATGTTGAAAATTTTTGTATTCCAAGTGCTGAAATGATGCTGTACAAAAAACTTTGGCATTCAATTATATATTAAAATAAAGTTAAACCTTAACATATTGCATGCAAAAATTTAAAAATACAAAGTAACACTGAACTAAAGGCAGCGAGGACATTTTTTTAAGCTCATGAACACGTTAAGCTTTAACACAAAGAGAGCTTTGAAAAGCCAGAGAGGAGACATTCTGAGTTTTAATTTGCTTTTTTCTGTTTACTTGTTTAATTTTGTAGAAACAGTCGTGATTTTGAGCCCCTGGAACTGACAATTTCAAGCTAGCTGCACACCACCAATTATTTCACCATTTTACAGAAAAGGAGCTGTTAAGCCCAACCCAAGCTTCTCTACAACACTTATACTGCTTGAGCTGAAGCTTGGGCAAAGGCCTGAGCAGAGGTATGTTAAATTTTGATCACCGGTTATTGGTATGTTATCTTTCCTATACAATAAAGGAATTGATTGCAGCACTTAAAGAGGGTGTCTAATTAAAGCCTTTCTATGGTAAGCATTGTGAGCAATTCCAATAGTGCTTTTGATACAAGGAAAGTGGGGGCAAGGATTAATGGATTTGTTGAAGGGTGGTGAAGGAAAGGCAGAGCTTAGAGACAAGGTTAGAAGTTACTGCTTTGTATGACTCGCTTCTGCCAAAATTGTGAAAAAATATTGAGGTGGAGTTAGAGACTCCTTATCCATTAAAATAAATTTGAGAAGGAAATGAATGCATAAGCCACAGTTTTATCCAGAAGAGAACCTGGAAGCCATGGAAGCCTGTTTGCTCTCTGTTTTAACAAGAGGTAATAAAGTCAGTAGACATTGAATATTTTGATGATGAAATTTAAATTTTAGTAATGAGAATACTGAATTTTTAATTCTGGCTTCTGAAAATTTGGGGATTTTTGTATTTGCATGCTTGTGTATTTGCATATGTATAGATGCTTAAACAAAAACCTGTGTGTATGGAAATGCATTAAAGAGATCAGACCACTTTTGTTCTCCAGTCAGCAAAGAGATTAATTGCAAAAAACCAGTTTCTAGGAATTGCTGACTTCAGCATCCTTCCAGTGCTCTTTAATCCAGCAAACAGTTTATCACTGATGATAGCATGATTTTTTTACCTCTACTTCGCAAAGTCAAGTTTAGGCGCAGTTGCCTTAGAACAGCTTTACACTGGCAGAATAGCACAGAGTACCCAGAAAAGGAGAGAAATCCTGTTCACTAGGCCAGATTATCACCTCCGATCTTGGCTACTAAGGCTGAAGGACCAGTAAACAGTTCAAGGGGTGCAAATTTCACCACAGGGTAAAGTTAATCTAAAGGAGGTGAGGACTTGCTGAATATGCCTGCTACAGTCTTATTTTTAGATATAATGATTTATATTGTTATTGGCCATTACTGAATAGTGACACCTTTGTTAAACATTTCAGTTCTTCATAAGACCCTCCCCAGCCAACAGACATTAAAAATCAGTGATCCTGATGAGGTAATAAGAGTCAGATTGAATAACAGGGAGGATGATCTCCTCTGTGGGGAAAGTTGCTGAAGTAATTGTAGTGCTGGTTAGTCTGGTACATCTCCAATGTTAAAAAAGATGAAATCTGGGTCTATTTTAATATTTATGGGGACCTCAGAAGAATTGCAAGTTACATAACTCTTCTATTTTTATTTCCCCATAGCAATAGCAGCACTTACCTGCTGTAAAAATTAAACGCATGTCACAGAGCTGAATACCAAGTGTGCCTTTCTCATGAGAAATTCAGGTCCTGCCAACTTCCTGAAGCCTCAGGATTGTTGTGTTCCATCCATAGGCTCTCTTCATTAGTCTAGTATAATGGGAAAAAAAATAAACATCTTGGCTAACTTCAGGTACATGTTTTTTTAAAGTTTAAAGAAGATAGTTAATTTTAAATTACTATTCCTACGACGTTTAGTTAAATTCTGGATGAATATTTTAGTTGAATATATAAAAACTTTTAAGAATTCATAAGGGAAAACTGGTGTTGTGTCTTTTAATATGTGACTCAAATAAGCACGCAAAAAAAAAAATGTACTTTATATAAATATATAATGAAGGGTGGAAAAGTGTGTATGTAGTCTCATCTTTGGCACAGCTAGTTTAGAAGGCTTACTGAGAATTTTGCCCCAATATAATTATAGAATCATAGAATGGTATGCATTGAAAGGGACTTCAAACACCATTTAGGTCCAACCCTCACTGCCATGAGACTTTCCAGCAGACCAGGTTGCTCAAAGCTTCATCCAGCCTGGCCTTGAACACTTCCAGGGAGCGGACATCCACAACTTCTCTGCGCAACCTGTTTCAGTATTAATTTACTGACATGACTTTCATGTCAGTCATGTCATGGCTCATAATTCTGTGAATTTGGGGTTTACCTCATAAATACAACTTCTTTTCACTCCTTTCTCTTGACTAATTTTGTTGTAGTTAATGACAGTGTAATTTCTGTCAGTTTGGGGGAATCTTATATATATATAAGAAAAATACCTCTGCTATCATTATGCAGACCCACAGAAAAAATATATGGTCAAAGGCCAGTACAGAATATTAATTTATCCTGGTATCTGCTGTCCTCTGAGTCTTTCTCTTTTTTCTTAGAATTAGAGCCCAGGAAATAGTAATCTCTGTATTAATTTTGCCAGTGCTATAAAATGAGCATTGATATCTCTTCTAGTCCTTTATTTGTGATAGTTGCTCCCCTTTCTTTCTTTTCTTTTCAAGCTTTAAAACAGCAGCCAATTCAATGGGAGGCACTAGTTTCACTACTGTGTCTGAAGTCCAAATGAAAGAAAAACTAAAAAAATAAAAAAGGAAAGGAAAAAAAAAAGTGTTACAGGAATGTAACTGGTTTAGAAATAATCCCCAGCTGCTTTTGAATTAATACTGAGCTGGTTTTATATCTGCAGCAGTATGTCTGTGCTGGAAGTAATGGGAAATAATAATGACTAGTACTTCTTGTAGTTGCTGAAGTGTTCATTACTGTGTCTTTTTTAGCTGCTTTCTGGAAATCAAGGACCAAATCTGAGTAAAGAACTGTTAACTCGGACATGCACATCATTCAAAGAGGGACAGTTTTGGAAAGAAAATAGGCTCACTTAGGGCTGATTTACATTGTTATTCTTTGCTTGCTGTATTAGCCCCAGGCTAGGAATATAGTGAAAATCACAGAGAAAATGGAGAGCCCTATACTGTAATATTGATAGGAAGCCACAGGATAATGTTCAGAACAAGTTTACACTTCTTATTCTATCAGGTGTAGCTACATAGGTTGATTTTAATCTTTGTACTCTGTATATGTTTGAGCTTTAGATCTCCTTTCATTTTGGCATTTTGCATTTTCAGTAATGTGTGTAGAACCAGAGCATGGTTTTTATGACCTTTACCTAGGCCAGAGCTTCCTTTCTGGAAGAAAGTTCATTTTCTGGTTAAACTTGTCCACTAATCTATCTGTCTGCTGCCTGTCTGTCTCTCTCTCAATCTCTCCCTCTCTCTTTTTAAATTTTAGACTGTAACCACAGTTTATTAGTCTTTCATGTTAGTTTCCCCTAAATGCAGGACTGTTGCTTTGCCAAATGCAGAAATGTTGCTTTCCTTTTATTTGCGTATTTATGGAAAGTAATGTCCACATTTTTTAACAATTTTCTTTCATTTCTCTATCTTCAGCTTTGCAGTTTGTGTGATGCTGCTTACATTTTTATAATAGTTTTATGTTTGATTTCCAAGTCTTAATTAGTGGAAAATTTAAAACTCACTGAGGGCACCCACCAAACATTCTGTTGGAGATAGAGGTACTTTACGATTGTCACCTTTCTGTAGGCATCCACTGCTTACAGATACAGTGTTAAGCTGATTATCCTATTTTATTGTTCTTTTAGAGTTTTAATCTTTGTGGAAGTTTACTTGTTCTAGTCTCTTCCTCACCTTTTTCCCTTTTTTTTTTTCTTTTTTTTTTAACTTTGGAAAAAAAATGCTAGAAAATGCTAGAAAAAAATGCTTCTTTGACATCCCCACTTCTTTTTTCCTGAGTTTGGAAAGATAAGCTACTTAAAGGAACAGTGCTCAAGAATGTATATGGTATGTACACTGTAGCCATTTCAACCCTTTAATGATTACTCATGCAGCCAAGAAGGTCACTTCTTTATGGGATGAGTTATCCAGTTTATTGAAAAACTTGTATTTACAGTTGTACCACAGTTTAAACTGGTTTCTGGAATGAAGGCAGAAATATAATTTAAAAGTTAGACTAGAAAATAATGATTTTCCCTTGCCTGTTACTACCTCAATATGCAGCTGATGTTCTGGAAGATTTCTTGAATAATTAAAGGTGTCTTTCACTATTTTGAAAAAGGATCAACTGATCATCTAAAAAATATTTTTCTCAGTACAGGATTCATGAGTCTTGAAGTTAGAGACAAGTAATTTATAGATTCAAAATGGAGCAGATGAAAGAGAGAGTTTTATAAAAAGAAGTGAAATGTGGTCTCTTTCATTATGACCTCACTTCCTACTTATTTGAATGTAGGATGAGCTTTTCTCTAGAGAATGGGGCTACATGAATGCAGAAGAAATTTAAAAATTAATTTTAAAATTTCAGTTTTAACAAAATCTTTAGGATGGATCAAATTCTAGTCTTTGTTTTGAAGAATTCAGCAATAATTCAATTTAAATTAGTAATGCATATTTGGGCAAGGCATTTGCTTTTGAAGAAAATATACAATGTATTATTGTGTATTACTGAGGACAAAAATGACTTTGCAATATATTGTAGTTGGTTTTTAATGATGTAAGCAGCAGATAAGAGACTAGATATGTTTGCTTTCATTAATTGTTGCTTTACTTTGTTTTCTTTCTTTACCTTTTCAGTAGGACTAAGTTGTCATTACACATTCATTCCTGATAGATGTTCCCTCTGGGAACTATGCAACTATGCTAAGAATCTCAGTTTTAAGTAGCATTATATCTCGCTGACAGTACCTTGATTAAGATTAACTTTAATTAAGATAAATGATAGCTGCTTTGTCATCTGTTTGGCACGGTAAGACTTGTATCTTCAGCCTAATGTTAGAAGTAATGAGAATTTTTCATTTTTCTTAGGGAAAGCACAAATTAAATTTTTGCAGGACTGTTGCCCACCTGTCCTCATAACAGTACACCTGTTGGAAAGCAGTAGTAAGCAATTTAATCATACAGATTTTTCTCTATAATGCCGTTGTATTATCTTCCCAGTTATCTTATATGGATGCAAGTTAGCAGTATATGTTCCAGGAATAATATTATTTAATCACGGTTAGGCTTAATTGTTACTGATGCAAATAGTCTTCACTTCTTAAGTCATAGAACATTTAGAGGAGTGGTATTTTCTGATTTCTTTGGGAAGATGATCCATTCAGAAATCAAGCTAAATTCTTCAGTGGAGAAAACCAGAGAATGTCTTTTTTAGCAATATTGAGCATATCAGCTTGAATAACAGTCCCTAAAGATACTGTTTTGTCTGGACATGCATAGGCAGGCTTGCATCCTGTGTAATAAGAAACACTGGAAAATAGTCAATTCCTTAATGTAAGGTTTAAACTGAATAATAGCCTGTTGTCGTTCCAGGAGTAATTTTAAGAAGCATGTTGTTACTCGTTTTTTAAACTAAAGCATTCTTAAGGTTCCACTTAAAGAAATAAAGAAAAAGATGATCTATATGACACAAATCTGCCATAGCAGATTTATGCATGCATTAAATTGTATCCAAGATATGGATAAGCTCTTTGAGCTTCCAGGATCATAGAGAATTTATTGTCCTTTTTCTGGTCTCTGGGTTGTTCATCTGGGTTCCATGTTCCCACCTGCTCAGTGCCTCTGACTTTTTCAAGGATGTGTACATGAGAAATTTTTCTCCAAATGAGTCATGGAAAATAAAATGCAAATCCCTAGTAGACAGAATAAAATGAAAATGCTATTTGTCTAATTTTTATGGGAATGGTGTTTGGGTTACCTGTGTATTTTGGTTGATACCATGGATTTGTTCTTACCCATAGAGATATGAGAATATATATTGGAATACAGTCAGATCAATGAGTATCTTTCCTCCTACTACTGACTTACTATGCCATCCTTACAAAGGAGATTAATTTCTCTTCTTGTGGACATTTATTGTACTTTCTAAATGGATGATTAGACAAACTACTTAAAGTGTATATTAAAAATAGTACACAGACTCTTTAGGATATCCCACTCTTCAAGGTTACTTTTTAGTAATTCAGTGAAATTGATAAATAACCTGCAAAACACAGATCCAACCTAATCTTGGGCCTTTAATTAATATAATACCTTTGTTCAGAAGTAGATTATGACATCTCTTGTGTATATATTTCTATTACTACTAAGTATACAATTGCCTTTTTCACTGTGCTAGCATAATTTTAATCATGCAATGAAACACGTGAAATTTTTGCAAAATTTGTAATTATAGCCATAGTATTAAATTTTAATATTTATATTTACCTGATATTAATAGTCATACAAACAAGTTATTAGGAGTAAAGAAGCAATACAGTTGTACTCTTGCTTCAGATTTGATGTATAAATAACATATTTCAGCTTTTGTTAATACACAGAATCACAGATTTGTAGGGGTTGGAAGGGACCTCAAGAGATCATCTAGTTCAATCCTCTTGCTAAAGCAGGTTCCCTACAGCAGGTTGCACAGGAAAGCTTCCAGGTAGGTTTTGAACATCTCCAGACATGGAGATTTCACAGCCTCTCCTGGCAGCTTATTACAGTGCTCTGTCACCCTCACAGTAAAGAAGTTAAGTTTGTGTGGAACTTTCTGTGTTCCATTTTTTGCCCATTGCTCCATGTCCTTTCACCAAAAAGAGCCCAGCCCCATCCATTTGGCTCCCACACTTCAGGTATTTCTAGACATTGGTAAGATCCCCTCTCAGTCTTCTCCAGGCTGGAGTCCCAGCTCTCTCAGCCTCTCCACGTAAGGCAGATGCTCCAGGCCCCTCATCATCTTTGTAGCCCTCCGTGGGACTCCCTCTAGAAGATCCCTGTCTTTCTTGAACTGAGGAGACCAGAACTGGACACACTCTTCCACGTGGCCTCACCAGGGCAGAGTAGAGGGGCAAAAGAACCTCCTTCAGCCTGCTGGCCACCCTCTTATTAATGCGCTCCAGGACACTGTTGGCCTTCCTGGCCACAAGGACACACTGCTGGCTCATGGCCAGCCTGCTGCCCACCAGCACACCCAGGTCCTTTTCCTCAGAGCTCCTCTCCAGGTCAGCCCCTAACCTGTACTGGTGCATGCTGTTATTTCTCCCCAGGTGAAGGACTCTACACCTGCTCTTGTTAAACCCCATCAGGTTCCTTTCCACCCAACAAAAAGACAACAAGCCTTTTGGTTTTACATTTGATCATACACATAATCTTGGCTATGTAGTATTTTTCACATAATATTTTTATACCATAGGCTTGAAGTAATGGAACAATTGTCAGTGATGATACCTAACTCTTGTAGAATACTCTCAATATATATTTTTAAGTGGTTTAGAAAAAAAATAGTAAGTCTATTTTGTTATATGATAATGACATATTTTCAGTCCACTTGGTTCTGAAGCTTGTTATATACACTTATGGTTTAAACAAAGAAGCTGAACAGAGGCCAGAATTTTATTAAATGAATTTTTAATGAAATTCTACAACCGCGTATTTTATTACTTGGCTTTAACTATATACCAATTACTACTAATTACTATTTTTCTAAAAGCACTTCTTATATCCAAAGACAAAAATAAGGGTAATAAACCAGATAACTTGAAACATAAAAAACATTGTTATTTTGAAGTATTAGTAAAGAATTAGAAACCATTTGTGAAAGTTGTACATAGAAGAAAAAAAAATCCAACCATTTGTATTTGCCCTCTTTTTCTTAGGAAATATGAGCAATAGCTTCCCAGACTGCTTTATTCACTGGGAATATTTTTTAAATATTTACACTGCATAATTCTGTTGCAAAATGAAATTGTACTGCAGGGAGCTCAAAAAACCAAATAGCTTTCAAGTATGTATAAATATTTATTGGCCTTAGTTTATGATAAATGACAAAGAGCAAAGCTCTAGAATTTTGTAGGTCTTGGCATGTTTTTCTCTTTTAACTGAAGACAGGAACACTAGCTACAGTTTTATGCAGTATAAAACAGGTATGGATAATAGTACAGTGTCCAGTTAGTTTTTATACAATTTCTAGGCTTTCTGTTTATATCTACTTCATAAGCAATACAACGTTATAAAGGCAGAACTTTTTATGCAGGTGTGGGGCCATGTCAGACAGAATCAAGCAGATCTCAGAAGCAAGATATCCTGTACTCTAAAAAAACCTCTTTCTGCTTCTTGACCTGTAGTAAATACCTGCAGTCCTAATCTTCCTTGCAAGGGCTCTCTAATCTTTAGTGCAGAACAGCATTTGGTATTTGATTGTAGCCTTAAGCACAAGTGTCACTATTTCAGTGAAGTAAAGCTTAATCTTTTCATCTTAAAGAATCTATTTCTAGAAGAGTTGGGGCTTAGGAAGAAGGTTCAAAACAGCTGCATTTTCTAGTTCTGTTGGGGACTCAGAAAAACACACCAAAAGAAAATGTCCTCCCACCCCATTTCTCTGACCCCTGGTATCTGGGTTGTGTTAAACAATTTTTGTGGATATTCTCTTTTTTTCTACTTAGAAATGTTATCCTGAAGTACTTGAAAGGTTTGTATTTATCTGGGATTTCAGTATATCTGGTAGCCTTAATAGACTTTATGGCATCATTCAGGATACACCTTATCTGGAAATGCTATATATTATGACCATGTCTAGTAAAGCCATGTTTAATAAAGTGGACTATTTCTAAAAGCATCAGATGAATTGCCTGTGCAGGTAGTCAGATTAGTTACATAAAGCTTGAACCTATTAAATCTGCTATATCCCAATAGTGCTAGATACACTGCATATGCAGAGCAGCCACTCAGCACACGCAAAGCGAACTGCGCTTCCTCGCAGTACTGCATGCTCTCTACAGATCATGTGGCCATGATTTCCAGGCAAAACTTGGTGAGAGCCAGTCTTCATCTGCATGGGCTGGAATATATGATGCTTTGGTTATGGGTGACCTATAACTTTATGGAAAATGCAGTAAGAATCATAGAATTGCTTTGATTGTAAAAGACCTTTAAGATCACCGAGTCCAATCATAAATCTAGCACTGCCGAGTCCACCACTAAACAGTGTCCCTAAGCACCACATCTTCAGGGATGATGCCTCAACTGCTCCTGTGGACAGGTTACCCATTAACACCTCAGGTGACACTAGGTTCATGTGTGGGCATCTAACCTGAGCCCCAGTGTAAGGACACTTGATACAGACACACGCTGATCCCAGAAATTTTGCTGGAACTTCCCATGTGTTAGTCATAGAAGGGTATACAGAGCACCATATCTGAACATGTAATTAATACGTTCTACATGCAGTCACACTGACTTCCTGTAGTGTTTGTTGTGGTTTTGTTTTTTTAACATAGTGTACCATCTTGCGTTAGTTAAAGCATATGAGTAATAGCAAGTATTATCTGAAAATGGTTTTGTACTTAAATCTTTCACCTTGGGAAGATAATAATGAAAAATCACTTTATAAACTTCAAGTACTCTCATGAGATAATGAAAACTTATTGTTCTTACTAAAGAGAACAAAGGATTATACAAATAGTACTGAAAAAATAAATTGATTTATTGGCTCAGTTTTACAAAACCAGAAGAAATATAATGTAATATTATAAAAAGTTTTAAGGTTTGACACAATATCTGCACACTTCTTGTTTTCCAGTACCAGAGCTTGTTTTTAGGTATATTTATTTGTTTATTTTTTTAATCTTACATTTTATTATTGCTTCCCTCCCATTCTCAGTGGCGGGAATACATGCTGTGCAGAGGGTTGGCTGAAAGATCTTGCTTCGTTTAAAAAAAATAAAAAAATATTTTCTTCACAGGGTACAGGGAATGTTTTTGCATATAGAAGCAGTGTTACAAAAAGTGTTGTATTAAAGATCATTACACATGCTTTTACCAGAAGACAGAGCAAGGTGATTCTAGTTCTCCTTGCTCATCTGTGTAGTAAAGAACTAAATTAAAAAGCCAAGAGACCACATCAGATGCAAGCAAGAAGTATCAGGAGCACGTTCCTGAAAGAAAGTATTTTTGATAAAAGGGTAAAGTTTTAAAAATATTTTTCCCTATTTTGAGACTGATGACTAAAAATGACAAAACAACTGAAAAACAAGTTGTTTGTTCATTTGTTTTTTCAAATTCCACCCACTTAGAGGATTTGAAGACTTTTGAAAGAAGTAGGAGAGAGACTGGCAAAAAAATTGGAAAGTGTCATCAAAAGAAAAGTATTTGAGGAAAAATCTTTTTAGACATCCCAGTACTGTGGTTTTTGTTTTTTTCCTAATTCCCAACTTCTTTTTATCCTTCACTCCTCTAACATACTTTTGATTTTCCAATCTGCTAGCATTCCATGATGTTTAGTAATCCAATTGTTCTGAGCTGTGAGTGATGAGTCCTTAATGTGCTTGTTCACCTAAGTATTTGCAAGCTGCTTGCGCCTAAGCTTTTTCCCACATCTCCTGGGTATGCCAGATCATCATTTCAGTGACACACAGTATCTGACCTATATAACATTCAGAGTTTGCTGAAGATTTAAAAACAAGTACCCTGCAATTTGTGTAACAGAAGTACAGAGGTCTAGACAAAGCCATGGCCCCAGGAAAGTGTCTTTGGGATTCGGATCAATTGCCTTTCAAGATTAAAGTCTTTTGCCAGGCGTGTCTCCTCCTGTTTCCCCTTTGAAAACGGGAGCTCACTAGCAGTCAGTTCCTTGCAGTCTTTTCTGGTTCACTGTCAAGAAAAAATCTCCACTATTCTGTGCCCTTGGCATTTCAATCTCCCGTGTATGTTTGCATTGTCCACTTCTACTTTTATGTTGGATTGCTTTGCCCTCTTCTTTCCCCTTCTTGTACAGAATTATCTTGGTCTATATGGGACTTCCCTTTTATCCCACCTGTATTGGACTAGAGCAAATAATGATTTACAGTGTTAAACCTTGATTCCATGGAGGTCAATAGATATGAGGGACCATGTCATGCTGTATTTAGATTATTACATATAATTTTATAAAATACTTCAGAATATCAGGATATTTCACAGATTTTAAAACAATCTAGTCATAATACAATTATTTTTTTTTTTTTGTCTAACTTTTCTGTGTAAAGTGCACGTGTGAACACAGGCAGTTCATTCTGCTCTTATGGCACATGTTTTTTGTGGGTTTTTTTTTCATTTTGTTTTATTTTTTTCTCCCCCCAGTGTTCATGTTAGCCAGGTTGGCATGTACTATTAAAGTTACTGTGATAAATTTTTACAATGTCTGCATAGTTTATGTGGTTATGATACTTGCAATACTGTAGCTTCAGTTTGTAGAGGATTAGTTACACAACAACAGAAATTTTAAAAGCTATGCTTTTACATTACATAACAAATCTAGTGGACTCTAAAATTCTGTGTGATTAAAGTGCAGAGGATAGCAGCAGAAAAAAATCTTATTGCTATTGTTTTTCACTTCTATAACGAAAATGGTATTTGAGAGCAAAATCCATGAGAAATCACATGTATCTTCATCAGTGTCTCTGCACACTCAAGCGCTAGAAGGTATGTCTGGTTAATACTTTTATCAGCTATCATGAGCTCTGAGTGGTGATCGTTAAACCAAAGGCTACTTTTATTGATTTTCACAGTGTAGCAATGTTAATGAGGTTCAGTTATTGGTATAAACAGTCATTTAATTTAAAAATGCTGAGACCATGACAGAATGAGGACTGGCTGGTGATATGAATTTGTCACTGTTGTGATGGAACCTCGTGCATTCACATTTAAAATAATAGTTTTGTACTATTTCTAGCCTTGATCTAAATGTATTCTTGAAGTAATTTTCACTGTCTGTTCCAAATGTATCTGATTGTCTCAATAAGTCTGATAGAACAGCAGCTAACATCTGTGGGTGCTTTGCCACTCACAACCAATCAGCTAAAAGAAACTCAAAAAAACTCATCTGTCAATGTCACAGCACAGATTTAGTAGAGGAGTTGTGTGTCACAGAGTTGTTTAAATGACAGAGGAAAGGATGGGAAGAAATGAAAGAATACTAGGCTTTGGGGAGGGGGCAGAATAGATGTGTTATTTAAACCTGATAATACCATTACTTTACAGTTTTATGTATAATTTCTTGTTTAAAAATGGGAATTGTTTGTCATTCCAAGTAACGCACAGTGTTTTGGGTTTTTTTGCTTGGCTGGGGAATTCAGGGCAGAAGGAGGTGCTAAATCACCTGCTTTAAGGATGGGAACAGTGTTTTTCAGCCAGAAGAAAATATGAAAGCAATGCCAGTAAATGCCCTTAACAAAAAAGCAATTAAAAAACCTGTCTACCTCCCCACTCAAGCAGAACAAACTAGACCATGGCAAGACCTACAATAGGGGAGACTAACACAACTGGCCAGATTGGTGTTGTTCCTCCTAGCACACTAAATGAGGCATCTCTGTTGGATGTTTTCGAAGTAGGATGTTGCTTTCTAGATCTATTAATCAGTAACATTTACAGTTTTGATCTTGAATAGTCACTGTCCTCCTAGCTAGTTCTTCTGGCTCAAGTCAAAGAAATTGAAGATGGTAAATAAAGAAATATATCCATAAGCAAGAGAACCCCATGTCTATTTTATCAGATTATCAAGAAGATAGTGACTCAATTATGTGTGCCTTGGGGTTTGTTTGTCTCTTTGGATTTCATATAAAACTTTCGTACAGGTTTAAATAAAATCAGAACAGTATAGTAGTTTTTTAGCCTCCTATTCCCCAGTAATATACTGAATTGTCACAGTCATAGCCTTTGCTTGTTAAGAAGGTAGGTAGTGTCTCCTTTGCAAATACACTATATATGGAATGTGGAACAAGTGTAGGCTAGATCTATGTAAAGAGCAAACACTATTCCTCAGTATTGTTAGACGTCAAATTCTCATTCTTAAAGTTGTTCTTCATAAAACTTTGAAGAAGGCAAGAGGGATATTTATTTACTTTGGTAACTGCAGGTTACCTTGTCACTTTTCTGTCATGGGGAATGATGGTGACTGTTCCAGTAAATAGGGTTTCGCTTTTCTTGGATATACTAACATAATTCAGGATTCAAGTTATGAAAGGTGGGACATTAGGGAACTGCTCACCGTGGGGTTTTTTTAGGTGGATGTTATTCCTACAGCTGAATTATTGGCCCCCATCGTCTTCATATAGTCCTATATGATAGAAGCAAGGCAGTAATGCAACTGTTATTTGAGAACAATAACATATCATCTAAAACTTTAGAAGTTGAACCTACTGGCTTTTGTATGGGACTACTATTGGCTCTGCTTAATCGGCACTTACCCCAGGAGGCTTTGTAGACTTACAGATAGAGATGACTGACCATGTGAATCCAATTACAGAACTGAGGCCACAGTAAGCTAAATCACCAGATACTGTAAATGTAGAAGAAACTCATTCTGTACGAGCTGAAACGCCTGAAATTACCCTTCTTCTGACTGTATTATGTGCTTTCTTCTTTTTCTTTAATCCATGTTATTTTTCTCTGATCTTTTAAGTGAGGATTGAGTGATCAGTAAATAATCTATTCCTTTATTCTTCTTGTTGACCGTATAGTTATTCTCTTAAGCTTGGCTGTTATTTACTGGCTGTTTGACTGTGAAGCAAAATCTTAGGAAGTATAAAGAAAATTAGTCTTTAGAGAAAATTTAAAATCAATTTCAATATAGTGCTTCTGCATTGTAAGTTTTCCACAAACATGATCTCCTCTCTTCCTGCAAAAAATTTCTTCTAGGATATAAAAGGTATTCTTTTGTTTTCTTGACACTTGGTTGGAACATTGTCATTTAAATGGTAACTTCTCCTGAAAAAATATTTAGCAAGATACTTAGATTTTTCCTGAAATATCTGTAGGAGAGATGGACTATGTTTTCTCATCAGTTTTGTGGAAACAAGTCTGGCCCTGATACTTTCCTGTGCATCCAAGCCCAGAGCATAAAAATACTTCAGTTTAAGTGTTGTTAATTAATCAAATATTGCCATGAAACATTTCGCCCACCTACTTCCTCCAGCAACATGTCTCACCAAAGATATTAGTTGGCTAGAGGATAAGTGAATGCCTGTAGCCAACAGGATTTTTTAAATAGCTCCTTTTTTTTTATTAAGGCTTTGGGTTAACTAAGATAACTGATCTGCTTATCTAAGCCTCGTTGAGGCAGTTGAACTGTTCATATGAGAAAAGACTGAATAATGGGGTTTCATTTCTTCTGTATTGTGTGCTCAGCTTGAAATTCCTCACAGTAGGAGAAAAAAAACTAAAGACTAAAAAGCCTTTAAGATAAATATTTTAATTGAAGATAAGTAGATGGAAGGCATTATGGAAAATATTGGGCTAACTCACAGGTACTGTGCAGGCCAGGCATAAAAACTATCCTAGAGCTTAACGTAGTGTTGGCAGAGTTGTGTGATAACACTCGGTCAGGTTTCAAAGCAGTAAATGCAGGTGAACAAATTACTGACTCCTTCCAAAGACTAAGTAGTCTCTTGTTTCTTAATAATGCCTGTTCATCGGGATTTCAATGCATATACCTCAGAAAACATCAACACAATTTGGAACTTCAGTGATTAAAATGTACAATGACTTACATATTACTATCTATTTAAAATATACCAGCTTTACAATATTTTTACAATATTGGTATTCCAGACACCTCAGCACTTTTTTTTTTTTCTCCTTTAGAAATGCTCCAGTGAAAATTCTTAGTTGGTATCACCATACATTCCTCTTCTTTGTGATGAAAGGCCCTAGGAAGAGTCTAGTGAAGTTGTAATTATAGCCTGTAGTTAATCTACATGCTAATCTATAAACATGTAGCTAATCTATAAAGAACACAATTTATGTTCTTACACTCTTACTTATCAATTATATCTTGAATTGATGACTCACTTTCAAATTAATCAATATGTGCAGCTTCTCATACTAAAATCCTTTGTCTTCCATAAGATGTCCTATGAGAAGACTCAGCTGAAGCATTAGAGGTTTTGATTATAAATTTTTGAGAACACAGTGGAATTCCTGGATTCTGTGGGTGATAAAACAATATAAATATAATGTTTTTGAGTAATGTATGGGGTCTAGCTGGGATGGAATTGATTTTCCCTGTGGCAGCCCTCAGAGTACTGTGTTTTGTATTGGTGGCTCGAGGGGTGTTGATAACACACCAGTGTTTTGGTTACTGGTGAGCAGTGCTAGCACAGCACCAAGGCTGTCTCTCCAACATTTCCCCGAGTAGGCTGGTGGTGGGGAAAGTCTTGGGAGGAGACACAGCCAGGACAGCTGACCCAAACGGACCAAAGGGATATTCCATGCCATATGATGTATGCTCAGAAATAAAGCAAGGAGAAAGGAGGGGAAGGGGAAGGGGAAGGGGAAGGGGAAGGGGAAGGGGAAGGGGAAGGGGAAGGGGAAGGGGAAGGGGAAGGGGAAGGGGAAGGGGAAGGGGAAGGGGAAGGGGAAGGGGAAGGGGAAGGGGAAGGGGAAGGGGGGACATTCGTTACTTCTGTTTGTCCTCCGGGAACTGCAACGTATATGCAAACCCTGCTTCCCAGCAAGTGACCAAACATCGCCTGCTGATGGGAAGTAGAGAGTAAATATTTTGTTCTTTTACTTCTGCGTGTGCACCTTTGCTTTGCTTCTATTAAACTGCCTTTGTCTCAAATCAGGAGTTTGGTTTTTTTGGGTTCCATCTTGTTTTCTCCCCTCCCCATCTTGCTGAGGAGGAGGGTGATAGAGTGGGCTTTGGTGGGCATCTGGCATCCAGCCAGGGTCAACCCACCACAAGTAAGAACATAGATGAGGCAATAATATGATAACTGGCTAGTAAATATTGATTTTTTTTTTTTAAATCAACTCATGTAAAATAATATAAGGTAATACAAGTAAGCAATATTTGAAAAGACAATGTTAAAAAAACCCAAACAACTATGGTGTGGCATTACCTTTCCCTTTCATCGAATGGATATTTAAGTTTGGAGGAAAAAAATTGCAACAGACAATTAATGCACCCTTTTTTAGTTTGGAGAGAAGAGGCTCAGGGGGGAATCTCATCAATGCTTATAAATATGTAAAGTGCAGGTGTCAGGAGGATGGGGCCAGACTCCTCTCAGTGGTGCCCAGTGACAAGACAAGGGGCAATGGTCATAAACTGGAATACAAGAGGTTCTACCTAAACATAAGGAAATTCTTCTTTACTGTGAGGGTAACAGAGCACTGGAACAGGCTACCCAGAGAGGTTCTGGAGATTCCGTCTCTGGATACATTCAAAACCTACCTGGACATTTTCCTGTGTGATCTACTCCAGGTGATCCTGCTCTCGCAGGAAGCTTGGACTAGGTGATCTTCAGATTTCCATCCCCTACCATTCTGTGATTTTGTTTTCAAGATAAAAAGCATATAGGTAGAGAATGAGATTTGTAGTATAAAGAGTGTCCTGGTTTTTAGCTGAAACAGAGCTGGGTTTCTTTTTCAGTAGCTAGAATAGTGTTGTGTTTTGTTTTTCAGCCTGGGACTTGTTATGAGAGAAGCACTGATAACATACCAGTGTTTGCATTTTCGTCACTGGAAGTAAAGGACTTTGTCTTCTGTTAGTCTACAAGTGCAAGATCTAAGGGGGTGAGGAATATTTAAATTAATAAGCTAAAGTGGCCTTTGGCTATGCCAATGGGATATTCCATATGCTATCATGTCATGTCCAGTACATTAGTGAGGGTCTCTTCCTCTTTTATCTCTCTCTGGCTTTTGCTCGGGCTCTCGCCCTTCGAGGATTGCAGTTTCCATTCGGGATTGTTGCTCCTCTGGGATTATTATCTGGGAATGGGCTGGGCTCAGTCAGTGGGTGGTGGGCAACAACACTGGGTATAATTCTTTTGTGTATTTTGTTACTGTTATCATTATCACCACTATTTCAATATTAGTATTATTTTAAGTTTTCTTTCTATTATTAAACTGTTCTTATCTCAACCTACAAGCCTCCTTATCCTTGCCCCCCAATCCTCTCCCCTATCCCCTGGGGGTAGGGGAGAAGTGGGTGAATAGCTGTGTTGGTTTCTAGCCAAGGGCTAGCCCAGTGAAATTATCACAAGAGCTTTTAACTCTTAATTCAATAGTACCTATCTCCTTTCTTGCAGCAGTGGCTATAAGTGCATTTACTTTTTCACTAGATTTAGACTGGCAGCAAATATTTATGTGAATTACTGAGTCTGACATCTAATTAACACAGTCTTTACAGGTTTAATGAGCAGTGATAAATTTCTATCCTTTCTTTGGCACATTTTAATTAGTTGCAATTATGAGTGGAGTGACCTGAAAAGCTTGTTGTCCCATGGATTCATCATAAATTTGGTTAATTTATATATGTAGAGAGAGAAAGAGTTTTTATGGAATTGAAAACCCAAAGGTTATTTAAACCGTTAAATGAATCATATAATATCCTCCCGTAAAACTCAGGTAAGCAAAACATTGGACATAAATATTTGAATACATTGCAGGTTATGCTTCATAAATTAGATTTACTGGGGGTTTTTTTGATCTGAAGAATAAGTAAGCGTTGAAATCTACTTCATCTGTTGCTCATTACTAAAGCATTGACTGCTGATACTCATCTTTAATGGTACTATAAGTTTCAAGAAGAGAGTATATGTGTTTAAAATATTTATTTATAAATATGTTTAACACTGAATAGCTGATGAAGTGAAATGCAAACAAATTAAAATATAATCTTAATTAAGATGACAATATGACTACAAAATGTTTTTCTTACTAGAGCCATTCTGCAAAAGTAAAGAGGAGTAAAACTAATAGCCAAAACCGTTCTTTCACAGGGAGTTTTGTATAATCTCTAGTGAGATACATGAAAGAACTGTCAATGAGATTAATACAATCTTAAGTTACCTAACACAGCGTATGAAAGTAACTGAAAGGTTCAGCCATTAAAATAAATGAGTATTTCATAAAAACTGTAAAAATTAAACATGCTATCATTTTTTTAAAGATCTCAGTCATGAACTGCATTTGGATTAAAAATATATAATTTCATAAAATGGGATTGTATGTAGCATTTCTGTCCTGCAAATCTGATATTTCACTTATTGTATGAGTAACAAGGGCTCTTAAAGGAGGGCATGCTGGGTCAGGGTTAAAAGCTTTTGAGGCCCAAACTTGTGAAGTGCTATGTATATACCCTTTGAGAACCGATGGGAATCCAAGGCACATAGCATCCTGCAGGAGCCACTGTTCTCCACGCTGTGAAGCAAGATGTCCTTTTCATAAGGAAGTGGGTCTCTTGGTAGTATTAATTTTTTAACATCTTTTATCTTAACTCCTCAAGTCTGATAGTTACTTCACTGTCATGCAGAATATCTGTAGATAAGAGAGGAGAGAACAGGTGGAAATTTTTTGCGGAATTGTGTAAAAGGGAACAAAAGAAACTTCATTTGTTAGTAGAATGAGGGAACGTGAATGGTGTGTATTAAGGTTGACTAATATATTCATATTCAGAAGTCAGAACCACATCTGAGTGAGTCTGTTTCCATTATTTGGGCTCTTTTTTTTTTGATCTCCAAAGTGCTGAACAAATCTGTAGCTTGTGCATTTAGCAGCAAATTGGTGATTCCTTTGGTATCTCTTGTTATTTTCATCTGAGACAACACAGCTTTGGACAGCTTCTGCTAAAGAACATATTTTATGGTAAAACTACTGAATGAGATCTGTTGAGCCTGCATCTTATATTTGTCAGTCTGTGAATTGTAGGGGTGGAGAGGGAGCAGTAGAAAATACCTTGGTTTCTTCTTCCTAGTCTGTATCCCTTTGATTATGTTTTTTGGACACTTTAAACTATTCAGTGATCTAAACTGTAGTCTCAGTCAATCCAGAAAATATCACTGGACTAACCTGAGGTGAAATAAATCAGAACAGCACTCAAAGATGAAGAATAGCCACTGTAAAAAGAACAAAGGACTAGAAGTTGAAACAGTATGTGGATTAGGAAGCTTAAAAATTTCTGAAAGATATTTTTTCCTCAGAGAATCTCTTGAACATTAGTATTAAAGTTGTGTCACTGTCAAACTCAGGTCTCAGTTTGTTGTAGGGTCTTATTTTAATGAAGTTCCTTCTTTATTCCATTCTTTCACAGTGTTTACCACCCTTGTTGTCTGCCTTCATTTTCACTGCATTTTTTCTATTCCTTTTATGAAAGATAAGTAAATTACTCTCAATTACTTTGCATAATCATTGATGACAGTATCTTGTTTAATAATTTTTTGAAGTTTTTTTCTGTCTGTTGGGCAACACAGTGCAGTATAGTCTTTGTTAATACAGACAGTAATTGCAATTACAAACAACTTTTTTATTTTTATTTGATGAGAAATTTGCATCAGGTCATATGTACAACTGTGAATTTATTTCCTAGAGAACATTTGCTGTTGTTTTATTAGGCGAGTTTTAAACAGCAAAAAAGAGTTTCTGTCAGATTCCTTGCGATTCTAGATGATCAGGAGGACATTTCCTTTCCCACAATTGTCCTAAATTTTCTTCAAGTATGGTTTGTGCATTCTTAGAAAATGAACTGAAACTTAACATTTCACTCTGAAAATGCACAAGTAAAATTTCAGGATATCTTATTCTGAAAGAGATTTATTAATAGGAGAGTATTTTTCCAAGGAATATTAGATAGTACTTAGAAGGCATGAGAAGCATCCCTTCATACTTTAGCAAATTGCTTTTTTGCAGCCTGACAAGATTTTTTCAGGATCTGGTCCATGTTAGCCGTAAATATCATGTCATTCCAAGGTCTGTTTGCTGCCCTGGTAAATTTGATCTGTACAGTCTGAGAGTTTGATCTGTAGCCTTTTCTATCATGTTATTTATTTTGTTTAGTGCATTGAAGTAACTTCAGTTTGTGCAGTATTAATTTAAATTCAGTTTTTCCTCCTCAGCAGCACTATTCTACAGAATTATTAAATCAAGAATATTTTTGGTGTGGCATTTTGAAACTGAACTATAAAGATGTAAATGAGAGCATCAGTAGATGAACATCAGAGGTGAATACTGTTTCTGAGATTGAATGTTAACTTCTCCCAGTAACACCTTTGAATATTAAGGAATCAGATTTTAGTGTATTGATTTGTTGAGTTGGCTTTGTTTTATCCCCTGTTAAACTCATCAGGAGTGAAAAGATGAAATAAAATATTATGAGAATCAAACTGAAAATTATCCAACCTATGAGTCTGAGACAAATCCTAGAATAATTAACTTTCCTCCTCATATCTTTTCCATTGCTATTGCAAATTATACTGTCATCAAGGAGAAAAATAGTGGAGTCCTAAATCTCCTTCATTGTATATATGAACAGAGATAATGAAAACTCCTTGGACTCCATTTGAGGACATAATTTGACCTTTCTTGTAAATTCTGTCAAAACTACTCTGTAAATGGGGTACACATCATTGTCCCTACTAAATCTGCAGAGACTACTTAGGAAAGATAATGATGACACATATTAACTCTGACAAGTATCACTGCTAAACAGTGGAAATTTGTTTTGGGGAATTTCTAGTGCATTTCTAGCTCATTACATTGTGTGAAGGGTCTGGCCATACCATTTTGGACTGGATATGCCCAAATATTTACTGTGCAAGTAAATACTTTCTCATTTGCTATCATGCAAAGGGAAGACGTGGTCTAAATGGTTTGTGGACTGAATTAAACTAGTATGTGTAATAATGAGCTTAAATAAGTTAGTTTGCAGTATAGTAAAGAAATTAATAAAAACACCATTTGTCATATGCAAACTACCCTTCCATATGCAATATATTATGCTTTTTATTGTTTTTAAACCAAACCTGTAGTGATAAAAGGATGAATGAATGAAATAAAGATTTCCACTTAAAAATTATCAAACCCAGCCAGACCAGTGAAGTCAGTGAAATGGCGAAGAGGATAGCAATATATTTAGTATTAGAAAAGGGACACCGTATATGTACTCTACTGCATATTTATTGCTTATTAAAAAGTTGCAAAGGCACGTATTATTAAAGGTGTTTATTCAGTTCCTCATAGTTTGACTGACTAAATTTCATTGGCAATAGGTGAGATTGAAAGCTAGAGCTAGTAAAGGATTTAGGTGCTTTAAAGTCTGTTTTAGGCTTTTAAGTCAAAATTGTTGTTCAAAAGTCCTAAAACGTATTGATGCCATGTTTTGGGACAATTTTAAACTACTTAAATGCCTTCTTGATTAGTTTAGATATCTCTAGCAGTACAGAAAGTAGTTCCAGTGTTGCTTAAGCCCTAGCAGAAACTAGTAACCAGATTACACTCCTCTTAAATTTTCTGCATGCCCAATTATTACACCTTTTAAACATAGATAAGGTCCTGCTCCTTGGGAAATACAGTTGTGGTCATTTTGTTTCAGGGGAAAATATGCGATGACATGTTCTGTGAAATAAACTATTGTGTAGACCATTTGCCTGGAAAATAGGAAAGCCAGTGATTGTTTGGAAGATAAATAAATCTGAATGCTTTAGTTGCTAGAAGAGAGAGTCATTCCTTTCCCTTATGCTTTTTGTGTGTTACATCTCATTATTAGTAAATTCTCTTTTCTAAGAAGTAATTGACAGGTTATTTCAAATTTATGGTGTACCATACTTAAGGATGTTACCTGGCCCAAGAATTTTTGCCTTCTCAACTATGTATTTTTTATCTGTTATAACCATGAAAAAGTAGTTTAAATTAGCCAAGTGTAGTGCCAATTTATATACAGGTTGATTTTATTTGTATTAATGCTTAAAACGGAAAGGAAAGTTCTTAGTCAGGAAGTGAAAATTCTGGTGGACATGACTTTTCAGAGAAGTGTTTTGAGAAATAACTTAGTTCTTAATTTTCTCACAAAGCTTTTTCCAAATCAAACAAGCAAAATATTACTTATGTACTGCTTTAAATGAGCACTGTCCCATGATGCAGAAAAGCTGTCTCAGAAGAATGTTAATCTGCTACTGAACTTTATTGATTAAGGAAAAAAATTTTAAAAAGAAACCCCCCCACACCCCATACTGGTCTGTGTAGAACTCTAAAAAGTATCTATTGATTGCTTTCTACATGAAGGTTTATTTTGATTCTGATAAATCAGTTCTTGCCTTTGTGACTCTCCTTGACTCCAACAGAAACTACACTTGTGTAAATAACTGAGAGTATATAAAGTCTTTTATTTTACAATAAATGAGAGGAAATAGAAGTTTTAAGTACTACATGATAGAATATTTTATGTGCTGTGGTTGGCCCTTTTTTAACAACAAATTTGAAGACCTTCCTGCTCTGTTCCCTTTGCATTCGAAGAAACAAAACAGAGAGAACTAGATATCAGCTTGGAAAATGTGCATAAAGTCTTCATCTGGCTGTTTTAATAGTATTTTTGTATTGTCTTTTCTAATCATATGTGTCAAATAAGCAATCAAGTATACTTTAAAAAGCTATTAAGAACCAAAGTGCAATCACTAAATTAGATATGTTGCTACACCTGAGCCTTGCAATTCTTTCTCTCATATACTCAGCAGTCATAGTTACAATATTCCACACAGGACCAGCTTCAACTTTAAGTGCTTTATGATGCTATTGTGGCTGTAAGGGGGAGGATTAATTCCAAGATTGACATATTTTGTAGAACCTGTGGTCTGTGTATAACGCTATGGGGTTTTTTCTCTGGCTTTCATATCCAAGTGGCTTCGATGTGTAGCTTTGGTTATCATGCATTATGGTAATGATATAGGTGGTTTGTGATGGGAACTGCACTTAAAAGAAGTGGTGTCTCCTGTCTCCTTAAATCAAAAAGAAAGTGCAGCTGTCTTGACCACAATTACTTGAATGTATTGAGCAGCTGCGTAGGTAACAGAAGTGCTATATGCATTTGCTTAGTGTTTAGTATAGATCAAATAAAGTTCCACTCCAAATTAGATACTAATGTGCAATTCCAATAAATAAAGGCTGCTATTAATATATAAAAACTGCAGGGTAAAAGTCTGAGTTGTACTCCTGCAATAATTTGAGATCATTTTTCTTTACTCCACCTTTAAGAATGTTTTTGTGGGAAAAGTTTTTTAGTTGGATCTCAATCTATTTTTTTTTTTATTTCTTCATTTTCCTTCCTTGTTGGTTTTGAGGACTTCCTGATGTCAAAGTGTAGATTCATGATTAGCACAGTTGTAAAGATTGCTGTGTTAGTCTTCCTACCTGGTTGTACTGTGGCATCTCCGATGGTTGTGTTCTCTCTCTCACTGGCTTTTCTACTATTACTCTCTCTGTCCTTGCAGTTTTTTCACAGAAAATAAATACATTATTTAAACACGTGTATTTAGACATCTGAAGTAATATGGTGAGACAATTTAGTGTTATGGCAGGTATAAGGCTGAACTCACAGTGCTAGCACTGTGCTAGAATTCCTCGTCTGCAGTAGGTGATTAAGTAAAACGTCACTCAAAACAAATGAAGAGCAATCCATTGTGATCTGCATTAAGATAGTTGGGATATTAGCTGGGTCCAAAACAGCAAAAACTAAACCAAGTCAGGACTTGAGGGAAGGTTTGATGGGCCTCTGACCAGGTGAATGATCTGCTCAGCATGGTGGCAGAGCTGAAAGAAGTGGAAAGGTTAAGGAGTATCAGGGAGTGTGAGAGGGAGACTGATTTGTGGAGCCACACCCTACCATCCCTGAGACAAAGGCAGCAGATGGAGACTCCACAAGAAGCAGAGGATCTCCTAACCTCTTGCCACCAGGCTGAAGGAGGGGACCTAAGAGACCGAGGGGAATGGAAACAGGTCCCTGCTCAGGGTGGCAGGCCATTTCTATCCAGACCTCCTTCACCTACCCAGCTGCCCTTACACAACAGGTCTGGGGCTCTGGAAATTGAGGGTCTGGCAAATGAAGATGAAAATATAGATGAGGGCCCATCCAGGGGGTTGCCCAAGGTGAGGCAGCCTGCCCCACACATTCTGACTGCCTTTGCTAAGAAAAGAAGGAAGGTGATTGTCACAGGCGATTCCCTCCTGAGGGGAACAGAGGGGCCAATATGCCAACCAGACCCAACCCACAGGGAAGTCTGCTGCCTCCCCAGGACCCGGGTAAGGGACGTCACTAGGAAACTCCCTGGGCTGGTACAGCCCTCTGATTATTGTCCACTATTGGTCATGCAGGTTGAAACTTGTGAGGTAGCAGAGAGAAGTGCAAAAGCAATCAAAAGGGACTTCAGGGCACTGGGGCAGTTGGTTGAAGGATCAGGAGCACAGGTAGTGTTTTCCTCATTCCCTTCAGTGGCAGGAAAGAATACTGAAAGGACCAGGAAAACACACCTGATTAACAAATGGCTCAGAGGCTGGTGCCATCAGCAGAATTATTTTGGTTTCTTTGATCATGGGGAGGTTTACACAGCACTGGGTCTGATGGCAACAGATGGATTTCAGCTGGGGGAAAAGGATTCTTGCTCATGAGCTGGCAGGGCTCATTGAGAGGGCTTTAAACTAGGTTTGAAGGAGGAAGGGAATAAAACAAGGCTCAGTAGAGATGAGCCCAGGGGCCGTATGCCAATGTTGGGGGTGAAATGTATAGCCCAGCTCAAGTACATCTACACCAATGCAAGAGGAGCTGGAAGCCATTGTGCAGCAGGGTAGCTATGACATAGTCACAGTCACTGAAACATGGTGGGATGACTCTCATGACCAGAGTGCTGCAATGGATGGCTATTAGCTCTTCAGGAGGAATAGGCAAAGAAGGAGGGGTGGTGGGGTGGCTGTCTATGTTAGAGAGTGTTTTGATTGTATAGAGCTTGAAGTTTGTGATGATGAGGACGAGTGCTTATGGGTAAGAATGAAGGGGAAGGCCAACAAGGCAGATATCCTGTGGGGAGTCTGTTATAGACCACCCATCCAGAAGGCAGAGGCAGATGAAGCATTCTGCAAGTGGCTGGAGAAAGTCTCGCAATCGCTAGCTCTTGTTCTCATGGGGGACTTCAACTTAACGGACATCTACTAGATATACAACATGGCAGAGGGAAAACAGTCCAGGAGGTTCCTGAAGTGTGTGGAAGATAACTTCCTGACACAGCTGGTAAGTGAGCCCACCAGGGGAGGAGCCTTGCTTGACCTGCTGTTTACCAACAGAGGAGGACGGGTGGGAGATGTGGTGGTCGGAGGCTGTCCTGGGCTAAGTGACCATAAAATGGTAAAGTTCTCAATTGTTGGTAAAGTAAGGAGGGGGATTAGCAAGACCACTACCATGGACTTCTGGAGGGCAGACTTTGTCCTGTTCAGGACACTGTTTGAGAGAGTCCCTTGGGAGACAGTTCTGAAGGGCAAAGGGGACATTCTTCAAGGAAGAAGTCTTAAAGGCGCAGGAGGAGACTGTCCCCATGTGCTGCAAGACGAACTGGCGGGGAAGATGACCGGCCTGGCTGAACAGGGAGCTCTTGCTGGAACTCAGGAAAAAAAGGACAGTTTAACATCTCTGGAAAAAGGGGCAGGCAACTCAAGAAGAGTGCAGGGATCTCGTTAGGTTATGCAGAAAGAAAATTAGAAAGGCAAAAGCCCAGCTAGAACTAAATCTGGCCACTGTTGTTAGAGATAACAAAAAGTGTTTTTACAAATACATTAACAACAAAAAGAGAGACAAGCAGAATCTCCATCTTTATTGGATTCAGAAGTCAACATTGCCACCAAGGATGAGGAGAAGGCTGAGGTTCTTACTGCCTTCTTTGCCTCAGTCTTTAATAGCCAGACCAGTTATCCTCAGGGTATTCAGTCCCCTGAGCTGGAAGACGGGGATGGAAAACAGAATAAACCCCTTATAATTCAGGAGGAATCTGTTTATGACCTGCTACACCACCTGAATGCTCACAAATCTATGGGACCAGGTGACATCCATCCAAGAGTACTGGGAGAGCTGGCAGAGGAACTTGCCAAGCCATTCTCCATTGTTTATCAACAGTCCTGGCTAACAGGGGAGGTCCCAGGAGACTGTAGGCTTGCCAATGTGATGCCCATCTACAAGAAGGGCTGGAAGGAGGATCCAGGGAAATACAGACCTGTCAGCCTGGCCTCAGTACCTGGGAAGGTCATGGAGCAGTTCATCTTGAGTGCACTCATGCAGCATATACAGGACAACCAGGCAATCAGGCCCAGCCAGCAGGGGTCCATGAAAGGCAGGTCCTGCTTGACCAAGCTGATCTCCTTCTATGTTCAGGTGACCTGTGTAACGGATGAGGGTAAGGCTGTGGATGTTGTTTACCTGGACTTTAGCAAGGCCTTTGACACTGTCTCCCATATAATTCTCCTAGAAAAGCTGGTGGCTTCTACAGCTACCTGAAAGGAGGTTGTAGTGAGGTGGGTGTTGGTCTCTTCTCCCAAAAAACAAGTGATAGAACAAGAGGGAACAGCCTTAAGTTGTGCCAGGAGAGGTTTAGGTTGGATATTAGGAAAAAAGTTTTTACTGGAAGGGTTGTCAAGTGTTGGAACAGGCTGCCCAGGGAAGTGGTGGAGTCACCATCCCTGGACGTGTTTAAAGGACGTGTAGATGTGGAACTTCGGGACATGGTTCAGTGGTGAACTTGGCAATGCTAGGTTTACAGTTGGACTAGATGATTGTAACTGTCTTTTCCAACCAAACTATTCAATAAGTCTATGATTACTACAAAGAGATGCAAAAATAACCTCTCAATGACCTATTGGTAATGAGGTTAGAGGGATGATTTATGTATTCCCATCAAACATCTTTGTTCTCCTCCCACATAGCGTAACTAAGTACAAACCCAAAAAGGAGTCTTGGGGATGTAAAGTTTATTCATGGTGCTGAATGTTGCTTAATACTCTATGAGTAGGCTCAGGTAAAGAATATACTTCAGTGTCCACAGTATGGTGAAAAACATAGGGAGAGTCTACCATAGTTTCCAGAATTACTAACAAACAAGTAATTAAATTACTTATGTAGGAAAACTCAGCTACAGTATGCTGAATAATAAATGTTCAGCTGAGTTTAATATAGCCAGAGGGAATATTTTTCTTGATATAAGATTTTTTTTTCCAAAAAAAATTTTGTTCTTTCTTGCATGTAAATATTTCCAGTCTTTAATGGTGCTTAAATTAAATTTTATTTATACTTAAGTTAGTACATTGGAGAATTGTCTGAAATCCACCCAGAAGTGCATTTCAAAGGAATAAGTTTTTTATAATACTATACTATGAGCACCAGAACGAATTTCAGGAATTTAATATAATTAAGGTTGTCCTGGTTTTGCTAGGATAGAGTTAATTTTCTTCTTAGTAGCTAGGATAGCTGTGGTTTAGTTTCAGTGTAGGATTTATGAGAAGAATGTTGGTAAAGTACTAATGTTATTAGTTGCTGCTGGAGCTCAAGGCCACCGTGTTTGGCTGCTTCACAGCTGCATTAGGACTGGGAGGGAGAAGCGCAGTGTATAGCAAAACCCCAAACTGGTATTTGGATGTGCCAATGAGATATTCCATATCATGTCATGTCAGTATATTAACCAGGGTTGACTGGAAATTATGGGTATTCTCTCAGGGATTGCTTGGGCTTGATCTTCCAGGGTTTTGGTTTCAGGACTGTCTCTGCTCCGGGATCACTGACTGGCACAGGCTGGGCACTGGTTGGTGGTGAGCAATTACACTGTGCATCATTCATTTGTATATTCTGTTATCACGGTTGTTATCATTATCATTTTATTTTAATAGGTAAGTAGTTTTTATCTCAACCTATGAGTCTCCTTGCCCTTTTCCTTCCAATTGTCCCCCCTACTCCCTGGGGGAAGGGGGAGCATAAGAGAGAGCCACTGGGTTTGGCTGCAAGCCAAAAAGGTGAAACCACCTCAAAGGTGTAGACATTTCTCTTTTTTTTAACCATTGGATCTGGCTCTCACCTCACCAAATTTTTGCAGATTTTCAAAGCAGAAGGAGTTAATTTAATGTCTTTTCCAGAGAGAAGAAATGAACAGATATTTTCCAGAGATAGTAGGCAAAGAGAGAATGCATATGCATTATGTGTCAATAACATTAAAAAGCTGTTTGCTTACACTTGAACGCTGCCGAAACATGAGCAGCAAACCTGAAGTACAGGGTTTGAACTGTTTTGTGTGCAGCAGCTGAATGCGGATAATGCTCCATTCTTTAGCCATCTTTAGCCAGCTTTTTGCTTTTTTCTGTCAAGCACAACCAAAAATGCGTGTAACAAAAGGAAGGGAAATTATGTAGCTATTCTTGATGCTCAAACATGGTCTAAAGAATGGAAACAGCCACTGGTTTTACAATGTTGATTAACTCATGGGATGATGCACTTCATAAGGGTGTAAAAGAGTGGCCTGTTTAAAATGAAGTCTGGTTAGGATAGGACCTGTGAGAAATTTCCTAATGGAATTTTTTCCAGACTTTTTATGTTACAGATCTCACAAGCAGCTGTGATATATAAAGGATACTGCAGCAAGTGAGGGGTTGAATCAATAGTATTCAGCAGAGGCACGAGAAAAGGGTAGGAGATAGGAAAGTGTCCTAATATCTGTGAAGAATTCTGTATGTGATGGAGAATCGTAGGAGTGGCAGAGCCAGGTAAAGCAGGTAGAAGGGGTTAAGATAGCAGCTCAGGATCTGATGAACAGTAGTATTTACTCTTCAGGATCCTGTGGACAAAATGATACCAGATACCATCACTAAGGTTTCTACTACAAGCTGTGTGCATGCAGACAGCTACCTGGATTTACCTTATCCCAGTTTTTGGTGTTTGACTCTGAAAACACTATGGTAAAATGAGAGGGTTTTAAAAAAATTAATTGCTACTACCGAATTTTAATAAAGAAAAATTTGTGATCATGTAAAAACAAATCCACTTTTCTATCAGTATACAATAGCTAGCTGAGGACAAAATCTAAACAGTGACATTTAATAAATTATTTTAAAATCATACCTACAGTAATGTAGAGTCATAAAATCTTTCAAATATCAGACTGATGCTGTCTACTATACAGGAAGTAATAAAACACAGATACAAAATTATACATTACAATAAATAAAGTTTGAACTCTTAAAATAGATTATTTATAGGACACATTAGTAAGCTTTCTAAATTATGAAGAATAAGCAACTTTCACTGAATGTTTTTTTAGTCATGACAAATTTTTAGATGTCTTAGAATTGTATCTGCCAAAGAAAAATAAAATAAAATTATTAATGTCAGCATATACCTTTCTTGTCCAAATAATAATAATAAAAAAATTCTTATTAGAAACACTTCCCTTTGTCTATGAGAGAAAGAAATTTTCTTTTAAGTATGAATGCAAAATAAAAAATGTCTTAAAAAAATCTCTGCATGCTGAGACATGACATTCTATGGAATGATGTTCAATGACTAAATGACATCCTCTGAAAGCTCGCCAGTTTTCTTTTGCAAAAATCAGCATTTCTCAAATAATGAGATGTGGCTGGCAGATAAGACAAGCTAAACAAGTTATGAGAGAAAATAACAATTAGAGATATGTATGTTACATGGCATTTGCTTGGAAATCACTTTACAGAGAGGAGAGTGGAGCACTACAAGCACAGCAAAACTAAATTTCTTACCAGCTTTGTAAAGATTTTCCACCATTTTTGTTGTCATATAATTAGAGGCTTTTTTTCTTCACAGAAATCAGGTATACCACACAGAGCATGACCTAGTAATGAATGAGCTGCCAGACAAGCTGCCACAAGGGTGATCCTCTGGCACTTGTGTTTCTGATCCATTGAATTTGATTTGAATTCCTGTTCAGGTTGCTTAAATGCCAACACCTTTAACCACCTCACACTTAACCACCTTACTTGGATTTTGGATATACTGACCTAAAATATTTATACATGACTGAAAGTTATTTTCCCAGGTACACTATAGGTAAATGCATACTTTAGGAAGTGAGCCAGCTAAAACATCTGGGTCATGCACCCACGGGTGTTGGAGCTGCTGGCTGAAGTCATTGCTAGACCACTCTCCATCATCTTTGCTAAGTCGGGGGGAACGGGAGAGGTGCCTGAGAACTGGAGGAAAGCAAATGTCACTGCAATCTTCAAAAAGGGCAAGAAGGAGGACCCGGGTAACTACAGACCTGTCAGCCTCACCTCCATCCCTGGGAAGGTGATGGAATGATTTATCCTTGGTGCCATCTCAAGGCATATCAAGGATAAGAGGGTCATTAGGGGCAGTCAGCATGGCTTCACCAAGGGGAAGTCATGCTTGACCAACCTTCTAGACTTTTATGAAAACAAAGCTAGATGGATAGATGATGGTAGAGCAGTGGATGTGGTCTATCTTGATTTCAGCAAAGCATTTGACACGGTCTCCCGCAGCATCCTCGCTGACAAATTGAAGAAGTGTGGATTAGATGAGCAGGTAGTGAGATGGACTGTGAACTGGCTGGTGGGAAGAAGCCAGAGAGTGGTGGCCAGTGGGGCAGAGTCTAGTTGGAGACCTGTGTCTAGTGGAGTCCCTCAAGGGTCAGTACTAGGCCCAGTATTATTCAATATATTCATCAATGACCTGGATGAGGGAACAGAGGGCACTGTCAGCAAGTTTGCTGATGATACAAAGCTGGGAGGAGTGGCTGACACACCAGCAGGCTGTGCTGCCATCCAGAGAGACCTGGACAGGCTGGAGAGCTGGGTGGGGAAGAACTTAATGAAATATAATAAGGGCAAGCGTAGGGTGTTGCACCTGGGCAGGAACAACCCCAGGTTCCAGTATAGGTTGGGAAATGATCTCCTAGAGAGCAGTGTAGGGGAAAGGGATCTGGGAGTCCTGGTGGACAGCAGGATGACCATGAGCCAGCACTGTGCCCTTGTGGCCAGGAAGGCCAATGGCATCCTGGGGTGCATTAGAAGGGCTGTGGTTAGTAGGTTGAGAGGGGTTCTCCTTCCCCTCTACTCTGCCCTGGTGAGACTGTACCTGGAGTATTGTGTCCAGTTCTGGGCCCCACAGTTCAAGAAGGACAGGGAACTGCTTGAGAGAGTCCAGCGAAGAGCCACCAAGATGATTAAGGGAGTGGAGCATCTCCCTATGAGGAAAGGCTGAGGGAGCTGGGCCTCTTTAGCTTGGAGAAGAGGAGACTGAGGGGTGACCTCATTAATGTTTTTAAATATATGAAGGGTGAGTGTCAGGTGGATGGAGCCAGGCTCTTCACAGTGGTGTCCAACGATAGGACAAGGGGCAATAGGTGTAAGCTGGAACACAGGAGGTTCTGCTTAAATTTGAGAAGGAACTTCTTTACTGTGAGAGTAACAGAGCACTGGAACAGGCTGCCCAGGGAGGTTGTGGAGTCTCCTTCTCTGGAGATATTCAAGACCCACCTGGACGCCTTCCTAGGTGTTCCTGCTCCGGCAGGGGGATTGGACTAGATGATCTTTCGAGGTCCCTTCCAATCTCTGACATTCTATGATTCTCTGATTCTGTCATATTCAGTTTCCACTCAAAGGAACAAAATCTTCTTTCTAGTCTCTCTTTTTATCAATGCAGAATTTATCCCTGGTGTATACTTTATTTTTGCTTCTATATTCCTTTCATCTGTCCCAAGTAATTCAGAGACTGTAGGATGGTTTTTCACTCTAACAAGTTTTACCAGCTGAAATCTGTAGAGATGCTACAAGTCATCCTTTTTATTTCACTCCAGGTGACATCTCTTCACCAAGTGGTGGAGCTCCCCTCTAAACCAGTGAAGCTGTTTGCTCCTATGTTTCATACAGTTGTTTTTTTTTTTTCTTTATAAAAAGTCCTTTTTGTTCTCTTACAATAATTGTTTTCTACATGTTTCCATTTATTTTCTGGTAAGAAGGAACTGAAATAGAAAAGCATGTTCTTAGTGCAGTTTCACCAGTGTCACGTGGTCCAGACTTGTTTAATGATATGGTAAATCTGCATTAATAGTCACTCTTTGTTTTCATACCTGCCAATTTACAACTGGTTTTCACTTCATTTCCAACATATGAACACTGCAGTCCTAATTACTGCTCTTCTATAAAACTTGTGTTCAAGATTCATTCATATCTATCAATTTCTGTATTTTCTTATCTGAATATTAATTTGCTTTACCCATATATCTAATGCACCCATACCTACTTTGTATGGTTTCTGTTTTTTGGCCTGCCAATATCACCCATGAATTTTATTAGTACTTATGTAAGTCATTAATAGGAAATTTAGCTACAGTTGAAATTTATGCTATTTGCTTACAATTAATCTGGGATATTTTGACAGATATTATTGTGGGAATCAACATTTAAAAAAAAAATAAAGGCTGTCCAAGTTCTGCTTTGCAAAAATATATCTGCACGTTTTTTCCTCTCATTTTTCATGTTCTGAGTTTTTATGTCTACAAAGTTTACCTGGATTTCATAGTAGAGAAAGCAGTAATTACAATTTCACCCCTAAAAAAAGTCAGCAGAGAGTTATATATTTCCAGATTGAATCTGCCCAAGTTCCATAGTAGCAGTAATGCAGACTCTCTAACAGTAGTTTGGAGGTCACTTCTGAAGTGTATTGATAGCCATTAGTATCTAGTTGGCTTGTGTCAGTGCAACAATGCCAGCAACACATATTTATGGGTTAACACCGTTGTGCAGGTCTCACTGTATAGAACAAGAATTTTGGGAATTAGAAATTGAAGCATCCTGTCATGATTGCAGCTTATGCACAGGTGCTGTTGAACTGTTTATTCCAAAGAAAACTGTATTGTTTCTTTTGTTTGTTTAAAAAAAGAAAATTAACAACTGAAAAAGAGATAAAAATCTATACAGTGCAGTATGCTTGCATTAACCCAAGGAAGGCTTTTCCTTAATGTTATTTACTATCTTGTAGAACTATTTCTGTGAGGTCTTTCAAGAAATTTGAGCTTCAGATGCTGTCTAACCTGAACTTTTTATTTATTAAATTGTCTCATAGGATCACAGGGCAAAGCTCTTTGGGAGGGATCTTTGAAGGTCTTTAGTTCAGCCTTCTGCTGAAAGCAAGGTCTGCAAGGTTAGATGAGCTTGCTCAGTGCTCAGTGATAAAGCTCAGTGCTTTATCCACTTGGGTCGTGAAAACTCCAAGGGTGGAGATCGCACAGCTTCTATGATCTACTCGTTCCACTGCTTGACTGTTCTCATAGTGAAAGCTAGTCCAAACCTCTCTAATTTCAATTTAAGCCCATTTTTCCATGTCTTTTTCATACTGGATGCAGTATTCTACGTGTGATCTAGTGGGTACTGACCATTTTTTTTAGAGTTCTTTGCTGTTTTCAGTCCTACTGTTTAAGGAGCTCTCAGTGATGAACACACTGACTTCAGTCCTTTCTTAATCCTCAGCAACTTGAAGTTTTTTCCTGGGGAAAAATCTTGTTTCTATTTGCTCTCAAAAGACATCAATGTGAGTCATTGGAGGAGAAGGGCAAGAAGCCCCCTCTTTGCTAAATTTACTGCATTTAGCAACAGCACATTGTCTATCGGATTCTCCTCCTTTCACGCAGTTCTTTTCCTTGGGGATGTCACCCTGAATAGTCTAAAGTAATCAGTGCTCTTGTTACTGATTGTGGTACAGCCATACTTTAGAGCACTCAAGTACTAATTTACATGGCAAAGTAACATTCTTACAGAAACAGAGCATAAGAGAAATCTTTATCTGGAAGGTGGCTGAACATTTTAGCAGAATTGTTAGTGTAATTACTCATGAAAAAGAGCTACATTTTCAGGATGGTTTAACCTCAGCAGCCATAGGAAGTGATTCTAGGGTTGGAGTCCTGCAGGTTATTTGCATTTTCTTCTTTCTAAACATCCCCTGCCCTCAGCAGCAGCAACCTATTTCTCCCTAAGCAAGCATTAAACCTAGATGTTTGACTTTCTTCTGTAAGCAGCAGTTTATCAGTCCCACACAGGTATCTGCCTCCTCTTAGTGTTCACTGCCTGCAGTTTTCCACCTCCATCAAAAAGCCAATGATGTACACAGATCAGCCCTTCTTGCCACAAAACAGTGGCATTAATGGGCTCTGCCTATGCTGGGATGTGGTAGGTATAGCAAAACCTGCTGGAACAGTAGGTTTCAACTGTGAGAAAGAAGGTGGGATTTCATAGAAGCATAGAATCATTTAGGTCAGAAAAGACCTTTAAAATTGAGTCCAACTATAAACCTAACACTGCCAAGTCCACCACTAAACTGTGTCCGTAAGCACCACATCTATACTTCTTTTAAATACTTCCAGAGATGATGACTCCACCACTTCCCTGGATAGCCCATTCTAGTGCTTGATAACTCTTTTGGTGAATATTTTTTTTCCCAATATCCAATATAAATCACCCCTGGCACAACTTGAGGTCATTTCCTCAACTCTTATGGCTAGTTCCTTGGGAGAAGAGACTGACATCCAGCTCACTACAACCTTCTTTCAGGTAGTCTGGTGGACCATGCTGATTTATATCAAAGAAGGTTATCTTAAAATGTTCAACTGGTTTTTAATGATTAGTTGTGAACTTTAAGGTCTGAAAGAACTTCATTCAGCCCAAAGACAGTTTCTCTGTACAGAAAGAGATGCCAAACAGGTGCTGTGCCTGGCAGGGATCTTTCCTGCCTAAAATACAAATCACAGCAGCTTCAGAGCTGTTCAGAACTCTGCTAGCTGCTAATATTGTCCAGTGGACATTGCCATATGGGCTGGCTGAGTTTACTCTGCTCAGTGGAAATTTCTTCTTCTATCTGAAGAGTATCCCAGCTTTTATAGCTTCTTCAAGCACTGAATGAATGGGTAAGGATGAAGAGAAAGACAGAGAAGAGAATAGATGGTTTGTTAAAGAGATAGATTCTAGTAACATAATTGCAGCCACAGATAATGAAAAACATTCCTTTTTATAAAGTATTTTCCATGTTGCTTTATTTGCTTAGACAGAAATGAGTTTTTATAAGTGAAAAAAAAGTTCATAGATTTATTAAATTATAAATTTGTAAAATAGGGAGGATATATCTCTAAAACACATACTAAAAATGCACCAAATCTTATGACAGCTTGTGATATTGAATGCTAAGGTAAGTTTGTTTTTACATAGTATAATCCATTGAATGAGCGTGACTCAGAATAGATCCAGAAACCTAGATTTTTATCTGTATCTAAACTTAGTCTGCAGCATTCAATCACAAGTCTCCAAAGAGAGGGTGCTGAAAGATTGTTCAATACTGTTAAAAAAGCGTGTCTCTACCCCTCTGCTCTCTTTTTCATGTAATTTAAATATTTTGGATTTGTTTTTTGGAGTATGATAATGCTGTGAATTTCTTAAGATTTAGTCTCATGGTCATCTCACTGGTGGGAGGTAAATGTAATCCTCCAATGTTTCCATTGGATTCAAACCTGAGTTTTGAGGTTGTCATTCTATGCCCCACCACCTTGCATACTTGTTCACAAATATGAAAGTGCCTAATTCAAGTCGCTACTTTACCCTACTCATGACAGAGTTTTGAAACTGCAGTTTCCTATTGCTCCGCCCTTTTTCTACTTCTCCTTCAGAAATGACCAGTGAACCCCAGGATTGTGTGAGAGGTAAATGCTGCACAGTTGGCAAGTTAGCTCCTAATGTCCAGTGCAGACACAGTAACGACATGTGAAACTGCAGATTGATCTGACTTTGATGAGTCAAAGTATGATGTACCTGAACAAGACCAGGTGGTATTTGTATAACGTAACCAACCTGTCAGTCAGAGGCATGTGTATAAAACAACTTAAACCACTTTCTCGAGTCTGTGGGTTCATCTGTGTTAATGTTTAACCTCAGACCAGAAATGTGCTTTTGAAGCAAATATTGTCATCACCCTGATTTGCCAGGCTGGTATACAAATACAGTCCACAAGGTGGATTTTCTTTATGTGAAAGTAAAAGGGAAAACTTGCTGTAGGAATATGCATGATGTGATCTAAATGCTAATGGTTATTCAATCTGTTGAGATCAGAGTAGAGCTATGCCAAAATAAAACAAGCTGAAATGCTCATAATGTAGATGTCAAGTCCTTGGCCTGAGGTTTTGTTTTGTTTTTCCTCTGGATCCATTCCATGCTGCTTTCTAATGTCCATACTACCTCCACGCTACCATACTATCTCCTACTGCAATCATACACTGCCTGTTTTCTCATAGGTTGGCTTATATGGAAGTAACTTTTGCCGTTGATGCTGCAGAGATCTTCCAGAAATCTCAACATTAAAATAACATTTTTCTATATTTCATACTGTTAGCAGAGATAAACATTAATAGTATGTAAAGATCATCCATTATTTTATTAAAAGTATTATTAGTCGTTATTATTGAGCTTTCAAATTATTTTTTTTCTAATTATTTTATTATGTTATTATTTGAGCTGCAGAACACTTTTTTTTTTTTCCCCTCCTTTCGTCCTTCTCCTGATGGTTTACCCCAAAGTTGTTTTCCATTCTTGCTATGAATAAATTGGGGTATAATCAGCCTCCCTAAAACAGCTTTAAGTGAAGTGAATTGTAGGGTGGGAGTAGGACTGGTGATACTAATAGCAATGTATCTGGTTTTCCTGAGGTGTCTTTACATGTGAAAATAAATATTGGTTAATTTATTTAGATTATTGGGGTTTTTTTTCTGAGGATCTTGTTTTTATCTCTGTGAGAAGGGAAGTTAGATGCTTCAAATTAAATCAGTATGAATAATCAGCTTTGATTTTACCAGGTGGGACTAGCATAGTTTTTAGAACTCAACTTTTTTCAATAATTTTTCCAGTCAAGGTTTCTATCATTTCAATTACAACTGACTTCTTTAATAGTCATAAATCCCATAAGATTTACATATATATAACATAGTGGAAAGTCAAACCACTTTTTCCTAAATCAACTGTCAGGTACAGCATGTAGTGGAGTCTCGAATTCCACAAACAAGGAAACAAACAAAAGAAAAACAGGCCAAAACAAAAAAAAAAAAAAAAAAAAAAAGAAAGAAAAAATGCCCCCAAATAAGGGTTGCAATACACTAAAAGCTCACTGGAATGATAAAAGGCAAAAAAAATCTAAAGCAAAATGAGCAGAACACTGTATCCTAAACTCCACTCTGAATAAGGCTTCCATCTGCTACATGCCATTCAAATACATGAGATAATAAATACTCGCATTCAAAGAACAAATTACACTGCATTGATGCCATTTCCTTTTATGCAGAAATGTAGTGAAAAAGCTAATTGTAGCTCTACAACTCTGAAGAAAGTTGTCTATAAGCATGGCTCTGTAATATAGCTGTTTTGAATGGTTTCAATTTCTGGAGGTTTTAGATTTGTGTTCCAGGAAATTCTCTGTGCAACCACGAATAGTGTGATCTCACTGAGTTTTTGGGGGGTTTTTTCCAGGCATGAGACTGTCCCATCAGTGGACCATTGCACTGGTTTTGGTTGGTTGTTTTTTTGTTTTTGTTGCCCACCTGCCCTAGGGTCCAACTGCTACCATGTGCTGCTATTGTGAATTTAAAGAATAGCACATGGTTTGTCAGGGGGATCTTAACAGCAGTGTCTAGAGCACCTTTAAGTGTATCCACTGTAATGTTCTATATTAGATAAGCAGTATCTTTACAATTATGCTTTGGCTCCCCTCAGAGTATTATCAGAGTGCTCTAACTCTGTCTTTTCTTGGTGACCCTGAACTAGCAAGAGGTGCTGTCCTGTAAGAGCACAACTAATGAGCTCTAACCCATGATGAGCATTAGCTCACAGGATCAAACTGGAGCTAGTCAGCTATAACTCTTTCAAATTTATATAACATGGACCACTGGTCCTCTGCAGCGAATTATTCACTCTACAAATTTCACTCCCATTGTACTATGCTACTTGCTAAATTAGATATAGTCTATATTTATCTTTCTTCTATTGTATTTTGTACTGCTTCAGCAACAGTGGGAATGTATCTTCTCTACCCCATATGACTCTGAGAGGATCTGTAAGAGGACACACAGCTGTTGAAGAAAAAGAAGCATTTTTAGATCAAATGATCTCAGCTGGATTGAGCTTCAGAAGTATCAAGGACAACATAAGACAGATAAAAATAGAGTGGATATTGAAGGTTTGATGCAGCTGTTTCCAGTATCTGATAAGAATGCTATGGCTGAACTGGTTTCTTTGCTTGGTACTAAATGCACATTTCACTGATTTCAGCAGAGATTACATGACAAGGTCAGAGTTCAGCCTTCATCCAAAATTCACTTCTGCTGAGAACATGGACATTCACTTCAAGCTTTCAACCCAAGTAAACAAGTATGTTTTAGAACTTTTTTCAACCTGCTGGTTTTATAAATTTGAATTTTAAACTAATGCATATTTGTCAAGCATGTCAAGGTGTGAGAAATTCACTAGGGAAGAACAAAAGTACAATTTATTGATGGCAGTATTTTTCAAATTATTTAAATGTTATTCCTTTCATGTCTCCTTTCTCTGAGCTTACTGTGCTTTACCTTACTGAGAACTAAAAATATAAGGTTATGATGAACACCTCCATACAAATGAATACATTTATTTTATTATTCAGAAGAATGAAGGGCACTAGAAGGTCTTGATATTCACAGAAATAAACCTGCATGCTGTTCGATGCGGTTTCCCCTGACTGCAATTATGACAGAGACAGCATTAACTTAATTATGTTTGAAACTGATTCCAGTTTAAGTCCTGTAGAAGAACTGTCAATTCATTCACTCACATAATGGCAGCATGCAATAGAGCTTCCTAAGCTAGTGACTTCTGCCTGCTATCCTTCTGCCCTTACAGAGATCCATCTTTTTCTCATTCTTTTCTCTGTAAGCTGACCTACTGTGGCACTCCCAACAAATGCAAGAAGTAATAGTTTTCAGTTCCTTGACTCTAAACTCAGTGGTCTTCCAGTGCTTTCCAGGCTTTATTTCACTTCACTTGTAGTTGTCAGTAACCTGGACCCTGCATCTGTCATCTCAGTGTATTCCTTCATTTTCAGTTGTACTTGGGAGGCTTTTGTTTCACAGATGAGAATATTTTTCTACATTCCTCATCTCCTTGGTCTGCTACCCAAATACTCTAAATTTCCTGAGGTCCTTTCAGGCTTGTTCACTAGTTTTGATCTGACTATTTCAAGGACTTAGTCTTGCTATCCTCTTAGTTAAAACTGTCAGAAGATCAAATATTTGTTTGATTAAAACCTTTCTAGGACCAGCACATATTCAGAGGAAGATGGAAGCAGAGGAAGGTGGATAATCCAGACAGGATGTTGCAAGAAATATTTACCTGTTCCATATCTTATGATAAATTTTGTATTAGTATATTCTTGTGAAAATACTTCTTGAAAAATACTCATCAAAGCATTAACTTTAAATAATTTGTACCAATTTTGCGTAATTCTTGAAAGAGGTATGTGGTATCAGTTTGGGCCTTGTTTAATATTTCCTTTAGCCATAAATTTCAGAGCTGTTAGTGTTGTGATCAAGAAGTAAGCTTGGTTTAGAAACTGGAAAATGGACAATATTAAGAAAGGAAAACCCCCTCTCTGCTTCTGTTGGAAAATTCTGCAGAAGGTGACAGAAAACCATTGCCTTTCCTTTTTTGTATTTTCATTTTTAGTTCTGGGAACAGAGTAAAGTGTCATCACCTTATAAAGTACACATTTATACAAGCTTCCAGAGAGAAAGCAAACAACATGCTCATCCTCTGTGAAGCAAAGTTTGAAGGAAACTGGATGACCACTCTGTTTACTATATGCTCTGCCAACTGTGTTGCAAATTAATGTACTGAAGACTGCTGGGCAAAATGGTTTGCAGATTTTCAGTATGAGTGTGAACTGTTGCCATAAATATAGGTTTATAGATCAAACACTTGGCAGTGCTGAGAACATTGAGAATGATGGCAGCTCTCCACAGAAGCAAATGGTGGTTTGTGTGACCTTCCAGGCATCTTCCATGTGGATTAGCAGAAACACAGTCTCTGGATTGATGATACCAGGCACAAGCTCAGTAAGAAAAGTATGTGTGTTTATTACTAAAGGGTAAAGGGCATCTTTGCAGCAGGTTGTTCCCTCCCTCTAAAACATTGTTGTTTCCTGTCTTCCAGCTCCAATTCTCAAAACTGCTCTGGGAAAAACAGATTTGTCTAGCTCAGTGCCTGTTAGAGCCTGTGTAAACAGGTTCAGAAGCTGTGGTGTTGATAATGAAACAAGGTTTGAATTTGGGCATAATTCTTTGTGCATTAAGGACTCTCAGTTCCACTAGAAAGATCTCAGGGCACTCAGCATTTTTTGCAAGGACTTGCAAAAAACACCTTGCAGAATTAGTCTCTGGCTGAATTCAGATGAGATGTACAGAACAGGTAATGATGAAGAAGAGGTATTAAAGAAATATTTTACACTTCAAGATACAATAAAAGATACTGTTGTGGCTGGTCACAAACATACAGAAACTGTAAGCTGAACAAAGGATTAATCGCTTATAGAGTATGTAAATACTTTTATACATTTTTAAAAATTACCTTCTGAATATCTTTTTAATACCTAAAATTTACAAAAAATTGGTTGAATTAGCGTCAACCCAGTTCACCTCAGAGATGACTGAGGTGACTGTACTTGTTAACTAAAGGACAAATTGGTTGCTTTTCATTATTCTGGTTAAAAATCCTTGGAATTACAGTATTACTGTGAATGAATAATTGATGTACTTGATGTCAGGTAGAAACAATCATTGAAAGCTTTGCTTTTTTGAACAAATTGAATGAAATGGCTAACCACCACCTAACATTTGATGTTTGAAGACATGCATGAAGAAATACAGGGCAGAGCTTTTTGCTAAGAAACAGCTTTTTACTGAAAGTATATCTGAAATTACAGTCTATTATTAGAGTTGTTGTGAAAGTGCTTATGAAACAGTGTATTCAACTAATAGTAAGTCTTGATATATGATAGTTCTTTTAGCATCACTTGTTGCTATTGGACACCCCAAAGGGTACTCTGCATTTTTCTCAGGCTTTCTGGCATGTTCGTGTAGCAATCATAACCTTAGTTTTAAATATTTACCTGCTTTTTTCACCATTATGAAATCTGTCTTCTGTTGGGACAGGAACTGTGCCAGTGCCATTGCACGAAGTGAGGCCTAGTCCAGTGGGCCTGTATGCAGTGTTGAACTGGGATGGCTTCAGCTTAGATTTCTAACATCAAGAAAGGAAAATTTCTGGTGCTGTGGACAATGGCACACTGTAATAAATTGTGTAGGACAGTTGGAAGTTTGTAAGCTGTACATCTTCTAGAAATGATTTAAGTATTGCTGATCTTGCTTGGGACAGGGGAATACCGTAAATCATCTTCCAAGATTCTCTAGAGCCACACTTTATATTTATTTACATGATATGTAGCTACTTAAATTAGCTATGGTTGCTTGCTAGCTTCCACTATGTTAAACTTACCATAACTTGTATGTAGTTTTTCCATTTCACTCCTCAGAGAGAGTGATTCTATTAGCCTTATACAAGTTCTACTGAAATATCTTACAGTTTCAAATAGACTTACATGATCGTCTTTACTTCTACAGGGAGAAAACAGAAAAATTTATCTTTAATTTTTTTACAGCATTAAGTTGCACATCTGTTACTAAAATGTTGTTAAGTGATACCAATAATAAAATATTATCAGTTCTCCAAGTGTTGCACTCCCTGGTGAGTGCAACACTTGGAGAACAAAATATTTAAGGAACATTTTTACCCTCCTTTAAAAAAAAAATCAGAATTCAAAATATACTTCTTGTTCTCTTTCCTGAGCATCAGGCTTTTTATTTATCCGAGTTCAGTTTCTAGTTTTCTTCTCTTGACACCCTTTTCCTTGGGGAAGGAGTGTGAATGGGAAACGTGTATTATCATAACACTTCCCTGAACAAGGTGGTTCTTCATACAGGGACCCGTAGAGACTCTTGCCTGAGCTTCCAGAAAGTGCTAAAAGCTCACGTAGGCTCAAGGGAAAACTGGGCAGGTGTTTGGAAGAGATAAACACTAGTGGTGGCTACATACTTCAAAAGAACATGTGGCTCAGGAAGCCTCTGAACTGGTTGGAGCGTGGGAGGTAAGTAAGAAGTACCAGATATGCATGCCCTGTTCATCTCACTTCTATCACAGGCACTTACGGTCGTTGCTGAAAATACGATCCTGGTATGGAGAGATCGTTAGTGCAGTCTACACTATCCAGTGGATATTCTTCCCATTGTAAGGCAGTGTTATAGTGTCTCTGCTGTTCTCTGACATCAGGATGATCATAGGACCAGGAAGCTCTGTTTGGCTTCCATAGCAAGTAAAAAGAAATGATTAACAATGAAATAGAGGTCTGCCTGCAAAGGGCAGTGTAAGTTCTCTTAGATTTGTTCGTTTGAGATTCGACAGGACATTTTTTTGAATGATGCTATAAAAATGTGTCTCTTGCATGCACTACAAGAGGGAGGCAATACATTAGTCTTTTAATCCTGTCACAGAACAGCCTTTTACTTCCACTCTATTTTCAGTTCATTAGGGTTAGACTTGAAAAAAAAAGAAAGAGTAATTTTGGGTTAGGCAAGCATGATTGCAGTTAAATTGGTATTAAATTATATTCTTTAAAGTTTAGATGCAGCTTTTTGCTTCTTCCTCAGTGTGATGAGGTTATTGTTTGTACAGCAGGTTGTCAACAATTGGACTGGGAACATTTGGAAAAAAATAGGTAGTGTAGAGGAGCAGGTATCAACTGAACAACATTAACCCATCTCCATAAATTTGGATTTAATAAGTTCTCACGCTTGAGATTTTACTTTATTTTATAGTGTTACTATTCTCAGATTATCCTTTGCTATATTATTTAATCTTGTGAATAGCTTCTAAGTATGTAACATTTAAAAAAAAATAGCTTCAAGTCCATGTTACAAATTGAAGAGCGGAGCTTATACCTTCATCACAATATCACTACCAGTTTTCCTATCATGTTCAAATCTTCTGCTGCTCCAGCATTGCAAAGCTCCTCTTGCCTGAATAAACAGTCTTACATGTAATTGATAATCACTGATGCAGAAAACAAAGGAATAAAGAGCATCATTTTTATTGCAAGAAAGTACAAAAATCATAACTAATATCACCTTTAAAACCTCATGTCTGTTTTTTTTTTTTTTATGTGTGTGTGGTCCAATGCACAATGTAAAACTCATATGTCAAGTGTGGTGTTCCTATGACTCTAGTATCAAAACAAACAGAAATGATAAGGCACATCCTTTAAGCCTTTGGTTAGACATTATTTCAAGCTCTGACAATTATCCCGATTTCATAGAACACTTCAGTTTGCCCTCCTATCCCCTAGTCTCCTTTGCAGAGGAATCTGGTTTTTTATTAGTTGCTGAGATAATTGCACAGATTCTCTGTTTCTCTCTCTCTCTTGCTCAATCTCATGGTCTCTCTGTGTCTCTCAGTCTCTCCCCACCAGAGTGTGTTCCCTCCAGTGGCCTAGAAGGACATCCCAGAGAAGTTCTGAGTTGCTTTGATGGAAGAGGTGGTTTGGTGGGTCACTGGCTATTTGTCAGGAAAGAATCAAGTGGGAATTGGCCGTTGGTAATTCCCTGTAGCATCTTCTCCTTGAAGGAAGGATGCAGACAAAGGTGGTGCAAGGAACAGGGCATCAGATAAAAAAGAATGCAGAGAAGCTTACATTTAGTTTACAGGCAAGATGCTAGAGATAACATTCAGAAATGTGCAATAACTGTTTGATCTGTATGGAGTTTATGCACTGTGCTGATTTCCTGGGTGCATCTTTGTTGCAGACCCAGTGATGGTAACCAGGGTCAGACACAGCCATGATTTCTCATCACAGCTGTAGTGCCAGGGTAGGTCTGTACCTGGCCAGGCACAGAGAAGGCATAGAAACAACTACCAAGGGAGTGGCCTAAAGCAGCTCCCAGATGAAGAAGGGACACGTTGTACCCTGCTCTGCAAGTCTTTTAAGGCTCTTGAACAGCTCTTCCTTCAAAGTGGTGTGAATTAAGATGGGTGCCACATCAGAAAGTTGTCCTTGAGCACAGGCAGTTGAACTCCTAGGAGACAAGGAGTAAGCTTCAGGCCCTGACAGTAAGCAAAAACATTGTTGGCATGCAAGATGCTATTGAAAAGAAGAATAATACAGAAGTATTATCAGACAAAATAAATTACTTAGAAAATCTGTAATTGCAGGAAACAAATAATTACTTTGTGAACTTTTATGACTCAAAGTAACTCGATTTCTTGTGAAGTAGTGTTAATCCATGTAAATCAACATGTAATCTACTTATGTAATTCTTCTGTGTGCAATTAACTGATGGAAACAAGAGTGATCAAGCTTTTAACTGTCCATTTAAAAATGTTTAAGCAATAATAAGTTTTTCAATCAGAAACAAGTATATTCCCCCTTGAATTAGGAAATTTAAATTACACCCTTTGGGGCTTTGCAATAATATTTTGCTTAAATTCATCGTTACTGCAAAGTTGGTAGGTCTCACTAAAGTTGTTTTGTTTTGATTTTTCCAACCACATGTCGCTAAAGCCCTTGTTTTGTATCAGTTCTTTTGCAAGGAGTGCAGTGACATGCAACATACAGTTTTCAATTCCAGTATCTGTCACAAAAAGGAGACTGAATAGATTAATGACCTTCTTTAATTTTTAGAATCTTTGTAGTTCTTCAGTTCTGTTTATTAGGTATTTCACCTACAATGGATGTTGAAAGAAAAAAATCTTATATATTTAGCCTTCATAAGGATACTTCTACTCAGAATTCAAGCCACCAGTTTTACGTACAGTATAAAATACAGTAAGGACAATGCATTGTGTGAAATTACACAGAATCACAGAATCACAGAATGTTAGGGATTGGAAGGGACCTCGAAAGATCACCCAGTCCAATCCCCCTGCCGGAGCAGGAACACCTAAATGAGTTCACACAGGAAGGCGTCCAGGCAGGTCTTGAATGTCTCCTCACCTTACTGGCTATGTTTAGGTTCACTTAATGAGAATGCTAAGAATAAATGTAGTTTGAGATTTCAGATATGTGCAGGGAGGGGTACTACCATCATTATCTATAGAGAGGTTTTATAACCCTGTATTTACAGTACAGGTATTAATCCAGTACATTTATAGGCACATACAAGATGTTCTGAGGATATGTTGTGCATACATTTCAAAGGCAATTGCCAGCATGTTTTGAAATACAATTTCCATTTAGTATAAACATACAGTGCAAGGGGGATTATGTGCTTGCTTTTTGATATCTGTTTTAGTCCTGTGTGCCTCCTCATCATTCATCAGTTCTTCAGAGTACATACTGCTTATGGGAAATTTCTTTCATCACCCCTTTCAGTCCCTTTTTGCCAATTCACTTTCTCTGTCATACTAGCTTTGTAACATTGATTGTCAACTTCAAAGTAATTAATTTATTTATCTCTTAATAAGTAATTTCTTTGACTTTCCATCTCTTGTTCCTTTGTGTTTTCCTTTATGCTTCCAATCTCTTTGTTTTACAATTATTTTATTGCCATTCCTTTGTCATCTCTTCACCTTTCTCCATGTGCACAGGGATATGGCAGGAGGTGAGTGAGGGGTAGGGATTGTGTTCTTGAAATGATCTCTACCCTTTGTTAAATCATGGCTTAGATTAATTTCCTATATGATAGTTACAAATAATTAGTGATATAATTACATAATTATCTGACACATCAGATGCGTTACTCTTAGTTACAGAAAAAAATAACACTTTTGAAATGTTATCGCTCATGTCATATAGTCAAGTAGGTTGGCTGTATTTTTACTGTGCCTGATTCCTCATTATTCAGTACACTGCTTGCCATCTTATGCTTCAAATAATGTCAGTCAGATAATATAACCTAATAAATGATAAAATAATAATTATATATTTATTAGTTAAGTATTATAATTAGTTTAAGGATAATTTGCGTATACAACTCCTGAGAATGAAGGCCCTCATCCAGCTAGTAGCTTCACATTATGACAGGTGAAATCATAGTTACAAATGTAACCTCTGTGTCACCTTCTGACACTTACTGATGAGTAGCAGCTAACATGACAGAAATTCACGCATAAATATTTCCCAAACCTTTAAACTAAATTAGGAATGATTACAAGGAATAAAGGCGACCTCAGTGTTACTGGAAGGAGGGGCTCTGCAATTCACCATTAGCATTAATTTCCTGTAATAAGACTGGATTTTTTGTCTCTTGTAAATTTGCCAAATGCTAAACATTTGGGTTTATGTCATCCATGTCAAGTACCTGCTCTAAAGTTTAACTGTTTTATAGACTTAACCCCACATGGCTCATCTAGGTATGAAAGAAAGGCCAGGTTGCAAGTATCTTGTGTTGCAATAGTAAGGAAAAAAAATCTGCAGCTCTGTTTATTATTTCATATTTTATACAGAGTATATATTTTATTATTACTACATTATTTCCTACTGTTTTATGCAGTACATTTCTAGCATCTGTGTTTTTGTAGTGAAAATTTCAAGCTTCATGGGGAAATTATATCTCTGAGAAAGTGCCTTTTGACTTGTGTGGAATCTACTCAAATGTGTCTAAGCCAAAAACTTTTGAAAAATCCTATGTGCTTAGCCTGGCATCTAATAGGATGAGGGACTGTATTATTGTCAGGAAGTGGCTGCTCTTAGTTCCCTCACAGCTCCCACTGCAGACAAGGCAATGCTTTGTTTCTGCAGAGAAGCCAGACAGGAGTGCAGCTAGAAGGCGGAAGGAAGTCTGTTTCTCTTCTTCTAATAACTGAGGCAACAGAATATCATATGCCTCAAATGACTTTTGGTTACAGAGAAAGGAGTACACTGTGGCTTTGGAAGCCCAAGGAGACAATGGCTGGGTTAAAAGGGGATAAAAGTTGGAGGAAGAAAAAAGGAATTGAGAACGGGAAAATGGAGAGAAAGCAGAGCTACCTGGACAGAGGACTGGGAACTGACGAGTCTGATGGAAGGAGAGACGACTTTTTTATTTGGATGCTCTGTTTAGCACCATTAATGTAAGTTTGTATATGTAGGGGTGTAATTTTCCATGTCCTGGTCTCTCCCAGACAGCCAGACAGGTGTATAGGTGGATTTGAGATTGGGTTTTTTGCTAAAAAAGATTAAAATTTATTCTCCAAGAGCCTGATAAAACTTGCATAAGATCTTACTGACACTGCATTACTCTAAGGAGCTCAAGGAGAAACTGCTCCTGTGATATGCTCCCATGAGATCACCATTTAAACCCAGAAAACATAAGCAACACTGTGAGAACATGAACATTTAGACATTTACATTGAGGTGACTAATTTTAAAGTGTTTAAATAATATGATACTCCAAGGATAAGTTAGAGCTTTGTTTTCATATATGATGTAAATGTTTATTGAATATTTAGAATATTTTTTCTCTCACTGTATGTTCATTTTCTGCTAGCACATACTTAGAATTAGGCCCAAGTAGAACAACACTGGAGAATATCCTGTGTTGGAAAAGTAAGCTGATAGAATCAATTCTGCTTGCGAAGTGCAATGTTGTATTTAGTTCACATGTAAACCTGTAGGTGGTGGTGAGTGGGTGGATAGTTAATGGTGAGATTACGGTTGAAATATACTTGATAGTCCTGCCGAGATGGGCACTTTGGGAAGTGAAAATTCACGAGTCCCCTGCTGTTTGACTACATGGCTTAGGGTGCATCATGCTGACCAAACTGGCATGTCTGAGCTGTTTGCACAGTAGTCAGCCTATTTTTATTCTGCAGGTACAAGTCCATTTTGTCAGGCAGCAAAATCTCTTATTACATTTTCTTCTCTCTAGTCTGACCCTAGTAAAAATTAAGCCTTTATATGTTTTGTTTGAGGTATCTTTTCTTAGAGACAATTGCCTACTAAAAAGTTCAGATGAAACAAGCAACTTCACCTTTTGCTTTTACTGCATTTATGACTGAGATAATTAGGCTGGAGTTTGTGAGGCAGAAGAAAAATAGATACATGTTTTTACTTGAAACAGAATGTTCTCCCTTCCATTCAGCCTCCAGTACAACTCTCAGGGGATCCTAATGTTTGTCCCAAATCTTTAATATGAACATCTATTTCCTTAATCAACCAGAGGTGTTACCAGTGTTAAGCCAGGAAAGCAAGTAGCTGGAACCTGGGAACTATCAGAGCAGAACACCTTCTGTGTTTTCAATTGAAAGGGAGCTGAACAGAATCTTTCATTTGCATCAATATTGGTCAACAACACCTGAAATTATTTGAAGGCAGTCTTAAAATTCACTATTTTGAGTTCTTACCTGCTTCTGTAGTATGCGGCAGGAAAGGTAAAGAGAGCTACAAAATCTCTTCTGTTGAGACTTCAGTCATCATTGCAAATATTATTTGATATGATAGTTTCACCTACACAAGGATTGTCACTAACCTTTACCAGGAAAGCACATAAAACTGCACATGGAAAATATCCCCTTCTTCACAGAAAGCTTTTAACAGTTGCTTCCCCTGAGTACAAGGCAAAATGATCAGTTAGCAGAATAGCTTATTTTTATGTCAACTGCCACTCAGTCAGCAACTTCAATCAAGATGAAACCTCCTGAAAACTGCCTTACTAGATCCTGTAATTGGTTAGCCTTTAGTTTTTCCAGAGCTCACATTTCCAAGTTTTTTATTGTTTTCCTGCACTTGACAAAAAAATGTTTATTAGACAAAGAAAAAAACAAGGCCAAAGCAATCAAAACCTTCAGTAACACTTTTTTTTTTTTTTTAATCTGCAAATGAATCATAAATGAATATGATTGACTGGATGGCAAAACATAGCTACTGCTCAGGTTCAAAAAAGGAAGGCAATCAGTTGTAACAGACACCTAGAACTGTGTTCATCTCATCAGTTCCTTAGGCTTCAGATGAGAAATCCTGTTTCTGATGGGTACATAAGGTTGTCTAAGCACATATAAATAAATAAAAATCTATATATAAAATGACAAGATATGAGAAGCATTACTTCTGGTCATGTAAGCACCACATGGGCAGTTGCACATATATCTTTTCATATTTATTGTGCTCATATACTGTTCAAGTTCTCAGGCTGACATGGAAGATAGAATCCTATACTAGACTAGCTTAAATCTCACAGACGTTTGATGTCATAGCCATTAGTGTAGTGAGATGCTGCACACTAAGTCTGTATTACTGGGCTAACCACTTCACTGGAGGGCTCTCCACCATTTTTTTTTCATATTATTGCCATCCACATAGCCTTGGAATGAAGACGATTTTTCTCAACTTAAAATCCATCTCAGAGTTACTGCTATCATGCAAATTAACTTATGCAAACACAAATTATGCTTCTTGATACTTTGGGCAATGCTATTGCCACAGATGGGTGTGGGACTGCCATAGTGTCACAGGGCCACAACACAGGGCCTTGAGTATGTTACTAGGTTTTAACCATTTTTACCAGCTTCACTTGGGGTATCCACCTACACATCTTCTGGGAGTTTTATTTATCTCCTGGGCACTTAGATATTGTCTGAGCTAAGTTCGAGCTGGCCCAGCTTGCTGACTGATTTTCCTAGATGAATCATCAACCTACATTGTAGGTTGCTTTGTGTTTGGTCCCATTTTTTTCCATCTCCTGTTGTTCGTGACTGAACTTCCTGAATAGACACTGGACCTCACTTTGTCTAAGTGTGTTCTCATACTGTGGGGCTGTGACGTTGTTGATGAGGGCACTATCTGTGTTGTGGTGGTCTTTGTCTCCCAGCTTGTCTATCTTCTTGGAGCAGTCACACTCTTGCTGCTCCTTGATGCACAGCTCAAAATGTTAATAGTCCAAGTGTTGCTGCATATTGAGGCACAGGTGGATATTTGGAAGATGGAACATGATGAGGTCATGAAGGGCACTAAACGCTACCCCTGCGACTACCCAGAAGTTGATACTTATCAGACAGCCCAGGTATCTTATACTAGTAAGTGTATTAGAACTCGTAAGTGTATTGGTTTTCACAGTATCTATAAAGTATGCAGTCATCCTGTAAATAGTAAGCATGATTTAAAGAAAGAGATTAAGATTGTCAGCATCCTTGAAAAGTTGTCAGGAAGTTGAGCATCTTTGTTCAGCCTTTCTGACTCTTCCATTTCAAAATTACAAATTACAAAATTACACTGCTATAAAGGGCAAAGCACCCCAGACTATTACAGCAATAGATTGGTGCAATATATTGCAGTACCACAACCATTATATACATTGCAGTGAGAATTCCTGTCTTCTCTATGTTGTGTTAAAAAAAAAAAAATCTCTGAATCAAACTCTCATGTCTTATCTGTATTCTATATAAATCATAACAAAGTATCCACAAAAAAAAATTGATGCCATATTGAGAAAAAAATCTATATATATGTTCTAGTCCTTCCTTTCCTCTAAAGGAAAACAATCTTCAAGTGAGGCAGATTTGGTGCTGCCGTTTGACAGAAAGAAAAAGGAATGTACTACATAGAGGAAAAGGAATGCATTTCCTGCTGTTTAAAAGCCTGAAATTTCCTCTTCAGGGAAGAGAGGAACACACAGTTAAAACTAAAAGACCTCAAACCAAAACTTAATCTGGCAAAAATGATTGTGCTCATCTTTCATTCCTATTTCTAATTGGTTCAAATTTGTTGATTTCTGTAGGGTATTCATTGTATAAAAGCTTTCTTTAAGAAAGTCTAAAGGAGCTATCCCCTCATACACAATATCAGTTGTATTTTGCTTTAGATTTTTTTGCCTAGTTCAATAATCACTGCTTTGGTTATTGACAATAATTACTACTATTATCACATTAATTATTTTATTTGATTAATAATAACCATAAATAAAAATCATGAGGCAAAATACTGTTACCTTACTCAAATGGGAATTTACTAAAATAAATGTTAATCACATCCAAAGAAGTGAACGAAAACACAATAAAACCTTGTCAGGGATCTCTTATGATCCAAAGCAAAGGAAGTCAGAATATTAATACCATGATAAAGCCATAAGAATGAATGAATATTTGATATAATACCTGATATAAATAAATGATTATTGCAACATATGAGAGAAGATATCCTATTCTTGGGAAAACAGGAAATGAAAGAGTGATAAAGTAAGCTATTTCATAGCATATCAGTGAAACTCGTTTAATGTAAAGTAAAACTTTAAAAAACAAATTTTATAAAAAGAAAAGAAACTATAATTTATTTTTTATCTAGTAAGTGTCTCAAACAGGCTTTTTATATTTTCAAAGTGCCAAACTTCTTCAGGTTCTCCATCTCTATTGCTTCTTTGTGTTTGTGTTGTGTTTGCATCACTTCTTTAACCTCTAGCCCAGTTAGACGTCAAAGGGCACAGGGAAAAGCTTTTTTCTTATAGGTCATGTTGGATTTTGCCACACTCCATTCTTTCGTCTGTAATAGAGGAGGAAACTCTTGAAATACAAGGGCAATCTCTTTTTTTTCTTCTCCACATCAATTTTTGTCTCTACAATTCTAGGTTTTTCACTTTCTGTGTGAAGGGTAGTCCCTTTGTGTGAAGAGCTCTATTGCTACATAGGAAATCAAAGTGTTGAGTTTTGGGGTATTTTTGGGGGAAAATGACTATTTCAGAAACATTCAGAGGAAGTAGATCTGCAAAGAAAAACATGGGAGCAAGTTTTAAGCTTCCTTCGTAAGTCCTACAATGTGCAAATTTATTCTTCAAGAATCTTTCAGATAAATTCAGGTTTCCAAATGTCTTGCTAGACCTATTTGAGACTCAGAGATGTATTCTGGGATGTGGTAGATGTAGGGTTTTTTTTCCTTAACATTTACTATTTCTGCCATACGCTTCAAAAGTTTATAAAGCTTTATTGCTACCAAGTTGACTATGCAATAGCAGTAATTTCAGGGTTAAGGGGAGAAGAGACTGCAGTTATTACTTCAGGGCAATGCCCTTTAATTGCTGCATCAGAAATTCATCTTACTTTCTCTGCTTACTGAAAATTAACTGCAGTGTTATTTCCCAAACTGACCTTTTGAAGTTCAAAAGGCAGCAATAGGTATTTCCTGATATTGTCAGCAAATATTTTAAATCTTACTTATGTATTTCTGATTTCATATTACGAAGAATATTTTTATAAAAAGAAAGCACTTTTACATATTTTATTTCATCTCTTTTTATTCAACAAGGTTGTATTGGAGTTTCCTCATGTGGAATGAAACCAAAGAAAATAAATACCATGTTGCTACCAAGGGAATATGATTTGAGATTTTTCTTGATGCAGTATTGGTTACTGATAAGGTTCTTAGAGTTTCTAGGCAAATCAAGCCATGTTAAGCCAGGAGTATTGACTCTTGGAAACTGTAAAATCAAAATACATAACTAATAAAAATTAAATAGTTTTCCCTTGGTCTACTACTACTGCTAGACTCAGCTATTTGTCTATAATTAGAATGAATGTAACTCAGTTCTACTACTTTTACTTGTACTTAAATCAATAAAGCTTTTTGTGTCTGGTGGAGTACATTTAGACTGAAAACTATGCCTAAGTCTTTTATAGTAACAATCAGCCTAGAAAATAAGAAAAATTGAAGAGTGGGAACTAAAAGAATTTTGAATGAAAACTCAGGGTAAAATAATGATCTTCTGGTATTCAGAATACTTTTTAAAATTAGTCAGTAAGCCATGTCACTGCAAGAACAACTGAATCCAGACAAGAATTTGAGTAGGAATGATTCTAAACTATTTAGGAATTATAACATTGCATTTAAATATGTGAGATAGCCAACCCTAGCTTCAAAATACTTGGCTTACAGTTTATGTGCATGAGGATCCCTGTAGATACAAAACCATGTCAGGGCATTGATAATAAATACTGAGCTTTAGGCTGCTATGGCAACAATAATAGCAGTAGAGGAGTCAGCTAGTTTTAGATTACCTTGGGTAGGTCTACAAAGATTGCACTTAAGCTATTGCTTATAATAAAAGCATAGTCTTGGATCACTTAAGCATTTTAAAATATGCTGAGAATTAATACTATCAGAATGCTTGAAGAAATTAATTAGAGAATTGAGCTGAGCACTGTCAGGTGCTGTAGGTTTAAAAATACAATACCTGATGAAGACAGGTACTCTAATGCAGGTAAGAAAAAAGTTCTATTATTTGGGGGTTTTTTTAACTATGGACTGATTTAACAAAATGTACTTGCAAATCTGAGTTATCTTAAAGGTTTTGATGAGCTATATATGCTTCCCATTTTGGAAGGTGCTTGAGAAATTTTTAGATTGAGGAGCCTAAAGTAAGCATTATCAAGGCATGGCTTATTTTAACTTAAATAGAAGTTTGCCTTGATCTGGCAGCTGGGAGTAGGAGTGATTCCCTTGCTAACAAATTAGCTAAATAGTCTCACTTTACACACCTTATTACCATTTCATTCTGGATTAGCTAAGTAGCATTGTTATTGCATAAGCTACCTTGTTCACAAAGAGTTGCTTTTTAAAGAGAACTTATTTTAATGTTTTCTAAAATGAGCAATACTTGACTTTTACAAAGGCAAGAGAAAAAAATTAAAACTGTCTTTATTTATAAAAGGCTTACATTAAAGCATTGCCTGTATACATGCATGCATTTCCACACGAGTTCCAGAGCCTGCAGAAGATTGTCCATTGCAACACATGCTAAATGGCTAAAGTGGCAATTGGTGATAAACAGCACATTGTTAGAGCAGTGAAGGCAATAATGTCCACATTTACAGTACAAATACTTGAAGATTTTGCTGAGTATTGGAAATATGTGAGTTACTCTTCCTTATAATAAGAGCAGTGGGATTGCCACATTATCATTTAGGGAAGTTTTTTTTTTCCTTTTTTTAAATTTTGTACAAAAGGGTTGCTCCAGTGTGTTGGAATATATTCCATAGCCTCTGAGGTAGACCTTGACTAAACACTTTTAAAACTATAACATTAGTTCAGTTCTAGAGTGATGGATCTGGTAACACTGGTGCTCTCTTTCAGTATCATTGTTTGTTCCCATTTTACCTGCAGGGAGAAGGTGGTAGGAGAAGCAGGGAAGTGATTTTGCATGCAAGAAAGGAGGAGACAAAAATCTTGTTGCTCAAGAAAAGCAACAAATATAACTTGTTTCTCAATTTTTAAAATGTGTTTGTTCTCTTCACCTTGCTTCACCAAACAGTCTTCTTATGGGTTTGAGGATGGTCCTGATGTCTTTTTGATAATTATTTTCCTGATGCTGCTTGAAAAATGTGGGTTAATCATAGATATCTAACAGGAAAAAAAAGGTTTTGAAAAAAGATCACTTGGGTCTAGTGCTGATAGAAGAAAGGAGTTTCACATATTGGGTAACAGAATGGTCATTAATCCAACTTTAGGAGTAGTGTAAATGAAATATATCAGAATATGCTGGAATTTATGTAGGAACAGTATTTTCCCTATTTGTGCTATTAGAACATTTTAAAATCTCAGTTTTTCAGAAACAGGGGTATATGTGAAAGCATGAAGGAGACAGGACGCAAGGTGGATGAGTGTCACTACACAATGTAATTCTGAAGACTGTATTGACTACTGAAACAATGCGTACAACATTACATTAAAAGGGAAAATGTATTCTTGTCTCAAAGTTAGCTTAAAAGCTACTTGCATGCCTATGAAGCTTCCACTGCAGAATTAAAGATTCAAAACTGATCTTGTGTCAGCAAGGTAACACATTAGGCATATTGGAACAATTCCTTAACTCAGTTGTTCAGAAAGCAATGTGCACCAACAGGTTGTGTGGGCAAGCCCCAGCACAGCAAAATGGCTTCAGCAGTTACCAGAAAGTACAATCTGATATTTTCCTTAGCGCACATGCTTAGAGGACCTGTAGAAATTATTAAGAAAATAAATATTTACCTCTTTGGAGGAAGAGTTGGAAATAGAAGCTGACAAACTCTTATGGAGTATGGAGTAGTAATGTCTGTGTCTTCTCAACCAGAAATTGATAGGAGTTTTGCAAATAGTTTAACACAAGCAGCTACTGAGTTTGGAGAACATAAGCAACAAATGAAAAGGTGAAGTACAGCTGGTAGACTATGAAAGAAACCCCTGAGATGTAAACCTGGCTTCTGTTCAGATTTTTTTTCTGTACAAAGTTGTGCAAGGTCACCTCTCTGTATGCTGTCTCTCTTGTTTGTAAATTAAAAATACCTGCCTGCCTTGGATTATTTATTCTAAGGATTAATTAAAATTCATACAAGCAATGACAGAATTTAGTATTGCAAAAATGCTAGAAGAAAAATTTTCATTTTGATAAAGAGGAAACCAATGATGAATAGTAAGAGGAAACACCTCATACTGGACAGCTAATGTAGTTGGAACTGACAAAGTTTTGGTTAGTCTTTGTGACAGACTGTTTTCCTGAGTCTTGTACCATTTTTCTGAAGGATAAAAGTTTTAAGAATTATTATTCCTTATTTTTTTCTTGAAACAAAGCTATTAACTGCACCACAAAACATACACACTATGGAGATTTTAATGAGCGACTGGCTTATGTTCATACTGTAGAGTTTAATTATGGCTTTAAATCATGGGTTGGCTCAAAGAATCTGAGCAAATTTAGTATGGGAAACTGACTATCAATTACAGTGGAAAAGGAGACCTCATTTTCCTTAAGTAGTCTAACTTGAAAGGTGTATTTTCACAGGGGAATTTCCTTTTCAGACATTGTGACTGTTTCCTAATCAGAAAGAGGGAGAAGAGACTGACTCCTTAAATATTTTTCCATATGCAAATTTATGGTTGAGATGCCAGCCACAGTCTGGGCTTAAATTTTTGCTCCCAAATGGGAAGTGTATGTAATGTCTGTAATTCAAGTTGTTACTGGAGAGTTTTGCTTTGTACTTATTGCAAATTATTACTGTATGCCATGGGTAAGTCTCTTCACCTCCTTTGTTGCCTAGAGACATGACCAGGTGGAATTATTTAGGTGTTTGAAATGGATTCTTGTGTAACTTCTCAGAGGACAGTGCCAAGGTGTCTTCGTGAAAACACAAATGAGATCCACTGGATATATCTAGGAATATTCAAACAATAACACTGCCTGCCCTGCCAAATTCGTGTGGTCACCTAGATACTAAACATTGCAGACATAAAACTCAATGAAGGAGGTAATGACTCTCCATAAATGCAGTATATTCATAAAGGCGCTTGTGACAGTTCTCAATACATACCTGTTAAATCCTAGTTTATTTTCAAGCAGAATATCTGATTACAATATTGAAAGATTTTTTTTTAGAACACAATTTAAATTTCTTGGAGGCATCCATTTTATTATTTTGAGGTTATTGCATAGCATCTATGCATATATAATTTCCAGCTAATACTGCTGAAAAAAATCCATTTTTTAAAAGAAAGACTGAAGAATCCACTGAGAGTTTACATATGATCTGTTCTGTAGTGTTTTTATTTGCAATAAAACTAAAAAATAGTATTAGTTCTTGGTTTTGAGAAGAATCAGTGCTTTATAATAGCATTTCAGCTTGCTTCCTTGCTGCATTTTTTCCTTGTATTTCCATGTAATTGTACTGTAATGTACAATACACTGAAATAAAATTGAAATTGTAAGAAAATTATAGTGAAAGTCAGAAATCTTTTTCAGCAGTAAAAATGTTCTCTGTTAATTCATTTCAAATACCAAGTAGTAGCACTTTCTCTTCATTTGGAAGGTTAGTTGAAAGAATATTTGTGTTTATCATATCTAATAGTCCTAACTGTTCTCTACTATAATTTAAATTCATTTTCCTAGTTGTAGATTTTCAAATTCAATTCAATACTAGTAATCTTTTAATTGCCTTAAAGGATTTACTGCTTGCTGTTTTCTTCTTACAGGATTTTCATCATCACAACCTTATTTAATAAAAATAAAAACATGCATTCATGAGTCACTGAAAAATTAAAAAAACAAAACAAAACATAGCAAAACAAAGAGCATTTTATTAAGACTTTGAATAAATAGTCAATAGTTATCATCAGCCAGATATTTAATTTCCATCTTGTTCTTATCTTATATCCTTTTCTTCCAGTGGAGAATATCCATACATGTGAGTGTTTATCTTATAATTAATTCAGCAGTACAATACATACTCATTTCCAAAGGCTCCTTTCCTCCTCCACAAATGATTTTCTTATTTCTTTGCTTTAAATTTCTCTTGGCCTAAAGTTCTTTGCAAGTTTTTTCTTAGTGCTTAAAAGAAGTTCTACATTTTTAAATAAATGTATACTTCCTTGGTAAGCTTTTAAAATAACTCAGACATGGAACTAACAATTTTTACACTCCCCACATATAACAAATGCACCCACCAATTATTTCTAGGCATGCTACCAATTCAGAAGTAGCAGAAGTGAACACTTACAAATGGTGGCTGAGTGAGTTTTGAGCAGTGTTCTTATGTGAGTGACGGAGGAAACTATGCGAGCCGACTCAATGTGAGTGATAAGGCAGAGTTCACTTTATTGCTCTCATCGAGTCATATTTATACCGGCTACGATAATTATTCCTACTAGTCCTTAGCTAATTGGCTTAAGCTCTAAACATTACATTTACATGGTCCTCCTACTTGCGGTTTCACCGTAAAACAGTCTCTACATTTTTCACACACTTACTTTCTCAATGTTGTTTACCAGAGTTTGAGATAAAGTCGCAGTCAGTGTCCGTTTTCAGTACTTTTCCACTGCGGCCTGCTAAATGTTAGACAGGCTCTGCTCGCACAACCATCCTGCCTTGCTCTCTGAGCCATTCTCTAACATTCTTACACTCTCCATAGCATTCATGCTTTGTGAAGTGTTTCCACATGAGAACCGCTGGTAGACAGATGTTTGTGTTACAGAAGGTTGAGGAAAATCAAGATTCTGACAGATCAAAGAGGAAATGAATCCCAAGAAACATCCTACCTTTCTATATATTGATTAAAAATCTACATATTACTGTGACAAGTGACCTTGCTGATTTCAAATAGATGAATATGCATCATACATACATGTGCATGTGTATGTATGAATTCAAAGATAGACTTCAAGCGCAACAGCTAGAATTCAAACCTGATGGTTTTTAGACTAAAGTTGTTAAGCTGAATTTAGCACTTGGCTTGATCCTGGAAACTAAGATGGAAAACCGAGCAGACCTGTGGATGACAGAGTTTGTGTAAGCAGAGTGCCACATGTTTTGTCCCATAAATTATTTATAATTAATTAATTGCAATTGTTGAATGTATATTTGGTTGTATAGTTTGGCTCAGTTATTTTAATTATCATTGTTGGGCACAACTGACCTCTGTATAGATGTAAAAGTTTCCTTTTTTTTTTTTTTTAATGCTGTAAGTAGCAACTCATTTTCCTTGTATCCTGTGAAAACATGCCTTCCCCTTGATTTTTCTGCGAAGTCTCATGCAAATCTGTTAATTAGTTTCTGAGTTCCAGTCAATTAAATACTGGCCTGAAATAGTTCCTGTTTGGAGTCTCATGATATTTTTAGCCTCTGCAGTGTAAGTGTTAGACTATGCAGAAAGTCAAAACCTACAGAGCAAAACATTAGTTAGTCTCTTTGGGTTACATAATTGTTTAGTTACCTACTAAAAGAGGAAAAAAGCCTGCTAAAAGAGGAAGCTTTGCAACAGCTGCGTGGTATAGCATACGTCCCACTAGTTCAAGCACTATGATAATAATAAAAACATATATGCCGTTTTCTTACTGTTGATATGGCTCGGGGGGGGGGGGGGGAGGGATTAAGATAATTATTGATACTGCATAAGTTTTATTTTTGCAAATACAGTCTAAAGTATTTTTGGAACTTACTGTGTCTGCACTTTCCCCTTAGTACAAGGCATGGCATTCAGTTCACATCATTTTACCATTGTATAGCTTACAGTGGATTAACTGATGTATTTGTAGCTGAAAGGAGGTATAGTTGAGATTGTCTCAATAACAGAAGATGTGGAACTTACTCTGTTGAGGAAAGAAGAAAGACTGAAGACAGACAAAAAGCTTTCTGTTGTACTTTGTCTAGGAAATAACGATTTAATGACTTAAAATGTATCATTAATAGCTCTTACATCTCCCCAGCTCTGCAAATTGTATGGAAACCCATTGATCTGACTTTCTTTCTTTCTTTCCTCTTGTATGCATGTGTTTGACAGATTTTAGTATTATCATCCACTATCATTGTGGTCTACTATAATCCGTTACTATGTTTCTAGTAATAAGAAAACATAGTACAATAAGAAAAAAATGTACAGTACATTTTGCTAATACTGATCTTCCTCTCCCTTATGTTAATAGAAACAGGGAATAACTAAGCTCAAGAGAGTGTAGTTACTCTGATGAATGCAACAGGACAGGAAATTCAGCTTATGAAAATTTGCCCAATTTTCATTGGATAACAAACTTCTACATCCATGTTAGAAAAGAAATTGTTCTCTGCCCTAGTGAGAGCTGGAGGTTTTTTAATCATGGCATGAAAGATGTTCATAATTAGTATTTTTGCCTTCTACCTACTCTTTTTTGAGACTTAGGCAAACTGTATTTACACGTTGTAAATGCAGGCAAAAAGTCAGGTTTTTAAGATTCAATGTTACTGGCTTTTTAAATAAATTGGATACTTTACTTCTTTATACATTTGCATAGTTTCTGTCTTTAATTTGCCCTTATTTTTTTAAAAAAATCCTCCTCTGCCTAGCTTATTGACAAGATCAGTTTACTAGGTTACGAACTTCAATGGCTGAAAAGCTGTTCCCTAAGCACAAAATCTAATGAGTTCTGGCTTCCTGTAGTTCTGTGTTTTCTCCTTCCATCACCACTGCAATACCTCTAGCTCCCCCTCACCCTGCACAGCATCATTCTCTTTCTTTTATTTCTCCTAGCTCCTGCTGGTCTACAAGCAGGATGTGCTATAGCTCGTTCCAAGTCAAGTGCTGAGAGCCATCTGGTAGAGTTAACAGAGCAGGTCAGTCTTGAACTGTTTAACTGAATGTGATTGGAATTTAATCCACTACCATAAATTAACTTGCAAAATTCAAACAATGCTTTGGAAAAATTATGAGTTTGTTGCAAGATAGAGAGACTGTCCATCTCAGAAATGAAGTTTCGGATTCAGATCCTGAAAAACAATTTCAGATATGTGAATAAAATTGGGAGTCTCATAACGTGAGGAGTTAGGTTCTACAAAGTTAACATATTTCATGGATTTATTTGTTAGAAACTGCATACATGTTTACTGTAGTTACTATTTAAATCTCAGCGATGTTATATCACACTTTTATCCTTGCTAGTCAATCAATGTATGCAAGTAATTGTTTTACCATTTTCATTTTAAAAGTTAGCATATTCTTGGCTTATGCAAAACATACAAAGCTCTTCAGCTTCCATTCTCCTTTTTTTTTTTAACTTTTACAAAATATTAAAATCCAACCAGACTTGTTCAAATGTTCTGTACGTATTTTTTTACTTGCAAAACAGGTGCCATTTATTTTTGATATGTCTTTTAATGAATGAATTAAAATTTCCCAATGAAATAACTTGATACACTGTTATGGAAAATTACAAATCAAATATTCTAAGTAGTTCAGTTGTCTTTCACATTCTTCTTTAGTCATTGTCTCCCAGCTTTTATCTTGTATTGCTTTCTTCTTGTTATTTTTTAAAATTGTTTGCCTTCTTTCATTTCACTTTCTGTGATACAGTGATTAAATATTCAAATCAGTATACAAACAATTATTTAGGAAAACATCTGATCTAAAGAAAAATTAAGCTACTCATTTTCATTCTTGATTTTATTACTGATAGTTTGAAATTTCATGCACTTCTGATAATGATGTGCCAATAAGTGTACTGGCCATATGGGACAAATTCCATAAATTCTTGCATTTAATTTTAGAGTCAGGAGTAAGGAAACTACTGAAAGTACCTCTCATAGTCTCTTTTCATTATTTTTAAACTATTATATATCTTCGGAAAGTCTATCTGGCAGAACTGCATTATTACATTGAGCTTCAAAGTCCTTGCAGTAGGTCAGTGGAATCAGACTGAAATTTCCTGTGAACACCAAGGACTTTGGAATTCAGTTCTCACTTTTAATTTTGTGAGTGTACAGTAATACTCCTTTCATTTCCTGAGGGTTTTTTGTTTTGGGGGGAGGTGATTAGGTAATATTGAAACTGTGAAAGATATAATATTCTTTTTATTGTTTGTCTTCAATAACTAAATAGTCAGAATAATGCAAAATTTGTATCTCAGTTACTGAACAAAACAAAGACAGCTGCCGACAGCATGTTTTACAGGTTATGGATATCAATTTATTTAAAATGCTTTCTAAAACAAATTGGAATGCACTGTACTATAATTTAAGTGTGCTTCTGTGTGGTTACTCAGGAAGCTGTTAATAAAAAAACAGAAAAAAAACAAACCTTAATTTTACTGATACCTGAAGGAAAACCTAGAATAGTGGTCATTCATATTAAATTTATATCAACTTTATGAGGTTTTTGTCATCTTGACACATTTATGGAGCTGTTAAATTTTTGCTGCCTGTGGGATGTAACGTACTTGATGTGACCCCACTTACTAAATCGCGACCATGCAAGTAACACTGATGACATGTCATTCAAGAATAAAACAGAGCCAAGTCTTCTGTAGTTCTAGAGGAAGGATGTATTTGACAAAGAAATAGGTAAAGGAAATAGATATTATGATCTATATGAAGAAGATACTTGAAAAGGGAAAGAAGGAGAATTATGCAGGTGTTTAATCAAGTATCTCACAAAACGTCTCCTGCAATTGTTCATGGGTGATAAAACAGGGTGTGACTCATTCTACAATAGCCTAAAAGACTTTTCATTGTCCTGACATTAAACCTGAGTGGACAAGTAGATATAAAGGATTTGTTATATATTTTGAATTTCTGTATTAATGTACTATTTAGAAACTATTTTTTCCACATGTATACATTGTATTGAAGCATTATATTATTACTGTGTTGTCATCACTGCCTCAGAATTCCCATGAACATTAAGGAATTGAATCCAATTTAAATACAAAACTTTTTTTTAAGCCTAATTTATTTACGTTGGAACCATATCCCATAACCAAAAGATGCTGGTATCCACTGTAGTTCAGAGGGATCAATTATGTTGATCTATTATATTATTCTATCTAGAACAATTCTAAATTAGGATTCCTTATGGTTGATCAGGAAGATTCAAGCTTACCAATAATCAGTTCATCATGACCTAAGTGGTTGTGTGTGTGAGCTTTTTACTTTATTTTTCATAATCACTCACTGGAAAACATGAAGTAATTTTCAAAAAATGAATATGTTTATTTTCATACCTTCATATTCTGTAGAACACATGGTATTTTTGGATAAAATTTTAGGTTAGAAGGGAAGACTTCAATTTTAATATTTGTTTAAGAACTTATATAACAAAGATTTTTTTTTTTTTTAGATTAAAATTAAAAGTAATACAAATAATTTTCTTGCCAGTAATTTTTTGTTGCATTACACCAAGTTAAATGGCTGTATATTTGAAATTTTAGAGTTACTTTATGTGTTTATTTTCACCACTTCATTTCTTTTTCTGTGACAGGGCACATTCTTCTGATGGAAAAATATATTTTCTGTTTCACAGCCAAAACCTCTATTTTTACGAGGAACTAACTGCACAGTCATGCACATATTGCTGAAGCTGTCAGTAGGAAACATAGGAAATATACATTTTTAGCTGATCTGATGGTAAATATTCACATTTCTAAACATAATACTGTATCATATTTACTGAGCTGAATCATAGCCATGCAGATTCATAACTTGTGCTTTGCAGTGTCCAAAGTTCCTCCTTTATACATTTTGTTTTATGTAAAGTTACCAACACCCTGGTGGTTCTCCAATATTAATATTGTGAACCTATTTACCTTGACAAACTGGTGAAGAAGTTTACAAGACTCTGTTCTGGTGAACATTGGTTTTGCCCAAATGAAAAGTACGGTGAGTATAGCCTATTCTTTAGTATTTTATTGCTTTAGTTTTTTAAGTGAAGAAATTAAATGACATGTGAAAACATGTATGGAAGTTAATTAAAGTTTTTGCGTGTTGAGGATAGAGAATCCACCTTTCCTTATCCTTTCTCGTTTTCTTATGGTCATTACTGCTCTTAAGACGTAGAAGTGCTCTCAAACAATGAAGCCCAAATGCAGACTAGTTCTACAAAGGCATGCTCTCTCATGTAGGCAATAGGTAACTCTTTTCCTCCTATAAATTCTGACTTGTCTCTATAGGTCATGAACTTTAAATCTTAAAGAGGTAAGTACATTCCAGCTGTGGAAGTGTTCAAGGCCAGGCTGGATGAGGCTTTGAGCAACCTGGTCTAGTGTAAGGTGTCCCTGCTCATGGCAGGGGGGTTGGAACTAGATGATGTTTAAGGTCACTTGCAACCTATACCATTCTATGATTCAACAATTAAAGGAAAACAAAACAAAAAACCCTCTAGTAAATATTTCACAGCTAAGTATATCTTTGCTTCTTCATCTAGTAATATTTAATAAAATTCTGAATGTAGTACGAAATGCGCTTAGTATCTTTTCAGTGTCGAAGATAACCAGCTATGACTAATTGTAAAAGTAGCCACAAGGTTTTCTCACTAGAGTAAATTTTTTATGCTAAAGAGGCAAGAGACAGGCAGCTTCCACAAATCTAGTTTAGTCCACAAATCTTCTTGACAGATCATAAATTATAGCATCTAGAATTTTTCATCAGGGAGATGAATGAATGGAACAGAAAACAAAGGTATTAATATTATCACAACAAAGTTATATTTCCAGTCATGTGCCATATATTATACATAGCACTGAATTTTAAGTTTCTTTCTTTCATTTATGTAGCTATATTAAAAACTTAGAAAATTACTTGAGAAGAGCTGTGGACTTAATTTTTGTATTAAAGCCATTTTTACTATGACTTCAGTGCTTATGTTATTTATTAATATAATTTAATTACTTTTATTTTTATCCTGTTTGCGGGGTTTCTTGGTTGTTCTTCAAAAGATGTGTTGTACATTCATTTAGGACTGTTTCTCTATGTAGCTTTGGGCTTAGTTTATGAGGACAATATAAGTACTTTTAATGAAAAATGAAAAATCTGTGTATTTTTACAAATAAAAATTTAGGAAAAGAAAGAGTTAATTACAAAGACTTCCCTACTATTTTTTCAGATGAACCATAGAATTTCCGGAATGATTCTGCTCTTGGCCACATCTGTCTCATGAGGGTCAATAATGAAGGCAAAAGTAGCACGGACCAGTGCCAAATTGCCTTGAAAATCCCACCAGAACCTTGTTCAGATTATAAAGTGATAATGTACTAGGTAATCCTGTAGACAGAGCAGTTATTTTGTACTTATGACTTACTCTAATTGAAAAAAAAAATACTGTATTTAATATTCCAGATGTTAGTAACAAACATTTTAGAAAATAAGCAAATAATTTGAGTTTTACTTGCTTGGTCATATGTGTTTGGAAAATGATCCCTCCATGTTTCCAGCTATTGTGGGCATTTTTACCACCAAATGGGTTTAGTTACAGTCTTATTGACGTAGTTGTTTTAATAGTTAAACAGCACATAGTATATGCTTGGTGGAAATAATATATTTATTACAAAAATGCAAACCACTGAAGAAAACTAACCACAGGCAATTTAAGGCATGCACATCACACATAGGAATGTGAGACATGGTACCTTTAAAATGTGTTGCTGTCTTACTAAGGATTACAATGTCAGCAATATGCAAAAGTACTTTATTGGCTGCAATTGGTGCATCTGAAAAAGATTTTTATCCTACATAGCAAGAGGTGTCCTTTATAGACCAATATTAGGAAGAAAATAACTTTTAAGTTTAGATTAATCTAAAGGAGCAGTTTCTCTTCAGCTGTTGTTGACTCTACCTGACTTAAAAATATAATTGGAATTTGAGCTTGGCATTTGCATTAAAATGCCAAAAAATTCTTAGGAGATATTGAAAAATATCTGTTCTGAGCAAAAGAAAACTGGAGAAACTTTTTCTGTGACCTGTCCTTTTGACAACTGTATCAATAAGAGCTTCTAGTTCCAAGAGTCACACAATGTTCCAGCTATAAGTAAGTTTATCTATTAGTTTTTTCATTTTTTTCTAGTTTGTGCTCCTGTTATTTATCCAAAGCCATTCAGAAGAGACTTCTCACTAAGGCAGATAAAGTATTTCATTACAATTTCCATTATCATAGAAATAGAGAAAAATCATTCTGAACTGAAAACTATGTCAAAATATTTAAAACAAATATAAATGGCAGGAGTTGAAATATTTAGCTCATTCATTCTGTTTAGGTCTATTTTTAAAGCCAATGCTTTGAAATCTGCTTGTGGTTTTTAAATAAGCTGTTCTGTCAGGGTATTCTTCACTTTCAGGATATTTTACTTCAGCTATTCACCTGTCTTCTCATTAATTTTGTTACTAAGGGGAAATAGGTATTGAACTGTTTGAAAGGGGAAATCACCTCTTCAGGAAAAAGAAGGAAAACTGCAAATACATCCACTTTTCAAACACTATCTTGGTATCACTGACAAATACCATGATAAATGAGTTATTGTAGTAGACTTTTCAACTGCAAAGGAAAGGAGTGTCATGACCATTTGGGGTGAAATGGTGTAAGCGAATGCAGGAAACAGACTTTTATCACTTAGATATTGCAGAATCAACAAATAACCAATAAATATTAGTGGAAAAGAAAAAAAAAGTATCATAATTTACTGCATAAATGTCATTCTGAGAATATAGATTAGCTTGAGAAAGCTCAAAAAAATCCATTTCAGACTTACTTTCTGCATTATATTAAAGTATTCTTGATCAGGAAAAAATGTTTTTAATTTTAATATGAAATGGTAATTTGTGTGGGATTGAGCCCATTGCTATCCTGTAGCAGCTAAATTCTAATGGAGGGCAAGAGACAATAGCCGTAGAACTGTGTGAAATTCAGGAGGGAGAGTCCTGTTTTTATGCATTTTAAGGTACATATATAAGAGCCATGCAAAAAAATATATCTAGAGCAAATCACTTGGTTTTCAAAATTCCTTTCAACAACATAGCAAAAACATGTTTTTTTTCTGAAAAAGTAAAACACTTGGGTCCACAAAACTACTAAGAGTATTCTTAAGGAGTAGTGCCAAACTACAGCCAGTATTTAACATTTAAAGCAGGAAAAGAGCTGTACTTGAGTGTGAAACAGAACTGAAGAAGCACATGCAGTGATTTGGTTTTAAGAAAAAATTCAGGTATTTTAGAATAGTATTGACCTCATGGTAAATGAAGGAGATAACATAAGTACAATCACAGTATTATTGCAAAATGACTACTGTCCATTATAAGCCATTCATTCTGGTGAATGAACCACAAAATCAAAGTTACATAACTGGTATTTTTTCACTTCTGCAGAATTAATGCCAAGGAATATAATTTTACTGAGTGCCTGTTGGAACCAGTAACTAGTGACAAGCCTTTGAGCATTCAGTGTCAGTTTTGGACACTCAGCACCTTGCTGGGTGTCTTGCAGATTCATTTTCTATCTAATTCTGTAATTTTTATCATATGTAGGCACATCATCTTATACTTAAATTAGTTATATGATTCTGGAGCAGTTGAGTAAATCAGAGTACTCAGTATATGACAGGTTTAGACTTTGATGTGATTCCCAAGTAAATAAAAGTAGAACTTTCTTGGTCTTTTCATCATCCAAGATCAGGCATAATGTCTCAGTTACGAATGAATTTCAGCTGCAGAAGTGTTATTTTGTCATCTAGTCAAAATACTTTCACACTTTCAATTGCAGAAACAAGTTAATCCATGTGTATTTGGGAAAAAAATATTATTTGGAAAATAAAAGAAAAAAAAGGAATATGAATGAACACTTGTACTTTTCCCAAGCAACAATACTGTACTCAAAGATTTGCACGTATGTAAAGACATTTTTAAATTACAATGGGGATATTAAATTATAAATACAGAAAAGCAAAACCCTACATATCACAAAGAGCTTAGAGGATACAAAAATAAGAAGCTGCAAAAAAGAAAATTTTTATCCTGATCATTAATTTGTGTTCTCACTTTGTCATGCAAAAATATTTATTTGTAAGGAACACTGGCAAAAAACCCCAAAACTACTTTTTCTTACACAAAATACTAACTGTAATCCAAATCAGTTAATGTTAATATCATGTGTAAGTGGAAATTCCCTTTTCCAGGACATTTTCTAGGTTATACATTGTTTCAGTGAGTTTCAAATGACAAGTCTTATCGATACACTTCAGATACTGAAGTGAAGATTTATAACTTAAAAAACTTATTTGTCATGTTTTAATAAATGGTTAACCAATATGCTGTCCCTGACAGCATATGATGAACAATCACTGTTTCTTTTTGCTGAAAGAGGGAGTTGTCTGTTACATTCATGCCTGATGGAAGGAGGACAAATTATAGACTAGATAAATGTGAACTTGGGGCTTAGTTCTGTCTTGCATACTGAATTATTCCACCGGTTCTAATTTATAAGGCAGAACTTGAAATTTAGATCTTACGTGCAAGATCTCACTTTCTAGGCAGCATTCTGCCTAAAGATACTTTCTATGCAAGTGCAATATAGGAAGCACAAGCTGCAGTATTTCTCCAGTTCCGTATTTGTTTGACGCTAAGCAATAGTGCAGGCTGGTGGCCAATGGCCCATATACTTCCTGAATACATGAGCTTGGCACAAGTAGCTCTAACAATACAGAGTGTTCTGCTCCTTCCCCTCTTTCATCTGAATTGCATGGTCTGGCTGGTTCAACAATGGTATGATTATTTAAACGCCATGAGCAAAGAAAAAGAAAACAAGTGAGTAAATAAACTGTGAGTAATAGATGATGATCTAGTTCATGGTGTACTGAGGCAAGAGGATAATCTACACTGTGCATGCAGGTGTAAGGTTTTATCACCAGATCAGTGGCTTTCTGTTCTCTCAGAAATATACGAAACACTTTCAGTCCTTCTGCTGTGACAGAAGAGGTGTGATGCATGCTGGAGGAATGCATCTTCTTCACTGAAAGGGTTATCAGGCAATGGAATGGGCTGCCTAGGGAGGTGGTTGAGTCCCCATCCCTGGAGGTATCTAAAGGACAACACGATGGGGTGCTCAGAGAGATGGTTTAGTAGTGGATAGGTATGGCTGGACTCGATGATCTCAAAGGTCTTTTCCAACCAAGCGATTCTATGATTCTGATTCTGCCCTCTCCAAAGAGAGGGCAAAAGCCAGGGCAGAGAGTCAGTTGAGTGTGTGTCTCTGTCTTACACAGTAGGGCTGGCTAACTGCATCCAGTTCTGGGGCCCTCAACATCAGAAGGACATGGACCTACTGGAGTGAGTCCAGAGGAGGCCATGAGGATGATCTGAGGGCTGGAACACCTCTCCTGAGAGGACAGGCTGAGGGAGTTGGAACAGCCTGGAGAAGATAAGGCTCTAGGGAGACCTTCTAGCAGCCTTCCAGTACCTGAAGGGGCTACAGTAAGGCTGAGGAGGACTTTTGACAAGGGCAGGGAGTGACAGAACAGGGGGTGATAGCTTTAAACTAGAAGAGGAAAGGCTGAGATGAAATATGAGGAATAAATTCTTTCCTGTAAGGGTGGTGAGACACTGGCCCAGATTGCCCAGAGAAGCTGTGGATGTGCCCTCCCTGGAATTGTTCAAGGCCAGGTTGGATGAGGCTTTCAGCAACCTGGTCTAGTGCAGCAGCGTGTGGTAGGAGGCCTGGTAGAGCCCTTTAGTGCTGTATTTGGAGCAGCGTGTTTTTAGATGCCAGTATGTTAAGGGTGGGATGGGAGAGGGATTGGTAGGTGATGAATTTTTTGTAGGTTTGTTTAAGGGTTTTTTAGGAGCAGAGAATAGTAAGAGGATCCAAAACAGGGATTTTTCCAGAGCAGTCCTTCTGCATTGCTTCCTTCATTTTTTTGGTTGTAGAGGCAGGAGCCCTGAGAGGAGTCAAGCATGCAGCCTCGGTCTGTGAAGTGGTCTCAGTCCTCCAGAAGGAGCTGATGGATGCATGTGATGACAGCAGAAAGCTCAGGAGCCTGACTGAGCAGCTGTAAGGAAGGAAAAAATGTAGGAAAGTGCGTTCGTAGGGAAGTTATTTGGTTTTGTTGCAGGATCACACAAAAGAGCTAGGGTGGGAACCACAAGCCTGTCCACTGAACTTTGTGCAGCATCTGTCCTGGTACCTGTGTTAACCTCTTGCTCCTGGTGTCACAGGCTTGTGAGAGGTGAGGGTGAGGGCAAGAACAGCCTCCTGCTCTGTGCCCCTTCCCCTCCAGGCTGTTCAGTGCTGCCAAGCACCCAGCTGTTTGTTGGGCTTGTTCCAGAGCTCATTGCTTTCCTCCAAAATTATCAGGTACTGGTGTCTGCAAAAGGCATGTGCTGGATATCTCCAATCAGTAACTTAATCCAGTTTGATATTGGTGGCTCTGGACTCAGATCTCAAATTAATGTGATTTAGAAATGGAGAGGGGAAGACACATGGAGCTGCCGTCTCCCTTCGTCTGCTTCCACCCCTGCTGCAAATGCCAGGCCTCAAGCTGGCCATGGCACTGAAATGCTGCATTGATCCCATCTGGGCTGGAGGCTGGTGCTCCTGCATGGAGGGATGGAGGGGAGTGTGTACTGAATGAGCCTTCTGTGGGCCTTTGTTCCCTCAGATGAAACAGATCCCCCTGTGCAGGGCTAGCCCAAAGAGAAGGGCAGTTGTTCCAGGGACAGAGAGGTCACATAAGCTGCGGCTGGATGCTGTTTGCATTTGGCAAAGCTGGGCCTGCATCTGTCTGTCCCTGCCCAGGGATCCACAACCCAACCAGGTCACTGGGCCTTGTCAGCTGCTGTCCTCAACAAACTGCCCTGGGCTTTCATTTGAGTTGAGGACCTTCCCATGCTTCTGACTGGAGTGTGTCCAGAGAAGAGCAACAAAGCTGGTGAAGGGTCTGAAGCACGTCTGATGAGGAACAGCTGAGGGAACTGGGGTTGTTTATCCTGGAGAAAAGGAGGCTCAGGGGAGACCTTCTCGCTCTCTACAACTACCTGAAAGGAGCATGTAGAGAGGTGGGGGTCAGACTGTTCCACCAAGTCACAAGTGACAGGACAAGGGGAAATGTCCTCCAGTTGCACCAAGGGCAGTTTAGATTGGATATGAGGAAGGATTTCTTTCCTGAAAGGGTTCTCGAGCATTGGAAGGGGTTGCCCAGGGCAGCAGTGGAGTCCCCATCCCTGGAGGGATTGAAGAGTTGTGTAGACGTAGTGCTGAGGGACATGGTTCAGCTGGGGACTTGTCAGTGTGAGGTTAATGACTGGACTTGATGATCCTAAAGGTCTTTTCCAATCCAGGCATTTCTGTGATGCTGTGAAAAGACAGATTGTACTGACCAAAGACTGTCTGCCTCAGGTCAGCCCAGGAGAAACTCTCTAGGCAAACATTCCACCTCTGGCAGAGATGAGGAGAGGATGGCCTAGCAAAGACAGGAGATTATCCTGAATTCCCAAGCATGCTTCTTCCAGCTCACAATAATTTGTGCCTCAGGTAGCCATTAGGCCTTAGTAGTAGTTAGTCTTAAAACTATTTTCTCAGCCTTTTTAAAAGTCCTTAAAGTATTCAACTGGGTTTTTTAACCCATGTAAGTTTTTAGTATGCACAACATCTTACAGCAAGAAGCTCCATAGATTAATTAAACACGTGATCATACAGTGAAAAAATAAACAACCAAAAAAACCCCCCACCACATTTGTTTTCCATCTGAATTCTTGTTTAATTTGATCTTCTGCACCTCTCAGAAAATAGTGTGAATAATTGTTTTCCTCTTACCTTTTTTAATAATATACAGAAACCCATATTTTTTCCCATTGCCTGTCTCTTTTCCAGACTGAAAAATCATGGTTTTAAACCATACCAGTTGCTTTCCTCTAGGCTTTTCCCAGTTCTTCCATAAACTTATTGAGTTGTAATCAGACTGCACACAATATTCAAGACACTAGTGCATTGTGTGTTTTTGTGATAACATTCAATGTTTTCTATTTTGTTCTTTTACTTATTGTTTCTTGCGTTCTATTCTTTTTTTTTTCACTACTACTGAGCTTCAAGCTGATGTAGTGAAAACTCCAGGATACTACTCCTGAGAAAGCAGAGTCCATTGTTTTGTATGTGAAATTTAGGTTCATTTTTTCTATATACATTACTGTATATCTATCTTTCTACACCTAATTTTATCTACCATTTTATGGTACAATTGCTCAGTCTTTACTCCCCCCCCTGCCCTGAGGTTGGACACAGTGCACTCTTATCATCACTATCCTGAATAATTTTATATTGTGAAACTTTGTTCTTCACCTTCCTAGACAAGTTGTGAATATGTTGAACAAAACAAATTTTATTACAGATCCTGAAGTAGTCTCTGCTCAAAGCTGCTCATTCTGTTTTCTAGTTTTTGACCTTGAATTCATCCTTGCAGAACCTTTCCTTTTAATTTAGAGCTGTGAGAGGAACCTTCTTGAATGCCTTAGAAATAGACAATAGGTCTTCCTTTTCCATAGGCTACTTCATAATTGAGACATCTGGATGTTCTCTTTTCCTGATGAATCCAAACGAAAGCCTGTGTTGAAACCAGTAGAGAAATATTTTCCTCTGTCATCATGACTGCTGAAGATGAAAAGTGTAGAGTAATACTAATGTAGATGTAGTTAGTCTTAAAATAACATATTTTATTTCTGAGATCTTCAGTCATTTGCAAAATGTGTGGCAGTACAGCCTGTATGTGGTTGCTTGCATTATCCTCTTTTTACAATTTTACTTAGGATTCCAGCCAGGAAGTAATAAGTGGAGCCCATTTGCCCTTACTTATTATATATCATAAGATATGCCAGAATGCTGACCAAAATGATATGTGTTCTACTTAATGTATTACATTTTGTGCTTGAAAGTAAAAAGATTTATTGATAAAATTATCTTTCCAGTTTTTCAAGTTGAATTCCTTCTCATCCGTTCATTCTATTTTTTGTGGATTCTCAATATTTACAACTCAAAGGATGGACCCAAATTCTGCCTTCATTTTACACTATGCTGAATCCAGTGCATAATGGACTGAATCCAGCACGTGAAAAACACAAGTAAAGTTGTCTTTCTTAGAAATTGAATACCTGTGATTATATGCTACTCTCGTTAAGGATGGCTGGGAAAATATATTCTAAACATCACTAACAAAACAAGGTCTTTGTTCTTGGTCAGATTGGAAGAGGGACAACTTTTGTGCAAGACTGATTTACAGTACTCTGAAAGCCATTATCCGTATCCCACTGTCAATCACTTTTTATTATTATGTGTATGTATGTTTTAATAAGCATTGCCTTTTAAAATCAGCTCCTCCTTAGACCTCATCTAGGAACAAAGCCATAATGCTGAGTTTATGATATCTTGAGATGAGTGTTGCTATGGAACTGATATTAACATTATTAGAAATCCAGCACTGTAGGCTGTGTAGCAGTAGAATGTGGTAGAAACTGAAAGCGTGGATACAGTAGAAGCAGCTTTCATTTCAACACAAATATCTCTGATTCTTTGGAAAACCATCAGAAAAAAAGAGGACAGTGTATCAGAGGAAAGTAAGTATATTCAGATATTACAGTTTATCTTGATTAGGATGTCTAGAATGTAAAAACATAAAGTTCTTAATTGTCAAACAGTATGTTTTGAAAAAAATAAATTTAAAGGTTAAAATCACTGCACATGAATTAATATTCCTATTAGGAAAAAAGAAAATAAGTTTGGTTTTGGGTTTTTTTTACTGTTTGCTGTTGTGCTTCTTTTTCTTTCTTTTTCTTAATTTTCTTAATTTTTTTTCTAAATTTCTTTCAAATTTTCTTTTTTTTTTTTCATTTTTTCTTTTCTTTTAATTTTGTTTCTGCAATGGAAAACAGGCCAAGCAGATGGTAGCAACCTACTTCCGTTCATTTTTAGGTGTGATTATTTTCAGTGGCAGTTAGGGATGCCTGGCTCTGTCTTCAGCCCTTGTATAGTAATCCTGTTGATACTGAGTGATTATTGAATAGCTCTATAATATATATTTATGCGCAATTTAAGGTATAAAATGAGACGTTGAAGTTTGTTGCAATGTGCTTAGATGCATGGAAAGATGAAAGACTGAAGAATAGATCAATAAAGTCATTACTAGATGGAAAATGCTATGAAAACATATTGGTGATGTACGATTAAACTGAAGAACAAAAATCATATACAATCACTGGTTCCAGCTTTTGACAGGAAACATGAGCCTTTAGGCATAAATGACTGAACGGCAAAATGCAGCTGCTGCCTTCATTTGAATAGCCTGAGGAAGACAGGAGAGCAATCAAAACATGCCCCAGCAATAAGCAATCATTTCAGAGCTTTAGCTGGCTTAAAAAGCAATAGCAAGTTAGACCCTGAAGAGTACTAGACAGGATCCTGTGATGTGTCGCTGCCAACCCCTTTGGAGGAGATATAGTGAATAAAAGAATATTCATGAGAAAAGGGATGTTCCATAGGGAATTGAGCAGCTGCAGAAGCCGCAGTCTCTGCATGAAGCATCACATATGTTCCAGTTTCTGCAGCTGCCCTTCAGCTTCTGAAACACCCACCTTTGCATCCCTCTTTCTGATCCTAATGAACACACCCAAACAGGAGCTCAGGACTGTTTTTATGTCCTGCAACAATCAGATGCAACACTGATGAAGTCTGTTGTCAAGTGCACATTTACTGCTCTTTTTTTTTTTTTCTTTCTTATTTCATTTTGCTAAGAACTTAAAAGGTGAGAACATACAAATTGCCCTAAGAATATGCTGGAGCTGTATAGCTGTGCATAGTAACTATCACAAATAAATTGCTGTTGTGCGGACAATTTAAGTACGACAGTGGTTTCAGGAGGAAAGAAATTCCAGAGGAGGTGCAAACCAGAGATAACACATCCTCACAGCATAGTACAGTGCCATTTTTTTAAGGGCCCTAGAGATAATAATAGCATGGATCTAGAAACAATAGGACCATATTAGCAACACACTGTCCCAAATAAAAGTCCTTTTTTGTTTGCTTTGTGATTTTGAGGCAGACTGGATCAGCAAGAGGTTGAAGGTCTGTATCATACTGCCTGGTGTATTTTGCAGGCACGTCTGCAGCTACCTTTAGTCTTACTGACTAAAGCAATTTTGAGGAAGACAAGAACAAGTAAAACAGTGTAAAATATAAAAATAAATTTATCTATACTATCAGAGGAGCAGATTTTGTTGACCTAACTCCATATTTTCCTGCTTTACATAGCTCCATTTTTCTTCATTCACCATTCTCCTTGTTGTTGCATTCCATAAATGCCAGAAATGAATGAAATAAAAAAATTCTATAGAGAAAAGTATGTTAAGCACCCCCAGCTGTTTGCAGCAGCATGAGCTGCTTTTCCATTAATTCCAATATGTATATGCATAGGCCTCAAGCACAGCATTGCCCCAGCATTCTACGAACGCAGAATTATTGCTTATAATAAATCATGGCAAGCCAATCGGAGCTCGGGATACCCCGGAGTTTTGACACATGTTCTATTTATGAGAATGGCATTTTCAAATGTTAAAAAACTATGGGATAACTTAATTTTGTTATTGTCTTTGTGGAACTTACTTTTAACTTCTGTCATTTAAACATTATTCTTAAAAAAATTAAAAGGAAGAAAAAAATGGAAAAAAATTGGTTGATAGTGTAAAGAAAAAGAATTTCAGTTGCTCATAGAAGTGTAGTGCCATTGTACAGCTTTGTTTACATGAGGAAAAATTTAACCCAAGATCTGTATTAACTTGTGTCGCCATTCAGATCTTTGTTGTTGCCTGCAATGAGTGAAACAAAAAACTACAGTATGTAGCAGAAATTGCTAAACTGATACCAAAGATATTGTAAGTATCTGTGTTGCTCAATGAGAATAGATAAATAATTATCTCAAAGTCTTCTTGAAAGGTACAGTCATCAGTCATATGACACAATTTTTTTTCCTTAACAGATCATTTCATAATGGCTAATGGAGTGTTCTGCCTAAAATGTCTTTAAAAAATATGTCCAATACCTACATCAGGTAATATGTCATATTTGGAGAGCATAAGTAAGGAGCTTTTCAGAGCATTCAGAGTCTTATATAAGTGTAGGAAATACACCAACTCTGATTAGTTTGAATTCACGTAAACTGAACTGAAGTCTGGTTTATAAAATAAATCTCATTTTTAATTAAGTAAATGTCCTTGCAATATTTTGCACTATTTATCTAAGCCAATTTAAATAACATCTTAATTTTTTTTTTTTTTTAATTGGAAGATGTGAAGGTATGAAAAGATTGGTTTATTTGGTTTGTTTTCAAAAGAAAGCTAAAACCCTACTTCTGTTTGTTTTGCCTTACTCCACTCTGCTATCTGTCAGGATCTAAGAACAGCTCCAGTTGCTTTAGCTGCAGTGAGAAAAATTCAGCTACTGTTTGCGAGTGGCTTTCAAATTGATACTGATATTTAGTAACATCTTTTCACTGCATAACTACCTAGAGATTTGAGTTTGAACTCACCACAACCTCACCATCCACACAAAGGAGCTAGGTTTTATTTTGCTCACCTATTTAAATGGGAATAGAAGCAAGGGGACTATCTTCCAGCTGGTGAGGATTTGGGTAATATCAATAAGCAGAGGATAGATCCGGTGTTAGGACAGGTGTCAAACTTGGCTGTCAATTACCTATATACGCTGTGCGGTGAGAAGCCAAAGTGTATCACGCAAGTCAGCACAATGAAATGTTGGAGCTTACTGGTCTGCACGGCCCAGTCATAAAGTGAGGCTAGAAGACAGTGATAGACAGATAGATAGATAGATAGATAGATAGATAGATAGATAGATAGAAAGATAGAAAGAAAGAACACAGTGTTGTTTTGGAAATAAGTAAACCCGCCTACGTGGGTTATTACAAAAGAGTATTCAAAACTGTGCTTATAATTTAAAACCTTACAAAACTCTCCATACATAAAATCTGAGTTTTGCTCAGTGTATGGACAATTTCTACACAATGGAAGAATTCACATTGTTGGCATTAACCTAAAGATATAAGCTTTAGTAAATGCATCCTGCTAAAAAAAAACAGGTAGTATGTGTAATTTGGGAAGAAATACAAAATAATGCTGGAGAAATGTGATTGTTAGCATCTCTTAATAAAAACAATTTTTCAGTAAAATATAAAAACTACCGAGTGAAGTCAGTGATAGAAATGCCTTTGGAATTTGAATGTGTATGAAACATAGGTAACAGGTAAGCTTAGGAATTGTGGGTTAAATGAGAGGACAGTGAGGCGGGTGAAGAACTGGCTCAGTGGCAGGGCTCAGGGGGTCTTAATCAGCGGTGCAGAGCCTAGTTGGAGGCCTGTGGTTAGTGATGTTCCCCATGGGTCAGTTCTTGGTCCAGTCCTCTTCAATATATTCATCAGTGACTTGGATGAAGGGACTGAGTGTCCCCTCAGCAAGTTTGCTGACCACACTAAACTGGGAGAAATGGCTGATGCACCAGAAGGCTCTGCTGCCATTTAGCGAGATCTGAATATGCTGGAGAGTTGGGTGCAGAGAAACCTGATGAAGTTCAGTAAGGGCAAGGGTAGGGTCCTGCACCTGGGGAGGAATAACCCCAGGCACCAGTACAGGTTGAGGTTGACCTGCTGGAAAGCAGCCTTGCAGAGAAGGACATAGCAGTGCTGGTGGACGACCAGTTGACCATGAGCCAAGAAGTCAAATAGCAAATAGCATCCTGGGGTGCAATAGGAGGAGTGTGACCAGCAGGTCAAGGGAGGTGATTGTCCCCCTCTACTCTGCCCTGGTGAGGCTGCATCTGGAGTATTGTGTCCAGTTCTGGTCTTCCCAGTTCAAGAGAGATAGGGAACTTCTAGAGAGAGTCCAGTGGAGGGCTACAAAGATGATTAAGGGGCTGAAGCATCTTTCTTATGAGGAAAGGCTGAGAGAGCTAGGCCTGTTTAGCCTGGAGAAGAGAAGACTGAGAGGGGACCACCTTATCAATATTTATAAATATCTAAAGGCTGGGTTACAAAAGGATGGGGCCAGACTCTTCTCAGTGGTGGCCAGTGATAGGATAAGGGACAACAGGCACAAGCTGAAACACAGGAGGTTCCACTTAAACATGAGGAAAAACTTCTTTACAGTGAGAGTGACATAGCACTGGAACAGGCTGCCTAGGGAGGTTGTGGAGTCTCCTTCAAAACCCACTTGGATGCTTTACTGTGCAACTTGCTCTAGGTGAACCTGCTTTGGCAGTGGGGATGGACTAGATGATCTCCAGAGGTCCCTTCCAACTCCTACCAGTCAGTGATTCTGTGAAAAAAATGCATACATTTTCAGGTGAAGATAAAGCACAGTCCTGCTTATACGATATTTTATTTCATGAATGGTATACCTTAGACTGTAAAAGTAAATTGTTAAAGGAAAAGTATCAAAACTGGAACCATAGAATAATAGTACTAAGATCAGGAAGTAGTAATTATGCCATTTATTTGACAGTTCATTGCTTTGAAGAGAAAGCCAGAGCAGCTATCTACTGATTAACAAAATGCTTTGGGTAAAATTGATCGGAAAAAGAAAGCAAGCTTGAAAGAACATGGAAATTATCTGCATCACTTCAATTTAGTATATGCATGGTGCTAAACTTGCAGAAAAGGTACTGTGGGGGAGATAACCTATGGTTGCTTAGCAAGAATCTTTGTCAGGACACATAAATTATGAAGCAGATTTTCACTGTATGTCTGCCTAAATGTTCATGTGGGAAAAAACAAGTGTATGGTTACAGTGCAGGTTTTAAGTACTTTTTATTTTTTTTTCCAAAGAAACCCAACAACCTCCTTTTTTCCACCATAACTTGATCTTTATTTCTTTACTGGCTGTAGACTAGCTAGAAAAAGACCAAAGGAGAAATTTGCAGAAATACCTTTGCATACCCACATGATGTAATGTGTGTGTAATAGAAGGGTAAAAATTAGTGTGTTTCTTCATTGGATGAAAAAGATTTATAAAATACATAATTTATGGCTCCAAAATGTTTAAAATATTGGTTTATGTAACACTAGTCCTTCGAACTCTGGATAGAAAAAAGCTATCCAAGTGACAGGCCTCTGTCTCACTTGTTCTTAATCTAAACTGGTTTACACTGTGGAAAAAAACACAGAATAATTCTGGGTGTGATGCAGATGAAATGTAGTTAAATGAATCTCCATGCAATTGATACAGTTGTCAGAGCAACCACACTGTGGAATTGATCTGATGAGAATCACAGTAGTTTAGTTTAACCCTGGTGTTATTAAGTTTTCTCTTAGTTCCTTTACAATCATTGGTTTATTTCTCAAACTATGAAGTGTTGGGGCACAGTAATCCAAGAGGGGGCAGCTCAAAAACTTTGTAGCTAGAAGTTAGTGCCCAGCACTGTGAATCTGGAGACTAAAGCAAAATTTGCCGCCTCTCGGTTTAACTTGAGCTTTATTGTAGTTTGAGATTAATCTTCAATTCAGTGGCAGTTCTCCAGGTGACTACATATGACCTTGACTTGACTTTGGTGAACTCATGAAATTCCCTGTGTGTAAACTGGATGTCATCATTTTTTCTGATCAAAATGGATGCTGTGAGACTTAATTAATTGGTATTTTTTGCTTATAAGGAACACAAGGGTCTTGTAACAACAAAGCTTATAAGCAGGCAAAGCAGATAACATCTTCATGAGTAGTGCAAGGGAGAAATTGAGGGCCAAATTGTTTAGTTCAATGTTGGGTTTGCACTAAATTGCAAATGATGCCATGCCAGAGTTATTTTAATACTCTCAAAAAAATTTTGTCTTGAAAAATGATAGTGAAAATATAGGAATTTTCTTCTAGGTTGGTGTTAGAAAGCTTGCTTTATCTTGATAAAGATTTATTTGGGTGTTGTAGGGAAACTGGAGAGAATACATTTCTCCTGACGATTGTTAGAAGCTGGTACTGCCTTGGTGTCCCATAATAGGATTATTATTGTTGTTGTTGTTATTATCATTATTATTATTATTATTATTATTATTATTATTATTATTATTATTATTATTATTATTAGTTTAGCTCTAATGATTTTCATTATACTCTTTTCATTGTACTTTAATAACTGAAAGAATCTTTCATTTAAATAATTGCTTATATACCTGTATTTGAGACGTACATCAAACAGCAAGCAAGATATTGTGGGGTGTACATTGTGTCATAAACCTTCTAACTGGTTGTTGTTACTGCATGTCTATCATACATCGTCTGTACATCTTTGTTGAATTTTTCAGTGATTGGTTGGTGGCAGATTTTTTCTGATTTCAATTGTGGTTTCTTCTCTGCTACATAACTTACTACTATGGACAGTGTAATTTATTGCAATGATTTAAGTAAAGTTTTAACTGAGTTTTGAAGCTGATTGATATATTCTAGTTATAGGAATCTCTTTAGATGAGCTGTTAAATACTATACTGTAACCATGGGTTCAGTTAGAATGATATAGTAGTTAAATGTTGTAGAGTATGACCATTTCTACCAGTGTTTCTTATTCTCTATATATTTTTCAAATTTTTTCAAACCAAGTAGAAGTTGTTTTTATCATGAATAGATGTCCTTTTCTCAATCTAGAGCAAAATATGAAGCTATTTAGGTTAATTTGGGGGGGGTTGACCTTGGCTTAAGTGGGACACTCATATTTATTATATTTAGGAAAGGTAATAAATTGATTGGAAGGCTTAGACTGTGTCATTTATCTTACATCATTACTTTAAGAGTTAGGTTATGATTCTAATCAAAAAATGTCACTTTGGATTTTAAATCTATTTTTATCACCCAGAACATCTCATCTGTCAATATTTGATTAGAGGTCCTTGCTGCTTGAGACAGCTTTTCTCTGTCTGACAGATAATCTGAAGCTCTGAGACCATCGATTGAAGCTTCATCTCTAGAAGGAAAAAAAGAAAAAAAAAGAGCTAGAAGGTAATTTTTGATCACTTCAACCTGTGACTTCTGCCTTGAGCCCAACAGAAAGGCTGAATCTTCCTGTCTTATCACTGCAAAGACAGACTACTCCGGTATTGATTTAGACAGAGAAGTTCAAGTAAGTTCCAGCTTGATTATTTCTTCATAAAATCTCATCTAAGTTAAAGGAAACTATCCTTTTTTTTTTTTTTTTTCTTTTCAGCCTCACTTTTTCTCCCTTTAATTTTCAGCGCAGTAGGGTATAATTCACCAGTCTAACACAAGCATTTGATATGCTTGTCCACAGTGCTAGACATACCGTAAGTTTCTGTTCAAGCACTGAGGTGATTACTTTATTACAATACAGTTACTGTCCTGAAGGTGAAAAAGAGGCTAAAATTTCAGTCTAAGATATATGTAAAATCAGAAACAGATAAATTGATTGTTGTTGGAAAACCTGAAAGGTCTTTTATGCCCATGTACTATAGTGAGAAGTGCTTGTCTAATATGTTCATAAATATGTCTTTTGAGAAAAATTGAAAAATATTTCTTGGAATTGGTAGGAAAAATACTACATTTTATATTTTCAAACATTCAATTTAGTTCACAAATCTGTATTTGAAAGTAGCATAAGCATATTTCCCCCCATGGCTGAAAATCAGTGCTGAAAATCAGGCATTTATTTAGATATTCACCATAAATACAAGGGTAGATTTCTGCCTTTATTTATCCTAGTAATTTTTTGTCTAAATGCATAGCTTATATGTATTGCTCACTCTTCCTAGAAAGATAACCTGTGGGTTCTTCCTTCTAATGACATATTTGGATCCTGGATAAGATAAATTCAGAGCCTAACTGGCAGAAATGTATTAGCTGACTATACAAAAGCTATTGTGCCTATTTGATATTTTTTTATTCATATCTACTGTGTTGAAATTTAACAGTATTCTAGTTTTGAAGTTAGATTTTATGTCAGACAGAGAGTTGTTGGTGAAAAGCTAAAAGGTGAAACTGCTATGCCTAGGAATACTTAATATAGGCATAGAAAGAGCCAAGCTTTTTCTCTGGTGTCAGAATGGAAAGGAATTCATATTAGCCAATACAATCAGGGACAAAAGTAGGCACCTGAGATTCCAAGATATCTAAAGATGTAGGGTCAAACATATTTTATAACATACTTGAAAATAAGAAATACAACCACTAAAAAATTGCCAGAAATTTTTTACAAAAAGCTCAGCTCTGTTGATATTCATATTAACAGCCAGGAATTTGAATACAATATGTAGATAGCTGGAAGTCAACACAGCACTCAAAGGGGTTATTCCTGAATTTAGCTGTAAGGTTACAGCAGTGATAGGGACCCTTTGTAATAGGTGTCCAAACAAATGTACATCAGAGATACTCACAATTATTAGATATTTCATATCTAATTAAGCTCTCCTTTGGGTTTCTGAACTACCGACCTGATTAATTTTGACTTGTAGCTTTATCAATTATGTATTTTCCTTTTATGCATCTGTTTTTGAAGCAAATTCACAGTATGAGCAGACTAGTGGTTTGCATGCATCACAGACATGCCATGAGTGGAGTGTTTCTTAATCATTCTTGTGAAATGCAATATTGTATCTACTTCAAGTAAACTGAGATATCCTTGCTAATTTATGTGTAGATTAGTCTGCTCTGGTGAAAGGCTCGGAAAACAATTCATAGCTTAGATTTGTTGTCAAGAATGGGCAGCAAGTGTTGATTTTAACCAAACTTCACACTGAGTGTGAAGATTTTTGAAGCTCAAAGCAGTGAACAAGAAGAATGATCCTGGTCAGATTATCACAGTTCCAGAACCTGCCATCTGAAGAGTAGCAGGTAACTTTACAGCTGACTGAGTAAACTGAGTAAAGAAGTAACATTTAATGGCAGTCTGTAATTCTCAGCTTCCTGAAAAAAGGGATCTTGGGTGTCATGATGGCAGTTAAGAGTACAAGAACAAGAGAAGGTAAAAGCAAGAGGAGAAACAAAATTAAGAGAACCTGTCTTTCTTTTGAAGAGAAGGAAAGCTGTTTATAGTGACAGATACACAGAAAACTTTATCTAAGCCTAGATTTAAAAGACGAGCAGAATGATGTATTGGGTTTGCGTGGCAAGGTTTTGGTAGCAGGGGAGGACATGGGGTGGCTTCTGTGAGAGAAGCTGCCAGAAGATTCCCCTGTGTCTGACCCGACACAGCCAATGCCAGCCGGCTACAAGAACTGACCCGCCGCTGGCCAAGGCCGAGCCAATCAGTAACGCCTCTGTGATAACATAATTGAGAGAAAAAAAAAGGAAGAGAGGGAAAAAAAGCTGCACACTTTGCAGCTGGAGAGAGGAGTGAGAAGATGTAAGAGAAACAACTCCACAGACACCAAGGTGAGGGAAGAAGGAGGGGGAGAAGGTGCTCCAGGCGCCGAAGCAGAGATTCCCCTGCAGCCTGTGGTGCAGACCAGGGTGAGGCAGGCTGTCCCCCTGCAGCCCATGGAGGTCCATGGTGGAGCAGATGACCACCTGTAGCCCGTGGAGGACCCCACGCCGGAGCAGGTGGATGCCCGAAGGAGGCTGTGACCCCGCGGGAAGCCCGCGCTGGAGCAGGTTCTTGTCAGGACCTGTAGCCCGTGGAGAGAGGAGCCCACGCCGGAGCAGGTTTGCTGGCAGGACTTGTGATCCCTTGGGGGACCTGTGCTGGAGCAGTCTGTCCCTGAAGGACTGCACACCATGGAATGGACCCATGCTAAAGCAGTTCATGAAGAACTGTCGGTCATGGGAAGGACTCACTCTGGAGAAGTTTGTGGAGAACTTTCTTCCATGTGAGGGACCCCACGCTGGTGTGGGGGAAGTATGAGGAGTCCTCCCCCTGAGGAGGAAGCAGCGGCAGAAACAACGTGTGATGAACTGACCCCAACCCCATTCCCTGTCCCCCTGTGCCACTGCAGGGAGGAGGTGGAAAATCGGGAAAGAGGTTAAGCCCGGGAAGAAGGGGGGGTTGGGGGAGGTGTTTTAAGATTTGGGTTTACTTCTCATTCTCCTCTAATTTTGATTGGTAATAAAGTAAATTTGTTTTTTCCCCCAAGTAGAGTTTGTTTTGCCCCTGCCAGTAACTGGTGAGTGATCTCTCTCCGTCCTTATCTCCACCCATGAGCTTTTCGTTATATTTTTCTCCCCCTGCCCATTTGAGTAGGGGGAGTGATAGAGTGGGCTTTGGTGGGCCTCTGACCTCTAGCCAGGGTCAACCCACCACAAATGACTACAGAAAAAAAAATATATATATATATTTAAATCACTTTCATAACTGCCGGAATGAAAATGTCATTTTAAGTGACATATCATATCTGCTGCATATTTTATTTTTAACAACCATAACAATAAGCAATATTAGTTAACAAAGTTTGAAAAATTCCTATATTTGTATCAGTAATTTATATTACATTAAAATATGGGTGAATAAGCAGCAGTTAAATAAAGACCAAAGATCTTCCAGCTGTTATGCTCTGGAGAGCAGATAGAAGAATAGCAAACAGTTTTCTCCCTATACACTAGAAAATCCTATCCTAGAAGAGACAGTTGGGTCGAGATTTTTTTTTCTGTCTTTTCATTTGCTCATTGATGTGTCATACATTACTTGTGAACTTCAGGAAGGAAATAACACCTTGATTGTTAATCATTCAATCAACCTTTACATTGTAAAAATGCCTAGGACATCTTTTTAGTTTGCTTTTCCTGAAGAGGAAAAGGCTTAAAACGGGATTGGATTTAGCAGATGAAGTTGTGAATTTCTTTTTGCTTTTCTCTGTTTCAATTGGCGTTGTATCAACCTATTCCAACTCCAGAACTTCCAGCAATGTCCTTCCTTGCTTTTCTATGGCAAACATCTCTGCTTTATTTGTTTCAAAAATATTTATTTTCAGATTGCATTGCAAGATGAGAAGGTGACATACTGTCATACATGGAGATTAAGGTCAAAATACCATTCAGTTTGGTTGACAAAGTGAGCTACCCATGACCTGCTTTCAGACTGTTTAGCATTACAAATAGCTCAATGATACAGCACTTTAAAGTAAAGCTCCTCCTGTTGTGATGTTACTGTTCAGTATGTCTGCATATCAGGATTGTAGGTCAGAAATCAGATGGTCACTAATTATGTGTCCATATTAAATGGCCATCCATGAAAAGTCTATTTGAAATTACTTGTTCATTACCACATAGGAATTCAGTAGCTAAGGCAAGAGTATGATTCAGTTCTATGGGTTTTCATTCAGCTGTTTTGACTGTGGTGTTGTTACAATCCCAGGTTTATTCTAGGGACACTGAGGTTGAGGAAGGAAGGAAGAAGAACTGTGACTGAGGAGACAGGCTCCTATTAGTGTTATTAGGCGGATTTGGATCTTGCATGGTCCTCAGATGCTGACAGGAAACTACATGGTGGCCTGAGTCTGAAGTGTTTTAGTACAAGTGAAATTTATCAGTTAGAGTAAAACTGTCTTTTCTAGGGCATGAATATTTTATTTTTAAAAGCAGATAATTTGGACAAATTTCCACAGGCACGGCTAGCTCACGTTTCTTATAAGAACATTCCCTGTTGTATTTCAGCTGCCTGCTTTGAAAGCATGGAATTTCTATAGCTTTCCAATTAATAGTTGATGAGAATCAATCATCAATAAGAATTTCTTTTAATATTAGGAAACAAGACACCTTCTTTCAACTGTTTTTTGCTAAAATCAAGACAAAATGAAAAAAAATACTAGGAAACAACAAAGGTGCTATTCACAGTTCCACGGTACTAATATTTAATGACAGAAAGTAAAACAGTTTTTTTTCTCTCTCCTCTTTCAGCAAAATGGACTGTGCTCTGAAACCCTTGAAGTGAGCTGAAAAACTGGTCATTGGTTGTTAATGAGCTTTAAATAAAGCCCATAATGAAGCCACAAAATAACTTTCACAAATTTTCTCATCAGAACAGACGTTTTTCATTCTCTATAGGATGCAGTTAGAAAGAGCTTTGCTGAAATTACATTTGTAATTGTTTCTTTTTATTGCAAAGCACCTTGTCCATCAGTTCAGTTCTTTGATGTAGTTTTTATAATACTGTTAAGGCAATTGGCCAGTCAAGTTTCTTTTTACCTGTCTCAGCAGTTGAGTTGTCAGAGGCCCCATCTCACAAATACTGATCTCTTTTATCTATTTATTTGAAACTTTGATCATTCAATCAAGTTCTCCACTGTTCCTTTGAGTGAAAACGTGTATATGTGCATACGTATACATGTATGAATACATGTTTTGGTGTGTACACCACTGTATATGGCACAAACATGCATATATACTTACACACCAAAATTAATCAAATATTTCTGGTTATGATTTCTGTGTTCAAGAAAAGAGCTGTCAACTGTCACTATGTAGCAGCTGCTTACAGGTAACCAGATAAGAAAACTCTTAGCTTCACTATTTTTGTGTGCAAAGATATATTGACATAAAGCTGGAAGGCTTTTACGTCACCAGATAAAAGCGATTTAATTTAAAGAAGTATGTCAATTATATGACAGACTGATAGGACACGAATTATTTAAGGAAATGCCTGTCAGGTACATTATAAATTTAGCTTCCAGGAAGAAGATACAGGTAAGAATGCAGTACTTAAATTATTATATTAGTCCAGATTTTAAGAAATCATATTCTGATGCAGTTATGCTTTTTAAAGACTCTTTCCTAATCTAATGTTATTGTTTTCATATCTTGAGAAATAAATCCCTTGGAACTTTCCAGAGAAGTGCAAAACTTCCTTAATTTTCCTTTTTAGTCATACTTTAAAATTTAATAAATATTTATATCTTCTATTAAATGGTAAAAAAATTCCAAGAAAAGCTTATTATTGGTTATTAGATTTTATCATATATCATTATCTATTTAATACTGCTTTTCTTTTGTGCAGTAAATAGCTATGGAGACCTGTAAGATTCCTGAAGCTTTAAGTCATTGCATTGTTCATAATACTGTCTTCTTTTAATATTTGTAGGAAAATGCCAAGGTGTTTCCTCAAACCCAAAGGTGTCCTTTCTTATATGCCTAAAACTAATCAGAAGGAATTTACAAGAGATCTCCTTTTCTGTGTATGAGAACAGACCTTTTTGGAAAACTCAAAAACTTGGACTTGTTATGCTTATTTAAAGTAAAGCTATGAAGTACAATTAAAAGGCCTCAGGACTTTTCCTGGACAACCAAAAACTAGAAAATATTAATTATTTTGAATGTCAAGGAGCTGAATTATGGGTTCAGAAACAAAGCAAACATCTGTAGAGCTTCACTTTTATTACTTTATGTTCATTTAAAATGAGAAATAATTATCTCCTCAACTTTTAAAAGTGTTCAAACCATAAATGCTCTGTGTTAAACTGACGCACAGGAGATTCTGGTCTCTTGAGCAAACATACTATTTCTCTGGTTTTATTTGCATGTTTGAATATCTGACAGAATGTAAGTAAATGATAGTAAAGTAAATCTGGCTAGCTAGGCTTTGGTCATTCCCCATTCCTTGCTGTATATGGACTGTATTTTCCAGGGGTTCAAGTTCAGTTTCCATATCTGTGAATGAGACAATCTTTTTTCAGATGCCTCATGAAGAAGTAGTCTTAACGTTTTACTTCAAAAGGAGACACTTGTGTTGAAATAGATTATTGTATAGATTAAACTCTAGATGTATATATATCACTTCAGTCTTATTTGAATGTTCAGGTTCAGAAATAGCTTTCTGCTGAATCTAGTACTGAACTTGATGTCACCATGAGTAGTCAGGCAGCTCATGAGAGAATTGGATGACTCAATGGAAATATAAATGAAAGATGCTTGGAAAATATAGTGTTAATTCTTTCATCTTGTTTAAAGGAAAGGCTTTTTTCTGACATACCGATCCAATTTAATGCCACTAGTTGGGTATTAGGTGCTCTCTATTTTTATATCTTAGTGGTTAGTAACAAAAAGATGTATGTGAATTTTATATTTCAAAAATATCTGTAAAACCATACGGTGAAAAGTACTCAGAAAAAAACCAATAATTTAGTGAGAAGCATTCCTAAACCCGCAAAACTACTAACAGTTTTACAAGTAAATGGGTTTATAGTTTCATATACAAAATAAATGCTTGGCTTTTTTTTCCGGTAATATTAATAAATTACTTTCTAGTATCTGCTGAAACACACTTTAAATTTGACCAAGTTTTCTTTACAGTATCTAGTTGTTAGCTAAAAACAAACAACGTGGGGTTTTTTTAATATGTCTGGTTTTAATTCCCATCTCTAAAACCCTTATTTTTAGTTTGGATATTTAACCTTTAAGATGGCATTTTCCTTTCATTCCATATTAGGTTTAAGACGGGGCAACACATTCCAAACAGAATCACTGAATGACAGAAAGAGATACATGATAAGACTATACAAGTAATATTTGTATTTGGTTCTGAGGTTTATAGATAAATATTCTGTAAGTTTGGAGCAATTGATATATCTTTATTAAGTACTACTTTTGTGCCAGCGAGATGGAGATAATTCCATAAAAATTTTATTGCATACATCAGTCCTCAGTTGCTATTATAGAAAATGTTAAGTTTATATTCTCTAAACTGCTTTAAAGACAGTGTGAGCAACATCTTTTTCAATACATGTGGATGCAAATTCAGGAAATCAATGGCAAAATTTTTGCATTTAAAAGTAACATAGCTGCAGTTCTGATGGTGTGGGTGAAAGATGACAAAAGATATATAGTAGGGCTAGACCAATGACTAGTATTTTTTTTACACATGAGCTTCATTGTTTTCTTTGCTCCGGCTAATCCACTCAGTGTCATTCCTGACTATCTCTATTCTCTTTTGCGCTCAGTAAGCCTTCTTTCCATTTTATTATCAAAATCCGTCCTTTCCACCTTTCTATTCATATCCTTGTGGACAATTTGTCCCTTCTTCCTTTGTATCTAAAATCTGAATAATTGATATGTTTTTTTCTCCCACACTTATCTCTTTCTGTTCAGCTCTGGGTTTTTTGCCTTCTTATCCCTTGCAGAATCAAATTCAAGCCCTTTGCCACATTCTTCAATAAAGGGTCTTGCCTCACATGTCTAAACTAATAACTGCCTCTTGTCCTTTATCTTCTTTTGATTCACATTACTGGTTTGTTTTTCATTGCTACTCTCCTTGTTTCCTGTGACATGAATAGGCATTCTGTTATATCCTCTTATTACAAAGTCTTTCTAAAAATGCTTTGAGAAAATGCCTTATTCCTTTTCTTTCCAAAACTTTGTTCTTATGTTTCTGCAGCAAAGATCTCTGAAAGCCTGTGCAGAGCACTATTTCTTATTAACAGTGATACTGATAAGTTAGCATGCTAAAATGAAGAGCAAGTGATGTGACACAAGACTGAACTGGTGACATGGGTTCAGATTTCCTGACCCTGTTTTGGTTGTTTTCCCTGACCTGCTGCATTAGATTTACAGCTTCAGATATTTTAGATGTAATGATTTGCAAAACATAGGACATCAGCTGCCAGAAAAATGACAGAGAGAAATGACTAATGTCCCTTTTTAGTAGAGAGGCTTGCTTTTTAATTTTTTTTTCTTTTTACTTTACTCTTTCAGGTATGAAATATTCTATAGTATATTAAATGAATATGCTGTTGGTCTCTAGATTTTCATCGATAATGAAGACTAAGAGTAAAAAGCCCTGATCTGAAACAAAGCCTAAATGATCCTTCCTACCAAAAGAGATATTAAAGGAAACAGGAGAAATCTAATAAACGAAATTGCTCCCATCTTCACCTTTGAAATGACTAGTCTTAGATATGGTGCACTCTGCAAAGCATCAGTATTCATGCCAGAGTAAACGGAATTAATAGTGCTGAAAAATGAATTATTTCATAGCATAGGTTTTGGGTTTTGCTACTGCAGTCTTTTTAAAAGAGAAAATGAAAATTCATGAACTTTCTGCTATGAATTATTTTCTTTTTTATAGCATTTAACTTCACTAGGCCATCATTGTGCATGTCATTTCTGATGGATAAAATATTCCCGCAGCAGCTGTACAACAATATAATTAAACGTTTCCTACTTTTGATGGATAAATTACTGGAAATATTTATATGATGGAACAACTCCATTAGCCATCATTTCTTTGTCTAGTATATTTCACTAGTGAGCCTCATTCCTCCCTACATAGTATAACAAGAAGTTCTGGGAAGGGAAATTACAAACAAGATGAAATAGCTAATAGGAGTCTCTTTAGTTTTGACAATGGAGATTTCTTGGAGAGTGGTGGTAAAATATTCTTTAAGAGGAAAACATCTATTTTCAATTTGCTTGAAAGGAAGTTAATGTATTTAACATCAAAGTTTCAAATGTGATTTTAGAGTGTGTCAAAAATTGAGATTTTCTTTTCTCAGGGAATTGTAAATATTACTGGTTTAACCTTTCAAAGTCAATTACAGAAGGCTATTGTTAAACAAACAACAAAACTACCACTTGAAACATTTGTATGGGTTTGCTTCAGTTTTAACCTGCATTCTTTAAGAATTTTATTCCACCACTCTCAATGGGATCACTCAGTCTCAGTTAGTCTGTGTCTTCTTTCATGTTCCATGAAAATTTAACTTATATGAAGCACAGCTTCAGCAAGTGGGTAGATTCTGTGACCAAATTAGAGATCTTGCCAACCTAAACCTTAGAGACAAAGAGGGAACATGAAACACATGGGATACATTTCCTAAGAGACCTCAACAGCTCAAAGGAATGCATGTATTTGTATCCTGTGACTAGTAAATGCAGTGCAGATCCCTACCCTATGAACTTGGTGGATTTACACTGGGGTGGTTTTGTATTTTTTTTTAATTTACACCTTTTTTCCTCCCTTAGATGTCAAACCGCTCTTATGAGAGAAATAAAGCAAGTAGGGCTACCCTGCTCACTTTGCATTAGGAATACCTCTGGGGGACTGGTGAGAAGGAAGAAGAGGCAGCCATGCTGTTGGCTTTGCTCCATCAGAGTTATCAGGTAACAAAGCAAGTTGTATAGCGCACAACTGGGGATAATTCCTACTTTTATATTACAACATATGGCTACTGGTAGTTATAACTGCTTTAGTGTGCTGCAGATCAAACCTAGAGCCACTGTGGCATTACACAATTTACACAGAATGCTTCAGTTAGGGCTTTAGCATTTGCTGTTAAAAGGAAACTACTGCAGTAACAGTATCTTGGAAAGCAGTGATCTGAATGATATTTGCAACAGCTTATGGTACCTGAGTGAGGAAAGGTTTTATCTTCCAGCTCTATAGATAGGCAGTATTACCATTCCAGCTGTTTGACCATTTAATTTAGCAAAACGCTTGTGTGTTCTTTTTCACTGTTGTTTATCCTTATTTCCCCTCTCTTCTTTGATGGACAACTCTAAACATAAGGCTGCCTGAGTCCTGACCTGCAACTCATAACCTATAGCTTTCCAGAAGCAGAAACATCAGCCACAAGGACAAAAGGGTTCTATGAAGACTGGCATCAATGTAACTACAGGTGGGAAAAAAATCTGACTTTTTCTCTTTTGCATAGGACAAACTCTGCTTGTCACAGCCCTGTCAGTATTCCGCAAAACATTCAGTTTTCAAGCTGCATTAAAAAATTGCTTCAGCTAACACTAGGAACTCCTTTAGAAGGAAACTTTTTCTCTCCATTGAGACTACTTTTCTAAGCTGTATGTCCAAAGTGTATACAGTCATTCCTACAGTCTTTAAAGTATTTAAGGCAGAACAGGCCATTTGAACTAAGTGGTAGATTTTAATTAATTTTTTTGAGTCTTTTATTATAATAAAAAGTCCTTCCTTTGAGATGGTTAGCAGCAAAACAAACGTATCTTACCGGAACCTTGGCTTGGCACTGTGCATTTATAGGTGATACAAACAGCGCGCACTATGGGAGAAGAGGACCAAATGCGACAGATAGAAAGGAGTACAAGGGAAACAATGGGAGGCTTTTCTGAGATCAGTTCCTGAATTAACAGCTGAAGCGTCAGCTGTGGAGCCCAGTAAAGTCTACAGGACATTGTTTAAAGTGTTTCAAATATTATTTCAGTTTCTTCTTTGGGTTTATACATCTTCTCTTATTAGCTTATGTAAGTATATTTCCAAAACTAAAATGTAATACGAGATCTTCAAAACTCCTCCATCATGTTTATTCATGATAAACATGCCTAAGACTCTTCTACATTAGCAGAAACATTTATATTCTCCTGGCAAAATGTTCAAGCAAATTAATAAATGTTATCTTCCCTGGCAATTTCCAGGAACAAGGTGGAAACTTGGATCCTGAATTGTTAAAGAGGACTTTTTACAGATCCGTTACTCTGTGCAATGGATGCACTCTGCCATCTACATTAGCTTCCACTGAACTTGTGGTAACCTGAAGTGAAATGTAAAAATGGTAGATGTGTTTTGTTTTTCTTTTTACTCCCCTTTACATTTATATAATCTAAGAAAAATTATGGTATAATATGCCTCTAGATATGCTCTGGCTATACTAAAACTAAAGACAGAAAATGGCATGTAAAGGAGATTGTTTATGTACCTTCATGGGATAGACATAAATAAAGTGAGACTAATACCAAGTTAATATGCAACTGAATGATGAACAAATAGTTGGAAGATACACAATTTTGAAGACAGAGTAGATCAACCACCAAGCTGAATGCAAGATGATATGCCAGTATACTCTACTGCTGTCTTTCAAAGCACTGTTTTCATAAATTTAATAAATTAAGGAATTTTAATAATTGATGGTGTAACCTTGAGTAAAGCAGTCACTGTGTTTTGAAACCAAAGGATGACCCGTATAAACAGTAGCTTACAGGCAGAATAAGATTTGGATGTAACTTTGAGCTCAACAAATTTATTCAAAAGTCTGTTTTCTTATGTGACTGTGCCTGAAAGAGAAATACCACCTGCAGGTCCAAATAAGAAAAATGAACACTTTAATGCTGTTGAAGGGTTATGTTGCATACTATATTCCATGTATAATAGTGAAATTTAAATATTATTAAAGTGGTAATTAGGAATTTGTGCCATTAGTGAGAAAATGTGGCTGTACATTATTGAAAGGTGCTAGTTTAAATTGTTTCTCTCTCAAATGTATCTTCAAGCACACATTTTTACAGCCCTCAGTGTCTGTAGATACTCATTCTCTCTTCCTCAAAGGCAGATTGATCACTGTTGTCATTTGGTAGTGTATCTAAATGGATCATTGTAAAAACTTTACCAGAACTTTGACTTATCTGAACAGTTATTTGTGTTGCTAAAGATTATGAATAAATGTAAGAATGAAAAAGTTAAAACTTAACTGCCTGAATTGCCTGAATATTTGTTTGAACCAGAAACACTACCCAACAACTGAAGTACTTTGATTTAGTGACAAATATTTCTCTGCCAACTACTTTTTTTTATAGTCAAATAACTTCACTGATTGTGCAAATTAAAATTAAGATATTTTTAAAAATACCATTAGTGTTTTTACTTTTGCTCATCTATTTTTTCAAAAGCTAATTTCTGATTTTTTTCATGTGAAAACATGAGTCCATGAAAGAAAAATTTTAGAGGGTTATTGGTGATGTGAAGGGTTGAATGGAAGAAATTACACTACCTCTACTCTGGTTGTCACTATTTTGCCTAATGTAGTCATAAGGATATTTTGATAATTAGTTCCTGGATCTATAAGTGATAAACTGGCTTTGTGTTTTGATTTTGTAGGTTTAGCATATTAAATTTAATCCTAAATAGGATTTTGGACTTACGCTTTTGTCAGTCGTTCATTTTATGGTTCACCTTAAAATTTAGTCTTTATTTGAATACTGTGTAAATATACACAGTGTAGAATGAGCACAGTAAAAGGTTTCTTTTTCATTAAAAATGCAGCTCAGCAGCTTTGTGATAAATGGTGACATTATGTATATGCCAATCCCTTCTGGAACTCTAGACTTTGCCAAGAATTTGACACACCACCCTCAATGTTTAATCAGGGATGCTGTGACATTCAATACTCCTTGTATAAATGCATCAGTCTATTTTTTATTAAAACTTTTAAAAATGAAACAGAATCTGCTTCTGGAAAAAAAATCATGACTGAACCAAACTAATGCTATTAGTACATTTCTCAATGGATATGATATAAATAATCTAAAATTAACTATGATCCTCACTTCACTGAGCACAAACATCCCTAGTAAAAGTTTTGAATTGGAATAGAACTCAGAGGAGTGCTGTGTCAAATTAATGGTCATGAAACAAGGCTCACAGAGCATTAGTAGTCAGCTTCTGCCTTGGGTGAGACCGGGGAATAGATACCATTCAGTCAACTGAACAGAATTTCTATGATAAAATATGTCCTTCAGAAAACCCAGAAGAACCTAATGGGACTTTCCTATGACTTCTTCATCGTCTGATTCTATTCTGACCATGGAAAATACATATTGGATTTCAGATAAGGGCCAGAGAAGCCAACTAAAAGGAACATTTTTTAATCTGTTGGTGCTAATGCTGCAGATTAAAAGGGCTATACAAGTTAGTAGTTCCAATGCTAAAAAACTGCTTATATGTATTATCTCTTCAGTTTTACATATAGCCTGACTTTGTCTAGTGAGACTAGTTGCATAATTTAGGAAAATTTATCAGAATTTAAGTTTATGCATATGAGTTAAACTTCATAAAGTGGAAAGTATTTTTTATACAAATATTTCTAGTCCATTATGATGATCTTACTGATGTTTCTTCAGGTTGTTTCTTACAGACATTTTGCCCTCTATTTATCCATCCTCTGGTGTTAGAAGAACAACATAATTAGGTTTATTCTGCCATCAACAAGAGAAATTTAGATTAAGAGGATTTAATTCATGGTTCTGCTAGAAAGTAGTGGGCCCCACCATGGTTTCCATATTGTTGTTTATTTGTACCAGCATAGGACATTGGGTTATGGGAGAGTACTCTATAAACACAGAATAGAAACCTGCTCCACAGGACTGACAAGACAGAGATGTATGCACAGAGGAAGGGCAAGGCTGGGAGACAGCGCTGGTCAGTGTAAGCAGTGGTTTGGGTGTGTGTGCTCTAAATTTTCTGAGGTTTTACAGAAAGCTTCAAACTGACAAATAAAAAGATATTTTTATGCATACTTAAAATAATAAAGAAAGAAAAGGAACATTTTCTGTATTCATACAGCCAAAGGTTCCAGGCAGCTTGAAAGGAGAAAGGTGATTTTTTTACAGCTGTTTTGCTCCCAACATTTTCAGTACAAAGTGGAGCCCTATTCATTTTTTGACAAAATAATAAAGACTCTCATACCTTGACTAACAATGGATTGTAAAGCCAATCTTACTTAATCAACCCAAAATTGCAGAATTACTGTATTTACCAGCATTCTTTCCTACCTGAAAAATTAGTCCAGGCAGAACCCCCAGAATCCTTTCTAATGTGTCTAGTGGCAGCAACTATTGTTCTATATTTTCTTTGGTGTAATGCTGTGTCCCAGGCTGTGTACTGCACACTTCTCCCCAGACCTGATATCCACCTGTGGTGCTGGACATGAACAAGAGGCAAAACCCAGGATTATATTCCAAAATACAGATTATGTATAAAAAGAGGCATCAGGTGCTTTGCAGTTTTGATGTCTGCTGTATATCCAAGGCTCTTTTGAGAAAGTTGGTGCTTAGTTTTAACTCTAGAGATTTTATGGTTTAAGGTAAAGAAAATCCCTATTTCATTCTCTATAGTAATGGTGCAGCAAGAATTATGTGACAAACATATGCACAGAAATGTATTGTTAGCAAATATAATATATACAGGATAGTTTTGTAGTGCAATTGTAAAATACGATCTAATGGAATTATTCTAATGGAATAGCCAGACTAGTAGGAACACAAACTGTTTCCATCACTACAGACAGCAAATTTGTATAGGAAGGATTTGCGGGTTTTAAGATATAGAAAAAACTGTTCATAGTTTATCCTGTATAAGGTTTGGTAAGATAACAACTTTCCTGTCTGCTTTCCTGTCTGGTAAGTGGATCTTTAATCCTATGTACTCAGCCATCAGTCTTGTTATGTATTCTTGTATCATCAGGTATATATAATTGGTATATCCAGCAACCTATTGAAATGCTGGATTAACCCAAAGAGAGAACAACTAAAGATGGAAAAAAATAATGTAAGCTTTCTTACAGTTCTAAGGCTCCTTTTGCCATGTCACAAATGCATTCTCTTTCTCTATGCTTGAGAGGAGATTTCTCGAAATTATATTATGACAATTCTAGAAAATAGCAGTGTGCCTGTTTGTTCTTCCCCACTCTAAATTTTCGTGCCTCCCAGTTACCCTGGCATATGGTTAAATCATGACCTCTGGTGTAATTCATGGTTAGAGGAAGGATGAGGAAACTTTAATGTAGGTGCTGAGGGTATTATATTGTAAAGAGTTTTTGAGGTCATTGGAAGAAAGCTTAGTTCATCAAGATACTTCTTTTTCCCCTTTCAGCACTTTTTTTTTTCTGCTTCTCTGTGTTTATATGTAAATGTCATAATTCTTACAAGTATTTCCAGGCAAAACTGAAGAAGCAGTCATATGGTCTCTTTGAGCAAGAGAGAAGTTTGAGCAAAATAGTATTGATTTTGTATCCAACACTATCTTGTTTACCCCATTTGAAATTTTTAGGTTGCATTAAAAATAATGTTCCATTTGGGCATTGCTTGGCCTTTGAAGACCAGTTAGGAAGAAGAGGAAAAAAAGTGTAGACTGACATGAAATCACCTGATCACTCTTTGAAGGCAACTACCTCTCAGACCTTTTAACACAGAAAGAATCCTGGATCAAACACCTTGCTACTAAAAATGTGAGGAATAATAGGCCTAGATAGAAATATACAGAGAAGTATGACTGATATTAAAACTCGCTGTGATTTGGTCAGTATGTTTAGCAACTCAGGGAAAGCAACACATATTTTATATGTTATAGAAGAGAAGGAACAGCAGGAGCACAAAATACAGATATGATCTTTTACTGTAGAGCACAAAGTAATGTTTGTATTCTAGGATGAAATAACAAACAAAAGGGAAGCCCCCTCCAAATCATACTAAAGCATGTATGGCGATATCCAAGGCTACAATGTCCCTCAGCATTGTCATAGCAGTAAAGTCAAACCGGCTCTTCATATCACAGCAGTAAAAGCAAGGAAAATGCCTTGGTCTTGCGGGGGCAAGTTGTCCATAATCTTAGTGTGTGGAAAAGGGTAGAAAGATGACAAAAGCTGTGGAGTATTCAAAGTTGCCTAAGGTGCCCTTTACAGCAGAATGATTCCTAGCCTTGGGGTAAATTAACTATTACTTGATTGATGTATCACAGAAAGTACTTTATTCTGTGATCTTATGGAACCTTGTTTGGTTCATAATTTGTTTTTTGAAATGTTTTATTCTACAGCATACCCATAACAGTAACTGCTATAACTTTAATGATGTTTTAATATAATGAGATCTCATTATAACAGTCTCCTTATTCAGTTTTTGCTGATAAGTGAAGTAAGAATGCCAGCTGTTCTGGCTGAATTACTAGGTCCATGGGTTACAAAAAAGAAAATTAATATAGTCGTTATTCTTTTTCTTTTTTTTTTTTTTTATTGAGTAGAATTTAGAGGTTCCACTCAGGATTAGAACATCATTATAATAGATGCTGGGTAAGCATTAAAGGTGACCTTACATAGTAAATACAACATGATGTTATTGTTTAGTTTATTGTTGGAACAAGCTGAGTTTTGTTTATAGTTTCAGGAAGAGAGGTCATGTTTAAAAAATGTTGTTCATATTTAACTAATACAACTAATTCAGTCATCCAAAATCTGTGTAAAGACTGACAAAAAGTGTATCTGTTTATTAATGTTTATAAATATTTGAAGGGTGAGTGTCAGGAGGATGGGGCCAGGCTCTTCACAGTGGTGTCCAATGATAGGACAAGGGGCAACAAGTGTAAGCTGAAACACAGGAGGTTCTGCTTAAATTTGAGAAGGAACTTCTTTACTGTGAGAGTAAGAGAGCACTGGAACAGGCTGCCCAGGGAGGTTGTGGAGTCTCCTTCTCTGGAGACATTCAAGACCTGCCTGGATGCCTTCCTGTGTGAACTCATCTAGGTGTTCCTGCTCCGGCAGGGGGATTGGACTGGATGATCTTTCGAGGTCCCTTCCAATCCCTAAAATTCTGTGATTCTATCTGTGGGTCTGGGATTACATTGAAAACTGTTTAAAACATACTTCATTGTGTTTGTACTGAAAGCCTAAATATTGTATTGCATACTGATCTGGGGGTGAGGTAAATGGAAGTAAAACAAATTGTCTTCCATCACAGAACAACAGTGAACACTATTTTATTTATAGCATAGATGTTTATTTAATCAATTTATTGGTAGCAAACTAGAGAAAATTTAATCAAGTTGAAAAAATACAGCATTTCATCACATACCAGAAAAAAAGAATGTCTACAGATATGTTGCAATTTATTGAAATTTACTGCACTTTGAGATATATTGCATACTGCAGGAATGATAATTTATCTTTATATCTTATGTTATTACCGTATGTGTCAAATAGAATTTTATTTTGTCATATTTCTAAAAAATATAGGCTTATTTCAGGAAAGCAGTCATCACTGTATATGTATGTTTTTAATATTTATTTTAAAGTCTTAGCCATCACCTTGCCTTGATTTTTCTTGGAGTAAGATGGAAAGAAATTACCATATTTTTTACTGTTTGAAAGAGCAAACTCACCAGCAAACAGGTCAGGTCTCTAAAGCTGATTGTAGCATTAACTTATCTGGGGCGTGACAGAGAAAAAAAGGATGGAGGGCATTTCTGACGTTATGTTCTAGTAAACACTTGGACTGAACATGTTCTTGGAATCAGAAACTTTCTCATGTAAAGAGAATGCTACAAAAGCATTGTCAGAAATTTAATACATGGCCTTTGGACTTCTTGAGATAACAGTTAGCACTTTCCATGCTGGGCAACAAGCACCATTCATCTGTATTTTCTGTCTGATGCTACTGGCAGGTTCCTAAAAAGATAAAAGAAGAATAAAAACCCCACCAACAATTGCATAGCTTTGAAATAATAGCACAAGTATAGACTTTTATCAGGCTGACAGCATTACATACATCTTCTAATCATCAGGTACGGTGTTTATTCTGTAATTGAAAAGGTAGCAGTTTTCTAAATTTTGTAATAACCAAGCACTTGATGCTCAGCACATAACAATTTATCTTAATCAGTTTAAGTAATCAAGTATAAAATACTTCTGTGCATTGGAAGCTCATAGTAGCAGTTCATGACAGCAGAGGTGACCAGGCAAGAGAACATGGAAATGGTACGGAGCATTTGTGTGCATAAGGTGCATGGTCTGCTGACTTCAGTGTTCAGTGCTACTGGGAGCCCTTTGGTTCATATGCATTCATCTCTCTGGCTCCATGGATCAGGCAAAAGAGCAACCATGTTATTTTTTTATGTCTGGATCCAAATGTATACATAGTCAAGATGAAACCCTCTTACTAATATGTGTTGACCACATGCACGCTGAATTTTGCAAGTGTTAGAATAGGCTTATCTAGTCTTTTCATTTTATGACAGAGATGGAGTTTTTTGTTCTAACTAGCAGATTAGTAAAAGTTCTTGTCCAGTACTAGGAATCCATAAGAAGACTCTAAATACCATAAAGGGTCTTTTAAAAACCCCCCTGAGTCTAGAAGACCAAAATCAATTATCTGTGATTTTTGATAAATAATATTTACAAGTTAAACTTTCTGGCAAAGGTAAGGGATTTTTCCCTTACAATGCCCACTGGTAGAGCATTTTGAAGAGTTCTATTTTTAAAAGTTACTATAGTCAGACAAAAAATTATGTAGGATTTTTTCCAGTGAATAATGTTGTTTTTCAAAATACAATGTATTTGATCAAAAAGTAAGTATTTAGATTTTTCTATTTTTAAGAGGATTGCCATCTGTATAATTTTTTCCAGTTCTTAGCAAAAATGCTATAGTAGATGTCATCATGTTTCACTGTGATTTTTGTATACCAAAAATGAACTTAGTCATCAAATGGAACTATTGCAGTAATTCAAATATTTTTGGCTCTACTTCTTAAAAATCATTTTCAAATTGGTAAATCATGCAAAAATGTATCTATTCAGAATTCTTTGGGAATGGGGAATTTCAGAATTTTGCCCAAATTCCACTTCAATACTGTTTGTGCTATCATTCAAGTTTAACAATGACTGTTGTGGTTTAACCCAGCTGGTAGGCAAACACCACACAGCCATTTGCTCCCCCACCCTGGGGGATTGGGAAGAAAATTCGAGGCATAAAGGAAGATAGACTCATGGATTAATATAAGAACAATTTAATAATTAAAATAAAATTAATATTAATATTAATAGTAGCAGCATATACAAACAAGCGATGCACAGTGCAACTGAACACCACCTGCCGACCAATGCCCAGCCCTTTCCCAGCTAGTGATCCCAGAGGAGAGAAAATCCCAAAACCATGACCCTGGAAGAGAGAGAGATACCATTTTGGCCAACCTTCATTTGTATACCGAACAGGACGCTGTATGATATGGAATCTCCCATTGGCCAGTTTGGGTCCATTCCTTTCGCTGTGCTCTTTCCCAGCTTTTTGCGCACCTGCACACTAGCAAAGCATGGGAAGTTGAAAAGTCCTTGATTTCTTAGCAACAACTGAAAACATCTGTATATTGTCAACAATCTTCACATACTAAATTCAAAACACAGTGCTATTCTAGTTAGAGAAGAAAATTAGCTCTATCCCAGCTAAAAAATGGACAATTACAAATTTTCAATAGGAAATAACTCACTTTGATTATACTAGTATAACAAATATAAAAATGAGCAACTCTGTTTCTTTTCAGTTGTTGGCTACAAGGAGAGAAGCACAAATTTTTTAGGTTGAGGTTGGAAAGGTCTTTGAGGATCTAGTAACAAGTCAAGTAAGTGGCTGATTTTCTGCTTTTAGGTTTTTTAAGAAACCTTTCCTTTGAAGGAAAAAATACTGTTCAAGATTATATTATACTTACCTTATTTTGGTTTTAACATTTTTTTTTTTTAACAAATGAAATGTTTAAAAATGAAGGCGAGAAAATAAATGATACTTTGTGTTTATAATTTTACATTCAGTTGCATATTTTCATGTAACTATGTATTTTTTTTAAAAAAAATACATTAAACTTTGAAATTCTATCTTTGCAAAAACATTATGTCATATGGGAAAAACAGTTAGCAATGATCACTGGGAAAAAAAATGTAACTCATTTATATAAATTGATAGCCCAGAGGAATGCAAGAACCATAAAATAAATATCCATATAATTACAGCAGATAAACATGGCTTCTGCAGCAATCACTTCTAGAGCTTAATTAGAAATGGTTATTTTTGATGGAAATCTTGTGGTTTGAATTAACAAATGTAATAAAATATTCAAACTAGGAGTTAAAAATATGTTTGCCTTTATCCTTTGAGACAGGACTTAAATGGGAATGGAACACATGCAGGGAATATTTTAATTATTATTTAACAGTTCATTAATACAAAGTTATAGCCAAAAAGGAATCTTCAGTGTAGCAATCTCTCCATATTAGCATACGGTCTATGGTTTAGTAGTGTGTTAACAAGAACAATACCTAACATATTTGATCACTGCAGTGTTTCCCAGAACCACCTAATCACTTTTAGCAACGTCTGTGATTCCTGTAGCTGAGTATGGCCAGTACTGAGCGCGTAAAGTATTTTCTATATTCATTTGAGGTTTTGACATTATTACATTCTTTAAACAGTCTGACAACAAAAAGTCAACTATTTTTGTTATATAACCTAAGAGAAATACCAATAATTCAGTTACAGATGATTCATTCATATTGAAACAAATTAATTTCATTTAGTAATGGCAAAAATTGAAGTTCAGCATAGCAGACAAAAAAACAAGAATAATGTTTGAATGTTATCAGTCAATCTTACCGGTATTTTGCAAGCCTATTTAGTCTTATCATTTTGTCAAAGGTTATATATGCAAGAAGGTTTATGTGAGCATGTCTCAACATTCATAGTTATGACACAAACATTCAGAACATATAGTAAATATTTCAATTACAGAAAAATTCTGGTTTGGGAACATTGGGGTAACTCTTGCAATAGCTCACTGTAACAACTTTGGGTTTTTTTTCACAGATTAATTTTATGCAACACAGTCAGAATTCAAACAGTGAATGTATGAGTGATATGCTGCACTTCAGTGCAGTGAGAGATTGCCGATTGACAACAAGCATTGCAGGATAACTTCAGTAATAGGTAAGAATGCCACTCTCACCCACACAACTTCTGTAAATACTTGATATTTTCATTTTCCCCTTTCTTTCTTACAGCTGATCCTGTTATTCCTTACCCTCTGTCATGATTCAGGAATTGTCTGGCAGTGTGGCACCTGCAACAGGGAAACGGGAACACTGAAATTTGATCTTATCCAGTCAAACAGTTCTTGTCTCTTCTGTCCCACTTTACTGTGATACTGAGCTTTAGGGCTGAGGTTTCTTTTCCTTTGGGGTTTTTTTGATTGGTTGGGATTTGTTGAGGGAATAAGAAGGGCAGAAAGGGAATGGGAATCAGTTAGAATATTAAATACTCTTGTCCTGAATCATACGATAGTCCATCCAAGTATGTAGTTTGTTTATTAATATATTTCATCCTTCTGGGATGCCTAGACTATCAGAAATGTTAAGAGAACGTGATGAAATTTGTTCTCCATAAATCCTTGCCCCAAGGTGCTCATTTTCCACCTTGCTCAGCTGATTCAAGCTCCAACTGATGTATAGCATGGCTGTGTTACAAAAAGTTATGTCACATTAACTATGTCATATTTCAACAGGCAAACACAAGGCACTGTGTAATAGCTTCAGCTGCTCACTGGTGTAGCAACGATATCCTCTGTCCTATTATGGCTGCTTCAATGCTCAGAAGAAAGATTACTTTGAAGGTTTCTAAAACTCTGTCTTTTATGGCAGACAAGTAAAGGGATGTGCAAATCAAAGGACTGCTGTCATTTCTGGCTGAAGGCCAAAAAACTTGGAACAATTCAATGGAGAATTTCAATTGTTCACTCCATCATCTATAGTAGAATAAGACTAACAGTCAAAATTCTTTTTAAGCTATCAAAAATTTATGCCATGTTAGGCTCAAATTGTTGGCAATGCATCTTATGTATTAGGATTTAAAATATTGGATTCAGATACTTCTGGCAATGTCTTTGTCTGGTGTTGCTATAATTTTAGCAGCACCTGACAGCTGTAATAGAGATCTGTGAGTTATTGCAAATAAATTGCTTATAGTGTAGCTTTGCACTGGAAGAATATTTAGTGAAATTAGTGTCAGTGTTAGCAACAGTGAAACCCTTTGGCAAATCTAGCAGGGAATTTAAAAACTAATAAAGAAATAATATACATATCTCACCCTCCTTATCCCTGTAATGTATAAACCTGAGGACTTTCGTATCAGATAAATCTCCCATCTAACCTAAAATAAATTTTAATAATTAATTAGTTACAGAAGTATTGATATCTCTTCTGAAAACCTGATAGCAACTTGGCCTGAGTTATCATTTTCAGATAAACCTTAGACATATTGTCTATGAGTGGCTTGACAGTCATGCAATACAAAGGCATAGTTTTCTTCTGTGTTTATTAAAGATTATATGTCCTCATTTTCTTTAGATATCAAAGTACAGTTTGGTCTAAATGGAGGAAAATACTGCTTGTCTTGTTTGCAGCTGGGGAGATCTTGGCCAAGGAAAGGAAGACCAGAAATTTTCAAGGGTTATATACCAAGTATGAAAGGTGAGAACTGGGAGTGGGGCAGAAGCGGAAGGGCTGAGGCATTGAAATCCCACCACACAAGGGGGTAGGATGCTCCATACTAGGCAAGACTCAGCAGGAGGCTGCTGCTGTCTTTGCCTTAATATTCCATAGTAAATCTACATCTAATGTGTTGTTCTCTTAGTGCATCAGCATGAATGAACCATCTTAATAAGATTCAAAGGTCTTCCTCTCCGCTCATGACAAGAACTGGATAATTGCCTGTCCGTTGGATTGTAGAAACCACCACAAATTACTTGGGCAAGGCAGAGAAATTTCCTTTTACCTGTGCTTTTGAATGTATCTGCCCACTCTGCTGTCCAAGTTTTATACCACATCAGGACAGCAATTCAAGATCTAAATTACAATAAGATTAAGCATGTAATTTTTTATTGATTTGTTTGAGGGTTTTTTTAATGTATTACAAAATGACTTAATTAAAAAAGGTTTAATTATGTTAATGTCAGATATTCACTATCAGACTTCTTGCTTTTTAGAATACCTGCAATGCTGATAAAAACTACTCAAAGTTTGCTAAAATTTCAATTCTGTGTGTTTACTTCTGCATTTGAAACCTAAATCCTTTTAGTATTCACATTCATTCTGGTTTTATTTATAATCTGCTAAGAACAAAAAGAATCTCAGTGTGAGTTGCCTTATCTTAAATAGTGGACAATGGAGCCAACATGTAAAACCATCTATTAGCATGTCAGTCAGAGCATTATTGTACTCCCCCAAAATAGTAGGTTTACTTTGAACAAGACTTTGATTTATGAATCACAAAATCTCTCTTTCAAAGCCAGTAAAGAAGACATCTGGGAAGAGCAAATCTAAGCCTATTCAAACCTCAGATATTTTACCATTTATAAATTCAAATTATCTGCTTTCAGCATTAAAATACTGTTTCAGAATAACAGAAGAAAATGATCACTGGTGTACAACAGTCTGACTTAACCATAGGCTTCACTGGCATTGTGCAAAAGAGGTTTTGTAAATATGGCACTAAGAATAACTGGTACTTATCTTGTATTTGGTGTGAGCAAGAAAATAAATTCAATCAATATAAATTATAGTTCTTAGATGGCAGCTCCCTATAAATTTATGTCTAATATTAATAATTATACTTCTGAGAAAATCAGAGAACTGTAAAGGCTATTGAATTCAGATTTTAGATTAAGCTATAAGAGCCTTGGGATCTGTCACATACAGAATAAACAAAGGTAACTGAAGGATCTTCATACATTGGAAGTCAATGTGCTTGAAACTGAAGCTGCAGAAGTCAGAGCAGAAACACAGATCACAACTGCCTAGTGTTCATGAAGTCATGAGATCCTGATATATGAAATTTGGTGATATCATTTTGTATGCCTACTTTTTGCAGAGTGTGAGATCTGGAAAAATACTGTGATGAATAAGGGTTCTGATTCCAGCATATTTGAGGGCAACACTTTCACTGACTTCAGTTGAGCCAGGAAAACACCCACTCAGTATTGCTGCATGTTGTTGCAAACAGCACAAACCATAGGAACTACATGTTCTGAGAACTGGCTCAGTGTATTTGAGCCTCGTCTCTCTTTTCTACCTGACCATGTCACAGAATTCCTGCTTATCTGTTTTAACATACCCACCATACTGTCTCAAAAAAAACCCAAACAAACAAACAAAAAAATACCCACCACCACCACAAAAAAAGCCCCAGAAACTTTGGTAACTTACTGTCAGACCAACTTCTGAATTAGAGTGGAAGTATTTTGTAGAATGTGGTTTAGAAAAACTCATGCTGAATTTGTCAATGCAAATTGCCGTCTCGTTCTACCAGCTTTGTAGAGGATTTACCTACTGAACCCAAGTGCATACACAACTGTGCTAAGAAATTTCAAACATGACCTTCAGCATCACTCTTGTGCAGGAAGTGGAGAACTGCCTCTCAGAAATTGCTAGCTCTGTACACACTGAAATCTACCACTGGCTTCAAGTAAGGGCAGGATCTTTCTCTGGAAGAGGCATTTCCAGTAGTGCAGAATGATGTAATGGATTTTTATGTGAGCAAATGGACAAATAGTGTACATAGCTGTATTTCCCTAGTATCTTATACCTAAGTTCAAAATGTGTAATTAATTTAGTCTTTTAGAAATCGTTATTTTGGAGTTGTGCCAGAATTTAGAATAAAAATTGAAATGACCATAATATTATTTTTTAATATGGAGTGCACATATAAGTGGAAGGAACCAAATCAAGACGTAATTTAGACTCATTATAAATAGCAGCTTAACACTGAAATGTGCTGATATGAAAAAAAATAAGTACAGAATTAATTACACAGAGAAAATGAGTGAACACATGCAATAAACTAATTAAATGTGAACTTCTTCATAGAAAAAGAATGTTTACCCTGTCCAGAGACAGATTTAAGATCTACTGATAATTAGAAAATCTTGTTAATAGTACTACAGGACATTAAAAGTTCCTACACAATATTTCATCAAATGATAGAATTTGAAATACAGGAAACTGCATGCACTTTTAATTCCTTTTAGTACCATGTGCTTCAGCAGTTTTTAGATATGCTGCCTTCTAGAAAGCTATATCTCCTGGATGGCACTAGACCCACAATATTTCTACCCTACTCCAGTTCTCCTGTAACAGATTGGATTTGGTACTGAAACCCTTCCAGGTTATTTGGAGTATTTACACCTCTTGCACCAAATGGAAATTAACTTGTTACATGACCTAAATTCAGCAGGTCAACAAATTACTATAAAAAATATTCACCTATTCTGCTCTAAGTGTCCATCCTTGCAGAATTTTGGTGTGTAGTTTATGGGAAATAATAACTTCAAATGAAGAAGAAATTTAGAGTTATACTAGAGGTTGTGTATCAAGTAGTACACATCCAGTAAGAAAGCTTGTTGCCGGGCTAATGAGGAAAACAGAGCAAGGTCAATGAAATGCAAAGGCATGTAGCTGTAGCCTTTCTGCTTAGACCTGGGTTTGCTTTAGCACCATATTGTAATCTGCTGCAATCCGAGAACCCTCTTATCATTTCAGCACTGTGTGCAATGCACTCAGATGATATAATGTCTCCACTTTTACTGGGTGCTATTTTCAGTACTCAAGGACACCTTTGAGAAAGGATCAATCATTTTGTGCATGTCTACCAACTTTTATAAGTGTTCCCAGACTACTATAGGGCCACAGTTTTTGTTATTGTTCATATTTTTGATTTTCAATAATGTCCACAGAGCTTGCCCATTAGAACATTAGAACAACACATAGATTTTTATCTAATTTTAATTACAATTCTATTTACCTTTATTACATATATTTCTGCAAATTGGTGGCTAAAATAGAGATGGCTCCAAACTGTAATGTTGATTCCAAATACTCTGAAGTTTTTTAAATGGGTGAAGTACATATTCAAATTTTGTGTTTCTCACGAGATTCTAGTAAAAAGGTAATTATTTCTGCCACAATTACGGTTAATCCCAAACTTCTAAGTGTGATTCAACACTGTAGTCACCTCAGTAGTAAAGATGTGCTGTCTGTCATGATGAAATTAATATTGATGAAAATAGTGGTTCGAGAACAATAACAGTTTTTTTTTAGTCAAAATTTCCACTCCAGAGACTTCTTGTCAGAGTTTACAAAGCATTGATCTAGCTCCAGCCTAACACTCACAAAAAAGGATGCAGCGGGTTTGTGGCAGGTAGGAGCTACTCTAAGCTGGATCTCTAAGATATTTCGAAGCATTAAACAGGGCATGGACAAGGATCCAAGATTCATGGTCTTACTGTTGATCTCTTGTTTGAGCAGGAGTGAGGTAAAGGCTATTCCAATAAGTATGTGGAGCCAGTTCTCTCCACAGATGAGTGACAAGAAAAGAGAAATGGTCTCTAAGCACAGCAACAACAGTTGTTCCTGAGCTTTTTGGTTTCAGAAGATTGATTATTTTTTTTTCACACATCTGTGTACTCTGTATACATCCCATCTGTGTATTCTGTATACATATATACGTTTCAGGAACAGATGAGAACCCAGTGAAATTAAATAATCTTTATTTTTTATTCCTTCTTATATCTTATTCATAAGAGCTTTTTTCTTTTTTTTTTTTCCTTGTTTTGCTTTTCTTTCTTGTTAGAGGGTATTTCCATTTGCATTTAACTTCAGGCCAAAGCCAAGACCCACTGATTAGAAGGAGTATTTTTGTGGGTTTCAGAGACACCATTCCTTTGTAAGTGATGCAGACAGCATCACTTACAGAAAGTGTTCTGGACCCTTTATGATGTTACATTATGGTGAATTTTATAACTGTTTACTACTGCACAGGGTGTTAATAAATGCCTCTCTAGTAGGTGAATACCTTTATTCCTAAAATATTGATTACTGTAAGTGATTCAGAAATCTTAATGAATAGTTATGTATAAGGAAGTAATTTTTAAAATGAGCTTTTGGAGTGCATGAAAAAACAAAGAAATGCAGCTTGCTTAGAAGGTGCTGGTGAAATCAAACAAGTCCAGCAGAAATTGGAGCTCTTGGACTTGACAGGAATAATTTTGTTAAGTGTGAGCAGATATGACTCCCAAAAAGAGTAAGCATCCAAATAAGAGGCATTTAATCTTACAATAAAACAGTGCTTGAAGCATTTGCAAACATTCATCAAATCCTTTCAGTATGGACAAGGAATATTTTAGGCTAGATTGTGACTATCCTTTCTGGCAGAAATCAAGTTATGAATACAAATAGCCTCTAGCTAGATGGGTAGTAGTAACAGGTTAGAGGATGCATTAGGATCAGTACTGAGACTGTACGTCTGCACCCACAGCTGGCTTGAAAAGAACATGAGGAATGAGGAGGTCATGGGCTGCTTCAGAGTATGATGTTTCTTACAGCAATGGTTAAATTTCTAAGTGTGGCTGATTTCCTGGTTGGTATACCATAGCTCAGATCTGCATTCTTATGCATTTCTTCCCTGGGTTCATTTGGAGAATTTATTTCTTGTCTGGGCTCAGTCCTAGAATATCCTTTTCCTCTCAAGCTTTCAGTAAACCTTCTATTTCACTTGTCCTCTAAGTAAAAATTTTCTTCAATATTTAAAGAGTCCTACAGTGTTTCTACTGTCCTGTTAAACTTCAGGTGCTGGGGAGGCTGGGGTTTATTTTTTGGCTAGGGTTTTTGGGGTGAGTTTTTTTCAGTAAAAATGTAAGCTTTTTCTTCTCCAAGATTTTTTGAAGTTTTCCCCAGAGTATCTGGGAAAAATCTTCCAAACAGCTTCAGGCTTCTTACTCTTCTTTTTCAGCTCTGTATACAATGCATACAAAAGTTTCTCTCCATTTTTTTTTTTCCCATCTGTGGGAAAATAACCTTTTGAAAGCCTGCCTTTCTCTTTGCTCACTATCTAGTTGTCTCAAACATTCTTTTATTTGAAGTATTCAGGTAGTGTTGAATGAAATGTATTTATTTTTTTGATTGTTTTTAAGGTAAGACTGGATTATCTCATGATGCCTTGCATTAAAATTTGAGCTATAAAGGATGATGCTGCCTACATGCTGAGCTCTGTGTTCTAAGATGCCTGAGGATAAGATGTGCCTGATGTGCAAACCCTTCTGAGATTCTCTTGCACATGTCACATACCCTCTTCTGTCCCCAGTTCAGACAGGATCCTAGGAAACTACCTTTAGTATGAACATCAGCAATGCCACAGAATTGTGTGCAGGCTCTGCGTCCTGCATTGGTAAAAGGGATCTTTTAATTGCTTATTTTAATCCAGAAATTAACACAGAAAAATAATTATACCAGGTGGTTTAGACTGTGGAATGAAGACAGGATCATCTGAGCTGTAAACTTCTGAAATACAAATGGTTTACTATTATGCCTGTGGTTTTACTGAAAAAGGTGTGCTACCAAATTCACAGTAACACTTCCATGCTGACTGCTGTGTACATATGCACTGATTAAACTCTTATTTAAACTATCCCCAGTGAGAATCAGCACATAGACCCATACAGTGTCTCATATCACCTTTCTCAGAAAAGCAGATTTTGGCAGATGGGTACAGCTGAAAATGCTCTGTGGTAAACACCTGGTTTTGAGAAAGATTATTTGTTCCATAAAGTAGTCATCATTAGTCATTTTACTTTCTTAGAGGATGCTATTTAGCAGACTGGTATGTAGGCAGTCAGATTTCACTGATGTTACTTGAAAACCAAGCAATGGTTGGTTATCATCTGCTAAAGGTTAAAGTGAGGTATACTCACGGGAAGTCATAGGAGTCCATTTTGGTGAACTAGAGCTTCTGCTTTTCTTTTGTTACTTTGGATCAGGAAATCAATGGCTATAACACACAGACTCAGAAAATACTTCTGGTAGTGAGACAACCATTTTTTGCAGAAAATGCAGAGAGTGATACATGTTTTCTGGTGGAAGTTCCTGGAGGAGAATCCAAGATCGTGCAGCTCTTGAGAAAAAGGAATTCCAGGGATTGACCAGTTCAGCTTCTGCCTAGGGACATAAAAGATGTTTTCAGTCCTTTATGTAAGCTTTTAGTCCCAGATGACCTGGCTCTGTGCTCTTAGAACTCATAATGAACAGCACAGAGTTTAAGCTTCTGTAATTCTTCCTAACCTGTGTCTGCTTTTGTTCCAGACTTTACTGTCACCTATCTTTTCAGAGTGTTTCTAAGGCATACAAATTGATGGTACCTAGGCAAGCACAACTCTGCCTCCCTCAGAATTTTAGTCTGAGCCCCATTATTGGTAATGCCTCATATATTTGATATTGTGAAAATGGTGGAAAAAGTCATGGTTTCAGTACTGAGGAAGGAGGATGAAGTTTACGAATGCAAAGTATTCAGTACATTTTAAATCCCAATTAATAACTGATAATCAAGTTATTTGACTGTATTCAGTTTTCATTAAATTTATTAAACAGTGTAATGTTTCTAAAATACTAAACAAGTAAAGAATGTTATTCAGACATCAGCTTTTTCAGAAAAAAAATAACTCCTTCAGTGCAGACACTTATGGTAATGCAGTAAACAATAAATAAATCACATTATCAGTGGAAGAAGGAAATAATCCTAAGGAACATTTAATTTTTCCTTTTTTCTACACAAGGAAAGAACCCATACTGCTTTAATCTCAGGTTATATTGGTTTCAGTTTGCTCCAGTGATGGATAAGAATGTGATTATTTGTGACAAATATGAATTTCTCGTAGGTGTTTTATATAAAAACACAGAGAAGTGACAAGAAATGTAATAAGCATTCAGGCCACAAGGGAAGTCTAATCTGGCTTTGAACCACATTTAGTTTAGTAAGAGCATACTGAGCTCATCCCTGAATGAGATTTTGTTATTTTGTGCACAGATTATGATATCACCACAATATGACAAATGCTCCAATTGGAGCAGGAATCTCATCTGAATGTTAAAGATTTTTTTCCAGGCATTGCCTCTGGATTTCTAATTTCCTAACCTTGTTCATTATGAAAAATATATGGGACATCAGCAAGCCCATATTTTAATAAAGAAATTTGAAGAAAGGAAAGAAGGAAATGCAACCAGTTAAAATTTCCTGGGAAAAGGCTTCTTCGCTATAAACACACAGACACAACCCCACACGCTCTCTTTCTCCAGTACAGAATTCATTGTTTTGGGGCTCTCTCTGGTACAAACTCTTCCTTGGTGGACCTGACCAATATTGTGTTTTATCAGGTGCTCTTAAAAAGTGTTTAATTTGCAATCTCTGTAGGATGGATCAAGCAGGTGAAGTCTGAAGACCCCGAGTCCAGTGTAACAAGGTGAAAAGTGAAGATACCTGCTGACAGTGAAAGTTCTTTCACAGGGAAGTGTGGGTGAAAAAATTAAAGTTTTTCATCATATCTCAAATATAAGTAGCCCAGTCTTCTTCCAGCAAAAGAATGGTGATCACCTGTAAAGCGTTCCAGAGAAATGAGGAGGTAAAATTAAGAGAATAGAAATACATTTTCCACTTCGATTAAGCTTATTTCTGAGGCATTATATATGACAATAACTCTAAATGAGGCATTCCTAAGACTTACGATTAGTGATCGTGACCTTAAAATGTCCTTGATCTGAGCACACACTTGCTGTTTTTTAGTATGTGTACCTACTTTTCTGAGATTCTCCATGAGCATTTTTACTGTTGTTTTCACTTTTGTATTTTATGAAACTATTCACTAGCTTCAGTTTAAAGTAGAGCTCTTCTTTTGAACCACTGGGTTTTTTTCACTGTAATTTTAAACTCTTTTTTGTTTTTTTCCTTGTGTATAAATATACACATTTGCTTGTGTATAATGGCTTTCTGTAACCAGGAGGTTCTACTGAATCACAGAATCACACAGAATCACAGAATCACAGAATATTAGGGATTGGAAGGGACCTCGAAAGATCATCCAGTCCAATCCCCCTGCTGGAGCAGGAACACCTAGATGAGTTCACACAGGAAGGCGTCCAGGCGGGTCTTGAATGTCTCCAGAGAAGGAGACTCCACAACCTCCCTGGGCAGCCTGTTCCAGTGCTCTGTCACCCTTACTGTAAAGAAGTTCTTTCTCAAATTTAAGCGGAACCTCCTGTGTTCCAGCTTACACCCATTGCCCCTTGTCCTATCATTGGTCATCACTGCAAAGAGCCTGGCCCCATCCTCCTCACACTCACCATTCAAATATTTATAAACATTAATCAGGTCCCCCCTCAGTCTCCTCTTCTCCAAGCTAAAGAGGCCCAGCTCCCTCAGCCTTTCCTCATAAGGGAGATGTTCCACTCCCTTAATCATTTTGGTGGCTCTTCGCTGGACTCTCTCAAGAAGCTCCCTGTCCTTCTTGAACTGTGGGGCCCAGAACTGGACACAATATTCCAGATGTTGCAAAGTTTATTGAAAATTTGAACTAGGAAACAGTGGTTGATGGTTTGGAGTGTCAGTTGGACTATGTTCAGTATGGACACAGGAGTTATAAAACCTAAATTTTGTTAACATATGGCCATTAGACAATTTGAAACATTTCTCTTAAGAATAGCTGCATAAACCTAGTTGTCCTGTGTAAAATTCAGTTCAGTCACCCAAATCTCTGTTTATCTTTTAGCTAAGTTCAAGTGATACATAAAATAATGCCTTTGTATCTACACTATGCAACTTGTATTACCATTTGTAAATATACTTAATGATTAACTATTTGGTGAAATATAACACCAGAGTGGAAGATGATTCTAAAACTTAGATATGTTTAACTGCAGTATCTATTTAGTAATAAAGGTAAACTTATTTACTAAGAAAAATAAGTCTTTTATAATTGGAAGCAATCAGTGTACTTCATGTAATCTGGCAGTAAATGACTATGCATCCACAGGGCTACTTAAGTTCAAAACCAATTTGGTAATCTTCCAACTAGAAATTACAATAAATTAAGGTCATTTCTCCAAGGAATGACGTAAACACTTAAGTAATAGAGCTCCTCTCTTTATGTTGAATCACATAAGTAAAATTAGAGCCTGCTTAATTACATCTATTGTTGAATGTTTCAGTTGGGCATTTAAATACCTGCAGTGGGGCTCACAATCACATTTCTCCTTGCTAAGCTGGAAATACTAAACCCCCAAACAATCAGTGCAGGTATATCTTTTCTGCAGAAAAGGCAGCAGGAGCAAACAGGGTAACAAACTAATGAAGCTATCAAAAAACAACAACAACAAAAAAGCCCAACCCTACAGATTTTGTTTTTTTACATTTCATATTAAAACATATGTTGCTGTTTATTACACTTTTATATAATGCCATTTTTAAAAAAATGCTCATAATGGCTTACAGTTTGTGTTTTATTATTTTTCAGAAGGTATAAGAGTGTAGAATGTAAGAGTAAGTAGACATTTTCCCTTCTTGTTTCTCCACATGTTGCAAGACATACCATATTTTCAAAGGAGAGGCTGATCAGTGTACAATACTGTGTGGGATCACACATTTGGATTGTCTTTAGCCTCCTCTGAATTACTAATATGATCATATGCTAATACTGTCATTTTCTAGTGTGACTACTTGGAAAAACTCCTTTTCCTATTCAGAATTTGCTTCTTGGCATTTTTTTTATTTATGCCATTTTTAATCAAACAGCAAAGTTATTAATGAACAAAAAAACCCAGATTTTTGAAAATAAATGTTTAAGCAGCTGGAGTCCTTGATGTGCTTTCCATGTTTCAGTCCTGGTAGCCTGATTCTGGCTTTTGAGGGTTGCACAGGCTTTCTGACAGTAGTATTGCATTTAGAAAGATGGTTCAGCCTGGGGCCACCAGGTGTTTTTTAAGAGAACAGACACGAGACTTTCAGGGTGATTCTTTGCTTTTATTCACTATCCTGCTCAGTTCTGCACTCCATAATCCCTCATTTTCTTTCCTTATTTAAGACAGTAAGACCAGAAAATGCTTTCCTGTGGGGCTTGGAGAGGTAGAAAAGAAGAACAGTACTGCACTGAGCAGATGGAAATGCACAGCTGCAACAGGCTTTAATTCAAGCCATTAGGTCTTGTGAGCAGACACCAAATTTACAAACACTCATGGATTTAATGTTTTTCATGTTTAAACTTTTTGGCCTATTCAGGCAAACTGATATGCAATAAGTTGACTCAAGAAATACAAAGAAATACATTCAGGTGGGTTAGCTGAAAAAGCCTGTGCAAACTATAGTTGATGTTGACAAATGAACTATGGAGTCTGTATTTTATTGAATTTTGTTCAGTTCAATAATGTATGAAAATGACAGGAGGAAATGTATTAAACTTATACATATGGATGTGACAGTCATGCATGAACATTCTGGACATAGAAAACTACTTAATCTTTCTCAGATAATAGTGTTTGATGTACTCAGAAGTACTTTAAATATAAACAGATAGTATGAATAAAACAATATAATCCAATTTTAACAGGACTTTTATTTAAGTTCATGAATATGCATCCAGCTACCTTCTTTACTAGATATCCATGATTTTCAATGTCTGCATAGCATGACTGTAGTCATAGAATCAGAGAATCATAGAATGGTGTAGGTTGGAAGGGACCTTAAAGATCATCCAGTTCCAACCCCCCTGCCACCAGCAGGGACACCTTCCACTAGACCAGGTTGCTCAAAGCCTCATCCAGCCTGGCCTTGAACACTTCCAGGGAGGGGGCATCCACGACTTCCTTGGGCAACCTGTTCCATTTTCTAACCACCCGCACAGTAAAGAATTTCTTCCTAATATCTAATGTAAATCTACCCTCTTCCAGTTTAAAGCCCTTGTTCTATCACTAGGTAGTCAATTTTAAAACTTATTATTCATAACAACTTATGAATAAGCCAAGACCTCCTGAATGGCTACAAGTCTATATTGTCATAAGTAACATTCAATTTTGTGTAGACAAAATTGGATGTTTCTGAACAGTAGCTATGCCTTTGCAATACAGGATAAATGGATGAATAAAGTTGAAAACGTTATTATATATTGTGGAACCAGAACAGTGGTGGATGAGACATATTAAGAATATATGAAATAAATTTCTCTTGCTTATTTCACATGACATTTTAAGTTTCACTGTATATTTATAATTGGATTTTGGATGTAAATAATATAATGACTGACAAAATGTTCACTTTTTAAAGACATATTCTGATTATAGTAATGTTTAACTGAGTTAAGATGATTTTTAAAAGCTTCCTTTGCTCTGTACAATAATGAAACAACAAAAAATATAAAAGATGCATTTCTGCTTTGCTCAGCAATTAAAAATTCTAAAACTATTTATACTTCTACTATATGTCATTATTAGCACATGAAACATGGGGTTTTCAGAAAATAGAAGAAAAAAAGGCTAAATCCATCCATTGTGGAAAGATGATAAAGGACTCTAAATTTACTTAATCCTTGCTTAAGGGTTTACAAAGTCACTCTTTATTTTATCTCAGTGGTAAGGTACTTGCTTCATTGAAAGAAAAAAGTTTTGCCACTGGCTTCAGCAGAAACCATAATTTTTCCCAATGGAGAGTACTGTAAAGATTTCATTTATTTTCTCAATAGGGTGCTGCTTATAAGGTGTTAGATAAGTTTCCCCAGATCTGTACTAAAACAAATTTCACCCAGTCAGTATTAACATCATGATAATATTCTGGGTTCCAGGAACTAAATCATGTTTTTAGAATGATTCAATGAAAAAATTCAAGTAGCAGGAATTTTAAAATGCTGTGACTGTGTTTTGGAATCCATTTTAAACACAGACAAACTTGCTTCTCTTTTCAACTTCAACCCAAATTCCCTTACCTGGCTGAGCATTCTCACCAGGCTGGCTATTTCCACGGAGATCCACACGGTCTCCTTTCTTACCTCTCACGTGTTTTTTATGTCAGAGGTGCTGGTTAACGTGAATTCCAGCAGTACTCACTGGCTGGCACCTGAGTAGAAATGCAAAAAAATATCAATATATGTGTAAAAAAAGGTCTGATTTAAGGTGCATGTAAGTTAGTAATATTTTTTATTTTAGAACTGTATGCTCTTGAGGCAAGTGTTAGCTGTTTGGGTTTTTTTTTTAAATTGAAAAGGTTATGTTTTGTATTTCTGCATACAAACCATACAACAGTCTCCACTAGCAAGCTAATTTGAAAGCTCAGATAAATACGATTGGATTGTAGCTTCCTTAACAGTGAACTGTACTTTGCTGTGAGACTAGTCCTCTTCCTAGACAAAGACAGAGACTCAAATATGCTTGAACATAGGGAAATGCTTTATAACATAGACAGTAGTCATCATTTGGTTTATCTCACTTTGATTTCAGTGGGAATTGGATGGGCCTGTGTACTGATTCTATGGATTTTATATGAATGCTAAAGTATAAACAAATTATTAAAAAGAGTATTTGCTTATTACATACTGGTTGGCTGAACCTGCCTAAATGGTTGGTTTAGCTTCAAAGATGTAGATCTTGAAGATAATTTCAAAATTCTGCCAATTAATTAAAGGGAAGTTTAGAATACTTGTTCTAGGTTTTCCTTCCTTTTAGAATTTTGCTATTAAACTGCTCCTGCCAGAAGGAATTTTTCCACTACCCTTCGGTGAACACCCTCCTCCCCCCATTTAGGACAGATCCTTTCAGTTTTGAAAGGCAGGAGGAAAAGAGCAACCTAGAAGAAGATCTCCAAAAGATCTTAATACCAGTGCTCATGCTACATATCTTAAAGTGTAAAACGGATACCGGGCTTTAACAATCTGGTAGTATTTCTATTGCAACAACATCTATAGAGGGAATTTGATCAATTGTTCCTCTACGGTAGACATTGCACCCTATAGTACAATGCAATCCTAACTCCAAGACCTTATGAACTTAAGGTCCTAGTCTTTTAATGGATACCAGTGACCAAATGGAGCACAGAAAAGCCTAAAGAAAAGCCCATAATATCCAAACTTATGGACCATTGATTATAAAATTGTAAAAGCAACAAGCAGTGTTAGCAGCAATAGGGAAGAAAAATTTCAAGCTTCTTTTGTTAGCTTATAAGAAGGATTCATGCAGCCATCTCTAGTGTGCCAGCTAGCAGACTACAGTCAGAGTACTTTAAGCAATTTCATTATAAACCCTGCTATTGAGAAATTTATGAGACAGCTATAAAACTTCACTCAAGGTTGATCAGTGCCAAAGAACATTCCTTTTCCACTTAAAAATAACATGTGGCTGCTGTTTATAAATGATAGGGTTGCAAAAGTGGAGAGAGAGAGAGATTTTCAAAGGCATAAATTGGGATTGGACATTCACTCTCTGTTTCTTGGAATATCGGTTAATAAATTCAAAACAAAAAAGGTGAGGCAAAAAACTTTTACACAATTCCTGTGTAGCAAAGCATAAATTTTGATGAATAGGAGGAAGTAATGATGGAAATCTGCATGCATAATTTTTTCCCCCCCTTCAACAGGCTAATTTTTTTCCAACTCTAACTTTTAAAATTATAATTAGATTTTGGACTATGTACTTGAAACTTTAAAAGGATTGAAACTTTAAAAGGACAAGTTGCTAGAGTTTCAAAATTATCTTCTATAACTTTCCTTCATATAATTTTATACCTGCCCATATTGTCATTTTAACAGCTTCCTGCTGTGATAAATTGTAATGACCATCTGCCCATGATCACCTGTCAGCTATAAAATATTGCAATATACATTTTGAAATTGGATAAATTAATCTCTGCATGATAGACTTTTCCACTGTCTTATTTTTTATATACCTCTGTAATATTTCTTCTTCTAAATTTGGCTGCCCTCTAATTAATAAAATTAAATAAGAAAAGTTAGACAAAGGAAATTAAATCCTGGATTGGCAAAGGACAAAGAGTTTGAGTAAAATATACAAAAAGTATGACAAATCAGGGTTCCTGTGACATCCCTGCTCTTCAAGGATTTGCAGACAATACAGTTGGAACATCCTTTATTTTCTTTCTTCTTTAGTGTTTATAGCAAGTATATATGGTGTTATTAATGCTATATATTTGCTGGTTGTAGTTTCTCCTTTCCATCAACAACAGGCTAATTTCTATTAAGATGCAGTTGGTTCTCACAGCCTTGGATATAAAAGTCTCCCTTTATAAGCAGTCCACCTCCTCTCTGAGAACAAATCTGTGGTATGCTTTTGTAGCACATTCTTGACCAGACCAAAAAAAGAAAGCGTAGCTCCAGATGTGAACAAAAGGATAAGATGATTTTCAGGAAAAGGTATTTCTGACCATCACTCTAAAATGAATAACTGAAAAATAACTCTGCAGTTTTTAACTTCCTTTCTTTTCTCTGGTGCTTCCTTGTGTGGTGGAAGATCAAGAGAATGCTGCTGGTGGAAGAAAATCTAGTTAAAAAGAATAAATGCAAGCATAACACTAGCAAAGTGATTCAAGTTGTAGGAATACCACTAGAGGACAGAAAGTTTTTGCAACCTACCTCCACCTTTCTGAGTCCTTAGGTTTTGTGGGAACAGACTGACTTCTGCTTACAGGGTACAGGTTGTCTACCTTCTCTCTCTAAAATCCTCAGACAGTGAGAGGGAAAATCCTACAGAATTGCCTCTTCAGAGAAGATTATGTCTAGATCAGCAAAATTTCTTAAAATGTCTTTTAGTTGCTGTTAAACCATTAGCTAGATCAAGCTTAGAATTAAAGAGAGCCTTGTGTGACCCATTACATCTGATGGTCTTCAGCTGAGAAATCCTAACTAATTTTAGAAACAAAGGAAGAACCTGTTACAAATGAGAGGTAATTTTTATCTAATATAGCATTGTGTTATGATTTCCCTGTTTCCAGATATATTTTGCAATAACTACATAAAGAATAAAGGTGAAATAACATTGTTGGATTTTCCTATATAGGTGGTATATGCATATTAAAAAATGTTATATGTACTGGGCGTAGGGATGTTTTGTTGTGACATGGAAAATCTGCTGTTCATAGTAGCACGTGATGGCAGGAACATTTTTCCCCATATATGACATGACACTGAAATATGAGGTGTATGATTTTGCAGAAGAATAACAATTTTAACTATATTATATGTTTAAAATCCCAACTGAAAATAGTGTAACTTTACTAGCTCATTTCTCCTGAGGCATCAACACCATTTATCACTACTACTGCCATCTGGTATTTCTGAACTATCATGATCAGCATTTTATGTGGAAATGAAAGCACTGAATATGGTCTCCCTTCTCTAATGCTCTGAGGTCAGATACAGTACTGCTGGAGGTATTGAAGATGTGTTTTTATCACACACTTGAGAGATATCCATTTGACATATTTTATAGTTTCCTAAGTTAAGACCAGTGAAGATTTTTCTTATTTGCATTGACCTGGCATGGGGTCATTTGCTGTGATAACAATCCAAGATTAATTCAAATAAGTTTTGTTATACTGCAGTGTTAAAAGTTTGGCACATGCAGCTAAATATTTGGGGGCTGAAAACAAAATTTCTAGTACCTTTTTTGTAGAGCTTAGAAATAAAATTGAGTCACTTGCCCAACTGATTTCTCCCCAAGGAAAAGCTACGTATGGTTTGTTTAGCTGAGGTCTTTGTGAGGAGGTGTTAGTTGCTCTCCTTTTCTCATGGAGGATTCATGGAATGTCAGCTGATGACTTAGTTAAGAGTATCTTGTATTTTAGGTTTAAAACTTCAATTCCAGTGTGTAAAAATACATGGCTGTTCCTCTTTACACTGCAAATTCATGAGTCTGTCAATTTCCAAGCCTCAGTAATCCATCATGTGAGAAGCAGTGTTACCACAAATATGTTTTATCATCAGCTCCTTCACAGCTATTTGTGATCATTTTAAGATAGGGGAGGAATTCTGGAATAAAATATTGAGTCTGTACCTCTCCATAGATCACACTACAATCCTTAATCTCTTCAGAATTCATCCTTCTAGTACATAATTACTTACATAATTTCAAACTCTATCTTTCAGTGTGACATTAAAATAAACACATTGTTTTTATTCACATTATACAGGTCATTAACAATGCAGGTAAATCTGATATAGCCAAGATGGATATACATGGGAAGTTTTGGATATGTCTGAAAAATTATTCTGAGCATTGCCATTTATTGGCTAGTCATGACTGAATGGCCTCATGCTTTTTGTTAGCTGGGTAATATTATGCTAAGGCAAAGTATCTACCAAAAATTCTCATTTACTAAGATTAAAGAACTGACACTTGATGGCAAACACTGTGTTGGTCAGGAGAGAACAAGGTCTTTCTGTAAGCTACTGCTTCCTTTGCTCATAAAAATCTACTTATCATCAATCGGGGTGGATTTAAAAAAATATATATTCTCCATGCTTATTTATTTTCAGTAATTCTACATTAAAACCACTGAGCAGCAGATAAAGGGTCAAATTCTAATACAGTAGCTATCACTTTACTCTGCAATTGACCTTGTGCTGCAAAAAACCTGTGGCATATGATACTATCCTCATGAAGAAGACTAGCATCTTCCTTCACATGATCTGTTTTAAAATCATAATCTCATAAATACATTCAGAAGGCTAAATATTACTTGATGGAAAATGTAACTTAAAAACCACACACCAGTAAAATGTCTGCAATTTTTATTATCCTTTCAAATTCCATGTGTTAAACATCGTCCTTTTGAAAAACAAGCAGATAACTACTTCTGTAGCAAAGTGTTTTTCAGATGTTTCCTAAATGAGAATCAACAGCAGTTATCTGCAATTTATGGCATACTTGCAGTGTCTACCATGTTTAGAATGCAGTTGGAATTAATAGTAGTCTCTCCTTAATATATAGTTATGTTACACTACCCAACAGTTATAGTGCCAGTGCTTTTCTACAATCATGTTTCAGGGTGGACCTTTAGTTTAGAAAGTCATGAACATTATAACAGTTGTATCCATTATTTCAAGGGCCAATACATAATGAAAACTTGGGAGAATTCTTCAGTAACTTTCCTAAATTCAAACAATAGTATCTAATTCTGAAACATGTTTAAACACCTGAGAGAAGACTGCATGCAAAACTGACATTTTCCTTTGGTTTCAGATACTGCTAAGAGAAAGGCACAAAATGCAAAGAAATCCAAGGTAAGCAATTTAATGCAATTTAAAAAACCTTTAGTGTCTCAGTTTTAAGATATTTGGGCTTGATACATTTGATGAATGAAAGATTGATACAAGATGATACTTTTGATGAACGTAAGAAAGATTCATACAAGATGGTACTTTTGATGAGTGTAAGATTCATACATAGTACAGCATGTATATAATTTCAGATGTTGGGAGACATTATTTCTAGGAGTGAAAATGTAAGTAACTTATATGGTCACCTTCATATCTCAAATTTCTTTTTCCCTCGCTCTTGTATGTTGTCAGCAACCTTGATCATAAGACAATAACCTGAGGAAGAACTACTGAAAGAACTTAGCATCAGACCCAAAATCAAGTACTGCTTTCCTGGAGTACTAGCTCACATAAACTATAAACTTAATATTCAAGCACAAGCCAAGTTACAGAAATATATCCATGGTTAAATTGTTCCAGTAGAAAGCCTCCAACTATCTTCAGCGTGCTTGGACCATTCAGAAACTCTCATGAGTAATTAAAATAATAAACACGTACAAAACAAGAGTCTTTGCACATCATTCATGAAAGGTTTCTAAAAACTAAGATACAAAGAATACATTATCTGTGATTTCTCTCTAAGATGACCCTGATTATTACATAATTACTGTTGATCCTTTTTGCACTTTGTTCAATTATGGCTCCTACGAGGAATGTTACGGGTTAACAACACTTTGAAGTCATTAATTTTACTTTGAAAATGAAGAGTGTCTATATCTTAAGATGAATTTTAAACAAATATCATTTTTGAAAGGAAGTTAAATATTTTCAAATAAAGTAGATAAGGCATTTTTAGAAAACTAATTCTGTGCAGTTAACGTTCTTCAATTTTGATAGCTGAGGATTAAATTTGGGTAATCATTGCCAGGTCATGAAAGGAAAATGTTGAAATTGCTCATTTTATTGTGATAGCTATTGAAAATAGGACTTCTATTAAAGCTGTCTTAATATTGTCTCTATCTTGGAATTTTATTCAGAAACATGTACATCCCTGTAGTTTTGTTATATAACATACTCGATGAAAGCTTTTTGAGATGAGGAAGCATCTCTCTGCTTATATTAAATAAGTTGAAAAAATCAGACAGCAAATTCTTTCTAGAATTGGGAGTATTTTTTCTCTAATTACATTCTGCTCTTAAATGATGTTGGCTCACCCCCCGCCCCCAATCGTCCCTCATTCACAGGGTAAGCTAAGCACATAATTAGCCTCATGAAATAAAAATCAGACTTTTTTAATATTCTTCATTCATTTTGTGTGATTTTCAGAGATTGTAGGTATATCTTGCCAAGAAATTCTTTCTTCTTGCATATCAAAAAATGAGATAAAAAACAATTAAGGGAGATATCTTACAATAATTATATTTCTACATACTGGACATAACTATATGTCCAGTATGTAACAAGTAGTGTTCACGTTCAGGTTATTTTAATGCAACACTGTAAGAAATACAGTAAACCATTTATTTATAAAATTATGTTTATACTGGTTACTTGTGTCTTTGTATCAAGATGGGAAGTATTTTGTTTTTTATGTTATGCTTGAATTATTACAGAAAAGTCATTTTTATCAATCTTCAAGCCAATTTGAAAATAGCATAAAATCCTTCTTTCCACTCTATCACTTCTCCTTTAAACATGGCATTCTACTCTATTTATTGAATCAAATTAAGGGAAATGTCCTATGTAGTGATGTTCAAACTATATTTTTTAAAATCTTTCTTAAGGAAGCTATGAAAACTAACTTAGATAAGTCAGCTCACTGTCAGTCAACTTCTATGCATTACTCAGGAGTCCACAACTTTATAGACTATACCAGAGATCTCCTGTTTGAAAAATCACTTTCTTATGAAGTATTAATTATGCAAAAATTGAGCAGCTGTGACATCAATTTTATGGGGGACCTGAGACCAGTTCTCTGACTAAGCTGAAGTATATCTAATTCAGAAAGAAAAAAAGAAATGGGGTAAAATGTCATTTAGATTTAAAACAAAACAAAAAACAAACAAATGGATTTCACAGCCAAGTATTCCCACAGTATCGCAAGCAGCCCTTTCGAATCTAACAGTGAAGAGAAGGTCATTAACATAGGATGTTCTGCTTAAACATGAGGAAAAACACCTTTATTGTGAGGGTGACAGAGCACTGGAACAGGCTGCCCAGAGAGGTTGTGGAGTCTCCTTCTCTGGAGATATTCAAAACCAGCCTGGATGCAGTCCTGTGCAACTTGCTCTAGATGAACCTTCTTTGGCGGAGGGCGTGGACTAGATGATCTCCAGGGGTCCCTTCCACCACCTACCGTTCTGTGATTCTCTGATTCTGTCACATAAATGAAAAGTTACTATCAGTTCAGCTTTGGAAATCACAGCTGACCAGAACCCAGGCAGAGCTCAAACAGATCATAATAATAGATCCACTGAATTTACTGTCTTCAAGAGCAATCCCCAAAACATCTGTCCTATGCTAGAATAAAACAATCAGCAAAACAAAGGGGAAAAAATAAATCTCTGCTCACTAAACCTTTGCAATAAGCAGTCTGACTCCATACCAAACATGTCTCAGAAGCTGACTGCGTTCACGTCACCACAAACTGCAGAATCACTGGAAATGAAAGAAACTGCAAATGTCAGTAAATCCTTCAAGGCAGAAACAACAGTAAGTTCAAGGAAGGATACAGGAGACTATGTAATGCTTTTCTGGAAGAAATTCAGAAGCAGCCACTGGGAACACTTGCAACTCAACCAAATCCTTTAATCATCTGCTGTAATACTGCTAGTCGGTGTGTCTTGTGCAGGCTTGTGTCTTTATTTCTTTTACATATGTATACTATGAAGACTTCATCTAAAGGCAAACTTTCTTTCTGTAAATTCGGGTCCAGCTTATGTTAGGACATAGCTAGTGCCAGGTTAGGGCCTGAGCTCAAGCCCCAGCTCCATGTTTCCACTCCAATCTGCCAACAATGCTGGATCTATGTACATGTAAAATACATGTATCGCCCCAACAAAGAGCATCTTTGTAGAGTCTTTGTAGAGTGACAGAGCACAGGATAAGGGAAGCTTAGTTTCTAAAGTTTCTTCTGATTTTGGAATACAAGTGTATTAGAATAGAGATTTTTTCCAAATTCCTTATCTAACACTGAAACCAAACTTAAGCATCCTATTTCAGGGTTTTGAGCAGAGGAAGAACCTCTCTCAGCCCAAGTTAGCCATCTGTGAGCAGGGGGAAAACCATTCCTGACCTACAGGCCCTCTGATTTAGGTTGTCTCTCAGCTATTTCCCAGCTGCTGCTGGTGGTGGCACATGAGCAACTCCACCTCTGTCTTATGGTATTCTGCTTGTTGCGAGAAAGCAGTCTCAAAGCATGACCCCACTGTCAGTGAGGACATCCAGGGGACCAGAAGCCTGAGACAAGCCTATATGCATACCACCTGTCCAGAATGGATAGTCTGGGTGGTGTCCAAACTCAGTCTTTTCCTCTATATTTTACTCCCACCTAGTTTAGGTACCATATCACTTAGGTCAAAATTCTTCATGTGTCTTCTTGGGCAGGTTGGTCACTGAGGCTAGGATCAGAATCCTGTTAGGAAGACTTCATTTTGGAAGGTAAAGTTTAGAGATGCCTTTGAAAAATCTCATGTGTTAACCGAGTGCTTAGTGTTGTGCTCAACAGCACACAGCTGCAATGTATACCCTGAGGAGAAGAAAGCAATCATGAAGCACTAAAATCTGTTATAATCTACAAATTCAGCTACATTAGTTTTCTAATACAGACATTTAGTTTACTGATAGAATATAGATAATTCCAGAACAGAGGTGAGGCTAAAAGACCTTTACTGTTATTACAGTTTCTAATAGAGTGAAAATTACTTTCAATACATTAGCATAGTAATACCAAATACAAATATATATACATTATCACAACTATTTGCACAAATTTTTAAAACATTCATCTCTGTTAATACTGAAAAGCTGAATATTTTAATGATTTGTTTCTTAAATTGCTGCCTACCATTAATACTTCCAAATAGCTTTTCTCATTCTCTGAAGACATACATTTCAGTATTCATTGAAGGAATTAAAATTAGCACAAATTTGGAGAATTAAACATGACTGACTAGGATAGCAAAGAGTCCTGGGGGAATGGTTCTTCCCAGTTTTGCAAAATACTGTTGGAAACCTGTGGGAAATAACTAATCACAAGGTTTTTTCCCAGCTTCATATATCCTTTCATGTTCTTCCCAAGAGATTAATATGTTTTATACACTCTCCAAAGGGAAGAAGGAATGGTTTGATTTATTTATATTTGCTTTCTGAAATCTCAGACTTGGAATCCTTTGAGCAGTCAAAACAAAAATTGAAACACTAAAAATCATAGTTCCTAAACTACTACCATCCCAAACTAAAGTGAGAATCTCTGCCATTGACAGCACTGACACGGGTCCTGAAAGCTTTGTGTATCCAGGTAGAAAGCAGCCATTTATTATACTCAAAAAACCCACATTTCATCACAAGTATTTTCTTTTGCATTACATAAAATGAGATTAGTGTAATATTGTATGCCAATCAGCATCTCATCAGGAGAATAATTATCATTTATATGTTAACCTATAAATTTTTTTCCAGATGGTTTTATATGATTTTTATATGGAGGTCATGTTGTGAATGATGGTTTTGAGCTATCATCTCCTTTGTGGCTTTGAAAGTTTTATCTGATCTGTCTTCAAATATTAAATATTCCTTTTAATTTTTTTTTAGTTACAAGTAATACAATGGGGGAAACTATGAAAACTACCTTAGAAGAAAAAACATATTTAAGTGAAAAGTAAGTACTTGTATGTTAGAATGTTTGCATTTAATCTGAGTTTGTGTACCCCTTTCCTAATATACAAGATATTAGACACTGATTTATGATAATTTCTGCAATTCCCTGGCAGTTTTATCATGACAAAATTATATCCTTAGGTAGAACTGAAATGTCAGTTGATGATTAGTGCACTATCACACCTTTTCACTGGATGGATGGTAATGGAAAGTGTCTATAAATCTACATGTTAAGTCAATACAAATTACACCAGCAGTTAACATGGGTCTTTGCTATTATTAGGTTGGCAATTACATGTCACATTAAAGACTTTCATTAAGTTAAATTTCAAAACCTGTCAAAAGGTGTGTTTTTCTGCAGAAGCATCAACAAGAGCTTATTTTTCACTATTTTATGGTGATCTAGCCGATGCCTGTTTATTGCAGAAAACGTACATCACAAATGAGCTGAGACAAGCTAAACAAACTTCTCAAAATCTAGGACATGGCACTCATTTTCAGTATGTGCAAAACCATTTTACAAGCCTAAACAAAATCCATTATGTCATCTCCATTCAACGAGGCTAGCGAAAGCAGAAACATCAGCATCACTGAGCTGTCAAAAAGCCGACCTGTTTGCAGATGGTGAGTTTGAAGGAAACGTACTGCACAGGATCACCCGCTTTGCCAACAGAGACACACTTGAGATGTGGGGCGAACAAGTCTCAAGCATCACAACTTAAAGGACATATTTCACAGCACGTTCATGGCTCAGCTTTTTCTAGGTTTTTATGATGTTTCACAGCAAGGTATGGCAGAGAGGAACCACCCCTTAATTAAGCGAAAGGATTGTGCCCATTGTATCACTTCAAAAACCATATATTTTAATTACAGGCAATACTAGTTAACAGAAACTACAATTTTTAATTCTAGATATGTAGAGATCCTGCAGCAACCAACAGACTGTGCCATCAAAGTTTCAATAACCTGTTGTTTTATACCTGCACCTCAAGATCTTTTCCTTGGGCTTCTGATCACTGTCAGCAAAGCCAATAGCATGTGAAAGGAGTGAGGTGTCCAATCCACTTTTAAAAGAAGTTTTGAAAAGGCTGTGCAGCTGAAACATGACATACTGTGAACAATTCCTTTCAAATTGTTTTTTTTTTGGGGGGGGGGTTTTGTCAGTCTATGTTATATCCACTTCACAGAGCCAAGTCTCTGCTTATTTAGAAAAACAAATCAAAACACAAAAGGACACACTAGGAAGAGAGATTCTTTTTAATTAATGCACTGGAATAGTTCTCATAGCAAGGTGCCAAAACTCTCTCACTTACCATGAACATACTTAGGTGTTCATTTATTGGGAAAACCTCTGATTAATAAAGGATAAATATTTGGAGGGCTTGAACCTAGATTGTGCTTCAGTGCTTTTCCCTGCAAAATGAATACTCTTTTCTTCCTTCCATTCTTTGTTTACCTTACATAAAAATGCAATAAAAACTTATATATATTTACAGTGAGATTATATGGTTGAAGCTTTTGTGCTTGACACCTGAATTAGAACTTAATCACACAAATAACCTTATTTTAAGAAATGTGAAATCCTTCATTTTCAGAGGGGAATCAGTGTCTGCAAAAAATGTTGCAAAAGAATCTTCCAAAAGAACATGAGTCCCTGTGGAAATACAGAAAATATCAGCTAACCATTGTGAAGTTTAGAAATTATTAATGTTGGAATTCATGATGCCAATGCTGCTTTAGTAAAAAGTGAGTAAGAAAATGGTTCAATACTATTTTAAACCTAGTCTATCTTTCTGCCAGTTATAAACAAATTTTTAAAGACTATTCTAAAAAAACCAGAAAATCTGGTTTGAAAGCTAATTCTTAAAAACACTGAACAGCATTGATACCAGTTTTCCCTAGCTTCTTTCACCTGCTTTCTGTTCTTGCAAACTGTTTTCCACTTCAGATATTATTTCTCATCTTTTCTCTAGTTAATATGTGTCTCCTGAGGTTGAATGTGGATTCAGCTACTCCCATCTACTTCATAAAGCCTACAATTAGAGCTGTATCTCATTTTTAAAACTTGTCTGTTCTTTGGAACAATTTTGAGCCTTTACTAATCAGTAAATGTAGGAAAAATATTGGTACAGTACTTATTACAGAGAAAAGAATGTCAGCTAGATATGACAACTTGGACCAATTTTGTTTCACCTGGGATCTTTTACAAAATGCCATTCCTTGATTGCTTCTACTTATTTCTGCTCTCATATGACCTCTTTTCTGTCCTTCTCAGCCTTTCTTTTCTGATGCTGCTTGTCACCTCCTTTCGGCTTATTTCTGTTTCTTTTTTGCAGGGTTTCTGTTGAAATATTTGGTGTTCATAATAATTTGGATTAACAATTGATATACGGTCTCTTGCTGTATGGATACTTACCATGCATGTAGCTTAATTAATATTCACAATATTAATAGATCATTATACAACCACAATCCTGGGATGATTTTTTTTTTGCATAATTTACATAAAACAATTGTTCTTTATGTAGTGCAATTAATTGGGTATTACTCAATTGATACATCTTGGAGGCTTTACTTCCAAATCTATATGTTGTCTGCATCATCAGTAATGGAGACACTGAAAACTTAAAATTGGGCTAACAAACAATATCATGTAGCTAGATAGTCAAATCTAAAAACTGTGAGGCAAAACTGTAGGTATTAGCTTGTTGTTTCTTTGTACTAAGTAAGCATTCAGATAATAATGAGGCTATGTATAATCTGCAATTTTAATTTTAGCTGGAGCTGCTAAAGAGTCTCAAAGATGACCCATAGTTTTTATCCTGGAAAACAATAAATGAATTACACATAAAAATAGAAAATTAGATGTAAATTTTAAACAGCTAAATGAAGTTAATACTCATTAAGTCCAAAATGGAAGGATAATTAATCTTCTTTTTGAGTTTACCATTCAGTATATTTGTATAGGGATGTTAGGGTGCAAATACATACACTTTTTAAAAACACAACCACAAATTTACACCATATCAATCTAGTAACAGAAATAACTTTATTTTAATTGCCTATAGGCCTAGAACAATGGCCTTGCATAGAGTTCTGAAATAGAAAACTGAATTTCTGACAGCTTTAGCTTCAAAGGTTTGATATCCGAAAAGGAGCTATGTATAAATCCATGGTAAGTTTACAGAGCCATTGGAACTACTTTCCTGAAATAAAGAGGATAAACAGTGATTCCTGAGCATGACACAGAAATATCAGTATGAAGACATTAAAGAAAATAACTTGAGTGAAAGAAGAGAGTGGGGCGGGGTGGGGGAAGAAATCCACCAGAGCTGAAATTGAAGAAATAGGGAACAAAAACATAAACTACAACATATCTTCAAAAAATGAGCACAGGTGAAGAGAATGCTACTTAAAGAAATTAACAATCTTTTCCGGTACACTGGAGGTACTTAACATTTTTGTTTAAGACAAAAGAGACCAACCCTAAACATACGGTACAAAAGAAGAAGTATGACATTGCACATAGAACTAAAATTGGTTTTAGATTTCAGAAATGTATTTTACAAGTAAGGTATCATTCTGACAGGGTCAGGCTTGTGCTGAGCCCTGGTATTGGTTTCATAAATAAAGCTCAGAATGGAACAATAAACTGAGAATATAGTTTAGTGGGCATGAGATTACATGGCTGGCAGATAAGTGTGACCTTAATTATTTAGTTCTACCATCACAATCTAACAGTGAAAAAAATTGAAGGTAACAAAGCAATGATCAGTGATTAGACAAAGTTGTAGAATCAGACTCAGCTGAATTTGACATTGCTAATTTATAGGATAACAGCAGGAAAACATGTTTCAATGCTTACAGAAGTTTTTATGAGTAACTGGGAATTTCAATGCCTGTAAGAGATGCTGATGTTAGAGGAACTGAGAAATTCAAGACATATAAAGACTCAAAGTAAGACTGGAGAAGGAAAAAAAAAAACCAACCCTGAAACTGCTATTGCTTTATCAACATTGCACAATGCCTATCTATAATGGATTTTTTTTTTTTTAAGGGTGTGACACAAAGTTGTCATTTTGAAATTGATAATCCAAGTCACTCCTAAAATAGCTAAAATAGGGGAAAAAAATGTGTGTTGAATATCCAGTTACTTACATAGAGAACTGGCAAGAAAAGGGTGGACAAATTACCAAAAATGCAAACAATGAACAATATCCTTTTCGAGAGAGGATTTTAATATACAGCTTTTGTTTCCCCTCTCTATTTCAGAAAAGGTCAGTGTTTCTGAACAGATTTATAACATGCCTTGTAAGGCAGCTGAGACTCTCATAACACTGCCTGAAAGTGATTGTGCAACTCTGGATAGCAGTAAGTATGAGTGACAGACAGTACAATGCATTTCAGAGGTTAAATGGCATTAATAAATTCAGTCAGTGGGTAGATTATAAATATTTGGAATTATACATCAGAATTCTGCCAATTGTTGTTGTCTTCTTCCCCTGGAAAACAAAGATGTGAAATTAAAACTTATGTGTTAATTTCAATAAGTGCCCTAAAAGCCCTAATTCCATATAAACCTCATTTTTTATGCTGCTTAGATCTGTCATGGTATCTTGGTAGACTTAGGGAGTGTGAGCTTGAAACTGCAGAATTTCATTGATTGTATGGCAGGTATGGGTCAAACTGATCATCAGGTAAAAAGTGTATGTCTTCCAAGTACACTGGGTCCAAACTGATTTTGTACTAAGAGAAAAAACTCAAGATATACAAGATATACAAGATATATGTCCTTACTAAAACAAAATAAAAGAAAAAAATGCCATAACCTAGAAACCATAATAAAAGGAAAAAAACCCAGAAGCTAGAGCTCTGATACCAACAATAGTATTCATCCCTCTGGGTGTGATTAGTTGAATTTCATTAAGGATAGTACCTTTCCTACATTCCTGCCCACTGCAAGAGGTAGAAAGTGAGGATTTCAAGTAGCACTTTGTTCTTTGTAGACCCGTGAGGTCTTCTGCTTTACAGTTCAGGAAGGGACCAGACTCATTTAGGTTTGTAGAACTTCGGCAAACTCCTGCCTAAGTTAATATGGCTTATACTCCTTGCATTCACAAGAGGAAGATTAATGTCTAGGCTAATTTGTGCAGTTTACTAGAGATTTAGCTTTTGACCAGAGTGCATTACACACAGCTGTAGTGTCTCATCAAAGCTAGTCCCTGCTCTCTGTACTGCATAAACTGATCTCTACTACTTCACTCAATTCCCCAGTCATCTTCCTCCTCTTTTCTGCCTGCTACAGAGAACTGTGATGTGTTAATTAGGTAATTAACACATCTTCTTTGTAATTAACCTGGCCTTCTCTTTATCCTGATTATCCACACCACAAAGAAGTATGTCAGGTGGATCAATTTACAGCAACCTAAGCTGTTTACAAGCATATAGGCAGTTTAAAACAAATAGTATGTTAAAAAGGTCTCAAAAGGGAAACAAGATTTATCAACAGCTCCAGAGGTAGTAAAAATTACATTTTTATTAGAATAATATCTATGCCATATTCTCCAATGCCCACGTTGGGAAAAGCTGAGGAGTGTTTGCTAGGAAAAAAAAAAAAAAAAAAAAGGAAAACATACCCCACTGGGCAGAAAAAGAGAAGATTGGTCTGAAACAATCACCTGCTGGAAGGGTACAGCAGAAGAGAGAATATTTCTTGACAGCAACCTTTGGGTGATGCATTAGTCATTCTCTCCTGCTTGGAGTGTGCTACTTCACTTAGGTAGGTCTCCTAGGGAAAATCCTGCTAAAGGGTGATTAGGAGCAAGAGGTTTTCTGGGGTAGACTACTGCTTTCTTCTATTTGATTTAAGTGGACATTGTTATGGGGGGATTTAGTTTTTAATTTGTATGGTTGTGAGTTTAAAAAAAAATTTAAAGAACTAAGGCTAGTTCAAAAAAGTGTTACATATTGCTTCAAAATACTGCTAATGTCTTGCTTTTAAGTGATTGATCTCTTGAGTGGAATCCAAAACCTCATAGGAACTGTGCAATGCAGAGATGTATTTTAAATCTATTCTCTCTCCTCTCTGGTAGGTAGCACAGGTGACCTACCTACCAGAGGCTCAAATTTTTAATTTTGTCTGCTTTGTAACTCTGGTGTGGAGGACAGCTTTTCTTTAAAAGAAAGGTTAAAGAAAGGGAAAAAGGAAGTGGGGGACCAGTAGTCATACTTTTGTGATGTCAGTGGTAGCTGATTCCCATGAGAAGTCTAGTCTGTAGTATTTTACATATCTTAGTTAATATTTAATTAAAATACATAAACAGTCTTCACACCTGGTGCTTCCCTTTGTAGCCAAGTTATTTTCTTTTTCTTTCATAATTGTACATGCTCTCTTTTTACATGTTCTAACAACTGAACTACTGCATAAAAGGCATAGGTAAATTTTTCCTATGCAATGGTTAGAAGCATTAACTGACTTTATGCATACCTTTATTCTGAAGGCATTCTATGAACACTTTCAAGCAGTAAGAATTATCTAAAAATATATTTTTTTTAAATGCCAGTAACTTATCTTATATTAGGTTTTGGTGGGAGACTGTATACTCTGTCTGCTTAACCCTGTCAGTACTGAGATGTTTGTGGAAATACACTGAAGAAAAAATTTTGGCACTTGAGAAACTATTAGGATAAAGAACTGGAGGCAACAATGACATTCTGAAGTGTTTTAAGTGTTTTGAGGTAGCTGAGCAGGGATTTACAGAACTATAAATTCTGACTTAAGTGGCTATCTTCTGTCTAACTTGTGCTTCAGAGGCTGAAATCTTATTTTAAATCAGGTTACTAAAGCTTAGGTAGAATTGGTATAAAAACCAAAACAGTATATATATATTCTATATTCTTCAGTTTCTCCCGCTCTGAACCACTCCCGCCGCCTCCCCCACCCAATTCTCACAGCCTTTTTCTAAAGGAAAAGTGAGAGTTGGATTTAAAAAGGCTTCCAGAAAGCCTTTTCAGCTTATTTCTAGAATTTGGCCAGTGTAATGCAGCAATTAACTCAACCTCAAATAAGGTGATTTTTAAAACTTTTTTCTAAGTATAAAATTCTTTCTATTGTAAATGAAATTTCAGGAGCACCCTCTTGACTGCCATGCAGGCTGTTTGGTGATGTATGGCATGAGCGATACAGTCCATATGCTGCTGTGTGACTCCCAGGGGAGAATGTCCTCAGTACAAGGGGATGCTGTCAGCTTATCCTGCTTTCTTAATTTGAGTTCATTCACTGTAGTTGTTCTGTAAACATGGTCAAATAAAAAAATTAACACCCAAGACACCTTTAACAGATTTGAGTAGGTAGCTGAAAGAAAGGACATCATAACATGTTTCACTTTGATCTGCTGCAGTCATCTCTCTTGGCCAGAGTCTGCAGATGTAAAGCGTTGCCTTATCTGCATGTCTTAGGACCAGTAGCACAGTCTGTCAGAAAGTAGCTCATATTATTCCAAATGTTCACTAGTTCCAGAACAAATATGAAGTGCCTTTTTGAGACATGTTATCAGGAACTGATGTTAATGAGCCCAGATACTCAGTATGTTGCAGGACCTGCCCACTGTTTCCTGTAACTGTAGGGAATGGGCTTGTCCAAGCAAGCCCAGACATCGTTCTCTGTGTGGTCTTTGAAAGTGTGTCTGTATGATTCTGAACATCCTTACCAGCTCTGGGCACCGTGGCAGTGAGAACCGCAGTCTTTGGAGATGCTGAGGATGTGCAGCAGCTTTTGATACCATTTCCTCTGTTTGTTAGGAAGGATCTGTACCTTTGAATCCCAGGTAAGAGCTGGCTGCCTCCAGACAGGAAGAAATTGGTTTCCTGGAGTTCCTCTAGGGATGCTACCTGCCTTACAGCTCTTCTCTTGTCTTCTTCAATCCGCTTTAAGGCAGTATGAGGACTTTTCATTCATATCAGCAGAAGCACATGTTCATTGAAGCCAGTGGGAGCCCTGTGCCTGTGCTATGTCCCGCTGCCTTTAAAGGCAGCATCACAGAGTAACTGCTCAGCACGCAAGAACGAGTTTCTGTGCAAGTCTTACAATCATTCCTTTGTCAGGCACGTTGCTGCTCCAAAATGATGGGGAGAGAGGACAAGCATGAATAGTTGTATATGTCTAAGTTTAAAAAATCCTGACCAATATGGAGTGAAATAAACCACACGTTATATCCTGAGCAGCAGCCAACTAAATCACCCCTGATTATTCCTGACATCAGCCTCTGGGATTCCCTCTCCCCTCCTGAACTATGCACTGCAAGAAGAGTTTACAAAATTAAAAAAATTGCCAACTGCTATTCAAATGATAAGTGGTGCATGCTAATTACATTTTATATGGTGATTAATTAAAAATAACCATGCAAATGTCTAATTTAAGAGTCACTCAATTCACTGTCTTCAGACACTGCCTAGCTGCCCTAGGCATTCGGTGGTTAGGCTATTTATTCAAGCTTTCAAAATATTCTCAAAATGTCTAAGATAATGAAGGTTCTTGAAAAAGTTCCAGCTATCTTGGAATATATAAACAGAGGTTTCAGAACAGTAAAATAGCACTGCATACATTTGCATTTTTGAGCCAAAGTACTCTGTGTATACACAAAAATAGATCAGGAAGGGAATAACAGAGGTTCTAAATAATCTGAATTATTAGCTGCAGCGCATAGTGGACTAGTTCATAGTTTATTTCATTGTCTGAAGAAAATTAAATGTAATCTTACTTGGATCCAGCTTCTTTTTTTCTCTAAGTAGGAAGCTTTGGATACACATGTAGATAGGGAGTTTGCCTTACTCACAAATAAATATAATTTTATCAGAAGAGCTACATCATAATTGTGACTTGATTCCAATATAGTAAATTTTAATCTGTGGAATATGCAATCTATAGAACAGATTACAGTGGCCTAGTGGATGGGAGAGTAAAATATACAACATTAAGAACATTTTCAGAAAGTAACAAATAAAAATTTACAGAAGTATAATTTATCATTTTTACTAATAAAAAAATAATCTTAATACTTAAATTGCTATTTTAGGATCTCATTCTTTACCATCTTAGTATAATTTTTATTGAATTTGGTCAATGAATAACAAAAAAAAAAAATGTGTCCGATAAAACCCCTGCATTTAATTTCATATTGCCTCATTATCATACAAGAGAATATATGCTCTTCCACAGCGTTGTGCTCTCATAATTTCATAATTTACTTTTTTTAATATTAAGTCTCTTTACCAGATATCACATTTTTTCCACAGAGGTGAATGAGTCTTGGATTATGACAAATTATCTTAAAAGCATCATCTGCACTGAGGCAGCTTCACCCCAGTAAAGGAATAATTGATACAGTAATCTTGGAAAAGAAAATGATGTTGCAAGTGAATTAACCATGCCATTCTGGGCCAGTGGAGTATTGTTCATCTCTGAAACTGTTCCAGTAAATTCTATGTATATGGTAAGTTTAGCTGCAGGAATATTCTGGTATTTAAACATAGAAAATTTAGATCAATAAATGCAGAATATATTTATTTTCCCATGCATTAGTGATGTTCTTACTGCTCTCTAAATATTCTACTCCATTTTTCAAAAAATTAATTTAGTAAGAGCAGATGCTTACTTTCTGGAACTATTCTACTTTACTGAAAGCTATAAATACAGTGATAAGCTTCTGTATCTGTAGACATTCCTACCTGCAAACACTTCGCAAACATGAAAGTAAAATTAATTAGTTATAGCATACATTATGAAGTATTTATCCAGTTTTTTTAAGTAGCAGTATTTCTTGTAATGCACAGTGAAAGCCACAGTAGCTGAGACTGTATGATACTTTCCACTATTCTCTAAAATTAGTTTTACATATAGGAAAATTATTTTACTTTTTAATGTTTAAATAAAGTTTAAACAAATTTTACTGTTTAAATGCTTCAGATAGCTGCATAGAATCATGAATAGTAGAGATGGAAAAGACATATTGTGGCAGATTTTTTATTAGTTGTCGTTTGTTCATATAAAACTTGTAACTTGTTTTGTAAAAAAAATTGCAGTATGCTTTTTTTTTTTTTTTAGTTCTAATTGACTCAAGTATTTCAAGTGATGGGATGCAGGTTAATTCCCACTAGGAGCACCCATTGTAGATACATCAACACCAGAATCACCATGTTTACTAAAACCTCTCTTTGTGAGTCCAGAAATCACATGTTTACTGTTTGCTATTCTGATACTTTTCCCAAATTAAAAAAGATTTTTCTATTTCCTGATGATCTACCAGTGGGAGTGCCTAGTACAGTTTGAAGCTTATTTTATAGACCTTGCTAGGTGATGCTTTGAAAAGTGTACTAATTGCAGAGAGGTATTTAATAAGCTCTGTCATCTCATGGTATTCTTTACTTAGTTCCAAATGGCAATGCTTCTTCATTGAGCCAAGGTCCTGGGTTTTCATAAGGAGTGCATTCAATCCATAATTGTTTTAAATTTGAATAAGGTGCCAGAATACATGTTTAAAGTTCTCTCCAGATTTCTAAATACACCTCAGGCCCAGTTTATGGACTCTTAATGACTGAAAACTCTGTTTTCTGAAGTAGCTGTTTTTTCCTATATAAATTACCTATATGAAAATATCCTGCATCTCACCTGTAACCCAACAATTAAAAGTGATTCCTTGTTTCTCCAGGACATTTGAATTACAAATGAAATTAGAAAACTTTTTTTTTTTTTTAATCTTCAGTAGAATAATAAAATAATAGAGAGAAAAATATAATACATATCTTTAGCAAAATATTCTATTGTATGAGGTAAAAATAAGTGGCCATCAGTTGAATATCTCCAGTGTGTAAAATAGAGGTATACTGTTCTAGGTATTTCTACTATTTCTCTTTTCTCATACTTTTTGGACACTCACAGGAGGTTTTATTGCTGCATGTATGTTTTATTTTCACCTGGTATTTGGCAGATAGGCTCTTATATCCTGGGAAGTTTGAAAACTCAATCAAACCATTGCCGAGAACCAAGAGAATTAGGAATAAAGTTGCTGGTTTTGGCAGAGCTCTATATATTCAGCACTAATAAGCCCCATTTCAGATTGGTCAGCAGCACACAAGATGGGACTAGGAAGTGGTCAGTGTCTCAAAAGCATTGATGTGTTGTCTTCCAACCGTGCTGTCTTTGGTGAGAGAATGACAAAGAACAAGGCCAGGTGGGAAGGGATATTACTGCTCTGAGCCTCCTGCCTGTATGGTTGAGAAGTCCTCGACTTCTCTCACCTCATCCTGCTAAAGCCTGCTAGCTCCCACTTCCACCCTTTCCTGGTAGCCCCCACAGGTAAGGTTCCACCCCTGGGCTCTGTGCAGGCACACATAGGCCTCGAGTCTCTGAAACCATGATTGCATCAGGCAGGTGTTAACTCCCTTTGTCCCAGACATCTGCGTTTGTCTTCTGTACGTACACAACAGCTACAATTAGCCTGCAGAACAATATGATTCAAGAGAGTTGCTAATTCTGATGAGTCCTAAATAATGTTGTTACTCAAATCATTATTCAAATTTCCTGAACGTGACTGATTTTTTTTTCCCTTTTTTTTTTTTTTTTTTTTAGCAAATTTAAAAATTTTAATGAAATGGGAAACTGGCTAAAAGGGTGTCTAACAGAGCTTTTTTTCCCTTTTCTTTCAGAGTATACATGTGTTACATAGCCATTAACATATAAAGAGTGTAAACGTAATAGGTGTTTATATTTCAAAACAATAATGATGACTCCATCTAAATCTTTGTAGATCTTTTCTTCTGTACTTTATCCTCTGAATTACTTCTAAAGAATTTTAATGGAAAAAAATTATACCAAAATTCTGCAGGGAAAAATACCTAAACATTTTTTAAGCTCATTTACCATTTTTATAGACCCAGTTACCATAACAACTTGAATTGACACTATAGTAATATTCTTTTATTATGAAACAGAGCATTTTTTGTACACAGGGTATTTTCATGAGCATTTTGACCTTCAAGTTTAAAGCTATTTAAAAATATTTTCTGGAAAGTATTTCAGTTTCATAGGACAATATATGCAAGGGATAATAAAAAAAAATTGGTTTGTTTTTTATTTAGAAAAAAATCAAAAAGCTTCTCTTGAGAAATAACTGAAATCTTACATATTTGTACTGTGAGGCTCTTTACTATCCTCCCACAGATTTATTTTTTTACTCTTTTAATTCATTGGCTTATGAAAAGTAGAAAAGGTAAAGATTTTTTTTTTTTAACTTATTTTTGCTTCTCACATATTTTGCTTCTTGCATCTACAAGGGTGTTAGTTACTTTAAAGCTGATCATTTCTATTGAGTAAGAATTTTAAAAAATGCAGTTTTTTGGGAAATGCCTTCCATTTCAAACAAAAAAAAACCCAAACACATACTAAAATAATACTATGTTAATATTATATATTGTCCTGGTTACTAGCTGAGACAGAACTAGGTTTCTTTTTCAGTAGTTAGAATAGCACTGTATTTTGGTTTCAGCATAGGATTTGTTATGAAAGAAACATTGGTAACATACCAGCGTTTTCATTTTTGTCCCTGGAGGTTTAAGGACTTTGTGTTTTGTTAGTCTACAAGTGCAAGATTTAGGGAGGGGTGAGGAATATTTAAATTAACAAGCTACATTGGCATTTGGATATGCCATATCATATGACGTCATGTTCAGCATATTAACGAGGGTTTCTTCCTCTCTTGCTCTCTCTGACTTTCACTCGGGCTCTTGCTCTTACAGGATTGTGGTTTCAGTTTGGGATTGTCGCTCCTCCAGGATCGTTATCTGGGAACGGGCTGGGCTTGGTCAGCAGGTGATGAGCAATGATACTGTGTATCACTCATTTGCATATTATTATTATTGTTGTTGTTATTATTATTATTATTTATTATATTATTCTTATCTCAACCTGGGAGCCTCCTTACCCTTGCCCCCCAATTCTCTTCCCTATTCCCTGGGCGGGGGTGGAGTAAGCAAATGGCTGTGTTTGGCTACAAGCTAAATGCCAGCCAAGGGAAACCACCACAGAAGTATATAAATAATAAAATATATATTATTGTATCTAATATATAATTTATAAATTTATAACAGTTTGCTCTTTCTTATACAGCCTGGTATGGGTTGTGAGAGAATGATTATTTTTTTCTAGACCCAAGCAATGTATAGTAAGGATATTATATTTTTCTACCAGCTTCTGTTTATTTTTCTCTTTGCAGTTTCCTTTTTTTTTTTTTTTTTTTCCTTTGTGAAATTTCATCTTTTGCTGTGTAATGAGAAGCTGGTTCCCAGCTCTTACTCTGGGTCTCCAAGGATAGAAAACAGCCGATCCCCAGTATTATATTCTGAAGAGGAACCTAGCAAAAAGATAAAAGCAGTCAAAAGTTAAGTTCACTAGAGCAAGCTGTTTCTTTAAAAAAAAAACCCAACCAAACAGAAAAACAACCTGAAACAATAGAATTGAAATTTTTAGAGAGATGCTGTTCTTAAGTAAGGCATTTTGAAAAACAGAATTATAATGTTTATTAAAAGGAAAATTAGATTAGGAGGTTGGTAATGCAAGTTATGTATTTTAGTTTCATCAGGTCTGATTGTATTTCTGGTATCTATTGTTAGAATCATCTTTTCCCCACTGGTGTGTCCTGCCTGAGGACCACATGTTTTGAAGGTGCTGTCCTGGGAGTTGCAAGGTGCGTAGCAGAGAAATGAACATTGTCTCCATTTTGTAAGCAACATTTTAGCATGTAGGCTCTGTGCAAGGGGATTTAGCAATGGTGTCATGACTGTTCCAAAAACAAGCAATTGCTGCCAATTCTTTTTGTTGCAAGCTTCATCCTTTAAAACATGAGGCAAAACTTAAGAACATCAAATGGAGTTCTTTGAGGGATTTACTAGAAGAATGTGTTTTGTGGCTCTTAAGCATGCTGAGCAGTGAAATATTCTTTTTTCATAACCACGACTCATGTTAAGAAACTTCAAGATCAAAAACTTGAAGACAGTGTAATTAAACTGTGTCATAAGATCAAATCTGAGCAGATTGTAATGCTTGCAATTTTGCACTTGGACTGTTGGAAAATTCCAGACAAGTCCTGATTCAGATGTCTTCCTTTCTAGTGTTAATGATATCATTTCTGCAGTTGTACTAAGTGTTGGTAAATTTCCTCTGTGACATCACATAGAGACTGTAGAATATTTTTCTCCTGCTGTAAAAAGTGTTTAACTAGTGCAGTATCTCAGTATTTAATTTTTCTGGCATCTTTTCAGATGACACTTTCTGCTTCAGCATAGCCAAAGCTATATCCTCCATAATGAAGACACAAAACTAGTCCACTTACCTCTTGTTCATAGCAGACCCTCTTCACTTGAGCAATTTTAAACTTCTCCATTGTGACTGTATTGACCTATGCATATGTAACAATTCTAAGAAAGCTGGAGGTCATCTCTGAATGCATTTTAATGCCATAATTGCAAAATCTACAAGAGCTTTCATTTTCTAGAAAGAAGGCCCACAAGGCATATATTATATTCCGTTATTTTCTGTTCACACATTTGGCATTTTGTGGATGTTTTTTCATACCATGCAGCCTCTTAAAAAATATTCACACTTTCACCAATTGTGCTGATAAAGTACCAAAATGACTTTTAGTACTGTCTTTCACTGTTTTTCATTTTCCTCTTACCATCATTACCTCGTTTCTCATTACTGTTTAGTCTGACACTATATAATCGGTCTTTAGGAGAAAAAATGCTAGCTTTCAAGTAGGTGTGAGACCATTTTTATTCCTAATATTTATCTCTATAAGCATATATCTACTATATAGCTAGTGATAATATGTGCACATAACATATTATTAGTTATATATACTAGCACTTCATTGTACACATACACTACCAGTGTCTATATAATGTTCTCTTTCTATATAATACCATAGACAAACTGCAGGAGCAGTACTACAGTCATAAATTTATGGTCACAACAAAAGGCTGTGATGTGATTACACTGATGGGTCTTTGTTTTAATAATGTGAAAATTTATATTCTATACATTGAAAGCAAAAGTTCAACAGTAGTTTTTCTAATAGTTTTTCTGATAAGTTATTATTATACAAGAAAGGTATCAAGTCTCTGGTTTAACGTCTGCATTAGAGGGTATACTGTGTTCAGCAAGGATTTAAATAGTGTATATCTGTATATTTGTATGCCTTGAAAGGGCCAGGATCATATTCAGTGACAGTTACTCATCTCTGGAAATATTTAATTTTTGTTATTATAAACTGTGCAGGAGTTCTAAGAACAACAAAAATTAATTTGGATTTAACTCTGGTTTCCCTTTATCGTAGCACATAATAAATTCTGGGGAAAATAGCCACCTTGATGAGATCAAAATTTGATACTAAGACTAGGTCTGTATAGAACTGTGGTTTACTCCAAATCATGTCTTGTGCAAAAGCTGTTGGCATACAAGATTGTGCTTACAATGCCACAGGGCAAAATTTGGGTGTGGGAGACTAAAAGCACTCCTACTTGCAGAAGCCAGGCAGAGGCAAACCCAGCCCATGCCTGCCACTGTATATTCTTCCTGTCCTTGAAGCAGTATCAAATGATCAATGTCATGCAGAAAATCTGGGGCCCTGGAAGGGTTCCAGTACTCTATTTACAAAGGCCAGTAAGATCTGTAAGTCAGCCTGTGCTTGGGTTAGAGCAATGTGGCTGCGCTGTATAAAACGAGATGTCATTCAGCTGCTAGTACAAGTGCCTGGAGCATGAGTTGGGGAAAATCCTATATTGTAACCATTTCCTTAAATACACAAGTCCTAAATTTTAATGTTAGAGTGTCTTTGGGAGCATGAGGACTGAAGGCTTAATAGGTGAAGTGAACATTAATGGAAGAAAGAAGATTGACTTGATTTTCATGTACTGCCATCTGTTTATTTCCTTAACAAGGTTTGTACAGAATGAATCTTTTACATTTCCTATTTCTCTTCCCGCATCTCGTTTTGCACTAGAGATACCATAGTAATGCTGTTTGCAAGTCTGGCCTGTCCTTTGCATCTGAGATACTAAAAATGCTAGTTAATGAGTTTTCTTTCCAGACCCACCCCACTTTCTGTTTGTAAGCATTCTGTAAGCCTGCCAGAACAGTCATGCAGTACTTGTCAAATAGGCACATTAAGAATTAGCTTGTGTTTTCAGGGTCAGTTTGAAGAACTTTTTTTTTTTTTTAATTATTTTTTTAATGGTATGCACTTTCTAAATACAGTCAAGGAATTTTCTGTGTCTTGTTTTGCTCTTATCATGCCCATTCACAAGGCTTTAATGAAAAACCTACTTATCAGTAAGGCTGTATGATTAACTGTTCACTATATTCTTTTAAGTGTGAGGGGAAAGATATGCAACTATGTTGGGCTTTGTAGTTAATTATGGGACTTTTCTACAAATAAAACCAAGTGTTTATACCTAAAACAAGTTCTAAATTATCAAGTTACAAAAATTATGTTTTATCTTTCAGTGGTATTGGAACGAGAGACCCAGGGCACTAAATTTAGTCACATAAAGTTTCACTTAGACTTCTGAATTTAAGAACACAGTCCATTACTGTTTGAACCTCGGTATTAGGATCAGTAGTGTGAAGACAATAGCTGATTCCTAACTGTAAACAAAGACCTACCACTCATCCAAATGGTCTGTAGAAGAGGATAACATGTCCCACCACATTAGAAAATATTATGACTGTGAAGGTCTTGGCACTCTGGTGACAAAACTACATATGATTAGGTCAAATGAACATTATGTTGATTTCTCATCTAGGTCTTCGTATTTTCTGCTGGAGGGTATTGAAGTCTCCGGGTTAACAGCATGGGAATAATTTTGTCTGCTAAACTGCAATTCTACTAAGCTGAAAACTACTTAAGCTGATCATATGCCACTTTTTGTTCCAAATTTAGCAATCTCTAGGACTGTCCATTTCAGGATTTTCTTTAATGAGGTGAGACTAACTGGAAATTCAGAACATCATATGTCTGCTTTCCCTGTGGATGTCTTGCTTCTGTGAGACAGAAAAACATTTTATAGTTGTTTGGGTTTTGGATTTTGGTTTTTAGGTTTTTTTTGGTTTTCCCCACCAATTAGCAATAATCCATATGGAGCTATAATAACAGCATACAGCTTTTCTGACCCAGGAGGTCAGGTGGTAAAATATCTGTCGATACCTCCCCTAGTCAGAGAGAAGCTTCATGCAACCAAGATAAACTATCAATTTTTATAAATTTAGCTGCCATAGATTTTTTTTTTTCACATGCTCTGAAATGAAATATTTACCTAAGTCTGCACACATTTGACTTCAGTTTTCTGCAAACCCTGTCTGAATATTAAACTAATTGTTTGAGCACTTGCATGTTACAACATTCCCATCACCAAGGACAAATTAGAGGTAGAAGGTGGAACATAGTTAACATTAATGATATTTTAGAAATAAAAACACGAGACTAGAGTAAATAATGAAATGCATCATTCATCAGTTCTCTGAGTCTTATGGCAGTCTAACTGGAACAGTTGTTCCTATTACAGTCACACCTGTTCTGCTAATATGAAAGCAAATAAACCAAGCTAGAAGGACTCTTTCATGAAGCATAGATCCAATCTGGAGTCATTTCATACCTACTTCAACAGAGATTTTGAAGGCCACATAGCAGTATTACTGTTCAATGGCTTGTAAATGTTCAAACTACATTTTGGTTTTGGAGAACAGCTAATCCCCAAAAAACATGAAAATAACCTAAAAGTTACAGTTCTGTCTTTGGACAACATACCTTCATTTAATTCTATCTATCTTGTTGAATTCAAATTACATTAATGGCACTATATAATTCATTAGTCAAGATACAGTGAGGTTGGACTTTTCTCCTGTTCTTAAAAATGTAATCCATGAACACTAGATTACATTAAACTCTAATTCTATTTTTATAAATTTCCCAATAAATCAAATAACTGGTTGAGTCATTTAAGTTACTCTTTCTTATACCAGTATTAATTAGTGCACAATGTGGTCAAGTTTATCCTTTTTCACAATGAAGCAGTGTGTACAAGTCTACAGTATGTGGCATGTCATTAACTTACTAAAAAATATTGGTTTTTATGGTAAAAGATGTCTATCCAGACCTAGGCACCTTAAAACTTAAAATAAACACTTTGAGAATCACCTCACTGAATTTAAGAAATTCTTTTTCCCATATAACAGCACCCATAGGCAGCTAAATAAAGATTATCTGAAGCCAAAATGATGGAGGAGAACTGCTAAATCTGTAACGTTTATACAGAAGACCTTCAGCCATTCAAAGCAACCCTTTAAGGGGCTAATCTCAAACAACATGAGCTTGTCATTGATTTCTGAAGGCAGAGGATATTTGAAAAAGGTGACAAGTCTTAAAATGCTTGTTAAGAATCAGATATAAATTAGTCTGTAGTTTTAAAGACATGCCTTAGAGACGGGGGTCATTGTGATAAGGGAATAGAATGAGAGTCAAACTTTGTGTGTTGACACACAAGGAAGATTTCATAATAAAATATTCTTGAATAATTTTGAATAAATTTGAATAATCCTAAATCAGAAAGAGAAGCGTAACAGTAAGAACTTGATACAAGTAAATTCCCCATTTCTCATGACTCTCACATCCTTGATTCCTAATGATTCCTAGCACAATAAAATACAATGAGTAACGACAGCTCAATTTCATGCTCTTCAGCAGTAGTAGCTTAGTCTTGGTCACAAATGAGAAAGCTTGAAGCCCAAATTGTTCCAAAGTTCCCCCACAACAGTGATTGTGCATTTGCGTTACTGCTCATGTTTTCTGCTTAGATAACGTGCTTTCTGAAGTGCAACTGTGTTATTTTTTAAAAGATGAATGGTTCTGCAAAACAGTAACATAGGTAATTAAGAAGCCTATATTCCTACATTTAACCCGATTCAGTTCCTTAACTTAAAAGAAATGTGATATTTGGCATTCCAGTTGAGTTCAATCACAATATAAACCAAAAGTAATTTAACCTACAACAAAGAATGAAAGCAAGACTGAAGTTAGCTTGATCTAGATAGAATCAAAGGCATCTTCTCTTCAGGTAAGACAGAGGTCAAATTATGGAGAACAGTGATATACTTTTTTACTCTGGAAGAATTAGAAACAGTATCACGGAAGGAAGGCTATGGCAAATGGCAGCATTTACGACAGGTGCTTGCAAGGTAATGGAGCCTGCAGTGGTTAGCATGGCAATAAGATAGAGCTAAGCCATTACATCCAAAATAGTATGTAACAATAACTAGCAGATAGCCATAAATTCTAGGATTACTGCACAAGATATTCAGAGCTGCCTGAATAGCTCTTTCTTGTTTCACCATGACCAATACACAACACAAATGCACCAGAGAGCATCAAGGGCAACCATAACTTTTATTTATCTTTGTATTTTGTTTGATTAGTGTGGAAGATTTATTTCCCCGTTAATGCTTTATTTTTCCCCACTAACACTATAAGAATATCTAAATTGGCCCTGATTACATATGAAACCATGGATTGTAAAGGGTTTCAAATATTATGTGTTATTGTATGTGGAATTTTAGCATATTCCACCTAAGAGTTGTTGTTGAAATATTGGTTATAAATATTTTTTATAAAACTTTCGTTAATCTTTTTTATTTAGTAGTTATTCATCCCTGAGCCTATTTTAGTGATTAAAAAGTAATTCTAATATTGTGAAAAACATTTAGCTTGTGTAATAGATTTCAGAGTAGCACATGAACGTGGGGAAAAATAAGGGAGGGAAGTGTCATGTGCAAAATCAGGATGCAGCAAGTAAAGCACCCAGATATCATGGGAGATAAAGTCCCTAAACAAATTGTAGTGACTAGAAATTTGGGGTAGATAAAGATGCACAGAGGATTCTTAGCTAGTTCTAGAAATTCCAAGAGAAACTAACGTCTTTCGAAGTAGTAGCTCTTTAGTACTCTATCTTGAGTAAACTGCCAAGAATTACAAAATATTATGTTATACACTAATATCAATATTTCAGAAAGATTTAAAAAAACAAACTTCCTCTTAAAAACAGTTTTCCTACATTTTATGAGTAAAATTATAATCTTCAAAACATAGGGGGTTCTTCTCCCCTCTACTCGGCACTAGTAAGACACATCTGTAGTGCTGTGCCTAGGTCTGGGCTCCTCACTGCAAGGGAGACATGGGCATACTGAAGCCAGCCCAGCAGAGCCACAAAGATGATTAAGAGTTTGGAGCACCTTTCATGTGAGGAAAGGTTGAGTGAGCTGGGACTATTCAACCCAGAGAAAAGAAGGCTCAGGCTTATCCATGTGTACAAATACCTGACGGCGGGGAGGGGAGGGAAGTAAAGACAACAGATGGTATTTACTATTTCTGTTTTTTTATGAGTGCCTCTAATGGATGTTACATTAAAAAATTAGGGATCTTGGTAGCTTTAGGCAGCTACAGTTAAATAATTAGAAATAGTGTAAAGGTTATCTCATCTGATTAGATCCGGAACAAGAGAAAATACTGCTATGGTTAGGTTAATTAAAATGAAAAGGCAGAGTTCTGGAGATTTCTTCTCTAAAATGAAATGTGCCATGATAAAGAAATAAATTTTGCATGGCCTCTTCTACTCCTGAAATAACAGATTAGAGTGGACATAGTCTTCACAAATTGAATTCTTATTGGTGTCCAGCATCTCTATAGTAAACGCTCTGGTAAGGCATAGGGATTGGGAAAGAGGAAAGCTGAGAAATAGTAATAGTATTTGGAAAACCTTCACAAAGGCTTTTATGGTGGTAAATGTGATATAAATATCTACAGAAGCTGAAAAATCTCAGTGGACCTCTGATAAGGAACATAATTGGTAAGACGTGCAGAAAATTGGACTACATGGTTGCTGTTCCCTGGGGAATGTATATATCCTCCATGACTCACTACTAGATTATAGTTTCTGTCTGGATACTTAAGGTAAATTTAATGGACATTGAATATCACCTGTGTTTTACAAGGCTTTTGGATTTTTCTTTCTTTTTTTTTTTTTAATCAGACATGTTTATATTAGTACTTTACACGTGAATTATTTGCAGATCTTGCATACTTGCTGAATTCATAATGTAGCTTCTTGACCCAGCAACTACAATGATTCAATTGCATCACATTACACAGCATGAGGCTATATTGTGCTACTGCTTGTTATAGGACATTATTTTGAGTTCTCAGCAGGATGCAATACTCAAACACTTGCACTATTTTTCAGCATAAAACAGCTCCCATATTTATGTTGTTGTTCTCTCAAGACTAGGTTTGGATAGTAATTCCTGATTTGTGGAACAGGTTTTCAGATGAAATGTGCTGTCCTAAGGAGGAATGGCATATGAATTATTTTGTATTTCCAGCAATTTGACTAGTGTAGCACTTTTAGATCATTAGGCTTTGCTGACAGAAAGGTACAGTTTGCATCAGTATAAAAGTCTATGAGAAAGAATTGCAGCAAGACAGGCTGATTCACATAGCATTCCTTGAAAGGTCCCTTCCAACCCAAACCATTGTTTCAGCTATAGAAGCTTGCCTACTAGGTGAAGCTCTTCCTAAAAGCTATGATAATCCTTCAATGCCTTCAGTGGAACATAAAAAGTAATGAAACTTTGGAAGTCCATGGCAGTATTTGTACAATGAGCTAATAATCTTTTGGTTTATTAGTTGAGGAAAATGTAGTGTAAGGTTAACTTGGTGATGTGCTGAGAAATTAAAAAGACCAGACTGGAGTGGTGCTGCAGTCTCTTAAGAATCTGATATACAGCAGGATTAAAACTACATAAGATAATTTGTAATATGATATTTAGTGATTGCCATACCTTTCAGTATTTACTTATCACATAACACACATGTGGGTTTTTTTATTGTAGTCCAAAGGAAAAACACTTGAATATGACTTGCTAAAATTGACCTTTACTTACTCATTGTGACTTTTACATGGCAGTATTATGATAAACTGACTCTAGCTTCAGATTTATTACTCAACCCTGACCTTTGGTTATATTAGAATATTGCTTTCAACCAGACTAAATAATAATGTCTCTGTGAATGTAAGGAACTGGCAGATCCGAGATGTCAATTGCCAGCTCAATTTTCCTTTCACCTGGGAGTACAGCGTGTCACAGTGCTTTATTGATCTAAGAGCCATTAGAGTTCAGTGTTATAACTCTTCAGTTTTCCACACAGTGCAGTACAGTGCACTGTAAAAGAGATGAAGTATGGACTGGAGTGCGACTCCAGTCAAGACTGGTCAAAATTTGGAATGACTCTTTTTTAATCAGAAATAAGTTTAATTATTTTGAAATTATTTTTTTTCCTAAATTGGAACGTGCAGCCAAAATCTCTTAGAAAAGGCATTAAAAAGATTATTCCAAAAGTACTATTGCATTGTATTTTTAGTATATTCTGGAAACAAACTCTTTTTGAGATTTAAGTGCTTAGTTTTAATGTTATTGGAACACTTCAAAGAATTTCATTGTTGCAACTGCATTGTGCTCCTGAGTACAGTATAGTAAAATATTTTGATTGCATGATGGAATGTAATATTCAAAATGAAGGACATCATTTTACTGGGAAAAAAAAAATTCTTGAGAACTTTTTGCCTAAATGTCACTGATGTTGATATATTTCGCTGATAGGTTTTGATTTAATAAAAGCAGTAGCTGCTGATAGAAACTGTTCAAGTCGTCAGAAAGTTTTAAATTTGTTGTAAACTACAGGATAATAATGAATAAAAGCACCTTCTTGTCACTTCTGTTCATCACACTTCAGAAGAATGATTGTATTACTGTGTAAGAATGTCTTTCAAGTGGTGCAGCAGATTCATGTGCTTTTGCTTTTTAGATGACGACTGAATTACTTTAGAAAGGACAAAGAGTATAATCCTACAGAAACTTGCATTATTAAAATGATCCATTTACTTAACATCTACATAAAGATTAAAGAGTTTGTCCTACTATTATTAAGCTATTGGTGCCTGGATTCTTCTGGATACTGAAGCATGTCTGCTAGCATTCAGGCCTTAGCCATTTTTTAAGCATATTCATACACCTGTTAGTTGTTATTGAGTATTAAAACAACCTGTGTGATGCTTCTGTCTACTATGTACGTGAAGATCAAGGCAGCTTATTTTTCCTTTTTATGAGGCTCTGTAACTTTTATAATTTAATGTTTTAATATTTTAATATGTAGATTAAGCTATGTTATCTGTATCCAAACTATTTTTAAAGTATTCATGTTGACTGAAAGTAATGAAGTAGGTAAGTGTTCATAATATAGAACTATTTCAACAAGATATTTTCTAGAAGACACATTGCTGAATTCTTTGATAGGACAAGGGGTAATGGGTGTAAGCTGGAACACAGGAGGTTCCGCTTAAATTTGAGAAAGAACTTCTTTACAGTAAGGGTGACAGAGCACTGGAACAGGCTGCCCAGGGGGGTTGTGGAGTCTCCTTCTCTGGAGACATTCAAGACCCTCCTGGACGCCTTCCTGTGCGAACTCATCTAGGTGTTCCTGCTCCAGCAGGGGGATTGGACTAGATGATCTTTCGAGGTCCCTTCCAATCCCTAATATTCTGTGATTCTGTGATTCTGTGATTCTGTGATTCCAATGACATTTAATTAGTAGTGGAAAAAGAAAGGAGAATGTCTTCATAGATAAACAGTGTATAGTTTTGTGGTTTAATACTTCCTTCAAACTAAATATATATTGGCAGGAGAATTTTAATACTTTAGGCAGTTTTGTGTAATTATTTTAAATGTATGTCTTTCCTTCCTTACTCATGGTAGATAGAAATGTAATTTAGAATCTACCAGCGCAACTTAATAATGGAAGTGATAAGTGGCAGAAAAAACATTGATATTGTCTTACAAATAGCAGTCTTTTAAATTTCCATTTATTAAAACCTAATTTTGTGATTATTATAGTTGAAGATATACTTAAGTACTATATATATTGTTTTATACTTTTAAGCATCATCTTTAAAATTCACTGGTAGTCATTCCACCGTCACAAAGAGGTCTCCAGATATCTTTCTTTAAAATCAGAACTGTTTACAACAGATGATACAGGATTGCACTAGTTCATTGACAGCAACAAGGTTACCTTTAAAATGCCCACATTAAGGCAGACGTGCTTTCTGGAAACAAATTCAATATGTGATGCTTTGAAAGCAGCCATCAGTCAGTATAATGGTTGTAGAAAAAGATTCCACCAACTATTCCTCATTTCATTTGACTGATTGATCTGGTAAGGCCGGTACAGCAGAAGCAGTTTGTTATTCCAAGCACTCTAAACTTAATCTCACTTAAGAAAAAAATAAAAAAAATTAAAAAATAAAAAAATCAATTGTCATTTTCAGCTTTTTAGAAGACTCTGCATCTTATTTTATAAAACAAATACTTGTTCCTATTATGATGGAGGAAATAAAAATGCAACTTCTGTCTAGAAATAACTACTTAGCTTACTGCTATTTTATGAGCATTTCTTCCCCCTGACTGAGAACACAGTTTAATTGCTCAATAAAATTGTAAGATTTTAAGACAAAAACTCTACTATAAAATTAAATGAGATTTTAAAAATGTATGCTAAACAATGTGGCAGTTCATTACACCAGTGCTGGTGGTTTTGAGAGCTGAGAATTAGAGGGTCAGATTTATTAAAACTATATTGATGTCAGATGAAGTTGAGGCGGTGGTTTGTCCTAAGATTACAGCATACTCTAATGCAGCAAAACACTGAAACAAAAATTTTGTGGAACTGATCACTACTGCGGATATGAGGTCTTACACGTAGATAACTCCATCTTCTGAAATTAGAGAGACAGATTGCAACACTTCGTTGTTTGGTGCTCTGTGACATATTACCTGTGAATTTCCTCTGCTGGGCAGTGACAAGGTATAAGAGTTCTCCATGCCTGCTCTGCTATTCAACAATTAATGAGAAAAGACAGTAAAGCTTACATTTTAAAGTTCCTGAGAGGAGGGTGTTGGAGATGCACCACAGGGGAAGGATTTTTGCCTGTAGCATTCTTACAGATTCACCAGATTTGCTAACAAACCCACTGCCTGACAGTTCAATACGATGGAACTCCACAAAAAGTCCTGTCAGCCATTGTGTTCACCTCCACATGGTGTTTGGTGTTTCTGTGCTGGAAGAAATACTCCAACTTCTTTAACCTTCAAACCATAAGCAGGGTTCTTTTTCATACTGGCTTTGGTACCCTGTCAAAACAAAAGTAGAGTTTTCCAGGGACTGTGGCCAAACAATGGTCAGAGGGACAGGCCTGGGACTGGGGGTGGGACCTGGCTGGCAGGAGGCCATTCCCCCAGCCTGGGTCTCTGGAAGCAGCAGGCAGCAGCGGTGCAGAGAAACTGTTGATGAGACAGTTTGATGTCAAGTGGAGGCATCCAGTTCCATTTTGACACAAAACTTGGGAATGATTGGTGTTTTTTTAGAATTACTTATACCAAAGCAAGATTCAGGGGTTGTATAAGCCAATGTGATACTAAATTTAAATTGTTAATCTTTTCCAGGACTAATCCTGGCCAGGATTAAAGCATTTTGATGAGAGAAATATTATGGCCATTTTTACACACATTTGCTTTCAGTGTTTTCATATATATTTCATTGTCCCTTGCGTTACTAGAGAGTCTAAAATAACTTTCTTCTAAAGCCGAAACCAAATTCACTTCATTATAATGAAAATAGCATACTTTATTCTTCATTAATTTTTTGTTTAATTGTTAACCTTTGTACCTCATAGCTTTCCATCTATCACTTATCTTTGTTTTACAGGTAGGAGAAGAAAGAAATCCATACTAATAAACCCATATGGAGTAACAAGATAAACTCACTGGCACTACCCTCATCTTCAACCATGGAGGCAGGACTTTTTTGTGCAGGTTGTATCCCTGACACGCTTGTTGTCAGAGAAGTATAAATCTTTTCACGAATATGCTAGCAGAATTGCTGAATCTCTCACAGGTTTCATAATCTGTTATTAAACTTACATTCAATTTTGTGGGTATTTCATGAATTTGCACATTTCCTCCTTGAAAAATGGTTACATCATAACAAGACAATATCTTTTACCACACTGCTGACTAAAAGGTCACACAAATTTTGAGTCACTGACCACTTCAGGATAAATTATCTACCAAGAGGAAACAGTTCTCTGGTTACTCCATTTGACATTTCTGCTTTTCTGAGATTAAGTCGGTTTCCAGATGCCCTCTGAATATTTGTAGTGATGAAAATACATGCATGAAGTATGTGGAAAAATGCCTCTTATCAAAATGGAAAAGGAGCAAAAGATGCACCTCAGAAAAGCTCTGGACAATGACACCTGTTGATATTTCTCCACAAAAAGATAAATATTACATTCTGTTTTATCTATGTAAAATGCAAGTAGAGATAATCTGACATTTCAATTCATGCTTGCAGTTCCTCTAACATACCTTTCATACCTGACAGAAAAGAAATAATATTTATTTTCATTTACAGTTTTTAGAAATAGTGGCTTTGAAATCATCCATTAACACAGTAAAATTAATGGCCTAGTGTTGCAGCTCCTGAGCAGGGAAATCCTGTTGACATGCATGGGAGTTCTCAAATTGCAGCTGAAAATTTCAATTTTGATTGATCCTGATGCATTTTCTTCTTGTAAATGTTTAACTTTATGTACAACAAAGCTGATGGTTTTCACTCTTCTAGCACCTAAGGAAAAAAATACCATCTTCCTTGCTGTGTTCTAGAATGTGGCACCTTTCATTAAAATAAAGAATTCCCAATATATGAACACTAAGTATTACAAACATTATGTGAAATTTAAAAAAAATATGTACATTTTCACAACTATATACTTTGAGGTTTTTATATATATATTTTATTTTCTGTTAAACCCTTGCGTCGCTAAAGTGCCTAAAATAACACCTTCAGAACTATGTGGACCACATCTTTTCCCTGGTCATTAGTTGGATCAGGGGCTTTTGATAGCTCTTGATAATTGCGTATATTAGAAGACACAGTTTATGACTGTGGCTGAGATTGCAGCCAGATGTTTAATCTCACTTAATTTTCCATGTTATTTTTACCTATTTTTGTGTGTTGAGTCAAATATTTATTAGTCCAATAACATGTGTGGTTGTACTATACGTATCTGAGTGAGAGATGTATGCCTTCCTGCATAGAACTTTTATTAATAAATGCCCTTTGATTCTCTGAATAAATTCATCATTCAGGATGTCAAACATTTTCTAAATAATGTTCAAATAACTCAGTGTTCTACCAAAGAATTTTTTCACCCACTTTTGTATTCCCAAGGCTTTTAATTGTTTAGCACACCTGGAAAGCTTCACTGCAAGTGGTCAAGGTTGTGAGTGACTTCCTTAAAGCATTGTGGGAATTAACACGATCTATTCTGATAAAATTACATGGTACGTAATGCACTCATTTGTTATGAATGAACATTGCAAAATTTGAAATTAATTGGCACTGATTCTCCCACTTTGTCATTTTCTGAAGCAGCCTCAGTACTCAGTCTGAAGCACTTTGTCATGCTTTTTGGTACATAAATTATAAAGATGTGCTTTGATATTTTATTTCATTTTAGAAAACCATGACCACCAGTTGGAAGGAACCCTACTGCTCTTCAGGACATGTAGGACTGAGCAGAGAGAAGTGGAAGAAACTTTTTTATTTTCCTCTGACAAGACAACTGGATCAGTGAATGAATCAGGAAAACTATTGTAAAGGTATCTTCACCCTAGAGCACCAAGAGAGATAGTTCTTTGTTCTTGGTTGTCATGTTTTCTGTAATTAGAATATATTTTTCAGTCATTACAGATGCATTCAAGTTGTAAGTGGCTCAGGAAGCATGTAGCGAATTATTATACTGCTTGTCTATACTGGAAGCTTTATGAGCCATTCTGTATCCTGATTTGTTAAAGGAAGATAAACAATATCAATTTCAAGCTGAAAGGTACAAAAAGCATTGCTGCTTTGGTTTTCCTATTTATGAAGCACTGAACTGTAGAGTACGTTAATGATAGCTTGTATTAATCTTAAAAAAATTTGAAAATCTTGCTGACTAGTCTAACGTTTAGGTGCTTTTTCATTGTTTCTCATCAACCTTTAGCTTTCTGCTGGAGGCACTACATTTGTTATGTTAGCGCTAATAGATAATTACAAGCAGTGGTAAAACGAAATCCCACCACTGCTAAAGCTAAGAGGCTTTTAAAAGCTTGATCTCACTCAGTTAAAACAAACAAACAAACAAATTAAAATACATGAATTGTGAGCGTATCAGTTTTATTAACACAAATCCTATTTCTGCAATGCTTGGTAAATTATGTTCTGTTAGAAAATATTCCGTTTCCCAAAACCAGCATTTTTCTGGTTCTTGCTTTCTACTTACACATAGATAGTGGAATTTGTCTTCAGAAACTATCTAGGGGATTTGAAAAAAAATATTAATGCTTCTTCTCACAGATTGATCTTTAACTAAAGGTTAAACTGTATAGCAGTTGAAACTCTGGTGATCCCGAGTCATCTGTTGGAGGTGATCTTTACCCTTTTCTAAACAGATTTTTATTTTGCAAAGACATGTTGTAGGGGAGATAGGGTATAATGCCTGATGTGTTGTACTGGAGAGTTGAAGAACAGAACACTAAAGAGGGAATAATAAGCATTAAGAAAATAACACAGGGCACAGCAAGGCCCTTCTCTTCAGTTTAGGAAGTAAAAATCCACTGGTGGTTAATTTGGATCCTTAACCCACAATTGCATCTACTGATGCTGCTTCAAAATCGGCTTGCGTCTAGGCAGGATATACTTTATATATACCCTGTAAATACTACAGCTCTTAATGCTTTCTCTGTTCTATATTTCATTATTCTGTGTGAAATTCATCCTGGGGGCAGACACTGGGCAGAGGATTGCATGAGAGTCAATGAAGTTGTCAGATTAAAACTCAAAGGGGACATGGACTATGTGCTGACCCTTTTCCAAGGATGAATTTCACCTTTTTCTGCACGAATTTCTGACTCCTTCCTTTGTGAGAGGTCATCTATTTCTGTTAAGGAGTCCTTGAGCTCTTTAAAACTGAGTATATATTTTAGTCCTTTATTAAAGAATGTGACAAGAATACTGACAATGAAATAATGCTTTTCCTTTCCATTCTTATATCTTAGTGAGATCAGTTAGGGAAAAATAAAAAGAGGGAAATACAAATAGACTGACGCTTCACAATACCTCCTTGGAAATAACACCCTCAAAATCATGTTCCCTTTTTTTTTTCTTTCTTCCCTCCCCTGTTTCAATATCAGCATATGCCCTAGGGGGACATTACAAAAAAATCTAAACATGTTATTACCATTTTTTCATTTCCATGATATGCAACAGAGTAATCAATATTGCAACACTGTAGGTTTTTGATCCTCCTGACTTAATTACACATGAAGAGTACATATTGTATCCACAGATATTTGCTACTAACCTTGTCTTTATATGATCCTTGACAAAAATAAGGATAATATCCTGTCTTAAATCTGCAGACTTGGATACATTCTGCAGTAATATTTTTCTAAGCATCAAATTATAGAATTTATTTGCAAAGCCTGTTTAGCACTGACTTATCAACATTTGTGTTTTATAATTGAATTAATTTGCCGATTTTTCAACTATCATGGGAATTTTTAAAGGGTTTTTTTTTAACACCAGAAATTTTTAAGCAATTCAATTTTCTTTATACTTCATGAAGGTCACATTTTCAAGGAAAGCATAGACAATTCAGGGAAAAAATTCCTACATGCACACAAGCACACACACTCAAACACATATGCTCTGTTTACGACATAGTTTGATATGATAGAAACAGGAATCAAGTATATTGGGTATAAGGGAAATTTTTAGGCTAAACAAAAAATACTTTAGTAGTTGTCCTTGTGTGAAGAGAAGAGGAGAAACACTAAACATATGCAGTTTTCCAGGGACATTAAAATAGTCAAGTGATAGAATGAAGCATATGGCAAAGTTGTTGAATATCTTATGGCAGGAGTTGTAAATTATTTCAGTTTAGGTCAGTCACTGCCATTCCCCAGAAGTCAAGCCATAGTTTCAACAATCCTTCTTTGGCAATATTCCACATTTGTGTGAAATGTGGTGCTTAAAAAAAAAAAAAAATATGGAAGAATGGTTTTGCATTTTTCAAAGTACCTTTAAGAGGAACATAAAGGAAGTTATTTATATCAAGCTAAATAACTGAAAAAAAGTAGTGTTGTTTTCCAACTTCTTTTTTGTGCTACAGCTTCAAAGTGTGATTAACTAGTTGCCACACTCTGTTATAAATATGCTTCAACTGAAGAGGTGTTCAATTGGCTGTTAACACTTTAAATTAATCAGTGTGTACCTTGCAGTCAGCTAAAGCTCATTTTTGTGACTGAAAAATGCTGTCTTTGTCTTCTTCTAGTACAATATATATACATGCTTTTCTTCACAATATCTTTAAAATAGCTCTAAAGTGATCACCAGGGAGCATAGTTGTCATGAGATAATTACTGTCCTGTACTATACGAAACTCTTGGCTGCTCTTCATGCTTTAGGATATCCCAGGAGAATAATCATTGTATTGCAATGTCTTTTCTATTGTGATTTAGTATCTTCTCACACTGATTGACAAAGTAGTCAAGATTCAATTAATTTACCTTGTGCCAGTAGCTTCCCAGCACAGTCTGAAGTGAAAAGTGATTGGGTATTGCTGCTCAGAAGTATACAACAGCCCCTCTTTCTGACATTAGACTTCAGCTACCTACATTTAAAAAGCTGTGAAACATGACATCTGGCAAGCTCGTTCTTCTCAACCTCTTCTTATAATCAGGCATAAGATCTCATATCTGAAGATGCACAAAGCATAGCTGCTGATACAGTCTTGCGATCTTAAGATACCGAGGTGGTACATAAACAGACAGCTGGAGAAGTGCTGACATTCAGCACTCGAGCAAATCACAGTATGGGTCTCATTGGGGTTAGGTCACCACTGCCAGGTGGGGTTGGCTTTTTGAAAACTATTTCAGATCCTCAAATATAGGATGAAGTAAACCAGGAAGAACTGTGCAGGCTGACTTCACTGACCAGTGAAGGGAGTGGGAAATTGATGAGGAAACCCCTCTGGTTATGTACACCTCTCTCTTGGGAGAGTCACACAACTGCTTCTGTTAGGCTTTCTAAGGGGTGTAATGTACATCTCAGTCAGACTAAAACTGGGATATGGGGCTAAAAAGGTTGCTGTTCCTGATCGCATACCACCCCCACTGAACTTCAGTGTCATATACCAGCACTACATGGTGCCACTTTCCACTTTACTCCCTTCCCAACCTCTGTGGTCCCCCGCTGCCAAAACAGCCCCTTCTTACTCAGAGGGCACAGCTGATATTATTTTGTAAGATTCTCTGATTTATGTCAGTGAAAAGACTTGTTCATGGTATTTTGAAAGGAAAAGAGGAACCAGATCAGAGGCAACCTGAGAAACTGAAAACAAAAGAAGAAACATTTGCAAATCCAGACAAATATTTTAATTGTCAAAGGGAGGATGACTGCGTCTTAAAGACAGGAGTTTGGTTTCACGAATGATTTTGTGATCGCGTGTGCTTTTGTAATATATGCACCTGCGTTCACCAAAAAAATAAAGGCCTTAATTTTTAGTACCTATGTAAAGCAAAAAGGAAGCATATAGAAAGAAGCCTGGAAACCGTTTAAATCATTGTATGATTTATTATGAAAGGAAAAGTAAAGTTATATGAGAATTTCTGATTCCTTTTTCTCCATCTGAAAGACAGACAAAAAGTACAATGTAGCAATGATTCGTGATGCAATTTATGATTTGCCCTTAAGATATTTATGAAACTATTATCTTTATTTCCCCTTTTTCTTCTCATATAATTTGATTTGTGGGAAAATTAATAAAAGAAATTACATACACAATAGCATAGCCCATAACTGCTGCATACTCAAATTGATAAATGTGAACCATACTCAGTGTGATATTTAACAGAACGAAAATATGATGGTACTAAAGTGATGTCTCTCTCTCTCTCTTTTTTTTAAATCTTCATTGACTCTTCTATTAAATGAAAGGAAATCTGAATATTATGCATCTTGACAATGGACTCATATAATGAAACAGCATTTAGCATTATTAAAATGTGAGTTATTCTTGTTATTGCTTTTTTTTTCAACACTAAAACAGTGACAGATGTACATAATATTTGCCTGATAAGTCACAGAAAATACAGTAACAGTAAATTTCTTAAAGCAATTAAGTTGTCTTTTGTTAACATTTTAATTATAGCCAAAGAAGACTTATTAATTTTATTAAATGTATTTGTTGCATATATAATTGAGATTAAGGTAAAAACTAATCTAAACAGAATCAAAATGTATTTTTACATGTAATATGCTTCTAATAATATGTATGCTTGCTTAGACAGACAACTACAAGTTCCACCTATGCACCTTGATGCAGAAATGGAAATATACTACCAGAAAACTAATCACAGAAAGGAAACTTTGAAAACTGAAAAGCCAGTCCAGTGCTTCTTTCTTTTATGCTGTAGTAGTGTCATTTCTCTGTTTTCCATGTAGAAAATAAGTATAAGAACTTTTCCCTACCCTATTGCTAAGTTGATCAATCTTATGTCATAAGATCATAAAGGTCTCAGATGCTATGGTAACAGTGGTTTATGAGCTGTTGCATAGACAAGTACTTAAATAGGTGCAATCATCTGATCCAGTAACTAATGTCTTAGAGACATGGACCTAGGCAATCACTAAAAATACTTTATAATTTGAATAAAACGAAAAATGTATTTGCTTGTAGAGCCTACGAAAATCAAAAGGAGATAGAAAAGTCTGGTACAATGATTTGCATTGTGGTCAAGAAAGTACTTGCCAAACCTTGGCATTGCATCTTCTATGATTATTACATGTTTTTCAGAAAAAAATGTTTAGAAACAAAGTTATTCTTAATTATTTTTGCTACCACTTTTTGTGATCATTAATACCAATTCTTGTGTATGAAGACTGAATACTCAGTATGTGAGCAAGATATATAATGAGCATATTTCTATGAAATTATCTTTAAAAAGCTGCAGTCTTTCTGTCATAATTCAAAGTTTCACTATTTCTTTATCCATTATAAAATAGAGGCCTCTTGTGCTTTTGGGAAGTTACACTTCTTGGATTCCTATTATTGGAGGCTCAGTGAAGCATCATGTGCCAAATATTTCTCTAAAATGAATCTTGGAGGGAAAATTCCAAGTGTGAAAGCAAAGCACCTTATTTTCTTTTAAACACTGTAGTTGTTTGAATCTATTCAGAGTTTATACCATAGCTTTGTCAAATTTTCTACATTTTATTAGAAAACTTTCTAAAGTATGTTTCTAAGCAAATAATGAGACTGTTGTGTGCATATATGTGAACATTCTAGGTAAATAGTAGCACTGAAGTCCTGTCATGTTTATCTCTGGATCTCCAAATAATCTGCCTAAAGTAGTGTTTTTCACCCACATGAAGATTTCTGGCGTAAAGAGGAAGAGAACTGAAGGGCAGGAGAGGCTTTGCTTTCTGGGACTCTATGTCTCCATGATTTATTCCAAAAAGCTCCACATGAATTTAACCAGATGAAGTGATAACATCAGGAGTTTTGCCATTGTTCAATGGGATCAAGGCTTTGCTCCAAACCACTACCCTGTAATTCAATTACACGGTGTTAGCAGCAGAAAAAACCAACCTTTTCTTCACATATGACTTGCCTACACCTTTGATTTCTACTGGTTTGTAAAATAAATGAAATATGTACGCCTGAGCATCCAGCTGTTACTGTTGGCAACCCTCCAGTAGCACAGGTTATAGCATCCCAGGGTTATAAATTAACACCATCATACTGGGAAAGTGGTTGGTTTGTTTTTGGGTTTTTTTTGGGTTTTTTTTTTTTGTTCATTACAAATTTCTGCAAGTGTGGCACAGCATAAAGTTATCTGTTTGTTCTCTCCTGGATAGCAGGACTGACCTTCAACCAAATATTTAAGAAACGCTGCAGAGCCTGACGTGTTCTACACTGCATGAGTCAATGAGAAGGAAGCATACCTCTACAGGAGGTCATCAAGAAAGTAAGACAAAGCAGCATTCTGAAAGGAACAGCAGCAGGACACAGCTCAAAATATTATCAAAGGAAGAAACCTGTTTTCTTAAAGGGCAGCAGTCTCTGTTGCAGAGGTAATGCATTTGCATTGTGACACTTTTAGAAGGTATGTGATTTTCAGTGGGGTGTCATGGCATTCAGGCAAAATGGCAAACACAAAAAGAGTTTTTACAATCTATTGTATGTTTTAAAAAACTGCCTGAATATGTGTCCACTGCTATGAAGGATTTAAGCAGTTAAAAGAGAAAAAGTTCTGCAGGTTCCTCACCTAAATAAAAAAATATTTCTTTTCCCTTTAAAGGGAAGGACTTTTTATAAGGGCATCTAATGATAGAACAAGGGGAAATGGCTTTAAAGTGGAAGAGGATAGGTTTAGATTAGATATTAGCAAGAAATTCTTCACTATGAGGGTGGTGAGACACTGGAAGAGGTTGCCCAGAGAAGTTGTGGATGCCCCCTCCCTGGAAGTGTTCAAGGCCAGGTTGGATGAGGCTTTGAGCAACCTGACCTAGTGGAAGGTGTCCCTGCTCATGGCAGGGGGTTGGAACTGGATGATCTTTAAGGTCCCTTCCAACCCCAACCATTCTATGATTCTATGAATGGACAAAGATAAGTATTAGAAGTATTGGTTGCAACTTTAACTATACACGTCGTATAGAGTGGATGAGGTAACAGCACATTACAGAAAATACTTCTTTTTAGTCTGATTTTTTGTCTGTATTTCTGAAAGGAGAATTTAGGCTCTTATGTGTAAAGGTCAGGAGCAATATTTTTCAAGAAAGATACAAGGCCAATACTATGCTGTAACAACTTTGTGATTTATGGTAGCATAGTAAGGCCTTTGAGAATTTTCAATTGACCTCACTATACTTCTCAAGTCCTACTTGAGCAAGAATATGCAGCTAAATAATGTATCTCATAGCAAATGACATCTAGTATTTCATTGTCTTCCTTTGTGCATTTTAGTGCAATTATACAGAATTTGAGACATCTGGAGTCTCCCCATGCTCCTTCAGTCTTCTGCTTTAACATTGCAGCAACAACTTCAGATAAATATCAAAATTTTGAATGAAGACATGAGTGATAGAAAAGAGAAGAGTGGAGCCAAAGGAGCAACATAATCCTCTGCACGGTCAGTGACTAGCCAGGCTTCCACTAGCTTTGCACTGGAGCGAGGGCCTCTTCAGGTCCATGTCTCTAGGGCATTAGTTGCTGGATAGAATGACTACACCTATGTAATTAGTTCTTTATGCAACAGTGCTATACCAGCTGTCAATTCTATAAGTGACTGAATGTAAGGGAAGATGTTTCTTTTGCCTGTTGTTCATGATCCTATATAACTCCACATTAGATGCATCTCTGTTATATGTCCAAGAGACTTGAGAAAATGTAGCATTATCTTTTGTTTTGTTTTGGTTTGGTTTTTTTGTAAAGCTACCTATAGATCTCATATATGCATGCATACACACAAACATTTATACACATATACTCACACACAAATAAATGCAAATTTATAATAGATTTTAAAGTGTAGATAATGCCATTAATGTTAAAGAATTCACAAAACGTTTAATTTACAGGTAAATTTTGATAATCATATACACACACAGTGTCATATAATATTGCAGTGTATTTTAAATACTGTTTGAATGCTCTGTGATTACAATACTCAAATATATAACATTAAGACTGTCTGAAGACAAAGGAATGTCAGAAGTAATACATGATCAAAATAAAAATTGCCTAAAACTAGCCTTCCAAGTAAGTAACAGTCAGGCATGGCACTAGCAAATGTCAAAACAAATAATGATTATCATGTTCAAATTCATATCTGAATGATATTATAGAGTAACTATGCCATGAACCCTGTACCTTGTCTGACTGTTGTATAATCTCTCCCCAGATTTTGCCTGATTTGTTTGCACTGCTCTAGGTTTTAATATGTAATATGATAAAATAAATGCAAACATCTAAATTTAAATGATGTGCATAGTAGTTGTCTTGTTTAAAAAAAAAAAAAACAAAACACCCTCCCCCCCAAAAAAAAACCCCACCTCCAATCTTTTAAAAATCATAGCCATGACTGGATTTATTAAAAATGCTGACAGAATTATTTCAGTTTTGGACAAACACATTGCAACTTCAAAATATTGCTAAAATTATATGATACAAACTTCTAAGCATCCTAGTTTATCAAACCTGATTTGATTGCCTTACCATCCTCTTCTGCCAAAGTGCTATAGGATTAGAAATGTAGCAATAGCAATTGCATTGGAATGATCCCACTGATCAGAGCAACAATCCAGCACTGCTGTATCCCATCTCTGATGGTGGCCAATCACAGATGCATAGTGAAATAATACAGAATATAAAGGTAGAGTAAATGCATGATCCTTTGATATTTCCTCCAAGTTTTTATTTTAAATCAATAATTTATGTTTTATTACATTATATTATCACACAGTCATATACACTAGCTTTTGATGGGTTTTCATTTATTACATCTTTAATTATTTCTTAATGCATTTTGGAACTGCTAAATGCCATGGTAAAGTTATGTAATTTTATATGTTATCTTCTCTGCTCATTTTAAATCTGTTCCTTGATAATTTAAGCACATGTCACCTAGTTCAGGTGGCTTGGTAGTGAAAGTGAATATATTTTTTTTTCCATTCAGAAATTTCATTCAGAGCCTACATAAGCCTACAGCTCTCTACCATGTTCTCTCTGAGCGATCCTTTTTTCAAGTCCATAATATATAGCTATCTATATGTTCCTATATCAAAGCCACTCAATCGTTAGGGTTAGCCTCATCACCCCTTTCTCTACCTCTAGTTATTTCTGAAAGTACTATTTCAAATCTGTACTGTAGAATTTACCCATTTTCTTTGCACATTGTTGCAGAATAACCTGGATTTCTCTAGGAAGCTGAAATTCTAACAGTGATCTTCCTTTTCTCTGTCAGTAAAGCTGATTTAAGGGATAACTAATATACTTTACATGTTGGCTTTGAAATATTGCACCAGTACCACATGATCTGTGTGATTTATTAATATTCAATTTATTGATCTGTTTTTGAAAATGATCTATTAACATGTCTAACTGAAATGATTCCTCAGATTTATCCCCTATTAAGAAAGGCTGTGGTATCAGCTCTCCTTAGGCTTCTCCTGCTATGAACATCAAAGCATTGGGATGCTCAAATTTTCTTTGATGGCTTTTTCTTGTCACAGCATCCTTCTTGTGCCTACAGGATCTATTGACCCTGAATTGTAGACTTTTGGCACAGGATGGCACAAAGGCTATACACCTGTTTGCCAGATCCCATGCTTATGATAACTCTGTAAAATTAGTCATAGTTTTGAGGTATTTACTTTCCTCAAATCTTTTCTTTGTCTTGAATCATTAACTGTTTCACATTTATGTTATGAAAAGTAATGCTTCTCCTGCTCTGATTTACTCCTAACTTCCATGTATTTAATGTGTTTTTGCTGTAAGAGCCTCCTGTTCTGTTTCATTTAATTATGGTACATCCTATAAATAAGATGGCCCTTTCTTCAGAGACAGGTGCTTTTAGATGTGCTTTTGGTGTGATGTTGTTTTTATTCTGATTGGCTACTGCAGTGTCTTCAGCTAATTTCCATGCTATGTTTTACCCTTTCAGCTGCTGTTTTTAATTTCCTTTTTTTACTAGCTTCACATTTTTATATACCACTGCTAATTGAAGGTAAGCAATATTATTATGAATATATTATTAATACTGTACCTATTTTTTTCTATAAGGATATAGGTCACTGTTACAAAGTCACTATTTGATTGAGGTATTTTAAACGAAATCCTGCAGTACTACTAATAAGGAAAAATACTAAATCAGTATTTTTATTTTCTCTTTTTGTGAGGTTTGCAATGCGTACTTTGGGTAGCAGTCATATATGATATCAAAAATCTATACTTTCCATTATATACCATCTGACATTTATCCACAGTGGATTATGTTCTCATTTATGGCTTTATTGACCACTCTTGGAACAAGATATCTATTAATCAGCTTAATTGAGCCTTTCTTCTGACCTAAAAATAGATCAATCAAACTTCTGATCTTATTTACACATTTAAAGTAAACTGTACTTACTATTAAGATTAATACCAAAATTACTTCAAGATTCTTAATTTCAAAAGGGCCATGGGAAATTTAGTCCACAGATAAGGAATGGAAAGAAAGTAATATTTAAACTGGGACGGAAGCAAAGTCTTCCATAAGCTGACATAAAGAGATATTTAAAGGTCAAAGCAAATTTCTCCAAAGAGCAGATATAGAGACAGTCCATAGAGGAACTGTGGGGCTCTAGAAGAGTGAAATAAAATTGCCTACAGAGAATAACAGAGAATATTGTATAAAACATAATGATTACTGAGTTATACAAAACCCAAACCATAACTCTCAAATGCCCCCCAGCCAAAAAAATCTACATGATAGCAGATTGCTTTTATGTGGAGAAAGAAGAGCTGGAAATTGTGCTTTAATTTAGACTTTTATCACTCAGTTCAGGTGGATTTTATAATTTTATGTAACACAGTTTCAAGATAAATGGAAGAAATAAGCATTTTTCCAAATGTCTAAGTGTGGTGGGCAAAACTCTTAATGCTACAGGTAGAGAAAGGTCTTCAGTATCTAATCCTTGTAGTCCAGATCTCTCAAGACAGTGCAAGAAAAAGATGTTCCTGTAGCTGTTCAGATAACATAGCCTCCCACTCTGGCCCACAATCCTAGAATGAATAGTTGAAGTCTGGGGAACAGAATGGCATAACTGAATGGGGAAGAAATAGAAATTGTGTTGTGTCATTCTGATTTACTACACAGCATAAATGCGTGTTTTATATGAAAAAAAAACCCAAACAAAACAACCTTTCTGTGAGAACTCTGCAGAAGTGAAGTGGTTATTTTGAGGGTGTTTTTTCATGTTGATGTACTTCTACCTCAGAACACTCTTGATGCCATGCTAAGATAATGTTACTACTTAACAACATATACATACCATAATCTCTTCCCTAAGAATACAAGCAGGCTGGGTTCACCAAGAGAAGTGATCTCCAAACAAAGCTGGCATCAGATCTTACAGCTTCTGTATATACTAGTCAGCCTTAGTCATTGAGGACTACTCAAGTGTTTACAGTGAATTACAAAGAATTTAAAGGATCACTGTGAGAGTGAAAAAACAAATTTTATCTTCTGAAATGCTGACAATCTCTTAATATAGAAAGACTAGTATGGGTGGTTTATGATCCATATCAAAGAAAGATTTTGGTGTTGCTGATATTTTAGTACAGCTGCATAACAAGACACAGTCAGAAGAATAAAACTACATGGCTGAGATTCAAATATGCTCATAAAGCACAATGTTTGGATGCTCAGTGAGCTTTGTAGCCCCAATAACTCTCACTTGTGTCACATCAGAAGCCTTAGGCACTCTTGTCCAATGATGGCATCTTGTTAGCAAGCAGCAGACCCCAGCAGAAACAAAAGCTTAGGGCATCTCTGCCAAACTGTCCATGAACTCCAGTTTCCCTAGAATTCTGCCTAACAAGAGACTTGGTTGCTAATTTGATTTCTAGAAGAGCAAAACCCTGGCAAATTAAAAGCAGGAAACACTCCCAAGAGATTTGCTGCAAAGCAGAATAAATAACTGCTTTAAATTAATCATATGCCATTAATTTAACATAATAGCAAAAGTAGGATTTTTTTTCTTAGTTTATGAGTGAAGTTGTCTTGTTTGAAAATATCCATTATTGAGAGCATTGATAGTAAAGATGGTTTATAGAAAAGTCTTGATTATATCAGTCCTTGATGCAAAAGTTGCCATTTAAACAGTATTATAGATGTCAGAGGACAACCAAGTCATCATTTCCTTACTTGAAAATTGCTTCAGAGTTCACAAGATAAATTAATTTGGAAAACAGCAGGAAGATTTTCATACTTAACATAGTTACCACACAATTATGAGAAATACTTCTCACATGTATGCCTTATAGTCTAGTGAAATAATTGCTCAAACACCTAGGTTCAAGATCAAACCAGCTAAGCATGTGCAATGTATAGTTCGCCATTGTTTTCCCATTACAAGTTTCACAAGACTTTGTAACGAGAGCTCACTGCAGTAGAAGAAATTAAACAGGTGACAACTGGAACAGATAGGTCTTTTTTAAGTTTTAACATACAGAAGGATTTGAAAATCCAAAATGTCTGGACCTATTTTGCAGGATCAGAGCTAAGGCAAAGATTCTCCATAATTCTCAAAATAGTAACATTCCCTACAAATATAAAAATACAGAAGAAATAAGGGCTTCCAACTATAAAGCTAGATAGAATGAAACATTTCTCTTAGCACTGGCATGCTATGCGCTTACTCATTCTCCATGCATTTATTCTCCACTATCTACTGCTTTCCTCCATGATTTCTGTCACTCTTCCATAAGCAAAATAAAACATATGTGTCAATTTTTGTACAGAAATCTCTGCTTTCTGTGCTCAGCAACATTCATTGTTTTACCTTTTTTTAAAAATAAAAAACTTTCTTTATGTTAAAGCCAAGCTAAAGCCTGAATTGTAGAAATTAGTCCTCCCTTGATTTTTACAAATGGTTTGTGTATTAATCCTTACTTACCTTAGCAGTGCCACTATAGTGTAATGCTTAATTTACATTAATAAGCCAAATGACTCCATTTGGTTCCTGTTGCAGGACTAAAAGCCAAATATGTATCTTTAATCACATACCTGATGAGTTCATTTGGCATTCAGTCCTGCAACAGGAACCAGATGAAGTCACTGATATTATTAATGCAAGTTAAACATGTAACTATTTTCTGGACTAACAGTCAATTGTACTTAACTGTTCCTGGCAGTCAGTAGAGATAGCTGAAGATAATTGAGATTATTCTATAATTTCTAACAATCATGGAAGCAAAACACAAGTTCCCTCCTTGGAGGCTGTTTAGGATTTGGTTTTGTTCTAAAATGGAAACGATACAGAGTAGGTTACAGCCTACAGAGATGCATGCTAAGAGTAACACTTAAAAGTATAACTTGCTGATACTTGTGTAAAAATCATGGTGATATTCTCCTGTCATAGAGGGTGCTCAACTGCTATAAACACTAGCATTATTTCTATGTTCTCAATTATTAAAATGTCTATTTACTAGCTAGAAATAAATAGTGAGTTTTCTGTGGAAGGAGGTCAACACTGGAGTCCCACTGGAATCTCTGTTTGAACCCATGTTGATTGATGTATTCTTAAATACCCGGGAAAGGGAGTTGAATAAGTAAGTAAATGGTTTGCTGTTAAACCAAAATTACAAGAGTGTATTAAAGAAAAGGACCAACTGTGAGTAATTATAAAGGGACAAAAAAACCCATTGAGTGACTGGGTGATAGTATGAATAGTATGAAAGCAGATATAATAGGAATAAAAGGAAAATATTTTGAACTTTATGTATGCAGTGATGAGTTCTGAGCTGATTGTTATTATTCAGGGATGAGATTATGGGACTGCAGCAGATAAAGCTATCCACATTACAGCACATGTTTTTGAAGAAAGCAGCATTTCAATGTACAGTGCCCCAAAAAAGCAAAGAATGTAAAAAGAAGAGCAAATAGAAAAAGTCATTCTGCCACTTTCTAAAATTATGACACCGCTTTCTTTTGAAAACTTTGCATGGTGCTCTGGTTCATGGTCTCAAAGAGGATATAGTGGACCTCTATGGCAAGGTATGACAAGGATACAACAGGATTTAGGGTTTGATTGGGCATTTGGTCTTGCACATTGTTGCTGGTTTCACAGACTAGCAGACCTCTGTCAGCAAGGTGAATGCCTGGGGGAAAGGATATCCCATTTGGCTCAAATGTCTAGTCTATTTGCAGATCTACGCGGGTTGGAGAAGCCTGTGTGTAAGACAAAATGCCCATCTGGGGCTGATGTCAGACAATCAGGGTGACTGTGTGTCCTAGTACTGAATTGTCATTTTCTGTCTCAGTGCTCCTCCAGCTCTTCCAGGTTCATTGTTGGTGATGATTTGCTCATGTCCCTACATAGGTTATCACAATGTGATACAGGGAAACACTCCTTATGAATGATGTAGGTATCACACTGCTTAATTAGTGATATATATCAACCTCTCAGCCATCTTTTCCCAGTTACGTTTTCTGTGTTTAAGTGCTGCTCTAGATGACAGTGGAACTATCCTGACACCTGGTCAGCAGTTAATAACAGACTAAAAATGCTTTTATAACACTGTATATATCTAGTTGCAGTAACATTAATCTTTTTCATGTAAATTGGCACTCTTTCTTCTGAAACTTGTATTCACATAGTTAAGCAGAATAATTTTTCATTCTTGATGTAGAAATAATTTTGAGGTCTGGAAAGGTCAAACTGCTCATGTTCTGTACTATTTCTACAGATTAAATGGCAAAAAACCCCACCAAAACAACAACAAAACCAACACAAAAAATCCCCAACGAAAACAATTACAAAACTTGGAAATTCACAACAGGAAAATGCTGGCTGTGAAGAACTTGACCATGGGAAAGAGCTAGGTAAGGAACAGAGGAGAAATACGTTTCCTGTCCTCAGGCATTTGTGCCTTTCTTCAGCAAGAAAGAAGGATAGAAGGTAGTTCTCACAGTTTAGAAACTTCATGCAATATACGCTGTTAGAACAGTAAAAAACACAATGAGGATCCTTAGGATAAGAGTAGATAATCAAAAGATCTAATACCAAGGGCTAGCTAGTTATCACTTAATAAATGACAATGGAGGCTTCCTTTACCTCCTTCAGCTTTGAGATGAATTGGGCTAATGGCTAGTTTTTAAAAATCTGGATTTTGATCGTTTCCTCTGTTAGGCTGAATCTGATGGGGAAACTACTTTTTTTTTTTTTTTTTGGCAAGCAAAAATGCATCAGTTAAACATAAATCATAATGTACTCTGTAGATGTGGGAAATGATCATGGGCATGGACCAGCTCATGCCTTTGACCAGGTCCTAGAACCTATCAGATGGTGGGCATTAGTCTACAGATGAATAGCTGTCAGACTGGGAGCAGTGGGATTTTTAGATATGCATAATCCTGTTTATGTTGGTCATTACAGTACAAGAGCAAAGCAGTAGGAGTTGATGGTGTCTAATCCTTCATATACTCTTCTTGATAATCATTATCCACCAGAGGGAGCTGCTCTAGAAATATTTAAAAATATTTTTATTGTGAATTTTGACTTCAAGATATACTTCTTCCTCACCTTTAGCATAAAGGAATAGAGATATTTTAGAAGTGCGTGTACTGAAGTAAAAGATCAATCTTTATAACCATGTGTCATTCTTTTATCCTTCTTATAAACAACTTTCAATTCTGGGGTTCATGAAAAAAGCCAGTGTTGTACGCTCTGTGCCAGTCTGAATGCATAGTTATTAAGATATGACATTAATGGAAATTACCTCTACCAGTAAGATGGAGTAAGCTTGCTTCTGAAGCCTATCTGGTCTTTACCAGTTTTATATTTCAGATGTTCCCTTAGGCACATCAGTGCTCTGGTACATAAAGTTAGGAATTGAACTTCAAACTTGTTCAAAATTTGTTGAGTCAGTGACTTCTGAATACTACATAATTTTTTTCTAAATGCCAGATTGGACTGTGTAAAAGTGATTGAATTGTTCAGTATTGGACTTGCTTGATCTCTTATTCTACTAGTGTGGTATCTCCCTTTTGCCTTTCTTTGTTTCCTAGTGCTCTGAAAGAATCCATCCAGGTAATGGATAATTTTTATTATATTAGATCTTGCTTATAGGAATAATCCTGTCAATCCTGAAAATTAGATACACGTATCATCATATATTAAAGTGTTCATATCTACACCAAATGTTTCCCAAATCAATACTTTTAACAGCAAATTACACAGCAATTCAGGACAAGTCTACAGTTTTTAAATTCCAACTATTTATCTTGGTCATCTTTTGGATTATTTTTCTGGATATGTGCAAATGAATAGGTGGTTTTAATACTAAATTAAAACCAGCTAGGAGTGTTTGGTTTTGCTTGTTTTTTCACTGAGAGTAAATACAATAACATTTAAAGTAATTTAAGATGAGTTTTTACTTCATACTGGTAGTGGACTGCATATATATAGGGACAGAAAGGAATAGTCCTTAGAAAATATTGCTATCTATATAAATTTTAAAGTTCCATATATGTAAAACAAAAAGAGAGTAGCTGGATGCATTTTACAGTATCTAATTTATCTGTATCCCTTGCAAAGAAATATAATTATCTACCTCTCAAGCACTCTGAGAAAGGACAAACACCAAAATACTTTGAGAGAAATACCTTAACAGCCAGGGACTAAATTTCTTTGCTTGAACGCTGTAGTATCCCATTTTCTGGAGTTATATAAATGGTAATATACCCTAAATGTTCAGATGCTTTGTTATCTACAGAAAATCAATATTGTTTCTGCAAGCAGCTGTTGAGTCTGACCAATCACTCGTCCATATTCTGCCCCAAAGTCTGTGGATGTTTTTTTAACAAAGAAGAACTTTTGTATCAAACAGATTATAAGCAATTTATTGAGATTAAGTTTGAGGCAGATTTCTGATTCAACTTGCCAGTTGCATCTTTTTGGAAAGCTACAGGTAGCTGCAGCAAGATGCATTTACAACTTCCAATAAGCTTAAATCTAAATGATCAGCAGCATGCCTGAGGCTGTAGTGAAAAACTAGGGCAGATTCACTGCCTTAGAAGCCAATAAAGGCAAGTTTGCTACATGCTACAGCTACTGGCAAGGGAGAGCATCCATTCAGCACCTGCTATATTTCAAGCTCCATTGAGCTGCTTCTGGGCAGCTCATCTGATAGCCCTGAAGGAGAGTTTAAATTTCAGTGAAGTCCAAAGAAAAATCAAACAAATGTTTTGTGCCTCAGAGCACAAGATAGAAAGAAATTTTATATGTTGCATAAAGTAGTAACTAACATACATTTGTATATGATTTACATAATTTTATAGCTTAGTCTCTTATTTAACTGACAAAGGGAATGCCAGTAAACCTGACACCACAGTTTCTTTTTTCCAGTTCTAGCAGTAAAAAGAAGCACTTTATGTACACCATGATGTGATGTGGTCTTTTCTGTGATGGTTCCTAAAAGTCACAGTCAGGTCTGGATACTGGTCTTAACACATAAATTTATAATAGGAAATTTATAATAAGGAACAGGTATTATTATTTCCACTATTGTAATTTCCACTTTTATTTATTTTCTGCCTTGATTTGTGTATAAATTCTTGGTACAGCTTCCACATTGGGAAAGAGCATCAAAACATGAGCTTTGAAGTTCAAAATATATTAAATGCAGGTGATCCATTAGATTCCCCCATCATCATTGCTTTCTTAAATTTGGACTGGTTGTCTGCTTCACACCAGATTATCAGCAAAGTATTTCATTGCTGCCTTAGGCTTTTTTACCAAGAATTATCCTTTAATTAAATTTCAACATTATCAGTTCACGACATGGTATTTTTCCAGACAGAAATGTCATGTTTTAGATGCAAACTGTGGTTTTAAAAATATTGTTATTATTTGTTTTCCTTCCTTTTTCTATATTCAACAGCATAGATAAAACTGCAAGAAAATAAACTTTTTTTTCTTAATTCCAACTGATCAAACTAGAGGGACTGCTAAGGCACATAGTACAGAAAGGTAAGGAAAAGGAAACTTCATTTTTCAATTAATTTATTCTTCATAGAGATAACTTCTTCTGAAGTGTGATTAGAACTGAAGAAAGGAAAAGCATTGCAAGGAACTAAAAATTTCTGGAGAGAAGCTTCCCAGTTGATATGGAGGAAGGATTTTAAATGTCTTCTCCAATTTGGAGTTTCTCTCCAAAGAATCCCTCTGTTACTTCAGGTTTGAGAAAACTAAGAGAAACCAGGAACATCGACATTTTAAAATAAGTTATTTTCTTTTCCCAGCACAAAGAAATGCTATAACTGCTTCATAGAGGTATAAAGGCAAAAAGGAACATTCTGAGACTGCAGCTACTTACTCAGTATATTCTCATAGGGAAATTACAAAGCGATTAACAACATGAAGCAGACCCAGGGCATACAGCCAGGGATTTGTCTCCTCTGGTAAGCAAGACTTGAGAAGAAGCTATTGCAATGGTATTATTCAAAGTTTCACTGAATGCAGGTATTATTGGAGCATTTAGCCTAACCTCTCTAGTTACCAAGATGCTCTGTACTGAATCCCAAAATATTCCTGGATAAAGCATGTCTTCCAGAAAAGCATCAGGGGAGTCCACCCATCCTATTAATAAGGCACTACAATAGTTAATCCCACTCATCGTTGAAAATGCATACATTTTCTCTTAGGAGTTTGTGTGATTTTCGACCTTTCAATGCCTGTTTCTTAATCTTGTCTTTTTTAAGTGTCATGCAGTGTTCTCCCTGTAAAGGTACTTCTGCACTACTCAAATCACCACTACTGGTGGTGGTAAAGGTAAAAAAGCAGCTTGCAAGGTCTCTCACTATAAGGAGCTACTTTGCCATGTCCATCAGAAGATTAATGTAATTACCCACAAACACATTTGACCTGGCAATGCTTCAATCTTCTAGCTTTCTGTAGGCCCATTCTACCATGCATTTCCCACAATGTCTTTAACTTCCTTTATCAGATTTCTATATCCCATAAGCTTTAAGTTTATATTGATTGATTTTCTATTTCCTTCTTGCTGTTTTTTTTTTAATACTTTTAAGTGTTGTCCTCACATTGCCCTGAAACAAAATGCATTTTTAGGTGTAATTCTTATCTTGATAACATAATTGTTACCTCATAATTCTTGCTCTCTATCAGCTATTTCATTTCTAAAAAAAATCCAAATTCTTTTTGACATTTTTCTCTTTAAATGTTGTTTTCTAACCTATTTTGCTATGATAGCCTTCATTTTGGGGAAAATCACTGTTTTGGAAATTTATGTACCAACACAGTTCTTGGCAGCTGGGACTATGGTTTTCTCCCTTATAGAGGAACCAGTGGGCAGCTCCATTATTGCTACTGGTCTGTAGGTTCTGAAATAATGTCCAGTTTTGCTATTGATTGATCTCTATTCAACATAATTACATCCAAATTAGATTAGAATTGCAATGAAAAGCAGTGTATTCTGAACCTAGAAGTTATACTCTTCATTTAGCATTCCTATTATTCTACTGTTCTTACATGCTTTAATCAAACTGTATTGCCCAAAATCTAGGTTTTCTTTGTGCATGTCAGAAAAATAGTTAAGAATTGCCTTGGTAATATTTTGTTTTAAATAAATGTTTTCAAATATTTGTATAATCTTTCTTAATTATCATGGCTTCCTAAATGTGTTTTTAAAAATGTATTTATTACAGTATTTGTCTAGCAAAGACTGACTCTCTCTTCATCTTTTTTCTTCTATCTATTTTTTTTTTTCCTTCTTGGCAAGAAGCTTATTGTTGACTTTTAAAAGTTACAATAATCTAACTTGTTCTGCCAGGTTTCAGGCAATTCCTTTGCTCTTCTCATGAGTCATAATAATTCTTTTCCTTAGCAAAACAACTGGCATTGGTTATATAAGCAGTTTTATATTCCTTGTCAGCTCAGCTGAACTTTTCTGCAATATGCTGAGTAGGAGTTTGCATGACAGTTGTCATCTCAGCACCCTTTTCTCCCTGTTGATGATGCAACAGCCTCCTTGATGTCCAGCTAGTCTCTGAGATCATTATCTCATTATCACTTTCACTGAAGATGCAGCCTGTTCTCCTTGCCTAGCTTCCTCCCTTGTGGGGATATTGTACACTATTCTGCAAAACCAAACCTTTCACTTTGCACCAGCTATGCAAATATTAGTAGGTCTGCAGCACTCAAACTCTGCTGCAAGAACAGTTCTAGAACTTTGTTAATACCCTGTAATCTTCTGTTATTGAAATAGGTCTCTGACAGCAAAGTATGTCATTAGACACAGATTGTAATTTTATAATTCCGTGAAGTTTACAGTTGCATTTTGACTTTTGCTCCAGGTAATTGGCACAGTATCTTGCACCTAGTACTGAGAGCCTTCACTCGCACCTTAGCTGTAGTGATGCTTCCAGCTCTTTTTCTCCAGTCTCTGAAATACTGTGTAAGTAGGTACATCTCTTAACTGAAGAGCATACAAATTAGAAAGGTATGTTTTAGTTCAAACAGTACTTCTCAGGATTCATTCTTACTTCAGAGTTTACTTAACCTCTAACACTAAGACAATCGGAAATTCACTACTAACTCACAATGTATATTTCAATAGCCATGTTTCCCTCATGTTGAAATAAATGGAGGTGGATTGAGTATGACAGGCCAACAGCTACTTATGAAAATGTACTCTGCTAGTATTCTGTATCTACTTCTGAACAGGAAGTACTCCTTCCCAAATGAATACAGGATAGGGATGCCTGTTGCAAATACAAACTAAAATTTGATAGTCGCCCTAACTGCTAATATACTGAATGACTCTCATACATGTAAGTGAACATTTAACACATTTTTGGAGCTCATTTGCTTTTATAAGTATTTTTAAAGGGCACAGCGCTGAAAATTATATCTCCAGAAATTTGCAGAAGTGACATCTTGTTACCGCTCTTAAATGAGGAAGAAAATTTATTCCTAGTGTGTTGGTTACCAGTGAAGACACTGAAGGAACCTGGGAGGATGCTGCTAATTCTTTACATCAGCCAGGCAAAACTCGGGCAAAGTCAAAGGAATCTTCTCCAGCCATAACTAGGAACTGAAACCTGGGCTCCTCAACTCAAAGAGTGCTCTTTGCTTGCTTTAGAACAAGATAAGACCCACTGTAACTAGATATAAACAAGTTGTTCTGATAACATGATTTTTAGAATGTTGCAAAGTGAAGGTTCACAAACCCATAAAATTGTACTGCCACACACAACAAGGAGCCCCCTCTCTCATATATCTCTTAATTAGTTTAGGAGACTGCCATCCTATGCTTACATCAAATAGGTTGGACTGTCTGTGACACTCAGTGGTTCATCCAGAGGAATAACTTGGCCTTTGAACTCTGCTTCCACAATTTCACAAGCAAAGTAGTAAAGTGGTAGGGGATTTTTCTTTTGGGTATCCCCAGTGTGACAAGAAGAGATGCATCAGGAAGCACCTATTCTCCTTCTAAGAGTAACCTAGCCTGACAGGACATGGGGAGCAGCATCAAGCTGCACTCACAACTTCAGTTTTGATTTTATTTTTTTTTTAACTGAAAAAGCAGTACATAGCTGGTGCAAAATAACCTAGAATTACTCTTATTTTATATAATAATTTTTTACTCATATTGTTTTAATATATATCTGAACACTAAAATTTATAATGCTTAAAAATAACAATTTTAAAGTGCAAAACAGCTTTCAGTTTTGGAAATGAGGTTAAGGCTTTACTAAAAACTGATGTATACAGTGCTTTCTATTTTAAAATATGTTTGTGAATAGGGGAGAATAGTCTTTGCTTTATGAAGCCAATTTTGGAATGATACTTTAACAAATGAGTGATTTATGCACTTCATGTCAGTTAAGATGCTTTACAGTGATATTTTCATTGGCATATAAAAGTATTTATCTAAAATCAAAGATGCTGACTGTCTCCAGGACACTTGATTATAGTCTGAAATCTTTGTGGAATGGCTTTGTTTGTATGATTTCCTTTCTGAAATGCGAATTTCCCTCTTCCTGTGGTATACCTATGATATAATCTACATTCAGCAGCAATGAAATTTAATGACTGGCACTCTACATGAACAACTACCTATTTCAGGTAATGAAACAGACTTCTTGAAACACTTCTTCAATTGCAGCAAGGTCAAAGAAATCACTGTTACGTAGGGTATGCCGGAACAAAGCATTCCTGTAGGAAGCTGGATGCTCTCACACTTAAATGACGTTTCTGATTCTCTCTCAGCAGTAAGTGTAAAGCTCATGCTTTTGGCTCCACCATGGAGCTACCAATTGTAACTGCAACTGCACTGTTGACACTCATACAATTTGAATCTCAAACTTAAATGTCTTTATATTACTATCTTTGGCCTATCTATTTATAGTATAACTTCAGACAGTCATAAGATGTTTTAAAAGCACATGATGTTTTTTCAAGAAACAGAAATATTAGAAAAATTGCTAAGCTATCAAAAGTAATAATTATAGTTTGTAAGTGAATGCATTTTTGAGACTTAATTTAGAAATACAAACATGAAGAAAAAATTCTTTCAAAGTCTCAGTGAAGAGCTGTTTTAGTGCATTCCTGTTCATCAAACAACTAACTTTTCATCTAACTTTTTGAAGTTCTTTAACTTCATAATAATTTTTCTATGCTTATGAGCTTTTGGTAGTCATAAAACTTTGCTTTCTTATTGAACCACCTCAGTACATATCTCAGAACTGCAGAACTTTGGTCTGCTTTGGTGAAGCTTTTCAATGTTCTTTCCTTCTTGAAAACTATTGGACCAAATCTATGGACCAAAACTATTCAAGTGTGTTAGTAATACTGGAAATTATCTTCTGGGTTATGCAGCTTGCTCCCTTCAAAAATAAGCAAGCAAACAGACAAAAAAAAATTAAGATCTATTTCATCTTCCATTTTTGGACCTTTGCTCTGAATCAGCTGGAGAAGAAATAGTAGGCTTGTGTGACTCAGTACATAGTGGGTGACCCAATACATAGAAGCAGCTTTATTGCTTTCCTTAAAAGGCATTCTGACCCAGTTTCAGCTTGGTTTCAATAAGGTTTCACTTGGCCAGAAACAATATTTATCTTTCAATACTTTGCCTGCTTCATCTTCTCTTCCTTTAGCAGCTGACTTGTCAAAGAGACTAAGCCATTAGCAGTTTGAATTGTAAGCATTTTCAAAAGGATCCAGTTTTGAAACACTAATTCTTGAAAGAACTAGGTGATTAGAAAACTAAGTAACACAGTGCTCCTGAACCTTGAGTAGGAGGGCAAAGCACAACTTTAGGACTTCTAGACTTCGTCATAACATTCATTAAGAAAGCAGAGAGAAGTAGCATTAGTCAAACAGATTAAACAAGTCAGTCAAGCCTCTCAGGCTGGAAGGGACCCCTGGATCTGTCAAGCAAGGTCTCTGCTATTTCAAATAGCCACATTGTATTTTCCTAATCATAAAGTTAATAAGATTCTTTTAAAACAAATTAAGTTGTTTTCTCCTAATACATGATGAAATTTTAGTCTACAAGCTAAAATTTCATTCCCCCCACCTTTTTTTTTTTTTGACATTTTACATATGATTTTGTCCCACACTATACTAAACTGTTTCACTTTTATTATTCTAGCCCTCAAGGTCATCTATCTCTTCCTCTCTAACATTCTAATCTTCTCCTTTATTGCTGATGACTCTCAAAATGTCATTAGCATATACCTACTTTTGTGCCAAGATCACTAATGTAATATTCAACAGCATTTTTCCCCAAGACTGATGCTTGACCAGCCTCTACAAGAGCTGAATTTTACAGTGAAGATAGATTTATTAAAAAAAAGGAACATATATCTAAATTATAATCTGAAATAGTGCATACCCTCTAAAGACATAAGCATATTTCTCAGTCAACTTGATTGAGTACAGTCAGAAGTTCAAGAATGGAGCTGAAGGAAAAACAAAATACCAAATAACTCATGCCAATAACAAAAAGTGCTTCTAAATACAGGTCTGTATGAAGATGGCATCCCTTTCCTTTTATAATAATATTTAATATGGGATATGGGTTACCTTTTTTCTCTGAACAGAACCTCAAGAGTCCAGAGGAAATTTTTCAGACTGAAATTTGAATTAGGAATGATGTTCCGACTGACATGAGGCTGACCAAAAACTGACGTAGTGCTGCACTATTAATCAATGAAACTAGGTAAACTTGGCTGAGGCCCTTCTTGAGAACTTCTTCCCATTGTCTTCTGCACTGACAAAATAAATCTATTACCAAACAGATAGGTGCAGTCTTTCTGAAAATCAGGCAGTATAGATGTGCCTCCATAACTGTATTTATGCAATTATGTTCACTAAACCTACCATGAAAACCACTCATAGTAGTAAAAGCATGTTTTCTTCATGCTGCTTGTAAGCATCTCCTCAAAACATGCTTCCCTGCTATGATTTTAGGATACTTTTCAAGAAGGTGTTCAAACAAGTATGCTTAAGCAGCTTTTTAAGTGCAGATGCCTAAACATGGTCAATAGCTGTGTATTAAAAGCTGTTGGAACCCCAGCTAAGCAAAGGCTAACGCAAAATACAGAATAATCTTTCTTGTAAAAGCATGGGGTGTTGGTTGCAAAATAGATTTGTGTTCATAGTGAAGATGGGCCCTTAGTTGCAGTGATCCAAGTCAGCAATTATATGATAACAGATATAAGCAGGGTGGTTGACTCACACACAATGGCAGTTCCATCATCACTCAAAACCAGACATAAGCAGTGCTCAGAAAACTCTATAAATGCTGTGGGGTTTTTTTCCCCCTTTTTCATCAATAAAGTTTGTGCCTCTTCACAAGATATAAGAGTATATGTCATTGTTATTCATGGAAACTGTCAGGCTTTTTAACTCCATTGGGAAACATGAAGAGTGAATGACAGATGGGAACCACTATATTGGCAAGGAAGTTCTCTGCTAGCAAAATCCTGTGGTATGAGACCTGAAAGAAAGAAGAGATGACAATTTAACTTGTTATAAAAACGACTCATAAATGTCATCTGAAAAGAGGCGTTTCATTGTGAAATAGCATGAGATGCCCTTATATTTTAAGTCCTATGTATTTAGGCTGATACTGTCTTCACTCCTGCCCTTAGAGGATGAATGGTCTTGAAAAGCTTAAAACATAAATTAGGCTTAATACTGCTAATGCCAACCAGCTGCTCTGGTGGCTTCCCAAAGTCTGGAAAGCATTTAAATCAGGTGTGATAGCTTGAGAACATGAACTTTAAGATTTTATAAGAAACTTTGAAATCTATATCTATTGCTGAGGCATTCAAACCCCAGTGACTCTTGATAAGGGCTTTGAACGATACGTTTTCACATGTCCATTGTCCGTTCTTTGGGTTGGGGACCTGTGTAAGAGTAATTAGCTCTAGTATTATACATCTACATTGACAATGTGCCAGTGTCCTCAATGCAAGGTCATTTAAAGCATGGGAAGGACATAAGGGAAAAACACTGCTCAATTAAGTATGTGTGCGTGGGAATACAGGCGGGCAGGGAAGGCGGCTGATGGCCCTTCTGATGGCCAAAAGGAAAACTGAAAAATAAAATTAATTTTGTGCTAAGCAAAAGCCCTTATGTACATTGAAATGGAGCACTTTCTTTGAATTTTGTTTAAAAAGGTCTTACAGATTTTTGCTATTACAAATTTTAAGTTATGCTACAGTGATCATGTTTTGGTTTTGTTTGGGTTTTTTGTGGGTTTTTTGTTGTTGTTGTTATTGTTTAGTTTTTAACCAACCCATTTGTTTCCATATCAGTGCAAATTCTGATTTTTTTTCATTGAGTAGAATCTATAATCACAACAGAGAGCTTTTTCATATTTTTTTTTTCTCCTTCCTCTAGTGTATACAAAATTGCAGATGCATGTACATGGAAAAAGTTCTAGAGAATTTGGGATTTACTACTTGACAGACTGCATTAATCACTTTGTAAAGAGCTCTTAACATTAGCTGTTCTTAAATCTACCATTAAATTCAGTCATGAAAGTTTTTGAAAATCTATTTGACTCTATTCTTAGCTATTTTTTATCCTTGAACAAGGAATGATTTTTTTATATATTGTATTAAGTGACTAAAATTGTCTCCCTAATGTGTGGAAGGCCCTCTCTATCCTAGTTATAAATAATGTGTCCTCTAAATAATTAGAGGAAAAAAATTCTAAGCTACATTTGCTAAGATTAGGCATTGTCATGGAACAATGTTTCTGTTTCAGAATGTTAGCTTTTTTTTAAAAAAAAAAAAAGTTTGCCAAGCCACATGAATGAGTACTCTTTTATTGCCTGTAGCCTGATTCACCTCACATTTACTCAGCATTGCTGTAGCTAAAATGAAGCTGTTCTTCTTCTCACTTAAAGGAAAAGCTTCAAGCCAGATACATGTGTGCAAGAGCTCTAACTCTGAAGTTAAAGGACAGGACAGAATTCTTATTGATTCACATTACAGCAGCAGAGGATGTTATTGGCTTTCCCCACGTACATTTCAGTGTTATCTAAGGACTATCGGCTCTCAAGTTAAGTTACTGCAGTTCTGGTGCCTGATTCTACTTCTGACTATTTGCAGGCAAAACAAGATTTAGAAACATACAGTAAACTGGGTATTTCAAAACAATGGATTTGTGGATATTTTAACACCAGGAATTGACACCTCTCACAAATGTTCACAAAAGGGATAAGCATATGCTCATAGAGATGTTCACACATTTGTTCAAATTGTCCCTGCCCTCAGTTTACTGAGAGTTATTATCTTGTCTTTTATTCAGGGTACGGTGAGAAACAAAACAAAACAAAACAAAAACCACAATAAAAACCAAACCAAATTAAAAAACCCTCAGCTTATTTACATTCAGAGACACTTTGATGTAACTTTTTTTTTACATCTCATGGCCATTAATACTTTATTTTCTCACCTTTGTGCTAACATGAAACTCGTTGAAATTACAGGGTTTAGTTCAAAATTTTCAATAAGCTTTTGATGAAACTGGTTAGTTTTATCTTTATTTCCTTCATAATACTCGGTGATGTCTGTATTTGTTATGTTTGATCCTTTAATGTATTCTGAGTCCTACTACTGTTCAATATCCTATGAGTCTGAACGAAGTCTGAGACTGAAAAGACAGCTTGTGATGTCTGAATTGTAATAGCCAAAAAAATCTTCCATTTCTCATGATCACTGTTTTGAAATGTGGATAACAACTCACATGGAAAATACTAAATAGGTGGTTAGTAAGACTGTACAGCAACCTGACAGTAACTATTGGTTATTTAATAAGCATTTTTCTGAGTGTCTATCTAATCCTTTATGTTTTACTTTTGGTTGCCTTATCTCTAGTCTTCAAAATTTGCATGTGAAATAAGATAATCATTAAAAGGCAGAAAAAACTCTTACTAATACTCTTTAGAAAAAATACTTTCTAATATAAAGTATTTATCTTGAGCCTTATTTCTTTCCGCATTTATTTTCTTTCTTGAATACGGTGGAATCAATATTGCAAATCACATTCACACAGCTCATCAGAAATCACTGGATTTGGTGATTACAATTTTAAATAAAATAAATTGACATTTTCTCCTTAATGATGGAGCAATACATAGTCATTAGAATACAGGTTATGTAATTGCTGAGTTGCACCTAGAATGTACAAAACCATCATCTTGCCTTCTGTAGCATCTGTGATGCCTTTCTGCAGTATACAATGGAATTCTGTGTAATAATGTAGCATAAATGTGCTGCTTTTTACTTCCTTCGTGTTTTTATACATATTTACACTAGAAATTTGCAGTGATGGAACTGGAGCTGTCAGCATTATTATCTTCATTTAAATTCTCTTTGACAGTTTCCTCATCTTCAAATTTGAAGAAAGTATTTATATAGCATTTGTTGTCCTAGGTATACTTCACATAAATTAATAGTCAGTTGCCAGTGAGTTAGGGAAATACTACATGTTATTGGCATTGAACTGTTAGTAGCAAACCAACATTTTAGTTTGCTCACTTTTCAAGCTCATATCCTGATCTCTGACACAACAGGGAGAGGAAAAGGTGAAGGCCATTATAATGCTTGAGTTGACAGGAGGTCCCTGTGCAAGCCACTAAAGTGACTTTCTTCACACCCCTATGATGTGTAATGTACCCCAGGGAAAGACAAGAAGGTATGGCGAGGGTTTTGAGGCACCTGGTGCTCAGCTGGCTGGGAGTGCATGGAGAATCACAGAGATACCACCTGGTGCCATCTCATGTGTTCATCCTTTCATATAGTTAACTGAAATAAATGATTCCCATGCTGGACCTGGGCTTAGTCTTGAAAAGAACTTCTTGGAGCAGCCCAAAACAAAACTGAAGGCAAATGAACAACTAAGGAACTCCCTCTAAGCCCCTTCTCCTGTCCTGTTTACCAGTGTAGATGTCTCTGAAGTTTGTTGGTGATGCCTCTAGTGAGAAATCAGAACTGAAGGTGACATCTGTTACCTTTTGATATATTCTGCACATTTTACAAATTTTGTGAGATGAGACTTTCAATCCTGTTAAGGAAGCTCTGCAGAAGCAGAATGTACTGCTTTACTTCAGTAGTATCAAGTCATTTGAGATTTAACCTGGATCAGGTTGTGTGTTGTTGAGTGTGAAGGCCTTGTGTATTATCAGACAAAGGAAACTCTCAGATGTGAAAAGAGAAATGTTGATTTGAGGCCTTACCAGACACTTGGAAAATACATAGTGAGCTTTCTGAAATGGGCCTGAAGGCCTAAAAAGACGGTTGATATTCAAAAAAGCTGAATGCTTTTCCTAGCTAACACAGAGCTGAGTTCTTTTCGTTCTTATAAAGCTAATATATTGCTTCTGTTTGTTGAAAAAGATTATCTAAAAGAAGATGATTTTTTTTCATCCAACTTCCTGCAAATGGCATGTTCCTGCACCATATTTAGGTTCAAATTACTGTGGCTTTTTGTGAAAGAATGACAAAATATTTTTCCTGACATCAGAGTTTTATGATTACTGAGCTATTTAGAAATATTTGACATTGTACTGATTTTCTCTCTCAAAATAAACTTTTCTGATTACCCTTACATTTCAGTGATTTCTTTTGTGCAGTAGTGAAGAATCTGCAGCTTGTGAGGTAACTGGCAAAAAGTCTGATCCATCAGCATTTTTGTTTGCTTTCTTGATTTTGTAGTGGCACAGCAACAACGAAGAAGCAATCATCCATCATCCAGCTAGTCAAACAGAATAAAGATTTAAAAGTGGAAATAATTCATGGCGTTAGCATTACTCATTTCAGTTCTATGTGGCTATTACTGGACCAATAGTTTTTCTTCTGAATTTAAACCAAACTTTATAATTGTGGAATAGGAATTACATTATTTTCTAAATGCCAAAGATTTTGGGGAGACTTCTCAACAATCTTTTAATATAATTTAACTCTTTTCATTGGTATTAAACTTTATATTTAAGGTAATGGATCTTTAGGTGTACTATGACTGGAAAATCTCCACTGGCTAAAAATAAGAGGTCTTCAGATTTATAACTACTTCAGTTTTAATAAAAGTTTGTAGTATACTTCTCAAGTAAAATTTCTTGCTCTATGCAATATTGTCAAACATAATAACTTTAAAAATACAAGTCAGGATCCAAAAAACTTGATAAAAGGAACTTGTCTTGAGTTTCTCTCTGAGAACTGAATTTCTGTATTTCCTATATGAGCAGGAGGGCTCCTAGCTTTCCCTTTCAGCTGAAATTCTCAGTGAACTTTGAGAACAAGAGTTTGATTCTAAGAAAAACACAGTGAGTGAGATTTAAAAAAAAAAAATTTCCAGTTAGCTGCAGTACAAATATGTGATGAAGATTTTGAAACTTGATGACAAAACTGGAGACAGAGGAGGCCAAAATGACTTAGAAACAGAAGGTCAATATAAAACTGTTACATATATTGTTATTTATAGCCAGAGTCTATATGTAAATGAGCATTTCCGTTTTTGAGGTGAATATGTTGAAACTTTTCTCTGCAGAGTACCTTGAAAATATGTTCTCTGTGGGAGTTTGGAGGATCTTGATTTTGAACTTTCGTAAAAGATTTTTCTATCGTCACATTGAATTTCCATTTCTATTTCTAGTATGCTACCAGTCTCATGCCTTTCCATTGAGGTTTTGGTCTATCAAGACAAGTGATACAGAGAGAGGGTGTGAGGAGCTGGGAGGGACCCTCAGAGGTCCGAGGATGAAAACCAGCCATTATAAAAGCACGTCAGTTCCCCCAAATACCAGAACTGAAAATTGTTTGCAACTCTGTTTCAGATCTGGGTTATACTAGTAGAAGAACAGACCCCTTTGCCCCTCTTCCTGCCTTTGAGAGTGGTTTGCAGTATGTGCTGTCTGTAGCTAAGCAGAGTAAAAGAAAACACGGGAACAGACCTGGTCATTTTACATCGCGAGTTACGTGGAGGTAAATATTGTAATCAAAGGAAACTCCCTTTCCTTTACCTTTATTCACTCTTTTATATGGCAATATTACAGACAGTTAACCTTCATTTTACTAGATTCATTCTCAGTTTAGAACACATCAACCTCTGCTGTTTGTAAAAGTGAACATGAAGGTGGGTACTTTATCTTTCATGTGAGTGCAGAGTTTGGCTCCTGCAATACATGCACTGAGTAGTGGCTTTTCTGCATGAAGAGTATTGATTTGCCATGAGCTGGACTCTCTTTTGAGTAATTCTACATTAAGAGGTGTAATCTCACAGAATGTACCTCCCAGGCTGTCTGAGTTCACCTTCTAGGTTTGAAATGGGTGGCTGAAGAGCTTCTTGTGGTCATCTCAGTTCTGGGATTCTGTGATCTTGCTTGGTCGCTCTCATCCCAGCTAGGGTGTTTTACACTCTGCTCTGATTTTCTGTCCTAGGTCATATTAGAAGTCTTGACTTAGGACATTTTGGTAGCAGAAATGAAAATATGTCCCTAGTACAGTAAATTGTGGTGCCAAGGTGCACACAGTTTCAGAATGCACCTCTTTCATTCTTTTCCATATATGTCCTGAGATTTCAAACAGCAAATACTTGGAGGTTTGAATGAATTCCTATGGAAGAAACTGTACATTCTGCAGCTTTACTATAAGTTCTTCTAGGGCAAGCATATGTTATTGCCACGTGCCCTGATGTGTGTTTGCAGCATGTAAGTCACAGAACAGTGAGGCTTTTTTTTTTTTTCACTCTTATTAGGGCTAGGTGGCTTATGATTGTGTGAAAAAAATATCTGCTGAAAAATATGCCTATATTCTTTACAAAGCAGACCTGAACTTGCCAGTTGTGGACTATGACCCTTACTACAAAATCTTTCTCAGGATTCAGGAAGTTAAACTGAATTTCATCTGTGAAATTGAATGTCTGCATTCACTTTGACATCCAGAGAGGAACTTAACTAGCATGCTGTGGAATTCCAGTATGGAACATCTCCAAAATCTTTCTGGCTTGTAGTCCTACTATTTCTTTACAATTATTATATGATCTCATAGCAATCATTTCTATACTTAGGATGGTTCTAGCTATTATGCTTCTTGCACTGAGTGGAAGAACATCAGGGCTGAATCCTTTCAGACAAAAAAGCAGCTGAATCAAAATCTTCTATATGCTGGGTAAGTTTCCTAACCCTGGATGATGAGCTAAGAAAGTAAGTGGAATTTCTGATAAGATCAATGCTCTTTGGTTTTGTGAATACTTCTAACCCTTTGGTGGTTTCAGCTCTTGAATACAAACCCAAAATTTTCAAATTTGGTTGAACTGAATACCCTCTTGGTTAGCTGCCACAATCAAAAAGTGTTACTGCTTGCATAGCCCTTCTGGTGATTTTCCATGACATCCTTATAGCCTGACAGAGGTGAAAAGAAAATAATGAAGTATATCCTTTGTCACTAAATAGAGCAAAGCCTTACACATGACACTCTTTTAAGCAAGACCAGTTTGCATAGGTCTTGCAACTGTCAGAGTGAGTGCAAGAATGTCCGGAAAAGAGAGTACAGCGTCTATAGCTCACTCTTAAATGTGGGAGGATACATTTTGCAGAGCTCTGCAAGAATCTGTCCTGCATCTAAACACATTAAAGTTCTTACTAACAGTCTGGCTTACAGAATATAAATTGTTAATTAAATTTGTATATGACAGTGGAAGACAGGCTTAAATTCAAAGTGATTTTGACAAGCTGCATAAATATTCTGGAAAAAAATTATGCTATTCAACAGGGACAATGCGAAAGTGAGAAGTATTCAGCCACAGAGATAGAAATAGGAACAATGAATTAGATGGTAGTTAATTTGAGGGAAACTAAACCAACCAGAGCTTATGTTGTATCACAAAATTTAATTAAGAGCCTACTGCTGTTACAACCAAAGTTTGCATTCCACATGGAAGCATGGAAAATGAGTATATGCCCTGGCACATGCACAATTATCCTTCTTTTCTTATAAACACTTACAAGGTCTCAGGGAGCATATTACCTCCAGCTTTGGACATTGCACTTCAAAAAAGATACAAATCAGTTGCAGACATTCCTGATGAAAGCAGTAAGAGACATCAGCTGTTGAGATGTCCTGAAGTGCCTACAGAACAGTCTCTGGAAGTGGACTTTAACTACATAAACACTGAGGGGAATATTCTGCTTGCTGTCTCTTTGGTGCCTAATGTAATGCTTTGAAATCACAGCAAGAAAGATTCAGGTTAAACATTAAGGAAAAGTTTGTAACTGCAAGTCAGAACAGATTGCCTGAGGAGGCTGTAGTGGTGCTATCGCTGGAGGACTTCAGAATGGGTTAGCCAAACACTTGTCAAGAATGACACAGATGGAGCTGATCATGCCTTGAGGCAGAGCCATGGAGGAGCTGACCTTGCAAGGTCCCTTCCAGTCACACTTTTATGTGAAGAGTATTATGCTGTTTCCTCCCACCCCACCTTCAGCATTTAGAGTTCTTCTGTTTCTCCCACAAGCTTTCCTTTATCTCCAGTTACTCTCCAAAAATAACCTTTAACTGCCTCTTTTACTATTTTATGCGTCTTTTCTGCACAAGACAGTTCGGTGGATGGACAAAATCTATCTCACTTATGAAAAAGGACAGCACCATTTGTAGAGATACACTTTGGTCACAGAAAGAGGGTTCTCATAGCAGGATTTAGACTTAGACATTCAGAAATGATTTAGTCACTGATAGAAATATGGACTGTAATTGAAGTAGTTTTTCTATGCAGGGTAGAAAAAAAGGAAGTTAGATACACCTTTATTTTTCAAGATGCACTCTAGAGACATTACAAGTCTGGTACACCTTTTCCCACTGATGTGATGAGGCTGAAAGGGCACCAAGTCCTAGTAAGCTTAACCTAAGTGTCCTCCTGTTTTGCTGAAAGGAGTTTGAGAAGAAAGCATAACGGCACTACGTAGCCAGAGCGAGCAGCTGAACTCGGACCAGAAGCCCAACCGGGTCTGATCCAACAAGCCAGGGCAGAGCTGACAACCGGAGCGACACCGCTTTGAACATCTCCATCCTCCGGCGCTGTTCCCGATGCGGGGATGCCCTAAGCCCCGCGGTGCGATGCAGGGAGGGCAGGGGCTGCTCGGGCTGGAGGCCGGGCGGGCGCGGGAAGGGCGGCGCTGCGGGGGAAGCTCGGGGAGCCCGCGGCATGTGAGCGCCCGGCGCAGCAGGCCGGAACCCCGAACCAGGAGCCGCCCGCGGGCTCTCTGCGCGGTTCACGTAGCGCCATGGAGGACCGGAACGGGAACTGCAAGCCCTGTCCCCGGTGCTGCTCGGCGGTGGCGACAGCAGCGGCGCCGCCCGGTTCCGGCCCGCGGTCCTTGCGACCGCCGGCGCGGGAAGGCGCGGAGCCGGCGGGTGGCGCACACAGGGCGGCAGGGATGAGGGGGCGCGGCAGGGATGAGGGGGCGCGGCGGGGCGGGCCCGGCGCTGCCCGCCCCCGGCCCGGCCGGCGCACGTGGTGGCGGGGGGCGCGGTGGTCGCCCCCGCCTTGGCCGCCTCCCCGGCGCGGAGGGGCGCGCGCTGCGCCGCTCGGCTCATCTCGTGCTCTTTTTACTTAAACTCTCGCTTAGCAAATTGCGCGTGAGGAGCTCGTGATGCCGCGCGCCGCCGCCCCGGGCCCGGGCAGGTGGGGGGACGCCAGGCGGGCGGGAGCGGTGAGCGGCGGGGGCTCCGCGCAGCGCTAGTGCTCGCGCTCCCGGGGCGCCCCGGAGCCGGGGGCAGCGGGAGCTCGCTCGGGCCCGGGCTGTTTGCGGGACTCGGGTGCGGGGATTTTACCTCTTTTTAAATTATTTTTCCCTCCACTCGGTCTGTGCGTTGAGCTCTTTGCCGCTCTGTGCGCAGGTGGATCCATGAGCTCCCCCGGGAGCTGCACCGCCGCCGCGCAGCGCCGCGCCGGGGCGGGGAGAGCGGCCACCAGCTCCGGCCCCTCCGCTACCGCCCCGGGGGGCGGCCCCACCCGGGCACGGGGCGGGCGGCCGTGAGGCGGGAGGGCGAAGTTTCTCAGCGGCGCCGGGCCCCCTCCGAGGGACGGCGGGGAGGGAAGGAGGTGGCCTCGCGGTGCTGGGGTAGCTGCCGCCGCCGCTGCTGCCGCCGCTGTCACCAGAGCAGCCTGGCTTTGGCCATGAAGAGGAAACAGAAGAGGTTTCTGCAAATGACTCTGCTTTTCACCGCGGCTCTCATCTTCCTGCCCGACATCGGCCTCTGGTCTCTCTACAAGGAGAAGCACCTGGTGAAGCCCGCGGAGCCCGCCGAGCCGCAGGTAGGTGCGAAGCCGCCCGGCAGCGCTGCCCCGCAGTGCTCCGCGCCGCTCGGCGGTCACCTCTACGCCGGGCGGGCGAGCGTCTCTCGGGGCGCGGCCACAGCCCTTGCCCCTCCGCGGCTGCGTAGGGTCCGGGGGCGGCGGCCGGCGGCGCGGAGCGGGAGGGGAGAGCAGAGCGGAGAGCAGCAGCACATGTGCTTGTCCTGTCTCCGCGCTGGGGAGAGAAAGTTGCAGGCGAACAAATGAGCCTGCCGGGCCGGGCTTCCCCGGGAGGGGTCCGGGCGAGCAGTCACCGAAGCTCGCCGGGAAACTAGGAGGACGTGGGATTTAGCATGGTTCGTTGGTTAGCCAAGGGTGATGCTCGGCTTTCATTGTCATTACGACAAGTGGAATCTTTACCGCAACTTTTATTTGTCTGTCTGTAACACTTCTTGAACTGTTGCGTGGCTGTATGTCCGCTAAAACGGCTCGGGATCCACCTCGGTATCCAGCCGCCTAGATTTTTTTGTTTCTTCTTCCTTTCTGTTGAAAACTCGACAGAAGTGACTGACAGTCTGTCTTTCTTCTGAACGTTACTAATGTGACCTGATACAACTGTGCGCTGTGTGTAACTGCTTGTCAGACTGATGTCACAACGAACTTTCAAATATCTCCAGTTTACAGTCTCCTCAATCACTGTTATTAATAGCAGCAGTTGACATAAGCTGTTTTTTTTTTTTTTCTTAAGTTATTCTTCAACTCGCTGAGTTTATGTATGGCTCATAAATCACAGTATGACCTGCATTAAGTGAAGTTTAGTTTTCGGGAGTTGTTGTAATGCGGTGCTTTAAAACCCTGCCTGTAATTTACCAAAGCTTATATTTGTTCTTTTCAACAGTGCTATGCTCCTACACTGTAATTGTCAGTGTAATTTAAATATAATATAAATATTTCATAGGTCATTAGTAAGAAATTATGGGATTGTTTGATCATTTACCTTGTTTACTATTTGCATAGCTTTCATGTTAGAGTGTTTCAGACAGCATCATGTATCATTTTAGTGTATTAGTAGTCTTAATTTCAAGGGTCATCACCCAGGTATATAATGCACTTTCCACATGCTAAATATATCTAAGTCAACGGCTTCAGTTGAACAATAAACATATTTGATTCTTTGTTCATATAGCTATCCATTACAGAAGTTAGTCCTCCAAAGTATCGTAATTTCGGTTAATGGAATATGCTGAATGGAAGATGCTTTATTACTACAAGAGGAGGTTAGGGATAGCTTCTGAATTTGAAGCTTACTATATCTTTCCAAGGGTTTTAAGATGCAGTAGGTGTCAAGTGCTAGATTTTAGTTGGAAGTAATTTCTGCAGAAAGAAAATTATACACGTTCATATGGTCTGTCATTAGTTTACAAGGTGCATACTGTAATATTTGTGGCTTCTATGCTAAGGTATTCAATACAAACAATAATTTCCATATTTGTTGTACAACTCATTAAAAGACACATGCCTTTTATAAGATAAAATTTTTAGTGTTCAAGACTGTGCTGTAAATAGAGCATGACTGAATAGCACTCTAAGGGAAATAGCCTGGAAAAAAAAAAAGTTCTGGATAAAATGTTGGAAGAAAACCTTGGAGATCAGCATCTGAGCATACATGAAGGGCCAGTGAGACTTGCACATGAGACGCCAGTAAATTTTAAATTCCAAGTTTTCTGAAATGGGCTTTTTACTAGGTTCCTTTTCTCTTTTACCTTTTTTTTTTTTCCTTTTTTCCCCACCCGAATACTAATTGAACAGTCATGGGACTCTTTAATGGGAAAACAATAAAAATGAGCAATGCAACTTTGAACTTAACAGCTGACTTTAATGTAATTCTGTTATCACTGTCAGAACTGAAGTCATGTTGGCAATGTCATTACCTAGTGAGGACATCAGGTTGAAGTAGAGGTGAGTAATACAATTACGGTATTTGTGTCTTTTGATGTGCATGTTATAACCCAAAATGCATATAAAAAACAAGGGGTGAAATACAAGTTTTGAGTTCAAAATTTTAAATATAAAGGAAATTGTAGGAAGATGGTCAGTGGATTCCTTTGAGACTACACCAGAAATGAGGTCATACTAGAAAAGACTGCATTAGAAGTAATCAAATAGTGTCATAGTTCAAATATAACTTTTTTCTCTCCATTAAGTTAGTAGGAGATGCAATAATTTTAACACTCAACGCAGTCATTCTTTGCCCTTGAGGTGTTCAATTACTTGATACTTAGTGTAACTTAAGAGAAGTATAAAGGTCAGTCCTACTGAAACTGCAGCAGACTTTTCTTACGTATCCTGAAGTTGTGTTAGGTTACATAGGCATGTATGTAGAGTCAGCATGTGACAGTGATGTGCAGTTAGGCTGCTATGGTGTGTCCTTCCCAGGGAAGAGGGGCAGAGCTGTCAATGACTTTAAAGTTAGCCATAGGCTGAACTGGTTTTGCTCTCATGGGTAAAATGTGTACCTAGTAGTATTGTGATGTTGACAGTGATGTTTATAAAAATGCCATCTTGTTTTAAGAACAATTAAATTAATGTTATTGTTCATCAGGTGTTTTTTGAGGAGATGGCATGGTTAAATCCTATTTTTCTGACTATTATAAATTAAACTTTCCAGTTAATTGCAAGAGCAGACGTTCCCAAACTTCCTTGTGAATGAGGGCTCTGTCCATGTCTTCTACCACCTAAGCTGCTTGCCACAGCACTGGAGCAAAGGAGGGATAGCAGGCTGATGGAGGAGACATTGATATCCTCACAGCAGTGAGCAGAGAAGCTGTTCAAAAGCAGTCCACAATGCAAAAATAGTCCGTTTCTGTTAATGGTAGAACAGTGTCCCCTGGGGACTTTGTCATTCCCAGTGCCTAGAAGAGGGCACTTGTGCTCTTTAGTGCTATCTAGAAATTCTAATATGACAAAATAAGTTGACTTTTTTATTCTTTACAATAGTGCTGCAATAAGTTATATAACATGTTTTGGGGTTTTTTTTATTATCATCCTGCAAATTCTGCTTCTGAGCAAAGAAGCTGTTCTTTAGGAAAGATTAAAAGATGAGAAAATGGTATTGACAACCCTGATTCAGACAGCATTAATGATTTTGATCACTTTACCTTAATTCTCTAAGCATTATTAACCTCTAACTGTTTCATACAAAATTGGGGTTTTTTTAATCTATCATGTTTTCCTAAAGTTTTCACTTGTGAACTTGATAGGCTTGACCTTTATATTTTAATAATTGTTATTTACAGTATTTAAAGTGATGCTTTAAGAGTAAAGGTGCAGATGTTAAAGTTCTGAGTTACATGGGGCAACAAGCTCTCTATAAAGTATAGTTTGACAATAAAGCAGTCAAAAGGGGGGAGAGAGGGGGAAATACATTTCTGGCTTAATTCTTTCTAAGTCAGTCTTCTTTGCTATACTGTGGGAATAAGGGAAATTGAATAGGGTATTTTTATTGCCATTTAAAAACAAGTCTTATAAATTGCTTAATGCATTATAGTGACCTTGAATTTTTATTAGTTTTTACACTTAGTTTAACTTTGTGTGGGTTTTTTGTTTTGTTTTTTTTTTAATCACTGAAATATGTGTATGTGATAGAAGTGTCCTGTCTGATTTTTATTTTTTTTTTAAATAAAATCGCATGCTTGGATACTAAGTTATGCTGGTAAAACTTTTAATTTCAGCAACAATGCAGTACAACCAGTAGGATGTAATCCTAGTCCAGACGTGGTTATCTGATGCTACCTAAAGTTAGTGCTACTTTATTTGGCTACCGTAATGCTTTATCCTTGTCTTCTTATATACTTTCAATATATGAAAAATAAGTTCATGTGAAAGAACCGAATTTCTGGGAGATAGATTTCTTTCTGGTTTTATGAGGTGCCAGTGTGGTTGGCTGAAAGGAGGGCAGCCCAGCGAAGTAACCCCTAATGCATTTCAGCTTCAATTGGTAATTTTTTCATTCAGTTGTCATCTCCCGGCTTCCCGCTGTCAAATCTCCTCACTTAAAATTGAATTGAACAGCAGCATCTCTTAGTCACAGATGCTCTGCAATACTCATTCATAGATGCATTACTGAAATGCTTTACGATGTGTGAAGTAAGGAAAGAAGGTAGATTTCTGGCTTCATTTCACTTATGCTTTGGCATGGTGGGGCCTGCTACTTTAACCTCCTGATTTGGGCACTTGTGAGGGAGGAGCTCTCAGTGATGTTGTTTCTCTTTATTTTGGTGCATGCACAGTGCCCAGAGCAAAGATCAAAATACAGCTGTGCTGTCAGGGGAAAGCTTTGTCCAGTGGCACAGAGTCGCGCTCTCTTTCCCTCATCCTGTGAATTCGGTATTTCCGTCTGGTTAGGCCCATGATTAGGTCTTTCTCTTGGGTTATGTGAGGTAGGAGTTTAAATGAACTCCCTAGGATAAGGAGAACTTAGTTCTTACAAGTCCTGGGCCTGTGTTGTTGTTGGCAAACAGGCACAAAATCCACCTTCCAAGTCTGGTGGCTTGCGAAAGTACTAACCTTGGCTCCTGAATCCAGGAAGTGGTTTCAGACTAAAATCTGTCTTGCAAAGGGTCACTGGTTTCTACAGTTCATGAAAAAGGTGAAAATTTAAATTTACCCCGAAGTTCAACATTTCCTACTGTTTGGTACACAGGTTCTGATTAACATAGTTGTTCCAGTTAGTTCTGTTTACTCACTATTGATGCCAGTGAAGTACAAGGCTTGGGTTGGTGAATTCTGTTTCTGGAGCTGCATCTTGAAAATGAAATTTTTTTTGTTTGTTTCCCTGCTTAGATGTACTTCCCTTGCTTTTCCAGTTGATTTCAGCAGCTACAAAATGTTGTACTAAGTATGGTTCAGTTAGGACACAAACAGACGCTTATTTCCTGTGATTGCACTATTTGGACAGTGTCAGTTAATTATGGATTTAGTTCCACAATCTCAGTTACTTACCTTTGCTTTAATCAGAAACTTGTGAGGCAGGAGAGTTTTGTTTCTCTTTAACAGAAGAGTAAATAAAGTATAGAACAACAAACAGGCCCAAGTCTACAGAAGTGGCTGCTTGACTGTTGCTGACATAAATTTGTAGTATTTTGGGAGGATGCGTGGCCAACCATAAAAAAACCCCCAAAACAACAATAAAATGAAGCCTCACTTTCTATCCTTAGTTTCTCAGTTTCTATGCATTTGCTCTTTTGAGCAAGTCCTCAATTCTCTCCCTGGAGCAGCAGCTGAGACCTGGTGTGTTCAGTCCTTTTTTTATTCTACAGCCCTGTTCATTGCTGTCCTGGTATGTCAGCTCTAAGGCTGCCTATGCATGGCAAGGCAAAACAGAGCTTAGTCTCATAAAATGCAGTGCATTGGCAATCTATGTTTGCCATTTAAGTATTTAACAGTCATACAGTTAACACTTCTGTAATTCATTTCTTTATCTGAATTGTTCATGTATAATTTTATTCCCCCGTATACATTAGAGCCTACTGAGGAAAATATAATTTGAGGTCTAAAACCTGTGTTACTTTTAAGATACAATATTATTTTTGGCAATTGATAGTATGTTTCTGTTGTATTCCGTATACCAGAGGGAGCCCTCCTGTGGTTAATTTAATACCTATCAATTTTCAGGAATGATACTAAACAGGGTGTATCTTACAGGATAAAATGGACTGTTTTCTATGTTTAGTTTTCTTTCCATTTAACTCGGCATTTGTAATGCAATTTATCAAATATTATTGTGCAGGTACCTTTTTTTATTTTTTAACCACAGTCATGTCAGGTTAATCCAAATCAAAACACAAGGTCAAGAAACCTCTCTGCATGACAACATTTAGACTTGTAGAAAGACCACTGCGATGTGGGGGACTCCATGGCCTTATTGAAGCGGCGGGATGCAAGGTTGCTTACTGATTAGGGATGCATACCCAAGCTGTGTTTTGTCCTCTCACTGGGGTGTGATGCTCATTGCTTTCCTAAACTTCCTCCCTATGCAGGGAATGTAGCTCTCACATTTGGGTCCAGGGAACTGCAGTGGTACCATAGCTGCATCCCAGTTGGGAGCCAGACTGCACTGTGCCACTGTGTGTGCCCTTCATTGGAGATGCAGCCGTGTGTGTAGGCAAATGTCTGTTCACATACAGAGGAAAGAATAAGTCAACTTTTTTTTTTTTTTTTAATACTCAGATAACTTATGGTCTTTGTCTGCGCAGGTGCACACATTTATAGCAGTTGACTTCAGCAAAACTGAGTGTATTTCAATGGATCAGAGTCAGGAGCAGACATGTTTGGTTACTTTAAATAAGGCTGAAGGAAAAATAACTCCAAGGTTGAAAAGTTAAATGCAATGCAGCTCAGGAATCCCAAGCTAAAAATCCTACAGCTATTGTAAATGTTCCTGACTGTCAAGAGACAAAATTATGCTGACTGAAAGAAATAGCAGTCCCAGTTTTTTAATGTTGCTTTAAAATGTGAAAAGGCTTTATTAGGAGATGTCAACCTGCTATACCAACTCCTTTCTCAGAATTCTGGTGTAAACTGTTTTTTAAGGTCAATCTCTATTGTGATTCATTGGTTTCAAACTGTTTTTGACAATTGTTGCATTTGGAGGGGTTTTACTGGGTGATGGGCTTGGCTGGGTAATCTCCCAAAATATGTCTTCGACAGATAAATCCTTTCCCTCTTCTTTATGAAACAAACACTATAGAAGAGACCTACTTGAGGAGGTTTGCTCAAGAGGAAAAGGAGAGGAAGGAAATCTATTGCAGGAATTTAACAAGATTTCATGCTTCTCTTTCAAAGTCTTCACCTTCATTTCCATAATTTCCACACATCTTTCTTCACAGAGAAGATTATATGACTCCAAGTCTTTGCAAACACCTGATGATTCCAGTCAGCTATTTAATCACCAAACTAATAGCAATATATTCAGGGAATTGTAGAAGTACAAATGATGAGGTGTATGTGCAGGTCACATAGGAAATATATGGGCTAAAATATTCCACCCTTCTGTGGATGTTTGTACTCTACAGGGTCAGAGCTGCCATGTTGCTGTTCAAGGTAATGTGTCGCAGGGACAATGTTATCTTACACTTCCATTTTAAGATCTCTTGATAGATCTTGTTGAAGGAATTTCCTATCCCCTCTTTCTCCTGGTCAGATCCTGTTTATTGAAGAACTGCGCCTCACTTTTGGAAGCAGTCACTAGCTGAAACATGAGGCTTTCATCTACCCACATGTGGATTTAACAGATAACTGCAGCATCCCTTTCCCTCGTCACTTCCAGCTGTTGGTTACCATCCAATGCCTGAATTTTTCAGCCAAATCTCTGGTGATGGGATGTAACAGCATTTGACAGATGCTTCATTGGCTCATCTGAAGCCACCTCCACAACAGTTTAAGCCTATCTGCCAGACTTTTCCCTGAAGTAGCTGAAGAATATTTGCATGTCGTCTTCAGAGCCATGTGAGCAGTAACCCTCGTGAGAGCTGCAGCAACAAGGTATCTGGAGATCGATACCTGGCAATGCCATGAATGTGCAGTGCTGTGAAACTTCTGTTAAGTTTGTGCCAGTTAAAAGTTACCAAGCCCAGTACACTTTCCTGCACTTCTTCAGTTGCTTTTCTTTTTTTTTTTATAATACCAAATTTACAGTGCAAATTGGACACAGTAGACCCGAAAATCTGTCCCATACAACTTAAATGTGGTAAACCATTGATTCTGTGCTTAAGATACAGTGGCAATTTAACAGTTTACAATGGTTTATGACAGGATGTGATACTGCTAAGAGATTTTGCAAGGCAGAGTAATTACGTGAACTAGAATTTGGTCAGGATGCCAGTGTTAATACAGGGTGCTTTAGAAATTGGATTGTTCACTGAAGTGTGTAAGTGTAGATTTATCAGACTAACTTAACGTGCTCATTTGCTTAAAGAAGCATCGTTTTTCATACTTGTACTTAGAATAACAGATTAGTTTATTTAGAAAATTTTAGCCTGTTTACTTATTGTTGCTCTTGTAAAATAGTTTTGTATAAATTAAGTACTAGGAGAATGCAAACAAATGTTTAGAGCAAGCAAGAATGTTTTATAGCCAGACACTGACAAGTTCTGTTTATACATGGAGATGGGGAAGAGCAAGAGCTCCCTGTGTCGCTCTTCAGAGCCAATGTCTAGGACATACAGGTGTGCATGTGTATTCCTGCAAAGCTAACAGCTTCTAGAGTGCAAGAGAAGGATTTTATCCCATATATTTTTACCTCACTGTGATTAAAATCTCCTAATTTTGCATAAGGTAACATCATCTGTCACAGGCAATTTGTCTTTCTGTCTTGTCATCTAATCCTTGGGCTAAAAGTTGTGCTTATGATGTAACATTTAGGTAATGCTGCTGAAGCTTTACTTACTTGTGTTGTTGAAGGCAAGGTCAAACAAGTGCATATATACCTGGGGGTTTGAGATATTCCCACCCACGAGAGTAAGCTCCAACAAATATTAGCAACTGAAATCTACACTGACTAACTGTACCCTTGGCAAAATTTTGCCAGTTCCTGGCAAAGCCTGCACAGATGCAGCAGTAGTTAGCCAGAACTAGATAACTTGAGACGAGACTGTAAATTTCACCAAATCTTGTGCTGAAGCAGTATCCTTCAGGGGTTCAACAGCTCTGAATCATCTGTCTTGCACAGAATGCACAGAATGTCTGATTTAATGCAGAAGTTCATTTATGTCTTTTTTTTTTTTTTTAATATGAGAGGCAAAATACCTACTGTGGTCCTTCAATAGGGAAAGCACTCATATTTTCAACATAGCAGCACATCTCCAACTCTTGCATCTTTTTCTCCTTTTTGTCTGTTCTGTTGTTGGTTTTTGGTTTTTTGGTTTGTTTTGTTTTCGAGGGGGGGAGGGGGACCACGTTTCAGCTTCTTTAGTGTTTTTGATATCTCATTTGATTGCTGAGTAAATTATTATGTTGGATTGCTTGAATCTTGGAAGTTTTTAGATTGCTTTTTCTACAGAGTGGTAGTTTCACATTAGTATGGAGATCACATTAGCATGGGGAATGCATGAAAAATACACATTAATGCCATCCTACAAGAAATATATTGCTATTTTTGAGGCTCTGATAAATGACTACATTTTAAGTTGCATTTGATATGAATAGAAAATGAATGACAGGCTTGAACGGATGTTGTTTTTCCAGAATTGCTCAACATAAACTAAAGTGACAGTCGAACTGCTGATCAAATTTTGCAATTATAACACAAGTATAAAAATGTAAATCCAGAACTTTTATGACATTAAGTAACAAATTGTCCACTGAAGTTACAAAATTGTTAGAGACACAGCTTACATGGACATAAAAAGTACTTGAAATGGCTGTAAAAATTAGCAGAAAACTCAATGACATGCAAAAGCCTCACAGCAAAATATTCCTGCATTATATTTAACCTGTGTTTCACATCAGATTAAATCTTTTTCAGTATAAGGACATCCTTGACATAATTGCCAGTGATGGTGAAGTGGAGGGTATCTCTCCAGGTATATGGAGACACTTCTCCTAACGATGGTCAGATTTTATTTTGATCTATTTTACTTCTTGATCTCCATAGCAGTCTGAGAAAAGCGATTTTATATCTCCATTTTCCCTAAAGTAATCAATTTAAGAGATAAAAGCCCAATGAAAGTGCAGCCAGAACATATATGTTAGCCTGTGCTTTCCTTACATGAAAGTGAAATTGTGTTCACCCTCACTAACTGCCTGTGTGTGCTAATGTTTTGAAAACAAAATTGGAAGCTGGCATATTGGGCACTGCAGACAGACATGCTATGTGTGCAGGAAGGGTTGCAGAGAAAAGCAGGGAACTTCTAGACCTCCTTCCAGGAAAGCAGCAAAGCTTCAGAGGGGTGGGAAATAAATCTGACTGGAAACACAGTCCATGACCTGATGTGAACTTTACCCATCTTCCCTCTCTCCTTGCTTCATGAGGAGAGGATGCAGCAAGAGCAGTAAAGATGCCGAGACATTTTTTCAAACCATCCATACACAAAGCGTGGTGAAAAACTGCTTGACAAAGAATTGTTATTAAAATGAGACTTACTTTTTATAAAACTGAGGTGGTATCTCGGCAAATTACTACCCAGAAATTCCAAGTGCTGCAGTTCATGTGCTGACCCCACACAGAGTAATCACACAGTCACCGAAGATAAAGGTGTTTTCATTGAAGTGTCTTTACAGTATGAACAAGGGAGAGAGAAATTTTTCTTCAAATGCTCAAGACGCACAACAGATGTCTGCTTCAGTAGCAATGAAGAAAAATTGTATTTTATATTGAGAGAAGGGAACTGGAGATGGCGTCATGCTAAGCAGCAACCTGCTTCTGCATCTGGAATGGATGTACATGGCAAATGAACACAGGACATTATTTACTGCCTGTGCACGTTGTAACCCCTTCAGAGAGAGGTCTTGGGAGAACTTGCCTTTTTCTTGTGTTGTAGTAACATTTGTTCTGTGACTCACAGAGTCACAGAATAGAGTTTAAAACTAAAATTCAGTGAACTGAGACTCTTCATCAATGCATTTTAAAGACATTGCTAGTAGAATCGATTCTTTGAGAATGGTTATTAGTGTGGGCTTTGAGTTTTTCCTTTTGTTCATATGTGTATATACACACACACACAGCCCTACACGCATGTACGCTTGTTTATGGGCAGGAGGAGGTGTGAAGTCAATCTTTGGTTACTACAGGGAGAGAGAGTTTATTTTTCTTACTACAACATGCCCTAACAATCTTACCAGGAGTGGAATGATTCTGTGAAAGACATAATGTAAGTACATGGAAAAGCATATATTTGGGTCTAAATTAAGTACAATCCACAGTCTCTTTGACATTTTCCAGGTTGTTTTTTTGTTGGTTTTTTTTTTTTTTTAAATAAGTGTGGATTTTTGGTTTGTTTTTGTCTTCCCTCTCACTTTATGCACAGATTGTATGTGGGCAGGCTTTATGTTTGGTTTTTGAACAGTGATAACTTTAGACGATCTACTGAACTTTTTTTCCCCCTCTACTTCTCAGTCTTGAAATATGTAGGAAATAAAGATGTTGTCCCATTTTATTTATGCCTTTGATTCTTTCCAATCTTTCCTGTTAATTGTTCCTGCTCTATAGACAATGGGGTCTCATATACGTTTCTTTAGGAGACCATACACAAGTTTGTTCAAAAAATACATGCCTACAGCTGCTGTCTTTACAATATACTTTGCTAACCTGCTTTTCTCCTGACATGTGCAATCTAAAATAGTCAAACAACTGACCTTCTCTTCCATTTAGTAATCTCCTTCATATTGCAGATTAACCTCCAGTTTACTGATCTGGTTGTTAGAGAGACCAGCTGCTCTCTTTTAATGGTAACAGAGAGTGAGAAGCTGCCAGGGTATAAGGATAGAAGTGACAGGAAGGAAACATGAAAGAAAGGAAAACGTATAGCCAGGAGAATAATAAGGAAATTGCATCCCATCAAATACATTTTTGGAACTTATATATCATGTTCCTATCATGTTACCTATGCCTTCTCTTTCACATTGCACTAATCTGCATCTCTGGCATATATTGTTATCATATTATTATTTTTTTAAATGCATGCTAACTGCAACCTTGCTTTTCTATTCTAATTTATTATAGCATATTAGTAAAACTGCTTTGGAATACTCTGGATTAATGATGCATTTAAACTATTTTAAAATGACCCTGGGCTAGGTCAATTATTGAAGCAGTGCCAGTGAAGAATATTTTATTTTGATTGCAGTAAGCTCTTAGTTTTATGTTAACCGCATCGTACAAACATGACCTGTGGGCTTTTAATGTAGTGAATTAAAAATGCGTGGATAAAGCATCCTTCATATTTTTATGTAGCAAACTGAGGCTCCTTCTTGAGAGGAAACTATAATCTTGTTTTCTTCCATTGTATATGTGGTCACCTTTTTCTGTTAATTCTCTGAGAAAGCAGACTTGTCTTTTTGATATAAATAGAAAACATAGTGAGATGTGGGTGCTGCTTATGGTATGTTAGGTGTCAGTGCACACTTCCCTTCTGTATCCCCTGAGCTTAACAGATCCATGCTACTGCACCTGTACTTGGACAAAACAGTCTCTCTCTTTGTTTGCAGGCTGAAGGTTGGAAGGGCTGAGTAGTTTAGGATGTTTTGGTGTGGGAACTGTAGCTTGGTGATGCTCTTTGAGCTGCTACCAAAACCAAGGGGAGATTCTTAGTGGGGCTGCCTTACTTTGCTTCCCAACATTTTGTGGTGGTTTTGATGTCCGTAGCTGGAGACAGGCTTTGCAGAGGATGTCCGAGGAACAGCAGTGTATGTGGAGAGAAGGGTCTCGGTTTCCCCATGGCATTGTGGACACAAACGGCATTGATGCCAGGTAATGCACCGATACGGGGCTTGGGGTAGACTCTCTGAAACACATTTGCTATGGCTGGGCAGAGTGTGGTGCCAAGCAGAGTTTAAATGTGAGGTGATGTAGTCGTGAAGGTGGTCTGTAAGGTACACCAGGCTGAAAATCTTAAGAAGGAAGTGTGTTTTATGTCCAGCTTTGGTACCTGAGTGGGAAATTACTGTTAAATGTGGTGCTGGGTGGGAGAATTCTGTAATAGAGTATTTACCAAAACTTTATTTGTAAAAGCAGTGCATTTAATGTTCTTTTGTAAAATTTGCATCCTTGATTATTACACAGGTAACTTCCTATTTGTTTTCTGTTTTAGAAGTGGAGAGTGTTACTTGCTGTCTTCTGATTTAGAATTGAGCTGGAACAAGGGCTTATATTTTTCAAAAGGCAGGGATGTGTTTTTTCACATTCCAAATATGACTCTATATTTAATTTAGTCTGCTTTTCTTTGCAAAGCTGTACTGTAGTGTCTCTACTAGAATCTAATGTTATGGGCAGATTTGAAAAACAAACAAAAATCGGCTCAATAACAAAACTTAGTAATGTAGTCTCATCTCGATAAAACTGGCATTGCTCACCCTTCTGTGACATTGGACTTCACAGGTTTGGCAGTGCTTTGGAAGCTTGAGTAACTCATTAAGTTTCACCAGTAACTTCAGACTGTGGTTGTAGTTTTTGTTAAACTGATTTTCTGGAAGAGGAGCTGAAAACTGACTCCAATCACGTCCTGAAAGTGCATCTACACAGAACTTGCAGAAATTTGCTTAAAATGAACAGAATATACATCTCTCCAGAATGGTGCTTTCAACTAATTTAGAGGTCTATTAACTATTTAAGAGAGATAAAAGCAGTGTTTAAGACTCCTACCTTGTGTAGGAGAACAGTGATTTGTCAGTGACTGAGATGCTCAAGAGATCAGCAGAGATATTGAACATTAAGTCACTTCAGAGGAGAAATAAAATGTAAAACAAGATGAGAAAGATTCATTCCAATTGCTTCAGAAGAATCATGGGAAGTAAAATAAACAGCCTTTTATGTTTTGGAGTTGTTATTAGTCTGAGGTACTTCCAAGGTGCTTGAAAAGCCAGATGATCCATGCCTAGGAAACGGGGGCATAAACACAAGATCTGTGGGAACAATAGCCAGTGTTTGGAAGATTCATTACAATGGTCAGTTTATATACTGGAAGAGGGAGAAAATAAAAAATGGGAAATTTGAGGTAGGATACAGGCAGGACTTTACTGCTATTCCTAAAGATCTCTCCACATAATCTTTTATTTCTCTTCGTCTAGTCCTCTGAAGTAAAATGTGGATAAATATGAAATAATGTATATGGGGAAGTAAATAATCCTAGTTTTACATACACAGCAATAACTTTTCACACAGTAATTGGTACTCGGGAAGGAGCTCTTGATGCTTATATTAGTTTTATGAAAATGTTAACTTTCATTTCAAAGAGGATAACATCATTATTACTACTGTGTAAATTCATTGTGTACTTTCAGATACTGCATGCAATTCTTGTGCAATCATAATCACCACAGATGGGGTAGAAAAGATACCTGTCAAAGGTGGCTGAATTAAGTAAAGGCTTCATTGTTGAGTGACTGATGAGAGGACTGAGAGTATGATAGAGGTCTTTGAGAAGAGAGTAACATGGAAAAGCTATTCAGGGATCACTTTATTCACTCTCTCTTTCAATAGAAATAATAACTCTAAATGAAATAGTGTACCAGGTTCAAAACAAATGACAGGTACTGGTCTTTGTACAATAAGTTATTAAGCTGTGAACCAGGGATTGTGGATATTAGAAGCTCACATTGCTTCAAGAAACAATTGAATACATTCATGTAATAAAAATCCATTAGGGATAAAGACAGCACCTCTGGCTTGCAAAGTCCTTGAACCGCCAGTTGCTGGAGGCTGGAAGGGTATTGTAGGGAAGTGCAGTTGTTTGTTTGCCATGTATTTATGTCTATCTTTAGGATTTGCTGTTGATCACTGTCAGAAACAGATGGTTGGCTAGATGGACCTTTTGGTATGACTTTTTATAAAAGTAATTCTTAAACTAATAATGTGTAAGTTAAAGTTATCTATAGTAGCTGCTGGTAAGAAATCAAGTTGTGGAATATGAGGAGATTTTGAATGAGTTACTGGATGCTGGAGAGTGTTCTTTTAAGCCAGAAAGAATAATAAATGCCAGACAGATTCAGTGTTGCAGCTCCAAAATTAATTTGATGTGTAGCACACCAAGAAAGCATGCACCTTCGACTAAGTGCCACTGTAAGAATATGCATTTTCCTATTCTAAATGCATTTCTTGGTGCACGATTAATATTTTAGGGAGACTAAAGATACAGCTTTAAGATTCTAAAGCTTAGTTGATACTTAAAGGGTCATTGATCCCCATCATCTCTGTCCTCTGTTAGGTGCCAACAATAGGATCCCATAGTCCTCTGCATACTTAATTGGCTTTTATGCAAAATTTTATCTTTTTCTCTCTGCTAAATAGTGTGACATTTTGCCTCCTCAGGATAAAATAGGGAGATGTTGAATATAGCAGAATGTAATAAGAAACATCTTAAGTCTGAGATCATGCTATTATGCCAGTATATGTGGAACAGCTTGCATGGATTGTGTTTTTTGTTTCAGGCTCTTTTTTTTTTTTAAATACTGAAGGGAAATATTTGCCTACATTGATACGTTGCATATAAAAAGGAGATTATGGCTTTAAAATATTTAAATTGCTCTGTGCAATATCTGCAGAGCTGTACATTCATTCTTCTGTAACTTGAATTCTTGAGTATATATAGATACAAACATGATGTTTCGCTATTTCCAAATGGTTCAGATTTTCCTGGTATCAAACTTTGATATCAACGCTGCATTTTTGGATTTCAGTGTGAATAGAATCTACCACAGGAATGTGTGTCCTAACCAGCGAAGAATAAAGAAAAATATTTTCTTTCCCACTTACCTCAGCAGAGGTTTCTTACAGGAAACCTTATTCATTAGGATTCTGTAGCCTGTGCTGGTCAGGGTTTTGCCAGGTGTTTACCAGAACAAGTTTAAGAGTTTGCTGACAGCAACTGGTGAAGATAAAAGCCAATCTCTCTTTTTCCCTTTGCTTTTTTAAGTGTGTGGCATAATGTGAAGTTGCTAATCTCCTGGGATTTATTTTTAGAATCATAGAATGGGTTGAGCTGGAAGGGACTTTAAAAATCAGCAAGTTCAACCCTCCTGCCCTGGGCAGGGACATTTTTCACTAGATCAGGTTGCTCAAGGCCCTGTCCCACTTGACTTTGAACACTTCCAATGATGGGGCATCCACAACTCCTATGGGAAGTTATGGGAAGTTTGTTCTGGTGTCTCAGTAGCCTCATCATAAAAAAAAAAATAATAAAAAAATTTTAAAAATTCTTCCTTATGTCTTATCTAAATCTACCCTCATTCATTTTAAAACTGTTGCCCCTTGTCCTGATACTACAGGTCTTGCTAAAAAGTCTTCCTCCATCTTTCTTATAAGCTCCATTTATACATTGAAAGGCTGAAGTAAGGTCTCTGCGGAGCAATGCATGCTTGTTTGCTAAAACCTGCTCCTGCACTGCACTCTTACATATGATGTAGAAATTTGTTTTATTTCTCTCTTTCCTAAATTCATGCCTGCTATATAGACCTAGCTTGTATATACAAGTTGCAGTGTGATACTATCAACTGTAGTGTTAGACCAGGTGTCAGGGCTTGAATTTTAGAATTACACAAGTGCTTCCAGAGTATTTCATAGCAAAACAACAGGATTTTCAAAAAGGAATCTTCATTGCCATCATCCTCATTACTGGAGTAAAGCTCCCATTGCCTTAAATGGCAACTGAGTTTTGTAATCAGTCCTGTCAGTCACCATCTGGACTGATTTTCATATCTCAATCTTACCATAGTCCTTCATTTCTGAGGTGCCATCTGTCAGGTAGTTTCTTTTGACTTGTTTCCAGCATCAACCTTTATACCTTCTTTCATGTCCTCTTTTGTGCTCCAAGTAACCTCTCAAATCTTCATTCTCCCCGCTGATTTCAAAATAGGTTTTGAAAACTGGTGTACACAGTGAAGTACCCTAGCAATAACAGCAATTACCAAACCCTGGGCAACATCACAGTCAACTGAAGAAGATCTGTCAAGAGGTCAAGGCTTGGAAGGCATTGGCCCTGAACCCTTTTCTCATCTCTAAAAGTGATATTTCAAAGCAGTGGCTGAGGGAGAAGTTTGAAGCACTGATGACTGTCTTTTCTGTGAATAGTAGAAATCAGTTTGGCAGTGTGGCGGGTTGACCCTGACTAATGATTGCCAGGTGCCCACCAAAGCTGCTCTGTCAGTCCTCTCCTCAGCTGGACAAGGGAGAGAAAATACAAAAGGCTTGTGGGTTGAGAGAAGGACAGGGAGAGATCACTCGCCAATTACTGTCACAGGCAAAACAGACTCAACTTGGAGAAATTAGTTTAATTTATTACCAATCAAACCAGAATAGAGTAATAAGAAATAAACCCAAATCTTAAACCACCTTCCTCCCACCCCTTCCTTCTTCCTGGGCTCAACTTCACTCTTGATTTCTCTACCTTTTTCCCTCCAGTGGTGCAGGGGGAGGGGGGTTGTGTTCAGTTCATCACATGTTGTTTCTGCTGCTCCTTAGGAGTAGATTCCTCACACTTTTCCCCTGCTTCAGCATGGGATCCCTCTCATAGGAGACAGTCCTCCATGAACTTCTCCCATGTGAGTCCTTCCCACAGGCTGCAGTTCTTCATGACCTTCTCCAGTGTGGGTCCCTTCCATGGGGTGCAATCCTTCTGGAAAAGACTGTTGCAGCATGGGTCCCCCATGGGGTCACAAGTCCTGACAGCAAACCTGCTCCAGCTTGGGCTTTTCTTTCCATGGGTCCACAGGTCTTGCCAAGAGCCTGCTCTAGCTTGGGCTATTCATGGGGTCACAGCCTCCTTCAGGCATCCACCTCCTCTGGTGTGGGATCCTCCACATGGTACAGGTGGCCATCTGCTCCGCCATGGACCACCACGGGCTGCAGGGGCACAGCCTGCCTCACCATGGTCTTCACCATGGTCTGCAGAGGAGTCTCTGCTCTGGTGCCTGGAGCACCTCCTCCCCCTCCTTCTTCGCTGACCTTGGTGTCTGCAGAGTTGTTTCTCTCACATCTTCTCACTCCTCTTTTCTGACTGCTGCTGGTGTTGTACAGGCTTTTTCCCCTTCTTAAATATGTTGTTCCAGAGTTGCTACCACTGTTGCTGATGGGCTTGTCCTTGGCCAGCGATGGGTCTGCCTTGTAGCCAGCTGGATTGGCTGTGTTGGACATGGGGGAAGCTTCTGGCAGCTTCTCACAGAAGCCACCCCTATGTCCGCCAGGCTACCAAAACCTTGCCATGCAAATCCAGTACAGGCAGTTAACCTAATAATAGCTTGCAAAAGTATCAGCTCTTAGAGGTTTAAAAATAAGATCAAGTAGCATTAATGTAACAGAGTGTAACTGTTTTTAAAAGGCTATTACTCAGTAAAGCCATATTTGTGAAGTCTTAAAAAACCCTATAGTTTTGAGCTTATGGTTGCTAACAGTCCTGCATACAGTGTTTTCACCCTGACATAATTAATGTTAAATGACAACAATTTATTTGGCACTTCTTAGGCAGATAGAAAGAGAAGTGTGAACCCAAAACTTTCCAATTTGAAAGAGAAAACAAAATATAATAATGTATTAGAAATAATAAATACATAACTTTGGGGGGTGAAAAAAAGCAAAACAAAAACAAATGACAAGAAGCAAACCTTTTAAAGTAAATCTAAGATAAGCTTAAGAAGGGATGCATCTTAATGAAATAAAGATGAGTAGTTTGCATGTGGTTTACTTCATGAGTTTTAAATGTATTTCAGACATGATATTCACTGTAACTCATGAATGGAGATTTATATGTATCTGACCAGGAACCTTTCTTCCAAGTGTCTTCAGGAATGTGATATTTTTCCAAACAAAATTTGAGTGAACTCTTGTTGGTTTATGAATTTGATTTGAACTTTAAACAAGCATGATTTAGAATTTCAGAAAGGTAGAAAAAACAGTCATTTTTATAGCAGTAGGCTTTTTTAAGTGTACATATTAAAAAAAAAAAAAAAAACCAAACCAAAAGCAAAACAAAACACCAAAACTCCAAACCCCAAACATTCTCACATTGTGACCATGACCAGGTAGAAACAAACCAATTACTGTGTTCATATTGTATTCATTTTCAAAAGAAAATATTATCCAGTATGAAAAGCCCTGCTTATTTCAAAGGTTAGAAATTTGTCAATAGACAATTGTGTAACATAAAATTGAAAAAGAGATTTTACAAGATCAAGGCTTGCCTATACTTTATTTGCTCATGGTTATTTTGCATCGAAATTAATAGTATAAGACTGTGTTGGAAAAGTATTAACTACATTGTGGTATGATTAAAAAGTGGCATGCCGTATCTGTAGATCTTTTTGTTTGTTTAAATGTATTGAAATAAGAATAAGCAATACTCTTCCTGAGAAGCTAAGTTGGTGTAAGACACATGCTAGTTTTCCAAGTATCTAATCCATTTCTTGCTGTGAAGTCATATGAACGACCAAGTACTGGCCTGTCCCTAGGTGACTGAGGCTCTATTCATGACTCTTCAGTCCCTCTATTTGTGATGTCTAGCTTATCACTTTGTCTCTCTGTGATTAGCTTTCCTTATGTTTAAGACGCAGCTAGGAAAACTTCCTCTGGAAAGCAGTTTTCAATTGCAGATTAAGAGTAATGCATAAGAACCAGATTAATAATTGCTGTGAGACTGATGCTGCTGCTCAGCTTTACCTTACAATGATTTCTTGAAGGCTCTTTGCTCTCTGGTCTCTCTGGTAGATGCTGCAGGGAGCTGGGCTGCTTATGTGTTTGTTTTTTTTTTTTTTTTTTTCTAGGATAAGATAGTTGTGATTATCTTACACCTCCAACTGTATGATACTATTATTGTACTTTTTGTCCTTGAGAGGAAAATGAAGAAATTTGTCTGACAAAAAAGTTAAAGAGGTTTTTCACCCAGATTAGTGACACAGTTATTTTTCAGTCTTACGTTGATCAGTTGAGGAACCTTAAAGATTTAATCTGAACTATTTCTGTTATGGAAAACTGTCCATTTCCCACATTTCCCTCTTCCTTCTAAATAGCCAAACAGTTATTAAAAAAAAAAAAAAGTAGTATCATTTGAACCCTGCCACCAAATTTACTTGTGGTGTCTTTCTATGGAACAATAATAGGTGGGAGCAAGGATGTGGAATCTGTCTGTAGTGTAACAGCTTTCAGCACCTCGGATAGTTTACCAGACTCATATTTTTAAAGGCAAAGCTCCAGCAGCATCTAATTTGGATTTCTTTCTTCTGTCTTGATTTTTTTTCTGATTCAGTTCAAGCACTCTTAACTGACATGGCTGGCGGGGGGGAAAGGGGGACAGGAATTAAAGTCTGAGGAACAACCACTGTGCTGTTGTCACCCAACTGCCTCCCTCTCCCCAGTCTAATTCCGTAGGATGGTGCCAGCCCTCACTCTAGTGGCCAGTGAGCTTGTAATGTCATAACCTATATAGAAGGATCACATCTATAATTAGGTTTTCTTTCCAGGCAGTGAATTGTATACAGTTAAGATGCTGCTTGAAACTGGAATAGAGCAATGCATAGGAATTTTTCATGTGCACCAGAAATATTTGTTGTTGCTACAGACTTTGGATGTCCCTGCCTTGAGTGATCTCTTCAAGTGTGTTTTGTCAGTACTTATTCATGGGCACAATTCCATCATTTTACCACTTTTTTTTTAAAAAAAAAACAGGCCCTGAGCTGTTATAAGCCATGAGTCAGTCTTTTCTCTGCAAAAGCTGCTAATTTCAAACACCTTCCTCGATATGGTAGTCAATTATACATGAAGTCATTGGGAAATTGTAAAAATACAAGGCATTTAGTAATGGGAGATTGCATGTAGAGCAAAAGGATTTTGCAATTACGAAATAAGCTCTAGTGGGCCCCTTAGACTTCTGTTTCTTACTTAAGTCCTCTGATGGTACCTGGTCTGACTGAGTTGCTTCAGATAGCTTAGTGATGTGCCTGTGCCTGTGTCCTCTGAAGCAGTGGTTTCCCAAGGAAAGTTCCTCACTTTTTATAAGGAGTCACTTTAAAAATCTGGGCATTATTAGGAACTAGATAAAAAGTACTACTACTTAATTTTACTATGTAAACTTCGTTTAATAAACATTACTTAGCTTTTGTGTGTAACTGTTAGCTTTTGTTGTTACTATTTGCCTTGTTCACTTTATTTACAATGAATAATCACAGTCTATTTACAAAATATATCCTGTGTTGGATAAATCTGGTTTTATATCCCTTTCATCAGCCCCTCTCCAATGCTGGCTAGTAAGAGGTGTTACAGAGGGGTTTTTTTGTGTTTTGTTTCCTCTTTCCCCAAATTCCTGTGATGGATTATTATGGAATAACATGGCCATAGGGAAAATTATTTCTTCCTAATCCTTGTCAGTTAGTGGTTGGCTTGTGTCCTGTGATCTGAAGGCTTATATCTCATATACTTTACAGCTAAGTTCATGCAGTACTTCATTTTAGCTGACTTCAAATTTTGTTCATTACTGGCTTCCAGCTTGGGAATATTATTATTCCTTATTGTTCTGCACTTCGACAAAATCAGTCAAGAGGCTATCATTCTAACAGAAAGCTGTGACCGATTGCTTTAAAAATAAATGATAGTTGCACTGACACAAGAGAGAAAAAAGGTTCATTAAAACTCATGTTGAAGAACTCTCATCACTCTTTTTCCATTGCATTTGACACTGCCTGAGAGACTGTTATATATTATGTTTATTTTTGGAGACTATTGTTCTCTTTAAACCTGCTCTGCAACTTGAGGAAAGCAATAATGCTTTCAAACAGAACTTAAATTTACAGAAGCAAGACATTGCATCTTTCTGTTGTAATAAGGGGCCATCACATGAAAAATATCTTCAATAACAAGTTTGACTTTGGCAGGGAAGGAAAAAAAAAACGTAAGAAGAATCACAGGCTACTTTAGGGCACATAGATTGTGTGCACCTTTTATCAATAATGTAATGACATTTATAAGTGAGACCTTCAGCACCTCATGTTCATTTTAATAATTTCTTTTGCAGTGCTGAAAAGGCAAGCTAGTTTCATTTAGTTTACTTTTTCCCCCAAGATCGACCTGCTCTGCTACTCAATGTCCTGCTTGTGTGCAGGGCTCATACAAAACTAATGTGTTGTATAATCATACAGTTGGAAAGGCAAAATAGCCTTTCAGAGCTAAATGGTTAGAGTAAATGCATTGGACTGTTTCTATTACTTTTTTTAATGAATGTAATATAAACCAACAAGAAAATAACAAATTATTTTGGTTTCAGCATAGACCAAAGCTAAAATGCGACGAATTTCAATGAAAACGTATTTAAATACACAGGAAAAAGTATATAGTTTAACCAGATAAATTGTAAAACAACATATTTCTTATATTTTTGCAAACTGATAAGCAGATTCAGGGAAATCGCATGTTTTTGTTTGTTTGACTTGTTTCAATAGCTAGTTACTTTGCCGGGATAAAGCACTAGTTTAAATATACACTAGCTATTTCAGTGTCTTTCTTTCTCCTTTTAGATACCTTGTGGGTTTATCTCATACAGTTAACATTAAATGGACTAGAGGGTTGTGGTTTCCACGGGCTGTGACTTCAGAGGACCTTTGTGAACCCCTCATTTCGGTCCTCAAGACTGACTTTAGGTCAGATGACCAAATTTCCTTGTAAATTTAATTGTAAAACATGCCATGCTTCTCCTCTTCTCTGTTAATACCAGAGCATCATGACTTGCTTTCACCTGAACTGAATGTTTGTAGGGAGAAAGAAATTCGTGACTAAATAAAAATTCAGAAAGTAAAACTGCCAAATTATATATTCGACATTGCTGAAGCAGCTAACACATTATAACAGCTGCCAAATTACCTGTAATCAGCATCCACACAATAGAAGGCACTCTGCATACTGATGAAGTTGTGATTAACACCTATTAACAACATGGTATTTATCAATGAAAAAGTAAAGATGATTCAGTGTAATACTGGAAAGAATTGCTGTCTCTGAAGTTTCTTGACTTTGGACATAGTAATTTTAGATTGCTGTCAGAAATTAGCTAACAGTTTAAAAACATGCCTTGAAAAACTGTGTTCACAACTGCTAAGAAAAGGAAATGTGTTGCAAAATGATGCTTTAATGGAAAAAATAGTGGGTCTGTCCTTCTGGCTCTCCTCCTCCCTGCTTCTGACTATATTAAACCATCAGGGGAGTTTTTTTAGGCATGTCAGGTCTCTAATTTCTTTGCAATTGTCTGCCTAGATTTTTTTTTTTTCCTCTCTCTTTCTCTATTTCCTTATTTTATTCTGCATCCAAGCTCTATAAGTTGCTGTAGTAATTTGTGATAGGATATAATTATGTAACTAGTAACTCTTCTACAGAGAAGCAGCATGTCAAGAAAATGTGTTTTTGCTTATTCTTTTTTTTTTTTTTTAGTGGCCTCAAAATCTCAGCAGAGAAGTAGGGACACTGAATAGAGTATTCTAATTATTTCTCAAGTTGAATTTCCAGTTTAGGACTTGTCTTGGAATTTCATGATAGAAAAAGTCAGCTTAGAAACCTGTTTATGTGTTCTAACCAGCTTGAAGCCCTGGGCTAGTGTCTCGACTCTGGTAAAGTAATAGAAATCCACCTTTAGAATTTGTGACTTTTTGCTTTGACTTGATTGGCTTAGGTCTGAAAAGGGGCCTGGATGTTAGAAGTGTTGGGCTTTTCAACACTTAGGACAACTGCAAAGTGATTCAGAAGCCTGTTTGCCCCTGAGGATTGTCTCAATCATATGCTTACTTAACTTAAAGACAGGGAGAACAGGCCTGCATGGAAGTAGCTGGAAAAAAATGCTGTTCAAAATGTGATTCCTTCACTGCATCCTTCTTAGGAAGCTAAGCTGAGGGGAAACGTAGACAGCTTTCATAGGTAGGGACCCTGAAGTTGTATTTAACATCCTTTCTGTAAAGGAGATGCAGTGGCAGTTTTTTTTTCCTCAGCATTTTTCTCTGACATTAACATTGTGACGAGGGCATGTGTAGACTCAGGTTCAATTCCTTTCTTTGCCTGAAGGAAGCTAAGGGTCAGTTTTTGTCTATCTGGAGAAAGAAACTAGGAATTTTAAGATAAGAATGCTCTTGACAATCTTTAAGAGAAGAAAGCTGCTGAAGAGAATTCAGCAAGTTGGTTACCATCTAGGGAAATGAAGTTATTTTGGTGTCTGTCTCTCCAAGTGGCTTAACTTCTGGGTATGCTCAGTATCCACAGCACCTAACTGGTTGAAGAAATAGAGAATATTGGGCAACTTCCACTTGGAGCAAAAGGTTTGAACTGGGTTAGCTGCTAAGTAGATGAGGGGTTGGTGAATTTCTGAACTAAGGAAGCCTGCAGCTGAGGTTAGCATGAGTTCTGGAAATACAGTATCAAATCTCTTAGCTTAGTTTGGCAAGAAAAAAAATAGCTTCCTCACAGGGTTTTGTGAAAGAGTAGGTATGAACAAAGCATAACTTAAAACACCCTTATTGCGTTCTACTTGGACATCTCATTTTGCCAGAGTTCCTGGTTCTTTCTCTTTCTGTGGTGTATTTTGTCAGGTTTGTTTGTTTGGTTTTGTTTTTTTTTTCAGACTAATCCAACAAAATGGGCTTGTCAGATCTCCTTATCATGGTTCAGAAAAGGAATAAATTTAGTAATTGTTAAGTTATTTAAAGATTAGTCAGTCTCTGTGATAGTCATGTATGTTCTACCAGCAGAGTAGCATTATTAGCCAAATTTCATCTTTGCAATCCCCACTGGTGCTAACAGGTGAACAGCTGTAGCTAAGAAGAGTAATTTGGGCCAGAATACGTAAAGCCAGAAGTAATATGCAGACAACTCTAATGGCAGTGCTTTTTTTGTCATTAAAGAATATGTAAATTTTGAACAGTTGTGAGGTTTTCAGTTGACTTAAGGATGCAGCAGTTGAGATGGAAAATTTGCAATGTTGTGCATTTTTTTTCTGGTGACATGACAACTGTCAGAACTCGTGCTGCTCTGATAAGACTTATTGGGGATAATTAACTTGGGGTTTTGGGCTTTTTTAGTGTATTCGTCTGTCACTAATGTTGAAGCTTGGAAACTGGAAAAATGTGGTTTATTAGGTTAGAAATACTGGAAATGTTTACAAGGGACAGGGAAGAGGTGGGTTTTGATGTCAAGTTATTAGACAAATTTGTATTGATATAGGACTTCTATTTCTTCTTTAATAGATAGACATTTTAAAGGTACAAAGAAAAATTATTTCCTAAAGTCAATAGGTACCCATGGTAAAGAAAAACAAGTTGAACTATTTGTATGTCCAGAGTTGTTCTATGAAAAGAAAAGCTGATGTTTTTAGGCCTAGAAGCATTGTTTAAACCTCTGAGGTCTGTATTTTATATGTGTAAAACTCCTTAAAAAGGGAAAGAACATGATGGTGTAGGGCACTTATGAGTGTCTAGCACTAGAACTCAGCTATTTTCAATGCTGCTGGGAAATAACACTGCTTCTGCAGAATGAAATATTGCCTGAACTATGCAGAATTTACTGCCTCTTGTTTGTGTGGGTTTGCTTCCCTTGGCGCTGGTGCAAGTCCTGTCACTGGACCTTGATGACCACTAATGCCTAGGTAACTTGAACCCATGGAGATCGTCATGAGGTTATGCAGGGAAAAAAATTAAAAGGGCACTGGTGAGGCTGCATCTCGAGTATGGTGTTCAGTTTTGGGCCTCTTACTACAAGACAGTGAGGTGCTGGACTGTGTCTAGAGAAGGGCAGCATCAGCCTGGTCACCTGTCGGGGTTATTCCTGTGATTCACCAAGCAACCGAGAACAATGAAGTTCTATTTACTCATCCCTCACTTGCTTTCCCATACTCCCTAAAACATTCTGGATCTCCAGTTCTTCTTTACATACATAAGTTTGGTCTTGGAGGATGAATTTTCTGCTGAGAATAGATATAAAAGTTCACTGTGGTTTTCTGCAAGCAATAAGAAATGAGAGAACGAATAATATCTTGAATTAATAGTGAATAGTCAGCATTATTTGGCTGTATGATGAAAATTTTGTGAAGAAGACAATTGAAAAATGTATCTGGGTGATCAGATTTTCGCAATAGAGTAAAAAACCTAACTCAAATATAGGCCTTGAAATTTCTGTCCGAAATATTTTAAAGGCTTCTATTTGTTCTACTGCCTTTCAAAGAAAATTTGATTAATAAATTTCTTTTTTTTTGAAGACAGAAAAAAGAAATTGTAAATTTGTAAATCATTAATTTGCAATGTACAGTATGATTCAAGAAGTTTGGTTCTAAAACACAAGGTCTTTTCCTTCCCAAGAAGCTTGGAATCACAGCATCTGGGGGAAAAACCCAAACAAACAATGAAAAACCCCACCAAACCAACTTGCCATCAAAATTCCATGTGCTTCTTGTTTGTTTGTAGGTGAAGAAAAGAATGGGTGAGGCTGTTTGGTGGAGATGGTGACCACCTGCAGAGTTGCAAGTTCTTGACTGTACCTGAGGCTGCCTTCTCTCCTCAGTGCAAATTAGTCCCTGGGAAGTGCCTTGTGCTTCAGTTACTATGCTTAAATCATTAACCTGCATTGGGAACATTTTGGGGAATGCAATAGCATGATTCGTATCTTCTACATAACTGTTTTGGTAGTAGTTGAAGGAACAACCTTAAAGTGCCATAATCTCTTCAAATATATGTTCTGAAATGTAATAAAGTTTCAGACTTAGCATGGAAAGCTAATGTCTCATCAAGGTTACTGTTTACTATTTTCTCCTCAGCATCTGAGTAACATGCAATAAAGCAATGCAGTTGTTTGGAAAATAATGTAAAACAATGAAATATGAGTCATCCAGCAAATGGAGGTAAGTGTATTGCAGAGAAGGTGATTGATCTGGGGATTTTTTTTTTTAGTGCTTCCGAATTCTGTTTTCAAGGTGATTTTACATTACTGAAAGTTCTCTACCTACTTTTTAAGGACTAAAGGACTCAATATCATTGTACAGTGGGAATTTTTGTGATTTTTAAATTTTTGTTATTGTTTCATTTTTTGTTTAATCCACATTTTAAATATAAGGGACCAATTTTCCTGTATGTTGTTTTGGTTTTGCTTTAGTTTGTTTTTTTAAACAATGCATTGTCACCTGTGTGCTTTTAAAGTGGGAGTAAAATGTTATCAAAACAGAACAGCAGTGTTTCACATCTGCTTTGCACCTGGTTCAGAAGGTATAAAACTTAACACACAGTACGTATCATGCTCTTAGTCTTCATTCTTTACTGGATTTCTTTTATTTTTCAATGGAAAATAAAGCAACTTACAGTATTTCTCTGTTTATTGCTGCAGGTGGTTGCCAGATAAAACTTTATTTGTGTATAGCTATTGTGGCAGACATTTTTAAGACATGCCTTTGTTTTTGCTTGAAAATTCATGTACTTCTAAAAAAAATAAAATCCAGTCTGATCTAAGCGTAGTTCTCATATTTGTTTTTGTAAGAAAGTAAACATGACGTGGAAGTACATACCATCTTAACTGATGCTCCATCTCCATGCCATGATCCTATATATACCTGGCTGCACTGTGTGCTAACAAAACCAGAGCTATTAGAGGTAAATGTTTCTTTGATGAAGATTGTAACTAATGTATACACTGAACAGCCAGGGATTTTATCAAATTTGAGGAATTTGATAAATTTGGATACCCACATAGTTTGGGTTCAAATTGCAGTAGAGTTACTTTTAATTTTTTAATAGTCTTGTAAGGATAGTATGGGAGGATTTTAATCATACTTGTAGCATCTGGGTTATCTATGTAGACTAACCCCACAATGTTTCTCACAGTGTTACCTTGTGGAAGACAGCTGCTGGTATTTTCATCTCTCCTACAGGCTGTGACAGTCTCTTGCCAGATTAGGGTATTGTGCCTCTTGCCTTCAGACAGATTTGGTTAGTTCGGGAGTTGTCAGTTCTGGTGTCTGTCACCTTTTTGTGGCAGTAATCCATCTACACCCATCTGTGCAGAAGTAAGAAGTTACTCAGGTATTGAAGTGGAAAGGAAACAAAATAGCAAGTTGGATTTAGTGGAATTCACAAATGAATGTTAAGTGAAAAAAGCTTACCTGGTAAAGAAACCTCTCTGCTAGAGAATAGCAGGAAGGAAAGTAAGTTGTTGAAAGAGCATGGAAGGGAAGGTGATTGCTAAGACCAGGCACAGGTAGATGAGCTTTTGGGTGGATTTTAATTTTTGTCCTTACCATATTTGTAGTTAGCAAAAAAAGGAGGCCGGGGGCGGGGGATTAAAGCCATCTCCATGTCTATGGCCAAATATACTTGTTTTTAAAACAAAGAAAATATACGTGTATCATCCCATAAATGTCCTTTATATAGAGCTATAACTAAATATAGTAATCCATTTCTGCTTTGGAGGGCAGCTTCTGAGCTGTATGAAAGTCCATGGCTTGTAGAAATTTTAAAATTCACCTGTTTTGGGAAACTAAGAGAATTCACTCTGTCACTATTGCTGATAGGCTACAAATAGTGTGAAGGATAGAGAAAACCTCATTATTTTAGGCTTTTTGTATCACTATACAATGCAAGACAATAAATAATCCTGAGCAAAGCCCAAGATCTATACTTACTTTTTTGGAATGTATTTTATCACATGATTCTACATTTCTAAAGCAGCTTGTTATACTGGATTCTCATATAAAAAAATAAGCCAATGTTTGTTGAGCTGGATATGATATTAAATAAAAAAGCCCCACACAGCAGTTTCACTTATTTTATAACTGCATGTTTGAATATAAAGTCGGAATTTATGCAGCTGTAGTTAGTAACTAAAGTTTTGCTTATCCTTAGTGATTTTCTGTAGTTGGGTTTTTTTTCCCCCTCCCGCCTTCTAATTTTGTAATAAACCTGGCATGTTTAAAGAAAGGTACACTATCATTTAGTACACAAAGATTCAAATGCTTTCTGTGTCTTTTAAATAAAGTTACTTTAACCTCTGTTTTTATATTATTAGTGTTATTATTACTGTGTAGTACTTAAAGAATTTAGTGTCCTTTATCTTGACAACTCTAGATTAGTTAAGACTGAGACACAAAAAGTATTTTTTCTTGCAGCTCTTCTGTTGATTTAAAACATTAACTTATTTGCAAGAGTATTTCAGTGTATTCCATGTCCTTCTGCCATAGAATATTTAATTATAGTTATATTTCAAATATAAAAAGTTTATTTTTTTTTTAAATGCAGTGGCATACTACAGTGGGAGAGGTCGGCATCACAGCTACTCATTCTCTACTCCTTTGACTTTGCTCTCAGAAATATATGCATTAATTCCTATTGAAAATGGGAATTCAGTGGCTCTGTACAAACACTTAAATATATGCATGGCTTTCTTTATGATCAGTCTGAATGACTCATGCTGAATCTGTGACTTGAATGGAAGATTGGTCAAAAGAGTATAAAGACCCATAAACCTTGCTGAAAGTCAGTTCCAACATAACTGCTCAGAGCCATTTTGTTTCACATTTCCTCAGAGTTTAAAATAATAATAATAATAAAGCAATTAAGAGATCTCTCTCTCCCTCTCTCAATCTAGTCCAAATTTCTGAACTCAAGTTCTGTTTGCTCAGCTTGGCTCGCTGGTCATTAAAGCTCCATGAAACATGAAAAGCATTTGGGAAAGGTCTCAGTAGGGCAATTCAAAATTAACCCAGGCGAACTACAGTTTGCTTATCCTGTATTGTTTTAGTCATTATAGGTCACAGACACATTGCATTTGTAGTTCTGAGTTAATATATACTTTAGAAAATAACTGGAATTAAAATAATGCTTATATATAATGGTTAACTGTTTAAAATCAATTACCGATTTATATAATTTATACAATTTTTTAATTGATGTAGTGTCGAATGTTTAATTTTTCCTCTCTTGCCCATGTTTTAATATGTTCTGCTTGCCTCAAAATAAAAAATTGTTTCCTGCACACATATTAGGAGGAGGAAAAAGGCATTTTAAACAAAATGTTCAACATTTTAACAAAATTAAAAGTTAAACAGTCCTTTTTTAAACAAAAGAGGACTTCATAGTTGCTTCTAGATAAAATCTAAACCACTTTAGATTCATTTTCAGTGATGATGTTCTGCTGAGTTTGTGAGAAAAGAAATGAGTTTCACAGAATTTGCACAGATGGATCCCTGCACCATTTCAGCAGTACCTCCTGTTTTTTTTGTATCTGTCCATGTTTTAACAAAATGACTTATTAGCATTGAATCCTAGATTTAATAGTCTGGGCTTCCAGTGTTTATATGGGAATGAATTTATCTGGTTGGTGTCTGACAACTCATGTAATCACAGATTTTTAAGTAGCAGTCTTTTTATTTTTTTTTTTTATGTACTTAAATTTTGTACGCTGAAAGAGAAACAATTTGGGGTATTACATGGTTAACAGAATGCTAACATAATTTTGTCCTAAGTTTAGGAGTGAAAAGAGTGATGCCTGCAGGCTGTGAGAGATGAGGGGTTGTGTGCAGGACAGAGCTGTCACTAGGGGAGCTGTGCCACTGGTGCCTGGCTGTAGCCCCTCTGCTGGGAACGCAGCACATAACAAGAGAAATTTTTGTTTGGCAGATTCAGGTTTGCCTTTTGAGTAACAGAGGCCAGATCAACTGGAGCACTGCTTTTTCAGTCTACACCAAAGAGTTCAATAGCACCGTGATGCTAGTTTTGAGGGTGTGGGTAAAGAGGAGGGATGGTATATTTCTGTGGATAATTTTCTATACTGTGGAAATAGTTGTGCTGATGATGTGTTCAAGCCTAAGTCAAGCCCATAGCTATGGGCTGTATTGTAGATAGAAAGTGTATTTTAAAAGCAGATAATTGGCCGTCAGGAACATTGCTTTGGTGAGAAAGTGCTGACTGAATAACTGATGAATGGACATTGGCCAGCTCCTGGGGAAACACAGAGGGAATGTGTCTTGTGCCCTCTCCATTACACCACATCGGCTGGTTGAGGTGATATGGAGGGGGAGGTGTTAACAGGTGTTAATTCACAGCATGCCACACCATGCAAAACTGTTAGAAAGCAGGATCTGTGCCTGATGCTACCCATGAAGCTGTTTGGACTGTGTGCAATGGTGTGCCAGGCAGGGAAACATCTGAAATTACACACACGGAGACCAACCAAGACCATTTAAATCAGGTAAGAAATATCAACACCAACTTGAATAATCAGCAAGCTGTGGATTGCTGTTCTTCAGGCACTTGGTGATACGTAAAACCCATTTCAAAGAAAACAAACTCTTTTTCTAACATGCAAGAACTTGGGTTAGTCCATAAGTGCACTTCTGTTGAAAGGCAATAATTATTTGTATAGAAGTATTTCATTAAATGAACAGTGTATTGAGTGGGTTAAATTTGCAGTGATTCTTGACACTTTTTACAGGTTTCTCCTATTTGAAGTATGACAGCAATGAATGCATTTTGCATAGCTATCGACGTGCTGTCACTGCACATTTACTTTTTTAAACACAAGCTTTTTCCCTGAAATTACTTAGTGTTGTGGACTGTCTTTAACTCTGCTCTACCGCTTGAAAATATCCTGGCATTTCAAAGTAATTTTTAATTTGTCTTTACTGGACCCTTGGGATTTTCTTTGCTGTACGTCTACATCACTGGTGTGGCCACCAGTGCTGGAGAGTGGTAATTTGATCACTGACAATAGAATAATGTGCTTTAATTTGAAGATGCAAATACAGTTGGAGTAGAATAATGAGTCAGTTCCTTGATCATGTAGATGGTAGCAGCACCATTGACTTCAACAGACCTGTGCTGTTATACATCAAGTGAGAATTTGACTCAAGGCCTGACTAATGAACTCATTTAACTCCTGTGACTCAGAAATATGACTCTTTTTTTTTCTTACTGTAGCATAAAGAGTGAGGTGTATTTAAACAGATTTAATTAAGCTGTCTAAATTTGATCATCTGTCTAATAGATGTTCATGTTCATTTAGGGATGAGGCAGAATCATTGTGTTTTCTAATTAAGAACTAAACTTAAGCCTGTGTGCCTGTTTGAAATATGCAGTGTTTGGATTGGAAGGGGAGATGTGGAATGAAAAAGAGAGTTAGCTGAACACTTAATAGAAAGGAACTTGGCCAGGAAGGAAACATAAGCATTGCTGGTCATTGCTGCAAGATAACAACAAATAGATTAGAGACTATGCTTTTATTTCATGTATTTTGCAGTGGTCCTGTGTGAGGGTTTGCACAGCTGGTGTGTTTTACTTCTCTTTCAGATTTACTTTTCATTCGATTTCCTTCTTTCTCCTGGTTCCCCCTGTGAGAACTGAAGCTGTGAGAAGGCTGGGTTTAAGGTTATTTCCTTCAAGAAAGCTCCCACCTCCAGCTTAAGTAAAGCATTTACAATATTTTTTTTTCTTTGTTTTCCTTCCTTGTTCTCCCTTCCCCTGTGCCTGACAGCTCAGGGCCTCCTTGTCTCCTTTACTGAACTTACCACCTGTTTTCATGCCCTTGTTATGAGTTTTACCAATTTCGGTGCTTCTGTGGCATTTCTCTGAATCATGGGGCAACTCTCTCTTACTTCCTTTCCCTTGGGCAACTTTATTTTCCTTTTGACTCTCTGAACCACTATTTTCTCTCCCTTCCTCCTCCTGCACCTGAAACCATCATCTCAAGGACTTGTCAGTGTTAGGTTAATGACTGAACTCAGTGATCTTAAGGGTCTTTTCCAGTCTGGGCACTTCTGTGATTCTGTGATCTCCTTTTCTGTGAGCTGAAGTGACATTGCAGATGTTATCTCAGTCTCACTCCTGGTTATTTTTAGGTCATTTTGCTTTTCGTTCCCTCTGTCTGCTCTGACCTTGTTATAGCTACTCTTCTTCCTGCTAGCCATCCTCTTCTCTCCAGGATGCTTTGGAAATACTGGGAGGGGTATTTAGGGCAGCACATATGAGGCACATGAGTAAATCTTGATGATACTGTTCCCTTATAAACTGACTGTGACCATCCTTATCAGAAAAATAGTCTGTCTCTGGCCCTACTGACATTATTTCTTGTGCTTGCCCTTTTGTTGCATAAATCTGATCTTAATTTCTGCTTTTTAGAGCCACCTTCACTCTGGATCCTTGTTTGCCATGTAACAGTGGGATGACTTTTCTGTTCTCTTTGTATTCTCTCAGTTCGTGAGATTGATCTTATTTTACTGAAATCTGCTGTATTGAGGGCTTTGTGCAGATTTTTTTTTTTTTTCATTTTGCTAGTAACTGAAAAAGTAAGAATTCAAAAGAGTTTTAAAAGACATAGGGAACAAACATTACTATTCTTGTTCTCCATATCATTAATGGTTTTTAGAGATTTTCAGACATTTGTCCTGTTTTCTCCTTGGTCACAATCTTCCCAAACTGGACAATCCCAGTCTACTTAATCTTGCCTTTTAAGAAGACAGGTTTTGTACTTGAGTTCATCTGTTCCCAGTGCCACTAAAGCTTCTTAAATTAGGAAGGTCTCTCAAAATGTAGATATACCTTGATTTGCGCAGCAGCACGGTGATGTTCTTTTACTACCTTTCTAATGATTCTTGGCATTCTGATTGAGTTATTGGATACCTGCTGAGCACTGTCTCTAGTATGTACTTTATTTTTCCCTTGCACATATGATTTGTAATTCTGGACAGTAACTGAAGAGAACATGTCAGCACAGTGACAGTTTCAAGTAGGCAAGAATGCAAACCACAGAATGTGGGAAAAATAGTGCAATTAATAGACTGGCATAACTGAGTTTAAGTGTATATATTGGCATTAGATATTGCTGTGATGGGAGTGTTTAGAAGACTGATTCTAGCCAGTTCTAAACTTTAAAACTAAACTTTACTAAGCTAGGCAATCACTAAACCCATACCTCCTGCTTGTAGTTTTTTGTACACTATTAATCTTTGCAATTGTTTATTCAAAGCAGTCAATCCTTAGAAGTTGCATTCTGCTTAAGTTCTGAGTATACAATACCACAGAGGTGATGCAGTAGGAGATGACAAATGCTGGTAATGCAAACATAATTAGCATGAGCCAAGACAGCTTGGGGTTTTCCCACCTTCCCATTCCTCTCTTTGGCTTTTTGCACCAGGTCTGGGGAAATTTTTATTTTCTCATTCTGAATCATAACCAGGTGTTTGCCAGAGGGAAATGCTGGGAGGAGCTGAAGGAGCAACTCAGGAATTCAGATATAATTGATCTCAGGATCCTCGTTCCCTTGACCTTACTCTTGGCAACATGAGTAGAAAGGACTCCTGTTTGCTTCAGTGTCAGGTGAGTCCTTACAGAGCTCTGCTCTTTTAATGGTAGATCGTACGAGTCAATGTACCCCAAAACACAGAATTCTTTCTGTGCTGGGAGCTGCAATTCTCAGCTCAGGCAGCACTCATTCAAGGTCAGCAGGCACTGGCTGTACAGTTCAAGGAGGCCAGTATTAACACTGTCTGTGATAACAGCTGTCAACTCTGGAAAACTAAATTTTTAGAAAATTTAAAATTTGTGAGAATTAGCAACAAAAATAATAATAATAAAAAGTTGAACTACTGGTGCATTACTAAAGTCAGAAGAATTTTGTTTGAGGTTAAGGACCTAAAGACAAAGAACACATGCCATGACTGATCTTCAGTTACTGTATCTTGTAGTTTGTACTTTCAAGCTAATAGAGCTATAAAAATTTACACTGACTGAGAAAATCCTTGGTTTCTAAAAATACATCAACACAATTAGGTTCTGTAAATATAGCATTTCAGCAGCCAGGAATAAAAACAGTTTAAGTTGGTTTTCTGTACTGAACAAAAGTTGATTTTCTGTACTGAACAAGTGAAACATTTTTGGTGGGAACTGGTGGCACTTTAGGCATCAAATTAAAATACTTTGGCTATGTTTCTTAACATACATATACACACATATATATGTATGTTAAGGATATATATCTCTCTGTCTCTCCCCCCCGCCCACCGAATTCAGTTGCATCAGTCTAACTGTGATATTTTACCTATGTTACATGGTTTGCATTTTGCAAGCCTAAATTGTCAGAATATATCTGTAAATAATATCTCGATATATATATACAAAAATAGATGTTTTCAAGTAAAGATGGAAAACTGTGTTATAAATTATTACTAGAACACTGGAATTACTGTGTACAACATTTTACATGTGCCCTTGAGAAATGAATCTTTCAAAGATTTAAAAAATTTGGAGAGGGAAAGAAAAAAAGTGGCAGCAGCCTGTCAACAATACTTAACAAAGTACTTAATCTTCACAAATTTTTGTATTGGGAAAAATTGATACTTTTCTGCATTCAAAATAGAATTCAAAAAAGTGAGTTTAAAGCATCAGCTAATAGAATATGACATCTGGCAATACTGCTAAACTTGAAAGGATGAGATTGAAGTTGCTATGACTTCAAACAAAATGTTTTAGGTTGTTTGGTGATCTGAAATACTTCAGTTTCATTCAAAGCAACTCTTAAGGAAAAAAAAAAAAAACACAAAAACTTTTCCACTTTCTACTACATCAACCTGAAATTTTACCTGAGGAGTGGAAAAAACAAAAACAAAACAAACCAACAAAACAAGTTACTTGGAAAACATTTTGAAAATTCCCGATGAGATTAAATTATACTTTCAAATTCAAATATTATTTATCTCATCTTTATTATATAGAGTTGTGAAGTCATTATCAATATAGATATGCAATTTAAAAACTCCTTAAATACTGTCAAAGTGTTATTAAGAGATTTAACTTCTGTATAGAAGTCATCAATAGTATATTCTGATTATACTGTAAATTTTGTTGTTGGCCTCAAAATTGTTGTGGGAAAGGGGGAGTTATCCCCCTTGTTCTAATTTTCCACATTTTTTCCTTTAATCATGCAGCACAAGCTCCATAACATCTGTACATTGCAATCACAACTGTTTGCAAAATTGGTTATGTGAAAGTACATCTGAAAATTACATGCACAGATTTTCTACTTGTGATACCTATAAGCCACTAGGACTATATCATACTAATAATTTTATTGCAGCATTGAGATGGTTCGTCACTACAAAGAACTGAATTTTCTTGAAGGGGCTAGGAACTAAAATTAAATCATAAGTTGTTTTATCTAAAGCTTAAGAATTTCTTCTCTAAAAAGGGAGCCCATCACCTGGAATTGACAGCTGAATAAAAACACCTAGTCTCATCAGGTAATTAAATAATTGCAATCTGCTAATATGCTTCAGCACAAAGAAGACATGTGTGACTGTAATTTCATGAGGAAAGAGAAAGTGAAGAGCTAGCACAACCCCACAGATTGCTGGCAGTATTGTACCCTGGTCGCCTCTTCCCAAATGCTGCATGTAAGCACATGTGCAGAGAGCTCTTGGGTAACCAGAGGAAGGGAGATGGAGCATGCAGGAGATTAAAAGATCCTCTTGTGTTTTGCCAGTCAGGAAAAAAGCAAGCAAACAAACAAAAACCAAAAACCCACCTTCAAAAATCAAACACAACCACAGAGAAGAGCCCCCAAAATTACAAACTGTCCAGGAATACATAAAGATGGCAAGGTGAAGGAGGCTTTTAAATGTAAAAATCGTTCAGAAATAGCCTGTCAGACCAGTAACAAAGGGGTAAAGAATCCATTAAGACTGTTTGACCAGTTTATTAAGTAGATTAAGCAGTTTCTGAGGTAGTAGGCAGCTGGAACAATATCCTGGGGGTTTCCTTGCTCTTTCTACTCTACAAAATAATATATTTTATTGAAGGCACACTCGAAGTACTGTCCAAAAAGTAGAGGTGCCACAGAAATGTTCAATGGCTAATCTGTTTAATATTAAAGATTTTAGCTGGACAAAATAATTGCAAATACAAACAAGAGTTATATTTTTAAAAGACTTTCTAAATCAGTATTTTGGAGCTTGTAATATGCTGGAGGCTTGTAAAGCCACAGTCTTTTGAAAGTTCAGGGTGTCAGCCCCTCATATGGTTGTACTTTCTTTATTTGTGATTTGGTTTGATTTAATTATATTAGGTTTCTTTGAAACTCCCAAGTTACTCTGTGTGATAATACAGGTCTCTTATGCATAGGGGGTTGCAGACTTTGCATAAATATTCAGAAAGGGAATCTTAATAAGCAGATTTACTGTGCGTGCCAGGAAAGATAATTTACAACCTAATACCAACCAGCTGTGTTTCAGGACACAATTAATGAATTAGGTGTCAGCACTCACACATTTCAGTGATGGTTATGTCCTACTTTTTAAGAAGTCTTCTAAGCTCCTACATGCTATTTAGATACCTAATTGTTACAGGAACTCCACCTAGGGTTTTTAAGTCTCTTCAGTATCATTAAAAAAAGTCAGGAAGGAGGAGGGCAATTGCTAGCAGTATAAATAATAGAAATTGATTTATAAGGAATAGTTTAAGTTGTTTTTATGATAAAAGATTCAACTTGGTATCTGTGCATATTTTCTGAAGCTTGTGATGCCATTCTGACAGAAATACCCCATTAAAATATTTCAATCTGTATTATACAAAAGGATACCTAGTACAGGTTTCAGGTGTCTCAGATGGTACCAGAAAGCCTCTGAAGTGGGATATTTCTGTTTTGCGCAGAAAGGGGAACTGATTCCAGCCACTCTGTGGAAACTCTGTTAGGGTGTGGGCATTGCCCCATGGGTGAGGCTTGGGCTGCCGAGGAGCCGTGAGTAGCTGCCAGGGCACTTTCTGCAGTAGCAGCAGGTCCTGCTGTACCTCTGGTACTTCAGCGGGAGCTGGGAGCTGCCTTCCCCCTTGCAACTCAGGCAGGGCCTTACTTCGTCCTAAACATACATGTTTGTATGCTATAACTGTTGAGGTGTTTTTGTACACAGTAAAAACAATATTATCATTGCTAATAACCGTAAAGCTTGCTGTGCCTCATCTGAACAGGTATTATTTAACAGTGCAGGCCTGGTCCTGGCCTTTTATTAGGCTCATTATCAACTAATTATGAAGACTTGCTGTGCAGACAGAGTCATGGTGCCACGTACTGTCATGCCATGATGTTGGGCGTGTCTGTGGGTAGGGGTAACAGCAAAGGCCTGGAAGGCGCGGGCACAGGGTGCAGGCAGAGGCCCTGCAGCCACCGTGCCCCACTGATGGGCAATGAAAAGGGGCAGCCTGGAGATCTGGGAAAAGACTGAGGTCTTTTTAAGAAAATTAGCCAAGCAAAGGGATGAGACAGCTGCTGTGGCCTGGAAGTAACACCCGACAAGCACCTTGCAGCAGGTGGTGCAGGCCAAGGGGTGGCAGTTGTCTGCAAAATCAGATGTCTGACAAAAGGAGGCAGATCCCCCTTTTGATTTTGGCTCCCCTCCCAAATGAGCTCTCTTGAGTCCAATTGCTTTGCCCTTAAGGGTTGAGACTGTCAAAGCTGAGGTGACCATCAGCTCAATGGAATCAGAAGATCTGAAAAAAAAAAACAACCCCACCAAACCAACCCACCCAAACCAAACAAACAAAAAACCCAAACAAAACAATCCACCACAAACAAAAAACACCCCCAAAATTTTTTTCTGTGGTGTTAAAATGAAAATGTAATTTCATATCTCATCGTTGATAGTATCACATTTGCATGATCTCCATGATACATCTGTGTTGCACCTTACTGACAGAATATCCTTAGCTCATATTTTCTGAGTTGTGGTTGGCAGTTTTCTGTTTGAATCAAGTTCTGGATTGCAGAGTAGCAGATTGTGTGAGGCATAGCTCCATCTATTAGAGCAACCTACACTCTAGTAGACTGTAGTATGTATAGTAGTATGGTGAACTGTGCGAAATGTGTAGCTGAGGAATAGCATATACAAAATGTGGTATACATGTGAGCTGTAGGATTGATTTTTAAATACTGCAAAAAGCTTTTTTCTGGTCTAATACTGGCAATTGCTTTGTGGAGCCTTTTACCTATAGGTCATGTGCTCAAATTCAGTGCTGGCTACTAGCTGCAGGAGGTGCCAGATCCAGTCCAGCTTCCAACAGACAAAAACTTGTTTGTGTAGAGATAATCGCAGTCCCAGAGGTGAAGATGTTCAAAATCACTAAAAAATTGCTCAACTTTTTTTTAATAGTTTTTTCTATCTTCAATAATTTTCCTGTCCTAGATTATAGAAGAGAGACTTATTTTTCAGCATGACTGAGAACGAGTTTATATTACTTTAGGGAGTCTGACTAATAATTTGCAAGCGAGAAGCTGGAGTGATCTGAAAGGTTCAAGAACAGAGAGTACTTTTTCTTTATGAGTTACTGAATATAAAAGACTGATTATGTCTTTTGTTTTTGTGGGGGATAGAACTCATCATTGCAACACTACCAACACCATAAATCTGGACAACCCAGCGATTTAAAAATATTCTGTCATAGCTTGTGGCAGTGGATGTTCAGCTTCTTTCTCTAGAGTGAAATAATCTGATGTAGTATTGAAACTGCCACTAAAAATTGTTAATGTATAATTTATCCTTGCAATTAAAAAGCATTTTTAACCAACTGTCACAACACACTGACAAGTAAATTAGGCTGTGATTTACATTACAGTGCTTTGCCACTTGATTTAGTGTTGCTCTGGAGGAACTGACAAACAGCCCCAGTGGAGTAAGACAGTGCTTTCAGTAAAGAATGAATTCATTTCCTGTGTGTTAGCAAGGATTGAAAGATAGCTGCTGCCTGGTAGTGAAACAATGATTCATATTTTTTGTTTGTTTTATAAAATGTTAAGCAATACAATAGCAAAATTTGTCAGACACAGTGATTGATAACTTGGAGTCTTTATAAAGTAAAACTTAGTTTAATACCTTATGGGTTTTTTTTTTGTTTTTTTTTTTTTTCAGTAAGAAAGGAAGACTGATCTGGTTATATAATATTTTCCTTAGTCATTGTCTAAAACCAGGAGCTTTGGAATGTCAGAATATGAAAACCAGGAAGAATTCAGTTTAAACGTTTGCTAAATGAAACTCTCCAAAAGTAAGCTAAGCGAAACACTGTCACCATTGGTTTTAGAAAAAATACAGTCCCATAAATGTCATCAGTAATATAAAATAGTCATTTCAGTAGTATTTTGAGGTATCATTGGTTGGTTTTGGATGTTTTTGTTTTTTCCTGTCTTACTTTCTTTCCAATTAATTCAATAACATTATAGAAAATAAGTGTGAAACTTTTATGCTGGTGATATTTTTGTTGAGGGGAAAAGGAGGAAAAAATTCTCATACAATGAGCTAAATGAGTTATTCACTGTTCTCATTAGCTATAGTTAGCTGTTTCTAAGGAAACTATGCCAACAGTGATGGAGTGAGATTTACCAATTTGTTCCATCTGTACTTGCTCTGCTTTGGTAACTGGAAGTAGCTGAATGAACTTCTCAGTCTCCTGGCAATGTGAGAAGTGTTCTTTGGGTCTGTGGGATGACTTGGTAGTTACAGTCACTAGAGGTGGTTAAGCAAAGACTGTTCCTGCATTGGGAAGGAAGTTCCATTTTTGTGAGATATTCATAACGTTTAATACTTTAATCCACAATTCTTCCCCCATGTGAAGAAGAAGAAGGAAAAAAAAAAAAAAAAAAAGGCTTCTGTCCAAGTGGATGGCGTTCAGTAGTTCACTAACAGCTCAGTTCTTCCTTGTTGTTTAGCTGCCTGAAGCTAAGGGGCAGTGCAAGGAGGGACATTATCATAAAAAGTTAAGAGTGCAGCCGTGACTTTTGTTAAAACACAAGCTTTCACAGTCCTTAAAATCAGCAAAACGTTTTGTTTTACAAAAGCATCTTGTTGGAAATGTAGAAGAAAAATGTATTATGATTTAACTGGATTTTTTTTTATCTTGCACTGCAAGAAAATTATCATTTGGAAAAAGCTGGTATTGTAGGTAGGAGGAATTGTGTGTGTAAGTAAGTAGCATGTTAAACATTTGTAGGGGCCTTGGAGCAGGTTTAGCAGTAGTCTTTTATACAAGGGAATAGATGTAGAAAATTATAGCATTATTGTGATTACATATAAATGGTTCTGAGGTAAGATGGTTTGCCAGACTGTAGAAATTACAGACCTTATGAAGTGTATATAGTGTCAGTGAATTGGTAATGTACTTTTCTGTGCAGTCAGAATGTTGCATAACAAAATTTGGAAAAGTATGTCCTGATTGACACTACTGGAGGAGGTACTGAAAAGCCTGTGGATAGAAACTCTTTTAAGATGGGATAAAGTGAGGCTTGTCCCTTTTTATTGTCTTGGTTTATGTCTGCTATGTGACTGCCATATTCAGGTGAGTTTCCTGAAAACAAGGCTGGTATGTTTTGGTTGCTTGCTTTTCTGCAGGTTATCTTGATCTCAGTTCATGAAGGGTGTGAAAATACCCTGTGGTACAGGGATTTTTCTCCCCAGCTCCCTTTAGATCCTCTTCAAGAAAGACAATGAAAACCAACAAATCAATCTCATCCAAACAATTGCAGACAAGTTAAAAAAGGTGATGCTGATTCCACATTCTAAGGACATTGACTGCCTTTCACAGTAAATTGTCAGAGTGGATATTCATAGACAAATACACATCATCAGCTATAAACCAGTAAATATGAGTTCTGCAGGGCATGCTGTGACCTGCTTTCTCTATGGTTACAACCTTTCAAGAGACTGAAAGGAGTGTTCTTCACAGTCTATGAAAGCTAGTTTCCTCACCGTTTTTCAAATCAGAATCAGGGCAAATGATGTCAGTTTTGGCAAAAAGTGTAATCCTTTATATCACAAAGTGATTTGGCATTACCATGACTTGGGCTCACGTGCCAGCTATTGTTATAGAAAATATAGATAATAAGCAGACAGGTCTAGTGACAAATGGTATTTCCAAGAACTTTTTCTTCATGAGGGATTACTCCTGTTCTCATTCATCTGCTGTGGCCTTAGTACCTTAATAAAGTGTCGTCAAAGATCCTGAAACAAACTGACTAAATTTGGAAAAAATTACATGGTTTTGGTTTGTTTTTTTTTTCCCAAGGTGACGTGGTTTCGGCCTCAGCTAAGACCATGTGGTCCTTCAGTTACTCCCCACCACCCAGTGAGATGGGGAGACAAACACAATGAAGGGCTCATGGGTTGTAATGAGGACAAGGATGGCTCACTCATGAATTACAGTCATGGACAAAACAAACTCGACTTAGAGAAGAAAAATCAATTTAATTTGTTTCCAATCAATCAGAGTAGGATATTGAGACATAACAAACACACCTTAAGACCCCTTCCCCCCACCATTCCCTTCTTCCCAAGCTTAAATTACTTTGCTCCCGATTTCTCTACCTTCTCCTCCCAAGCAGCACAGGGGGATAGAGAATGGAGGTTGCAGTCAGTTAGTCTATGTCACTCTTTCCAGCGTGAGGTCCCTCCCGTAGGCTAAAAGAGTTCAGGACCAGTGTTCCAACTCAGGCTTCCCATGGAGTCATGGACCTCTTCAGATGCAGCTTTTGGCTTCAGCATGGGGAACAGCGTGAGCTGGAGACAAGTCTCCACTCCGGTGTGACTCCCCTGTTTTGGCATTGAGCATCTCTGGGGTCCTCTTGCTCATCATGAGCTCTCAATGTAGTCACAGCTGCCTTTGGGTACAGCCTCCCACTCCAGCATGGAGTCCTCTATGGCCTACACATGGGTATCTGCTCAGCTGTTGAACCTCCATGGGTTGCAGGGGACTCCCTCCCCTCACTCTTCTCCTTGCTGACTTGTGTGTCTGTAGTTCTCTGTCTTCTCCCCTTCTCCTTTCTCCTCATATTGTGGATGCTCTAGTTCATGACGATGGTCTCCTGATGGCTCTGTCCTTCATTGCCAAATTGGTTCTTCCCCTCAGAAATACAGATGTGAAAAGGCATTTCCTATTGCTGATTGGCCTAGCCTGGGCTGGTTGTGGGTCCACCTTGGAGCCAGGGGAGCTTCGTGAAGCTTCTCACAGGGGCTGTCACTATAGCCCATTCCCTCACTGACAAAAACAGCCTCCCCACACAAACCCAACACACCAGGGAAAATTAATTCAGCCCTAAATACAAATCCTTAGCTGACAATTATTATACAAGGTCTTGTACGCCAGAAGAAGTATGGCAGCAAGAAGACAAGATGATGTTTTTGGTAAGGCTCAGGTGTAGCAGCTTATCAGTTTCCTGATTTCTTAGGCTGGTGGCTTGAATACTTTGCATGTATAAGGCAAGCTGTGCCTTGGTGTTGTCCACTCCAGAACACTGTTAGCCAGAAATGAAAACATTGTAACATAAATTTTGCTTCTTGAGGAACTATCCTTCTGCTCCTGGTCTTGATGTCAGTAGAGTCAATGACAGGACTGACTTGAGAGCTGTAAGTTCAGTTATCATTGGTCTTACCTCTTGTGGTGGTGGTTTCACTTGGAGAGAGAGAGAGAGAGGGAGACCCTCATTAATATACTGAGCATGACAAATGAAAAAATTGGTATATTATTGATGTTTTTCTCATAACAAATCCCAGGCTGAAGCCAAAACATGTCACTGTTCTAGCTACTGAAAAGAAACCCAACTCTGTTCCAGCTAAAAACCGGGACACCTGTGCAAAGTCAGGGAGCAGAACAGTGGTAAGTAAGACTAGAGCAAGAGATGTTTATTATGTACTGATATGTCTTTATGAGAACTATGCACTCGGTCTCCATGAATAAGGAAAATACCTACCAACAAGAAGATTAATCTATTTTTTAACTCTTAGAATTTAGTAATTTTCAGAAGGGTTTTTTGTGGTTTTTGGTTTGGTTTTTTCCCCCTCCTTTGAATTCTCGTAAGGCTCCTCTTTGGCTGTTGATGATCTATGACATTGAAAAGATACTTAACATAAATGGAACAGTGTTCCTTCGTTACCTTTTTTCCTGGGTGATCTAAATAAAATAATAGAGGAATAAATCCAGATATATGGTCAGCTTTGTAAAGATAGATCTTCATACTGAAAAGCTGAGTGTAGCAATGCCTGTTCTTTCTCAATTTTGATATTAGAAAGATATATTTTGTATTAAGAAGCAAGTGGATAAGTCTTCCTTTCAAAAGTTGTGAAATACTGTTGAGAGCATAAGAGCCAGGTTTGATATTGCTGATTTTTATAGATGTGACTTGAAAGGTAGCCAGACTTCTGTATTTTCCAGGCTTAAATTAATGAGAAAGGGTTATTTGTATTGTGTTCTCCTTGGTAACTTACACTCATCTTGATTTGTGCCCTCCTTTCTTTCTCTCCATGGCATAGGTCAGCATTACAGAAAACCTTTCCTGTGTCTGTCTAAAGTGATTGTATTGTTCTATTGATTTACACATGAAATATGTCTGCATTATTGTCCAATGTAAGCTAGATTATGTAAGGGATGTTACCTGAATGTATATTGTTTTCTCAGGGTACCTGATGATATCTTTACAGTGCTAATACCAGAACACGTGAAAAAGCAGAACATGGGTAACAATAAATAGAAAAGGAAAATCTTGTAGTGTGTCTTAAGTATGGAATAGAGGAACTGCTGGCAAGCCATGTTGAGAGGAGGGACTGACTTCTCTTTTTTGTGTGTGACAGAGACACAGATACTGGTAGACCTTAGATTTAGAGCTGTCCTAATAAAAACAAAACCTAAGAAATATTAAAAGATAATCTAGTTTAAACTAAGTAGCTGGAGGCAGAAACTGGTGTCTCTATCCCTTTATTCCTGCCTTTCTCTAAAGATCTGAGAACTATGTGGCATTTGGTAAGAATTAACTGCTTGGAGCTGGGTTTCGTGCTTTCCCTAAGACTGTGTGTGACAGTTTACAGGTTTATGTACAAAACAACCTATTTATCTACCATGCTTTATTTTGAGTTTAGACTCTTTTTTTTCTGATGCATTTAGGGTGGAATAGAGACAGAAAAGAGGCAATGGGAAGGGAAGAAAAGTCAGTGGTAAGGCAGGAGACTTCAGAAGGGTGACATGGCAATAGCAGGAAATAATCTTTCCTAAGAAGAGAAAACATGTTTATTACCAATGGAAAGCCCAAGATGCCTGGGGCTGATAATGAATGTAAAAGAAAGAAAATCACAGTGCCTTTGAGTTTTCTGCTACAAAGGAGGTTACAAGACCTTAGTCACAGGACATAGGCAAAGAAGGAAGAGGAAGCAAAAGGAAGGTGAAGCAGTTTCTCTCAGGATTGCTTGGCTTGTTTCTGGTTATGTGTTATAAAGTACAGAATAAATACAGCAATTGCAATGTTACAAGTATTGATATAAACAAAAAAAATCAAGAAGCAAGTTTCCGTGATATGATTCTTCCACACCAACAGTTTGGGAAGGTGATAGGGGAAACAGGCATTTAAGAATTAATACACAAAATCTTCTACAAAATATATTAAAGCAGGTATAATTTCCAAGCCAGTTTAACTTGATTTTTAGTTGAATATGTCACATATTTATAATTTTTATGTAACCTCAGCTCAAGCAGACTGGAGTGCACATGTTTTCTTAAAAATTATTTTATTTTTCTTAAATTATAGGAACATCTGCAATACTGCTTGCACATGGTAGGAGCTTTATTTACAAAAGACATACTGTGACCACATTGTTGCTTTATGTAATTGTATATCCTTAAAGCTGTTTAATATGTGGTTAATAATACAGAGCTTGAAAGCATTTAAGTTTGTGCAGTGTGAAGACAGGTGAAAGAAAGGGTTTGCATTATTAATAGTTGTATTTTAGTAGGTCTTGAAAACAGTAGAAAAGCACTGTTTTGGTGGCAATAAAATCTTGATAAATGTTGGGATAAATTGTTTAACTAAGAAATTGGTATTAAGAGGGGTGAAATTGTGCTTCTGTACTCTCAGATTCAGTAGTTCATTTCTGCATCCTGGTCTTTCAGTGTTATTCAAGAAAGCATCTTTTATCCTAAAATTTCTCCACGTACTCTTACTGCATGCAATAGCAGTCCTCAGCACCATGTTACAGATGCACTGACAAGTTGCATGACAGCCTTCTCATTGCTTCTAGTACATTGAATTGAAAACACAAAATTATGTCTTGGGCCATAGAAGGCTCCCAGCTGGGGCCAAGTACCATGGCGTGAAGGTGCTTCTGTGAGCAGTGTGCATGTGAGCTGCTCTGGCCAGAGAAGCCACTTAGTTTGAGTACCAGAGATTGTTGTTGAGAGCAAAAACATGCAACAAGGTAGATAAACCTAAAAAAAAAATCTGTGATGTAAGCTATTTGATTTTACACTGAAGCAGAGTGGAGTAGAATTGTTCTCACAGCCAACAGATGGTATTCAGCATGGAGGTGGAAACCACCAGCACAGCAGAGACCAAGTGAAATGTCTGCTGTCTCTCAACTGATAGCAGTGCCTGTCTGGATGAGTGTTTTTCATCTGCTTCCATTCAGCTTAGAAAAGTGCTCCAGGTAATGTAGATTAAAGCAATTTGACATTTTGTAGAGCAGAGGAGAACTGAAACAGGCAGGCTATGGTCTCTGCTAGGAAGCCACATGCTGAGGGTACTGCCCAACTCGGCTCTTTGTCACCAGTGGTTCTCCAAGGCTCACCTCCCTGCTTTATTGTAGAAGGTGTCTAGCTCCATCCAAAGTGTCAAGAGGAAACTTTTGCCCGTGAAGTATGGATCAGGCTTTGTATGACTGGGCTTAATTAATGATGGAAAATGCAACTTGTACTTTTGCTATTTAGCTATAAGGAGGTAACTCTCAGGCTGATGTAAGGAGAAATGAGAGTCACTTTGTGTAGCAAAATACAAATCTATACAAATGTGCATTCAGGGGAAAATTTTACATCTACAAGCAATAACATATGGAAAAATGTTTGCGTGTGTGAAAGAGCAATATTGTGTATTTTTGAGATTTAAGCTTACATGTGTTATGCAATCCAAATCATGCTTTTTTAGTGACATTCTTTCTAATTGTAGAAAACTTATTGTTCTGTTAGATTGTAATAGTGTATCTGAAATCTCAGAGTGGTACTTTGAGCATTTTCCAGTTTATATTAAGAGAAGTAACTGCAGTCTCTTATTCCCTTTTTCATCCTCCTTTCTCCATTTACCTTACTAGGGAAAACCATGGTAGACTTTGAATTTATGTAATAATTATTGTTCAGCACTGAGCATAAAATCCCAGCCAAAAGAGTCCAAAATATATAATGCCAGAGAGGAGGAATGAGTCAGGGATGGTTCTAGCTGTTGTGGAACTGAAACTCAAAAGATAAAAACATTTAATATGTAAGATCTATGTGATAGATGTTAAGGTTTGGTGTTTCCAAGTCTAGTAATTATTATGTTTATAAATACATTTTATGCTAGCTGAGAGAGAGAAATAAGTGGTAATAGGATGCATGTTGTAGAACCATCTGATCTTGAATTCTTAGGCTTTTAATTTATTCCAGTAATCTACTACCTGTAGTTTGGTTGCAGAGTTGCAAGTTCCAGCCATTTAAAGAATTATGACAGCCTTAACGATTTTATACTGTTCACTTTCAATTAAAAAAAAAAATATATTTCAAAGACATAGAAAATTGCAAGTAAACACTTAAGACACCTGTACCAGATTTTAAGTGGTATAAAGTGCTGTAATTTTACTGACTTCAAAACTAATTCTAATGTGCTGAGAAACCGTCTCTTCACTTTGAATCTTCGATAATTTATCGCAGTAGCTGAGCCCAGGAAAAATTGCTGGTAGATTCCACAAACCTGAAAGAAAATGCAAAAACTGTAACGGGGGGCGGAAATTCAAATTAATGTTTACAATAATTGATTTTTGCTCTCCTGTTCATGAGCAAAAATGTTTATTGGTGCAGTTTATGTAATGGAAAAAAGCATCCTGTTTTAAAACTCAGGACTTCAGAAACTGCTTGAAAAGACACTGAACAATGTATGATTAATCTGCTTAGGAGAAGAAATTCTTCAATGTTTGATCTTTCAGTAGCAGATTCTTTAATGATTTATCTGCTGTTGCATTATAATTTTTGATAAACTGTATTTAAAAAGCTATGATTGTAAGTCCTATTGCTGAAGCAAATAATTAGCATGAATACTATTATAAAACTTCTCTTTCTGTTCCCTCAAATTCAAATAAGTGACACATGTGATGCTGATTACTGCCTTCCAAAGACATAAATGCTGGAGAGTCACTGGACTTAGAGTATGTGTATTTGTAGCATTGGAATCTCATAGCCAATGAGATGTTTTCTTACATTAACCAGCAATGCTGTGTGGTAGAAGATGCTATATGCAGAAGACTCAGTAAACAAAGTAGTGGCATAAAAAAGGTCAGTGAAATACACAGAACTTTTAGGCTGGAAGGAGGACTGCATCAAAAGAATAATGATTTTTGCTTTCATAGAAAAAGAAAAAAAAAACAAAATGAATTTACAGATGAAAACACAAATAGAAAGTCTGGCATAAAGACAAAATTTTATATTAAGAGGTCTCCATGCAGTTTTATCACTTTTATAGTCAGTGGCTAAGCAATATATTCCCTGGAGCTTTTAGAGTGATTTAATTTATCCTAAGAAGGATTATGTCTGATAGTCAACAGAAGAAAGAAAGAATCAAGCAGATTAATGCATTTGTAATTGGTAATCTGGATTATGTGGAAACTTCAGTGAGGAAATAAGTATGTTCTGTATAGACACTTAGAAGTGAATCTACAGTACTCATAGTAAGATCTTATAAACTGTAGAAGTATATAAAAATTGTCAGAAGAAAAAGAAAAAAAGGACTTTGCAGATAAGGCAGTTATTTTGGATGCTGTGATAATAAAAAGTGATCAGCAGGAGAGGAGTAACGACAGTGCGTTAATGAGTTCTGAAGGGGAGACAGTGGCAAAAAAGTGTTAACTTACAATTGCCACAGATGGAGGACTTTTAATTGGGGCTGCATTTGCTGCTTTTAAGGACAGTGAGTAAGGGTTTAGTTCTGGGTTTTATGAAGACATCAGCTGGAATGCCTCAACAGTTTTATTTTGAATATCATCCCTGCAGTTTTGTGCAATTCATAGCATTCTGTCTTTTCTCTTTTCATCTTTTCATCGTCATGTTGATTCTTTTGGAAAGGAGAATCATGACTGAGGGAGAGAGGCAGCTGGTGTAATGAAACTATCATTAGCAAAGATACAAATATTGAAAGGTTATAAGCCAACACATAATCATAGAATTATAGAATGGCTTGGGTTGGAAGGGACCTTTAAAGGTCATCTAGTCCAACCCCCTGGAGTGATAGAACAGGAAGAAATGGCCTTAAGTTGTGCCAAGAGAGGTACAGATTGGATGTCGGGAGAAATTTCTTCACTGAAAGGGTTATCAGGCAATGGAATGGGCTGCCTAGGGAGGTGGTTGAGTCATCATCCCTGGAGGTGTTTAAAAGACAGCTAGATGCGGTGCTCAGAGATATGGTTTATTAGTGGATAGGTATGGTTGAGCTCAATGATCTCAAAGGTCTTTTCCAACCAAGCGATTCTATGGGACGCCTTCAACTAGATCAGGTTGCTCAGAGCCCCGTTCAGCCTGACCCTGAATGTTTCCAGGGATGAGGCTTCTACCACCCCTCTGGGCAACCAGTGCCAGTGTTTCACTACCCTCATTGTAAAAGATTTCCTCCTTGTATCTAGTGTTGTATCTAGTGTAAATCTCCTCTCTTTTAACTTAAAACCAGTACCCCTTGTCCTATCACTATAGGTCCTATTAAAAAGTTTGTCCCCATCTTTCTTATAGGCTCTCTTTAAGTACTGAAAGGCTGCAATAAGGTCTCCCCAGAGCCTTCTCTCCAGGCTGACCAACCCCAATTCTCTCAGTCTTTCTTCATAGCAGAGGTGCTCCATTCCTCTGATCATTTTTGTAGCCCTCCTCTGGACCTGCCCCAACAGGTCCATGTCTTTCTTGCACTGAGGACTCCAGAGCTGGAGGCAGTACTCCAGGTGGGGTCTCACCGGAGCAGAGTCGAGGGGGAGAATCACTTCACTGTACCTGAAGCCTATGCAGTAAGTAATGGTTACTTTAAAAAAAAAAAAAAAAGTGAAAGTATATTTCTCACTTTGAAATGGGCTGTGCTTTCTATATCCCTTTTAGAAGGCTCATTCATATGCAGGCATGCAAACATGCTTTTTTCTGCATGCAGATACTGTAGTAGTTCTGTGAGAATATAAAGTTTACATTGTTTGAATTGGATACCTGTAATGCTGCTTTTTTTATTGCACAGATTGCAAAACCAAACGAACCCAAGCCGGACAATAGCGTACATGTTTATACTAAAGGAATAAAGTTCTGAAACTGTAATCCATAAATTTGATCTGCTCACTGTCAAAAATATCTTGAAACTTCTAATTTGACTTGAGAGTCAGTGAGAGATCTGGATGGAAATCCCAATAAGAATTGAGTTCCTTCTTTCTAGTGGCTAACATTTTATAGGTTTTTAGGGAAAACCATCAGAGACACAATTCCACAGTGCTTTCAATAAAAATTAAATAAAACTTCCATGTTTGGGGGGGGGAATAAATTCTCTGCAAACCAAAATCTGTATCCCAGCGGAGTAGGAGAGTTTTGCATGCTACAGCTACATTAACTATGCATGCTTATACAACACTGTCAGTACAGTGATTTCCAGCAATATTGAAGTACATTACCATTTTGGTCTTCTCTAAATTTATTAATTAAATACTGCATTTTATGTTTCCAAAAGTATGTATTTGAAAAAGTGTGTTTTCTGTGTGCTAAGGGCTAACAAGTGTCACATGCTGCGTATCTTCTAGTTATCAGCAATTTGTCTTCAACCAAATTGTAATGGAAGCCTCTGCCCTTTCCTGAATCCCTCAAAGGGGGACTTTTAAATTAGAAATCGTAGCTAAAGCAGTTGTTAAAAGCAGCAAGGAACACCTGAAGAAATTTTGGCAAATTTAGTATTTTGAAGTAGTTTGTATTTGTCATCATTATTATGAATGCTAGATTTTTAACTTTTCTTAATATTAATAGCTGTGGAGACTTGGACTAGTAACATTACACTTTTCATAATAAGCTTGGGCATACGTATATATTTTATAATAAGTATGGGCATACTTTTTTCACTTGAACAAAATCCCAGTGATATCCATTAGTGCACAACTGGTCCTTGTGTGTGCCATTTGAAAGTAGGAGCTCTTTGAGGTTCATATCTGATGAAGCATTTAGAAATCTACTTATCTCTAAGCACAGGACTTTAACCAGGTGATTTTAAGGTGAAACAATGTGTTAGGCTTTTGAGAAAATGATGACTGAGAAATTTTAAGTTTAAAAAAAATAATTTAAAAACCCCCATCATTTTACCTGCCATTAAGATTCTGAAAGCAGCTCCTTCCATAGGGCTGGTCCAGAGATGAGCATTGCACTATTGCTGCAGCTGAGAAGGATCCAAAATTGTATTTGCTCTCCATTGCAGTGAAAACAAAAACTTTTGCGTGTTATTTGTAAAATGGCACAATCCTTCTCCAATGTTTTAGTTTTAGCCTGGTGAGAAGAAGTGTGAATCTGTAGCACAGGAACATTATAACTTGAACATGTTCAAGGCTATGTCTCACTTGATTAAGATAAAACTTATTTACCTCAGCAACCCACCTAAAATGTCAGAGATACTTGAGTTGATACTGCCCAAGTAACATAACTGACATCAGTAAAGACGATTAGAGATTTGTAGTGGTGTTTCACAGCAACTGTTTACTGCTTCTGGGTTTGAAACTGCATCTACCCTGCTTCTTTATGGTGTCATTTGGAGTCATTGAGTCATTTAGCTCTCACTCTGATATTTTAGGATTGTACTGCATAAACCTCACCTGAGTGGGAAGAGCAGAGACCACAGTCATGTGTCTCGGGAAGACTTTGGTCATCTGACCTTAAGGAAAGAAAGCATTGTTTCAGGCACTGCTCTGACTAACTGCATGAGGCATCATGACTATAACCTGTCATTTTGTAGCAGTGTACTGTATGTGTCTTCCAAATTAGTTGGAGAGAACACCATTGCACAAAATCTGTGACAGTGGAAACTTGCTGAGTACCACATTGAGTGTGATGGATGTTTTCCCTGAATGGAGTTCCTGTCTTTGTATCTTAATGAAGTCACCCTGCCAACAGTGAAATACGTACCTGGCTACTCTAAAGGGACCACTAATGTGCTTTGTTCATTCAAGTCAGTGGAGATACACAAAAGAATAGTTATTCATGTATAGGAGGGTTTGCATATCAAATATTAAAGAGCTGTTTTTTGCTGAAAAAAAAAAAAAAACAAAAAAACCCTAAACTTGACATCTACTGAGGAAGGTTTCTGAAGTCTGACATAGAATGAACCAGAAAGAAAAGAAATAATCATTGACATATTTTCGGGAGAGAAAGGAAAGCAAAATGTAAACATGCTATGCATAGTGAGATACTGTCTACACTCAGATTCTAACTATATTAAAATAAAAATAGATAGCAAAATCTTCCTGGTATAGTTGTACTTAAAAAGAAAGAAAAAAGTGATTATGCAAAGTGTGATAAAGGTTTTTTGGTACTAAATTACCACAGGAAAAACTGATCTAATCAGATGAAGTAATTGGTGGCACGTAAGGCATTTAGTCTAGACAAAACCAAATCTACTCCAGAGGTGTTACCAGCTTAAGTATAATGGAGAAAGAACCCCCCCACACCACAGTTACCTAGTAAAATTTTAGAACTATAAAGCCAACTTCTCAAACTTTTCAGTATCACTGTGATTTTGCTGCTGTTATAATGTGTCTTCATGCCAAATGGCCAGTGGTTACCCAGATGGATGCACACACCTGTTCACTCTGCAGGTAGCAACCTTCAGTGGAGAGGTATTTCAAGTCCTCAGAGATGTTTGTTTCATGATCGTACTGTGTAAATATAAAGTGCAAAAGGCAGACCTCTAAGGAGAAGGTACTATTACAACCTTACACCGTTCAAGAGTAAACTTTGGAAGTCATTGCTCCACCATTTTAAACTATTGTTTTATTATTCCATTAATTCAGTTAATTGAAATTATATTGAATTAATTCTTAATAAATTTCTTTAATTCAGTTTAGTGGAAAAAATATGATGTGGAAAAAGCATATCTAATTATTAGTGAATGCATAGTACTGCAGTTAAAATCCTCTCTTCAAATAGAATATGCTACAAGTCTTAAAACAATTTTTAATATCAAGAAAATTACCCCCTCTCCTGACATAGTATAGAGTTGTTAGTGTTTTTTCTTAGATCTGCCATTTTTTTATAACTAGGTAACTTTAATGGACTTTAACTTTTTTTTTTTGTAAACTTATGCATATACATATCAGCCAACTTCCTAAAACGTCTGAAGCATCAAGAACATCAGCATTTGAAATACCAGGGACATTTTAATGTATAAAGTAGAAATCCTTACAGTCCTTTCAAATGTTGGCTTGAAAATTATTCATAATGCTTCTTTTGATATTGTAAACTAATGGCTGAAAAAGCTCAACTTGGGGAAAGTTTTTCAAAAGCTTTTATAAATCATCCTATTCTATGTATGCACATTTCTGTATGAACCTTCAGGGGTAAAAACATTTGGCGTTTTCTAACGTGTGTACGTACGCCTGCTGTTTGGTGTAGGTATAACATATAGCGCTCCCATTTCATACACGTAAATGTAAATTCTTTCCTTAGTGATCTGTCACATCTCTGTACTACCCACACACAGTATGGCTGATAGTATAATATTTTCATTTCAAGGCAATTCAATATAGCAGACACCAGCAGAAGAAAATATGGTAATCAAAATGATAGAGTTTATGAATTACAGTAACTACACATTTTACTATATAATACACTTTACATTTTACATTTTATTATAATATACATTTTATGTTTATTACCAAGATTGTAGCTCCTGAAATACTTTATATGTTGATTTGATACTGGTACTAAATTGCTTCTTACTTTAGCTGATACAGCTATAGTTGTTACCTGTTCTATTGCCTGGTGGAAAAAGAATAAATAAAAATTAATGGGAATAAAAGAATCTCAGGCCCAGACTAAGTTTTGCATGTTCAGACTGCAGTTCCAGTGATGTCAAAGAGAATACCATTGTTGTCTGGTAGCATAATAGCAACATGGATATAGTTTAGTGGAGACTCCTGAAATGCAGAAGGCCAAAAATCTAACGTGCCAGATTACCTAGTAGGTAGCGTAGCAAAGAGTGACAGACCCTTAAAAGCTGTCTGTGACTGATGGAGTTGAGTGTCAGTATAGGAGACAGTAGGATATTCTTCCTTATTTGGGTTGAGCACTACTATATATGTGAATGCTTTCTGTTAACAGGAGACTGGGCTATTGCGTACTGTCAGTTTTCAAGCAAGGATACCATTGTAGGTTTTTGTGAGGGGATGAACTCAGAATTTCTGGGTAAAGAACTAGTGTTTTCTACTATTTTGAATTATATCTGTATAGCTTTTTTATTTTCAGCAGAGACAAAATATCTCTAGTCATACACTGTCTACTTAAAGAAATGCTCTGATGACTTCTCTCTTCTGTGAGAATTATATGAGATATAGTATTTTTAAGAATATATTTAAATTTGGGGAGTCCCAATAAACAGTCTTCACTTTATCTCACTGACTTCCATAGAAGTATTGCCAATGATGCACTGCCACTGGATCCCACAAATACATTTGGTACTTGATGCAAGGCTGTTCAAGAACTTGAAATTTAGGTCTAATAATGTGAGATGAAAACTGAGGAGCAAGTACGGATGGAGCTTCTGCTCCTTGAACTATTTGTAGCAGCATTTGTATGGTGAACCTGTTGACACACGGTTGCTAGTTCAGTGTGGTTTGGTTTGCAGGTTGAGCCTGGCAAGTCTAAGGAGCCATGGTGGTGCTGGATTCAATATGCAGGCGTCGATTTTACTGCACATTAGAAGTTCTCATAGACATGTTGGACTCATTATTAGCACACAGCTAGTCCTGTGCCTCTAGAAGTTGTGGTTTTATCTTCTTTACTCTGGACAAATTTCTGAGGGGAAAAAATGAGGACTGCATATGGTAGTTCTGACTTCTGACCCTTTGAGAAGTTGCATATGTTTTTTGAATTGTGAGCAGAATGCTCCTTTGTTGCAGGAATGAGCTAGTATTTGTAGAATATCAAGGGAAAGTTGATATGGCTTGTTGGAAACTTTTCCTTTCAAAACAGAATTATGAACTCTTTCAGTCTTCACTAATGGGAAAATGTAGTTAAATGAGTTGCTTTATGACTCTAAGGATTAGTTGGCAATCCAGGGCTCTGAATATTTCTGATAAGTAAAGATTTTTCCCATAAGAGGAAAGTGTTTCTCATGCTGTCTCTAAATTTATGGGTAACAGTATTTCCAGGTAGATTGCATAACAAAAAAAGCATAACAAAACAGTCTTTTGGAACATTTATACATAGAGGGTTTTTTAAGGTATGGCATGCATTAACACGTAAAGAATTAATGGGCACAGAAATTAGAATTTTATATAACTGGGAGTATATTTGAAAGAAAATTATCATGAGTGATATAGCTTAGTGTCATCGGTGTAACAGTAGATGAGGAGAATGTAACAAACCATAATTTTGTGAGGTGGGATGTAAAAATGCTGGAGGGGATACACATGTTAGTTCTTTGAGCCTATCCAGATGTCAGAGAAAAGTAAAAAAAACCAGATTTGCAATAGATATTTTTTTTTTCCTTTTTTTTTTTCTGCCCTCCCCTTCCTCCCCATTAGTAAATTCAGTGGGGACCGATTGTGGAACTGATAAATCTGGGTAAGAATTTCTCATAATCATTTATAAATAGTTAATATTTTTATAAAATTTGGCTCTCTAATTTTATTTAAACTGTGCATTTGACATATTATCATTAGTCATCGGATAATACTGATCAGCATCACTGTACTACACAAAAGATGTGTATCCTTAAAAAAATTAGATTTTAGTCAGAATTGACAGTTGCTGGAAGGTTTTTTGGATTACATAGTCTTTTAAATTTAAATGTAATCTCTGAGGGGTATTGAGCAGGGGGATAGCTTGTGCTTGACTTAGCATATCTATGACTGTGCTGTGTATCCTCAGATGGTATTCCCTGGAGCTGAACGACTGTATCAGTCTATTTCTGAAAAGGGTAGAAATAGTGGCCATTTCTGACTTCAGAAGTAGTTCTTTCTCTTAATTTTAAAATGTACCTTTCTAATTCACAGACAGCAAATACGAGGGAACATAGGATTGAATGGTCAGGACCTCTTCCTGACTTGGATAAGGAGTTACTGAACAGAACTCTAGAGCCTGATGAAGTTACAGTGTTGTGTCTCTAGAAGAACGTGGCAAAAAATTAGAAATTTAGATATTTCAAGATTACTCAGTTTCTTTCATCTGGTTAGAAAGGGCCAAAGAGGAATTAAAAATCTCTTTTCTAGCTTTTAAAGTGCTTGGGGGGATTCAGAGGAATATCACGCTGACCCAGTTCTGTTAAGGTAATATGTAGCTTTAGAGGAGATGTGCCTCATTGCTTTTCCTTTTGAAGCACTGCTGAGCTGAGGTCAACTCTCTTTTGAAGCCTCACAGTTATCCAGAGGAACCCAAGCTCCTGTCTGCCTGATCTAGCCTTTTCTGACTACTAAGGAGCACTCTCACCCATCTATGTGAATATGAATCTGCATTCTGTAATTATCTGTGTTTGCTGATTAAATGCGTGTTAATATATTACACTGTCATGCAATAAATTTGGTTGTTTGCCTTTGGTCTCCTTCCTTGCCCAATATTGGAAGAATTATTTCCATTAAGACCATACTAGTGTCCTGACCAATTAAGTCAGTGCTGGAGAGGTAAGTCTGCTTAAACATAAATGTATAGATAAATCTATCAAGAGTGTTTCCTTTCTTATATATGGAATTTATTTCCCTAAAATTACATTTTGATTTAGGACTAGAAGTCTTTGTTCCTAGGTTAGTAATTGCTTTAGGCACTAAGCTGAAAATGAGAGCTCTGCCGTTCATATGAGAGGCATACCGGATTCAGTGGGGAAAAGCAAATGGACTTCCACAAATTTGTAATTTTTCGTAAGTCATTTGAATTGAATGAGTTAGGTTCATATAATTTCTTAGCTGTAAAAAATTCTGGGAATGAATCCATTGGTTTTAAGTGTATTTTAGCATAGAAAAAAATATTATGGGGTAAATCTTAGTTATTTTAATATATTTCTTTTTACAGTTTGAAATTACTGGAGTTGTACAATTTAAAAAAGCAACTAAGCAAGTTCTGTGAAACTTGATGATATAATCCTTGACCTTAAAAGCATATTATATAAATAATAATTGTGATCTTAATTAATATAATTATCTTCAAAACTATATGCACATTGCATGACAGATTGTTGGGCATTTTTTAGGTATTGTATGGCTATGTCATTGAGTAATCTTCAAGAGGTATTGATGGTGAAGATACACCAGCAGCACGTTGAAAGTAATTACCACACAGTCAAGTATTCTCTCTCCATAGATGAATGCACAGTATTTGATTAGGGAAGATTTCATTTCTGTGGTGGACACTTGTCTACTCATTGCTGAAAGGGCCTTGTCCTTGGGATTGTTCCATTCAGTCAGAGCTCTGAAAGTCATCAAGGTGGTTCACAGCAGCTTGCAAAACTAGGATTTTAAGTGTAAATCCAAATGACTTAAATTCCACTCAGGTCCCCACTCATCTTGGTTTCTTTATTGACTGCCTGTAAGCCTCCAGAACTGAAGGTCTCAGGAGCATAAATAGAATTCAGACTATCTAGACCTGAGTTTTTCTCCTCAAGATAAAATGAGATTCATAATATGTACAGATTGGTGTTGGTCTCCTTTAACTGGTGTTCTATATGCAAGTGTATTTCATTCTTTAAAAATGCATTAGGGTCCGCACTTCTTAAAAGAAGGGTTTTCATCCTGAAGTTTTGGGTTTCCTTTAAATTGCTCAATGCTAAACTTACAGTAAGTATGGAAAATTCTGCTTTCATCCAGTCTCATGTGACTTTTTTTTGGTAAATAAATAGACAACACTGAGAGAATACAGAAGCCGTGCACAAAACAGATGGAGCACATTTAATAGGGAAACCAGGGATATCTAGTCTATCTACACATCACTGTCATAATTCCTTTTTTTTTTTTTTTGTGGAGGAGTTTGTGATAACCTGTTTAAGAAGTGTCTTCGTTTTGAGTTCTCATGCCTGTGAATTCCCTCTTGAAAATAACAAAGGAAAGGAGTTGTATTCTGTTTTATATTTTAACTTTTAGTGATCCTTTGAAAGGAATTTGCAGTCTTTCACTTTTGTGCCAGGAGAAAACTATTTAGGGGACAAAAACACTTTCAAAAAAAGTTTTATTGAATAGAATTTTATCATCTCTCATTGAATAAATGGAAAAAAGGCTTTTCAGCTTTGATGGAGAAAGTAATGTAGAATAAAGCAGTGTAGAATAAAAGAATACCATCCTGGTTGCAAACTCCTTTTAAATTCAATGGTTAATTGCCGTAGGATCCTTTATTATTATTATTATTATTATTATTATTATTATTATTATTATTATTATTATTATTATTATTATTATTATTATTATTATTAAACCCATGGTAATTATTATGGTAAAAAAAACCAAACAAAAAACAACACGAAATAGGCATGCTTTTCTGCATCTGTTTTACCTAATTAGAAAATTAAAATTTAATTTTAATTGAAATTGGTAACAGTTTTTGCTAACTATGTGCTGTGTTATTTATCATGAAAATAGTATTTAACTATTTAACTTTGATCTAGATGGCTTATGTAATTTTTTTTTTTTTTTAATTCCTTTTCCTAATGAGATACTACACGACCTACTGGTTTTGTTACCTTTCACAGGATGCTCTGGAGAAGACAGAAAAGTTCCAGCTTTGCTTTGATATCACTTCATATTTCATGAAGGAGGCTCTTCATTTGCAAAAAAGTAGCATCTTTCTTAGGTCTTTTTGTCTGGAAACTATTTCTTGAATTCAGAATCTTGCCAGCAACAAAGTGTGGAGACTGAACCAGCCAGAAAAAAAAAAAAAAAAAAAATTGGGCCAGTTGAGTTGTAGGTAAACTCATAATTTCTTCATTTTATCCTCTCCATACTCTTGTAGAACAAAACTTCAAGCAGTATATTTTTTTTTTTTTCCTGTAGTCTCTGTGTCTGTCCCTTTGTTTCAGTAGTTTATCTGAATCTTTTTTCTGCAGGCTCTGTTAGTGAAAATGAGAATATTGAATGGCCTTTGAAAGAGAAATGATGGTGATGTCTTACATCACCTGAGAGATGAAAAAGGAACAATGGAAAAACGGAATATTCCTCTGCTTCTTCTCTTGTGTCCTTAAAGAAAAGCCAGGCAGAAATCAATCTTATGCTAGGATTTAATTTGTCCCTATGTTGTAGTGGATAGGAACAGATGTTTCTTGATTGAACACAGGTGGAAGGAAAAAAAACCCCCTTTTTTCATACACTTGCAGTAAATATTGCCTTAATCTGCATTTAGACCACTGGAATTAAAGAAATGTCTTTTGCTATCATATTTCTACTGTGATGAAGTATGCCAGAATCTGTCCCAGACTGCGGTGGATGACCGCACCGAGATGTGTTCAGGCATCAGCACTTTATTGAAGCTTTGCACTGCTTATATATCCTTTTTTCCTCCAGCACGCCCCAAGCACGTGGCACTCTTTCACTTTTGATTCGTTACCCTTTATCACACATGTGCCTAAACAATTGATGTGATTGGATAATTCCACCTGTTCACGAGCCATTCCCTTACTTCTGACTGGTTACTAATTACAGCTCACAAAGCATCTTTGTCTCACACACATTCCTTCTTGTTTTTTCCACTCTGTTTTACTTTTCATGTTTCTCTGCTAAAGCAGCAAAATAAAAGTCCTTATAAAAATTATTTACTGTATTTTGTACAAGTAATAAGGTGTAATTTGGGGTATATGTGTAGTGGATACTACAGAATTACATGGGGGTTCATAGAGGACTAGGAGGAAACATGCCTTACCTTCCAAAGATGTATGGGGTCTTTTTCCTGAAAATTCCTGAAGATCTTTGTTCTACAAATAGAAATAAAAGGGAGTTTTATGCCCAGTATCTGTGTAATCTTTGCTATAAGATCAGAGAAGGACAAGAGTACAGAAATTATAATATGGTTAATAACCAAAGAGAAATGTAATGAATTGGTAAAGCAAAGACAGATAATATGAATAAACTTGAATTGTTTTAAAACATAGGCCTAAAATGTTGTACTACTTAGAATTTGCTTAATCTCTCTTTGGGCCTAAATTCTTCAAACTTAAATCTTGTTTTCCTTATACTTCACTGCTAATGATATAGCAAGGTAGAAAGTTTAAGCTTTGTCAATGCAATTGGATGATTAATTATAAATGGAAAGTTAATGTTAAGTGCTCTTTATTAATCTTCATTTATCTTTTCTACTATTATAATACATTGCCATTGCCTTGTCGTATGCCTAGTATTAATATGTCCTCAGTGAATAGAGTTGAAAAATCAGTCATATGCTTTTATTTTGCTATTGAATACTTGTTTCGAAACCAATCTGCTGCAGAAGGACAATCACTATGAATCAGCAGCTGCTATTATCACTAAATAGAAACTGTTGGTTGCTCTGAATATGGAGTTTTCTAGTCTTTTTAAGATTTACAGAAGTGTTTTTCTGAACAGAATGAACAGTTATAATCTAGACATTTGGTGTTTTCATTTGGATCTTCCAGTCGCTGTCTCTTCTACTAGACCTATCATAATGCAGATAAAATCCATACAAAAAATCAAACAAGAACAAGTCTCTTTCTTCAGCAGCTTGCATATAAGATGAGATCTCTCTCATTAAAGTCACTGGCTAATCTTAGAGTTAAAAAATAAAAAAAAAAAAATCAGAGACAAGTATGGAATTTGGAATTCATGTCTTTTGTTGTTGTTGTTTTAGTGAATTTATTTCAGAAAAAGATGCATGGTCTGTGCTCTCAGCTGGTGACAGAGTTCATAAAGAAGCTCCGGCTAAGACTCGTATAATTGGAGCTTTTGTACAAGAGGATTTGCGTTTCTCTCGGTGTGGCAACCCAATAACTAGTAGCAGGTAGAGAGAACCCTGGGAAGGCTCATGATCAATGGAGAGCAGCTGAACAAGGCAGCTCAAAGCCAGCGGGCTTGCTTAAACCTTTCAAAGGCAAAATCTGTTCTGGATGGAAAACAGCTGGTAGATGGGATGTCTTGTTTATATGAAGGTCTCCTATTGTACAGCTCTTCAAAGAAAGGGAAATGTGTTGGAGGCAGGATGGGTCGTGGAGAATTTTTTGGCACTGAGTTAATACTCATGAAAGGCTAGAGAAAATTAAATTATTATTAAAAAGAAATAAGATTTAAGGAATACTTTAGTAATATAAGATAGGTGTATAACAATAATATGTGAAATATGATTTAATGTTTCTTAAGTCTAATAGGTAATAAAACAGAGATATTAAAAATAATTAAATTAATCATGTTTATTACAGTAATACTGAAGTATTAGTGAGGTATATGGTTCCATAGCTTTATAGTCCCCATCCCACCATAATTGTAAACACAATAGTATGCACACAGAAAGATAAGGAGTATAGGCTATGTAACATTTGAGGACTGTTGGCTCCCCAAGGAGACAGAAACGCTCGTGATAATGTTTCTAGAGAGTTTTTTATGGCAAGAGGTTGTGATCCATACAATAGGGGGCAAAATATCTCTTGCCTTATCTTCAAAGTACTTCCATGACGAATATCAACAATATGGATGACTACAGTGTCATTTCAAAGGTAAAGTAAAACACTAAACAAATGTATGGCACAACTGAATATATTCAATTATTGTATTTTGAATAAAATTATTTGATATTTTCAATATTAGCCTAAATTTTAGCTTGTCCCCTGTTAGTTAGCTAAGTCACGATGCTATTTCTGCTCCTTGAAAGAACGTGTGCATTCACAAACAATTTAGGAAGGAATTGTGAGACTTTTCTGTAACTTGCCCTTGCAGAATTTGGACTGCTGTGCTTTCATAGCTAGTTCACTGAGAACGTAACTTATTTTATGAAACATATGCACGTTGTATATTTTATGTGTACATATACACATTAATTCCTCCTTAATTCTTACAGTTCTAACTGCAGTGCTTTCTTTGTTCACTTCACTGTTATTTTCACAGATCCAAGCCTGTAATTCTAGTAAACACTAATGTTATAAGGTAAGGCAAGGCATAGTTGGTTGTTTTTATTAGTGTTGTTCCCCTCCACCTAAATGTAGAAGCTCTGCAGAAAAAAAAGAGCTGTAGATTTATTATCTTTCTTGCTTATGGTTTTCTTTCTCTTTCCTTTTACGTTTCCTTACTACTTCAGTCTCTATTACTTGTAGAATCAAAGCTTGAGTTAATAGTTAACTGAAATTTGTTTATCTTTCCTAAGAAAATAAGAATTTTTTTTTTCTCCAACTTTCAGTGACACTTGGATAGGTTAACATTTCACAGTCCTGCTGTTTGTGAGCTCAAATAAAAAGTTTTCTGAGCACTTTTTTTTCCATAAAAGCAATGAAGTAAAGGAAAAAACAAACAAACAAAACTCTGCAATATAAAGTAGATGGTATATACTTTGCAACTTATATAATCTTTTGCATGTGATTCTTTGTATGGTTTTGTGTATATATAATTGCAAATGTGATACAAATAAATGCTACATACATACTATGTAAAATACAGTTATATTGGTATAGTGATTGCAAATGTTATTCTGAGAAGAGCAGGAAAGAATTAGGTATCTCCTTTTACCTTAACACTCCCAAACTTTTATTACTTTGAATAACCAAAAATTTAATGAAAACATTTTAACAAGTTGAAAGAAATACTTTTTTTTTCTCTACCTATTTTCTTGTTGAATCTCAAAACTTATACTTAACTAGGTCAGAAAATTCCATCATTTTCACTGAAATTTGAACAAAAAGCAGCTGTAAGATCAGCCTCCCTCTATAGAAAGACTTTGCATCGTTGAAGCAAAATAGCTGAGGATGGGGCTCACAGTGATTTAGAGGTTTTGTTGGGTTTTTTTTGTCTCAGGCAGCTTCACCAGACTGTTCAATATAAATGATTGTGCCGTGTCTAGTAATAAAACAGATGGATGTAGAAGTGCTATCAAAGTGGACTGTATCAGCATAGGAGTTGTGGAGAACAGCTTAGGCCAGGTACTTTTGTAACTGCATATGCAAATATATATTCTCTTAGTGTTCCTTTTTCTGCAGCTAGCTTTTTTTTCCTTTTATCTACAAATCATTAACCGAACAAATGTCAAAATCCTGAGAAGAAAGGCTTGTGTGGAAAAAATGCTATGTATTGTAAACATGTATATTGATACGATTTATTTATATTCACTGCAGGAAAATTTCTTTGTATTTTAGAAAGAATAGCTTTTAAGCAATTTATTTACCTACAGAAATAAATCAATAAATATGTTACATCTATGAATAGATTTTGAAGTATCTGCCCGAACGTAAAAAATCCCATCGGTATTAAAAGCCATTATGTTCTGAAACTGTAAAATATCTCAAGCTTCTTCCAAAGAAGCTCTTCGCATAGTCAGAGATGTTCACTATAGTTACTAAAAATACTACGGACACTGAGGTGGGATTTAATTTAATAATTTAGTAATTTTAAGTTTAATTTTAAAATTTATTAATTTTTCCATGGAATGTCTGTAAATGGTTGAGGTTGAATTTATAATGGTATAAAGTTTTTGGAAGCAAGTTTATTGTTTGTGTAACTTTGGCAGAGTTTTGTGCATGTGTAAGTCATATTTTTTAAAAAATGAAGCTGCACTTTCTTTTGTGATTGGTTAGTGCTCACTCTTCTCTTCCCCCTACCCCCATGTGGGGGGCTATGCTGTTAATCTGTGATTACAAATCAAATATAAAGCATACTGCACTATTTTAAAGAGGAAAACCAGTGTCAAGAGTTGTAATTCAGAACCATCACCTCCCCCTGCATGAAAAGTGTCTTGTTTTCCATTTAAGAATGCAAAATTAAATGTTTTGATGTAACAAAACCAAAACAATTCACTCAATACCCTATGAATTAAGAAGTACCCTGTTGCTGATAAACTGTGATTGGTCCATTCAACTTCTCAGTAGTCACAAGCTGCAGAGGCATCTGCTGTCCTGATCAGGTTTTCTGGGGACACGCGTGTGTGGGTACATGGGTGCACCTGACTCCTTGGATGAATTCCACTTTTTCTCTGGTGAAAAAAGTTATCTAGATACTATCCTAAAGGTATTGCTTGACTATAATACCTTACACCTATCCAGACTTTTTCCAAGAATGCTATAGAAGTGCTTATGGCATTACTTACCAGTCAGCTATGTGACATTGGATTGCTGTTCTCTTAGCATTACTCTGACTTTAAGTGTCAGACTTGCATATTAAGTTGTCTTAGTTTTGTTGACTGTGGCTGTCAGTAGTTTAAAGTAAGATGTCAGAATATTTTAATATACAATTTATTACGAGAAAGTGGTTATAAGAGGAGTAGGGTAGGACCTGGCGTAGAAATATAATTTCCTCTTATTTATTTATTTATTTTTAATCCTTACATATAGAAATTGTATTGTTCCACACATACATGTCCTAGGCCATAACATGTTTTTCTCTACTTGGGAGATTCCTTGAATTTTTACTGCAGAAATAATTTATTGGAAAAAGAAAGTCAAGCTTCAAATGTATTGTTATTCCTGGTGAAATGCTATGTAGTATTGTATGTACTTGTAGTATTCTGGTTACTAAATCACAGATGACACTATCTATCACTAGAATTAGTTCTTTATTGCAAAACAGGTTGCAGAAGGTGAAGCAGAGTCATTGTAGACGGTGTCAAGTCCCTGTGTAGTGACAAAATCTACATTCATCTTGGATATGATCTCATCTGGCAGACAAGATAGGGAAAGGAACAAGACTCCTATGTGATGCTGAGCTGTGTTAACAAATCCCAGCTTGGTGTTAAAAGGAACTGTAAGTGTGTGTATTCATAAATGTCTTGGGTATACTTTAGAAAGTGATTTAGGAACAAGTAATCTCCAAAATACAATGCCATCTGTACGCTCTAGAAACATTAAAGTGAAGAATCTTGTAAACATTGTGTAATCCACAACACGTGCAGATTTTCACCTGCATTTAAGCGACACCAATTTTTTCCATAAATTTGTCAAATGAAAAGAAAAACCTTGCACAACTTTTCAAAAAGTAGTGAGCTGGTCACTAATGCTTTTATTCCCTGTTGTGAACACCAAAGATGTGACATTTTGGTTTAGATGTTTTTGGTCCCATGCGATCTGGCAATTCTCCACAAGAATAATTTTCCAGAGTTGCATAAAAATGAGCAGGTAGGTATATTTTCCTTTAATCATTCTTTAAAGAGACTTTCCTCTAAAGCATTGTGCAGAGCATTGGATAGAATGCCAGGGAACTGATTACAAAGATATCTATAAAAGAAAAACACCATAATTCTGTATTGATTACCTAAGCATTAGTGACTGCTGCACACCATGTCTCATGAAATCACTGGATATGAAGTGTGAATACTCTTTAAAAATTTTATTGACTTCAATCTGACAGTTTTATTCTCACATTAGAAAATCGTCTCAAGAGTGCTGCCTTTTTCATGTGACGTGTCTAGAAATTCAGTTATCATTAACAGAACAAAGGCTACATTGCAGGCTTACTCTTACCAATAACTAAGAAAAATGTTATCTCCAAGTGCCTAAAACTGCAGAGAAGCTTGTGTACCTAGCTACTGAATAACCAAAAATGCTTTCTTGTAAGTATTTCAATATTGTTTATGAGGGCAAATGAAATCAATTTCCCTTATTCCGCACAGCTGCTCCCCAGGATGCTGTGGTATGTGGTTTCCAAATGACACATAAGAGTATTTTTAATTGTTAGAATCAGTTTGTGGCTGCAAACCAGGTTTCCTCATCTGGTTCCTGTTTATTTTCATTCCTGACCTTCGTTTGCTTCTGTGGCTGCCGGTTGGGTATCTAATCTCTGATTCTTTCTGGTGAACCAAATGCCATAAGATACATCCCTCTTTTCATGATAAAAGCTTAGCTCTTTTAAAAGTAGTGCCATTTTGGTTGTAGCAGCTTTCTTACCACTTATGCCATGGAGGGGTCTCCAGAAATGATAAAAATGCTACCCCTTTTTTCCCGCCTTCCCTCTTTTTGCGGGTACCAGTCTCTTCCAGCTGATGGCAGAGTGCCATCCACAGTGTTGCTACTGGAGGAGGTAGAGTTTTCACCATGCAGCTTCCTACTGTCTCTCAGAAGGTTTGTATTTCAGTGTCAAGATAAAACTCAGTTCTTGTGTATGGCAGAGAAAGGTCCAAATGAAAATTATGATTTATTTTTATTGGTGGTGGCTGTTACTACAACACCAGATTATAGTATAGTTCTTTTTGTACTAAATCAAAACCAATGCTTCAGCCTTTCTCAGGTTTTGTAGAGGTTTTGATCTAGACATGGCCAGTACAAATACAGAAACCTAGTGAACAATTAAAAACTCAGATCTGAAATCTCTGTGGAATTATGTAGCCATACTTGAGCTTTGTTGTTTGTATCCATTTTTAAGTATCACTGTTTGTTTTTGGTTTTTTTTTTTCTTTGTTTGGGTCAGGGGGGCAGTTGTTGTGTTTAGTTTGTTTAGTTTTCTGTTTACTTGGTGGGTTTTTTGTGAAGCTGGGGAGAGAATTTTCTCCATGGGGAAGAAATAGTAAAAATGTATTTTCTTTTTCTTATCTTGTTTGCGAATGCATTACAAGGAAAGTAAGGTTAAAATTAAAATATAATTTCCTGTGAAAGTGACAGTAAATGGGAAAGATATTTTGCTTGTTTCTTTTGAACCAGTAGGAGACAAACAAAAAAGTAGAGGTTGCTTTGAGTCAGCTGGTGGTACTTGTTTTATGAAACAAAACTTTCACATATAGTCTATTTGTTCTGACATTACAGAATTCTTCAATTTGAAACTAAAAGAAGCAACATATATAGTAATTTGTATATGCCAGTGGCTTCAGTATTGAAGTATTGAAAAATTATGACTGAAGTCAGAAAAAGTATGGTATATTTAGCAATAGTTAGATTCTCTAACATACACGTGTTTTTCTTGGAAGAAAAATAATTTTGAAAGATGTTCATATACTTAAACTTTCTGAGAATATTCATTCAATATGCACAAGCTTTTCATTTGCATGCAAGAATGCACAAGAATATTAATTTCAGAATGCACGTTTTTCAAAACATGCTCGATTTCTAACTGTACTTACCTTGATGTAGTGATGATGGTGATCTAAAGCACACAGAGGGCTGTGTGTGTGCACATTCCTTTGCATCTAGGGAGCAGTTATCCAATTTGTGACCATAGCTAATTTCAAAATGTGTCTCTGGAGCAGCAACATTCTTCTCTTCTACACTTGCAGAAGAAACTGGTTTGACTTTTCTGTAAATTGCTTTTCATTTAGAAGGCTTTGCTTCTTTTCCTGCGAGTTGCTGCTAGTGCCAGAACTGTTGTGCAAAGAGACAATCCTTCCCCAAGTGCCTGAGCTGGTGTGAATGGATGATCTTCAGGTGAAGCCTGTCACTTCAATGGCACTTGATACTATCCCAGGTTCTGTGGGCTATCCAGGTACCTCCTTATTTTCAAATACAGATTTAGGAATGCCTATAGGGAACCTGCTTTGGCAGGGGGGTTGGACTAGATGATCTTCTGAGGTCACTTCCAACCCCTATGATTCTGTGATTGTGTAATTTTCTCTTTTACAAATAAAACAACTCTGATTGCTTTGTTGCTATTGTGTTGTGTTGACAGAGATACAATGGAACAAATGTCTCCACATCAGTGTTTAGTCTGGCTCTAGAGGCTGCAGTTTGCAGGTTTCTTACTAATGGAAGTATGCAAGGCTATAGGTCAAAATTTTCTTCTTCAGAGTCAGCTTAATGCCATAAGTGTTACAGTTTTACAGGTTTTTACCTGTAAAAAAGGTACATGGTAGTTTGAATGAATCCCTTGTCAAAGCAATGTTAGCTTTGGAGATGGAAATTTTTCAGAGGTTTCATAATTTCTTCATCATAGGCCAAGTAGGGGTTTCTGGGGGGTGGGTTTGGTTGGGGTTTTGTTTGTTTGTATGTGAATGGCAGCAGAGCAGCTGTTATTCAGTTATGGTCCTAATCAAAATGTTCCATACACAATGACACTGATGATTTACAGTCGACTTCTTATTTACAAAATGTAGTGATAAATGTGCTGTGTTTCTCCCCCTCAACAGTTAAAAAAAAAATATTTTTTTTAATAAAGGATTAACCTTTCTGTTTCAAATTTAACACTGAGGTTTCTCTGCATTTACTTCTACTCACTTCAGTGCTTTATGTGGATCACTGTTTATCCTCTATGTATTAAGATGCTCATAATAAAAGCAGGAGAATTTTTTATGAGAAATTTTTCATTGGAAATTAAAAAAAAATGGCAGAAACACTTGAAGTAGAAGATATAGTAAAATTTCTTGTGTGAGTGTGTTGCATCTGGAAGGGAGAAGTTTTAGCCCTAGAGGTACATTCTGTAGCCTGAAAGCTTTGTTTTTATTCTTTAGAATACCTGGAAAAACAAGTTTTTATAAAACATAAGATTTCTGCCTCCCAATGAATTTTTACCACTATCCAGTCTTTAATAGCCCTCTAATATATCTGGCTGCCACAGCATCCTATGTTGTCTGGTTGGAATATAAACTGCCAATGATGTATGACACATCTTGGAAAAGGGCCTTACTAGGAAACCTTCCTCCAAAATAAGCTTTTTAAGAACAGGCACTATCCTGGTCTTTAGCTCAGGGACAAAAAGAAAACAATATTCACTTTTTTACTGACAAGTCCTTTAACTGTAGTGTTCATTGATAAATGTCTGTTCAATTGGCCTTCTGATGAGATTTCCAGAAACACTTTGAATCTACAAAATATAATATATTTCATGGTTCATGTGATGTCTGAGAGAGTATTTGTGGTTGGTTGGTTTGTTTTTTTCCTATTACTTTTAAATGTTCTCCCTTACAGCTTGCATTATGAGAAACAATAAGTAATGTTCCCTTGTTCAACTTCTTTATACCTTTAGTGATTCCTATAGCAGACTAAACTGAAGAGTCTTGGAGCTGTTCGTGGAAGCTTTTTCATGCCTTTGATCACCTTTGTTGCCTTTCTTTGTACAAGGTTTTTAGTTTAATTTTAGTTTAGTCATACGTTTTTGAGATAGAGTGAACATTGTGCAATACTCAAGCTGCTCAACTACCATAGAGTTAGATAGTGAGTGGCCTACTAATTTATTCTGTATTCCTTTATAATAATTGCAGAAGTTTTGTTTTCCTTTTGGCTTCTACTGAAAAGAGATTTCAATTTCTATTTTTTCCTAAGTGATGATAACAAATTACAATTTATTGTAAAAATTATTGTAAGTGACATAATTATGAGCACTCAATTTTGTTTCTCATTTTATCAACTTGCATCTATTTACCATTTAGCTTTACTTTTCATTACTCTGAATAATTTCAAGTCATCATTAAACTTTGATATAAAATTATTCATTCCCTCTTGCATATCATTTGTTGAACATACTGAAAAATACAGAGCTCGAGACAGATGTTGTAAAACTTGTCAATACTGCTTGTGGTGGAAATGACCATCAGTTCTTCTCTTTGGCTTACCAGTTTAATACATAATCTTCCACAGGGATGCTTTTGATTTTATTCCATGACAAGTTAGTTTCTTTAAGAAATTTTGGAAAACTGTGAAAGCATTTTGGGAATTCAGATAGGCAATGAGACCAGCCTTTTCTTCCCACACTAATTGAATTTTAAGAATTCAAATGTATTTGTGAAATACAACTTTCTTCAAGTTGATATGCACTTTACACCATTACATGGAATGCTACCTGAGTGCATTCCTGGTGGATGAAATTTACCTCTGTATGTCCTTTAAGGTAGTGGTTTTGTTTAGAAGGTATATAAACAATTGTTTTATGGTGCTACATAAAATATAAATGGGATAATGATTAATAAGATGGTACTGCATGTCCCCTTTATAGAGCATTCTGTCTGCTGGCCACGTATTTGCCTAACAAGGCCAAGAACCAACATTATAACTTGACAATTCCAGATAAATGCTGTGGTGAGGTCTCTTATTCCATCAGTGTCTCCAATGAATTATGCCAGTACTAATATAGTTATTCCGATCTGCAATAGTTTAATGAGGATAAATAGACTCTCAGAGTTAATCTGCAAAAATGTATGTCATGTACATTCTCTGTGTGACTATTAAAGTGTCTTCCATAGTCCTGATGCAGTGTTGTTGAAATAATATGTGGACTCAGTTGAGGCTATATGGTTGTTATGTTATTGGGTGTAAAAGGCCGGTGGTTATAACCACTCATTACAACAAAACCCTACAGCGACAACACAAGATGTAAGAAAGTGTGAATGGTAAAAGAAATGCTCTTTAAAAAATGCAAATGCTTTAACAGAATATAAATAAGGAATTGTCAGGCTCATAATTAGATTTGACAGCATGAATGAACTCCTTTAACCTAATCAAACATTAATATCTCCTTCTCATTGACATTAAAGTAATGCTGTGAATAATTGAAAACTGTAGATTGTCATCATCCTGTAACAAGGAAACATTTTTTATGTATCTTCTTTGTTAGTAAATAGTGATACAATAATTTTTCTAAAATCTTTTCCTTTTTCTCCATCCAAGGTGCTCAGCATAGTTGCCTCTGTGCTGTATTTTTGCTTTGATGGGTAAACAGAAGCTGTAAACTGGTGTCACTAAGGCCATAACTCCAGGCTTACAATCTCTGTAGCTCATTACTATTCTTTAGCAGCAAACATGCATATAGTGTAAAGCAGGTGTATTTCCTGTTTCACTGCATTTCTGCTTTATCTGGTGTTCTACTGCTAAGGACAGCATCATAGAAAAGACCATTTAGTGGATATATTTGGAAATGTATCTTTTAAATTATTATTCTGAATGCCATGAGTATGTAAATCAGAAAAAAATCATTTTTCTATATGATGTGTTTGTGAGAGAGTGTTCTACATACAGATGGTCTGATATCTTAATCACCTGGGGCTGCATTCAGCCAAAAATATAGACAGACTCTGTGCCATAAGCTGGATAGCTGATTAAGGCAGCATTCCTAACTCATTCAGGTGTTTATAGCAGGAGCGAGAGTGAAGCACTGTGCCTTACATGCAAAAGAGCTAAGTAGAGAAATTTTCCATGTTTGTCAGAATTTGTGAGAATCATCTTTAATCTTCTAATTCATAATGATATTGCTCATTCTGGAATATCTGGAGCCATCATATATAGAGTTGTTAAAGGTCAGTTTGTGGAAGTGTCCCATGGACACTGAATTTCTGATTTTTTTGTAAGCCAGGTCATGTTGCATAATTAAAATAGAAAAGTCTTCTTAGTACTGTTGTTCTAGATCAGCATTTTAAATGTATGTGCTTGAGATGCTGATGTGGAAGTAGTAAGGTTGGTTGCATTTTTTTTTTTTTTCCTTCTTCAAAAGAAGCTACAGTACTATGCATACTATTTGATACTTGAGGAGGCTTGGAAAAGCAGGAGGGAAATCAGTAGTCTTGCTACTTAGTAGTAAAAAAAAATAACATGAAACACACAGAGGAAGCCAGACGAGAGGATTAGCATGGGATACAGTGTGCTTGCAGTTTATGCCAGCCCAAACACTGCAAGGTGGAAATCCTGATGCCTAAATTGAACTCTGAGAGTGACAGAAAATAAAAAGTTATAAAGGTATATAAATATCACCTTTGCCATGTGAAATAGGTTGTCTGTGTATAATGGAGGCCATAGAAAAGAGAATTATCTAAAATGGTTCTTTACTTTGCTGAAAATTGAGTGATCGGTAGAATAATAACCTAGCAAAAGGGCAGTGAAATGAATGCTGAGGAAGCAGATGTTATAGCAATAATCTGTTGGGAGTCCAGAACCTCTAAGAGTGTGAGCCATAATCCAGTGGAAATAGTTGAGAAAAAACTGTAAATGTATTGCAGTACTCACTACGGAGCTGCACACACATTTCTCAGTTACTCTCTCAAGTGTTGTCAAAATTTAACTGTATAATATCTTTTGTATAATGTGTATTTCAATGTGATAATGAGTTGCTAGTTTATCTGAAACACCTGAATAAAGGATGCTGTGCCAAGTGTCAACAGATAAATTAGTTTCATGATGTGACATAGCAATGTGTGATACTCTACGTCACACCTATAAATAAGGAAAAAGCCCAACATTCAGAATGTGTGTGAGTGGTATTTTTATTTTGAAGTTTTCAGGGTTTTTTCCAGTTTAAAATAGGAGCTTTTGGCTTTCTGTAACTAGGACAACTAAATTAAGCTGCACCAATTTAGAGCAATGGGGTTTTTTTTGCTTTGGAATTATTTAATTATTCTATCAGGACTGGAGACCTAGGCTTCCAAGTTAACAACTTGCAAACCCTAGAACTGAGCCCAAATGGGCTGTGATACTGGGTTTTCATCTGTTGCAGCTGAACTACTCTTTATCAGTAATAATCACTTTAAAAAATATGTATTTTTTTCATGATGTGACAGAATAATCCCAAGTAATTTTTGCTTAGTTGAATTCTGATTGATCACTTTAGTCCAAGTGTTTTCCTGCTTTTTACTATACTCGGTAATTACTCCCAGCCAGTTTTTAACAGCTTGCCCATGGCTATTCACTTCTGGCTAGTAATACTGCTCCTGGCACACATGGGACTCTGTATCACTGTCTAACTTGAAACAAATAAACCCCTCATCTGCATTCACACTGATAAGCAGATAATTTTCTGTTGCAATATTTGTCCAGTCCTTCTGTGAAGCATTTAATTGAACTAATGTTACTTTTCTTATCCTTCTTGGAAGTGCTGCACCTGCTTTGCTCTGTTTTCACATTGACATTTTAATCTTTGCGAAAATTTGCAAATTGAATAGCATACTGCCATTTTTTGCAACCTCTTCCAAGTTTAGGCACTGCTTAGACCTGTTATCACTTGCATGCAATACATGAGCTGTTTTTTGGTTATTTGAAGTTTGGGGTTTTTCTTGGTGGAGTTAGATTTTAGTCCTATTTGCTTTTCTTTTTCAGGACTGTTTCTCATAGTACTTTCCATTATATGCCCATAGCATTGTCCATAGTACTGTGAGGTTTCTGTCAACATTTTCATACACAATTATGCAACCACTAGTGGTTTTAAACTGTTTCAAAGGTATGTAACATAGATTGTATTTTTGTGTGATTTTCCAGGCACAGTTTTAGACTTTACCTATTTTGTATGCTATTACAGGGGGAGGGGTGGGGTTAATCTCACTCATAAAGTTTTTGCCCATAGTCTTCTCTTTTCTCACAGGTTGGTTATAAGAGTAGAAAATCTCAGCACACCTGGCTTGCACATTCTGTTAGTTTCTGCAAGAATTATTTTAAGACATAATGCCAGGCTGAATCTTGGGAAAAAGATCAGCAATGGAGAAACCAATTAAGAATTTAGTAAAAATTTTATTCATTTATAATGTGCGACAGCAAAGACATACACGTTATTTCAGTCAATAAGACAGAGGGATTTGCTGACTTGTAAGTAAAGAAATGGAACCAAGGTGTGGCTCAGAGCACTGGCACCCAGTTCACCTTACTGCTGTACAGTGAGCAATGTAAAGAACATGCTGTTGCTTATGCCAGCTACCACTCTTTTCAATAGTGCATCAAAAAAATTCAGGGTTTGGGGTGGCTGGTCACTGCTCACAAATTTATTTGGAAGTGATCTGAGGGCTTGGAGAGTTTGGCACATGATGTACCAGCTAGTTTGGGGGACAGGGAATGGTGTCTGACCAGTTTTATTTACCAGCGTAGATGCAGGTTAGATGAGTGACTGCAAATGAAGTAATCAACTAATTTTTGTTCGTCTTTGTTAGCTAATGGTAAATTTATGTACTACTTATTCCAGTTTAGATCACACAATGTAAATACTAGTTTCTTTGAGCTGAATTTAAAACTCTTGTCCAGGACTCAGACTTGTCTGTGATTTTAGCTCATAATATCTGGAAGTTGTTGCTCACACCTTTAAGTATTTATGCAACCCGTACTAACAGAGAGAATAAGAAAATCTAGGTATAGAATATTTTTAAAGTGACGATCAATAGCACAAAATACAATATTTTCTGTTTTAAGAGTTGTGCTTTCTGTTTTAAGAGTTGTGCTATTTGATCAATACAAGAGTTGTATTGATCAAATTCTATAATGTCATAAATATTGATAGAACAGGATTTTTTTCCTAAGAAAAAGACAGTCTGAAAGATCATGCAGAATGACTGAATAATATCAGAAAACTTGAGTTACTGGGCAGTTTTGGAGAAGCTTTCCTGAAAAAAGAACTGCTGAAGCCATGCAGTCTTCCCCTCTCAATAATGCCTGGTGTGCCAGTGCAGCTAAAAGAGTACATTTATCTCCCTACACCTCATTTGAGTCCCTTATTAATGCTGACATCTGTTCAAATCTTAATTACCACATTACCACAAATAGTCCCTTGTCAAATCTAACCTAATTTAAAAATAGCTCAAAAACAGAAGTGCAAAATGTATCTCTATGTAATACAATGATGTTTTTTTAATAAAGTAAATGGGTAAAGTATTTGCATAATATTAAAAGCATCAAGATTACAAAGCTTTTTATTAAGTTTTTGGAAATTTATGGCATGGAAATCTATGTTGTTGATAACTTTTGTATGTATGAAAACTGACTCAAATTTGTCAGGCTTGGAAGGATGATCTGTAATCTTCCTAGAGAAACTTTTTATATGACATACAGTAGTTTCCTATTTATGAGTCCCTAGGTGATACCTTTTACAGAACAACTGCAAACTGTATTATTAAAAAAGAAAAAAAAAAAAAAATAACCCCAACCAAACCAACAAACCAAAACAACCAAGATGGAAGTATTTTTGTGCCATTTTTGGTACCTGAATATTGAGCACGCTATCAAGTGTTTGAAATGAGTATTTGAGTAGCAGAACCAAACTGTTAGAATATTTCCTGCCACCCAACAAAGTCAGTTAATGGCCTTTCTTCCTTGATGCACGTATTTTCAGAGGCATTGAAAGACATTTAAAGGTCATTACCAGGTGTGTGCCTGCCAAATGTTATCACACTGTTTGGCTTTCTTGTTGATATTATTCAAGCCTTTGCACAATCTCGTGGCCTTTAGCCATCAGCTGAAGTGGCAAAGACTTGATCAAAAGCATAGCAAAAGTCAAAATCACAGCAAAAGTCAAAATTTGCTCCTTAGGGTTATATAGATGGATTGTAGGGCTTTCAGGTGCATCTAACCCTTGATCAGCTGTGAAAGAGACTTAAAGAATCTCAAAGATGTATTCAGGCTGAAAATAAAGAGCACTTTCTTGTATATTGCTTATCTACTTGTAACAAAACAAAACCAAAAAATGTGAAATGGACAGGGGAAAAGTATATCTGTATCTCTGTGTTTGGACCTTCCTGCTTGGGCATTTAGAGCTTGATAAACAAGGCTAGCATTCAAAATGTGATTGTTAATTATCATCTCATCCCAGCTGTTGGCAAAATAAGAGCTGTATCTGAAACTTACAAATTTCCCTTACTACATGGGTCCTTGCTTTTGGGGAAGGTTTTGAGGCAAAATCTACCAGATTGGGTTTGAGACTTTGACAATCCTTAGGGTTTTCCTTTAGTACAGCTGATCTGTGCAAAGGGATTTTATTAATAGATCAGTCAAACCTAAGAATATAAAAAATCACTTTGTAGACTACAACTTTATAAAATGTCAGTTAGTCATTCTTGTATCAAGTTAAATGAAACTGCTTTAGAGCAGGCAAGTTGGTTGGGTGGTTTGGTTTTGTTTTTTTGAAAGGTTCTTCAGAGGTGTTGAAGGAATGCAGGAGGTTAAGCCTGAGAAGCAGTGTCAGCAACCACTTGTAGCCAGGGCACTGAGTGACTACTTCATAAGAAACCTGTGTTGAAACAGTCCAAAAATTGTCTGACCCAGACAGAAGCTGATTTGTGGTTCATAAACCACCGGGTATAGATAAAGAAAGATGTAATGTATATACTCCTTCCCTGTCTGAAAGACCCCTGTAATACAGAAAATCAATGGTCATATATAAAACTAGCAATGTTCTTACTTCTGTGCATCTTCATGTCATTTTGTGCTTCTCCAGTGAGGATCTAAATATTTGAGAGACGGGGGATTTAACTGGTGTACTTTGAGTTGCTTTTGATCTGTAAAAAATAATTACCACATAGATACTTTTTTTCTGTTGTTTTTGGTTAACTATATGATTGTGGTAGTCAAGAGGTGGGCTATGTTGGAAATCAGTTAGGGACATAATCTGTGTTTGTGCCTTAAGACCTCAGGCCACCTCACTGCATAAACTTGTTTGATTCTAAGGACATAAACGCTCTTACTGACTTTTCTGATGACTTAATCTTTCCTCATAAATACACTCACTCCTGCATCTTGCCGTTGGATAGGCTTCTGAATACATACTTACATGATACACTTATCCTGGGGGGTTCTTCTTGTGAAATTAGTGTACAGTAAACAATATGGTGCTAAGATACAACAAAGATGTAAATAAAGGTAGTTTCTGTTGTGCAGGTCTAAACGTGTAACATGCTGTGCCAACATTAAAGATCATGCCCTCTGCATAAAGTTTATCCCCCCCAAAATGCAAGTTTTAATCTTTATTAATTTAAATATACTTTAATTCAAATATAAAGCCCAAATTTAATGTTATATTGCTTTCCATGTTTATGCATACACTTCTATTTAGTTTGCAAGCTGAGAATACTCATGCATTCCTATAAAGATTCAAGTTAAAAATATCTTCATGTAAGCTTACAAGGAAAAGGAAAATCTAAACTTAAGTTTTACATTTTCAATTCTCTACAATATGTTTTAACGTTATCTACCACCTGACTATTAGAAGACTCAGATGATATTTTCTTTGAAGGTTTTTAAAACTGAGATCATGTCTTTCAAGAGGTCTGATGAATGTTGATATTTGGATGATCTGTTGTATATTGAGAATGAGTTTATCTGCTGGCTTGTCATACATCAGTAACACTGATTTTTTTTTTTTTTTGTAATGCCTTCTGTAAATAAAAAAACGTTAAGAATCGAACTTTTGAATGAGACAAATCAATGAGCTGAAAAATAAAATAATGCCTTCCTCCTAAAAATTACGTTCTTTTCAGGTGTTAGAAATATGAAATTATAATTAAAGCAGGCAGCTGAATTTGCTATTTTCTCAAAAACATATTTTGTTAACTTTCCGAAACTCTTGAGTGTATTGGGCATCAATGATTTTTAAAGAGCTTAAGGAGTGGGAGTCTGCTTAACATAAGGTGATTTGTCTCAAGTAGCTTTTTTTATGCTAAAAGAACAGCTCATAAGTATTTGCTTTTATTTTTTCCTGTCTTTTTTTAATGTAGAAATTATCTTATGCCTATGATCCAATGCACACTAGATTCCTTCTTCCAAAAACAACACACAACTTCCCCCTCTCCTCCTCCTTCCCTTTCTCCCCCTCCCCCAAATCAAAGGACTGAAGGGTGGGGCATGTAAGAGAAACAACTTATCCTTACCCTTGGATAGCCTGATCCTTGCTCAATTAAATACTGTCTTATTTTGCTCAACATTACTCTGCTCTAGACTACATGTCTAAAAATGATACCAGGGTATTGAGTAGTTTCTGGGTTTGTGTATTTAGTGACATTTAGAGAGGAATTGTATTTTATTGCTTGTTTATTCTAGCACAGTTTTGCACTGTAATACATCATTGGCTGAGATAGCTGAATTCTGTTCTAGTGCAGAATGGCTTACCCACCACTAATGAGTTACATCTGTGAGGCTCTAGCAAAAGCAGCTGATGCTTAGAGTCCATTTTGGATTACCAAGCCTTTTTTCTGTATAATCACATGATAGCAAAAATTCCACTGACCTGTCTAGCCCACAGCTGGCTGTTGGGGAAAAATAATCTCTTTTCATGTTTAAATGTAGTGGATTTTTGATAGCCAGTGGGAACAAGAGTGTTCAGTGATGCATAGTTTAAGAGTTTTAATTTTCTAATGGATAATAGGTAATTGCAGGCTTTTACCTGTTAGAAGCAAGTGAATGAGGCAAGAATCGGGGAATGCTGATCAAAATTGTTTTCTAATTATTGAGCCAACTACCTCAGAATATACCTGCAGTTCTCAATCCTTTCTAATTTCTGTCACCTTGCATCTGCTTTTTTAGTCCCCTCAAGAGCATTTAAGAACAACAACGCTTTTTATCAGTCACAGCTTGCTGTCTGTATCGGGAGTGCTAAGATCAATACCATGTACTCTACCTCCAGAGGAGATCAGTGCATTTTATGCTTAAAACTTCGTGTGTCATCAGCACTTCTGTTTTAGAAATACTAATATAAGCCTGCAGCACTTGGGACCTTGCTGAAGGCTTACGCACTTGAAACCAGCAGCAAGCCTGTTGCTGTAATTGCAGTGTGTTGTTGCTGATTGTTATGCCTGTTGGGTGGGTTGCTTGAAATGTGTGCTTCCTTTTCCATCTTTTCATGTGTCAGTTTCTCAGAAGTTTGGAGGGGCTTTAAAAAAAAAGTGGGATTCAGTAAATGCATAGATGATGTTCAGTGACATGTGATGTATTAGAAAGGAGGTAAAGTTCTGAAATGGAAAATGGAACTTTAGCTTTTCTTCCTCAGCAGTGAAATATTTTAGTCTGCTGATCCTATTTACTCACTTTTACAACTACCATAGAATCATAGAATAGTTTGGTTGAAAAAGACCATTACGATCATCTAGTCCATATAAAGTGTCATATCCCTGTGTTGTGAAATACAGTCTGTATGTGTGTCTCAGCAACTAATTAATTATCTTTTGATCTGCAATGATTGACTTGCCAAACTTGAAGGTGTATAAAGTTCTGTTTATATTTGTTTTTCAAGATTGACTATCCAAATGTTTACTGAAATGTGTAGAGCTGATCATTACAGTCCCTTGAACAAGAACAGGTTGTAGAGACTCTGCTTTCCTGAGGAGCAGGCACTTTCTCAGGAGCTTGTCTTGGATTCATCGTGTTTTCCCATAGGTTAAAAATGAGAATGCCCAGGTGGTAAGTAATGAAGTTTGCTATTCCAGTAGCAAAATAACACATTAGTTGTGTTGTCAGCACATGCTATAGGGAGATAAATTTACTTTATTTGGGAGTATGATGTATCTCCTTGGTCACAACTGTCCCGTAGAGGTGTCCTCAGTTGGTAGAAGCGCTTATGTGACTCAGTTTATTGATTTCTGAGACAGTATATGTACAGGGGCATCAAATATATCTCACTCCTCCTCCTCTGGTGGTGTTCATCTCTATGTACCATACTGAAAAGACTGATTTTAGTCCTGGCAATGTTGTTTCCTATAAATTTATGTTCCACAATGATATTTCGAGTAATGTAACAGCACACACATTCCCATATCAGTCTTCAGCCATGGAGCTTGTGTTACTGGAATTACATTTCTGAAATGATTGCTCACTCAGCTTTGCATACCGCAAAGATAAGAATAATTCAAATTAATTATTTTTTGTTATTTGACTGTTACCTTGATTTGATACCACCTGTCCATATTTATCTTTACTTCATGTTGCGCTTCTTTTCTAGACGTATTCATCAGCTTTCTTTCCAATTCAGTGCTTACTTAGTGCCAGTAAAGTCAGATATTCCGTCTCTTCATTCTCTTCTAATTCTAATTTTTTGCTGAAAGGAAATGTCTAGTCATTCAGCACAGAAGCACAGTTCTCTTTGGCTTCTCGAGTATTACTTTTCTTTGACTACAGAGAATGTGCATTCTAAATTCCTGTTCACTGATGGGATCATATTTTTTGCTTGAAGATGTTCATTGAACCCCATCTGCTGTGCTTCAGATTTTCTGAGCATCTACCTACCTGTGCACATACATAATTGCAATTTATAGATGTACATACATAAATATCTACACACATGTTTTTTTCCAGTGCAAAACAGTGTCCTACGAATTCCATCTTTGCTTTGCCACTGTGTTTTCTTTGGCTGCCTCTGATCTTGTTATCCTTGGCACTTCTTTTTAGACAGGGACAAAGATGATCTTCCATGAATTCAGGTTGTATTTATGTAATGAAACATCTGTTTGCTATTGCTGTTCCTGAATTTTTTTACTGTCCTTAAAAGTAGGACTGTCTTTTCCTGTATCTCTGAAAGATGTGCATTTTTGACATTACAGTAAAGAAACAACCTCAGGTTGAAAACCAGCGTCAGATTGATATGCCAAGAAGAAATTTTCCACCTTGTTAGGTATCAGATTCCTGTTTGCTGCTTATCAAAGACAAAGTGCTGGTCTTCCACTCAGTTGTATATATAAACATATTTATTGAAGTAAAAGCTGAGATTATATTTTTTTAGCATATTCTTAGTAATGTAACAGTGACACTGTCATTTGACCAGTTTTGGCAAAAGAATCTATTTTTAGTGTCTCTCTGAGCTGGGGATACCTGGTTTTCAGTTAAGATTAAATGCAGCTTTGGTTTTTTCAACTTTGAGGTAAAAAATTCTGCTTTATATAACCAAAACTGATCAGTTCTCTATTCTCTTTCCATATGTAGAACACTAGTTTTAAGTCATTAACACTAATCACTAGATGTTTAAGTATTACTATTCTTAAGTAAGTGTAAAAACATTTAAAAAAATGTAGGAAAAGTAGCTTTGATAAAAGTGCTTTTACTTAGGTGAAAATAGGTACACCAAAGCATTTTTATATGCAGTATTTTTCTTCCACCTATAAAATATAGATACAATTTTTGATTACTATTATATGTATATTTTATTCTATGTAGTGTATAATAGAATTACTGGTAAGGGAAGCATTTGTTGTAGCTAGCTTATTGTGATTTTTGTTTAAATTTCTGTAACTTTCAATATGCAAACAGCATCATCCCAATAATGTTCTTTCCATTTTATTAGTAAAATGAGGAAATGTTATTTTTGTTAAAATGTAATTAGTTTGATAGAACAGCATCACTATATGGGCAGAATAAACTTAATTATATGCAAACACTTCTGGCTTTCTTGCTTTTCTGAATGATAGGAAATCTTTTCTGAATTCTATTTTATTTTAGAGATTTTTTTTTTTTTTTCCATATAGGAATCCAAGCGATGGAGTTCTTGCTATGTTTCCTTATTCAGTTTGTCTATGATTCAGCACCTCTGCATCCCACACAGCTACTCTTAGTTGGCTGTGTGCTAAAAACTACTTGCACTGTTCCTTACTGACTATATTGATCCATGATGCCTGACACTCTATGTACTGAAAACAGCAAGAAAATTTCTGTAGCCGTCAGCATTGCAGAAGCAGGTTCAAACAGTGTATCATTCTCTTCTTGTATCTAACGTGTTCTGTCTCATGGGAAGTCACAAAATAATTTTCAGTGATTGAAAATGGATGAAGAGAGTTTTACTTTCCAGCCTGCAGGTAATATGCACTCTTTTCAAGATAATTGTGATGCTTGTCTGTGTCCCTAAGCATGTGGTCACTCTTAGCTCCACTTCACTTGAAAAACTGTATTTGTCCATCATAGCAAGCATTTCTCTTCCTCTGCTTAGAGTGGCTTCGCTAAGCGTACTCCACTCTTAACCACATTTTACCCAATTAACCAGCACATTTCACAAAAATAATATCTCTAGGCTTGGACAAGAAAAGCTATAACAGTAAATAGTCAGTTCTTTGTGTGGTCAGCAGCCTTAAGGTGTTTTCTTAGAGCCTTAAATGAAAGGTATTCTATAAAGATGTTTTAGTCTCTGTAAAAAGAGCTTTCTCCTTGGTGTAGGAGCACTGTGTTTTTGAGCTCTCAGGGAGTCTGATTACCTGCCAATTGAATTAGTTCCTGAACAAAATCCCTACTTTTATTTCTACCAAGGGTTTTGACAGCTGGTTTGGGGGTTTTCTTTTTAATTCTATGAGCTTTATGAATGGACAAACGCAGCAGTAAGGTAAGTGCATGCAGGAGGAAATGGCAGAAGGAAGGAAAACTCAGGTTCCTTTCTTACTTTGAAAGATAGCAACTTCACTGGTGTTGGAAGGAAAAAAAAGTCAATTAAAAAATTCATTGTCATGTTTGAGTATAATTGTATCTATTAAGTAATTGAAAATTATGACTGAGAGTTATGACAAAGTATGCCTCTTAAAGATGTTTTGTGTGTAAGTTTTTGTCTTTTAGCTTTTTACATAAGACATTCGTGGTCTGCAAGCAGAATTTTTATTGAAATTCATTTTTCAGATAGCTATCCGATAAAAGGCCATGAGTTGGCCGCCAGTTAATGGTAAATGATTTTTTGTTTATACGTTCTCCCTTAGAATAATTCTATTAAAACTCAGTTTTAGGTAAGCTGATTGATTTCTAATTATTTCTCCTGCTTGTTTTGATATAATAGCTTTACTATGCCATTATTTGTCAGCTCTTTTCTGGTATTGAGTTACCCCAAGAAATCTTCAGTATATTCAGACACCAGTGAGCTCCAGTCCTGCAGGTTGCCACATGTCCATTCAGCTCTGAGATCCTGAGAACGCTGTTTCATGCAGAGTTGTGGTCTTTGTTTTATGTGTATGAATCTGCTCTAACTCGCTATTTACTTAGAGAGATGTTTCTGTCATCGCTTTGATATTTTTTAAATATCTATTTAAGATGATGGATTAGCACGGAGTTTGGGTTTGGAAGATCACAGCTTTCCTGTAAAATCTTTAACAATAGTGAAACCAGAAAGTGGGAGCTTTGTTTAGGTAAGCAAAGATTGAATAAGTCTCTCAATTGTTAAAAAGTATCAAAACTGACCTGAGGTTCTGGGAGTTTTTAAATCTGGAGTTGTTAATTAGGGACAGATTTCAGTATTAACAGTTATCTCTCCCAGTTTTGGTCGTATTGGGTTGTGGAGATCTAAAATACCTCAGCAGACATGAATAGATTTATATAGAAGATGTGTGGAAAATTAGTATGAAACTGAAAATCTTTGCCTATACTTAAAAAAAAAATAATATATATATATGAGGAAGTATACTTTAGTATTCTTACTTTTTTATGACAGCCATTGCATCTGACATTATTGCTGTACTGTCCAAAGAAAAAGAACCATCTCTGTTATGCTTTGCTCTCATTACTTGAGTTATTTTAAAGAGTAAATGTAAATTGTGGTAAAGTTGGAGTGTGCTGCAGCTGACAATGTTTAATTCTGTTCTCCTGTAGGAGCTGAATTATTTTGTTGATGTTCTCTTTATATTACATTTATTTAAAAATCAATAAAGAAGCCGTATTAAATAAACATTTTTAAAACTGTGTGCTTATTTTTTTTCTGTAACTCTGTCTATGCTGACGTTTTTTCCTAGGAAAAGAAACAAGCAACAACAAAAATGTTGTTATGTCCCTTGCTCCTCTGCAATAATGTTGACTAAGGTGTTTATTCATTAATTTGTTAGGAAGGCTTTCATGTTGGTTATAGAATTCCTTATGCAATAGAAATCAGTTAAATCTGAAGTCTTGTGAGTTGGAAAAACTTTTTGAACTTTTACATAAACCGTGTTCACAACTGTTTTTAATAAATGTCTGGGAATGTACGATAGAGGTTTGGTTTTAAACTCTAAAAGCTGATTAATATTTGTAGCTGACCCACAGCGTACTGTCAAAGGAAGGGTTTTTTCTCATAACAGTGACCTTATAATACATGTTTTAATTAAGCTTTTTCTTAAGTTAATTTTCTTTTATAGAATAGCATTAAAATGTAATGGTAAATTCAGTTTTCACTTATGCTGTTTTGATTCCATTAGCGGGCAACAGAATGTGGTCACTGATGTCTCAAAAGCATATATCACAATTAAATAGGGCAATGTGCTTTCAGGAAATTGATTTTTGAGTTAAACACTGAACATGGTAAATCTGGGAAGCCTTTATATGCTACTAGTGCTATTTATTATCTGTCAGATAGGGAGTAGACTTTCATGTTTTAGAATGAAGTCATCCTTTGCTTCCTGATTGAAGAAAAACTGGACACTGATTCAAAAGTATTGTGGTAGTCACTGTGGGGTAAACCTTTCAAACTGGTACTTATGCTGGTATATCACTGAGAAATGCCAGATGAAAATTGCTTTCTCTCTCTTTTTCTTCTTGATCAACAGGAATGGACTAAAAGAAAGAGCATCAAACCCCATTTCTATTGTATCTAGGAAACAGAATATTATTGTTTGTTTTGGCAGCAGTTCTGTGTCTTTAACTCTGCATGGGGTTACAGATTCCTACCTAGCCAATTGCTAGTGTTTCATATCAAGTAGGAACTGACATTTTTTGAGCTCATTCTGTTCTTTATACTAGATATATCATGACAATTAAGTAAATGAGACTAGAAAGAAGGTGAAGTTTATTCAGTGGAATCAACTGGAGAATTCAGCACCATGTTATTTGGTCACATCTTCAAGAACCAAGAGCAGAGTTGAAATCTTCTGGTTTGAAACGTTTCTGACAATATATAGGAAACAGAAAGACTTCAGAAAACCACTATTTCTGTTGTTTAACTTGAACAAAATAAAAATACAGGGACATGGGATTTTTTGTCTTTGCTTTTGGATTAAAATGTACTTCACTCAACACTCTTCATAAAGTGTTTGTTTAGACTTGGTTTTCTGCCTTTCATATGTTTTTGTTGTCATTACTCCCCTCCCAGCAATTACTAGCTGTATTTGCTAACCACCTTATCACACTTCCAGTTTTGGTGGTATGGGGTATTTTAGTTGTTGGGGTTTGTTTGGGTTTTGTTTCGTATTGTTGGGTTTTTTGTGGGTTTTTTTTTTTTTTTTTAAATTAGGAAGATACTTTCTTCTATTGCTATTTTATTGACCCTAAAAAGTTCTCTCAAAGTATCCAGTTTGTTTTTTAGGGAATCTCAGGATGTCTGAGGCTTGTCAGTTTCTGTGACGTGGTCACCTTTTAACAAGCATCTCTACTTACAGGGTGAAAGTAAATGTTCTCATCAATTTTGCTTTTTTCCTGTGTGCAATTCTTCATACAGTGCCTTGTACACCAAGGTAAGTTTTCAAGGTGCTTAGTCAATGGTCCACTTGATTTTGGAAGTGGTAGCAAATAAGATACTTTATGCACAGGAACTATTTTAAATGTAGTGGAAGTCCTTGTTGTAGGCAAGGGTATGGGAAGGAAGGGTAAGGGAGGAAACTGGTATGGTCAGCAGGATTCCCAAACAGGAATTGCAGGTGTTAGTCTGGACTTATGTAGGTGATGAATGGACCATCACCTGCTTGCTGAATGAGCAGGGTCAACTTGCAGTGGAGCCTGTGAAATCCTGAGCTGATTTCTCAGTAGTTGATAATTCAAAACAGTAAAGCTCTGTATATTAATTGTTCTAGAGTTATTTTGACTTAAATGCTGCTGCAGAGTGGAATGCCAGCAGAGTGACTAAGCTGGATTAAACTCAATACAGTCTTTGAGTTTAAATTTTGTCACATTTATGGTTTTAAGTTATTTATTGCTTTTTGTCTGTTCATACATCTTGTTCCTAATTACAGTGAGCTATTAAGATTAATGCTTACCTTGAGCCAGCAGTGTTTGCCAGGTTTACCTTTTGTTTTGTCTACCTGATGGATGTGCCGAAAGGGGAAGGCTTACAGGATTCCCCCGCAGAAACAGGGAAGATTGATCAACTGTAATGATAAGAACAGCAGCATCGTTTTGCTTTACCATGGGGTAAAAGCATATCAAAATGATATAGCTAAACAAAAGTGAAAATCCATTAGTCAGTGACTGTAGTTTTTCTGTAGGGATTTTGTTAACCTTTTATCACCTGATTAAATTTTTGTTTCATACAGCTGTAGAAAATGGAGAAAAGAATGCCCTCATCTGGGCATTTTCTTCGGGTGCTATTTTCTTTTAACATTAACTTTTTGATTTATTTCATTAACAGATTGTCAGTTCAATTCCTGAAGCAGAGAATGTTTGCAGTCTTCTCAGCGCAATAAACACACATTGAAACTCAATGACAAGTTTAGCCAGAGGAGTTTTAAAATTTACTCCAGGGTGGAGGCAAAATTTTGATAAAGCAGAAAGCTGCCAGGGCACTTTTTGAATCCTAGACTTGTGAAATTTTATGTTTCCTTACTTCAGTGAACTATAACTGTGTACAGCGGTCTGTCTTTCCTCTGAAGAGATATGTACTGTGTGTAGGATGATAATGCCAGTATGTTCAGTCACACCATATTGGACTTCAATTATGGTGTCAGGAGTTGAGCTAAAATTATGAAAAATCTATTGTTAGTGTATTCTTCAAGCTGATAGAAACATTGATCTTTATTAAAAAAAAAACAAAACAAAAATAACTACAGTTAATTAATCCCATTAAGTAATGGTTTACAGTCATGGATCTCCTTCTCTCCCCCCTTATTTTTCAATGTTGTTATTGGGAGGACTAAAGACTGAGTAATCAAAAATCGAGTAATGGCTCCATCCTCTTGAAAAGCTGAATCATTAACCCCATTGCCTATAAATTTAGTTAGGGTAGGCACAGTTGTCATGCTGATGCACATGGATAGCACTCCAGTGACGACAGAAGGTTTTGGTTAGGGCTTTTTGGGCTGCCCATGGTACTTTTTGGGAGCGTGGGGTGGGTGTGAGGTTCCTGTATCAGAGGGGCAAGCAGCCCCATTAGGGACAGGCACTCTGGTACGGCAGTACTGAGGTGTCCATGCTAGAAAATTAAAAAGCTACCTATGCAAGGGCGTTTGAAGAGGAGGGGTGCAAATGTGGTGATGTGTCCTGCACGTCAGCCTGGTGCAAGTGCTGAGACACTCAGCATGCTCCACGCAAAGCTGATCTGCAAGGTGACCCTCACAGGAAGCAGCAAGGGTCAGTTGCTTTTAATATTTAATGTTATATCGTATATGGCATAGCAGTTCAGGAACTCTTAGCTCTCAAGAAGTATTGGTCCATGTTGTATACAGAGTAGCACAGGAGGTTGCTTACTACTGCCAAGGTAGTCCTTCTCCCATCTGTTTTTTTGAAGAGTGAATGCTCCCAAAATATTGCACTAGTCCTTACTGATCTAGAATCCCATCTAATTTGTTTTACTGATTTGTTTAAAAATATTTTTTGTTCTGCTGGAATCACAGAGCGTTTGCACCCCAACAACTTGACACTGTTACTGTCTGCAAATTTAATGAGTCGTAAATGAAAGCACTAAATAGTGTCTTATGTGATAAGCAACCGTTTACAATGAGTTTTCAGGTGTGCTTCCCATAGTTCATATATGAAAGAGTTTGTTAGTTAATTGCTCACCTCATTTTTTGAAAGGTGGCTCCCAACACAGAACTTAGGCAGCTCTTTTCAGGTGCGCCCCTTATCAAACTTGTATCTGGGTAACAGAAGCTTCTCATTCATGCTAAGTCTGGGATTTTGGATGCTTCTGTGTAATCGTTTCAAAATAAACTCTCACTCGTACTTTTTTTGGTGACCTGTAACAAGACTTTATTATGAGTTGTATGTATGTCCTTATATATGGCCAACTAAACAGCTTTAATAGAAAGAAGGAAAGTGTAGCATATCTGTAGGATAGGCAAATCTTATTTTTCTGACTGTTGCCACTTCAAAATTATATGGTCTTTGAAGATTATATTTTTTTTAAATGCTAGCTTGTTGAAAATATAGTAATTAAAATTCTGGCTATTTAAAAAATGTTCTGTCTGGTGAGTAACTACAGAAAACTGTTAAAAAAAATCTGTTCTTACACTATAAATTATGCCTACATAAAGCTTTTATCTAATTTGAAGACTTTTTTATTTCCTCATAATATTTCATGTGAAAAGTATACCTTTGTATTGTAGTGGGGATGCTCAAGTAAAACAGTTTTTTCCAGAAATCCAGGCAAATCAGAAGTCCTGCGTTAGTCTAATCTGTGAAATGGAAAGCTGTATGACTGTTGGTTTGATGATAAGCCTGTATTTCATGATTTAATCCTCTTTTCTATAAATATTATGTATATATCTTAAAATTGAAACAAATTATGTAATAAACTACTAAAAAAGAGACTTCAGAAAAGAATGAAATAGGCTTTTGAGAGTTTATTACAGCTTCTCTCCTTTCAACAAGTGTTCTCACTGAAAGACTAATCTACATTGTTTCTTTTTATTGTCATTTGCTTTTTCTCCCAAAGCTAGATGTGACAGACACTGTAATGAGTTCATTATACATAGATGTCAAAATTGGCTGAGGCTCTTCACATTTGCTAACAGGTAATGAACTAGAAAAATTGACAATCTATGCAGATTTCTTACTGTGAAGGCAGTTTCTTTAATTTGAACAGATGACCTGAGTACAGGGTCCATTAGCATAACCAGAGATGGTGGGCAAGGAGTATTTAGCAAGAGGAATTTCTTAGTATTTTTCCTTTTCCTTCTTTTGACAGAAATAGATGACATGATTTTGCAAATACTTTGAGCTAAGAATACGTTTTTCAAGGACAGTGTTTCACTAACAGAAAACACTAAATAATCTTGACACCAAAATCTAGAAATATGTATTTTTAATGTGACATATCTTTACTGTTATGTTGTATAATTATTGTCCCACAATATACCACAAATAAATCGCTTATTGAATTAAAATAGGAAAGACAAACTAGAGAGCATAGGGATCAGATCTGGAATGTGACACTGCCTTTTAAATTTAATTCTGTAGGCAAAATAGACTAATTCATTTGCATCCTTCCCAGGATCACCTGCAGTGACCTTAATAATTTTCTATTTCCTTTTGATTGTTATGAAAGTGTGAGGGTTTTCATCTCATGATTCCAATTTAATCTATCCAATTCTATCCTTTTGAGATTAAATACAATTTTATAAATAGCAGTGAAAATTTATCTGGAGTCATATTTTGCACTTGAAGAGTCAAAATTTGGTGTGTGTCTGAATTGTACATTGCAATGATGATAAACATGGCTATTAGGATAATTTGTTGAGTGCTGACAACATGATATAAAAGAGAAAGATGTGGCCCATGTTGTAAAACAGCTTGTAAGGGTTAATTGCTGCCTCTGGCTTAGTAGGAATGAAAACGGAGGAAAAAACTGTGCAATTCACAGTTTGTAGTAAAAAGTCTCCTCGGGTGGTAGATGTCAGGATTTTATATAAGTGTTTGGGTAACACAAAGACAAGGACAGGAAAAAAAAGAAAGAATTGGAAGGGAAAAACCCCCCAAAAAACACAACCACCTGAAGGATTGTGGAGTTTCTGTGCCAAACCCTGTATGGTATTTGTCTTGTTTCTTGGTGCCCTACATGATTTCCTGACCTCTGCCTGTAGCTGTGATACTGCTTCGCTTGCCTTGTCCTTTAAAGTTTGACTAGAAAAGCAAAACGAAAGCAAGTTAATAAATTTTACTTTCTATGCTGTATGAATGCTGGGGCCTTGTGTCCTGTTGACCTCCAAGCTTAGCTGTCCTAAAAGAGGCAGGGAGGAAATGCCATCCCGTGTAAGAACTTATTTTGCTAAATGAGGATAAGTGAGTATGCATTCTAAAGTAAAGCTAAAAATCAGTAAAGGAAGACAAACTAGATGTCTTCAATTATGATTAGTAGGGTACTAAAGTAGAAAATAATGAAAGAGGATCTAGTCCACTAAAACAAACCTAAAAATGATGTCTGAAGACATCTTGTTAAAGGCTGGCTTTTTTCAGTTCTTAGAAAGTGCTGCCTGGGGGGAAAGTGGCCATCCCATTTATAAGCAGGCACATTTTAAGGCTGATGAAATCCGTTTTAAACTGGAAGCAAAAGAATTCCATAAGGTCACAATTTTAAATACAGTAAACTAAATCCCCTTCCATTATTCAACTTTTTCTAATATCCCTTTGACCTGTAATAAGTTATGTTTTTCTTCTTTCAAATGGTCTCTGTGCTCTCTCTACTGGTTCCTGAAGGCTTGTTTGCACCCAGCACTTAATTCCAGGGTTTCCAGTTCTTCCCCTTTCTTGCCCACATGAAGCAATAGAGCTTTGCAGATACCCATGTTCAGGTCAAAATTCAAAAGGGACAAAACCTTTTGCTTGTGTCACTTACTGCCCTGAATTTTCTCATTTTTCTTCCTTTCCGTAACACTTCTTTTTTATCAATTTATTCCCAATTTCAAAATTTCTTGGATATGGTGGAACAACAAAAACGTTTCTGTTTATTAAATGAAACCTAAACTTATACAATGCTATAGATGGAATGCCTGCTTTAAAACTTCACATCATTCAAGGAATTTAGTTTAGCAGACCTTGATATACAAGTTAAGTTCAAAGTAGAGACAGGTACTAACTAACCATTCATCTACTCAAACATAATAGATAAACTGAAAAAAATTACTATTCCTAACTCTCCTTCCAGTGCTGAACAAATGGGGACCTAAGTAAAACTCTGGACTTGATCAGAGTGTTAATAATCACTCAGTAAGAGAACTGAAACTTTCTACATTTCAGCAAAAAAACACCAAAGAAATCAATAAGAAAGTAATTGGGGTAAAAATGAACTCTGTAGAAAATAAACTTCCTGTGCATGTATCTGTAGTTTTGTTGTTTGTTTTATTTTTATCATTTTTTTAAACTGTCTCCATTGTATTTTTTTCAGATCTAAATTTATCACTACTTTTTTTTTTTTTTTAAATTTGTAGCTTAGCAGACTCATTTGTTCTGACAGCACAGTGTTTCCTGCATGATGGTGAGAAAGATTTCTCTCTAGCATGTTATTTACAAGTGAAATAGTAAAAGGGATCTTGTAATTTTTATTAAGCTCTTGAGTATGCAGTGATAAAAGACATTACTGGTAAGATGGTAGTCTAGATGTGCTGTTCTCCATACATGATATGCAAATTTTTAATTAATATAGTTCAAAAATATTACTTGTGATGCTCTGCCATTCCTGATGATGATGAGATGGTGAAATTATATTCTTTTTAGTGAGATACTGAGATTTACTGAGACAGCTGCTTCAGTAAACCTTGGACTAGTCGTTTGTTTGTTTAATTTTGCTTTATAAATGCAAGAAAGACTACTGCTAGTAAATTGCTTAGTTACACATTTAGAAAGGCTTCATGGAAGCTCACGTCTTGCTAGCAATAATCTCATGAATGTAGAACTTATTTAAGAAAAAAGCAGAGATGAATTATTTATTTTTTAAGTGTTATGAGATGCAATAATTGCTTATCTCAACCCAAAGAAGTTTCAATCCAGAGCTTACATTCACAGAAGGTGAAACGCTGCTTTTGCACTGCTGGTGGTAATAGGAATTATGCTGTCAACGAACTAAGGACAGATAGCAGTAGTTAGGCGTGAAACCAAGCTGTCATTTCTCCAGGTCTTTATTCAGTGCATAATCACAGAAGGTCTGTTGTCAGGAGATTACAGAAGTCTGTAAATGAAGCTAGAGTACATGCCAAAAAAATTGCCATCCCTACACCAACTGTTAAAGGAGGTTTGTCTTGCTTAATTTTCCAAAAATGAAAGGAACATTTTTTCTGACAATCATAAGAAAGATCATTGAGCTGATTAGAGCAAGATTTGTTGGAAAATATGATTGGGCTGCTCATTCACTAGCAGATTAATTTTGTAAACTGCATTCAATGGAAATGATTGATTTACCGTACCAATTTTTAAAAAGTGAACTGCATCAAGAACCATGCATGAGTAATGCTAAATGGTGTAGTAAAAGTGTGAAAATTTTTCTTTTATTAATAGGGAGATAACTAGAGCAGCCATATCAAAGTGCACTGCATGGAATTGACTTGTGATGGTAATTAACAAACTCAGCAACTGTGTGCAGCCATCAATCATCCTAAAGAGTGAAAGAAAAATCAATTAACTATTTAATTAAAAGTCATTTGATGACCTCAGTTATTCTGTTTAAATAAGATCATCATTTCACTTCCCAGTTCAGAATTTAGACCAATTATTTAATTAAAATGCCAATGAAATATCGACCTAGTGAAACCTTTATTCTAGGTATTTTAAATATAGATTATCAAATTATCTTAATGACTACATAACCCATGAGATAAGAACAGTGGTATTCCTTTTATTTTATGAAAGATTTTTACTGCTGGTGTTATCCTTAAGCTTTAATATAGAGGTGTTTTCTGGCAGAAGACTGCTCAGGCTATTTTTATATGCTCCTCAAAGTTTTTAGCTATTTTTCTTTTACTCACTGTCCTGGTTTGGCTGGAATAGGGGCTACTGTTATTCTTAGTAGCTAGAATAGCACTGTGTTTTGGATTTAGTATGGGATTTGGAATGAGAAGACTTGATAATATACTGATGGTTTTAGTTGTTGCTAAGAAATCAAGGACTTTTCAACTTCTCATGTTTTGCTAGTGTGGGGTTAGCTAGAAGGAATTGTACAAGCTGGATGGGAGCGTAGCAAGAGCAACAGACCCAGGTTGGCCAGTGGGATATTCCATATCATGCAGTGTCATCCTCAGTATATAGGTGACGGTTGGCCAGAAAGCTGGGCTCTTGCTTTTCCACGATTGCTATTTCAGGATCTCTTTCCTTCTGTAGGATCACTAGCTAGGAATGAGCTGGGGCCTTGGTTGACGAGTGGTGAGCAGTTGCATTGTGAATCAGTCATTTGTATATTCTATAATTACTATTGTTACTTTTATTACATTTTAGTATTATCATTATTTTTCATTTTATTTCAATTATTAAATTACTTTAATGTCAGCCTTTGAGTCTCCTTGCCCCTCTAATTCTCTCCCTATTCCCTGAGGCGGGGGGAGGGTGAGCAAGTGGCTGTGTAGTTTTTAGTGGCCTGACGGGTTAAACCACAATATACACCTACAGTACTTGTCCATTTTCTTTCACTTTCCCCTGATGAGAAAGCACACTGGGAGTGAATTACTAGTTTTTGTTAATTCTTTTCCAAATGTCTTTGCTGCTGTGGTTTGTCCTTTCCTTATATACAAGAGGCATCTCATTCCTTGACTGAGTTCTGTCTCTTGTCTGTTGGAACTTCTCTTTTCTCAGATTAAGATTTTGGATCTGCAAGGTGCTGTTAACAGTTCAGTCATCTAGATTTTATGGGACTTTTTCCAAATGCAATTAGATTAATTTTGAATAGAATATTGTACTTTTTAAACAATATGCATTAGTCAGCTACTGTGTTTTCGTTTGGCAGATTTTTAATCTAAAGTAAAATACTTTTTAAAAAACTTCTGCAGAGTTGTAAAGCTTTGCTCAGTAGTTCCATGTCACCATATTTCTGCTAGTAATGGTTAAAAAAAAAACTGAACGTAAAAAAAAAAACCAACATTGAAACTTAATATTCCTTGAATGCTTTCATGTCTTGAGCCAAGAAAGTGGAGGAGAAAAATACAGAATATAAAATTACAGAATATAAAATAAGACAGTGTATTGACAGTCCTTTCTTGCTGCTAACATAGTTAAGGTAGTGGGGGACCTAGTATTAAAGAAGTAATTACGACCCTCCCTGCCTCCTTATTCTGCCCTGATGCGCACAAGCATCTATGACAATGAATGTGTTTTTCCCCATTGCTGAAGTAAAAGTTTCTGATAACAGGTGTTTATCAGCATTATCACCATTTGTCATGGATGGGAAGAGAGGAACTTGGTAACTTGATCTTAGTAATTTCCTAGGTGTAACTTGGCACTAAGACAGGCACAAAGATATGAAGCAGAAATGGGGCATCTGAGCTAGTAGCAGCTAGGTAACATGGGTATTTGCCTCTATGAAGCATATTACAAAACTCTGAGCAATCTTTCTGCATTTCCCTTGAGTAAATTTCAGGAAATCTTCCTTCATATGCATGTGTTGAGATCTCATTTCTAATAGGCCCTGCTGATCAGCATTCATGTGAGGGTTGGGGAAGAACATTTGGTAAACTTAGGCTTAGGGTCATCTTTAAGTGTCCTTTTATGCCAGTGAAACCAGTATGAAGGTTGTGCTTTTGGCAGTGATCGCCAGTAGGATACTGGGCTGCACAGACTCAGTGTAACAGTTATTAAATTACTTGGAAAAAATCACTGAATCAGTAATACAAATAGACCATCAAGTTCAGCACATTGTCTTCCCCTGTATCTCTTGAAGTATGTGACGGAAGTATGTGGTCTTTCTGCAGAGCTCCTGCATGCCAAGGAACTACCCCCCCTCATTGCTCCACACATAGCATGTTTTATTAAGCAGAAAGAAGGCACTTTACACAGTCAGTTTTACAACTCCCTTTGCCAACACAAAAAAAGCACTGGGGTTTTTTTTTCAGATTTATATTGCAAAACAAGCTCAAACTATTTTTACAAAGCTCTAAAAGCACCAACTGGTATGTGTGAGGACTTAGGCTAGGAAATGAATAATTTGAGCAGTGTTAGGTTGTTTGTTTTATTTTTAAATACGAAAGCTATTCATTAAACTGACTTTTGAGTTTAGATTGTTCAAAAATGGCGAAGAGGCATAATGTGATATCTCAGTCGCTGACATACTGGAGGTCACATTAAATATTTACTGTGAACAAATTGAAATATTACTGAATGAGTCTTTAGGGATTAGAGGCCTCCATCCTTAAATCCATGAAAGCAAGCTTAACATTCAGAATTCTCCTTTTTTACATTGCATTTATATAAAAATTAAAACATATCAGAATATACAGCCCAAGAGCTAATGATTATATTTTTTTTAAAACAAAAGTCAATAGGAGTGTAAAATTTATGTGAAGAGGTAAATTATATGTCACTGTATACATGCACAGTTTGCTCAGAGTGTAAAAGATATCTATGCCACGATAGATTTGGTACTTCAAATCAGTTGCTATTACAATTTGATGTCCTAACTAAATCTTTCCCACATATATGTAGTTTCAGTGTGCTAAAATATACTTGAAATGTGATTAAATTGGTTGTCATGTGCTTTGGAACATATTACGTCCTCTTGTCTGTCAATATGTCTTCTGGATATGCTCACCCTTGAACACTTTTAAACATCTTGGTTCTCTTAAGCAATCATAGTCAGCTGTTATATGTCCATTTTACTTCACTTGTAGACCTTTATATTGCACCCTGTCATTATGTGCCGTATATTTTATAACACTCAACTTTAAGACAAGGACTATGTCTTGCAGTTTTCTGCACTGATCCCAAATGATGTACTGCGTGATTTAATAGACCAAGTCATGAGGCAGGCTTGGTTCTGCTAGCTGGAGTTTATTTATACTGCTTTAAAATGTATATTTATCGCCTTCATTTTTTTTTTCCTGCCTTTAAAATGTGATGATTTTGTGATTCTGTATTTTCATCTTGACTGAAATCTTAAGTTTAAAGCTAATCTTACTTTAAGAGTACAAAATCAGTTTTTCTTTTATGATTTTTTAACTTTAATTCTATCCTAGTCTTGGATGCTTGAAATATGTTGGGTTTTGGGGAGTTTTTTGTTTTGTTTTGTTTTCCCTACCAAGACCCTGTGTCTCTTAAGTTGCTTACAGACGCATCTGGTGTTGCATGTGATTTTTATAACAGTGGTTTGCTGTTCCTTTTTGATTGGTTGTAAATATCTTATAGGCACTGTAAAAAGAATTTTGTTGTGAGTTTTGCTTTTTGTTTCTGTTAGTTTTATGGTAATTCTTGCACACAGAATTCCCACAAACATTGGAAATGTTCTCCTGGCAGAGGCATCAGTAACATTAAAGACTGCAATTTACTCATCTGTTCTGCTGACAATGAATTATCTTGATGAGTTTCTCTGTCATCTAGACCCATAAAAGTACTGCAAGCAAAACATAGCAATAATTTATTTTTATCATTGTAATAAAACAAATTTAATGTGGATGAATGTCATACATCTATTGACAAATATTTTACTAGTTTACTAATACTTTTTCCAAGTGGAGGGTTGTGTAAGTTTCTTTAGTTAAATTAAATAGACAAAAATTTATTTGGGCAAACTAAGCTCATGCTGTCCCTCCATAAGTACTAGCTAGTGTAGAGTATTTATTCTACTGGGACATGCAGTCCTGCCTCTGCCCTTTTTCCTGCTTCACTCGCTGCTATTCTGAGGCAGTTTGTGGATTATACTGCTCAAAATGTCATGAAAATTCATGATTTTTTTTCTTCCCCAAAAAAGTTTATTAATCCCCAAATGCAGTTGTAAATCCTCTTTTGTCTCTGACCTACTTAAATTTGCATTATTTTTCACTGTTTGTAACTTTGTTGTATGTGACTGAGCATACTTTCCTCACAGTTTCCTGAGGTTCTGAGTAATGTGTTCTCTTTTAAACCATGTCCAAACACACAATTGATTTTAAAAATTTAGGTTTCCCTGGGTCACAATTTTATGACTTTTTTCCCCTGTTTCTTCAAAAAACTTTAGATCTATTTAGCTACGTGAAATACAGGATTTTCATAAAATTGTGTGATTCTAGGAGCCAGAGATTAACAGAACAACTCTTATATATTTTTGTAAATAAGAACCATTAAAATTTTAGTAATTTTCTGTGCCATTTCCTTACTCATTAACATTTTCCATCACTTTTAATGGAGTCTGCCTGACGCTCCTTTAATTTTCAACAGTTTTCATTCTGTTTTAAGCTTAAACTTCGCTATTTATGTGTATTCATAATTTTCTTTATCATCATACAATATAAAAGAAAGGGTTTAATTTGTTATACGATCTTCTCCTTTACTTTATATTCCTTTTACCAGTGCCATAAACTTTGATTTTGTGAAGTATTTTAGCATATGCTCTCTGTGAAAGATATAATATTGTATGAAAGTTTATTGTGCTCTTTAAGATTGTGAAGACATCCTGTTAAGTGTAGTAAATTGTTTTAATGTATGGCAATGACTATGAAGAATAATATAGAAACATAAAGATTCAGGAACATATATGTATAGTGGAAAGTTTGGTGATATCTTTCACGCTGTGTGATGAATGTGTTGGTATGTAAGCGGTGGCAATTTCTCAGTGATATATCTCTCAGGTATTATAAAGGCTAAGAGCAAAACTTGCTCATCAAAAGCTGTCATTCTCTTCTGGTACAGCTATTTGTAAAGGCAGCCTGGAAAATAGGGCTTTCTTTATAATGACACCTGAAGTTTCACAGCATTATTTTTATCTATCAGTATTTCATTTTCTTAACACACCGTGCTATAGGTAGTTTATCTAGCTACAGCTTTATGTGGAGATTTTTAGTGTAGCGAAACAATGATAACATGGCAAAATTAGTTGGTTTGTGGTTGGTACTTCCACCCTTTAATGAGAGAGGGGTGACAAAAACTTTATGTTCCCATTGCAGTTTTCCTTGAAGTACATGTGAATTTTATTAATCTGAAGCTTCATGATATACTTTTTGTATCATCCTTCCTGTGAAGTAATAACGCATCTTAGTTTGCATGAAAATTTGGTCATATTTAACTGAAGTAGAACTTTTCTGGATGAAATTGTGACCTTGAAAACTTCTAGAACCAGTAGAGCTTTGTTACACAAAGGCCACTGCTTCTGCCATTAATCATAATAGACTGTGCCTGCAGCTATTGTTGGCTTTTCAAAGTGAATTATTAAAGCTATAGGAACATGAGAAGTATTTATTGCAGATCATTTTTTCAAGCCAAAAGGGTAGGAGTCATTTTTGCATGGACTACAGAAAAAGGGATGTTTTTCCTGTCTGCATTTACAGTAGGCCTGTAACTTTGTTCTTTTAGAAGGTGTCAGCTTAAAATCAATGTACTATTTAAGGAATAAGGATTTGATAAATCAATTGCTAAATACTAGTGTCTTTTTTCACAAAAGTATCTTCAGGGTCCTTTATTCCAATGCATTCAAGCTATGTTATCTGAAATATTGCATATTTAAGCAGCTTCTGTGTATTTTTGGAAGCATACAGGATGTCATCACAAACTCCTAGGGGTGTTATCTGTTAGATACAGAAACAAATACTTGACTGCCATTTTATCTTAATTAAATCCTCATTGATTAAATGATGTATTGATTTATAGCCCACAGACGTGCCAGGAACTTGGGTTTTTAGGCACAAATGACAGTACTAAAAATACTTTTTTAAAACAAAATGAAAACTGAAAAGTAATATTATTTTCCCCAAAAGCTCATCCTTCTGTTTCTGGTGGATTTAATTAGTTGAACCAAGACTGGAAGAAAAAGAAAAAAAGTATAATCAGCAGTCGTAAAAAAGACGAGATTTAAGTGACAGATTAATTATACATAGTAAAGAACTGAGTCTGGTCAAAGTGTGGCCCCTTAATGAAGCATGCCTGAACCACTGAGCAGGTGAGTAGGATTTTCCTGGGGAAGGTACGCATGAGAATGTTGGATGTTGTACAAGGATGCACGAATTAGGAATTTCCAGTAAATTTCTGCAATTCCATTTACTGGAAATTCCTAATTGGTGCATCCAATGGCCATGGCTGTTCAGAACAGAGTGTTGACATCTAAGATTGACTAACAGGGTTTCCTATGAAGTGATGGCTTGTTTTATGTGTGTCTGAGGATGCATATTTGCTTATTCTGCTTGGGGTACTTCAGAGTTAGGCTCCGTACAAGTGCATTGTGTGGCAACAGGAAGGCAGGTTCCTTCAGGAAGTTCCAGAATGGGTTGGTACTACAGACATGAATTGTTTCCTACAGGTAAGTCTAGAGAAATGGTGAAAGCCATCACCCCTGATGATACTGTAAGTGTTTCTGTTTCTTTGAGTTTGGAGAGTCAAGAGGTGAATGAGTGCAAGTACTAACTACATCATTCCTTCGTGCACCCATTGAACATTCTCAGATGGCCTATGGCTGGCATTTATATTATATTTGTATTAAAATGTAAGTTTATATATATTTATATTACTGCTATCTCATCTTCATTCTTGGTTGTTTGGGTGCCATCAGTTCCACAATCAGATGGTATTTTTGTTAGTCAATATTTGCTATCAGGTTATGGATGCAAATGTTCCCCAAAATGTCATTATAATGCATTTTTTTGTGAGTGTCAGATCAGAAGGGTTTTAGCATACTGTATGTGCCGAAGGCTTAATTGCATAACTGCTCACAGGTGATGTGCATACAAGGAGGCACCAACGATATGACCTTGTAGAGAAAGATATGACCAAGTTTTAGTCTTGTAACATGGCAAATAAAATTTAGAGAATTTTTGTGCCACAATTAACAACTTTATTCAGCCAATTGAAATTCACTGCTCAGGTGTATATGTGGATTGCAAGTGAAAATGTATGTCTCATCTTTGGAAGTAACTTTGAAAAAGAGTATTACAATATTAATAGTACTTAGCAGCAGAGTGGCTGTAAGGCACTGTTGTGCTTTCTTTGTGTCAGAGTAGAACTTGAGTTTGAAAACTTTGTTGTGTGCAGTGGCTCTGACAAGTTCGGTTCCTTTTTTTCCCTGCAAGAAGTGGAAATCTTATTTTTCTTTATTTTCAAGGTGATAATTTATACATAAGGTGCTATAAACAGATACTTACAGTAAATACAATAACTTGCATTTTTTTTTTTTTTTTCAATCTGAAAACCCAATTAAGCATTGTCCAGATAAGCTGCTAAACTCCTATGGATAAAGTTTATTTATCCATACATTCCTCTGAGAAGAAAAATCAGGAAAATAAATTATTTGGACCTAGAAAGAAGACTGAAATGTGACATTATAATAGAGACAGTGAAAGGAGATTATAATGATTATATACATCTCTAGTAGCAATTATTCAATATTTTAGATTTTACAGTTGCTACAGGCTTCCTGTGAATCCTGTTATTTAATGAGGTCAGTGTTGAGTAAAAAATGAGAATGCTCTTTTTCTGAGGTAAAAAACAAAGGGACATTAGTGAACCTTAGTTTCTCATAACCTGTTAGCTTAGGAGCCCCTCTTCCTAAGGAGTCTAAGTACACTGAAGTTCACTGCTTAATTACTGAGCTTGCAACAGTGTGTAGTCTATTCCAGAGCTTCATTACAATATATTTCTCGCTGTCTAACCAGGTGTTTTGCAGCAGTTTAGACAGTTCTTCTTGACCTATTTATCAAAGATTTGTTTCTGCTTTACATATTTTTAAATTGCTATTGAGTCGCAGCTCAGCTCTTATTTGTATATAAGACCATTAGTTTGGAGATGAGAATAAATTAAAGATCAAGTTATCCAAAATGATGAACACTAGCACAAAGAGGGTGACAATGATTTGAGACGATATTTTGAAGCCTCCTCTTGGGCCCTTGGTAGCAAGGTCTGAGATCTCGTGGAAGGATCAGTGTTTTCTAGGATGCTTCCAGGCATGGGTGAAGTCTAGGGAATAATGTCAGCCTTGGTGAGCATTTCAGATTTAAGCAGGTAAATTTAGATTTTGTAAGCTGCTGGGCCAGCCTGGGCATGGGCAGCTCAGCCCCACAAGTGGGGCACTGTTGCTTTCAGGGCCAGACACTTGTGTTTAACTCGTGTTATAAATTAGGTGACAGGTTTAGGTACGTAACCCAGGCAGGCTCGATTCTTGTGATTTCTATATCCTTAAAATTTGTGGAAAAGTCTTGTATTTCTGCAACACTTTGCTGGTTGGAGGACAGCCAGTATGCTGTGTGATGAGAATTTAAATGTTCTGAGAATTTTGTTCATCACAAATGGGAGAACCAAAATTTTGATAAAGTTGAGTCTGAACTTTAAAGTAAAAAAAAAAAAGAAATCCCCTCTTTTTGTTGTATTCTGTGTTGGATTTTAATTGTAAAAAATTGTAGATTTTTTTTTAGGACTAAACCAATGACTTTGTGTTGCTGTTAGTAGATATGAAAAAGCTGCATTAGAATGCTCTCTCAGCAGGGAATTTCATTATTTAAAAAAATGTACTTGTTTTAAGTAAGTATATATATCAATATTAACAGACATTTAAAATCTTGACTGTAATGTGTTTCATAAATTTATTTCAGCCAAAGAAGGAAGAATGTCAGCCACTAGTAATGCTTTTGAAGCAAAGTAATACAGAAAATATAGTATAGTACTCCCAGAAGATGAAGGTGTGAATTTTCCCATACATCATCTTAATGGCAACGTTTTCTATGAAATGACATGGGGCACTCCTTTCATATTTCATGACTTCTATTTGCCCAGCTTCAAAATGCCAAATATGCCAGTGAACAGCACTTTAATATTCATGAGTTTCTGGGATGGCTTTGACAGTTGTCAGCTAGAAAAATGGCTTAATTAGAAGGAATCTGACTTGTGATTTCTTCTTCATACTCAGCCACATACTCAGAACGTGCAATGTATATCTCTACATTTGTCTTCTACAGGAAATATAATTCATGAGTAAGAGAATTTTTTCCTAATTTCACTTGACTATGTTGATTTAAAATGCACTTCCATTTAATAAAATTACTAGAATATACCTTAATGGAAAATATACTGGAATCCAGGAGAAAAGAAGTCCTGTAAGCACTGAAACTAATGACTTTAAATTGTAAATATGATTAAAATAGTATTAATATTAATTTATGTTATCAAAGAGACAAATATAAAACTAAAATACATGCAACAGTTTTCCAGACAGCTGAGCTATTTGTGTAAGAAACAGATTTTTTAAGAGATTGAAGAGGAAGTCCGGCTGTTTTGAAACAACAACAGTTCAGGTGGGGATCATGTTCATACTGAATTATTAACAGCAGGAGGGGATGTGCAAACAAAAGCTTTGGAAAGTAATTGGACTAGTCTGTAAGGAAAATCAAAGGTAGTGGCAGAACATGTTCTGAGAGGAGGAAAGAGACTGGAATATAAGTATTATCCTAATGGATGAGGCCCTGTGGAGTTTGGGGTTTTTGTCACTTCTCATACACTTGAAAGAATAAGAAACTGACTGTCAGTATGAAAACCCAGAAAGCGTGTCTAATAGTAACTACTTCCAGTTCATCCAGTACTCATTATAAATATGGTAATGATCAGAATTTGAGCATGTGCTTTAAAGAAAGTGTGTTGCTTGGACCACACCAAAGATCCTTGTTATAAATCAGATATGAAAATGTAGGAAGCTAAGAAGCTAAGCATCTTTAAGATAAACATTAAATCATCACATGCTTTTAAGTCAGATATAATGTATTTTATTAAAAAAAAACAAACAAAAAACAACAACAACAAAAAACCAAACAAACAAAAAAAAAAAGGCAGGAAGTTTCCTCTCTAGTTCTGGCACACAATATTTTATCAAGGATCCTGAGTTTCATGGATATACAGGTAGAATAAGACTTTACGGTGTCACATACAGCTTTAGTAAGAAGCAATACCTCCACAAAGGAAAGCCTACAGTCTGTCTTTAGTTTAACCTAATTATCTTTTGATTAAATGAAAAAAAATAGTATTTGAATTCTATACAAATTTTTGTTGCAATTCAAGCTCTGGTTCTATGAAAATTTAAAGCAAAATGAAAAGTTTGGGTTGCTTTTGGTTTTTTGGGTTTCGGGTTTTTTTACAATTAGATTTTAATTTAATTTTAATTAACGTGTTAGATTCAAATATGAACAGGATTTAGATCTTAATCACTAGAATTTAATTAGTTCCACTGTGCTTCCAGCTCAAAGAAGTAGCTAACTACTTCAGACTCTTGCAATCAATGGAATTTCGTCTCTGTATCTGAACTGTAACTCAAAGAGAACTTTTTTTGAGTTTAGATCTTTACAAGAAATAAAATCCTAAGGCCAAGGAAGTTGTGATCCAAATTGCATTAAAAATAAATAAATATATACATTTTAGAGTTGTTTTCAACCCAGGTTGTGATTCCATTTTGCCAACTCTGACTGTATTGTGAATGTCTAGAGGCACTTTGTTCGGTGCTTGATTTGGTCCTCATATCACTTCTGATACAGTTCTTTAGGAGTTCTGTGAAATCATCTTATATGTAAACCACAGATGCTTTACACTGCAGGCAAATTGCAAAATGAAACATTCTTACCAGTTCTTGATCAGAAGTATTTTTCCCACTAAATTCACAATGAAATTTCCATAGTTAGAAATCAGTTATTATACTATCCTAACAGTTCAGTAGTAGTAGAGTGTATCACTTTACTTCCTGAAATCTGAAGATAAATTCATTATATAGAGAGTTAATCATTTCTTGTCTTTTGCTGTTGTGTAAATATTGCTATGGAATGGTAGATCCTGTACAGTGGAGATACTCATGTTGATGAGTAAGCGCTTTGCTGCATTGAGTAGTCACGTAGCTGAATTAATAGCTCTGTAAAGCTAAATTAATGCAAGGCCCATTTCAGAAAAATTAATAAACATTTTCTTCTATCCATCTGAGGTCAGAGAAGCACTTCAAGACTTTTTTGAAAAACATACTTAATTTCCTTAGTATTCGATAAAAAGTTATGGCATCTGAATTAAGTACTGAATTCTGAACACAAGATTTAGACCTGATATGAAGGAAGATCAGTCCTGAACTTTCTCTTTAATTGCATAATCTGCAAAAGCAGATGTTTTGATTGTACCAGCTGTGAAATCTATGGCAGTGGTCATTCATCTGCCCTTACAGTGGTTCAGGCTTGTCTGAGTTACTTGACATTAATTTGTTTGGATTTTTGTTTCCTAAGATTCTAACACATGTTTTTCTAGCTTCTGGAAATGTTTTGCTTTTTCAATTATGCTTATTCCCCATAAAAATGATTTTTTTTGAAGACAGACATTTGTTTTGTTGCAGACATATATTTTACTACAAGAGAACCTTTACTAAATGTTGTGGTCAGTGCTAAAGATAATTAAACCTTGAGAGAGAGGGACAGGAGTGAATTAATTGTTTTTATTAAGAAATGAACATGAAGTTTCATAAATAATGATTAGGGTAGCCACAAAATGTTACTATACTGGCTTACTGTTTCCATTCATCAATAATTATTATTGTTTTTGGACTTAGATACTGATCCTCTAAGCACTTTTTTGCATGTGTAGATAAATGCATAAAGAACTTCCATTAACTTCAAGAAGACTTCTCATAAAATTATATATGCATGAGCTTTGCAGAAGTGGCATTTCAGATTATTAATATTCTAGATAGTAACTAGAGAATTAACTTCCACCTGGAAATAACTGAAATAAAGCCATAGCTTTCACTGAAACAGAAGTGATTTATATCAACTGATTTTTATCCTTGAAAGTTTTTAGATTTGCTGATTATCAAAATTTGCATTTAGTCAATCAGTGTGAGCAGTATTCAAGAACATCTGTGCCATACAGAGATTGGAAGTTAAGGAGTTTCTGAGGATACTAAGGTAACTATTTATCTTGGGATCTCAAGTAGGCAAGGGTTTCCCTGCCTCGTTCACATAACGCAGCTATGTGTTACGCCAGTAATATATTGTATTCCAGAGTAATATATCAAACTTCCTCAAAAATATTGGAATTCTGTAGTTACTGTTTTCTGATGTGAGATGATCAAGGCATTTTTCAGTGCTATGGCACTTTTAAATATGGAATGCTAATCAGAGTCTTTCCTCATCTGGATGAGGAATAGTTCACTAGAGAATATAACAGTGTCAGGTGACGTGCTATTATACAACAGGGATATCTCAGAGAAATTCTTTGACCTGGCAGTATTTCTTATGGTTTGCCCAGAGCTGAAGTCAAGTGTATTGTAATCCTGCAGAGCTTGTAAATCTACCATGAATCTGTCCATTATATCAGCAAAGCTACCTTTCCTCAGATGTCAGTCAGTAAGTAGTTTATTGTATTTATTGATTGAGCCACAGATTATTCCACCTCTGGCATTTAGTTTCTGATAAAAGAACAGAATTAGTGTCTTCCTTAAAAAAGGATGTTAAATTTAAATTATGAATAACATATGATGAAAAAAAATCTATGTACTGTTCAAACGTCTTGTTGTTGATGGAACCCATCTTCTTTACTTCTCATGTGAATAAAGTTCAGCAAAGTGTGGGCATTTTTAATGAATTTACAAGTAATTTTGTTTAAACAAGTAGAGTACAGTATAATATGGCACGTTACATTTAGAGCATGTAGTACTTACTACGTGTTCAGAAAACAGCATGATAGTGAGTAGAGAAAAGATTGGACTTACTGCTGTGATGTGGTATTTACACTAAAAAGACATGAAAGTAGTGTGAAATACATTGGACTTTTGCTCATTTTCAATTAACTGTAAACTAATTTTACTGTACCTAGAATCAGCTACAATAATAATGAATTGAAGGGGAAAAAAGGCTGCACCAAATAACTGTAAAACACAAATTTAAAAAAACCTGTACTTTGAGAGAAATTTCTCATAATAGTAACATTTTCAATATTGTACATTTCCCATATGACTGTTATTTTCCATCCAGCTTCTGCCTGTCTTCATAATACTGCATTATAAACATGCTCAAATTTGACAATCTAGATTTTGAACAGATCCTAAATTTTACCTTATTTTCCAGTAAATACAACTCATGAAAAGAGAGGATTCATTTTTTTCAATGATAGACAGTTAAATTAATGTGTGGATATTCTTGGGTCATTCTCATGTTTTATAAATGGAAGAATATGTTATGGTACTAATTTTAGTAAGAATAATACAAAAAAAAATGCAAGTAACATGAAAAATTAGGAAGGTGTACCATAGGCAGGTCCTTTTATCTTCCATATTATTAAGAAAAAGACATTTGTTTATATGTATTAATTTGAATATTAGCAAGCGATGATAGATAATTAGTCATAATAGTAAATGGAGCACTTAACATTACAGTGAGACAAGTCATCAGGTACTGTCTTTGCCAGTGGCAGTTTTTGACCTTTTGTATTAATGATGAAATTTTTAAAACTAGATGGATGTGAGAATGCAGATTTGGAAGGAACAATTGCACTTTGCATGTTTTCTCTATATATTCCTTGGATGCTTGGAAAGTATCTAAAATGTTAGTAGCTCTGGAGTCAATTAAGATGAGGAGATGGACTTTGGGAACTGGGGAAGAGATATAAACCCAAGCCAACCACTTTTAGCCCGCAATGTGATAAATTTAATGTTTACAAACTCAGCAGAACATCATGAAAATAAAGAGTTGTCATTTTATGATGTTTTAGAAGTTTGTGCTGAACACTCAACAGAGAACTTTGAATTCTAAATTTGGAGTTTAAGTAATAATAATGGTAACCCTGTATACAATATACTTCACTTCTGTGGTAATTTCCCCACATCTGCAATATATGCCTGTCCTTTTTTAGAAAGATATGGCACAGGTTAACATGTGCTGTGAGTCAGTAAAGTGCTATACCTTTTCAGTAATTTACTGAGGTCCTCAGGCTTGCTGGACTCCTCAAAGCCACATCTCCTAGAACTTATTTCACCAGCTCTGCAGTCCTCTCCACCTCAGCCATCGCTGGTTCCTATTGCACCACCCTCTCACGTCCTCCCTCCATTCAGAGCTTCCTCAAACCCTGCTCACCCTTCATTATTCATTGCTTTTCAATGTCTGCTGATTGCTGTAGATCTCTGGCACAGTCGTCCAAAACAGTCTGTTAGTTTTTCCCTATGTTCTAACCTGAATTCCCAAAAACTTGCATTGGTATCTCCCAGCTATTTCACATCTTCCTGAAAATGTTGAGATATGTCCATTACCACAGAAGATGTATCATCCATGTGGCAAGGACACTCCCTGTCACCTACATGCAGATAAGTTTTGATGTGGCTGTGACCAAATTAAATTAATAGCAATCAGCAAGTAGAAAATAGAAAAAAAAAAAAAAAAATCCAGTAAGCTGTTATCTTACAGCATCTCTTCTTTCTTGCCAGACCTACATGATTATTTTTTTAATTCCTTCAGCATGAAACGTTCCTGGTACATTCTGACTTAATTTCTTTTTTGTTTTTCAAGTTGTATCCTAACGTTGTACACAGTTTAATAAGGATGCTAGTAAATCCTTAAAACCAACTGTACCTACCTACCTATTTGACTGTTAGTATCTCTGTAATCCAGTTAATTCAGCTAGACTACTCATTATTATTAAGTGGCTGCACTTGTTAGCAGGGCAAAAGTTAAACAATTAAGTAATAAACAAGGAGATACGCAAGGAAGAAATTAGGAGTAGAAGTATAATTTAGAAATTTATCATAAAGGCCAGATCCTGTCTTTATTGTGAAGATTTGAATGGAAAGGTCAATACTTGAATATTCTCTTTGCCTCATCAGATATGCTGTTAAATGTCAGGGCTCTACTAAGGTGCATACTAAATTAGTTCCTATATTTTGGTCTCTCAGTCTTTGCCTGGGCCTGTTGTTTTTCCAGAGTGGCAGAAGACAGGCCATTAAAGTTTCCAATAGTGAGTGTACTCTGGGAATTTTGGTGGGGGGAGCTGAGTCACAGTTTTTGTATGATTGTAAAAACCTTACCAGGCACAGTGCTTCTCAACATCATTACACTGAGCTTAAGCATGGAACGGGTACTTGCCTTCTTCCTCTTCTACTCCCTGTTGCTACTTAATTGACTGGACCATCAGCTGCTGTTCTTCAGTTGCTGTGTCCCCTGCAGCTCTCTATTGATTTTCTGGTTAAAAAGTTCACTGAGACAGTTGCACTTGAATCTAGGGGATTTTTTTATTGTTGGACTTTGCTTTTGATTAGTTTGAACTTGTCTGTTTAAACAGACAAGTCTGTGATCTCTTGCAATGGAGATGTGGTGTAGAAAGATATTAAACAATTATGGTGCCCTAAAACATTCATTAAAATTGAAATACAGTAAACATTTATTAGAGATGTATTAGTGGAATTTTATTTAGCTTTTTTTCTTACACTGATCTGGAAAAGAAACTCGAAATCTCAAAACACTCTTTAGGAAAGAAGGTGAGATGGAGAATGAATTGTTGAATGAATTACATTAAAAAGTGTATGTTGATTTCATAAGAAGAAATTGATAGAAATTTTTTTTTTTTTCATTTGTAGATTTTTTTTTTATTTGTAGGTTTTAGCCTGATGGTTTTATAACCAAAAAGAAAATTATGTTTTTCATTAATTTGATCTGAACGGTTACATTTTAATTTTATTAGTGAAGTGATGCACCTCCCTTCAGCTCTACATGGAATGGAGAAGTGTGTGTCTAACTTTTGCTCTGTAACTATCTCTATTTGCACATGCCTAGCATCACTGCTAATCTAAATCAAGAAAGCATTCAGCATATCCAGGTTGGACGTGTCAAAGACTCTGCTCCTTATCAATCCACATGACCAATTTTTCCAATTGCTAAGAGTTTGGAAAACCACAAATTCATCTTCTTATGGGACTGTAGGAAACCTCCCTCTGCCATCTCACAAACTCTTAATTCTAGTCAGGACTAGAACACAAGATAAACTAGCACTACTGCTTATCTCCTGGAGCAAAATCAGTTGTGTATCTAGGCCTTCAGATCAATAGAGAATTTGAGCAGGGCAGTAAAATTACTGATAAAGGGCAACCCAGATTAAATTAAATCAGGACACATTCAGTTAGGTTTAGCAGACACATTAGGAGGGGGCACAGCGTGAAAAAGAGCAGCAGAATTGTGACAACATCATATTATAACTGATGGGCACCAGGAGTGTCTTTTGTATGTGCCTACATAAATATTGTTAACTGACAGCTGTGCTGAGTTTTTGATGTGTATATGGGATGCAGTAGTACTATAATTGCATATGAAAACAAAGGCTAATCTAATGTTAGTACAATAGCTGTATGTAAAATACTTGGTTGTTTCAAAGCTGTGAGTTTATGAAGCCTGTCAAACAATTCTGCCTTTCTCAAGTGTGAAGCCCTGAAGACTATAATAGAATTACTTTATCTAAAACTCTAAAACTGCACACTACATATCATATTTTAAAATGAATGAACAGAGCAGAATGCAGCAATTTAAGTGTTTGACTGTTATTCAGAGGCATAGGGTCTAGCCAAGAGTTTTTCCTTGATATGACAGCATACAACAAAATTGTCCCATTGGCACCGAATGATTCTACCCTTAAGAATTCCCAGTCCCTCATAATTCCATTTACAGTTGTGCACTGCCTACTATGAGTTCTTATTTGATTAAAACAGTCAAAAGTCTGACTAATTTAAAATGTAGTAGATTGGAAGGAGACAGAGAAATAAAATACTAACAGATAATGATTCTCTGCTTTTTCATTTTTTAAAAAATGGAACAGTATCTGTTGGATTGGTTTTGAAGAAACATTAAGGTCACAGATAATTCTGTTCCTTTATGTAAAACTTTATTCATGGACCTCAAATGAGAATCAAGTATATCTCTTCAGTAGTTTTAAAAGGTTTTTGAAGTATCCTTAGTGCTTTAAAATAAAAATATCATAATACACAGTTATTTGTTCTCATTCACAAGTACCTGTGACCTGTCCAGCTAATTTTAACCAGTTGATGTCTTTACTTTGTGTGAATATTACAAACTGAGACATCTAAACTACACTTTCCAAGTTAAGTTTCAAAGCTTCTGCTTCTTCACCTGTTGCATTTTCAGTTGCCTAAGGTCTTGCAAATGGGCATAACCTTTGCTAGAGATTGTGATGTTTTAAAAGGATTGCCATATCTTTTATCTTTATTTCATTTTTTAAATATTGACTTGGATTATCACTACCTATGTTAACTAATAAGGGTTAAATTTGAAAATTGGGGTTTCAGACTCCCAGCCTGGTCTGACTTCCAGTCCCAGGAGTACTTGCCAGTTCAGTCTCCCTGAACATACTGGTGGTGGTTTCCCTTTTTGCTCTTTGACACCCTCCTGCTCTCTGGGCTGTGTGGTAGGGAAGTCTTTCCATTGGTGGCATACCACAACAGGTGAGCTAGCCGTGCCCTAGGATAATACTACAATAAACACTGTCATATTGTTCCTTATCAATGAATTTCAGTCCCTTTGGTTTTTCTCGAGTATATTTCTGAATATGTTGAAAGTGAAAATCAAAATCCAAAAGAATTAGGATGACAGAAAGTAATCTTTTATCCTCTTTGCTGCTGTAAGAGAGAGCTCTGATCCTCCGGCTGCTGCATAACCCACTGCTGTCAGCGGGAAACAGAGATATGATCTGTACTTTATATATTAGCATCTTACATGTAACAGTCAACTCGTGGACTCTTGCTAAGACTCCCTTGAGCCCCTTGTTTCCTTGCTGGGATTACAAGTTCTTGTTTTTTAAGCAACCTCTTGAAAAACAGTTAATGCAGAACAGCAGTGAGGTACCTATGTGAACTCTGCAGACAAATAAAGCAGGAAGCTCAGACTTCACATTTTCATTTCAGAAGTTTTATTCTGCAAGTAGCAATACACAGGGTTGCTTCTTTTGTGCAGTGTGATTTTTAAACAACTCCTCTAGAGATTAAACATTCAGGTTAAACATTGATAAGGTTCTTCATTATCTACTGAATTTTTTATTGGAGCTGTGCTACCCTGTGCAACATATGAAAATATTGAAAAATAGGCTGGGCGTTTTTAAATTATTAGTTCAACAGAGAAAAAAACCCTAAGTTTTCTGATGTCTGAAGTGTACACCGCTCACAGCTATAAAGCAATTCAGTGTGATAAGTGTAAGTGTGAAATGAATATGAAAAGATTAATGAAAATAATGGAAAAGTTTTGGAGCAGCGTTGGGTTTAAATTTGTTCTGGGTAAAAAATATGTAATTATAAGTACTGCAATCTTTTTTCTATAATTATATTCTAAAAATTAGAGGATAATTAGTGCTAAGGAGCATTCCCTTGTATTCATTTTTTACTACATGTTTTTTACAACATTTTCAAGTCATTACACTCAAGAAAGTACTACATTTAAAACATGTGATCCTTTGTATTCTAACCTCAGTGTTTTTTTCATTAACTGAAGACAAGGAAGGACACTCTTTTAAAGCCCAAACTGGGGTCTGCATTATGTGTTTTCTCTTGAACATTGCCTTTTTTGGGGGGAGGGGGTGGGGAGCTGTATGTCCAGTTCTGTAGGGGCTCCAGGTAAGGAGTTGTCAAAGCTCTGAAATGCAGCCAGGCCCCCTCTGAGTCCTGCTCACACAGCAAATGTCCCTATAAGGTCCCTTTTCTGTTATCAACAGGAGAAAAGCTCATTCAAAGTTCATTCTTGATTGAAATTCAAAACTGAAATCTCCTTATACTCTGTCCTTAGTCTGAATTGAAACTCTTGCCCCATTGGTCATTGCGAAATGAGAAAATTATCAATCATAACTTAATTTTCTTTGAAAGACTTATAATCAGACTTAGAAAATTTAGACCTGGATCCCCTAGAGTGCTAGATACTTTATTGCTAGTGACATCAGTGGAATTCCTTTGTAAAATGTTCCAGACTGGATATTATGAAATTAAATATTTTAAATACTAAAGCAATTTAGAAATAGTTTAAAATGCAGTCACATTATTGAACGTATTACTTTGAATTAGGTTATATATTATTAATATAGTGTTATTGATGATGTTTCATAATAGAAGAAAAAGGTAATCTGACTGGTTAAAGCATCAAAATTAAAAAATACATGTGCTTGTTGCTGATCAGAACAAACCCGTGTATTAGAAGAATATGGTCTTTTGAATTGAGAAACTAATATGCTTTATTTACTTTCTACATTGCATGATAGTTTAGAAATTTATGTATCTATAACATTTGTCAGTATAGTTGTAAATCATTCCTATTTTGATGGCCTTCACATTTTTATTCTTACCTTTCTCTTACTTTTTTTTTTTTTGAAGTTAGAACAGAGATGGAATTTATGCTCTGCTCTGCTGCTATTTCCTGGGCATGTCTGACAGCTGAGCTATTTGCTTGACCATAAGATTTAGAAGTCTGAGGAAGAAAGAGGACAATTCATCTCTCAACCACAAATTAATGTCTTTTCGACATTTTGATGTAATACTTTACACCTCACTAAGTGAAAGTCAAGTGGAGGCACTGACATCTGACACTACAAAGACTAAAATATTCATGCGTATTTTAAATATAGAGTGTAAGAAATAGTGCTCTCTACCCACATTCATGGCTAGGAGTTAAGGCAAATATATTAATCATGTCTTCGGTATCCCCCTCTGTACTTTCATTCACTTGCCCAGAACTAAAGACATGCAGCTTTTGAGCAAGTTTTCATCCTTCATTGTTTTTAATGCTGATCATGTTGGAAAATGAAGGCAGAAAATCTCTATTTAAAATTTCCAGTATTCATCCTCTATACAGCCCTCTTCAATAAATAATCTTTTAAAAGAAGGAGGAAAAAAAAGGAATCCAAAATCAAGTTTGTATTCTTTATAGTATTAAAGTAATTACAATGGCTTTTCTCTCTTACTTTCTGTGCTTTGGCAAATCAGAAACTATTGTCTCTCTTTAAAATCTCTCTAAATAATTTGAAATATCTGTAATGATTAGATGGAGCCATTCGGGATCTCATTGGCATATCCACTACTCAAAAAAAGCCATATACACAGGAAATTTATCAGTCTGAAGAAGACCTAACTTCTTTCAATAATTGTTACACACAGGAAAAGCTGTTCTTTCTATTCTGTTCTCTTCTGTTTTAGTATTTTTGTGAACTTTTGAGTTTATCTTTGGAAATAAAAAGCCAGCATTTGTTTTATATCTTTTTTCACTCTTAAACAGGCATTGGGAAAAGCAAGTCAATGTACAGTACAAACTGTACTAGAGCTGAGTTTTCTGCTAACTATTGTCCCACTGCTCTAATATAAATCTTCTTTTGTGAATATTTCTCCAAAGTGATAATACTTCTATCTCTGACAGCTCTTGTAGTACTGTTGAAATGCATTACTATTTTGTATGCTTGTGGGAAGGAGCTGGAGTAAAGTGGATGAGAGGGAAAGACATTTTCCTGTCCTTGCTTGGGAATGTGTATTTTTAGCCTAATGAGAGGAACAGACAAAGCCTGTGATCGACAAAGACAAAAAACATTAATTTGAAATAGAATTTCAAATATAAAGAAAATACAAATGGATTTTTTTGTTTGTTTCAGAAAGTTGTATTTCTTTGCCCTATCTGTGATGGAAAAAGAGATGCAGATAATCATGTTTTGATTTGTAGGGTCAGCAATCTTGCTTTTTATAAAGCTGATTTTTTTTTTTCATTTCTGGTTTGTGAATTCAGTTATCTGATGGGTTTCTGCAAATGTCAGCTTTCAGAATGAATTATATGTGAATGACTTCGATATATGAAAGCAATGCATGAATTCAGCTGTACTGAGTGTTTCTCACGTACTTGTTCAGTCACTGCCCAGTCAGTTGTTTTATCAAAGTTTTTACTTTTTGAAACATAGATTATAAGATATCATTCTTTGTCAAAGTGCAAGCATTTAAACAGTTATAAAAAAGAAATGGAGGAAGATAAATTCAGTTAGTTTGGAAGAGTATATTTTACAGTTATACACATAACTGACTCACAGCAAATTTCAGGAGACATTAATTTTTATTTAGCTTATGCAGAACTCAAAGATGCTGAGCTCATCAACATGATAAATTCCTTGGTACCCTTGCTTTGAAGATTCCTTGAAAATTGGTAGCAAGATTCAATGTTGTTGACATCAAGTTAGACTAATAAAAAAACAAAACAAAACAAAACCCCAAACAAACTATACAAGTAATTGATTATCATTCTGAAAACTGAGAGAACTTTTACAGTCAACTGAAATCTGAATGATTAAATATAAAACTTCTTCCAGATAAATATGTGAATATTAGCCCTTATATGCTAGAGGATGCTATTTTTGTTAGAAAATGAAGAAAAACATTAATTACTCGGTTGAGTAAAAAATAAATATCAATAAGTATAAATAAGTATCAAACCCAATAATACTCAGTAAAGTACAAGAAGCATGGCTGTTCTGCCAAAAAAATATTTTTTTAAAATAGAACCTTAATGAAAACATAGGAATCCAGAAATGCATTTATGAGTACCAAAATAGATCTAAGAGAGGAATAGAAATGGTACCAAAACCTTGATTATGATTACGGAATCCATAAAACCACAGAAATGAAACTTTTTTAAAAAAGATTCTAAAGTTGCCACTTGACATACAAGACAGTTTAAAAAAAAACCCGAACCACAAACAAATGGCTTTTCATCCTCTGATATATAAGTACCATAAAAATACTTATTTTTAGTATACATTATTTTTGTCAGGTAATTCTGTAGTGTTCTTTGCCATATGTCAAATTTACTTTCCCAAAGAAGTTTAAATTCTCGCTTGAATGGCTCTCTGTTAAAAAGTTAAATCAATAATTGAGAAATAAAATACAATTATTATCAAGAATATTACCTGTGCAATTATTTAAATTTCTAGCTGTGCTTCGAAGATGTTTTCAGGAGTAATTACAGTTATATTGTTTGTTATATTGTCTAATAGAAATGTCTGAAGTTCTAGAGGCTGCATGTGATACAAACTTAGTATTTCATAGATACTATATTTCACTCTAAAATAATTATCTTTCTATTGTCTGGTGATATTACGGAAAATGCTTGAGGTGCATAAAGTAATCGGTTTTCCTAAAAAAAAAAAAAAACCAAGTTGCATTATTTCCACTGGTGAAGTAGTTACTATACTATAAGTTTGCTAAGTTAGACTCAAATAGCAATGATAGATAATTCTGTAATAACCTTCCCAAGAATGAGAGGTGCAGTTTCTTTGTGACTCCTGCTCTGTCAGTATAGTCATTTCATGCAGTTCTCCCTTATAAATCTACTGCAAAAACACTTGTCTTGATTGGTGAACTGACTTGTTATAGTGAATTTAAGATTTAAGTTTGGGAGCCTTAGTAAGTGTAACACTAAGAAAAACCCTATTGTTTAGCTAGAACATTGCTTTGAATTCCACAGCAGTTTTAGAGGGGTTTTTTTTAATTAATTAAGTTATTTAAACTATAGGAAGTGTAGGTTTGTTGTTGTTGTTGTTGCTATTTCTTTGTCTGTATTGTCCAGTGCAAGAAAATGTGGGGTTTTCTTTTCATTTTATGGGTGGTCTTTAAATTCTTTTTTTAAATAATTGTTACACAGATTAAAGTTCTTGATAGAGCTCACAATTTCTTGTTTTATCAGTTTCTTTTTTCTGTGAAATCAAGCATTATGTCACAGGATGCATAGAAGATCCCATATGGTATTTGCTCTCTGTATTGTTTAAAAAGTTACAAGCCAAGCTCTATTAATATGAAATTGTATCTCTTCCCCAGGAACGTGTACACACTTAACATGAGGTGGCTATGGCTCCGTGACACCATTTTCTTAATTTTAAAATTTTAATTTGGAGCAAAAAGAGCTAGAGAACGTGCTCAAAGATATTTAGAAACCTGTTTTCTTTTTTAGTCACCTTCCTCCTTCATTGAACTTTGACCCTGAAATTTTTAGTCAAAAGATGACTGGTGTCAGAAAATTGGTTAAGGACAGATTGAGAGTCCGACTAACCTCCTAACCAATGCCTCATTTGCTTTAAATAGGCACAAACATTTGGCTGTGAATATTACTAGAATTCAATTAAAAGAATTTAAATGGGTATTACATTTTTTTTTTTTTTAGGTAGAACTTGTTACTTTATTTCATGTTATTGAGAACAGTTTCATGATTAACATTACTGTGCTTTTTTCTTCATGTGCTGCCTGTCATTTTCTCATGTTACCATATTCAGTAGTGCCAGGACTGCCCCTGCATAATACATTGGCTTTTTGTTCTTTTCCGTGTATTGTTTTCACCTAAATTTCTGACAACTTCATGGATCTTTGAAGAGCTCTTTTTTTCTTAATAGTTACCTCCTTCGTAATTCAGTCCTTGTGTTTGTGGATGGTGGGGTTGGAAGGAGACTCTGGTTCAATGACTCCATTCCAACAGCTTCAAAGTTATTTATGACTTTCTATAGAATCCTCATTAGACTCCCCTTCTTCCTCTCTCCAGTCCTTTTGTGAACATTTTACAAGATGGTGACCCTGTTGCCTTTCTTTCAGCAAAACAACCCAATTAGCCTCACTAAATATGCTTGCATTTGTTTAGGTTTATTTTTCTTTTCATACTGTGAGAGCCATTTCTTCATGTTCTGACAGTAACTACTTTACATATACCTTTTCATTGTTTTCATTAGCTCCCCTTATGTATTTGTAAAGAGTTAATATACTCTTTCAATAGTATTCTTTTCCTCTAGTGTACATTAACTCATTTCTCCTACCTGTTTCTTTTTGCAGTATGCGTTCCAAATTTTATCACACTTACTGCTCTTGCATTACAGAATATCTTTTTACTTTTCTGCATCTTGCTATCACTAGCAGCATATTTACATTATTCTGTGTTTAGCTGTATGAATACATCAGAAAGAGAAATAATTGCCCCTCTAGAGCTGTCTGTATAGCCTAGGTATAATCTCTAGCATATAGTGTTAATTTTGTATTTCTGTTCATGTTCAAGTATGTTATATTTAATTCCTCATATCTTTTTCCTGCAGTTCTGTTCCCTAGTCAGTATTTTCTGTGGTTTATATTTGTCCCTTAGAGCTTACCCTCTCCAAGTATATCTTGATAAAGTCTCAGTCAAATTGCCATATTTATCCAGTAATATTATATCTTTGGTCAACATATTAACCACTTTGTATCTTTGACTACAAATGAAGTTTAGAGTGTATTGTCTCCTCCTAATTCTTGAAAAAAATTGTAATTTCATTTTTTCCTTGCTTACCCCACCTCCATCCTATTAGACAGACCACTAGTTAAGATAAAATCTTGCTTTTTATCATCTTTGTATTAATGTTGTGCATTTTTCAGATGTTCTTTTGTACTATTTTTGAAATTCAGGGGTTACCACTTCCTACAGTTGACACCTGTGATGATACACATCAAGGCTATAATATATTAACGTAAATGTAGTGATAGTTGTTATTTTCTGTGGCTATGTTTCTGGTTATGGAAGCAAATCTTGGGATCTCAGTAAGACATAGAGTACAGAGTATGGATTTGCAAGTTTATCTCTCTTATAATGCCTTTCAAAACCTTCCTGTTAATAGCAACACTTACTGCACAGGAGAAAGGAAGCAATGCAAATGAGAGCGTAAAGTAGCCAGTCTGAGTAGGATGAGAGTGTCAGCAGCACGTCAGATGTTCCAAGCAGTGGTAATTTTGTGGGCTGAATGTTTAAATAAGAGATCCTGCTTCCGTTCGCCTTTGACACTTGACATTGAATCAGTGTTAAACTTCTGTGTGCTCTTCATTTCAGCTGCACTGTAAATTTGAGCTGGATTAGATGCGTGGCTGTACTGCCACCTGTTTCATGTTACTTGATTTGTTCTTCAGCAACTCTTCAGTTCAGTGTAAGAGAGCTCTTGAGTCAGTTCAAGAGTATCATTTAGGCTCTCTTGCTAGTAATCAGTGACATATTTCAGTTGTGAATACAGTAGAAACAGATAGAGTTGTTTTAACTTCTTACAGAGGAAATGGAATTCCATTAACAGAATTTTAAGGCTATTTAAGTTCTGCAGCTACAGTATCCTGACTAGGTGTGAATCATGGTGGGGAGGTGCTATATACGTACACCCATTCAATTCTTGATCTTTTTCTCAACCTTAACAAGACAAATGTAGAGTTTCTGCAACAGTTGCTTAAGCAACTGGGAAGAACCCAATGTATCCCAGTTGAAATCAGCTAGATAGCAAGCTAGTGCTTAAAGCATAGAAAAATAAATATGACATAAGGTCACACCAATAACAGATCCACTGTATTGTGAAAAAGTGTGAGATGGTATGCATAGGACCCAATTTCTGTATTTTTGTTGTATTAGATATTTTTTTGTTGGACCATTAATTGACAGATATTGCAACATGAAGTATGAACTTGGAGAAGAAATGGTAAGCTACTGAAAAACTTCAGAATATTTAGTTTATTTTCTGAATAAAAATAAAACATTATTATATTGTATTATCAATGCATAATTGGTTTCTAACTAACTATTTTATTCATACTTTTTTTTTCTCTTTTAGAATTTGAGAAGAGAACAGCTCTCCTTTAATGGTTACATTATGTGTTACACACTATACAATAAAGAAGTAAATAACGTAAAAGTAGATCCCTGTCCATCTGTAGTTTACTAAGTGTAAGGAATGTAGATGCAGCATCTCCATATTCATGTTTCTTAGGGAGTTTATGTCAAGGATTCAATTATTCCTGTTATTTCCAATAGATTAATATATGAAGGAGCATTTAGTCTTAAGAAAGTAATGAATTATATTACTACTTAATTTAATGTGACTTACATTACAGTAGAACAATAAATCATATGCATCCTTAGATTGGCTTTGAAACATTTTTATGGCCAAGATCAGGATGTAAATTGAAAAACTGACATACCATTTTAGAAATAATGATATAGCTGCAGCAGGGTAGAGACAGCCAAGGATAAAGAGGCAGCCTCATTTTCTGAGGTAATTGCACCTGTGCTCCTCTCATTCTCTTTGACATTGCAAGAGTGAGGCCTAAGAAAGTTACTTCAGTTTATTGCCAGTGGTGCTGTTCTTGCCTGGGACAAGGGGAGCGTAATCCTTGGGTCACTTATGAAGTAAGTTTTATGATTTAAAAAAAAAAAAATATAAATAAATTATGGATTTGTAGTTTACCGGGAAGCTGTGGTCTGGGGATAAGAAATATTTTGGGTCTAATTATACAAATTTCTTTTGCTAATTGTTTTTGTGCCTTTGACTGTTCAAGTGGTTTCTTTCTCACTCAATTGTTCACTCGCACTTTCTCTTTCCTCTACCCTTTCGAGGTTAGGTAAATGAGGTGCAGGTTGTTACATGATATTACAGATCCTCTATAGATTCAGGTATTTTGACCAAGAACTATCAAAGTTTTTGCTTTAAGAAACTATTAACTTATATTTTTTTCATTTTTGGAGAATAGCCTTACTTGTCTTCAATTCAGTAGCTAACCTCACTAGCTGTGAATAAGTTGGGTGAGTATTAAATAAGAACATTTATTCAGTTCTTTATCTTTTTTTCAGTCGTAGGAAAACTTGAGTAATTGAGCATATCTCCAAACATAAGATTATTATGGAGCTATGAGCCATTTTAAAGGTACCAATACTGTACGAGATATTAATGCTAATCATTATGTTTAACAAGATGACCATGTAAAGGTAATGTGTGTACAATTTTATTTGCCTTGGAGAACCATTTTAATGCAGATGAGCAACACAAAAAACTTGCATTTGAAATATGTAAGTGGAGTTGCACCATATTTAAACTTAGGAGAAGATGTCAATACAGCATGACTGTTAGTATCTAATTTAGCAGGCTAAACTACCTGACTAATCTCCCTAGGATCTCTTCAAAGTATATGAGAGAAAATATCTTCTCCAGAGAGTAATTCTTGAGCTGGAGCCTAATTTAAGGCTCTGAATTGTTCTCTGGAGAAGTTTATTGCTCTCCTTTGAATAAGCCAGGAGCTTGGTTAATAATTACTAATTATTTATCAGCATGGTAAGGCGGGTATCCAAAAATGAAATCAGAATGTGTATGCCATTGACCTACTTACAGCATTTTGGGAAATTCTGTAATTTTAGGCTGAATGGCCCACTTTGGTCTCTAATTTCTACAGTTCCAGATTTCCTGATGAGGAGCAGGAAAAAAAGGCTTAAAATGACATTTACCAAAATATAAAATATTGAAATAGTCCTCACATCAAGAAATCACAAGAGAGCTTCACATAGGTGTTGGGCTAAATGCATGGGGGAAGACCAGAAATAGAAAGATGAAGAGGCTATTTGAAAGAACTCATCAATCTACAAATTCCTGAGTGTTACTAGGTGCAGTATCTTATAAAGCCTGACAGGTATTCCACCCTCCCTGAACTGTCTTTCAAAGACAGTTTCTGCAAGAGATGCAGAGGTAAAAACACAGTCATAAATATTGCCTTCCTGAAGGTAAATGTCTTTCCCGAGACCCCATAAATAGCAACTGCCAAGTTACAGCTGGAGAACTTGCCTCGGGAGTTTCACAGCTATTGCCTTGTACCTAGCAGAAGCTGTAGTGTTGGTGTGGGGATTTTGTTGCTTTCAATTTAATTGAAATTAAATATCTTGGAAAGTCTTTAAATTGATGTTATATTCTAGGTCATTTTTTCCTTGGTAGATGTTTGTTTGCTGAACATATACATGTGTATAAAAGTGCATGAGCTCATCAAGCAAATCTCTGAAGTGAGTTCAGTTTTCCAGCTAGGAAGAACTTTTGAGCAGTACTGAGCTTCCAGAAGCCGGAATAAGTGTCTTGAGATTGAGCCAGTTTATAGCCTTGTAGGACCTCCTAAAATAGATTGAATTTGAGCTAGCTCAACCTTCTGCTTAAACTGTTTCTTAAATTGGAGTAATTGCATTAGAACTGTGAAGAGATTTATTATCCCCTCAGTACTTCCCTCTAATTAATTCTGGCCAAATTGTATCCACCTGACTCAAAAAGAATTTAAAAGAAAGGAAAAAGTAAATGGAGTAATTACACCATACTAGAAAAGCCTACCTATTTTTTGAGGGTTTTTTTTGTTTTTTTGGGTTTTTTTGAGAGGGGGAGGGAGCAGAATAGCTTTATGAAAATGTTTAAAATATCACCTGGGTGTTCCTTACTGTTGTGGGTATGCCTGTACTGCAGATAGAATATATGACAAGCAGATTAGTTAGACATACCTATTCTACCTTTAATTGAGGTGGCCCGGATCATGGTTGCACAGATTTCTATGTGGGTTATACTATCTTTACTAGACCTCACATATTAATTTGTGTGTGTTCACTGCTATCGCTGTTCATATTCATAAGATAGCACAGTCATGTATCAGTGAAGTAATTAGATAAAACCTCCACTGATGAATTATTGGTATGTTGATTTGATGTAGAGATTTCTAACAGATGTTTAATGTGTTAATAGCATGTCCTATTCATTCTCTGAAAAATGAAAAGCTTGTTGAATAATGTTTGTTTAGGTTTGCATAACACAACAGAGCAGAGATACTCAAGCTAGCTCAGCTTGGTAGAGCAGTATTTTCAGATGACACAAGATAATTGCATACAGCTGCATGTTAGCAGCTAACACATACTCCACCTGGATTTATATTACTCTGCTTCTCAGTACAGGTAATTAAACAAAGCAGAAAAGATTAAATAAAATTTTCATCTTTTATATCTATAGGCTAGTATAAGTTCTTAATGTCATATTAAGTAAATGAGCTTAAAGCTGAAGTATTGGGAGCAATGAAACAAAAAATTGTTTAATAATGATGTATATAGTGCTATCCTTCATTGTTTTATGAGGAGATACTCTTCTTGATGCAGATGGATCATTTTGACATGATTATTTTGGCATGTCTTGTCACAAATAGTCAGCTATGTTTTGTAATACAGAAAGTTTTATTTTCCTAATTAATCAAATATCACAACTTTCCTATTCTCTGATGGTTATAATTTGAGTTACTAAGCTCCAGTTCCCTATCAGGATGCTTTAATTTACAGTCTTAACATGACCAATGCCAGTAAAATGTTCTAGTATATTATCTGGCAGTAAATAAAACCTGTCAAAAAATCAATAAAAAGAACAGTGCTTAACAAAAGACATATGCCTCATAAATAATATGACATGACAACTAGCAGCCATAGTAACATTTTTTTAAAGAAAAGACTGAAAAAAGTAACCAACCAGAAGGAGCTAATGGGTTATTTTTGCTAGACATCTGCAATAGACTTTTCCTGTCACAATATTATTGCATTTGTGATAAAGCAAAGGGATTTGTGCTGTGATTTTTCTAGCATACAATAGGAATTTCAGATAGCAAAGATCAACGTAGATAAATTTTTACAAAGAGCAAATGTGTCACCACCCTATCACTAATCTCTTTTCATAATTAGTATTATATTAGTATTACTCCTCTGTCTTAATCCCAGATCTGATTCATTGTTTTTCAAAAATATAAAATGCACTTATGCAAAAAGCATATTTAGCTACTTATGAATCATTAGTTCAAATTGTAAAACATAACATTTTGGAAGAAACACACCCTAATTGGAAATGACAGATAGGTTAATGAATTTAAGAGAAATCTGTATGTTTCACTTGAACTGGCAAACAAAATAACTTTTGAATCTCTTGATAGTAATGTTTTGGTTTGGTTTTTTTTTTTTAATGAGTATGCTGGAAATGTTTGTGGCGAAGGAGCATATTTGCTTTAATGCAATATACGATTGTGAAGTGCAGAATGACAGTAACAGCATGGAAGAGTCACACCATCACCACCCCTGAAAAAGAAAGCAAAAACAAAACCCCACAATCCTGTCTCCCCAAAAAAGAATACAAAGGTATTGTGTAACGCTAGCACTGAAAGTAAGCTTTTAGGGAGATTTCACAGCAAGAGTTAATCCAAGACTTGGATGAAGCCAAATATGATGTCATGGAAAATTTGGAATATGAAGGCCAAAAGCTGTTATACAGAAGATGGTGGAGACATAATGTAGGGGATAGGTTACAATGCAGTAGAAAATAGTGGTAAAATAGTAATATAATAATAAAGGAAAGCAATTTTGGAGTTGTCATCCTGAATTAATTCAAAATTAGAAATTTATTTTGAAAGGCTGGGGAGAAGGAGAGAAAGTGAGAAGAAAGATGGTGTGCGGCTTTAGCAGTTGCAGGAAAAGGAGTGGATTATGGCACTACTGATTTCAAAGAACTTTTGGGCTTTACTTTTCAATTTTTTTTTTTTATGTCAGCTTTGCATTTAACAGGTAACTTAAAATGTAAGTCTTCCAGGTTTTCTTTGATGCAAAGAAAGAGGAAAGAAAGCTGTAACGTAAATGCATGGAAGTTCCTTGAGTACTTAATGGTCTAGTTTATAAAAAGTTCAGTACTTGTCTGATTTATCTGCATTTACTCTGTGGGTGGCAGAACAGCTATTGTGAAGTATTGTCTTCTAGTATTAACATTTTTTTTTAAATTACATGATACTTAAGTTAAATGTGAGGCTTCACTAATACTAATACATTCACAGTTTTCCTTTGTTTCATTTGTGATTTTACTGTACAAAGAATTTGGAGCTCCTGTTACTGTTGGTGAATTGAAAGCGTGTTATTATCACATCAGCCTTACGGAAGATGGTATGCAAAGTGGTGGCAGGAGCATAACATCACAGCCCTCCTGATGTGCGAGGTGCAGAAGTTGTGCTATTTGCAAATTGTGTACCTTTTCTTCTGTGATCAGAGATACTGAGTAAGATCAGAAATTATAAAATGACGTTGACTGCCTGTGTTATATTTTCAGGAGAGTAGTGTATCACAATGCTAACAGCAGAAGAGGTCTCTTCTTGAAATTTTTAAATTATAAATTCTTTATGGGATGAGGAACGTTATTTCTATTAATTCAGAGTAGATGCAAAATGACCCAGTAGCTTCATAGGTTGTTCTAGATGCTTTTCAAATATGTTCGCTTCAAAAGCACTCTCTGATGCTTTTGGTGAATAGGGTGGTATTGAATACGATTTCGGTGTTTCTGTATACTTACATAGGAAGCATATTGAGAAGAAAGAAGATCATTTTAGCACTCAAGTCTGGTCCTCTCTGTCATTAGGGACAAAAAACTCCAAGTAGACAGGAGTTTGGAACATTTTTAGTATATTTCTGTTTTAATTCTCCATTTATGTGAAAATATATGATAAATGGAAAAATGTTTCCAGTAAAAAGTTACCAAGTGTTACTTTGTGGTGTTCACAGATCTGTGAATGGATCTCACACTGCGTAGTGTTTTCTACTGTTATGGTCAGAATACAGAAATTGTCCTGCTCAAAACACTACTGCCTATAGATCTGGCAGATGTGCCCATTACTCTCTATAAAAACTGTCTCTTTTGGGGTGGAACTGAGATTAGTTATCTTAATTTTGACTTGTGCTAGGCCTGGATGTGTGTAATGTCACATCTCCTGTGTGCTTATTGGCACCTTCCACTAATGTGAATGTAAGCAGCCTTGCATGCTTCTCCCTGCCAGTGTTAGAAATCTAAATTAAAATATGATCTCAGCAAGCAGTGCCGCAAAGGTCAACATGAGCAAGAATATTCTGTCTGCAATTTGGGCAGTATGAGTGGTAGCCAAAGAAACCAGCTGTGGAAAACAAAAGAAAATATAAGCAGATATTAAAAAAAAACCCCAACCAAAATCATATTTAGAAACCTCAAACCAGAGAATAGAACCCTAAAAAAGGATTTATGATGTATCACTTTTAATTCTGATTTGCAGTCTGTTATTATCATATAATCTGTGTTCCTCTTTGGGGAACAGAAAACAGCATCTGGTAGCTCTTTGGATTCCTTCCAAACTGCTTTGAAATAGACGTGAATATAGAAAAGTAGCATGAAGGATAGGCAGCTGGTGAGGGTATTGGAACGATGAGAAATTCTTCATTTTCAGGATACTCTGTTGGTTTATTCTGGTAAAGTTTATTGTTATGAATGCTGAGTTTAAAGTAAAACTTAAGTAAGCTTCTTATTTCAAGTGCTGTAATATTGCTTTGCAGTGTGATTGTGTTCACAGCCATCATGGAAGGTTCCCATAAATTGCATAACATAGAAATGTGGAGGCTTATCAGTCAGTCTTGAGCATGGTACTGGAGTGCCTGAGCCACTTTGGGGCTGTGTCTGCTTTAGGTTCACTGTCTCTTTGAAGCACCATGTTGTGCCACAGCATTGCAGCCAGGGAAGTCTGCCTGGGGATGAGGCAAGTAACTGGGAAAAACCACTGCAGTTGGCTGACTTCTGCAGCTCCAGCAGCCTTTAAACCGATAGCTCAAACTCTCCTGACAGAAAATCCACGTAACCTTTTGCAAACTGATGTGAGCTGACTCTGTCAATAGTTAAGGCTGATGCAAATGAGTTTGCTCCTGAGAATACTGGGAACTATTTGGTTGTGTTTGCACAGCGCATAATGCAAGCTGACATATGCCATTTCTTAGTTTTGGCCTTGATGGGTGGCCATTGGTGGCTAAGTTTACATCAACAAATAGTGCTGCTAACACAGTAGCTGCTCCTGAGGACTCCACGTCTATTTTACATGAGTTCCAGAGGGGTTCGCTCTAGACTGGCTCCATGGGCTGACTGCTCACTAGCTGTTAGCTAGTGGAAGGTATGGAAAAAGCTGTTCTGGGAGCCTGGGCAGTTAGTTCCTGTCTCTCCACAAAAAGTCTGTATAGATGTAGCCTAGAAGCCCAAGCAAAGGAAGACTACTATGGAGGTACACACTACCACTTTTTCCTTCCTTTCCTCCCTTGGTATTTCTTCCTTTAGAAAACTGTATTATGATTTAATTAACCTCACTATTATGAAATGCCTTTCAGTGTCCTGTCCAATTTCTTTAAATGGTGTCATACTTTTAATTACTTTTTATTATAATTTCATACAAGTTCTCTGCTTTCCTTAAGATGATTGTGCTTAAATCTATATAAAAGTTATCTAAAAGTTATCTTCTGCACCATATGTGACTATTTTCCATTTATAGTTACTTACCTTAAAAATACGAATAATGAGTAAGTGATAAGTACATAAAAAAAGTAATTATATAGGCTATCTAGATATGTCAGGTAAAGTCTAATTTCCACCCCACACGCTTCACACATAGTTTTTTATATTTTCCCTTCCAGGAAATTTCACCTTGTGCTTATAGGATTTTTTTGTCTTAATAGTTTATTAATAGTTGCCTCACATAGCAATCCTAATTGCCATTTACATGTCTAACTCTGTGTGTTGGTCTCCAAAAGAATTGATGGCTATTCAGTGACTTTATATCAGTGAATGATCAATGTTGGGAGTAAGGTTCTTATAATTAAATCCTTACACCTTGTGATTTTTTTTTTTTTTTACATTTATAACTTCCAACTTTTATGATTAGATCATATGTACCATTAATGAAAATCATGTAAAATTATTTACTTAAAATCCTTTATGAGAAGGATGTATAGGAATTTTCAAGCCTTTTAGTGGTGTCTCTGTTCTTCAAAAATCGAATTAACTGTGAGCATGAGTGGAAGAACAGTTAACTTGTTTCTTGCCACATATGTCTGTGAAAATGCTTATAGCATGTAGAATCTTACATGTGTTTTTACAGTGAAGAAATGCAGCCCTAAAGAGGTGGTTATTTAATTATATAAATACTACAGAATTTAAGTAGTAAAAGACAAAGAAAGAGCTTTATTCTTACTGCTTTTATCCGCCAACTACCTCACAAATGTATAAAGAACTTCTTCATCAGCAGTATTATTTGTTCCAAAAATGGCATCGAAACTGAAGATTTCATGAAGTTGGATTTTACTTACAATATAAGTAATAGTAAAATGAGTTACACAATAAACACACTTTCTTTTAATTCTTCATCAACCTCGTATGATGTTCTTAAAGGAAAGGTTTTATATGTTCACTATACAATTTGCTTGCTGAGAAAAAATTGTAGAATCACCTGGTGGGAAAAGACCTTTGAGATCACTGAGTCCAACCGTACCTGTCCACTACTAAACCATATCTTTGAGCACCCCATCTACCCATCTTTTAAACACCTCCAGGGATGGTGACTCAACCAGCTCCCTAGGCAGCCCATTCCAGTGCCTGATAACTCTTTCAGTGAAGTATTTCCTGACATCCAACCTGTACCTTCCTTGGTGCAACTTAAGGCCATTGCCTCTTGTTCTAGAAGTAGTTATCTGTACCTGTGGACAGTGATAAGGTCTCCCCTCAGCCTTTCCTTCTCTAGACTAAACAACCCCAGCTCCCTCAGCCATTCTTTATAAGACTTGTTCTCCAGCCCCTTCACCAGCTTCGTTGCCCTTCTCTGGACACACTCCAGTGCCTCAATGTCCTTCTTGTAGTGAGGGGTCCAAAACTGAGCACAGTACTCGAGGTGTGGCCTCACCCAAGCTGAGCACGGGGGAAGGATGACTTCCCTGGTCCTGCTGGTGACACTATTTCTATCCAGGTCAGGATGCCATTGGCCTTCTTGGCCACCTGGGCACACTGCTGGCTCATGTTCAGGGGCTGTTCACCAACACCCCCAGGTCCTTTTCCACTGGGCAGCTTTACAGCCCCTCTTCCCAAAGCCTGTAGTGTTGCATGGGGTTGTTGTGGCCCAAGTTCAGGACCTGAATTCCTTTCTCTCTCTCTCTCTCTTTTATTCCAGGACAATTAATCTATTAAGGGTAGGGTCAAATCACTGAGAACAGCAGTCTATTAGCCCTTGTGATTTAGAGTGTACTGAACAAGAGTGTCATTTAATTATTTTTATAAGCAAAGATACACACAGTAATTGGGAGTATTTGTATTTTGACAACAGAACACAGATCTATGTTTGAAGCAAAGGGTTTTTTATCAGGGCCTGGATGCTTAAGAACGTACGTATTACACTCCCCTCACAGAGGAAAAAAGAAGCCTTTGAAAAGCATAGTCATTAGCATGGTCAAAAGTTTAACTTTCCAAAAATGTATTTGTTGTCTCTTATTAGGGAAGCTGTAGATAAAAATGACTCTGAATCCCAGCTTGTAGATACCGTGGTGCTCTTGTAGGAGCAGGAAGTTTTTAGTTACATTATTACTCTTAAAACCCACCCATCCATATTGGACTCAAAAGTAGATTACTTCACTTCAATGCTGCGGGAGCCTATTTGTTCCTAAAAATCTGTGAAGAATATAATGGAGGTCGTTAGTAAAGCAATTCTATTACAACTCTGCCTGCAGAGCATTAGCAGTGCACATCAGAAGCTGCTGGGTCAGTACCTTTGCAGTTTCCCAACTGACTCAAGCAGAAATTGCCCTGAACTCTGTCAGAACATCTTGGGAGATGACTTACGGTGGGTTCTTTTTCTTCTTTGATGTTTGTCATTTTGGTGTTGCAGGTTTTTTCTGTTTTCTACATATAAAGCATACCTGCTTATGGTGTGCTATTACATTATGAATTATATAACAGCAAGTTGAAATGGAAGCTAGTAAAGTCTTACCTGTGACAAAAAAGCAGTTATTATACTCTGTAAAATTATATTTATTTTTATTGTACACAAGCTGTATAAGACATGGTAGACTTAGCTAATTGTTTTCATCCTTCCTGTCAAGTACAGCAATTTTCTGTCTGATGTAGCAAGAACATTTATTGCTCTTAGCAATCTTTACCAGATTTTAAGTTAAGTGTTCTTTTTGTTTTACCAATAGAAAATAAGCCTAATCCTGCTTCTTTGAAAGTTAATAGCAACATTTCAATTCAAATTAGCTGAAGGAGCTCAGATAATTTAAACAGATTAGTTGATGACATTATTATTAAGCTCTCCAAATTCATTATTATAAGTATTGTTTGTCTGTAAATCTCAAAGTGTTTAAAAGACAAGTTTACAAGAGGGATACTGGTGCCTAAATGTCCCTGCAGGCATCTAAATCAAGCATTTAAATGTCAACGTATTCATACCTCACCTGTCAAGTACTGAGAAAAAACAACTCCTTTGGATTCTTAGTTTCAGATTCTGTAGCTGTATAAACTGATAATTTGCTGCTTCTCACCATTTGCATGGCTTACAAAATGTGAGCAGTGAGCTGAGCTGCAAGGAACCCATTTGAATTATTTGCCTTATTTGTGAAAACAATGTATATGCAGTATGGATGCTCATGTCCTCTATTCTGTGGTGATATGCAGAGGATGTCCTTAAATGAACTGATGAGAAAAGAGCTGCCAGAAAAGGTGGTGCTAAATGGTTTTGTGTAAAATATTTTGTTGAAATATTGGAGAGACCAGAGTCACACCTCCTCCCTTTTTCTAAAGGATTTACATTCAGGTGTTCATGCTGACCAGCTGGCTAGTCCTTTCAGAGACGTTCATGATGCAGCTGTTCTAAATAGAGCAACTCTGTAACCTAGTGATTAATGCAGCTCTTTGGGTTGGGGAATTGGGTTTTCAGATTCCATGACAATGAACATTTCAGTATTCTAAATCAAGCATTCATTAGAGCAGAGACTTCAACTCGGTCCTCCTTCCTCCCAAGCGAGTACCCTAATCATGGAGCTATGGCAATTCATACATGATCCAGGGTGCATCTCGGGGATCCTTGTGGTGCCAGGGAGATGTGATACGAAGGTACGAGGATGGATGCAGGATCTGTTCTCATGAGCTAGCTGTGGCACTCTTCTGAAAGGGGAAAGCAAGTATTCAGATGCCCTTTAGTTGAAGGAGTTTTGAACCTATGCTTTCTGTTATCTCATGTGTGCGTTGTAACCAGTGAGCGACCAGATAAAACAGCAACACTGTTCAGTGTGTTTTGAAAAATTCCATGCTGCTTAGTACTAAGGACCCTGTGTCAAAAAGTTTCAGAGTTACAAATGAGGGGATAAATGCCTTTCTCTGCCAAAAGTGAGCTCTCCGAGCCTGTGAGAGGGAAAGGACTCGGCTTTCTTGTCAGCCTTTCTTACTGGCCAGCGTTGATGTCCTCTGCTCAGTGTGCTGACAGTAGTAAACTCCTTTCTTAGACACGTGTTTCTCCTTATACATCATGAAAGTGTCATAGTCAGATATATGTACATAAATGTGTAGCCTTGCCTGAAAATAGAGACATACTGTGCAATACGTTTGATTTAAAGAAAAATTATACATTCTTTTATATAAACTTCAAGTTTTGAAGTACTACATAAAAAAAGAACTCTCTTATGTAACTTCCCTATCATTAAAACCAGCTAATTAGTTAAGTGAAGAAATGATAATTGCAAGTGTCATAATATGGCATATAAGACATGATATAAAGCAGTGTGTGCTGCTTTATAAAAATAATTGCAGTTCTTGTGCCAAATACTTTTAAATCTCTAATTGATTTTTAATATTTTTGACAGGAAGTTCCTTTTGTGAGCTTTAACAATTAATATTGTAATGGAGCAATCTAGGGACTTCTGTGATTTGGCTCGAACAGTTTATACTCTAATATATTGTAGAATTTGCACTCAATTATTGTAAGTAGAACTGATGAAATGCCTGTTAAATTTGTTCTATATTTCTCAATATAATTTCCAATTTTAAGTGGTTTATGACACTATTGAGCGTAAGTTATAATGATTTGAATTCCTAATATGAGATATCTGCATTAGGCTGAATATTTAGAGGGAGATTTTCAGGCAAAAAGCATATTTCAGAAATCTAAAATAGGGAAAACAGTGTTTAGAATATTTATACATATTATTTTACTTTAAGTAGTTTTACTGTCCTCCTACATTCAAGTGGAAAGGTGAAATTACTTGGAGAAACGGATTTTAACGAATTTATGCTTATTGTCTGCTTCATAGACCCAAATTTGGACAAGTTTTAGACTTTTAATAAGACCACTTTTTGCATTCCCAATGAAAATATTTCACTTTCTAGCTAGCTAAGTCTTCAAAGATCTTTTTATCATTTAGCATCATTAACCCTGATGATATCATGGAGCATCAGAGCAGAATACTATGGACTAGTAGGTGGGAAAGATGAAGGGAAACATGTAATGGTGCCTGCTGAGGGAAGCTTAGAATTGAAAATGTAGCACACCAGGTCTGTGTCGTAAGTGGCATGGCAAAAAGGAAGAAAAATGAGCATAATCTGATAAGATAAGGAGACAGGTATGGAGGAAAGGAGCTAGGACTGAATTAACAAAAGAAAGGAACCAGAACAAAGAGAGACTAGGAGTGGGAAGGGAATCTGTATAATTTGAGCTGGTGATGGTAGCACTGGGACAGGTGAGGTATTTTGAAAACAGGGCAATGAAAGTGTGATGAAGTACAGGCAGATGACTTTGTGGCATCTTGATTTCACCTGTATTGCTGGAGATTAGATTTGGAAGGTATTTTGAATTAATCTCCTTTTCTCCATGTTACAAGATCTGATTTAAAAATTAAGCATTGAAGATTATTTGCATTTGCATTGATGGCTTATTGGATTGCAGATGAGGCTGTAAATTTAATTATGTGACAGAAATACAGCTACAAGGTGTAGCTCTTTCAGCATGAATTTTAATTTGGTAGAGATGTCTGTTTTTTCATTAGATTTACAAGTAGACATCGTAGAATCATAGAATCACATAATGGTTGGAAGGAACCTTAAAGATAATCTAGTTTCAACTCCCCCTGCCATGAGCAGGGACACCTTCCACTAGACCAGGCTGCTCAAAGCCTCAGCCAGCCTGGCATCCACAACTTCCTTGGGCAACCTGTTCCAGTGTTTCACCACCCTCATTGTAAAAAAAATATTCCTCTTATGTTCTCTGAATCTACCCTCTTTTAGTTTAAAATCATTGCCCCTTGTTCTGTTGCTACCTGCCCTTGTCAAAAGTCCCTCCCCAGCCTTCCTGTAGGCCTCTTCAGGTACTGGAAGGCTGCTAGAAGGTCTTCTCAGATCCTTCTCTTTTCCAGGCTGAACAGCCCAACTCTCTCAGCCTGTCCTCATAGGAGAGGTGCTCCAGCCCTCACATCATCCTCGTAGCCTCCTCCGGAATCGCTCCAGTAGGTCCATGCCCTTCCTATGTTGGGGGCACCGGAACTGGACACAGTACTCCAGTTGGAGTCTCACAAGAGCAGTGTAGAGGGGGAGAATCACTGTAAATTTTCTATAATAGGGTCATGTATCAAAACACACACTTGAAATTGATTATTTGGAATGTTAATACTATGGGAATCTCAAAATAATTTAAAACAGGAAATAACATCTGTCTAACGGGAAATAACATCTAAATCATCTATTTATGATTTCCCAGAGGCGGCAACTGTCTTTTTTCCTTGCCTAGTTTCAGGGGTGAGTTCTAGCAAAATTGATTGTCCATCAAGAATAATTATTCATTGTCTTTAAATGTACTGAGTGCTTTAACAATACATCTAATCTAAAGATTTCAAACTTAACAAATATGGTTCCTTAAGATTTCCTTGAAATGTAGGATCCAGAGGGTAGGTGAGTTCATCTTTTCTTCATTTGGGAATGCTCATTCCCTTGCGGTTAACCAAACAGTGTAAGCAACACCTTGGTAAATCTATACTGCCATCACCTGGAAGTTATACTGCACATTTCCTTGCTATGCAGAGGTGTGTGGGAGTTGGGGCACTCCCCCTCTCCTTGCATCCTCCCCCCAAGCTTAAGTGATGAAATTGTTAGTTTTTATTTCTTGTGTATCTGAAGCCATACTTGATAAGGTTTATACATTTCACGTGTTACAGTGAAAAAGTTGAAAGTATTTTCTTTTCCACAGAAGAGGTAGGAATTGCTTCATTTAGTTGTTTCTGTTAGTTCACTGTAAGTATTTGGAAGACATTCATTTTGCATGGATTGAAAATGACGTCAAAGTTGGTGCCTTTTGCATTGTTTGATTTAATATGAGGTCTACTGTAAACAAAAATTATGCTAAACTGCTCATTTTCAGTTCCTTCATCAATCATTAGGCAATGTAATAATGTTGCTTTAGTTTCCATTTGACAGTTTTAGTTTCTTTTTTTCTGCATTATTTTTGAGTTCTGAAAATGAGAAACTTTTTATAAAATGAGCTGTTGAAAATGAGCTGTTATATTTTTTTAAATGTGAAGAAAGCATTTCATATTTGACATAATTAACACAATTAATTTGTTAAGAAGTTATAGGGTATTTTTTAAAAGATAAAATGAAAGGAAATTGTCCATTCAAAATCAATAAAGATGGGGACAGTATATTAGTGGCATTAACTTACAAACTTGTGTCCTGGAAGACAATTTAAGTGAAAAATTGCACTAAGGATGAAAAAAAAAATGTTTTGTTAGTCTACAAGTGCAAGATCTAAGAGGGTGAGGAATATTTAAATTAATAAGCTAAGCTGGTATTTGGCTATGCCAATGGGATATTCCATATTATATCACGTCATACCCAGTATATTAGTGAGGGTCTCTTCCTCTTTTGGCTCTCTTTGACTTCTGCTCAGGCTCTTGCTCTTCCGGGACTGCAGTTTTGCTTTGGGATTGTCGCTCCTCTGGGATTGTTATCTGGGAAAACGCCAGGCTTGGTCAGCGGGTGGTGAGCAATTGTACTGTGTATCACTCATTTGCATATTTATTACTGTTATTATTATAATTAATATTTTGATGTTAGTATTATTTTAAGTTTTCTTTTATTTATATTATTAAATTGTTCTTATCTCAACCTACAAGTCTGCTTACCCTTTCCCCCAGTCCTCTTCCCTATCCCCTGGGGGTGGAGGGGAAGATGGATGAATGGTTGTGTTGGCTGCTAGCCAAGGGCTAGCCCAGTGAAACCATCACACTTCCAGAGGTCCCTTCCAGCCTAAGCTGTTCTGTGAATCTGTAATAACCAGATGTTAAGCCTGTATTGCTTAGAAGCTAGATTTTGGACTAAGGTCCTTGGAAGTCAAAAAGATAGGTGCAAAAACAGGTATAAAAAAAAACCAAACAAACCCAAACACACCACATTTTTTTTATTTATTTTTAATGATCCGGCTTAACTAGTGTTCATGGATTTTATTTTCTTTTACAAGTGTTCAGAGCATAGGTGAATCTAATTCAATGTATGAAATTAATCTCTCTTCTCTGATTAGTTTTGGTTTTCTCAGTGGCTTGACAGTGAAGCAAATAGAACTGAAGCCAGGGAAAATTGTATAGCTCAAGAGAATGGTAATAGGATATATAATCATAATCTATCACCTTGAAATAACCAGTGTAAATAAGGTCACCACAATTAGTGATCAGAGCTTTTTTTGTCATTCCATGTGGGTCACTGAATACCTATGAAATGGGATTGTTCTCAGTCCAGTTCACAAACTTTCAAAGCTTTTTTTTTTTTTTTACCTCAGGAAACATCAGCTTTTGCTGACAGTTTCCACTGACAGTCAATCTGTTTTAGAGAAGAGCTGCAGGTGTATTGTATTTAGGTGTGTTTTGAGGCTGCCTGATGCTGTATCTGTACAAAGTAGATTGTTTCAGGGTCACCAGGTTAGAGAATGTCTCTGTTTTTTGTTTGTTTTTAGAAATACGTAGGTTACTAATCTATAATTTTTAATGATGCCTTAATTTTTTTTCTATTTTAACAAATCAGTTCACTTTGAAACAGTTTAGTTAAAAGCTTGTTTCTAACAATGTGCAATTCCACACACAAAGCTGATTTGGATTCTAAGTTTCTCTTCTTTTTCTTCTGCTTTTTAGAAGATTTTTACAGATTTACTTATTTTTTTAATAATTAGATCCTATCAATTATTGTATTAGTAAACCCTTGAATTAGTAAAAATCAAGACTATGAATGGCACAGTATTTTAATTACAGGGTGTGAATAAGCATGATTTTCCTGAGAATTTTGCTTGGAGATTGTTAAGAAAAAAATCCTCTTCCATATGTACTATGAGGCAGATGAGGTATTACGTACGATGAAGTCTGATGCGAGGCATGACTGTGGCAACTTACTGGAACAAACCTCTGTGACTTCTTCCACCCCATCTATTGGTTCTTCAACAGAGAAGCCACAAAGTTTGTTTTTGCATGCCAGGGTCTGAAGTGCCAACTCATAATGCTTTCCGGCTGCCAACCATTCTAGACAATAAAATTGTGACATTTTTTAGACAGTTATAGCAATAAAGTAATATAATTGACAAGTTATGTTATGCATAGGTAATTGTTATTTTGGATAGGAACATAAGCATATGAAGACAGGGGTTTTTAAACTAAATGCTCATGAAAAATTAAATTCATTTTGCATTCAGTTCATTCGTTCCAAGTAAGAGATTAAGAATCTTGGGGTTTGTGAGTTTGAAAAATGACATTTGTAAGCTCATTAAAAAATAGTGTATTATTTCTCCTGCTCCCTATATAGTATGTATAACCTTTTCCTTCTGTAACCAAACATGCTCACTATTGCCTGTCACTTCATTCCTTAGCATGTGCTGGACCCATTGAGATCTTTGGTGTGTTCTTCAGCTAATACTTTCATCGTAGTTTGGACAACTCTGCTGTGTTCATTGCAGTACTCATCATACCTATATATCTTAAGAAACAATTAATACAAATACATCATTAGGAGTAATAAGCTTTTTCCATGCAGACATGATAAATACTTTATTTGATGAAGGGAACTCCATTACAATATATTATCCATCAAAGTCATTGGTAATTACAACTTATCCTGAGACTTTTCAGAATATAGTTGAGTAACAGAAATACAAGCAAAGTCATTCTCCGCTTGTGTGGGAAAAGTATGAGTTATTTTTAAACTCTGTGCTGCTGATTCCCCAAACATGTACTGGCCAAACAAGATAACTGTTTGCATTGTTTTGGACCGTGCAGAAAAGGAATTTCAAGGGTCAGTGGAAGCTCCTCCATTAAATCTTTATCCTCTTCTTCCGGGTTTACATTTATGCTTCATCCCCTGGTCTGTTCCTTCTCTTTTTCCCTTTCTTGATGCTCAAAGATCTTAAATAGACCTTAATTATTTCCACTAAAAAGTTCTAAAATGATCACAATAAAATGTTTGATAACCATATTAAAGAGGATACCTTGATTGTTACATGTTAATTTATTTTGCTTAGTTTTTATCTTCACATACACAGTATGTGAAGATTTTTCTATTTCCATCATATATGTGTGCTCAAAGAGAAAGCAAATAATAGAGATCTTATAATTAATATATTTTTCTGTGAAGATTTTTGTGATGTTAAAATAAAGGAAGAGAGGTTATGTAATAGTGGAAATAGGATGAGGGCGGATAATAGCAAGATTACTGTTAAGAGATGCAGCTATGGGGGATCAGGCTGTGAGAGACAGAGAAGTAGCTATGAGATAAACTTCTCTTTCTATTACTTTTATGTATACACAATCACAGTGCGGCTCCATCACAATTTTTTTAATGTATAACCCTCAAGTTATAATATGAAAATAGTGTAAAGTGAAAAGTAAATCTGAAGAATAAAGTTACCTTTAATATAAGCTTTCGTCTAGCAGTATATAGCTTCTTTCATTGATATGGTAATGTAATTATCCAATTTAAAATGAACACTAGTATAAAACAGTGAAATGTGTATCAAAATTATGAGAATCACTTCTCTTAACAGTTACCAGAGCTGATGTGACCACAGTTCAGCTACTAAGTGCTTTGTGTCTTTTTTGTGCTTTTATCATAACAATTTCTGATCTGCCTTTCAAGTTGACCCCTTTGTTGAGTCACATTTTTGACAGACATCGTGGGCAGTGGCGTTTCACAAGTGAATTACTTTGTCACTGGAATCAGGGCTGGTATTTTCCTAATATTTGTATTTTTATCCTCTGTCTTCATGGCTCTGAGGTACTTACATTCTTGAAAGTTGTCTTGTTAATAAAGCAAAGCAGGGTGCATAGACTTAGCAATGGATTCTTCTATTTACAAGCACTTTGTGGTGTTGGGTAGTGTATTTTTAAATGACAATAGGAATGCTGAATAGAAGCTGTGGTTCTGTTTCTTAGAGGTGCTTGAGACTTGTTATCTACAGATGTTGTCTTTCAAGCACTTTGAAATCCAGCTTTTGAATGTTGAACTTTATCGTGACAGCAGGCTCATCTCTCTACACCTCAGTCTTCTTGGCACTCAGTCGTTTTCTGAGGAGTCTTCTGGCCTTGCTCTTGTTTTGCCCCTGGTAGTGGAATGGACTCCATTCTGCAAAGAAACACATAATTTAAAAACCAAAATGGGATATGTCCCTGTTATTGCTCTGCTGAAGTGTATCCGGTTCTCTATCATTAGCTCCTGAGTAAATGGACGTTCAGAGTTAATGGCCATGCTGGTAGAAAACATTATTCCAGTACAGAAGAGCTGTTAAGTGCCGAAAGCTCTTAATTCTTCTGTTGCAGTTTCCCAAATAGAGAACGTCTGCTACCTGTCAAGTTTCTGATACAATATAGGTACTGTAATTTGCAGAGAGGGTTTTGATTATAAATAGCCCTCATGTTTCAAAATCAAATTCATAACCTGAGACAGGGTATCTTGGAAACTCCCATGAAAATAATGCTTCTTCCTTTGGTTACATGAAATTAAGGTTCTGGAACTCAGTGAAATTAATGCCATTGGCAAAGTAATTCCTATTGTGTTCTGTGGATTTTTTTATTTTAGGATTGCCATAGTGCCCAGAAGTCCCAGTCTTGAAGCATATTTCTCTATCTTAGGCAGAATACAGCTCCAATGGCAGCTCTTGCTTCCTGCTATATCACAAAAAATGCTAAAACCTTTGTAACATTGATGTTCATATTGTCTATCATGATGAATTGTTTATACAAATTCTCAGTTGTTGATCAAGGCATTAATAAATGATTTGAAGTAATTTTGTTATTGCTGCAGAAAAAAATGATATATTGTAACATACTTTATTGCTCATAACACCTTGCAAGTAGTATTCTTAATAAAACTTGGTAATTATAATTATCAGCATTGAAGTAAGCCAGCAGGGCTCTACCTATAATCCAAAAGCTGTAATTTGTTGTAAAAAGCTGACATTGTAACACAGAAAATTTTTAGAGTTGAGCCTTACTTTGAAACATCTTAATAGTTGCACCAGTAGTCCCTAGGACAGGTTTGCAATTAAGTAGAGTTGAAACCTAGGCTCCACAGAAAACCCAGTCCAATATCCATGTTCAGTATGTTTATGTTATCACTCTCTTTTTTTTTTTGAGTTTTGTTTGGTAGATAATCCTTTGAAATTATTCAGGGGTTTTGTTTTGTTTTGTTGTTGTGGTTTGTTTTTTTTTTTTTTCTCAATACTGAAACTGCTGGTATTCAAGTGTTAATAGGAGTTAAGTATAGGAGTTTAAACCAGTGTCTTATCCACTATCTTGGACAGGGCTATTAAGACCATGGAAGATACTTAATGAAAGCATCTATGATGAACTTATAATACTAATAGAAGGCAATTTTTTCTTGAGGTAGAGATCATGAAGCATTGGTGTTGACAGTTCTCATTTTCATTCCAGCAAGTGTAACTTTAGAGACTAGCCTGAATTTTTAATATAAAGTTTTTAGATAGGAATGTGAAAAACATCCCAGTTAACATAAAAAACACCTTGAGACTAAATAGCTGAAATTTTTAAATTAAAAGGCTCTGAGATTCAAAATGTAGAGGTTCCACAAACTTATGGAAAGGTATAATTTATTTTCATTACATAAAATCTGTGTTAGATAGAAGGCTGTAGATCATTCAAGAATGTGACAGCTGAGGGTAGAAGTATTTTCTCATGAGACTGAAGTGATGCTGTTGGAGAAGGAAATAAGGCATCTGCAGAATTCTGATAACAAAAATGGTATATCTTGATGGTTTTAAGCCTGTGGAAAAAGCTTGTCTAATCTATCTCAACAGTCACTAAGGCAGCTGAACTCGTTATTGAAAGGTTGACCTATCTGCTGTACAGCCTATTCAGTTCAGTATCTTTCAGGAATGGTTTTTAAAAGGATCATGAATGTATCGTATGCTTCATCCTCAACATCACTGAGTTTTTGGTAAAGTGCTTATAACTGAAAGACCTAAACCAAGAAAAAATGAAGTGAGATTTATCTCCTCCTGTGAAATTCTGCAGTTATCTGTTAATGACATTTTAAAGAAAAATAAATTAATTAGTGCCCTGACACTAATGACTCACTATTTATGCTTACTCCATCTACAGTTCTTATTGCAACTGGTAGTCTGTGTTATGAATACTAATGTGCATGCAAATAATAATATAATTATTATGGCATATGAAGCTGATAAGTTTTTGGTGTAAAATATACTAGAGGTTGTTTCAGTCAGATAAAATTCTATCGACCAGGCCTGATTATCTGTTGTTATTTACTTATCTTAGGTATAAGCCTATGGAAATTTAATCAACCTCAGATAGGATCTTAACATCCAAGTCTCATCTGTGGATCATATGAATTAATTTAAAACATTTTGAATGACTGTTTCAACTCTAGAATCCCATTGACTAAATATATTTTAGTTTTATTTTTCAGATTCCAACATAAGTAGGATGATTGCATAGCGTCATCATCATTAGGGCTCAACAAAACTGTTTTTCAAAGGTCAAAATGAACATTTTGACACCTCTGGCCTCAAATGGTTTAGTTTTCTGATTTTTTTTTTCCATTTCAAGCAGTCTGGATTTTTTTTTTGTGTAGTTTCATGCATGAACAGGGGGAAAAAAAAAAAAAGATAATTATTCACGCATCTGATCACCATGTCTGCATGCATAGTGATCTGTATTTTCACACCATATAAGTTAGAATATTCCTAGTGATGATGGCAGGAGTAGGGATAACAGTTTCTGGGTCAGTGACGGCAAAAATCTCAATTGGAAATTACATTTCCATATGTTCTCTCCTCTTCTGTACTGTCAGCATGTGTAGGGCATATTCTTTTCTCTTCCTCTCCCCCCCCCTCCCCTCCCCCTTGCTTTCTGGGGCATCTACTGCGCTTGGACTCCACTCCAGAACCTCATCAGCTCACTACTGTTATCACTGCACTACAGGTGTGAATCATGCTTGTGAGCAGGTGAGGAATTGCTGAAGGTGTCCTCTCACTTTCTGTCCCACTGTTAGATCCTGGTGTGGCTGAGAGCTGGACAGGGTGTCAGTTCTGAGCCCTCAGCTTGTGCAATGAATTTCATTCTGCTGCATGAGCTTCTTTCGTGCCTGTGGGTAATCTTAATTTTACCATACTTATCATTCACTGTGCCCTGCTTACACTGTATCAAATTAAACTTAAAAATATATAACATGATGACAGACTATGTTATTTAGCTGGTATGTTTAGACAAAAGTATGTACACAGAAATGAAATATGGGCATGTGATGCAAACTAGTAGTACATTTAATATGGATTACAATCAAATGAGTATATTTATGATTGCTTGCTATCACAGAAATAATACACATTATTTTCGTCATCAGTATTCCCACTTTATTACCTTTAAAAGGTCATGTACTTGTCATAATGTATGCAATATTTAATAACATGTGCTTCAGTTAAAAAATGCAATGCATCTATTCTACCAGAACTAGAATGTATATTTTATAGTTCCAGAAACACTGATCACATTTAGATTTTTGTTAGTTTAAAATTTAGTATATACCCCTGTAACAAAATCTAACAAGATTCAATGAGTTACTCTATGATAAAAAGTAACTCTATCATAAATAAAAGTCAGACATAGCTTGAAATTATATTTATTATATATTATATATCTTTAACATATGTGTATTAGAGATGTGTGTAATGTATGAACACAACAATCTGAAGTAATTTCTTAAATTAGGGTAATGTAGGTCTGCTATGTAATTAATGCAGTTTTTTAAAAAAACAAACAGATGTTTTAAGAAAAAAATAGAGTGGTCATGTCAAATACAGCTTTTGACTGTCATGCTTCAGTGCACATCCTCTGTAATCTGCCCTTTGTCTTTATGTATTACCAAATTCTGTGCAATTGAGAACACGAGTTTAGTTGTCCTGATATCTGCACAGGGAACTTGTGCTGCTATAAGCTTTAGACACTCAGAGGTGTTCATGAAAACTTGGAGGAAGAACAGGTGGAGTGGATGAGATCGGCTAATTAGGGTTGTCACCCTAATTAGTGGTGTTATAGCAGCTAAGCTATTTACATGGCTTCTGTTTAAAAGCTCCAAACCCACCTTCCGTATTCCTTATTCACTTGCTTGGCACATTTAAAAAGTAAACATAAGTAAACTCTTCTTACTCTAGTTTAATTCAAACAGAAAGAGTGAATTCAACAATATAACTTGAGGTAGTGTTGTGCACTTCTAACTAAAAGAAAGTTACTGTCGCAGCCAAAATTTAACCTGACTTGAGGAGGGACAAAAGTGATAAAAATCAAATTTTGAGCAGAGCTCCAGAGGCTATGTGTGAGGGAAGCAGCGATAATATCTGGCAATTTGAAATGTATCATTCAAAACACATCCACACATGTTACTGCCTGGCCTACAACCATGCGGTCACAGGGCTGTTGGTCTGAAGTGTTCTGAAATCTTCAGCCTAAGGAGAGAAGAATTAGATGTTTCTGTTTTGGGTTTCTGGGACTCCAGTCCAACATCCTTCTATTAAACAAGCTGACTGCAGTGTTTCAACTCTGAGGTTACTGTCATGGGTCTCGCACGTGTCTACCCCATGCTTACTCACGCATACATTCCCTCAGCATCTGGTGATACTCAGGCATCAAGTTTAACTCATTTGTGGATATGTTAGACAGCAAACAGTGTAGGCACAGCAGAGGAACTTTGTAGGAATACCCAATTTTAAAAGCCATTGGAGAAAGATGTTTTAAAATTAACCTTATAGTTCAAGCTGAGTGTTTGGATTGGGCAGAGAGGGCAGCTTTCCCTTTATTCTCTAATATATGACATTAATATATGATACGTGGTGTCAGTAAAAAAACATCCTCTTCCTTTAAAAGAAATCTCTTTATTTCCACAAGTTCAGCTGGGACATTCAGCTCTTTCCTTAGTCCCACTCATCCCATCTGTGCGAAGAAAATTTATTGCTCCGGGGAACAGATGGAGTCAGTGGCTGTACTTTGCTGTGCTGTGGGCTCTCAATCCTGGATTAGTCACAGTCCTTGAGTAAGGTACTTTTCTGCAGTATAATATAGCTAGCACTATTATGTGAGTTTACTAGATACTCAACATGTTACAAAAATTAAGAGTTCAGAGTACTGTTCAACCAGACTCCATTCTGCCCCACCAGAATTTCTGTTTCCGGATGGATTTGAATTTTAATTTAATATGTGCCTAAATGCTATGTATACATATGTGTATGCTCATAATTTTCTTTAGTTTTGCTTTTTAATTATATATCTGCTCTAGAAAAAAGAAGTCAACAAACTATTCTCAAAATAAAAAATCTCCGCATTGCAATTTAACTTTAAGAATGTTTGCAGTCCCAGGTATCACAGCATTCACCATGCAGAAATTAGTTTAAAGAGAAATGTATGATCAAAAGAATAATTTTTAGCTTGTTAAACAAGGAGAGATTTAAAAGTTGTAGAAACAAATGCATAAGGATAGTGTATGGACGGTATCACACATGTAACATTCATCCCTTGGGTGAAGTCAAGATTTCTGTGAGAGTTTGCTGTAAGATTTGATTGAGATTTGCTATTTAGAGCAGCCACAAAGGAAACAAAAAAACTTTCAAGAGTATGTGAATCATCACTACCTATGTTCCAATTCTGCAGATATGTAGAGAAGACTTAGGCTTTCTTATTGCAACTATAAAGCTATTTTAATGTAAACTTCTACATCTTCTGAGTTTAGGTTGAGTATTATATTAAATCTAAAGTATTAAAAAAAAATTCTTTTGTAGAAAAAAATGCATTTATTATATCTGTGGAATAAAACTTCCATCTTTTTTTAGTACAGATGGATTTTTTTTTCTTTTGAGAACAATGAAAATAATGTATTGCATATATTACTGGAACTGAAATCTATGTTAATGAGTTTACTAATATCAAATTTTCAAAAGTAAACTCAAAATACCTAAAAAGAATATAAATAAGATAAGCACTGAATTATTTATGCCAAAGTATAACACATTTAATTTTTCTGTAGTGGGATAATGGGAATGGGATAATTAGTGGACAAAACAAACAGGTAGAACATAGATGTAGTTTGTGCTTTGCTGTCATAAACACATAGGATAACCTTGTGTGGAAATGATATGCCTTTACATCCACCTGTTTGCTAGAAAATACCTTATGTTTCCCTCAAGAAAGGAAGATTTGGGGTCCTCTGTAAGACAAAGCCTTTACTAACTGATGTGTCATTGATTAGGTCACCCAGATTACTTGCAAGCTGGAACTGATAGAAGTTTGTTGATGAGGCATATTTTTGCATAATTATGACTTTTTTTCCCTCTCTCCTTTAAAAGCAAATACTCGTTATTCTCTGGAATCACCATCTTTTGACACTTGGAGAATATTGGGGTTTCTTGATGTTACTTATCTTCTGTAATAATTGTAGCTGGACACACAACCAGATTTCTGCAACATGCCAACATTTTTCAAAATAATGTGTAAAAATTTTTCACATAGATACAAAAACTGTATCTATGAAAAATTTAAAAAGCTGATGAAAATTCTAGGTGGAAGCTTTGCAGGAATGCAGACAGACACAAAGACAAGAATAATTTAAAGATAACACTGCTTTCATGCCACCTAATTAAAATACTTTATAAGGTGCTTTACAATGTTACATAAAAATACTTCTTTAACACTGCTTGAATTAAGTTCCAGTGAACCCTCCATATTTGTTTCTGAAAACCATGTTTAAGGATGATGTACTGTGAGACTGTAGTCTGGGCTATACTTGCATTTTCCTACATTTTCACCCTGTAGGAAAGGGTGCTGTGCTCGTATGGGCATCTCCTAGGTCTTCCCCATACTGGAATTATTTCATTCACAATCGCTAATGTATTTCCTCCTGGCATAATATTTTAGGATGTTAGACTGCATAGGATCTAAAACATTTGTCTCCACAATCAGTTTTATATGCACCAACAGAACACCAGGCCCATAAACAATTACTATGTAGTATAATCCTTTGTGGACAACATACCAAGTAAAATAAGAAGCATGGGTTTTGCACAACATGCACAAGGTCAGGGGTGCAGGGCATATGAAAATTTTAGATCTTCAAGAAAAGTGCCAATACACATCAAGATCTCTTGTCTGTGTCTATCCCCCATAGATCAGCTGTTCTTTCAGGCAGGCCCTTTCTTGCATCTACAGGTCCTACAGCTAATGGTAGTTAACCAAGAGAAAGACTTTATTAAATAAAGTTTCTTTCCGTTCTTATGTGACCCACTACTCAGCATCACTTCAGCCAATCTCCTTAGCAAGACCTTTTGTTGAGATGACAGGCATAGCCAGTGATACTTGTGTAAGCTGTCCAAGAAGGTGACAGGCATTCCAGTAACTTGTCAGCAGCTTACCTGTGACAGCTCCTCACAGTTGAAATATGTTTGAAACATAGGTCACACTTTTCCAAAGGCAGCTATAACGTCAAATGAAGGTCACAACTTTGATACAGATGTGTACAGACATGTGTCTGTTATACTAAACTCTGAGGATTAAGCAGAAAACAATGAGATAGTATTTAGAATAAATTAGAGACCATAAAGATTTTCTTCTGTCTGCACACATTTATGACTGTACAGTAGAAATAATACTTCAGTATTTGTAATTAAATTATTGTCGTTTGATATTTGTAGTGCTGGTATTTGATATTGTAAGTAACAGGAAGGTATAGGAGACAGATTTGGCACTTTAATAATCCTCTCTACTTTAAGTTAATAAGCATCCAAGCTGTAGTAGTTATCAATACATAATAAACAATGTAACTACAGGCTTTATTTCTATGTCTGCAAAGGCTGTTTTACAGATTGAATTTTTTTTGTGAATTGCAGGTAATATTGCTGTGTCTCTTATGTGTATTGACTGTACCTGGATTGAAATGTACCAATTCATAGCTCAAACTTTGTGAATTAACTGCAGTAATGAAAATTTGTTTTTGTGTGGCTCAGTGCTCTACTACACGCTGAAAGGAATGCCTGTAGTCTTTTCAGCAGGCATTTTGAGGATTCGACATTACTGAGATTAAAAATGAAAGTTAAGAGAGTTACAGCTAACATACATATAATTTTTTCTCATTAAGTTAGTTAACTGTATTTTGCAGGTATGAGAGAGTTTGCTAATATTTTTCATGTTTGTTAAATGTTAGATCAGAGAAACTGGGTGACTACATTGTATTAATGCTCTGTTCAAGCAGTGCTTTTCTTGTATGTGATACCCCAATTTTTTAACTCTACCACGAATGGTGTCTAACTATCATGAGGTGGCCAGCATGTGCGCTATGTAGCTCCTGGTCTCCAAAACAGGATATCTCAAGGAAAAACACCTGATGGGAATATGATCACTGCAGTGGGCTAGTTGGCAAAGGACGGAAGCACGACAGAGATAGTTCTATTGGTTTGCAGTTATGAAAAGCCACATTCCCTTGCCCAAAATTACTCCCAAGCACTTTTAAACGTATTAGTGCAGATATAGCCTTTCGCCTTTAATAGGCTGCAATCTGCCCTGTCAGAGTATTACCCTTTTTATAGCACCAAATTACATCAGTTGTCAGTGCTTTCATGTAGTGCCTTGTTTAGTAATATCTCTATTATCTAGACCTTTTTGATGGATTACAGTTTTATTCAATACTGATTTGACTCAATGCAGACGACTTTTTTCATTATTTTCCCTTCCCTTGTTGGTTTTATTTTACCTTTTGTTCTCCTTTTTATGACTGAGCGGTGTTATGGCATGTGTATTTTGTGATGTATGGTCTTCCCTTTTCTTTTTAGTAGATGGCAGTGTGTGGCAGTAGCCGCATATTTTCTACAAAGAGAGGCTGCTGTTTATGGCATTTGTTTTCAGGTACGTTAATTTCATTGAGCACATTATGGTCTTAGCAGCATGGTGTTGTTTTTCTTTTAAATGATTCCTGTTGGGTCCAGAAGTCAGCTGGCTGTGTGGTTTTGCCAGAGGCACTTTGAGGAAGGCTCTGGGCCACCATGAACTCAGCCTTACCACGAGCCACGGAAAATTGACTTCCATCTGTTGCTCCCCAGATTTAGTTCACCTCAGGCTTAGCATATTTCTTGGGTAATGTTTAACAAGCAACCCGAGCAGATGGATATTATGGGTTTTGCTATGGATGGTGCTGGGGTTTGGGTTTTCTATTGCAGATCACCATGTGGATGGATGGCTTTGAGGCCTCAAGAACTTTCTGGAGAAAACTCTAAGTTGTGACCTTTTCTTAGTTTCCTGTTCACAAGATGAGTCCTGTAAAGGTGGTTGTGTGGCTGCAGTTGTTGACTTTTTAGCTGACTTTGTACTGTTCTTACTTCACATTATGCAATGATGAATTAATTTGATTGTTATTATGCTAAGTATTAAGTCACATTATATAATGTCCCACTTACAGATTTATATTTTCCTATGTAACGTGTCTCCAGCTTTCTGGTGAGTCATGTATTTTTAAAAGATACTTAAAACTGTTTTTCAGTCCCTTTGAACTCGGGAAGGGAGGGGTATTTCCAGTGCAGGACTGGCCGGGGAGCAGCAAGGGCCCAGCAGGTGGGTCAGGCTGCTCTCAGGAGCCCAGTGGCGGGACCAGGCCTCACCTTTGGCCCTGTGGTGAGGGTCAGGGTCAGGCCTAGTGAGGAGAACCAGAAGGAGACGCAGCCACAGATCAGCTGGGCAGAGCCATGGGCACAAGGAGGCGGCGTGTGAGGCGGGGCCCAGGCCCCTGGACAGGCTTCGTTCAGTGGCAGCGGTTGCTCAGGTAGGGTCTGGGCCCCCACAGCTTGACACCAGAGGGGGAGGCACGGCGCTCGGGGCCCTGGCAAGATTATTCAGTATTAGAAGTACCTTACAAAGTACAGTTTCTTAATGTACCAATTCATTCTGAAAACTGTAAAATGTTAGAAGGCACCTGGTGATTAATCAAGCACCGATTCAAAGGACCATCCGGTCCTCTAAAGAGATGTAGAATACGTTAATGGATGAAAAAGAAGTTACAGCCAGTTGCCGCAGAAATTGAATGCATCTCGAGTTGAATGAATTGCTTTAGTTGAATTGCTTATTGAATTAATTGCTTAAGTTTCACTTACTACAAATATTGATATTAGATATATTACAGATGAAATGATATTTTTCATCTCAGAAGAGACTTCTGAGTTTGAAGTGATTTTCCCCCCTCTGGGATGAGAAGCGCTAGATTATAACTTCTCTTGTAGCTCTTATTTCCTCTTCAGGTCAGTTTAAGGAGAACTATTCTCACTTGTGGTGAGCATTGTATGTTGAACATACAAATCCCTGACTAGATTTGATAATTCACCTGCAAGTAGAAGATTAACAGGCTTCACTTGTGTAAACTCAGGGATGCTCATGACTTTGCATGTTTCTGGGGGCACAGATTTTGCTCCTCAGAAAATGACTTAGAGTAAAAGACTGTCATAGGTTTGCTTCATTTAAGGTTCATGGTGACCTGATCAGCTTTATGTAAGTGACAGGCTTCTTCAAATGGCTTCATCCAAGATCTAAGGATACTGATATCTCTCTTCTGAATTCACATGTATTGGTGACTGTTAATGTGGTGATAGGTGCTGTAATGTAATAAAAGGACCTTACTGTATATCTGTCTTAAAATATATTTATGAGATATTTTACAAATTACTACTGAGCTGTTAATATTTTGTTGTATGGTATTTGTGCCAAGCTATTGTATACTGGAGTGATAATACAACACTTAGAAGTGAAGATTTTCCAGTTAAATGGATAATGTGCATTAAGAATATGCTGTGCTAGCTATCATATGTTAGTAACTCTGATTTTACAGAATTACATCTTTAAATATAGCCTGGATACACAATTCTAGTTTCTATATTTAGTTAGGGAGATCTGTGATGTTCAGTTTTGGAACATGTAGTATTGAATTTTGCCTCACTGTGTTTTTGTCAAATGTGCTAGACTGTGGTTCCAAATACTAAATCTCAGGTTGGTTTTCAGTTTGTAACTAGAAATTCTTATCTTCAGAGGTGGAGGAAAAGAATCTCTGGTTTTATACCCATAGGGAGAGGTTGTATGTATGAAGAAAATGGTAGAGGAAGAAAAGTAAAATACAAATGTACGAAAAATAAGATGTCACTTGCTTGGCCTATGATCTTTTGCTTTCCTATTCATCCTTAGAAATTTCTTTCTTTACATTTTGGGTATGCTGACATGTAAATAGTGTATATTACCTTATAACTTTTTGTATAATCCCTGTGGTTTGGGTGTTTTAAATTGCTATATTTATAGCTGTAGGCATTGGAATCTCCAGAACTGGAGACATGGGAGGAACAAGAGATATCAGGATGCTGCTATTACTGTGACTTTGTTTGTGCTTATGAATTCTTCATTTTAAGGTTTGTCAGCTTCCTCTACACATTGTTCTCAAGTCACTTAAGAGATGTGTGTGGGCTTTCAGTGTGCATATTACTTTGTTAGGGATACATATGTGTATAGGACTGTGTACGTAATTACTTTCCATTTCTTTGTGTTTTACATGAAATTTCTGCTTGTGGAAATTCATATACATTTCTTAATAGCCCTTTTAAAATCAGGTTTACCCGAATCTCACTTTTTCATCTATTGTATGTTCTGGTTTTATGGTAGTTCTGTGGTTGTGACCTTTATTAGCTTCCCTTGTGAACTTTCTTTGTCTATATATGAGCTAAGTCATAGATCTCTGATGTTTCACTTTAATATCTTTGTACCTGAGACTTCATTAATGTTTAATATTCATAGATGAAAAGTGAAATTTAATGTCTCCACAGATTCTAATATATATTAAACTGACAATTTAATGTATTTCATTTTTGACTCCTCCCCAGACCCGAGACATTTTAAAGTTCAAGTTTTTTTAGTATTGAAATATCCAGCTAAGAGAAAAGGGGGACTAATAATATTAATCCCTGAAATTGTAACAGTCATTCGTAAAAAGTCAGTTTTTAAAGAACATCTCCTTCATGGTGCTAGCTGAGATAATATAATTTTTTCTCTATATCTACATGGTAGTAATGGTCTTGGTTATAGAGTGAATTTGACTTCAGGGGAGCCCTAGAGCTTGCCTTGAAGCCACTGAAGTGTAGCTGGATATCGGATCTGTTGGGGAACATAAGGATACTGAGTTCAGCCAAGATTTTATGTTTATGCATAGAGATTTAGCAAAGGCAGAACAGAGAAGTTCTCAGCCCGAAGGCCTGGTGAGAGCCAGCCTGCAGGAAGAGTTGAGCCTGCGGGGATAAAAGCCTCCGCAAGGGCCAGGGTTAACCGGCACCGCAGCTGGGACCCAGTGGGAGGCTGGCAGGAAGGTCTGTTGTCTTGCGTTTACTGGAAAACCTGCCCTCAGAGGGGGTTGTGGAAACAGCCTGTAAGACCATGCTGCAGCACCTTGTCTCAGGGGTGAGGGCTTTGGAAAGTGCAGTACCATTTGTCTGTCTGCCACAGTTTTTGCAGAACTTGTGTGACTCTTGAGCACAGTTTTTTTCATTAATTACTCGGTGCGATGCCACAGGAGCATCTCAAGTACAGGGTGCTTAGATACAGTAACTAACACTAACATTTTCAAACTTAAGTGCTGACATCAGTAGAAGCTGTGGGTGCCTGTGAAAATTAGGCTGTTTATATTAATAAGTAAACACAAATTTAAAGATCTAGCTTTGGATGTGGGGTGGGTTCTAGTTTTTAGAAGACTAAAGGTATTTAATTAACTCAATGAACTCACATTGGAAAAGAATTATTATCTTTCATTTTAAAGAAGACCTTTTCAAAATCTATAAAAGTAGTCTGTAACAAAGGTGATTACAGCTGCTTCTGCCAAAAGAACTATGATAATTATTTTTAATATCAGTCTTGTTTTGGTTTTGGGGGGTTTTTGGTTTTGGGTTGTTGTTTTTTTTTGCTTGTTTGTTTTTAAATGAGGATTTTCTGTTAAAAATTTTTAACATATAACACAAAGCTCCAAACCAATCAATTTGGTGCTTAGATACTACGGGTGAAAATAATGTCTGAGAAAAACTGAAGGTCAAATCCTTGAAGCTATGTTTGAGTTACAGTAGCTTACCCTATTCAATGATGTGTAACCTTGAATTCCTACCAAAAGAGTGGGAGACGAGGAATTAGAAATTAAAACTGAGAGTATCAGTCAAAGCTGTTTTTTCACCTTACTTTAATATGCTATTCACATTCTGGCTGTTGATAAAATTAGATTTAATTAATCACAGTACTCCACTTAGTGAAATATACTGTGATTGGTTCTGTAATTGAAAACTATTGGCATAAAATAGAAAGGTCAGCTTAAATTACATTAGACAGAGAAGATAATCTGTTTGTCCAATTTCAAAGGGTTTGGTTCAGAGGAAAAAAAATGAGGTCATTGTTTGAATTTGAAATAGTTCATTAAAACCTCTCATAAGTCTTTCTTCCTTCCACTCCTGTTCCTATTCTTGCACCTGGGGAAGAGTTTCTGTGCATGTCTGAATTCTTTAAGTATGCTCTCACTGCTAGGGGAAATCAGCATTCATTCAGGCACAAGCAGGAGAAGTGCAAGACCTGTTAGATCATCATTGCTAGTAGTTTGGTAATTTTGAGTATATAAATCCCATTGAAATTCAGTATCTTCTCAGGTTTGTGACATGATTCTGTCTTGACTGCCTTAATCATCTATAAACATTTCAGTCATTTGTCCACTTTAATTAGGAAAATTCACTGCTGCTTCATAAAATACTGTGAGATTGCGTTAGAAGTATGAAGGATATGAATGCACAACATGGATATGTTAGGCTATTTTATTGTCAGTCAGAGAGGGAAAAAGCATGTTGCAGTAAATAATTTAATCTTTCTTGTCTTCAGGAAATGATCACCTCTAGGTAGTTGTCTTAGTTCTTTGTCCAGTTAGCATTAATGTTTGTTGTTTGGGGGTTTTTAACAAGCAGTTTATACTTGCTGTTCTTAGTCTTATCCAATTACTAACAAAGTAATACTGTTCTCTTCAGAGTTACATTTACTCCTAGGGTCAGCAACAAGAGCTGAGAAGTTTCAAAAATGAGAGCATTTGGTCTGGACCAGAGAATAATTTTCATGTCCATGAAATGTAGCTGCTGGAAAGGAAATATGTTATTCCTGTCCCTGGTGAAAAGAACAAAGAAATAAAAGGCTTAAATTATGGCAAGTAATGCAGGTTAGATGAAAGAAGAAGCTTTCTAATTGCAAAAATAATGAAGTATTGAAGTGTATTGCCTTGAGAGATTGTGCAGTCTCTGCTGTTGGGGGTCTGCAGGGGCAGATACTTCAGGGAAGTGATTTAGGCATACTCAGTCCTGATTTGAGGTGGGGCAAGATTGTGTCTCAAAAGACCTTCCAGATATATTTTTATGATCCTGTTACTGATTGTTGAATGCCACACGGCAAAACGTGGCTTAAAACTTCCTGTAGTAGTAAATTTTTTGGTGTTTCAACAAAAATGGGCATGACAGGGCAGCAACAGGAGCTGCCATAGTATTAAGATTTTCAGTGTTAACCTGTTCTTGCAATTAACTGGATTCAGTTAAAGGGAGAAGAATTTATTATCTTTTGGTACGTTAAGATATTCATTATATTCTTGTTATTGTTTTGTTGGTGGGAAGTAAGAGATTGAAAACCCTTTTCTTACATGAGAGGAGTATACTAAACAATGTTATTTTTGCCAAATCTCCCTCAATTGACTTTATTTTTAGAGTTACCTATAAAAAGGTATTTGCATGGGAATAGCTTGACTTAAAAGTACTTAAAGGAAAGGAAAGGGGAAAGGAAAGGATTAGATTGTGGGAATGAGTATGAGATTGAGAATGCTATGTCATTGCTCCAGAAACCCATTTTTTGTACCAATTTTTTTATTTAGTGCTAAAACATGCCAGGTAACAAGTTTGGCTAGAGTTAGCTTCTGCATCTGACCTTTCTTTTATGACATTTCTATTACAACAAAATATGCAAAACTCCCCCACGTTTCGATTGAAAATATTGGTCAGCTTGGATTATTTTAAAAAAGCAATAATAAATGGTAGCTATTTTTTTTTTAATATTTCTGGGTCAATGATACCAGTTTTGCTGCAAAGCTGTTATCAGCTGTACCACAGAGATTTGAAGAATGTTACACTCATGAATAAAACGAAATTTTTGACGAGTACAAGGTGCACCAAAGGAGAGAAAAAAAATTAGAAAACGTTTCTGAAATTGTTGTCTCATGCAACAACAAATAAGTCAAAATTTTCTCATTAGTGATTACCTAACTGTAGTGATCATTCTGTGCTGTTTATAGCATGTGTTCAGTACTCTAATTATTAGCAGATGTGCTTTTATTAAAAGAAATTCAAAGGCAAATTATTTTAGATGTAAGTTAGCATAAGAAAATACGATTGTTAATCACCATGGAATAGATATCTCAAAGTGAGGAGTGATTTCCTGCTTAAAACACTTGACACTTGAATCCTGCAAAAGCACTTTTTATCTTGAGTTGGTGCTGTGGCAAATATAAAACAGCATATTTCTCTCCATAATGAAAATCTAAAGACATTATTCTAAACTTGAGAAAAATTTGTATATCTGAAAAGTCTGTTAACAATAAGAACTATTGTATCTTTAACCTTGCAATATTACAAACTTCAGGTAGTGACAAAATTAATCATCAAAGAGTAAATAGATTTATCTCTGTTACTTTTTTAAATTAAATTTTAAAAATGAGCAAAATTACTAACAATCTGATTCTTTGCTGTGGACATAGGATCTGGTTTTGGTTTGGGGGGATTTTTATCTCAAGAAGAGAAAGGCTGTTTGTATAAAAGAACATACTTATAATTTCCTATAACCATGTGGCCCATGTTTAAAAAAACCAAAACCTATCATACAATAAAATCTTTCAAGAGTCACTCAAATTCATTGTTTGTGTTGTTCATCAGAAGGGTCTTACAGAGACCTTTGTTGGTTCAGAAACCAACCAAAAGCCATGCTGGCAAAAATCCTGATGAGTCTCTTCAAATCCTTTTCATGTTTTCTTTATGTAAAAAGTAGCTTCTGAAAGAGGCAGTCATTAAAAAGGTTCATCATTAACACAACATCAGGTATGACTTTTAAACTTGCTGAAAGTGAATAGTCAAGTATGGATGCAGACGTCTGCAAGTTTCCACTGTTGTGTTGGAAAGCACTCTTGAGTTGAAGGAGACCTGGAGAAGCAGCACACTGTCAGCACGTGCTTTAGTTCATTTAAAACTGTCATAGATGCTAATGATACTTGAGTTTGATTTCTTTTCAACAAGTTGGAATTGAGACAAGTGAAAATAAAGTATTAAGAAAAGATTGGTTTAGGTGTTTTAGTTACTGAGCAAAACTGTCAGCAGCTTAGACCAACAAGCAGAAAGAGGTACGAGTTGATCACTCTGAGGAGTCTTTTTTCATTATCTTTTCAGTCTAGACTGTACCTCCTGTCCTACAGTCAGTTGAAATTGCATCTTTTAGGAAGCCAAGGTTCACTGCCAGACTTTGTAGGTCACCTTTGGCAATTCATGGTGTTTCAGGTTCAACAGTTATGGAGTCCAAACTCCTTCAGAATTCAGTGCATTTTATTTCCTGTCTGTGGAACTCGTAATGTTCCCCATCCCCATCTGAAGGGACTGGTGCACCTGTCATATGGGAGAAGCTGAGGGAGCTGGGTCTGTTAGGCTAAACAAGACGAGGTATTTATGCCCCTCTTACCAGAGGGTATAAGTACCTGACTGCTGGGAGTAAAGAAGATGGAGCCTGACCTTTCTCAGTGGTTCTGAGGGAAAGGGCAAAAGGCAGTGGACACTTAACTGAAATACAGGAAGATCTGATTAGACTTACTGTGATGTGCCCAGGATAGCTACTTGGCATTATTCTGTCCCACTCAGCTGTATTCTTTCGGGGATTTAGAATATTTTTGCCTGAGTTATCTTAGCAGTCAGGAAATAGAAATGTCAACTTTCTGGTTGCTTCTCTTTTATGGTAATAAGAGATACCAGCATGTAACTCATTGTTCATATGACAGATTAACTGAAATTGCCCTGGTCCTTTCACTGAGGTGATAATGGATATTTTGGAAATGTTAGATGTTAAAAGAAATGAGAAATAATTTTTTGAGGATAGTTTCAACATACATCAGAGTTGCAAACCTCAGAACTTTCCTTGGGGTATCATCTGATACAGTCAACACAGCAGGAGTCCATGAACTCTTCTCTTGTTAACTGGTAAAATTCTACATCCTGAGTGGCAGTGCACACTGCAAGCTCTGAATCCATGAATGATGAATGCAAGACAGTATTTGTGCTAAAGAAGCTGTTAGTCTTCTCGTACCAATGTATATTATTAAACACCTGCAATCTTCCATAATTTCACATGATAAATCACAACTTCCCAGCATGCAAATACATCCTTACAGAGTTCTCATCACCCAGCGCTCAAGCATGCATACACTGGCTCAATAGGAAATTGTGATTTTTTAAAAACTCATGTTTTAACTTATTTTTTTTCTGCAGTTTTTTGACTTTAACAATATAACTATAGTGCAGCAATAACAGCTTTTATACCTGTCTATAAAAATCTCAGTAATTAAATGCTCGGAGAGCTTGGCATTTTCTAAATAACATTATTAACAGCTTTAATTTGGAATTGATGGCATGATGCTACCAGGTTTTCCATGATATTCTAGAAGCTAAAAGCACAGAAGGTCTGATATAAGTGTTTAAAAAATGAAATAACCTTGAGTCATTCAGATGTCACAGACTAAATCAAGTGCTGCCCTTTTTTTGATGTGCTGGGCTAATTATTTCTAGTAATGTAAATGTCAGTGCAATGAACACTTATTTGCTGTGGCATAACAAATAAATGGCACAGGAAATTTGAGTGTATGAAGAAGTTCATGTCCAACTCTATTATATTGCTTCAAGTCAAGGGTTTAGAAAACAGTTCAGGTTCATATCTTTAAAAATGTTTTAAAGTACTTAAAGTAAAAATAAAATTAAAAGGCTGTAAGTATATCTGACTATATTCTGATTTTTTTCCTTCTTTTCGAGGGATTCTGAGCTTTAGAGCCTTTAGCACCTTCTCCTGATAGCAAATAGGAGTTCTCTAGACTTTACTGAACAACGTTTGCTTCATCCTCAGTGTCTTTCGGCCTAAACAGGGATATCCAGATCTACAGCAGTGTTTCTTTGCAATGTGTGGGAGGGTGACGCTCTAGGATGGGGTCCCCCGAATGTCCCTCTGGCTGTCCCATCTCTCCAGTTCTCCCTGGTTATCTCTCATAAGTCCCTGAAGTGCCACTCTGACAGGCAGTGGTTTTGGCAGGCAACAGCTGACCAGCAGTGATGCCAGACTCACTGGAACCATCCATGAGTGCCGTTGAGTGGTGGGTGCCCCAGTGGGCAGGGCGGCCGCTGCTTGCTTCCCACAGCTGCCGCTGCACCCGCTGCAGCCACTGCTCCCCTTCTAGAGGGACAGCATCCTGGAGGAGGACCCCAAGAAACATGTAGCCTAGTGGTTCAAAACTGTCAGCTGGCATTTTCAGTGCCTGCTCCTGGTGTCTTCAGAAAAGATCATGGTGAATCCAAATTACTAGGTGCGATACTTTCATTTTATGGTGATGGGAACTTCAAACGTGCTTAAGGACTGTGTTGTACCTGTTCACTCTGCATAATACTTATACACAGATCTCAGTTATATTTGGCAGTTCAGATGTAAGACTTTCTTCCTTTTTTCATCCAACACTGAGGAGATACAGGAAAGGAAAGCCACACAGGCGATGTTCAGAGCTTAAGCATAAAGTATAGAGATGAGATAGTGTGATGTTTGGATTTTATACCTCCTCTATAGATCAGGCTGCCTTATATCAAGCACATCCTTTAGTTTTCATCTCTAATATCCTCAACCAGTCACTGCACCGGAATGGGTTTTGCTTGTGTGTGGAAGTGGGAGAGCACTTGACTTCAGATTTGGGTGCTGTAATGCTAATATTATTCTTTTATGGTCTTGTGCTAAAATTTAGCATAAACAGAAAAAGGGGAAATCTTTCAAAGTTAGTAGTTTTCGTGACCTCCTGCGGAAGAAGCTTCATGAGTATGCCTGTCTTCTTATGCTTATGATACTAGCAGAACAGAAATTTGGGAAATGGAGACATTGTGATTTTTTCAGCTGATTTATAACGTATGGTGGTATATCCAGTGACACCACTCTTTAAAAAGCTATCCTTAACTTTATTCTGGTAAAGGAATTAGTTTAATTGCTCAGTGGATTCTGATTTTCTTTTATTATTGTCTTATTTGATCAGAGTAGTCGGTCAGAGCTTAGAGTCCTGAGAGTTATCTGTGTTAGGAGGATGGAAAAAAAAATAGGGAATTATCTGGTTTTCATAGCACTGTTTACAAACACTATGTGGAATCTTCTATTTCAAGAACAAAAGGGAATCAAACAGTGATTGTTTTTCTGCTTCTCTTGAAACATCCCTGAAGATGCCCAAACTCAGTACTTCTTTACTGCCTTTCTGTCCCATGTGCATCTTTTTTCTAAGCAAGAACAAGTGCCTATGTTCTACGTAAGATTATTTCCTAAAATTCATTAAACAATTGGAAATGGTTATGCTTATGAGCATATGATGTTTTGTTAATGGAATATTCAATTGTATATTGTTGTTTAGTAAAATAACCCTAGAGCTAGTGAGAAAATCCTCAGGCTCAAAGTGAATCTGTAATTATCTCTTTTTTTTTTTTAAAGGTGCATTTCCATTGATATATCTTTTTCCTTTGCCTGAGTCCTCTCTAATTGCCTGCCTCCACAGAGTAAAATTAAAAATAAATGAGTTACTCAATGAAGGTACTTGTTTCTGAGGTGGAGCTTTCAAATGTCACAGCAGAGAAGCTTTTTTTCCTTTCTGAGCGATGTAATAGTCTGTGAGTTTTTGATAATTGTGCTATTTTTTGAGCTTATCATATTCTCTGTAATTGAAGCAGATGTTGAGTCTTCTCTAGAGAAGAAGGATCTTCTGAGTCTGTGTAGCACTGTATCAGTCTTGCATCCCAAAAGGTTTGTGGTTAATGTGAAAATGAAATAGTAAGGCAGATGCTCTATGTAATGTTGCTGTAGGTGGGTAATCCCTTTTGGACTGAAACACTTAAAAATGTGCAACTCACAGCTGCATACGATGTGTACCAAATGGTTGGATGATAAATTGTTGTAGGATTTTTTTGACAGCCAGTCAAAATCCAGCTCTTCGTATGCAGAGTGGTATTTGCTATTATAATAATGCTGCAATGATAAAAATAGTTCTTGAGTTCAAGAGGCTGAAAGCTGTAAAGGCAGACTTCATTATTTTTGTGTGACTTACAGAAATGTTTTGGAGGAGAAAACCCTGAGTATGTTACAGCTAATCAGCTGTGCTGGTTTCTTATTCCTATATTTGATACATCACTAAAGAATGCTTATAAGCATTGCTTCTAGGTAGGGGTGGGGTGCCTGGGCCTTCTCCTTTTTCATACTTTGGTTTCCACTGGAAGGAAGCCCTACTTCATCTATTGGAAGGTACCGTAATGTTCTCCAGTTATGCTTCCCATTTCTTAGCCCCTCCTGTATGCCAAAGAGAATTGTTGCCATTGCAGATATCGACACTTGTAGAACTAAGACTTCTCACCAGTCCTGTGGTGTTACTGCTGTTTAAATATTTGAGAACCCAGAATGTGCAATTAACAAACAAGTATTCTCTGGAATACTTTGTCTCCCATGATCTATGATTCAGTAATTTTATTAGCTACAGATTAATAATCCTTGATTCATTTTGCTTTTATGAGCTGGAACCCAAGTTTATTTGATTATTTGTTTAAATATCTAAATTCAATTTTGTGCTGAAATCACAAGATATTTTATAGCATGAATGTAATAATTTTTAGTATGACTGCTCATATGTTACTCCTAAAATGAAGAATTCCTTTTGTTGCTTTCTTTAGCATTTCTACTTATGCTGTGTGGTTAATTTTATTTCAGTTTAGCCCATCAGCTTATGGTTAAGTATGTGTTCAGCAAAATTTCAGAATCAGGATCCATTAGCACATTCTGTTTTTTGAAGTGATTTCATGTTTACCTACTCGTAACTTGTCCTTCTAAGATTGACTGTAGAGGTCGGGATGTTGTGTCTGGCCTGTCTCATCTACTTAAAAGTAGCAACACTATCCTAGTTGTTATTACCTAGCCATTGCACCAGATAGTCATAGCCTGTGTATAACAAAACCAGAGTTTGTTCTAATTTGCTGCAAAATAATGAAAATTATCAATGTATCCAAAAGTAGAGAGTAGGTAAGGAGAAGACAAGGCTAGAATAGACTATTAAATTACTTTTCCTTTTTTTTTTCCCTTTCCTTTCCCTTCCTTTGCTAACTTGCTAGATAGAGATTCTTTAGAAGTGGGGGCTCTTCCAGTCAGTGGCATCTGGAAGAAGGAGGCATGTGAACATGCTTAGATGGAGTTTTTACAACAGAACCTTTTAGCAGTTTTAAAACATTCCAGAAACTGTTTTAAGGTCTTTCAAAATGTATTTTGTTTACCCTTAGGCAGAAGTGAAATGGAGGAACCAGTTTTCTCAAGTGCTTTTGTATCTTGTTAAGCAATATAGCAACATCAAAATATATTTAAAAAAAAAAAATCGTTCAGTTGCTGACAAGGGAGATATTTGGTTGAGGGACTGAAGGCAGTTCTGATTTTTTCAGAGCTGTAAAATTTTCACTGCAAAACTCTTGTTCTTTCCAGATAATTTAGCTGTGAAACTCTATGTCTCTTCCTAAGCCTCACTGCAGAAATAAAATTCTTGTGTGTACACGGGGTGAAATTAATGAAGTTCAGTCCCTCTAAGGGGGCCACAGTGTGCACTCCCCATTGAGATTATGCTGTTTGAGTGCCACCTTTAGGAAGCCACTTGCAAGGGGATTGTATTTAATTCCCCCCTACACTGAAAGGATGTTAGAGCTGAAAGGTCATCATAGTATTGATTTCTCTTAAGAGTATGTATTTTGATGGGAGAGAGTTAAGTGATTTAATTTAAAAAACAACAAATAATCCAAACAAAACCCTCAGTCATTAAACAAGGACTTACGATGGTACCAGCACTGGTTTTGGATTTGTTTGTTTCCTATTTCCTGTTAGGGCAACGCATCCAAAATATGAGCCACAGTAAGACTTTAGTTAGCTTTTTGTGTATCGCGTGATATTTGGATTTATATTTATCCTTTTGCTAGATTAATCTTAGTGAATGTATTTATTTAACTATATTATGCTGGCAAGAGGGCCCTCTGGTATATTAGACTTGTAAATGCTATCAGGTAAAATAAATACAAGTAATTAATATTTTTTTTAAGAGTATTAGCATCAAAATGCAAATAGGCAACAGAAAGCCAGCCGTAAACTCTGCTACTCAGCTTGCTTTCAGTGTGCTGCAAACTTGCCATTTAAATCACGATTTTTAGGGAAAGAAGCCAGGACAGGAATAAAGAGTCACAAGAGTAAAGTTTATCCTGCTTTTGATAGTTTTGGTAGTCTTGAAATCTTGGGACCAAGTGGTTCACACCAGCTGTACCCATATTGACAGGGACAGAAGTTTAATTGAAGCCAATTTATCTCACTTCTGAAGAGCCAGTTAGTGCTTCAGAGTGGATGATTTTAGGAATTTGGGCTCAAGAATCATAGTGAATGCTGTTGCAGCCTGTGTTCTACCTTATGCTTCTGAATTTAAGAAACAAACTATTTAATATTCCTATTAGGACATTAGCATTATTTGAATTAAATAATTATTGAAATTAAAGAGTTTATTTCAAGGACATGAAAGGTTAGATATTTTGATAACATGAAATAGTTTTATTGGGATATCTTCAGCGAACGTCTGGCTGGCATTATATTAAAGACATGACAACAGAGTCTTTTCTCAGAATATGTCTGCAAAATTTGTAATAGAGGAATAAACACAGACTGTATTGCATTTTAGTGAAAAGTAACATAAGTTACCTTTAATATTAAAATTTTAAAAAGTAGGTCATGCTAGCAGAATGTGATAGATTTTTCTCAGTAACTCAGGGATTTATTGGAAGGCACCTTCCACAACACCTTCCACTGAATATCCAACATTCACAGAAATATCAGCTGACCCAAAGTAGAGGTTTTCTGTATGATTTTTTCTCAGCTAGGCATCCTTTGCTTCAAGGTAAACAGCCATGTCTGGCATTCCTCACTTATTGCTTACAACTCTGAAAGCCTTTGAACACCAGTTTTAAGGATGGCTTAGCTACCAGATCCACATCATGTAGCTTGGCAAACATTTGTCTCTCCTGAAAAGAGAAACACTAACTGAAAATTCTGAGACAGCTGCACTTGGAGCCAACGAGTATCATCTAATTTTGTGTTGCCAGTAGTGTAAAATCAGTAATAGAACTGGGATGAGTCCAATGTTCGTTGGATTTACGTACTTCATACATGAAGTTCAGAGCGTTGCTCTTACATACACATGAGATTTTTGTAGAGCTTTCAGTATTTCCTAGTAGAAGGGTGATCAAATGTTGCTGCCCTGCAGCTGTTTTTTCAAGTGTCTTTTTACACACCCTTTGATAACAACATTTGTTGCCCTTCATTCTGGACAATTTACTGGTTCAAACCTAGATTTATAGAACTAGAGTTTTCATGTTACTCCTAAGCTGCATTTAGTCACTTCCTCACTTTCTCCAGCATAGATACAGTAGATCATCTTTTATCCTTTTCAAAATTTTCTCCACTTCTTTTTCCACATTTTTTGTAAATTAAGCATTTAGAGAAAGGCTAACTTTATTTGAAGCCTTCTGCAGCTTTGAACAACTTCCTACAGATCTAACTTTTATGTACTTCTAATGTACGTCTAATGATACTTTTTAATTTTATTTTTTATCAATGTGGTGGGTTGAGCCTGGCTAGAAGCCGGATGCCCACCAAAGCCCACTCTATCACTCCCCCTCCTCAAATGGGCAGGGGGAGAAAAGTATAATGAAAAGCTCGTGGGTGGAGATAAGGACGGAGAGAGATCACTCACCAGTGACTGACACGGGGAAAACAGACTTGACTTGGGAGAAAAACAAATTTACTTTATTACCAATCAAAATTAGAGGATAGTGAGAAGTAAAACCAAATCTTAAAAAACCTCCCCCATCCCTCCCTTTTTCCCGGGCTTAATCTCTTTCCCAATTTTCCACCTCCTCCCCCCAGTGGCACAGGGGGACAGGGAATGGGGTTGGGGTCAGTTCATCACACGTTGTTTCTGCCGCTGCTTCCTCCTCAGGGGGAGGACTCCTTCCCCCGCACCAGCGTGGGGTCCCTCTCACGGGAGACAGTCCTCCACCAACTTCTCCAATGTGAGTCCTTCCCATGACTGACAGCTCTTCACGAACTGCTCCAGTCTGGGTCCATTCCATGGTGTGCAGTCCTTCAGGAAGGGACTGCTCCAGCGCGGGTCCCCCACGGGGTCACAAGTCCTGCCAGCAAACCTGCTCCGGCGTGGGCTCCTGTCTCCACGGGCTACAGGTCCTGACAGGAACCTGCTCCAGCGCGGGCTTCCCGTGGGGTCACAGCCTCCTTCGGGCATCCACCTGCTCCGGCATGGGGTCCTCCACAGGCTACAGGTGGTCATCTGCACCACCATGGACCTCCAGGGGCTGCAGGGGGACAGCCTGCTTCACCCTGGTCCTCACCACAGGCTGCAGGGGAATCTCTGCTCCGACGCCTGGAGCACCTCCTCCCCCTCCTTCTTCACTGACCTTGGTGTCTGTGGAGTTGTTTTCTCTTACATCTTCTCACTCCTCTCTCCAGCTGCAAAGTGTGCAGCTTTTTTTTTTTCTCCCTTCCTTTTTTTTACTTAATTATGTTATCACAGAGGCGTTACTGATGGGCTCGGCCTTGGCCAGCGGCGGGTCCGTTCCTGTAGCCGCTGGCATTGGCTGTGTCAGGTCAGACATGGGGGGAATCTTCTGGCAGCTTCTCTCACAGAAGCCACCCCATGTTCCCCCCCCACCCCCCCCCCCACCCCGCTACCAAAACCTTGCCAAGCAAACCCAATACAATACAATCAAATAGTAGCATTTGGCAGAATGAGAAAAAATAAAAGCTCTAGAAAGATAAATTTGCTTAGAAGGAAAAAGCTTCTTAGCTTAACCCAAGAATTTGGAGTCTGGAAAGGGGAAGTCAACTTACCAACTGCACATTGCATTCGGGGCATTTGTTAGGTATATTTTGGGGTGTGGGTTTGTTTATTTTTTTTCCCCTTATCTTTTACCATTAAGAAAGATCTACAGGATTTGAAAGTGCTTTGTGGGTCTCTTTGCTCTGTGCCTCAGATGCAGTGAGCCTGGCCTTATCTGAATAGCAATAACTCATCATTAGTTATTTAAAACAAAAGCAAACTAACCCCAGAACTAAAGGAGAACAGTGGAAGGTGCTGAGTAACTGTAACTCCAGTTTTTCACAAGTGATAGTTTAAGGAAAAAATCAAGGTCCTTCATGAGTTGAAGGATGAGGCATTTTTGAAACCTGTTCAGTTTTTAGTGGTCTGTTTAACTTCCATAAGCTTCTTGCCAAGCAGTCATAGCAGGACACTGCTGGAAAGAGAAATGTTAAGCACGAGTTGTTTGATGTACTTTGATTAATTGTTTGTCAAGAACTAAATTCAGGGTTTTCTCACACTGTTTAGAAAAATAGCTTCATTCACTGTGGTAAAGTTTCAGTACATACACTGGATAAACTAAATGTTTTATTTGCTTGTGCCATATTATAAGTGTTCTTCTGTAATAATGCAAACCATATATGTATGTATATATTTATTTTTTTGTTTGTTTACTGTTTTTACAGACACTTCCATTGGGGCTGGGAGATGGGCAGCTCTTTACCTGGACTGATGGCTTGAAAAGGAAGGACTGGCATGATTATGAAAGCATTCAAAAAGATGCTATGCGTTCAGGTATGCTTAAGTTGAGAGCAAATTTAAGTAGTTTATTCATTCTTTCTCCATATGTTTATTTTTCTTTTGAGTCAGCAAAAAAGCATTCCTAACAGCCTTTTTTTTGATTACAGCATGTCACAAGGACATAATGTTCTTAAGTGAGGGGTCAGACCAAGCGCACATACCTTATCTCTGAAAACAGCCAAGTTGAAATAAAAACAGTGTGTTTCATGCTAATAGTTATATGATTGTACAAAAAATGGGTAAAAATATTATTAACAAAATATTTTTCAGGTTGAAATCAGTTGTTACACTGTGACAAATTTAAGCAAAAGTGTTGGTTTCTAAAGGGACATATGTTACAAATGAAGCTGAGTTTTCCTTAAGTAGGTGGATAAAACCTGTGCCCCCAGTACCTGTAACTATCAGAAACATCCAATGTTATGTTGGGAATAAACTTTGACCCTTTTACTGTTGTCAAACGCCGACCCTTTAGTCTTGCTAAAGCTACTTCACTTCATTCTGACAGTCTAAAATTATTTGAAAATGGGAGCAAATTGTATTTACAGATACACTGAAGGACACTTTGTTATAATGAGCAATGTAATTTTAATATACCTTCATGTGCTGTATGACGTATGTGCGAGGAAAGGTTTGTGTTCTTTGTCATCAGAGCATGCTCAGATTTGAGTCTTTCTTTTATAATATAATTTACAACTACTCAACATAAAACGTATTAAATGAAAAGGAAAGAAAGGAAACAGCAGTTCAATTGCACCTTAATCAGTGTCTGAATGTTATTATTTTTCAAAGGCCAACCTACTATTATAAAATAAATTATGCTTTCTTGATCCCACTATCAGAAAACAGCCAAAATAGCTCTAGAACTGAATCCACTTGACAGATTCACAAGACTTGGTAAGTACTTAATTTTGTAGGGGCCTGAACCAGTAAAATATTTCAGGTGTAGATTAATTTTAGAAACTGTTTTTGCCTTTCTCTTTTGAATCTTTTTTATTACTAACTAAAAAAATTATCCTTCCCTTCCACTTATGCTTAGGAAGATAAAAGCTGGGCATCTGAGGAGTTCTCAGTTCAATGTTAATTTAATTCTAAATTGCTAAGTGTAAAATGATAAATATCTAAGAGACAATGTACAAAATAGAAGCAGCATGTATGTAGAAACACGCACGTATGTAAGGACTACCATGTTATCTGGTTAGAATGGACTATTTTGAGGGATGTGCACTGATGTTTTGGCAATGTACTTTTGATTCCTAAGTAACTGTTAATAACTGTAGGTAGTAGAATGCCCTAGTATATGAAGATTTTTTCCAATAAGCTTCTGTTAAAATATTCTGACTTATTTATGCTTTTATTGGCTGCCGTGTGATAGTGTTTGCCGAGTTTGACCATCTAAGAAATTTTTTGTAAACATTTCTGTCATTATTATGAATTAGATTAACTTTGAATTATTTTTTTCCTTTGAAAATCTCAATATAGTAATACAAATGCAAAGCTAGAGTATCTCAGTGCACTCTTTTGGGACATACTATATAATTTCTGCCCCAAGTAACAAAACAAAGTATAGATGAAATCAACTTTTAGTTAAAAATCAATCTGAAGGCGTGGAAATAACACTAGTGTTATTTCAGAAAAGGCACTCAATGCTTATTAAACAGAAAAGAAGAAAGGACTGCAGTCTTTTTTTAATTCAGTTTAGCTTTTTATCTGTAAAGCTTACAATTTCCTAAGCACTGGAAATGTGGATTTCATAAATGTAATTATGGAGAGGTGCTAGTTTCTCTATGGCTAGTTTTTCTGTTTCAGATATTCTGTTCCCCTTTTATTCCACCAAATAAAATCCAATGTTCCTGAATTTGAGTGGTCTCTCTTCAATGGAAAGCATTCAGTTATTTGAAAGCTAAAGAGAAAAGCCAGTTGTGAGACATGCAGAAAAGTGATACTATTTCTATTATTTCAGTCGTTCTAGCTCATCTTTTTTGGCTCTAAAATTACAAATAATCTTGCATACAAATGCTGAATTGAGCTCATGTTACTTTTGGATTTGTGGGGCTTTGTTGGACCACCTGAGGTTTAAATGTATGTTTGTGATGTTTCTACCATTATTTCATATTCTGTTAGCATGATGATAGTACTTAAGAGGGACTGCACTGAATAATGGAGTGGCAAGGCTTTATGTGTATAAGCACCTGATGTAGCCAAAATGTAATTAATATTCAAAGACTCTTGCAGAGACAGAGGCTTCACTAACTGGTACTACTTTTCCAGCTTCTCACTTACATGGAATTTGTGGTATAGATTATGGTACAGATCCTTCCAAGGTCAATTTCTTTCAGCTGGAATTATTTGCTGAAGTTCTTCTGTAAACACCTTTGTGGGATTCCCACCTGAGAAAACAAAGGATGGTACAAATGTAATCACATCGTAGCTGCTGCTTACTGCCGCTCTTCCATCGGTGAGGGGCTGAATCTGTCTGGTGTCCACTTGTGCCACACATAGTTTTTATTTAATGTTCTTTGATAGCTTAGAGTCTCACTCTGTAGGATATCAGTTTTACAGCACAAGACACATTAACTAGTAGCTACACATGTAATCTAAAGACTAGTGATATGTATTCAAGGTGAGTATTTCTTGGGATGAGGTGCTTACTTTTTGAAAATGCGTATCTTGTGTATTAAGATTAGGAGAAGCACATCTGAAGCTGTTTTGCATAGTAAAGTTCAAGCAACCCTTTTCAAATGTGCGTACATCTAGACTTATATATCAGATCTTCTCTTTCTGGTGCCCTTGTGCTTTGTTTTCTCAATGCAAAAGCACTGTACTCTTACTGCATGCGCATATATATATATATATATATATATATATATATCTATATCTATCTGTGTATATATATGTTTGTTTATTTTTTTCTATTCCACTGCTAAGGACATTACAGTCTTTGGAGTCATCATTCCTTAACAGCCAGTTTGTCTGACAGCCATATTTCTTCTGTACCCTAGTAAAAATCTGTAAATTAACATGTAATGTGGGACTGCCCTGCTATCAGTTTTGCTTATCACAGCAAGGTCCAGTGGTCTACGCACAGGTTTCTCTGAGGTACTGCCATGATCTTAATGATACTGTTGCACAGATGCACAAAACAGCAGTCAGCTCCTGCAGCTATGCCCAGCTATATCTTGTGTAACGTAATTCCTACTGTACAGCCACCACTGAAAGGAAATTATCATCCATTCTGCTTGGATTTTCTTCTCTGACTTCAAACTGTATTTAATTTTGATGTAAAAAAGGAAAAAACCCAAATAACCCAACTCTAGAATTAACAACTTACATTTTCTGAAGTTAACTGGACACACAGATGGGTTAAAAATTGCCCACTGGTAGACTTTCAGATACAGTTGCCATGTGAGAGATTCCTTCATCTCCAGAAATTATTATTTCAGGGCCTTGGGACAGCTGATTAAAGGATCAGGTGCTCAGGTAATGTTTTCATCAGTCCTTCCCGTAGCAGGGAATAATATTGAACAGAATAGGCAGACCCAGCTGATGAACATGTGGCTCCAGGTTGGTGTCATCATCAGAACTTTGGGTTTTTCAATCATGGAATGGCTTATTCATCACCAGGTCTATTGACATCTGATGGAATGAACCTTTCTCAGAAGAGGAAAAGAATTTTTGCCGAAGAGCTTGCAGGACTGGTGAATAGAGCTTTAAACTAAATTGGAAGAGGGAAAGGGACCATAACATGCTAGTCTATGATGAGCAATGGGATGGCTTGCCTAAGTTTGAGGAGCTGCATGCTGGTGGGATTCCTCAGACAGCTCCACAGGGTGATAGGCATGATGAGCCATACCTTAAGTGCTTTTACACAAATGCATGCAGCATGGGAAACAAGCAAGAGGAGCTAGAAGTCCTGGCCCAGTCCCAGAGGTATGACATCACTGGCATAACTGAAATGTGGTGGGATGAGTCCTGTGCATGGTGTTCCATGATGGATGGATACAGGCTCTTCAGGAGGGTTAGGCAGAGCAGGTGAGGGAGTCGGGTGGAGTTGCACTGTATGTAGCAGAGGAGACCTCACTGCAGTCTATAACTTCCTCACAAGGGGAAGAGGAGGGGCAGGTGCTGATCTCTTCTCTCTGGTGACCAGTGATAGGACCAGGGGAAATGGCAGGAAGATGTGCCAAGGCACGTTTAGGTTGGACATTAGGAAAAGGTTCTTCACCCAGAGGGTGGTGGAGCACTGGAACAGGCTCCCCAGGGAGGTGGTCATGGCACCAAGCCTGACAATATTGAAGAAGCCTTTGGATAACGCCCTCAGACACATGGTCTGAATCTTGGGATTGTCCTGTGCTAAGGCAAGAGCTGGACTGAGTGGTCCTTGTGGGTTCCTTCCAACTCACAACATTCTATGATTCTATGATACAATACTGGCACAAATGGTTACAGTTCGGTAACTGATTTCTCACTAGTCAAATACAAGGTCAGTAAAACAGGTAATTTATGCTGTCACAGTTAGGTCATTTTCTTGCAAAGATGAAATTACTTGGGGATCCACAGTATTTTCTGCTGTGAATAAAAAGACTGAAGGGTTCCTAGGTAGATATGGAAAGAAAATAATTTATATTATAGTAGAAAAAAGTATTATTTAGTCAGTCAATGCAATGGAATGTCCAACCTTTCTTAAAGAAATTATGTAGAAATTTTGCTGGAAAAAGAACATTATGTTGAAGCATCATGATGTTTAGTGCTGGTATTTTCTAAATAAGACATCCTGATTTTTTATTTCAATATGAGGCTTTTCCTTGAACTTTATTGCTTTAAAATCCCCAAAATTGAATATTTGAGGGTTTTAAAATAAGTTATTTTTAAATTCTCCCCCCCTGCTTTGTTTTCTAGAAAATAGGAAATCAATTATTTGTGTGTTCCCAGTGCTTACCTTGTCTGTACAGAACTTATGAAATTCACATGGCAACTGGATGAGACACAGGAATGACAATGGTTCAGGTGATTGAGGGATGAATCTGTTACGTTTAAGAAGTTTTCCTCATAGTTATTTGTATTGCTGAAGGTTGTTCTTTAAACAAACAAACAAATAAAAACTACACCAACAAAAGCAAAAGAAAAGAAGTCACACTGAGGTGCAGTATTAACGATGTTTGTGCTGGATATTATACTATGGCTTATGTTCCTTAAAAAGCTAACTAAAGAGCACCCGTATTTTAAATGTATATATAAACAGACTAGCCAGTCTCTGTTCCCTCTGTTATTGGAAGGAAAGACTGCATCTGGATACACTATTAACTTTGGAAATAAATTTCTTGCTCTTTTCAGATACTTTGATAAATAACCTTTCATATAGCCAAAATTTTCATTTTCTACCCATTGTCACTGTAGCTATTCCATTCCAAAATTTCTAATTCTGTCTGGAATCTTGGTAGTTATTTGACTGCTATGATAGAATTATTTTGACAATTAATTGGGTTTTTTTGGTATGCTATCATGTTTACTCTTGCTTTTTAAATACAAGTTAGGAAAAGCTCCGAACTACTTCTTTAATACCTATTAATTTGTTGCTTCACTTGCAGGTTAATTTTCTCTCCCAGGTTTTAATTGCAGTTCCAATATTTTCAGTCTCTGAGTGGAAATAAAACTTTCAAAACAGTTCTGAGAATGTTAGTTGGTTAATTTTGACACAAGGATGCAAGAAGCCAATAGAGGGAACATGCTGTTGGGTTTCAGAAATACTAATTGCTATATTGTTTGTAGAACAGGGAAGATAGCCAATTAGTTGTCAGTATATCCAAGCCTCGACTTCCTCAAAGGCAGAAAGGAACATTTAATGACTTACTTATATTAAATATACTGCTCATCAGTACAGAAGTAGTGAAATAAAAATTATTTAATTCAGTCATCCCAATCACTTAGATTTTTCTCTGAATATTATTCTGTCATTACCTGAAAACCATTGATGGAAATATAGAAAAAGAGATGTAAAAGTTTAACTTGAAAAAAAAAAAAAGTAATTCCTAACTAAACAGTTCTGATAGATACTTCAGGAAGTACAAAAATAGCAGTTTAATTGTTTCCATTTTCTGAAGTAACCCATTAAGTCAATCAAGTACTACAATGGAAGGGAAGGGAACAGAATAAGATAATCAGAAAAAACTAACTTTATTGGAGCTGATATGTCATGCTATCTTTTTGACAAGAAATCAGCATTTAAACTAAGTGTTGTTTGTATTTTTATTTTTTTTTCCCTTCAGGAATACGTGGCTTGATGAAGAATATGCTTAATTTGCATTAAAAATAAAAGAACTATAAACAAATGCAAATTTTGCATCTGTCATAATTGTTGTTTCAGCAAGTAGTAAACAATGTCTTATGTTTATCAGAAGAGTGTTCTTGCGTTGCAGTTCAGAGTTGTGAGTGCACCCTATGTAAATGCAGCTTGCGTAGTGATAACCTAGGTAGCTATCGGGATGGATTTGCATCCAGCTACAGCAACACTGATTGTATCAGGGCAGTGTAAGTCTGCCTGCATCTCTGGAGAGAGGAGAGATCCTGAATGCTGAAGCCATTTATTGTCATTTGTCAGCTACTGATTTGGCAAGTTTCTTCATTACATCAGAGACTTCCCTAGTTCATTCTGGATGTCTGGGGAGGGCTTTGAGGACACATCCATGAAGATGTTAATTTCAGGAGCATGGCAACTGCTGTGACACCAATGGCCACTGATTTTCCAGTCTTTTTGTGCAGAACTAGAAGTCTGAGATCCCCGAGTGCTCCCACGAGGTATGAGATTCACAGGAGGGTGCCATGAAAGCCTAGGGCAGTAATTCAAAAGCATCCATGAGAAGAAAATCTGTTGATTCCACCTCTATCTTTATGTCCTGTTTAGTGAGACTAAAAGTCCTAGAGAATCAGTCAATGTCATCATTATTTCATTTCTGGAAGTTATTGTATCTATTTCCCTCAAGAAATTCTCAGTTGTATATGTTCATCAATTACAAGGAATAGTAGTAATGATGGATTGCAGCCCTTCTCAGATAAGAGGAAGGATTCAAATGTGTAATTCTTGGGCTTTAAAAGAAGTACTGATTGCATGTTTATATTTAAATATGGTGCTATTTCTGGTCATGAAAAGCTATTTCTAACTAAAAGTGATAGCTTTCCCGTATTAAGATACTGCAGAAGACAAACTGGAGGAATAGAAAAATGGAAACTTCCTAGTTGAGTTGAAAACAAAAAATAAGGCTTAATTTCTGAGAAATTTTTGATCAATTCTATTAATAACCTTAATAGCCTATAAAGTGATGTAGAAATACTGTATACTGCAAGTTCTGTAGTGGTATTTTGTTTTCAGTTTCTGTTTCACATTGCTTTGGAAAGAAAACATTTCAAAGGACTATTCTTTAAGTACAATCTTTTTTTTTTTTTTTCTGTCTTTATAATGGTTTGGAGATATTTTTGAATGCTTGCATGTGTATGCTGAAAAGATTATGTTCTATGACTGAAATTGCACTGAAAATTTAGTGTAATTGAAAGCAAATTTCTGAGAGAATAGTAACAGGTAAGGAGCTGTGTTTATAGCACTAAATATAAAGTTTTAAAAATCTTTATCTTCAAAATAAATTGGTTAAGGAATTGATGAAGTGAATTCTAAGATGCAGCTGTCAATACTTTTATGTTTGGCTGTTGAGCCATTTTGGTCCTGTCTGCTAATAAGTTCTCAGAGGAGAAACACTTTTAGAATATACTGTATCACCCAATGGTTATCCCAGCAGTTATTGAGCCATTTGCACAGTCTTTGTTCCTCCTATTTGTATATTTAAATAGCATGTGGAAGACCTATGTGAAGGGAAGGAATGTAAGCTTTAATTCTTTTCTATATTCAATATAATCTTTACCTTTCTGCTTCTTCAAAATGTTATCTTGACCAGGAGAAGTGGATTTTAAAGGTCTTGACCTTTACATGCCTCAGTACAGGCATTTCATAAAGATTAGTTCTATAAACAAACAGACAGTATGTTCTATAGTTCTACAAACAAACATCCATACAGATTAGTTCTATAAACAAACTAAACAGAGGCACTGAAAAAGAATGGAATGGAAATAGAATGAAACTCTGTATTCTTGGGGTGGGTTGTTAAAAGGAGGCAAAAGAATCAAGAGTGGTTTTGTACAGCAATAAAAAGTAGTGAACACCTGAGGTTTAACTTCTGTGTCACCTGAAGAAATTGTGCACTGATTTTTTTTTTTCTCCCCCCGCCCCAATCACTTCTGTTCAAGAATTTTTGAGAATAAAATGCAGTACAATAATCCCCCCAAAGTTCTGTGGTTAATCCTTATCATTTTGAACAGTACTCATTCTTAAATTCAGAAGAACTTGTCAAAGCAAAGAGTAGTGCCAGAGTGCCTCTAGAAGATATGAGGCAGCATCATACAGATAGCAACATTAAATATAATTCCCTATTGGTTATGAAAAAATTAGTTCTGTGATACTTATACAGATAAATATAATCCAAGTTGTGCAGGGAAAGAAGCATATACTAAAATACTGATTTACTTATCCCATATTTCAGATGGGATTATACACTGAGAATTCTGTCAGCATTATATATTGAATAAATTTACTAAATTTAATTTAGGCTTCTGAACTTGCAATTCCTTTAGAGAGAATTTGAGAACTTGCAATGCAATTGGAATTGTAGTGGTAGCCAAGGTCTCATTAAGCAGTCATAACAAAATTGATCTTAGTATTAATCAAGAATATGCTTCATGCAGTTTGCAATGCATTGTTTTTAAACGGGAAAAATGTTCATCAGTTTATTTTAATCCAAGTCTGACATGATTTTAAAAATTCTAAAATATAATGTTAATCATTGCTTGATAAGGAGACAGCATAAAAAGGATATGTAATAAGAAAGAGATGGTTACAATCTGCTACAGTTTCACATATTAAAAAACATTTGCACTGTAAAATATGAAGTGCTGTAAACTATGATCTAATTCTTCCACATTTACTAAAGCTTAATGGTCTGGATGTACTACTGAAAACAATGAGATCAGTTTGGAGCCAGGTGTCAAGCACAAATAAATATTGATTATAACTTCCTGATGCAAATGGTGGATGAACCAACTAGGAAGGGAGTGATGCTGGATCTCATCCTCACTAACAAGGAGGGTCTGGTTGAAGCGGTAAAGGTTGAGGACTGCCTGGGCTGCAGCGACCATGAGATGGTGAAGTTCAGGATCTCATGTGGCAGGAACAGAATTCCAAGCAGAATGGCAACCCTGGACTTCAGGAGGGCCAACTTTGGCCTTTTCAAACAATTGTTAGGGGAAAACCCATGGGAAAGGGTACTTGAAAGTAAAGGGGCCCAAGTTAGCTGGTTAACATTCAGCGACTGCTTCTTCCAAGCTCGAGATCAAAGCATCCTGATATGTAGGAAGTCAAGGAAGGGAGCCAGGAGACCTGCTTGGTTAAACAGGGAGCTGCTGGGCAAACTCAAGTGGAAGAGGAGAGTTTACAGATCATGGAAGGAGGGGTTGGCCACTTGGGAAGAAAGGCTGTTGTCAGAGGATGTAGAGAGGCAACTAGGAAAGCCAAGGCCTCCTTAGAATTAGACCTTGCCAGAGGGGTCAAGGACAACAGGAAGAGCTTCTTCAAATACATGGCAGATAAAGCCAACGTTAGAGGCAATGTAGGCCCACTGATGAATGAGGTGGGTGCCCTGGTGACAGAAGATACAGAGAAGGCAGAGTTACTGAATGCCTTCTTTGTCTCTGTCTACTCTGCCGGAAGATGTCCTGAGGAGCCCCGGACCCCTGAGGCCCCAGAGGGAGTCAGGACAATGGAGGAGTTTGCCTTGGTTGATGAGGACTGAGTCAGGGACCAATTAAGCAATCTGGACATTCATAAATCTGTGGGTCCAGATGGGATGCACCCGTGGGTGTTGAGGGAGCTGGCTGAAGTCATTGCTAGACCACTCTCCATCATCTTTGCTAAGTCGTGGGGAACGGGAGAGGTGCCTGAGGACTGGAGGAAAGCAAATGTCACTGCAATCTTCAAAAAGGGCAAGAAGGAGGACCTGGGTAACTACAGACCGGTCAGCCTCACCTCCATCCCTGGAAAGGTGGTAGAACGACTTATCCTTGGTGCCATCTCAAGGCATATCAAGGATAAGAGGGTCATTAGGGGCAGTCAGCACGGCTTCACCAAGGGGAAGTTGTGCTTGACCAACCTTCTAGACTTTTATGAAAACATAACCAGGTGGCTAGATGATGGTAAAGCAGTGGATGTGGTCTATCTTGATTTCAGTAAGGCATTTGACACAGTCTCCCACAGCATCCTGCCTGCCAAATTGAGGAAGTGTGGATTAGATGATCAGGTAGTGAGATGGACTGTGAACTGGCTGGTGGGAAGAAGCCAGAGACTGGTGGTCAATGGGGCAGAGTCTAGTTGGAGACCTGTGTCTAGTGGAGTCCCTCAAGGGTCGGTACTGGGACCAGTATTATTCAATATATTCATCAATGACCTGGATGAGGGAACAGAGGGCACTGTCAGCAAGTTTGCTGACGATACAAAGCTGGGAGGAGTGGCTGACACACCAGCAGGCTGTGCTGCCATCCAGAGAGACCTGGACAGGCTGGAGAGCTGGGTGGGGAAGAACTTGATGAAATATAATAAGGGCAAGTGTAGGGTGTTGCACCTGGGCAGGAACAAGCCCAGGTTCCAGTATAGGTTGGGAGATGATCTACTAGAGAACAGTGCAGGGGAAAGGGATCTGGGAGTCCTGGTGGACAGCAGGATGACCATGAGCCAGCACTGTGCCCTTGTGGCCAGGAAGGCCAATGGCATCCTGGGGTGCATTAGAAGGGGTGTGGTTAGTAGGTCAAGAGAGGTTCTCCTCCCCCTCTACTCTGCCCTGGTGAGGCCGCACCTGGAATATTGTGTCCAGTTCTGGGCCCCACAGTTCAAGAAGGACAGGGAACTGCTTGAGAGAGTCCAGCGCAGAGCCACCAAGATGATTAAGGGAGTGGAGCATCTCCCTTATGAGGAAAGGCTGAGGGAGCTGGGTCTCTTTAGCTTGGAGAAGAGGAGGCTGAGGGGGGACCTGATTAATGTTTATAAATATATGAAGGGTGAGTGTGAGGAGGATGGAGCCAGGCTCTTCTCAGTGGTGTCCAATGATAGGACAAGGGGCAATGGATGTAAGCTGGAACACTGGAGGTTCCGCTTAAACTTCGGAAGAAACTTCTTTACGGTGAGGGTGACAGAGCACTGGAACAGGCTGCCCAGGGAGGTTGTGGAGTCTCCTTTTCTGGAGACATTCAAGACCTGCCTGGACGCCTTCCTGTGTGAACTCATCTAGGTGTTCCTGCTCCGGCAGGGGGATTGGACTAGATGATCTTTTGAGGTCCCTTCCAATCCCTGACATTTTGTGATTCTGTGATTTAGAAAGAGATTTCCAGTGATGGCTTCTCCAGAGTTTAAACCTTGATATGTAGAAAGTATGTGGTTGTTTTGGGTTTTTTTTTTTTCACAGGTGCTTGATTTTTTCCTTGGACAAATTTACTTCTCAGACCATGAAATGGTATTCCACAGTATTATTTAAGTGGTGATGTGGAGTTGCTACACATTCCCACTGGATCTCAAGTTACAACTTGATATTACACTGTTGCAGAAGAAGCAAGGAAGTGGCTTTGTAGCATTTGTCAGAAAACTGTACTTAGTAAAACTCTTGCCACTTAAATCTGTATGTAAAAAAGCTTATATGTGGCTGTAAGTCAGAGCGGAGTTTCCTTTTTAGAGTTCTTTCTGGAAAGCACAATGTCTCTGTGGTCTCAGTACTTGCAGCAAAGATTTGAGGCACTTCTTGTGGTTGAAGTTAACTAGGTTCTTGTCCTGTTCTTCCTTGTCCCCCCTGCCTTTGAAAACTCATCAGTGATACCACTTAAATGTAACTGGTGAGCTAATTTTTAAGAGAGGCCTAGGAACAGGGAACAGAGTTCATAATACTTCTTTTTGACCCATATTAATTAGAACACTAAAAATTATCTTCAGTGTACCCTTCTATACTGGGCATTTCCCTATTGATTTTTACCATGACAGGCAGAAAGAAAACTGTATCTCCAGTTCACTCGATAAGAAATATCTATGACTGCACCATAAACCAATGATACATATTCTAGCTTGAAACTAATGCTCAAATTTCAAGAAGTGCTCTGTTGCAAAAGTAATTAAAGGTGCTAGTCTTTCATCTTTCTCTATATTTTCATCTCTGAGGGGAAGCATGGTGTCAAATCCTTAACAGACCAAACTCTCCTCTCTCTAGCACCTTCTCTAGTACCTTGTATTTGAATGTTGATCTCAATGCTTACAAAATTTTAAAAAGAGAGAAACAAAAAAGCCAAAGCAAAAATAAAATTTAAAGAAAACACCAAGAAGCAGATTCCATCAGCTAGTTACCTTGTGGTAGTCCCGAGTGTATTATTACCCCTTATGTGTGGTGTTGAAGATCTCTCAGTGGATTCACACCAATAGGAGTGATCAAGTGCTGATGTTGGTGAATGTGTTTAATGTGTAATACTGGGGAGTTTAATAGAGTTGCAGCCTGGTAGTAAGTGAAAAAGAAGGGAAACATCTTTAGAAGTTTTGGCCTAGGGGTTTTTTTAGGCAGGCGTGTGTGTGTGAGAGGAGGTCTCAGCTCAAATCTGTCGCTTGCATTATAGGAAGATGTTTTGGTTTTGGGCACTGTTAGCACCTTGTCTTTTACTTAAACTTTTTCAGAAACATCTAACTGAAATTTAATAGGAGATCTGTAGATACTAGCTTTCTTTTTTTTAAGATAAATATTTTATACTAATTCTGGAAATGAATCTGGATAGTTTTCTAAAACATGTGGCTCATTTGCAGAGAGAGGTTGAAGTGAGCAAACACCTGAGAGCCCTTCAGACTGGCCCTGTCTCTGTGTTGAAGGAGGAGGAGAGGTTGTCTCTTGTGATAGAGGGAAAAATGATCAAGTTTATCAGTTCAGGACAATTACTGCATAACTCAGTGGCACAAAGAAACATTGTTTTTCTTTGTATTTCAGTTTCCAGTTGTTGCTTGTTTTTGCTATGAGAATCCCCATTGGAAGAAGTGGGCAATGAATCCTGACTAAACTGTGACAAAAGAGTTGGAACAAGTACTTGACAGCAATTATAGCATATCAAGGCTGTACTTTCCAGTTCAGAAGCAATGACAAAATGGATTTTTTCCTTACTGATTTTGTTTCATCTTTTAAGTTTAAAACAGAATAAGTTGCTGTCAACTAGCTTTAGAGACTATTTCTTTTAAAGATTTAAGGAAGACATTCCTTTAACCTGAATCCAGGTCAAAAGACCCATAAGAGAAACTTCAGTTTTAAAAGTTTGCTAAATGATTGACCAAGACTCTCTTTTTGGTGTAATCTACATAACACTTGAAGGAATTTGCTATCAGTGTATTATGCCACTGCCACATATTACCTACATGCTAGTCAGTAACCTTATGTGTTACAGACTTCATAATCTAGAATAACCATGGTGATAATTACAAGCATGCCTTTCCAAAGAAATTAGAAAGCTCTTTAGACTCTAAAATTTACCAGTTACTTTCCTTACATTGCAGTTGTTCAGGTTCTTCAAAAATGATACATAATGGATTGCAATACAATACTGTCTATGTGCTCCTGTTTCACATGGTGTTGTAAACTTATTTTTTTCATATATGGAAAATACAGTTTAGCAGAGGACATAGTTAAATTCACCAACAAAATTCTGGAGTATTTTTTAGCCTTTTGGCCTTCAAAAGGCCAACAAGATGTTTGGATTTAACAATCGTTCCTAAAAATTTGTGCCTGCTTTCCTGTCATAGCTTTTTTTTTTTATTATTTTGAGGGCATGAATTAACTTCACAAGTATGAAAGTCTGGTATAGTTAGCTCTATGCAGTTTATTACTTAAATATGTATAAGGTGGCTTTCCTTTTTTCTCCTTCCTGTTTTCATTAAACAAGCAGACAGAGGAAAATTACTGGACTGGTGAAATTATTTGTCTGGCATCCAACCAATATATATGAAAAGGCAGAGATATATGATTATTTTGCTATAATTTGCCTTATAAATATGGGCTCATCAGATGGTGTTCTGTAATCACTACTTCTCAAGGAATATGGCTACCTTTTGGCTGTGGTTGTATGAAACAAAGTCATCCACTCTCCATGCTTGCAGTGGAGTGGTATCTGCAAGAATCTGTACTCCTTCTAACAAAAGGAAGTAAAAAAATAAACTACATTTCTAAAAGTGGCATTTTGTTCTGCCAACCTACATGAAAGTTCTGCTGTCTTCAAGCTGGGAACAAACTTTTTTTAGGCAATCTTAACTAAAAGGCCTGCAGGTGATGATGAAATGTGAATAGCAAGACTTGCCAAGAGATTAAATGGAAAAACAAACTAACTTTAATGCACAAATTTAAAAAAAAAGATATCTTTTTGAATTGCATTATGAGTATTCTTAAAACATGGAGAGAGTCTTGCTTTTGGTATTTGTCAGTTAATTTACTCTGAAAACAGGTTTATATTTTTTATATTTTTAAATGATAGCTAAAGTAATTTCAATTTACCTTGACTATGACTTCTAATTTACCTGCTGATTAATTGGATAGCATGTATGTGTTTTGGAAACTTTGGTTAATATCTATGAGGCTACTGATGCTTCTAGTTGCTCCGTGCATTGTTGTTTCAAGGCAGTTTACCAAAGGTGAGACTAATCCTGAAGCACGGTGAGTGCTGATATATAAATCAGGGAAGGAATAGTCTCCAGAGGATGAGATAGCAGACACTAAGATGCCGATTCCCTTCTTCCAGGTCTGTTTCCTTGCTCTTTTGAAGGAAAAGCTGTTCTGGTTAGTGAATACTTCAAGTCACTCTTCAGGGATTTTTTAGTTGAGAGATTAATCTAATTTTAATATTGTCATGCAAAAATTAAAAGAAGCCTCTACATAAATAACATGTTAGTTTATTTGGGTTTTTTTCGTATATTATGTTCCCAGCTTTTACTAAAGCAGTTATACTGGGAAGAAATCCAGACTTCACATGCTTCATAAAGAGGAGTGAAAGCTGTGAGCTGTTGAAGTTCTAGAGGGCTGACATTTTAATTAGCTGCTGTTAATCAGCAGGTTAAGCAAGTTGCTAACGTACTGCCACTTCAATATGGTATTTAAATGACTTTTTTCCCCCCAGTGTATACAACCATCAACTTTTTTTGAAGTTTTTAATAAGCTGTGATGCAGAGCATGTTTTCATATGTTTGTTTGTTTTGTTGTTGGTTTTTTTTTTTCTGAGGAATCTGAAGTTTTATATGGAAGTTATGAGACGGAGTATTTCATGGCAATATCCTATAGTCAAGTAACATTTTTTCATTTCGTATCTGTTTTATTTAGTGAATAATAATTACACATGTCAAAAATGCTAATAAGGATAAAAAGATTCTTGGCTACAGTTTTAGTCTGCTGGCATAGTTCAGTTCAGACCTATAATCTGAGGGAAGTTTCATTTTACAGTTGTAAGAACTAAGTTCAGGAGATAAATCCCTATTTTGAGAAGGTCCTTTAATGATAATCCTTGAGGGCATCTCTCTCTGAGGGCCTGGATGAAGAACAGTTTATATTTTCAAATATTTCTTGGTCAACTGATACAAACGAAAGGGAAAAGAGAGAAGCAAAGAAATTGATTGGTAGGTTTCTTGTTGCTTAGTGTAAAACCTGAATGTACCATATAGAGAAGTTTTTTTATTAATTATTTATTTTTAGCAAAGACTCTTAAAGGCCTATATAAGAATAGATTCTTTCAATAAGCTTAAACGTATTTCATGCATTTTCACAGATCATCAGGATGATGAATGTCTTGTAAAGGAAGTGAGCTCATTACTAGTGATTCTTGTCAATGACAAGTCTGATTTTAGCAAAAGCATCATGAATTTTGGAAAATGTATTCTCAAAATATAACTAAAACAACAAAAAAAATCAAGACTCGGGAATTAGAATGAATATCAAAAATTAAAAGCATTTTGAAATGTCAAATGTAAACTTATACAGAAAGTGCTCCTCAATGAAGAGTGTCAATTCTTGATCCAGTCCTAGTCATCTGTCAAGATTTCTCTGAATTGTAACAATAAGCGGCGAGGCTTTTGCCTATTTCAAAAATGTAGGTTTACTACTTAAGAAAGTACAGGAAGAATTAAATTAATCATGCAGAAACACTTTCTGTAAGTTAAAGTTTATCAAATGAATGCAGAGATGAATTAATGGCAACAAAATAGACGAGCTAAGTGTTTATTTTTTCCTCTGAAAAATATGAGGAATGATTATTTGTTTCTGCTTTTCTAGTTTCAAGTATACTTGACAAATGAAAAGGTGGAATTTCTGGTAATGCTTCTAAAACAAAGCCTACAGTTTAAGTTATATCTTGTTATATCCACTTTATATCTTGTTCTTCTGTTTTCTGCGGTTATGGAGGGCTAGGAAAGCGTGGTTGCTTCCTCTCTTCGCGTGTTTGCTAAAGATTCCCTCCCTTCTCAAAGAAGGGATTTATTGAGAGGCTTTTGATTATACAGACAAAAGTAGAATTAAATATTACTGTGTGCTGTGCAAATACATCATTAATCTGTGTAACGAGATTTAGCATTTTTTAAATTTTTCTCAGAAAGATACTTGGGGAGATGCTTCATATACATCTGAAAGTTAAAGCTATGTGCATGTAAGATTTTTTGGGTTGATACTTTAAACTTTTTTCTGTCTGTGATAAAAAGAAAAAGTACTCTTTTGATTCACAAACAGGTTTTTCAAATTGGATGTCTCTCCTTTGATGTTAGTTAAGTTTTGTCATTTATATAAGATTTTGAATAACAGAGACTGTAACTTTAGAAGTTTGATTTTTAAAATATATCTTTGATTTGCTTCTTTTAACCCAGACATCAGCAAAATGAAAGAAATTTGACAAATAATTTTGACTGAATCCAAACATCAATTTTCATCCAAATTAACTTTTCCAGCAAAGTTCCCAATGGGCATATGCAAGTTCCTGCTGAATTATGCATAAATGTGGGCCCTGGGATAAATATTTAGTTGTGTTCTGTAGGTGATGAGTTGTCCTTTTGAATAGAAAGTATTTTAAACTAATTAGTTTAAAATCTGTTCAGTTCATGGCTGAAAGTGATTTTTTTGAGTCTCTGTATCTGCCTTTGCTTGATTCCACAGCATATATTGACTAGAAATTTAGTCAATTTTAGTACAGGAAACTTACTCAAATTTGTGTCAGGGATTTGAAAAAAATAGTTGGCATTAATTATACTCTTCTTACTCAGAAAGACAAGAATCAATGGCAAGGGAGGAAAAGGATGGTGTAGAGCTGTGGTCAGAGCAGGTCAAGCATTAAGTTTAGTTCTCCTTACCACAAGAATATCAGTCAGGTCAAGGCTCTTTCAAATGAAGAATGTGTTTTGAACCACAAAATGAATGATAAAAGGCAATATTAATGATTGCAGCATTAGTGGTATCTTATAAGAAAAGGGAAAGACCCTGGGAAGTGCAGTGGTGAGTATATGCAGCAGTATATGTAGTATCAATACAGTTTTCAGAAAAGTAATGTGTCTGATTTGGCAAAAGGAAACATGAAATGGAGAAGAACATTGAGATTCAAAATGTTACTTTGGTAACTTTGGTTACTTTGCGATAGAAAATGTATTATATTCTAAGTAAAGCAGAGGACTTATGTAGACCAATCTCAAAAATGTGACATAACTTGAGTTTCAGTTGTTTATCTGCCATAACTGCTCCTTGCTATAACTTAATATGTTAATACAGTTCCCTGGGTTTATATTGCATGCCTTGAGGATAATTCTAGTATCACTGAATTTATGAAGGTGACTGTGTCTGGGGTTTTTTATTAAACCAGGTAATGATTTGCATACTTGGCTTCAGTTTCATATTAAAAACTAATTATCATCTGAGAAATATGGCACTGTATTTTATAGTGTATAGATCCAAGTGGATCTGAAAAAGCAATAAAATACCTGTATACTACCTAAGGAAGTTACCGTCTTGGCCCTGAGTGTGCAAACTGCCTGCTTATGAACACTCTCCTCAGCTTTACAGAAGGAAGAAGGATGGCCTTGTCACTGAGTCACTTTGTTGGGAATCAGGTGTCACAGTTCATAGAATCATAGAATGTATTGGGTTGGAAGGCACCTTCAAAGGTCATCTAGTCCAATCCCCCTGCAGTAGCAGGGACATCTTCTAAATCAGGTTGCTCAGAGCCCCATCAAGCCTGACGTTGAGTATCTCCAGGGATGGGGCCTCCACTACCTCTCTGGGCAGCTTGTTCAATGATCTGATATTGAAGAACTTTTTGCTAATATCTAACCTAAATCTACCCTTTTCTAGTTTAAAACCATTACCCTTGTCCTTTTGCTACATGCCCTTGTGAACAGTTCTTCCCCAGCTTTCTTATAGGCCCCTTCAGGTACTGGAAGGCTGCTATAAGGTCCCCCCGGAGCCTTCTCTTCTCCAGGCTGAACAGCCCCAACTCTCTCAGCCTTTCTTCATAGGAGAGGTGCTCCAGACCTTTGATAATTTTTGTGGCCCTCCTCTGGACACACTCCAACAGGTACACGTCCTTCTTATGTTGAGGGCTCCAAAACTGGAAGCAGTATTCGAGGTGAGGTCTCACCAGAGCAGAGTAGAGGGGCAGAATCACCTCTCTCGACCTGCTGGCCAAACTTCTTTTGATGCAGCCCAGGATGCCATTGGCCTTCTGGGCTGCAGATGCACATTGGTGGCTCATGTTCCTTGGTCTGCCTCAAACTTTAACTGTTAATATTTATTATCTCCACATGTAAGAATGGTTGGTTTTGGGTTTTTTTTTGGTAGGTGTCTTCCAGGGTAAGTCTAAATTTTCTGTGAGTTGTGACAACTCATGTATTCTTTCCCTGTAGGATACACTTCATGGAGTAGTGCTTCTGCTGCAAGTGACTATTCTATTGCCCACTGTTGACTCATAGATAGCTAAATTCCTTTTTACAGGTTATTCTGTCTTCTTCGTGTGACAGCCACAAAGAGCTTCTAGAGCTAGTTTAGGTTGAATTAATGAAAAAAAAAAAAAGAAAGAAAAAAATAACTCCTATTAATAGATTTGTTCCATGGAGCATCCTGTTTGTTTTCCTGTGATGGTAGGCAGTAAATAATGCATGGTTATAATAAGCCTGAGAATGAAGGGAAAAAAAGGAGGAGAGAAAAGTCTTGTGTTAATTATAACTCTTAGAACCCTATCATTTTGTATTTCTGGGCTCTCTAAAACTGTACCTACACCGCTGTAATTTTGCATTAACTTTGTGGAGCTGTTTAGTTGCTGTATATACCATGTTAGTAACACTTTAGTTTGAGCTTTTGCAAGAGATCAGCTTGGACACATACATTAATTATAGAAAACCCACTGGTACTAGAGACTTTTAGAATGCCACTCTTGATGCAGTTTGTGTGAATTAATTTATTTAAACACTGAAATAAACACTTTACCACTATCAGTAGATTTTTTTTTTCAGGTAATCTTGTTCCATAGTAGACCCTTTTTATCCTAGCAGGTAATTCAGTTACAAACTGAAGCCTTTTTTCTGATTGACTTCTGTTTCTCACATGCTTGCTCGTTCAGCGTTTGGCTCTGATTAATGTTCTATGGCCAGTCTGTTCTAATGTTAAATGAAAAAAGCATTCCAGTAGCTGTGGCACTTGGTGATAAGTAGTTATACTAAATAGAAGATGTACTCTGCATCCCTTGGCTACAGAGTTATGATTAGATTCAGCTCAGCCTGCAGAATGGTACTGGGGAAGTTGCTGTTCTCCTGTAGTGATAGAGCAACTCGTATCAAAACAGCATGTGTTGCTGCTTATCTTGCATTGTACACTGCAGCATTCTAAATACACTGGACATACCAAATAGTATGGGGGGTTTTTTTCTTTTTTTTTTTTTTTGTAGACTTATTAAAGTGGGAAAGGGGGTAGAAGGATTCTTTCTGCCTGCCAAGCCATTGTAGTACTCGCAGCAAGCGTTAAAAGCCATAGATTTTTTTTAAAATTCATTTATTTTTGTGAAGTGTTTCTTCAAGCCTTCAGACAATTTATTTTTCAGAGTTCATATGCAGAAACCCTTTTGCTGAAACACAATAATACCACTGGTTAACCTCATGATGTGTTATGAAGCAATCACTTCCCCCACATGCACTGTTTTTCCTCTGCATTGCATACACTGGGAACTCAGAGTCTGTATTTTTAATGTTTCAAATGGATTAAAAATGTGAGGAGTACACAAGTCTAATGTTCCATAAAGCACAGGCTATAAGATTCAGGAGTTAATTATTGATTGAGAAAATGCACATATTTAAGATAGAACACAGTGTCTTGATTTGAAATAACCAAAATGAAATCAGTGTTATAGAAGTTAGAGGTGGATTGTTCCAACAGTTAGCTGTATAATGCACTTTTTTGGTAGTACACAAAAGCAACAGAAAGGGCGAGGTTGAAATTTAAAGTGATATCTAGTAAAATGCCTAGATACTGGCAAGAATTAATCTCAAGAGCACTTAGCTCACTTTTAGTTCTTGCAAATTAATTGAGTCAGCAAACAATATTTTGTTAAAGATAAACAAATAACATATAAGGGCTAGTTCTTTAGGTATAACATTAATAATTTTGCCATCCTCTTTGGCAAGGCAACAGCTAGGTAAGCTGATTGTTCTCCACTCCTGAACTAACACCTTCCCTTACTTTTGGGAACTGTGGAGTCCTGTGATGCCACAGGCCTAAGTCAAGTTCCCCGAGCTGTGGTGCTGCTACCTGGGGCTTCTTCCACTCTGCCAGACTTTGCTGTTTCTTGCTCCACTTGCTATGCTGCTTCATGCTTCTGCCCACCATCATTAACTACTTTTCTTACCTTTCAGCTGCCATGCCTCACCACTATGTCTTTTGGTAACAGTTTCTGTTGTTTCAGCTTTTAAGAAGAGCACATGAAGCACTACTCTCCAGGAAATGTTCTTCCTTTATCTACGTCTTACCCAGTATGGGATTTCTTTTCGTTGAGGGATTGGGAAACACATCACCACTATAAGTATGGATCACATTTATGTGTTAGCAACAGGTTCTTTTCATTTTTATCTCATATGAATGATAAGCAAACAATACTCTAAAGATCCAACTACAGTACAGTGTGAATGTACTCTCTTATTTTTTTTAAGAAGCACATTCTTATCTTTTCTATGATTTTTTGTTGTTGGGGTTTGTTTTTTCTCTGTTCTGGATATGAGTAGGCAGGGAAATAACAACATTTAAAGTTATGTCTTTGTCTCACTACTTCTCCCAAACTATGCTATTTTTATAAAGCTATTCCTAAAAAGATAAGCAGTTTAGTTCATATTTCTCCTGCAGACCAACGTGTTACTGTAGTAGCAGTCCTGAAAGAGCAAGGACTCATGTTTGCTCCCAATAACATTTCTATGCCACTTAATGGGGACTATGTGGTCCTTGACAAGAAATCCTGTATATGCTACTGGCATCTGAATATTAATAAAATAGGAATTTGAATACTTTCTACCGAAAAAGTGGAGTGAATTTTGTATTGTTTGTTATCTGTAGTAGTTTGATATTGAAACAGTAATAAATTAGTTTTGCTATATATTTGTAAAGTAATTGTTTATTCTTGCTTAAAAATGTATTGTCAGGATTTACTTGACAGGATTTTTATTTTTCCCAATTGTATAAGTTAGATTTGATTACAGCTGTGTCTGTAATATGAAGGAAAAGCCTTTTATATTCTCACAGACCTTGACAGAGTTATGTATTAAATAATTAAAAGTTTTGTGAATCATGGTGCAAAGGCTTTCCAAGCTGTTACCAGATAGCATAGCAAAAAAATAGTATCAGTAGGCATTTTTGATCCAGTTTACATGATGTAAAATCAATTAAATTGCTTTCCTTTGAATTAGGGTCATGAAGTTTTATAATTGGTGGAGTACTCTGAGAAGTTTGGGAAAAGTAGAAAAATAAATGATAAACACATTTCAGTTTCTGCTACAAGTTTTTTTGACTTTGAGGAAAAATATAATTCCAGCAACTTATTCCCAGTCCTCCTCCTGTTTCTCATATCATAGAAATTTAGGATTGGGATCAACCTCACTATATGACCAGACTGGTATCAATAATCTCTCTGAGGCATGGTATCATTCTTTTCTTGACTACATATGTCTTCCATGCTTCCCTCGATTGCCTATCCCATTCTTTCACTACTTTTATATTTAGAAAACGGTTCTTCTTTTCATTTTCTATCTGAAAAATCATAGCATTCATATATACATATACACACACTTTTTTTTACTACTTGGATAGTCCTGTTTGATATGAAGACAATTACTTTCATTTGAGGCATGTGCAGATTTCATTTTCTATTCTGTAACAAGTTAGCAAAGAACATTGCTTCATGCATTTCTTGACCTAAAATCTTCACAATTTTTAGTGGAAATGAATATAAACTTGCAAAACCACAAAAGGCATTTGTTCAAAGCAAGCAGTTCCTTCCCTAGTATTAAAGGAGAAAGTGATCTGATAAAATAACTTCCTTCCCCCACTTTTAGTCAAAGACTAGTCTGTACTAGCCCCTGACTTGACTGGAACTAATTTTAGATAAAAAAATGTTCACCCACATGTCTTCTAAAGGTTTCAAAATACAAAAGACACATTTACTCTCAAAAAAACCCCAAAAACCCAAACTATTTTGTGCATTTATCAAATCACCCCTCTGTTCAGAATAATTTAACCAGTATTTTAGCAGACATGCTGCACTGCACCATCCTGTTTGTGAGGATAAGGAAAAATAAGAAAGAATATAATTTTGCTTGTACTCAAATGGAAATTCACTTTCTAAAAAAGCAGAATGTGGTAGCAGTCTGAATTGATAATCAGTTATACTTATTAATCAAAATAATATGGAGCCCATCTCCACAGTGCAAAATGGCAAACATGTATACAGCTGTGCATTAAGGCAATTCAGAAATGATGTAAAAGATACTACAGATTGCTTTAAGATACTACAGATTGCTTTAAGCACAGTTTTTGCCCTCTGTCCTGGCCTGCTGCACTCTGACTCCCATCAGGGAGTGTAAAAGGTTATTGTGTAGAAGTTTATGTGGCAAGAAGGTGGAAAATGATGTTTGACTCAATGCTTTTATTCACCTGATGATCTTTATTTCCCCTTTTACTTCTTACACTTTTTTTTTTTTAGCTGATGTGTGAATGCATTAATTTTGAATTTGTGTTCCTCTGTCTACCCTTGCTAAGAAATACAGTCATTCTGCGCCCGTGGGACTTCGGTGCTCTATTGAAATACTGCTCTAGATGTCCATTCTCCCCATGAGAACTTTCATGAGAGAGGGTGACCTCTGAGTTTGTGTGTGATGTGCACAGACAACGTTGTTCTAGATTCTGGATGGAATATTTAGGAGTAGTAGACAAAATTCCTAATTACTTTTTAAAAAAACAGAATGATCTCATGAGATGCACTGGAGGTAAGGCAACTTACTTGTTGGTTCATATATTACAATGAATTCCTTTTATTTAATAAAGCATTTAGCACATGGAGAAGTCTTATTCCCTATTACAAATCTTGTTGGATTAAAAGGTGCTTGAATTAAAGGGTATACTTAAATATTTTTCAAATTATAGTCTTGACTTGGTGTGACTGTGAAGTCTTGCTTGAGTAAACTAGTAGCAGTGAGTATAAACAGTAAATAATCCAGATTTGTACACAATTCTTCCCCACAGACACCGAGTGGCTTACAGTCTTTATCCACTTAGTTTCCTGTGTTAAGGTGTCAAGCAGTTGCTTAACTTCCTTTAAATTATATAGCAATGCCAATCTTTTATACCATGTCTATTGAATTATAAATAATGATCATCTGAATTATAAAAAGAGACCCCCAAAACAAAACCCAAAAGACCCTGAAACCAGAACCTGTTGCAATGCATTTTGTTGTTTATATTTTTAAGCAAAGTCCCCTATCCACTGCATGTGGAAGTAGTGCAGAACTCCTCTTCTGTTGCATATTCAAATTGATTTACAGCTGATACATTTTACCAACAATATTCCTGTTTTCTTTGTTGTTATAATACCAACTATAGCCCAACTGTACCAGTGTGGCTGATCCAGAGCCATTTTCTGCTATTACACTTTTGTACTGAGTATACGGAATATTTTTTTTTTTTTTTGTCTCACCCTAATCCTCTTCCCTTTGTGTCATCTGCTGAACAAGAGGGTTTATTCTCCTTCTGCTGTATCTGTATGCAATATAAGCAGAAGATATTTTAACTTGAGGTGTCCTTGAACTATCACAAGTTGTCAAGCATAAAACTTAAAACCTTTAGGGCTAGGTAGAGTGTATTGTTTCCTAGGAGACAGGAATATCCTTGAGTGAGGCTAAAAAAGTCTTATAGAGCATCTTAAAGTTGCCAAACCACTGCTTTATCTGAATGACTGTAATATCTTACTTTACCTTTCTTTTTAAATCTGAATTTATGATGGTATACTAAAACCCTTACAATAAAATAATGCTAAGCAATGTAAAGATGTCAACTCCAAAACCATCATAGTTTTTTAAGAAAAAAATCTAGCCTATTTTCAAAATGTTGCTTACATTGAGTATTGAGTTAAAAATCAGTGTAATAACTCTGTAATCACAAAGGTTAGAAATCACTGTATGAATTAAACACAATAGCACATTCTGATGGGATTTTTGGGCCCAGGTTGAATATATGGGTTGTTCCCATGCTTTTGTGTTCTTCCTCTCCTGTCCCCATTCCTCAAAAAATCAAAATCTAAGTAACTCAACTAAAATTTCTGATTGTCCTTAGTTTCTGGGGTTATTAACACTGCAATTATAAACCAGCCTAAGAGAGGGTTCGTATCAAGTCTTAATGCTGGGTTGGTTTTATTCGTGACATTTTGATCAGCCCCACTTTAAACCTAAATGGCCAAAAATTCACTGTTGGAATGCGTCACTCACTCTGTCTCTTATGATAAGAGCCCTGGTGCACTTTCTGAATTGCTATTTTGCCTTCAGGTAGAACAAACAGTACAGGAGGGCTTATATCTGTCTGACAAGGGGTTTAAATTAGCCTTCTCTAGCCAGTAATAAGACATTAAACTCTTTCATGCTCTTTTCACCAGAATTTTACTGTTCTTGCATTATGAAATTTCCCCTGTCATGCTGGCATTTTAGGTAAACTTCTGGATTATCCAGCTTCAAACTAGTGTGCAGTGATGGCAATTTCTGAAAGTCATCTAGGAAAGCAAATCAGTGATAGAAGAGAATTTTAATGTACTTATGATAATTTGTAATGCTGAGACCCATACATGGAAATTTTATGTACAAAGGAAACCATTCAGGCCTACTGATTGTCCAAAAGTTGTACTTATTTTTAAAAAAAAATACTTTCTAAGCTCTTTATTTCTCTCCTTAGGAAGGAGAGAAATGGTCTATTTTTATCTGAGCTCTTTCAGATAAATTAGCTTTCAGCTGGATCTGGTAGATGACCACCTGATCCCTAGCTAATCAGGAGGAGCTGCAGGGTGAGAGAACAAGAAAACAAGAACACTAGGAGAAATATCCACTGGATTGATAAAAGCTGACATACCTCTGTTTATGCTCTAGGTGTGTATTTTAATACAGTGTTAGGAAGGACTCATGCTTCACAACTGCTAGTGCACCTCATGGTCCAATTTACTGTCAAAGTGCAAAAGCAATTTATGTGTTGCTATTGGTGAAACACTAGTGCAGCATGATACCAGAAAATTCAGCTTGTTCCCAAGTTGCTCTAGATAACCATGATATCTATTATTTTGGCTTATGCACAGTAATAGTACTCCATATTCAGTGAAGAAGAGTGGAAGACTTCACTTTAAAAGTACTTGTCTTAAGTTTCACTAGCAGGAGACAATATGAAGAAACTAGTACATTATCTCCTGAACACCCAAACGGACTTCTTCAAGAAAAGCAAAGCAAGGAATCAGTCTTTCTTAATAATGGGTGAATATCTGGAATAGACTGTAAATTATATTGTAAAAACATCAATTAGCAATGGTATGTCTCATTAGATAGGTTGTTTATTCTGGAATTTCCATTATGTTAGTAGCTACCTGGATAAATCTCTTATTAACAGCAAATAAAAGTAGTGACTTTGGGTCTGCTTAGAACATGTGCTAAAAGAGAGGGACTAAAATTTCTGTCTTGAAGGTTCAATTACATTAGTTTATTGTTACATTTGATACAATGTTACTATTAAATTTTTAGTAGTACTCTAATTCATCAGCTGCTTTTTAATGTTATAGTTCCTCCTCATTTTTAGTATGAAATTGTAAAGATTCAAATAGAATCTTAGTCTACAATACAAAACATAATTTTGTATTATGTTAGCGTGTTATGTGCATTTGGGGATGTTTGAAAATAAAAATGACAAGTTAACCTGTTAGTAATGAACTAGCATAAACATAGTTCATTTCATAATACAAACTAGCTTTTTTTGCTTGTAAGCAACATTAATTATTTTAATTAAGGATTTAAATTAAATTGTAATTATATGGACAAAGTTTGGAATAAAAAATATTATTTTATCTGCAAAAAAATAGAAAATTGAGTAACTACAACATCTTTAATTGTATATTCTATGTTTTTAACATTCTGTGCATGTGCAACCTGAGAGCTTTGAGGAAGGCTCATGGGCTTTAAGGATACCAATGGGTGTTTGTCTCAGCTTGCAGTTGCTTTTCTCTTTATCCCATCCTGCAGTTGCTCCTGATTAGCTGAGAATCAGGTGGCCTTGGTCACTTATCAGATCCAGCTGGGAAGTTGATTCATTTCTATAAAAGAGCTCAGGTAAAAGGACCTATTTTTTTATGGCTTGGAGGGAGAGGGACAGAGAGGTTATAAGCTGATCAACATGAAGGGCTTAGAAAGTCTGAAGAGTTTATTCTCTGCAAGAAGGAGAAGGATAAAAATAGTTGAGAAGAAATGAAGGCTTTTATGTTCTGGTTTTCTTTGAAGTGGTTTTGTTTGTTCTCTTCTCTCTGACTAGAAGAGATAGAGGTATAGTTGCCTGAGGTAGGCACTAAGCAAGACAAGTGACTGATGATGAGAACTAACCTGGGAATAAAAAGCTGGAATAGAAGGTCTGTGCTTTGCTGGGGAACAAGCAAGCTATTTCTTTAGGGAACTAAAGTGTCCAGTTTCTGAAGCCAAATAAGCAGTGCTGAGACATTAGAAGCACTGAGTACATCTGGCTGGTCCCTTGGAGTGCAAGGGTGTTCAAGAAGGGCAGAGCAAAACATTTGGCTTCCTTATCATTTGTTCTGGAGGGTTGGACACCCTCAAAGTGAAGGCTAAAGTTGTTTTTTGAGAAGGTGAGTGCAGGGAAGGGGTGCTCTGCCTGCTAAAATGCAGAGTAACTGGAGTAATCAGGTTCCTCATATCAATCAAAAGGAGTATTGCTGGAACTCATCCATTTGTTCATAATTTTGCTATGAAAGCTTGAGTCTGATGCAAAAAGGTCTTATTTGACTTAATTTACAATTTAAATTTTTATGTATAAATTACTTTAAGCTGATTGTGTCTCTTGAAAGAAGGAAAGGTAGATTAATTGGGTGAATTCCGAGAGACTTCCGAGTCCTGTTCTTTGTACCTGCTTCATATTTTTATATTGAGAGTAACAGGAGTGTCACTAAAGATGTTGCAATAAATTCCTTGGTGATGTTCCTGATCCAGTGTAATTGAAGCTCAGTCTAACTTACTTTTGGCTTTGAAGTCCATTCTGTGCAGTCAGTTTCAGGCAAATAATTGTTGTTTTGTTGCAGGGAAAGGTGAACATGGAAAGCCCTACCCTCTTACAGAGGAAGACCATGATGATTCTGCTTATAGGGAAAATGGCTTCAACATATTTGTTAGCAACAATATAGCACTGGAGCGATCCCTGCCAGACATCCGACATCCTAAGTACGTAAATTGTTTTCTGGACTGTGTGTTTTTAAGTGTTTATCTTTGTATGTCTCTAAATTACCTGTTTTCCTGGAGGGTCAAACATGAACCCTCAGACAAGAAAAAGTAACCATTTAATTAAATAGGAAATGGAAAATTTATCACCATTGTTAAATCATTTGCTCTATCTGTCTTTCAGACTGAACTCTTATCTTGTTAGTAACACATTCAGGCTATAGAAGGGTTCTTTTAATTACAGAATGATTTTCATGGCATTTCTGGGTACTTATTTGTTAGGCATTGATAAATAGCATTCCACGTTGATTTTGAGTTTCTCATTTGATCTTTGGGCTGGGAGGCAGGGTGATGAGTTGCATAAAATTTTTGACTAAGTGTTTGGACCAGTGTTTCCAAATGTTTCTTTTGATTTTGTTACATAAAAAGTGAAAGCCATTCAATAGCTACAGCTTACCTGGTTCTAATGCTACAGCTGATTTATGCTGTGTAGAATTCCGTAAAAACAGAATGAGCAATGATGTAATGCACATGCCTCATTTGGAGCAGGGGGCGGGGGAGGTTGAATGGTGGCATTGTTCCTTAAAGGAGTAATATCCCACAGATAAATAAGATAAAGATTATTTTGGGAAATAACCACTGAGCTGAAACTGATCACAGAATGCTCGCAAACATAAGTTTCTTTTCACGTTCTATAATTTTTGGCTCCCTTCTATGAAGAGCAAAGTTTTCCATCTGTAACAGGAAAGGGCATATATGCCTTTCTCAGCTTCAGGCTCTAGTCCTCTAGAGTCATTCTGAGCTCTAAAGGGAGGGATGATTTGGTTTGTCTCTTTACATGGTGTTTTTCTGTCTTTTAATTGGGTGTTATGCAATAAGTATATGGAGGAAAGGTACAGGAGTGTGACAAAACTAATTGTCTCCAAGGCTCGGTTTATATTTTCCTTCAGACACAATTCCCTTTATTATACAGTGTGTGAGGTTAAAGCATGTACTCACTTGTTAACCTGTACAATTTTGCTGTGCGAATTAGTTTAAAATTCTTCAGAGAACTGTAAAGAACTTGAGAGCTTGACAGAAGTTCTTGGCAGAGGGGGAGAGAAGTATCATGGTAACTAACACTTCTTGTTTTGTCAAATGTGGAACTATCCTTTTCAAAGAACGAATAGTATATAAATACTTGAATAGTAAGATTTTTAAAAAATAATTTATAGTGGAGGAATTAAAAAAAAAATCTTTTGTTGGAAGTGTTTCTTATTTAATTGCATTGTTTTGAGAAAACACTGTTTATCTGTTAATTTGTACATATTAGTATTGTTTGCATAGAAATAAGTAAAAAGAAATAACTTTTTTAATCAGATGTATGTTTTATATACTGTGTTTGCCTTGTGCTTTGACAAGTTACTTGAAATTATTTATAGAAAGAGTGTTTCCAAGAGGTTTGAGTTCTAACATACAGCTATGTTAAAATACATTGTTGGCATAATAAACGTGCTTATCAAGCATCCTTCTCTATTAGCAAAATCACAGAGGACAATTACTAAATACAAGAGGAAGCGACATGTTTATCCTCCATTCGTGTTTTGTAAGTTGGTCTTTTGGCAATTCGTTTCCTGCCTGCTACTGTCTGCACAGTCAATGACATTTCCATGCATGTCCCCAAAAGCAGTGTCAGCAATGCGTTTTCAGAAGTGACATATTAGGAACAAGTCAGTGCTACACCAGCCTTTCTCCGCCCCTCTTCCCCCTGCAGTAATCATTTAGTGACTTTCACCTAAGTATTTCATTTGGGAAACTTGAATCCTTATGTATCTGCATAGCTTTCATGTTCCAATTCAGCTAGGTTCCTATGGCATTCACTGAAGTCTTGTACAGTTGATGTTTTGGTAGCGTCCTGAGTGAACTGACTTGCATCATATCCTTCTAAACTTCCTTATGTTAAACACTTGTAACAAAAGTAATGCATTATTTAATTGACTGTATCTTCTTAATGTGAAGATAAAAAATGTTCTTGCTCTAAAGTTGTGTACTAAGTAGTACACTGATTAAAGTGGCAAAGCTGGGTTCCATATTTCTGATGGTTAAACCTTGAAGCGAGTGTATGTTTTGAACTTCCAGGACAAACAGAAGTCTGACAATGCTTTTGGACCTACTGCAGAAACAAACCTATCTCTCAGCTGCTGTGTGTGAAATATGACACAGGCCAGTCTCAAACTGCACTTCAGTTTTTGAAATATGTCCTCTGTCCATAAGCGTGTGTGAAATGTAAAGTAATTCATGCCTCATAAGGTTGCTTTCAAAGAAACTTACTGAAAACTATGTAACTTCTATGTCAGAAATTGTATTCTTTTTGAGATAAAATTAAAGAAGGTCATTCAAGTGAGGTATAGCAGTCAAGATCTATTGTGGTCAGCTTCTGTGTATTATAGAGGGCTTTTGCTTTGTGGAGCTTCTAACTGCCCTTCAGCTTTTAACGATCTTTTTGTATGTTTGTGGGGGATAATATTATTAAAGACTTCGAGTTTTTGATCTTTTCTCTCTATTTACTATATTACATTTGCACACGGGCTTCTCTGTGCTGAAGACTAATTTCCTAAAAACATTGTCTTGGATTTGCTTCAAAAAAACCAAATACAATGGTTTAATTGCCATCAGTAGAGAAAATTCACAAAGTAAACCTTGAAATACAACAAAAACTTGAGTGGTGAATGCTGTAATTTGGATTAAAAGTTATTTAAATTCAAAGAGCAGCTACAGTAGTTTCTACATGTCCAAGGTCTTAGGCTAAAGAAATTTCAAGTCCCACTTCTAAATGTTTGGTTTTCTGGGAACTATGCGAAGACAGCAGACAACCAAACCTTGCTCATTTTAATCCAAATGACCTTTCTCCTTGGTGTCTTTTGAATTTGGGCTCAGGATTTGCAAGATACATCTTCTGGACAGGGGATGGGTGGAACTAAACAAATGCTTAGATGACTGAGCTCTGAGAAATTCAGGTTTTCAGGGGATTTTGAATAATAATATTATTTAAGTGTGATGTATTTAAAGCACTTCAAAAAGATATATTCCAAGTGATGCTTTTTTCTTTTTTAAGACACTGAAATGTGTGTGCTGTAAAAATCCCTAGAGAAATGAAATAGTTAACTTCTATTTTAAGGCTGACAATAGCTTTCCTCTGTCTTTAATATGTTTTTATTACATCCCTCTAAGATATCACATATTTTTTTCTGTCTCTCATAGCTACATTCAAATAATATTTTTTCCATGTCTGAGTAGTCTTTGATGTCTTGTTTCTGTCCCACTCTCATGCAAAAGTCTTCTCGCAGTGAATGCTCATGCCAAGTTACGTTAGGTAATTCTCTGTTCTTTGCCCACAATCCCTGAGTTTTAAGTTCTAAGAAAAAAAAACAAAACAAAACCCACAAAACCTTTTTTCTTTTTTCTTAAATTCCAAATAAAAATCTGAAAAAGGATTATTATCTCAGTTCATTGGGTTTTGGGACTGATTTAGTGAAAATAAGAGTTCTGGCCACCTCAAGTGGAAGGCAACATTATGAGTTCTGGGTAGTATTGAGAGTTGACAATGGAATTACTATTTAAGAGTTAGAAGTTCTGCATCAATATGAAAAATATTTCAAATCCTGCACGAATAGTGGTTTTATTTTTTCTTTTCACCTGCCCCATGTTATTTTCTGTAGACTGGAATACAACAAATCTGCTAAAGCTAGGAAAAATGCTGGCGGTATTGTTTTCTACTGGAGTGGGACAAATGCTACATATTCTAATTGTTTAATATAGCAGTTACCATTAATTCTTATCTTCTCAACATTATTAAATATTCTGCTATTCATACCAGTTTTGTTCAAACAAACAAAACAATCTGACTCACATTTTGAATAGCTTTCAAAATGTGATTTTTATGAGGCTTGGGGGAATGATTGCAATCATCTAGTCTGAACAGTGAATATAAATTTTGTGATGATATATCCTGTTTCAAACTCTTAAGTCCTTTAAAACTAGAGCATCCAATTCTTTAGCTTTTTATTCTTGAATCAAGGAATTCAAGTTAATTCCTGATAGAGTTGCAAGCATTATTATTTAAAATCTTTGGGGTTTGTATGTTTGTATAGCTTGATATCAATATCAGGTCTCCTTTTATCTGCAATTTGTAGTTTAATTGTTGATAACTTGTGTAGTCGTGGGTCAGATTCATAAATCCTTATTAGCTTGCCTGGATTTCAGAAGAAATCCCATCCTTTTTAGGTTTCTTTGGGCATAAATAGGTTCTTTTTGTACTGAAATTCTTAATGTTCGTATTCTACATTAAGGATGGCCAATCTGATTTTTGTGATGACTGCTTTTTAGTCCATGTGGGCTGGAGTCAGTGTTTCCAAGCACTGACTGCTGATCTTGCTGTTGTTATGCTCAGTTTTCTTACACATTAAAATTTTCACAGACCTCAGAAGAAATATATTTGCATATTCAAGGAAACATGGGTGTTTAGCTAAAGGCTGTGAGATCTTCTGTCCCCTGAACACTAATGTGATTTTCTTTCTTTTTAATAATAATAAAAAAATCATTCTACCTGTTCTGCATAACTGAAACTCTCTAACTCTTTGTCCTTATCAGTAGCAGACACTTAGAGAGCGCCTGAATGTTTCTATCTCAAAATATTTGAATGCAATGTAATTGCTGTCCCTTGTTTTTCAAAGAGGCTAAAATGAATATGCCATGGTATTTCTTAGGGGGATTTGTTTGATTTTTTTGTTCGGCTGTATTTTTTTGTGTCTTTGGAATAGTTGCAGAGTTACTATTTATCTTTAATTATGTTTGAGTAAACTTTTCAGAAATACTAGAATTACTAGACTCACATGGGAAAGTGATATATTATATAAATAGTACAGTTGTACAGTCATGCAGTAGTTCTTATCTGAATCCTCTAAATTTTTTCAGTTATTGCCTTGAATATATATAATTACTTTCTTTTTATAAATACAGTGCATTTGCCATAGTTTAAGCTATGTGTATTGTCCTTAAAAGTAAAATTTTAAAATCCATCTTTAGTCTGGTACTCCAAGATAGATTCCAATGAACTCTCTCAACATTCTATGATTTTAAGGATGAGCTTAGGTTGTCCTGCTTCAATACACTAAAAGAAAAAGTATTTAACTTAATTTTGCTGAACTTCACAATATTTAATAAGACTTATGGAAGCAATTAGTTTGAATTGATCTTCTATTGGATTTTTGATTGTATGTTGGAAGAAACTAAGAGAGTAGAAGGTTTCTTTCTAGATCTCATTCATTTTGCGAAATTGTAAGAAGTCTTCATGCACACATACATATTGCATTGCTTCATACTTCTATTTGCTGGTATTGCCTTAACCTGATCTGGCCACAGAGCAACTGGTTAAACTGAAATTGTACTTTTAGTGGGGTAGTGAAAAACCTGGAGGTTCTTTTGACTGCTTTTTAAAGAGTTTTGTGTAGTTACTGAATATTAATGTAGTGAAGGTGGAAAGTCACACAGTTAAAACATTAGAGGCAATGTCCCAATTTCCAAGCTTCACCAGATTGTTCTCTGCAATTGCTTCAGGGCAGCTCCTCAAAACAAGATCAGGAATATTTTATACTCAGGAAAACTTGTGGCTTTCTGTCTCTGTCATGGCTGCTGTCAGTTCCTCTGCAAGATATGTATTGATAGTTACAAATAACATGGAATAATTCCCAAGTGCTTTCTGGGTGCTTTGTGTGTCTTTTTTTTTTTTAATTGCAAAAACAGCTAAAATGCTACTGCAGATTGATGATTGGCTGCTGTGTTTAGTAGGGCAGTGAGGAGAGTCCAAGCCTGATGGGTCTGTTTCTCTTTACTGAAAATAATTTGATAAAAGAAATAAGCTGTTTCTACAAGGGGAGGAAAGTGGTTGTTGTGTGTTTAGATGCCTTGCATGTTACCTAGAATCCAGTAAAGCCTCTCATGCTGCCAAGAGAATAGCAAGCTGGAATAGATAGAACTGAAATAAAAACTTAATAGGGACAAGAATACTGAAGGATGTTTACCCTCCAGACAGTTCTGTGCATCGGGGATCGCTAGCTCTATTAGCATTCAGCAATGGTTAAAGCCAGAACTTTTACCTCTCACATAACACAATACTAAAATGGGAAAGTACAAGTAACTTCACTAAGATCTGTGAGAAATGTGGAATGTTCAGGGCATCTGTACCTTTGCAATTCATAGGTGAAAGTGATGACGTTATTACGCTGTTAATTGAATAGTTTCAGTAAACCTTTCTTTTCTCTTATGTATCCAAACTTCCTTTCCAAGCATTTTTTTATACAATTAGTCATGCATCTCATGAGAATTTGCATAAGATTGGATACTTCTAAGCAACTGGAATTTCAGCTCTAATATTAACCAAACGTGGCAAGTTCCAGCAGTACATTCTCCCTGGCAATAGAATTAGCTGTTACAGCTCATGTAATAAGGACAGCAAATGTGCAGCAAGGCTGGAATGGAAAAGCAACTTTCTATTTTGTCTAGTTTGATTGTGAATAACTTTATCAAGCTGTGATTTTCCAAAGGCTGCGCTGGCCACAAGCTGTGGTAGCAGGCATGAGAACTTACTGATTGTGCTGGCATCTGTTGTGTGTGAGGCCTGATGGCAGCACTTCTAGGGAATTTGCTCCCATGTCTACCAGCTGTGATTTTGATGTTATAGACACTGGTCAGACCTAGCAATATTTTGCCCATTATTTTACCTCATATGTTGATAGAGGGGTGTGATCCTGGTCACATATTGCTGTGAAAGCGAGTGGAGGAGAGATATTGGTAAAAAACAGATGGAATATCTAAAAATACTTAAGCAAACTGGACATAATAAGTCCATGGGGCCCCGATGAGGTGTATCTGTGAATGCTGAAGGAACAATGTCATTTTGAGGCCACTCTCAACTATCTTTCAATGATCATGGCAATTGGGGCAGATGCCTGAGGACTGGCACAAAACTGGAAGGAGTGACTGATATGCCAGAGGGTTCCTACAAGCCTATGGGAAAATTTTGTAATGGAAGGGCAAGTGGTAAAAGGATAATTAGGATTCCTGAAACAGAAGTTAAAGGGTAGTTGAACATAATGGGTTGTTTTTTTCCTGAAGTAGCATGCTTAAAATGTCCTTTGAGATGACAAAACCTGATATTCTAATCCTGTTTATTCTTCTTTAGCCAGGAAAATTATCCTAGATTCAAAAATAGCAGCTTTTAATTGATCATGTTAAGGTCTGCATGACTTTTGAGAGACACTCATGTGTTTGGTGTGAATGAATGGATTTTGAGTATATTGATATTTCTGTAATCTTCTTTCTCTCTCAAAAAGAAGCAGGCAGTTTGGGTGTATGTATATGTGTATATATTATATAAATTGGGCTGCTTGCTGATACTTGGAAATTCATAGGTAATAAAGTGCAAGGTTTAAGCTGAAATATAGTTATAGTACTAAGGCTCTTGTTGATGTAAGCTTGCTTGTGAGGAATTTTGAGATGCTGTAAAACAACTAATGCACTCATTGGTTTTTTGTTCCCAAACCTAAACTTAATACATATGGGTGACTAGATCAGTTTCTTAAAGCATGTTGGTGATTTTGGAAAAAAAAAAAAATTCTTTCCATGAGTGATAATGGTTTTATACCTCATTATCTTGTCAGACAGAGTTTTGCAAACATAAACATGCTTTGTGCAATAAGGCTTATCTGCCTCTTATGTTTTTCCCCTGGCTAGAGATACCTTTTGGTTTGAAGTGTGGCAAACTCATTGACTTTAATTTCTTTGAAGACATGCAGTGCTGCTGGAGATGAATCAAAATCACGCAATTTGACACAAAGTAACAAACACCTAATTCAGCTCTATGGGCTCTGATGAAGTCCATACTGAGGGAAACCTACATAAAGGACACAGAGCTTTGCCTATTTAGTTTCCAAGACGTGTTGTTTGTTAGTGCATTTAGTAGCAATAATGCAAACTAGTTCTACTGTACAATTTAATCTCTCTCTTCTCCCTCCTCCTCCCCCCGTGAAAATAACAATAATGTTTTGGAGAAGGTTTATTTGCTCTAGCAGGGAAAAGTGTTGTGACATTGATTGAGGCCCATACCCAGTAATGCCTGCTTGCTTCCCAGCTGTGTGCCACTGTGAAAATAAAGACTACTTTCCCCTCCATCAGCTCATGACCAAGCTAATTTTACAGCCTTGTCAAATGGCAGCAGAAATTACTAGTTATCACTACTTTATCAGGCTCAGTTGACAAGGCTAGATTGGAACAGAAACACAATGTGACTGAAGCTTGTTGCTGTAAATTGAATACTTTGACATGCCAAGACAATTACTATGTAAATCTTCACTGGAAAATGTTTTGTCCTGGTAGCTTTGTAGAGGGCTTGTCAGTAGCTGGGAGCCCAGTGGGTGCTGTAGTTCCTTTAATAAAGGGAAAGAAAAGGTCAGATCTGAAAAAGCAGCTCAGCTAAAGAGAGCGTGTGCTAACAAAGCCAATGGGGAAGAAAAAAGGCTGAAAATCTTTCTGCTTTGCGCTAACTTTCTCTGGCACTTCCTGTAAGAGGGGAAAATTGGAGGTGGGCTACTTTTATGATCCAATAACTTCCATAGTAGATTGCTACCTTGCTTCCTAAATGCAACAAAGGGTTGTCTGCAAGGCATTTAACTTCTCCTATGCTATTATCTATCAGAAAGGACAGTTTACAAAGTGGTTTATGTGTCTAGAAGGCACAGAGCCTGGTAACTGGCCAAGGCATTGCTATTGGCATCCCCTAATGTGCATAAAATATTGTTGTTGTTATATCCTCAGGGTCAAACAAATTGCTGCTTTTATGAATCAGCTTTTGCTGTAAAGTGGCTGAAATGGTGCCAGCCCTGCTGTCTTTTATCATCATTTTAGGAGCCCATTTTCTTTCATTTGCTCTTCTACAGAGGTAGTAGATTTCCGCATGTTTCTGTTAACAGAGAAGCTATGAGAATTTTGCGGTTCTGCATCATTTCTTAAGCTAGCATGGTGTTTTAGGACTCTTTTAATTCTTTATTTCTGCCTGGTAGAAATACCAACAAAATGAAATCATAGTAGTCTCAGGACTCTCAGTAGTGAATAAAAAAGTAGTGTAATGGTAAGTCATTTTTGCTACCTCTCTTTTAATGAGTGATCCTCTTCTCAAGTTGTATTTTATTAGGTCCTGCTGCAAATATCTTCCAGGTGTTTCTGTGACAGTTTTTTCTGTCTTCCTCAGGCAGATTAGTATTTCAGGAATACAGGAATTTCTTACTATTCTTTTAATCTTCTAAAAGTCTCCCTGCAACTTTGAAACTGAGTCTAAAAGTGTTTTATTCGGAAACTTGTTTTTGACTCTTGTTTGAACCCAGCAGAAGAATTCTGTATCTCAAAAGAATAACTAAATCAGTATTAAGTGTTTTAAAGTAAGTCAAAGGGTGTGACAGTGTATCATTTTTATTAATAAGTTTTGAATTCTGTAGCCAAATGTCCAGCTATGATAACAAACTGTAGAAACAACATGCCAAATACAAAGCTGGTAGAAAATTCCACTTTGTCAGTTATGTATATTTTAATATTTTTCACTATAGAAATTATTTACAATATATTCTACCTTACATTTTTATAAAGAACTTTGATTGCAGAGTAGCTGTTTTCTGGTGACTCTGTGGTAAATGGGTATGTTAAACCCATCTTAATATCTTATTAAATCCATTAAACAATATTGTGCTGCTTTCAGAGTTCAGTTTTTCAAAACAGCAATAAATTACATACTTGAGTCGTACATATGAATAGTGCTTTGTAGTCTCATAGCATACTCGAGGTTGGAAGGGACCTTAAAGATCATCTAGTTCCAATTCCCCTGCCATGAGCAGGGACACCTTCCACTGGATCAGGGTGTTCAAAGCCACATCCAGCCTGGCCTTAAACACTTCCAGAGATGAGGCATCCATAACTTTGTATCGAACAATGGAAGGAGGAGAGGAAGGAGGTTCTTTGGAAAGAGCTAGTGTAGAGGTACTTACTGCTTTGAAAATTAATTTGGAAACAGCTTATGCCCTGGTAGAGAGGTCCCCTGTTTTTAAAAATCTTATCTGACAGTCTCTACAGGACAAATTAATGATGTAGTATTATTCCTTGATAAGAAATATTAGATACTAAATTCTGAAATATCATGACAAGAAAGCTTATCATGGAAAAAAAGACAAGGTGAATCAAGGATAGCAATACTTGAAAGTGTAATCAAGGTTCATAACTTGAAAATGACATTGTATCTGATTCATCAGCAAATTCATAATTCACAGCTAATTTTTTCATATATACATATACTAGTGTGTCTATAAAATATTTTTCTAGCAAAGTCAAAATTGTTAATGTTCTTTTGTAATTCTGAGGATTTGTGTGAGGGAAATGCATAATGCCCCTTGCATGTTCTCCTCTTCTAAAATCCTTTTGTTCTGAAGACTAATGTAATAACTTCAGTAAGAAAATACAGGTTTGAGCTGCTTACCTAGCAGGATGACAGTTGGTTATCATGGTTATTTTCTTCCTAGGTATTTCTAACAGATATTTGTATCTTGTTTTCAGATTTAACACAGAAATTACTCTGTGAATTGAGTTTATTAAATAATAAGTTTACATAAATCTCTTAACATTTATGCTAAGAAATTGTTATTCTCGTGACTTTAGCTACTGAACCTGTTATTCAGCAGTGTTCAACAAATAAGTGTTGGTGTGCTGCACTTAAAAATGTGATGTTTAAAGGCAAGAAAAGACACACCTTCAGGAAAGCATCTGTAATACCTCAAGGTCAATCTGTAATATTCTATTAAGGTTAAGCAGAAAATACATATGCTGAGTAGAATGCTTTTCTAGTTTCAATCGTCTGTTTTTTCTGCCCCTTGAACTGTATTCCTGCCAAGTGTATATGTGTATATGTATGGTTGTTTCTTCAGCCCCTTACCATCTCCCAACTTGCTGATTCAGGCATTTGAATGCTGCACTTTTGAAATAAAGAACCTTGCTTTCCAAAGTCTTAAAATAATCTCTTTTGATGGCAGCCATTTACTCATTTTGAAAAGTACAACCAAAAGTCTAGTTATTATTTGACTGAACTTTGTCTAAAAAGTTCTGCTTTTCTAAGTGTCTAGGGCAAGTGCATGGCTTAAAAATACAAAAATTTGAACTACACACTTACTTTAAATAAATAAAAAGTCCACCTAGAAAACACAATGGACTTCTCAGTTTGCCTTTATAATGGTACCAGAAGGCAGTAGGATTATACTGCAGAAGCAAATTATTTTGGTTTACTAGCTAACTTGCTGTATGGAGTAGTGGTAAACAGGGTTTCTCCATCGTTCTGTGTGATCTTTTCTGACTGTGTGCAAGCAGTTGCTCTGTTTGTGTTTAGGGATGTAAGAATGATCCTTAGGAGTAACCTGTGTATTAGTTATATCTCCAGACTTATTAGGACAAAGGAGAATAGGCATATTAGTACATTTTTCTGAGCAAAGTGAATGAATGCTACCTCGAACATTAAACATAAAAAATTCTACTGAGCTATTTTATTATATCTGAGGAAACACAAGTATGGAGGTAAGGATGAAAGTGAAGAAAAATATAATGAAATAATGAAAAACTAGTAAAAAAAATATGCTCTTTGCATCTTTAAATATTTATCCTCTTATCAGTGTGGGCATGGTTTTGAGTACACAGAGATAGCCAGGACTGATTACTGAGAACAGTTTAATGGAAATCATTGTGATCAAAGCTGAAGAGAAAAATCAGTTTGGTGTGCTAATTTCAGGTAGACTGATTCAGTTTTCTGACCTCAATCCAACAGACAAAAATGTCAAATTTGGAGGTTTTCTTCCGAGACTTTGCATATGTTTATACTAACATTCATTTAATTCAAAGGAGCCATTTTACAACAAATATACAATATGCCTGAGTCAAATGACCAGTCTTCATCCTTATTTACCTTTCAAATCGATCCTGTTACTGCAAAATTTTCATGAGTTATTTTTAAAGTGTGCCCTGTTTTTACTAGGATAGGGTCGCAGAAGAGGTTACAATACCACTAAGGCAAAAACTGGTCCTGATGAAAACAAACTAAAAATAGCAAATAATACCTTAGTATTAAAAATTATTTTGAAAGACCTAGTAGTTGCATCCATTTTTTAATTCCCCACTGGTTTTTTTTTTGTTGTTGTTGCTTTTTTAATTCCTAAATCATTATATGATGTGATGCTAAAGCTCTACAGTAATACATTTGCCTCTATCAGTTGACCCATGACTTAATAATGAAAAGGATAGCATAAAGTAAGGTTGATTGGCATCAACTATGTTACAGTCTTTTCCATGTTGAGTTAGATCTTGGAGCTAACTCACCCTTGCTTGACTGAAACTGGCTGAACTGTCTGTCTCTCTGTCTCAAATCTACTAACTTTTTAAAGTATTGATTTTAAGATTTCTTTCCAGGCCTTTGTGTATTTCCCGCTTTAATGAAAGTCGGTGTATTCTTTGGATACTTTATATTGCCATTCAGACTACCTGACTAACACATACTGTACATACATTGATTTAAAGTGTGCAAGTTGCAGTGTCTTCAGGTGCAGGCTGACAAATGGAGTTTGTGTGGGCAAGTACTATCATTTTCTAAGTCGATACAAGTTTGACAAACTTTTCCACTCAAATTATGAGGCTTTGGTAAATAAAATTATTTTACTCGGCAGTATTTGAAATACATCTAGGAAGTCAGTTCAGTTTTATTTAACTAATATGCCATAATTCAGGAAGTTTTACCTAATGAATATTACTGCTCACTGTTAAAATTGGATGGTAATGGTAATCTTTTATACATAGGATTTTTCCTTTCTACAGTAAGCCTTGCTTTATTCTTTGTTTTAATAAAATTTGGAAAGATCACATTCTTCAGGAAATATGAAATCCTCTTGTATTATAGTTTATCATTTCTTTGGTGAATCAAGAATCTCACTTTTAAAACACTCATTCCACAGGGTAGATGAAATATCTGTCTTAGCAGATAGATATGTCTTAACAGATCATAATAGATTATTAAATTTAAGGTTTCATTTCCATGAATTTAAGGATATGACCAGCTTTTTTGAGAAAAGTAGGAAAAGGGCATTCTGGTTGGTTGTACAGCCAGGTACCTTTGCAATGACTATCAAAATAAAAGTAAATATAAATGAAGATTAAAGGTCAAAGTGGAATGATGGAGACATGTTAAGAAACTAATAAGATGTTTTCCTCTTCTGTCTTCTAAGTATAGCTCTATTTTAGGGTTAATGTAGCAATCTGTTCTTTACGAAGAATGATGTTGCTTCTCCTTCTCATCACTTAGAATATGCAATTACTCTGAAACCATGAATGAGAATATCCAAATCCAATGACCTTCCTTGTCTGTATGCACTTAATGTTACAATATTGACCATGCAAATACACAAGTTTCAGTACAATATCTTTCAAAAGGTATATTGCTATACAGGAAGGGTGACATTTCTAATAAGAAACAACATTCTGTTGTGTTTAGGTGTTTTCAGTACTATTTTTTTTCTCCTTTAGAAGATGTAGTCTGACAGGTGTGGTGTTCTTTTGCTTTTTTTTTTGTGTGGTATTTTTGGGTTTTGTTTGTTAGCTTGGGATTTTATGGAGTTGGAGAACTTACTAGTTTTAAAATCATATTTACTGGGAGTTAAAAATGCTAAAGCAAAAACTTGCTTTCAGGAATATCATAAGAATTGCATGTATAGTTGCATTTGTTCTAGTTCAGAAAGCATCACTGTTGGCAAACAGCTGGCGACAGTAGGTGGTGGGTTTGATAGATGATTTTCTTAATTTACCAGCTGAAACAGCGACATATTAATAATGGGCTTCCTTTGTTGTACTTCTTCCTATAGATAAGAAAAATATTTTTTACTTAGTTTAATTGCTGCAGTGAATTTCTTTTCCTCCCAAAATGTTAGAATATATATCTATTTTTTTCTGTCACTAGGTAATGAGCACTATTTCCCCAGAACTTCACTTTTTTGCAAATCAGCTGTCCTTTTTCCAGTGTGCATACATGTTCTACCAGCAAGTTACTTATTAAAAAGTCTCAAAAAGTATTATTTTTGCAAATGGCTGTCATTAAATTCATTGTCTCCAGGTTTTAGGAAGAAATGTCTGAATTAAAAATTTAAATGTTATTTTTTAGGAAAGCATCAAAAACCTTGATTCTTTATTCACAACTACATAACAGTTAACATTTTTCAAATACACCTGTAGTAGCTATGAGTTTTTATTATTTCTTTGGAACATTTCTCCAATGTGGTAGCTGTACAATTAATTGGTAAATACTGATTTTTAAGTGACATTTATAAAGTGGAAATGCAAACTAAGCTGCAAATATATGTAAATCAACATTTTAACCTACTGCAGTATTTGATATGTATAGTTATTTTTTCTGGAAAACAGCAAAGATATCTGTACCTTTTTTTACCTAGAAGTGGCAGGTCTAAGCTTTTTTCCTTTTTTGTTGCTTTTGTTTGTTTATCGCAGAGCTGACATGTTTCTGCTTGTAAGGATACCTTTATCAGAGTGCAACTTTCTCTTGGGGAATGAGAAATTCGGTTACTTTGTCCCCAGCACTGAAAATGCCATGCCATGTTAACAACAGAGGAATGAGTCCCTTTACACACTTTTTCAATAAAACATGAAAGATGACATCCTATCAGTTTCAGTAACAGAAACATTATTCATGAAATGTTCTCAGCTATTAGGAGAAACTGAATTGCAAGGCCATTGTTTATTTTTAAAGAATGAGTTTTTGCTCAAATGTGTAAACAAATCAGTATTGAAAATGGTAAGGTTAAGCACTGATATTGCATAGATGCTGTTCAATTAAGCTGCTGAAGGTGCAGTGCTTTCCTTTCACATGTGAAAGGTTGTTTATATTTTCTTGCTTGTATCAGCCTGCATCTTCAGAATCGTGTGTTGTTTTTTCTCTGTATTTAATAGCAGCAATCATTCTGAACATCTAGATGAGCAGTTGGAGTTGTATTTGCCAATGTTATTGTTTTACTGTGAGCATATCAGCCAGGATATTACTTAATTGTTTTCCAGAGTTTGTCTCTTGGTATAGTATACTGCTTTTAAAAATTTTGTCTGCTATAGAGAAAAAAGGATAATTTCAGATTTTTTTTTTTTTTGCTTCTTACTATGCTTCAGAATTCTTTCTGCTAATAGGACCTGTTTTTTTTGGAAATAAAAATGTAGAAGATAGGTTCTCTGTCATTTTGCAGGAAAAAGTTTTCAGTGAAGGAAAAGAATCTAATTTCAGCCAGTGTAGTTAAATTTTGTCATTGTTAAGATTTATTTTATAGTGTAATATGAATATTTTAATTGAACTAGTTATTGTCCCATGGAGTGTGATTACACTGTAGGATTTTATACCAGAAACTATGATAGTTGAATGGCCCAAATGGATAGCAGTATTTGCTAGCTCAGACTCTTCAGTGTGCTTATACAATTATTTTCTTCTCTCCCCAGCTGTAAGCACAAGGTGTACTTGGAAAAGCTACCAAATACTAGCATAATTATCCCATTTCATAACGAAGGCTGGACTTCACTCTTGCGAACAATACACAGTATTATCAACCGCACTCCAGGCAGCCTGATAGCAGAAATTATTCTTGTGGATGACTTCAGTGACAGAGGTAAGGCACAACTGGTTTTGTTTTAACTTGAAATTTTTAATGCAGTGTGGTCCATATAGAAATTGAAGGGAGGAAAAAAGTGAGGAGATCACCTGCTGAACAGTTTGCCTTGAAATACTGTTTGATTGTTAGCTGGAATAAGCATGTGTTAAGTGGCTTTTGTTTTTGTGTGAATACTGAACTTCACATCAATGGGAAGAAACTATGAACTTTTCATTGGCCTTATAATAATAAAGTATTTTGAGTATATTGTTTTCTAAATACTGAAAATTGTAGTGTTTCAATATCTTTTTCTTAGGCTTCACTTTTACTCAGAAAACCTGTTTAATTTGACCATTTTGGATGCAACTCATTAGATTTTAATCCTGGAATTTTATTGAGTTAGACAGGTTTATATACTGGTACAAAGCAGCCATACAGAAAAATTAGACTCTCTTGAATAGAATGTGAAAAAACTGCTTTAGAATAGTTAAAGTTTACATCATCTCTGTATAGTAAAATTAAGAAAACTGCTATCACTTAATGACCTTTGCCATCACTACTTCTTGAATGAATGTTCTAAGTTCCTTAAATGAAATTAAACATTTCTTACATAAAATTAATCCATAACAATGATATGGAACTGGGAAATAGTTTTCCTTTCAAAATTATGTAAATCTTTTAGAACTTCAAGCACGAAGAGCTTTAATTTTCTGTGGTGTTTGGGTTTTTTTATGGTTATTTCTGTTGAAATGTCAGTTGCTAGTGTCTATGTTAGCCCTATTCTGAGTAGACTGACAACAGAGAGAGTTGTGCTCTTTGCTAATGTTTTAGATAAAACCTTTGGCTCAGCTAGGAACTTACAGGAGAGAATTTCTGACGTACTATTTTGAGAAACCTCTGGATGAACGAGAGGAATATTAGTAGAGTGCTGTGGTGGAATCATTTTTTGTAAGATTTTTCACTTGTTATTTCGGGAGTTGGAAAGGTTAATGTTGCACACATCGATCTTACCCTCTTATATCTGCTGGTTTAGTTGCAATATGTCCTTTGATGCACTGCCTCTCTATCTGTAATGCAATTTCAAGTGAAATTGTAAAGTGAGTACAGTTCTGGCTAATCTATGTTTATAAAATCTAGACCATGGATGAAAGTTTTCAAAACAAGAACTGTAAAGTAGCACAACAATTTTTCTGCAGGCTAACAATTTCCTAGTAGTAAAAAAAAAAAACAGGACAACAACTTACTGGGAAGTCTGTAAGTTGATTTTATGAGATATCTGACAGGTTAAAATGCTGCGTATACTGAGAGGGCAGCTGCTGAGGCTATGTTCACCTAATATGGTGATACTGTAGCGGTTCTTTAAATGAAGGTCCTACTGACTGTTGTTGGTATACTTTTGAATGTGTTAACATTTGAGAAAGCTTATCTAATTCCCAGTTATTAGAAAAAGAAATAATGCCAGTAAACAGGGAATACTGTAACTTCTGTTGCTCTTTCTTGCCTGACCTAGGTTAGATTCTGATGCTGGCTGGAAGTTGTTTTGGGATTAAATATTACCTGTAATATTACTTGCTTCTTAATTCCTATAACAGTATAAAAAAACTCCTGAATCTTCTTCATTTTTTATCTATCTAACTTTTCAGTGGAACAGTTTTCAGCTGGAAGAAGTGGTTCATATAGCATGGAAATGCTTAACACAAGTGTTTGGTTTGAAAATCTGAAAGAAACCTACTAAGACTACCAGTATGGAGCTGGACCTAAAACTCTTGCACCATTAGGAAAATGTACTTATCTGGGGTTTTTTGTATTATTAAAATAAAGATTAGAATGTTTTTTTGAATGATTGCCAGTTTTGAATTTGAGCATATTTGATACTGTATGTTTTTAAAAGAGCAAACAGGAAAAATGTGCTGGTATCTTTGAATTCAGTAACATTGAACTTCAAGTCAAGTGAATAATTTTGGCACATCTGAAGCAGGTTTAATTCTTGTATTTGTGATTCTCTAAACTGTACTTAAACTGTACTTAACTCAGGCTTTATCATGTTTTCTTGTGCCCTTTTTTCTTTTTCATTAAGTGGTCACATGTATTATAGTTGGGTTATTTTATGTTAAAAAAAAGCTGACTGATATCTATCCCCTTACCCTCCCAGTTCATAAAATCTTTTTTGAAAGTAGATGTCTTATTTACTGTTATTAGTCCTTCACTGTTTAGTTGCTTTTTCCGAGATTGATGAGAGCAGTAAAGCAGTGTGAAAAACACTGAAGACAAATTAAGTCAAAAATTAAATGTATCAGTGTTCAGTTTTGTCAACTGCAAGCAAAGTTTACTGCAGTGTTGAAGCAGTATAGTGATTAGTGATAAATGTGTATCCCTTTTTTCTCACTGTACAATTTCTTAATGAAGCATCATATGTCAAATAGTTGAAAAATGGCTATTACTTTGTGTAATCAATTATGTACTATTTAAGTAATATTATGTATGCTATAATTGTTCCACAACTTTGTATTACGAAGAGAGAGTTTTCTACTAGGAACCTAAACATCATTTGTAGGTAGTTGAAAGAAAGAACGAGGTACTTCAGTAGCACTGTTATTTTAAAAATAGTGATTAAATGGAAAACTTTTTTCTCTAGGATGTTCTATTAATCAAACTTTTCCTTTTTACAAAAGTCTAAGAAGTTGTTACAAAAAGCCGATGCCTGTTAGAAATAGAGTAGATGAGAAAAAGTAGAAACTTGAAAAGGGGTATAAATGGTAGATAAAAATGCTGGAGCTTTTTTTTTTTCTTTGCTCTTAACTAATGCAAGTATAAATACTGAAATGCATGTGAAAAACTTTTGAAAACAGATGATGAAAATGTTTTAGTGTACAGCTAGGTACCCAGCAGTTTTCTGTTTTTTCTTCAAAATTAATTCATTCCAATCATATTCACTTCTTTGGATTTTTATGATCAAAACCAAAAACTTTAGATAATTCATGCATAATATTCACCACACATTATGACATTTAGATGTTATAAAAGTGAAAGGACAGCTGCACCTTTTTAAACATCACTATAATGCATACTAGAAACTTCGTATTAAGAAGGGGGAGGTAAGCAAATGTTACGAAACTTGGAAGTACTATATTTGGTGATTGACAAATTCAATATAAAAAAAAATGACTAAAAAAAATCTGTGACAGCCACAAGGAAATGTAGTTTTAAATATAGGTAGGAAAGTAGCAAAATTTCTTTATTCATATAATTTTTAGAGAGTTTATACTTAAAAATGATGAAGGAATGTGAAGGAGAAAATTAATGTAATTAGTGGAATTATTTCCAACTGTGTTTCAACAAAAGTAACATTTAGTTACATGATTTCCATTTGTGCAAACCCAAATAGCCAAATGGGGCCCTGTACTGGTAAGGCGAAAGGGAACCGAATTTAGAGTTCACAGAAGTTGTTCCATACATAAAGTAAATGCATTGTCATTTAACAAGCTCTATAAAAGAGGGGCAAGTATTAGACTTATATTTAGTTTGCCTTGGAAAACTGTTGATAAGGGAGGGAACTGGCTATGCTGTGTGTTGGCAGACACATTTGAGAATGTTTTTACTCTTTACAGCTGACTTAGCAATCAATGGTTCACTAGAGACTTCCACTGAATTCTTATAACTCAATTCTAGATCCAAGTAATGCAGCTTTTCCACAAAAATTTAATTGATATACATAGCTTTGCATACGAATGTGTGTAGAATATTTCTGACTTTGTGATAGATTTTGGGTTGCAAATTGCTCCCATACCTGATTCAGGAAAGCCCTGTGTTCCAGATTGCATGTAAATTAAAGAACTGTCATTTCCATTAAGTGTCATCTGCCATGGTATATGAACAGCTGCTTTGGAGGTACCAAAATACCTTTGTTTGAAGTATCTCTGCAGTGGCTTTGTGTGCACCTCTGGTATTGTGAGCCTGGTTTCTGGGAAAATGAGCCTTGTGGAAAGTGGCTTTTTTCTGGGAGAGTCTTATTTTTATGTGAAGGGGTTCCAAAATGAGACTGGTGGTGGTTTGTGGGTTTGTATTGGGGGATGGAGTGTTTATTACTGTCAGTTTGCTCTGAAGTTAGTCTGTTGGCCGACAGATCTCTGAAAACATGGCAAGGAGCACCACTATGGGCAGCAGTTTTGGAGGAAAGGACAAAAATGAAAAAGGAAGCAGGTTTTTACTCATTTCGTTATGAACAGCTTACATTTACAAAGGAATACTAATAATTCTAATTAATGTTTTAAAACTTTGAGGCAACATAGATTGGCATAATTAATTAGCTAAACAATTCATGTAGGTTGCCAACACAATAGTTTTGTACATCAGCCTTCATTCCAATTGTGTTTTAATTACTTTATTAGCATAGTTCACAGCATCCTGTGAACTGTTACTACTACAGGGTGTGCCCATACATGTGCAATTGACTTACCAAGCATTTATACTGTACTTCATAGTTCTCTAACTGGTGTAGCATCTTTTAAAAGAAAAAATAAACAATACCACAGACAACAATTAATTTTTTAGTAGTAACAATTATCAGACACTTTTTCAGTTGTCAAAAAATTGATCAGATTTGCCAAGGAAAAAAAAAATTTGGAAGACTTTGCAGCCAATAGATGCTTGCAGAACAGAACTAGTTTCTGTCACTAACAGTGAACTGGTATTTTGGTGCAAAAATTACAAACTGGGAAATTTCTGTTCATGTTTATGAGCCAGTCCCTTCTCATTTTGTCACCTATAATGTCCTCCCATCTCTGTCCTCTTGCTAAGCTGTATTTTCTGCACCACTACTCATTTGATTTTCAGAGTATCGTACAGTCCCATATCGGATACTGTATGCTTTGCATCAGATCTGTGTTCTGTGAATAGTCCAGATTAATAACATTAATAACATGTGAGTCAGTCTGCAAAACCAACCTGTGACTGATTGATCAGGGCTCAATTTAGTTGGTCATCAATGGCACTGATGCGCTTTGTTTTGTGTGAACGTAGAGGAAGATTTCTTCTATGGACCAATTATCCTAATAGTCTGCTAAACCCTTTTTGGTCATGCAGAGCTTGTCTGATTTTATTTTATTTTTATTTATTAATTTTTTAATCTAAACGTTATTTTTAACCTGTAGCTCTGTAAATTATATTGGTGATACTTTACAGTGACAGTAAGCTAAAAGCAAAGCAATTCTATCAAGAGTATCAGAATGCACAACTTGCCACTCAAGAAATACAAGTTATGTGTTGCATGAAGATGCAATTCCCTGTATTTTACTTGCAAACAGCTACTTTATGTAACATGTCACTTGTGATTCCAGTTTATGGATTTTAGACTTCAGATCATGGCTGGATATGACTTTTCTGAATAAACAGAAGTGAAGGTTATAGTGTATAAATGACTATCTTGTCATAGGAAACCTTTGCTATAGACTGCAGTTCTCTGGTATGGTGAAAGCTCACTTGTCCAAAAATTGCCATTGTTGTCAAAATATACAACTTTTTAAAAAGAAAATCAGAAGAGGATGTTGTAATATTATGAAAGGTAACCTCTACCAAAGGAGATGCTTTTAGCTGAACTTTTTAAAGTTACACAAGTGATTTGTTTGTCTCAAATATTAATAATTCTCCACCTTTTTATACCACAGGCTATAATTTTGAACTCTAATATCTTCCCATTCCTGAAAACTAACCACCCTTCTCAAAAAAGCGTGTGCCAGTGGGGATTGGGGCACCAAAGAGAACACTTCCAACAACATCCAAGTTGAATGCATCTGAAGGAGTACATAGGCACAGCTCACTAGTGCTCTTCCTGGAGACACAGTAGGACAAGGAATGGGGCATTATTAACTGTTAATAGGAAGGTGTCTGGGGTTGCCTCCTGGTACTGTGCATGCTCAAAGTGGCAGCAGCTAGGAAAACATTCTATGACATCCCTTTCTTTTGAATAGAAAGGATATAACTAAGAAGTGTGTAGTAGGAACAGAAGTCAGAACCTGGACAAGATATGCTGGAAGTTGAAGAGAAGCCCTTGTGGCCATCAGCAGTGGCAAATGGAAGGGCTGAGGACCATGATTGCTCTTGAAGGCATGATAACAGCTGTTTGACTGAGCATGGTTTCAGAAAGCTGAGAAACAAGCTTTTATAAAGAAAAAAAAATAATTCTATGCAAGTAATTTTATGGCAGTATTTTGTGAGAAATCCCTTGTTTTGTATTTGATGGTAAGGGTTTTTGTTTTGATTGTTTTGTTGTTCTCCATGCTGTGATGATATGGGACACCAAGCATACTGAGCATTGTTTATGTGATTAGACTACCCCTCTGTGGCAAGAAGAAAAAAAACAACAACAACAACAACAACAAAAAAACAAACAGTGGGAGGAGAAAGTCAGAAGCAGGAGCATCCCTGCTTCTTCTACAGGTATTACTGGACTAAAAATGGGGTTCCAATTAAAGTTACAAGTGCCTAGCTGCTGCTGAGTAAGGTTAATGAGCTGTGGAGAAATGTTGTGCTTCTGATACTAGACTGCTTTCGGAACTGATGCCTGTTTGACTGTCTCCCTGGCATTATGTTATACAGCATACATTTCTATCATAGGAGAGCTGTGCTGATGCAACTTTCTGCTACCTACGTAAGATGTTCCATGTTTGGAGGTTTATACAATAGGAAAAACTTCAGAAAACACCTGCTATACAGTAGAACAGGCTGTAGCAAGTACTGAGAATTAAAAAGGAATGGGATAAAGGTGCACAGATATCTCTTGCTTTCACTAACGGAGTACTGAACTGAAATAATTCTGTTGAAAAATTGAGGCTAATTCTGTTTTAGCTTTACAGATGAAAACAATTTGTTAGTGCTATGGTATGTGTACATCAGTATTTACACTAGTGCACTTAAGTCAAGGTGGCTTCAATATACAACAGTCCTCTGGAGAACACTTGTCATTTGGTACAGACTAGAGAGATCTGCTTCATTTTGGAGCAGCTGAGAAAGAAAATAGTTTCTAAGTGGTGAACAGTGAACTTGAAGCGCACTTAATCTAATAGAAGGCATGAGGAGTTGCATTATCTTTTTGATCTTTATATTTTATCTATCACATTGGCAAGAACTTTGAAATGGTCAATGTTATTCCTGTACCAGCACCAAAATCTGAGTGTGTTGTTACAACTTTCTGAAGCAAACTGCTTTGTATTGTTAATAAAAAGAAATGTCAGGTACTAGCAAAAAAAATTGCTAATAAAAGTCCTTAGATAAGGCTTGGTACTTGATTTAGTTCTGAAATATTTGAAATGTTCATCCTTTTTTATTAAGAACAAACTGTTAGTGTCTGTGTGGAACTGTAATGAAAACAGCAATTAAACAAACATCTGCTTTTGCAAATAGAATTTTGATTCCCTCCCCCCCTTCTTCCTAGGTTTTCCCAAAATACAGCTCTGCCAGAGAAGTTTGTGGTGAAGAGCATTGTTATATCAGTAGGGAGTGGTTCACTCATCAGGTTTCCCATCAGCCAAAAGTGCCAGGCCAGATCTTGCCATCTTTTAAAGTAACTGGAAACTGGGAAACCTGGAAGTGACTTGCGAGGAGCAATGTGGGCCTGCAGTGTGAAATGGGCCTTCTGTGAAGCATTAGGTGTACAGGCTCGTCTTGCCACAGAAAAGCACGCTCGGTGCTTACCATTCTTGTCTCCTTGAAGTGTCTGTCCTTGTGGTCTATCACAGACAGAAGGGAAACTGCTGAGAGCAAGAGGCAATGCTGTATCTGTTAGAGCAGCCAAGGTTTTGCCTCTTAACCTGGGAAGGATTAGTGAGCTGTTGGTAATAAGGCTGCTTGGTGACCCTGTCAATTGCAGTATGATTCTTGCAGTAGACATGATACCTAGTGAGAGAACTTGCAAGTGAATTGATGTCATCCAAAGTCATTCTTGGCACCCTAGGTATTTGAAAGCTGTAAACTTGAGAGAGCTAACATTGCTATCTTGAAAACTCTTGTCAAGTTAAGTGTGCTCTCATTAGCTGCAGTTTTGGCAGGTGTTTGCAGTACTAGATCTAACTCACATAGACATTACTGTATGGAAGTTAAATGTGAATCTTCATACCTATAGGTTTATAACTGGATAGTTATACCTGAAACACATAGCCTTCCAGCTGGGAAACCCACTGATGCAGTGAAGTAATTATACAAAGGTAAATCCCTAAAGGATTTGCGGTGACTTCACTCCTGCTTAATGTAACATCCTGGAATCCAGAGTGATCCCAGCAACTTGAGCTGCACTGTTCATATCACTGGTAGGGTAAGCAAACCTTTACAGGAGCAGAGTTTAATGCAGCAAAATCTGGAAGTAATGTTGACCTTAACGTTAGCATATTACTGCTTTATGTGCAGTACATCAGAAAAATTATGAGACTGACTCTCATGTAGGGTTGAAAGTTAAGTCTTTTTACCCAAAGTTGATAAAGCAATACATCACGTTATTTAAAAGGAGATTTTTAACAAAGGAAAGGTAAAAGGCCAAATAGAAAATGAAACTAATTCAATTTAAATGTGTCCAAATTGACTAGAGATCTGACTAAACACAGGATTTACGTTTATATACTTGACTTATTGAGCTATAAAATGCTTCTTTCATTCCCTCTATAATGCACTCACACTGATGTTATTTGAATTTTATTAAATTTGGACTTGCTTCTGGTCAAAATAAAGTACTGTCAGTGTAACAAGTACAATTTCAAAGTTATTCGAGCATGAGTTGGAATAAACTGATTTGAATCCATAATAACAAGTTTTATGTTTTTCACTGTCCATTCTCAATCTTCATTATTTAATATTATGATTTCTGTTACACAGTTTTTAGTCTGATATTACAGGGTGTACAGGCTTTTGCCTTCAGCTCCTTGATGCAGGTTGCAATAGCAATTTCATTATTGAAGGTATTCTGACTTATCCAAACGGCTTTACCAGTGGGCAAAGAAAATGTTGACCTGAGGTTGAGGAGAGTTCAGTTCAGAAGAACAATGGTGATCTTGAAGGTATCTGCAGCCCAACTCAAAATGCTTTTCATTTGCTGGAGTGAAAGAGTATTGTCATGTTGTGAGAAGAGGGAAGTGGGACAAACTTCAAATACTTCAAATTGTACACTTTACCTGGATGGAATTGGTTGGGAATGTGGCTGCTGTGCCAGAGTTAGGAGTACCCTCATGCTCCTGCTCTCAGGCAACTGACCACTCGGGTTTAAAAATTAAAACTCCAGTCAGGCAATATTAATATGAAAACAAATTTTTACTTTTCACATAGTTCCTTGAATTGGTTGCAATAGGCAAGCAGTTTCACCTTTGAGTACTTGAGGTGTCAGAATACAAAGGCTGTATTTCCACAAGCTCTGTATTGGCCAATATTTCCTGGCTTGTCCACCATATGAAATGCTTGCTGAGTGTGCATTGTGCTGATGGCTATAGGTGTGCAAAGAATTTTTAAGATAGAAACAAAAGTGGTAGCAATGGGCAGACTGTACTTAGCAAGACTGTCCTCTGTATGTCAACTTCTAAAAATGTTTATGCTGTACTTGTATGGAGTGTCACTCATGAGATTTCTGAAGTAGATTCTGAAATAAATTAGTATATGGACTCTGAGTAATCTTGAAATACTAGAAACATTTATTAATGTAGTAAATTCAATGCATTCTAGTTTTCTGGTTTGTTTTTTTTTATTTTCTACTATGTGTCATCTATCAGCTTTTATTTACATTTCTTTAAGGTTAAATTGAATTATAGTTGAAATTAAATTATTTTAAAATTCTTCATGTGGAATACTCAAATTTGATCTCATAAATACAAAAGAAAATTTCTAAACCTGAGTAAACATTGGTTTCTACATTGGCTTTTCCCTCAAACATCAGCTGTTTATCTTCCACTCGAAAAAGCACTATTGTATTGCAGTGATACATTAAACAACTTGACAAGAGACTTGAACAATTAGCTCATGGTTACCTTCTTCAGCTATCATAATTAATGAACTATGAAAAAGATGCACATTGGTAGCTGAAAAATTAGAAAAGATAGAGTCCTTATAGACTTTTCTACATTCCTTCTTCTCTTTAAATGTTAGAGTTTTCAATAAAATTCTTCTCTTTTAAAATTAATTTTTTTAAATATCAAGGTTGGTGCTATGAATTAGGTGGTCTTGGGAATCTCATTGGCATTTAGCAATTCTAAGCTAGTACTTTAAATGTATTAATTCTACAACTTCAGTGAGTAGTGTAATGGAGATGTTAACTTTTATATCTTTTGATTGTATGTCTCCTGAATAAAGTATTCAGCATGAAAACCTGTAGTCAGATGATGTGGGATAGCAGGTGAAGTCCGTTGCTTTGGACCTCTTGCAAACAGTCAATCTAAACTCATCTAATTTTCTTTTCTGGTTGATTCTTTGTTATTAGATGTCAAGTGGACAGGCTTAAGATCTTATATATTTTTCATTAGCTAACCAACTAGGTTTTACCCTAGTATCAACATAAAGAGTTCTTGTCAAACATTAGTTATCTGTTATTTAGAAGCTTTCTTTTAATTTGGAATCAAAATATATTAATTCTTTTTCATGCCTGACTGTTTCAATGGCATCCTTACTCTTTAAATAACTCATTATCTTCTCATTGTACACAGAAAGGGCTAGCAGCTCTCAGTTTTCAAAGTTAAATGCAGCTTAATAAGATGTAGCAAGGTTTTGAATTAACATCCGAGTAGTCTTTCTGAAGATGGTAGTTTGTTACAATCAGGATTGTCTTAATTGCAACATTTGAGTTCACCTGAGTAGACCTTAAAAATATTTTTCCCCCTTTCCTGAATGTGGGCTTTGAAGTAGGCTTATAATCACCAAGAAAAACAGCAACATCCTTAAAGGAGCAGACAATGGGATTGTGCATGCCATGAGTTATTTTACTGTGTTATAAATGTTTAGTGGTTTGTTTTGTCCTTTTTTCCCTGCCCTCCGCTATTTGCAAATCATGGGCAAACCTGAGATCTGCTAACTTTATTCCAACTATATTAGCAATAGTATAAATGAGCAGTTATTTTCCTGTTCGTTCACTGATACCAAACTTGACATAGAGGTAAGAAATAAAGGTGAGTAGTTAAGGAAAACTGAGATGACCAAAGCAGGAAACTATGATTGTCAGTTGTAAAAGAATTTTAAATCCAGAGTTCTGGTAGTAAAACATTATTTATTGGCCTGTAAAAGCCCTTACAGTCAGATACTTGGGTGTAGATAGTAGCTTCTGATAATTTCGCTGGGAGATGGCTGGGAGAATGTTGATTTTGTTGCTAACTGTATGCATTTTTTTTCCAAACTAAATGCTGGTGTCTTTTCTAGACTGCTTCTTATGTGTAGGATTCCTAGTGAATAATTAATTTTCAAATCTTAACACAGCTGGAGAAAGAAAAATCCTGTAATGAGTTTAGCAAATGAATTCCTTCAAAGCTTTACATGTGAGGAACAAAGGTTTGTCCTGTCCTATTAATTTGGTAACCCTGACAAAATCAGATATGTTTGAAGAGCTCTAATAGCTATTCTGACCTTGCTTCAGACATAGAGTAAAACAGAAAATAATTTAGATTTCCATTAAAGCTCTGGTATATTCTATTTCTGTCAAAACAAACAAATAAGCCTACAGAAATATTCTGTGAGTATTAAAAGAGCTGCAATTCATTTGTATTCATTTAATCTTGATGCCTTTCTGTTGAGATAACACAATACATAATTTGACAGCATTTGTTTCTGATGATTCTTTCCTGGCTAATGGCAAGTAGTTCCACCATTATCTGTATTTATTTAATTTATTTATCCTGCATAAGTTAAGGCCTTGTTGCCAAAAGCATCTATTTTGTTTAGTGTTCTATGTGTTTATGCAGATTTTTATTTTGTACAGTCAAAAATCAAAAGTGTACTTCTGCGTGTTTGTTCATTGCTCTGTGCATCTTGGATGTCTCACAGGAGGCATTAGTGATGTATGGAATTGTCTAGTTACAAATCTTCTTGTACAAAAATACAATTATAATTTTTGATTAACTTGAAAAGGAATATTTTGTTGCCCTCAGAAATCACTATCCAGACATTTCAGTCAACTTTGGGGGTTTTTCTGTATGTGTTGTTTTCCCAAATTGAGCTCATGCATCTTTTGGGCAGATGGGCAATTACATGAAGTTTATAAATGACTGAACACTTTGATGGATCTGTCATGCACAGTTTGTTATTTAAATGTTAATGATTTGTGAACAAAGCATTAATAACTTATATCTAGCAATTATAAAGGATTTTATTTTAATAGGACTGGGTCAAATCAGGCTTTCTAAATTAGAATAAGTTCCACATAAAATGGAAGATTTTGGTGATGAGAGTGCCAGAAGCAAGATGATTTGGTCCATACCACGAGCTTTTGAGCACTCCCTTCTGCCTTCCCAAGTTAGAGATATAAGGTACTTTTACCTGAAATAGTGATTTTTATTTTGTTTTTCCTTTTTATCCTGTAGTATTCTTATGCATTGTGAAAGTACATACTTCAGTTTTTTCAGCTGTGTAGGGCTGCTGCATAATTCCATCAAGACACACACAGCACACAGAGGCAAACAAATCTGTTGGTTTCATTTATGGTCAGTGAATTATCAACCTTTGTTCACCTGCTGTAGGAACCCCCATATCTGCCCTCCTTATGCACACCTTCAAGAAGTAAGCGTTAGGACAAATGCTTCAAACCTGGAATTAAGTTAATAATAAAAATAAAATGCATCTGTATATTAAAGAAAAAAAAAAAAAATGTTTATGAAAAGCTGATGTGTAATGTAAAGCTTTTTTGAAGGTGGTATCTCCAGTCTATTGGTATTATTTTGTTCCATGGTGTAACACTGACAGGTGAGGTAACAAGACCACCCAGGCTTGAGAAAGGCCAGGTTTCTGTAGTGTTTCCGCAAAGCAGAGTCCACTACACAGTATGGAATATTCTAACCATCTAGAACAGGTAATTGTAGGGGATTTTGCTTTTATGCGATGGAGAAAACACTTCTAATTACACTTGTACAACATACTGCAAATATGCAGATTTCCAGACTCTGCTGATTTCTGGTTTTGGAAGCTTGAGTGAGCATTGCTATTGTCAGAGGTGTGTGAGGTTTTGGGGGCTTTGGTTCTGTTTGGGTTTTTTGTTTGTTTTGTTTTGGTTTTTTTCCTCTTAAGATATATGAGCTAATTTCTCTTACTGCTAGGTCAGGATACTTTTCCACCGTATTTTCTAGCTCTGAAAAAAGTAATCAGAGGGAATGCATAATACTAATCTGCAGGCAAAATGTTGACTCCTTACTAGGAACTTTAATAGGTAGAAATCTCTTGACAACTCTGGAAGAGCATGTCTGGATAAGGTCTCTTTTTCCCTTTTGTTTGAAAGACAGCACACCTAATTTAGAAAACAAGAGCTGGCATTCTTTGTAAAGGTGCTGTATATGCACAGCTATCAAAACAGCAAATTGGTTGCTTTAGATTTACCAGGATAGATATGAATTTGCTGTCTTACTCCATTTCTGTGTCATTTAATCGCAGAGGAGACCCAAATTAATTGTCTTTAGATATTTATAGGTGTGGAAGTCTTTTGAAGAGAGCCCTTCCATGCATCATTAATTTTTCTGATGTCCTCTGGATATACTGAGTAAAGGGATTGCCTGTTCAGTCCAGTATTTTATTTTAAGAAGCATAGGATTTGATTGCTGATGCTTTTTCTTTAAGGGTTTCTAAATCTTCTGATCAACTAATTAATTATCATTGCCCCTAGGGAATGCGGCTTGTACAGTGGCTGGGCGAGAAGGGAATATTTTATGAGTGAAGAACCTTTCTGGACATCATATGTACCCAGTAATCTTAAAGGACAAAATACCATTAAAGTTTTCTTTCTGACAAAAATGAAATTATATATGTTTCCATTTTAAAAGCCACGTGATATATCGTTCTTCAGACTGAAAATCAATATTGATGGAGAAGGTGAGTTAAAGTAGAATTAGTAAGGCATAAGACTTCTAACTTCCACTGATGTGTATGTGAAGCAGTTGTTCCTGCAGGCAGCTCGACAGAGTAGCTGTTGCAAAAGTCAAAGGTATTTGTAATACAATATTTCTAGTCAAAAAAGAAAAATTCATATGTTTAAGACAATTTTGTAAGTATTCTAACTTCATAAAGCTTCTGTTTAAAAATATATTATGCAGTTCTAATGGAAAGTGATGGTGCTTTAAACTGTTGCTGTTCTTGAATGTATTTGAAAACACTAATTCAAGTGCTTGCCTCTTATCCACAAACCTTCTGATTTTCTGTTGGCAGTTTGATATTAATTATAGGAAATAGATTTAATGCTACAAACTGTAATAATATATGAACACAGCATTGAAGTGTACTACAGGACAAATTAAAATATGTGTATCTAGCCAGAGTATTATTAACAGGACCTTAAATGTCCTCTTTTGACATACTCCCTGTTTTTTTTGTTTGGGTTTTTTTTTTCCTTTGGAGGAAAGTTAAACATGCTCTTAACCAGTGAGTGACAATCTGGATGCCAGCCAGGAATATAAGGACATGGGATCAAAAATAGATTGACAGTGCCAAGTATGCTGGAGCCTTTTTTTTTTTTTTTTGATGTGTACTTCTGTAGTACAGGTGATTAAATTTTGAAAGTAATTGATTATTATTACTTTTGAACAGAACAGTTTATTTCTGTAGAGTCTTGTAAGTTTTGCTAGTTGAGTTATTTTAAATTTAATTTAGAACTTCAGCTAGAACTGTGAGCAAATTTCCTCTTTCCTTCTCATGTCCCTGCCTCTTTTGTTTGTTTGAGATTATTGAAGTGTTACCTATTTCAACTTTGTTTCCTTATTGGAGTGGGCAACCTAGGCTGTACCTGCCAAAAGTTATATATTCTAAAATGCTATGAATTGATTATGAATGACAGTAAAATAGTAGTAGTTATTAAAATTGCAATTAAAAGCAAGTTGCCTTTATTTCAGTGGGATAGAGTTTGGGAGCCCTTCAAAACCTCTTCTATAAACTGTTTGCAAATATCAAATAGTAAAGTATTCTAGCCCATTTGTTGGTCTTGAAGTCCATTTTTTATGGACAATCACTTGAATTCCATTGTGCTATAGCAGTTTTCAGAATTCATGTAAAGCCCAGTAGAAGGGATGAGTTTGTCCTAGTGTAAAACAGTTGACTGAAAAAGATCTGTGATGAAATGGCTTGCATCTCTTGCAGGATATCTAAATAAGCTGGAACATGCTGGGTTGAATTTTAGCAACACGCTTTAGGTCAGAAAAAATGAAATTCATCATGCCCAAGAGCTATTACCAAAAAAAAACCCAAAACAAAAGTCCTAAAACCAAACCATCTCCAGGATTGTAGGTATATTGTGAAATCTTTGGAAAAATGTGGCATAGTCATTTTGTTTTCAGTGTGGTTTGCAGTCAGTTTTCCTTTGGGCGGATGATGTTTTATTTAAGCTGCCTGTTAGCTGGGCCCACAGGATAGAACCTCCTTCTATTCCGAACTCTCGGCTGCCTCACAGCTTCTCTGTGATGTGAAAATTGTGCCACTCCTGCATTACACAAGCAGCAGTGGGAGCTGTAAGGAAAGTCAGGGTACAGTGATCTAGGTGCATGCTAGTCTGTATTAAATAATCTTTAACTCTAAGGTGCCAATCTCATCTCTCTTGCTATTTTAAGTCATATTGCAGGTGCATATGTGGTTTTCCAGTAATGCATTCTTGCAGAGTGTTTCTGTAAAGCCAGTTAAATGTGTCTGCCTTCCTGTCATAAAAAGGTAAATACAGCTGAGGTAACAGTATCCTGCAAACAAAGTTACATCCCCGCATGCATACAAGAGCAGTGGAAGAGAAACAGAAATTGTCTGTCCTGTCTTCACTCTCTTCCTTCAGGCTGTGTTCTCTAGCATCACAGGAAACAGATTTTCTCACTTATTTCAGATTTTTGTCCAAAAAAGAGTATTCCTGAAGCTGAAACCCCTTCATAGCTATGGAATGGGCTGCATAATACCAGGGAATCTGAATTATTCTGGGTTTCAGGAGCTGAGGAGAAAGAAAAGGGATGGTGGTAGTCATTCTTGGAAAAATGTGTGTCAAAGAGGATCTTGATCACTACAATCTGGAGGGAGTTGAGGGACAAGGATGAGAATCTGTTTTTCAGGAAATGCAGAGGCAGATCATAGCAAAAAGGGGTGACTGGTAGAAAAACTCAAATCAGACCAGAAACATAGTCCTGATACAATTATTTTAAACTTTGGGATGCATTTGCTTTTATCTTTCTGCATAAGGTTGTATTTTAAGATCCATCAGCAGTATTACTCATAATTTCTCAGAGTATTAATCAGATATCAATCAGACATCTAAAAACCCAGTTCCCATGTGCTGTAAAGGTACAAGCAGATTTTCTGATTATGTTTATATACAAATATTATATATGACTGCAATTCTTCCTGTCTGTTTTAGATAGCTGGACAGAGTTGTGGAATGGTAAGGTTTACACTAGTGTTTCTGACTAGTATGTGGCATTGTCCTGGTTTTTGCTAGGATAGGGTTAATTTTCTTCTTAGTAGCTAGAAAACACTGTGTTTTGGTTTGTGAGGATTGTTATGAGAACAATGTTGATAACTACACAGACACTGGGCTTGGGCAGTTTCCAAGAAGAGAGGACTGGAAGGGAGGAGTGGAGAAGAAAAGTGTAGTAGTTAGTAAAACCCAGAACTGACAGTTGGATATACCAGTAAGATATTTTATATCGTATGACGTCATATTCAGTGTATTAGCGGGGCTGACCAGAAAGGGGGGGATTCTCTTGGGAATCGCTCGGGCTCACTATTGCGATTTTTGGGTTCGGGGTTCCTTTTCGCTCCTCCAGGATTGTTATCAGTGGGTGGTGAGCAATTGTACTGTGCATTACACACATGCACACACACACATATATATATGGTCGTTATCATTATTACTCTTATTATCCTTATAACTGTAATTCTGTTTTACTCTAATTATTAAATTGTTCTTATCTCAACCTGCAAGTCTCCTGACCTTTACCCCTACAGTTCTCTCCCAATATCTTGGGTGGGGGAAGGGTGCGGGGCTGCGAGTGGCTGTGTCTTGTTTGGCTGCCAGCTAAGTTACACTATCACAGGTATATAAATCTCATTGGTACAATATGTCTCTCTAACGTATTTGTAAGTGTAAGTGGAATTACTTAAGTATCAGATGTAGATACAAACAATCTAGTAAATTTAGTATTCCAAATCAGAGGCATACTTCAAAAAAACAAGTCCAGAACTATGAGCAATTTTGATTGACAGTGACACACTCATTTATTTAATTGACTGTTTTATTCAGGGCCATGTTACAAAAAGTATTATATAATGCTTTCTAATTCATTCAAAAAGCATTTTATTGTAAAAAGATTCTTATTGAATGTTCAAACACAACTTTGTGGATTGCTGCCAAATATATATATTATTTTAACTATGTTGCTTTTAGAAGTATTACACAGGAAAACCAGTACTATTAGATTTATGGAAACTGTTCTTGAATTCAATTACTCTTTTATTGGTTTGTCAATGTATAAAATAAGATGTTTAGTATGTATGTTTTTAAAATAATAAGTTGTTCTAAATTTAACATGTGAGCATGCCTTTTCTGCAATATGCCAATTCTCTCCTTAAAATTAGTTACAGAAATGCACTGTGTGAAGAAATACATCAAGGCTTTTATGATCAAAAAGCTTGCTTTTAACCTGGCTTCATAAGAAATATTACTGAAAAGCACCAAAATGGACAATTTGTGTTTTCTTTCATATTTAAATAGAACTAAGTTGCTTTAGGACCAAGGTCAGTATCTCTGACCAGGAGTTAACAGCTGCCTTACCATGTCTCATGGAAAGCAACGGCTGGTTGACTGGCACCAAGACCAAACACAGCAAATGTAGAGGGAAATGTATTAGCATGACTGATAATAATGACCTGAAAATCTGATTTTCCTCCTTTGTGTAGGACTGAGAAAGTGCAGGGGCTGATTATAATACTTAGGTTAAGCTGTGAGAAATCAGAGATGCAAACCAACTCATTTATGAGTCTCTGATGAAGTGGGTCTGGGATAATACAAAATGCCATTCTTTGCTGTTTTTCTGCACGACTTTAGGGAACTAGTAGTTGTCAAGGAGAATTTAAGTAGAGTGATTGATGTGTTAAGGTAAAAAGTCAGTGATGTAATCTTGGTCCCAGAAGGCATGTTGTTCCTTAGTATTTCTCCTGTTTTACAAGGAAGGGTTTAGAGTAGATTGATTATGTATGAGGAAGAGTAAGCTAGGAGAATTAGCCAAGAGAGTATAGTATTCATCTAGACAGTTTCCTTTTAAAACTGAACCAAAAACATCTATGCAAGTGACGATAATGAAAAGCAAATAACCTTAGGGTGAGACATAAGTGAGAAATTTATTGTGTGGAAACAAGAAGAAATAAGCTGTCTGTATTAATTGCAACAGGAATGTGTGTTATCAACTATACAATGATCTAACTAATGCTTATCCCTTCTGTGTTGGGCAGCTTTGTAGGGCACACCATTGGATATGATGGCATCTGAAGAGTAGAGTTTGAAAAAGCATTAAGATGGTATTGTTGCTTTTGTGTTGTGTATCTTTCTCATGAAAATTACCATTTTAATTCTAACTTTATAATTCATATGTATTATATCCTGTGGATATAGAGTTGTGTAATGCAGAGTCATGATTTTTGTTTTATGTTCTTTGAACTTGTAGTGCTAGGTGGTTGTCTTCCAAGATTTATTGGAGGTGGGGGAAGGAACACAGACAAAACCCAAAAAGAAAAAATTTGTATTTAAAGAAAATCTTGCTGATTCTTATGTTGATGAAATTATTTCTTCCTGTTTATGTCAGTGGGACTTCTATTATATAAAGCTGTCTAATTTTATGCTCAAAGCTGGTAGGTGATGTTTGCTTTTGACAAGTGTTTCTCTGATAAGTACAGCTAAACAGTGTGACTTTTACTGTTTTAGGAAAGATAAGAATTTGAATATGAATAGAACCTTCATATGCAAGAGTTAAGCAAAAATTAAAGTAAAAGTCAAAAATTAAATATAACTTCTGGAAAACATTTAAAATTTCTCTTGGACATTTCAAATTATCCCTTTTCCATTTGGTGTAAGAAACTTAATGTTAATTGGAGCATGTCTTAGAGGGGGAGGGGATTTTTTACCTTAATCCTTTTTTCAGCTTTTAAAATTGTCTTTAAGATCTATCTTGAATTTCTTTTCTTGATATTGGACATCTGTGAGCATTTTTAACTCTGAAGTCTTTCATTTCTCCCTGGTATTTTGATATCGTGCAGTAAATTTGCTTTTCCAGTGTCATAATCAAATTTTATTTTTATTTTTTTCCCCATCATTTTTTAGCAGGGAAGCCAAATTGATCTTATCTAGTTGAACAGAATGAACTTCACTGCCTTAAAATTCATGTTGCTTTGTATAACGGTCTAATAGCACAGAAAGCACCTGATTCGTTATTTTGTCCAGAGGTACCTCTAGCCAGCTGGAATGTTAACCTAGCAAATAAGATTATGCATTTCAGAAGCTTCATGCCAAATGGGTATTGCTGCTGTTGGACTCCAGCGATATTCCACAGACACAGAATATCTTACGTTAACGTCTTATTGTTAGCATAATACAAGCAGGGAAAAAGAGATTTGCTGTGGGAATGTTCTCAGGTGGGCCTCAAGATTTGCATACACTTATGCTTGTTCTGTGTTTTTAACTTCTCCATGGTTCCCTAGCGCTCTGATCGGATCTCTTGCCTTGCCAGCAGATTATTGCACAGCACTTGGAAACATTTGGTTTGTGGTGCCTCAAAGCACATGTTAATGAGTCCAGTATTTGAACAGTAAGACAAATGTTTGTGGGCTGTGGGATGCAGTGAAAACAAGATGTGTGTAAAGTGCACTGTACTCTAGTGGCACAACACAAACAATAATAAGGAAAGCTTAAATTGGTTTTGTACAATTTGTTGGAGGAGGTTGGTGTCTTCCCCTTCTGCTTATGTTTTATGACTGTCAAATACCTGCTGTCTTGGGAATATGACTGTTACTTGAATGACCATGTGTTTCTGCATTCCTTTTGTTTTAATGGCTACTGAAGTTTTAGCTTCTGTTTTAATCTCTGTTCTGTAGAGGTTGCAAACTTTAAGAAAATTATTTTGGGTGGGCATCCCTCAGGTAGGTCACTGCAGGAACTAAAGCAGAACATATATTTTTACTAAGCGTGCATTCAGCAGAATGAGATGTCTAGGGTTGATATTTTCCCTGCTGCTTATAATACCTTGAGTGTCATTATGCTGCTGTTATGGCAACTTATGTAAGTATCATGTATTGGAAAAAAGTTAACAGTATAAATGCTTTTGTACTAATAAAGCTGCTTACACTGAAATGATGCTGTCTTCTAAAGGGGTTTCCTTAATTGCTTAATGCAGGATAAACGCCGAAGTGAATTATGTTAGGCTTGTTGACCTTACTCTGAAGTGGAAGGTCAGCAGCTTTGTAGAGCAGATAGATTCCATAATTCGTCTGACCTTATTTGCAGGGTATTAATGATTTGCAATTTCAGATTATGTCTAGCCTCAGCATAAAAGCCAGGTTTGAAAAGAATTTGATAAATAATTAAAATAAGGTTAAGACCAAAGGGTTAAAAATGGTAGTTATTTTGGTTGTAGAACTGTAGCTGAACACTGAAATTGTTTTTAATAGAATAAATTATTAAACTATCAGTTTAATTTTTCCATTAACTAAATGTTACAAAAGAGTGACACTTCAGGATATTGTTGAATACACCAGTGTAGCAGCATAGCATAAATTATGTTATAAAGTAAATAAATGAGAGGACTTGTATTTGGTGCGCTTGACCCTTAATACCAGTTATCACTGTCTCAATGTTTGCTTACTCATTATGGAGATCTGTTTAACTCTGCTTGTTTGGTTTTTTGTTTGGTTGGGGTTTTTTGGTTTGTTATTTTGTTTTGGTTTTGGGGTGGGTTTGTTTTTTGTTTTGTTTTGTTTTTTTATTTTTGGAAAAGTTTTGCTTTGCAGCCAGAGTGTAAAATGGGGATGGCATAGATGGACAGGAAGGTGTTATCTTTGATAGGAAGAAAGGGACCGGTTACTCTGAATCCTCCCCTTTTTCCTAATGTCTCAACAAGGGTTCCTTCACAGGCTTTCCTCAGTTTTCCCCTCCTTGCCAGCACTTCCTTGGTTTTCTTTCTTGATGTTGAGAGACAGCTTGGTCTGGGACTGTGGTGGACTCTTAACAGTTTTTAGTAACAGACACAGATTGCTCCCAGGGTGACAATAAATTACGTGGGTGTTTCCAGTGCTCCTAATTGCTGCTTTTACAGCCTTTCTGTGGGGTTGTCAGGTGTGATTTAAGATGACTGTGGGTCACGACTGAAGTGAGAAAAGACAATGAAAAAGTAAAGGACAAAAAGGCATAACAAATTATTGATATTACCAGTGCTTTCCTCACAGACCATTATGGTTACTTAAAACATCTTCTTAACTTTTAAAGCTCATATTTTAATAGCAATTAATTATATTTAACATATGATATTGTATAAAGTATACTGTGATTTGTAATGTATTGCCATTTTAAACATTGAAAAGAAACTATCCATGCATTTCTTATCCTTCCAGCATCTACCAGACTTGTAGGCTGCACATCAAGTATAATTTCTGCCTTGAATGTAGTCACACTTCTAGAGTGTGCTACTAGACAGATAATTCTGAGCAATCCATTTGCTTTGTGAGGTGAATGTTGATTCTAGCTGTTCAAACGCCAGAGTATTTTGCTGTTAAGTTTCAAGAAAGGAAATGAAAACAGTTTGTTCTCTGTGCAATCTACAAAGCTTTGTACTTTTATCCAAGAATCTCTTCATTTTAGTTTGTTTTGGGGTTTTTGTTTGTTTGTTTTTTTAAATTAAATCTGTAATGATGCTACAGTGTTACATGTGAAAATGAAATGCTAGGGGTTTCTGACCTGACCAAGTTACATAGGAGAAGAAAGTCAACTTTCGAATAAAGTACAGGTTTTTTCCTTTCCACTCCTATCTGTTCCATTACATTTTCACAGTAATGCCACAGTTTGAGACAATCTTCAATTTGTATGTGTTTGCATAGATGTTGAGACAGCTAAGCAGAGAATGTAGGAGAAATTAAGATAGATCATCTCAGCAGTCTGAATTCAGCATGTGTATATGCACATAGTTATCTTGGCTTCCTTCTGATTTACCTAACCTTAGTTACTCTTATCTCTCAGAAGTGACTGTTATTCTAGGCATTAATTCAAATTTGGCTTTTAATATTTCTTAAGAAATTATCTACTGAAAGCTACAGCACAGCATCTGTATTCACTTTAATGCTCTAGGTAGTTCCCAACTGCCTATTAAAGACAGCAGCAAATAATAATGGCAAGATTTGTGACACAAGGGAATTATTTTTTTTTAAATACACTAACTGTTAAACTATCCTTGAGACTACATTTTTAATACTTCTCCAAAAAGAGTTTTAGATGCACACAAATGTCTTGCAAGTGAACATATGCAAGTACTGGAACAGCAAGAAAAAATAAGAAAATAAATAAATGCCAGTGGCCCCTTTACAGATGAGTTTCTTCAATTATCTTTTTATCCTGTTGTATTCCCCTGCATTTGGCTGCAGGCTTTCTGAAGCAAAATTTTTTTTTTTTTTTTTGGTGGTGGGGGTCTGTGTCTACAGAGACAGAGGCACAAGTGCTAACTTTTTTTTTTTAGAGGTTGGTGTCTTTTCTTTCCAGAAATTTGTAGAATTTGTAGAACAGTGCATTGTGGCACTGATTTCTGTCTTTAAATGCATGTAGTGTAGAACAGGTACCTGTTTAGTTCACTTTCATTTGCTTTGATGTTTGTTGGTTCTTGTATTAGAAGAATCAGTAAACAAAAGCAGGGTTATCTCTCTCCCTTTCTTCCATGTTCACAATTTCACACTAAAAGGTTGCCATCAGTCTTCAGTCACCTCTTTGCTCCACTGAAGACTCTTAGTCTATCTACACTGCTTATCAATCCTTCTTCAGAAAGGTTTTTTTCTGCCAACTCTCTTGCTCTTTCTTTCACTTTTTCTGCCTATCCTGTATCTTGGGTGATGGCAAAGGGACCGCTGTAGATAATACAGGCATGTGTATTTTGAGTACCATAAAGAGATTTTATATCTTCTTAGTGTTTTATTTCTTATTGTGATTACTAGTGAACATTGACATGTCATTTCTACCGAGATGTCTGTCTATATGTAGTATCAATATTTTTTTGCATAGTAGTAGTTGTCAGCTCAGTCCATCACATATTTGAAGTTAGCCTTTTCTTTCTCACATGAGTTATTTTGTTTGTCTACATTGAAATTCATCTGTCATCCAGTTGATAGAGGAATTTAGAGTCTTTTTACTAGCCCTTTCTCAGAAAAATTTGTCATTTCACAATTAACTCTTTTTCGAATTACATATGAATAAGTTGAAAAGCAGTTCTAAAATAAGTCTCTGTGGAATTAATCTTGTGATTGAGCGTTAATCTTTTAATGAAGGAATTCCCTGCCTCCCCCCACCCAGCATTTTAGTTGCTTTCTCTTTTTACAATTGGTTAAAAACCCCATAAATTTTGTATGATAATATATTATCTATATGTGCAAAAGTTCTGTAGTTTTTTTCACTTTCTATCAGTTTTCTGGATACTGGTATCAGACTTCAGGAGCTGTAATTTCCCAGATGCTGCAAATACACTCTTCTTGAATACTGAGGTTGTATTTGCCATCTGCTGTTTCTCTAGTATCAAAATACTAAGTGATATTTTATGTGATGTGCTTGCAATTCAGCCATTTCATGCTATGGTTTCCTTAAAAGCCAAGTGGAACAGCCTCTGCTTCTGTTATTGATACTGATTGTGTTATGTTTGAACTTGTTTTACAGCTGCTTCTACTACTAATGATTCATTTCAAGACAGATCTTCCACCATATCTGTAATAAGTAGAAGCTGTAATGTGAAAATCGACACAAACTCTTATACAGTGGATTGCAAATGCCAGATAACTTGCATAGATTTCTACTGTTGTCCTATCTGATAGTTTTTATACACTAGTTTTACTTTTGGCAAGCTCTTCTTTTTGGAAAATAATTAATTATTTGGCATGTGTATGTTTGCAAGCAGTTCCTCAACACCTTTTTTTTTTTTTCTTTTTTTTGTCCTGCCTCTTTGAGGTAGGTCACTCAATTTTCCCACCATGAGGGTTTTTAATAATTTAGGTTTGGCTCAGAAGTATGACCTTATTTTAAAGAGTCTTTGATGCCTTGCTGTTTGACCAGGTAGACTTCTGCTCACTGTCTCTTTTTTTTAATTTGTTGTACCTTCATTGCTCTGAGACTGAAGTGTGGTTTCTTTCAAACAGAACAAAGACTACCAAACCCAAAAATCCCTCAATGCTTCAGGGGTGCTTTTTGTTGGTAGGAAAGTTTAGTAAAATAATGTTATTTTGATGTAATTCTTCTTTGGCTATCTTACTTCACTATTCTGCAAAAATGTAGAATATAGGCAATTTAAAAATCTGTGTGGAAGTTACATTAAGTTATTCATACCATATCTTGAGTATTGCTCAGGATCAAGTGAAAACTTGTTTCTCTTTGTGTAGTGTTCTTCACTATGTACTAATATATAGAACTTACAACATCAGAAAATAAGTCTTTGAAATTGTCCTGACCTGAAATGTACATAAATGGCATTGGTAATAAAGTAATTGCTGATTTTGTAATGTTTCCTACCCACAAACCTCTCTAATGTCCATTAGCACATCATACTGCTACAGTCCTGGCCATCATTTAGTTTGTAGCACGGTGCTATTTTTCCCTGATTAGACTTGAAATGTCAGTCCATATTATTTTATATTTGATGCAATCATCTATTTTAACTGTCTTCTCTTTAACCTGTAGAATTCCTTCACCAGGTGGACATTCTCTCTTTCACAGATAAAGTACTAGTTGGGAGTCTCTGTGACTTTCTCCCGCCAACTTCCTGCTATGCTTACAATTCTACAAGATCAGCCAGTAGATAGTGGGGCTCTGAGCAGCCTGATCTAGTTGCAGATGTCTGCTCACTGCAGGGAGGTTGGACTAGATGACCGTTAAAGGTCTCTTCCAACCCAAACCATTCTATGATCCTATACATATCATAATTTTTTAAAAATTTTCTTTATTATTTATACAGAAGCATCTATACTTATAATCATATTTGAGTGCCATAAGATAAAAATTTTTGGAAGCAATCCGTACCAGAGAGCACAAGATTAATACAGTAGTGTAACTGTGGACCCTTCCTTTTTTCTTTTACTCTGCTTTCCTCCCCACCCTCCCCTCACCACAAAAAAAAAAAAACCCACCCATCTGAATAGACTTAAGTCTTCAGTGCTGACTGCAAAATAAATCACAATGAACCAATGTCCCTTTAGACTATTTCCTCACTTAAACTTTTAGCTTATATCTGTGTGCATTATTGGGTATTATCATCACTGTGACTTAAGCTTATGGAGAGTTTGTGGTGCATAAACCTTGGCTCCTTTTTAATTGCAAAGAATTGTGACTATTATGTAGCTGATCTTGCAAATTCAAAAATATTCAGTACTTTAATTATGCTTACTTTATTTAAGTGTTAAAGGCCGCAACAGGCCTGCAGTTGCTAGAATGCTAACAGCACATAATACAGCCAATCGCAAACAGCAGTCTAATTTGTTGATTTCAAGTGAGGTGTAATTATATTGCTTCATTTGCTGAACAAATCATATGAGAGCTTCTCTAAATCAGCCTGATTGTGTAATGAAGAGCTAATTACAAACAGCAGTGTTCTTGCAGTAAATTTATGGTGACTGCTAATGCCAGGTTGGCACCAGTATGACAATGGCTCATTAGTGCATTTACAAAAGCAACAGTGGAACTCTGCCCAAAGTACAGCAACTGTTCTCTATTTTGGGAGATCAGTGTGATTACCTCTCTCCCCTCCATTGTTATTACTTAAAAAAACCCCAAAAAAAACCCCAAAAAGCCACCAACAAAACACTTTTGTTACTCTTTTTTATTACTCTTGCTTGGAAGGAACTAAATACTGATTGTACAAAAGCCCACCATAGCATGGAATGACTTGGAAACCCTTCTTCCCAGCATTAAGGGCAGGTAGGCTTTGAAAATGTTGTTTGACCAGAAGCCTTCACCAGAAGTGATGGCTGGAGGTCTGGTATGTCCTTTTGCAATTCCTTTTCTCCCATTGTGCTTTCACTGCATGGAGTCAAGGGTCATCTTGGCAGTCACAAGGCTAAAAGAGAATTTCTGATAGAATTATCTTTGTGTCAGCCCTGTGCTGATTAAAAGGTTTTAGATTTCTTCATTATAATATTTTTTTTCTATTTAAGTTGAAATGGGTGGTGACCTGATACAGCTCCCATTATTTAATTCTAAATTATGTTTACTGTCAGAAACACCTCAAGCAGAAAGATGAATTGGTCACTGTACAAATTCAGAGCAGAGGATAAGTTCTCTAGATTTTCTGAAATTTCCATTAATCTTTTGGTTTTTATTAATTTCTTTGAGTTCCATGGAGCATACTTTCTTATTGGTACTTTCAAGCAATCAGAATAATTTATTTCTGAATAGATGTGTGTAATTGCCTGTTCGATTTTAAGCCTGACACCCACAGTAGATTGAATGCTATTTTACACAAAGGCTTCTAATCTATTAAATGGTGCACTGGGACTGATTTCCTATGAAATTGCCCGATACACTTTCTCTCTTGGCACAATAGTACGGAATAAATTTCTTCCTGTATATCTCCATCCTGCTTTCTTTCTCCTGTAGCACAGAATAATCAAGCTGTGGCCTCTTATTATTTCCTCTCTAATCCTGCTTAGTGCAGGTGACCCTTGATGAATGGTCTGATTTGGACAACCACCCCAAATACAGAAATACATATTTATTAGATCAACAGCAATGGACTTGAACTTACATGAAGCAGACTTATTTGAAAAATGTTTGATATTTCACTGCAACAAAGTAGTGGGATTTTTCCCCCACAAGCTCCAAACTGGCTGTTTGCTCTGATGTCTTTGAGTTTTGACTGTTTCTGGAGCTTGTGTGCAGCATGAAGACAGTCCAGGCCAAATTTCTAGATCAACATCTTGTGGTCAGTGAATTCTTGGAGAAAGAGTATAAAAAAAAGTTAGTAAGAAGAATATAGTACTCACTGGTAGTTTTTTACTCTGTCTAGACTGTCATTTTATATAGCCTCCAGCAGAAGGCATGTATTTGTAATGCTATTTTGAAATTCCAGAAAGGAAATGAATACATGGAAATTTCACCTAATTACACATTTGTTAGGCATGGGGAGCACTGTTTCTTTAAAAATCACTATTTACAAAGTATTTTGCCTCAATCTTGTGAAGTATGCATTCTCAATGAGAGATTATAAAAGCTCTTTATTTTAGCACCACGGTCTAACATAACATGTTTCACTGAACAGATCTTCTGCTTCAAAATGAATATATTAATAACTACTAATAAGACTATCAAAGGAACTGTATTTTTGTATTTCATGAGACATAGCCAAAGTAATGCAGTAGAGAATTTTATAGTTATTTTTGTATTTCCTTAATTGTTTCTCTTTTCTCTGGAGAATGTGGGAAGGGGAAGTTCCAAAGGCAGAGCTAAAATTATTTCTCAAAGTTATTATCCCAGCTGCAGACTAGACATCAGACAGAAGGGAAAGGTATTAGCCATACTACTCTAGAGAAAATATGTAGACAGTTACTTTTCTTTCTCCTCACCCTTTCTACATGACAAAAGAGAACTGTCAGTGGAGTACTAAATGGTTATGTACTCTACTGAAGTATTTCTTTCTCATTTATGGGTGTTCTTACTGTTAATCTATATGGTTAGAGTTCAGTAAGTTCAATTTACTCAAAAATTTTAACATAAACCTGTCATATTCAGGAAAGTTTGCATTTTGGTTGAAGGCTGACCTCTAACTTAGATATGTCTCTCAGCTTTCCCTTTTGATATTGGATTTGCAGGCTCGTCTCCGTATCCATGCTTTCAAAATGCACATGTTCATCTACTTCTTCCCTTGGTCTCTGTAACCAAGATTTGAGTTACCGATAGACCTTTCACAAATTATTCTCTTACTTTGATTTCTCATTAATCTGACTTTTAAAGCTGAGTTCAAAACAAATTATTCCTTTGGGTGGGGTGGGAGAATGGGAGAGAGGAGCAAACTGCCTCAAAATGGGATAATGCCTGAGGTATCTGCATAAAACAAATGCAGATAAAAGCCTGTACCTATAAGAATTGTTTGAAAATCATTGGGTGGGATGAGATGACATTATGGGGGGGGAGAAGAAAAGGCTTTCTTTGTGAAATCCTCCTGTGAACCAGGAGCACAGATAAATCTTGCAGATTTATCACAGATAGATCTTGCAGAAGTTAACGTGAAAATACTGTTGAAAGAATGCTTAATATGGTAATCTAGTATCCATACACTATATCTGTACCATATCTTATTTTGCTGTTTTGTATTGCTTACATTTGATAAGTCTTTTAATTTTCATATTTATGATGCCCTGTTGTGTGTACTTTACAAAACTGATGTCTAGGGTTTGGTTTGCTACTGAAGAAAAAAAGAGAATGACGTAACAAGATTGATTAATGATTTGGCCCACAGAGCAGGCTTCATCTATTCCAAAGTCATGGTGACTTAGTTGACTGGAGATGATGAAAGATGATCAGTAAACTGCAGGATTATTCATGCATGTTTCTGTGGCAACAATACCATTGAAAAGTATTAATGCAGATTCTGGATAAATACAATATGTCTTTTGGGAATGCTAATTCTATTTTTTTTTGTGTTGCAGCACTTTGCCAATTCATTTGTGTCTGATGTTCATTTGTCAGGGAATTATTTTACTTATTCTTTTTTAAAATAACATGAGAAATCATTTCAAAGAGTGTTTGAAGTGTATGTAGGGCATAATAAATGGAAGATATATGACTTTCCACATTGATTGTAGAAGTGTGTGCATTTGGATAAGGTTTGTGAACATGTATGCATGCATGATACAAGCATTTGTACTCTGCATATTCTAGGTTGTATAATACCTTTAAATCACAACTGTCTTTCTAACTAGTAAGTAGATATCTTTAACTTAGACAGCAGTTTTTACTGGTAGAAGTGTCTTGTGTTGGTTAACAGATTGCTAATCATGCTGACTGAAATCATCTTGCTTTAGCGATCCTTTTGTGGAATTGTTTTGGTTTGAGGTCTCCAGAAACCAGCCGTACTTGAGTGTTACCTATGTGTGTTCAAGTCTGTCCTTTAATTGTGCATTTGACAACTTGTGTATTAAAGGATAAGGGTTAACAATTGATTTCTATTTATCACTTCATTAAAAACCACTTAATACTGTCCAAAATCATCCCCATTACGCTGTTTTCATGCTAATATTGTCCTGTTTCACTAACACTTACTGCTATTCTGTATCATTAGCTAAATCAATTTCCTGAGACTTCTTAATAAAATAGCAGTCCCAGTTCAGCATATCCTAATTAAGCTAAGTATTTTGTAGCAATGTATTACACTTACGCAGCAGTTCTCATGAAGTTCTTTACAGTCACATATGTAGAACCATTGGACTACAGCTCCCTAAGTGGTAGAGGGCAGCTGTTCACTGAGAGTTTAGACAGCACAGATTAATAATAGAAAGTTTGAACAGTTACATTAAGGCAAACATAGGTTATTTTAACATGCAATGTAGACTTTTCAGCATCAGTTCAATTCAGTCAGTGCTGATGTTTAAGAACTTACCTGAAAACTTTTAGAATAAATAATGTAAGACTTTAGCATAGAAAGATCCACTCACTTTCCTGTTCTGTTCTCCAAACACTGTACAAGGGGAGGGACTCCCTTGAAGGAGAGGAAATTTCATTTTATGTGAGAGGTTATGTTGCTTTGAGACTTTTTTGCAATATTGCAACTATGCTATTAGCACGTCTTTTAGTGCTGCTGGAGTACAAAAAGTGCCACTGAAGTACTAATAGCTTGTCACTCAGTTCAAGTTGCCATCTTCAAAAGGAACATTGACTGGACTTTGCTCCACACACCCCAACTTCTCAGAAATACTGGCAATAGCCTAACAACTGGCTATTTCTCATCCTCATTTCTTTAAAAGGGGGCTCATATATTTCCTCTGTCTAGAACGAACTATATTAATAATAATTGTAAATGGAAACATGTTCATATAATCTCTTGGAGAATAAAATAATTTATTTTTGGCAATTTCTGATTGAACATGGTAGAAACTTCAATCATCAATGCTTTTCTCCTTCCTTGAATATATCTAAGAAATGTTTTCTTCCTAAAGTGGAAAAAAGAAGAGGTTTTGAGATTACTTCAGCTTTAAGTATAAAGGTAATCTGTAGACTTCAAAGGGCAAGCCTGTTGCATGTTGCAGGAGCTTTGATATCATGATAATCTTATTTGGGGTTTTTTTTCTGCATCATAAGTGTCACTATTTGTATTAAAGCTTCGTTGCCATTCCAAAATTGGTAATAGATCACTCATACCAAGATGTCTCATCTGAAAACCATCACTGAAATAAGCAGTTGAAATTAGTAGTAGCAATCTAGTAGCAATTGGAAAGTGTCCAATTTGCACAATTTAAGGAACAAAAATTTTTGGTTGAGAAAACTAGTATTGGCAAAATTTATTTTGCTAAAGAGAAGAAAGGAGAAAGAAGAGAGGGAAATTAGGTTTTTCAATATCAGTTTGCATTGCAGCTGCAATGAGATGAGGTTCTCCAAGGAAATCAGATAACTGGAAGCAGGATTCAAATGGGGCACAGAAACTCCTTCCGCTCTTCTGTAATGTTGGTCCCAAGTTTTTATGGTATTATCCATATAGTAGAAATGTATTGTTATCAGTATCATGAGAGTAGACTTTGGGTCAAAAGGGCCCAGAATTTTTGGGTAACTTGTCAGTTCACCCTTAAGGAAGTAAAGCTGAAATTCACATACTAGGGAAAGGAAACAGATAAAGAAAAAAAAAATCTTAAAGTCACCAAGTGAGACGTTCTATGCGTGAATTTCATGTAAGCCTTAAAAAATAAAATCTAGGTAGAACAATGATGTATAAATATATTGCTTTTCTAAAACGTGAATGAAATTATGTAGTCATGTCCACATCTCTAATATAGATCAGATTCTTCCCTTAATGTATGAGCGGAAGGGAAAAGACAGACTTATCAAGCTATCATTTTCTCTTGGGACATATAAATTGCAGCATAAAATATGTTATGCTTGTAGGAAAATATTAACTAGAAAGTGCTTTTGTTGTGCTCTCTTAAATTGAATAGCAATTTATTAAAGACTTTGGATGAAGGACTTGTAGTTGATATGACAAGCATACAATGGGTTTCAGGTGTTAAAACGATACTCATTTAAGCACATGGTATTGTGACTAAGCTGTGATGTGTTTTTTGCTGTTACAGTATTTTCAATGCTGGATTCAGAGTATTAATATAAATTCAAACTTACATAAGAAACTATCTGATGTATATGAAATATATTTTGAGCATACTCATAAATTTTCTGTAAATTAGCTTACTGATTAAAATAGTTATTAAAAAAAATTGAGAGTCTTCAAAAATATTTTTTTATTTCTGTTCTTAAAAACATCTTAAACTATAGATCTGGAGAAACTAAAAGCTGTGCTCATGCCATTACAGATGTGTAGCTTGTTATGTCTGTGCTGCTCAAGTTTCAACTTCGAGAATTTCAGTAAACCTGTCTCCAAGCAGAAATTACTTTAATTGGCCCATTATTTTACAACGTCATACATGGGAATCTTGATAAGTTCATAAATACTGCATGAAATACAGACTGGATGAAATAACAAAAGATCACTTGTGGTCACTTTCAGAACATATTTATCTCAAATTTTGGTGGCATATCTAAAAATGGTATGTGATATCTCTTACCATGAAGAAGTACCACACTTCTTAATTCTAGGGAAACATCTATCAGTTGTTGTCAAATCAAATGGCCAATTTTTGTGAATATATTGGTCATCCTCCAGTATCTTTCAGTAATTCAGTATAGCCTTCAATTCTGACTTCATGCTGTCCTAAGGAAGTGTTTGGGTTTTTTTCATCAAACATCACCAGAGTCAGTCAATAAACCATCATTACTTGGAGTGTATGAATCAGATCATGGCAAAGTTCTTTTTCCTAAGCCAGGCATTCTAAAACAACAAACATCAATTCTATTCAACAGGAATTCAGTGCAGCAGTATCTAAATGTTTATTTTAAAGAAGCTAGCATGGTACAAGCTGCTGAAATGGAAATTGATTTTCTGTTTTTCTCTTGTTTGGCAGCTGTGCTGGTCAAAGAGATCTGCAGCACTATTTTACATGTGTACACACGCTCTTCATGATGTGTTTGTAATACTTGACTCTGTCACAGTGCACTTCAAACTACTAGTAAGAAGTACTTTACTGAGGGCAGTCTCAGTTCTGCAGACAGGGACAGGAAAGTACAAACATTCACAGTCTCTCTGAGGTCACTAAACATATCAGTAACAGGAGAAGGAATAAAAGTTTGTGGGTTTTATTTGTTTGGGGTTTTTTGTTCCTTTTTTTAAAGAGAGTTTTTGAAATTTACCAAAGTAACAATGTTCAGCCCTGTTCATGAAATTGTTATTTGGAATATTCTCATGTGAAATTACTGGCTTAAAAGCTTCGTTACTGATTTTACAGTACAGGCAAAGTATTCCTACAAACAGTCTACCTTCCTACCTTTCTTTTCTTTCTTCTAATACAGTATTATAGATAATAAACTTTAAAAATGTCTCATTTCATGTTTTGCCATTAGTGAATATAAGGTTTTTTTAAATACTTTTTTAGTCTTAGAAATTAAATTGGACCTTATATCCAGGTAAACTCAAATGCTACAGTATTTTAATATAAATAAACTAGGCAGGATGTTTTCCTGTTTTGCTGCTGTGTCAGCATGCGGCTCTGTTCATGAAAGCCTTAGGAAAATAATGTTTAAAAGTCTCAGGAAGTATTAACGTGGATTGTTTTCTGCAAACAGACTTGGTTTGACAAGCAGCTGTTGGAAATGTGAAAAGTCTCAATTGTTTGCAGCATCCAACTTGCATGCAGTCAGCTGGAGACTGAGACAAATCTCCACCTGTAGAACAGGAAGTAAATGCTTAGTATGGTGTGTCAGTATCTACTGACTTCTGGTTCCAAGATTTGCAGTAGATTGCATTACCTGTTTGGAAATTCATTCAACTCATTTTTCTCATCTGTAAAGTAGGATAGTATTTACTTTTTAAATCCTTGGAGAGCGAGTGAGCCGTATGCAGAAAAATACTCAAGGCATTTGAATTAATTTTCTTTCCTCATAGGTCACTAACAAGTTAAGTTTTCCTTTACCTGTCTGCAAAATTTAGTTTCACACTTTGAAGATTAATTGAGCTCACAGCAGAATTACAATTTGAGATGACTTAAAAGTGACAGCATATGAATGTTCTTGTATAAGAAACCTTGCCCTTGACTCTCATGTTTCTTAAGCTACCTGATAGTTTAGTGGTGAACACTTACAGCCATCTGTGAAGGTGGCATGTAGCCCATTTCTAATAGGTGCCAAATAAACATGTTTTTAGACGGGAAGCTTGTGCAATACTGCAAATGCTGTCTCCACTACAGAAAGGTCATGCGTTGTGACAGTTTTTCCAAGCATCTCTCTACACTTCATTATACTTGTTGACACTAACACACCAGAAAAAAAGGATTTTTCTTAACAGTGAAAGTAGGCAACTGTGCCTGCCCACAAGGAAAATAAAATTGTAGGAGTGACCTTGAATAACAGAGTTTGTCAGAAAATGAACATACGTAAGTCCTGTAGCAATTCTGTATTATTAATCTAATTCCAGAGTGCATTAGTAAATTAAAGGACAGGGCACAGATTTCAAACTTTTCAAAGAAATTGGTAACTGGTAATGAAAACAGAAAGTGTTCCCTCCCACAAATTGTCATCTTTGTGTTTTGGCATCGTGGTTGGGTGAAAAGGGATATTACAGATTTGCCATTTGTCATGAAGCTTAGTCATCTTTATTACAGCCAGCTTAATTAGACTCTTAATTCAGCTCAAAAAATGAAACTTTCTGCTTTGTGTTTTGTTATTACTTTTTTTTCTTTTAAGTGCCTGCCTGCCTTTTAGCATTTCTCAAGGAATTACTTGTAAAGTATCATCTACTGTAATTTTTAGCACAGTTCAGTGCACCAACTTGCTAACAGTGTATTTAAAACATTGAGTTATCACATACAAGCCTTTGAAGAAATTTTGTATCTTAAAAATATATAATTTTTTTTAAATAGACTGAAAATACTGTGAATGGCTACTATTTGTAAATTTTGCTTACCTGAAGAAGTAGTGTATGTTTGAGCAGCCTAATGTATAATTTCAACCATATTTTGTCATTTCAGAACTCATCAGAATTTTTTTCACAATAATTCCCTCTTTAGGATCTTAGTAAAAATGCAGGCATGTTTTTATTCAGAAATTATCTTAGGTTAAGTTATTCTAAAGAATAGTGATTGAACTAATTATTTCTCTGTGCAACGTTAATATCATCAGTCTTATGTCTGAGCTCCAGTTTATTCCTTTTTATTCCGCTCCTCCCCCCCCGCCCCTCTCTATTTTACAAGATTTCTGAAGAGAATCAGTGACTTAACACAAAGTAATCAAAACAAATAATTCTCTTATGGCCATACTACTCCCCAATGCATATATGCAGTTTTCACATGACTGAGGTACCAGAAGAAAGGATTAACTTATCTCACTTAATTATCCTGAAGAGAATAACCTAACTCACAAAATGATGGGACTGGTAGAATAATTCAAATCCAACTTGTGCAACTTACTCATAAATCTGAATGAAAGCGAAGATAAAAATGAATTTATCTTGGACAGAAAAAAATGTAATATCTCTTCTAAAATGGTTCAGTTTTGAGCAGTGAGAATTTACAGTATGAAAATAGAAGAACTGATTCATTATTTGTGAAACTTTCTGCCTTCACTCTGCTGATGAACTGTGATCCCAAGTTGTCTTTTCATAGCTGGAAGGCATTTGTACAGGTGCTACAAGATCTGCTCTTATTTTTCAATTGAGAACATGATTATGGTGCAATATAATCAGTACTACTAATGTCATAAGTTGCAAGGGCATAATCTGTACCATCTGTGGAATATCAGGAACTATAACAAAGCATCTCTGCATTGGTAGGCAGCCAGGGTATTGTCCTCAAAAAAACAAAATTATTGTTTTAATTGCCCTCAGTTATGACGATTATCTATGTTAGCCAAATATAGCAAGTAGAATTGGTGCAAATTCACTTCAGAGAAGGCCAGTGACTAGCATAGAGGTCATAGTTGCTAATGAAACACAGAAACATAAAAGAAGCCTAAAATGCGGATTTGTTGTGGACTGTCCCTTGCAGGAATGTTCGATATGCGAGAAGGGTGCTCCTTGTAAACAGCACTGAACTTGTGTTCAGGCATCTTTGGGCAGTTTGTTCCACTGGTGTGGTAACAAGATTTTAAATCTTCAATAACCGTTATTTTCTGATGAAATCATATTACTGGACAGGGACTGTTTGTTGTTCTGTGTAGTGTCTCGTATAACACATTCTCAAACTTGATTAGATCTGTCTTATATCTTACTATAAGAGGCCCTCCTCATCTATCCACCCCCCAAAAAGGTTTTGCAAGTCTAACTGTTTTTTTGTAACCTTTCACTACTCTCCACTGTTGATACCACATTGTTCAGGATTTAAATTCAGAGAATTAATTTTTGTGGACAATGTTTCTGTTCTGTTTGTTCATTCTGATTTTATGTGTAAGTTGGAAACAGCCTTTTATTTTTATGTGTGTAACTAATTTTTTAGTAGTATGTGATGTCAGTATAGTAACTTTTTGTGCACCTAGATGCTACTAGGTATGTAATGAATGAAACATGATGTTGACTGATATTTAAACTTAATTATTTTTTTTTATTTAGAGAGTTGATGTTATGTTGTCCTGTGGCTCTATCCACATTCTTTTTAGTGGAGTCTTCAGTCTAGAACTTTTAAGAAAAAAGTTTGTCCTTCCAGAAAAGGACTAGTCATTCATCGGATTGAGATACAGAATCTGAGAGTCCTTCAAGTGCATGATCAGAATTAAAGCCGAATTTCATTTAATGTTACTGCTGTTTGTCTTCACTTTCATTAATTTCAGCACCACTCCATCATGGTTGGGAGCTCTGCATTATAATTTTTTTTCAGTCTATGACACATTTTTTTCCCCCGAAGTGACACTACATTTAAAAGTTAATTAGTTTCTTCACAAATATACAAGTCAATGAATTTGACTTATGATTATTAAAATCATAAAAATGGCATCAGTCTCACAGATCTGGATTACTTCTGAACATGTATTCATCACATGCAAAATTCATTGGGATACAGATCACTTCATGCTCTGAGAAGACAATATGCTAAGACAGGGATGAGCTCCAAAAAAAAAAAAAAAAAAAAAAAAAAAAAGGCAAGGTCATGTTGGTGAATTGTTGACTGGTGCCAGCCTGCAGATGTCTTTTGCTTTTGGTCAAGTTAGAAAGTGAAAACCTGTAAATAGACTAGTTAAAAGTAATTACATTTGTTTAGATACAGTATGACAGAGAATGGCAGACACTTCTTTTAAGTCCATCAAATGTGTAAAATGTTGTAAGCTGTCCTTGTAAAATGATAAGTTTGTGCAGTTAAATTTTGCTTTTTCTTGTCCTTGAGATTCCAGCAGCCTACGTCTTCACATTTCCACTCTGACTGTAGTTGTAAAGTGTGTTCAGGCTTAATCAGTACAGTGAACCTTATGGAAAAATTGAGGTTTTTCTTTTCCATTAAGAAAAGAAAATACCTTTGTGGGTAATACAAATCTGAGTTAATTTGAAGAAAAATTTTAATCCTCTTTGAGTACTTGCTGGGAGAATGAGAAATTCTTCTGGAAGCTATGGTGAAAGGAATCATTTGATCATTTTATGCCCTTTTTAAAATTGTGGTAATATTATCTTGGAGAGTAAAGCAGATAAGAAATAGATATCATTTTAAGTGCAGTTTTGATCTTTTTAAAAGAGACTAAATATCAGACTCATGTGTATTAGATTTCAGTGAGGAAGGCTTTTATCTTGCAATACCCACTTGGTGTTGGTGCCTTAATGAGGCTCTAACAGGATCCTGCTGAAAAACTTGAAGAGAACTGCTTCAGGCAAATGTTTCATGGTGCATTACCTAAACATATATCATTTGGGATCTTATGGCCTCAGTTACTGGAGAAACAATGGATTTGCAGTCAGTAAAATAGCCTATTTATCAAAAGACAAAAGGCAAAACACCTTTCTGTCATTCTGTTCTTCACATTAGGGTCAAAAATTTATCACACCTGATCTAATATAGCAAAGATTTAAAGAGAATGAGGAATTATTTTCAATTGCTTAATAAGTTGAGAGCCATAACAGTGAATTTTTTGGTAGCAGATATTACTGTTGTTTTGTTCATGCATATGCATATATATCTGCTTGTACCCGCTTAACTAATCTCTTCTGTTTAAATTCCATTTATTTGTGTCTTCAATTGATTGTGAGCAAAAATAAATTTAAGGGCCCAGACTGTCTCTGAAAAATGATAAATTGGTGTTTAAAATCATTTAAAAATGTTTCCCATGTGAAGAGTTGTTATTCATGTTGTGCCACTTAAGTTAGTTATGGACTACACTTGAAAATAAGGCTATAGGGTAAAATCTTCAACATTTAGAGATAAGCTGGCTGGTGGACTGACAAGCTGCTTGTGTCTAGTAGGTGTGAGTCTGCTTTTGTCAGACCTACAGGTGAACCAGAATTGTGTGTCGATCTGTTGAGAATAGAAGAGTGTAAATCCAAAGGACAGAGACTGATGTTCTTGGGATTTAGTGTCCTGTTTTACTGTGTCTGTACTTAATGTTGGACTTGTGTTATATCAAGATTATAAAACCTTAGATATTCGTGTGGTTTTCTGGCCTTCTAGCTGCCTGAGGCAGGCTTGCCAATAAATTGCATCGCTGTTGTAATGAGTGATGTCACTGATATTGCTAGATTTAGCTAATTCCCTTGTTCCTCTGTTTGTGCATGGTATTGGCTCTTTCCTCTGTCAAGTCACAATCACAAGGTTCTGCAAGGGAAAGAAGTCAATAGTAACCCTTGCAGAGTCTGAACTGAAATTTGAGGCTGTATGGCAACCCCTTTCAAGTTTAACACCTTTATCACTATCACTATCAGTGATTAATCACTTTATCACCTTTCAAGATTAACACCTTTATCACAAAGGCCAAAAATAATTTCCTATTTATGGAGTGAATTCTAATACAAAATTTATTTTAGAGTGAGACAGGATATGGGAAGATTATATATTCCTATACTTTTGTGTTAGTAGGCTATTTAATAATTTTTCAACTACAGCATCACTGAATGTCAGGGATATGCTTTGTGTTGAACTGACCCAGTCTGAACTTCGGTGTAGACAACTAGCCAGGTTTTCTGGTTTTGTTATTTAAAGTACTTCAGTGCAATATAGCAAAACAGGATCTGTGCAGAATCTGTTCTGACTGACAGTGTTATGGAAATATTGTCTCCAAACCTAGGTACCTATTTTTTTACTCACTTCTAAGCTAATTGTGTTCCCTCATGTAAGCTCAAAGTAGTTATATTGTAGCTATTTTCCTAAGTTTTTTTCCTTCTGTTTTTTTTTTTTTTTTTCCCTTTCTTTCTTTTATTTGCCTATAACTTTAATGATTTCTGTAAAATTTTCTTTGGGCATGGTGAGCTATTCTTATCAAAGGGTTTTGATTTCTTCAGTGTTTTCAGTAGATACCAACAAATTCATATACAGATTATAGACATTTATGGACGTTTTTCATTACTCTTATTATATGAATTGACAGCAATCATACTGCATAAGTGCCTTCTTTGCAGTTGTATTGAATACTTCTACACTAAAACTACAGGTTTAAGCTTTCTTAAATAACACTGTTCAAATCTCACTTGGACAATTATGAGTTTTAATTATACCAATGACTAATGAACAGCTATCATTTTTAAAGCATCCTAATCAGAAATGTTGCTGATGCTAAATGAAAAGTAATGAAAAGGTTTCCAGATTTTCAAATTGAAGTGAAATTGAGTACTTGAATTAGTCAAAATAATTGTCTAATTTGGACAATGGATTCTTGGTTTTGATAACTCTGCCTTGAATGAGTATATTAATTGGTAGACAAAGGATAGTGATTTCTAACTATTTGTTATAAACATTATTTTGACATGTCTGTTGAACATGAGTGGATTAAATCTAACTGAATTTTGATTGCCTAGCAGATTTGTAACGGATTACATAGCAGGAGTCATTGGCTTATATTTACAGCTATAATATACTACTTAAAATTCAGCCTCCTCATAAACAATTTCATTTAATTATTCTATTTTGCATATCATAAGCATAGTTTTATAGAAGAAAATAAATATGTGGGGTTTTTTTCTCTAGTTGAGCGAAGGGTAAAATCTAATTTAATTATGACTGACTTCTTTCCTACTGTCAAATAGGGAATATGTCATATTGGGAAAATGGCAGGACCAGATGAGCAAGAATTTCATTACACTGTGTGACTAAACTTCATGAAGAAATGCTCTCCCCTTGATTTAGATTAACTTTTGATCTATGTTTAATAGCCTGTTTCCAACAATAACTTATCAGCAGCCTTTCAGCTAGCACATTTTGTAGCTCATTGATCTTTGACCAAGTGTTGCTAGTAAATCTTTCTGTGATAATTTTCCAGTGGGTAAAAACACATTGGGAAAAGTTATATTCTGGGGACTTTTCAGAGAGTTCCTGTTTGTGCAGGAAATGTAGAACAACTGAGGTATCAAACGGAAAAAGAAGGGAGTCGACAACTGTAGTAGCAGACCTGGAGTGAGACCACTGTAGGTAGCATTGATTAGGGGAGGAGGGGGAAAGTACCTAAGCTCCTGCTTTGGTAGCCAGATCTGCCCACACTCACTCTTTTTTCCAGGCATCACAGATGTCCCCTGTGGTTGTCTTTAGAGTCAGTTCTGAAAAGTGAAAGTATCATGTCATGATGTTAAAGTCTCTCTTATTAAGCTTTGAAATAAAATAAAAGATCTTGCTGTCAAGAGCTGATAATTTTACCAGGAAATAGTTTGTCAACATGGTGTTCACTCTGAATTCTAGTTCATTCCTTCTTCAAACCTGAAAGGAGGCATATTTTGCTGTGCATTTCCCATCAAGTGTAGCAAATTCTCCTCGCAAATTCTCCTCCTGTTGATGTATATATTCTAATTTTTCAGCTGTAGTCTAAGCAGTAGCAGCAAGCTGCTCATTGACCTTGAAACAGTCTCTTAATGTTTTGCTGTATCTGTAAATGTTCTTTAAAAAATTCTTCATGTTTATTACATGGGTATTAATGGACCCTGAAAATAGAAACAACTTTATTTTTGCGATAACCACATCTTTCATTTGTAGTGCATAACTGTTTATATATGACATTGTGAAATAGGTGCTGTACTTCTGCATTTGATGGTGCTCTAGATACACCAAAGTATTCTAAGATAACAAAACAGATGCTATTCAAGCAGAGCTCCATGGACTTTGATGATGTAGGAGGAGCTTGAATAACTAATTTCCATGAGTCTTCAAAGATGCTGGGGAATACAATCAAATATAGAAGGTCAACATTAGAAGGCAAACATTAGACTTGCCTAGTTATTTCTCAGACTAGACTTTATGTTCTCAAGAAAAAAAAAATACTTATGTTAGCTTTGAGATGTGATTTTAGCCATGGGTAGAGATTTTTTTTTTTTTAATACAATCTGCTTTAAAATGTTTCTTGTTGCTCATGTTTCTGTTGTAGCTTGTAATGTCCCTGGTGCCTTTGCTGAACTTGAGTTCTTTAAAGAGCTTATTCTGTCACAGATTTAGAAAGAAATAGGGTTTAGAAAGGAATAAATAACTGCACATCATCCAAATATTTCCTAGGAGGAAGGAGGCAACAGCTTCATCTCTTGGTCATTTGCTGTGATACTGGCACTTACTTTTCTAATGTGCTGCAGCAGCTTCTTTGAGAGTCTGCACACATCAAGTGAACAGTGAGAAAGCAGAGGAAGGCATCATCCCTCTTCTCGAGGCCATCTCTGCTAACTACTGCAGCTCAGAGTCAGAGCGGGGTTTGGTTGCCTTGTATTGCTACAGCAGAAAAAGGCTTTGCCTCTGTTAGTGTTGCCGTCTCTAGGTCTGGGCTAGAGAAGGGCACGAATAGCAGGGCACAAGTAGAGTTAAAAGCTCGGGTTTCTTCTGCATTTGAGCATCTGCTGGATGGTGCATGGCTCAGAAGAGAAAGTGACAGAAGTTACTGGATTGTGAGGAGTTTGGGGGAGAGGAACAAAAGAACATTCCGTACAGAAAAGAGTCTGATACTTCATTTGCTTGTAGCAAATCTGTAAAGGTGAGCATTTGTTTGACCCTTTGCCATGTCAGTCAACCATATAATGACTTTCAGAAGAAGTCATGTGGCTAGGAAGTCTCAGGTATTACTGCTGTTTCACTGTTGGTAACAAACTGCAACCAGAAACTGTTAGGCTGCCTCTCTAAATGTGTTAAGTAGGAGACGTACATGACAGCCTTTTGATGATTCATCCAAAGAAAGCTACCAGCCTTGGATAGCTTAGAAGTTTGGCAGGAAGTAGTTCTGTAGGGAGCAAATCTAAAGTTAAAATTTTATCTTTTTTTTTTTTTAATCTTTGATTGTTCCATTTTTCTCCTTTGCTGGACTGTGCAATGCAAATAAGTGTTCTTTACATATATCTGCTTAGGTTAGTTGTTATTTATGTGAATTGATGCTATTAGGTTTCATGCTACGGACCGGTAGCTTTGCACTCCATGCACCATGCCACCCTGATTGTATGTTTGCATTGTAGAAACAGCTGGACAAATAGCCCAGCACTTAAAATACCAAGATGCCCTCAGGAAGCTCTGTTTTCTTCAATATAGATGAATCCTTCGGATGTAAAGGTTTTATGGGTGTCTGAAAATACAGGATACACATTGTTGTGCACGTGGTGTGCATAACAATTAACTATTATGTAAAGGCAGATTCTAGAGGTGTTATTTGAAAACTTGGTTTTAGCTGACTTACACGGATAGTTTTCTAAACACAAGTCTGAAAACGAGACGATATTCCAGAATACTTGACTAGGGACTATTTGTGGTCTTCTCAAACAGTGAGGATTTGTTTATTTTTTTAACCGAAATTTGTGTAGCCAGTATTTAATATAGTTATGTATTGTGCTTCTTTATTTCTTCCATGCTGGGAGGTTCTTTACTGGAAGGATTTAATGAAAATTCCCTCGGGTATGCTATGCCTTGTTTCGCTACGTGTTAGTCAGCTGGTCAGACAGCTTAGAGGTTTGCAGGACTAGCTTTGTGTGCTAGCTGAGCACTGTATTTACCAAATGATCTGTAATCAGTTCAGTAGTGGGGGGACAGATTCTGAAATGCATCTTTGTTTTGACATGTTGACCTCTGTGTTCTTTTGTTTATCTGTTAACAACTAACTGGCCCATTTGACTCAAATTTCTCAAGTGCTAAATTCTGGCTATTCTTTCACAGTCCTTGAGAAATAAAGAAGAAAATGTATTTTTTTTTCTACTGGGTCTGTCCTTCCCAGTTTCTTATGAGTAAAATTCTAGTAAATAAAACTCAGTTAGATACACTTATTCACCCTAACCCTTCTGAGAGAGTGTTTCTTGTCAGATGGAATTAGAGATGCACTAGACTCTTAATTTGAGGTCTAGATTTGGAGCAAGAATTATCCTTTCATCCTTTCACGTGTGAAATTGAAGGTTCCCTGCTCGCCTAACCCAGCCCTTTACAGCTGAACAGTTGGCCACAGTACTCAAGCTACAAATAATTCCTCCCCATGCCTCTTAATCTGGGGAGACTGTGAGAGAGGCAGCCCAGTGTGTGCCCATTGCAGATTTTGATACAGTTCTACTGACACTTACAGAAAGAGCTGAGCTGAACAATTCCGTGGATCTTTTCCCTTTGTAATGAACATTTGTTCCAGAGGTCTGTATTCAGAGGTCTGAGAACATTTCCAAAAATGACTGTTTGATAAATATTCTAAAATGAGAAGTAAAGTAAAACTAATTAGTGTAGTTAGTGATGGATACCATAAAATTCTCCAGTTGCCAACAACAGCTGCGACTGACAGCCTCTGTGTGGAAAGCTGGTTTGTGCCAAGTGTGTTATTAACATCAGTGTGAAAACTCAATAGGTACATTGCTTAATTCTCTGATTATATATTTAATGAATCAAGGAAGATTTTATTTATTCACAGTAACAAAATTGTGTAAGTATGAAGTGTGCCTGTTCCTTCTGTAAAACTTTTAGGTTATAGTAGCCAACACTTCTTGGTTCAATCAGTTTTCTTTTAATGTGTGATCTAAATCAAAACCTGCCCATGCTGGGAATGCTAACGTCTCAAAAAAGAAAATATAGTTTGCCAACTCCAGTAGTAGTACAGCGAATAAATTCTTCTAAAGCATTCATACAACTAAATTATTTTTCCTCATATTCTCATACTCTCACTGGCATGTTCATAGATACTTAGAGATGATTATGTTCTATTTGAAACAATTTTGTACGTACCTGTTTTACTTTTAGATGGAAATTATCTTTGTTCTCTCCATCTCTCCTTACTGCCCCAACCAAACAGTAAAATCATGTATTGTGGCACGGCCATCGGGCAGAATAAGCTTCAGCTGCATATATCAAGTTTCTACCTTATCACAAATACCATACAAACACTAAAAATATAGATATAAGTAAAATCACTACATCAGCCCTACTCAGGTTATTAAATGTAGAGCATGATCGAAGTGTCTTAAAAAAAAACAAAACTATTTTTAAATTGGAGTAAAAAAAAAAAATCCAACAGAGAAGGCTCAAAGCTTGGACTCAAGGATCCAAGCATGATATTATAAAAGATTTCATGACCTTTCAAGACTTCATGGATAAATTTACTGTATCTTGCTCTGCCTAAAAATGCACTAGAATCTAATGCAAGTGGTTATGCATTAATTGTACAGGTAATTTCTGACTGTTTTTTGTCAAAGTACTTATGAAATCAGCCTCCTGTTCAAAACTAATTCTGCACTCATGAACCAAGGTCCATAAGATTAAAAATATATTTGGGTGCCTGTCTGGATATTTGATGCACATAAAATGAAGTGGATGAAAAATATGGATATTCACAACTCAGTTTTTTCAAAAGATCACTACCAGATATTTTTCCATCTTTGATATTTTTAAAATAGTTACCAATATTTACTAAAATAAAGCAGCTGACTATAACAAGTTGTGTTTGCTAGTGAATTAAAGTAACGTAAATGTTATGTTCTCAAATAACATTTTCTCAGCTTTTGGGAATAGTGACTCTGGGCTGGAAGTTATGATTTTTCTTTCATCATGTCACTTTTAGAGAAAAGCCATTCAGCAGTAGATAGCTTTTCAGATGTAAGAGTATATGTTGAGAGCATAGAAATCATCCACACAGGGTATTGCTTCATGCTAAGATGCATCATTTCCATTCTACATTTTATCTAGCAATAACAAAGAGCAAAAAAATTACACTGCAAGGAAACACAATGAAGAATGCTTTAGACAATATTTTATTTTGTGTATATATGTATATGAAAAATTAAACATTATTATATAAACAGTCCCTTGGTTAATTTTGTACACTCAACAAATGATGTTCTTTTTATAGTTCAAGAGGAGAATGTTTTCTTTCCATCTATTGTCCTCTGTCTCTTTCTGTGTATCTGAAATGGAAGTGAAATAGTTCTCTTCTGCACTCATGTTAATATTATTCCTCTTCCCTCATTTGTAACTTATACAATGTATTCAATAAATATATGGTGTAGGTTATTTAAATTTCTATGACTGTACCTGGGATGTTTTTGAACATTCACTTTTTATGCCCTTCTTTTTAAATGTGGTAGTGTTTGCTGTGAAGCCAAAAACTACTGTATTTGTCTCAGATTTTCTACATTCAAATAATAGTTTAAGAAGCTTTAGGAAAATGTAAGCTACAGTCTTATGTAGTAATATACAGTGCTTATGGCTGAGGGAGCAGCTCTTTTTCTAAAACTTCTGTCATTATAAAATACATTCATGTCTTTCCTGAAAACACCTAAAGTAGTAAAATACAATTAGGTCAAAAGTAAGATTTTGAGAACTTTTAATTGGCTGTGTGATTGTTTTATTGAATAAATAAAATCTAATAGTATGTACACACTTTGGGGAAAAAGTATTTTATGTAGCACAGTTTTGCTAAGTGTGAAAAACTAACTAATTAGAAGATTGGCTCAATAGTAGAGAACCAGGTTTTGATTCAAGTTTTAATAACTGTGTTTAGAACACCTTTTTTTTTTTTTTCCCAAGAGACAAATATTAAAAAAGCATAAAAACATAAGACTTAACTGCTATCATCCTTTGTCTTTGAGATTAACAGTGTAATGATCTGAAGGATGAAATCTGAACTGTTATTCTGGTTTAACTATATTAGGATATACCATTACGTATAAAGAATTTGTTCCACTAAAGCTAATAAATGTAAATTATAGTTTTATGAAATCACTAGTAGTATATGAAACACATTTTAGACTAATTAATAAACTCCAAAAATAAAGGGTCTATACAGAGCAACCTTTTGAGCCTTGGAGTTCATATTGTAACTGTATAAATTTTTCATGTTTAAAATTTTAAAAGTACACATTACTTGATGTAGGTCAGTGCCTATTCACTGTGTGACATATATTTCAATTATCACTGAATGACTAGAATTCTATTACCAGAGTCCACTAATATATGAAGGCTTTTATTCATTGCAGTGCTGTTCTTTTCTTGGGACCACACTGAAGGATGAATTTTATTTTAAAATGCTGACAAGTGACTTCTCTGGATGATAATTCAATTTTCATTCAGTTTAAAAAATGGATGGTTTCATTTTAATTTATGTAAGCAGTTGTCCATCTTAAACTTTGTTATAAACTTAAAAAAATATGTTAACTCCTGAAGATCAAAATTTCTTGGCCCACCTTAATGTATAAGACATTTTAATGATTCCTCAGGTTATTTTACTGGATTAAGGTGTTAGTGTGGCAACTTTATCTGACCTCCACTCCAGTAGGCAGGATCAGGGAGTAAATGAGAGGTCAGTCCATTTGTATGTACGTCCAGTCAGATTTTTCATTTTCAGATTAACAGCAACCCAATGTGAGCATCAGTTCCACTCCAAATTGAAAAAAATTATTTAGAGTTTGATTTTGGGGATTTTTTTTATCAGTCTTGAAGGGAATTTAATCTTAGGCCAGACACAAATTAATGCTTTGTTCGCTTACACTCATTTTGATGCTTAAATTCCCAACTGATATTAATCTTTGTGGCAGTAGGAATTTTAGTCAATCCTCAATGCAGTGTTTCCAAGTGAAAGTTAAGAACTCCAGAATCAATATGGTAGAATTGCATTAGCTAAAAAAAAAGTATTTATAAAGTGTATAAAAAGAATATAAGAAAAAAATGAGTACTTCTTTTAACTTAAAATGTGTTAAATCCTTACTGTCTGCTTAGTACTTGAGATTTTTATTCTTTAGTCTAGAGAAAGCCTTATACTCTTACACTTACAGGAGCAATTTCCATTGCAGTTGTAGTACTATTCATGTTCCTGAAATTACACCTGCGCTTAAAGGATTTCTGGGTCAAGGAAATGGTCGAATATATAAGCAATGGGTTCATTGTTATTTTGATTCCTTCTTTTCTTTCTCTGTTCACTAGAATTTTGTGTAAATAATTTTACTGAAACTCATAATGGAGCTAGAGATGACAAAAAATTATATATATCTGCTTTGAAAAGCAGCTTCTAGTGCAAGTAAAAATACTTGTCTGTGTCCGTCAAGTTCTACTAATAAAGAAATGAATTATCTGAAAACATGCTTTCTGAAAATTCCAGACTACTGAATGCACAATGGTTAGCAAAAAACCAAAACAACAACAACAACAAAACTTGCATGTCTACTAATTCAAAAATATGAACATTACGTTGTCTAAAACATGGATGACCTGAATATTCATGGTATTTATTCCAGACCTTCTGTAAATTGTTACACTGCACAAACATAGTTTTTGGGGGAGCAAGGAGAGGAGATCTAAATCTTCTGTCATGTCTGTGTGTTGGAAAAGAAAATATGCTATTGAGGATCATTGCTTTGTTGGAAGGTCAAACTAGATACTTTCTGTTTAGTTTCTTCTGGTCTAGATTTCAGCACAAAACATCAGCCTTAAAGAATGGGAATAGCCATCTGCTTGGGTGCCGCTGCAGCACTCGGTTCACGAGAGGAATGACGTCTCTGTTAGCACCTCCATTGCTGCTCCTAGCTGAAGCATTGCTCTGTGAGGATCCTTGCACAGAGGTTCAGACTGTAACTAGAGAGATACATCAGGCCAGACCAAGTCCATTGTGTAGCCTCAGATGTGAGTAGAGCTCATGCTCTGTGATGCACTAGGATTTCCTGCTGCCTAGTGGGAAGGAGATACCTAATCCTGTAGAGTTAAACCTCATCTTAAGTCCTTGGGATTTACATCCATATACCCTCATGAACATTTTTGTGCCTTGATATTATTGTGCTTTTATTGGTTTCTTTCTCCATGATGACAAAGGGTTAGATCTATGTGTCTGAGTGACTGCAGAGTCTGTGTCACAAAAACTTGTCACAGTACCGCATCTGAATGGAAGTCGGATCTGGTTTTGCAATGAGCAGCCTCAGATATGAGCATGGCTCCATCCTGGTGTGTAGTGCATGCACTTACTCCTTGTTTGAATATTGCAACCAAAATACTATTTCAAACTTCAGTTTCAACAGCTTTGTACATTTATGTAAGTATCCCAGGCTTCACTTAAAAATGTGTATGTGTGTTTGGAACAGGTTCCTTTTTATATTTGCCTATATTCTCATGTTTTGATGTGTATGAGATAAACACTCTTCCCTTATGGCATAGGGCTGAAGTGGAAAAGAATGAAGCTTAAGGTAATAAAGGTTTCTTTTAGAAAGTTCATCTGCTCGCTTTTTTTTGTAAATATGGATGTAGGTCCATGCACCATAATCATCAATATTTTTATCATCTTTTTTGGTTTCTCTGTAAGAGACTAATAAGGCAGAATGATGTTTGAAGGAGAAATTTTCACTTATTACTTTTGTACGCATGTTATGTCTTCTTTTCATTGCTCAGTTTGAATAGTCTGAACAATGTAATTTATAACAATAGACTCAAATGACTAAATGATTAGCTGGCCAGCCTGCAGGCTCTGAATTTCTGCTGTTCAGAGATGGCAGAATTTTTCAAGTCTGTTTCTTTGCTTCCTGTGTTTTCATAAATACACATTTTCCATTACCACAGTGATGGTTTTGTAAAAGTAATTTGAAAAATATTTTTTTTTTCAAAAAGCATATTTAAAATGTAATGGCATTTCTATGTTTCCCATCTTTTGAATCTACATTTTGTTTTGCTAATTTATTTCTCTACATTAAAGGCCAGTATGTTGCATTTGGTTTTAGGGAGGTTCAGAGGGATTTGTTAGGGTTGGGTTTTTTGGGGTTTTTTTTAGTTCTTCGAGATTGCAGTGTCACTGAGAAGAATCTGGCAGACGTCCACATACCTTTTGAGTAAATTTAGTCGTCCAATTAAGTGCAGCCCCCTTATCCCTCTTTGTTCTCCTTGAAAAGCATGTTTTCTCCCTTAAAGCACTAAAATCATTAAACTGGGCTGCACAGGGGAATACGGGATACTGAGAACCATGCAGTGAGTATTCAGAATTTGAAAGATTTTTCTTCCTGTTAAAAGTTCTAAATTGTAACTTCTCTGTGTCCTAAACAATTGGAAACTGTTCTCACCTGATAGTAAGGGTGGAAAATGTTCACTGGCTTAATGTGCAGGCATGTCAGTTTTGCAGCATGAGCATTAATCTGTTAGTTGCATGTATAATCTACAAACATCTTAGTGACTAAAGATTCTGCACTTCTCGGTGTAATGATGATGGCAGGCACAGGACCACACTGTTCCTACTCATGGCATTGCTTCCAAAGCTGTTAAAAATATTATCTCATTAGACTAATATACAAGACTTGTTAAAACGTTTTAGTAGAGTCCTTCACCTGGCATGCTGAGGTGAGGAGAGTCAGCTCACTACTGAAACTCCTGTTCAGTGAGAAGTGGGTAACAGAATAATTGATGGACTGTCCTGAGCAAAAGCTGCTTTGCAGTTCTTAATACAGTTAGCAGAACAGATGATACCACTGGTAAACATTTTTGGCTTAGACTTAATTGTGTGGGGGGAGAAAATTGTGAAAGACACTCGCTTTGATCATTTATGTGAAAGCAGCCAGAAGAAATTACACTATCACAATCTCTAGACTAATGGAACTGTCTGGATAGGTGAACTGTTCTGCCTTTATCTGATGTGTTGATATTTGGGGTATTGAACATTACTGTGCATTTTGTCAATTTCAATGCTTGTGGTTCCCTGTGGAAAAAATAAATCAGTAAATATTTTCTATTCAAAGAGACACAAAAATGTGAAACAAAGCATGAACTGATGTAGGAAATTCCTCTTCTCAATAAATTCTTTTGTTTTATTTTTTCCTTCTACTTCTCTTTCCAAATTCATTGGCTTCCTGTCATTTATTGTTCTTTTTTCCTTAATAGCTGGGATTTAATTTCATTTTGGTTTTTCTGCTGAATGACACAATTCAGCCTCTGTATCACCGAAAAGCAGAACAGTAGAAATGCTCTTTTAGCTTCTAATGTAATTAACAATTAATGTAGTTCATATAAGGTAATTAATATGATTAATGAAAATAATTCAAGTGAGATCTTCAGGTTTAACCCAAGTATGTTTCCAATTAAATAAAGATAAAAATGCTGTTAAAGCATTAATGTTAACTTTTTAACCAGGTGATAATCATGCTAGTAGCTTTGATTATGTGAAAAATGGTGACCATTAAATCTCTTCTTTCTTGATGCTTTGAGTTAGTTGCCTCTCAGGTTTGTCTCTCCATGGTAGGTATGGGGATGCATGCAGGCAGGATTCAGCCTGCTGCTTCCAGCCTAAGTGTTTGAATCACTAGGGGTGCAGTTGCCTGACAACACTCAGCCACTTTCAGACATCTTTATTGTGATCGAGTCTATTCAGGACTTCTTTGCATCATCAGACTTCTGAGTGATGAGTCTGGGGTATGGATCAAGAAAGAGCAGAGAGAATTTTCCAGCATGGTTTGCGAACAGGTTCTTGATTTCTCAGCTTCACAACTGCTAAGCCTGATTTAGATGAGAGTGAAAACTATTAGGACAGCATCATGTGTCAAATTACATATGTTAACAATATTGTCAAACTGAAGATAACCTCAGTGAAGTATCTTGCTTCCTAGTGAACAGTTATACAAGTGCTAATTAAATTCTCCATAGTGCATACATTTGTAAAGGGAAACTAACTTGTAATTTGGGAATCATGATGGTGGTTCTGTCTGATCAGGCCAACTGGACAGATGTTACCTGATACACCTGTCAAACTAGACAAAGCCTACAGTTGTTTTGTTTCTGTGTTGGGTCCCTTAGGATGTTCACGGACTGGTATCAGGAGGTGAGTTCCTTTGCCCAGTCTGAAGTGCAGTGTAGATTCCTGAGGTTATACTGAATAAACTAGACTTGGTGGACTAAAGGACTAAAATAATGACATTTTATCAAGGAAATGGGCCATTGTAAATACCTTTTGAGAGTTTCAGCTATTTTGTTCCTGTAATCTGGTATATATTAGAAAGAGAAGACGAGGAATTCCTTTCACATGTGTATTGTCATTTCTCTCAATTTAAACTGCAGCACTTGAGCGTTCTCTGTGCATGTTTGCAGTAAGTGTTAGATATAGTCAATGCAGTGTGAGTGTGCCCATACAGAGAAAGGAATGAACACAGAAATTATTCTTAAGTGGCAAGAGGCAATTGTAACTTCTTCTCGTGCAATAGCTCTAATACACTGGAATTATACAGAAGCTGCATGGAAGGATAGGGGAAGTTGTAAAAATAATGCAGAGGAAATTTTCTGTTCTTTGCAATATCACCCATGGTGCTTACAGAAGATTAGGTCTTTGTGAATTGAAATCTTTGTGCTTGCATGTCCGTGCAGTCTAAGACAGGATCTATAGTAGGAGTGAAAAGTAGTGGAAAAGAGCATAGCAACATGTCTGCATATTCTCTGCTTTTGACTTGCTCCTCCTCTGTTGGTACTACTGCTGATGAAAATAGGTACGGTTCAGATAAGGGAGAACAGAATGGTAGAAGGTGGAATTTATTTTCAACTGCAGATAGTACATCTCTATATGAAAATAATGTTTACACATAGTGCATAAACTGATATGTTGCCAAAGGCAGTATACATCTCCATATGCAAAGCAGTAATAAACGTGCAATGGTTGCATTCTGTGAGAGGAGTTTCAGCATTTTATTTTGACAAGTCTTTGTGTTTGTATGTGTATGCATATGTATGTCCATAGTCATTAAAATATGAATAAAATTCTTGTCATTGAATCCTCGGGTTTTCTAGGAAGATAGTAGACAGAGTTTCATAATTAAATTTTTGAGTGAACTTTGACTTAACATGTTCACATATTTGACCCTTCTGGGAGCAGACCCTCACCTGATGTACTTGTTAATTTTAGTGAGTCAGTGGAGCTGTCTGCTGGCCCTATTCTATCCAAGACAATTATGCAATTAATCAAGGTTTTAGTTTCCATAGATGACATATCTGTGATCCAAGATGGCAAAAAAATGTTTTGTAAACATTAAATGATTTCTTCTTGTAAAAAAATCTTTGTTCTTATGGTGTCTTGCATAGTTTGAAATTAGGCATGGGAAACAGTCCTGAAAAGGGTAAGGAAACTTTTTGTAGTTGAACTGTAGTTAAAAAAGCAAAACAGAATTTGTCTGGAATTCTGCAATTTAATTCACTGCTCTGAAGAGTTTCAAAGGGACCTTCGCTGTCCACCAGTCATTAGTTTTGTGTGTGAGGAAACTGACGATCCCAACAAAGTCTTCAAGCACTGGAAGCTGTTCCTAGTGTTTATATTATGGTGGTGAAAACTTGAGTATGCCATGCACTACATAGGGCACGTTAATTCTGTAGTGACTCAGAGGAAAAGATTAAATATTTGCAATTGTGGGATAATACTCACTGTTCCCAAGGGAGGCCTACTTCTGTCAATTAGGAACATGAAATTTAATAAGATTTTTAGTTTCTCAGTGTTCTTTATGAACCACTGGTGTCTTAGGCATTTGAAACATTTCTAATGTTTCTCCTGCATCATTGTGCAATTAGAGAAACCTTCAAAAATAAATAAAAGGGAGGTTAGTGAAAGAGGCAAAATCTCTTTAATATTAATATTAGATTTAGTTTGTTGATTTTAAAAGTAAATAACCTTAAAAATATATATTGTTCATTGCATTCACTTCATTACCTTTGCCTTGATGCTTTTAAGGAGATGGTAGGAATGGGTCCCACAAAAGCCACCTGTGGGGAGCGTAGATGGAAGTCAATCAGGTTTGCACTCAGAAAAGGTGAACTGTTAATGCATGTGAAAAATGTGTTTTCCAGTGTGTGTGGATGAGAGTCTGCTATGTTTTGTGCTTGTCTGGTGCTTGTTTGCTGCCACCCTCAGTGGGCTTCTCCGTGGCAGGAATTTCAAAAACAGCTAACCAGAAAGCTGCAGCAGAAAACCTCTGGTTGGAAAGTCACTGCGGCTTATGGCACAACTTACTGCATAAAAATCCTTAGTGACATATGTTAATGTTCTTGTCCGCATGCTTTCTCTCCATAAAGTAAGTAAAAAAATAAGTAAAACACTATACTACTGCTATTCTGTGCAAGAACCCACCTGCTGTTCCTTGGGATACGGAGGTTGGAAACAATCTAGAAACCTGTGCCAGCTGTGAAAAGGGGCTTTTCAAAGAAATTAAAAGAAAATTTGTAGAAGGGAAAAATAAATTGCAATGGATTGTGTTTGAAGTACTCAAAATGAACATAGGTGATTAAAAGAAGTTAACAAAAAAAAAATCTGAAGTTCTGATTTGTATCTTATTGTGCTTGTACCAAGCAAAATCATAAGATAATGAAAACCACTACTAGCTACTTATAGATGTGAAAAAGAACTATTTTGTGTCTAAGAACTGTTTTCTACACTGATAAAAATCAGAAAATTTATTTGTTCCTAATCTTTCTCTTAGAGGTTTTGGGTGCTGTTAACATGTGCTGCTGTGTTGAACTATTCCTAGGCTGAGGCTTTTTGCTATTTCCCTTTCCCCAAAGGCAAGTCTTGAGTATCTAAAAATTCAGCAACAGAGAGGGAAAAGTAGAAAACCGCAAATAAACATACATGTCAGATTACATAGAGTTTGCATTTTCTCACAGGCCACCAAGGGTCGGATGTTTTCAGTTTCTGTTACAGAAAACAAGAAAGTGGCATACGTTCATCCTCTTGAGCAAAAGATCTCACTGTGACCCACTCGAGTCAGAGCTGGCAGCCTGTCCTGCTGTTTTCCTGTGTTGCCTCCTCTCCAGAGTGAATGTGCATGTCCTCCTAAAGCAGAACAGACACGTGGCTCTCCCACTGGGACTCTATTACCATATTGCCCTATATTGTCTTTGTTTTGGGCGCTGTTCTGCTCAAACACTGCCTACTGCGAAAGCAGGTGCTCTGTTCTCAGCAGCACCTTTCCCGTGCGATTCCCATCTTCACAAATATAATGCTTCAGGAAGTGATGTTCCCCTATTTCAGTTCATGGGTTGTGGTTTTCACTTTTAAGTGCCTGCAACTCATTACTGCTTCATCTTCTGATGTGTGCATAAGGCTGAAAGAGAACAGCTTTACCCCTTTTCTCTTTTCCACCAATGTCTAAACTGCTCTGCATGAATACTCTGTATAAATCTTGCAAGGTTAGTCACCAGAGCAGGAGAGCCCCAAGCTTTATTTAACACCTCACTGCAGTATCTTCACAATTTTTCTCATAAAAACCCTTTAACGTGTGTTCTAGATTTGCTGTGGTATTTGTGTGTGTTTGGGGGGAGGTTCTGATTTCTTTTACAAGTTTTCTTCTCCCCTCCGTGCTTCTGAACTATTGCATGCTTTTCTGAATTTTTTATCTTTGTGGTTTTTTCATCCTTCTCCTGTGATAATCCAAGATTTTTCTTTCCTATATTTTTAGTATCCCAAACTTCATCATAACTATTTTCTAGCTATATAACTAGAAGCTGCTTCTGGCAGCTTCTCACAGTAGCCACCCCTATGCTCCTCTTCCTCCCCCTCCCAAAAGCTTGCCACGCAAACCCAATACACCTGGACACACATACAGGCTGGGGAACAAGAGGCTGGAGAGCAGCCCTGCAGAGAGGGACCTGGGGGTTCTGGTTAATGGCAAGTTGAACATGAGCCAACAGTGTGCCCTGGCTGCCAAGAGGGCCGACGGTGTCCTGTGGTGCATCAAGCACGGCATTGTGAGCCGGTCAAGGGAGGTGTTCATCCCGCTCTACTCTGCACTGGTGCGGCCTCACCTCGAGTACTGGGTGCAGTTTTGGGCACCACAGTTTAGAAAGGATATAAAGCTACTAGAGAGCGTCCAGAGGAGGCCACTAAATTGGTGAAGGGCTTAGAGGGGAAGCCATATGAGGAGAGGCTGAAGTTGCTTGGTTTGTTCAGCCTGGAGAAGAGGAGACTGAGAGGAGGTCTCATTGCAGTCTATAACTTCCTCCCAAGGGGAAGAGGAGGGGCAGGTGCTGATCTCTTCTCTCTGGTGACCAGTGATAGGACCAGAGGAAATGGCAGGAAGATGTGCCAGGGCAAGTTTAGGTTGGACGTTAGGAAAAGGTTCTTCACCCAGAGGGTGGTGGAGCACTGGAACAGGCTCCCCAGGGAGGTGGTCATGGCACCAAACCTGACAATATTGAAGAAGCGTTTGGACAATGCGCTCAGACACGTGGTCTGAATCTTGGGATCGTCCTATGCTAAGGTAAAAGTTGGACTTGATGATCCTTGTGGGTCCCTTCCAATTCACAACGTTCTATTATTCTGTGATTTGTGAAAAGGGAAGTTAGTAAAATGAGTGCTACAAGACTATCAAATCCATAAGGATTAACGTGAGTCAGCTTAAAAGCATGTGTTTGCTTATTTGATATTTTCCTACATGTACTTGCAAACACGTAACTACCATTTGTGCCAGATACCATGTTGTATTTACCAAAACTGTTCATAAACGTGGCCTCTTAACCAGATTGTGTACATTTATTTAAAAGGGCCTGTGCAATCCTTTAAAAATATTGACATATGAAATGGAATATTTATTCAAAATGTTTTTCTTGTTGTTCTGTCTTTATTTTAAATTTTTGTTTCTTCTTTTTTTTCACTTTCAATACAAGTTTCATTCATGGTTGTCTTCTTAGTTTTCACAGTCAGACTTTATCCTGGCTAGTTCCTTGCTGCAGAATCTCAGTCTCTGTCAGTCTGACCTGGAATATCCTATATTGTGCTTCACAGTTGTCCTATCTTTCTTTGATAACTATTAATCTTGTGGTGCTTTTTCCCCATGAGCAGTTGTAGACCATGTCTTTCTTGATTATGAATGAATCCAAATCCCTGTCTTTTAACTTTGTGTTGCTAGGTCTGTGTGCTTGATTTTGACTTTAAATAGTTATATCTGTGTCCCTTTATATAGAGAGAAAACAAGAACTGAAGCTACTTGTATATCATAAGGCTTCAATGTTCTGAAATGTTTCTGGATATCAGGCAATGCTCATTACAAGAAAGTCCTAGGACATCATATCAAATAACCTTGCTAAAAGCCAAGATGCTCTGCATTTCTACAGTGTCTCAACCAGTTGTCCGTTAACCTGTTTGAGAAGGAAATTGAATTGTTTGTGATACTTTTCTATTGGAAAACTTGTGGTGGTGGTTTATCATCTTGTTCTTTTATAACTTCTCATGTTTTGTTCTATTGTTGATTTTGCCTTTTTTTTTTTTTTTTTTCTTCTGCCCTAGTAGTTTTCTGGGGATTGAATTAATTTGGACCTGTCTAGAAATTCTCAGTCCTAAATTGTTCCTCCATTTTCTAAAAACAGATACCACATTTGCCCTTTTCCAGTCCTCTGGGATGCTCATCCTCCATAAGTTCACAATGATGACGTGGAGATTGCTTCAGATGGTTACTTAGCTACTCTAGGGTCAGTTTCATCAACTGCTGTGAGCTGGGCTTTCTGTCCTTAAGATTAATCTTGTTGAGTAGCTATACATAATTTACTGTTCTTATGAATATTCTTTTTTGATTCAAGTCTCTTTGAGTCATGAAGATCTCTGTAAAGCAGATACAATGTGTTGCTTATGTCACAACATCTTTCCACCACATCAGGTTAGTTTTTCAAGAAATTTTTTCTTTTCTCGCAGCTTTCACCCTTGATTAAAGTCTGCAGTTTTCTCAGCAACCTTATTTTGTAAAACTCCGTGCCATAATGTTCTTGATGTTGTCTCTAGTGCTGTGCGTTTGCCTCTGGTGATGTCTGAATGAATCCCCATGTAGTGGAGGGAACTGAGCCTGAGGCAAGTAATGCAGTACAGCAGAAGATCCTTTGCAGAAGGAAGCAGGAGGAGCCAAAATCTGCACTGTTATTATTAGAGGGATTTACTTTGGACTAGCTTTAGTCTCATCCCATTGCTTGAACATCCAGTAGCAATAAAAGGATATCAGATGTGCTTCTGGAAAGCATCTTCTGGCTTAATATTGTCTGAAAGCAATCCAGTTTGCTTTCTCTGAGACTGTTCCACAAAGTGTACCAAAGCATAGTAAACGGAGACTATTGAGAGTAATTTCAGAAGTAATTTCTGATTTTGGCTACTTCTGCACTTAGTTCTAGTTAGTCTTACAGTTTGGCTTCTGCCAAGTAATTAATTTGTACAGATAATAAGCTGAACAAAAGACAATGCCTTTGTTTCAGTTCTCCTCCAAGTCAAGTTTTTGTAATTTGCCATTTTGGGGAGTTGAATGCTTACCCAGTTTCAAAGATTTCCTCCTCTGTATGACAATGATGCAGTCTGCATCTTTTATTTGATTAGGAGGGTTTCCTAATCATCAAACCGTGGATTACTATAGGTTCAGTGCCCTGCCATCGCTTTCCCTTCTGAGGCTGCTCCACAACCTGTGGCAACAAGGCAGAGTGAGAGGACCGGAACTCTGGTCTACTTCTAATGGGCTTCATTGCCGTGTCGATTTCCGAAAAAGAGTGTTTCTTTTTCGTTAGGCTTCCTTGTATACTTGAAGAAAACCTTGCTTACATTGTGGTCTGTCTTTGGGATACAAACTGAAAATTGTCAAATCCCAGCCCAAATGTTTTGTTTCATTCCTTGGCTATTGACCGCCAGGAAACCAATTATTTCCAGAACCAAAGGTTATTAATTGTCATTGCCCCCTGAAATCTGATCAGCTGAATCTCATTTGGTTACAGGACACTATTTTGAGCTTTGGCAAAGAGTGGGATGAGGAATAAATTATTTTACACCTTTTTGTAAACTTAAAGCCAACAATAACAAAAAAAAAAAGTCTTACAAAGACTGGTAATAAGATGAATGCTTTTCTCATTATTTTTTAATATGTTTTTAACTAGTCTCCGATGAACACAGATTCTTCTGTCTATTGATTTGTAAAATAAAATCTCTGATTTTTTTTTTTAACTGTGAGTCGAGCATTTAAAGTGATTGGTTTTATGTTTTTAGCTATGAATTTCCTTCCTTGTAGCATATGTATACTTCTGTTTTATTTTTTCTATTATTTAAAGCAAAACAGTAAGATTTAGCTAGGATAATTTTATATTGTCAAAAAGAAAATGGAGAAAGTAGTTTCTTATTTAATTATTTTATATAAGCTTAGACTAAATGGTAGGGTAAAGAAAAATGACAGTAAATCATAAGCATAGATGCATAGGTTAAATAAGTATAGGATGTGGAGCATCTTAGTGAAAGATTTAGTGCATTGTAGTGAAATTACCTAACTAGTCCTGGTCTACATCTGTATGTGCAAAAAAAGATGCTAAGGAAAATGTTGATGTTATTTCCCATTCTGCTGATGTAACAACAGAGAGATTATAGAAATCATTAGGCTGAAAGCATAAAAGAAAAAAAAAATGTTCTTTATCCTGTGAAGTATAACTACAATGTGGATCTCATTCTTTCAAGATACTATGGGTGCTGTATATGTAAGTAGGAGAGCAGAAATTTAAAGTGAAGTCATGCAGACCAGATTTATTAGTTACTGGTAAAAAATGATGCTCCAACTGCAACTTCCTAGTCTGTATTTCCCCAAATTGCTAGCATTAGGGAATGCATTACTCTAGAGGGATCACTCTATACCCAGCTGTTTCCTTCTGATTCTCTGCTACTGAGCGCTGTGAGGGGAGGGACAGTGCACCAGTAGCTTTCCTCTGGTCCTGGGCTGGAGCAGTTTAGTCTTTAGTGATGCCTGGATGGATGTGAGCTGAATCTGGTCCCTGGCAGATAGCCACGTCCGTCTGAGGCATCAAGCTTGGCCTTTCAGCACCACAGTTGGCACTTCTCAGACTTTCTAGACAGAAAGGCTTGGAACCACACAACTATAGAAAGTCAGTTTTGTGACACCTGTTTCTACCCAAATTTAGGTATTTGCTGTGAGACAGAAGCAAATAAAATTTCTTTAACAGGAACTGGTTTTATGGTAGGTGATCCATCTGCTTGGGTAGCACCAGACTTAATCTTCTGAATCGGAGGAGTTGAGATACAAGGTTCCATTCTAGCAACACAGTACTAATTCATTTGGTGCTTTGGGGGGGTGAGCATGTAGGTGAATATATTTTTGTCATTAAATGCTATATTGCTTTTAGGTGCTATTGTGTAGGTATTAAGGTAATAATTTCCTAGCTTACATTTTGTCTATATCTACACTGAATCTTTGCAAACAAAAGTTTGATGTACATGGTGTTAAAACACAAAATAGATTATTTTCTCATCCCTTTCTAGCAATAGGAATAAAATGCTCTTGCAAACTCCAAATGTGTCCTAATAGGTCTTTAGAATGTTTTCACTGCTTCCCCCCGCTCCACACTAAATGCATGTACAGGTGTTGCTGGTGAAACTGTATATGTTCTAGGATGTATTATAGTAGAGAAGACTTTTCTGTGTGCAGTAGGGAAAAAAGCATAATCTGCTTTTGATTTAAATGAAGCACGAAGGCCTCGGAGGAAAAAAGCAGCCTTCGAGACATTAATATCATGTTAATAAGCTGAAGGAATGAACTCAGTTCTAAAAGTAATTCCTATAGAAGATAGAGTGAGCCCTTCATCAATGCAGTCTTGCTACTATTTTTCTTTGACTCTCTGTTTGGGAAGACCATTAACGTTCATTGTAATTCTACTGACATCTTTCATATGTATTTTCCCCAATGGAAAGAGAGAAAGACATCAATATTGCATAATTATAGTTCCCTTCCATGATCAATAATATCATTAGACTATATAAATTTACCTACTATAACCTATAATGCTGTTACAGTGATTTAATGCAGGGTCTTTTACATCTGGCAAGCCAACCACGAACTGTAGAATACATTCTTGATTCTGAATTCAAAATAATGTAACAACTGATGGCTAATTTTTATCCTTTAAAGTAACTTTAGAAAGATGTAAAGACTTACAGATGTTAACCCGTGTTATTTAGCAGACTAATTCAATTTATTATTATTTTACTGTGGTGTTGATTTCCAGATACATTTTTACTTCTGGAAAGAAATGCTCTAGTCTTGCCTTCCAAATGCATGCCAAGTCCATGTGAAAATCTATCCCAGATTACGATGTCATTTAACCAACCAGATATACAAATGCAATATGCTATGTATTTATTCCATATACTTTGATGTTGTTTACTTTGTTTCAGCTTTCCCTTGACAAATATGTTCTGAAATAGGCCTCATTCACAGGGGTTTAGGACACAACTACTATAAAACAGAAATCTATAAAGCTGCCTTTTACTTTAATTGTTTCATGTTCCCAGCTCTCCCAGGATTATTTTGCTTGTGCATTTCTGTTAGTCATAAATGTGATTGTTGTACTACAGTGATTTACTCTAAGAAAATGAATATAATCTCTTCAAAACTCTCTGCTGTGAGTGCTAACTCTCTGAACTGCTGTTTAACTTTCCGTTGTTATAAATGCATTTCCCTAGCTGATCCGTAGGGAAAGTGTCATCTTTCATAGCAAAGTGTCATTTTCCCAGGGGACTGATGGTGTACAGTAATAATAAGTGCAAACAGTAAATATTTTTAAGACTTGCAGTACAACAGTGACTGAATAGTGCCTATTTATGAGAAACATTCAAATAGTAACTTTGCATTTTAAACTTAAAATCCTATCCTGAGCATGACGTGTGATGTGTTAAACAGGTTCAGAACTGTATAACCTGCTGATATAATCTCATTAATAGAAACCCAGTAACTTTGCAGTTAGCTTTTCGGACCATAAAATCCAGTTATCCAGATGTAGAAAAAGTATGTAAAAGAGAGATCCAGTGCATCTTATGCAATATACAAGATTATGTATCTTGAAATTTTAATGAATGCTACTGCTGTTTTGCATACCTTTAATTACAAAAGACAAACAGTAGGCAAAAAATATATACTTTTTTGCCATATATATCTCATCAGATAGTGGAATGCCATTAAAATGCTTCAAATAGTAAGTGCTTCAAATATTAATTTTTAATCTCTTCAAATACTGTGTTTCTGAGCATTATGCTGCTTGTCTCAATTATTTTATCACAATAATTTGTGTTTACAATTTATATGTAGTCAGTTTTTTCATCATACTGGTGGGAAGGGTTATTTACCTAACTCTCTGTAACAACTCTGAATCATGATTTCCAAAATCAAAAACTGTGTAAAAGAGAATTCTTACAAATGATAAATGCACACATGGACACAGACACACACATACATGCTTTGTGTGTGTAAGGGCCACATGTCTTTCTGTGTACCTATTTCTTGCATGGAGTTTAAGCATCTTTAAATAAATTTAATTTCTGTTACTAAGAAAAGAGAGTTAATATGTATATGTTAGAACAGACATGTCAAAAGGTGCATGATATTTTTACAGGAGGCATTGAATTCTCATCACCTCGCTATTGTCCCTTGTGACTATACACATTTGGAAGATGGTTAAGGTAATAAGTCTGTATAGGAATGTATATTGCTGAGTGTTGCCTCCAAATGTGAATTGACAAAAAAAATACACAGCTTAGCTACAAAGCAATGTTAGTTCTCTCCAGATCTGAAATGAAGACTTCTCAAGAGGAGATTCAGAAATGCATATGCTCTCTTGGAAGAGGAATTTAAAAAGAGAAAACTTTTACTTGTTTTTACAAAGTAGAAGAAAAAAGGTATCAGCTATTAGATGGTTGAAGATTTTAATTGCTGTATAAAGGCAGTGTTACCAGACCTTACTTTAAGAATGCCTGTGATAGCAAGGACTGTGGCCCAAAAGGTTCCTTTGCAATCAGCAGTGTTAAGGCTGAGGAGAGTTATGCATCTGTAATGATCTGAGATGACTTGTGAGAAGAAATTAGATTTTTCTAGTGTTCAAGGAAGGGGGATTCTGTTCTCTAACCCTTCACAAGGTGGATTTCCTCTTCTCTGTCATTTGTAAGCTATTCTGCTAGGACAGGCATGGAGGCTGGGGGCAGGAGTAGAAGAAAGCAAGGCAGTCCCATGGTTCTCACCTTGTGTTTCATGGAAAGTGCACCTCTCTGTAGGGGAAATACCTTTAGGAGAAACTGTGAGCTTTGTAAGGCAGCGAAATTGGTGTAATGTAACAATTGTAAAGCTGTATCATATTGTCCAGATTACTTGACCATCATTTAGGAATTTAAGAAAAAAATAAGGAAGCAAGTTGTTATACTCATCTCTAATTATCTTGAATTTTTTAGGATTCTTCTGGTCATAAGCCCTGTCATAGGCAGGCATATATTAATATCTGTAAGCCTTGTGTTTCTACATTTTTCTTGTTGGGTACCTGTGATATTTAAAACTGTATATAGTCATGTTCACGATTAAAAATAATTATTCTACAATTATTCTTTAGAATGGTTTGGTTTATACAAAAGTTTCAAGTACCTTCTGGTGAGATTAGTTGAATGCATTTTAAGACTTCATACTGTATGCTTAGGACTGCAAGAATTGCTTAGATTAGCTTTCTTCTATTATCATAATATTATTTTAGTACGTACATTTGGGGGGTGTGGTTGTGTAAATCCATACACAGCATGTGTGTTGCTTTGGAATATCTTGCTCTCGTAAGTATGTATTCTTCAATTTTCCTAGTGCTGTGAGTGTACGTCTATCATTAATTTACACCATGAGGTTCCTTTTCCAGCTGTTACAGTGTTTCTGTATTCAGATAAGCTTATTTGTTCTACACATATTTCCTCTGTTAGACGTACTATTCTCTCCTAAGAGAAACCTCCACCTTGGTGAGCACTGTGAGGTTGAGGTTCTCTCAAAGGAAAAGCAGACTGATGGCTGTAGTAGATGAGAGGGTCTGGACTGAAGGTGGTTCTTACTCTTAGTAGCTTGTACAGTAAAAACAATTGAGCAGACTTCACTACAAAAGTAAAATTCAATAAAGGTAAACAGAATTCAGTAATCTATGAAACCAACCTTACCTTAAACTTTCCAAAGGATGTTATTAAAACTTCATTATCATTGTAAATTAAGGTGAAGTTATGCTACTGACGAGAGTCATATATACCTTTTCCCATTAGCAGTCACTATGCAGTTTCTATTTTCATAGAAATTTGCCATCATTTGTAATTTTACTGTGGCACCGTTCTGGAGAATGTTTCATCAATAGAAGCACCACATTTTTATGGTCTTCTGAACACTGCGGGAGTTTTCATTGTCCCATCTCTACATAGAATACGTACTTCTGTGATAACTTAAAAAACATATAAACTCTGACAAATGGTCAATCTACTGATACAAATATTAGTGGAATGAAGAATGAAATGCTAAAATGCTCTTTATTGCTTATAAATACCTGCTTTTATATATCAGCACGGTTCCATTCACTTCACTGAAGTGGTACCAATTTGCAGCAGCTGAGTTATTGTTTACACACCAGTGATGAGGAAAAGCCTTATACAAGGATGGAGCTCTGTTGGGCATCACAACTCCCCATGCGTTATTTAACAATTATCAGGTAAATGACACATGTGAGTAGCAGTGCATATATGTCCAAGGGGAAAGGCTGCATAAATGATTTTTTTATTTTGGAGCAGGCTGTCCTAATATTAACTCCAAATTAGGTCAGGCTGGTTCTCCAGTCTAGAACACTCTACTGATTTATTGCTGTACATTTACCCTTGACTACTGAGATTCAGAGAACACCTTCATTACAGGTGTAAGAATTTGCATAAATAAGCACAAGTCTATTGCCACATGAGTTTGTTTCAAGGTTGCTTTACTGTAGGTGATGACAGTGACATTATATGTTCTCTGAGCTGCTGCCCTAATTTTTCTTCTATTTTTAGTCATACATGATTATTCTGAGGATATTGTCTTGACAGCATTTCTTATAGCTGGCCAAAACTTTACATCCAATGAACATGAGTTCCTGAATAATTAGGCACTGTAAGAGCTGGGTGAAAATGTGTGTGAGCAGTCCATGTTGTTCTTTTAAGCATACGCAGCTTGAAAAGCAGATGGAACTGTGTTCTCATGATGTTTAAGGACTTTTAGAACACTGCATATCACCAGCATCTGGAGACCAATTACTGAAGAGGCTCCATAGGGGTCCTGCCTCAGGGTTTTTAGCTGAATGAATAATATATAAACTCTATAGTTTCCCACAGAGAGCAACTGGAGCAGTTTCAGAAGGAAATAAGCCTTTTAGGAGTTGAACTGCAAATGAAATAACAGCACAGGATTTAAAATGCAGTTTTGTTTTTACATACAAAGTGGAGCATAGTGTATGAGTTACATGAGTTCTGATTTTTTTTCTTGCCTTTATCATTTTGTAATGCTGCTTTTCCTAATTTTGTCACACATCTATTATTCAATTACTCCAAGAACTAGTGTACTCAATATCGTTTTAAAGAAGTGATGGAAACGATCTTTAATATCTGTATCATTCATTTCATAACACAAGTTCAGCAGTATAGTACTCAAACCATAATCAGATTTTATCTCACCTATCATTGTATCTGGCTCTTGTTTTACACACTGCACTTTTTACAACTAGAAACAGATTGCAAAATAGCATATCCAGTGCTATTCAAAACCCTCTTTCAACTCTTGATATCCCTTCAAATTCCTAAGCACTGTCTTCTGTTTCAGTTTACTTGAATGCAAAACACATTTGAAAAGGAAATAAAAATATCTGAATGGAAATATTTAGATCTGAGAAGAAAGGTATGTCTATTGCTTAATTATAAAAGAAATCCTGCTCTATTTGGTTCACTGCAATACAGATCCAAGTGGAAATTAGCTGAGTGGGCACTTTAGAGCTGAAGAATACATTAGCTGGAGAACACTATCAGAACATATGCAGAAGAAAAGAAACAGCAGTGTAGCTTTTATTAAATAAATAAATAAATATCACACACAAAACCCCGGCATTGTCCTTAGTGCTATGCTTGTTTTAGTTTACAACTTCCTGACAGAAATTTTGGGTAAATCTGGAAGCTCAGTCCCTTGAATTTCTAATTGTAGTAGTAGTCTTCATGAGGCAAGTTTTCCTACCGATTTCAGCATAACTATTCAGCTGAATATGCAGCTGAAGCATTTGCGGGTTTTGTCATGACACCAAAATCTCCTAAATTAAATCAAAATTGAATGGAAAAATGTAGCAGTAGACTGACATTCCTAGGACAAAAAAAGATTATAATGTATGTGGAAGCTATATGTTGTAATAACATCGATCGATTTGATATTCAGAGCTTCCGAAAAACAAAAGCAGCTTACCCTCCACGAGAATGGAAATGCTGGTTTGTTAATTAAATAATTATTGGCATGCAGTGGAATTCCAGAGCCACAACAAAAATCAGGGTGTAGTTGTGCCAGATTACATATCAAACTGTATTGAAGCTATGTAAATTATCCTGCTCTTTTCCATGAGAAACTACCCATGTAGTACAAGGAAAAAACAGTATCTACCTGGACTAAGTTTCAGGCTCAGATGAACCTGGCTAATACAGCAGAGCTCAAGTTGCACTTTAAAGAGATTAAAACAGTCTCTTGGCTTTGACTGTTCCAAAACCTGTATTCTTATATGAATTATCAAGTTGTTCATGTGTATCATTACTGTCTAGGGCTGGTAGTCTATTTCTTATTGTGTTTGAAAAAGTAATTCATCATTCCTCCTCCATTCCCTGTTTTTTTTCTTTCCAGTCTCAATTTTCATTCATTAATATTGTTTCTAGTGTGAATTAGTGGTAGATAATCATTCTTCATCTGGTCATAGTCAGTGCACTATGCCACTGCCACAGTATCAAGAGGGTTGTTGATCTCGAACTTAAAAGTGGCTAATGCTAAACTTTGTATCTCCAAGTTTACTTTAGGAATTTTAAAGGACAAGGAAAAGGTTGGGTTGGTCACAGCAGTAGAAATGAAAAAGGATTCTGAGTGTGTAGAGATAGTCAAACTAGCAAGGGAAATAGATTATGATAAGTGTTGGAGCAGGGTACTGCAAATTGATGAAAAACAGAAAGAAGACTTCCAGGAGTCACCTAAAAAAAAAAAAAAAAAAAAAAAAAAAAAAAACTTTTTCTTTCCAGATTCATGCTGCCATTACAAATATAGCCTAAAGAGCACAGATCAGTCTCTTCCCCTTTCCTCCCTCCCCCTACCCCGTCTATTTTTCAGCTCTTAGTCCTGAATGTCCAATATTGGTTAACACCTGAGCTACAGAAACCATTATGAACTGGCCAAGATGTCTGAGATGATTCAGGAAAAATTAAAGGACCGACGAAGTCATTGCAAAACCAATGATGATAGCCCTCACTATGAGGAAAAAAAAACCAAAACAATGTGAGGAGGGAATTTGGGTGGTGCAATTTGGATTGTGGTTTCTTTTGTCTTTACTAAGAAAACAGAAGTCTTCAAAATCAAACAATCAGACCTTGATTTATGTGGAAATAGAATCTCTTGGTAACTTCTACTACCTTCCCAGAACTTGCAGGTGAGCTAAGTTCCCAAGAGCACAAAAGTGTGTGTTTCAGGTGTACACTGTCTCTATAACACGGTGTTTGAGCCTGCAATCTTGAGTGATGCTGCGACAAAGTAATAAAGCAGCTAGAAGCATTTCTACTTTTACTGATGCTATGAAAGAAGATAGCAAAAGTGCAAATGGACCCCATAAGTCAATCACTATCAATTTCAGTGCAGAGCGCTGGCTTAAGTCAGGCCAGGAGGAGAGTAGCTGCTTGTTCCTGGCCACCTGCACACAGGCACTAACCATTCCCTCTCAGGGAGGATTGTACCCAAGTCATTTCCTTTTCTTATCTATTGGTCAGCCTCAGAGGTTGCAGTTGAGTATGCTGTCTGTCTTCTGAGCATCTTCATGGCAAGATGAAAGCTTTGTGGCTTAGCATAGTAAGTCCATAAAATGAGAAGTCTGTAAAAATAGTCAGTAATAAGGCATGCTTGATCCCTCCAGGCACCAAGGCACAGCTCTCCTAAGCTGCTGGAATGAATGTTTCCACTCTTTGGTATAATATAGTTGCGTCTCTTGCAGTAAGGACTGTTGGACTATATTCAGGTACCTGTGGGAATGGAAATGCATGCACCAAAATAAAAATACAAAGAAAAAAGATGTAGCACATTCATTTTGAATGCCCTTGTTTCTACTTATGACAGCACTTTTACTATGCCATTACAATTCCTGGGGATGGGAGACAAAATAGTCCATGGTTTAGCATGTCATCTTAGTAGCTGTTTCTGCTCCATGCCCTTCCATCTGTGAAAACTAGCTTACGCTAACTTTACACAGTAGCTGAATATAAAAGATGTAAGCTTTGCCTATGCCCAATTTTAAATCTGCTTTTATCCATCTAGCAACTTCACACGCTTATTTTAGTATCAGATATACTTGATAATCTAATTACAAATTCAACATAATTTCTTTAATATGATTCTTTTTTTGTTTCTCAGTTGCTGTGTAATTGAAGTGCATTTTGCAGAAAATAATAGTTTATAAACTTTCTTTTGGGTAGAATTGTATTTGAAACATCTAGTAAAACTATTACTTAATTCACAAAAGCAAAATCTTTTCTAGTAGGGGTAGAAAAAGAACAAATGTAATTTGTTCAGGTTGGACAGTTTCTGGACTTTTTAGCATAGAAAATTAAGAAAAGTACTTCTTAATTTGTGAACTTCTGTATTGAACCCATTTGGGGATAGTAGGTATTAATGCTGGAAGAATTCACCTTTACTTCTTTTTTTTTCTTTTTTCTTTTTTTTTTTTTTTTAAGGAAAACACACTTCAGTGTGTTCCATTAAGTTGACAGATGCTTACTTCAAGCTTGGGGTCTCAGCCTCTAGAGAGTTTGCTTGCTCAATAGCCTGTAGTGATAAGCAGAGCTGCCAAGACTCTGATTTTCATCTCCTTACAGCTTTAGCACTGGACACATCCTTTGAAAATTTCATGAAATATTAAACAATTGTTTCCTCTAGTGTTTCTCATCTAATTCAACACATTTCAAACAGATCACTTTTTCAAATCTCTAAACTGGTTGGATTTTTTAGGAGTACTTTTGAGCAATTTCTAATGATAAAAGTTTAAAACCCAAAGGCAATCTGTAACTACTTATCACAATAGGCAGTTTTTTTCTTCTCTTTTTTTAATGGAAAACTGCATAGGTTACTTCTGTTTTCTGTTATGCATGTTGGAAGAATTTTTGAGTAAAAATAATTGTGTTTGCATGTATTGTATGTGTATATAAAAATCACCATTTTATGTATATATTTCCATCTTTTTGTAGTGGGTGTAAAGTAGAATTAAAAATCACCTTTTCATAGCATCATCTCTATACTATGTTTAAATGAAGGGTTGCTTGAAAAATATGTTCAGAAACTGGTTAATGAAAAATTAATTCTGTTCCAAAATATGCTGCAGTTTTACATTTTTATGGTTTGTTTAACCTTTTAAAGCTGGTTTAGCATCTTAAAGAACAAGTGTTTCAGCAGCCATATGTACCATATATATGATTGTACTCCATACTCTTGCAATGTTGCAAAATGTCATATTTTATTTAAATATCTATTAAATAACCTCATTAATTTTTTTCCCCTATTACTGATTGTTCTGCCAAGAGATGTTTAGTCAACAACTGTTATCTTTGCAGCAATCTAGCTCCTTTGTCTCTTTCATTCCTTGCCACCTGAGCCTGGCATTGTGACTGGTCAGCCATTTCCCAGGAGATGAATTGTGATGTTCCAAGCAATTGCATAGTTCTTTCCATATTTTGTCATTGTACTTAAGCAGACTGGTCATGAAAAAAAAAACCTTCTCTTTGACCAAAGATGTCCTGCAGGCTACTTTGATACAGAGAAGTTGCCTTTTTTTACAGTTTACCACAGTGTGGCAGTAGTTCTTTTTGACTCCTATGAGCTGATCTGGCTTCTGTTGCAAAGCTTAGGCATTTACAACTCAGCACCCATCTGATACCTTTCAGCATATTCAAACTTTTGTTCTACTGATAGTGGCCGGGTTCCAAGAGCATTAACTCCAGTATAGTAGAGATACAGCATCATCTTTTAGCATCTAGAGTATTTTCCTCCTTCCTCTTTTCATGGATAGTCAATGTGGAATTTCCTTACTTTATTAAATGAGTAACTGAGGCTGGGATATCTCTGGCAGAATTTTCCTGGGGCACACACCCCCAGCATTTCTACTGGAAGTCACTACTTTCAGCTTTGAGCTGCCCCCCTCTATACTCTTCCTTCAGACTCTGTTGTTCCTTCCTCCATTTTATCTTTCTTCTTTCTTGGTGACAGTGGCAATGGTCAGGCTATATGTATCTCATATAGCTTCATATATGCTTCAAATGGGCATCACTGACTTGCAGTTTTCATTCTTTATTTACTCGTTATTCTAGCCTTACGTGGATATGAACTCTAGATGCGGTATTACTGTGCTAAGGGATGCTTTTGTGACTACGATGTGTTTAGTCCAATATCACAGTCTGGTCTAAGTCTAGAGAGAAAACATAGTAGCTGGGTGTGTATGCACTGTGATTACAACTCTAATCAACAGGTTAATTGCTGAAGTATTAAGAAGGTTGTGCCATCTTCTTTTTAATAGCCTGATTCAGTAGAAAGTTACTCATTCACAGAACTTGAAAAAGTGCAGTCCTCCTAAGCTTGTGAGAGGAGAGGCAATAGTACCTGATAATGTGTTGTCTTTGAAAAGTCAATCTGAAGGTAGCATGAAAAACAGTCTGCCACTTGCTTCCTGCAGGTACCTGAACACACATGACTGCGCTCTGATTTTCTTGCATATGCAAGAGATGTTTTTGATGTTGGATGTTAATAGTTTTCTTTTACACTCAGAGCAACCAGAGAAAGGCCAATAGTCTGTTACGTACTTCTAAATAAATTGAGTGTGTTATGAACTGGATCTTTGGAACAAATGCTGATAATTAAACAAAAATATTGCATTTACTTTTGAGTGAAATTTCAGACTCTTGTGTGAATCTTGCCTATCTACAAGGTCACCCTTATGGAAATTCCTGGGCTATTGATGAGAAGTGAGAGTATATGAGGTAGATGTTAAAATATGGAAACTGAAATTATGGGGGTTTTTAAAATTTTGTCTCTGGTGACTACTTTAGGTGTGACAACAACATATTGCTGACACAGGGAAGTAACTGGACTGTTTTGTTAGCAGCCATGCAGACAATAATACTGGTTTGTCTTCAGAATAGCCATGGACTATGATACCTGCAAGATAAAAAGGTGTTGTATTTTGTTTTGGTTTTAATTTGGAGGGCTGGTATATGCACTGGGCCTGATGAATGAGTATGTGCCTGTATTACTTGTTAAAAGAGGATAGTTTATCAAGAGGAGGCAGGGTTTTTTTATAGAGAATGCCTTAAGATTCTGAATCCTGGGAGTTCATAGAAGTTGATGTGCAGAATTCATTACAAAAGAACTAACTGGAGACAGCTGGATGTTTATGATACTTTCTCAAGCTACACTGTAGCTCAGCAACTGGAGGATGAAAGGACAAGACAATTGCTGATGGCTGGGTGGTGTGAATGATGTCGTGCCTCAAACTGTATCAGCAGTGATCAAGGGAAATAGTTTCAACTACGTTGCTTATGTAAGATTTGCTGACAATTCCACAAATCCAAGGTTTCTTAAAGGGAAAATAACATTAAATTAGCTCAGTAAATTTCTACAGAGCTTTGAAAAGTTTCACAACTCTTTCTCAAAGGGGAGGGAGAGAAGGAGGAGGGAATGAGAATTATTATCTGAGAAACCGGCACTGTACAATAGTCAAAGATCTGGTGAATCCTCTTTGTCATCTCTCATGTGGGTGACTTCTTCAAAGAAAGACAGTGTGGTTATTTCTCAGCTATTAAAAATGAACCGGCTGCAGAAAATAGATAGCAATTTAAAAATGCCCTCTGATGTTTTGCTGACTAAAAGATGGAACTCTGCTGACTAAAATTAATTCCATGCATAGTGCCTGGAATTTTAGGGCATGTGTAAAATTCTCATGTAGTCCTTCATCTCTCATAGTGTTTACTATAAGGAACATGTTTCCTCAATTTCTTGAGTTATAGCATTATAGTTTGGGGATTGTAAGATTTTTTTTATAATTTTTTTTTTTCCCCTCAATGTAGTTTAACTTGCTGATACCAACTTAGAGGTATAGCTAAAAGCAGGTAGTACTGACTGAAAGATTGACTCTGAAATAGTGCCCAAAAATTCAAATTAGGAAAGGAGTTGAGTAAAGGAAACAAACATTGTTATGCTGTTAGTGTACCCTTGACCCATCCACAAACTGAATCCTGTGGGCAATGCTTTCATCTCGAAAATGGCAAGGCACAATGGGGATAGGTTTGTAGAAGAGTAGCATGAATGCTCAAAGATACAAAATTGCTTTGCTACAGATGTTATGGATGCTAAATGATTATATCAGTTTGTGAGACTGGAAAAATTTAAGGCAAATTTATTGAGGTTTCATAAATACATAGGCAAGCCCTTCAGTTCAGGACTCTGAGATTCACACTTGTAGAAACAGAGAGAGGTGTAGGAAGGTATAATGGTAAACTGATCTGCTTTCAGATGCTTTCAAAATTACCTGCCATTGATCACGCAGAAGATGCTGGAGGAACTGAACCCACAAAGGACTTCTACTCCAAACCAATCCAAGATAAAAGTAAAGCTGAGAAATCTTGTAAATTAAAGGTTCCTTTAAAATAAAATAAAATTAGAATAATATACAGTAAAATCCAGGTTTAGAAGCAACTTTCACACAGAGGTGTTAAGCTGGGCATGTAACCCTGCCTTAGAGCACTTATATACCCTCTCTGAGTAAACAAAATTTTCCCTGGGTTATGACTGCAGTGTTACTCTACTCTCATAAAAATTAGAAAGAAACATTAGATAAAACTTCATAATCACTTTCTCATTATTGAAATACAAATTATTGCATCAGTATTTTTTCTAGTTTTATTCTCCATATACGATCTTAATGTGTACAGTTGTGAAAATTGTCGATAATTTAAAACTTTAAATGAAAAAAAAATATTTTCCACAATGTCTAGGCTACATGTTGAGGCCAGTTGTCATTTATTTATTGCTACTTTTTAGTTCATACTGTAGTTGTATACAGAACATGTAAATTACATTATAAAAACAGAAAGACTGTTCTTGCCTCAGCAGTTTTCTGTTTGTCTTTCAGATCATATTTTTGACTGGCATTTACAGGTTCCCTGGCAAAGCTGTTAATTTAATTTTGACATTTGTTAGCCAAGGGAAGGAAGATAATTTCTGCTGTGAAAATAATATAGAAAATCTTCATAATTTTTTTATTTAAATGTTTCCCCTTTGGAAAATAAGGTTTTCTGAAAGTAATTTCTTCTCTGAAGAATCATTGCTTTCATGAAACACTTCAACAGTGTAATAAGGAAAAATAAAAAAATAAATGAGAAGTCATTTCCAAACCATTTTCACTTTACCATGCATCATAGTTTACTTTTGGAAATGCAAACAATTCTGACCCATTCTGAGATTTTTTAATTGCATATCTTTTAACTTTTTTAGCCTTGCTAAACAGTTTTTAAACCATTTAAAGTAGTCCGTCTGTAATTATTCCTATGTCTCCCTTTCTGGGTGTGTGTGTGTTTTGCTTAGCTTTGCTAAACAGGCAAGTGTAAGTAAAAAACAGTAATAAATTATGAAGCATCTGAACACAAACTTGTACACAGCATAATGCCTTGAAAGCTTTGTAAGAGACATATCAAAGAGTAGCCTCATTGTTCTATTTTAAGACGTGGTAAGTCTGTTTTTTTGAATAATATATTATTGGAAACAGAATTTCTAACTATTAAAGTCTAATGTAATGAAAGTTTAAATAAAATCTAATTAAATTTTAATGAATGTAGAAAATCTTAATAATATAACAATGTTGTGCTGTGTATGTGTGCTGTGACAGTGCATGTCATTGTGAATTAGTTGGCAGAGCACAGACTTTTATAGTTCACACCCACAGCTTTCATAAAACTTTCTTTTGATTTTGCTAGTTCTGCATGTCTTTAGAAGGCATGAACGACTTGGAAGGAAAGCATTGTAATCTAGTGCCCAGGCTGAAAAAACTGTTCTCCCTTCAGTTGCAGTTCCTTATTTCCAGTGTGATATTTGTAGCATCTCAGATCTGCAAATGCATTTTTGTTGTTAATGGTTAATTTTAAACCCATAACAGATGTAAAAATGTTGCACTTTTAATAACACCAACAAAAAGAATACTGTAGGTTGTCCTAAGAGTGCCTCCTAAATGGCTGTAAAAGCATCAAGATCCAGAAGGTAAGTATGGGCTCAGTCAAAGCTAGCCTACATGGTATCAAACTCCAGCAGCTCTGTAGCTCCCACACTACCAAATCTCTCTATAGCAGCACAAGTATATGGACCATACATCACCAGAGCACTGACAACTCTGGAAAATCTCTCTTTTTTTTTTTTTTTACTTCTTTCTAAAATGCTAATTTTGCAACTTCCTCGTCATTTGTACAAACATGAAGAAATCTGGAATTTATCCAGAAAATTCAGTTTGTGTGTCTCGGTCAGTCAGGTACAAACTGACTTATCTTTTTCAATTTAAACTGCCTGTTAAGATTTGAACAGCCTTTGTAATATAGGAATGTTATGTCTGAAAAGCTTTGAGAAATTGGTCATTCTTATAACTGTGGATTAAGCTGGTAAAAGTAGTTCCTAGAGCAGTTTCTAGGATCCACTTTACAAGATTTGTGTATATACGCCTGTATAGATAATTTTTGTGTAATTCCAGAGCATTTCCTGTTCTGAAACTTTCTCTCCTGTCTTTAGAAAACAAACCAAATAAATTTGGAAAACTGTAGCAATCATAAGCAATTATATTCTGAATAGATTATTACTGGGTTTTTTTCCTATAGTTCAAATAAATGTTAAAAAATATTATAAATTTCATTGCAATGCAATTACTTCCTTTTAAAGCCATAGTAAGTAGATTAAAAAAAATTCCAGAGGAAAAATGGAATAGGATTTTTATTCTATTTACACATTTTATGGGTATTAGATACCATCCAAAAGTATAATATTTAACAAAATGCCTTGGTGACTAAAATATATAGCTATGAAATGTTTCTGGTTTTTCAGATATGCTCAACATGGAGATAAAAAGGAAGTTTCAGAAAATTTTGAACCTCTTTTTCTCTTCAGTGACATTAGTTACCCTTTTTTTTCCTTTTGTGCCACCCCATTACAAACACTCTCTTTAGGCCTTTAAAGGACTGAAGAACTCTAAATTTAGAATTTGAAAAAAAAAAAAATCTTTTAGCACAAACAGGCTTTTGGCAGATTTAACACATCCGTAACAGCTGTTATAATTTGCCATAATTTTTTATGCAACATCATAAAGAAAAGGCCATAACTCCCATCTCTAAATGCAACTGGCATATTTCTTTCTGCTTCTCCTGCTGTGGACTGCCAATTATCAAGAGTGAGTAATGAAAGAGTGAAGCCTTTGGAGCAGCCAATTCTCAGAACCATTAGTTTTCTTTTATACTCCAGCCTAATTCCAGGAATGTGCTAGATGAGAAATAAGACATATCATGTCATTTCAGGATAATACCATGTAATTTTGGGGTAATAAAGAATTCATTTCTGAAGAGAGAAGCGATCTGATATGGAAAAGTTCAATTTCTTTCTCTCCAGAGAGCTTTATCTCTTCAGATGTGACCTTGTATAATTAAATATATTTCAAATATCAAGAGAAATGGCAGCAGAGCAGACAATAGAATTCTCTATTTTATGTAGAAATGAAATGAAATTATATGAAGCATCATATAAGATGAAGTAGATTGCTACTATTCATTGTTTCCGGTGGAATTCCTGCTGTTTGATTTTGTTCATTACAGTTTCATAAAGAGGCAATTGTTTTGTGTCTGTGTGACTAGAGTTTTAGACTCACACTTAATTGCATGAATTCAGAAAGTACTGGCAAGAATCAGTATTTAATTGCTGTTATTACTTGAATATGAAAGAGAAAAGGGATGTTGTCCACTATAAATGAAGTTACAAATTTCACACGTGAAATACCAGGTCCTTGGAAGCTACAGTTCTGATACTGAAAGGAAGAAGTGTTTAATAAAGAGGATCTAAATACCCTTTTATTTCAACAATAGGTGAAAAATATTGCAAAACAAATAAAATAATTTATTTCCCAAACCACACATTTTTCCTAAAAGCAGCTAACCTCATTAATCTAAGTCAGATAGTTTTGATTGTTTTAAGATGACAGGCTGACACAAACATTCTTTTATTTTCTGTAATTTGAATCCTATTGCATTAACACACCTGATAATTTAAGGATTGTCTCAACATGGTTTTAAACTTGATTTCAAAGTGTCCTTATTACAGTCCTTATACTGGAGGAAAGTGACAAAAGATAATGGTTGGTGACATGTTAACTGCTAGAAAGGAGTGGGAATGGCCAAAAATATTTTTCCTGAAAGCAGCATGCATCATCAGTTGCATTTTCACATTTCACATTCAGTCTTTTTGAGCTGTTACTTAACTATATTGGTTAATGGTGCTCAGCTAGTAATCTTTATTGTGGTGTTTATTGGCTTACTTTTGGAGTAGAGGCTTAGGGTTCCTTCTGAGGCTTGAGCTCACATCTAGATCAGGTGAGCCATGGAGCACACTAAGGGGGAAAGCACGAGCACATATTTCCCTGTGTCCTCGCCCTGGGTCTCCCTTGCTTGCAGCATGACAGGCGATGACAGGCTTGTGCTCGGCCTGAATTAGCAGGTATTTTGCAGGTGGCAATGTGGATGCAGTCCTGAGTTACAGAAAGTGCTGCAGTTTAGCCTGTGCTCTGGCACACTCTCCGGAAGACGTGGCAAACATAATTTTTGTAAATGTTTTCTTTAGCTCTGATTTTACAGCTTTGGCACCAAGTGATATGGTAATGTCAGATGCTATCTAGAAAATATATAATAGTGGAAACTCCTCACAATGCATTGTCCCTAGACTTTTCTTTATGAATGGTCTCATTTTTAAAGCAATAACATAACTTAATGTAACATGGTAAAATTTATTCTATAAATGGAGCCTGCTAGAAAATTAGAGTTAGATTTCCATTCACTTAGGGAACTTGTGGTTAATGGCATTTCAGTACTAGCTGAAAAGGCAGTTTTAGGAACTTGTGGTCTGAGGTAGATTAATAATACAGCAAGTTGACTCTTAGCACTGAGACAGACTTCTTGTTTCCTTCACATCATATCAAATGTTAAAGAATGTAAAGCTTGAGTTCATTAATACTTTCCTGCATGTTTTGCTACAAAAAGACATGCTAATTTCAGCATGAAGTGTCAGGTCGGTTTTTGGGTTGGGTTTGGTTGGGTTTTTTTTCATACTATTGATCCTATATCGCCCATCACAATGCAGGATGGGAGAAGAGTGCGTCGAAGAAAGCCTGCCTCACAACTTTATATTTTGGTAGATATAAACTTATTTTTTATGCCAAGATGAAGGCATGAGTTGGAGCTTATTCTTGTGGAAGGCAGCTTCTTGGACTTCCATGGGGAGATGAAACATTAAAATCTCTTTGAACAGAAGGGCTTCTACAGATTGTGGGCTCTGGCATGGTAGCCCTTTACTCTACAAAAATAAATTCTTTTTTCCATTATGTTATTTCTTTTGAGAAAGATAGTAGGATTTAGAATGAGATGCAAGAGAGTGGCATTTTGAGCAGATTTACTTTGCTAGTCTCTCAGCTATTGGCCGATTCATCTGTGTTCAAAAGTTTCTTTTATCTTCTCCTGCAAGTGTCCTTCTGTGGGCATGATCTAAACAAGAGTTAGACTGGGGAAGCATTTTATTATACAGGACCAAATAGGTACCAGCTAGCTTAATTCTCTCTTGTAATTTGAGAATCTGGCATCTTGTGAAGTCAATGTGAGCAACAGTTTTGAAAGAGATGGTTTCAATGTAACCTCAAAACTGGTACATTCATTACTTTTTGAACTATACTACATCCTTTGTGGAAGTCACACTTCACCCAGTTTAAATCTTTTCAGACGAACAGTGTTGCTGGGATTTTGTAACTGATGTACAGCTCAATTTGCCATCTTTCTACCTCTAGTAAAAATTAATTTTATTGAAGTTGCCAATTCATATATATTTGTACTGCTAAAATGTTCACTTTTACTGTGTAAATTGCAGTTTTACATTTCAGTTGGTTATAAAATTATATGATTAATTTACTGTTTATTATTTTTTCAAAGTGCAAATTGGAACTGAGTATCTGAACATGAATTATGCAAATTCACATTTGGTGTAATATTAAAAGTCCAAGTTTAAGCTTATTAATTTCACTAATATGGCTTAGTATCAGGTACACATGAATTTATTTGAAATGCTTGAATTACTCATGTTATAAAGGTTCTAGGAATTGAATTGTATTTTCTGCACCCCCAAGGGTGCTGAAGATATATAATAAAAATATATAAGAGGAACACATGAAGCCACCATTATTTTGATGGTTTATAGCCAAATAGTCAGGATTTGGAGCTGAAGAGTTAGTTTCTTGCAGATATGTGTATAGTTTTCATTTGAATATTCTTTCTTCCAAAGAAAAGGTAGTTGATAATGTGACCCCAGGCTTTTATAAAAGTGCAAATTAAAAAGATTTTTCAATGATGGCTTAAATGGATGGCTGCTACCAGCAGAATAGGGATATGATAATGCATGTCATCTGTCCTTGTGTGTTGCCACAAAATTAAATGTTTATGATAACAAAGGATTTGATAAGAGGATGACCTGTATATTGCTTATTTTTTACATCATAGCAGTGCAAACATTTACATGAAATTATAGTAGGGTTTGGCAAAACGATCTCAGTAACTGACCTTCCCTAGCTTTTCACTCTTACCTCTGTGTGAGCCTAATATGCCCTCAGTTATGTTAGTATCTGAAAAAATTACAAATATTATGAAGAATTTATATTGATAGCACTCAGATGTAGTCCTGCTCGTCTTGAGAAGGGATTTAGTGAATATTCACTAATGCTGCAATCGCAAGGAGTATCAAGTAAAAAGTGTGAAGGGAAGCTCCAAAGAATTTAGCTGCTAAAATCTCCATCTCTAGGGAACGTATGCAAACTGCTATTAAAATGACAAAAAACAAACTTCTGACACAAGCCTCACCCACATCTGTCAAATTTCAGTTCTCTTTTTTGAACCAAAGGTACCAAAGATGAATTTTTTTCTTTTCTTTTTTTCCAAACAAAAGATACTGATAATGTTATTTTTTTCTAGTTAGTCATAAGCTGTTGAATCATTTTCTAAAGTTACTCTCATGATAAAAAAATGAAAATAAATATTCATTAGGTCCATAACATGGAAGATTTCAGTACTGATCATTAAATTTTTGCAAACCTGACATACTGAAAACAGTCTTCTAACAAGAAAATATTGAGAAACATTATTAGTAAATAATGCTACAATTTCCTCTGTATAAAATAATTAGCAAGTACCTTCAGTATGTACTTACCAGTTTTTAATGGTAATGTGTTAGGCCCACTATGGATTAGTATTTTCTTCTAGAAGGTGACTAACCTGTGAAATACAGAACTTGCTGAATCATCAAGAGAAGGATTTTACAATATAGCCAGTAGAAGGGCCCAAATTTTTCAATTCCTTGTCCTTTGATTTACCAGTAAGTAGATTCATGGTGATGCACTGAGCAAATAATCAAGTTTCATGAACATTGCATGTCAGTACACATAAACTTATTAATTTACAAATGTAAAGTACGAGAAGTATTCATTCCTACTATTTTTCATTTTGATTATAAAGCTGGTAGTCAGCAGCATATGTTCTCTAAAATCACAGGGAAAAAATGGAAAAAAAAAAAATGAGAATAACTACATAGAATTCTTGTATTCCTGAGCTACCTTAACCTTAAATTAAAATACCTAACTAACTGATGCCCTGGATCATGCTGCTTATAAAAGAACAAAAAGAAAAACTTTTCATTTTGATTAATGTTTTCCTTTGATCTTGGTTTTCAGGGGCAAAGGAATTTTTAGTGCAAGTATTGTTGCCATTACCCATGGTTCTCCTTTAGTCACTATTATCTCATGGGTTCCAAAGAAATGCCTTGATATATATCTCATAAGTTTGCAGATAGAAGAGCAAAAATCAGTAATGTTCCAATCACTTTGTGAAATACTATGTTTTAAGTTGCCTTTTTCTTTGGTCTTTACCTTACAAAGTTAAATTTTATGGACTTAAAATTAGAATATGTCTCAGATACTAAAAATTACTCTTCCAGATATATAGTGGTGAATTGCATCATATTAAAGTTTTTATTTTAATAATAGTTTTCCCGTATTTACTTACTGAGTAGAAGAGATAATAGAAAAGAACATTGTAGTTCATTAACCGAGTACAAAATAAAGTATATATTATTATTCTAACCACCTAAATATAGTCTCCAGCAGTCTAGATATGACATAGTCCTGAAAATATGACAGTCAGGATCAACAAAATTCAGGAACTTTAGGGTCTTCCAAATCCTTTGGCCCTATAAAGACAAGGATTCTTTCATCTCTGTATACTGCACATGGATGCCCCCCATAATCCAAATAGATATAAAACTCTAGAGTTGTCTTTTTTTAATGTAGAGAAGCAAACCAGTCATAGAAAGACTGGGCAGCATCAAAACTGATGCTTTCACTGAGCTAATTCTTTGCTTTTTAAAGTTTTTTTCCACAGTATCTTAGAAGGAAAAAGGAGATGGATCTGAGTGTTTGCTCTGACAAAAAGAAAGCTAGTGTATAAGAAAAATGTATATCATTAGCCATGAAGATTACAGGTGAGAGTGCCTTTTCCAGTTTCTAGTGCAAGCTCAACTGTCCAGTATTCAGGTGTCAGTAGTGGTGCTTAAAGTTATCAGTCCTGTGTAGATTTGAAGAGCTGCAGGTTCTTGATAAGTTTTAGGAAAGTTAGTAATATTTCAGTCAGAGTTCTAAACTTTTCATAGCAAAAGTACTTACTGGGATCATCCTTGACTAATGCATTCTTCATACCCACATGGAGCTACAGGACTCGGTAAAAGTGGTTGTGCCAGGTTTAAAACAGTTCCTGTTGGCTGTCTTAAAAAAACTGAGTGAAACCCACTTGAACTTCTAAATTTGTGGTCTCTTCTGGCTTTTGTTACTTGTGTTCCGACCAAAACATCACATTATCTATTTAGACAATTGTGCAGTGAGGAAGTATTAACAAGTTCTCTGTTTAGTTGAGATGAACTCCAGATACCTACTGTCTATGGAGGATCATTGAAAAACTTAGAACTAAGATGCTCCTTTTTCTGTTACCATCTTCAATTTTTTTTTTTTTTTTTTTTAGTTTTAGGTAGATATTTTGAAGGATATTTGAGAGTAGGGAGTCACAACTTGTGCTGTATGAAGTCAAAAAGGTAAATGTTTATTCATAAATATTTTATATGGAAAACAATAAAAATGACATTTCCATCTCAAATATCTACAGCTATTTTTGAGGTTTTAGACATGTTCACCACTGTGGGTTTCTTATAATAAGATTTTATTTCTTGTAAGATTTCCCAGCTATAGGATTAGCTGGGCTTTTGTCTCCTCCCACATGTCTCTGAATGCTTCTGTAGAGGTTTATAGTACATGAACCTTATTTTCTCATGTAATATTTTCAACTGAAGGCAGTACTGTGATATAGCAAGCATTTTTGTTCAGCAGGTCTTGGTGGTCTTTAGTGTTTATGATTCTTTTCTTGTCTAGCATATGTAACAGTCAGATTAGCCTTTTGAAATAATAGTGTTTATATCAACAATAGACAAGGCCTTTTGAGAGGAAAGTTGTGTTTTAAAATACTCCACAGGTTTATTTTCCTAAAGGTCTTGCGACTCTGTAAATTCTAGCTAAACAGACTCGCTTTCAGTTAACCTTAGTAAATTATACGTCTTTCTTTGCTTTCACTGTTCCTGCTTCCCTACTGTGTCTGGAGTGTTACTTTTTAAACCTCTACATTCTTTTGATGTCTGTTATGCTTCAACTGTCACCTAAAAGCAGTCTTTTTCTTTACAGAATTATCTCTTAGCATTCCTTTAGTATTTGCAGAGAACTGACTTATACTGAACAGTTCTTCATTTTTATCTTTGGACCAGATCTTAAAACAAAATAATATATGTATTTAGTAACCTGTGCACCGATATATCATCCCCTGGTGTATGTGTAAGCAATTCTATAGTTCTTAATTTTTATTGAATATAGGTAAAAAATATTTTATCAACTATCAACTTTGAGACTTTGAACTCATTCAGCATATTGAATAGGTTGGGCAAAATTGTTTCAGCTTCTCAGGTGAGCTGAAGTAATGTCATGCAGGACCTAGCAAGACATAATATTCTCTGTTGTGTACTGATATGCTAACCTACATTAAATCAGAGATTAAATTCTCACTTTACATAGGTAAGTATCATCTGTTTAATTCCATGTATCCATAGGGATTAACTCTAGTTGTGGTTCTCTTTCCTCTTCAACTTACAAGTATATAAGATTGGTTCATTTTAATATACACAGTGGCTATGTGTTATTCCAGATGTCCAGACTCCTTGGAATCATGAAAGAGAAAAGCTGTTCTCTAAAGAAAGTTACGAAATCTTTTCTGTAACTTCAATATGTGAGACAAAAAAATAGCTACATCATTATTAGCTATTTCTGGATATTGCTAACAGCACCAAATACAATGATTCTGATACTTTATTTGTACCTTGCTGCTTTTCCAACAATAATGATCCCTTTGGTAGAGTTGATAAAGTTAATCAGGGAGAGTAATTTTCATTTCTCTAAATTCAGTTAAAGCAGTTTTTATCAGCTTTCTTGGAATCACTTTAGTCTGCCATGTACATTTTCCTGGCTAACACTGCTTCTTGAAGATGTGTCTTTACAGAATCTATAATTGCCAGCTAAAGCATATTTAAGAAGACTTAAGAGTTTTATATTTCCGAGTATTCCACAAAAATAGGCACTAATGTTTTGCTTAATGCAAAGCACTGTAGTGTCCAGGATTTACAAATTGCCCCTGTGATAGAGTGTCCTGATAAAGGTGTTTGTTAATGTACAAAGTCCAAAATTAACTGTTACACAATTTAATGAAGGAAAGAAAAAACGTGGTTACCCCTATACCAAAATAAAAAACTTTCTATCCCCTTGCTCCTTCCTTCATGCAGCTGACAATTAATGTGATCAGGAATTCAACCCTGCTACACTTCTGTGAGCTTTCAGTTTTTTGCAGGGAACATTCAAATTCAGATATTCCTCCTGAAAAGGGAGTGTTGATCCTTCAACTCTCTCCCCTTGTGAAAATATTCCCTAAAATTAAGTGACATATTAAACTATAATTCCCAATTTTCCATGTTGACATTTTACACCCAAGAACTGATTTTGCTGAGTTAGAAGAAAAAACATACCAGAACATTATTTACTATTTTTTTCTCTCATATCCCTCTGTTTTTTTTACTATGGTGAGTATACATAGTCATGTGAAGAAAACACAATCCTATATCACTCCTTTCCTTTACCTGCATCCATTAGGTCACACTTGGCAATATGTGTCACTGCTGGAATTCCTTGCACGCTGTGAGGATAAGACAAAGATCTCCTTCCCCTTCCACACTGCTCCTGATGTCTAGCACCTCCAATTAAATCAAAGGCTATAAACCCAGGAGTCTAAAATTATTCTTGCTTCTCTTCTTCATCAGAAGATACTTTTAGAAGTTGCTAATTGGCAAATATTTCAAAGGCTCTCATGATACTTCAAATGGAAGCTGAGTTCTGTAAAGGGTTCTGCTGTTATACAGGATGTATTTGCTCCCCCTTGCTGGATTTCAGATCTCTTGGCTGCAGTCACTCAGTTCTTGCCATAGATGGGGAATGTTTCATCGATGTGAGTTATTCACCATCTATAGATTTTGGTTATTACTACAGAATTATCTGAAATGCATACAGTTAAGATGTTCTCAAAGTTGGGAATGTGATGTTTGGTATATAATATAAGAAAACATTGTAATTTGTGTACTGTAAATGAAAATATTTTGTAAACAGGCAAATACCCAGACCTTCTTTCATGAAATGCAGTCACACTAGGATTATTTACTGTCTTGGTTGTAAGTGTATTTCACTAATGAAAAGATGCCACTAATCTTTCAGAGGCATCTATTGTTATGAAGACAGGATATCGTATATCAACATTTAAAAAATCATTTTAATGAACAAAACTTGAAAGCAGGTTTGAAGTAAACTTTTTTTTTCTTAATCTAAAATAGGTATTAAATGTCTTCTGTAGCACATGTACAGGAAAAATGAGATTAAGCATTTTTTTTTGCCCTAATTATTCCTAGTTTCATTTTTCTTTTTCATTTTTAATCTTCATTATTGAAAGAAACAAAGAACCACAGATCTTAATTGCTGTTTATTAACTAGAAGGTATAGCAGGAAGATTACAGGATTTTGTAAAGTCATACCTGTAAATCTGTGATTGTGAATCAAATGCAGTATTCACCCTTGCAAATAATCCAAAAGGATCTTTCAGTGACCAGTTTTAATGTTTAATGGTGAGGTGGTAGTTGCACTGCAAGATGGATTCTAAAATCTAATTTTGTAATACTTCATACTGTGAAACTTTTAACAGCTACAAAAGATTTAATTTAGATCATCTTTGGTTCCAGTTCAATGATTTTCTTTGCTACTTATTTTTACTTTAATAGTCCAAATATCTCAGTATTATGATATATTGCTTTGTTTCATATGAAAGGTCCCTTGATAAAACAAAATATCTTAGAATATTAATAAATTCATTCATGAAAGGAAGTGAAGCCACAGAGGTGACTGTAATGTCTCCTGCAGTTCATAGTAATTAGTGCAGCTTAGTCCTGCACATGTAAGTGCGTATGGACCTCTACTTAGTATTCTATGCTAATTGATTAGGGATAAGATCTTTGACCTTATCCCTTTTTAACTTCCAGGAGTTTTGTGTTTTGACACATTATTATTGTTTAAAATACTGACATACACTTTGGCTCATATAACTCAAATACGTTACACAGATGCTTTAAAACTGTTTATAATGTGACTTACCACATAAACTAATCTGACTCATTAAGGTAAGAGACATGTGCAACTGTTTTTTTCACTGGTTTGCTTTTCATTCTTCTGTTACTTTTCTTCTGTTTTTCGATGCCACTAGGTAAGCAAAAATGATGAAATAGTCAGAGCTGTATTGGGGCACATGAGGTTTAATGGTAGCCTCAATGTCAAGTCTTAATGTAACTGATAAGTTAGCCTTGTTTTTTAATGAATAGTTCTGTCATTAAAATCCTACCTCAATATTCATGAAATACAGAATCAGAATTTCCCAGACCCATAGACTTAATCTTCTGAAATTAAAGTTTCCAATGAAGAGGATGCTCAATGCTTCCCGGATGGTGGATCAGGCCTTTACAGTGTCGATTCAGGAGATACAAAATGAGTAAGATAAAGTACTTTTAATTGGAAGTAGCCTCAGTATTCAAGAATTTATGCATTCATATTATACAAGCTATTAGTTTTTTTGACATGAGCACACTCTTTTAACTGAAGAAGCAGAGACCTTGCATGATTTTTTTTAAATACAGAAATATTGCAGGACTATAATTTCCTGGTAGCTATGAAGAATCCCAAAACGAGGTATTAAAAAGAACTGAACACTGTGTACAAGAAGGGAGGCAAATGAACTTTCCTGTTTTGATTTGCATGGCTTAAGAATGCTAAGAATTAAGCTGGAATCAGACAAACATGGTAATACTCATAAATTCTATTTTGTTAAGTCCTTTAATAAGTAATATAAATAAATCATTGTGTTTTTGTTGCCAGTGATTTTCCTATGATGAGGAATAGCATACTTCTCACTGCAAGAATGAATAGAGCTTCATCATGTAGTAGAATAGCTCACAGTATTTTCTCGCAATGAAGAAAAAAAAATCTCTGTTCCTTTCTCTCTCTCTCTCTCTCTCTCTGTTCCTGTGTTTACAGTGCAGATGTTGAGTAACCAAAGTCATCTGGAAGTCAGGTTGGTCCTCAGTGTTCTGACTTTGCAAAATCATTTAAGTATTTGCATGACTGATTACTTAGTTTGAATTTCCTGTGAAATAGCCCTTGTTTGTTTTTCTACCTAAACCTTTCAAAGACAACACTGCTTAATCAAGGGAATTGCTGTTATTGAACCTTCCTAATAGGAAGGGCCTAATACCAGCGGTCACTCTCTGTGCTGCCAATAATCTTCAAAACATATTTGAAGCTGGACTTTTTCTGTATTCTTAGAATACACTTCAGTAGCTAGAAATTAGCTGAAGGGGGTAAAAATGCTGAAGATAACTTGCCAGGCCCAGTCTAATCTATATGATGTAACAGAAGCTTCCGTCAAGGTCAGTTACTGCCAGTAATCCTAGTAAATATTGAATCAGAAGGAACAAGAGAATATTTTGAGGAACTTTGACTTGAAATTTCAGTGTTTCTGGAGGAGAGGAGGAAATATGTCTCATAATGCTTATGATGTAGACATGATCATGATGCACCACTGCAGTTACAGTATTTAAGATGCTGTCAATAAACATTAAATTGGCTTGCAACATAAGTGCCAGAATTGCAAATCTAATGAATTACATACAAATTAAGAGGGGAAAAAAAAAATCTTCAAAAGTAGTAAATCCAGAAGTGACACAGTAGGAATTTCTCAATGGAACAGATGTCCCAGAGTACAGTAATTATTTTCTCAGTTTGTCACATCAGACCTGTAAGAGTGTGCTTAATAACAATTCCCCAGGAACAGATGTTGCTAAGTTATCCAAAAGCAAAAAGAATCACAGAACGTAAGATTTTCTGAAGTCTAGATGTGCATCTCATGTCTAAAATGTCATGTCTGCTCAAAAGTTGTCCTCCGTTTCACTTCATAATCGGCATCAAAAGATGTTTTTATGGAGGTAGAGTAATATACAAAAGAAAAAAAGGATTCCTTTTCATTTTTCCTATGCAAAAGTTTTACATTTGACAAACTTTTCAGAGTTTGAAAAGTTTTGTGAAAATCTTTATTTTTTAATTTAAAATTAGAAGTTAAATCTTTAAAAGAATTAAAAATTGAAGAGCTGAAATGCACCAAAAGGGCACCTTTTGGTCATGTGCCCCAAAGGAAAAGAAGGCATTACTTCCTAATTATTGTATATGCAGGGCTGCTTATGATATTCATATTGTAAAAATTGCCTTGAGTTTGGCATACTTGCTTATATCTAAGCTCACAACAAACCCTCATGTATTTAAAATCATAATTTTCATGTGACTTAATAAATATATTAATATGGAGAATACAGATAAAAGAGAAAAATAGTTATTGAGGGAGCTAACTATTACAGGAGCCTCGAGTGGTCTGCATACAGGGTTCTGTCAGTAGTCTTTGTGGGGAGACCACACCAGGCAGTTTTGCTGCTTGTTTCACCACATGGGAAAAATGGTATTTATCTTCCCCAGAATGAGACTTTCAATATTAAATGGTTAATATATATGATGAGCTTAGAAGGTGAACAGTGATTTAGCAGTACTAGGTTTTAAGGATAACTTTTGAGATGCCTGGTAAAATTACTTGGTGTCTATTATATGAACAAGAAAAAGTGTTGTATCTTGTAGTAATTCTATATTATCTGTTCATTAGTAATACTAAATTCCTATTGATCAACTTGCTTTTGTAATATGGGACCTCTGTTTACAGTCTTTGAGTTAATCCTATTGATCTAAACAGGATATTTCAAGAATGTGGAGAAGTAACCCCTCTAACTCACTGAAGATTCCCATAAGTGGTTTTGCATTTCTTAAACATAACATTCTTCCCTATGATACCTTGATAATATAAGAAATCTGTTTACTGAGTTGATGGTATATAGTTACTCCTATAGTTTATAAGCAGCCATTTTGTATATTATATCTGAGTAAGACACTGCCCTTTTCTGCACCTTCAGTCCCTATTTGGTTTGCTCTGTTCTGCTTCTATAGATTTTTTATTATTATTATTTCCTAGAAGGCTTGCTAGTAGTTGATTTACTTCAGAAAGTTTGATACAATGTGATGTTACAGCCACAATCTATTCAAAGCAAAGGAAAAATGGAAAAATGACTTTAGAACAGGGTGTCAGAAATCCTAGTTGGTGGGAAATTGTGACAGTGTCGGGCTGACTCCAGCAGGGTAGTTTCAGGGATAAAGAATATCTGTTACAGAAGTATGAGCAGAGGCTGGCTGTCCAAGCTGTCTCTCCAGCCCTCTTCTAGTTCCCTGAATCCTTTTTATTTGTGAAAAATGACCTAGGATTCATCCCCATGACAGAAAATTCATTTTTGCACATTGAATTGAGGAGACTTGAAGTTGTTCTGGCAGCTAATGTGAGACTTATGTAAGGATCCATCTTTCAGATTAGTCTCTGGCACTCAAACTGAAAACCAGCATAAGAAATGCACCTCCAATAACAACATGGCTAGTGCTGTGTTGCATTTTTTTCTTTCAAATATTTGAGGTCCACTAGTGGTGTACTTTTTGAAGTTTGTTTTACAAAGTGGATCAATTGTTTCAGTAGTAAATGCATTTGAGAAGTAAGCAAGGAAAGTATGTTGTAGTTGAAGGAGGGGAAAAGGAAGGCCTGTTTACCTGGAATATTGCTGTTTACTTACAAACTAAAAGAATGTGATTATTATGATAGTTCATTGAGGATTAATGGCTTGATCATTCAAAGTATCTTTGAAATTCAAAGAAATAAGGTAAGAAAAAGTAATAATCAAAGCTATGGAAAAGATTACTACTTGTGTTATTCCCATTGCTGAGAAGACCCTCATTACAGCAATTCTTTTCTGCCTTTTCTTCCAAAGCTTTCTAATCTTCATGGCAAAACTTTGACATTTAGTAGTGAGAATCCACTCAAAGGTTCCATCATCCTCTGAAATGCTGTGTAGTTTTGGGACAGATGCAATGTATTAAAATACTTCTTTTCATTCCTTCTGTTTTTCTGTGAGGATACTGGCATATGTCAAATCACCAAATTTTCTCACTCTCATTCCCATAGTAAAGAAGCAGTTTCAGAGAATGCACTGAGAAAAATTTTCAGTCACTTCAACTGTCATCATATAGGTGGATAAGAGGAGACCAATTGTAGCCTTGTACAGTCATCTTAGCAATTGTAGTAGGTCTAGATGACCACTGAGGGGCAAATGTAACTCACTGTATAGGTTCACTGCTCACTATCCAACCATTTGTTCTAGCATAGTGCCAAGGGCCAAGCTCGGAATTCAGAGTGCCCTTAGCAGACCGTGTTAATTCTGTTGGCTTTATGCTAGCTGCATCCATCATGTACCTGGCCTGTGGTCAGTCCAGTGTCTTGAAGAAGAGCTAAGAGTGTCCTCTGTGCTGTTTGGGTACCATTCAGAAGCTAGGAACCGGGCAGCAGACAAATTTAATTCCAGGGCCTAGTTCTGGTTGGTGGACCTTGCTTTATACGTATGAAGTAACAGTTTCATAATGATTTCAAAAGACTTTTCATATTGAGGCTTCTCCATATCAATCGCTTATTATAATATCCATAACTTTAATACAGTGCCACATTTCAAATACCTATAACCAATACATGAAGTAACTTGCAGTGACTCTCCCAAGGTGCCTTGCTTTAATGTCTTGAAAACGTGCTGTTTTCAGAAAGTAAGCAATTCCTCAGCTCTGGCTGTCATCTCCTGAGGTAAAGCTTTCTCAGGATGATGGACTTGCATGTTGTCCGAGACTTTCTCAGGCAAAACACCAGTTTAGTGTCCTGGATCACTTTTCTTAATTCTGATATTAAATATTCTTCTCCCTGGAGTATGTCTCTGTGTGGGCAGACTTGTACATTTATAAGCTTATCTTTTATATCAGAAAGTGAGCATTGTTTCCTGGTACAGATACACACCATGAGTTTCAAGAAGCAGTAGGAACTCTCAGGTCTTGATTGCTATTGATCAGCTGATGACAGAAATTATTATATGTCTAAGCAGTCTCCACTTTTCATGTGATATCAGAGAGATGTGCATAGATCCTTTTCCTTTTTGAACAAGCAGTCTGGTTCTGAATCTTACTTAGCTGCATCTTCACCTGAAGAATCTCTCTCTGAAGTTGTATATGTAATAGGAAAAAAAGTGTCTGTATTTTCTAGAGAATGTTTATTAGGACCTGTTTGATTATATTACTATATAATAAGTATATAATTGTATAAAGTGTATTACTGTGACATGCAAAACCCCTGGGTTTTGCTGTACAATTTTAGAAGACTTTTAACAGGTATCTGTGATATCTTCAGTTTTGGTGGACACTGCCACAGAGACTTAATTATTTCAGTATTTTAAAAATCTTCTTTTTTTTTCTGTAGATTTCCTTCGTTAACTAGAGAGTTCTCAAGTTGTTTTTATAGGACAAGCAAAAGACAAATTCTTGTATCAAACTCACATCTGCACGGAATCTTGATCTCATTATTTTTGGGCACAGGCAGTGTTGTATCAAATTGATACTGGCACCATCCATGGGATAAATTCTCTTGAACAGAAATCATATACTTTGGGGAGATGTTGGAATTTTTCTCTGTTTGGAGTTAGTCAGATATTTCTGACCCTTTCTAGAATTGTTCCATGTCTGTAGTCATGTTCTTCTACAGATCATAATCTTCTGAATACCTTATAGCACGTAAAAAGTGATTATGTGAAGTTCTTTAGGTACTGAATACCATCCAAATGGCAAAAATGTCTTTCAAGGACACGAGTGAATGTTGTGACCTGTTATAGTGAATGATCAAAACCTTGCCAACATCTCAAATATTTAGCATCCATCATCTTTCCTACAATTTCTCCTGATATATTTGTTGACAGTACAAAATGTTCCATCCTTAATCTTTAAACACAGAAGCCCATCAATTCTTACTGTGATTTATTAATGTTTTAGCTCAGGCATCTAGCAAAGACATACACATATCACATTATTGCTCCCACCAGCCATCTCTATTGATTTTAGCCTTAATTTACTAATTTTAAAAATATTACTTCATGCAGTGTTACCTCAGTACTTTGTTGAGATTCTTACATATAAATGAGGTGCAGATACCTCAAAAGGTGAGGAAAGTCTTAAATGCTATGAGAAGTTTACTTCTTTTTGGTTTTTATTTTGTAGTGCTTGGCTTGCATTAATATTTTGCACATTTAAGAATGCAAAAGTTGGCAAGTTACAATGAATTTACAATCTGATTGCCAAAGGAATTGTGAAAGTCTGATTTGTAAATGACTTTTCAGGAATGCTACCTTGATTTGAAAACTGTTGTATCATCAACAAGGTATTCCTCAGCAAACAATAAAGCAAAACATGTTCCAGAGAGAATTGGAGACAAAGACAATTGTGTTCATTGTGTCTTTAAATTAACTGATTGACAGGATGTTGTCGGATTTGGAGGGGAGGGAGAAGGCATCATAGTAAACAGGTCAAATGTAATGAAATGGTAAGAAATAAAATGTGGGCATTAAGGAGCAGTTCTTCTCAAAATAAAAACTGCATAATTAAATCCAGGAGAGGGCTAGGATTAAATTTCCTATCAGTATTAAAAATGTAGTATCATAGTAATTAGACTCAGGTTCTTAATATTGCAGTGTTTGTTATTCTCTGATAATATTAGCATTCTCATATGCTTAACTGTGCTTCATTAAGTTTTATTTTTTACCACTAGACTACCCTATACATCAACTCGCCATGGTTTTAAGAGATTAATTATATTTTAGTCATGCAATAGTCCATGCTTGTATGGTCTAATTAAACACATCTTCACTGCTAATCCAGACAGGTAATTAATAATATTGACATATAAAAGTAAACTGTTCCCTGAGCTGTATATGCAGAAGGGGTGTAGTTGCGTGCTGAGGGTAGAGGTAACAACTCTCTTACAGGCAGCTCCTGCTGGCAGAATGACTGGGGCAGTGGCAGGTACCTCTCTCAGAGGAAGCTCTTGGTCCATGAAATGAGAGCAAGGCTACCACACTCTGGATTTTAGAAATGGGAAAAATAAGTCCCTGGTGTATAGAAAGGTGACTGAGCTGTCAGCTGCTTGGCACTAAATATTAGGAGTCTTTTAGTTCTTGGTGAGTTACTTAGACATGTTTGCAAAGCAGTGTATTTGATGGTGTGTCCTGCCAGGAGCTAAATAATTACTTTCTGGGAGGATCTGCTGTGTAGGCAGATCACCTCTGACTCTTTAGCTGATCATCCTGTAAATCTCTTCTAAAATAGCAGCCTGTGCTAGGATGCTTGCAAAATATCTCTTTGCTCTACTGGTGGTGCTGATCATTTGATTAGTCTGAGTGACTGCACTATTATCCAGACTATCCTCTTGTTGCCTTTTTGTCTAACCCACACACTGCAGAGCTTGTGTGCTTTGTGTGGTGGTGGTTCTGATGCTTTACGGTGCTTCTAGAGCTGAGTCTCAGTCAAACCGTGCCTGTGGTTTCCATGTTCTTTTGCATATGGTTTGCTTCCTTTCTGTGCCTTGAGAATACATTAAAAAGCAAAATTCTGACAGGGTTTATACCCACAAAAGTAAATGTAACCTCTGCTTCACTTAGCATAGCTTTTAAATGCAGTGCACTTTTGTGGTGGGTTGACTCTGGCTGGATACCAGGTACTCGCCAAAGCCACTCTGTCACTCCCCTCCTCAGCTGGATAGGGGAAAGAAAATATAATGAAAGGCTCATGGGTCAAGACAAGAACAGAGAGAGATCACTCCCCAATTTCCATCATGGGCAAAACAGACTGGAAAATTAATTTCTTATCAATCAATGATAAGATAATGTGAAATAAAAACTAAATCTTAAAACACCTTCCCCCAACCTGTCCCTTTTTCCTGGGCTTAACTTTGTTCCCAATTTCCCTCCACCCAGCAGCACAGGTGGACAGGAAATGGGGATTGTAGTCAGTTCATCACATGTCTCTGACAGTTCTTCCTCCTCCAGGGGAGAACTTCTTGCACCCTTCCCTTGATTTACTGTAGGATCCCTCCCATGGGAAGAGTTCTCCATGAACTTCTCCACTGTGAGTCCTTCTTCATGACCTGCTCCAGTGTGGGTGGAGCCTTGGCCAGCGGCGGGTCCATCTTGGAGCCAGCTGGCATTGGCTGTGTCGGACATGGGGGAAGCTTCTGGCAGCTTCTCACAGAAGCCACCCCTATGTCCTCAAGGCTACCAAAACCTGGCCACACAAATCCAATAAAGCTCTCTTGGGCAAAGCCCTCCAATCTGGTTCTTACCCAAAGAGCAACAGAGAGCCACACACCTTGATGCACATTCTTTCTTTGTAATGCCACATAACTTTCTGTATTTTGTATGAGACTATGAGCAGTGGAATAATAAAGTAAGCAAAACTGCGTTAGCTTTGGTTTAAGAATTAATTGAATTATTCAGGTTTGATTGACTAGGTAAGATGTGCCGTTCTCTGTGTCTAGCAGCTCTCTGAATGTTCTTAATGGACAGATAATGAAAACGTTTCTCTTGTCTCTGCATGTCCTAAATATTCCTGCGTCTTAGGTGGGGGGGGGGGGGAGGGAAACAAACTGGGAGGACAAGAAATTTGTAAATCGCATCAGTAATGTGTTCTCCCGTGTATTAACGTTTTCTTTTGCATCCATAAAGATAAATTTTCCTGTTGCTGATCATCTGTTAAAGCTGGGAGTTTTTTGTTTCTGAATTCATAGGCTTCTTTTTTCCTTGCAAGATTCATTTTATTGTTTTATTGTATGAATTTTTTTTCTGTGTGTCTTCTGCATTGTGTTTTAAGTTTCTAAAGTAAATGGTTGCCATTTTGTTGTCTTCTTCACTTTCAAAACTTTCTCTTCTGAGGAGGAATTCACTGACATGCTCAGGACTCTCTGCTTTCCATAGTTAGCGTATGAGAATACTCCCAGTAGCCCCACTTGTAGTTAGTGTGAAATGAGAAACTGGCAAGTATTACTCTGTTGGGACAGAGTTATTACACTTTGGATACTGGATGACTAATGAAGTTTAGGTCTAGAAAATAATATTATCATAATCTCACCTCTCTTGTTTACTGTATACAGTGCACCTGTGTTTTTTAGAGATCATACTCCCAGCAGTGCCACTGCAGCTAGAATGCATTTCCTCTCCTCTTGCACTGACAATGTCAATAATTTCAGAATAAAAGGCCTGCTGTGTAACCAGGCCTCTACAGAAGAGAGCAAAACTTATCTAAAGAGTTAATCTGTAGCTGCAGGTGTGTCCTCATTGCCATCCCGAGCAATGATTGATTTTTTTAATGGAGCTTGAAGATAGAATAATTCCAGTATGATTTCTAGTAGTTGTATAAATAATAGGATGATGTATAATATTTTGTGACTGCACATCTTTGTGTGCTTTTGTTTAAAGCTTTTGTGTAGGTGGCATTTTTCCTACGCATTTAATTAACTTGAGTCTATTGATTTCTCTGAGGAAGAAAGGTTTTCCTCTTTGAAACTCAGGATAGGGACAATGTTTATCTCATTGTGCTAAACCTATGCTCCATAGATTTTTGATATTTGGCTTCTCTGACTTCCATGATGCTGTGATTTCCACAGGGTTTCTAAAGCTGTTCTCTTGTCACTTTCTTTCTCCCCTTTTAAAGCTATGAAGAGATAGAGGAGAATAATTCCTGTCATAATTACTGAAATTGTGTATACAGCTATACTATTTGTCAAACTTAATTCTGCTTAAAAATGGTTCTTTATAGATACAATTCACCAAGCATCAATAAAGAATAGGACAATTAAAAATTGAATTTCAATGCAAATGTGGCCTTTTCCCTATTCTGCATGAATGCACATTTATCAGGCTCATAAACCCTGCTGTTGACAGCATACCATTGAAATAACCAAGAAACAGCCATACTGTTATTGTTTCATGAGCCTTTGATACCAAGATTCATTTCCCTTCAGAAAAAGATTGCAAAAGGTCAGTAACATGTCACAGAGGTCTGTATGGAAACAGATTGTGGACGTATTTGCCTAAATTTGCAAAGAGTCTGCAGCATTGATGGGCCTTATACCTGCAGAGTGACTTGTTTGAACAAGCATTCAAAAGAAAACTAATCTTGTCCTTCATTCATATATTCCATTATTACTGACAAGTCGTGATTATAGAATTGCAAAATGGTTGAGGTTGGAAGGGACCTCTCCAGATCATCTCAGCTGCTTGACAACAAAGTGAATGAGAAAGCATTTGTTTGGGAGTTAAATACAGTCATGGGTGCATTTAATTTAATTTTATATTCTTAAAGAACAAAATTAAAAAATAATTTCCCTACCTTTAGAGGAAACTTTTATAGTTTCCATCCATATTTGACAGTTGTTTCATTTATAATGGTAGTTCCTTAGATCAGCTTCCTATTTGGTTCTTTTGCTTTGTATACCCTTTGTTTCATCTACAGAAACAACATTAAATTTACTGCTGAGTAAACGTGATGGAGGATAAAGGATCATTTGATCTCACAAGATGAAATGCATTTCTGAGTCCAGAATTCTTGTATGTGTTTGGAACATCAAAAAGTCCCACTATTACAACAGGAAATATAATTTAGCCCATTGGGAAGAAAAATCTATAACTTTATTATATAGCTGTTGGACCAGTGGCTTTTTTCCAACAGATAACTTTCCAGGTGAAGATTGATTGATATCCAAAGATATAATTATTAAACTCTTGGTAGCATTGATTATCACTTATGCAACCAATTCCAGTGGATTTGAATTAGATTCTTCTTGTTTGATGGGGCCAGGCTCTTTGCAGTGATGACCAATGATAGGACAAGGGGCAATGGGTGTAAGCTGGAACACAGGAGGTTCCGCTTAAATTTGAGAAAGAACTTCTTTACAGTAAGGGTGACAGAGCACTGGAACAGGCTGCCCAGGGAGGTTGTGGAGTCTCCTTCTCTGGAGACATTCAAGACCCGCCTGGACGCCTTCCTGTGCGAACTCATCTAGGTGTTCCTGCTCCGGCAGGGGGATTGGACTAGATGATCTTTCGAGGTCCCTTCCAATCCCTAATATTCTGTGATTCTGTGATTCTGTAATAATTCTTCATCGGGATGAGTGAAGATTGCAGAATAGAGTCCCTGAGCATTCAGGTCAGACAGATTTTATTCTTTGCATCCCCACCCCCTTTTAGAAACAAACTCCACAATATAAGGAAACACAAGCAAAGCTATATAGGAAGATTTCCCCCCCACCCTGATCAGTAGAGATCCAGAAGATGCAAATACATGACATATAAAAAAAACAGCTTGAGGAGAAAATTCACACAGATAACTTCAATTAGATTTCATAAAGGAGTTCGTAGTGGTAGCTGGTGCAAGCAATACAGCAAGGGCTGTGTTTGCTGCATGGTAGTGGTGAATTGGTCATGATCAGCAGGTTGAAATATTTTATAAAGACAGTCTGTGATGCTGAGGACATGTATATTCTTTGAGTTAGTTTCTTGATATTTTATGAACTTTTACTGATGATACATGCCATAATTTGTTTAATGTTTTTGTTATAGACTTTGGTAAAAATTCCAAGTTGAATTGCTAATGGAACTTTGTTGTTCAGTAAAATAAATAAAAATATTGGTTATGTAAATATTACCACGAGTAATTAATGTCCTCAGTGTTCTATTCATTTGCATCCTCCTGGATCCCAGTTGCAAAACTAATAGATTTGCTACCAGGGGATATTAATTGGGGGTGGTACTACTTTAGTTATGTGCACATTCCTATTGAATTGTCTTTATTGTAGTTTGATTACTTTTCATTCAGTTCTAAAAACTGCATTATATCGAATTACCATAGTATGGCTTCTGATAGGATTTTCTCAAAAAATTAAAATATTTGTTATTGCTATACTTGGGTTAATTTAAATCATTAATCATGCTCTATTTCAGTATTCCCTGGAGGAAAGTTTCAGGAATCACTAGTAGCCCAGTACTGCTTTAACATCATTAAATATGAGTTATTTGTGCTTTGAGTAATATAGAAAGAACTGTATTATCATGTTGGAGGAACTGGATGTCAATACTTAAAATTATGGAAAATATTTTTAATGGATAATTTAATTTAGTTTGCAAGTTTCCACTTACCAAGTTATATGGCACTGAGATGGAATAATCATAATAATATTTAATTATTTGTTTATTTGTATAGCTCAATTTGATTAGCCCTGAGTTTGCTGCAGGATTGATTTTTATTTATTTAACTGATAACAAAGATAGATGCATATAGCACTTGCTGGTCAAAGCACTCAATATCTCTTAAGGTCTTTAAGCCTAATTAAACCTTTAGTAGGTAGGATTTTACTTCAGCCTCAGTGACTGTTACTTAAATGCTAACACAAACCTTATAGACCAGCCCAGAGCACCCTCTGCTTAATCAGCACTACTAATTTGGATGTCCCTATGCTGTTACACAACACCTCCCACTGCTTTTTGCAAAGTCTATCTCTCTGTCAGTTCAGCAGTTACGGTGCTCAAGCACATCAGCAACGCTGCATTGTCTGTGACCATCCAAACCAGCTGATTTCACGTGAGACCATTACAGCTTCCCAGGCCAAGGATGATGCATGTGACAGCCAGAGATAAAGGGTTCTTGGCTGAGGAGTATTGGTTGTAGAAAAAGCCTTTTATGGAGACTGGTCTATCCCTTTTACATTCTGTTCACATGGAGGGTATTTTACAGTGCCTTTTACTGACAAAACTTTCCTACCATAACAAGAATAAGTTTCTTTCATAAAGGCAGAGGAAGAAGAGAATAATTTTCAAACAGGTCCACCTGGAACATTTTAGGGCAGATTAACATTGCTTGCTTGGTGATTGGTTCTATAAGTAGATTATCCTATATGTTTTTTGATAGCTAGGTAATTTTCTCTAAGAAGGTAAAATATATTTCTGTCTATTTTGAGCTATTTATTTGGCTCATTATTTAGTCACCTTTTTCTTCACAACATCAAGATAGGTAAGCATCCTATCCCTGTTGTAAGCATGGTGAACATAGTTATGAAAAGTAGTGAACTCCAGCCCTGATTCAATATTAGATTTTCGGACCACAGTGTTTAGTTTTATGTGTCCTGGTTTTTAGCTGGAACAGGGCTGGGATTCTTTTTAGTAGCTAGAATAGTGCTGTGTTTTGCTTTCAGCCTGGGACTTGTTCTGAGAGAAACACTGATAACATACCAGTGTTTGCATTTTTGTCACTGGAAGTGAAGGACTTTGTGTTCTGTTAGTCCACAAGTGCAAGATCTAAGGGGGTGAGGAATATTTAAATTAATAAGCTAAATTGGTATTTGGATATTCCAATGGATCTATTAGTGAGGGTCTCTTCCTCTTTACTCTCTCTCTGACTTTCACGCGGGCTCTCACTCTTCTGGGATTGTGGTTTTGGTTCGGGATTGTCACTCTTCCAGGATCGTTATCTGGGAACAGGCCGGGCTTGGCCGGCAGGTGGTGAGCAGTTGCACTGTGTATCACTCATCTGCATATTTTGTTACGGTTATTATTATAATTGCTATTTTAATATTAGTATTATTTTAAGGGTTTTTTTCTGTTATTAAACTGTTCTTATCTCAACCTACAAGTCTCCTTATCCTTGCGCCCCAATCCTCTCCCCTGTCCCCTGGGGGTGGGGGAGAAGTGGGTGAATGGATGTGTTTGCTGCTAGCCAAGGGCTTGCTCAGTGAAACTATCACAATCTACCCTGGCTCTCTGAATTTTCTCCTGTATTTAGGGTATGAAGCTCTCTGTTTAACGCAGGTAGGGAATTGGGCAGTTCACAGGGTCATGCAAAATGCCATACTCATCAGGAATTCACTCCAGAACGATGTGAGCCTTGACTCAACAAATCTCGACCCTGTTTCTGTATCTTAGACGCAGTGGGTGCCACTTCAGTATTGTTCAAGTCAGAAGCATGTGTGTGCTTTTAAAGAAAATCTCCCTGTTGTCCCGGTTCACTATGCTTTGGCTAATGTCATGAAGTCTTCCTGAACTGTATCAGTTTACCTTCCTTTGCAGCCTGGTTGCTTTGCAAGGCCATCAGAGACACAGAATGGTGAAGATTGGAAGGGACCTCTGAAGGTCATCTTGACTAGGCTTAAGCAGGGGCAATTAGAGCAACTAGAGTCAGTTGCCCAAGCCTATGTTAGGCAGCATTTTAATATCTCCAAGGATGGTGACTTCAACTAGCTGATGACTGTGGGGAAAAACTGGAGAACAGAAGGCACAAAAATAAAAGTATAAAAAGCAAAAAACTTCACTAAATAGCCAATTTCATGGCAAAAGTAGTATCCTATGTATGAAATAAAAACATGTCCTGAAAAAATGTTCTCTGGTATATGGAAAAAAGATAAAATATGTCACTACAGCATGGAGATTATGGCATTCCCATGAACAGGATCAGTTTATGATACAGGAACTACTGTTAGGGTGCTGTACAAGTTCCACTTCTTGTTTTGTAATCAATTTTTGTTATATAATTTTTTTAACTTAAGTTGTCTTTAAAAGTACTTGATATCTGGGGATTCAAAGCCTTTACATGAACAATGGACTTGACCTGTTCTTTCATGTCTGTGTTCTCAATGTCAAAGTAAACAGTCTGTTGGAGATGTGACAGCATGTGGCAAAGAAATCTGCCTCTCTAAAAATCCTGTACTGGTGTTCATTCTTCCATCAAATAGACAGGAGAGAATACAATTTAGAATCTTCAAGATGAACACAATGATCCTTCAAATGGTAGTCATTTATATCTAATTATTTGATAAAACTTTATGTATTACAAAAATTTTTTCTCTGTCATAACAGTTTTCAGATGTCTTTATAGAACTGATGCAATTAGAGGAATTGTCATTTTATATTATCTTCTAGTAAAGTAATGAGTAACTCAGGTCTATCACCTCTCGCTAGTCAGAATTTTAGTGACTTCTCCATGCTTGATCGATAGTTTTCAGACTTCCCTGTCATGTAGTTCTTCTGTATTTAAAAACCAAACCAATAGTTTTAAAGTGAGCATTTCTTCTTGAAAAATGCATCCAGGATAGAGTCATTAATAAAACTATTTTATAGAAAAAGGCTTAATACATTTAGTGTAGCTTTTTAAGGATGGGTAAGAATATCCTCCGATGCTCCAATTCCAGTTCCAAGTTAAGCAGAGGGAAGGCGGTGAGTAGAACTGCAACTGTCCTGTTAAGCATTCAGCAAAGTGGTCTTTTTTGCCTCAAATATGGGAGTATGTGCTATATTTAGGGCACTAAGTCTCTTCCCTGGAGCAATGGGGAACTAGGAAGTGGATCCTAACCATGACATCAAAAACTTTTGGTTAATGGGGCTCTAAACAAAGCTCCTTTCTCACTTACTTTTAAGCTTTGGTGCAGTTACAGTGTTGTTGAGGTTTTCTTTCATGTTACTGTTCATGTTTTCAATTTAAGTATGCATCCTTTCAAATTAATTTTATTTAAACAATATTATTTCACTCCTTTTTCATGTTCTTGTCTTTGTACATTTCTATGCTCTATTAATAATTTCTTTCCATATAACTAGTAAAGCATACACTAAACTGTGAACAAAACTATTTGAAAGAGTTACTATACACTGTTTCTAAAAAATGTGTTCAGATAACAAAATTATGGACAGCAAAGGTCTTTCTATGTGAGAGTGCTTACATGTTTCAGGGATGTTTATAAAAGTAACTTCAGCTGCCCCTTAACTTTGTGTCTGAAGGAAAGAACCAGCATCAGAGATTTTAAATAATATATTGTACAGAGAAAAAAAATCTGTCATCTGGTCCTTTGGGAGTTAGTATGTCAAATTATTTTAATCCTTAAGCAGTAGCCTTAAAATAACCAGATGGATTGCAATTCTCAGTAAAACTAGGGAAGCATTGTCAGCATTGTAAACTTAATAAGGTAGGTGATGTGGATCAATTCATGCTGTCCTTGACTTTCTGCTTCTATTAGAATTCTGGGAGATCATTAGCCACCTCTGGGATGTATTTGATTAATAGACTTGGTTAAACAAAAGAGGTGAGGTCAAGCGTGATCTGAAATTATGAAAAATGTGTATTCCAAAGGGAATTTCCACTTTCCAAATTACAAGTGCTAGAAAGTACCTTCCATCTTGATTCTGGTTAATTTAAGTGTGTTTTATCATGGTGATAACCTGTAAGAGCTTTGCTTTGTCTATAAATGAAGTTTTATGCTATACTACACTGTTTAAAAGCAGTATGTTGAAGTACAGACTACTAGTATGCATGTTAAGGAATATTAAAAGGCAATTCTGAGGAATTAGCGTAGGTAGAACTACCATACAGATTCCTTAACTTCAAACAAGACAGGAAACTGGATGTCTTTAGGATGTCCTATTTTTCGGATGAAGATGTAGACTTTATTTTGGATCTGCGTAATTTCGTACAGAAGACAATTCAGCCAATTCACATTCTCTTACCTATGTGCACATATTTATCTGTGCCAGACATGGACCTATTGGCTGTTTTTTACAGATGATGAAGTTCTGGTGGTGTAGCAAGAGTGAAAATGAAAATGTGTTTTAACCATTAGTAATCTCCGTATTTTTCTACTCCCCTTCCTCATCAGTCCTTGCTCTTCCAAAATTTATCCAGCAGATCATTTATTTCAAGCAATCATGAAAAGCAGAAATTATGTAGACACAAGAGTACTATTATAGTTTGCTTATCACTGGCTTTGGGTTTTGGTTTTGGTTTGTTTGGGTTTTTTTTCTGTTGCTCCTGTTTTCTTCTTCAGGTCCATTGGTTTGTGCAGATTGAGCATGCTTTATAGCCTAAAGATGCTATTTCTGTCAATTTAGTTCCCCATGAGATGAAAGCAATGAATTTCATTGTATTTATTCTTTTGGTATTCACAATTAGTTTTATGATCTATACCGAGAACGTTATAAATCCAATCTGAGAGTCTCATGTGTCTGAAGATGACAATGAGTCCCTGGAGATATAATATGACTTAATTTCCTTACTATAACATTATTTTTAGCTTCTAAATTACTGTCGTCCTAAAGAATACTGCCAGCACAGGTAGCAGGTTTGCACTAGCTGGATCTTAATCTGAAACATTGGTATAGTTCTCCTAATTAATTAGATTAATCATTTTTTGTTTATTAGCCTCTGTAGGCATGAATTTGTCATCTTTGAATAGGTAGTTTTGCCTTTTTTATGCAATTTTATTTGCAAAACTTTGACAGTTACATCAAATGGTTTACCAATAGAGTAAAGTTTACTGGGTTTTCATCTTTTCAGAGCCATATTAGTTTGCATGTGCTTGCTCATAACTTAAAGATCTGGGCAACTTTGTTTGGTAAGAACTTGTTACTGAGACATCATCTTCTTGCAACTGTCTTGGTTGCCTTCAAAATAAATTAGTTTAATTTTCACTAGGTAGAAATGAAATTCAGTGTAATTATAGATGTTTACCACAACTGTTTCATTTATTGACAGATTTCACAAAATCTTCTATTTCCAACTCCATCGGCTTTTTCTGACACAAAAACAACAACATACTCTCTGTTAAACACAAGTCACATCAAGGAAGAATGATGTGCTAGGAACTATTTAAAGCCTAGTAGGGATTTTATTCAGTTGGTACCAGTTTTCCCACAGTTGTTCATATACTATGCTCTAAGTTGTGATAAACTTAAATGAGCATCACTTCTAGGTTTTTTCTTGTTTTTATACATGGAGAATCACATGGAACAAAATCCTGATAAAGGAAAATCTCCCATTCATGTAGCAAGGGGGCTCTTTTCCACTTACCACCTTAGTGGAAAAATAATTCATATTTACTTAGAGGAAAATAATATTACAGGACAAAAAATGATACTTAAGATTAAAACAATCTTTTTCAAACATATTATGTAGCCATAGTTTTCAGAGTTTCACTGCAGCAGATGGATGCTGGTTCATTGGGCCCATATTGCCCAGTCTCCTCTTACAGTTTCTTCTGTGATTCTTCTTCACAGTTGACCATTGTCTTTATTGCATAAAAAAATACCCATTCATATGATCTACAAACTAACATTGCCCTGCAGTTTACCCCTTATTTTCCAGGTAATTTTTTATATACATTGAATAGTATAGGTCCTATTACAGGCTATGGCAAAACTTAGCTGGCAATCTCCTGTGACAACTAATCGTTTTGTTTTACACTCTACACCATGTATGTCAGTCACGGTATATATATACGTGTCAGGTTTTTCATCTATGCTATGCCTTATTAAATCCCTTTAAAACCTCACAGAGATCTGAATGGACTGTATCAGCTCGACCTTCCTTATCTCTCTGCAAAGAAGTCAGAAAGTTTGGTAGGGCAGGATTTTATTTTGCAGGAGTCATGCTGACTTTTTCTGTGTTTATCCAGGCAAAGTGTCCTTTGGTTATACCTTCTTATAATTTGTTAGTGAAGCCTGTAATCCTCAAGGTATTCTTTGAAACCTTCTCTGGATTGATACCTGAACAAGAGAGTTTGAAGATGGGCAGAGTGTAAAAGCCATTCTGTTCCACTTGCATGTAAACCAAACAGCTTTCATAGCCTTCATTACAAGTAGAGCTAATAGTGTGGTTGCTGTGCTGCTCTGAGGGCACCAGTGGGGCATGGAACAGGTCTTTTCAGTAAAATAACTGATGCAGCTGAAAACATAAGCAAGCCTGCTTTTGTATCAACCAGCCCTAGCACTGGACCAAGACTAATCAAGAGCACAGTTTTTGCAGTGGACCTTGTGTGTCTGCCCTGCTTTCTTCGGAGGACAGTTCAACCATTGTCCATCTACAGCAGAATTCCCTAGCTTATCTACATGAACGTTAATGAAACAGTCTTAAAAGTACTGAAAGATCAAGGTGTTTGACTTTGCTCTTACTTTTCTGGTTTTTCTTATCATGTTAGAGAAGGAGATCAAGTTGGTTTGATATTATTTATTGGGAGTTAATCGATGCCACCTTTTTATTTTTTTTGGTGATTACAAATAAATTTCATAGAATCATAGAATGACTTGAGTTGGAAAGGATCTTAGAGATGAGATCATCTAATTCCAACTCCCCTGCTGTGGACAGGGTTGCCAACCACTAGCTCAGGCTGCCCAGGGCCCCATCCAACTTGGCCTTGAATGCCTCCAGGGGTGGGGCATCCACAGCTTCTCTGGGCAACCTGTTCCAGTGCCGTACCACCCTCTGGGTGAAAAATTACCTCCTAATATCTAACCTAAATCTCCTCCCCCTTAGTTTAAAACCATTTCCCCTTGTCCTGTCACTGTCTGACTATGTAAAAAGTTGCTTTCCCTCCTGTTTATAAACTCCTTTCAAGTACCTGAAAGGCACAATGAAGTCTCACTGGAGCCTTCCCTTCTCCAAGCTAAACAAGCCCATCTCTTGCCATCTTTCTTCATAAGAGAAAAAAATTCATCTTTGATGTATAGTTGCTTTAACCTGACAGCAATATAAAACCTTGAACCCTTCTTCTTATGATTACATATATGTAAGAATTGGTTAGTTTTACTACATATTCTATGTGCAATTACGTATATATGCATATGTATATTTGTATATTATATAATTACATATGTAATATAAATGTATTTTATATAATATGTAACTTTATTTAAAAGGATATAACTGTGGCTGCACATTTTTATTTAATCCTACATCTAAGTTGTTTTAAGGAAGATTTTTCTTTCCATGTTTTTATACATACACATGAAAGGCCATTTTTTATTATGCTAGGTTCTGGAACACTGACCTATGCAAGTACACAAGCTAAATGTGAGAGCCTTTAAGAGCCTGCAAATTAGAGACCACAGGAAAAACATCTGCCACACCAGAGAGAGCTAAGTTTGGTTTAGATTCTTGCTTGTGCTGTTTCTACTACTGCATCTTTTTCCCTTACTGCTCAAGTGGAATGTGCTGCCTCCGATTGTTAAATTCTTTATATCACTTTATTGGCAAGGGAAGGTCAAGTCATAGATAGAATGTTACCATTATAGTTCTTCATGGTACCTAATTATGAAGCACATCACTCCTGTTATTCAGAGAAGTCATGTTTTTTTAAGAACTAAGATCTTCCAAAAAAAAAAAAAAAAGTAGGAAAGTTTTCTGTCTGCACTGTCTTTTTCCCAGAAAGCACTGTTATGTACCTATTTGAAATGGCAATATATTACGTGTTTGATAGTTTTGTCTGTGTGGTACATATATAATATTTGAAGTTCTATTTTTGTTGGTCCATACTTTTATGAAGTTTTGGTTGTTTTTATTGTTTTTGTATGCAAGATACCTCTTTAGAATATGTTTTGCTCCTTGGTTGTAGAAAGAAGAATTTCATGCCTTCATGCTCAGGAAACCTGCTGCTTGTGCTTTTGCAGACAGCAGCAAGCTTGGAGAGCTTGCACAGACATGGAGGGACAAGATTAACATTGAAAATTATTTTCACAAGTAAAGTAATTAATAAGGAGGTGCTGTTTAGTAAGAGCAAGCACAATGTTTCTGCACTTTGAAACAGAATATGTTCATATATAAATAAATATAATAAGAGAATTAAAGAGAAATAGAAATAATTAGCAAGTAGAGATTGGGGAAGCTTGCACAGTAGCGATTATTTAGAAGAGGAACTTGGGGCTATGGTGCTTCACAAGTGGAGCATGGCTTAATAGTCTTTTTGTGTTGCCAAAAATTAAAATGCTTGCAGGTGATGTTCCTATACAAGCATCCTATATTTCATAGAAATGTCAATGCCTTCAGTGACACACACTGTTCAGGTTTTGATTCCGCATTGCAGAAGGTTCTGTAGAAGCTGTAACTTCATTAGAGCTTATAATGACTGGCAATAAGATTTAAAAAACGGTTTTAGTGCCAGGCTGATGGGAAAAAGGAGAAGCAGCCAGTTGTTCCTGGTGGCTCTCTAATAAGTTGCAACCTGTCAGATATATTTTCCAAATAGGCTTTGTTGTGTTGCTCCACATGAACTAAAACATTGAATATAAACTATATCCATATTAAAATCAAGCAACATCCCTATACGTTCTCCCTTTCATAAGCCAGTGTCTCTGCAGAAACACATTTATTTCATAGAATCGTAGAATGGTTTGAGTTGGAAGGGACCTTTAAAGGTCATCTAGTCCAACCCCCCTGCAATGGGCAGGGACACCTTCCACTAGATCAGATTGCTCAGATCCCCGTGGGACCTGACCTTGAATGTTTCCAGGGAGGGGGCTTCTACCACCTCTCTGGGCAACCTGTGCCAGTGTTTCACCACCCTCATTGTAAAAAATTTCTTCCTTATATCTAGTCTGAATCTCCCCTCTTTTAGTTTAAAATCGTTGCCTCTTGTCCTATCGCTACAGACCCTGATAAAGAGTTTGTCCCCATCTTTCTTATAGGCCCCCTTCAAGTATTGAAAAGCCACAATAAGGTCTTCTGAAAGCCTTCTCTTCTCCAGGCTGAACAATCCCAACTCTTTCAGCCTTTCTTCATAGGAGAGGTGCTCCAGCCCTCTAATTGTTTTTGTGGCCCTCCTCTGGATCTGCTCTAACAGATCCATGTCTGTCTTGTGCTGAGGACACACTTTTTATTATCTGTAAATTACTTTGGAGACAATCTTAAATGAAAGTGGGGGGGGGGGGGGGGGGGGGGGGGTGGAAGCAGCACTAACTTCCTGTACACTTCAAAAAGATCTGATGCTTTTAGTTTTAAGGCATTAATCAAACAACTTTTTGTAATACCAAACCAGTAATTAGTTGAACTAAACTGAGGAATTTCATAGTGTGGAGCTTTTACATGTAAGTTCAGAAATTTGGAGACACTAATGAAACCACAGGGTTTTATTCCCAGGAATGCTGACAATGTAAAGGATCATATGCTTTACCATACTGAACAAATCTACTTTGTCTGCCATGACAAAAAAAAACCCAAAAAACAAAAAACCATTTAAAAAGTAAATGCTTTGAAATGATAGAGAAGAAATACTCCAAGCCCTACAACACTTTCCTTTTGTCTGCAACTACAAATTTTAGTAGTATAATTTAGAGGGGGGTTATTTCTGATCATTAAGTAATCATTTTACATACTGAGTTACAAGATTTGATTGCTGTTGTTAAAATAGCTTGCACAACTAAACGTGTGGTTGGAAGTTATAAGACTTCTGGGCAGTTCTTCCAGCCCAGGAACCAGCAGCCTCCTTCACTGTTCTCCCTGAAGTCAGCTGCTGGCTACCTTAAAACCTCTTGTTTAGTCTGGGCTGTTCATCGTAAGGTGCTTTGTTCCTAAATTGGCTTTTGACTAGATTTGCATGGAGAAGTGTTTCCAGGTGGTTACAGGGACAGAGGCTTTCTTTAATAGCATATAATGGAAATTCAGATAATGGGCTGCATGTTTCTCTTCTGAGCCCAAAGGAAGGCATGGTTTCTGAGCCATTACCTTTAGACTTTGTATGTCAGTGCTGATGCATGTACTTTTTTAAGTAGAAAGTCATAGTACTTCAGGTAAGGCCTGTACAGCATTATAGCCATTCAACTTCTAATTTAAAAATTATAATTGAGGTGCTATAACTTTGAACGTCTGCAATAATTGATACAAGAATAAAATATTAAACTTCAAGTGGATTAAAGTTTAATTTTAGTAAGAATTTAATTTTTAAGATCACTTTACATTCTTGCTGTGTACAGTGTACATGTAATCATGTATGTGATAAAAATATGACTTGACTGTTCCACTTGAAGAAAATCTTACTGATGTTGTGCTGGACACTGAGAGTCCTTAACAGAAAGTTATCCTATTTGCAAAGTAGTTATCTGAATGTTGTTTCTGGCCTTTTCACTTATCCTAGAAGTTTCCCCCCCTGCTAGTGTACAGTATTAATAATTAATAATTAACACATAAATTAAATTTGTAGGTATTTTGTTTTTTCTGTGTAGTTAGCACAGTTTTGTGCTAGGCATACCACAGATGATAACAACTCTTGTCAATCTCCCAAAACTTCTGTAGTTTGACATAATCAGACAAATCTCCCTTCATAATAATGGTTTTCTAAATTATCTGGCCATGTTAGGTTAGAAGCATTATTAGAGCAGTAACTCAATTAACAAGAATTGAAATAATTTTAATATTTTTAATTTAATAATTTCTAGTCAATTTGTTGCTCTGACATGTCTAAGCTTAAAAATAAAAGAATATTGTGTCTATATTTTTTGAAACCTAAATTGCTTCCTTTCCCAAATACATCAGAATAGTGTGAAGTATTTTAGCAATAGTATATAAGAAAATATGCCATATTTCTTGTACTATTATATCTTGAACATGCATTTTATGGCATGCAAAGCACCTGAAACCATATGTTGCTAGGATTTTGCCCACAGTCTTTAGATAGGATTTTTTCGATAGAAGTTACTCTCAAATAACATCTCTGTCGTCTGTAAAAGAATCAGTCTTGGCAATGCTGATACCAGTTTGGGATATCTTGGTTATTAACAGCAGAAATCAATATATTATAGTACAAAGTATTTCGTTGCTTACAGTTCACACATAAATCTGTTTCCATAAATTTTGGAAGCCATGTACTTTTCTGCACAGATTATCTATAATGAATAGTAATCGCTATAAAATGGTGATAAGTGGTGTAACGTTTCCTTGTCTCACATTTATGAAGGGTTTTTCCAATATGAATGAAGACTACAGGTAGGATATCTTTAGGAAAATATAGGTTCTGTCTCTTAATTAGCAGGTTTGTACACTGCTTAAATTTGTGTTAAAAAGTACTTATAACCCACTCCCTTCTTTAAGGTGCTTTCATGTTTCTCTGGAATTTCTCCTACACCACCTGATAGCAGCGAAACTGAACGTCAGTTTGTGATCTTGGAATAGAAATAATACATGTGATTCAGTCCTCTAAAAGTCAAAGATCTCCATGGTAAAACACATTTCCAATTACTTACACAAGAGAAACTTTAACAAAGATGTATTAATAACAGAGAAGTTTCAAATCGGAAAAAGAAAAGCTTAATTACCGAGGTTTACCATTTCTTGTGAGGTGAACCGTGATTGATCTTTAGATCTACAGGTTTCTTGTTTCACAGAAATAGGAGGTGTTTCTATCTGAGTGTAGCCAGACAGCTTAAAGCTCGCACATCCTGTTACTGTTCTAAAATGTGCTTTGTTGGCATATATGAGAGGCACAGTGTTTCCTGTTGGAAAGAAGTTTCATAGAAACACTGTAATGGAATAAAGGAAATATGTATTTCCTTCTGCAGTGGAATATGGTCCCTACGGAATAGAACCTGTATTGCCGAATCCTGTCTAATATTTAATAAACTTCTGATATTTGCAATAATCAGATATATTTCTCCTTTTCATACATAGGCTAAACTTTCATGCATTAACTTTACCTGCATTTTAGGATGTTTTCTATGGGCTGTTTATTGTCTTGTCATGTTACAGTGTTTATACAAGTCCTAATCTTTAGCTGTTGATCCATTCTAATAATGAGTTCTACAATATAATATCATCATCTTTACTGTTAGTACAGTAATTACAATTTTTTCTTGGCTGAGGTAATGCATATTGAATAGATATTGATAAGCAAATGATGGAGTTTCTGAGTAAAATTTCTCAGTGTATTCTTATTAAATATGAGTCAGATGTATGCTTTTTGCAATGCAATATTCAGAACAGTTCTGAGCAATTGCAAGCTGCCACTGTCTTTGTGTTTTGCCATACTGATTCACCACCAGTATCAGAATGTGCTGTCATTTATTTTATAGAAATGGAAAACTCTTCAATAAAACATCCTTAGTTTTAAAATAGCAACAGCAATAGAAAACCCCTTTTTGTTTGTTTTTTACCTAGTTAATTAGACTACAGCTAAATTCCTTAGAGACAATACAGATGACTCTGTCCCACATGACATCCTTGTCTCTAAATTTGAGACACATGGTTTTGATGGATGGACCTCTCAGTGGGTGAGGAATTGGCTGGATGGTTGCACTCAAAGAGTTGTGGTCAACAGCTCGATGTCCAAGTGGAGGCCGGTGACTACTGATTTCTCTCATGAGTCCCCACCTGGAGTACTGTGTCCAGTTCTGGAGCCCCCAACACAAGAAAGACGTGGACCAGTTAGAACGAGTCCAGAGAAGGGCCACGAGGATGATCCAGGGGCTGGAGCACCTCTCCTACAAGGACAGGCTGAGAGAGTTGGGGCTGTTCAGCCTGGAGAAGAGAAGGCTCTGGGGGCACCTTATAGCGACCTTCCAGTACTGGAAGGGGACCTACAAAATAGCTGGGGAGGGACTTTTTATAAGAGCAGGTAGTGATAGAACAAGGGGAAATGGCTTTAAGCTGGAAGAAGGTAGGTCTAGATTTGGTATTAGGAAGAAATTCTTTCCTGTGAGGGTGGTCAGACACTGGAACAGGGTGCTCAGAGAAGCTGTGGATGCCCCCTCCCTGGAAGTGTTTAAGGCCAGGCTGGATGAGGCTTTGAGCAACCCGGTCTAGTGGAAGGTGTCCCTGCTCATGGCAGGGGGGTTGGAACTAGATGATTTTTAAGGTCTCTTCCAACCCAAACCATTCTATGATTCTATGAAATTTCTGCATGCATAATCTCATTTTGTAATTTTGCATCTGCAGTTGTTAGTGAAAAAAATATAAGAATGTATAATAGCTACTGAAGATATTGTTTATGATGTTCTAAATAGGAAGCACTTATAGTTGTTATTCCTGATTGTCCCAGTTGTGAGAGCAAGTGGGTCATTGAGTGGCAGGTCCACTTTGTAACCAAGTGCAAGTTGATCTTAATGCTACAAGAAAACTGCCTGAAGGCATCCCTTTTTTCTTCCTCCTTAAAACCTTTCTCATTTTAGCCTACCACTGTTTCAATACACAACTCAGTGGCATACCGCCAATCTATGCTTGACACAGTCTGCCATTGTATGTTATAAAAGAGTATGTATATACAGCTTTCCCTGCAGTAGGATTTTTCTTCACTGTCCCTGCCATTCTCATTTCACCTTAATTAAAATCTCCACTCAGTAGTTATATTTCTGTTTAAAAAAGTCACACTAGGAGGACAGGAGAATAACAGGCTATGCTTTAGAGAGAAAATTCATTAGGAGAAAAAATATACCTACCTTTGTTTTCTGGTGATAGCTGACCAGTAGAGCTTGTCTCTTCCGTACAGCATATGTGTCTGTTTTTAGCAGAATTGAGTCTGCAAGGGACACGAACAGGAGTAATATTTTCTGAACAACCAAATTATTTACTTCTTGAGATGCCTGTTGCCTGTACCTACTTTCCTTTGACGTAGGAAGCAGTGTAAAGGAAGAGGTGGGTTCAGAAGGCAACAGTCTCTTCAAATTCTTCAAAAAGTCCACTAAAGACAAGTAAGAAGTGCAGACACAAGTCTGAAAGTAGCCTTTAGATATCAGACTTACAAGCATCCCACTTTGTGTGACTGAATTTGCTGTAGGCTACTCAAGAGTGAAATAGTAGATAGTGTCTAACCCCATCAGTAGGTGTCCTTCTGTTGGCCTGCTGACTTCGGCTTTAAACTCTAAGAACAAAGCTTTAGCCTAAATATAAAGCAATGCTTAGAAGCTTTACAATTTATCATAGTTCTTTGTCATCTTAAGAAGAAAGCCACAGTCACTGTAAAAATTTCAGTTTTCCAGTCTTTTTATGATTATAACCATCGTTTATTCCATCAAGGATCAGAAATAGTGATGTGATTTTTAGAAACAATTAAGCAACACACTCAAACTTGAAGTGTTGGATACTATAGACTCTATAGACTCCATATCTACAGATGCTGCAGATTTCCTAAATGATTTCTTGTGAATTATTCACTCTGCTGTCAGCTATCTGTTGGTCCCTATAGCTATGGGACTATGCTAACTGATTTGATGGGCCTTCCTTCTTCTAATTGCATTTCTTTGCCCTGTCTTACAAAGTATTTTCATTCACCTCTCAATCCTACTGGTTGGTTGCTCCAGTAACAAGGACTGTCAATGACTGTGGTTAGTAATTATGCTGATGTGGGCAGACAATCCATCATGGTGGATTTTGCATGTGGCAGCTGATAATTAATCATGGGGCCATAGTGCAGAAACTACAGAGCAGAGCAGAAATTTGTCTTCTAAAGGCCAGTTCAGGGTTGGAGCATAAAGAATAATGAGCCCATAGCTGGTAGCTCTTGTTTACCAATCAATCTTCCTAATTTGTCTTTTAAACTCTTCTGTAAGTTTTGATGAAATCATCCATGGAAGTTATAATAGCTCAGTGATAAAAATGCACATTTGAAGATTTCACTTTGATACTCTTGGGTGGTTTTTTGTTGGTTTTTAATGTTTCCATCTAGTACGTAGGAAGAGGTGTTAGATACTTGATAAATTAGAAACGGGATATATTAGTTTTGTCACCAGGTGAGGAGGGAGAAGTCTGTGCAAGGGTGGAAGGGTCTTGTTGCTATACTCACAGAGACATAAAATATCTGCATAAGATGGATAGAAGGTGCCTGAAAGTAACATGAGTATTTGCTGTCACGCTTTGGCAGTATATCAAGAGGTGACTGATGTTCTGTCAAGACATCTTCACTCCGATTCATTAAAAAAGTTCTTGCTTCTAGGGATTCAGTATCTTGGCTACAGGTTATTGTATGAAAACCATTAGAAAGCATAAAGTTCTTTGTGGCTTGTTCCCTGAACTTGCCTAGGACTGGCCAAGGTGGCATTGTTCCCACAGACATTGTAGACCAATTTTTCTTTAATGATAGGATCCCTCAGCCACACTGGATATAGTTGCAGAGGACAGATTGTATTTAGCTGCAGTAAAAAAGGTCATGGAGATTCAGAAGGGAGCAAGCCAGCATTCGTTTTTGTCACTTGACAATAGCAACTCACAGCTTCTCTTTGAAAATTTTCTCAGTTTGTTCTCATTGATTTCTGTTTTACTGCTAAGTTTCATCTTCCTTGCAGGCTTCCTCAACTCTTGCTGATAATTATTCTTTTACTCTCTCCTCCCTCCAGCACTGCTCAGTGGTATCAGCTGATAATGTGTACCTTTCCTCATGGTGTTTAAAGATAATCCTACAAGATGATCTGTCTCACTTATAACTGCCAGTCTTAGAGCTACTCTGTTTTATCCATTGAGTCCAGGATCCCACAAGTGCATTGTTGCATCTAAGTCCAGGATGCAGACACGTCAAGCACTTGCAGAGCAACTGCTAACTTAGGGAACACATTGGAAGGAAATTTGTCCTAGTAACCGATAAAGAGAGCAGGGTAACAATGATTTCACCATTGTAGTCTATGCTTGTTCCTACCTGAAAGCGTTTTGTCACAAAAGGCAGATGAGATAGGATTCCACTCCTTTTTCCTTCCTGATGAACACTCAGCTGAAGCTAGCCTGGCAGAAAGCCAGTGTGAAAGATCCATCTTTGATTTATTTTTCTTTAAAGAAAAGTATTAAAAAAAAAACAGTCTGTAAAAAGCAGCACTTTAGCAAATCGTTGAACTGAGTGTAGTTTTTGTGGTGTTTTAAAAGTCAGTGTCTGTCTAACAGCAATAGGATATTGAGTGAGATGAATCTTTAGTCTCACTCAGTATGGCTGTCTTATCAATAAGAATATAATCCAAACTTCTCTGAAAGCCCCGTGGCCACTTATGTTCTTTAGACCCAGTGTTGTAGTGCATCCCTTACGTCCAGTGAACCTTAAACTAGTCTCCAGATATACCCTAAATAAGCTTAGCCGTCCAGCCAGGTGGCTTGAGCAGGTGCCTTCTGACTATATCATGTACAGCTATACAGTAGGTACTTAATGACACAGTCCTTTTCTCCTGAAATGAGGTGATTATTTCATCTACTGGCATCAACCAGAACACATTCTGTCACTGGTGACATTTCCACCACTGAGTACTTTTAAGTATACATAGGATAAGTATCTGCCATGAAAATGAAGTTCTGGTTTCTCTTGCCTCAAAGTAGAGAGATGGACTAGCTACCTCTTAAGGACCCTTTCATCTTTGTTTGTTATACTTTGATCTGTATTTTGCATAAAAACACAATAGCTTCTCAGTAGTGTTTCTTGACAAAAATTGACATATTCATCTTTTCTATTAATACAATCTCATTTACAAGGAGAATCTACTCTGCTTCACATACTACTTAGATAATTTCTAAACATACATGTTTTATGTCATGTAGTTCACTGAGTGCAATGCACCGAGTTCATTGTTTCATTAGTGTGTCAATCCCCAGAATTCCCACAATGTGTATGGACCTTCCTGTGTCTATTTTGAGCGATAACTGTATAATTCTGCCAAAGTATGCTTTCAATCTGTCTTTTCTCTTCAAGTGAAATCTTTCATAGTCTCAACATACTGTACTAGAACTTCTTTTGCTTTCTGGGGTGCTTCTTTACCTTGTTACAACAATTCTTAAGCCTTTTTTCTCAGATTCTGGATACTTCAAATCCTTGCTGCTCAATTTGTTTAGAATTCTGTAATACTGGCCTATTATTTATTACATAGTAAGCATTTTAAGGAACTAGGGCCTTTCTAGTTATATTATAGTCTGATGATGAGAAAGTAGTGAAAATCCAGAATCCGAAGGACTCTGGATAAAGTTTTTCTTCTGGACTTTTATGCAGCTACTGCCTGATGTTGAGCAAGTCACTTTCTTCTGTGTGTTTGTTTTGCAGTCTATAAAGTGGGGTAAGATTACCCTCATTTTTGACAATTCTAGAAATAGTGTGTTCTTGATTTTGCTATTATTTAGGCATCCTAGGCAAAAAGGGTAGAACTTTCCTGTTTTTTCATATAAATGATTTAGCATAGACCCTAAATAGAGATCTGTCATCAAGAAGATGAAAGATTAGAGAAGGATGCCTGTTTTACCTTCTTACCAGAAAAGTAAGGACCTAAGATTTAGCCTGAGAGCTTAATCACATCAAAAGCACTACTCAGTCAGGAGGAAGCTTTCTCTGTGAGAGTATAAAGGAGCAAACAGGGGAAAGTAAAATCAGCATTTACTCCAATGAGGGGAGATAAAGCACAAGCATCTGGGTTTGATTGCAAAAACAGCACTTTTAATGTTGAAAACTCAAGTGATTCACATACGTCTCATCATACGTAATGGAAGTCTGTACATGAACAAAGAGTTATTTTCAGTAATATGAGGTTGGTTCTCTGCTTATTTTTTCCCTCACTCCTGAACTTCACAGAAAGAGTTCAATGGAGAAATGAACTCATCTTCTCTCCCAACGATTTGTTTATCCTTTTAATTCTCAGTTATATTTTATAACTTCTCAGCAAAAGCAGTTTTTCATAGCTGTTCAGAGCAACTGCTGCCTAATCTCTTCCATGTCACCCTGTTTTCTGATATGCTCACCTTCCTTCACCATTGCACTATCATGTTGTGTATTGAGAGAGGGTAAGAGTACAACTTGCTGCACAAGATCAACTCATTTTGTAATTACCACATTTTCTGGCTTTTTTATATGAATTAATAATTTGCCCATAATTAATAATATGCCCAAATTAATAATTTGTCCCCCCCATATCATGCACTCCTCTCTCCATGGGGCCACAGGTCCTGACAGGAACCTGCTCCAGTGCAGGCTTCCCACAGGGTCACAGCCTCCTTCAGGCATCCACTTGCTCCGGCATGGCGTCCTCCATGGGCTATAGGTGGTCATCTGCTCCACCACGGACCATCATGGGCTTCAGGGGGACAGCCTGCCTCACCCTGGTCCTCACCACAAGTTGCAGGGGACTCCCTGCTCTGGCACCTGGAGCACCTCCTCCCCCTCCTCCTTCACTGACCTTGGTGTCTATGGAGTTGTTTCTCTTACATCTTCTTACTCCTCTCTCTTGAGCTGCAAAGTGTGTCTTTTTTTTCTTTTCCTCTTTTTTCCTTAATTATGTTCTCCCAGAGGCATTACTGATGGGCTCGGCCTTGGCCAGCAGCAGGTCCGTCTTGGAGCCAGCTGGCATGGGCTGTGCTTCTAGCAGCTTCTCACAGCAGCCACCTCTATACCCCACCGCTGGCCACTCAAACCCAAGCCACAAGGCTAGCCCAGTGGTCTAGATTCACTTACTGTCAGGCTTTAAAAAAAAATATAGAAAAACAACAAGAAAGTAGAGCAAGAGAAAGTAAAAATAGAGCCCAAAAAAACTTGGTTTATTGTTATTTTCAATGAGAATTAGATAATATGATTAGATTATTTTCCTGTCCGTACACATAAAGATGAGCTAGATAAGTAATAAAGTAGTACTGTCATATATACTGACTCCAATCTTTTTTAAAACCATGAAAAATAGTATTAAATTAAATGCATTGTAAAAATTAAAATGCAGAAGTAAAAAGATAATTGAAGAGCATTCAATGATATCACAAGCAGTTATGCCCTAGGGACAGATTTAAAAGTTGCAAGAGCAAGATGCATTTTAATGAAGGCAAAACTATCTGTAAAAGGGAAGAACTGCAAAGCTGAAATAGGCTGTAAAAATATTGTGTTAAACATTGAGATGTTATACAACTTGCAACTACTACACTCTTTGTTCATTCCTTCCTTGCATTTTCTTTTCCTTCACCTGTAGAACCCATCTATCTCTCCATCTAGTCAGTCTCTATTGTATCTTTTCACAAAACTAAAACTATCTAAAAAGGACCTCTCTCCTTTTTGCTTGTCTCTGCTCCACCTTGGCTTGTTTCCTCATTTAGGTCATTAGGACCATTGTAAGGCAAATAATAGTAACTCTCAACTGTTTAAAAAAAATAAAAATCATATTTGTCCTATTGTTTTAGAAGTGAGAGCAAGGAGATGGGTACATATCACAATGTGAAGTATAGGAAATACATTTAGAAGCAGCACAACGTGGTACAAAGTGTCAGAGATGTCTGGTTTATGTCAGAAAGAGTTTTACAGAATATTGAAGCTTCCTTTTAATTTCTATATGTGCCATTTACATGCTGTAAACCTACTTATAGGCAACGCTGTTACCTAGTGAAGAGTAAGAGTTTTTATTCTGTTTGTAGTTAGGACTCCATAGAAACTGCTTTTGTAGTTTCTACCATTGTACAATGGTTAAAAATGTATGAACTGGCATAGCAGTATCATTAAACTATAATAAAGACAACAGCCTTAAAATGTTTTGAGACTATCAAACAACTGTTTTGGCTGCACTGTTAGGATAAGAATTGTAAAGACCCAAGATTCAGTAGAGCTGTGTTTTGTTTGAGTTAAAATTTGTACAGTAGGACCAAGCATAAAGATTAAAGGTACAGATCTGGTTAGTTTTGCCTCATAATATTAGGCAAAATATTTTTCAGTTGCCAAGATATATCCTGTTTGAGACATGACTCTGAAAAAATCTTAGTATTTCTCCTAAGTCACTGAAGCACTGCCTACCACTGCAGTAAAAGTACAATGGAGCTGTTCTGCACAAATGAGAGATCAGACTAAAATAATTCATTAGAACAAAAATCTCAGTTACTCTTATAAAAATGTTTATCATGGCAAAGTAGTAGTTTTTCAGGTATAGGAGAAAGGTCTAATACCTACTGCACCCCCCTGCATAGTATTTCTCACTGATTATGGTGCACAGTGTCAGCTTTTAAAGATATGCTGAATCATTTATCTGTCGGTTGTTTGTTGTTTTGGTTTTTTTACCCACTGTATATGCTGTAAATCAGTACTAGCCTACTGGTGATCCACTTAACTGTGACAATTCTGTTTACACTATGGTTTTTACTAATAGCTGTTTCCATATTTTTTTTCACTGTTGAAAGATGTGATACTGGGGTTTATAGAAGTATAAGAGGAAAAGGTAATAAGTGAGGAGGGTCTTGAAGCTAGACAGTTGTCAGAAGGGGACTAGCAAGCTGACCCAGCAATGAGGCATGAAGAAATTGAGTTACATGTGTCCAGTAAGAGAGGCAGCCCTGTTGACATCTAATTTCTAAGGTGAGGTCCCTGCAATGTGTAGGCTTTTAAGGGTGATTTCCAAGCTTCGGTAACAAGTTTTAATTGGTGGTGAGGTTTAAAGGGGAGCAAACAGAATGCTTTTGAGTTGGATTAAAAGAACACTGGTTTGAACAGAATGGCTCCTGGGACCACAACAGAATTGCAAGGTAGAAATACCATGTATTTCTGGGAACTGCATTGCAGGAAGGAAAAAATAGGAATTTGCTTCATGATTAGGGTTGGGAAAAGTGGCAACGTATTACTTGTAGGAGGACTGTGGTGATGACTAATTTTTGCAGACAGGGACTGCCTACAGACAGACAGAATTGAGAACAGAACCCATTACTGCTTCTTTTCCTTACCCTAGGGAGTTTCTAGGACTTTAGCCTGAAACTTGGTGTGAGACACAGGCTGGGAGTTGGCTAAGAGCTAGCTTCTCATCTTTAAGTCAGTTCTTAAGATTGCAGAAAGAGTGAGGTAGAGATCAAAGGTTAGAAAGCATTTTACCTCCTTCCTGCATTCTCTGTTTCTTCCAAGCAGAAGATACTGAACATCGTTTCTGGAGATTTTTTAGTAGTGATAGCACAGCCGAACTCAAGAGAAATTGAGGGGATGTTAGTTTTTGTTTTTCATAAAGGAGGATTGGGCAACAACTATTTTAGAAACAAACTTGGAAAGGGCATGGTATTTCCAGGATAAAGAAAATGAAGTGCTTCAGGGGAGAAAGAACTGCAGATGTTTTCCACATCTTGCATTACTACCTCCACATCTGGGAAGATTTCTGACAGTGATATTCACATTTATACCATATTTGTTTCATGCTTATCATGTAAAAATGTGGTTGAAATGGTAAAATGTGTCTCTGGAAGAACAGTTTTTACTTAGGCAGAAAATGCTTTTCTAAAAGACACCAATAAGCAGAAAAGTACAATGCTGAATATAGTTAAAGATGTAGCTCTATTTCAATCACTGCTAAAAAATCTGTGAAGGAAAGCAAACAAATAGCAAAAAAGGCAAAAGAGAAGAAAAACTAATATTTAATGAAATTCCTTACTGAAAGCCTACAAAATGGAGAGGGAAGGAATATTTATCCAATTTTCAAGTTGTATCAATATTTCCAGCTATCTAACCCTTAAAAAATGCCTCCATAAATACCATAAATCTCCACTGCTCAGTATCATCACAGCTTAGAGCTTCATTCCTCTCTTTGGCCTTAGGAGAAAAAATGTAGCAGATCCTTTTGAAACATTAGTAATTATTTTAGAAGCACCATATCAGGTTTCTTCATTACTTTTTTCTCAAGTAAAATTTTTTTTAGCTAAAATACTGTAAATAATTGGTTTGGACTGAATTAAACATTTTGATCAAAATGAGACATTTTGAGTTTGATGTTTTGTTAAATATTTTTCAAATTTTATTCTAGTGAAATTGTGGCATGAAATTGAAATGAATGTTTAATTCAGAAAGTGGAAATGTTCCTTTTGAAAATTGGTTTGACTGTCCATTTCAGTGCGGGGCAGGGGGGAGTGTTACTCAGAACTGACTTGCTTTTTTGCTCCATTTGACAAGAATGGCCTGGAAACTCTAAAATGAAAAGGTTGTTATTGTTAATTCCCAGTTTTAGAGGAAAAAATATTTCCATTAGATTTAGTTTTCTGTAATTGTATATTACCATATATATTTTTAATCTACTGTGACCTCTGTCTTCTCTTTGGCTGGGATTTTGAAAGGAAAAAGAGGAAATGCAAGGAGACAGTTGCTCTCCATTCTGACACGGACCTGTTGAATCCAGTGGAAGAACAGTGAAAATGGAAAAAACAGGTTCAAGTCTGCATGTTCCTGGGCCTTGTTTTATCCTTTATAACTTTGCAAAATCAGTGTGCAGCATAAGCACACTGATTTTTGTAGCATGCCAACTTTTCACTCAGTTTTTACAGGATGGATTACAATGAACAGTTGTCCTTTGGGCAACCAGAGCACAGCATGCTTTGACTCTTCTGATAAACGGTAGTATTTTACACATGTTTTTCTGCAGCCTGTAAGAGCAGGTTAGGCTGTTTGCCATTTTAAATAACGTTTTTAGTGGCAGTGTGGATGTTGTGACCGAGAAGTTAGTTTAATTAGCCTTAGTCCAGCAGGTTCATTTGAAACTAAAATTATGGCGTGATCCAATACACTTGAATCAAACAAAGTTAAGTGTGTAAAAATGGTTTTATAATCAAATAATTAATTGAAGACTCCCAGGGACAATTATTAAATGAGAAGAGTGCACAGAGAGCACAGGCAAATGCCAGAGAGGAGTCTGTAATCAGCACTCCAAATGTGTTTTTTTTCAAGGACCTGATTACTTGGGGAAGCATTTAGTTTAATATCATACAATGCTGGAGGGAGGTCCACTAAATAAACAGGGCTTGAGTGAGTCTGTGGAAGGCATTGGCAATAAGCTTTCAAGACTTGGTGCCTTGAACCCTGGTGCAAAGATCTGTGAGTGTTGTCCTCTGTGCATGACTCAAAAGCATGTTTTTATATGCATACATGTAGTCACACATGTAAAACATTTGAGACCAAAGCCACTACACTGAAGGCACTAGACAGAGGAAAATTCTATAGATTATGTGATCCCAACTAGGATTCAGTTGACATGTTACAGATGCTTATTTTTCTTGGGACACTTTGTTATAAGTTGCAAAAAAATTAATTGATTCTGTATGAAAGTCAAAAATAGCTGAACTTTGACAAAGTTTCTCCAAAGGCTTTAGAACTGTAAGAATCTTTTTTTTCTGAAATAGAATGAAATGCAAGTATTTTCTGAACTCACTACCAGTATATATCACATATCTGCTTACTGTGTCTTGCCAGTTTCTTACCACTGTCAGGTGGTCTTGCTGCTTTGTGTCTAAAATATCAAACCACATCAGTCTAATTATGTATTATCCCTCAGGCTTAACTAAGTACTTGTAAAGACAAAAGAGAAAAGCTGACCTGTGCACAGGAAAGAAAGAAAAAGATTGCCTTTCATTTTTAATTATTAAGACAGAGTAAAGCATTTTTTGTTTGTTTGCAAGTATTAATATTAATATGCCCTTTGAGAAATTGCTTAGTACAACTTAATAAAATACAGTAATTTTTAAGCAGAAAACCTTTTAAGTTCTGTAAATAAAATTACTGCATTAGTGGGTAACTGAATTAATTACACTTTCCTGTGAAGAAAATATAGCTAAAAGAGAGGAAGTTTGGGCATCTTAGTTAAATTCTTTAATAGCTTTCATGCCTGATTTTGTCACGTTTCTGGTTGTCTATACATTATTGTATTTTCTCATCTGAAAAATGATCAGCTTCCCCAATCTCCAGCCATGCTGTCAGGAGTAATTCACTAATGCCTACAAAAGCAAAAAGGCCTAAAAATAAATAAACAAACAGAAGAGTTTTGACCTGGATTTCCCTAATCTAATTTACAACACAGCTGCATAAATGCTTGTGGCAGCATAAAAGGAACAAGATCAAGTGGTGGTGTGAAACAGTGGGCAAATTGCTTCTTTAGGAACTACCAGCTTAATATGATCATGAAATGTCACCTTTAATGGATCATAGGGCCCTTTAATACAGAAGGAGAAGTCACAGCATAATCATACATGACCAGTTCTTGATAAAGTTAGAAGGAAAGCTCACCATGACTTCAAAACAAGCAAGGTTTTAACTCACCTAAAAGAATATAGTTGTCTGAACTGTTTCCTATCACAACTACAAAACTCAAGCTTTAAAATGCTTAATAGTATACAAACTCTGCATGAGTACTAACCATTTTCCAGATATTTTTTTTTTTTCCTCAAGAATCAAAAAGTAATTGAGGTTGGAAGGCAAAGGACTGACTTCAGAGGTAAAGCAGGTTGCTCAGAACTTTGTCCAGTTCAGTTCTGAATATTTCTAGTGGTGGAGACTCCTCAACTAGACAACACTGGGAGTCAGGCATAAGATTTACATATCTTGATAAATCCTGGCTTATCATCTCTTAGAGAAATGCTTCAGATCATTTGCACACAATCGGACTTGTTCCCATTCCTCATCCTTGTTTGAAAATAACACCTTTTCTAGGGTTGCTGGCTTTGCCTGCACATTGTCACCTGTGGGGATACAGCAATGTTCAGTAGTTATCATGCAGGAAGGCTAGGGTTGGTTTCATGCAATTAATTCTGTAACTATGTCCTTTAATTGATATCTTGCAATACCTTTAAAAACAGTAGTGTAGAAACAGTCTATTCATTAGAAAAAAAACACTTAAACAGTACAGTAAATTTATTGTTTTAAAACATGCATGGTTTAGAAGAGAAAAACAGTATAAAAGGCATTTAATTCGATGAAAATTTAGAGTTAACTTGTGTTGCTTTATTAATTAATTGAATTTTGCATCGAGTTGCTTGTGTTAATGTGACCTTTCTTCTAGCTCTGTTGACCGAAACAAAAAGGAATGGAGGTCTGGCTTTATTTCTAAAATATTCCAAGTGAAATCCTTCTGTTGCTGAATCTTTTTTGACAAGTGTCCCAATATGAAGAGTTGTCTTTTAACTGTCCCACTCCAGTGTGTTAAGATGTGGCAAGCAGGTGTTCAGGAGTTTAAGAACAACTGCTTTTGTTGCGGTTAAGACAGCTACAATGCGTTATTCATTCTGCAGAAGCTGCTAAACCAAGAGGGGCTAAGGAAATCTCTCAGACAGGAAACTAGTTCTCCAAGCTTAAGAGCTGTACAGGAAGGCTGGATGTAAGCTCAGGCACTTGCACCTTTTCTCTCTCTGAATTCTGTGAGGACCTGAATGTGGTCCAACAAGGTATTAGTACTTAGCAGTGTAATATTTACACACTTGCATGGTTTATGAAAGCTCTCTTAAATATTCTGTATTTCTTTAGGCTAAAATGGGAGTCATAAAGATGCATAATAGCTGTTGTCTTTGCTTCCAGACTATATTAAAGTACAATGCTTTTTCTATACCATTTTGTACAGAATATGTGCAGTACTGTGTTTTTATTGGGTATGAAAAAAAGTCTTGCTCTTCTTACTGTTTTGGAGGAGGAAATTGTGTCTACTTTTGTAGGTAGTTATTGCTAAAATAACTATGCTCTCCCTTAATACAAAATATATTATGTACCCATATGTTGTAGCTAAAGAAGCTGTAACTAGACTCATCCTAAGATATTAGGATTTTGAAAGAGAAAGGGAAAAAATATAATAGATTGTGCTTCTTACTTTTGTTCATGTGTAGGTACATTCAGAAGATCAAGAAAGATTTTACAGGAACATGTGCACCTAACTGTTTTCCTTTTACTAAAGCTAAGTTTGATTACATGTAATCTAAGCTTGATTATGTGCGGAAAAAATTGATTTTTCTCTTATAAATTGTGGAATTGACACCATTTTGTATTAAGCAGGGCAGAAAACCCCAACATCATAGGGAAACATGGCAAAAGATCTATTGGTGTAGATGGCTGTTTTCATTTATCTTACAAAGTAATACCTGAAGTATTTGTGGCAAGGTCTGTAGCTGTAAGCTGAACAGTACCAGGCACGTGTATGAGCACTTAAACTCAGTGATACAGCTGTCTAAACATTTTAAATTTTTAGAATGGTTCCTGGTACAGCTTTAGCCTGAGAAAACCAACCATATGAAACTCTTCCCAGGCATGGTTTGGGAGACAGCAGGGGCTATTCCTGTTACACAGTTTGAGGGTTGGTGTGGTTGTTTTGGAGGTTCAGAGGAGTTAATAGGATGGTTGTTCACAATCCTTAGCTGGTCTGAAGGCAAAATTTGGCAGTGAGTATTTCATTGGTATATATTCAGTTTGTGAGCTCTATGTCACATTGACCTTCATTTCACAGGCTACCTGGTTATGCTTACCTGCTGGCTGAGCTCCTGTACACCACACCAGTACTGTACTAAACCAACAGACGCACTCAGGTGCCTGACACTCCACCTAAGGGTTTGCTTTTGACTCTGAAAGCAGATGTGGATCTCATCTTGACTTTCAGCCACACCTCATTTGCCGTCCACTGGAGCTAGCTTCCTGTTCCAGATTTCTAGTGTGAGAGTCATAACTCTGGTAGAAACCAAAATGCAGACAGGGAAGATCAGGGAAAAACATTAACAGGAGGTACACTAGCCATAGTCTGTGCATTAGTGGGAGGAATACATATAAACTTCCATGGCTCCACCTTGTTCTTTGTCAGCTCTGTCAGTCCATTGCCATGTACTCAACTGCAGATTTGCTGCTGAATAGCATAACAGCACAATTCTGATCATATGCATTGTACCATATAGTGAAAGCCAAAGAAAATAGCAGAATGCTTATGTGAGACATCCTGATATCCAAGTTCAGTTTACCCAGAAGTGGGACATTCCTATCATTTTAGATGTCAAAGAGGAAATCCCTGAATAAAATTCTGTGATCTATATTATGCAGAGTCTTGTTAAATGGTAGGGACCATCTCTTCTGGTCCTAAAACTACTGCTTTTATTTAGCTGAATGTGAGCTTTTCTGCAGTCCCTTCACTATGACGTTGGAACAACTAACAGTTGTTAATCAATGCATTCACACGGCCTCTTAATCAAGGAGGATTAAATATAAAGAGTTTAGGTTTCAAGAGCAGGAATTAAGCAGCAGAGATAACATGATTTAGTGAAAGTGAGAGAATCTGAAGCAAAACCAAAAGCAGAACACAGCACACACCTTTGTGAGGTGCAGTAGACACATACACAGATACTCATATATTATAAATCAATTTTCTAGTCCAGAAGGATTGCTCCTATTTAATAAGATTTCAGCTGTTACAATGGTAACTGAAGTTAGCTGAACTCTTTTTAGCAGTAACAAATACAGACATCTCAGTTCCTTATTTTTATACTTGTGGTGTGATGGTCCCTTACAATTATAGAATGGTTTGGGTTGGAAGGGACCTTAAAGATCATCCAGTTCCAACCCCCCTGCCATGAGCAGAGACACCTTCCACTAGACCAGGTTGCTCAAAGCCTCATCCGGCCTGGCCTTGAACACTTCCAGGGAGGGAGCATCCACAACTTCCTTGGCAACCTCTTCCAGTGTCTGACCACCCTCACCATAAAGTATTTCTTCCTAATATATAATCTAGACCTACCCTCTTCCAGCTTAAAGCCATTTCCCCTTGTTCTGTCATTAACTGCCCTTATGAAAAGTCCCTCCCCAGCTTTCTTGTAGCCCCTTCAGGTACTGGAAGGCCGCTGTAAGATCTCCGTGGAGCCTTCTCTTCTCGAGGCTGAACAGCCCCAACTCTCTCAGCCTGTCCTCATAGGCGAGGTGCTCCAGCCCTCGGATCATCCTCGTGGCCCTTCTCTGGACTTGTTCTAACAGGTCCATGTCTTTCTTGTGTTGGGGGCTCCAGAACTGGACACAGTACTCCAAGTGGGGCCTTACGAGAGCAGAGTACAGGGGGAGAATCACCTCCCAAAAACATAGTCAAATACAGGAGTATCTCTGCTCCCTCAAACTCTAAGCTATTAACCCATAGCCAGTCATGGATAGCACAATTGGAAGGATGCTCATGAAACCATCCTGTCTGTCTCCCATTTCAAGACAGAATGTCTGTCCCTGCTGACAGATGTGTACCTAACTTGCCATTGTGGTGGTCCTAGAATCACCTAGGCTTGCTTATTCCTCCGCTACTTCCCATGTCATTTGTATTTCTAGACAGAATCTCCTTTATTGCAGTTTAAAACCATTACTTATTTTCTTAAATGCCATTGGGTAAAAAGAAGAAACATTCTCTTCCAATTTTAATTCCAATCTCTTTAATATTTCCTCATTTTTTCTGGGCCCCTGATCATTCTTACTGCGGTCTTGTGAAGCCACTCCAGTTGGTGGGAATTGGTCACAGTGAGTGATTCCTAAAAATGGACACAACATTTCACTTCAGACTGTCAGTGCTGAAGGCATCTTATGGATTTCTTCTGTCTGTTTTGAAGACTAATGTTTATGTAAGTCTTTCCTAGTATAACGACTGTCTTTTCATAGTGACTTGGCCTTATTGACTCATATTCAGCTTCTGATCTAGTACAAGTTGGAGAACTGTTTTGAGAAACTACTAGATGAAGGAAACTGTTTCCCATCCAGCCTTTGTACAACTGCTTATTTGTTGGAGGCGTCCCTCTGTTGAATGAAGTCCCTTTTCTTCAATACATCTCTCCAGTTTGAACAGATCATTTTGAATTCTAATCCCATAATCTCATCTCTTTTAGCGTTTTTCAGATCCCTGTTATGTGTAAACTTAACTGAGATGCTATTTAATAAATGGTATGCTCTTTTCCAGATCATTAATAGAAAAAATAGAGCAAATTCAGAAGACATCACAGAAAATCCACATATGATAGCTCATTCTATTTTATAAAGTTAATGATTGACAATGAATAAAAAATAAATGAAGTTATACTATTTTCAAATATACTAATTTTCAAAGACTGAGGAAAAAAAGAATGCAAAATGAGATGCACATTAGTAAAATGTACATGTTTCAAGTTCAACTCATTTAACCTTCTTTAACTTAAAGAAAATGTTCTGTATGAATTTGAAAAGTGTGGTGGGAATGAATGACAAGTATCTGCTTCTAAAATTCAAGTTTTGTTAGTTAAATGTTTGTATATAGCTCGAGTTTGTCATCCTTCCCTGATAGAAGTACTATTTCATTTTTTAACTTTTCATCCCATTTCCTTTCTGAGGCCTGATATTAGGCTATAGAATAAGTATATTGAAAACTGGGGAAAATGGGGCGGTAGCATGACATCTTTCTGCTCTCTGGTATTGGGAACCATGTACAGACCATCAAGACACATGAAAACTTTAGAGCTACACAGAGGAACTTGAATAGGAGAAAGGTACAGTTCTATTAATCAGTCTAATTGAAAAATCTCATCTCCTCTGTTAATCAGTTTTTCTTCAGTTACTTTTAGTATATTCCAGTATTATCCTGGAATAATTTATGGTCAAAGAAACACCTCGTAAATTTCTCATATTAAAAACAAGCAAATATCTGTCAGATACCACAGAATATCAGATTTCATTCCTTTCCTTAGGCTGTGTGGAAACATCTGAGGACAACAAATTCTATCACATATTCACAACCTTATAAATATTGAAATCCCTGATTTTCTCTGTAAAGACAGCGACTGTGTATTTTCATGCCCCATAAATAGAGCTGTGAGTACACCCAGCTTTATCCTATTGCTGTCTTTAACAAGTATCAAAAAAAAAAAAAGCCATGAGGATCTGACATTAAAAGATAGTAGTTGAAATGCCTTTTTATATTTATATGTAGAGAGAATTACAAAATAACATTCTCAGGCACAGAATATCTTGCGGCTGTTTTCCCTGCACCTGATATTTTCACTTACAGTCAGTCAGATCCCATTTAAATGGAGAGATCCCATTTAAATTCAGTAGGAGGATGTGGAAGCATGGCTTCCCCAGCCGCAGAGCAGCCACTGAGGACTTATGTATGGCAGGTAGGACTTGGGTTTTTCTCAGTGGCTTGTGTGGAACACAGAAGACCACTGTTCTGATCTGCAAATTGGAGTTACCTAATGCAGAAACTTGCCCAATGAGAGGTCTGCTAAAACTGGGAAGAATCAGGAGATTATAGAACAAGGGGTTTGTTCTGTCCTGCTGAGCTCACGAAAAGAGCATGTAGCAGCTCCTGAATCACCACTTGCTGCCTATGGTATTTTTTCTGATGTAAACTGGAAGAAGCCAAAGCTTTTTTTTTTTCTCCAGTGACTTAGAAAGGTTTGGGTTTTGCTTTCAGTCAGATCAAATCCCAGCAATTGTGAAATCTCTTCTGCAGCCTTCTGGGATGATAAGCAACTCTAAATCTTAAATCTGTAAAACTTTATAGATTTTCTAGGCTGACCAAACACAAAGCAAATCACTAATGCCTAAGAAGTTGAGCTAGAAGTCCTTCCAGAATTTGGCAAAGTTTCAGATGTGGTGGAGATTGTTTGAAGAGGTCATGAGATGTCTTAGACATCTGCACTGAAGGAAGTGACAAGCCTTCATGTACACACAAAGCTGCTTTGTAGAGGGAAAGACCATTTCAAATTCATGGTGGACAGGATAGGACAAAATGGGCTTGAGTGCCTGCAGCAAGGTAGATTAACATTAGACTGCAGCAAAAACTTTCTCAGTGTAGGAGGCATAAAGCATTGGCTCAGGAAAGTGAAGACATCTTAATTCGTAAAAACAGATTAGACAAAAATATGTCAGGAATTAAGTCTGTATAGATATCCCATCTTGGATAGTAGGGAGAGATTTGTAATTGTGAAAGCAGAAGCACCTTACTTGGATATTTAGTCCTAGTGCACAGCTGCTGAAATAGGGTGGCTGATTCTGGAGTTTGTAATTCAGGAAAGACAGTGATAGAAGCTGAAAGAGTTTAGAGGAAAGCCATAAAAACATGCAGTACGCAGGAGCACAGTCTACCTAAATTAACAATGCAAATTTTAGTTATCTGTAGATGTCCACACAAAAATAGAAATGTGATACTAGAACCTTAGATCTGTGAAACAAAGATACAATCCACCAGCTGTAAATGAGACATAACGAGAACTCTGTTGGAATCACCTCCCTGGCAATATTTAAATCAAGTTTGCATATTTTTCTTTAAAGACAGAACAAAAATACCCCAGTAGGAATTAACTGATTTACACACTATTAGCAGATTAAACCAGAGAATGAGTCTGGACTTATGCTGGAAGAGCTGTCATGTAAGTGTTGACAGAATCCCACCCTTGAACCTTCATGGGTTCAAGAAAAAAAAAAAAAGCAGAAATATTGAATTTTTTCACTATGTTCAGCATTGCTGTAGGAAGCCAGTTCTATTGCTTTAGGAAGGAATGAGTAGGAAGAAGGTAAGAAAACACAGTCATGTATTCCTATGAATCTAGAAGAGTTTCATTGTAAGCATACTTCAAGCCACTTGCAGGGTATGGGGAAGGAAGTTGTTTGGATTTTGTTTTTCTTTTTAAATCTAGTGTCTATTCTGTTGCACAAAATAATCTAATTAGTTCTAATGAAATAAATTATTTTTTAAAAGCAAGAAGTAATAGATTTTTTTTTTTCCAATAAATACAAGAGATTTCAAGGACAACTGAGTTGTAGATTACTGTATCTTTATATTAATCATCAGTTCAACAATCCTTTATCCATCAGACAGGACTTCTGTGTTTATCAGCTTGGGAAAGAAATGTGTTAAAAATAATACATATGATAGTTATAATTATCTAATCTATATAAATAATATATATATTAAAATAATTAAATATGTGATAGACCATTTCATTATACAATATAATCATACTTTTTAATATTATCTCTTGATTGCACATGGTCTCTTTCTCTCTTATTATAATCTTAAAGTCACCTAAAGTTTAAGTACAAAGAACAAGATGAAGTAAAGAGTCATTATCTAAATCTTTCTAGTCTTGAAACTCACAATTTTTGTAAGTTCTTCCTAAAACTGATCTGTTACATAAACTGCTTTTATAGCTTCCCCTGTATGTATTACATGTTTTTATTGTTTGAGGGAGGCAGGGCACTAGCTTGTATTTCTGCTGAAAGTTTTCTAACATGAATCTACAACTCCTGAAACCTCAGCATATGGCTTGCTCTTTGGAATGTAACTTCATTAGTTATTGTGCGTATTGAGAGACAAATTCTGCTAATAGAGGATTTGCCCTGGATGACAGCAAGTGATCCATCAACCTGAGGTGTTTTGATTTTTTTCATTTTCTTTTTTATGAAAGAGCTTATTTAAAATCTCACAAAATTAAGACTTTCAGATAATGCTTAAAAAGTATAAAAATTTAAGTACATTATTTATTAATGTGACTTCACAAAGTTTGTTTTTTTTCTCTGTGAAGTAGCCAGTAGATACACAGGAAGTTATTGGAAACTACTTTGGGAGTTATATACTAACGTAGTGACTTCATAGAGTTGAGAGTATCTAGGTGCAAGTTATCTATTTAGAAACCTTTAGTGACCAAAGTATTTTAGGTCCACTTAGATTAATATTTCACCACAATTTTAGTAGCTTTCCAATGTAATATAAACTTAAAATCTAAGCTTTCAGTGATTGCAACAAGGAGCTCTAAGAACTAATTCAGAAATACCTTTATATGGGAAGTGTACTGTATGTGGTGTTACAGAGGGTACTCACCTTAAAATGAATTGTTTATTACAAATATGAAAGTGGTTGGGGTACACTAATGTATGAGCTGTGTATCAAGCTTTGAGTGCTTAGTCTTACCAATGTCATTTGAAAAAACGTTCTGCCAAGAAAGAATACAAATCTTGAACACACAGATGTCTATTATCTTTGTAAGCTATGCAAGATCAATTTCCAAGCTTTCGCAAACAGCTTTATATGTATTTATCATATCCTTGTTTTGTTAAGACGCGGGCACAAACTGCGCAGACTGTATGAACGAGCAAATGATGGCACAGGAATGTTAAAGTTCAGAACTAAGATTTGTTACATATAGGGGTCAACTGAATGACACGGTATGAGCCAGGCCCAGTGTCCTGGCCAGCTGAGCCTCGGTCATTCAGACTCGTCAGACACGGACTTGCAATCTGTTTGAAAATTGCTGGTGTTTGATGGTGTGGGCCTGCCCCTGTTCAGCCGTACCTGGGAACCACAGTTCCCCCATCACTTACTTGCAGTGGTTCAAGGTAACTCCCAAGATCCAGCTTTTGAGGTGTGTTTGATACTGTGATGCTGGTCATATCCCGAGTTGAAATATGTGCTTTGAGAGCATGGAAATTAATATCCACCCGTGTTTTGGGTATTGGTCTCATCTACAAGTATGGAGTCCAGCAGGCAGTTCCTCTGAAGCATGCTGTTCTGCTTCAGAATGACTTTTTTTGAGCTAAATGACATTACTTGAGAGCGTTTCCCCAGCCTGTAGTGCCCTAGGAGAGAGGACTTGTAGGCTTAGTACAATACTTAAAACAATCATAAACTGTAGTTTATTCCAGAACTTTTGGATACTTCCTTATCATGTTGTTTTGAGGCAAATGGGCAGTATGGTAACAGTCAAACATGCTGACATGTTTTTGTGATTGGTGTTGGCGCTTCAGTTTCCCCTCACACTAGCAGGATGTACCTATGAGCAGTAAATCCTTCAGTTTGAATAGCCCTTGCATCGCTTCTTTTATGATCTATTGAACTATAAAAGGACTTGCACATATTAGGTGCTGAATCTCAATATTTTCTAGGGGCAAGCACACTCTTCTATCCTAGGCCAATATCTGTTGGGAAGATGATTTAGCATCTGTGGAATTATCAAGTCTTTTCCAGAAAGAATTCATCTGGGAAAATATGAGTATGAAACATTAAATTTTAAGGAGAATAAAATATTTTAAAATATTGCCAAATAAAAATTTCCTGCATCACTATATTCCTTTCCCAGACAGAGGTATAGTTCATTTCTTTTCTGATGTATGAGGTTTTACAAGATCTCTCTTGATGTTCATCCAACAGTGTTGAAGTTCTGAATGATAAATCCAGCTTATCGGAGTACTAAAGGATTTTCAGTGTTAAATTACTCTGAAGATTCCTTGCCTGTGTTTGAACCTCTCTTCAAGATCTAAATGAGCAGGAAGAACTAAAAGCAAGTGTGCTGCAGAAACAGTAATGGCAATTTATTTGTTTCCTTTGAACACAAATCAGAACAAATAAGCCTTTCTTTTGTTTTGTGAAAATAGAAATGGTTTCCCCCTTAATATTGCACCGTTGTTAAGGCTTTCTTTGAGTATTTTTGCAAAGTTGCAAAAGTATAGGCACAAACTTTCAGTTCACTGACACAACAGTGAAAAGTCTTTACTCTTTAGGTTACAAGGAATTGTTATGAAAAGCTCAAGAAAGTACAGAAACGGCTGTACAGATGATAGAACTAGCTGGCACAGATCTGACAGGAGTCTGTGAGTCTCCAATTTTTACTCTCGCACAACCACAACTGGCAAGTTAAAGATAATAGCAAAAAAAAAAAAAAGACATGGAGAGAGGAAAAAAAAAACTGATTGAAAAATTCCTGTGTATTGCAGAACATTGCATGCACTCAAAATGCTTCCCTTTCCCCATTCCTTCAACAGGCAAGTCTCTGGGAGCTTTTTTCAGTGAACCTTCTGTAAAATTTACCAGACTGCTCCACACTGAATTTTGGCTTTGATTTGAGAAATGCTTGTGCTGTAATACACATTAGAAGAAAGTGAGCTGTATTAAAAATTTAACTTCTAATTTTTACCAACAGCATGAACAAAATTCAAAATGCTGACAATCCATGTTTGCTACAACTAATCTACCTAAAATTCCAAAGACTTGGTGGCACTTTCAAGGGGTGGTGACATTTGAAAAGCAGTTTGCAGGTTCACCTTAATAGGAAACATTCTTTAAGCTTTTTTGCTGGGGAAATCTTTTTTTGGGGGGAAAACTCTGATTTTTGAACTGAATTTTAGCACTCAATGTCTACTTCAGTGCCACTATTTGAAATAATGCATGATTAGAAAACAGAAAATTCTTGGAAATAAGTCCTATAAAAAGACACAAAGGGGACAGCAGAAGTAGTGCCGACAGTCTTCTGCAGTACTTCTTGATTTGATGTCGTATGCTATGTTACTAGTTTCAACATTTTTCAATAACACTGCAAACCTAAATTCTCACTGTGAATCCCCTGGCATGCCACTTGTGTCCCCACTCCCATCTACAACCCACTAATACAGTTTGTGAGTTAACTGAATTTTCTTGGTTCAATCCTATTACAAGAATTACTTACATAAGTAAGTGCTTTCTGTCTTCAGTTGCTATGACATTGTTTGTTTTACTCTTGACTGTAGTATCAGATTTTTATTTATGAAGAGTCTCTCTTTCAAAATGAGATTAAAAATCAGTCAACTTAAAAGGCTGCCTGTTTACTCAATGTCAAAACTGCATGGAGCAGGAACATGAGATGCCTTCTTACACATGACCAGAATGATTTTAAAAAAGAGGGAATCAGTTTTGCTGTAGATTAAATGTATACTGTAAAAAAAGATTAAATAAAAAATGTAAGGCAAAATACAAATTCAAGGACTAAAAAGACAAAAGTAAAAAATGCATATCCCATTACACACTGAATTTATCTCTGTCGTAATTTGGCCTGCCAGCAGTGTACTCTGCAAATATGAAACAATATGTCATTCTAGAGTTTATCAAAACACTTGTATCCAAATAATTTTATGTAGGGCATATTTAATTAAAAGATAATCTACTGTCACTGATGCTAAAGGTGGTACACCTATTGCGGCAAGTCATTTCTAATACAGCTATATATAGCCAAAGATCTCGTAATATGTCAAGTTCGACCTTCAACAGTATCACAGTGGAAGGTCCTCTGTATTTAAATTTTAATGTCAGCATGTCTCTTTTTGTAGGTCATGCTAACAACGCTATGATAAGGGTCATCACTTTTTGAAAGGAAAGAAAATTGTTTTCGTAATGTAAAACTTGTGGCATATGAAACTTCTACAGACATGCATAGAATTTAAAGTATTTTCCATTTCTTGATCAATCAAGTATTGCAAACTGAACCTGGTGTGTACTAATACGTAGGAAGAAAGTTGAAGAGTAAATGATCAGTTTTTCTAGCTTATGGTTGTATTCAGGCTTTTAAAATCTTTAGATAGATGTAAAGTACTTTAGAAGAAAATCAAGTCTGTGATAATGTTCCCTAAGTCACTCAGGTGCCCACAGTGGCTGAGACCCTCTTCTCAGACAATGGTGGCCTTGGGAATAGGTCTCAAAAGTCTTTGGAGGACAGAAGACAGTTTCAAATACTTTCCTACCTTTGACATCTCCTGTGATAGCCATGTAGATGAATTGTGTGTAAAACCAGTGTAAAATTGGCCAAAAGTGTGTGTAGGGAACAGCATTTTAAGGTGCTCCTGTACCTGTGAACCAGCTGTAACTGGTGCTCTCTCATTCCTCTTGACTGTGAAGTCAGTAGTGACTTCACCCAAACTGTGTGAATTAATCAGTCTGACTTGGTGACACAGTGGAGGAGAACCACTCGCACACTTGGGCATCAGTTTCACCCTCGAGCTGTGCTTAACAGCTAAGATTTAATTTAAGATGCTCCTTGCCATTGGCTGCTGTTGCTGTCTCACTTCTGAGATTAAATAATTAGCATTTCTGCATTGTATTGTGCCATCACCTAACTCATCAGTGTGCTTTACCCCCAAATTCTCAGGTTATTACAGGGAAAATAAGCAAATGTTTATATTTTACCAAAGTGACTTTTGAGTTAGGGACTTCAAATCTTTCTAGGTGAACTTGAATATCTGCTTATTACGCAGTTCCATAGCACTGTGTTCTAGTCTAAAAAGAAGGATTTATTCTCCTTGGAGTTATGAGAAACTTTATCATAGATTATTTTTTCATTGTCATCTTTCAGACCCTAAGGATATGAGGTTTTGAGTTTATAGGGAGAGTATAAAATTGAAAACTTAGACTTCAAAGTTATCAGGTTTCAGGTGTTTATCATCTTTGTGTAAGTCATATCAATCCATTAATGATCTTCAGTAAAATGTGTTTAAAGATTCCAGATAAGAGTTGTAAACCAAAGCAAGTGACTTTCTCCTGGATTTGGATTTATTTCCATATACTTCATAGGGTTCATGTCACAACGTCTGTGCTATTAGTTTTTGTAGGAATTTGCATAGCCAGTTCCTTTAGTAGGAACTTCAAGCTGGTTTTGTGTCTGTATGTTGTGCAGGGGAAGATAAGAATAGGCAAGACTGTTTTTTTTAGAATGATGTCCAGAAAATGTGTTTGACAGTACTATAAAAGTGCCTATCATTTTGTTATTTCTTTTTGTTCTGTATTGCTGATCTTGCATCCCAAAGTACTTTGTTGTTTGCAGGGCCATCTATTACAGATGAAAAGGATGAGCCAAAGTGAATGCCAAGCAAAATAAAATTTTATATTAACCATGAGCTGACTCAGTACTTGCTGTTGTCTTTGTGCTGAGATCCTGAGCTGCTCCTCTTGCATTGGAAAGTTGATAAAAGCACAGAGTTTTTTGTTGCAGAAAAGTCAGGATTTTAGCTAAATAGCAAGTCGTAAAATGGGGAGGGAGGGGCTACCAGAAACATTGTCCAAGCTAATTATTAATTTGTTTACAACTCAAAGTGTTGACAACTTTGGCAAACTTTTAATTACTTGTGTGGGACATGGACTTAATGGAGCAGTGAGAGCAAATCATTGCTAGAATAACCAGAGTTTTCTGTCTTGCACTGTTATTTCTTGTGACAATGTAGTCTAATTAGCATTATGTAAGATAATTGAGAAAAAATGTCATTGTAATCTAAAACAGAACTGTAAGAGTGCCGCCTTCTGTGTGATCACATAGCTGTTGATTTCATCTATTCATTTCTGCTAGCCTTGAAAAGGCAAGGCAGCTAGGAATGATTGAACAGTTGTATTCCAAGTCAGCAGAATTGTTTCTCAAAACAAAGCCAGGCCAATGAATAAGTTAGCAGAGATACTTTGGATTGTATCTCCAGAATGTATTAATAAATACTATATTTTTGGGAGTATAAACAAGGTTGAAAATGTAAGGTACTCTTAATTGTAGAATATGACCTCTCGGGGAGTGAGTGTGATACTTTTTAAAGGTACTACATGGTTCAGTTATCCCTCCTGAGGGTAAAGCCCTGGAAGAGAGATGGAGACACAAAGGCTCTGTCAGCATCCCTTTTAGATGCTTGGAGAGTGCTTCCTCTGTCCCGGTTCAGGCTTTTAATGACTGCAGTGTTTATGCATATGCATGTCTACACAGTTAGGGATTGCTGCTGCTAAGTGGCATTCAAAAGAACCTGCACACTGCCCTTTGCTTCTGGTAGGAAACTTTGATTTGCGGGATTTGTGTAACATCCCTTCAATATCCTGGGCAGGCCACAAGTGCTTGTTTGCATGCCTTCGGACAGAACTGCTCTGACCTGTCTCCTGAAGTTATATCCTTCCTTCCAAATAATAGCAAAGGCTGAGACCATTCTTTTAAAGTATGGTAAATGTGGGAGTAAAAAATATATACTTGCCAGAGGAATGGAAAGTTAGAGAATTATCACTATGTGGCATAGTTTCCCTATGGAAGTGGAAGTTATTATTCTACAGACTGCTTACATATATTATCCAATGGGCATTTTGTACAGTATCAGCAGCAGGGTGTGAAATAGCTACCCTATATCAGGCAAAGTGGATATTTCCATATAGCTGGATATATGCATGTACATGCTCTCATACACACTCACACACGCGTATGGACAATGCTGGGAGCCTTGAAAGATGGATTACTGGCTACTTAGCTGCTGAGAACATTAGGTGGATTCCAAGGACTGTGGTCCTAAACCGACACACATATAGTTTTTGCAGGGGTTTTTGTGGGTCTGTTCTTAATATTTATGGTTATAGGTCAAAACCAAAGATTTTCTGTATGTCAGTTGTATAAAAGTGGTAGTAGTTCATTCAATTAACTGTATGTTGTTTACAGGAATATTCAAGAGGCATCTGTATATTTAGTATTTTTTAGTCTGACAGCAATGAATAGAACTTTCTAATCCTACTGCCAATCTGTCATTTTCAAACATTTTGGCCTATGCTATCAAAATTAATTTTTTTCTTCAATAAGTACTTTTTAAGGATGATTTCTATGCTATTAAACCATTCTAAAATTCAAATCACTATCATAAAAGCAATGCATTAAAACACTTTCCTTTTTTTCTTTTTTCTTTTTTTTTTTAAAAAAAAAATGTCTCGCAGCATAAAAATGGATATAATCCAATATTTCTCCCTTTGAAAGGCCTCTTGGCATGAGTCCAGTGAATTTCTTGAACACTATATAAATATAACTTACAGCCAAGCGTGATTTTCAGCTTTGAAAGCTGAATTAGATGTATTGGACTAAAGTGTTAGATATGACATTAGTTTATAGCCAAAATGTTGTTGTCCATGGTTTCCAACAGTTGATAATTGTTTTTTGGTTTGTGGGAAGGAGACTTCATGCTACGCAAGGTGTTAGTCTGAAGCCTGTAGCTAGTGCTGACGAAGATCATCTCACTGTATGAAGTCAGGAGCACCAAAGCCCATATCTTTTCCACCACCCAGAGGGCAGCTGAAGTTTTTGAAGTTTGTTTCCTTTTTGAAGCCCTGCTGTTGGCTCTCAGGATCACAACTCAATTATCAGCTAATTATCAGCAGCTGAATTTTTGATAGGTCTGTGTTTCTGTTCATAACTGAGCTCCTCTAGTTTGGAAGCTGCAGCCTTACCTGCACTGCTGTGTTGGGCATCTCCCATGGGAAGCATCACAGAGAGGGTTTGGTGTTTCCTGTCTTCCCAGCAAGATAACAGTTGTTTCCCTACTGTAACTCAAAATTATATTATGTCCCTGGCTAGTACTTTTGCTGTGTCAACACAGGAAAGTTTAGAAGGTCCCTGTCTTGACTCCTGCTGGTGGTTTCAGGTAAAGTTATGATGAGCTGTGCCAGTGAAATTTGCCTTCTTAAAAAATACAAAATCATTTTCCAAAAAAAAATTAATAAAATCTGCTTGTTATTTTCCTAGCCAACAAAAGTATTAGAGGGTATAAGCTGCTGTCAGACTACTCCTTCCATCGCACAAACTCCTTATTCTCACACCACTGGTGGTTATCAGAGGGTCACCAGAAGAACCCCTAGATGGCACTGCCTGCATCTGAAGTGCCTGCCAGAGCTTTTCTCAACTGCCCACTTGCAGCTGGAAATGAACATCGGCCGGCATAGTGCTGACTCTGGCTCTCCACTGCAGGACTCTTGTACACAAGGTTTATTTTAGTGACCGAGTTCAATCTTACCGGGCGCTGCCCTAGTTCTAAAAAGCTCAATCCAAACTAGCATAAAAAAACACCACACTGTTTTAAGCACCTTCTTCAAACCAGCACGAACGTCTGATCTGTGGAATATATCCCATCACTCTATAATATGGCATCTTGTCCTCAGCTTTCTGCCCTGCAAGTCCTTTGTTCCCTTACCTATCAGATCCTTACTTTGCATCTTTTATCTGCTTCTTTTCCTGATTTTGTTCTTGTCAGAATCAAAAATAAGCTGATCATTCTAGCCATGCTTTGCCCCTCCGCCTCCAAATCCTAGTTTGCTACTTGTAAGGATGCTGGTGGCAGAAGGAGCATGTATTCACACCCTGACATCATTGATAAATCTATTGCAGAACATACAGTAAATCTGAAGTATATCTGTAGCAATGGAGTATCAGGAAGTTTCTCTAGGGCCTCTGCTGCCTTGAGTTTGCTGCACTGTAGTGGACCAAAATCCCACTCATGACATGCACTGAGCAACTTCTTGTGTTGAAAGGTGTAGTGCCTGATGAGAGACCACAGTGTGCCAGTAATGCAGAATGCTGACCTCTCCTGTTTTGGCAGTTAGGCAATTGAGGCCCATGCTCATACAGAATTGCATAAACTCATTAAAATGTGTGAAGTACTGAGTACTTCTGACATTCCTGAACTCTGCAGCGTTCTGAGATGAAGCACTTCTGTTTCAGGCAGGCCAGATACCATCCAGCGTGAACCAAAAGCCATTGTGGTCATAGTGTTAAGTCCAAACAGGCACGATTCAGTTGTGCAGAAGTTGTTTTGGAGCTGGAGAATGGGTTGGGCAAGCGCACAGAAAATATCTCATGTAGACACATAAACTTTGTGAGTGATCCTCAGCTTAAAAAGCCATTGTATTTTTAGGCTTCCAGGTTAACTTCCAGTAGCAGGTCTTGAAGTCTGTCCACTAAAATGAGGATGCACCAGGCACACTACTATTGGTTTCAAGTACATTATTTTTCTTGTCTTTGCCCTTGAGTCTTTTGGATGAGCAGCGAGGTCTTGACTACTTGGGAGAATGGAATATGATCTCATTTATATTGCTGTGTCTTCTGGCTTGAATCCAAACAAGTTATTTGAGCGCAGGACTTGTGGGCAGTGTGGTTGATCTAGATTTATGTTAGAGTACAGTGTATGAAAATCTGATCTGTTTTATTCAAGAGTCATAAAATTATGGGTATTAACCTTAATATCTTGGGGATATTTGAGTTCATGTGATTTTTTTCATAAAAACAATGTCTGTAGTCTCAATTATGTATAGTAGTCTTCCCTTTCTCCTCTCTACCTCTCCACTGAGTAATGGGCTGTGAAACATTTCTTAAGCTGCTTGAGAGCACCAGTTTTTAATCCTCAGAAGCAATTCCTCTGCAGTTTAAGAACAAAATACAACACTGAGTTACATGAACATAAATTGAGGTTAACGCCACTAGTTTCTGTTGTTTGTATTTATAATGATGTAACTGAAGGCAAAATTTCATCATAGACAAAAACATTTTTGAAAGTCAATTTTAGCCTTTCTCAAAACACTGTTTTATATACAGTTGTTGGTGCATAAATCATTAATCGTGTTATACAGTGCTCTGATAGGGGCGTCTCAGATTTTCCCTAGCTTGCACCCTATTTTGTTCCTCATTTTTGTAATGTACATGTGATTTTTGATACAAAACATCTTGAGAAATGCTACATCTTGAATAAGGGTATATGTGTTGGAAAGGCACCTTACCTCATTTTCTCCCTTCCATCTTACCTCAGAAACCAGGACAAATTTAAAGCTGCTCTGCTGAGCTTTCTTTCAACCTTCACACTTTTACTGCATTGTTTAATTGTGTTTAATAACCATGAATGGAATGCAGTGTCATAAAGGCTGAACATTGTTTGCTCAGCCAGAACCTAGAATACATTTGACAACATATTGAGAGTGAAGTCATATCAGTTCAAATGTTTAGTTACTATGCATATTAAGTGGCTGTTAGTAGAATAATCAAAATCAATACTTCATTTGTCTCTCAGGATGTGACTGTACTGGAGTTTCATTCAGTCCTGGTCTAATTATCCCTAATCTGCTACTCCACATGCTCAGCAAGTGAAGCAATTGAGATAATAAAGTTGTATTAAAGCAACCTTGACAATAATGCAAATGTTTTGGATAATAGAAGAATTTTGTTCGTTTTGTTGCTTAGTAACAAAAATATTGCAAACAGCTTGTGTAAAAAAAAAAAAAAATTTTTTAGTCAGGTATTCATATTCTGCTTATTTATAGATCATGATTAATGTTGCTGTTCAATGTTGACAAGACACTATGTTTAGATTTTGAATCTGCAGTAAACCAACAAATGGAAAAGCCACTTGGCTTGAAATGGCATTTATATATTCATTCATTAAGATCCCAAAGTAAGTGACAAATGTTAATTTGAGGATAAAATTATTTTACATTTTATATATATGGAATGTTTTTTTCTTCCCTGTAGAGAACCCCAAGTATGGTTTTAAAACCTTCTACTGGTGAGTTTTTTCATTATAAATTACCAGCTTTGAGATCATTTTCAGTACTTGTGGTTCTTCTGACTTTTTAAAATAAATTTATAAATAATTTGCTATTGTTACTCATCCTAAAGTAGCTTAGTGTAAGATATTTTCAAGTTGTTTCACCCTCAGTAATAATAAATTATTCCACTTATTAGTGTGGCTGGCAAAGAGTGGAAGTACTACTCTCAATAGCAGAATTATGGCCATCAGAAAACAGGACAATCTAACCCCACAGTATTCTAAAAATATATAGTGCTAATGAACAGCCAGTATTCTGAGAGAAGCATCTACTATTCCTGAATATTAAAGCTTGTGTTGAAGTACACTAGAAATCTAAATGTAAGTTTTGGGTTTTTAAAAAATTCACTTTTGAATTATAATTGTCTGTGATATTATTTTAAACAATATTATTTCTTTTCAATGTTATTTCTAATAACATTTCAGTAATTATTCATAGTACAAAAATCCAGTAGGAAACCAAACAAACTTTAGATTGTTGTCTTCCAAGATAATGCATTAATTTTGACAGCAAAGTATAGGTAGTATTGATCTTGAATTTTTACTGTGTTTTAGTAAAAGGCAAAACATTTCAAAGTTGCTGAGTTCCTTCAGTGTTTCTGGGGAGCCCAGATTGTTAATGCCTGGAGTAAAAGATTTGAAGTGTTTACTCTTTGCTAAAGGTCAGTCAAAATAATTATTAAAGAGAAACTATTGCTACTGAAGCAAAAACATTTATTTTTGTAGAAAGGGCATTATCAGCATTATTTCAGGGCTTCCTGCCTTCCCAAAAATTCACTTCTGATTTAATTTTCATAATATCACATTTGTATAGAAAATCTGTTAATTGTAAAACATTCTAGTCCGTGGGCTAAACTGTTGAAACTTCATGTTTTCAATGCGAGGTCCATTTCTAGAGAATTAAAATTTACAGTTTTACACATGGGTAAATTTTAAGCATTTAAAGTGAATCCCAAAGGTCGTCTTATTTGGTTTTCAAATATATTTGCATTTTAAGTACCTCTGATAAGATCCAATTACTATAAGCTTTGAGGCAAACTTGACTCTCTTTTTTTTATATATAATTATGCTCTTTCCTAGTATTTTTTTATTGTTGGAATATGCTGTGAGGACTGGATTTAAGTAGTGATTTCAGTAGCTTATAACAAGTATGTAAACATTCATGTCACACAGGGTTTATGTAGCAAGATGCTGAATTTCCCAGTTAGTTGGGAGGTGGAGTAGCTGTGAAAATGTTGTTATAATGGCAAGTACAGAGAAAGCCAAGATGTGCTGCTTCAGAGGTGTGGAAGAGGGAAGGCAGTGTGTAAGTACAAGAGGATAGTTCCCTTTTGGGAGGTGACAGCATTCAATAGTGATTGTATCATTTATGCTCATAACAAGGAATAGTGTGAGCCTTATCTTAAGGTCATAGGAATATGCCAGTCAGTCGTTCTATTTGTTCCTTAATGAAAGGACACTGACCCAAATAATACAAGAAAAATACTGCTCAACCTGATGGAAATCTGTACATGGCTGAAAAATTCCTTGAATGTCCTTGAAACAAATTTGCATTGCATTTATTTTGTCTGTAAAATAACACTACCCCGATATCTATAGCAGATTATTCATAAACCTGGATTACCAGTCCATCTGTTCGAAGACTATTTTTCTTCTTACTCCATACTTATGTTTCTATTTATTTTCACTTACTCAGTGGTAGAAACTTCATTGCTAACATCAGTAGCAAAAGGTCATTTCATCTAATAGGTCTAGAATCACTCATTGAATTTTTTTGTGTGCTACTTAAACTGTTACAGCAATATCCATACAAATTCTTTCACATTCAAAAATGTTTGAGCTGTTGTGATTCAGCAAGCATTGAATTTCTGTTCATTATTTTTCTATTTTTTCAAAGTGTAAGGAAAGTATTGTATTGTTTTAATACAAGAATCGCAAATTATCTTCTACAAGTCACTTCGGGGCTATATTACCTGAGAAATACAATACTTTGAATCTTTTGAAACTTATGTATTTTTTTGCAGTTATGTGTTGTTAAATGCCTTGAACATGTATAATTTCAAACTACAGACTGCTAACCTGAATTCATCCCACTCACTTCCTTAAAATGAGCTTACTTTTATTAACATTTATTTTATTTATGTAACATCTTCTGTTAGACCAACATTTATTTTATTTATGTAACATCTTCTATTAGACCAACATTTATTTTATTTATGTAACATCTTCTATTAGACCTGATGACCTAACTGAAAAAAGATCAAATCATTGCATCACCTACTTTAATGAAAGATTTGATCTGTGCTGCAAACCCTGTTTCTCCTGTACTCGGACTGTCACAGCTCCATAACACTGACGGTAGTAGTTCTCATGCAGACGTAATTCTCATGAAGCATCAGGGAGTCTCTTGTTGTGAGTGGCATTAGGTAACTAAATTACCTGTGTACTGTCTAAAAGAATTTACATGAAGAGAATGAAAAGATGGGAGAGTACTGACAACAATAGCTTTAACTATTTTTTTTTCTCTTTCTCCCTTGTGGGTTTTGTCTTATGTCTTTTGTGTCTCGTATCTTCAGACGTCTGTCTTCGCATAAAATAATGGATAGTAGGAACTTGGTGAAACTTCCTCTCAGCTCCTCAGGAGTCCTCTCCTCATATATTAGAAATGAAACTGGATCTCTGCTCTTTCAGAGTAGCATTAAGAGTTCCTGACATTGTGTGTATGCTACATATTTTAAATTACCAATTCTTGTATAGCCATACTGAAAGAGCTTCTCAGAATTGATTTCTCATGATGTTCAATCAATATCTGACTCAAGTGCATATCACCCTGTTTTCTAATCACTCGCCTGAGCAGTAGACTATGAAATTCTTCAGCTACCTTGAGTAAGAATATTTTAAGGACATCTCTGAAAGCTTAACATTAGAAGTTTGATTTTGCCTGTTTTCTTAGTCTTAACTCTGGCTCTGCAAGCTTATAAAAGGCATTTTAAATTTAAACAATAAAGTCACATTTATATGAATGAGATCATCAAGCAAAGATTGAGCATAAATAACTGCAGCATTAAATATTTTAATGGTTGTATCAAAATAGATGAGGCTAGTTTTGTGTCCTGCAAGACCACACTGCATTTTCCAAGTCTTGTGTTAATGGAAAATATTTTGTATAATCTGGCTTTCTCAGAAATTAATATTTTATTCATCCTTGGTAAGTCATTGTTAGGTGTAGTTGGACATAATTTGTGTGCTAGAACATTACAAATTAGCATGTAAATACTAATGTGAGGAGATCTACAGAACAGAGAGCAAATATGGAGATGTGGTAAAGTGTAAAGGTTTAAATTATCGAGAGAAAACCACAAGTGGATCCCAAGTTAATGTGTTACTAAAGCTTCTAGTTCACACCATCATGTGTTTTGTATATGCCACATATGAACCTATATCCAGTTCAAGCATCATAGATCTCTGTCCTCTAGGGTCTAAATCTTCTGTTTCCACACCCATGTCATGACTGAAGCTACCAACTCTGCTCATTCAGTGCACAAACTGGTATAATTTTGCAGATGTGGAACGGGAAATATTTCTCTATGGAACTGAATGCATTCGGGCAGGGGGGAAGAGTGAGTCTCCGCAGATGTTGCACTGTTATGCTGGAATAAGCTCCAAAGTACATCCCAGAAGAAGAGCCTTACATAGCAAAGAAAGTTTTGCCCAGTCAGATTTGTAGATACGTCAGTCTTGGAGCTCACCACATGGACAAGTTCCTACTATATCAGTGCTTAAGGAACTGCATCATGATTGAATTTTTAATGGATAATGTCTCTATTAACATTTATAAATCCCTTTATAATATGCATTATATAAGTGCCAAAATTTATTCTTATTTTGAGTTTTTTTATTCTGGCCCTTCTTTGCAAAACTGATTTTCTGATGTGTAAGGCATACTATGATAATGAAGGTTGTGCCCAAAATCATTAAATAGACTCACAAGTTTTCTTCAAGGCACATCAGTAATTTGGGGAACCAATCAAAACTTCTGAATAAGAATCTAGATTCTATTTTCATTAAGCTTAGGCCAGTTCAGACCTGGAATGCTACTTTATTTGTTTGCTTGTTTTTCCCAGTAGAATGAAAAATTAAAAATGCAAATGCATATTGATATTTAGATTCCTTCATGGGCCAAAGTTCAGAGATAATAACCACTGTAATTTTTATTAATTAAAACTGTTTTCATTTTCTAGAGTCGCAGTGATCTTAGGTTCTGCCTCCACAGGCGGCCAGGGTCAGTTCACCTCTAAGCAGACTTTAGAGTCCCAGGCATCCCTAGACTCAGAGAGATACAAATTAATGACTGGCTTCATCCTGATTTCAGTACCTGGACATGTACCTATCACTCCTTGAGCTCTGGTTTCCACTGGAAAGGGACCTACAGAGACAGAGGCTGCAGAAGGCTGGCTGGGGAAGAGGGTAGGATGGACCAGAACTGAAAGCACCTCCACACAATCTGGCTTTCAACAACCTGACTATCAGCGAGCCATAGATGCTTATATAGCATGGTAATTAATTTACAAAAGCTAAATTGGCCAGAAGAGCAATTTTTACAAGTCTGATAACGCCTAATGACCAAAAGCAATTTTGCTACTTAAGTTGCCTTGTACTACATTAGCTACATCAATAGGAATTTTGTTAAAGCCCTTGGATCAAATTGTTAATTTTTGCAGTTATTGACACAGCTTTGCTTACAGTACACTAAGTTCTGACTAAAGAGTTTCTTCAATGTGTACATTTAATTTTGGTTTAACAGTAGTATGTGATAAAGCAGAGGTAAAAGGTGTAGTCCTGCACTCTAAATATCAGAGGTTATACAAACATCCTTTTGTGGCATGTGAAACGTAGCTGTGTACTGTTTTCTTCATCTTTGTCTCAAAATTTACTGAATAGTTTTTGGTTGTCACAACTTGGTTGTGTCAAGTTAGAGGAAAAGGAAATATTTCTGGTACTTTTCCACCTTTCTTTCCTCCTGCTTTTGCCAGTGAACAAATACCAACAAAATGCACTTCAGTAGTATCTTAACAATTTGTAAACAGTTCCAGAGAAACGTTTCTAGAGTGTAACTCAGACTGATAATAATCACCATAACACATGCAGTTAGCTTGGAAGCTGATGATAAATTCTGATGTCATGAGTCATGGAGTGCTAATTATCACTTCTAATGAAGAGCATCTTCTAAGACCTTGTTTAGGATATACAGATTAGCATTCTGCTTTTTGAGGAGATTTGTCAAGATTAGGGATCAAGCCTCTTTCTCTGTATTTTGACAGTGATGGACTGCTTCCATATTATTAGTATTACTGGATTACATTATCCAGTAACATTTGCAAACCTACTTGAAAAATTACAAAGCCTTTTCTCAATGTGCTAGAGAGTGTAACAATGATAATTCCTCAGTGTCTTCATCTGCCTGAAGGCATCAGTGTGCAAGCTTTATTTCTACTTACTATCTGCTATTCTGTCAATCTGCACTTGTCTGGCCTCTATGTCCTTGTCCATGTGCAAGTGTTGTCACCTGCACTAGGTGCTTTGTTTGGGTTTTTTTTCATTTTTTTCTGACGTTTAGGCCATTTGAAATAAGCTAAGTCTTACTGTCTACCAGTCCCATCAGCATTGTGAACCTAACCACATGTTTGTGCAGCTGTTCTTCAGCGTCTACTTCGCTCTTCAGTCTCCACATCCCATTGCGATGCTCTGCTTTAGTCTCAGCACCGCTAGCCACAGCAAAGTGGACAATGTGTGGAAAGGACAAGAGATTTTTAGTAACTATTGATCACCAAAATGTTTAGTTCACAGAGGAAAAAAAAATTACACCATTTGTAATGTAATAATCAAATCAGTTAAATTAATAGAAATACTCAAAATTCTGGTTTTGCTCACTCCTTATCTGTGTTACAGTGCTTGGATTAATAAGTACTTGTGCACTGCTTTTAAGTCATTGTACAGTGATAAATATTGCTCATTAATTATATCCAATTCCATTTTTCAGGTAGCTTTTACAAATGAATTTACTGAAGAAAAATAACAGAAAGTGAGATCAGAATATTTTAACCTATTAAGCTTTTTCATTATTGATGAGAGTTTTAAAAGTATTTAAATACTTATCTCTCATTGTTATCAAGGACCACTCAATGCTTGAAGACCTTTAGCATTCTGGCCATTACTTACTAATTAGTTTATCTGACATAGTGATTACTCATTAAAGGATTTTTCTCTTCTTATTTTAGCCATATCATTTAATAAGAACTTAAAAATGTAAGCAAGGAAACTTTTCTAAAAGCACTTGGCTGACTACCATTAATTCCTCTCACTGCGGATAGAGAAGCAAAGTGATCTTCCGAGATTAAATAAATGGCAATTCTTTTCCTAATGCTCTGCAACATGTGGCTGAACTGTGAAAATTTTAGATTATGTAGAAAAATCTTCCTGCCTGGTGTGTGCAATTCATAGCTGTCTGAAGTTGTTAATGTGAGGAATTGTTGCTGAAGTGTATATTCATAAGTTATCCTTGCAGGGATGAATTGTGCAAAGTGAAAAGAACATGAATCTTTCAGTGAGGTCTTTTTGAAAACAGTCTTTGCAATTTGGCTTCAGGAAGAACATTTATAGAATCTAGATTACACTTGGGGAAAAATTTTCTATTCCACAAGACAGTAATTTAATTGTTACCACAGGATGTATCATTCTGTGCGTCCTGTAAGGGTTGATCTGTGGTAACAGCACTCACAGTTTTCCAACTCTACATTGTCCTGCAGACAGTTTGAACTCAAGAGCAGGTGTTAAGGTGACAATTAAAGGGAAAAATGCAGCTAACAGGTAGAAGGCAAGTCATTTAAATGACATGAAAAATGAGGAAATATAGACTGAAATTATTTAGAAAAAAAAAAAATCAGCAAAGCCTGGATCTGTGTATTTCTGATGGGTCAAATGCTGCATTGTTTGAAACAGAGATGTATAAGAAAGAAAACAAAGAGACACTAAAGTATGTTCTTTACATATGATTTTCATGACTGATGATAGAAAAATCTAAGAGAAAAGACACTGTGGATCAGATTATTATATACAACTATTTCTGCTTTGCTATATTAGCCAAAGTCTTCCAGGAGAAATTTAGTGCAAGGTAACCATGTTTTTAAACACGCATATATTCACCTTAGGTTTGTTTTCAGAAAAATTCAGAACATTTTTAAAAACTTACTGGGTGTTTAAAAGTGCATGTGGGAGTATTATAAAATATTAAAAAGTTAATGCTGCAAGGTCTTTTAAGTTTAGACACTTTTGCAAGTCATGCAAAATACATATTAATGCTGTTTTCCAGGTTACTTTTGTGGAGACATTTTTTTTTTCTTTGTGTCTGTGGATAAATTTATGGCAAATAGTTTTGGGTGAGCTGCATAGTTCCTGTTAGGGGTGGATCCCAAGGTATAGCTTACTCCAGGCATCTCCAGGGATGTGACTTGGAATAAGGCTTCTCATGCGCACATTTAATGTTTTTGGCTCCTGCAGGTAGCTTTGGTTCAGCAAACTTTTCATGAAATAAATAGCCCTACTGTTGAGGAGAATTATTTGCTCCCAGCTTCAGCCACCTGACTGAGATGGTAATTCGTTTCCTTTTGTTGTCTAACCAGTCACCAGGGTGAGATAGGAGTTTCACAGCAAGTGAATTTCTCATCTGCTGTCACCTCCCATCCTCATGTGTGTACACACACAGGTAGAGTGTTTTGGATCATTACTAGGGGGCATTGCCTTAAGGGCCTGGTGCTACCTTCTGCAGGCATTAGGCTACACTGGCTCATTGCAGTCAAAAATTTCCCTGCCTCCCCAGCAATTCTTAAAGCTCCTCTTGGTAGTGATTCTTGAGCCCTTCATGCTCCACAGAAATGAGACTCAGGAAAAAATGAAACAAGGCAGGAACTGAATTGTTGGTCCCACAGCACCTGAGCAGCTCTGGCGAACAGCAGCTCTCGGAGAGATTGTACCTGACTGAGTTTTAGTGAAGCTCCTGCTTGTCTGAGCCATCAAATACAGAGATGGCATTATAAATTCTACCTTCTGTTCTTCTGTATATGCTGAAGTTTTCACAGTATAGTTCACAAATTATCCATGTTATATGAAAGTCCTTTTCAGAAGATCTCGGTTTAAAACAAAGTACATTTTCATGAACTCACTAGATGTATAGAGCTATTGCTTGTGTGTGTAAAGCTGCCTCACCCTTATGGCAGATACTGAATCATTACAGTAACAAGCCCTAAGTCCCATGGTAAACCATTGTCTGATGAAACAGATAGCTCTGGTGTTCAGAGGCTGCAAAGAGTCTTAAAAGTAAAAACAATATTGACATTGACGAATAGATGAAATACTGCCTTGCTGATTTTGTTGCTTTCAAAGTATTCTGCAGAGTTTTGCTGGAGTAGTTGCTAAAGAAAAACACACAGTGGGGTTACTGAAACAAGAGATTATGAAAAGTCAGTAAGATGTTCAAGGGAAATTGAAGTATTTTTATTTTCTCACATTCGATGAGAGTTTTCCAAAAGCATAATTTATGTGTACAATTTAGTCATTGAAAACAAAAAACCCCACCTTTGTATCCAAGAGTTAGAATGTATTGTTAAGCTAATGTTTGAATCGCCTAATCAAAATACAACAATCAGTTAGTGTAATTTCAGTTGTATTTCCACTTATGCAAATTCTCTATGCCTTGTTCCTATTAATAATGCAATTAAAATAGTTGTAAGCCAGCAGCCTAGAATCTACCCTTTTCTCTCATGTTATGCTTACCCTCCCTTTGTGTTGCTCCAGTGAGTTACATGTTGAATTCTTTGCCGGCAGGAGTATGAAGTTCAGGGTTTCTTCTTCCCAGGGTTAGTTACTTAGGTTTTTTAATCCTTGGTAGACACTATGATTTCCTTTTAGAGGGAGAACCATGCAACTACACAAAACTACACAAAGCACAATACAAAAAACCAATTCAAATAATGTAACTAAAGCTCAGAAATGCAGGATAAGCAGCAGCCAATTTATCACCAATAATTGTGGTGTTACAGCTAGAGCAAGCTAGACAATAATCGTCACATCTTTAAGCACGTTGCAGGTGTGGTCTCTGTTTCTCACATGTGTTTACAAGATACAGCAAATTGAGATACAGTAAGTTCAAGATACAGCATAACAAGTCCTATGTCCTGATGTGTTTATTTTTTTAATAAAAACTGAGACCTATTGCTAGCACTTGGCATTGCTAAACTGAGTGGTCCACAGAGCTACAATATAAATGAGCACTTCAATCCTTAATTCTCTTGAAAATGAAGTTTACACTCATGTAAAGCTCTTGCTTTTCAAAGCTGGCTTGGAATCTTAATAAATGGAGCACATTACCTTTGTACCAAGGGAAATTTCCTGTTAAGGGAGTCTCTTATCCTCAAGATTTTCCTCTGGGCAAAGTGAAGCGTGTATCACTGAAAAAAACAGGTAGCATGTTATTTCCTTCTTCTGAACATCTCCAGCTGTTCCTTTGGAAATTGAGTTCATTTGTATTTAATTTGTCTGTGAGTTTTAAGTGTTCTTCCTTTCACTCCAAGCCGCAAAGTGAACCAAATTACAAGATATATTGATAAGATGCAGTCTGCTTTTTATAGAAGAACTAAAAGCCCAGCACTTTATTCAGTGGAATGATAGTCTGGTATGAATAGAAGTCATATTCATTTCAGAATATTGTAGTTACTTGTATTTTACCTCTTACTTATGTACTCTGTACTCTTTTGGTTTTTATAGTTTTCCTGTATTCAGCTTTGCCCACTGTAACTTTTATTTACTCTCCTGTTATTTTTCTGTTGCTTTTATTTCCTTTCAGCTGCTTCCAAGAAAATATGAACACAGAAACATAACTCTAGAAAAGAATTCAGAGCTCTTGCCCTCAGGTAGCTTTGAAATTAAGCTAAACATGTTCATTGACCTATTAAGTACTGTCACAGTTTACTTCCCAGAGCCTGACAAGCATCTGCCACTCCAGCTGACGATAAGTAAATCTAGGAATGTCTTAGTTAATCAGAAAATTGAATTAATTTTTTTGACAATTTTTTATTCATTTCTAAAATTAAATCCAGTAAATGAGAATAGTTACAAAACTGGTATGTGGGTTACTGGTAGCACTGTTTCTCCGTTTTCTTGTACCTGCTTCTACCTGTACCTATTCTGTGTGGTTTCTACTTGTTTTACTTGGGCCTAAGCAATGCCTCTACAAAAGGAGGAAAAAAAACAAACCTCAGGCAATAAGTTTTTAAAAATTAAACAAAACCCGACGAAAATTGAGAGAAGCAATTACATTTCAATGGAAAAACTGCCAATTCTGCACATCAAACTACAGGTGAAAAGCAAAAATACTTCTGTTTTTCCCAGACAAGCCATTGCTGGAGCTGCCTCAGGGATTAGTGGAGACCATTGGAGGTTATCTGTAATACAGTACATCTCCTGATACGTGACTCACACAATGCAAAGTTTCCACAGGGAGAATATTTTCTGCCTTGATTGTTTTTGCATTGCACTTACGTGCTTACCACAGTAGATCTTCATGTGGCTGCTTTTCAGCTTAGAGTGCAGAGGACACACTGACTGAAAATATTAAATGTTTGCAGCGAATGGCAACAACTTTCTCACTCCATTTATTACACCTTTTTTTAAAAGACTTCTTGTTAAAGGTGGGAAACCTCACACCAGCTCAAAACTGGGAGGAAGTGTGGCACATTATGTGTGAACCACAACACTTCCAGTTTAGCAAAAAGATAGTGAAGGGAAGAGGCATGTAGTTCCGGTCAGGACCAGTGGGGCTTCTTGGATCAACCAAGATACTGACAGTCTGTGGAATACTTTAAGTGAAAAGTGTTTTGAAATGGGACAGTCTTTTGTTTTTCTGTTCATATATTTCTTAAATTCAGGCATTTCTATTATAGATTTAAATGCAGGTTTGGATGAAGTTATTTTTCATATGTTAAGGAAATCTGAAATGCAAAGGTTGCTTCCTCTGTTGAATCTATAATCTGTAGTTTTAACAGTAATAAAGGTATGAAAATTGTGTTCAGAAGTACAGCGTTTTGCCCATCTTTAAGGATCAGTTAAATGCTGTAAAGCAGATACGACCAGTGCAGTTTTGAAATAGCTTTACACTTTCCAAGAACAATACATCATGTTCATGGCAATTATTTATTTTTCACTTGATATCTACTAATCCATTAATCCTTTAGTTATGAAAGATTTGAGAAGATCACTAGGAGGAGACTGTGTTTATACAAGTAAGGGCCAAATTTAACAAATTCTTGTGTTTAGACCTGGACTTAAGTGGCTATCCATATGAAGATGGAATGAGCCTAAAGTTCAGCTTTCCAAAGGGATTTAGAACAGTCCATGCCATCCATATTACTTGTATCCAGAGATTACCGTGTTACCATAAACTTTGTTAACATTTAAAGTAAAAAAAATACTAGATTATATCCTATGTCATATCACAGAATCACAGAATGCTAGGGGTCGGAAGGGACCTCAGAAGATCATCCAGTCCAATGCCCCTGCCAGAGCAGGGACACCAGAGGAGATCACACAGGAAGGCGTCCAGGTGGGTCTTGAATGTCTCCAGAGAAGGAGACTCCGTAACCTCCTTGGGCATATCCCCTGTCTTTTGATATTGCAAAGCAGACAGCAGTTTGGGGGAAGGAAGGTGGTGGAGGAGTGTTCAAAATAAACTGTATAGAAATGTATGGGCATAGTCTGAGCCTAATCTCATTGCCATCATGTGAAAGCTGCTATGAGCTTGGATCTGCTAGTTAATATTCAAAATAATATTTCTTTATTTATTTACATTTTGGATCTTAGCTGTTCATTTATCATTCAGTATGTCTTTGTGTTTCTTAAATTCACATCCTTAATGAGGGGAACCTGCCAGACTAAAGAGGATGTGAAGAGCATCAGTGATACTGCAGAACAGTTGTGACAGCTGAGAGATAGGAAAAGACAGGTTGATTCAATGTGTAAAACAAAGGGAGAAAAAAGATAACAAAGAAAAGAAAGAACTTGATGTTTTCCTCTTCCAAAGCCTGATTTATGCAGCAGCTCATTTATTTTTTCTTTTTCTTCTTTTAAATAAAAAGTAAAAAGCCAATCATCTATCTGTGAAAAAAACAGTTATTGTTTGATTAATAGCTCATGCTGATGTTAGGAGATGCCTAATTATGCATCAATATTTGCCTCATTATGTAGAGGAACATCATCATAGCAGATTAGTCTATGAACAGAGAATGGTTTCCTTTTTAATAATTAATTCTCATGCTTCAAAGTATGTAACCTAAACAGCAGTCTAGTCCTTTCACTTTGAGATTTCTATGCACCTAATTTTGGAAGCAAACTGTTTGTTGCAAATAATGAAAGGGAAAAAAATAAGACGCCTGACCTAATCTCAAAAACATGACTCAAACAGATTGCTTTTCTTTGCCAGTAGGTTGTCTGAGAATTCCCATGAACTGCAGCTTTCTGAAAACCTCTTCAGCAATATTAACTCCATCTTCTTTCACTGCACTCCTTGACATAGTAATGACTGCAAAGGTTATACCAAGAACATGGCTAACTTTTGCAAATAAACAAGTGAAACTATTTTGAGAACTACAGTTCTAGCTTAGTAAAGACAGAAACTTTATAGTATTGAAGTTTCAGAAGAGATGTATTTCCACTCTAGACAAAGTTGGAAAAGAGAAAACTCTTGAAGTAATAACTAAGAAAATAAAATGTTTGGATGATGGAATGCAGCCATCGAGAAGGAAGTGGATACTTGCTTCAACAATACATTATATTGAAGCTTATAAAGGCCTGCCTTCCAGCTGTGAAAAGTCTAGTAATGCCAGATGCTGTGTTGTGGGAAATTAAATTTGGGAGATACAAAGGGTATTTAAAAGTTTATGGCTACATATTTAGTTCTAGCATTTGTACTACTAGGAATTTAAGATCTCTTTCAGTAGGTTACAGAAACCTCATTGAATATCTTCATTTTTTATGCTGCTGCAGGATGCAGAGCTTAGGTAAATTCATCACTCCATAATAAAGACTCTCAATTGCTATGTTAGAGAGGGCATTTTTAAAAAGACAAATATTGACACAAAAGTTGGAAGACAAGAGCAACTTCTTGATATAATATCAAACATTGAGAATAAGTTATTGCCCAAACTCTTTTGTATTTTTAAATCTAAGCTTCAAAGCATATTTCAAGGACTCTTCTTATTTACAACAAACCTATGCAGTGAGAAAAAACACCCACTGAATTCTTGAGGAAAAGGATTAATTGCATGCTGTGTTTAGGACCTGACCATTTACCTGGGATGGTTAGCAGATAGAAGGGACAAGAACTACAGAAGTGTAGCATCTTCAGTTAGGCAGAAAGTTATTAAAATATTCTGTTAGGAGATGGCCATATTCCAGTATGTTTAGGTTAGTAGAGCCTAAGGTTTGCAATGAGTTATAATGTCAGTAGAATTACTCTGGGAAATAAGTGTCCAGTGTAGGGAGCTGTACCAGAATTTGGTGCTACTTAAAAAGTAATTACACTAGTTGTAAGACTTCTGTTTTCCCCCCTTTCCAAGGACCAATGTTACTATCCTCTGCAAATATAAGGTCAATGCCATCCTCACAGCAGTGTTTCACAAATTCTTTAATACAATCTGTCCTTGGCATTTGAGAGGTTAAAAAGAGCAGTATGAGAGAAAACTGTTCTCAGAAGACAGCACCTACTGTAAAAGTCAGTGATATATTTTGGAGGAAGAACTAAAAATATGTCAAAGATAGTTTCAGGCAAAAAAAGATAAAATGTCAGTGTAAAGACAGGTCTCAAAATCTGCAAGACTGCAGTGTTAGAAATAAGTTCCAAAAAAGGCTTGTTTGACAGGTCATCGTTTACAATTTTTAACAATTAATATTGTCAGGATGCAAAGTGTGACTCTGAAAACAAGACGATGGCATTTGTGCGTAACGTAGGAACCTCAAGGAAAGTTACACTTTCCTGGATTCACTTCAAAGTAACATTCTTGTAACTGGCCTTTTCCCTTGGGGACGAGTCACTGTATAAATACCTGTGTCTTAAACAGACCTGTTAAAAAGAATCAAGTTTTAATGCAGCAAGGTCACCCTTTTGACAGGTCTGTACTACTTAATTGTGTCCAAAGAATGATCTGTAAAGGCAGCTGTACATTTCTTTGCTATTTTACCATATACTTATAGTTTCCCTGATAACTAATCCAGTTGCCCAGATTCTTGTTTGAGCTGTAGCCACAGTTACATTTGTTGAATTAGTGGTGTAAGAAATTGCCAAAGCGAAGTCCATCCACAGTAAAGTCTTTGTTGTAAAAAAAAGGTCCATTAAAAAAAGCTTTTGCAACCTCTCTGCCTTCTTTCTCATCACCCAACTGGGCAGCACATCCCTGAGCACACTTGTTCAGGTCACCTAAGGTTCAGGGCTACTAAGGTGTTACTGGGAACACGTTCTTCCCAGTTTGGTTGAACTTTATTCAATGAGCCATGTTCCTGCAGCAGTGAACCTATTCCAGGGAGCAAAATGTTCTGCAAAGTGCCATGCAACATGAGTTGTAAGGTTTCTTTTCACCCTTAAGGTCAGGCTCTGTGCTTTTAGTGCTCTCAACCCACACAGTTCACAGGAGGACAAGCAGAGAGGAACGTAGCTTTCATTTCCTGTTTGTGTGCTAAGAGCCGTCTCCTGTTTAATCTGCTGTATCATTAATTGGGTTCAGTTTCTTGATCACATTCCAATTTAGGTGATTAATATATTTACCTTGCAGCAAAAATAATTTCCTGCAAATTAATTTTTACTTCCCGTTTGACTGCTTGGCTGTATATTCTTAACCAATTTCTTCATCCAGGATAAGGTGGTTGCATTTCATAATGTGTCATTCCTCTGGTGAACAAAATTATTCCTCCACATATTATAGCTGGCAAACCATTCGCATACAACCAGAGGAGCAGAGCTATAAAAATAACACTTCCTCACTGTTTTTTTCAACGGTAATATTGGTGAAGCATTTCAGAAATAGGCATGGGCACACATATGAAGAAGCAGATCATAGGTTGTCTTCAGGCAGTTCCAAAACCCTTTTCTGAACATGGACATTAGAAGGCTGTGAGCAGCCTGAATACATAAGAGATAATTGCTTTAAAATTAGATACAAAGAAAATGCAAAGAAATAATAACTGTCTTTATTTAAAATATTTTAGTTAAAAAGATATTTTTCTTTAGAGGAGGTATATTTAATTGTTGTGGCTACAACAGGCCAAAAGGAGAGGTGGATACAAGGGGTTTTCTAAAATTTGTTTACTTTTTTGTGTTCAGCATATAAGAGAAATTCGTAAGGAGTAAGTGCTTAAGTTCTTTTTGCCTCCATTTTAAGGTATAAAATACACTGAGTGTTGATTAATTTGTGGAAAGGTATAACTGTGATATGTAAAACATTGTTTTGGTAATTTTTTTTACTTCAGAGGCTATCAGATGATAAATAATGATTAGATCATTTAGTCTTTGGGTAAAAGGTAGGCCCACCTTTCTCCTAGCTGGAGACCCCTTTCTCAGAGTTAGACTGATGCAAACATAGCAAATGAAGGAGTCTGCTCTCAGCTGTAGAAAAGACACGAGTTATACTACAACACTGGTGAGGGTATCAACAACTACCTTGTACAAGAGTTTAATGATACTTCCATGGCATTTGTATAAGAAGTAACCACACCTTATATCTGAGTAACTTCTTGTGTATGTTCAGTTACCTGAACACCCACCTTGTTGACAAAGAGGTCCTAGGTGTTTCTGTGCTGCTGACAGAACTACTGTGATAACAGTCACAATTACATGGGCTCGGAGAGTGGCACAAAGGGATACCAGGATCTTTGCATGTCTCTATTGACTGGAGCTATAGTCTAAAAGTCTCAACAAATCTAACTAGCCTCACAGAGTCTGCAGTCTCAGTCACTCCTTTCATGACTATAGGAAAGGCTATACACTACAAAACAGATTTGTTCAGATAAGCTTATCTTAAAAGTATCATGAAAGAAATGAAGCTAAGCTACATATTCATCTGCTCAGTTCAGCCTCCTGCTCTCAGTAACGCTGACCTTTTCAGGCTGTGGCAAAGGCATGTGCATTTATTGTCAAGTTTGAAGGCTTTCAACTTTAACAGACTGTGGTTGAAACACAGCATCAAAATGAAGGAAGTTTATAGTCACTAATGTGCAAGTGGTGAACGGAACTATTACACATTCAGGATACTATCTATAGCCTTGTACTATATCATCCAAGGACTTTGGCTCATTATTAATATCAGAAAAAGAGGCTGCAATTTAGCTTGCCAGAGGTCAGCTAATTCAAACATCACAGCCAGGAGATCAAGTTTCCAAGTGATTGACACAAATGTCCCTCTAAATAGTGTTACTTCCAGATCAGCAGTAACTACGTAGCTTTTCTCAAGTGATCTTCTTATGTGTGCAAAACTGTTTGGAAAGAATGGGTTATCTAGTGTTCAGATGAGATTGCTGTTAGCCAATTGCTATTACACCAAGCAATAATAAATGTAAGACTTTTTCTTACATTTTTCATAATACCTGTCTGCTTCTGGAAATTGTTTTAGTCTTAGTACTGACTACCTGTAATAGTCAGTACTTATTAGGAGTAGAAGACTTTGGATCTGGGTATCTGAAGAGAGAATACTATCAGACTCTTCTAGGTGAAAAGTAAAGGCATGATGGAAGATAACCAAAAGACTGGGCAACCTTTGGAAGTGGCAGTCAACTAGAATGGTCAACCATGGTGATGGTTACATCTTTGAAAAAGAGAAAGAAGTGGATCCAGTAACTGCAGACCAACAAGGCTCAGCCCACTGCCTAGGAAGATCATAGAATCATAGTGGTTGGAAAAGACCTTTAAGATCACCAAGTCCAACCATAAACCTAACACTACCAAATCCACCTCTAAACCATGTCCCTAAGCAACTCGTCTACCCATCTTTTAAATAGCACCAGAGAAGGTGACTCCACCACCTCCTTAGGCAGCCTGTTCCAATGCTTGTCTACCCTTTCAGTGAAGAAGTTTCTCCTAATATCCAATCTAAACCTCCCCTGGCACAACTTGAGGCCATTTCCTCTCATTCTATAGCTTGTTATTTGGGAGAAGAGACCAACTCCCACTTCTCTACAACCTCCTCTCAGGTAGTTGTAGAAAGCGATAAGGTCTCTCCTCAGCCACCTTTTCTTCAGGCTTAACAACCCCAGTTCTCTCAGATGCTCCTTGTAAGATTTGTTCTCCAGGCCCTTCACCCGCTTCATTGCCGTTCTTTGGACATGCCAAATGCCACCTCAACTTCTTTACTGTAGTGAGGGGCTCAAAACTGAACACAGTACTTGCAGTGTAGCCTCACCAGTGCTGAGTACAGGGGGATGATCACTTCCCTACTCCTGCTGGCCACACTATTCCTGATACAGGCCAGGATACTGTTGGCCTTCTTGGCCACCTGAGCACACCGCTGGCTCATGTTTAGCCGACTGTCAACCAACACCCCCAGGTCCTTCTCTGACAGGCAGCTTTCCAGCCACTCCTTCCCAAGCCTGTAGCATTGAGTGGGGTTGTTGTGACCCAGGTGCAGGACCCGACACTTGGCCTTGTTAAACATCATACAGTTGGCCTTGGCCCATAGGTCCAGCCTGTCCAGATCCCTCTGCAGAACCTTCCTACCCTCAAGCAGATCAACACTGCTGCCCAACTTGGTGTCGTCTGCAAACTTACTGAGGGTGCACTCGATGCCCTTGTCCAGATCATTGATAAAGACATTAAATGGAACTGGACCCAACACTGATCCTTGGGGAACACCACTTGTGACTGGGCTCCAACTGGATTTAACTCCATTCACCACAACTCTCTGGGCCCAGACATCCAGCCAGTTCTTTACCCAGCAAAGAGTGCATCCATCCAAGCCATAATTGGGCAGTTTTTCCAGGAGAATGCTGTGGGAAATGGTGTCAAAGGCTTTACTAAAGTCCAAGTACAACACATCCACAGGCCTTCCCTGATCCAGTAAGTGGGTCACCCTGTCACAGAAGGAGATCAGGTTAGTCAGACAGACTTTTATATTTAATCTACCTCCTCATCTTGGTTGGGTGGTCTATAGCAGACCCCCATCATGACATCTGCCTTGCTAGTCTTCCCCAATTCTTACCCACAGACACTCAACCCTGTCGTCACCATCATTAACCTCCAGGCAATCAAAACACTCCTTGACATAAAGAGCTACCCCACCTCCTCTTCTTCCATGTATATTCCTTCCGAAGAGTTTGTAGCCATCCACTGCAGCACTCCAGTGTTGTGAGGCATCCCACCACATTTCTGTGATGGCTGCTATGTCATTGTTTTCCTGCTGCATGATGGCTACCAGCTCCTCCTGTTTGTTGCTCATGCTGTGTGTGTTTGTGTAGATGTACTTCAGCTTGAAGCACATCATCTTGTTGGGTGGTGCCTAGCCCTCTGCAAATATATGAATGACAAGAAAATAATACAGAATAATCATCACGTACTTACCAAGTGCAAATCATGTTTGAACAGTCTGATTGCCTTTTACAGTTATGATGGTCAAGGGAAGGGTGATGGATGTAACTTGCCTTAGTCAACATATTCACCAGTAACCAGGTTGATGAGACAGTGTGCACTCAGCAAATCTGTGGATGATCCTTAAAGGGAGAAAGTGGTTGATAGATAATATAGTGTCAGTCCAGAGAAGCTCTAGGACTGGGCAGAATAAATCTCATGAAGTTCAACAAGGAGTGCTAAATTCTGCACCTAGGTGAATAACCCCATGTAGCAGTGAAAATACAAAGTGGCTAGCTGGTGTGCTGTGGAGGACCTGCAAAGGTCATAGTGGATACCAGGTGAATAGGAGAAAGCTGTGGCCTTTAATCACCAGGAAGGCAAACTGGTTTAGGTTATGCTAGGATGAGAGTGAGGAGATAAAATGAAATTATGTGTTTTATGATGTTGGTGCTGCATACACCTGTAATCCTGCATCCAGTTGTGGGCCCTGCAGTTAAAGTAGGATGACAAAAGCTGGAGTCAGTTTAGTAGAGAACTAGCAAGACTGTCATGGGCCAAAAGTATGTGATATTTGAGAAGAGACTGAGGAACCTGTGCTTGTTTAGTTTGGCAAAACGGTAGCTAAGTGGTGATCTGGTACTTGCAGATGGTACAATAAGTGGCAACAGCCCCAAGATGCAGCTTGGAAGATTCAGTTTGGACTTCAGGAAAAAGTTACTCACCAGAAGGGTAGTGCAGCACTGCATTAGCTTACCCAGAGGTGTAACCAGGGGAATTGTCTTGAAGTCTTCAACTTGGGTAGAAAAAGTGGCAGCTGACCTGGTACAGCCTTTGCAGCATTTCTGTGTCCAACCAGCATTTACAACCAACCTTCTGCAAATAAGAAACATGAAGGGAAACTGTAAGAAAGAAAGATGATGTACCCAAATTCACAGGCTCACCTTGTATCCTCTCTTCAGGCTGATTTGGTTTTATGGTAGCATATATATAGGCAGAGAAAGTATTGATAATGCACTGGAGAGGCCTATTTTGTCAATTGCAGCAGAAAACAAATGATAACTAAATAATTATAGGCCACAAGTTTCCTTTATGTATTTTCTGTCAAACTTAAGACTTAACTAGGCAGAAGCATTTCAGTCATCATCAAAAAATGAAGCTAAGGTGTTCCAGGAAAAATGTATGGTCAAGGCCTAGGGAAAGGAATGGAGGGTATCCTTGTTAATTTAACCTGGGAAAATAATCCTGTCTTGCAGAAAAGGACATGAAGTGATGGAGATCTTTTTCACAGTGAGAGCCATGGATATTGCATGAATGTACTTCCAGGTTTTGCTGTGTGTATTGGGCACAAAGCTCTGCTGCTGGCTGGAGAGAAAAATCTAGTTGCATGTCAAAACAGCCATTTCACCACTTTAATTTTCACCAACAGAAATAGTCACTTACAGATTACTGACCCAACATCACAGACTACTATGGTTTTGGCCACATTGCTTACTCCCATGTGCCAGAGAGTAAGGGGAGCAGGAGAGGCCAGCATATGTTTTCTATTACTGTAATTTTTTCTCCAACTATTTTTATATGACTAATGTTGGGAAATGCAGAACAGCTCAAATTACATACTTCTCAGTCAATTAAAGTTAAAAAGAAACAGATTTAATTCAGATTGTTCGTCAAGGCATTTATCAGGCTCTGTTGCTGTTCTTAATTATTTGATAATTTGCAGGTCAATGATACTATAACAGAGGTTGTCAGCACTTTCAGGCAGAAATTGGAGGTGCTACAGAGGTGCAGAGGGTAAGCTGTGTTACAGGCCCAGATTTGGGATGGATCTGCCTGGTTGTTCAGAAGAGAGGCTTAACAAAAGGGTTTATTTTCTTTGTATTTTCCTTCCTCTCTCATGGTTTGTGCTGCAGTCAAGCAAGTCCTGAAGACCAGCTCCAGCTTTCACATAATCTCTTAAGTCTCTCTTAACACCTTCTCAATAACTTTGGAGGAACATTGCTTGCCACATAGCACCTGTTGCCATGGGGTACCAGTATGATAATGAAATATTCCCTGTATGCATACCAACAGCAGAGAAGAATTGCAGTTCTGCTTTTTACTACTATGATTTTCTTTTTTCCTTACAATCACAGAACCTTGATTTCCGATTTATTTCTGAGCACCAATTTAAGTAACTGGGTACTCTGCTTGAGTAGATCTCTAATTACTATGGTCAGGCAATGGTGTCTCTGCTATTCTTTTAGGAAAAACTTCTCCAAACTTTAAATGAAGACAGGGAAGGCCCACACAAAACAATTACAATGGAGAATTTGTTTATAGGCTATTGCTAGAAGAGACATAATGCTTCCCTTTATCATCACTTGTCATAGCAGTGACAGCCTGTAAACATCCTTCCTGTGCATTACTCTTTATTTGTCACCGCCTGTGCCAACTCTTGCCCTGGCAGGTGCCTGGCATATGTCAAACATATGATTCATGGGTTCATTTGATCAACACTGTGAAGAAAAGAATGATGTATTTTCTTTTAAATTACAAATTAGGCATTTACTCCCCATATCTAGCGACAGGGGCTTTGGCTTCTTTGTATCTAAAGTGCACCATTTATAGCTCACTGTAGAATTTAAATCCTGGCTTCTCTCTCATGCCTAACTCTGAAAGTTAAATTCATGTAGTATTACAGCATATAAAAGAAACCATCTTACCTCCCTGTTTTATTATCATGGCAAGCTTACTTGAACTGTTTCATTTGGTAATAAATGGGTAGAATGTGTTTTCCGCTGGACATTTAAAGGCCTTTTTATTACAGGTTGCTTTCTGTTTTACACACCATGTTATAATTTCTTTCAGATAATTTTTTTAGAATTATAGTTTTGCTCAACATTGATGCATGTTTATGTGGGCACTTGAGTTTACTTACTTCTAAATGTATATGCATAACAGATAGGTTTTGTGTGTGAGATGCTTCTTCTGGAGATAGTATTAGCAACATGATAATTAGGAACTGTGAAAAAGCAGTTGTACTATAGGAAATAAAACATCATTTAGTTTTCTGTGAAGGAAATTTATGGTGTTCTGTGAAAAAGGGCAGTTTATTTAGATTTTTTTAGGGAGAAGATAAGAGTAAAAAAAAAAAAAATCAAAATTTGTTAGAAATCACAAATACCTAGATCATTTGTTAATCAAAATTATTCCCATAGAGAATTCCAAAGTCTTGTCTAGTCTGTTTTAAGCAAGACTTGAGCTGTTAGATTCCCAGGTACTGTCTTTGTCAGAGCACCTATGTCTTCATGACCCCTGGCTCAAACACAAGCTCTTTTATTAAGCAGCTAACCTTTAAAGCCAGCTGCTGACTGCAGGTCCTGCAGAATTGTCATTTAGCTTTAAAGAGTCTCACCTATGATAATACCAGTGTATTGCACAATGTGGGAGTGGCTTTAATGAGTGTTTCAACATGAAGGATATGTTTTTACTACTTAAATAAATAGTAGAAAATACTACAGTTTTCTTTAAAACTACTACTGTTCTACTGTTTCTGGCTGTTGCTCTGTGTTTGTTTATACTTTCAGAGATTGGTAAGATTTGAAACAGACAGTGCCACAAGACATTGCAGGGGAAAATACGATATGAGAGCACTTTCATATTGATTTAAGTTGAAAAAAACATTACTTGGGGATCCAAAAGGGATTTTTGGATCCACTTTTTTTATCTTCCACTTTAAGATATTTTCATTCTCACAACCATGTTGGAGTTGGTTGTTGAACTTAAATACTTCATGATGTTTTTGTAGTTAATGAGAATTTTTCCCAAATAAACTCCCAAACTATCTTCTTGGCCAAATCTCAAAACTAAAGATACAGTAGCAGTGTTACTGGCATCTGTTTGACAATGTCATGACTTATTGTTAGGATATTGCTGACATGTAGCTGTTTTTAAAAAATCTAGATACCTCTAGTAATCCATATACTTTGATTTGTATGTAGACCTGATCTTTTTATGCCACTTGTCTAACTAAGAGCTATAAAAATTAATACTTAATACTTTTTTTCTTCCTGATTACTTTCAGATATGTCTAAATGAGGATGCGTTTAGAATTCTATGTGAACAAGATGTGCAAATTTTGTTTGTATACTCCTGCTTTTTTTACAAGTTCTTCTTTGAGCAACAAGGAGAAAATAATAAAAATTATTCAATCATGGGAATAATTGAGTAGATGTAAACAATTTTGCCATACATGATTGTGGCATCAAAAGATGTGCTGGATGATTTAACGCAGTTCTTCACAAATCAGATTACATGCTGTCTGAAATGTGTGAAGAGCTATTTGAGAGAGAGGGAGGAAGGTGGTAGAGAGAACTCCTGTTTGTTGCACAGAACTCTGAAATTATTATTCTGGCCAAAAACCCTAAAATATTCAAAATTTGAGAGACCTCTTTTCCTGAGTTTGCAAGGAACCTGAAGCAATGAAAGAACAGTACAAACTACCATTGATTTAATGGAGTTCAAGCTCCAATACAACTGATGACAATCAAATTATATTATTCAGCTCTTTTATTATTTAGCAGTTGATATAAGAACAGAAAAGAATGTGTTGTAATATGATAGTTTACATCATCTCTCCCTGAAGTGTTTCCTGGAAGAGATAAGCACTCAGCTTTCAGAATTTGCTCATTGTAAGATGTGAAAGGAATGAAATTAAGTCCTGTGTATGAGACTGAATTTCATTGAATGTATTTGGCCCAAGAAAAGTGATAACAATCAGAGTGCATTTCTATTAGCTCATTTAAACATCAGTGATGGCCATATTCAAACTGTCTATTGCAAGGGCCTTACCTTAGCCGTTGTGACACCTAACTAGTGAAGGTCCAGTTTAGGTGTGCCTTAAATCTCTACACAGGCAACAGAGATCCTGCCAACACCATGAATAACTTAGGTTGTCCAAGTAAGGCTCCTGCTTCTCTCCAAAAGAGAGTTCAGGTGCTTCTTTGGTAGATGACTTCATGTATAAGAAGGAAACTGTCTAGAACCAGCTCCCAGGGAGTAGTAAATCAATTATAACTGATATGTAGCCAAATTCAGAGCTTCATATCAGATACTATCAGGATCCTCTGTTCAGCAGGAGTCTCATCAATGAACTCACTGCTGAGGGTGGGCAGGTGAAGATGGAGGGTTTGCCTTGTAGCCAAGATGTGACGTGCTTGATTGCATAGTTGGAGAGCTCTCTTCAGGCTGAGTAACCTGAATCTTCTAATTAGCTGTCTGTACAGTGTGCAGCAGTGTGATCTTGCTCTTGGTGCAGGGTTCATATTCACTATTCAGTGCAAACAAACTTAAGACTTGTGAGTGTAAGAGATCAGAGGAAGAAATGGTTAGATGACTTTAAAGAACTACAGAAATTTCCCATGTCTGAGAATTAACAGAAGGTATGGCACCTAACAGATTAGGTTAGATTTACTTTGGTAATGTGTAATATCCTGTCACTTTGAAACTGTTCCATTTTTTTATGTCTATAAGATGATACAATTTACAACAGAGTAAAAAATTCAGATTGACAGCCCTAACAGCCTTTCTTATATTACCTACAAGGTCTTTGTATCTTTGTTTTTAAGGTCTATTTCACTTCTTCTATATTTCTACGCTATGGGATTAGCCTCAGTGGAAGCTCATAGAAACAGGAAAATGGTTTGACAAATATATGCTTTAGACAGTCCTGCACGTGGCACGAAATGGCCTAAGATTTGATTTAGCCTCAGTTCAGTCATGATACTGAATTGTAGCTGGTACCTACAATGAGTCAGAGTGGTATACAGCCCTTGTCCTGGGAATATGGTTGGTCATACAAAGATCATCATTCAAAGATGTAGTACATCTCTTGTCATTGTAGCTCTTGGAGGGTTGTGTTGGTTTTTGTTTAGTACATAAGTAGCAAAATGGGATGAAAAAAGGGATACCTCTTTTCCTCTCATTTCGTAGAAACATTTAGGATGGAAAAGACCTTTAAGATCATCAAGTCCAGCTGTACATGAACCATATTTCAGAATTTAAATCTGTGTATTCCACAATCAACAACAGAGTAGAAGACAAAAACATTTTATGTTTATCTAAATGTCGTCTTTTTTTTTTTTTTTTAATCTCAGACTTGGCCTTTCTCACTTGATCTAAACTTTTCATGGGTAGTACTGTGAACACAAACTACTCTCTTGACTCAGCAGCTCTCCAAAGCATTCAGTTTCCCCCTTCCAAAACCTCTAGTCTGTTCTGTAATGCTTGCAAGCTGACATTCCCCGCTCTCAGGCTGCTCCCTCTTCTGTGTCAGCGTACATTAGGATTCCTCAGTGCAGAGAAGCATCCCCATGCAGTGCTCTCCTGCTAAATATGTATAACTACATGCCATTATTTCACCTCCTTCCTAATCTGCAGGTAGACTTGAAAAGTCTTGTGTGTAGGACAGCCAGGAAGGAAAGGAACAGAGACAAGAAGGAGCATGTGCAGGAAGCTCTATTTCAGTGGGGCTTGATTTTATTTTAGCAGAGGATTCTGTGCTCTCTGCACCGACTTGTATGCTTGTTGCCTTTAATCTATGTGTCAGCCTTATGCACTCGAGGCTACTGCTAAATGGTAGTCCTGTAATCTCTAATGATGCAATATCTGGATCAAGGCCTCTACTGACCACACAAGTCCAAAGATTTAGTAGCAGATATAAGAAGCAATCATAACCATTTCAGTAAGACTTAGCTTGCAACCCCTTGTATCACTAAATGTGGCTTATAACCAGTTTTAATTATTGGAGACTAAGCTTTTCTCTCCCTCTTTCCCTGCCAGGAAAAATTACCAGATTTTTCCGAAGTAGTGAGTCAGACAAGATGAGGTGTTATATCAAAGACAAAAGTTCAGTATTTCTGTTGTAGATGTATTAAGGAAGAGACAAAGCTGTAGGGTGTTTGTTGTTGGCATTTTTTTAATGATTCTTAGTGTGTGTTTCTAGTCAGAAGAAAAGAAGTTCCCAGAGGTGCTGTTTTGTGATACAGAGCCAAGTTATGCAGATAAGAGAATCCATCAGCTGCTCTATATTTGCAGCTTAATTTTATTAGGAAGTCAGTTTGCTTCACGCTGCTGTACAGCTATTAAGATCTTCCTTCATGTCTACTTCTTTTCCCATTACACAATATAATCATGCTAGTTTAATGCTTACCTTTTAAAAATTGCTTTCCACGCATAGTTCTTCATAATTACTTGATATAGGAAGCCCACTTGGAAAAGACACTGTTTATAATATGGCATGCCAGAATGTTTATCTGGCCTTGGGCTGCAGGAACCGGAGGATGGATGAATATCCTACAGTAGTTTTGGCCATGATTATATTGTGGATGGCAGGTTGCCAGTAGGAACTGTAGTAAAAGGCCTGGAGTGTCAGTGTCTTCCTCTGTGTCATAAAACAGAGAACATTTGCACTTTCCAAAGTGTCTCAGGGAGGATTTGTGGCAGATTTTGGAGGACTTGAGGCGACAAGAGATGGAAGTAGATAAGCTGCTTGCAGGTTGTATGCCAACCTGTCCTTCTGTTGGCTCCTCCAGGACTGGCACCACTGACACTTTTTTTTGCCCTTCTTTCTAGAACATTTAAAAGAGAAGCTGGAGGAATACATGGTCCGTTTTGCCAAAGTGAGGATTGTACGTACCAAGAAACGAGAAGGGCTCATTCGGACCAGACTGCTAGGAGCCTCGCTGGCTAGAGGAGAAGTCTTGACATTTCTGGATTCCCATTGTGAAGTCAACGTGAATTGGCTGCCTCCCTTGCTTAGTAAGTGTATGAGTGTTCATCAGCTATTAAAATTAGAGCATACAGCAGAGATTAAGCAATCAAAGCCATGTCCCACAATAAGCAGGACTTGCACTGTATAGAAGTGTTTGGAGCTCCGCTGCAGTGTCTGAAGAGTCAGTATGAGGGAGAACTCAGAGAAGTGTGAGCAGCTCCATTTTACGGCTCTTGTGACTAAAGAACTGGTAAAATTTTGGAGTGTCACTTTGGCCTATTAAAGTTACAATTTATTTTACTACTGCTACTCTAAATACATTATTAAATCTACTCTTATGCTATGTTCTTACTATACAACTGAAAACTTTTGTTATGGAGGTATTATACTCCTTCCTAGTCCTCCATATTCCATTATAACAGCTTTTGCTATAAATGTATCCAAGACCTCAGAGTTAAATCCTATAACAACTGCATTTACAATAGGAAGCTCAGAAAGAATGATTTGCTATTGACTGCTTTGCTGGATTCCAGCTGCAGCTGGCAAAGCTCCATTAGTCAAAGGAATGGAAAGAATCAATTGTTGTAGTCTAGGATTTCACTTCAGGAAACAATGTCCCCTGTTCTACAAATGTCCCCTTTTCTACCTGACTACATGCAAAGTGTATGTGCTTTGAAAAGTGGGTGGTTTTTTGCTAGCAAAACCAAAGAAAATTTCTGATTTTACTATTAAAGGAATTTGTATTAATTAAAAGTGTATGTCGTAAGTGCGTGACAGGATAGGATTTCACCAAGTAATAGTTATTGCTTCATGAATTTTGTTGCTAGGACTGGTTTGGCCACATTATAAGCTGATAAAGCATTTGAAGCCAAGAAGAGATCCTGTTTTGCTAATGAACTATCACTTGAGACCATAAAAAAATACTAGGAACTAGTTTTTCTTCAGATCAGTAGCAAGATAATATACAAAATTCCAAATTCACATTCTTTCTAGCTTCCACATCAAATTACATATACAGTCTATCCCCTTGTTACCATTTTACCTTTAATCACAACATCAGTATTCTTAAAAATAACCTCCATGTCTTCATGTAAAGCACAAATGGCATAAAAGCAGCAAAGGGAAATTCAAGTTTCAACAAGCAGCCCTGACAAGTAGCCATTAAACACTGGCATATTCTGCAGCCACCTTTCCTCTGCTTTCTGATTTTGCCCTACCATGCATAATACATTGCCACTAATGAAAATATCTCGGGAAGATTCTCACTCTCGTTTTCTGAAATCTTTTACTGTTACTGTAGGTGAGACATAACTCTTCTATTTTGCAAAAGTAGACATGAAAAAATTGCAAGTTGCAAAACCAGTTTATTTTCTTGCTTTCTTGTCTGAAATGAAAGTACATTGTGCTGGGTTTCACCCTATAAAAACTGAAAAATAAATAGACTAGTCACAAACAGTTCATAATTGTAGTTAGGTTGCAGTTGGGTATTGAACTGCTGATCGCAACTCTCATCTTCAAGATAGAAAACTGGAAGGAAGAGAGGCTTCATCAGGGACAAAGTTCCAGTTCTCCTTAGTTCTCAAGTGGAATGAGATCTTTCTTTTTCCATGTGTAGTAGAAATATCCTTAGCTAACCAGCTAGAGGATCTAGAAATTAATCTTGAGGAACATTGGAGCCCAGGATCAATTTGCATTCTTTTGAAAGAAAAAGTAGAGCATTACATGAAGAAGGACAAATAGAGAATGAGTACACAGCTAGTAAATTTAAGGATGCCCTGTGCCCTGTTTTCCAAAAGGGATGAGAGAACTTTTTCATAACCATTAAGTGGCAAATATTTACTATACTGAAATCAGATGACACCTGGCTACTAATAACAGTGAAGTTAATATATTTTTGCAAGTATTTATCTGAAGATCTATCTTGTGATTCACTCAACACTGCATTTGACTGAACATCATTCAAGGAAACCAAACAGAGGATATATTGGGTATTTATTGTTTTGAAGCTGCCCTGTTTTAGGTCTGATTATATATGCCATGTGTAGTAAAAGTCCCCAACAAGAGTCCAGTTCATCTCTGCTCTGGAGTGAAAACTGATGTTCTTTGCTGAGAGGGGGAGTGTTTTTCACTGATCCAAAACAGGGTTTTTTTTCAAAATTAGACCTTGCAATTTGGGGAGGAGCCAAAAGCAATCACTTGAAGACAGTTCTGAAAGTTATTTAGGCATCTAAGGTGCCTGAAGGTGTCCCTGCTGATGGCAAGGGGGTTGGAACTAGATGATCTTTAAGGTCCCTTCCAACCCAAACCATTCTATGATTCTGTGGTCTAACTTGTACTTTCAGAACTGACTATCACTTTTTAGATCAAAGGAAGACTGAATTACTTCAGTACTTGTTAGGTCTTTAAATAGGTTTGTGGAGCTGAGCCATAATGGTTTTCCGTGACAGTCCTTTGTTTGGTTTTCTTAAAAACAGGTGTAAAATGGCTTTTCTTTATTTTCTTTAAGCTTTGTGTAGTTTATTTCTTTAGCTTAAATGTGTTTCTAAACTGAGATAAGCCACTCTGAGATCTCAGAGAGTTTTGCCTAACCTTCACTGAGCAGGCAGTTGTAGCCATATAAAAATGTTGGCAAACACAGCTCTTTGATATCACTCCTTAGTAGTGTAAAGTCAGCAGAAGGCAAGATGTGACTTGGGCTCCAGCTGCTGTAGTTGAGAGTCTAGTGTAGTGTGAAGTTGCAGTTATTGCAGGTTTAAGGTAAGATACTAAGGAGCAAACCAGCTTGAAAGATGCAGGCACATCTTTCCTTCTGTTGATGTTGCTGCAGAAGCAGGAAGAAGGAAGATGGACAATAGATCAGTAGTGCCATAGGCTTCTAGAACTAGGTTTGTGTTGTGGTTTAAAACACAAGTAGACTATGCAGTCCGGCACTCACTCCCCCCACCCGGTGAGATGGACAGGGAATCACAACAAAGGGGGCAGGATTAGGACGAAGGACAGGGACAGCTCACTCACCAGTTATGGTCACAGGCAAAACAGACTCAACTTGGGGAAGAAAAATCAATTTCATTAGCACAGTGAGACATAATAACCACATCTTACAACACCTTCCCCAACCTCTCCCTTCTTCCTAGGCTCAAATCACCTTGTTCCCTATTTCTTTACCTTCTTCTTCCCCCAAGTGACACAGGGGACGAGGAATGGGGGTTTCAGTCAGTTCACCATTGCCGCTCTTCCTGGCATGAAAGTCTAGGAACAAGATGTTCCAACTTCTTCCATGGGCTTCCCATGGAGTCATGGACCTCTTTGGGCACAGCTCCCAGCTCTGGCATGGGGACATCCACAGGCTGCAGATGGGCCTCTGGTCCAGTGCACCTCCTCAGCCCCTGGCTCCGAAGGTCCACCCCCACTCTGGCATTGAGCAACTCTGAGGTCTCAATTGCAGTCACGCTTGCCCTTGGGCTCAGCTTTTCTACTCCAGCGTGGAGTCCTCCATGGTCAACACTTTGGTATCTGCTCTGCCATTGAATCTCCATGGGCTGCAGGGCACTTCCTTTGTCTTCTACTCCATGCAGTTGAACTGGGTGTCTGAGGTTCTCTGTCTTCCCCCTCCTCCTCCTTCCTCCTGGCAACGAAGCTCTCATTTTTTAGGACAATGGTTGTCTTTTGTTCAGGTCAGTGGCCTCTCCTCCAGGTTCTCTCCACCTTCTTTTTTTTGGGACAGTCCTTCCCCTCAAAATAATGGATTCGCAGAGGGATTTCTCTATTGTTATTTGGCTCAGCCTGGGCTGGGGGGAGCTACGCCTTTGAGCCAGAGAAGCTGTCGCGAAGCTTCTCACAAGCTGGCTCCTTCCCCCACTACCAAAAACGGCCCCCTCCCCACACAAACTCAACACAGTTTGTCAAAACAGATTTTTTTTCTTGACCAAGACTTAAAATTATGTCATGACTAGATCATGCTTAGCAAGTTATCAGAACACCTGCTAGCTCTAACTGCCCATTTCCACAACATTTATACAATGTATTACTTGCCAGTGGGGAAGACTGAGAATACAAGTACTTATGACAGCTCAGATAACTAAGAGATAGTTTGCTGAGCTACTCAAATGTTGTCATCATCTGTAATCACAAATTTAAGTAGGAAAATAAGAATATTTTCAATGTGGCATTGTTACTTTAACCAGGTCAATTTGAAACAAGCACTTGAAATTAAAGGAGTGCATCTTTTCTATAAAGATAAAACCTAAATATTTGAGAGTGGTTTATCCAATATTGAAAAATTCTATTTATTGACACATGGGCACACTCTGCTTGATACTAAAAGTGCTGAATTCAAATATGTATATATTGCTTAAAATTGCTAGGGAGAAAGCTCTGAGCAATGTTCCCTCTTGATCTTATGTTTTCCCTCAAATTGGCAAGATTTTTACACATACAATGATGCTTATATGTTCTTCCCTTTATCTGCAGCATATATACATTGAAATAGTGGATGGAAATTTTCAGACAGGAATTTGTGAGAGGATGATGAGTAATGGCAATGAGAAAGAAATTGTAAAGTGTTTCAGCTGTGACTTTCAGACTCTTGCATTAGGAGTAGGTGGGATAAAGATCAGTGGCTGGCAAAGGCAGCAGTGTGTTAGTGTCTGTAAAGCCATGATACTAACACTCTTGTGAAACATAAGCTAGCCGTACAGCTCTTTTTTCTGTTTCCTAAATTCATATTGGGGCAACATTTAAGCCTAAGAAGTATGTATGCAAAATTCATTGTTTTAGACATACTGAAAGAAACATTGAGGCTGCGAGTTTGGTTACTCTGCCTTTTGGTGTGCTCAACTACAAACGCCCTGGTTTCTTCAAAAGTCAAGATCTTCTGTGGTTTCTTCCTGACAAGGGGAAGAGGAGGGGCAGGCATCTATTCTCTCTGGTGACCAGTGACAGGACCAGAGGAAATGGCAGGAAGATGTGCCAGGGCAAGTTTAGGTTGGCCATGAGGAAAAGGTTCTTCACCCAGAGGGTGGTGGAGCACTGGAACAGGCTCCCCAGGGAGGTGGTCATGGCACCAAGCCTGACAATATTCCAGAAGCATTTGGACAACACCCTCAGACACGTGGTCTGAATCTTGGGATTGCCCTATGCTAGGGCAGGAGTTGGACTTGATGATCATTGTTGGTCCTTTCCAACTCACAATATTCCATGATTCTGAGATCTCTAAAACATTTTAGGGGCTGAGAAGTAGGTTCTGCAGAGACACACAAGAACAGGCAAGTAAGCATCATCTTACTTGCAAAATTCTTGCAGAGTTGTAGAAATTGAATCTGGGATTGAGCTTGAGCATTGCTCAAAGAATTTTCTCCCTGGCTATCTCTGCATGTGACGTAGAGATTTCCAATCCTTCAGTCTATTTAAAGGCAGCAGCTTTTAAAGATCAAGAGAAGGATGCCAATGTATTATATAACTCTACCTTTGACCTGTGCCACCTAAATCAATCCCATTTAGTTTCTCTCCTACAATCAATTTAGAAGGGGAGGATCAGAGACAGATTATTATAAGCCCTATAACTATTAGCAGGACCATCACAGGAAAGCGATTATGTAAAATTACTTTACATAATGATTACAGATAACACTACATAGTATACCAATGAATGTAATTATATTTGGCAATAGCAACAGTAATGCAGCCATTATGCCTGAGATGAGTTTCCTAGAATTTTGTGAGAGCCTGTGCTTTAAATTTATTTCACTGTTAAAGGATAAGGATGTAAAAATCTGCTGAATTTCCAGACACAGTAATTTCTCACTAGCAGTCAGCAGTGTTCCCTGAGTTGGACAGTCTCTAAACAACAACTGAGAATAAATATGAAACTACAGATATTTTGCTATTTTTTTTTCTTAATTTTAATCCTTCAAAAGCAAGGAAGCAGAATCTGTTTTATTACACCAGTATTACCTGCCTTCCTGTCTAAGTGTTCATTCCACACTCAGCCCTCTGATTTTTTTAGCATACTGTCAAGCACTAGTGAAATCTAATCCTTAAGAACCAAAACCAAGTTGTCTACATAGGCCCTACAATGTATTACATTTTGTAAAGAATTGACCATTTGGAAAAAAAGCTTATTATACTTAGAGTTTTTACATTTTGTTTTTTCAAGAGTTCACAGATAGTTTTTCTACTGTCCATTCATGCCAACGCAGCTACAAATTTTCACTGTACTTCCTTATTTCAAGCCATTACTCTTCTGGTTAGTTCTTGCAGTTGGAATATCTTCTTTACTTTTCTTTCTTTTCTGAGGAGCTGTATGGGATTAAGCAACAATATTCACCAAAGCAGACTCAGGCCCACCCTGCTCTTATACTAGACATGGGAATTTGATTTAGCCTCCCAGTTCCTTTTTTTTTTTTTTTTAAAAAAAAAAGCAAAAAGGAACTCCTTTCTTTAGAAAACAGATGAGTAAGAATAATACTGTGGGGCTTCCTTTATATCTCAAAGATCAGTACAAAAAAGACACAGGCCCTGTTTTGTTCTTCATGTTGGAGTTTGCCTTTAATTTATAACGTTTGATCTCAAAGCTGGTGCACACTAGAGCCACAGGAACAGCGGCTGAATGGTTGCAAGGGCTGAGATTCACATTTAGGAACACAAATCTCTCTCACAGGAGCTTGCCATACACACTCCCCACAGCTGAAGGAGTATTTTTACATTTTGCTTGCTGGCTTGTTCCATAGCTGACAGATTGGGGACAGCTCAGAGTAGCAAAGTGACAGAGATATAGATGACTGGACTCCTGTGGGTCTCACAGGGGTATGCCTCTCTTTAAAGAACTGTAAATGCTTCTAATCATTGCCCAACTGCATTAAGTCCACTTTAGATAAAGGTTTGATACAGATTTGAAAAATGAAATTATTTGAGGGCCATAGGGAACAAAGCAAGCAATCTTCAAACATCAGAAAACCTGTGGGATTCACTTTGCAGTAATATGATAGATGACTTGACTAGACATGCCATTTCCTATTTTCTGCTTTCATTTTTCAGACCAGATTGCACTAAACCACAAAACCATCGTGTGTCCGATGATCGATGTCATCGACCACAATCACTTTGGCTACGAGGCACAGGCCGGGGACGCCATGCGAGGAGCTTTTGACTGGGAAATGTACTACAAAAGAATACCGATTCCTCCAGAGCTCCAGAGAGCTGATCCCAGCGACCCCTTTGAGTAAGTATCAATAAAAAGGAGACTGGGAACATGAAGCAGAACAAGCAAAGAAGGTAACTGTAGCAGAAGACTCCAAGCCCAGAAATTTCCATGTGGGCCACTTCATACTAATGAAAGGTAGTAGAACCAAACAGCTTCTGTACAGGTTTATAAAACCTCAAAACTAGGGAAAAGATCAGGGCAACAAGTTGCAGAATTCATAAGCTGTGCCTGGAAACACAAACCTTCCCCATCTTTTCTGGGCCAGTAGCTGTACATAAAAGAAACAGACACATACTTGTAGTTAAGAAAAAGTATTGGCATTGGGCAAGGAGTGAATGTGACCAGAGTTACTCTGTTTATTCCACAGAGCACTTCCTGAACAGACTTTAGTGTTTTCTTTGCTGGAGATTGATGCAATACATGCATCAATAGCTGAGTCCACATTCTGTCAGCAGATGCTTTGTTTATGACTGGTGATATTGCTACTATATATGTATTGCTGTATCCTATTGCTACTGTATATGTATTGCTGTCAAACCTGAACAGTGTCAAGCTGATTTGTAAACAGTTTTTGATAAGCCAGCCTCCAATCCCAGTATTGTATAGATCAGCTCATTCACAGGAATGATCTACTTTTCACAAAGGTAGATCTTCCCTTTCCCCCTTTCCTCCTTTCCCCCTTTCCTCTCATTTTCATTTCCTTTTTTCTCATGTAAGGATCAGCTAGGATTAATCCACATCAGCAGAGAGAGAACAGACAGACGGACAGATAAGGTTCAGTGTGGCAAAATCTCGAGGTCTCTCTCACGCAGCATTCATCCCAGCAGGGCTGGCAGCAGGACTGGCTCTGATGCTGTCAGTAGCCTTGGCTGAAACGCCACACTGCAGGTTTTGACAGATTAAAAACTCAGTATTTTCCCCTCTACAAAACAAAACCTGGAAACAATAGCAACAGAGAACCTGGGTCTCTGGCCCAGATTCTGCACTATTTTGAAGTAATGGATCTGATCCATGCAGAAATTGACCCTTATATCCAGGGAATGACCAGCTCTGTATAGGGAGATGTAGGTAATTGCAGCATTTGGTGGGCTCATTTTCATTATTTTGCTTGTTCCTTTTTATTTATCTCCATCTAGGCCCTTCAGTCTTCATCTTACATTGATATAAGTGCTGATCAGTACTTTCCATCAGCTTCCAATGTAACCACTCCACAATGTAAATGCACCTAGTGCAATCACGTAAAACTCTGGAGTTGCTAGAGCCTCCATTGCTCTTCCACAAGTTTTCCTGGTCCTCTGAACAGTTGTAGTTTCTTGCCACTTACTGAAAGTTGACCTAGCATATCTTGTCCTTTGGTTCAGCGTTCAAAGTTTGTGTAAAAGTAAAACTTCTATATTGCCAGCACAGGGTTGTTTATCAGCGATTTTACATATTTTTAGTTTGTAGTATGTATCTCTTAAAGACAAGAGAGGTCTGAAGAGGAGGCACTCTTAGGAAACTTTCTAGAACAGATGAGGCTTTGTGCAGTGCAGAACAGATGTGGTGTTTTTGCATGACCTGTTGTTATGATCAGCATGGCAGTAGTTGATACCCACCTTGCCCTGCCTGCATTCGTAAGACACATGGCTTCACATAGAACAACATCTAGGGCAATGAAACCTGTAAATCTCTTGTAATCTAAGTAGTTGTCTCCCTAGAAAGGTGGAAAGGCTTCCCAGTCTGTACACAGATCAATGAGAGTCTTCCTTTGTTTTCTCTGTCACAGAATCTGCATCAGAGCAATGCAGGTGGAAAAGCAGCATTGCACATGCAACCACCATGTCCGTCCCCATCCGTGGCAACAAGATTTTGGAGGCTGGCTGAGTTAGGAAAATATCTTTGCTTAAAAGTATCCTCTCCCTAGAATGGTGAGGGTATAGAAGTGTTTTAAATCATCAGAATGAATTTTGTTTAGGTAAGGAATTATTTTCTAATTCAAAGTCAGTACTGCTTTTCTCCTAGGGCCTTCTCTGTTGACACCTCGTTTTAATACCTTGCTTACAAGAAATATGGTCAACATTACAAGACATTTTAGATACCAGTAACTTAATTGACCAAGACAGCTTCTGTAGAATTAAAGAGACAGAACATTTTTTCTTTAGGTGCATATACACTAAAACTAGCAATGACTTCACCCAGCACCATAATTATTATGTTATTATTTTGTAAGCAGCAGGGATTTTTTATTTAGGTTAAATATTTTACTAGTGGTATCCTAATAGCTGTATTTCTTGCCAGCAGCATCAAATCTGAGCTGATCCTTAATGAACTGGAAAATTGCCAGCGTTTTTAGTAAAACACCAGCAAATAATGGGTACATGATCCAAAAATTGCACTGATGGGTTTTTTCCCTCACTTAAAATGCCAACTCAATATGTGTGTTAAACAGAAAAGGTTGCATCAGCCTAAGAAATAATGTACAGAAAACCAGATCAAACTGCAAAAGACCTAAGAGCAGTCATTGTATTATCTGAGTGATATGTTTGCTTTCCATCTGCACATGATCAAAATACTGCTGCAGCAGACATCAGCAGAGTGTTTGCTGTTGACACAGCAATTTGAAGTGTTGTCAGGTAGGCTTTTGGTGTGACAGTAGCACAGAGTTTACTGAACTCCAGTGCCAACTGGGCTAGTGTTTCTGAAATTAATTTTTCCCCACTTTTTTTTTTTTAACTGTACTCCATTATGGTCAGTGTTTGACAGGTACTCCCTTGTTGGATGCCATCTATCTGGACACAGTCTTTCAGTTAAAAGTCTTGTGAAGAATCTAGACATTCTCATCCATTTGTGGTGTCCACATGGTTATGGTTTATTGTTCATACACCTGCAGTGCCACTCAGGCAGCATCTCCACCCTTCGCTATGACAGAACCTAGAGCTTCATTCCAGGTCTCAGCTTTTCCTGATAAGCATCCTCACCCATCCTCAGGCCCTCTACAGTTGTTCACAACAAGTAGCTTTACACCAAGATTTGCCTTGATGTTTGTGACTTCAGAACTGTATAGCACTCTCAGGAGCTTCCAGCCCGCCTCATGTCAAATTCAGGTACAGGTGATGTACTAGCACCAACCTGGGAGTCACATGACAAATTTATAACTCTATTTGGATCAGGCATTAATCTAAAAAATCTATCATTTTGATTCACATGTAGTTTGTCACTGGCCATGCCAAGTTTCCTATAGATTTCACTGAACCAAACTGTAGCCATATAAAATGTGTATTTTCAATCAAAGCTCCTATGTGAATTATTGGATATTGCTCTATGCTCATTGTAGTGTTTAGGAAAGTTTAACAACTATTCCATAAATTGATTTTATGCAGCTTTTAAGATTAGCTATTTTCCTGAAAGATCTGTGTTGCTATTTTTCAGAATCCTTAGAGGCATGGAAACTGGACTTTACCCCTATTAAAGTTGCTTTCCTATCCAGAGACTGAATCTGTAAACTCCTTGTTGATTTCCCTTTTTCATGTGCCACAGAAACAACAGAAGCTTTGTATTGCGTTCAACTGACTGTCACACCTGCAGCTCACCACAGTTGGCTGTAGTGATTTTTCTCTTGCAATTCATATACAATTACTCCAATATATTCTGAAGGAGTCTTTATGCTATTTTCCTCTGATTTATTCAGTGTTGTGTAAATGATACAGAGACAATTGGTGTTCTGAAGTACTGTGAGAAGTTGTCGGTCATGAAATCATCATCATGTCATGATGATGCTCACTGTTTTGACCCCAGAGTCAATGATCATTCAGCAGAATTTGAGATGACTTTGGAAATTTTCTTCTAGTCTATAAACAGAGAGGACCAGAGATGTTTACCTCCTTTGGGGCAAGGATCGCCTTAGCTTACTATCTCTCACTGGTTTGTTTCTCTGTCATAGTAGAGGTTTGGGACCATGCCCTTATAGGACCTATGAGTTTGGGACATAAGAGCATGCTCTTATGTGGCTGTTCCTTTCTGTGGTGCAAGCACTCTAGTCTCTGGAGGAGTTTTCCTAACCCAAGTGATTGCCACTTAAACTAATAGGGTAACCTTGTTACTATAATGGACTGTGATATACAGCACGTCAGTTTATATGATTTAATAGCCTATCTGGGCTAAAAGCTCTGTGGAAGTTTAAAGCAGAAGTTTGATATGCTCAAGCCTGCTGGGGATGACTGCTCTTTATTTCCTGGCAGCACTTAAATTACATCAATTCATGTTATTACATGCCTGATCTGAAAACACGCATCAGTGTCCATTCTTTGCCAGCAGCAACATATTTTTAACCAGACCAAAAAAAACCCATCAACAATTCCACTCAAAAGACTATTTAGAAAAAACTACAAACTAATCATTACCTTTCCAGGGACTGAGGTAAGGCTGACTGGCCTGTAGTTCCCTGGGTCCTCCTTCTTACACTTCTTGAAGACAGGGGTGACATTTGCCTTCTTCCAGTCTTCAGGAACCTCTCCTGATTGCCATGACCTCTCTAAGATGATTGAGAGTGGCCTAGCAATGATGTCAGCCAAATCCTCAGCACATGTGGATGCATTCCACCAGGGCCCATGGACTTGTGGGTGTGTTAAGGCTGCATAGGTGATCTCTAACCCAATACTCATTGACCAAGGGAAAGTCTTCCTTTTCCAGACTCTCTCACTGGTCTCTTGGGTCAGGGATTCCTGAGGGGTGGCCTTGGCAGTGAAGACTGAAGCAAAGAAGGCATTCAGTAACTCTGCCTTTTCTATGTCCTCTGTTGCCAGGTACCCTGCCCTATTCATTAGTGGCCCCACATTTTCCCTGGCCTCCCTTTTGTTACTGATGTATTTGAAGAAGCCCTTGTCTCTGACCTCCCTTGCCAGATTTAGTTCCAGTTGGGCCTTGGCCTTCCTCATCACATTTCTGCATGCTCTGATGACGCCCTTATATTCTTCCTGAGTGGTCTGTCCTTGCTTCCACCTCTTGTACACCTCCTGCTTATGTTTGAGTTTTTCCAGGAGCTCCTTGTTCATCCACACCGGTCTTCTCCCCCTTTTGCTCGACTTCCTGCACACAGGATGCATTGCCTGGAGGAAGTGATGTTTGAATATTAACCAGCTCTCTTGCACCCCTCTGCCCTCAAGGGTCTGATCCCACGGGATTCTTCCAAGAAGGTCCCTGAAGAGGCCAAAGTTGGCTTGCCTGAAGTTCAGGGTTGCAGTCTTACTGACTGCCCTGTTTCCTCCTAGCAGGATCTTGATGAACTCCACAATCTCATGGTCACTACAGCCAAGGCTGCCCCCAACCTTCACATCCCCAACTACTACTTCATTATTTGATACAACAAGGTCCAGCAGCACTCCTTTCCTTGTTGGCTCTTCAGTCACTTGCAAGAGAAAGTTATCATCAGTGCTTTCAAGGAACCTCTGATTGTGTTTGACTTGCACTGTTATTCCTCCAGCAAATGTCGGGGTAGTTGAAGTCACCCACAAGCACCAGGGCCTGCGACTGTGGGCTCCTTTCAGCTGACTGTAAAAGGCCTCATCCATTTCCTCCTCCTGATCAGGTGGCCTGTAGCAAACACCCACTACTGTGTTACCTATGTTAGTTTGACCTTTGATCCTTACCCATAAGCACATCAACCTTCTCATCATTCACCCTGAGGAGCAGTTCCATACATACCAGGTGCTCTCTTATGTAAAGGGCAGCTCCACCACCTCACCTTCCTGGTCTGTCTGTCCTAAAAAGCTTATCGCCATTTATGGCAGCGTTCCAGTTGTGAGAACTGTCCCACCATGTTTCAGTAATTGCAGTAGGATCGAAGCCCTGTGTCTGCAGACAGATCTCTCACTCTTCCTGTTTATTTCCCATGCTGCATGCACTGGTGTACAGGCACTTCAGAGAGGAATTAGAGCACGCCAATGTTACAGGAGGGGTGAATGAGGATGCCCCACACACACGATCTGCAGGCACTTGCTTGGCTGCATTCACTTGCTGGGGTTGTACCCCCTTGAGTTTTGTTTTAGTGTTTGTATAATCTCCATAATTCCCCCCTACCCCCTTCCTTCATAGTTTAAAGCTCTTATGAGGTTGGCCAATCTATTGGCAAAGGCATGTGTACCCCTGTTGGTGAGGTCCAACTCAAGATGGAAATCCTAACCAGTGAGAGAAGTGTTGTGCCTACTTACTGGATGCTAAGACTTCTAGCACCCACCTGGGAAAGTTAGTAGTTTCTTGGTGTATGATCGCTCCTTACTCGCCAAGAGTCCCTTGTTTGCCTTCTGTCATCTCCAGACCTCCCTGAAGGGAGACAAAGATGAAGAATCATGTAATTTTAGCAAAGGACCAGAACAATAGTTTAGCAAAGACTGGGCTAGCCAAGGAAGTAAAAGCAACTTGGTAACCTCTGACAAGGTATTTTAGTTCCCGTACTCAGTTTTCTATTTATAAAATAGGAATAGAATCACTCTACCATCATAAGGCTGTTTTGAGTATGAGTCTGGTAAAGTTTATAGGGTTAAGGTCTCACAGTAATAGGGGTCACTTATTGTTTATGGATGTACTTTTTGGTAAAATTTTGGACGTGGTCAAAGGATGAAATTAGGGGATCAGTACATTCTTCTCTTCCCTTGCATCACAGACTCTTAACCTTGGATGTAATGTATGACTTTAATTTAGCCAGTTGTGTGTTAGACTGGAAGATTACTTGGCTCTTTCTGTTGAATTGTATGTCTAAAATGATGTTATTATTATTATGCAAGCTGTTCTCAGCATGGTCTTTTATTTGAATTTGACATATTCTCAGAAATAGTCTCTTTTCCTGCAGGTCCTTACTTTCAGTATTTATATATACTTTTTACAATGTGTTGGTGCAAAGAAAGTCTTTGCTAAGACTGCATTTCAGATCTGACAAGTGCTTTTACAATTTTATGATCATTTTCTGAAGTTTAGAAAGTGCTTTGGACAATGATTTCTGTTCTATAGCTCCCAATGCTTTATAGTCTGTGTCTTTTATGGCTGATTCTGCCTATAAACATATTCATAAAACCTCTCACAACCAGAAACAATCATCTATTTTTTTAAAGCCTGAGTATAATCTACTGTTTTGAACTGTGCTACAGGAATGTTAGATGCAAAGGCATTATTCTACAGAGAAGCAGTCTCCAACCAGTGTGAGTTTGTGTCATTTAAGTTCTTGATTTATTGTTTTGTGAAGCTATGGTGTAGGAGACCATTAGTGGAGATAATAATAGCTTTTACAAACTGCCATCCACCTATGGCCCTATGAAAATCTCAGAATTTTTTTCAATGAAAAAAACTGATACTAACACACCATTTATGAATGAAGATATGCACATTCAATCATTTTCTTGTGCCTTTGGTGGGATTTCAATGCAGAGATTCTATAAAACCAGTACATTTTCTCTGAAGACCAGTTCAGAAGAGGTAACTCTACAGAAAGTGTAACTTGTCAGAATGAAAAAAATATCAAGGATAAAAAGCTGCTGGTGGTATAATTTTTGTAACCTCACAAGAGTCACTGAAGGAACTAGTCAAGTCCTACATACTAGTTGAATTGGATGGATTCAGGTTTGATACACAACTTTTCACCTGAATGTTGCTAGTGGCTTGTGTCTCCTAAGACAAAGGGGAACTAATTTTGTTCATAGTGCTTGATGCTGCAGTGACAAAGTAGCTATGTTTTTCTGCTTCTGTGGAAACTTGTATTTCCTTTTTTTTTTCACATTTGAAGCTTCATGGTTAACATAAAAATGTAAACATCTTGAATGTAACGTTTTTAAAGCTGTTAGCCTGTTACTTCACACAAGTATTAATTTCAGAGCTTGACAGTCTAGATGCCCATATGCTGGGGCAGATTTATAGAGTGGGTCACCAAAACCTACCAGTAATTAAAAAACTAAGTAGTTTCTGGACATGAATTTAGTATTTCTTTCTGGGATGGTGGCCAAGAAGAAGATATGTGTTACTCAGTGCGTACAGGTAAACTATTTAACGCTATCTACATGCTATTGACACAGAGGAGTTTCAAAATGATTAAAATAATATCTGAAAAATTTTCCATGAAGAAATAGAAATCACCCTTTTAAAATAATTATTTCTGGTTTTGATTGTATATTTTCAAGGCATTTGCTCTAGAACTTTCATGGAGAATTTGGTGACACCTATTGGTACTAAGAAACAGAAAACCAACACCCTTCACATTTTATAGCTTTTACCAGCATTAAGTTGGGACTGCTGCATCCATTTCCATTTCTGTTTGTTTGTTGTTACGTTTTTTTAAAGAATGACCTATAGCTAGCTAAAGCTTCAATCTAGTGCTACAGTTGCTTCCAACGGAAGAGAGAACAAAGACTCAAATGACTAATTTTGTTGGACCCCTCTGTGCCAAACCATTTCCAAATGCGTACATAGATGCAAGTTGTCTCAAGTTTACTAATACTCTTAATGTCTGTCCAGTATGAGCAGTTGAGGCTTGGGGGTATGTGTGTGTGTCGTTTCCCCCTTACTCTACAGGGTCTGCCAGATATTCTGCAATATCACAATGTTTTTCTTCTTTTCCCCTCCAATGCCCATGGTTCTTTTTTCAGAGGCAGTGATCAACTAATCATGGCATAGAAGTATCTTCACCTGCCAATATATACCTTCTGATTTTTTGTCTACATAGAATAATTCTGTCCATTTATCTTGGCATAGGACCTCCTTAGCCCTGAGGTCAAGAGATTTTTGTGGCTTGCACTCTGAAGAAGTTAAGCTGCCAATGCAGTGTGTGCTCGAAGCATGAAAAGAAGGGAATGGGAATAAATTTATATATAGCCAGCATTTGAGTACTATTCTTATAATATCTAATCAGAAACTTCCTTGCCACAGTTTTAACCCCTTTATATTTTGTCATGTACACTGGGAGAAGATCTTTTAAGTACTTGAGGACTTGTGTCATGGAATCATAGAATTGTTTTGTTTGGGAAACACCTTTAAGATTGTCAGTTATTCACTCATCTTAAACTAAACAATGTTATTTTTTGAGTGTCTCTTAATAAATAATGTTTTCTAGATCTCTGATGATTATATTTGCTCTCCTCTGGAATTTTTCCATACTGAGAGCACATACATTGCCTAATAGAATAGGTGGGTGACTTTGCCTGTCTCAGAGGCTATATTCCTATTTATATTTCCTTGACGTGGTTGATTTATACCAGGCTTGTGTTCTGGTGTAACCTCCACATCATTTTCTGCAGAACTGGTATCTAGCCAGGAGTTCATCATCCTCCTCTTGTAATTCAGATTTTACATGTTTGAAGGCAAGGCATTTGTCTTCATATCTATTTGAAGTGCCACGTCCAAAACAGTGATCTGTCTTCATTATCCCTAGATCAGTGTGATACTTTGTAGCTGAACATTTAGAATTTTATCTTTTTTGCCTTTGTTTACTTCACTTCTCCAACTTGCTAAGATTTTTCAGTTCTCATTAACCCTCCAATTTTTACAGCCTATTGCAAGGTTGTTTGAGCTCTATTAGAGGTTCATGCAAATGGTAAATTCTGTTCTGAATCCCGATTGTAAGAATGTCTGTTTGGTCCATGCCGGAAATCTGACTTTCCAACAATACATTCAATGGTTCCTCAGTTTTCTTGAGGTCAAAAATGCAGTATATGCCACTCTGTAGCCCTGGAAAATTTGTCATATTTGAGAGCCTTCTTCCTGCCAAGCAAACCTTTACAAAATTCTCCCTCTGCAAGCTCTACATGGCATTAGATTTACAGCACAATGGCAACTGGCCCTTTCCAGACCCGAGACCAAGATCTGGGACGTCATGGGCACATGTCCTAAACTGATACGGTTATGCACAAAGCCCTGTTTAAAGCGCCATGGAGTAGGGTTGCTGAATTGCTCCATGCAGGGTTTTAATGCAACACTGAACTGAACTGGATACAGGACAATGTTTGCAGATACTCTCTCAAGACAATTTCTATTTTGATGGTGGGTTATAGGTGATTGCTTTTCAATAATGGCTATCAGCAGGTTTTTTTTATCTCTCTGACAGTCATTATGACTCTGCCATGTTTCTGTAGTTGTTAACCCTGGCAGTTATCTGTGAATTAGATCTTTTATCGGAGACCTGAGTGAAAAAAAGAGAATTAATATAAATCTTGTTCATAGGATAATTCAATATAGGTATTGATATGATGAGGACCTTAGAAATAAGACATGCAAGAACACATTTTGAATTCTCCCCAGACACACTAACATCTGTTTTCTTTTCATGTAAGTAACCAAAATACCGTTACTCTAGCTGGAAGACAAGTTCTGTCAAGAGGCAAAGGCAAATGCCTCCAGCAACCTGTGAGGTGAAAATTATGATAAACACTCTAAATTTTGCTGTGTTAGTTTATTTATAAAATGCTATACATGTCTTTTGAGAGACTAGGAACAAATGAGGCTCAAAACAGTTGATGTTTTTTGTTCCATAAACCGCTAAGACAATGTCCTTTATTAAAGAACAAGATTCAGATATCAGCTTTGCTCATTTCTAAAATGCTTATTTCCTTTGTGGGAAAACAGCATATAACTATCCCTTCAAGTGAATTATTTTGAAAATCAACCTCTCTGATGTTTTCTTTTGTCAAATTGATATGTCAGTGTTATTTTCAGTGCTGGCAAGGCACTGTAGGCATTAAATAATGTAAGTCCATTTGCCCGCTACAGAGAATGAGGTACCTGCAAGGAGGGAAGAGTCCCACTGCCTCCACTCTCCTGGTTGTCCAGCAGAAAGTTTAGCTCATTCTGCAGAACTTCACTGGCTTTTTTTGTGCTAGGGCAAATAACCACTCTGGTTTCCTGTGAGTACAAATGACCTGTGGACATGCAGTGTATTAGGAATGGAGAGATGGTGATAAACGAGGAGCACGGTGGGAGAACAGTAACAACATTTTTCCCTTTTGAAGTATTGTGAACATGCAAAGGACCTCTCAGAGTACCCAGGGAAAAGGTGAACAGTGGGGAAGAAAGTAGTTTGCAACAGTATTTTCAGACCCAGACCACTGCCTTGGTACCTCAGGGTAGTGGTTTCAAAGAAAGTCACAGGAGGTGCTGAAGGAGAGCAAACTTCCGAAGTTCTCAGCCCACAGGAAATGACAGAGGTCCCCAGCTTGCTGCTTTGCAGTAGGTTTTAATGCCTAGCCCATTGTGTGGTAATTCTTTTTGACAGAATGACAGTTTAAACAGCAAAACTGTTCAAAGCACAGTCTTTGTTCCTGATGTGTTCAAAGGGCATTCAGGGAAGAAGAATAGTCCTTTCTTAGTTGTAGTTACAATATATATAATTAGTTGATATGGCCTAAATAATATTTACCCTATTATTTCAGGGATGTTCTCATTTGACCTTAAATTAAGCAGCATAAATAAAACAAATAAGTTATTATAAATGTCCAACTATATTCCCTTAATTTTTATGCTTTATCTTATATTACTGTAATTGTTTGCATTTTCATTTCTTCTAAATAGGGATATCATTATTATTCTATAGCAAAGAGATGTTGAGACATGATTGTGTTTTTCATAAATCACAAGATATTATCACTATTGCAATCAGTTTCCAGCATGAGTTCCTATAATGATAATTTAATAGATTCATAAATTTTTAATACCAAAACAGAGTATTGTGACTATCTTGATGGAAATGGTAATACTTCAAGAACAATCATATATCTACTGCAAGGTAAAAACCTGCTTATAATATATGTAGGCTTGAAAGGACTCAAAACTGGTAAAAATGTGGGTATTAGTATGACTGAGACTATACATTTTTATACTTTTTTTTAATGTTCTGTAACAGAATACTGATCGAGCTTTTTTATTATACTTGACAACATAAGGTCTAGTATTAGAAAATAGGTCTTTTGATCACCTATTTCACTTTGTCTCTTTGCTTTCATGGATAGTTTGCTCAGTATGAAAGTTCCTTAAGCTTCGTGGGCACAGCTGACCATAGGCTGTAAGAATGTCTGCAGCAAGGAAGGCTGATAGATGGGCCTTAACTGCAGACAGATTTCATCTGTCTCCTCTAATGCTTATTAAGAAATCTAACGTCTGTTAAATTGTATTATACAAACCTTCAGTTGTATCAAGGACTGCCAAATAGCTGTTTTTTGCAATATTTACTAGACTTATATCTCCACCTACTGGCTGATGGGGCAAAGTCCCATTCAAACGTTAGTTCGAATGAAATCCGATTAGTGTTTTGCCTGTAAAAGCTTTTTTTATGATATTAAAACCATTTGTAGCCACGATTTTCAGGGGAAGTTTATTCAAAGTTGTTTGGCCACATATATAATGAAGCCACCGACTTCAGACTCGTTGACCTATGCATATTAGCCTAGGTCTTAATAAATAAAATATGACATAATTTTTAAAGCAGAAGAAAAAAGTATTTAAACCCACCTGCAGATCCCTTCAGTGGGAATGCATGGGCAAATCTAAGAGCCAAGTACACAGTGGACCTGGAGAAAGTTATTCTTATGCAACTCAATCAGGCGTAATAGCTAAGCAAGAATGATGTCACTAGAGAAATAATTTTTTTTTAAAGAAACAGAAAAATCTGTTGTAGCAAAGAACTCGGTCAGCTGACCCAGAGGGTGATTATCAGTGTTGGCATCCAGCAGAAAATAAAAGGAAAAACAAACAAAGAAAAAAAAATCCCAATACTGATTTAGAAGTTAGCAAATAAAGGCTGAAATTTAATAACAAAAAGGTCAAAGTAGACTGATAATTATGATTTCTTTCAGAATAGATTTTATCCATTGGTAACAGTAGAAGAAGAGAAATTCTGTTCCTAAAAGCTGATTATCATAGACAACGACGACTCTCCAGTGTGATAACACTGTGAAAATGACAAATGCAATCCTGGAGCTTATTTTGCCATAGCCCTTACAGAATGTTTCAGAATCTCAGCTGCCCCCTACTCCTTTTCCTCACAAGTCAGGATATCACCTCCTCTCAGCCTCAGGGGGAATCCGTCATGCTTCTGTTGTCTTTTAGACACTACAACGTCTTCCTCTTTATGATGGGGCATTCATATGTGAGAGCTGACGTCCTCTCTACCTGCACCATAAACTCTTTTGACTGGCATTACTACTTAATTTCTGCTCAGTTAGCAAGTTTCTGGCTTCAGAAAACTTCCTACTAAAGATACATTGTTAAAATCTTAACTCTTGTGAGAAATATTAAGTACACAATTCCCGTAATAGTCGTATAAAGAATAAATACAGCACAGTGCCTGGTGAAATTAGAGATCTGATGCTCGGGCTGAGTAATAGTAACTCTCACACACAGACATAATTAGTTTTACAGCGACTTGATTTAGATCAGATGCCCCATCAGATGTATCTACAAAAAAAGTCATACAAGCCACTTAGAATTAAGTGTCTTTTTCTACAGAAGTTTGTCTCAAACAGTGCTAGATTTCAGATGCTAAATGAAGTAGGTTTATTCTAAATTGTTTTTTACTCTGAGCAATTTCTTCAAATAGTTAAAGAAATAACACCAAATAGGAGCATACCCTGGATGGAAAAACACCTATTACCAAGCTGGAAAGTAAATTTTCCAGAAACATGGAAAAATAACTGAAAGAAGCTTGAAAGGCCCTTCACTCAGTATCTGTAAACAATAGGCACCAGCAGAAATGTTAATTACCCAGTGATGGGATAGCTGTAGTTCTCAAGATAGCTCATTTTTGAACTGTTTCATTTGACTCAGTGAAAGTTAATTATGAAACTTTATGAAATTAATTTGTAAATTTCTGTGTGTTGTGACATCTTTATGTAATAGAGAATCCAAAAAAACCCTGAGAGCAGAACTGAAGCAGAAAGATGTGGAGTTCAACCTATAAAGCTATGACACCAGCAGGACTAGAGGGCTTCCTGCAACTTGACAGCAGCAGAGATGATGCCTCAGATCTCTGAAAATGCTGGTCTTTCTGGAAATGAATTGAACACACCTAAGTAGCCAGGTGGTTTAAAAATATTTCATCTGTCAGATAACTCCTGGCCTGTTGCTAAAGAGAAATCACATCCTGTTTCAGTCTTCACTTCAATGTAGCCCCTTCTCATAATACCAGATCCATAATTCCACAGATTGTTCTGGCACAGCTGTAAGTTTAGTTTCATTTCTCCTTTTTTGAAAATAGCAGGCCAGATTTGTATGCAGCATCCTACTGCATGCAATCCTCAGCAGTGCTATTGATCTGTATCTGCTGGAAAGATCTCTAGTAATAGATCTTCAAGTTCCGTTTGCCCTTTCCAAAGCTTATCTGATACTTGTTTCATCCGTTCCTGAACTATCTGACCTTGCGCATCTCAGATATTTGGAACAGCTATTCTTGCACAAGTTCAAATGATCCAGTCTTCGTTCTGATGAAGTAACAGGCACAAGGTGTACGGGAGAGCAGCAAGATGAGAAGTGTTTGAGAGATGCCCTGAGAACTTTGATGTTGCTTTTCCAATACTTGAGTCCATTTTTTGTTCAATAAGCATTGATGTTTTTTCACTTCCATTTCTAATGAAGCCTGAAATTAACACAGCTTTTTTGTTTACTTTCTTATTTGCAACAACATCCTCAGTAGTAATGGTGTGGAACTGGGAATAGTTCTCATAAAGCTGGAGGCAGAAGGGAAAAGTATTTTGGATAGGTCCTGTATGTTGGGAGGAGTGTTCCAAGTTAATTGATCCTCCTGATATAACTAATATTTAATATCTCTACATTTCAACTACTATTTGAAGGGGAGACAATCCATGTGAATCTAAGTTTAAGTTAAAAACTATTTTGACTCTAAACTCTTTGATAGCATCATTTTACCTTAACACAGATGCTCTTTTATTAAAAAGCTCAAGTAAACACATTAATTTTCTTTTTGTGATTTAATTTTCTTATTGTGATTTGCATATGTAATAGCATGGAAAAAACAATACATTTTTAAAGGAATAATTATAGCAGTTAATTATTCCCAAATTTCTGAAAACTACAGATGCACAAGATTTTAGTATGTAAATTTTGCCAGCTGGAAGTGTGACAGGGATGACTAGCATTTTGATATTCAAAATACACCTTGAGACTTCTAGTGTGTAGTATATTTGCTATCAGTTTAAATAAACTTGGTGTTAGCTGTAGCCAGAGTCTGTTAATATTTACTCGGGAGAATTCTGCCTTCCTGAGCCTTCTTTTTGTCTCTCTGTGGTTTCTGTCCCTGTAAGAGTAATATTAACAGCATACACATCCTTCCAGAGATATGATAGTAATGGAAAAAGTAAACTTTGCTGTTCTTAATCCATTTTTCAGAGTTAGGTATTTCAGTCTGAAGAATGTACTGCTTTGGAGATTCTCTTGTTGGGACTCAGAAAATCTGTAGATGATAACAATCACGAGCAGTAGCAGCTCATCACAGTGCCAGAGGCAGGGCTGGTAACTGATGTGCTGTCGGATTTGTGAGCTAAAACAGACCCCCGGGGAATTGCATGACAGCTTTCCTTTCTGCACATTTGATATTCCTTATTTCTGAATTATTCAGCATTGCTGCTTGCTAAGTCAGATGGTGTCTCTGGAGCATAATTAGCTAAGCAATGGTTAAAAGCAGGAAAAAAGAAATATCCCAATTATATATTCATTGCTTTGTGAATACTTGAATAGCAGTTTAAAATACAAACTATAGTTCACAGGAACCTGCAAGGCAGGGCTGAGAAACTCTAGAAAAGGTATCCTCATCTCAGTCAAGTTAGTAATGAAGCTCCTATGGTATAAAACAGGCCAAAAGTTAAACCTCTCAAGATATGTAAAACCAGATAGACCTAAACTAATGCTGAAATGTGATCTATCTTACATGTATCGCACTGTTAAGAAAAATGGATGGACGGTCCCTTCCTCCATGTGTTAAATGCTTTGGTTGTTCTTTTTCCATGCCTCACCTTTTTTGGAAATCAAAAGTAATTTCATTCTCACCAAGGTAATAATGGAAATATTTAGGTCGTGTTTGATCTACAGCTTTTATTGCTGGAACTGTGTTTTGCTAAAAAAAGGAATGACATTTCAGGATGGGGAGCTTCGTAAGCTTTTGACTAGGTATCTAGGTGCTTTAGTATTTGCCTCATGGTAAATCAGAGTATTCCCAGCTGGTTTCCTTTTGACATGAATAGGCTGGTTTAGCTCTTCTAGGCAAACATCATGCATCTCTGATCTATAGCACAATGTGCTATCAGGTATGCAGAATACATAACCTCTGCCTACCTCTGTCTTTGCCATGACTGATGTACATAGGAGAAACAGGCTTTGCTGCTGGTCCCTTGGTCAGTGCCAAGTGAACCCACTTTGGTTTTCCCTTTGGAAGACAGATATTTGTGTCAGATGTCTGCTGGCTATGATGAACCCTTGAAACTCTCTGAAAGGCAATGGACACACTTCTCAGGATTGAAATGAAGTTTTAAGAAATGAAATGAGAAAATTATTTTGTTAATTCCATGTGCACTTAATGAAATTATTTTTTGTTTCTTTGGCCTTTCACTAGGAGTTTTTAAAGATCTTTCTAGAAGGCTTTTGTTTGCATCACAAGCTTTAGTGCATGCTCTGATAAGAGCAACGCACTGAAGTACAAAGATAGTAATATTGAATTTCATAGATGAAGCACAGGGCAAGTGATTTAACACAGAGGTATGTGTCAAAGCTAGCAGCAAAACAAAATTCCATGTAATTATTGCAAATGCTTCCTCCCTGTTTTACAAAAGACTTAAGACATTCTGGATTTGGATAAGTTGATATTTTTGAACCATTATTATACTTGAGGTCCTGAGGAAAGAAATAGCACTTTCCCACTGGAATACAGGACTTAAAAGGCTGTGCTTCTTATTGGTGAATGTCATTAGTAGTGCATACACTTTTTGCAGCTTTCTGCATTTGAATTTGTCATAAATTTGCCAGCCATCCAATTCTCTGTGAACTGACTCATACTAAACTCAATACACCATGGTGCTGAAGTGTTAAATTCAAACAGAAGTGTCCACAGAGGACTACTGAGACCAGATTTTGCTACCACATCTTAGACCATCTTCCTCCATTTTCTCCAACTTTTGAACTTCTTTTTAAATTAACTAATTTAAACTAACTGGTTTATTAGTTCTTTGGCAGAAATAAAAAATATTAAGCATTTATTAAAATACTTTTGGTCATTTAGCTGTCATGTATAGATTTAAGGAAATAACAGAAAAAGAAATTCCACCAATATTTAATGTCAGCTACAGCTCCTTTCAGTTTATCTTCAGTTGATGCATACATAGCTTTATTATCTCAAAAATGCATGGAGATTCTATTTCAGCTTTCTGTGTACAAGCCTTATTGGAAAGCAAATGGGCAGCTTTGTATTTACACTGGAACAAGGAGAGACAGCAGCATCATACCAGGTGACTCGGTTGTCTGGTCACAACAAATACAGCTCAGAATATGGAACTTTTCATCCATAAAGATAAATTTCAAAAAATTATTAATAGAATAATTTTCAGTTACAAAGCTACCTGGAGAAAAGTGCGCACAAGTGTTTTATATGCCTAAAAAGAAGCTGATTTCAACAAGCAGAATGTTTTGAATTGGAGATGTCTGAATGCAGATGTCAGTGCTATGGAAAATAAATGAGAAGAATCAGAAATGCTAGGATAAAACTAAATGTTTTCTTAGAATTGTTATGTTTTATCATTATTAGAAGTAAGCTTGACTACTGAGTAGAACATCCTGGAGGACAGGCTTAAAGCCTAATTAGCCATCTGTCCATATTAGTTACCTGCAGGAGTGATGTCAGATTTGGCTCCAGAGACACTCCAGCTGGTGTTGTTCAAGGGAAATACTGGATGTCATCAGTCTGAGTGCACCTTGCAGACACACTTTCCTGCCTTGAAGGTCGGGTCGATACACTCTGATAATAACAACAAGTAGAAGAGGTGAGCCAGGGAAAATTTGCTTGAGACAGAGGTGCTGGTTGTGGCTTCTCCAGGTCCTTCCAAAACTGTAGTGATTCTGCAATTCCGGTTTCAAGCACACAGGTTCAAATGATGCTGCTATGTGCAGCATAACTGGACAGGGTAGGCATCCTGTTCTGGGTCTCAGAAACAGCCTAAGATTCAGAATGATCCCAGGAGCGCTCTATCAGGTACGGCAGATGTGGGGATTTCCTCAATGATTTGCAAATCTGATCTAGAGAGTGAGAAGGAAGAGAATTTGTGTGGCATACAGTATTATGTATACTTGCTATGAAATTTTGGGACAGGCAAGAAGCAGGTTTATTGAATGACTCTGGATGAGGGATGAAGGGAAAAGAAAATGATGATGGCAAATATTATAGAATATTTAATCTGTGTTTGGAGACTATTGTAAACCATCTAATCAGAAAGAAGTTAATAAGCCTCTCTTTGAGCATGGCTCAAAAATTAGAAAAAATACTAAATAATCCACTATAGTTATCTAGAAGATAATGAAATTATTCATGTGGGTTTGTCAGGAGCTGACCCTGTCATAGAACTTCAATTTCCTTCTTTGACAGAGTTGGTGCCATGATACACAGGGAGAACATGACCAGCTCCCTGATACCAGGTTAGGGAGAAGATACGCCTGCTGTGGGGCAGTCTGTCACACTGCTGACTTAGTGTTGCCTCCTGTGCTTTACAGTCTGCACTTCCAGCAGCCATGTAAACTCACTAAAATGGGTGGGGGGGAAGAAAAAAAAAAAAACCTCACAGGAAAATATGTCTAGTGTTTTAGCATTTGAGTGAATTAAGCAGTTTGAGGAGGGCAAAGGTGTTCCATAGGGAGGAGACCACATACCTGCAAGCTACAGCGGGGAGGATTAGAGGAGTGAGTGAGAAGTGAGCTCTCTCCCTTTGGTAGCCGTAAGACATTAGATGTGTTAAGCAATATTAGGAACTTGGCTACTTAGAAGAACAGGGAGGCAGTAAATGTGATCTTCCTTCCAAGGCACTTGGGGTTGCTAATGTTGCTTTCTCATAAAGTTCACAGAGTGTGGATACATCTTTAATTTTCACCAGCTGACTACACAACAGGTTGAGAAGAAATTGCTGTCAAAGAGCAGCTGTGAATGGTTTGATGTTAAACTGTGAGATTGTCTCAAGTACTGATGCAGGTCCCTGTGGCAAATGTCTCTGCAGAACCCCATTTCCTGCTTCTGCTCAGTGTCTTCTTTGATTATCTGAACAATAAATAGGTAGTAAACCTTTTAAAACCAAGCAGGCTGGCATTGGCAGGGGCTTACATGTCATTGGGAAGACAAGGTCAAAATGGAAGTTGGTCCTGTCGGATTGAAGAAATAATTAGAAGAAAATGACATGAGATTTATCACTGCAAAGCATCAAGCGCCACAGCTGAGGAGAAATTTAAAGCATAAATGCAAATAGCCAGTTAGCACTGTAGCAGGAAAGGATGAGTGTGTTACATTGTTAAATAAACAGCAAAGTTGCATTTCCATTGTGCAGTGTGTTAACATCCGTAAGAAATGGCAGGCAACTATTCCAGTTTGCCTTCGCCGGTGCATTGCTGTGGCCAGATTTGATCACCATACCTGGGAACCATGAAATAGCCATTTGGAGACTCCAGTTGAACTTCAGTTGTTTAATCTAGAACAGAGAGGACTGAGAATCTGTTTTCTGAAAGTCATTAAAAAGAGGATAGTGATTAATTGTCTCCATGGAAACTGGGGCAATTTTTTAAAAAATAGTTGTAGCATTGTCCCCCCTTTGTTTATTTACTGAGGTTTGCATCATGCAAAGGCAGTGCATGAGGTGATCAAGGAGAAGACAATATGGTTCATCAGCCTTTAATATTTTAAGGACTGCTATATAAAACTTCAGTGGTGGTGGTTTACTTGTGTTTAGCTATTTGTTTTGCCATGAAAACTGCATTTTCATGGAGGAAGAACAGTGCTTAGTGATTTTTTTTTAACTCTTCAGTTCCAGCAAGGGGCTTAAGTTAGTAACTGAGAGGTAGGAAGGAGCATTCTCAATCCACTGAAATACTTCATTTAAGCGTTTGATTCAAAAGAGGAAAAAAAAAAAAATCATAGTTAAACCATTTGTGATAAAGTCAGTTTGTGAGGCTCACAATAACAGGAAATGTTTAACTTTAAAAAGCTTTATTTTACAGATTTAAAGTTATAGTACTGAAAAGTAGTTTGAGCAAGAATTCAAACAATATATTTATTAAAAATACATTTAGAGTTAACATTAGGGGCATGTGTGAAATCCTGTTTCAAAGGATTTTTTAAAATGTAGCTTCCTGCATAGTAGCCTTGAAAACATTCTATTTGGTATTTTAGGTCAGTGTTTTAATTCTTAAAATTAAAAATAAAACTTCTTAAAATAAGGTGTTTTCAGCAGCTAATTAGGCTGGCATAAATGCAGGATGTCTAATTGCACTGAGGCTATAGGAGACAGGCCCAGCTAGAACAGTTTAGTGACAGAAGAAAGCCCTCCCCAATTTCTAAACAAACACCTTTTTGCAAGAATTGGTGTTTTAAAGGATTATTTATATCAGCAGACAAGCAGTGCACTTCCTGAAAATGGATTATTTTACTGTTCTGCTACTTACTACAATAGATTGCATGCTGACTTATTAGAAAATATATTTAAAAGTTCTTACATTAATCTCCACCCAGAGTGCAAATTAGCTGTGCTTCATCAATAAAACTCTGTAGCCAGAAAACTAAACTCAAGATCTTTCCTGCAAGAAGAAAAATGTTCTTGACTATATTCCTTTTTCTGAAACGGGAACTTTTTATTACTTACACTATTTGTCAAGAATATGATACATATTTCTTGCTGAATACTTGGCTGTTGGCTTTTGTCTTGATAATGAAATACATACACACATGCTCTGAACATATCTCGACAGTGGAGTGAACTTCATTATTCCGTAGAGATGTGAAGATCTATTGCAGGAATATTGGCTTGGTTTTGTAGTGTTCATCATGTGGACACCATTGCTCATGGCAATATGAGTTTGTGGAGGCTGATATCATTCATTTGGAGTTTTGCCTGGCACCCATCTTTATTATTAGCACATGGAAAATAATGTGTTGATCTTGAAGAACTACCAGGAACATATAAATGTATCTTTTGCTGGCATCTACTGTGTACTTTTAGAGTTCCTCAAGTTGCCGAAGCAAAAATAGGAAGTCTTTTTTCACTGTTTCTTAATTTTCTTCTTAGTCATTACTTCAGGTGTCACCTGTACGGTCAGTAATGAGAGTCTGTGTCCCACAGCAGCCATCTTTAAAAACTGAACCCCAAACAGACAGGGCACCTCTGGCTTCATTGTTCTCTGATTTAATAAATCCCGCGGGAAGTGAAATCAAGCCTCAAGGTGAATCCCTCCCATGACGCAGGGAGGGGAATGTTGTTTTGTATGTTGCTTCTACATGGGGAGTTGGAGTATGCTGAGTTTTCTCCTTGGGAAATGCAGGTGTATGAACCACTCCCAGATTAATGGGAAGATACCTACAGGGTATTGGTACAGACAGAGTGATGTATGGAGGAAGAAAACTGATAATGCAGAGCATGCTGTCTCAGATTTGCTTGAAGCTGCTGTCCCTGCTCTGGAAAGAGAAGCAATGAAGACAAAATGCTGACCTCTGTGAAGCTCATTCTTCTTCTAAGAAAATGTACTCAGTCTTTCTTTCTTGCTATTACTCTTTGTCAAGAAATTGTATCTTCCAGCCAGAGCAGGTTTTGGCCTCCAGGAATAGTTGCATCTGCAAGTGATTGAAAGATGTTGTCAGGAATCCACTTCACCTGACCCCAAAACACAGCTTAGTTGTGACTGTATTGCTTTTCTGCCTCCACGGAAAGATTAAGCCTCATCACTGAAGAGCAAACTCAATTATGAATGGGATTCGTTTAGCAATACTTGAAAGCAGATTTTTTTCCTTTGGCTTGTTTGCTTTCCCACTTGCTCCTAATATTAGTTGCTAATGGAGTAGCATCTTCTGTAGTTACAGTAGAGGCATGGTTCTGCTTTTAAAGTATAGTTATGAGGGGAAAATATTTGCAGTGTTCTATTTCATTTTATTTATAAGTATAGCATTTAGAAGAATAGCAGCCTGTGTATAGCTTCAGAAAGAAAGCTATAAAAGTGATTCTGCCAATGCTAATAATTTCAATCTTTGACCTGCAATTCTGTGTTTTATAATGTACTTACTTGTGGTTTGCAATTTGTATTTAATTGTGTGTCTGAGAGGGCTCTTACATAACATTCTTCCTTTAAATCTTTCATTAGTTTTATTTTCTTGCCAGCAGAATATGGCTGATTCCTACAGCAGCTGCTTTGTGACTATAACTCTTCTCTCTTAATGCTGATAATGACAGCCAACGATTTACTGTGTGTATTAAGTTTGGTTATGTGTTGTTGTATAACTGAAGTTTTCAGGAAAATATTTTCACAAACATAGGACAACAAATGTCAGAGTGACCTAATTCCTGTTCTTCCCTACATTTTCTATGGGCTGTCTTCTCTTTTGCTCGCTGGAGATGGGTTGCTTGAAAATGTATTCATTAGCAAAGTATTCAGATTTATTAACTTGCTTTTTATGGCATCTTAATTGCCATTTCTGTTTAGCTGGTAGTCAGGGAATATTTCTACTTACGAAAGTAAAGGAAGGACTGCCTTAAGTGGAGAGAGTGAAACCTGGTATTAAGATCCATGCTGTCGGGCTTGCACTAGCTGCAGAGAGAAGTGTCGCCTGAGAGCTCCCCGCTTTGAGGGGAGCTGGTGGTGTTTCCCAGGGGGAGTTGGGGAGTGAGCTAGGATGGGTTCAGAGCAGGTAGTCAGGGGACTTAGGTCAAGAGATCAAAAAGAAAGATTACAGTGACAGTGTAGACACATCAGAGGACTTCCATCCTTCAGAAGTGTACAGCTTTTATTCACTTAGCATAATCTCTGGCCATTGTCACTAAATAACAGATGATAATTTGAGAGGTTAAGGGTAGATTACTGAGCGGTACAAACAGAGGTGATGCAAGTGCCTGCAGGGCTAAAGTGGTGTCTCACGATGAGAAGGTTCTGGGCAGATGGAGCAGTTTGATTCTCCAGGGAAAAAAGATTATTTGAGGTGTAAAGCCCATCTATACACTGACGCTGAGCACGGGTTACAGCAGCACCTTGATCTTTTACCAAGATCCAGTTCACATTTCTAAGGACAGGCTCTGCCTTCAAGGCCAAGAAGCTGGGAGAAGTGAAAACACCTCAAGGTGTAGATTCAGGGCCTTTAAGCAGCCAGACAATCCTCTCTGAATCTGTATTTGAAATATTCCCATGCAGAGCAAAGAAACCTGTTGGATCAGAAGTACTGAGCACTCTTTGTGTAGTGTGCAAAATTGAGTATCATTTACTTAATGAGACTATCTGTCAGTTACCATCTCAACAATATAAAGCCCATTTGTTCGTGGTGGTGAATGTGACCGTAGTGGAGGAGATCAGATGAAGTGACAGTTTCATTGAGACTGGTAGCTGCCATTTCTAACAAAGATTATTCTGGTTATTTGTTATTAGCAATTTACTTTTTCTGTTGTGCTTTTTTGTGTGTTGATTTTTGGTGGGTTTGGGTTGTTGGTTTGTTTGGGGTTTTTTTTTAATCAACTCTTAACAATAAAGTCTTTATAGGTCAGTTGCAGGAGTCCTTGTTACTGTCCAACTTGCCTTCCTGCCACTTCAGCATTTTGCGTGCTTTCTAATTTAATTCTGAAGTGATAGGGCTTTCACTAGCAGATTTTTGGAAATGATTCAGGGATGACTGATTGCCCAAAATTTTTCCAGCTCTTCAGATGTTTCTTAAAAAATAACTGTATGATTTATTTTATTTGTATACTATTAGTCTAGATAAATGCAAACGAATAGTATTTCCTGGAAGCGAGTATAGACAGGAGTCTTGGGATTTCAGTTAATGCAGTTGAAGTGCTTATATGTTATTGTTTTCAGTTCTCAATTTTTTCTTGCAATATTTTCATTATAGATGTGTGTAGATAGGGTGACCTTTCCTGATCCTTGCAGTGTCACATGAGAGGCAGTGGGACGATGCTGGCACAAGGATAGCTGGGCTGTGTGAGCCTCTGGGTCTGGGAGGAAGAAAGCCTACAAGGCAGCTGCAGTCTCTTTTGGTGGGTCACCCAGAAGCCAGCTGCATACCCAGTCCAGCCCTATCCCACCTGATGCAGGATTACTTCTGGGGAACTGCTGTTATCCTGCCTTTTAAATACTCCCAGAAGCACCCTTCAGCTTCCTGTTCTCAGAAATGTATCTTGTACCTTCTGGCTATATGAAAATTTTAGTGTGCAACTCCCAGGGTCAGGGAGGTTGGCCAATTCACTGGATGGAGGAACTCTTCTGTGTGTGGGCAGTAACACTACATAGGGATTCTTGTTTCCAGCTCTGAGATCAATGTAGCTTGTTCAGAATAGTTTGAACTGTGGCCTGTGCAAATTAGTAGAACCCTATGGCAAATTCATTATTCTTATTTGCCTTCAAGGTCAGGTCAGGAGTTCACATACAACAGCATAATTTCACTGGCAATGTATTCTTCATACACTTAAACCATCTAAAGACCCAGCTTTAGACCCAGCAGGTTTGCAAGACACATTGGTTGTAAGCAGAATTGTTTATTCAGTCACACAGATTTCTAGTCCTTCACCTCTAGATATGACCATTTATCAGTGAATAGTGTAATAAGTGTACTTGTGATACTTATGTAAATATGCACTTATATTTAGGATAAAAGAACAATGTGATATTTCAACTGGGATAGACCATTTTCCTCTCAGCTGCAAACCAAAATACTCACACAGCTGAAAAAGTTTCTAACAGAAGTGAGCATTCATAACAGCAGTCAGCAACTCTTGCCATCAGAACATTTTACTAACAACCAAAAAACCCCTGTCTATACTCTAAAATTGTTTTTGAAAACAACTAGTTCACATCCAAATTCTGAAAGCAAAACAGTAGATGTAACTCTTTTTTGAAGAAATAAAATAAGCTATTGGGTATCTTCTGCAATTCCTGACAGCCTTGCTGTTGAAAACCTTAAAAATATTAATCTCCCATAGATCACATTGTAGATAGTCTCTCTGTAGTTCATTATTCCTAAAGCACATTTCCATGCACTTTTAGTACAGAGTGAATGAGTTTATGCAAATGTGGAGAGCTATTTCTAGACTAGACTTTCATTTTATTTTTATTATCAAATGGAGATATTTTTATTTTATGTGATTTAATATGATGATAAAACAATAAGGTTCATTTCCCTGGGTTTCCACAGCCCTGCCTACCCATCTTTCCATCTTTACAGCAACATCAAATTAAAAGCAGATGCTGTCATGGGACAATGAAGTGCTCAACTTCATCAGTTTTCAGCTCCTTCATCCTTCATTGTGAATGCTTTCCAGTGTTCTTCTGTCAGTCCCATTTTTGAAAAACTGCTTTCACATTTTCACAGTTTTTGCAAGAAAATATTGTTGTGCCTCTGGTGCAGACAAGAAGAAATCTAATTTTATTGTAAAGTGTCTGTCTCCCCATTACCCTCCATAACAGGGTAACACAGCAAATTATAGCGCTTTAATAAATACCAGTTTTGCATCTAGGAGCACATTTCCAGGTGCATATTTGCCTCTCTAGGCATCACTTTTTTGGCTTCTCATATCCTAATGATAATGTTCTTGAAATTGTTCACCACTAGCAAATGGATAACCTGCTTTTTGTAGCAATGCCATGGCTACACAGGCTCTAGTCTTCCTGTCAGCTTGTAATCATTTCAGGCTTCTGCATTAACCCTCAAAGACAGATATAAATAAAATATTAAAATTACCTTTTGTCCCCATCTCCTGCCCAAGTTTGAAGCAGCGTGTGTGCATAAGGGTAGAGTGGGGGCAGTTGCTGACATTATACTGAAGGACCGATCAAAGGAATAATATTCATCCACATCCTCAGCTCCACAGCAGATCACAGGCCATATCATTAACTGCATGTCTCATCCACTTAGCCAAGTACAAGGGCTCTGTCTGCTTGAATCAGAGTCACTACAGGCACTTTGTGGGACCCTGAAGAAAAGCCAATTCTGTCAGCATGCTCGGCAGCAGCGTTTTGAAAGATTTGGCTAAAGAATCATGAGCAGGTTATTGTAACTATGCTTCTACTTTTTAAAAATCTTTGCAACTCATAAATGTTCTGGAAACGGCCTCAGTCTGATCTGGCACGTGAACAGTGGGGTGAACAAAACAGAAAACCCACTGAAACTACTGTTGCCATTTCCAAAAATCATAGAATCGTTTGGTTGGGAAAGACCTTTGAGATCATCGAGTCCAGCCATACCTATCCACTACTAAACCATCTCTCTGAGCACCCCATCTACCTGTCTTTTAAATACCTCCAGGGATGGGGACTCAACCACCTCCCATTTCCTTGCTGTGCTTCAATACTAACTCTTCACATTTGCCTGCCTATATCATGTAGTGTTGCACAAATAAAGCTTCAGTCTGAAATACTGCAGGAGAGCCAGAAACAAAACAACTTCTCTTTTCTTTGGAGTTTATGGTGGTGATTGTAATTTGACTGCCTTTTTTCAAAGTTTTCCAACTGTTCCAAATATGCATAAGGTGGTGCACAGTAGCATGCAGTAGAGTTATTAGAATGACCTCTTTTCCTCACCTGGCATCCACAAAAAGACCCAAGCAGCTGTTTCAGCAGCCCCCATGGAGTGCATGTGGCAGAGGAGACAAGGCCAGCCCGAGGGACACTCTGCCTGCAGAGCGGGCGCTGCGGTGAGCTGCGCTGCCAGAGCAGCCTGTGAGCCTGGTCTGCTGGTGAGGGTGTGCTGGAAGGTGTGAGCGCTGCGAAAAGAAGGGGGCAGTTTGTAATCCCCAGCTCTGAAGTCACTTTCACACAGTATGTGCAAAGTTAATTTTCTGGGCTGTGGTGCCTTTAAATCTACTTGAATCTGGAATAGGTACATAATGTTTTAGAGTTACAGAAATCAGAGTCATAGAGTTACAGTAGTCTGATTAACTTAATCAGAATCATTTGTAACTTTTAACAGCAGACTGATAACCAGTTGTATTTGTTATCATTATTTATCTAGGAATCTCCTTTTGGGAGGACAAGGTCTGAATTAAAGGGCTATTTTGGAAACAAGAACCTATGTTTGGGGCAGTGAGTGTGTTTTAAGAGGAAACATTTGTCATCTTTAATGAAATTTAAAATATTTTTGTGCAGTTTAAACTTTACTTATGATGCTATACTGGGCTTAAGTAAACTAATAAAGCAAAAGTAAACTCTGGAAAAAGGATAGTTCCCTGGAATATACCTCTACATCTAAAGAGGGGAAGATAGGATTGTAATTGGACAGTAATTCTGCTCAGCTCCTGCCTCCATATATTCTGAGAGAACATCCTTGAAGGTACTGATGGGATGTGATGAACTCTTGTTGTTCCCTAATGCTTGGAAGGTGATGGTAGAGTTACTGCACAACCAGGATGGGTAATCTAAAGACATGCTTCTGGCCTTGTTCCTTATTTGAAAATAGAAGTTTAATTTCAAATGAGATGCCCATTTACCTAAGTGTTGCTTTCCATAGACACGGATTTCCTTGTTAGCTTGAGCAGATTTTTCCTGTTTAAAAGTAAGATGTACAGTCAGGTTAGAGTATTGGCATTGCCTTAAAATTCCAGCCTCGTGTTTCATAATAACCTAGAGGGAAAAACATGATTGTAGGAGGTTCATTGTGCCCTCGTAATCAAAATAATTGGATTTTCACAAGAACCAGGAACAGAGTGACTTCCTCCACTTCCGAAATTCTTAGGCTGTGCAAAACACTACTTATCTGTTTGAATTCTGACCTTGGATTACCTTTATATGCAGAATTACATATATTTGAGAATCTAGGTAAGTTGAGAAAAAGTGTATCCTTTAAAAAAAAAAAAGATCTTTTTTGTGTTTAGTTTTAGATACATTTCAAAATGAAGCTGCTAACAGCCAAGAAGACTAAAGTAAGCTCCTATTTTAGGGACAGCTGGTAATATTTTGCCTCCCATCAATCTTTATTTTTACATGTAATTTTTAAAGATTATATTTTCAAGAGACAACCCTGAATAGAAATTACACCCATCAGTATGAAAAGATACTATAAATGGACAGAGTTGCATCCAATTTTCCTTTAAGGAGGAGGTTTTTTTCCTAGCAGTTCTTACTTGCATCCTACTAACAGGCTGAAGGATTGGGGTTATTTTGCAATTGAACTTTGCATGGCCAAGATCCATGCCTGCTCGTGACATGGATGTGGCTCAGCTGAAGCGCTGCTCTCAGCTCCCCTTTCTTGCTTTTACAGTACTGAGGCCTGAATCTTGTAAGCCTGCTTGTGTGTTGGACTCATCTCTTTAGTACAACTTGCAGCATAATATTCTAGCTGTTCTTTTGCTCCTCAGTTTTATTGTTCTGAACACCTTTGCCTGTAGGACATTTCCAGAAGCTTTCATTTTCTTTTTGCTTTGGGATGATAATTTTTGCTGACCCTCCTACTTAGTTTGAGTCCTGTAGCTCTCCTTCAGAAATAATTCAGATAGATTTTCCTTGGATTATGCAAGGTAACTATGAGGAGAGGAAATGTTCTCTTCAATCTGCCGTCTCTACCCAACTGGCTCACCTCTTCTACAGCTTCAACAATTTTTTAAATATGGGAGGGAAAGCTGAATGGGCCTCAGCATCCATTACCCACATAAGTGTTCATCACTCTTTTACAATATGATTTTTTCAATGAAGTTTAGCAATGTGTTAAGAAAAATATGTTAAATATGCAAAGAAGCCACGTGATGAAATCACAGTGCAAATTTCTGTGAACTGAATTTAAGCACTTTTAGAGCTTTCTTTGTAGCTGGCTCTTTTCAGCTGACTTCCTGACTGTCTATTGGAGAAGAATTGGATTTTATCTTAGTATGTCCCAAACAAAAGTCTAGTTAAAAAATGAAATGTAATTATATAGGGACTTGGGAGTTAATTGTGAGTAATACAACTTGGCTGCCAAATGTTTCAGTGCAGTGATAGCTTATGTAAAACTAAGGTTGATGCTTTTTTCTTTCTTTTTCATACTTGTAAGAATATTTGCTTAAATGCCAAAAATTTATACTTTTAAGCTTCAAGTGAGTTGAGACATGTATAATGCCGCTTACATGGGCTTCATGTAATTAAACTAACTGGTTATAATCTCCAACAACAGTCACTACATAAGAATGCAATTTTTTATCAAAATTTTTGCAACTCTGCTGGTCTTGAAAAATTTGCCACATTTGACATTAAAATGAGGCCTCATTGCAATTTTAGCAGAGAAACTGTTCGTTATGCGGAGATGCAGGCTTCAAAAATATAAATAGAAGTGAGTTAGCTCTGATCTCCATCCTGTGTAATGGTGACATCTGCACTAGGAAGTAGCAGAGAGCCAGGAAAAGCCTGAGTGACTTTGTCACAACGTGTCACAAGCAGCCTCGATCACTAGTGGGTACTGTTGGGTACATACCCACTCTTCTGCCACTTTAGCATTTCACAGGTTTGAGGTGTCCAGGAAAGATGTTACTTGAAGTTAAAACTAAACAGAACTGCTAAATCTGAATGCAACTCTGCTCTGGAAAACAGAGAGATTTAGTTTTCAATGTTGACTAGAATTTGAATGGAACTGCTTAAAAAGCAAGATATTTGTCATTGTGAAGTTAGTCATTTTGTGCCAGCCTATGGGAGAGTGCTCTTTTAGACTGAATGTTTTAGAGATTGTTTTGGGAAAAAAATCAGAACATTTAGCACAGAAATAAACATGGGTGAAATTTTAGTGCTATGACTCTTAAAGGACAGATATTTCACAATTTAATTATCACTTGTAAAGTAGTTGATTGGATGCCAGTGAGTAGAAATGAGTGAAACATGCATGCATATACAGGGGTATTTATTGATTTATTGTAGGCAAGGTGGAGACAGTGTGCATCTCTTAAATCTATCAACATGTGATGGATTTTGCAAACAACTCATTAGAAAGATATAGCAAAGGAAAATTAACATAAGAATATCCTAACTGCTTAAGAGTGACAGTAAAATTATACAACAGTTTAATAAGAGAATACAGATTACTGAAATCAACTGGATATATAGGAGGAGTCTGCACAGTGGAATACAGCTCTACAAATTAGAATTTGTGTGAGTAGCTTCAGTTTGCTTTGTGAAAATTGCTGGGGTACTTTACCATAAATAATTAGAACTTCAGAGTTACATATATTAACAGAGGAAAACAATCAGAGGGCAATTTACAGTGTACTGGGATGATAGCCTTGAATGCACAGTGAATTAACTGTTGGGTTGGAGGCAGTTTTTATGGGAAGCAAATCAGCTTTAAAACAGACCCTTTTTTTAGTTAATCTGCCATATATTTTAAGATACTGTTTCTGGACTCTGAGGAGATAATGATGTGGACATCAGGAGTGCAGTGGTTTGCAAAGCCTGTGTGATCATTTGGTACAGACAGGGGCACAAATTCATCAAGGGGAGAAGTTGTTCAGAAGATTGGACGCTTCTTCTTGAGGAAAAAAAGAGAGAGTAAATCCCATAGGCTAATGTCACAGATAGAGGTTTTACTTTTCAAATTTTGATGATTTTATAAATAAGGAGATTACTTAGATTTTTAGAATAGATAAAAGATAAAACAATGCCTTACAGAAATATTAAATGTAAAAAAGTAATTTAAAAATACATTTTAAAATATATTTTGTGAAAGAGTTAAGTATATAAAATATTCCACTTTTTATTTTACTTCTTGAAAAATTCAGTAAGTCTGATTCATATTCATTCTAGCTACATCATATTTTTCTATGCACAGTATAGAATCTGTCCCTCAATTTGTCTTTAGCTGGAACAAACTTTAAGTTCATATTTTTGTAATTTATTTTATTAATCTATATCACTGCCATTCCATTTGATCAACTCATCTTAATTTCACATTCTTTTATTTCTGCATTTACTTCACTTTATGTGGGTCACCAAGTCTGTCTCTATCATTACACATACATAAATTTTAATTTTTAGTTTTATTAGAGCCTTTTATTATCTAGGATTAGTGTCAGCTTCTGCTGTTGCTTTGAGAAACTTTGGTGCGGTATCAGGAATCACTGCAGAGAGCACCAGGAGTAGTAACAACTGAAACAAGGCATTTGAATTTATTCACTCTTCTGAGGTGTCTTTGTGTGGTGTGACTAGGATGCAGGAGCATGCTCCTTGATTAACAAGACATTGAAATTCACTCTAAAAAGTGCACAAGCCCAGCTCAAAGCTGCACTCAGTAGGTCACCACTCATCTCTGGGACTGTCACTGTGCCAGCAGCAACACAGCCCTCTTCCTCCTCATCTGTCACGTCTGTGACTCTACAAGGTCAGTGGGGCCCAGCACCGACTCCTGATGCAGGCTGACATTTACTCCCGTTTTTGTACTGCATGCCAGTTGGTTTGGCATTGAAGGTCAGTTTGTCTAACATATCCTGCATGAGGTGGACACATCTTTTCGGCATTCATCTGTTTCTGTTCAGTAGTTCAGCACAGAGCCTTTAATCAGTCTGGATTATACAAAGAGTACAAATTTCAGCTGCTCCAGGCAGGTGATCCCTATCAGCCCTTTCTGAAGTGCCCCAGTGTGCAGTGTTGTCATCTCAATTCAACCATGATCAATGCAGTGTAATATTTCCTTTATGTTGAATAATAGATCACACAAACCTACATTCACCTCATGACATATGACAGTAAATAGATGTGTCATTGGGCATCTTCCAGTCTCAGCATCAGTGTACCTACCACACATGTCATCTAGCACAGGTGCTTTCCTAAATGTCTTTCTGCATGCTGTCAAAGCTCCTCTTTCCTTTTCACATCTGCACAAATCCTTTAGGTCCACTGTATATATCGCTCTGGCAATGTAATGATTCCAAATCTTGCTATGCAGTTCATTTGTCTGCCATATACCACATTCATTTCTAATGCAAGTAACTTCACACTCCACACTCTGTCATTGGTTCTATTACCTTCAAAATTCATAGATAATCTCTTTTCATAGATAATTCCTCTGCATGTAAATGATGAGAAGTTACAAAATTCTGTGCTAGCTTGTGTTGGGGCGAGGGTTTTTTGCAGTCTCACTAAATCAAACACTTTTTCCATCTCAGCACAGGAATCTGTGACCTCTTGGGCCATTTTTGGATCAGCTGACTTTTACTTGCAAGATTGTTCTTCAAGGCATAGCCAGTGAGTCTGTGTGTTCCACTTCTCATGTGGAAGGTTTTTATAGCCATTTTTAAGTTTAACAACCTTAGCTTTTCCAGCTTTTCTGATGTTTTGGGAGTCTTTGTCCTTTTAAGTTTTTCACTATAAGTATTTTACAGCTTCCCACTGTAATTACTCACATAATATGCTATAGTAGCTCAAGTCTGATTGCTTTAGTGTCTGAGTGGGACATTTAATGAAAAATTACTTCTACAAACATAGCTTTGTACTTGACAGTTCTATACAGAAGCCATTAAACAAGAGATTGATTCTTCTCCTTTGGGCTCAGGGCAGTTCTTATCTGTGTGAGTGATCCTGTTGACTCCAAAAGGACTTTTCCTAACAGTCATGATTGTAGAACTGGACTTTTATGTGCATATTTTGGAGACAATTTAAGGCCTGTTCAGCAGTAGATGCTTGTGTCATGGAGTGGGATATGTATCCTGTGCCAAGTGGTCAGGTTCACACAGCTTATTGCTCAACCCACTCCAATGAAAACCAAAAAGCTGACTTGTTTGTCCTCTCCATCACTGTTCTTGAAAAGCAATAAATATCAGAACAAGTTGTGGAATAAAAAAAAAAATTAAAAAAGAGCAACATTAACTGAAATACCTTTTTTTTTTAATAAGTGCAAGAAACATGAGTTTGCTGCTGTTTCAGTCATTTTTTGGTTGTTTTGCTAATTGTAATAAATGTTCTGAGCTAGCATCTAAATTACAAAGGGTTTTTTTACCCATTATTACCACTGGAAAAATCTACAGATTAGTTATAAAGCATAATTTGTGAGTTATAAAGTATAATTTGTAATTGTCTCAAAAGATACAATTTGAAGTCTCTGACTTTTTAATCTTCCATCTGGTTCACTTGCAGGGATTGTCTTTTTCATAGGCCATTTACCGTGTCAAAAGAAATGCTCGGGAAAGGTACCGTACCTAAGAGTATTACAGGAAATCTGCATTTCCCCAGTGATTTCTGGGACGTCATTTCTTCTGCCAGTAAAGATTTAGTTACAGCATTCTACATGCAAGTCTATCTTTATAAAAGGACATTGTGTTTTGATTATTTAGAACCTGAAGTCACAAAGGGCATGTTGTAATTAGATTTACTTCGCTAGAAATTGAAAATGTATTGTAGTAGTCAGAATCCCCAGGGGAAGGTTTCTAATAAAGTATCTATTGAATTTATTCATATGTGGAAAGAACAGTCAATATTTGAGGTATGAAATGTCAATAAAAGTAAAAAAGTATTAGCATTTAGTGTATGATATAGTGCACAGCCTTGCCAGTTTCAGTATTGCAGCTTTTTTCACAAAGCTTCTATGTGCTTTTAAAAATGTAATCTCTAAAGAAAAATAGAATTAGTCTGTTAAAAACAGAGCTCTCTAGTTATGAAAAGGCTTAGTTTAATATAAGATATAATCTAACATATATATATATATATATATAAACTATCTTATAGCAGTGAAAGGTAAAATATATGTAATGCTTTTTGTTACTATGAATGCACGAGAGGATCATTTTCTAATGTTCATGAGTGTGGGGATTTCTTGGCATCCTAATGGTGGCAGAGGCTACTCAGCTGTCTGCTTGCTATTTTGTCTTCTCCACTGGCTTGGATAAAAAAAAATATATATATATACATGTATATAAAGTGTTAAGGCAGAGAAAATATGTCAAAATGTTGTTCCATTAACTTGATGTCCTCTTTGATAAATCACAGAATGGCAGGGGTTGGAAGGGACCTCAGGAGATCATCTAGTCCAACCCCCCTGCCAAAGCAGGCTCCCTATACCAGGTTACACAGGAAGGCATCCAGGTGGGTTTTGAACATCTCCAGAGAAGGAAACTCCACAACCTCTCTGGGCAGCCTGTTCCAGTGCTCTCTCACCCTCACAGTAATGAAGTTTCTCCTTAAGTTTGTCTGGAACTTCCAGTGTTCCAGTTTTTGCCCATTGCCCCTTGTCCTGTCACTGAGCACCACCAAAAAGAGCCCAGCCCCATCCATTTGGCCCCCACATTTCAGTTATTTATAGAGATTGATAAGATCCTCTCTCAGTCTTCTCTTCTCCAGGCTGAAAAGTCCCAGCTCTCTCAGCCTCTCCTCATATGGGAGATGCTCCAGTCCCCTCATCATCTCTGTGGACCTCGGCTGGACTCTCTCCAGAAGATCCCTGTCTTTCTTGAACCGGGGAGCCCAGAACTGGACACAGTATTCCAAATGTGGCCTCACCAGCACAGAGTGGCAGGAGAACTTCCCTTGACCTGCTGGCCACACTCTTTTTAATGCACCCCAGGATACTGTTGGCCTTCCTGGCCACAAGGGCACACTGCTGGCTCATGGCCAGCCTGCTGTCCACCAGGACACCCAGGTCTTTTTTCTCAGAGCTCCTCTCCAGCAGGTCAGCCCCTAACCTGTACTGATGCCTGTTATTCCTCCCCAGGTGAAGGACTCTGCACTTGTTGAACCTCATCAGGTTCCTTTCCGCCCAATTCTGCAGCATGTCCATGTCTTGTTGAATGGCAGCACAGCCTTCTGGTGTGTCAGCCACTCCTCCCAACTTCATGTCATCTGCAAACTTGCTGAGGGACTCTATATCTACATCCAAGTCATTGATGGAGATGTTAAACAAGACTGGACCCAGTACCAACCCCTGGGGAACACCGCTAGTTACAGGCCTCCAACTAAATTCTGTGCCACTGATCACAACTTTCTGAGCTCTGCCAGTCAGCCAGTTCACAATCCACCTCACCATCCACTCATCTATCCCATACCTTCTAAGCTTTGCTACAAGGTTGTTATGGGAGATGGTATCAAAAGCCTTGCTGAAATCAAGGTAGACAACATCCACTGCTTTCCCTCATCCACCCAGCTGGTGATGACATCATAGAAGGCTACCAGATTGGTCAAGCATGATTTCCCCTTAGTGAAACCATGTTGAGTACTTCCGATAACCTTCTTTTCTTCTAACTGCTTAGAGATGGTATCAAGAATGAGCTGTTTCATCACCTTCCAAGGGATGGAGGTGAGGCTGACTGGCCTAACTTCAGTGACAAATCCTAAATCAGTGTCAAAGAGTAAAGTTTTTATTTGTCAGTTGGTTCTTCAGAGATGGTACTATCAGCTTCCATAGCCCCAAACTACCTACCAATAGTAATTCGGAATAAAATTGCCCCCAGGTGGGATAGTTTTCCCTCTGGGGCTGCAGTGTTAGAAAGCACACGGCATAGGATCCAGTTTCACTTCTTATTTTCCAATAAGTAAGCACTGCCTGGAAGCCATCCAGGTCTGCCTTACATGGGGAGAGTTATGTGTCTTTTGCTGACTAGCTATCAACAGGAATGTGTTCCTTCTAGCCTCTTGCTCTAAAACTAGTTATGCAAGTGCTGACATGCATTGATTGACTTGAACAGTTGGACTTTCTTCCTCCTGTTGTCTCCTCACTATTCCATGTAGATCCTTTATCCCCCTTCCACCACAACTTCAAGGAATCAGTAAGCAACACTTGAATCCTGAGAGCCGTCAATGTATTTACTGCATTAGAGACACGGTCTTCTTGGTAGTGAAAAAACCCTCACTTAGTTTCCAGTACAAAATGCCTGCTTACAAATTTAAAATGCACTTTTCATGAATGTTCTCTAAAACTAGCTTTAAATATCTCATTTGTTTTCTATCTTGTCTGTGGAAAAGGCGAAGTTAATTCAAATAAATTCCACATGTTTACTCATGGAATAAATGGAAGCATGGGAATCATAGCAAATTATTTGTCTATGATTTAAAATACCACTGTGAGACCAAGTTTAGGAGTTTTAAATGCTGCTGTAGAAAAGCAGATGTTTAACTCACAACAGCTGCTCTGTAGCCATCTGCTGTCACCTTTCTGCCTTTCTCTAGCCAGCACCTATGAGACTGAAATGAATTGAAAAGTTTTGCTAACTTTCAAATGTGAGTTACTTCACATGAAGTACTGAGACTACGTTAAATACTTCCGGAGTCCCTTTCTTTTTGTTATATGGGTTTATCTAGTAAGGAACATAATTTGTTTGGTTTTTTTTAAAAAGGTGTTTGTGAATTACTATCTACCATGCTCTATATCTATCTATATGTCTATCACATTGCCTATTTCTATCTAGCATCCATTTTGGGGTGAATAAAGGTACATGTTGTTTGTTTACAGTACTGTTTGTCTACACATGCCATAGTTTTGCATTTGTGGAAGCCAGACCACCTACATTCACACAAACACACAGACAAGCACGCACACACGTGATCCAAACATCTTTGTTATTGCTTGTCCATCTATGTTGCTACTCTTCTCAGGTTTTTAAGCACACATGACGGTTGCTGTGACTCACAGTTTGTTTTATTCATCCTTCAGGTCTCCTGTAATGGCTGGAGGTCTATTTGCTGTTAACCGAAAGTGGTTCTGGGAGCTGGGAGGCTACGATCCAGGATTAGAAATATGGGGAGGAGAGCAGTACGAAATCTCCTTTAAGGTAAGTCATCAAGTCACCTTATATGACACTTCCCTACTTGTTTGGTACAGGACTCGGTCTTAACACCTCTGTATTTTCATTCCTCGTATACTTTGTGATCATGATGCTTTCATTCATACTGAAATTAATTTAGTACAATACTATTCTTTTTCCTTTAGGAATTGATACTAATTTCACAGAGAACTATGCCATAAACATGCTCCAGAAGCCATACAAAAATCACACTGAATGTAGTGCCAAATCTTAGCCTACCACCATGAAAGAATTAAGTTCTACCTTGTTCCTTTTTTCAAATCTCCACTTACCTTCTCTCAGACACTGCATTTACTTCTTGCTCAAGTGTTTAGCTCGGCTCAATAAGCCAAGAGAGAAAAAATTCAGAAAAAAAAGAAAATTGCATAATTTTCTGCCCAGAACAACAAGTTTAATCATTTCTGGGGGCAGGGTCCCCTGCAGTCAGCTCAAGGAAATGAGTGGAAATGGAAAGAGAAAGTCATGGGAAGAAGGACCCCTTTCAGTAGCAGTTAATCACTACATCAGCTCAACTGCTATGAGCTGTTATCTACTGGCCAAATTTTCAAAAGCAGATTATTTTTAAGTTGTATTTGAATAATTGTAATGATTAAATATATGAAGAGTTTTCAAGTGCTCAGGTTACGTACAACCAGCCATGGTATAACCTATTATCCTCTATGTCAACATGAGCATTCAAATCAGTTACTTGGCTTTTACAAGTTGAATTGAAAGTCTTGTTACTTTTCACATGTAAAATAGGTATTTGCATTAGTTTGATGAGGACTGTCTAATTTTGAAAATTAAGTTTATTATGTTTCAATATACCCAAACACATAAGAATTCTACATGCAAAGATTTTCAGTGACTTGATAGAATTTCATGACATAGATAAATTGAGTCAAGCATATTTGGATAAAGCTTGAAACTGAAATTAGAATTCGTATTTAGCTTCAGGATCTTTCCAACCTACTTCCAAACTCTGACAGTGTAAAGCTCAGTAAATAAATCTAGTATGTCAGCCTTGACTAATATCATACATCTTGCTGCATCTGAGTTTCAACAGCTATTAAAGCAACAGAGCTGAGGCCATTCTGCTGAACCAAACATACAGCATGACCCAACACTAGACTGCCAGGCTGTCTTTACAGGAGTTATTGAGAACAGTAAAATGGTTTGTATTAACTGTGCTACTCTCCAAAATGTTTCTCCAAATCATTTTTATACCCCAGCAAAATAAAACAGGAAGGCAAGGGAAACCCAATAGCTAGACAGTATATTTAGAATATATTGATTTACCTTCTGTCCATTTAGGTTATTTCAGAGGCAAACATAAGTAGTCACTAGTAGCTGTCACAGTTGTCTCTGACAGGTCACCCAAGATTTTATTATCCTATTTCGAATATTCCTTTTATTCGTCATAGCAAAGATACAGTGCTCTCCAGTCTTGTATAGAAACCACGGTAACAGCACTGGAAATTGGCATACATACTAGATTGTCCCAGAGTGTTTTGCTCAAGTGACAGAATTTTCTTTTTTTATGGCAGCTGTGTGACACTGGGTCTCATTTCAGTCATATCTTCTGATCCATCTCATTAGTATATGCTTACCTTAGGGTCCTTGTCCTTTTCTATTAGTGTTAAAAGAAGGAAAAAATACTTCTTGGAAATTATTTCCAAATAGGAGCAACATTCTATTGGAAGAATTTAACAGATGTAAGTTTTAAACAGAAGATTGCTGTTTTGATTGGAATGACAAAAAATGGGAGAAAAATCACGGAGGCAGGAGGAAGAAACAGAAAGGACTGGTTTTTATTATATCAGAATCACCAATATCAGCTTGGGAAAGATTTCTGCTTCAGCAGCTTCTACTGTGGCTCTAGATTCAGTCATCTTAAAACTTAGTTAAATGAGGACAAGTTAGCCAGACAGTTTAATTTACCGGCTTTATTCACAAAACTTGGGAAGACAGTGGACTTGCTATCTCTCTGTTATTCATGAAGTCAATAAAAAAGCGAGACAACCAGCCTGGTTCAGTTTCCTCAGCTGCTTGATTGGGTCTGAAACTACATCTTACCTTGACGTACAGTGTCCACATCTATGGCCTGTGGAAGGGTTGTAGGATGGGTGCCCTGTGTTGATGCCATGTCTCACATTAAGCATCTATTGCTCGGCAAATAATTATCTGGAGTATCCTGCCTCAAGAACATGTCTAACCACCAGACATTTAGCTGTTCTTATTCACTTCTTCTTGAACTCCATTAATTCTTAATATTTTCTAAAAACATGTCTGCTTTCCATTTAAAAGTTGTAAAAAGCAGCTGGTTTGAAGTATCTTGTTATTGTGGGCAGTTTGTGTCTAAAGGACAGTTTCAGGCTGATCTTTAACCTCAGTGACAGACAAGGTGTTCCTTTCTTGTTCTTCATATATCATCTTGTTTTTAACTTTGAGATTAATTTGTAAAACAGCTGCAATATAATGGTAAATAAGGGAGCAATCTAGCTGCTATAAACAGAGACCATGATGATGACACAACCCTCCCAGTGTCAGAGAGGGGATTCAAATACAGTACTGTAATTATGAGGGGGTGCATTCCAGAGTGAGAGCTCTCATGTGCTCCCTGAAATGAAGTAGTGTCTGGTTGGTTTTGAACTGGTTGTCCTGCTCTGTGAGCTGGAGTGAGGAGCGTTCGCAGTTTTTCTGGTCCTCTACTCAGTGATGCATTTGAAACTCCATGGATTGACAGACTGCTGTAACCCTTCTGCTTAATATTTTAACAGTAGATCCAGGTACTATAGAACAGACAAGCTGTGGCATGTGTCTCTAATTAGCACTGCTAATGTTTTGATGCAAAGGTAAACTTACAGGTACGTTAGGGACATTTTTGATAAATGTATGTGTCAAATGTCGTGATTATATGTCCATATTCACTGGTGGCAAACATTAGAGTCATGTTTAAGAAACAGTATATGTTTGATATTTTCTGGCCTAATTTTATTTGAAGAATTTCCTGTATGTTGGAATGAAACTTCACCCCACAGAAATATTTGCATGCCAAGGGGAAAGATCACTTGATAATCAATATCCTATTAATAAAAAGCATCTTCTGCACCAAAAGCCTCTGCATTACTGTTCCAGAGACATCCACAGCCATCCTCACAGCTCACATTACAGGAGTGTTTGCTACAAATCAGGGGGGAAGCCATGAGTGCAAAATGTGGACTTAGAGAGTCAGAGAGATTGGAGCTTTCAGAGAAGTATTATAGCTAGATCTGTGCTAGTCAAGACTCAATAAAATAGTTTGTTTAAAGTCTTCTGACTTAAGGAATTATTATCTTCTTCATCATGAACTTAATACCAGCTACTCTGCTCTGCTCACTGTAATCTTCGACTGCACTTTGCAAAACCACAGACACGCAATGAATTAAAAGTCTGGTGCTGGATCAAGGGCTGTCATGCAAGCTCATGGGAATCACTAATAATAGCAAAGCCATATTCCTTTATGAATTCAAGATGCTAAGGCAGAGTTCAAGGACTGATTAAAAATTAGATTAGCAGGACAAGTGGTTGCCTGGGGAGTCCAGCAGTTCCTGACAAGAGGTCCAACCAGGTTCAGGAAAGGTACTCAGTCTGGGAAGCTTGGAGGGAAAGTGTCAATTTTTGTGTTTCTCACCAGCTCTTTCACTAGATGCGACCTGGGGTGAGAGACACCAGACTTCAGCACAGAGCAGAGTCCTAGACAAAAGTCTTTTTCTGTGGGAGGAGGTTGCATTATCTCATTACACGGGAACAGAAGGTGGGTGGTGTGAGCAAAAATATATGTTTGTGTGTGCTTGAGGGGGAAGAGCGTTCAGTGGAAAAGAAAGACACTACAGAGAGTGACTCTGCAGTGAATCTAAATTTATTACATCATAATTCAATACGGTTTTCCAAAATACAGTACACTTTATAATGTTTCTGTGACATTTGGAATTGTGCCATAGCAGCAAAGGAAACTTCCTCAAACTTCAGGCATGACTATTCCAGGTGCTGAGTTGTCAGGAACAGAGAGAGACAGGGTTTTTGGTTTTTTGTTGTTTGTTTTTTTTTTTAAAAAAAAAAAAGCTGCTGCTTAGAAATTTTCTTGACCTTTATTTCCTTGACTGCAAAAACCAACACATTTCTCTTCTGTTTTTTTCTTACTTGCTGACATTGCTGCAGAGGACAGCAGCAAGTGTAGTGCTGGGTGCCATGATGATTAACTGCTGTTTCCAAATCAGAGCACACGCATGTACATTGAACGGATGGTGAGGCAGCCACAACCCATGACCTCTTCATTAAATAGTTCCTTAGATTAATTTTTACATAAGAAATAATGTGCAGCATTTTAATTTTTTGGCAGCATAACCTTGGGATCAATTTTTTAATTTAAAAATGTATGATATCTTGCAGATGATACTGTTCAGTGTGTGCTAGACTTGTGAAAGCTGGCAAAGCGCTGGAACTGACCTGATTAATAGTGTCTCTTATCAATAACCAGGAAAGCCACTATTTAGGAAATCCTAAATTTAAATCTGTTAGTAAGGCACAGTTTATGTAGTAATGTCCAAAATATAGAGCCGTGAAAGAAATAAAATTTCCTGTGTTTGCTGAAGATCCTTTACACTGGACACTCCTTGAACTTCATAAGTCATAGCTTAACAAAAACGCTGATGGTGCTACTTACCATGCTACTTGATGGGAGCCTCTTTGAAGCTAGTTGCATATATCTAAAGTTGTTTTATCCTTATCCATGCTGACACATCTTCCAGATTCTCTTCATCACTGTTTTCCAACACACACCTCCAAGTTCATTAGCCCCTTTCTTCATCATCATCATCATCATCATTAATTCCCTCCACTGCTGGCAGTCTTGGCAGGAGGTAGGGAGTGGGGAGGCATTACCACTTGTCGATGCAGTTGTAATCTCTGTGAAGAGCTGACAAACATGGAATAATGCCACTTTTCTCAGCATTTTAGAGGTGCCGGTGAGTATTGTTGAAATATCCATAGTCAGCAGTTTCCAGTTTACACAGTACAGTTTTAATATCCCTGGCAGGAAATCCCACTGCACCACAAGTGAATGGTTTTGCTCTTTGTGAACCCATTGACTGCAGATTTGCAGTCAGTGATCCTAATTTTCACTTTTTTTCTTGCATTTATCTGAATATTCTCACTACATAGAAAAGTTCACAGGAAAGTATTCTTCCTTCTCCTTTTCTACAACTGTTAAATCTGGTGTTTTGGCTTATATTTCAGGAAAAGTAACTGAAAAATCCCATCAAGTTTTTATGTTCGGATTTTCTACAACTTTTTCAGCCCCATTCTGGTAATACATTTCTTCTGTTTGTAGTCTATACTTCTTGCACAATGTTCAGAGCGCCAAGCTGAAGCTTTGCATGGCATACTTTATATTCCTTTTCTACCAGTTTAGTGTTTGTTTGTGTTCTCCATCCATTTCAGTGTCTCTTGCTGTTGCCTGATATGTTACTGACTCTCAGCAGAAGTATATTTCTCAATCAGTTTTGAAGCCTGATCCAAAATCCATTCAGTCCCCCCTCAATCTTTTACATAATTTGCTGTATGTTTATGTTCCTGTTCCACAGCAACACATCCTCCACTGCTCAAAAATCATGAGTCTCTTACTGCAGTAATTACGATTACAGTGTAGCATATGGATTGGAATCTTATTCTTGCGTGCACAGTATTTACATTTTCCAGATAGTCCCCAGGATGGTTCACTCACAAACTAGATAAGGCAGGGGGAAAAAAATGGTAAGAGCAAGCAGAACTCAATTTTAAAGACAAAAAAGTGATGTGAAAAGAGGGTGATTCACCCAAAATCCCACAAGAGGGGTAGAACAGAGCCAAAAAATGCATCTGTGACATCTAAGCACCATTCAGGAACAAAGCCACATAACCATAGCCTAATCTCTTTTAAAGCTTGCATTAATGCTTGCCTTTTGCTTTCAACCATTTCTATAAAGTGTTTTGCAACATGCTGTTGGAAGGAGCTATATAAATTGTGATATAGTATATAGTTGACACATGAACTACTCTTCTTTTGATCTTTCCAAGTTGAAATCTCATTGTTTTGATTTTGTCGTTTGGTTTTTATACCTCAGCTGCAGACCAGATTCATTGCTTTTGTAAGAGAGACACATTAGTGATCTCGAGAGTTTTATTACTCGCTGCTTACTACACAGAGAGGCATCAGTGTTGTGATATCATTTTGCCAAATGTCCCACACCACCTGAATCCCTTTCATGGTACACTGGAGGTTTGTAATATTTAACACAGAAGTCATTCTCCAATTTCTTGCATTTAGCACAGGTGACATAAAAATGCATTTTTAAGACAAAGTTGCCAGAATTTATCTTCCCAGGAAAATATTCAGAATGCCTTTAAAATCATTCTGAAGCTGAAACAAAAACAGGAACAGCTGCTAAATGTCCTTCAAGGCAGCCCAAGATTCATTTCAATTACCCTGCACAGCACACCTCAGGTGCAGCACAGCATTTTCAAGTTTTATATCTATCAAATATAAGCCAGCACAAAGTGTTATTTCCTCCCACTTGTTATTGCCTCAGCGTATCTGACAGGTTTTTTCTAATTCCTTTTCTGCCTTTCTTTTATTTATTTCTTTTTTTACTGATATCCTACTGCTTTAGAGGAAATGCAATATATGTCTACTTCAGCTCTCTTTGTCTGAGTTAAAGTAACACTGGCCTACATATAAATTTCTGCTTTCTTGTCTTTTAAATTTGTTCAGTGGCTGACCTTCGTCTGAGTCAAACTGCTATGCTGTCCACCCTTCAAAGGCTAAGAAACCTTGATTACACTGTAATATATTGTCTAGTCTTTGAAATAACACCTGAATTTTAAAAAACAAGAACAAATAGTAAATACAGGTCTGCACTTTTCATTGGTGCACTGGGTTGTTTGAAGACAGAGGAGGACAGAGAGGAGATTTCCCAAAAAAAAGGTACAAATGACATAACATGCAATTAAACTATTAGCAGAAAGGTGAATAACTTTTTTTTTAAGTGGTGGCACTACCCATCTTATTTTAACATTATCATTGTTATTATTTTCAATATGTTTATGAACATGTTTTTTGGTGAATTACGTGAAATGGGATTAAACATGTGAGGACTTCAAGGCTTTCTTTAAGGAGCAAATTGTACAAAATGGTTTTGAAAATAAAATAATGATAATGCCTACATGGCATAGCAAGACTGCTCTGGGCTGCAGTGAGCTATTTTGGCATGGAGGAGAAGCACTCATTTGGGTCTCCATTTCCAACCACCAGTAGATTTCCTCCCCGGGAAGGACTGTGCTCACTAGGACACCAGATTGGATGTTCTCACCACAAAAATAGGTACTGAAATACTCTTGATTCTGTCAGTGTACATATTTGGGCAGAGTGACGCCCAGAACAGCTGTCTTTATTACCCTGTGCCACTAACCTGCAGAATTAGTCTCCTCTTCTGAGAAGCTACTGTGCAGCAGAAGCACCTACCCAGAGCTCCTGTGCCTTAGTTAAGAGTTAATTAACTGTGTTGGGAAGTGGTAAGTAGCAACTTCCTAAGTAGCTCTCAGCTGTACCAAACTTTGATTGTGCCTAGGTGTCCCTGCAATTTCAGGACAGAGCCAAGCATGTCATCTTGCCCCACCTAAAATGGTTTCAAATCTTCCTTAACCATTTACACTAGCGTATGTAGATTTATCCTGTAGCGCAGTGTAGATCCTTGAACATTTCATTACCAGGTGTCAGCTGGATGCTGTAACTAACAGCTAAGGGGCTGTAAGGGCTAATACACAAATGACCCATCAGAGGCAGCTTCCTAAATCACTTTGCAACTCAAGCCTTCACTCCAAACCCTGTGTTTTCTCCATTCACCATATGAATAGCACAGTCAGTCTAAGGGGCTGAATTCAAGTGTGCTACCTTCAGCAAGTGCTTTAAGTCACATTCAAGCACCACATTATCCCATATTGCAGTGTTTAGCATCTGCATGCTTGGATTACTAAAATTTAGTCCCAAACTCACAGTTACACTGTCAGGACCAAGCAGATATACCCACTGTAACACCAAGAGGCAAGCACAGCAAGAGGCCAAACTCTTGCCCATTTTCACTATTGTTTTAAATGAATGGAATAAATCATTGTGTTTTCCTGTGATTTCAAAAAGCCAGTAGTTACAGCCAGCTGGTGGGCAGGACAAGAGAGACAGAATAAAAAATGTATGGTAAAAAAAGTGTAGAGATGCACATTGTTCTCTGCAGGCTTCATGCAGAATGCCAAGTATTTGTGATCACATCCTACTTACTAATGCTTTTTTTTAACAGTCTGGTTACTGTTGTTTTGATTCAGAGCGTTTCAACTTTTGGATTAATCCCTTTCTGTATGGAAAATGTTGATGAAACTTTAGTTGTCTATGTTCTGCTCTGCTTTAGCCTCAGTCACAAACTTATCTCATGCCATTTTGCTCCAGAGGGCATGAAATACAGATAAAATTTCTTCACAGATGTAATGCGTGGACCTACATTCTCATCTAGATTCATGAAGATGTTTCATGAAGCATTTTTATGCATGTCCACATAAAGGCACATTGAAAGGACGGGACATTTCACTTTCTCAACTTTGGTGTGGTTTTCTTTTAAATTGGGTGGGAAGAAGTTGGGTTGTTTTGTTTTCCGTCTAAAGGCTGAAAGCTGAGGCCACAAGTGTCCCTTATGTGGAATAGCAGCCATTCTGTTTTAATATTTGTGGGGAACAAGGAATTGTTTTGCCAGGATTAGGAAATAATTTTTATAATACCAATGTTTTCACTCTAAATTAATTTTAAACTCTTGCTGTGTGGTTGGATACTTAAAGAGTTCCACCTGGGAATTTTGGGGGGGATGGAGCAGGGGGGTTTGTTGTTTTTTTCCATTTCCCTGATTCGCAAAGTCAAATTGCTGGTTTTGAAATCAGAAAGTTATGAATGTTGTCAGTATGCTATGTAAGTTGTCTAATAGCTATATGGGGAGTTTGGTGGCTCTGCATTGCCAGAGCATGGAAAATCATGCTCATAGGTGTGCCTGGCATGATCGTCATCGTTCCTCAGACACGACACATAACCTTGCTCTCATGTACACTTGGTAAAACCTGGTCATGCTAGGTGAAGAGTTCCTTACTTGCTGACCATCAGGATACAGCTTGAGTTTTAGAATCATGAACTACTCGCAGTTCCCATCAGGGATGACTGAGGTTGCTCAGACCTGAAGCATCAAACCTGTGTACTCCAGATGGTTCCATCTGTTTCAGTATTAAAGTATTAATGATGAAATGTAGCGGCACAATCGTCCTTCTCTGTCTACATAAAGTTGATCAGATGGAAATTTATTTTTGTTCCTTTTTGTTTACAAAATGAAGAACATCTTATTATTTGAGCTCTGTATTTGCTATTCAAAATGAAATAGAAGACAGGTGTTTTGGAAAAAAAAAATTACTTCTGATTGCTGGCTTGCTTCACTCACATAGCCTTCTTTTGAAATTTTGATCCTGTATGTTTTAAACAACAGACACAAAAATATCTTGGTTGTGTTGCAGGAGGACCATTGATAGATATTCTAAATATGTTTTATGATTTTATTTTGAACATACTCTACTTTTGTCTGGTGAGATTCCAAGTAAGAGAGTCTGCCATGTTACCTAATTGCAGCTATTCAGCAGGCAGAGAAGGCCACCACTATCACTGTGGCAGGGGTCATTGTCACACATCCATTACATAAAATCCCTTCTTTGCCTCATTTGTTTCCAGCAATCATTCTTTCATCTGCTTTCTTTCTCCTTTCCAGGTGTGGATGTGTGGTGGTGGCATGTTTGATGTTCCATGCTCTCGAGTTGGGCATATCTACAGGAAGTACGTCCCATATAAAGTCCCTTCTGGAACAAGCCTGGCACGGGTGAGTGATCGAGTCTCACTGTTTTTCATTGTCATTTATCATCGGTCTCTTAATTCCCTGTGAACTAGTTTCCAGTAAACCATTACAATGGAAAATGAATGTTTCTTTATTTTTCTGAAATGGGATGTGCAATTGCTGCAGTTATGCTGCCTTCCAGAGATAAGATTGCCAAGAGCAAAATGAAATCTTAAAAATACAGGGTTGGACATCTCGGCACAGAAGTGTGTTTCATGCTGATTCAAAAGAACCCAGGAATAACCTAAGGCTCATGGTTCCTGAATTGCACAGTGTTGTCAGTCATAGTTTTTGCAAGCAGGACCAATTTGAATGCACATTTTCTTATCAGTCAGCAGAACAGGCAGAATCTTGTGAAAGGAACATTTTCTGAGGCAAAAGAACAGAGTAACAATGATTTGAGTGACTGTCTAATTATTGTGTAAAGCCTGGTGCTGGAATACAGCCAGTTTGGAGATGTGTGAGTGAGAAATTACAAGACCTCTAGACGTTTCTCAAAGACTACTGAACACATCCATATCCACGAGGGGCGTTTTGCTCAAGAGAAAATGTTCTATAACTTTCTGGAGGTGTTCACAGGATGTCACAAGATGGGAGACAAAGGGCACAGATGTAGCTTCCAGGTAGGTACTAGTATTTATTCATGCTTGATTTTGATATGCTCTGGTTTAGAAGATTTTTTCTTTATAAAATGGTATTAATGTTAAAGTCTGCACATTGCCATAGGCTAATATTTTATGAATCATATTTTTTCTTAATAATGAAAACGTGTTATAAAAAAAAGAATAAATTTCTTGCTTCAAGGAGGAGATATTCTTGGTTTCAGCACCACAGGACAAGGCTTGCTGTAGTAACTGCAGCAGAGGAAAGAGGCTGTCTGTGCTGCCTGCCTGACAGCTGGCTAGACAGAGGGAAAGATTTGCCTTAAAAGAGCATCCGTGCAGACAGTGAGACATACGGTACAGTAATGGGATTAGTGGTGGTGTCAGTGGTGGTGACAAGAAGTGTATTGACTGAATTCTGAGATGAAAATCTTCCCCTTTCAGATTTTTGCACTGGCTGAAATAAATTGCTTTATTTATGGTATCCCCTGCAAAAATCGCGCACAGCTTGAAATAAGAAATCCAGACCTCAGTGTCTGTTTTCCTCTATTACAGTACAAAGTATCTCATTAGAGAATATGCTGTCTTGTGCATTTTTTGTGGGAGCAAAATACAACCATTTCTGTTTGGACTATTAGCATCTCATACAGTCTGGTACTCAACTAGCTTTCATGGAAGAACTGTGAGTACTTAGAGCCATCAGGTAGCCACAGCCCGTAGTCTCCCTATACTGTTTATTCCAGCTTGATTTCAATAAATCACTTGTGAAATATTAAAAAAAAAAAAACATTCCCAGTTATAAAAATGAAATCTTTGCCCACGCACGGACTAAATGCCTGGTATCCTGTGGGAAAAGATCTAGTCGGCTGATAGGGTGGATCTTATGATCCAAGGACTGGAGCACCTCTCCTATGAGGACAGGCTGAGAGAGTTGGGGCTGCTCAGCCTGGAAAAGAGAAGGCTCCAGGGTGACCTTATAGCAGCCTTCCAGTATCTGAAGGGGACCTACAAGAAAGCTGGGGAGGGACTTTTCATAAGGGCAGTTAATGACAGAACAAGGGGAAATGGCTTTAAGCTGAAAGAGGGGAGGTTTAGATTAGATATTAGGAAGAAATTCTTGACTGTGAGGGTGCTGAGACACTGGAAGAGGTTGCCCAAGGAAGTTGTGGATGTCCCTCCCCTTCCTGGAAGTGTTTTAGGCCAGGCTGGATGTGGCATTTAGCAACCTGGTTTAGTGGAAGGTGTCCCTGCTCATGGCAGGGGGGTTGGAACTAGATGATCTTTAAGGTCCCTTCCAACCCAAACCATTCTATGATTCTGTGATTCAAATAATGTATAGTTTCTTCTGTGTTGGGGAGGTCCAAAACATGATGCTTAGGTAAATTTCTGGCATATATTTATCACTGAAAGAAAATTTGAATTCTCAGGTTCCCACCTTCTTTGCAGTACAGTATTCTGTACTGTAACCAAAACATTGCTATTGGGATACATTGCATCAAGGCTGCCAAGAGCACAAAATCTTCTATTCATTTTAGTATTTGGGGCTATCTCAATAACTACCCAAGGAAGAGAGTTTGGTCCCTGACCCATCAAATTGTATGTATTTTTAAGCCTAAAAAATATTCTCTTTCTCTCATCCAATCCAGAAAAGGAAAAAACAAGGACATGCTTTTCTTCAGTGTTATCAGTCCCTTTGATACAGACCACTTGTGATTGCAAATAAACTGCCCCAAATAGAGCTGGTATCCAAAGTAATACTAGGGCAGTATGCACAGAAGTGTCCTGAATAGTTCAGCTATCTTTGCATTGTATTGTATCCTCCAAAAATTATAGTCTACCTCTTATGAGTATTTTATCCAAAACTTCCCTCTAGTTCAAGAATATAATGAATAGCACACTCAAGAATATCTGGAAGTATTACCCCTGCTGCCAAAAGCAATACTTTTCACTACTAAGTATTTTTACTAAAGGCTTTTACTAAATCCTTTTCCATCTTCTTCTATGGAAAGGAGGATGCTAGAGTTGCAGTTCACAAAGTAATAAGCCCTAAGAAGCCCAACTGTGATTGTATAAATGATTGCAAGAACCCCTTCATTAATCAAGGCAGAAATTCCCCTTGTGCAGATACTCTGTTAAAGAATGACTGCATTAGAGAATTTTCCCATCCTATCGCACAGCAGCGGCACAGAGTATGGAGACTGGAGTTAGGAAGAGGACGGAACTTCTAGACAAACTTGGGCGTAGCCAAGATCATGCCATGGGTTTCCTTTCAAGCTGTTTCAGCTTATGTTTGCCCTTAATAAATAATGCTTAGAGTGAACATTTTACCTTCCCTTGGGATTTCACCTCTCTGTATCTTCTAGCAGCAAGTTTCAACACACAGTTTCAGCGAGCTACGTAACACCTGATATCAATCTAGATATCTTTTTAAAGAGCTGTGACCTGGCATGAGGATCACATGTGCTTTATGAAATAAGAGACTTGCCAAAGTGTTCTGCCTCCCTGTCATTAAATAACAGTTAGTGTGCCACACGCAATAGTATGTATCGTGACATTGATTTTCTATGTCCTTTTTACCATATTTCTTACCTTCTTATCTGTCACTCGAGACCTGCAAGGCCTACACATATTTTTTGCTGACATATACCCCATAAATTGAAAAGCATCCGCATGTAAAATGCTTTGTCAGTAAAACTGTTTGGCGGTACAGAGCAAAAGTAAAGCGAGCTGTAAACGTGCGTAGTAGATGTATAAAGCAGACTGTGGCAACCAAATGCAGATGAAAAAGCTGAATATTTTTTTCTGGAGATGTCTTAAGATGTTGCTACTTACCAAATGCAATCAATGTGCAACTTACAGGTAATTGCACATAAAGCAAGATTAATGGACATGCAGATGTCAACACTGATTCCACATTATAATGTGGAAGCAGCGCATAATTATTCATTCATTCCAAACCTGTCAGCCTCTGCACAAAACCGCAGTGACTAATAACCAATTTTGCCTGTTTGTTTTACGTAAAACATACAGAGAGAGCGAATACCCAAATCTTAAAGTCTTATGCAAGATGATGCCCTATAAAAAACTTCCAAATTATTTTACTGGCTTATTTTAGTTGCTTTGTGGTATTCTTGACTCTTGCTTAATTTTTAACAATTCTAGCTAAGCCATTTGCTTTTAGCGCATTGCCTATGAAATTAGACTTAAACATACTATTAGCTATTTCTTGTAGGTGTATGCCAGTTTATTATTTATTTAGTTTCCTATTTGAGGGGGATTTTTTTTTCTATTTGTGATTCTATAAAAGCCATAAGAAATTTATCAATAAAAAACTCACTGTTCCATAGGATATGCAGAGAAGAACTGAGAATTTCGAAATATATCTACAGAAATATTTTTTGTTTGCAGGTGTTTTACACAGCATTTTAGTATTAACTACAGAACATTAGAGCAATAGGCCTTTCTGAAGTGAAGGGCCATCCCACTGAAATTCAAGTTTGGATGCTAACCCAGCAGCATGGTGAATCCTAACCTTAAATTGAATTCCTCCCTGCACACCAGGATGTGGGATCCCAGAGCACAGCAGGCACAAGCACGATGACATTTGCTTCATTACACAGTGTCGCTGAACTGGAACTTGTGCAGTTTGGGTTCAGGAATTCAGCTGATAAAGGTGGGTTCAGATTCCCACCTGAACCATTTGCTCAGCCTTTTTGTATGGCTTTGAAAGAGATCTTTAAAGAAAATGACTGTAACTATGCCATCTGGTACTGTGACCACGTTTGCATTTTTGACAGAGCTTCCTTTAATTTTATGACCTTTATTTTTTTTCCCCAGCTGCAAATAATGTTTGAGGTTTTCTTAAAGCAGCCCATGAACATTTTGTTTTCAGCTTCCAGGCAAGTTAAAGAACAAAGGAGAATCAGTTAGGTAATGGCTATGTTTTCTCATGACCAGAGTGCAAACTGATAGAAGTGGCATGCTGCTAAGGGAGCACTGCTGGAACTTTTGCAATCACCTCTTTAGAACAAGACTGTAGCACAAAGTCAGTTATGATTCAGCAGTCACAGTAAGCAGCTGAAACATCAGCTTAGAATAAGTAAATTATTTAGGAATCAAGCAAGAATCACCTTCTTGCAACAGCACAGCTATAACAGATGATGATGATGATGATAATTACATAATACAACTTTAAAGTTGTCATTATAACTTTGTTTTGCTTAATAGATTTAAAAATTCATCATTAAAATTATTTAAATCAAGATCTCGAGCAGAGCACTTACCGAAAAAAAAACTTTAAAGGAATATCTTCTAATCCTTGAATACAAGAAGGTCAAAGTAATTTTTAAATCCTAATTTTTTATATTTTTTCCAATCTAAATAGAAGTTTTAAGATAATAAATGCTACAGGACAGGCAACCTAGCTATCCTAAAGGAATACAAAGAAGATTAAGAACTAGATGTTTCTGGACAACAACATCAAAGTGTTGGTAACTGCTTTCCAGGATTTGTTCAGTAGACTAGCTCTGGAACCCAAGTTGCTGTTGCCAAAGAAATCTATTTGGAATTAAACCCCAGAACATTATTCCAGGCTTAGCTGCAGAGGTGGGCTATGTTCTATGTGTGCCCACAGAGTATGGGTCTGTAAGGCGAGCATGGCAGTAGCCAACAAATTTGCGGAGATGTCGTACGCTGTCCCTGTGCTTTCCGCAGCTGCCCCACATCCAACCTGCAGAGACCTGCAGCCACAAAGCTGGGGCGGGCAGCATACTCATGGGGCCGTGCCCATCCCTGACCCCCAGCCCCCAGGCTGCCCTCAAGTGAGCCACGGAGCAGAGATATAGCCTTTAGTCAGTGGGTTGGTTTGGGGGCTTTTTTTCACTTTTTTCCAGTATGTAGATTTTTTTTTTTTTTTTGTGGTGGGGATGCAAATCTTCATAGAAAGAATGAAATCCTGGCTGTTTTCAGATGACATCTGTTCTAGGTATTTGCAGACTACAGGCTGAGAATAAATAGTCTCTTGCTTCTCTGCCAGCTGTGCTCTCACAAGAGTTATTTATATACACCACCAGCTTTGTCACCTAGTTAGCTTACTGTCTTCCACGGAGAAGCATTTCTTTTATGCCTGCAGACGTGTCTTTATTTGGTTGGGGTTTTTTTACGCAAATACAAGCCACTGCTGGAATGAAACACAGTTAAGCTTTAAACACAATTAAATGTAAAGGACCAAAATCAGATACCAAAGAGGGGGAAAGACTGACAAACCCTAGCACTGCCTAAGTTAAAAGGGACTTCGGCAAGAACGGGAAAAGGATGAAAATCCCTGTTTAGACTTAGCTGGTGTGGACAGCTTAGATACTGAGACCTGAACGTCTCAAAGCTATAATTAGTGTCAAGGAAATGTTTTATCAAGCATTCACTGTAGAAATATACAGAAATGATAAATGATTGTGTTCTGACTCTGATGGACCTTTGCATGAAATTGAGGGTACCATTTTTCTCTTTGTGAATGCTTTGGTGTTTTGTACCCTGCTGCTTCTGTCATATTAATCCATACTTGTTGGATGGGCTCCTCCAGTTATACTTTGTTCTTCTCCTTCATGATGATTTATTGTGACATTATATTATATATATTTGCTACCTGTATTCCAGAGGAACATAAAGTATAGTTGTCTTGGCTGGATCCCAATGCACTTTTTAAATATGTTTTATGTAAAACAAACTGTATATTATTTCCAGACAAAAGAAATACAGCTGCTTCCAGAAGTAAACAGGGCACCCATTTTGAAGTAGCAACAACACTGTGCTTCACAAAACAAACAATAAAAAACATTTAAATTAGAAACATGATGTAGGTGGAGTGAAAATAATCACACTGGAATTCTACTAGGAAGGAAAAGAGATTAATATGTCAGTTGTTGCAGAGACTGTTGTGTTATTTTTAGCAAATAAATAATCATATCCTCTCTTATATTTCACAACTGAAATACCGTTAGGCCTTAGACATGCTGTGGTGATTCATATTTGATTGGTGTAATTGAAAGTGATTTTTGATGTCCTGGCTGATGAGAGAAACAACTATTATGACAAACAAGACTACACCAGCTGGTGACATCCAGCTTCCTGGAACAGATTCAGATTAAATATAGGAAAACAAGAACTCGTTACAGGATCCAAATGTTCCTGTAGTAGTTTGACAAAATTCAAGTCTCTGGATTGGGGTAAGGGTTGGTTTCATGCAAACTTGGGGACTTCAACTTACCAGACGTCTGCTGGAAATACAACACAGCAGAGGGAAAACAGTCTAGGAGGTTCCTGAAGTGTGTGGAATATAACTTCCTGACACAGCTGGTAAGTGAGCCCACCAGGGGAGGAGCCTCACTTGACCTGCTGTTTACCAACAGAGGAGGACAGGTGGGAGATGTGGTGGTCGGAGGCCGTCTTGGGCTAAGTGACCATAAAATGGTAAAGTTCTCGATTGTTGGTGAAGTAAGGAGGGGGATTAGCAAGACCACTACCATGGACTTCTGGAGGGCAGACTTTGTCCTGTTCAGGACACTGTTTGAGAGAGTCCCTTGGGAGACAGTTCTGAAGGGCAAAGGGGACATTCTTCAAGAAAGAAGTCTTAAAGGCGCAGGAGCAGACTGTCCCCATGTGCCGCAAGACGAACTGGTGGGGAAGACGACCGGCCTGGCTGAACAGGGAGCTCTTGCTGGAACTCAGAAAAAAAAGGACAGTTTAACATCTCTGGAAAAAGGGGCAGGCAACTCAAGAAGAGTGCAGGGATCTCGTTAGGTTATGCAGAAAGAAAATTAGAAAGGCAAAAGCCCAGCTAGAACTAAATCTGGCCACTGTTGTTAGAGATAACAAAAAGTGTTTTTACAAATACATTAACAACAAAAAGAGAGACAAGCAGAATCTCCATCTTTATTGGATTCAGAGGGCAACATTGCCACCAAGGATGAGGAGAAGGCTGAGGTTCTTAATGCCTTCTTTGCCTCAGTCTTTAATAGCCAGAACAGTTATCCTCAGGGTATTCAGCCCCCTGAGCTGTAAGATGGGGATGGAGAACAGAATAAACCCCTTATAATTCAGGAGGAATCTGTTTATGACCTGCTACACCACCTGAACACTCACAAATCTATGGGACCAGGTGACATCCATCCAAGAGTACTGACGGAGCTGGCAGAGGAACTTGTGAAGCCATTTTCCATCATTTATCAACAGTCCTGGCTAACAGGGGAGGTCCCAGAAGACTGTAGGCTTGCCAATGTGATGCCCGTCTACAAGAAGGGCTGGAAGGAGGATCCAGGGAAATACAGACCTGTCAGCCTGGCCTCAGTACCTGGGAAGATCATGGAGCAGTTCATCTTGAGTGCGCTCATGCGGCATATACAGGACAACCAGGGAATCAGGCCCAGCCAGCAGGGGTCCATGAAAGGCAGGTCCTGCTTGACCAAGCTGATCTCCTTCTATGATCGGATGACCTGCTTAATGGATGAGGGTAAAGCTGTGGATGTTGTCTGCCTGGACTTTAGCAAGGCCTTTGACACTCTCCTACAGCATTCTCCTAGAGAAGCTGATGGCTCAAGGCTTAGACAGGTGTCCTCTTCGCTGGGTAAAAAACTTGCTGCATGGCCAAGCCCAGAGAGTTGTGGTGAACGGAGATAAATCCACTTGGCAGCCAGTCACAAGTGGTGTTCCCCAGGGCTCAGTTTTGGGGCCAACTCTGTTTAATATCTATCAGTGATCTGGATAAGGGGATTGAGTGCACCCTCAGTAAGTTTGCAGATGACACCAAGCTGGGTGGGAGGGTTGATCTGCTGGAGGGTAGGAAGGCTCCACAGAGGGATCTGGACAGGCTGGATCAATGGGCCAAGGCCAGTTGTATAAGGTTCAACAAGGCCAAGTGCCAGGTCCTGCACTTCGGTCACAACAACCCCATGCAACGCTACAGGCTGGGGAAGAGTGGCTGGAAAGCTGCCTGGCAGAAAAGGACCTGAGGGTTTTGGTCGACAGCTGGCTGAACATGAACCAGCAGTGTGCCCAGGTGGCCAAGAAGGCCAATAGCATCCTGGCCTGTATCAGAAATAATGTGGCCAGCAGGAGTAGGTGTCCTGGTTTTTGGCTGAAACAGCTGGGTTTCTTTTTAGTAGCTAGAATTGTGCTGCGTTTCGCTTCCAGCCTGGGACTTGCTTTGAGAGAGACACTGATAACATACCAGTGTTTGCATTTTTGTCACTGGAAGTGAAGGACTTTGTGTTCTGTTAGTCCACAAGCACAAGATTTAAGGGGGGAGAAGAACATTTAAATTAATAAACTTAATTGACAGTTAGATATGCCAATGGGATATTCCATATCATATCACGTCATGCCCAGTATATCACTGAGGGGCTCTTCCTCTTTCAGCTCTCTCTGGCTTTTGCTCGGGCTCTCGTTCTTCTGGGAGTGTGGTTTCAGTTCGGGATTGTCGCTCCTCCGGGATCGTTATCTGGGAACAGGCCGGGCTCGGTCAGGAGCGGGGTGAGCTATAGCATTGGGTGCCACTCACTTGCATATTTTGTTACTGTTATCGTTATCACTACTATTTTAATATTACTGTTATTTTAAGTTTTCTTTCTGTTATTAAATTGTTCTTATCTCAACCTCCAAGCTTCCTTATCCTTGCCCCCCAGTCCTCTCCCCTATCCCCTGGGGTGCGGGGGAAGTGGGTGAACAGCTGTGTTGGCTGTTAGCCAAGGGCTAGCCCAGTGAAACTATCACAGTAGGGAAGTGATTGTGCCCCTGTACTCCACACTGGTGAGGCCACACCTCGAGTACTGTGCTCAGTTTTGAGCCCCCCACTACACTGTGGCCAGCGGGTCAAGGGAGGTGATTCTCCCCCTGTACTCCGCTCTCGTGAGACCCCACCTGGAGTACTGTGTCCAGTTCTGGGGCCTCCAACATAAGAAGGACATGGACCTACTGGACCAAGTATAGAGGAGGCCACAAGGATGATCCGAGGGCTGGAGCACCTCTCCTATGAGGACAGGCTGAGAGAGTTGGGGCTGTTCAGCCTGGAAAAGAGAAGGCTCTGGGGAGATCTTATAGCGGCCTTCCAGTACCTGAAGGGGCTACAGGAAAGCTGAGGAGGGACTTTTCACAAGGGCAGTTAATGACAGAACAAGGGGAAATGGCTTTAAGCTGAAAGAGGGTAGGGTTAGATTAGATATTAGGAAGAAATTCTTGACTGTGAGGGTGGTGAGACACTGGAACAGGTTGCCCAAGGAAGTTGTGGATGCCCCCTCCCTGGAAGTGTTTAAGGCCAGGTTAGATGAGGTTGCACCAGACTAGTTTCAGGACTGCATTCAGTTCAAGTATGGGGATTAACCACAATTTGAAGTTTTACTACTAGTCTGTAACTGTTTGTGTTAAAAGGAAATGTGGCGATTACTGAGCTTGCATAGTGATAACAAGGATAAGAAACCCATGCTAAATGAAATCAACAAGCCTCTTTAAAACTAGTGTTTGGATGCTGAGTGCTTGCTTCCTGGTAAATGTCAACTTCAGAAAGAGCATCGCACTTCTCCAGGACAGAGAGTTCTTTGCAGCTGTGTTCATAAACAGTGTAGAGATGTAGAGCTAGCAAATCAAGAGTTTGTATTTTTAAAAGGGGAAATATTTGAAGGGCTGCCTCATAAGGGTTTAGCTTATGACAGCAATGTGTAAGCAAGCTAAGAAAAATATATGGGTTCATTGCAGGATCTGGCAAGATTTAGGAGGTTTTTTAGCATGTGATGGAGAAAATGGTCTCGGAAGAACTGGGAACAAAGTTTTAAATAGATTCATCTAAAGTGTCTTACCTGCTACTTGGGGAAAGATAGGAAGAACTGTATTTTTTTTTTAATGCAATGTTTCGTGTTTACAAACACACACAAAAAAGCAGAGATTAAGACTCACTGGAAAACAAAGTTTTTGATTAGTGAATGAGAATTTTGAGCTAGTGACTAGGTATAATACCATGATTTATGTTGAACTCCTGTTTTATTCAGTTAAAATAATCTGAAGCAGAATGCAGTACTTTTAGCATAGCCAAATAACTAAAGAGAAGACTAGCAGAGCCAACTCTTAATATTGATGGGGTAAGTGTCTGCTGGAGTTATTTTGAATTTTTCTTTCCTATGAGAATTTTTTTACTGAACATTTTCTGTATGGTTCTTTTTAAAGTGTTTTTTAAATATGAAAATAGCACTATCAGATAAAGTGATTGCAAAAAATAGTATAATATTTTCTAGAACAGTCTTAAACTGTATTTGCATTATAGTAAATGAGGTGTACAGCATTTATGAGTGAAAAATATGCTGGAAAGATCACACTTATTTTCATTATTTTGGTTTCTTAGTTTAATGTGTTTAATCATATTTTGGCCTCATCTACAGAGTCTCATCACATAGTATTTTTGTTTGTCAGGAGATTTCCGTGTTACAGGGTTTCTGCCAGAAAGGTGGGATTGTCATTTAAATATTCGTGAATTTGTTCTGGTTTTCTTTGTCCTACCCAGTTCCTATATTCTTTAATTCTAATTTCTTGTAATTTAGTTTTTCGTGAACTTACAGCAAAAGTCAACCTTATGTGGAACATGGACCATTTTTTAATAGGGGTACAAGTGTTGTGATTTCTTATACTGCTTTAATTTTACTTGCTTTATCCTTGCGGGTTTTAATGTATTCTTTTCACAGAGAGAAAGCACATAGAAATTTATCTTGCAGTTTCAGCTAAAAGGACCTTTTTTTTTTTTTTCTGTATCTTGCCATCTTTGTATTCAGATAAGCGTTATTAGTTCAGAGACATTTAGTTTATGTGGTTTAATAAAATTCAGGAAAGGAATTTTCAAATGAATCTTGAAAGCAAATCAGAGTACGAATCAAGCTTACTTAGATACAGAGCATGTTCTGAGAAGAAATATTACCTTATGTTGATGATAATCAGATGTATAATGTCCTCCAGCTTATTACAGAGCGAATCACAGCAGTTTGCCGACAGTGTTCTATAAAAAGAATATTACAAAACTTTATTATCTTGTTTTTACAAACAAAGCAATAAGAACACCCTAGTGTTTCCGTGTCATCCAGCGAGATGGTGCTTTGTTGGTGGGATAAGAGGTTACTGGGCAGCTGTGGAAATGCAAAGCAGAGTAAGGCTGTGCTCCCCTATGACATCTACATATAAATTTGTGTGGATTAAGTTGCAGGAGGAGTTTTAAAAACAAACAGAAATACAGAATAATTTGCACCTGGCCTATTTTGACTCCATGATGCAAAATAACACTAAAATATATCTCTTCAGTCTGAAGAATATATCTGTTCAGGATTTTTCCTTACAAGTCTTTTTTTTATTTTATAATTTGAGTCAGCTAATTTCATTAATTATAATTTGGATAAATCCTTATGCGACAAAACAGGTAATTCTGTTTCCTGTAAAATGTCAACTAAAATTAATTTGGTGGGACATAAGCCAGAACTGGGTTTCAGGGAAGAGAAATAGTCTCAGATACATCTATAGGATGACTGCAGAAAGCCACAAGTTGCCATACCTATCCTATAGGCTGCTTTGCTTCAGGTCAGCTCCACTTCAGGGTTATGTGCTGTGCTTTTGCACAGACTTACTAGCACACCAACACAGCAAAGCTTCCCGCCCAAAGGTAGTGCAAAACCATCTGTGAGGTGGGGCTGGCGCAGAGCAAGCTCATGACTGTTTGCCCCCATACATGAGCATGTAACACCTAACCCTAAAATTTAGGTAGGAATTGATAGGTGACTAAGCAGTATGATGAGAGCTGAAAATTCAGATGCCTTTCAAATGCAAAGTGGAATACATCAGAAGGAATAATCTGAACTATTCATGCACATTAGTAGGTTCTGAACTAACAGGAAAAAAAGCAATGTGAGCAGCTGAAGGAAAATTTCTGTTCAACATCCATCATTAATCAAAAACCCATGTGAAAATGCATAAAGAATGGAAGGAAAATAAGATATTCAACAGACAGAAGACCATACTTTAATGAAGATAGCATATGCTTGCCAGTATTTCTCCATGTTTTAAGACTGGAAATTAGACCAGCTAAGCTTAAAAGTTACGTAGACTACTGAAATTTTTTTTGTTTAATTCTCCCGATTAGAAATAGCATTCACTCAAAGCATGAAGAAATTAATGTTTGCTTTTTTTCTGCTGCATAGAACCTGAAGCGTGTGGCAGAGACATGGATGGATGAGTTTGCAGAGTACATATACCAGCGACGGCCTGAGTACAGACATCTCTCAACTGGTGATATCTCTGCCCAGAAGGAACTTCGCAAGCACCTTAAATGTAAAGATTTCAAGTGGTTCATGGCTGCAGTGGCTTGGGATGTCCCCAAATATTACCCTCCTGTGGAGCCTCCACCTGCTGCCTGGGGGGAGGTGAGATTAGATCAAATTTAAACTAGTAACTAAACATTTTACATTACAGGAACTAAAATTACGAAATTAGATTTAGCTCCTATGAGAAGTAGTGTTATTAAGGAAGTTTACAGTGACTGGAACAATCCTTGGACTAAGTATTCAAATGAGAAACAGTCATGTCTTAGAATTATTGCTGTCCCTTTTATTATTTATTACAATTTTATGTGTATATGCCATAAGATGCATGCACAATGAGGAGAAGAATATGGAAAAGAGTATGTAGTACTCATTATTGCATGTAACAAGATGATTTTAGATGCTGAGAATCACCTTAGCAAAAAGGAGATCTGAAGTCCACACTTTTTTATTACTCCCTTCTGTTCTTACAAGGACAATTGTATGTAGTTGGAGTTAGGTTTGCCCTGTTTTGCCCACATCTGCAAGTGTAACAACTGAAGCCTGTACTTTTCTTTTAAAAAGACTGGTTTTGCTCAGCTTGTGGTCTGCATTCTCTAGGTGCTGTCAAGACCAGGTACCAGTAGCAGACAAATGCAATTTCTCATTTAGGGGATGAGGGGAGGGAGAAACCACCAAAGAGATACCAATATCTGAGCATCACTCCAGAGCAGGGGGCAAGCAAACAGCCTGCTGGAACTCTCCACCCATGATCAAAGATGTTCTGCATTCAGACCTCTGAAGGGTAGAACTGTAGCACACCTTGCATTGACAGTCTGCTTTGTGTAGAAGAAATGAACACACAAAGAGTGTGGGCACAGGAAATTACTTCTATGGCTGCACTGAAGAATTGCAGTGGCCTTTTACCTCAAGGAACTACAGTGGATTCACTTGATGGAAAGGTGGCATGTAGAGGGCTTTTTCCTCTCAGTTCATTAAGATTTATAAAGAAGGCTTTGCTCTTTCAGTGTATTGTACTACTTTTTAAAAAAACATAGGCATATCTGTATTGTGAGTTCTGGCCTGCTCTGATTTTGCTGGAGACGTTCTTGGGGCTCTCAGACAATTACCTTTTCTATTTGAAACCAAAGGATGAAGTTGAAACTTTGACCAAAGCATTTGGTAACACCCCTCACACCTCTGCATATTCCCAGTGCTCAAGGCTGGACCATGCAGGGGATTTCTAAGCATAGGGGCCTCTACAATTCTCCTGAATTTCTTTTTAAAAAAAGTAAATTACCTCATTGAGAAATTTTACAAATAACTTTTTGTGGTAGTAGCAGTCCTTAATTCTTCTTGGTAAGCTACCACTTACAGATGTTAACAGGAACTTCAATTTATATGTGTCTTACTGTTTGCTACTTCTTGCCAATAATGAATTCCTTTGTTGTTATTGTTTCTTCTATCTCTGATACTGCTGCCCACACTTCATTGGTTAATGTATACCAAGATGTAATGAGTTTATCAGTAGAAGTCATGCCGGATCAGGGCACTGTGACTGCTGTTATCATCTTCCTTCATCATCTTCCACATATATACATGTGCATCCTTGCAGGACTGTGATCATGGGATGTGTAATTTCTCTGACAAGCTGAACAATCCTTAATTCAGTCAGAGGGTCTAAGTGGAAGAGATTGTGATTCAGGTATTCATTCTTTTCACAGCAATATTAATATACTCTTTGCATAAAAGCAAGACTTTTAAAAAGTAAATCAAAGATCATAGCAGTGGTATCAAATCTGTACCTTAAAAGTACTTACTGAGTTCTTAGGAAAGAAGTGAAGACCAAAGGCTTTTTGTTTCCTCTAAAATGTACTTTCTCTAAAATAGCAAGAGGAGTTTCAGCCCTACTACTCTATTTTTTCCTGAGTCTGTCACATTCCTGTGAAGTTTTAATTAATTTGTTGGCACTTGCAAGGAACTTGAACAAACTTGAAGGTCAATGGCTGTCATAATTAGAAGCTGAAAGAAGAAAACAGACTGTGTGTTATTGCTTTGTAAGAATCAAGCAGCTCTAGAAACCTTGCTGATTATACACACCAAAAGTCTGTGCCAAGACTGACTGTCATTTAGTACCCTCTCTGCTTCCTCTTGGAAAGGCTTTTCATCTGGTTCCCTCTGCCAGTCTGAGAAAGAATAAACAATGAGGCACTCAGAGAATTTTTGACTCTAGTATTTTGATATCTAGCTAGTAAAAGTGTGTGGTGTGAAAGCACACATCTCATAGCCTCTGCACAACTTTATTTTTGCAAACACATTTGTTTAAAATCTGACTTACTGTTCTTGACAAAGTGTGTTCATGATTGAAAAGAAGGAAATTTGCAAAAAAAAAACAGTATTCTTTGCTACACTGTGGCCTTATCTCTTCTGGTTGTTTGTGCCTTTTGTCCTTTGTCGCTGGCAGGGTGTATGTTACCTTGATACTCTGTTCTGCCTTGTAACATCGAAAATATGTGCAGTAAAGCAATGTAACAGCGAATCCAGACACATGAAGGTTAGCAAGATTGTCAGTTCTGTGTCTGGTGAGAAAACTGTACTTTCTCCTCTCCCATCATGGAAAATAAAAATAAAGTTTTCAATTAGGTTTTTTTCTTATCCTTCCAAATATATTGGAAAATATGCTATGAGTTGAAAAATAGTAATACCCATCCCATTCTCTTTCTAAAACAGCATAATTTCTTTGTAAAGTGTATCTGAAATTCTGTTGAAGGAAGTTAAAACAATAGCTGCATTAGCTGAGATTTGGATACCAAATGTTTACTCGGGAAGTACTCATGAATCTACAAGCTGTGATCCAGCATGAATATATTGTGCAGATATCATAGCTTCCAACAATATCTTTGAAAACACATTTTACAGTGAATCAATCATATTATGTCAGCCATTGTCATTTATTTTAGGCTTCATGAGTCCTATAGTCAAGGTGATGTAAAAAAAAAATTGTTTTACTCAGTCAAAAGGGAAACATTTAAGCTTGGTTTAATTTGCTGTTACATTAACTTGTTATTCAATGATTTAATACATAGCAAGTCTCTCAGTCACTGAAGCAGTGCTAAGCTGTAGGACCTGGAAATACTCCTTTCTCAGTCCCAGACTCACGGATTTTACAGAATTGTTTTACAGCACTGACATGAAAATGTCACCCATTGAAGTTAAGTCAAGTAGCACATTTGAAAAAAGATTAAAGCCTAAGAATTCACTAACTTCTCTTTTGATTACTTTCTCTTTTTTTAAAGTGTCATCCTCATACCCTTAATAAGTCAATCTCAGCCCACTGAGTGTCACATGCCTGTTGTACAAAAGCAATATAGCCAGCTGTTCCCCACCCTGCATGCATGGAGTGCTGCACAGCTCAGCTGTTCACATTCTTTCATCGGGATCAGTGTCACACTGAATAACAGTCCCCTGTTCTTTCAGTGAGGTCTTTGGTAGTGCTTGACTTCTTTTAACTTCAACTTTTCAAACTCAGACAAAGGATGAATACTTGTTAAATTACTGTGTATCAGCTGACAGGAAAGGTGTCTCATTTTTCCATACTTGATCTGTAGATGTTGATGGCCCTAGGGTTATCAGACAAAGTATGCAGTTACTAAAACTGGCTTTAAGTGCTGCTCAAACAAGAAAAGCAACATAAATGAACATTGCTAATGTCTTCAAAGACCAACAGCCACTTTCTTATTTGAGGCATTAAATCAGACGTATGGAAAGTATTATATAAACTGATAGCACCAAAGTGCCTCTTTTGTTGCGTTATTGGGGCACCTTAAGGATAGTCCCAGCACCATCTCCACATTCATTTTTCTAACAGATGACCATATTGAACATAAAGTTGTCTTTAGATTGCTGTGCTTTCACCCCTGAGGGTGTCTCTCTCTCTCTGACTTGCTTGCCTCTGCCCCAGGAAGGCTAAAGTGACCTGAGGTGACAGCCTGGCTCTGGTGCAGGCAGGGCAAGGCTGCTGGAGTTAGGACATCACCCACTACTTCAACAGCAAATCTTGCAGGAACTCGTTTACCTGTGAACAAAGTTGTAGAGTTTTGCAATTACCAAAGAAGATTGGTCAGTATAACCACTAGACCATGGAAGGCTTTAATTTCCCTCTGTAATTTCTGTTTTCAGCCTCAAATACATTCTTTTAAAAGGGAAGGGAAAGTTCACTTTACTTTAAAGTGTAGGGTTATGGTTATCTTGGGTTTTTTCTCCATTCAGCATGGAGCATACTAATGCGTCCACTACACAGCTCCTGATAAAATGTTAAAATATTTCAAAATGAATCCTAGCAGATTGTATCAATGGCCTGGGACCCTTCGTTTTCCTCAGGAGACTGTTGCTTTTCTGGCAAGAGAATTAGCATGGTAATCAACACATACATTACTTTACAGTTTCTGTTCCATGCTTGTGTACTAACAACAAATGCGATGTTTTTGAATGTAGTGCTAGATCATCTTAATGGGGAGCTTATTAAATCATATAACTGCTGTCTCTCTGTAAAACTCCAACATTAATTTAACCAGAGGTCAAGTTATCTGGGAGGCCATGTATTCTGCAATATGTAAAGACTGTTTGGGAATCCCTGATTTTCTTTTTTTTTTTTGTATTTTTTTTTTCCTTTCCTGATAGGTGTCCAAAAATAGCATACTCTCTCTCTTTTTTTTGTTTTAACCCTTGAATATGTGTCTATCAAATCAGCAGATTCAAATGTCAAGAGGCAACAATGTCATCTTCAAACCTAAGGTCTAGGCCAGGGGTCCTCAAACTGCAGCCCGTGGGCCAGATACGGCCCCCCAGGGTCCTCCATCCGGCCCGCCGGTATTCACAGAACACCCTGCCCCCCCGCCCCGCCGGGGATTGGGAGGGGGAACCAAGCAGCCGCAGGTGACTCCCTGCCACTTAATCCGTGCGCCGGCCTCTGCAGTCCCCAAGCACCCACCGGGACTGGGCTGGAGCCAGCGCCTCGTCCTCGACCTGCCCCCCTGCGGCGGGCGAGAGGCGCGGGCATCTCCTCTGCCGGGCAAGCTCAGTCGGCAGCCTCTGGACTGCGAGGCCCAGCACACTCGGGTGAATCTCCAGAGCCCCGGCGCGGCAAAGTTCCTTCAGTCCCCTCTGGCCACCCTTTCCAGACTGTGCGGCCGGGCTGAGGAGGGGGGTGGCAGCATCAGCGAGGTGGGCGACTCCCCTGTCTCTCCCTCCCTCCCTCTAGCTCCCAGGCAGGACAAGCAAGCCAGCACCAGTGGGAAGCGCGCGCACCATCACGTCAAAAAAAAAGAAAAATTGACTCCGAGTGCAGGGTGTTCCAAGAAAAGTGGACTTCTGATTATTTTTTCACGGAGTACAAGGAACGAGCTGTTTGTCTGATATGCCAGAATTAGTCCATTGGCTGAGTCGAGGGAGAGTTTTGAAACAATTTTATGAGTTACTTCCACAGGTTTATGATTTTATGCTTTCTAAAAACAAAGAAGTACCAGAGCTCAAAGATGCAGAACGGAAATGGCACCTTGCGTTTCTGACAGATGTAACAGAGCTACTCAACAATTTCAGTGTCCAACTTCAAGGGAAGGGGAAGCTCATCTGTAATATGTATTCACATGTGAAAGCATTTCAAGTCAAATTAGATCTGCTCATTAACCCAGTAAAGGAGGAAAACTTCTGCCATCTCTCCACAACTCAAAACCTATCTGCAGAAAAACCAGCAGTTGCATTCCCAAACAAACCATGTATGGATGTACTAGAGATGTTGCAAAAGGAGTTTCACATTAGATTTAAAGAGCTTTGTCTCCATGAACAGGACGTACAGATTTTTCTGGAACCCATTTTCTGTTGACATTGAAACTGTTGATCCGATTTACCCAATGGAATCGGCCGAACTATAGACTTGGGACTCGCTGGAAGATGCATTCAAGTCAAGTGGCCTCACTAATTTCTGTGCATGTCTCCCCTCAGAGACATATCATAATCTCAGGAACCATGCACTCAAAATTGCAACTGTCTTTGGCAGCACCTCTGTCTGTGAGCAGACTTTTTCCCAAATGAAACATCTGAAATCTCCAATCAGATCCAGACTAACTGATGAGCACTTGCATCACTTGCTACGACTGGCAGTGACAAATATGGAACCTAACATTGACCATCTCATTAGCCAAAAGCAAGCCCATAGTTCACATTGAAATATTATTTGGTTTTGTTGATTACAATTGTTCTTCATTTTAAATATTGCATTCTTTTTCCTGTTTTTTGTGCACTACTACAAATAAAATATGTGCAGTGTGCATAGGAATTCGTTCATTTTTTTCCAGACTGTGTCTGAGGGACAGTGAACCGGCCCCCTGTTTAAAAAGTTTGAGGACCCCTGGTCTAGGCTTTCAGGCCTTCTGATCTCCCATCTTCTAGCTCTTATGTTACAACATGTTCCTCTTTCTGCCATCGCAGTGCTACCAAGCTAAGCTACTGAAGGCTTGGCCTACTCTGGAGAAAAGTCTTTTTGACGTGGGCAGGCTAACTTAGAGAAAGCAAGCTGTACCTTAACGTACGTTAACTACTTTTTGTCAAACCCAGGGATTACTGTATCTAGGCTTACCCAGTGATTTCTGTTTATGGCTTGCTACCTTATTTAAAGCACAGAAGTCAGATGCTACACCAGCAGAAATCCTGCTCAGGTGGCAGGTCTTTGTTTCCCGAACATCAGTGGAGCACTGAAAAGCCTGTACGTCCCTGCTCGGACACTACCAGTGTTGAAGAGGGACAAAACAGATCCCTTAAAGTTTGTATTCTCTGTGCTTTTGCATCTCATCTGCTCTTTATAAGGACTACAGGGCCCATAGTCCTAGTATCTACATCCTAACGTGTTAAGATGGCATTTCAAGAATTAGATATGCATAATGTCTTAGTGTGCCAAGCTTTTTTTCAGAATTTCTTTAATTCTAAACCACCCTTTAAGATCACTGCGAACCATCCTTGTTAGTCCATACAGACTCCTCATTTAACATTGAGCGAGCAAGTGCTGTATGTAGTAACTCAATGCCCTACCTGCAAGGGTGATAAAATGTGTCTCCTGTTCATCCCCAGTCTCTACAATTGCACAAATACAAATGTTGGAAATGTGAGTGTATTAGGAGTACTACATATTTCTTTGCTAGTTGTAACTCATGGCCTTAAAAATTCAAAATCCATATGTGAGTGACTGGAGACAAGGCAGTTCAAATGCATGTTGATGTATAAATGAGAAAAAAGCCTCTTCTTACTGTGCTTCTGCTCTCCTTCCTTCTTCCATGGAAGCATCTTAGGGGATTTGCAGGCTGTGTGGTGCTGGTGCTCAGAAGAACATTCCCTGTGGCTCTGGCAGCAGCGCGATGGCTCAGTTCAATTTCTAGCAACTGCCAAGACCACAGAGAAACACCAGAAAACAAAAGCACAGACTTCACTGAAATGCCTGTATTACAAAAAGAAAATGAGAAACAAACCACGACCCCTTTGCAGTTGAAAGGAAGGATAAAAGAAAAAAAAATAAAAGGATGAGCTAACATGTAAGCTGCAACAAACCAATGGAAAAATTATCTCAAGGAAACCTTTCAGGAGCAGAAGGAAAAGAAGAGGAAATAAAGAACAGGGGAGACAGATTCCAGCAGTGAAGGGACTAAATGGAGCTTCAGCTGAAACCTTCCCCAGAAATGCATAGAACAAATTTACCACATAGTCCACATGACAGAGAACAGGATGGAGTGATGCCATCGAGACAAAATTATGAAAGCCCTTCAATCCAATAAGCATTGGATGTGGAGTGTATTCACTGTCATTTTACAACTCTGAATCACAGAAATATACCCCAGTTATTACTGGCAATTGTTAACAGCTCCATTTTAATTAGCAGCATGCTCTAAGAACAGAACTGATCTATCATATAATTTTGTATTAGGCCAGTAATCTTTATTTATACAATGTAATGAGAAATGATTGAGCACTCTTGAAGAAATTATACTTGAAGTAGGTAATTCACATGAAACTTTAAAAATACAGAATTAAAATCTATTCCCCTCATTATTCTTTCCTATCTCTTCTGCTGAGTGATATGAAAATGAAGGCAGGGCTGCTGAGAACTATTTACCTTTCATCCTTTTTTCAGTTAACGTGACCCTTTGTAGTGTGGGGCTCAGCGTTGGGTTTCTGCATCAGGCTGTGTGTATGAAATGCTAGCGTTTTACCTCATCTAAAGCAATTTTTATTGTATTGAAATAAGAAAATATACCCTAGAACTAGCCTTGTCCAAATTTTAGAAGAATACTTCTCCAAGCGCCATTGAGGACCTACAGGTTCTTGGAGCCAGTCGCTCAAACTGATGCTCCCATCATTTGCCCAATCTGCTCTTTTCTTGGCTGAACAAATGCAACTCCTACAACCTTTTCAAAGGTGACTTTTTTTACATTTTCTCCAGTTCCTGTTGCTTTCCCATCTGTCTAAATCTCTCTTAGAACATGGTGAATAGACTCAATTCCAGTCCTCCAGAATGAGAAAAAGCAGAGTAGCTCTCCCATGTGCCTTTCAAGCATGAGGATTGCCTCTCCTTGCAATGTGTTGTGCAATACTGAGAAGTTTTCTGTCCTTCATTTTCATGTGTGAGGTATGCAGTATTTAAGAATGGCAGTGTTTATATTTGTCTAATGTAATACGGCAACAATGCTAACTTCTAAAATATTTTCCATGAAAAAATCCAAATATCAACTCAGCTGGATCTCCATTTGGCATCTAGCTTTTCCTTTTTTTAAATAAGGATCAAAGTAGTGGTCAGAATGTCAAATTGTACACCTGCTTTCTGTATGTTATACAGACAGAATTTGTGCACGTCTCCGTGCGTGTATGCAGACTTTGAATACTCAGTTTCTGTGCATGTCACTGACATGGAAAGTCTTTTAAGAAATTCTCCTAATTCTGGAGGCATCTAAAGGATTTCTAAATAGCCCCACTAAGGTACTCAAGGAGAAATATGCATGTTTTTGCAAAATAAATATAGGATTTCCCTCTTTTTGGTGGCAGTGGGCAACCCACTCCTTTTCAATCCAGTCTTCCAGAAAAATATGCATGGCTACAGTGGTGCCTAACTGGTATGACTGATAGTCACAAATCAGTTACTGCTTAGTTGCTTCAGTCTCAAAAATGAGATTTTCCTTTTAAGAATAAGTTACACTATGGAGTGTTTGCCGAAAGCTTGTAGACAACGCAAGGAACCACCATGGGTAAGCACAGTTTCAGTACAAATTTATTAAGTACTTCTTAATTTTATGCACTTTGAGCATAAAATGTGTGACCTTCTCTACAACAGTGTTATTGTGTCAAAGAACAAGGATTGGAACAAGGCGTGCCTCAGTTCTCAAGAAATATTGCTCCGAAGCCTGTGAGAGACTCATACAGAAATCACTTCATCTTAATACAGTTGATCTCTCTTGCTCTGGTAGGAGGGAAGAAGTCAGACTAAGCTTTCAGCTTCTCGGAGTTTTTTCTCCTCTTAGTTTGTTTGCATGAAAATATTTCATACAGACCTACCTTTCATTTGTTAAACAGAATATTTCAAACTTTGCTGTTTCTAAAGCTGTTCATGGAAATAGTTCATTCCAGGACATGGCTCTCTACCCTGTAAAATGTAAGTTCCGCCAGTTTTATGTAACTAATGGTCAGTCTGAAGCCCTTCAGCTTCTAATTAAGAGAGCTAAACTCCTAACCCCCTAATGTTCTATTCTGCAGCCTGGTTTAACCTGAAATGTTGCTGCTTGGTTTTTTAGATTCGAAATGTGGCAGCCAACCTCTGTGTGGACAGTAAACATGGAGCCACAGGGACTGAGCTGCGGCTAGACATCTGTGTGAAGGATGGCTCGGAACGGACGTGGTCACACGAACAGGTATTTTATCGGTGGAAAGAGAAATGCCATGTAAAATTGTTGCTTCTCTCTTACGGTTTCTAAACATTTATCTGAGGGCTTCTTTTCCAAAGGCAAAACGGGGAGTAGAAATAATTTCTGAATGATTGCTGACCTTAATGACTTCTACAAAGTGCTCTTTAACATAACCTCAGAAAACCCAACCACCACCTGGGATGTATATTCTTCTTAATTTCTAAAAGGAATTTCAATGCCCAAAGAGCTTTTGGGTGCCACATTCTCCCCCACTGTGTCATTAAAACATGTTTATTTTGGTTCAGTTACCTGGAAATATTTTAAATATAGTACTTGGGCTTGAAAAGCTCTAGCGGTTGTATTTTAAATTAATATGAGGTATAAGCGAGATAAATGGATAAAAGATAGAAAGAAAGAGTTTCACAAAGACAAGGTATGATAAAGACTTTAAAAAAGCTTTTATCTAGGTTGGTTAGGTAGAAAAATAGTACTTCCCAGGAGTATGGAGGAAAAGAGCTCTGATTTGTACTCATTGTGGCTGAGTGCCTTAGGAAAGGGGATCATGACCCACAGGCTATGGGTCTGGCAAATGTGAGTAAAGAGAATCCAGATGAAAAGTACAACCTAGCCATTTATTAGCAGTTCTACTGAGCGTGCGTTTTACAGGGGAAGGTCCCAGATTAGAAAAACTTCCCAATGCTGAGGAGAAAAATTGACCTGGTAGTCGCACATGGCACTTTGTAAAAGCTTAAAAGCCCAGGAGAGAGGAGTTCTGATGCGTATTTGAAGTACCGAGGTCAAGAAATCATTCTTGGAGAAATGACTGGTCAAGAAATCTACTGAGAAATGCAGGAGGAGGGTTGCAAGTGAATGAAAGAGAAGCTGAAGGATGATCACAATTTAGGTAACTGCTAACATGGGAAAGAGAAAGTTGCTGAAAGAAGGTGTCTTCACATAGCTGCCAAGGGTGTAGCGCAGCGATAGGATGCTGGGACTAGATAGATGCAGTCCTGTTTTGTTTATGAAAGATATCCAGCAATTCAAGCAATTCATTGAAGGAAGTTGTATGGTCCAGGCCAGATCATCGTAGTGCTCTCTGGCTTTAAAATCTGCAAACCTGAAGAGCTCCAAACCCTCCTGAAGAAGGGAGGGAGGGAGGGAGCCTGCCAGAGGTGAGAGAAAGGAGGGAAGAAAACAGGATGAAAAGGTGAGAGAAAAAAAAAGTTTAGCAGGGCAAGTAGAGAAAAGGGAGAAATATCTTGTGAAAAAGTAAGTGCTTGTGAGGAAGGGGAAGGGATCCCTGTTTCGGCGTACTCCAGCGCAATGAGACATTTGGGGTCAGACTCGATCTATCCTAATGACGAAAAGTGACTTTATTAAAATAAACAGGGTTAATCAAGCACGAAAGGAGTTCAACCAACAGCTCCTCAGGCCGCAGAACCAGACCCAGGCAGCCTCAGGAGAGCTGAGCTCGTCCGGCCGGGCGGCTCAGGGCCGGGCCGGACCTTCTCCCCGCGGGGCAGCGGGACCCTCAGCCGGGCGGGGCGGCCGCACTGTGGGGAGGGGCCTGCCCAGCCGCCGCCGAGCCGTTTCACCCAGCGCAAGGAACGCGTCGGTGGCTCCTCAGGGCTGCTGAGGCGGGGGGCCTGCGGCGGGGCCTCCGCCGGGCCTCCGCCGGCGGCTGCCGCTCAGCAGCCGGACACCAGAGGGCAGCGGCGGGCAAGCGGCGGGCAAACAGCCCCGGAGGCAGGCTGGGGGGCTGGCGGCGGTTGTGCTATTCATCCCTTAAAACAACCCGTGCTCTTTTGTTTCCCTTCCTTTGTTGGTTTGGTTTTGTTTTGTGGGGTTTTGGTTTTTGTTTTGGTTTGTTGTTGTTGTTTTGGGTTTTTTTGTGAGGTGGGTTTTTTTATTTGTTTAGCTGGTTGATTGGTTTTGGTGTTTTGGTTTTTGGTTCCCCCGCCCAGGAATCAGTTCCCCCCCCTCATAGGTATCAGTTTTCCCACTGATAGGAGCACAGTGAGCAATAGTTTATCCACCTGTCCGTGTGAATCCTAGAAATCATGGTGTGAGACACATTCATCAAGCATGAGTTTTTGCAAGGTACGGATTTTAAATATAACACTTGAGAAAGAAAGGAAAGAATTGCAGAATCTCATAAACTGAAACATGGAGCAAACATGGTAATAGTAGCCAGTAGACCTGGCTGAAATTCAGAATTTCTATCCCACAGGAAATTATGGTGTGTGCAAAGTATTTCATCCAGAGGAAACCTTTCCTCTAGGAAAGAAACTCTGAAAATGTTTCGTTTTAGAAAGTCAAACGTTTTGGTGATGCAGGGCTTGGGGAATTTTTTTTCAGAAAGAAGGTAGCATTCTTGTCCCTCTTTTTTTCTGAAGTTTCATACAGCCCACAGTTGAGAGACTGTGGGAACCTGGAGGGCAAAATCTCAACTTCCAACGCAGCAAGCAAAATCTGTCTCTGTGCTGGTGACAATAAAAGTGCAAAAATTCCCACAAAAACGTGGTATATTTTGATTACCTGCAGTGCGTGTAAGACCACAATCTGATGAAACATACCCAGAGGAGAAGTGATGTGATCTTCCACTTGCACCACAGTAAACTGTGAAGATTAACTTTGTTAAAGAGTGTTTGGGAAGAACTGCTGAACACCTGACCAACCCTCAGAGAGCTCCTCTTCTTTGCTTATATCTTCTTGAGTTTGTTGCCTACATGATTTCTACATAAACTAGCAGTGTTAATGAAAATATCAAGCATTTTATTATCATATTTCAAATATCATGGATTAACATTGAGCTGATCTTATAACTTCTGGTATAAATTTACAGGGTGTTCAGTGGCAAAATATAGTAGCTTGATGTGACCAGGGCAGCAGGCGTCAGTGCTGACGCTAAATAGAGAGATGATCCTTTGTGCCACTTGATTCGTGTCACATTACAAAGGCAGGAATTAAAAGCTGACAGTCTCAGCAGCCGTGCTGGGGGACACAGCCCTTTAGCAGCCCCCAGGAGAAGGAGACCTTCCACCCCAGGGCTGTAAAAGGCCCAGCAGGCAAACAGCAGACAAAAGTTTTGTGGGGCAGTTGCAGGCTTCCTGGTGAACAGGAGAAGAGTGGCAAGTGAGGATCAATGTCACTGTGGTTTCTTCCCCAGAATTAAGAACCAGAGGGAAAGGAAAGGAGGTACAGCTCAGTGTTCTTCCACCTCTGTCTTCCCAGAGCTAACTTCTGGCTTTGGGGAAACTGGGGCTCCACTGGACTGATCAACCAGCAGCAGAAGAAAATGACAGGCATCACTATCTCTTCTTAAATCCCCTGTCCTGGCCAGGGAGTCAGTGGGCAGGCATCATCTCTAACATGGCCTAGCACATAGCCATGCAGCCTGTCCAGCTCTTTCCTCTTTACTTGGAGGTGCAGTTCGAATCAGAGCCCACTTATGAAACGTGGTGTTTCATGTTTGTGCAGGGCACATGTTGTCCGTTCGAGTCTAACGCTGTAGTCAAAGCACAGCACCAGCTGATGGACCCCAGCCAGGCAGCGAGTAATTGAACAACGTTGTCAGGCTGGAAAGCATTAATGGTATCAAAAGGGCCTTTGTCCTATAGGTGGTTCCAAGCCAATGGCTGTATCAGGCAATCATTATTCAGGCCCTGTGCCAATTATAAGTGAAGCTGGAAAGCTGTATTTTCCCCAGTTACTGCGTGACAGGGCTAGGCTGCATGAAAAGCTAAAAGCATGAGGGCTGAGGGGTTGCTTGGTTGCAAATGCAGAGGATGAAGTTGTGTTTTCTGGGCTCCATGGTATGAGAGAAGGCAGAGGAGGAGAATGAGCATCTGCTGAGCCAGGACAGAGGGTTTTTTGGGTCCAGCAGGGAGCAGTGAGCAACAGCCCCGGGAGCTGCAGACCTTTGTTAATAATGTGTCTGGAAATTTAGGGACAGCCTTGTTTCAAATCAACAAGCAGACAGGAATGAATGAAGGGGTACAAAAGGGTTCATCCATTCCTCGTAAAATCGGATGCAGGTGGCTCCTAACAGCTTAGGTTAAAGGAAAAGCAAAATCCAAAGTGACAGGTGGTGGCAAAGGGGAGCATTATGTACTGAGGACTTTAGCTACTAACATGTAGCATTGTTGCATATTGTGCAGAGGAGAGATAATTTTTATATTGGCCAGATTTAGTGTTAACTAGAGAATTTGCTGTATAAGGGGGGGTAGCATAGAATTATTAGATTGGAAGGACCGTAGACCTTCACATTTTATCTGTTAAGTACAAGATTTTAATATTAATTGGGTGTATAGAGAAGTATAACCTTTTTTCTGATAATTTTTTTCCTCTTCTCCCTCCTAGTCCTGAAACTGTGTTACTGCAGCAACAAGGTTCATTTTATAACAGTATCACTAGGGAGAAGATGTACTTGTTGATGTATAAATGAAACTGTTTTACAAAACAGGAGGCTAAGAAGAAGGAAAAAGAATTTGTGCTAGTCTAAACATTGAAATCTGGTATTACACAGATCCTGGTTTTCAGTGGAAGGGATTAAAAATCCCTGACTGTTACCACATCTTGACTGTCAAACATGACATGGCTCTGGCAGTCTTCAGAAACCAAACAGGAGTGGAAAAGGCAAAGGGATACCCTGGATCAGTATGATCTGATTCAAAAGCTAGCTTGAGCTCTTTCAGGTATACCAATGCATGCAGTGGGGTAATAGTCCTCGGGCTAAGAGCAGCAGGAGTTGGCCCCTCAGCTCACAAGTCATGCAAGGAATGAGAAATTTGGAGAGCCACCCACTGGGAAAGATGAGGAAGATCCTGCAAGAGGATGAGAGCAAGAATGGCACAGAACCACTGTTCCATGCCACTTCTCTAGCTATTTGTTGTTCGTCACTTTGAGCTCTTGATTTATTACTTAGCTGTAGAAAGGTAAAAGGTAAGAGAAAGGAAATGGCTTTTGGGTTTTTTTTTCCCTTATAGGAAAATCATCTCAGGCTTCTCTTTGTCTAAAGAAGCACCAGCGTAGCTTTTTTCTGTACCAAATCTTACTTCAGAGTTTGCTTATGAAATGAAAAGTTCTGTTTGTAGGGATTCCATGATGCTGCTTTCAAGAAACATGAAGAAGAGTAGAAAAAGATTTTACCTTTTAAAAAGCAGGTATTGGTTTGACAATGAAGTTAAAGCAGTTCACTGTATTTTACTGCAGGTAAATACAAAATGCATTCTGGGGGAAAGAAGAAATAAGCAGGACATAGGGACAGACTGACAAAATGCTGTCTGTAAAACCTATAATACAGAAGTAAATAAAGAGTGGCAGCAGCTAACAGAGAGAATAAGGGCTTACAATGAGACATAAAAAAAGAAGGCACATATTGGATGTATGCTTGTTTTTCATGCCTGCAGGCTAAAGGAAACATGAACACATCTCAAATGTGGCATTTGGAGGATGGAACAGCATTAAAGATTAGTATTTTTAAAAGCTGTATCTTTTATGGAAGAAGATAACTATCAGACTGAAAGGGTTAAAATCTGGGAAATGCAACAGAAGTATTCAGGATCAGACACATATGATACCAAGCTTCAGTTTTTATTTGTAGATACTGGTTCTGTCAGGGAAAGAACACACTGCAGGGAGTAGAGTGCTAGACAAGGACCAAAACTACCCTGAGGTGAGGTTGCTGTGGTGCTGGAGGCAGCCTGAGCATTGTATGGGGAGCTGCCTTTCTGGATAACGAGCCTGAGTGCAGTGCACCATCACTGCTAAAGAATTTCCATTAACAAAGTTTGCTCGTTTAAAGAGAGCGTCACTTTCTCAATGTTATGTTTCAGTTTATACTGTGGAAAATCAAAAGTCATGCAGAAACCTGAAGAATAGCACTGACACAAAAAAAAAAAAAAAGAAGAAAAGAAAAAAAAACCCTCACAGGTCTCAGCAGAATGGCTTGGTAGCAATTTACAACCTGCAACCTATTTTCTGCAAGGATTGGTCCATGGGGAAGGAAAACGCACTCTGCATCTTTAAATTTGGTGTTGTCAGACCTGCCACCTTCGTCTGGTGATTGAAAGACTGAAGTGTCACAGCATCATTTCAGATAGCTGTTGTCTGATTGAGAAGGATTCCTCTATTAGCTGTGAGCCTCCATGATTCGTTGGAGGCAGCAAGAAAAAGGGCTTTAACAAGCTGTCTGTAGCTCACAGGGCTCACAGTGGGAAGATGAAGATCATTTAATGTGTGGTGTTTGGGGGAAAAAAGACATTTGAGAGAGGATATACAGAAGGAAGCTGTTCATTAAACATGGCAAAGATGCTGTGATGGGAAGATCTCTCTAGAGAGCTTGTTCAGACCCAAATGAGAGCCAGAGAAAAGTCACTAGCAGAGGTTTTCTGAGTCCCGGGTAGCTGCAGTCCTAGTGCATACGAGTGCTTCTTTACCTGCAACAACTACAGTCTTTATTACAGCATATGCCCTCTCCACTCCACAGAACTGTGTTGCCAGAGATATTTTCTTCCCTGCCATAGGGATTGTGTCTTCCTGGGGTATATTCCACATCACCATTGATGCACTTTAATTAAGGCAGTTGGCATCACTTAATTGCACACAGGCAAGGTCTCGTTTCATCAGCAGCAGGGATGTACGGAGTAGGGAAACATGCATCAAGCTTTGTGTGTGGTTTTAAATGTTTTTCACTAGTAATATATCACTACATTGCCTGATTGTTTTTCTAGCTCTTCACCTTTGGTTGGAGAGAAGACATCCGCCCCGGGGAGCCACTTCACACCAGGAAGTTCTGCTTCGACGCCATTTCGCACAGTAGCCCCGTCACACTGTATGACTGTCATGGGATGAAGGGCAACCAGCACTGGAGCTATAGGAAGGTTGGAGTCATTCTGGGGCATCTCAGAGGTTCAGACTGTCTTGAGCCTGTATTCAGTTCAGTGCAGGCTTGTGTTTTTCCAGCAGAGAAGTTTTGTTTTAAAATCCACCCTGTCTTATTCCAATTTAATTTTGTGGTAATCTCTCTAGAGTATGATCTTTTTGAGCGTTCAGTTATTTAGGTCAAATTTAAATGAAAATGGATCTGATCCAGCTCAGAGGATGTCTGTGTTGGATCTGTTCCCTGAAAGGTGTTGTACCATTCTGGTGCTTCAAGATGCTTGTGTCATTTTAACAGAAGCACTGTTGGAAATATTTTCATCCAATGTGACAGCAGCAAGAAATGCTGCTCATGAGTTAAATATTATTATTTTATTAGATTTTAAAGATTACAAGTGGCAGAAAAATCTTCCTAAAAAAACTCAACATTAAAAGCAATACTGTAAGCCCAAAAAAGCAGGAGTTTATAAATTAAAGATAAGCAGCTTAGACACTACTTTGATCTGCTAAGTTTCAGCCCATTTTTATAAATCACTGGAAACAGGAGGTCAAGCTAGAAACTATCAGAGCCTTATTTAGGGGAAAAAGTCCTGGCAATGCTACCGAGTTGTTGTTGTTAGATTTTGTAAACAGTTAATCAGCGAGTTGCCTTGATTAAAGATTTCACTAATAAACTGTATTCTCTGCAGGATAAGGACATGAGGTTTTCTCTCACACATCCTTCACTGTGATTGCCTTGCCCACCACCTTGCTTAAGCTGAGGCCAAAGTGCCAGGAATTGGATTTTGCCAGATAAACCTCAACAGTGCTTTCTAGTTTGAAACTATATATAGTAGAAAACTTATTCAGAACCAAGAAAAATAGTTTTGCACCAACCCTTTTTTGGAGTCCCTACTTAGTAGCCTGTGCCTTTTTACCCCATTTATGTTGCAATTGGAGATCCCCCACAAGATTTTCCAGAAGTGTAATCCTTTTGAAACTGAGATATTACCTGTAATAAAGTTAGAACACATGGGACAGATATTTAGAGGCCATAAATTGTCATGGCTGTATTGCTGCATATCTGGCTTTATAATGCCATAATGCCTTCTTGCTTCAAAACCCTTCCAATGTATTTTTTTGCCTACCCGAGCTGCAAGAAAGAAGCTTTCATACCTTTAGCACTTCATTGGTGCCTAATGTAGCCAGTTCATAAGACAAAATGCAGGTCTGGAGCTGCCCTCTATAAGGCTCATCACCTTTGATATGGACAGAATACAGCAGATAAGAAAAAAAAATGACATTTGAAAAAAATATGCAGTGTGAGTTCCATTAAATCCTCTCCACATCTTCATTTTTCATTTCCAAAAGGCTGACAGGGCTCACATGAAAATTCTCAATGCAAGGCAGGCATTTCCATCTCAGCAAAAAACATGACAAAATTTTGTTATGATGGAAGTACTGACACAGTCTTAACTGTCATACCAACCTGACAGCAAGCTAATTAGTTTGCATAAACCTTCAAATTAAGAAATGGCATTGGACTAATAGAATTCTGTATACATGGGGTTTTTTAGACTTAGTTTGGCTACACATTAAGTAGATTTTTATTGTTTCACATAGTCTATTTCCTCAGATACAGGACAGATTTACATTACAGATTTTTACTGGTACAGCTATACTTCCAAAATCATATTGATACAATCCTTATCTAGTTTTGAGACCATCTTGGCAATAGGATTTATAGTGTTTCCAAAAAAACCCAAACCAAAACAAAAACAACAAAAAATGTACAAGAAAAGGATGGTCTGTCCTTTTACAGTTTAACTGTATCTGTATTAGAGCCCTTTGCCTAGAGGACAATGTGCTACTAAAATTGCACTCTAAATAAATAAGAGTAGTAGTCTAGTTAAGCAAGAAGTGCCTCCTTTTAAAAAACAGAGAGCAGGCCAGCAACTCTGTTCTGTTCTGCTCCACTTACAGACACTGCAGCTTCCTAATGGTCAAGTATCCATCCTGCCAATATTTCCTCCCATGTCTTAGGAAAAATGACCTTGTTTATTAGTATCTTAAAAGATGCTTAATATGAAGCGTTTCTTACCTTGCTATCAGACTGTTCATATAAAACTAGTAGGTAAGTTTTTTATTCTTTGAAGAGCGTGTCTCTTCTCATAATCATTTCTGTCCTCAAGCCACTGATAAGAAGTTAGGCCTTTGAAGTGATTACAAAGTTCTGCAGGTGCAGTTTGAAGCCAGGCACTGTTTCAAGATTCCATATTTTTATAGCATAGAAACCCTAGCATCCTGTATTTGGTACTGGCAAATAAGAACAGCTTAAATATTTTAGTGGCAAGTAGAATACATCAATATTTTACTTTGGGTAAGGAGTGTTCTTATGAAAACATTTGGCGCTTATCCCCATTACCTTCACTTTGTTTCTCATTGGAGTGCAGTCTCAGAGCATGCAAACTGTATTCTTTTCAGATGAATGAGACCAAAGCTACCACTAATAAACATATTTCAGAAAACTATTCTTATTCCCATACTGCTAATCACATATATGGCTACATGTTAAACTACATCTGAGCAACTATTTGAAAGTCTAGTAAGTCTGTAATATTAAATAATCATAGTTTTTAGGACCAATCCAAACCAGCCAAGTATATATTTAAGAAATCACTGTAAGAAGTGATTGAGTAGAATGAATCCAAGTAATACTGTAAACACTACTGTGGTTTGGAAATAGAATCAAGTGAGTTTAATATTGAGAAAAAACAACATCGACACCATAATGGGGCTATAACATCAATGACAGGAGCAATGTGAGAAATGAGATAGATAAATATGAATAATCTCAAATTATTAAAGATTTTGGAGAATAATGGCTTCCCAAGGTAAAGCCATTTCCTTGACCCTTAGATTCCTAAGCATGCCAGAGCCAAAAATCAACAGTGCCTACAAATGTCTGTTCCTTCCCGAAAAGGAATATGCCTCTAGTTTTCAATGTAGCATCATTCTAGGTTAATAGGTAATATGTTGGGTCTGATAAAGTATGATTCAATTTATGTGCTCTAGTCCTATTAGTGCTACACGTAGAGCACAAGTATCCAAGAGGGGTCTGATTTAGTAGGTCTTTAAAAACAAATAATTGTGCAAAATTATTTCACAATAATTATATAATTTCATTATACTATAATTCTACCCTGAGCCTAGTGATTATGGTAGATGCTAGATTGACGGTGTCAGAAACTGTGCCCAGAACAGCATGGCTTGCTCATACTGTCCTGACAGCTTCAGGGACAAACTGTAAGAATAAGTTCACTCTTCACACAGTAAGTACATAGAATTTTTCCTCAGACAACCCAAGACATGTCGTTGTAATAGTGGCTTTTATCATATAGATATCTGTCTTGCTGAAACTGTGCTGGGGTTGCCAACTAATTTCAGATGAACTACTGCAGCCACCAGCTGATAATGACTTCCAGTTGCTGTTGACCTTGGACATAGTTATAGCAGTGACCTAGAAGAAATGAAAAGTTCTGTGTCTCATTACCAACCCCCTGAACTGTCGAGGCCCATTATCTTATGGAGAAGTCTCCTTCTGCAAATAATCTTGCCTTCACGCAGAAGGAAAAAAAAATCACTCTACTGTTTTCAGATGTTGGAAAAGTCTCCACAAGAGCTCTTGTGGCTTTTTAATATTAGTGTACAGAAGAATTTATCTATTTCTCTTGGAAAGTTCTTCTCAGGAATCCATGCAACTGTTACCCTGTAAAGTCCTTAGCCTGTTTCCGTTGAAATTTGTAAGGGCAGCAGGCTTTGACCTTAGGTCAGCATAAGTTTGAGATGATAAATTAATAGGCCTTTATATATGGCTAAGTCAGCCAGAAGTTTTTCTGGAGTGGTGACTGTGTCACTGTTCTTAAAAGATGTTCTTCTCTCCTAATAACCAGATTTTCTTAAGGTACCAACAATGCTCACTCAAAGATTGCATCCCCTGGATATTTCTGTGAGAAGAAAGACAGCCAGCTCTCTTTGGAAAGGCTGGAGTGCTTTTCATAGCATGCTTTTTGTACTGAAGCATTTTCTTTTCTTCATGTACCAGCTATCCTATTAAAGCTTCTAGTATTCCAACTTTGGCTTCCTAATAGCTTGGCTGATTCTCATGGACAGCTATGGCGCAAGGAAAACCAGATGCCACCTTCCTCTGAGGCCCCACAGCAGGTGGAGTGGCTGTGGTACAGTCATTGTGTCCTGGTTTTGGGCAGTGCCTCTCCATCAGTCTCTCACAGAAGGACAGGAGGACTTGGCAAGGTGTAAACAGGTGCCTGCAGCACCCACAGGGTGCTTGGGAGGTCTTGCAGGCCCACCTCCTAGTAAGGACAGACAGCCCTTGGTATGCAGTACAGTTAGCCCCTTCTTGCAAGATGACGTATCCTACCTGCTCACCTCGTAGAGTAAAACAGAGCAAGGCCTCTGCCCGTCTGGTTTAGTCCTGTTGGCACCCCTCCGAATCCCATTCTGTGCGTGTGTGTGTTTACCCACTGTTTTGGGGGAAGGGCAGATGTGGGAGATGAAAACCAGTGTTTGTAAAAGGCAGGTGTAACACCATCATCCTCAGCCAGAGCAAAAGATGCTGTTGACTTTGCTCTTTGTTGCATATGTTAATGTAAAAAAGGGGCATTGTACTTCATTAGTATTTCACAATGCCCAAAATCAATCCATTTAATCTTTCCTAAAAAAAACCCAAAAAAAACCAAAACAAAAAACAAAAACAAAACCACACCTTTATTTTTCAAAAGTATTTTTAAATAGCTGCTATTTCTACTGGTTTATTGTGCTATATATATTTTTGTCTTCATACTTCTTTTTTGAATGTGTGGCATTTTTAGTTGAAGAGAAGTTTCTGTATGATTGTTGCTCAGTAGCCACAGCACGTCTGTGAGCTTTTAATCAATTGCAATTTGACAAGTGGCTTTTTCTTTTTTTTTTTTAATCTCACAAAGTGGGCAAGCAGGCACATCCAGGAATTCTAGAAAGTACTGTCAGGGCATGTTTGGCACAGAGGGGAAAAGCCTGGATGTGTTTTACAGAGATTAATCTGAAATTTATTTCAAAAGATACAGTAAATGCATAGTTCCTGGAAACTTTCAAACCATCTAATCACTCCCACATCTCTCTCTCTCAAACACTTGCCTACGTAAACTAAGTAGGTTGAAACCACCCAACCCACAGAGACCAGTTACTTGTCTGGGTAGTTTCTGCTTTACCAAAAATTCACAGGTTATTTACAATTCATTCCAGTTTTGTGAAGTAAAAATTAGTAAAACTGATCATCCTAAATATCCTTTCTAAAGCAACATAATCCATGCTTATCCTCCCAAAATCTCCCTAGGGAGCTGTGGTTTGGGTGGATTCACCCTTTTTGCTTGCACCTTGCAGCCAAACACAGCCTGCTCTCTCACCCTCCCCCCGCCCTCTCACCCAGGGAGTAGGGGAGAGAATTGGAAGGATGCACAGTGCAGTTGCTCACCACCCACCAACCAACGCCCAGCCAGTGATCCCGGAGCAGAGACAGTCCCAAAACTGCAATCCTGGAAGATTGAGCCCGAGTGATCCCTGAGAGAATACCCCCAATTTCCAGTCAACCCTGGTTAATATGATGACATGATGTGATATTATACGGAATATTTCATTGCCACATCCAAATGCCAGTTTGGGGTTTTTCTATTTCCTGTGCTTCATCCTCCCAGCCCTGATGTACCTGTGAAGCAGCCAAACACTGTGGCCGTGAGCTCCAGCAGCAACGAATAGCATTAGTACTTTATCAACATGCTTCTCATAACAAATCCCACACTGAAACTAAACCTCAGCTATTCTAGCTACTAAGAAGAAAATTAACTCTATCCTAGCGAAAACCAGGACAGGAGCTAAAGCAGTGTTAGGGTTTCCTTCTTATTAAGAGAGAGAGCATATTTCAGTGGCTGGTCTTATCCAGGCCATAGGCATAGTCTGCATTTCATGGAGTGCTCCTGTGTCTGTCTGTCCATCACACCCCTTCTGATAATAACTTCTTTCTAACATCTTCCTCGAGTTTCAGAGTATCCATTTCCCAGAGAGACTGTTACGGATCCTCCTGCCCAGAAGCATGGTAGAAACTGTCAAAACCACCACCAAAACCAAAAAACACTTTTCAGGTTCAGATATTTAAATAGGATCCAGGGAATCATAGAATCATAGAATGGTTTGGGCTGGAAGGGACCTTAAAGATCATCTAGCTCCAATCCCCCTGCCATCAGCAGGGACACCTTCCACTAGACCAGATTGCTCAAAGCCTCATCCAACCTGGCCTTAAGCACTTCCAGGGAGGGAGCATCCACATGATGTTCAAAGTTTATTAAAATAAATTCTGATTTTTCATTATATTATGTGATTATTAGTTAAAGACCTGAAGATGTCTTCTTATTCTTTCTTGAATCCCCAGTTTGTGAAGGATTATAACCCAAGGGAAAAAAACCACTCAGTTCTCTACAGCTTCCTCATAATAGCTGTGGTTATTACACAAGGTTGGCACAGAGAGACCAAAAATCATTTCAGATAGGGCTGCATTAATCCATGTTCTGTAAAATAAGAACACAACCGATGACTTGGCATTTGCCACTTAATTCTATTTTTTTCTCATTCCTGTAGGACAAAACTTTGTTCCATCCGGTAAGCAGCAGCTGCATAGATTGCAACCCAGCCGAGAAGAAGATTTTCATGAACAGATGTGATCCTTTATCTGAAACTCAACAGTGGATTTTTGAACATATTAATATGACTGTTTTAGAAAAATTTAACAGCAAGGTCAGTTCCTAGAAAGAAAAAAAAAAAAAATAACACACCCAATTACGTACAGACTGCAGACTACGTTTTCGCCAGCATCTGGGTCGAAGGAGTCAGGAATTAAATTTCCTAGATCCAGGAAACCTGTTCTGAGGATTAAGAAAATGGCACAGCAAGAGCCAGCAGGCTGTCCTTGTGGATGTACACTATCTGAAGAACTTGGCCAAGAGCCTCATCGGGTGCTGCTGAGAACTTGAGGCTGAAAACTCCCTTGCTGGTCAAGGGAAAAAAATTGTTTAAAAACTGTTTAAAAGTACTGCAAGTTAATAAAGTAAAACAAAACTCTAGAGTTTCTCAGGTCAAATCCTGCTGTAGTGTGTAGCTCAGAACAGATGCTATAATTTGGGATGGGTGTATGGTGTGCATTATGGCTACAGGAACCTGAAGAAATCACAGGTTTTAGAACTAAATGTGCTGGTAGAAGAATAATGGTGTCTCAGCATGGCCTAGACAAGATACATGCTCTGTTGACATTCTCTTAATAAAAGGTTGGACTAAGCAGGTTTAACCCCCAGAACTGCTGCAATTAATTTTAAATACCTCCCTGTTACATTCTATTCATTACCAAAATAGGAATGGTAGAAATCTTAGGGTCTAGAATTACACTGTAGTGAAGCATGAAATAAATGTTAAGGTTTTGCCCTCACATTGCCCCCCTCCAGGAAGTGAAGTAAAACAATTAAATTTCTATGCGTTATATATTTAGCAATTATGATTCAAATCCCATTGTCACACAAGGTGAGATTTCTTTTTTTTCAATGACAAATATAACAGCAGCAGCTGCAGCATAATGGAAGGCTTGTGGACTAGCTATCTTTTCTAAAGGTGGAATCCTTACCAAAGTATAAATTAAATTGAAAATAGGCTGGGAAAAAAAAATCAGGAGCGTAGGAAATAATTGCATAGTGCACACTGAACTAGGTTAGTCAAATTAACGTTGGTACACTGCCATCACCTAAAAGCGTGTTGACTCCCTGCAGTGCAGCTTAAAAGATCTTGCAGAGATCTTGCAGTGCTCTTGACGGATAGCAGTGGAGAGAAAAATTGATGTGAAACTAGTCGGGTGGTTTCAGTGTTTTTTAAATCCGTGATGGAAATCACATGAACTTTCCAGAGTTAGCAAGTGAATGGTATTGTAGATCTCATGACGGAGGAAACAAGTGCAAACAAGTTAAATGTTACAATACTTGGGTGCTTTAGGCATAGGCACAGTTCAGGGTAAGGCAGACGTCTGTCACACTGACATTATGGCCCACAGTGTCTCTCTGACCCATCAAGCTGTTGGCATGAGACACCTCTTGAATTTTTTTGGGGGGCCTATGGCTCTTCTCAGCAGAAATCAGTTAATACTGATGTGATGAATATAGTTGATAGGTTTGGGATTTTTCAAGGTAAGAGCAAGTATAAATTTATATCAAGTAAGTACATGGTCTGCTTTTACTTGAAAGAGGAATTTACAGATGAAAGCACCCTAAATGCAGATAGATCAGATCCTCTAAGAGGTGGCTGTAAGTGCTTTCAAGTTCCAAAAATATCATATGCAATTAAGTTGCTTATTCTGATTGCTGGAGAGGTGGCTGACTAACCAAAATACTGATGTGCAATCTACCCTGTTTTGAGGGAGTAGGGTAACTGTGTTTTGATTATTGCTCCTGAAGCTGTTTTATGCACAAAGAGCATTGATTGCATCCAGAGGATGGTTCCAGTACCAGTAACTGCCTGCTATTTTATGGCACCACCTTGTAGTTGTAGATTAAGACCCAAAATTGTAGGTCATAGAAACTTTAGGAGGGAAATGAGATCCTGTAACATTCAGGATGCATGCACTTGTAAAATTGTGAAATGCATCCATACATTGAGGTATTGCTGCAAGTGAGTGAAGATATCTTTCAAATAATCTGAAAGAAATGTGTCTAGAGTTAGACTTCTAATTTTGTGCATTTAAAATAAGCGAGCTTGTTTAGGTATTGTTTAAATTTAATGTGAAGATATGGTGCACTCAGGAATGGAAGCAGTAAGGCTACTGTATAAGGATATTTCAGATTTGTTTAGCTATCAGTACGCAGAACCAGACTATCAGCCTTCCCAGGTGCAGTGTTTGCAGCATCATTTATTTGCAGCCTGAACATGAGAAAAGACGTTTTGGAAAAAGAAGAAAATGTCTGCCTAAAATGTAAATGCAGCCCTCAAAGCTGCTGATCTTAACTGGCCCCAAACTGTCAAAGTCTGGAAGCAACACTCTATGCTCAAAATAGAGAGGCAAAGGAGAATTGCTAAACCTGCAAAGCAATTTATATTATGTACAGATTGGTAGGGTTCTATCATTCAGTGTCTGCAACTCAGGGGTCTGATTTTGAAACGTCTAATGGGAACTAGGCTGCTGTTGAGGCAAAGAACTTCTATGCTTTTTGTATCCCTGGTTGAGTAATATTGCACAGCATCTTGCACTGCCAAGCAAAACCTTCCCTTTACTCATAGCTGGACACTAATTGGAAGATCTAGCAATCCTTGTCAGAAAACAATCCACATAACTAATATGCAGATGTTCTGGGTGAAAAAAAATATGATCTATGTAATGTTTTCAGGTCTTATAGGCAAAATATAAGAAAAATATATTTGAGTTTGTTTTGGGTCAGTAGTGAGCAGCTGTTGATCAATCTGGAAATACAAAGGTTATATGAAGATCCATATCTTGAGGAAACTTTATTAAGAACTTGACACAGTGCATCATAGAAACACTCACACATGCAAATATATGTGCGTGTATATATGCATGCATATGTATATGTGACCAGTGGAGAGAGGTAGATGGAGGAGAGAGGTTTGTTTTTACTTCATGGGCTGATCTTTCAAATATTTACTATAACCAGAACTGCACAGGACCAAAAAAAAAAAAAAAATGGGGTGGGGAAACATTAGACTAATGGTGAAGACCATTATCTCACTGTTTCCAGCTTACGCAAATTGATCTTTTTTAAAAACTGAGACAAAAAAAGCTCCTACGCAGCTTCACCACAGCCAACTGCAGTCCTCCTACTATGGGTATAAGGTGCCCTAGGGACAGGCTGCTTCAGAGCTGCGCTCCTGTAACATTTGGGATGATGGATTTTCGGGGTGGTTATGACTTGTTAAGCAAAGGACTCCTTCAACAGAAAGTTTTATAATGATAAATGATCATCCCTACCTCTAAATTAAATCTTGTCTTGGGTGTTCTCCAAAGCTTTCCACTGATAACAATATTTCATGACTAATTTAACATTCAGAATTTCTTTAAGTCTTCCTGCAACCATATCTTTTCCACCCAACAAACATCTGAACAACTTGACATGATGGACAGATATATCTTCCTCTTATATTTCACCAAGAGCATTTATCTTTAATATACATTTCTCCAAAAAGCTATGAAGTTTCTTCACAGATTTCTTATTTTAATACCAGATAGTTCTGAATATATTTTGAATCTAGTGCACAGGTGGCATTAACTGATGTGTGCTCATCATTTCAGTGGAGCTGTACTAATCTGCCCCAACTGATGACATGCCTGAAAAGAAGGTCTTCATATTTTAAGAGTTCATCACCACCTACCCTAAACTTTTTCCATTTAAGAATATCTGATTCTTTTTTTAGTGGCCAGCAAACAGCTACCATAGGAGAAAGCAACTGGGAAAGCTGGAATAAAGACCAAGTGCAGCTAAAATGCTAAAAGCATAAGTGTTTCCCTGCATATATTCCAAAATCTAAACTAAACAGAAGCCTTGAGGGAGAGGGCTTAAAGGAGAGAGGAGGAGCTGGGAAACAAAGCATTTCACGTGTCAGAGAGCATCCTTTTTGCAGAGGCATGACAAGACTTCACATTTCATATAGCACAGTCTTATTTCAAAAAAAATGAGGTTGCTTTGGAACAAATGTTTCTGCAACATTGTGGATATTTTAATGATATAATCCATATTTCCTGAGAGTTATCAGCTTACAAATAAATGGTCTGTAGCTGCTGAGCTAGGTCTTCCTCATGATAAAGATAGACTAAGCTTGAAAGGAAGCTGACAAGCACTTAACAACCTTTGATTACTGGCAATTTACCAGGCATCAATGTCTCCATGACCTCAGTGAAATCGGAGGCCACGGATCATCATAGAAGAGATGTATATAAATAGCTTAACCAGAGTGATTTGATGGGTTGCACCTCTATAAGCTGTCACCTTTATTTAAAAAAAATCATCATAATCAGAATTAATTTGAATTTTTACTGATAACTTATGCAAAGGCCTGAGTGGGTGGGACCCTTTTAATCTACCCAGACAGACTGGGGATGGAGCATTTTAGGACAAGAGTATTGGGAGACTTCCAATGTGGCTGCCACCAGGGGTGTATCCATTTTCTGTTCAAAGAGCATCAATCTTTAATGCTGTCAGCCCAGCGTTTTTCAAGAGAACACAAGATGTACATTAAAAAAAAAAATGATAATGGATTTATTTTTGGCTTTTAATCCATCAAGGTTGTTAGGGAAACCATTTCAAATCCCTTGAAAACAAAAAAGCTGATCAGAAATAACTTTTTTTATAGCTGGTATTAGCTGTATAAAGTTCATTAATTAACTTGTTTAACTCCCTTCCAAATGTGGTCCATGTATCCTCTGAGAAAGAGCACAAGGGTCCAAGAGTGCTTGAGGATCTTGCCCTGTCTGTAAGAATGTTTTGAAAGACTTTTAAAAAATATCAATAATAAGCCAAAAGGTAAACAGATAACAAAAAAAACAACCAACCAAACAAACAAACAAAAAACCCCAAACTAAATTCCTAGCTATTATGTCTGGTGTACTAAGAGATTTTGCTAAACTTCTTGTTCTAGAATAGTATCCATTGACTGGAAAATTTTAGATTAGTAAGTAGTATAGGTCAATAAATCTTTGGTGTATAGGGCTTTCTAGATTAGATTTTTACTCAAAAAAAATCAAATTTTAGTAATCCTCTATAGTCAGTTGCTGACGGGGGGGGGGGGGGGGAGGTTTATCACATATAATATGTAAATCTGTCTTGAGGCCTCCTATAATCTCACATTTCCTTATCATAATTCTGAATGCACTGGACTGAAGAAAATCTAAACAGAGGGGGAAAAAAAAAGCCCTCTAAAAATTATCTAAGAAACCTGTGTAACAACAAAAAAACAATAAGAAAGCTTAGCTTGAGATGATCAGGAAAATGCATCACATTTTCTGAAAGCTTCAGCAGCATTCAGAGAATTCATTTGCTCTGTGCAGTGGCTTTCTATTCTTTCAGTGTATTATTAATATCAGTGGTACTACCCCTGAAGCAGGACTTCTGAAAATGATGTGCTATCATTTGGCACAGTAGATGGACACAAAGAGAAATCTCCTTTTTTTGTGTGTCGCCATTGTGGTAGACGTCCAGCTCCAGGCAGTATAAGAATGAGAAGGAGTCATGTAAAGTGGGCCAGCAGGAAAGACTGTACTCAGCAGAAGATACAGGAAAAGTCACGATGACCCATTTTTGAGAAGCAGATGAATAGGGCATTGAGACAGATGTCACAGTGTAAGGGATGTGAGGTGAGCTACAGTGATGAAGTCTAGTAAGTGGTACTATCGAAAAGACATTAAGATATAGGAAAGGAAAACTAGGTCCTCATTAACCTTAGCCCTCATTAACCTTGACAATATCCGTAATGCTTTGTCGAAGTATTATTAGTTGATTTAATTAAGTTAATCCTTCACCTCTCACAGTTAAATGGCTCAAGCTGGAGGGAATCACAGCCCAAGAAAATCAAGCAAATTTCTGTTGATCAGCTTGGAGCATCTAATTGGCACAAAACACCACCAGGCATAGTTTAGTCAAAAACCCCAACTGGCACCAGAACTAAAACAATATTATCAGCCTGGAAGATCTATAGACCCCTGGCATCCCTCTGAAAAAAGGTTTCACTTGCCTAAAGGAATGATTGATGGTAATGATCCTAGATTAAGAAGATCAGGAGTCATGAGCTTGTGCAGAGGTGAAAGGCCAAATGTGGAGATTAGGAGATGGCAGTCTAATTGAGAAAGGAAGGAGGAAATAAGTGGTAAAAGGAAAGAGACAGGAACTGGGTTTATTTCTGGATACAAGGAAGCATGACTTACAAAGGTCAGCCACTGATAATTTTGGATACCTCTTCATACCAGGGTTTGCATGTTTATTTCCGTCACAAATATGCAAGAATTGAAAGGCACTCAGTTCCACCCCCTCCTGCAAAGGATTTGCATTTAGAATAAAGACAACTGCATAATCTGAAATGTATTGATTGTGAAATACATGAGTGCAACTAGAGCAAAGCTTTGCTGGACACGGGGCCAGTGTTGAGTTTTCCACCAAAGGTGTGTGTGTATGTGTTTCTGAGGATACTTTGTGGATAGCGTGTAGAAGCAGAACGTTGTGGTCACTGTTTTACCTCAGATTAATATTTCACTGCATCTCAGGCTTTTTTGAAAGAGGAAAAGTGTCTAGCTAAATTTTCCAGGAAATGTCAACCCAGATCAAGTACAAAGTAGATCTGCCTACTCCCTATGTGGACCAGAACAGCTCGTTTCTCTTCAGACTTCACGTACAGCTCTTAAAAAAAGAACAGTGTAGCTCTGCCTTCATGATTTTGTGCAGCATTCACCTCTTTTTATCCATTGCAGTTATTTTCTTTTTATTATTTGGTGTTTCTTCCCTTCTACTGGCTCTCCATCTGCAGGATTCTGCCAGAATGCTGGTCCTCTTTCTACCCTCCTTTGTGGTGTGTGCCAAGAGGTTTTTCTGCTGTTGCAGATCCCTTTCTCAAGATAAGCATGACTAAAGCTGCTTAAAGCTGCTTTGATCTTGACTTGGCAGAGCCACAAGCCCTCTGCCTCCAGTACTTTGCTTGCTGCATCTTGTGCTAGCAGAGGGATGGGGAGGAGAAAGGCACCTGAGGAAAAGGGAGCTCTGTCCTTATGGCTCAGACTCACTGTAGATTTTGTTCATGGAAGACTTACAGCTCATAGCACAGACAGACAAACATCTTTGAGAGAGCAAATTGCATTGGTGACCTACTTTCTCACCCATCTTGAAAATTCAGTGCTACCTAGGGAGGGGAATATGTAAGAACAGAAGTGTCTTATTCAATGGATACACTTACAAATGTTTAGAAGCAGCTGAACTTAACCTTGGCAAGCAGGTTTTAACTTGTGATTATCTTTATTGAGCTAACATAGATACAAGAAACTGAGTTAGAATTATATTAAAATGTGGTTTGTGTAAGCCACCAAGGGGTTATAACAACTTTAACTGAAGGCATTATTTCAAATCTGGAATGGATGTGTAATCTCTGATGAATACATGACACAGGTCGATGTCTAGTCAAGCTACATCACCTTTTCTTTCCTATTAGCAGAGAACCCTTTCATTTGTTTCCTTTTCATTTTTATACACCTCTGGAGTCATTTACTCATAACCAGAACACATGGATAGAAGCTGTACGCCGTCCCTTCACTAAATGAGTTCCTTGGAAATCAGAGTACCAGTGTGAAGGCTGTAAAAATGCACTGTTAAAAGGGTTGTCAGTCAAGGAAGAGGTAATTCATATGGAAGAAAAATAAGCCCCCCTAAAGTTTGTTTGCCTTTATTCCTGTCATATCAGCCTCCAAACTGCAGCTACTGCTCTACATCTAAAGGTACCGTGGTAATGTACCTGGAAGGATAATGATGCCTCATCAGGGCTCTGCTGCCAGTTTTCCATTCAAGTCTGCACCATGGCTAAACAGACCTGATCTTTGGGGTTGGCAGTCTTTCTCCATGGTTGCTGTCACTGCAGGGGGGACATTCCTTCTGACTTTGGCCTGACCTGCAGTTTTCCCCTTCAAACTCTGTTGGCCAAAGTAGCTCAGAGCTCAGTACTGACCAGCTCTTCAGACAATCTGGTTCATCGCACATCTCGTAAATCTTCACAGCAGTTGATCCCACATAAACACACACACACAGTTTACCAAGCATTAGGTGGCAAAATAGAAATTTGCAGTCCCTTCTGAGCCTCTGAGATACTTCTAATTATCAGCTAGCCTTTCTGATGGTCAGAGTGTTTTCCAGGAATCTCTGTGAATAAACACCCTTTCCTGCAGGTATCCTGCAAAATATCAATTTCTCTCACTTTTCTGAGAGTCTGGAGTAACAGCCTTCAGTCGCTGTTGAACAACAGTCAGGACAAAACATTCCCTGGCAATTTAGCTATTATAAACTATTTTTAAAGGGCCAAGAAGAGCTGGAGACAACTTTGTCTAATCCCTATCCAATGTGCTAGTAGGCAAGATAGCCAGTGATGAGGTGGGCTGGGAGGCGGCTCATAGAGCTCAATCAACATTTAAGACAGAGTTGTCTAACTTTCTGGGAATCAAGGTGAAATTCTTTGGTTATTGTTGTTTAGGAAATATAGCTCTTTGAAAAAATTGGGAAAATATTTTCAGGTGTGTGCATTTGAAGTATTATACAATAGACTACAATTACTAATATATGCATTATAATAAGTAAGGAAAACATACACTTCTGCACTGACTAGTCTGAAATAGTTGGCCTAGATGTTCTTAAACAACAGCTGTAGAAGCTTTGACCAACTTACTGATGTATTAAAATGTTTTCAAGACATGCTTAAAGGATTTACAAAGAGCACATGCCTGTAAATTACTAGATTGTAATTAAGAAGCTGAACTGTGGAATAAAAATTGTACACCTGTCCTATTTTATATTTGGATGTATTACGTGATGGAATACGAAGTAAAAGATTGCTGAAGTACAGTTTAAAAAAAAATTACCATGATCTGAATGAATAAATACCTCTCAGAAGCTACAGCATTAATGTTTCAATTTGTTGTACATCCACTGCTGCTAAAATAACCTGCTGTGTCATGTGGCTGAAGGACCAGCCAAGCCCAACCAGCTGCAGGGCTGCCCAGGGCCGTACAGCTGCTCACCGTTCCCACTGCCCCCGGCCACGCCGGCTGGCCCATATCACCTGAAAGAGAAACCAAAGTTTCTTCTCCAGTGAGGAGCACTGTTAGCTCTGGCAATATCAGAACTCCTATCTCAAATGGCCACTTAAATAAGAGGCAAATACAGATATGAGTGCAAAACAGCACATAATAGTCCTCAAGTGAAAAGTAAGGAAGCATGGGAAAAGTCAGTGAGGACTCGATTCTAATAAAAACTCATGTAAGTAGAGATTCATTTGTCTCCTTTCCACACACACATGCACACACACACCAAAAAAAAAACCAAAACCAAACCCCACCACACTAGAAATTCTTAGCACCACTGGTTCTTCTTCTACCTACAACTGGTAAGATAGAAAATACATCATCTTCCTATGCAGGATTAGCTTTCTGAAAGTGGGTACCTGCACTGCAGACATTTAGGAGTCATATAGGGGAACAGCAAGAGTCAATCATCTTCAAAGACTAGGGAATGAAAAGTTGCTTGTTACCTTTTACTTTATTTATCTTTAAAGGAATTATTTTTATTTTTTTATTTGCATCTCTTTAAGCCCTATAACTGAATTGTATGCATACCCATCCACTTCTGTTCTTCTAATCTAAATTAGCTGATTAAATCCATCCCTGACATCCACTGTGGTAGGATTTAACTGGACATCATCTATTTTTTATGTATTCAGGCAGCTCTCTGAGGGAACAGTTAAAGTGAAAACTGCTTCTGAAGACCTCTGAATGTCAAAAGTAGAACAAATAAGAAAACTATAAGCATGCACTGACAATATGTGATTGTTCCTTGACTAGAGCACTTAAACGGGTGCTCTAGTCAAATGCAAGCTGAAGGCATCCCCAACTGCAAAAAAATAAAAACTGTTGTTTTCCACCTAAACTTTCCACTTAAACTGGTTGGGACTGATTCCTTACAGGCAGTTCCACTGAGCAAGCCTTGGTAAAGATTGTTCCAGCGTGATGATAAAAAATAACAAAAACTCCTATCAAATCCCTAACGAGGCTGGAGCTGTTATTGGTACAGGTGCTACCCTTGGCAAGGGAACAACTAGGAACAAAGAAAGATTATTATTAAAAGAACAATAAAGTGCTTTATATACATCAAAAACAATTAGGCATTAGTTTTAATGTAGCCTAAAGTTAAACACAATAAAACAACAGAGGATTCTCCCATTGCATCACTTAAAGTTCACAGCCTGGGGAAAGCACTGAGTAAAGAAACCAGAGAGCCTTATGTGAATTGTGTATCAATTATCTAATTACCTTTGATAATATCAGGTGCAAACCTTCAAGGAAAAAGCTTTAAAGAGCTCTTGCAGGTAAGGACACATCAGGAGAGTAATAAGACCTAAAGTGGAGAGAAAAAGAAAGGAGAAGGGACTGTGTCTCATTTCCAAATGAGCAGCTTGCCCCTGGTTGCAGGGACAAGTGATGGACAGGAGTTACACAGCAGTTACTGGTGCATGTTTATCAACTCAGAACTCAGCATTTCAGCATGGGTTGAGGGACAAGGAGGCTGAGTGGGTTTCTGTTTGACTCTTCTTTTACATCAGGGCTGAGATACTGCCACATCTAGAAGCAGAGGAGCATGCAAGCCTCTCTCCTACCTCCTTTCCTCCCTCCCTCCCTTCTCTGCGATGCCCACAGATGGGGAAGGGTGAGGACAGTTTGTGATCCTCCCAGCTGGGCATCTCCTTGTGCAGGGGGAAACCTGCTCTGTCAGATGAGGTCAATGGCAGCAACAAGATCTCAGCCTTCAGATACAGCTCCACGTTAGCAGCAGCTATTTAGGAGCACTTGCAGAGCACAGCTGCCCACAGCCTGCATTTCCATCATGAAAAGCCTTGTGACACCACCAGGTCGTGCAGTAGCTCTGTGCATTAGCTGCTTATTAGCTCAATGGTGGCACTTACATCCCTGCTTCTCCAAGTGGTAATTCCCTGCACCAGATGGAGACACATCGCCTGTGCTAGGAGCTCTGGTCAACAAACTGCGCCAGCCCAGGGGAAGGAGATGTATCTGTGCACTCCTGGTCAGTGGCAGGGCATCCTCCTTGGTTTTGAAGGGGGATTGTAGTGACCTCTTCAGCTGGAAGCCTTGGGGAGTGGAAGCAGAAGAGGCTCTCTGGTGAGGTGCTTGTGTTGGGATTACTCTAGTTAAACTCTCTTTTGGCTTTAAGATGAGTAGAAAAAAAAATAGGATTTTTTATTTCTCTCTTAAGTGATTCATAAGTAACCTTCACCACTGTCTTATTTAAATGTGACTTCTGATCTAGAACTAATAAGCTTCTAATTTAAGGAAATGCCAGGGTGAACTTTCATTCTGGCAGGGGGAAGTAAAACTGACAGGTAGAAGGAAAGTATCTCCCAATAGGCAGACAGACAAGTGGGAAGAGCTGAGAAAGTGCAGCCAGGAGACTAACCCCAGTGCTGGTACCTGCAAGCTAGTAACTCACAGACCTTTGCCACAGGGGCTGGCTCGGTAGCTACTGCTTGAACTACTAGAAGATGGACACTGTATCTGGATTATTTGGTTATCCTCATCTCTTTGGTGCTCCCCAGAACCCAAATTGAGAGCAGGAAGCTAGCCATCAGTGGGCATCCCCCCCAGAGGGTCTACTTGGGCCACCCCACACACCTCAGGTGACCCAGGAGGCTCCATGCTGGCACCAGCAGCACCACCAGGACAGGGGGCTTAGTCAGAGGTGAACTGCTATCACTTACACAATCCCATAATCTCTCAGCTTCTCACCAATTTCACATAGCAACACACCATACCAAAGGGTATGTAAGGGCTTTACAGATTCACTCAGGTTTTTTTGAGCTGTTTTGCTTCAGAGGCTCCTATTTGTACCTCATGATTACAGACCAGCTGTGGCTTTGCCATTTTCATGCCAAGAAAGCCGCATTTGCAGCCTTCTGAGAAGATACAACCCTGACTCTCCGAGTACCCAGACACACAACTGAAAGGAGACCATGCCAACCCAAAATCAGGTCAGTGTCTAAACTATTCAGTGTTGGCAAGTCAAGTGTCAGTACCATGAGGGAGCTTATGAAGTCACTTGCAGTTGTTGCTTAGATGTGAAAGCAAGAACTAATAGCAGCTGGGATGAGGAGGAAAAGGTGGGGAAATAGAGGTGGGTGGGAAGACAAAACTACAATGATGTGATCCACTGAGAATGCAGATGTTTTTTTGCTACTAAAAGCTTATGAATGTGGTACCAACATGGGACACTAGCTGATTGGCACACATATCTTGAATAACCGTGGACATAGGGTTATAAAAATTCATGGCAAGCTGCATTTGCTGGTTTAAGATTATTTCTTTTAAACAGCATGCTGCAAATCTGGGATCTATGGTCCTGACCTTTTAGGAGCTCTAACCTGCTTTTCAAGGCTCTAGCTCAAGAAATGACAGCCTGCCACATCTGCACGTTGGCCACTTGGCAAGGATGATGGTGCAGTGTGTGTCTTGCTGAGCAAAGGCAAGAAGGCATTGCTTCCCACCCCGCCTGGCTGTCAGCATGCCCAGGAATATTTGCGTCGCTGCTGTGCTTGTTGCTGTTTCTGCTAAGACAAGGAGATGAAACTTTTTTTGCAGTATGGGCAATACCAGCAGTCTCCTCGGCTGACAGGCAACATGGCATGGCCTAGGTGAGCTGCAGATGGAAAAAAGACAGTTTTCTGTGTATTACCTGGCAGCATATCCTGGGGTGCATTAAAAAGAGCATGACCAGCAGGTCGAGAGAGGTTCTCCTGCCCCTCTACTCTGGCATGGTGAGGCCATATCTGGAGTACTGTGTCCAGTTCTGGGGTCCCTAGTCCAAGAAAGACAGGGATCTTCTGGAGAGAGTCCAGCTGAGGGCCACAGAGATGATGAAGGGCCTGGAGCATCTCCCGTATGAGGAGAGGCTGAGAGAGCTGGGACTCTTCAGCCTGGAGAAGAGAAGACTGAGAGGGGATCTTATCAATGTCTATAAATATCTGAAATGTGGGGGCCAAATGGATTGGGTCAGGCTCTTTTGGTGTTGGCTGGTGACAGGACAAGGGGCAATGGGCAAAAACTGGAACACAAAAAGTTCCAGACAAATTTAAGGAAAAATTGCTTTACTGTGAGGGTGACGGAGCACTGGAACAGGCTGCCCAGAAAGGTTGTGGGGTCTCCATCTCTGGAGATGTTCAAAACCCGCCTGGACGCTTTCCTGTGCAACCTGGTGTACGGAACCTGCTTTGGCAGGGGGGTTGGACTAGATGATCTCCTGAGGTCCCTTCCAATGCCTACTAGTCTGTGATTCTGTGATATCTAGTGAAATGTGATTCTGTGTGGCAGGTTAGCAAACATTTATCATGTGATATTTGTGTGTGTGTATGTAATTAGAAGAGAGTTTAGTACTTTGTTAAAAGCTTTGAGTACAACATCCTGCCTTTTCCCTCCTTCTGACACAGCTTTTGCCTTCAGAAATGCAAAGTACTAGAAAAGGAGCTACCAAATTCCAGCTTCCAGTAAATGAAAAGCAAAACCACAAATGTTATGTCTTCATGGTAGCTGGTTTTGGTATAGGGGATGTTGCTGAACATGCAAAAAAAAACTATCTTGCATCAGTCTTTCATCTGACCCATTACTGAGCTCTTCTTCAGCTAGATCATTCTCCAAAGGCTGTGGTGATTCTTTGGACAGACTTGTCAATGCATTTGTGAAGAGATTAAGGACAGCCTAACCATGAAGGTCTGTAATATCTTCAGCTGGCCTGAGCACTTCCATCAAAGTAAACCTAGAGTAAAATATTTCCACTTTTAAAGTGCATATTTGAAGCAAGGTAAATGAAATACTTCTATACTATTTGCCTGAGACAATACTTTTCAGTTGGTATCTGAGCACAGTGGTTGGCATTTGCAAATATTGCAGCTCATTTTTTAAAAAAGCATGTGTTACATCAGTTATAAGGAAAATAGTTTGCATTTCAGATGAAGAGACAACAATATATCACAAAATATTTACTCTTCCCAGAGGAACATCAATTTACAGACAATTTAACAGCTGTTTAAGACTTTTTTTTCAGTGTGTGTATACATTTGAAGCTTACAGCTTTGTTTTTAACTAAGATTTTCATTTGTGTCTTAAATAATTTTCTTTAAGTAAAAGGATTAGATTTTGACTGGCTCGTATTTTTTAATTTATATTCTTCCAAAAGCAGTAGTGACTTAGATCTGAGTTTTTATAGCATGTGACATGTGGCATATAAGGCATGTTTAGCTTCTTGGTTTTAGATTATTTTCTTTTTAATAGTTCATAGTCTTTATTTGCTTTTCTGGAGAGGGTTAACATAAACTTGTAAGTGTTCTGCTTTTAAGCAAGGGAGAAAAACGGAACCTCTTTGCCTTTGTTAGTTTAGTGGTCTTAGACCACTCACCAAACAGGAACATTTTTACTGAGAATGGATCTTAGTCTTTCTCTTGCTCTCTGGCTCTCAAGAAAAAACAAAAACAAAACCATAACACAGCCACTCGCAGCCCCCCACCCCGCTTTCCCCCACACCCCACCCAGGGAATCAAGGAGAAAATTGGAGGGGTAAAGGTGAGGAGACTTGTAGGTTGAGATAAGAACAATTTAATAATTAGAATAAAACAACATTAAATTAGTAATAATAATGATAACAACGAGAGAGAGAGAGAGAGAGAGAGAGAAGTTATGCAGAGTATAATTCCTCACCACTTGCTGATAATGATCCCAGAGAAGCGAAAAGGAACCCCAAACCTGAAATCGCAATCCTGGAAAAGCAAGCCTGAGCGATTCCCAAGAGAATCTCCCACTTTTTGTTCAGTCCTGGTTAGTATACCAAACATGACTGAATATTATACAGAATATCTTATTGGCATATCCAACTGTCAATTCTGGATTTTGCTAACTACTACATTTTCTCCCTCCAGTCCTTTGCACTTGCAAACTACCCAAACACCATGTCCTTGTACCTTATCAGCATTATTCTCATAACAAATCCCACACTGAAACCAAAACACAGTGCTTTCTAGCTACTAAGTAGAAAATTAACCCTATCCTAGCAAAAAAACAGGACAAGGGATAATGACAAGTGATGGGAGGGAGCTTTGTACTGCCATACTTAAAGGGTACCTAGTTCCAAAACCGTATTGCAGGCCTCTCTTTAAGCTTTATGGATTGTAATGACAACAGCTGTGTTTGAGTAAGCTTAATAGTTCATAGCTTCAAATGTAAGCTTACTTCCATGGAGACATTCCCATAAGTGCAGCCAAACCCCAGCAAAGGCGCTTGGGATCTGCAATGATGGATGGTTTGTGAATTTGCAGCTGCTCACGTGGTAGGGGCAAGGAGCCCACTAGTTCTTAATGAAATACAGTTTACAAGGAGAATACCTATTGGGGCTTGGCTTCTCTCCAACAAGATGGAGGTGGTGGAGAATGAGAATAGAAAACTGTTGCATGGCTTGATGTCACACATACAAAAAAGTGACACAGGAACACAGGAGGTTCCGCTTAAATTTGAGAAGAAACTTCTTTACTGTGAGGGTACCAGAGCACTGGAACAGGCTGCCCAGGGAGGTTGTGGAGTCTCCTTCTCTGGAGACATTCAAGACTCTCCTGGATGCCTTCCTGTGTGATCTCATGTAGGTCACCCCCCCGCTCTGGCAGGGGAATTGGACTAGATGATCTTTCGAGGTCCCTTCCAATCCCTGACATTCTGTGATTCTGTAATTCTGTGACACTAACATTTGGTTTGTGAAAAAAAAAAAAAAAAAAAAAAAGTTATTTTGTCTGAATGGCTGAGGCAGGAGGGACCTTTGCTGCCTGCAGAGGCAACTTTTGTAAAAGGTAAAGTTCTCTAGGTGGTTTTAAAAAATTAGGGTTTATTTCTGCTTTTTGTAAATGAAGAACATGGTGTGCTTAACAGGGAAGGAAATGTTAGCACCACCTGCTTTTGAAAGGGCCACAGGATACTGCATTGGCCCAGCAGGGAAGTGAAGTGGGAACTGACAAACTCAACTGTGGGTGCCAGGGCTCCCCAGAGATGCAGGGTCTTCTCTGGAGGTCGCAGACACAGGAGGATGTCCCCATCTCCCTGGTGGCAAGGCTGCTGTAACTCCCCTTGCAGGGTACACCATCACCCACCATGCTGAAGCACACACTCTAAGGCCATGGTGAAGTTAACTATAGAAGAGCTCCCAAAATGGACCTTTTGAGTTACTAAATTCACAAAAAGGTAATTTGCTCCATGAACCACAGAGCTACCTATCTGCAGCAAAGGATGCCATGTCAGATAACCCAGGGAGATTATATATATATCTATCTCCTTGTGGTACCTGAAAGCTTCACCTAATTGCTTTCTTACTTGCAGCAGTGATACCTCAGAAGAAATTCCCCAAACCTTTTGACTGGAGCAGGGCTCCTGGCTCCCACTGCCATAGCAACAGAAGTCCTCCCTACTGACAAAGCCAGGCAGTCCAGAAAAGGTCGCTGGAGATCTTTAGAAAGCCCGGGAAGCTTTATCCTCAAAGAAACTGTATAAACTATAACTGAATGTCTGATGATAACCATTTTGAAAAGAAAAGCATTTTTCCCCCAAAATGTGAATTAAGGTTGCTGGGGTTGGTACAGGGAAGAGGCTGAATGCACAGCAGCAAGCACTGCCTGGCTCAATGATCTGAGAGGCTGCACTAACCAGGGAACAAATCCCTGACTCTGGTCTCCTTTACTTTGCCCCTCCTAAAGAGGCTATGCCAAGTAACCTTACTGGCAGATAAACGAAGTGAAAAAAGCCCAAAACCCACACAGGCCCCCCACCCCTAACCCTCTGTATCTAAAGGGGACAAGCTACAAGGTGCTGGGTGGGAATGTGTACGGAGAATCCAGCCACATCCTTGGCACTGCAGCCTCCTCCACTCTGGGTGCATGCTAAGCACATAGGTGATTCGAAATGCCAGATGCTTTTTCTTCGAAACAAAAATACATTAAATTGCCTACAGAACGTGTTTGATGCTAAAGTTATGTTAATAAGAAATTAAGGATTAAAAAAAATAATTATAAAAGCATAGTTGTTATGAGGAAGAAATAGAGCATAGATAAGAATGAAGCCTTCTAAACATCTTAACGTGTGGAAATACTCAACAGTCAACTATTCTGTATGCTTTATTTTCCTACCAGTCATTCAGCTTTTCATGTCTATCTGTAATGCATGTTACTCTTGCAACCCTAGCATTTTCCAGGGTCTTTAAGAAGTCTGCAGCTAATAGTTTAATATTTTTTCTTCAGGGAACAGTTAAATCCCATCAATGGTTATTGCTGTCTTAATTACGGAAAAGCCAATACACTTACACATCTTCAGGCAGTGTGGAAACATGTGAAGTGTATACCCAGCCCAAGCCTTAGTACCTTGGTTCTCAAATGATGGCTTAGGAATGCGTGTCACTTTGTGATAACAGGGTCGTCATAAAGTCACTATCCCATAATCCCTGAGGAAAGAGGAGGGCAGTTGAGGCCATGCGTAAAAAACTATACATGTACTAGATAGCTTTTTCTCCCCTTACATCCCAGGAGACTTGCAGATAATTCCTGTTCTCCAATTATTTGTAATAACTCATTGTTAACAGACTCAGCCAGTTAACCAAAAAACTTCCAATGATGCAAAAAACTCAGAATTCAAAATGCGGTCTGTGGAGGAAGCAGGAGAATAACATGCTTTTTGGGGGATGCAAAATGCATCAGCACATGCTTTGATTAGCTCTGAAGAAAATAGCAGGATGAGAGCTGGTTTAGTTGTGTGAAGGAGGGAAAAAGCAACAGTACATGACTGCACCCTGGTCCACATCAGGGCGTGCTAACCTTGGCTTTCAGACTGACAGCTAGCCGCAGCGCCGGGGAGAGCACAGCACAGCAGCAGGCGTGCACAGAGGAGTGCCAGGGACACCTCAGACAATGCAAACGCTCCAGCAGCAACTGGCGCTGTCCATGAAGCCAACCCGCCTCGCTTGGCACAGCCAGCCAGCCACGTGGCACACGGGCGTACCTCTGCTACAGCATCAGTGGGAAGCAAACAGGCATCCAAACTCTGGCTCAGCAAACCCAATGCACCCTGCCAGGTCAAGCATACTGCAGGCAATAATTGGATCCTAGGTGGGCTTACTTGTCATGCAACTTGATGTGAAACAATAATACAAAATATAACAGATTACGACATGTCAGGAAAAATTATGGCAACCAAGCCAGCCTGCAAAACCCAGGAGGTTTAGATTAACATTTTAGGCATTGCTAACGTGAAAAATGTGTCACATGATTCTGCCGTTTTGGATTGGACTGAAATTTTACATAAGATATCTACAAGTTACTGCCACTTACACTTCACAGAAGAGATCTACACGTTGCTGCCCTTATCAGTGGAAATGTTGGTCATGTAAAGAAAGAGAATGCGTCACCTGTTAAAGGAATGCCTAGTGCAAATATTTTACGCATACAAATGCTAAGTGCAGACTGGAGGCAAACGGGACAAAAACTGCTGCTAAGGATGACACACCCTTAGGTTAAAAAGCTGCATGTTAAGGGTAGATGTTCACAAGTTCTTCAAGCACAGCAAGTATCTCAGAAGAGAAAAGAGTAACTGTGCTGCAAAGGATGCATGCTCTGAGCATAGTGTTTACAGGCCAGCAGCACAAAGGAACTGGTTTTTAAAAAATCTTTTAAAGAGTAAATCTTTAAAGCAGTGCGAGGGAGTCATGCACACAAATCTCATTAATCTGAAAGCTGCTTAGAAACTTTAGCCCTTAGAGTCAACATACCACAATGTATTCAGAAGTACAATTTCAAACAGTTACAAATGCTTCTAACAATTAGCTAATTAAAAAAAAAAAAAAGAGAGAGAGAGAAGGAGAAAAAACTAGGATTTAAAAGGATTTAAAAGGAAAGAATTACAGAGGGGTTATATGTTAAGAAGGAGGGAATTGAAGGGGATTGAGAGGGGTACAGTAGGAAGTGGATGTGGTTAAGGTATTTGCAAGATTAGCTGAAGAAAAGTCTGGTAAAATTATAAGGACAAATTAATATAGTTTCTTTGATGTATTTGGAGCTGCATCATTTATACATATTCAGCATCTGGCCTTAAGAATGATTGGGTAAAAACAGTGACGAAAGCTTACTAAAATATAACCAGAAAAAGTAGTATATAGTATTTGATGCACAAAAGGCACTTATATTTTCAGAGATTAAATACCCAGCCAATGGTACAGAACAGCTGCAGGTATTTCAGCCTAGGGGGTCTTAGGGAATTAAGCAACTTAACAGTAACGGAAGCTGTGACATGCTATTGCAAGCTGGTTTATTAAAAACAAAAATTGTCACGGGATTTATTACTGCTTTAGAGACAGATTGTAAGTGTGAAACTCATTTTCAAATTTGTCCTTAAAGAAGCAGGATGATATGAATGTTAAAACTGGGGACAGGGGCAGTTGAAGGTGATGAGGAAAGCTCTGGCATGCAAATGATACTGGCTCTAATTAGTGCAGATACACCTTTGGAAATTCCTGCAGGTTTTTTGTATCTGTTGAAAACTTATTGAAACTCCCAGGTAAGTAGGTTGTGTGTGCACATGTGTGCATGCTTGAGGTGTCAACTTCTTCCAGGATTAAGAGACTCTAAATATGTGTACCATCCTGTAGGCACTCTGGTGACACACTGGAGGAGTCTGCTGGGCACTGGGCAAACATGAGACAAAGATACACAACAGGCAGTGTACAAAGCAAAAAGGCAGCAGAGAAAGATAAATAAAGAGCTGAACCAGGTCAGCACGACAGTACCCAAACTTTGTACTCCCTTGCTGTGCTGCAGATCTCCTAGGGTCTTTTTGCATTTTGCATACGGAAATTTCAAAACCAGAAGGCAAGGGAATCTGTCCTGACATTAAGCAGACTCATTTCTGAGATGATTCTTATTTCATTTTCATTGCTTCAGTGAGCCAGTGCCATGTTCAGAGCACTGTCAGCATTGAGGAAGAATAGACAAGCATTGAGAGTTTCATGGTCATAAAAATAAACACTGTCAGCAGGATGTATAATATAATGTATTGAATTTGAAACACGACATCACAGGAGAATGAAGAAAACCAGATGCATATGCTAAGCATTTCTGGACAGATCAATTTACATAATGCCATTCTTTAACTATGCAAGTCTATTTTAAAAGTCTGGCAGGACAGATCTGGGATAACCAGCAATGGACACCAGATCTTTATTATGTCAAAAGAAACAAAAAAAATCACCATCTTTTTTACCTCAGAACAAAACTCATCAAGATGATCATCCCCAGAACCCCTGAGCTTATACTTGGTGGAAGATTGGGTGTGTTCAGAACTATGTGAAAATGTGTCAACTTGATTCCTGCCACTTCTTCAGAGTTCAGGTGTCAGCGTTTTTAATACAAGGACTGTTGTAATGAAGGTGTGTGCTGTTGTGTGGAGGTGACAAACCTCAAAGTTATAAACTTGGGCAGGGTGCAGGTATTGTTAAGGACTTTGCCCATCAGAAGTTCTTGAACTGTGAGAGCCATTTACTGAATACATCTGCCTGTTCTTTGCCTTTTATACCAGATGTCAGGATTCATCGGCGGCAGACTGGTATGACCTTAAAATGCTGGAGGCTTGTTTGATCACTGTGAGAAGCTTTTTCCATGCCCGCAAGTAGGAGGGAGAAGGCTGCAGCTCTGGCTTTTCCTTGGTGTCCTGGTTTTTGCTAGGATAGGGTTAATTTTCTTCTTAGTAGCTAGAAAGCACTGTTTTGGCTTCAGTGAAGATTGTTATAAGAACAATGTTGATAACTACAAGGACACTGTGCTTGGGCAGTTTCCAAGAAGAGAGGACTGGAAGGGGGGAGTGGAGAAGAAAAGCACAGTAGTTAGTAAAACCCAGCTAAGTTAAACTATCACACTTGGTCTATACAGTGAGTGTAGATGCTAATGCTATCACTGGTCCTCTCCATGCACTGTGGGGCAGGGTGAAACACTTGTCTTCATAATGGAGATTATTGTGGATAATTGAACAGAGAGAATCATTTAACTGCATTCAGATAATTGACCAGGAAACTGGAAATCCTGGTATCAAGGTTGGAGCCTGATGAGGAACTCATGTAGTATAAAACAATTTATTTTTTTTTTATTTTATTTTTTTTAGGGTAGGGGGATTGGAGAGGAAAGAATGACAGACTAACAAAAGGGCAGTAGCAAGAAAGGAAGGATTTTGTGAAAGCTTTGGATGATCGGAGAGGACACAGTTACCATATGAAGCAATTTCTGGGAGGCATACAATGGACTATTTTAATTTTCCAACAGCAATTCAAGTTGTGCAGCCACTCATAAAAACTTAAAAGCTCTTTCTTAATATAATTGCATGCATTTTACATGCACTATATGCACTTACTCTTTCACAGAGTGCAAGTTATTGATTACTCCTGCCTAAGTTAATAGCACATCTCTGTCTGGGTTGCAAAGCAATAACTACTTGTTTAATTAACTTCTGTAAGTATTACAAGGAAAATTATGTCTAACAGTCTAAAATTCAGATTCTTGAATGCAGAGAATTTTTAATTCAACATGACTGATACACTTTTTGAATAACAACTTGGTGGTTTTCTGCTGTGCACAGGGCGATAGCGCTCCAAGTTTAGAGCCCATGTAATCCACAGAAATATTCCCCTCTCCGGTGCCCATGTCTGTCTCATCAAGCTGGTATCATGAAAACTATAGATAACTCCAAGAACTGTAACTTTCACTAGTAGTCTACAGCCTGCTAAGCTACTTGAGGCTGATGAATTTGGGAGGCTGGTCAGAAAAAAGTGGTGAAAATTTAGTAGCCCAGTGAGCATTGTACATGATGAGGAATGACAAGGTCAGAGAGCACTTTGGTAACTTCATATGGCTACCACCACCTAACCACAGTTTGTACAGTGTTTGAACTGAGTGATAAAGCACAAGAAGGGGCAACATCCCCTAGAATATGCTAGAATCCCTCAGTAACTATACTCTGTCCTACACCATCAAGTTTATTTTGGTATCTTACTTAATGCATAGCATCAGGAAGCCCATCACTGTTAGAAACACTTGTATAAATCTAATTCATCCATCAGCTCTGAATTGAGCTGCATAACCAAAATCCAGGCAGAGCCTACCTGCCTCAGTGCATACTCTTGATGCTTGTTCTTCTAGGACTCTGAGATAGAGCCAGAAACATGGGCCACACCAAAAGAGAGTCTCTCTCCTGTGGTGAAGTCCAGTATCCTACTAGGGGACCTTGGTGGAAGAGCAATGCGAGTTGTGATGGCTTACACTAACTTGAATATTAAATATATTATACCATATTTAATATTTACATTATTATTATTAAAATCACATCACCAGCCTGTGTGCATTTTTTACCTGTCAAAATGGCATGATTTTATAACTTATGTGTGGCTTCATCTTAAAACATTAAGAGCAAGGCAGTGGGATTGGGCACTTTTGTGGCATTGGCTATGGAATGCAATACATCTATATGTACATCTAAGAAAATCTGCTTTCCTGCTTCTAATGTGAGCTAAAACATAAGATTACTTCTAAAATACAGTATGTAGATGTGAGGTATGTTAATGCAGGTATCAGCTGACCCATGACCGCACATTTGAAGGGCAGGTAAATCTTAATTACAGCAAAACTTATGGTTGATACTGGTTTAACTATTTCTCAAATGAAATTACAAAAAGATTTTCAAGATGGATTTTTTTAATGTGCTGGTATCAAGCATTTCTGAATAGCATTTCCTGCTTTAGTAATCAACTCACATAGGAAAGAAAAACAAGTATGTGAAAAATCTGCATCTTATTTACATTTGTAATATTACATCATTCTGAAGGTATCAATGGAAGCATTTAAATGAGGACTTTGACAACAGTACTGTACTAAATGCAGTGAAAATCCTTGTGATGTTTAAATAAAGGAGGTTGTAAGGACATAATTTGAAAAGGTGGGGTTAAAAAACATACCTCACCCACTACAAAAATGTCTGTGCTGTTCTTGGCCTATGTTTTAAGTGCATATTAATAAATATCCAATAACAGGTATTTCTTGTTCTGCAAGTAGCAAGTTGTCTTGTCTTCTAGTACTTAATCACCAGCTATAAAAAAAATCATCTAACTTTCTGAATACTAGATGAATGCACGTTTCTAGAGCATTGATTTCAAAAGTCAGAGTACTTTGCTCTCAGGATGAAAACGTGGTGCTTCTGGAGACACCCAGCACCTTGCATAATTGCATATAAATTTAGCATTGATAATTAATGTTTTGTTTTTAGTACTGTAATTCCATGCACCATTAGTTCAATAAGTGTGCTGGACTATTTTTTATTTGTCACCAGTTGTGTACCCTCTGCTCCACAGTGGCAGCTCATCTTGATGTAAGCACCTCCCCAAGCTGACAAGTGTATTTGCAAACTGTTCATGTAATTCTGGTAATGACCACGGAAGACTGTAGACTACCAAAGTACACAAATACAACTCAGCCCCTTAACTTCTCCTGAGCTGCAGTAGGCTTTTAGGACATTCTTATTTATTTTGCAGGTCTCCTCTATTTTCTGGTCTTAATTTGATTAAACAATTGTATACACATTTGGCTTAGAAAAAGAAAAAAAATGTGATTCTTTTGAATAACAGCGTCAAATTTAGACTTGGGAAGGCCATTAGTGGTAACTTTTATCCTAAAAATAATGGGAGGTGAAGTCTTGGCTCTATTTAAATCAGTGGCAATGTTCCACTAATTTCAAGTGAAGGTATTCAACCTAGTAATACTTTGTATCCTAAGGGCTCTATATAAGTTGTTGCATAAACATTACATAGCTAGACTATGAAAAAAACCCAAACCAAATCAAAACAACAAACCACCTATTTGCCTTCAGAAAAGGGAAATTCCTCACTTAAGCTAAAAATCTTTGCTGCCAGGTTTCCGTGGGAGAAGCTGACAGAGGTAATCCAGCAGTGATGGAATATTCTGGGATTAATTAGACGTGGCCTAGATACGCAGCAGAGAGCATCAGAGCTGACCTAAACGTTGCGAGGAACAGTGCCTCTGTCTCCTCCCTGCAGTTAATCAACCCTGACACCGAAGGTCAGCTGGGCAAGTTTGAAGGAGAGTGTTTGGATATCAGCCTGGGAGAGAGGAAAATTACATTAATTTTTATTCATATTATAAATCTGCTTATTTAAATCTAAAATGTATGGAAAACATGCTTTAGCTTCCTGTATCTTATAGGTTAATAAGAAGTCGACCAGGTTTTTCAAGCAGTTAACCAAGAGTCTACGAAAGCCCTGCTGTGGATCACCATGCTTTAACAGAATATGAAGTTTTCCTATTGCTTCTACTTTTCCCCCAAGCACTATTTTGGGGGTGGGGGAAAATCAATTCATTACACAGATGCTGTGTTCATTTTCACTTATATTCCAATATGTCACAGCTGTTGATAGTAAATGAGGAATAGAATCAACTTAACTCTGGCCTAAAGTTTACAGGAGCAGTTTTCATTACTGAAAAGGCCAGGGAATGGGAATAAGAATAAATCAGTGATTCTTCAGTTTAATTTGAAAGAATGTAAATTGGAAAGTCTTCTGCTCTGTAAGCATGCTTTTCAAGTTGCAACCAGTGTAATAAATTGATTTTTTTTAAGAACAAAACTCTAATTTAATCTTTTCTGCACTTAGTCTGTAAACTCCAGCTAACTTCTAAACCTAAAGGATGTCCCTGAGTTGATCAAACTGCTCAGGAGAAAGATTTAGTTAAGGCAGTGTTAAAATAAGAATACAATCTAGATATCTGCTTCTTGATAATTGCATGCACCTGGAAATTTTAGAAAAATTTTTGGTTTAACTGGAATATTTAGCCAACTCATTTTTAAGTCATTTCAGTTATACATTAAAAAAGGGAGTTGAATGGCAGTGAATTGAGAGATCTGGAAACCCACAGTATTTGAAGATGGATGAGATCCTGCCATTGTCACTATTACCTCTCACAGGTGACTAAAAAACAATGGAGTTCAGCTTGGCAAGTTGATGACTTTATTACAGTTCTTCACCTTTATTTCAAAGTCTTTTTGACAGGTCTAGGAATTTTTGCTCTTAAATTGTTTTGGGGCTTCTTTGGGGTGGGTTTTTTTTGGTTTAGCTTTCAGTTTGGGAAAAGGATGGAAAATATACCAAAAAAAAAACCAAAAAAAAAATCGAAAGAAGTATCTGTATTGATACCTGACCTAAAACTGTACAAGTTGGAAATTGTTTAATTCATCTATAGTAAGGGTATCTGTATGTAACTTTGGACCTGAGAAAAGGAGAAAACTTCCACAAAATGATGCATCTGCATGTTGTAATAAAGCCTGTATGAAATGTATTTCATTATGATTATGTTTAGTAAAAGACTTGAATGTGTGCAGTGTTATGATCCAACAGCTGCTATTGCCTGCAATTCCACAAGCAATTCTCAAAAAACATGCCTTTTATAACAGAATAATTCTATTGAATTACTAATCAATACAACTTGGTGTCAGATGATACATAATAGAAATAATCTACTGTTTAAGACTTTCTCTCCAAATAGCAGCTCTATAAGAAAAGAGGCTTCTCAGCACCCTGGCATTGGTTCTTAACAACTTGCACTATCAAACTCACAGTTGATGACATTTGGGAAAAAAAAAAAAAAAAAAGCTCAGAGCTGTCTAGCAATGCTTTTATGATTTGTTGCTACCAAGACTCTCAACTTCCAGTAATCAATTTGTGATGGAGGCTCTGTACCACAAACTTTAAATGACTAATGGCAATAGTCTTGCTGTCGTTTTCTGTTGCAGATGCCTTCCCTGTTCCCCAGGCATCCAGGGACCCCAGCTTGAAATCAGAATCTAGCTTATCTCTGTGATGTTACTCAGTTTCTGTTATTTCAGTGTTAATGTATAAACCTATCTACTGGACTGGACTTTTACAGTAATTATTAATTGACCTTTTAGGTATTTATGTAAAATGAGACAGACTACACTTCTGAAACAGTACTTTGCTCACTTACCTGGTGACTAAGTTAAGGAACAACAAAAGAGAGTTGGTTTAGGAACTAGTAACTGTTGCACGTCCATCTTTTCTATATAACAGCTTTTGATTGCCTTTTTTTATTTGTCTACGAAGATTTCTCTTGTTCCAATTTGACATGTTGACTTTATTTAATTTACCCAATGCTTTACAAATGTTTAGTGTCTTCAGTGGTTAGGTTTTGTTTAATTTTGACCGTAACAGAATACATCCTGAAGAAAAAGCTGTCAAATCTATTGAAGATTTATAGCCAATAGAGCAGGTATGATACTGAATCAGTAATACCCAACTTACCAGCCATTTGTTAGACTACCAACAGTTTATCACTAAATAGTAAAAGTCCACAGAAATATGAAAATCTAATTAATTTATAGTTGTAATATTTGCATCCACAGTGCATTTTGTACCTCAAATGCACTGTGGATCTTATTCAGACTGACAATTTCATCAAATTAACTCCACTAATGTACTATATTTTTAAAGTTTTCTGGAAAAGTAAATCAGCATCTGAAATGTGGGTGTTTACACCACCCTTTTTTTCAGTATAACAGAAATTGCAGGAACCTATTTCAATTTTCTCTGCCCTAGATTCAGGAAACGATACAAGTTAATTTCTGTTTGAAGTGCTCAGAAATATGACACCTTGGAAAATGATATTTTCCGGGCCTGAGATACATGACTACTTATACTTACATCTAGCTCAAAATACAGGTGAGAGCTCCTATAAAAAAGCCATTTAAAATACGTATGTTGCTTTTATTTTTAAAATGGCAAAACCATGCTTAGAATCATTATCATTCTCTTTGAAATGGAACACCCATGTAACAGACCATCCCCTCCACTATTTTAATGAGATCCAAGTCTGTCAAGGATTGTCAACACGCATCACAGTGTGGATATTCTGAGGACTTGCAAATCCAAAAGAGTTTAAATTCCTTTAGACAAAGCAGTATTCATAATACAACATCATTCAGAAACATTGGTTGGTACTCAATACTAGAAAGTGCAGCTGAAAAATATTATATAGACTTTTTACATTCCAGTCTTCAGGACATAGGTAGAACCCACACCCAGTACAAAATAATGAGCTCGCTTACTGTTCTGGTGTGGGAAAAGAGAAGAAGAGCTAGAGGTGATATTGCAGGAGGAAGACTAAGTAGGCATGACAGGAGTATGGGGGCTAAACATAATGACAGGAACTTCATAACATATTCTTCATAAAAGTGACACGAATAGAAAAGGAGGCAAACTGCATTCTGCCAAATGCATAGAGTTGTGAAATACCAAAGGATAATTTTTGGCAGGACATGCATTGCTAAACCTCTGGCTGAAAAAAAGGAAGATAAGTGAGAATTACAGGAAGAATGGTACTAAAGACTAGAGATCATGAGCACAAAACAACGAAGATGAAGCACATCTCAGTCTCATTTGCAAAAGCATGTATTAAGTATTACCGAGAGGCACTTATTTGATTAAAGTACATTTAAAACAATTGCAGAGATTAAAAATAATTTAAAAACCTGTACTTCAGTTCCTTTTTATCAACTCTGAGTTTAAATATACATACATTGTAAATATTTAGTGTATAGCTTTATCCTCATTGTCATGTATGCCAAACTCTGCCCTTCGGGATTACTCCAAGCAGCAACCACCTCATTAATCCAGAATCTCTCTGCAAATCCCTCAGTGCTGGGGATAGCATCAGAAAGGAGTATGAGCCTGCTTCACAAAAGCTAAGGTAGATCTCGCCAGGCTTCTCCAGCCACATCTTCAGCTTCTACCTTCTCAGCTTTCAGATGCAAACTCAGGAAAGCGTGTCTTGGATTCCACCTGGACACCCCAGGATTTCAATCCGCAGCACTAAAAGATCTGCTGTAGTGCTAATACACTACATGAGTTTTCCGTAAGTGTCAACAACCAGCTCACCTTAGATCCAAAGCAGCAATATGGAAAACTTTATAAGCTTTGTTCAGAGGTGACACTTAAATGCAAATAACCCAAGAAATGCTGACAGTGGAGTAAGGAAGGTCAGAAGGAATTGCATGGAGCTGGAAGTTTTCAGTGGAGCAGAGGTCTTGCTTGTGTTAAGGGTATTCAAATCAAGTTTAGGAAAATTTTAGGAGTTTAGGAAAGCAAGTTACTGTCTGCCAGCTGGCATTTTCCAGCACTTTCTTCTTTCATCAAAGCATGACCAAGTTGGCTGTTACATGAAGCCTAGAGTATATCATGGGGTGAAATACTGCACTAAATGAAGTGTTGGTAGTTAATTCCAGAAACTTCTAAGGAAAGAGAAATTGCTTGAGGTCTACAATCCATTGCTAATTTCAAAGAACCTATTTACATGAAAAAACCCCACTTATGTTTTGTGATCACTACACTCAACAGAAAGAGAAGCTGGTCTCTGAGCCGAGACCAAAGGAGATCTATGTGTTGTTGGAAAAAGAAACAACAGATGAGCAAAATGGGGAGGAGGGGGTATGTACAGCAAAGGCTTTACAGCAGTTTGATGTATTATGGAACTTTGTCCTACATGATTTTCATCTTGGTCAGTATGAAAGTTTATATGAATTTTCTTTCAAACACTGTGTTAATGAACAGAGTGCTTTATTGTGGCCAAATATTCAGGACAAGAGTTAAGAGGAATATCCAGATCCAATGCGAGCAACTGCATGAGATTTTGATGTTTGCTAGTGATCCTGCTCCAGACACCATCCCCCAAATCCCCAGCAATAAGGCAACTGCATGGCTTAGGGGATTGGTAATCGGATACTTCACCCCCAGGTCATCGTAGGTCTCTGGTTCAAGAGCAGAAGGGCTTTGTAATGACTTAAACACCATCGGATATTTATTTGGAGGCATTTGGAGAACTGAACATATGATTTCCACGCAGCAAGCAATAGACACGTCCACATACAGATATAAACATTATGACAGTTGTCAGTCTGTTAGAAACGCTCGAATGACAGAATATCAGTCAAATAGAGGTTGATTAACTCCGTAATAACAGTCAAGATTGTGTCTTGTTTTAGTGCTGGCTGGGTAGTAAAAGCATCATGGTTTATACGGTACTTTGCAAATGAGAGAGGCAAAACTTTGTGTTTAATCTTCTCCCTCTCCAAGTTGTAAAAGACTTTCAAAAGTGGTTTTGAATGTTACTGGAGACAATCCAAAGCCAACTTTAATTTTAATTTTCTGTCTTAGCCAGTACAAACTCAGCAAGAGCAAAAACATATTCTGCAGGTATTTTTAGGCACTTCATTACATAGTAAAAACTGTAAGTACGGAGTTTGAAACTTCAACACATCCTTAATGAGGATAAAACGGAAAAAAAGCCTACTTCCAAGGTCAGTATTAACCTGATAGTTCTGGAGTCAGACTGTATGGCCTGTGCATGAGAAAAAAAAGGTGGATGATGCTCCCTGTTGTGGAAGGACCAGGGCAGGCAGGTGTCATAATAAAACAGGAACGGGATGCCTTCTCCAGCCTCCATCAGGGCAGTTCCAGCAGAGAGAGGGGGGGCTGGCTGGCACGAACACCCTGTCCATTGGCCCGTACTGCCTCCCCGTGGGCATCAACTACTTCTCTTTTCGGGGATAAGGCAGGGTTTTTTTAAAATGCCCGGTACAGAAACCACTGTCCTCGGACAACTACTGGGGGAATTCACAGATGGACAGACTTTTGGTATCTAAAACAAAAACACAACAAAACTCTTGGTACTCTTCCAGTGTGTAGATCTCTGTGATAGTCACAGATGCATGGTTCACCCATAGGTTTCTGCAGAATGTAAGCCTCTATTTAAAACAAAAACAAACAAGCTTCGGCTGGCAGCCTTACAAATGTGAATTCATGCAGTATCGACTCACATGCAGAGGGCTCTGTCTCTGTCACTCTCAGCTTTGACAGGCAGCAGCAGAGCGGTATCACATCACATGGCTGCGGCCAGTTTTACAGTAAGTACCCTCTGTGCAGTGCAAAGAGTAACTTATTTTTTCTTTTAACTTTTCTTGAGTATGCTTATAGCACCAGCACAGGACAGTAAAATGGGATACCAATGATGGAGAATAAAACAACGGAAAGAAAGAGCACCTTTTGCCGCAGCAAGGTCTCTGGAAAGCAGTGAAAGAGAGTTGTGGGGAACATTTTCATACCTCTTTGACAGCCTACAGAGCTTCACAGTTTGTAGCCCCAACCTGCTTTTCCCTACCAGGCTCAGCAAGCCAAGGGATATGTTCAGAGCCAGGCACCACAACTCCATGCCTTTCCTAGCGAAAAAAAACCCCAATCCCTCCCAGCGCTGTGCAGATGCTGTTTTCTACCTGAAAACAGTCAGGTAAACCTTCGAGTTGGATGTTTGTGTGGTTACTGCAACTGCAAACAAGGAGGGGGCTTTGGGGAAAACACCTCTAGGGACTTGTGGAAGTCACAGGGCTGTGAAAACACTCCTAAGGATTAAAGCTGTTGCCCAAGCTTTAAACATCGTATTTGTCTGTCTCATATCACGATCCTACAGAATGGGGGAAAAAAAATCACACGGTACTATAGCACAAGTTATGTGAATTAACAAAGACTTCTGTGTTTAGGTGTGTCCAACAACAAAGGTCACTCAGGTGCAGGGTTTTGTTTTTCTTCCAAAGTGATCCTGTTCAGGGTGTAATATCCTGGTTTATTTCTACAGTGCTTAGCACTGAAAGTTAATGTTTGGGATCCTTGGATCCGATATCATCCCAGTGCACACAAGAAATAGAACTAAAAAACGTCAAAGCAAGCAAATTGTACTGAATACACAGAAAAGGCAAAATAATACACTGGAAGTATTGTTCTTTCATCACTCTGCTTTGCCGAGAGCCCACATTATCAGGTTTGTTTGTGTGTGTGTCTGCATGCGTGAGACGCCTTCAAAGGAGGAAACAGGGTGCCTTAACTTTTAGTGCAGAAAATTAGTAACACAATACACACAAGCTAAGGGCTGATAACATCTCTGTAATCTCGTACTTCATCTGCTACCCTCAAGAAAAATCTGTTGACTTTACAGACTATCCTGAGCACTTACCACTGTTACTCTGCCCAAGCTGCAGACAACAATTAATGGGCCCGTGTTACCCAGCTCCTACGGCAATCGCCTTTGCACTTTAATTTTCACAAGCCAGTGCCCCGAGGGGAGCTGCCCACGCGGCTGGGAAAAGCCGAAGCCCCACTCGAGCTGTTCCAGCCGTCCCCGTTGCCCAGGCGGGGTGCGGGAGCGGCCGGCCCCCGCTGCAGCCCGGGCAGCCGCAGGTGCCGTGGAGCCCACGCCCGCCGGCGGGGGGGCGGGAGCGGCGGCCCGGTGAGCGGCGCCCCCGCCCCACACCGGGGCGGCCACGTGGAACCGCGGCTCCCGCGGTAGCGACTTCCTGCTCCGCATCACCCCGACCGCTGCGCCCGGCGGGGGGGCAAGCGCGGCAGCCGGCGGCGGGGGAGCCTACGGGGGAGCGGGGGAAGGGAAGAGGAGGAGGAGAGAAAAAAGAAGGGGGGAGGAAAAAAAAAGAAGAAAGTTTGTACGTGCAGCGGCAGGAAAGCCTCCGCAGGCGGGCGGCTGCCGGAGAGCAGCGGCGGCCGGGGTAAAGGGGGGGGAGAAGCGGCGGGGCTGGGCTGTGCCGAGCCGCGCAGCGCCGGGCGGAAGCCCGCCGGTGCGCGGGGCCGGGCGCTGCGTGCGCGGCGGCGGGAGGATGCGGCTGAAGCTGGGCTTCCTGCTGCGCGCTGTGCTGCTGGCGGGCAGCTTCTTGGGGCTGCTGCTGCTCTGGTCCTCGCTCTCTCCCCGCGCCGAGGAGCCGGCTCCCCCGGGACGGACGCGGGTGAGTGTGCGGCCGCGCTGGGCGGGCGGGCGGGAAGGAGCGGTGGCGGGGCCGCCGACCGGGATGTGACCGGCGGCGGCGGCTGCTGTGCGCGGACGGGTGGGGGGCGGCTGCCCGGGCTGCGGCCGCCCGGGCTGCGGCCTGCGGCGCCTGCAGGCCCGAGAGGGGAGTGCGGGGCGGCGGAGCCGTCCCCGGCCATCCCTCGGATCCGGCGTCCCTGCCCGGGCGGCGCCGCGCCGTGGCCCGCTGCCGCCGTGGGGCTTCCCGCGCCGGGCCGCGGTGGGGCCCTTGGTCGCCGCGCTCGGATGGGTCCCAGCGGCCGGGCCCGTGGTGTCCACTCCGCGCCGCGCCACCCGGCCGTCACAGCCCCCTCGCCCGCCGGGAGCGCGGCATGGAGGTGCGGGCGGCGCCCCGGCGGGGCCATTCTGGGCTCACCTCCCCGCTGGCGGTGCCCCGGGCACCCACACCGCGTGAGTCCGTGTCTCCCTCGGGGGCCTTTTCATCCCTGAAATAACCGCTCTGGCGTGAGCAGCCCGAGCGTCCCGCAAAGGTCCGCCTTGTGCTTCAGCGAGGGGTGCGGGTGTTCCCCTCTCCTGCTCACCCCGACGCCGCCGATCAGCTTCCCGACACCTTCCTAACCCAGCGGCAGGTTTCACTCACGAGAGGCCGCAGATCAGGCAACTTAAGAACGGCCACGGAAAGCCAGGAGGGGTTGGATCGGTCGCGCAGGTGGTGCAGATCTCCCCCCCAAAATGGCGGGGTGACCCGTGAGGTGCAGGGTGGGCAGCACGTCGTCTGAGAGGGACAGTGACCTCTAGGAGTGCTTTAGGGGCTCAGGCAGACACATCTGGGGAACCAGCCTCGCCACCGTCTTGTGTGAGTCACACCAGGTGAGAATAATCTGACCCTTCGACACCAGGGTCTCGGAAGGAGTCAAAGTGCTTTTTCCATTTTCACCAGATGTTTTAAAGCTGTGCAGTGTAACCAGACTTAAGGAGATCTACTTGAAGTGAGATTAGTCAAGATTATTTTAATCTTGGTAAAGTCATAAAACTTTACAGTGATTATCTTAAAAAGTGATCTTTTGTGATGTGTTCACTAATGATCTTGGTCGTCCCCTCTAGTGGGCTGGTGTGAATAATTGTGGAAGGCAAGCAAGCTGGCAGAACTCTTGCTTTTGAAAACTGGAAGTGACTTTGGAGTCCTTCAGCAGATGCTCTGTCTTCTGAAGCTGTTACTGTGTGCTGTATCTTGGCAGTTACTGCTGACATAATAGGCCATAGCAGTTCTTTTGGAGATATGCAGCTTATTAAGCGGTGAAGTTTCTGTATTCTGTTCTTCTAGACATAACATGGGCTTTTCTGTGTATAGAAAAATCTTCAGGAATTTTATTTGTGTGCCTCACAAGAAAATATCAGGCAGTAAACATTTTGCATCAAAAACAGTCAAATTACTTTTCTTGCTTAGGAAATGGTAGCAGACCTGTGAAATGACATCCTCTGGAAAAAAAAAACCAAATAGTTATGGTTGCTGTGTAGGGCAGCAACCATCTTCAGATGATAATTCTGGGATGACAACTGAAATATGGCAGTCCTACAGTGTGCGTGCTGCTGTATCAACTTATTCAGGTGCTGTAATGAATCACGCTGTCCTTTCTCTTGAGCCTGAAGGCTTTCACTTGGAGACGTTTGAGCTGAACCCTTGTATCCACTTCCCTTTGCATGTGAGGTGTAATTTGGAAATCTTTGCTAGCTGCTGCGCATGGCAACAAAGGAGTTGGCAGAGTTTTCACAGTCCAAGCCTTGATAAAGCAGCATTCTGTCTTGATTACCCTTGCCTTGACTGGAGGAGGAAATAGCCATTACAGCCACCTCAGGAAATAATTCAGTCTTTGTAGGGAATAAATATAATTATATTAAGTAAACACTGTCAAAGACACAATCTAAACAGAATATCTGGTTCATTAGCTAATCAGCTGCTTACTTACCATTGTGATGTATATGACAGTGGGTGGTACATGCTTCTTCACCCTTTTCTGGGAAACAGTATTGTCATTACTAAATTCATGTTTTGGTTTGGACTGCTTTCCCCAGAAGCTGCTCAGGTGAGGAACACCAGTTAAACAGTAGCGAGCAGGCTCGCTGCTGGCAGTGCTCTAGCGTCTTTCTGGGGAGCTGTCAGCGCTCAGGAATACGTCCCGAGGGTGTATGGCCAGGTACCCCGCATCCTGGGAGGCGAGGCAGCACTGATCCCCTGAGGTGGGCCTGTCTCTCAGGGTATGCTCTCTGCAACACCTAGAAACAGACTGTTCCTTGGTACAGGGTCAGTATCTTGCAACCAAGAGTTTAATCATAACTGCTTCTCTGAAATGCACTGGTGCCCACTTTGTTCAGTCATACAAATGTGTGTGTTTGCTCTGTTGTTAGCTGCTGGGAAGTTTGTTAAGCTAAAGATAAGAGAATAATTATTTTTCTTCCTGTACAACACCCTCCTCCCTCTGCTTGCGCTAAAAGCTCTAACCAACAAGTGTAAAATTCCTCCTTGGACAGTTCCAGCTTAAAATAGAATTTAACTTTTTCCAGCTAACCTCAGGAAGTACCCTTTCCCTCTCTGCACTCTAACCCTGGGCACTTTTTAATAGCACCGAGGCACTAAAGAAGCAAAGATTAAAAGTTCTTCTGTGTTGTTCTTTTTATGTTTATAGCTTTGAATCTTTTCTTGCTTACAGCAGCAGGCTAGAATAGGTAATACTCAGTATCTTGTAGTAGTGTTGTAACTATGTACCTTTAAAAAAGTTACATTCTCCCTTCAAACACTGTGCTATGCTTTTTTCTACTGATTTTAAAAGATTTTAGAGATCTTTTAGAGAGGGAGGATGATTAATGTACAGAGAGTTTTCAAAGAAAAAGTGAAAGTGTTGAAGTGACTGTTTAGGAAGGAAATGAGAGAACACGGAGGTAGTAACAGTAATACAGACAGTTGGAGAGAAGACCTTTCTTTCTGATGAAGACTACCACAGATGTATATTCACTGAAAGCATGTTCAGAAGCTGGGGGGAGACAAAGCCCATCACCAGGTAACCTGACAGTGGAACTTTGTTTCTGCAGGACACCATTTGAGGAAAAAGTGCTTGCAAGATTCAGGGGGAGAGGTTAAGTATTTATTTATCTGCGTTATCAGAAATATCCAAACAGAGTAAAATAATCCTTATCCTAAAGAGCCTTTAGTTTCCAATCTAAACCAAAAAGAAACAATGAAAATATATTAAGGTCTGTCCTGAGGGTCCCTGCAGGGGGATATCTGCTTTTGTGTAAATAAGGACACCTGCTATCTGGTAGCAAGGATTACAAGGGTACTGAAGATTTGGGCAGGGGCACACTTGTTTATGGCTGTGAGAAAAGATTAGGTAGAGTCACTGATTTGATTATTATGTGCATCTGGTGGTGTCTTTTGGATGTCTTCCAGTACCTTCTGGTCTTCTGGATCAAGGCATCGTGGTTTTGGAACTAGCAGGAAATGATCAAGGCTGTTCATTGTAAGACGATTGCTGTAGGGATCCCAGCTATAGTACTCGCTGGTCTCCAGTGGGATGTGTTGCTAATGATCAGCCTCAGAGGTACAGCTTTAAAAGCTGGTGCCATCAAGGAGTGGGTAGTACAGCAGGCAGAGCCAATGGACTGAAACGGTAAAGAAGGATTCATTCCTGAAAAATTGAAAACAGTATATTTGGAGGAGTAAATGTAGTATAGGTCAACTTTAACTCTCCAAGTCTGGTCAGTTACAGTGTTAAAGTGATCAAATTAGTATTCAGAAGCTTTAGAAGTTTTGTGTAACTGAGGTTGGTGGTTTTGTTTTGTGGTTTGTTCTTTTTTTTTTTTTTTTTTTTTTTTTTTGAAAGATCTTAAGCTTACTTGAGGCAAAGCTCAAAGTACAACTTTGCATGCTCAGAGCCTCTATGGTAGTAGTATGATCAATGCTCTCATACTTCCTCTAATCTGCACTGGAGCACTTCAAGAAGCTGACAGAAATGTCCCTATTCTTTTGTCCATATGAAGGACAGTAAGTAAACAAGGGTGTTACTAATCCACTTGCAGAGCCTAGGAAGGTAGTAACAGATTTGCTGGAAGTGTGTGACTGACCTTGCACACGTCAGAAATGTGGTGAGATTGCAAAACCCACAAAATAAATGCCCTGTTCTGCTCTCTTCTTGTGTGCAGCGAGAACTTCCTGAAATCTCAGCACAGGCTGCCTGGCCTCCTGTCTGGGACCCTGGTGCTTCAGATTTGAAGCATTACGATATTTGCAGTATTCCCCAGCTTTAGCAAGTCCGTAGCCGCTGCACCTGAGCCACCAATGGGCTGCCGTTAATTTTCCTTGCCATGTATTGAAGGTGTTTAATTTTCTGTGTTTGCAAGTGACATGTTTTTAATGAGCTCTTGTTTAAGGAATATTTGTTTATCAACAGATCTTGGGCTTTCTGGACTGGGTTCTCAAGGCTTTTTTTGTGTGCATAAGTAATTGGACAATTCTCCCCTTCCTCTGATGACCCCTGAAAGTGTACCAGGTGTTCTCTCTGTGCTCTGTAACTTAGCAGGAGCTTTTGAGGTCACCGTCTCCCACCCTTAGCCATTTATACCCTCATCTCCCTGCCGGGACAGTTAGCTGTCCTTGCTGCCAGGTGTCCCAGCGGCCATACCGTAGCAAGGGCAGAGCAGCTGCCCTCGGATCGGGAGCGGAGGCTCTGCCGAGGGCCCTGGTGCAGGTGGGGATTCTGGCATGTCCCTCTGGTTCATGAAACCAGACGATGGGCTCGCAGCTGAGGCTGCAGGCCCTCACCAACCACCGAGTTTAAACGTTACAATTCCCACGCGGCCACTAGAAGGTGGAGAATTTATGGTGTGGAGGCGGAGGGGTTTGAAAAAAAGAAGCAAAAGCTGAATGGACATTTTCTGAGCTTTCTGGTGACACCCCTTCTCCCCCGCTTTAAGGACCGCTAATATCCTGTCTGCCTTGGCTGGATTGTCACTGAGAACTTAATGACAAGTTGCAGACTGAACTTGAAGTGTTATTGTGGTTTAAATTAGATTCTTTGCGGTGGAATTCCCAGCGGAAATTCTTCACTTTCCCTTAAGGAGTAACAGCTAATGTGCTTAGAAAAGAAACCAAGATGCAAGCAGGAATTTGAAGTTATCATTACAGGAAGAAAGGCAGGAATTGGAAGAAGATGATAAATCTGGTGTAACAGGGAGAGTAGCATTCAGTAGTGAAGGGATTCAAGTTGTCTGAGTTCATTAAAAACATGATGGACTGTGGTGCACAGGTGATCAAACAGTAAAATAATCTCTCTCCAATTGCTTTATGTAGTTACCTATACATTGGTCACTTTTTACTAGTTTGCTTTTCTATAGTTGGGTGAGACCTAACAGAAGGAGTGCCACGTTGCCACTCTGGCTTTATCTGGAAGCTCAACACAATCGTTCATCACCTGGGTGTGAGAAGCTCCCCAGAGGTGCAGGGCTAGGCACAGGCATGTGGCCTTCTACAGTCAGAGCTGCAGTGAGTCACTGCTGCTTGTGTGACACTTGTTAGAAAGAAACACCTTGGCAAATTTTTCATCTTCAACAAGTTTGGTTTGAAATAAGCACGCAGGGAGACAGTGAGCTTGCTATAGCCAAAGTATTGCTGTTGTATGAAGTAAGCATCGCTTTATTTTCCCCTTCTGTTTATTACAGTAATCTTTAGTGTTGCTAGCAATATTAATAGACAAAATGTTTTGAGATATTAAATACTAATGTTTTTTAATGTGTGCTTTCATCTAAATTGGCTTTGAAAAAGCTTGTAAAAATCTATCACCCTTGGGAGAGTGTAAAAACCCCAATCCTATCTTATTAAAGTGAAATCTTTTGACAAATGCTTCCAGTTATGTTGCAGAATAAATGACCACAAGGCAAATAATGTGAAGAAATGAGGGGGAATTAAAAAAGCACCTACATAATTCCTACAATTTATATTCATATATAGATGGTTTAAAACTTTCTTGAAGTCTTTTTTCATTAAGATCCCTTGTAATAAGTTAAGTAAATAACTCATTATTATCCCAAGATTGTTAATTATTTTAATATCTGCTTCTCTAGAGAGCAGTTTTGCACCTTTATACATATGTGACAAGATCCCTTTTGTCCTATTCTAGCCCCAGGTGTTACCATTCATAAATAATGTAAAAGAACAGAACAGCTGAAAAATCAAAGATCTTAAGTTAAGGCTGGCATTTGCTTTTCAAGAATCCCACTGCAGGAGGAGAGGATCTAGAGCATCCAGGGAACCTTTGGCAGGATCCTCAGCATAAGATGAAAGGTGGCTCTGTGCTCCTAGGTAAGATTATGTAACAAAAAACTTAGTAATTGTGTCTGTTTTCGGGATAACATGGGTAAAATGAATAGTGCTGTTGTGGTATCTAATGGAAAAACTGTGAGTAAGACCACAGAAATCAGGAAGGATTAACACAGTGGTTTGTTGAGGTTAAAAAAGAGAGAGAGGAAAAAAAAAAGTGCTGTTTAGTGGCTGAAAAATGGGGCATTAAAAATAGCTTGTAATAAAGTAATTTTTAAAATAAAAATCTAGATAATAGTTAATTCTCTGTTTTAAAGGTGATTAATTAAGATATGATGGCTAAGCCGAAGTGGTAGAAATTCTGGTTCTAGTAAATTTACTTAGCGGAAGAGGCTCAGTGGGTCATCAGGATGCCAGCCTTGAGAGAAGGCATGTCATATCCCAAAGTATATGCGTGAGTTGTTTTCTCCACGTGGCCAAGCAGTATGCACCTTCCCCAACCCAAGCTCAGCAGAGTTAAAATCACTTGCATTGAGCTGACGTTCCCTAATGAAAAATGACAGTATCTTTGTCCTATTTTTGTCAGATATTAAATCAGCATTACGGGAGACTGCCAAGTAGAAATAGGGCAGGATAAGCTGTTACATTAATAGGTTTGACTTCTACCTTGGGGGGGTGAGGGGGATGCTTTTTACAGAAACTAGGCCATATAATCTGAGAGAAGGATTCCAAGTCTGGTAACAGTTACATTTAATTACTAGATTTCCTCCGTAAGTAGAGAAAACAAACGTCTACTGTGAACGATTAGTTTAAAAATAGCAACATGCTGCTTAAAAGGCTGCCTCCTCCATCAGTTTTCTTTAATCTTTTTGTGAATTAAAGGGAATTTATCTTGCTTGAATCTGCCTTTAGCAGTCCCACCTCCACCCCACAGTGCTCTAGATGAAGACACTGTCAGTTAGTGAGGTTCCTCCCCCCCACCATGACTGATAGCAAAGCCAAGGTGGTGTGTTCTGTAAGGAAGATTGTTGCCAGAATGGCCCAACAAAGGGGAGCAATAAGCAGCCAGTAGTAGCACACCTGTCTTCACAACCTGTGACACTGTTTAGGCTTCAATTTGGGTGTGTTTTGGCCTTCACCTAATACAGGTTTTAGGAGGTAAAAAAAAAAAATGAAACTTGGTAGACTTCTGTAAATTTACACCAGAGGTTAAGATTGTGCTTTATAGCAGATTTCTAGCTTGGGACTTAACAATTTAATTCTAGCCTCTTCCTTGAAAGAGCTTGCTGGGAAAGTATGTGCTTTTGTGGAAAAGGGGTGTTTTGCTGTTGGTCGCTGTTACAAGATACAGAGGCAAAGGCTAATACTTGTATTCTACCTTTTTTTTTTTTTTTTTTTTTTTTTTTTTTTCCCAAATATTGTGTTCCCCTTGCTTGGGACCAAACAGTTTTGAAATGTTTGCTTACTCATTGGTATATCATTTGAATTGGTACGTCCAAAGTTTGAAAAAAAAACAAATACTTTGCTTAGTGCAAGCTGTTTTTGAAATATGTTGATGCTTTCCTAGGGATGCAATTTATAGCGCAGAATTCCTATTTTCTGAAAACCCATTGACTTCCCATGGGAGAATAAGAACATTATTCTTACCGGGCTACATATATACATTATTACTAAACCAAAAGTGGCTATGTTTTGTAATGAAGAGATGATGCTTAAAAAAGGGTTGTATTAAGCAGGAATTAAGCCTGCTTCTCCATGCATTAGCATGCTTTCTTGCAACTTGCAGAATAAATAGCTTTTAATTTTCCTCTCTGTTATAATAAACTAATTGTTTGCTGCTCTATAGTGGTCTGTATTTCTTTTTAAGTTTCTCTCTTTCTATGTCTTCTTTAATCCTTCATTCTAATTGCTGACTCCAGTAATGTTTTTTTGCATTGCTCTGGCTTTCCTAAGCTACAACTTACTTTCCTTTGATTTCCTTGTGGAATGTTCAGTTGCAAAGAGCAGAGCTGGGCACTGACATGCTGTAAACCCCTGAGCAGCAGGAGAGAGTTGTAGGAAGGTATAAGGTAAAAACAATATACCAGTTTACATGCTGTTTACATTTGGAAAACTTTCTTTACAGTTGAAGATCTCAAAATATAACTGTTAACGAAACTAAAGCATAAGCAGATGGTACTCAGCCCACAAAGTTTCTTACTTATTTTGTTGCCTTTTAAAAAATTGGCAATGAATATGGCTCAGCAAGAACTGTTCTGACTTGAGTGGATACAGTTGGTATTTTCAATAAAGCAGAAAGTACTATGTTGAATAGTGTGCCTTAGAAAAAATACAGGATTTTTAATGAAATTGAGTATAAGAGGTTTTTTCATATTTGAACATTTTTCTAACTATTTGGGGATTAAAATTTGCTTTGGTTTTAACCTTAGTAAGAGATTTCCCTTTTAAGGATGAATAAAAAAACTCCAAGGAATAGTATTTTTCAATAGGGCTGAAGCATAGCATCACCCCATTTTATTTCTCAATTCCTGCCTTTATGGATTTGAGATATTTAAACAATGCCTTTGTTTTGAGCTAGTCAATAAGAATTCTAGATGTATCAGAGAAAGAGGTATTTATCGTTTTAAGTTGGCTGTAGAAAATGCCTCATCTGTAATAACATTTTGAAGCAAAACCACAAAAAGTAACCAAGCTGCCTCTTAAAAGCATCTGGGATGGTAATGTCGTGAGTTTTCTATCCTTCCTATTGAGGAAGGAAGACCAAGAAAGACAATATTGAGATAATGTATTCTTCAGAGAAAATAAATTGTTCTCTGTGTGCTTTAGTCTTGAAATAGGATTTGCTACACTCTCACTTAAATTTGAGGCCTTGCAGGCAGCTCTTCAAGGCTCGTAGTATGTATCTTTCATAAGCCATGCATGAATCAGTGGTGCATTTATCATGCACCTTAGACTCCTTCACCTGCTCTGGCTCTGCTAATCCGTCTCCCACAGTGTTATTGTAACATGCCAAAGCCTCGGAGAAGCTTTAAACAGCAACTATGAAATACGTTGTTTTTCTCTCACTTCTTCCGTGTTTTCCACCCTTATTTCCCTCCTGTGTATGAAATATGTTCCTGCTGCACAGAACCAAGACCTTCACTAGTGGTTAGCTTACAAACAATATTTCTGTAATCTGCAGAGGTGGAAAAGTAGGAGGTGTTTTTTGTTGTTGTTTGCTTCTTTTGATGGAGTATGAGCTTTTAGTGATTGTAAGTGTATCACCTGCCTCAGATTGGAGAGTCCTTAGCCAGAAGCTGTCAAGTCCATAAGGATGGTGCGTGGGTTTCCTGTGCCTCGGCTCCTGCTGGTGAGGGAGGAGCAATTCCTGCTGCCTCTTGTATCACTTTTTAGAGATCCTCAGCTCCAAATGCTGATATTTCATACAATGTAAGATACTCTTAGGGCATGAGATTTACTGAGTGTGTAAAGTGGTCTTGAGTACTCTCTGTGGAGGTATTCCAGCCCTGAGTGTCTGAAGTAAGACTGCAGATTAGTTTCTGGGACACTTTTGTGTCATTTCAGTGTCAAAGAGTTGAAGACTCCCTGTGTCTTCTGTCCCTCTCTGTGTTTTCCAGTACCAATCTAAAATATTTTGTCTTGAACGCTTGTTTATTTTTTAGTTAAGTAAACAGTACAAGAAAGGTTGGGCTAAGGAAGGCCAAGAAGTGTTGAATTGGCAGTGACAGTGTGAAGCTCTTTGAGCAGGTCCAGGCATGAGCTCCTTCTTCAGGGTCATCATCAGAAAAATATCCTCAAGGAGAGCAGCTATCCATGGCGCTGGAATCAAGACTGGGAGAAAACTTTGATGTCAAATCTGGGGTAGATGGTTACTCTAGCCCAGCTTTGGCAATGTATGATGAGACTCTTGCGTGCTCCTATATGGAGCGGTGTGTAGGTGCTCAGAGTGTCAATACCATCAAGATTATTTTGTGTAGAGAAACAGAGGGAGGGGGGAATCTGTAAGATGCCAAGTTGCTGTGTTAGAGAGCAGACTTACCTTTTCTATGAACAGTCATGTCAGTCACCTCTCCAGGAGTTAACAAGTTTTGCTCCTGTTATTATCTTCTACCAAGGCTGGTGATGACAGGGGAGTTGTCAAGCTGTTGTGATAAAAGGGAGCAGACTGCCAGGATAGTTCATGTAGCCTTTAATCTTTATGTATGCCTGCGGGGCCTTGGGAAAAGAGGATGGGAGGGAGCAGGCTGGATTAATTTTTCTGGATGAAATAGATATGTCCTGGGGGTTGGCCTACTTTAAAAATAATTAGAATACTTTGAAATCTGCTGTCCTTGAGCATACTTCATGGGTTCTGTGTCCCCTTTCTCTGATTCCCATATGCCTAAGTCTTATGGTTGAGAGATGGGAGGTGTTTGTTTTAGTGATATTTCCCAGGGGTGCATAATTTCTAAACCCAAGCTGACTTGCATATATGGTGAAATGTGCACAGGGACTGCAGGTAGTCAGAGGTACCTTGTTATGTTTTTGTTCTTGAGAACAGAGAGGCTGCTGGGCTTACAGTAAGGCATGCAAGACACTGACTTTCAGATCTTAACATAGTTTTATATTTATGCTTATTATTTATATTTACGGAAAACAATAAGATACCTTTAAAAAAAAAAGTTTTTTGAAGAGTCCTGTATGTTTGCATCAGGTAACAAAGGTATGATTGGATCCTTACAAGGAGGATTGATGGTGATCATTGATTGACTGCAGCCAGCACAAGTCTATGTTAGTGTAACAAGACTAACACAGGTGGTTCTTCCAATCTCATCCTCAGATAAAGGATTAATACCTCCCTTAACTTATTTCTTTTCTTTCCTTTCCTGGTCATTTTTTTTTGCCTCATACATTCTTTGTGTGAATTTGGGGAGTTAATTAGGCTTGTTCTCACGACCCATTGTTCAAGAGATGAAGAGTTTTATCGTGTTGCAGTACGATATTAAATGATATGGATATCCGGAAGTAAGGAAGAAAGATCAGACTGCTTCTCTTGGCTTTATCTTTTGTAATAGCTTGAGCAATCTCTCTTCTGACATGCTTGTCACAGGATATAAAATGCTAAGGTTTTTATGGGGGGAAAAAAAACCAGTTTAATTTTAAGTCCTGCAATTCTACAATTAAATAAGTTTTCACAGCTTTAAACACTAAGTACCAAAGTTTTCACTGACAGACTTGGCCAGTTAGCATTGCTGCAAAGGAGAGACAACTTGAACAGGTTTTTGAGCAGGTTTTCTCTTGCACAATGTTTGCAAGAATTTAGTCTATGCTGGTAACTTGTCAAAATACAGTTTAGAATTCAATCCCAGCAATCCTAATTTTCAGGAATGGTTCACAGCTGTTAATTTCTAAGAAACAGGCAGAACTTTTATCTACTGATTTGGTTTATCTTACAACAATAGTGTACTACTTAATGTTACCAAAGGCATAATGTTGCAAGCAGAATTTATTATACTTTTTAGGTAGATGTTTTAAAAGTATATTTTAATAGCTTAACTGGATAATCTTGACTCTGAAGCTTTAAAATGTTGATGAGAATACTTTCACATATCAGAAATAATTGTATTTTATCATCTTCCTTTTTTCATTCTCAAATCTGATATTTCCCAAGTCCAGAGCAATGTACTTTTTACATATTTACTAAAACATACAGATATTTCTTCTTAAGACCAGTTTTACTGATGAGGAAGTTAAAGTTTCAGATACAGAATCAGTGTCTTGTAGCTGAACCCATTAAATGATCCAGTATGTAGCTGATTTTCCGTAAGTCACTTTGGCTCTACAAATGGAAACCTTCCAGTAGTGTATATTTAGGAGATCTATTCATAGTCTCACACCAAACCCCAACAACTTCCCTGTAGGAAGTCCATTTTCTCCCCTGCATGCATTTGTTAATTTTATCAAACATTAATGTTGCTTAACTGTTTTTATGTTCTATCAGCTATAGGACTCACATTTTTAACTGTATGAAAAAGACCAGTTATGGCAATTCTGATATTTTATAGCCAGTGCTGGTTTTATCCCAGTCCATATTAATCTCTGTGATTCCTTCGCTTCATACATTTTTGCTTCTAAAGTTTTGGTTTCTTTACTTGTTTGGATTTATTTTGTGTGTAGACTGAATAAATTTGACCAGCACTAGACTAGCACATTCCCTAATATCCTTTCTAATGTAGCTGTAGTGGCATAAAAGATTGAATACAAGAGTGAGAAAATACTTATGTGGAAGGGAATTTTGCCTGACATTTGGGTGCATTTTCTAAGGAAAGGGTTGTACCTGAGATATAGAAATACAGGTTCAAATCACCAAGCTGTGAAAAGTCACCAATTTTATATATTTTTAATGAGAACTCTATTGAGGCTTGGTGTTTTCCTGAAGAGGGAGAAGTGCCCTCACATGGTGCAGGGCAACAGCTGGTTATGCACATTTTCCCTTTCTGCCCAGAAATTAAGAACCTGCAGCTATCTCCTTAATTCCGTAGTTAGAGGGAAAACAATCTTTTTGTAGCTTTGGTTTAGAAGAAGAAAGGGAGAGTCATACTCCTAAGAGTATTTCATAGAAATATCCTTTTGTTTGGAGCATAACTGTGTTCCTGTATTACCATTGACACTTAGCATGGGAGACACTAGAAGAAGAGCCCTGGGTTCCTAGGGAAGGGGAACAGCAGCCATTACCCAACCACCCCGAGCAGTCTGTTTTGCTGTTACGAGCTTTCCCTGCACGGGAACACTTGGATCATCTCTGAGATGGGGTCTGGGTGTGGTGACTCAGAGAATCACACGACTGCATGAGCCTCTGTGATTTTTTTCTGATGCTCTTCACGCACCGTGAGCGTCTGGCCCTAAATTCAGCAGAGCCATAAGTCTGCTACCTCTGTGCCTCTGCTTCCTCAGCACAGCAAGGGGGGCTCCTCCAAGGGAGAAGAAAGGTTCAGAGAGAGGCAATCTGGGTTTTTTTTGTTGTTTTTTGTTGTTGTTTAGTTATGTTGTGTTGTTTCAAAGGTACAAAAGAAGCAAACCCTTTTTTGCTCCAGGCAGCTGCTCCCCTGCCAGCCTGCAGGTATTTGTTGTCCCCGCTGCCCTGCCGGGGTCCCAAGGAGGGGACCATGGTGGCCAAAAATCACTTGGAGGTAGCAGGGTTGCACGGCCCCTGTCTCTCCACTGAATGCCTGTGCATGAGTAATGGTTTTAAACAGCCTGGTGAGACAGCTGTACTTTCTGTGTTTGCTACTAGGGTGCTCTCCTCGGTGTTTTTCAGCTACCCCTTGCTTCCATCAGCATTTTTTTTTTTTTCATGCTCCTGTTTTGAATTAGCTGAGCACTGGTGTTCGCCCTGCTTACGGATGCCAAATTTGTTTGGCTTGCTGGAACCCCTGGCTGCAGGGAGTCCTTGAGCCAGCTCAGCGTGCAGGTGCAAAGGTGCTTGCGTTGGTGCACAGGTAGGACAAAAATGTGTAGCGTAGGAGTGAACTGATTGTAGAAATGTATCCATCCTACTCTGGAACATCAGCTTGAAAAATTCAGCACCTATCAGACAGAGGTTTCAATCCACAACAAATTAGCAAAAACAAAAATATAAAGGCAGCTCATGTGCAGCAGCTAAAAAAAGATAGTTTTCGTTAATTTTCTGCAAGAGTTAGGTACGTCTTGTAATTCATATTCCTGGTATTCCATAGTTCACCTTGCAGCAGAGATGAAAAATGTCACCTTCAGGTTTCACTGTGTATCTGCAGTCTTGGGAAGATAAACGCCAACATAATGCATCATCGTATTGACATTCAGAAGTCTTCCAAACTTTGCTTTTTAAATAAAACAGAAGTCAGCCTTGAGTCCCTTTACTCAGTAGGAAGAGTAGGCAAGTGATTATTTTTTTTGCCACTTCTTGTGTAAATCTGATTTCTTTTACAAATCTATAGTTGTCATACTGTCAAGAATTATAGAACTGGAAATGCCATACTAAACAAAAGGAAAAATACACTGTTTCCAGGTAGAATACTATGTCTGAAATGACTTTTATTGCTTGTGTCTTTCAGCTGCTCTCTGCTAAAGATGCACCAAGTTTCTGCTGTTCATGTTCTGTTGAAATTATTAAAAATGGAAAGCTGAATAGTAGCTTATTTTTAAGCTTTTATATTTTTTAATTGAAGTTAATTGAAAAGTAAAAATTCCAGCTTTAATAACATCAGAAAGGCTATCCCAATTTCTTGTATAAGACCACAGGATTCTTCCAGCTGGAAGGGACCTGAGGAGGTCCCTAGTCCAACCCCTTGCTCAAAGCAGGGTCCACTGTGCGCTCAGACAGGCTGCCTGGGGCTTTGTCCAGTTGGGCCTTGAAAACCTTTGAGGAGGGAGATGGCACAACCACTCGGCCTAACTTGTCCCACTGTTTGGCTGTTCTCATGGTGCAAGGCTGTTTTTATATCCGATTGGATATTCCCAACGATTTCACCAGAGAACACGCTGACACCTCTTCACTGCTGTCTCTGATATTTTCAGTTTGCCATGAAACATAAAACTGTAGAACTGTTTAAATGTAATTTAAGATTTAAAAAAATACAGCGAGCTTTCTCCTTGTTTTTTGCATTGGATTTTTTTGTTTGTTCTAGTTTACTGGAACTGTTTAGTGGGATAGTGACTCAGTCTAGTTTTCTCTGACTTAATTTAAAAGATTTGTCCAAGCCTATGTTGTATGATAAAGTAATGTATTGAGAAAATGACTTTACATAGGACAGTTTTAAACAGAGCATGTGCCTTTTATATTGTGCTGTTGTCTCTTGTGTGCAAGAACTTTTAAAAATGAAAGTACTTCATCCCAGAAAGTGACTGATTAATGACAGCAGTAATGTTGGCTTGGTTGACAACCATGTGAATATATTGTCTCTTACAGAAGAGGCTCTTCTATACTGCTTTTTACAATTTACAATATAATAGTTTTGCAGGTTACTGAAAGGTAGCAAAACAGGGTGGATTTTACTTCTTTTGAATTTTGATTAAAGTATCTTCCTTGCAGATTTTTGGGTTTCTTTTGCTGATTCTGTTTTGATGTACAGTACACAAGTCTATATTGTTTGCTGTCCTGGTACATCTGTCAGTTCATCCTTCTCTGGTATTTGATGGCTCACGCATGTAGCTTCTCTTTCATACTGAAAATTGAAATACTGACATCTTTCTTCTTTTCCAGTTCTTCCTCTTGGGAGGCACTGTCTCTCCCCAGCCAGACATAAGTATGAATGGCCTTACTGACTCTTCCTTCTCCAGCTGCCAGCCAGATTTTGCCCTGTTACAGACAACAGACCCTCTTTCTCAGGGACTGCAGAGGGCTTTTGAAATGAGTTTTCTGGCAGGCTTTAACAAAATTGTCTTTGTTAGAAGTTAAAGTGCAAGGCTAGCACGTAAAGGTCTTGATTCAGCCAACTGCATTCCGATTTAAACACCCATTTAATGAACTGAATAGATCATAAGTATGCCTTGCCTAGTATCTTCTCTGTGTTAGACGCAGTAAGTGAAGGGCACAGTTTTCATAAATGCAGTTATTAGCAGCTCCATTTGAAGCCTGCTAGGAGCACACACGCTTAGGGCTTCTGGAAATAGCTCCAGCTGGGAACAGCATTACTGGGGCAAGTATAACCTGAGGAAAGGTTTGCCATTGTTTTGAGATGAAATTTTTAGCAAAATTCCATTCTTGTTTTTTACATGGAGAATCTGAATTGCCAAGACTTCTGATTTCATAACAAAAATGTTTACAAGGAGTGAACATTTGTTGAAAAGATTACAGTGCTTCAGAGAAATGCCCCTTGCTGTGCTGTTTGGGTGGTGGGGATACATTGTGTCTAGACCTGGTGCTGAGAACACTGACTTCCATTTGTTGCAAGCGAGAAGCATCCTCATGCATCTTTCTCTGTGCCTGCTGTATGCCAAATAATTTCAGCAGTTGGATGTTACAGTTCAATTGCAAAGAAATCGGTGCACACGGGAGGATGGTGTTCATTGGTATCTTCTCCAGACATGTGGTCAGAAATGGCAGCCAGAGTGTACCTAAGCTGGAAACACAAAGGTCACGTGAAAACTCTTCAGGATCTGACAGATGTCGGCAGATCCCTTGAAAGGTGTTCAGGGCTAGAGGTGGATCCTTGATCCCGTGTTAAGAGAAAGTGGTAGGATGTCGGTTCCCAGAGTCAGCTTTGAAAGTAGTGTTTTGAACATTAGTCTTGGGCAGCTTCAAGTTTAGATTGCTGGCACCACCACAGATCATATGCACTAGTAAAGTAAATGTCAAAGCAGTCTGTTTCTTGAAATCCAAGTGCAGTGTGTCTGCTTCTCTGCTAGGTCTTGTGGTCTCAACGTGAGCGTGGTGACTTCCATAGTCGAAATAAAAGATACTGCATGAGAGTGCAGAGCTAAGTGCAAGGCTGGAAGTGTAGTGGAGAGCAGACAGGTTCAACAGTCAGTTTGAAGGAGTTTGTGGATTATATTGTAGTATTCTTGCTGGCTGTCTAAAAGGTGCAAAGAACCTGGCTGTGCTCACACATAATGTGGCTTCTGAAGCAAAGCTATGAAATAGGTTTTGATATTCGTTGTGTTTACTTCACAGCAAAACAAATGATGTCACTAGCTGCATTTTGTAATGGAACGAGTAGTCAATTTGCCAAGATTGATTTATCTGTTCAATAAATTAGTAGTTTATTCTTGCAGATCTTTTTTTCCTTCTTATGCTTCGAATGCATGTATTGTGTTGACTTTTTAAAAGTATTTAGGACAGTTAAGAACTTACTTTACCTCAAAAATTCCATAGAACATAACTAATTTATTGGCAAATGCCACACAGATTCTATTTAATATCCTATGTAGAAAAGATGCAGGAATGAGGGGTCAAGGAAAGATGAAGTGGAGAATTTCACCTCACTTACCTAGTCAAGCAGTACATAAGGTAATTATGTAAATAGTCTGAATTTCTGAAATCTTTTGAGACTTCAGATGAAACTTTCAGAAAAGGATTTTAGACTGTATGCCTAATTTTCATACAATGCAGCTTTTGGCTTCAGCTGGCTGTTTCTTTGCAAAAATTTTCAACATGGTAGGGTTGATCAAATTGTGAAATGCAATTTTTTTTAAAAAAGGACAGGAATTGGCTGTTGTAAAGCTTGAGAATGGTAACAATATTTCAAGATAAATGAAAATCTAATAATGGAGTTTGCTTCTTAAAAGCAAGAAATACGAAATGAGATTGACGTATGTGTCTTTAAAAATTGAGATAGACAAGATATAGCACAGAAACCTGCATCCCTTGATCAAGCGTGTCCTTCAGTGATGGATTTATTGTATGGTAAATGACACTTACTTGCTGAGGTATGTAAAACAAATGCATTATTTTTAAATATCCATCTGTCTCAGATGATTTAGAAACAAGGATGAAGTTCCTCTGCAGGCTTTAACCAGTGCAATGTTCTTAGCTGATGCCTGGAGGGCAAGAGAAGCTGTCTTCAGCCACTTAGAACATGACAATTGATGGTGGTTTTTGTTTCTTTTGCCCTCTGGGGGGAAAAATAATAGAAGTTGGATATTTTCAATAGTCAAGTTATAGATTATAAATTGTAACTCTGTGGTCTCTTACTTTTTAAATTCAAAGTATATGCTTGTTTTTAGCTGCTTATCTCTACAGATTAAAATTTGAGTACTTAAATTTTTATTGTTTAAGTGCAAAAGAAACAACTTCATCTATTTGTTTCTTCAGTCTACAGAGAACATTCCTAAAAGGGGCTTGGACTCAGTAAAAGGAAAAGCCTTGTCCCCTGATAGTCCACTGTGTAACCCAGGAAAAGGAGAATAATTCTTCCTTTATGGAAGGAAATTAAGCTGGACAGAGCACATCTTAGAAATCCTTAAGAATCTCTAATGTTCATATGAATAAACATGAGTTCTATTTTTAAGATCTCGTTCAAACATATGCATAAAATGAAGGATATTCCTGGAGTGAAACAGAACGTGGAAGGAGCAATGACTCAACTGGAAAGGTCACAAGCTTCCTTTAATGTTGAAATGCAGCGGTGAGAACAAATCTTGTACTGAACCTCTTCAGTGATGCTGTGTTTTAAGCCTTTCACCCTGGAGGGCACAACTTCCTGGGAGAAAAGATGAAAGATGAGTTCAGTATGGGAAAGAGATGGTTACTGCTGAACCATTAAGCAAGTTGTAGGTGTAGGACTGGATGAGACCAGCTGCTGGGTGCAAAAGACAAGGTGATGGAGCTCAAGATCTTGGAGTGAAATGAGAAAATACCAGAGAGAAAGTCTTAGTGACAGAAATGACAGTGTTCTAGATTATGGCAATATTGCAGTGAAATAATTCATTCTCATGGCTATTTTCTCTCTTTGTCTTCCATTTGATTGCAAATTGGAATTGTTTGCCAAGCACTTGGAAGTGTGTGCATGTGACAGCAGTAGAATACTACTACAGAAATAGTTAAACTACATGGATCAGCATCTACTAAATTGACAAGACATCAATACACCACCATATTTATTTTCAGGTATTCTGGATTGTTTGCTCTATTTATTAATTGTTAAATTTTAATAGTCCTAGGGATCTACAAGGGAAGTCATTTAAGCTAAGAAATGGGACCTACTTTCCTGTGTGAATACCATTTTACTAATCTGTTACGCTAACAGAATATCTGCTATTCTGCTAGCCTCTGATGGGCAATGCAGAGAAATATAGTGAAGCTCAGATGAAAATCAATGCTTTTTTTTTTTTTTTCTGAAGAAGAGAAGAAATAGTCAAAGAATCATAGATAAAGACCTGATATCTGGAGGCCCTTTTGCATCTTGCGGTCAGCTCCGATAGAGATGATGTCTTCAGCAATTGTCCATTTTGTTCTTTATACTCATAATTTTTCCAGTCAAGCATTTATAAAATCCTTCTAGAGAGAAAAATTGTGGACAGTTGTCTAATGATGGTATGCTCCTCTTTTTCCTTGTATCCTGCAGAAAAACTTCATAGGCTAGCAAGATGTTGGCTATTCAGATTATTATGAAGCAATTTATTATAGCCCAGGTATGCTTCTGATTAATTTTAATCTAAATATGTGATAGTGCCTTTATCCTCAGTCTGGTTTGCTGGTCTTGACTTGAAAGTCTATTTTTCTATTAACAAAAAATGGATTTCCGTTTGTCAGGCTGTGTTAGAAAACTGTATCTTACGGTTTTGAGGTGTTCTGTATTACATGGTCCAATCACATGTCTCTTAGGAAAAGCTTAGTGGAGATGGAGAAAAGCATCTAATACTTGACTCTAAAGCCCTTATATGAAGTTGAAGGGCAGAGTTATGCTTTCCTTTTTTGTTGATGGTCTTACTGTTCTCTAGATGTGTTATGTGAGCCATTCAGCTCTGTTTTCAAAATCTGATTGAATGCATAGCATTGCTCCAAACCACATAACTGTGTGCAAATGTGGTACCCCCATTTCTTTGGAGGAGGGAGATGAGGGAAAAAAATCTTGCATTTTCTGCCATCCATATCTGCAATCCATTTTTTAAGAGTTGGAAAAATTTTTCACTCCACCGTCTAAAATGGGCTAAGCAATGGCATAATCTTAATCAAAGCACTGTAAGCAAAACTGGAAATGTGAGAGAAATTAAAAGGAGAACAGAAGGTTGCATTTGAACAAAATACATAACAACAAATGTTTACAGAAATGAGAGATGATAATATTGATCAGAGCCAGCCAGAATCAAGAGCATTTGGAGACTTCCCACAGTCTTCATCTGCTTAAACATTTTTCTGGGGTTGGCTGTTTCCCTACAAGCCAGTTTGTTGCACTTTTTGTCTAGAAATGCATCAGTTCATTTACTGCTTTGCTCCTCCTGTGATACCCACAGCAGCTGGCATATGTTCTTCAAGAGCAAGTCACCTTGCTGAACTTCTCACACAGCAAGGTACCCCATGGATTGACTCCAGCTTGAGAATTTGAAAAAGGATTATTTTTGTTAAGTTTCTTTAGAGAAAAAAAAGGTTTAACTTTCTAGGCAGTAAGTGTTGTCCTTCCTGTGAGCAGATGGAACTTGACATCTCCTCAGATTTCCGGTAGAGAGTTGCTTCAGAAAGAAAGGGAAGCTGAAAGCGGTTGGGTCCTTAAGAGTCTTCGTTCTCAAAACTGGACAAGAAACTAGGCTTTGTTTTGGAAAGATAGTGGTCAGTGACTGGTGGGCTTTGCTTACCCGGGACAGTTTTTCCTCCATGGTGCCACAGTAGAATGATAACTGTGCCCCAGGGCTTGGTGCTCTTCGGCCTCTTCATGGGGCTTGGCTGTTATCATAACAGCATTCTCGACAATTAAATTACAATAAAATATTTTAAATGGTGGTATTTAGCATGAAGTGAATCAACCAGCATTACTAGCATACAAATTAGATTTTTCTATTATTTTTGTTTAAATTTATGCAGAGTCTCATCTATGGTATAGCAACCCGTGTGGTGCATGGGAGAGTAAACATGCCAAACAGGTGCCTCTTTGTTGGCTTCAAGGTCTGAGTCACTGCAGTCTCTGAGAACGAATTAATTGTGGATGATGCTGTACAGAAGCTTGCGGTTGAAATACCATGCTAAATACATGTTAATGATAATGTAGGCTGCATTGTGTAGAAATTTGTCTGTTGTACAGAGAAAGAAGGAAGGTCATGGGCATTTGAAAAGCAGTTAATGGCACTCTTACAGTTGAAGCACAATCTTTGGATCAGATGGTGGTTGATTAGACCAGTCTTAAACCTAAACTGACTTACCTTGTATGGTGTACAGAATTTGTCTTTTCTTGATTTGTGTCATGTTCCATTAAGAGAAGCAGGCCAGGATCAGTGCAGATAAGCTTCTTGACAGGCAAGGAAGTGTGTGGTCTCTTGTGGTTTCTGGTTTCTTGGGGACCAGAGAAATTGCACTTTGATGCAACAGGGAAAGCCATTTAATTAGCAAGAAGCAAAAACACCTGAAAAGATGCAGTGTGCGGGGAGATACTTGCTTTTATGCTCTTTTATTGATATTCTGTCCCACTTTATCTCTTTGGCTTTCTTCTACTGAAAATGTTGTATATTCTAATGTTGATAAACTTTTAATGAATTCTTGCTATTCTGAGTTCAAAAGTGTTTCTGTCATCTTTGGTGTGTTGTCTATAAGGAGAGGATCTAGGGAGGCTCTGGATCATGCTTTTGTCTTATATGGGATCCTCTAACAACTGTTGTTATTCTGCAGCAAGCAGGCTACTAGTGCCAACATCTTTCCATTTCTAGAACATAGGAGAGATTAAAATACAACATCACCTTAGATAATACAGCAGCTTCACTTATAATTGAATTTAAGAATATTTGTGTTACTTGAAAGTTGTTGTAATGATAAGAGGCTATTTTGCCTGCTTTTAAACTAGCCTTAAGTTACAAAGTTAAGCAGAGATTTCTTTAATATTTGTTTATTCAAGTATTTATCCGAGTCTTTCCCTTTTAGATCTCCCTAATTACTATCCCACGGTACTCTCCAGAGCTGCAGGGAGAGATGCATTGCTTGTGGTTACCTCCACAAAGTTCTCTGCCATCTCTTAAGTGGAGACGTTGAGTGAAGTGGATCTCTGGCAAGAATTCTTTAGTGCAGCATGACTGTTGAGGTGGGACAAGGGGCAGTATGGGACAATAAACTATGACCAGTGGTTTGCACATTGAAGCATGGGATGTGTAAAAGCTGAGTAAGAGTTGAGTCTTGGGCAACAAGGAAGGCAAGTTGAAAGGTTTAACAGCTGGTTCGATATTCATGGAATCATTAAGGTTGGAAAAGACTTACAAGACCATCAAATCCAACCATCAACCCAACACCACCATGCCCACTAAACCATGTCCTGAAGTGCCATGCCTACACATTTCTTGAGCACCTCCAGGGATGGTGATACCACCATTCCCCAAACACAGTGCCAGTAAAAATGAGGACAATAAAAGATGGCTCTTTTTGACAGTAGTTTATTCTGAAGCACTCAGTGTCTTTATTTTTACTTGTTTTCAGTCAGACAGTCTAATCGTGAAACTGCCTGTTGCAGGAACTCGGGAAGTACTGCACCTCTTCTAAAGAGGCAGCATGGAAGGTAGGTCAGGTACAGGCCATGTTCTCACTATCCTTTTTGTATTCTTAAATCTCACTGAAGGTGAGAGACAGAGAAGTTCGCAAGTTTTGGGTGGCCAGTGGCATTCCAAGTAAGAGACTGAGTCTAGCACAAAGCTCTCTGGCCAGGTCTCCTGGTAGTCGCAGCTTTTGATGAAGGTAACACAACTTTGCTAAGTAAAGGAAGTCAGTCTGGACCAGATGCACATGAATGTGACCATTACATTTATAGAAAATTCAGATTCTTGCAGGATGGATATGTACAGCAGGAGGTTGTAGGGGAGCAGGAACATGGGAAAAGGGAGGATGGGAGCAAGGGCAGGGGGTAAAGCAGTACAAGCCCAAACAACTTGGGACGGGATTGCATTGCTCTGTGGGAGTTTAAGTGATACATGTACAGCAAGGCCAAAGAGGATGACAGAAGCATCATTAGCTCAGGCTAATTCCCCTTGCAAGTGAAAAGTGATACTGCAACAGAACCATTTCATTCAAATTAGATGCTTAGATGGGTATCATACTGACTTACCTAAATGTGGAGATATGTATATTTAAACAACGTACTCTGCAGGTAAACAGGTGAAACTCAGGATTTATGGTGTTCCCCTCTGTTAGGCAAATATCTGGGCAATCAGGTTATTTCAACTGAAAATAAGTATTATTATATTGTTAGAAATTTGAATATAGGAGTTACTTATATTTACAAATAAGCCACAAAAAAAAGGGAGGACAAGGGGCAGAGGTGGTCTCCATGTGATTTGTTACCTGATGGCTTCCATAGCTTAATACAACTTTGTATGTGATGACCTCGTGAGATGTTGGCTGCAGACCACAGCAGCATGCAGCAATAGCCTGAAGTCACTGTCCTAGATGAATACTTCTACTGTGACAAAATAGACAGTATCTTCACAAAAATCCAAGAAGACAAGAAGAGCTAGTTGGTCTTTTTGCTCGGGGAACTCTTTGAGCAACAGCAACCATTTAAAAATAAAAGAGAAACCGAGCCTTATCTTCCTCAGTGTCTTTGTTTCACTCACAGGTTCAAACACCAGCAGAGATGACCTCAGATGTCAGTGAATATTAGTTTTTAGACTCATTACTAGATAACAAGAAGTTGTTTTTAACATATTTTTGGAAGCAGTGGTACAGAGACTCATGTAGATTAATGCGAGTCACTGGGAACTTGAATGCTAAATTCTGTTGAACTCCTTCATAATAGCAGAACATTGACCTGTTGCCAAATTCACACTTTTACAAATAGTTCCTCTCCTTTATTATATGCCCTTCTTATTTTTGAACACCCTACTTGCTTTTCCACAAGCAGTGCTCTCAAACCTCTGGAATGTCAACCCTAAGATAGAAGAAAATTGTTGAACTTGCTTCTCAAAGTTGTTTTGCCTCAGATAACTCAGGTAATTTGGGGGCTCAACGATACTGCTACTTAAGAATTTTTTTTTTCCCATGGGCTGAGTTGATATTAACAACTGTAGTCTACTGATATCTATTGAAAACTAAGTTACTTCTGTAGCTGTAGAAGTGTAAATACTAGTGATTGTTCTGTTCTGCCTTATCAGATAGGATATAAGGAATGAGTGGGAAAAGAGATTTTCCTCAATGCCGCTGACTAGCAGTTTTATTACAGATTATCTATCCCTGGCAAAACAGTTCCCTCTTGAGGAGCTGCTTGGGAACTGGGGGAAAGGGGGCAAGAAAAAGCAAGCTGGGTATAGGATGGTACAGGGCAATGAGTAATGTGTTGCGTATCAATCAGCTTTACAGATACTGTGAAATCTAGGAAGCAGGTGAAGGGGGAAGTTGTCTTGCTTTTTTTTTTTTAATAAAAAAACCCCCAAAAACATTGGTGGGATGAATTCCTGGAGGGAAGGGGGGGCTCAGGACAGCTGGCTTATACTGAAAGATTTCCTCCTCCAAGCCCAGGAACGATGCATCCCAACAAAGGGGAAGGCAGGCAAAAACAGCAGGAGGCCTGCATGGATGGACAGGAAGATCCTGAACAAACTGAAGGTCAAAAAAGAAGCCTACAGAGGGTGGAAGGAAGGACAGGTGATCTGGGAGGAATACAGAGAAATTGCCCAAGTGGCCAGGGATCAGGTTGGGAAAGCCAAGGCCCTGACAGAATTAAATTTGGCCAGAGATGTCAAGGGCAACAAAAAAAATATTTTACAGGTAGGCTGGGGAGAAAAGGAAAACAAGAGATAAGGTGGGCCCTCTCCAGAAGGCAGTGGGAGATCTGGTCACTCGGGACACTGAGAAGGCTGAGGCTCTCAATGACTTTTTTGCCTCAGTCTTCACCAGCAAGGGCTTGTGCCACACTGCCCAACTCCTAGAAAGCAAATGAAGGGTTCAGGAGAATGAAAAGCCGCCCACTGTAGGAGAAGATCAGGTTCAGGAGCACCTAAGGAACCTGAAGGTGCATAAGTCCATGGGACCTGATGGGATGCATCCACAGGTCCTGAGGGAACTGGCAAATGAAGTTGCAAAACCACTATCCATCATATTTGAGAAGTCCTGGCAGTCTGGTGAAGTTCCCACAGACTGGAAAAAGGGGAACATAACCCCCATTTTTAAAAAGAGTAACAAGGAAGACCCAGGGAACTACAGGCCGGTCAGTCTCACCTCAGTGCAGGGCAAGATCATGGAGCAGATACTCCTAGAAACTATGCTAAGGCACATGGAGGATGAGAAGGTGATTGGTGACAACCAGCATGGCTTCACCAAGTGAAAATCGTGCCTGACCAATCTGGTGGCCTTTTATGATGGGGTCACAACATTGGTGGATAAGGCTAAAGCAACTGATGTCATCTACCTGGACTTGTGCAAAGCATTTGACACTGTCCCACATGGCATCCTTGTCTCTAAATTGGAAAAACGTGGGTTTGTTGGATGGACCACTCTGTGGATAAGGAACTGGCTGGATGGTCGCACTCAAAGAGTTGTGATCAATAGCTCAATGACAGAGTGGAAAATGGTGACGAAAAAGGTTTGGTATTGGGACCAGTGCTCTTCAATGTCTTTGTTGGAGACTGGGACAGTGGGATTGAGAACACCCTCAGCAAGTTTGCCGACAAGAAGCTGTGTGCTGTGGTTGACGCACTGGAGGGATGGGATGCCATCCAGGGGGACCTTGACAGGCTTGAGAGGTGGGCCTGTGCCAACCTCATGAAGTTCAACAAGGCCAAATGCAAGGTCCTGCATCTGGGTCGGGGCAACCCCAAGCACAAGTACAGGCTGGGCAATGAGTGGCTTGAGACCAGCTCAGAGGAGGAGGACTTGGGAGTGGTGGTGGACAAGAACCTGAACATGAGCTGGCAATGTGCACTTGCAGCCCAGAAGGCCAACCGTATCCTGGGCTGCATCAAGAGAACCGTGGCCAGCAGGTCGAGGGAGGTGATTGTGCCCCCCTACTTCTCTCTTATGAGGCCCCACCGGGAGTACTGTGTCCAGTTCTGGAGCCCCCAGCACAAGAAAGACATTGACCAGTTAGAACGAGTCCAGAAGAGGCCCACAAGGACGATCAGAGGGCTGGAGCACCTCTCCTATGAGGACAGGCTGAGAGAGTTGGGGCTGTTCAGCCTGGAAAAGAGAAGGCTCCAGGGAGATCTTATAGCTGCCTTCCAGTATCTGAAGGGGCTACAGGAAAGCTGGGGAGGGACTTTTTACAAAGGCAGGTAGTGACAGAACAAGGGGAAATGGCTTTAAGCTGAAAGAAAGTAGGGTTAGATTAGATATTAGGAAGAAATTCTTTCCTGTGAGGGTGGTGAGACACTGGAGCAGGTTGCCCAAGGAAACTTTGAGTGCCCCCGTCCCTGGAAGTGTTCAAGGCCAGGTTGGATGAAGCTTTGAGCAACCTGTTCTAGTGGAAGTGCATGGGGGCTTGGAACTAGATGATCTCTAAGGTCCCTTCCAAACCAATCTGTGACTCCATGAACATTTTATTCTTCATTTTTCAGATGCAAGTGGGAGTACAGTACACAGCAGTGTAAAACTACTGCTAAACATGCATTTCTCCAAAGCTGCTTGTGGCCCTTGGCAGTTATACTTGAGAGTTACGTATTTTTTTAACGAATAGAACATATGTGTGTGTATATATATATACAGACACACTCACATATGTATATAAATTATGCATATAATGTAGTGCTTGCTTGTTTGGATCAGTAAAAGTTTTTTTAATTGTTTAGTGTTTAATTTGTGGCTCATAAGTGGCTTCTGACCAAGTCTTGTGTTGAACACTTCAAAAACTAAACTGATGTGGTCCATCATCTAGTCAGATTACTTGCGCTTTGGAGATGCCGTCACAGTAATGAGTTTGTGGTACAGAACTGTAGTCAGGTTAGTTCTGCCTACCAAAACTTACTCTGTGTCAGTATAACACAACTTACACAGCTTTGGTGCTAATAGGTATGATTTAAGTCTCGTTAAATACATTTTGTTTCCTCTAGAATATTTAACAGGGCAAAAATCTACTATGGAGAGATGGCACTGGTTGCATAATGGACTTTAATGTTGTCAGTATATTTGTCAAAATTGAGGGCAACTATGAACCTAAGAACATAACTTACAGACTTACATTTTCCTGGATGTGCTGGTGACAAATACCATCAACAGTATGTTTTTTCACTCTGTGCTCTATTCTAAGTTTACAGAGGTTTTAAAAGTTACTGTAGGAGCTACTGAGCACACAAGTGTGCACTCCATCACCTTTAGAGTGCTCTGAAATACACCAACAGAAGATGCCAAAGCAAGGGAGACAGTTTTGCCTAGGCACCGTGACAGCAAATGCCGCTTTTGAGCCAGGTGGCTTGAATGCCACTGCTCATCTTTGACAAAAAAATTCTCCTGGTCCAACTTCGACCCTAATTTGAGTCAGTGCGGTTGCCTTGCGAGGCAGCTGTTTGATGGAAAGCTTTGCAAAATATGACTCGAAGGTGGTGCTGCATGTGGGGCTAAAAACAGACCGTTCTTGTGCAAAAAGACCTGTAATGATTAGAAAGGGCTTTCATTATTTATTTATTCTCTGAAGTGATGGTGGTTGTGCCATGGATCTTTATCCTTGTTTGAGAAGCTATGTTTTTCCATTTTGAATGTGCTTTTGGTTTTGCTTTCCCCTCTGCAGCTGGTCCTGCTGTAGCTAGAACTTCTGATTGCTTGGATGGAGGTTACCACGGGTGGTAGAAGTGGGAGGTGTGCAATCTTACGGGGTCCCTTTGACATTCAGCCAGCTGTGTTGTGGCAATCATTGCTTATTTATTCTGAAATAGTGGATTTCTAGAGTGAAATCTAGTCAAAAATACGTTGTTGGATGTGTTGGTTTTCCCTTTTGTCTGTGTTTGATCCCGTATACTGAAAAGTCTTCCAGTTTTTGGTCATAAGTGTGTTCTGGAGTCTTTTTCTATTATGTGGCACAAAAATAGCTGTAGGACTAAGTAATTCCTTGTGGCATTTTATTTTTTTAACATCTATGCCCTGAACTATAACGTGGTGAGTAAGACCCACACATAATGATTCAAAGCAAACCAAAATATACCACGTTTGTGGGTGGGTATTGTTTTTTTTTTTTCCCCTCTCCTGTTAGCTGGTAGAGCAGAATCATGCTAGAAGCTTGGCTGAGAATAGGTGTTATTTTAGTATCTTCCCAGCATGAGCCTAGTCAATAAGGAAATCTCTGAATCCAGCTTGTAGTCCTTTTCCTTTTTTTTTCTTTTTTTTTTTTCTTAAACCCAAGGTAACTGAATAAATTAAAATAGCCCCCTCCTATTTATTCAAATAATTGAAAATGCCAGGTTCTGTATAATTTCTCTCAAGTGGCCTTTTTTCTCTAATAAACTAGGAGCATGGCTGCATTAAGTTGAGGCAAACAAAGCAAAGTATTTTAAATATGTTGAAATCATTTTGCTAAACTAATAGCTGTGTGGTCTCTGTTGGAGTATCTGTGACAGACTCTATTCAAAATGCTTCTTTTTTGCATAGAAGAGGAACTTGCATCAGGGGAGCTCTAGGAGATACTGATTCATCTGCAGTTAAAAGTCCTTGAACCTTCCTTATGGTAGAAGAACATACATTGTATTTGCCTTTCATGGTAAGTGCAGTGGTGTAGATGCAGCCAATAGTTAAGGGTAAAAGTGGGACTGGAGAAAATAGAACTATGCAGGGATTGGGCTCCTAGGTTAATGAAATATTAAACTGTATCAGTATTTGTGGGTTGTTTTTTTTCGTGAGGAACACCAGGATATTGCGATGCTCGGTATTTGTCTTTAATCAGCTGGGTATGAACATGTATGTTTTGAGTGTGTAAGGTTTTTTCAATTTCCTTTTACATCTTTGGGTAATGAAAATACTACTGGTTTCTACTTAATTATTCCCCTTTTCATTTTTTGTGCATCACTTATTTTTTTCTATATGAGCAAGTTGCTTTTATAGGCATTGCTTTGAATTAGCAAACTTTTTTCAGTATGACAATCTTCCATTTTAGAAATGAAGCAAATCTGCTTTTTTAACATCAATTTGTACTTCAGACATTATTTCATAGGGAGTTGCCAGTTTTCAACTGATTGACTGAAGAAAAGCAGATTGTGCAACTCTTATATTTGCAGTTTTATTACCAGCTACAACTCCAGCCCTCCTACCAGTTGACCAATCTCTATGAAGACCTCTCACAGATTTTCCTTTTACTTTTTATAATTTAGAAACATGTTTCCAAAAGGATACAGTTAAGTTCCCTGTACCTTTGGTTGCATTCATCTCTTCTGCAAAAAGGAAGAACCTAATTTGCCAAAAGAAACTACACCAAATACCTCTTTTTTTATAGAAGTCAGGGATTGACTGCCTTTATATCATCACACTGTTTCCGAAACACCCATTTAAGTGACTCATAGATAATCCCCTAAGGAGTGAAAAGAACATTTGAGAAGGAAAGAAGCATGCACTGAACTGGAGCTGGAAAAGCTGGCAGGAAATCCTAGATCTAACCCTATAGAAAAAACAATGATCTGTGGAAAAAACATTTTTCTATATAACTGTATGTAAACAGCTTACTACATATCCTTTATGGAGATGTAATGAGATTTTGTTGGTGTTTTTCTTCAGATGTGAGAGAATTCACAGATAATTTTTGTTTGGTTTTTTTTTTTTTTACTCCTCTCCTCCTTTTTGGACAACCTAGAAGTGCAGTATTCAGTTGTATGCCATGCTCACTTCTTCCGAGCCCTCCCTTTACCTTGTTGTCATTGATTTGTCTCTTCTAAAGTTTTTCAAATAATCTTAAGACTGTCTTGTTTTTCCACTTCAGAAAAGTTGTTGTTGTTTGTTTTGGGGTTTTTTTAATATGCATACCATCCAGTTTGACTGTCACTGTTTTATGCTACACTTTCAACTGAGTCAAACTTATAATCAGTGAGGCACGCTTGATTAAAAATTATTTCAGGGGTTTTGATATGTCACTAAATCATTTAATAATAAAAAGTGGGGGAAGGAGGAAGTCATAATTCATAAAAGAGAAGGAGCTCTAGAAGTTTCTAACTAAGCTATTGTGGCTTATGTGATGACCAAAATAGTTCTTTGATTGTGTTTTGACTTTGCTTTTTTTTCCAGACAGTATTTGGAAAACCTTTGTCTCGGTTATCTCTGAAGAAACAGTTAATCTTAAGGAGCTGTGGGCTGTGCCATGCACTTAAACATGTCTAGTTCCATTGTTTTTTTTGTTTGCCTTTTTTTTTTTTTTTTTTTAATGCCCATAAAATGCTGAGACAGAGTTAATTTTCTTCATAGTATCCAACATGATGCTGTGTTTTAGATGTGTGTTCTCGGGTGGGGAGGGGGGAGTGAGCAGCTGTCTGCAGGGGTTAACCCACAGTAAACGCCTTCCATCATATTTGTCCTAGGTACCTAAAAATTGGAGGAAAGAGGTGAATGAATATGTGTTTGTGTATAATTTTCTTGGTTTATGCATTATTTTCCCAGGCCTGCAAAAATGGAATATATTTAGTGTCTGGAAGGGAACAGCAAATAAATGCATTATAATGTAAATTATGCATAACAGTTACAGTGAGGCTAAATGTAATACAAGAGAAGTCATAGTTCTGATGACAGCAAAATAAACAAATTACTTTGATAAGTGTTTATGTTTCAGTTGGAGAACTGGCTAAATGGAACCTTGTAACTGATTTATAGGTGATGGAAATGGAATGAAAAGACATTTAATTTCATACAGACCAGGGGCATAAGAAATTCTTGCCAGATTGAGACTAGTGTTCCTGGATGGTGTCTGAGAGTGGCAGCATGTAAACCTGGCTGCTATGCTCCCAGCCCTTTCACAGTTCACTTATGGACCTATCATCCATCATATTGTCCCATCCCTTGTTCAGCTTGTTCAACCATCCTTCTGTACAGCTTGTTCCAGGAGATCACTGTGCAAAGAACATTTTTTGGCTGATCTCCTGTCGGTTTTGTCAAGTGCCTCCAGTTCTTGTATTTAAGGGTAAACAGTGGGTTTACATTAGATTTGTCCATCACCTTCATGATTTTCTAAACTTCAGCTGTATACCCCTCAGCCATCACATCTTCAAACTGCAGAGTCTCAAGGCTCCTATCTACCTTCTCCTTCTTTCTGGTTGCCCTACCCTGTACCTCCTCCAGCTCCTTTTGAGATGCGGAGACCAGAACTAAATATTACTGAAGTTGTGAATGCCTCAAAATGTTACGCAGTCAAAATGATGTTCTCTTTAAGCATCCTTCCTGATGATGCCCACCATTTTCTTGGCTTGTATGGCTGACATCCCACTTGGAGCAGGAATTAGATATGAGTTGGTAAGAGCTGAGTGTTCAGCAATGTTCTGACAGTCAAGTGACAAAGCCTTCCTTTTGATTTCTAGGGTAAGTGTGAGATGATGCTGTCTTGTAAAGTCCTCTCAGGGCTTTGTTTAGATCCATGGCAGCCTTCTACCTCCTTGCGAAATGTGCCTTTTCACATGCCTTTATCCTTCCCTTTCTCATGTTGGCTTTTGAGTTCCTCAAAAATTAGTGATGGAAGAACAGAATAATGGAACACTTCTGCATTTTGTACGTCTTCCCTGTTTAAACTAGAACAAGCAGAGAGGTCAAAGTTCATTAAATAAACTTTTATTTTGAATTGCATCCAGTCTGACTCCTATTATTATCATGTTAACCTAGACTTATTTTATACTGGATTCTTCTTAATTTCTGAAGGTTTATTATGCAGAATGATATGTGTAATGTAGCCATGAGTATTGTGTGGTTTAGTTAAACATGGGCATGAGTCAGCATTGTGCCCTTGCTGCAGTAAAGGCAAACTGCGTAACAGGTTACACTAGGAAGAGCTTAGCTGCCAAGCAAAGGGATGTGGTTTGCTTCCTGATACACAGCATTAAGAAGCCTGCATCTGGAGCACTGCGTCTGGTTTCTCCTTCTGCACTGCCCAGCACAGGAGAGATCTTAACAAATGGAGAGGACTTGGCAAAGACCTGCTGAGGAGGCTGGAGGGCTACAGCATGTGACACAGTCATGGACAGGGTAGAGGAGGTCATCTAGGTTTGGTGGGAGAAAAGTCTAATGGGGAATCTAATTGCATCTTTTCACCCTCAAAAGTGAGGTTACAGAGAAAATGGAAATAAAATCCTCTGAGGGGCGCACACTGAAAGGACAAGAGGCAATCATCACAAGATGCAATGTGAGAAACTTCTACTGAGGTATGAGGAAAAATACCTTCACTGAGACTGGTCAAGCAACTGGAACAGTTTGTCCAGAGAAACTGGAGGTTTCCTGGTTTTCAGGTTGTGACTGAACAAGCCTTTAAGAAACCTGCTATATGCCTCCAGCAGGTTTGAATAGGTGACACATCCTTCTGCTCTCATTTTTTTGTTTGATTCTGTATTTGTGAATAGATAGCAAGATGTTGCTAAAATGTGTGTGTTGCTCTCTGCAGATAGTGGTGTGATCTAACATCTGGCTGTTTACAAATAGATCATTTTAGCAGGAAAGCTGAACTTGCAGCAGTGTTTCCCTGTTGTCCTCTTGGACAGTAGTATTGGAAAAAGCAGTGACTGTATGTTTTGGAGAGCGTTCATGGGTGAGGCTGTTGTACTCTGGAGACTTCACATGCAGCCACTTCAGAGCCTTTCCGTCCAGTTTCTTCCAAAATCACCCACCCTTGTTCTAACCCGACCAGCCTCACTGATCACTGAAAATGCTGAGCAGTTTTCAAAATCCCAGCCTTTCTTCTCAGTGAAAATTTCAGATCTCTTGACGAGGAAGCAGGGAGGAGTGCTGTAAAATGGTGAAGTTGTTTTAAAGAAGGATGCAGAAGATAGCAGTGCCAGTGGCAGCTCTCCTCAGACCCCACACGGCTTTCCCTGGTGGGTCCGTCAGTGTGGCCATGCAGCAGATAGAGCAGGGTGGCATCTCATTTTTGCATCATGTCCAGGTGCCTTCAGCTTACCTCTAAACCGTGCATCAGATGGAGTAATGCTTGGTGGGAGAAAGTCAGGGGGATGAAGTGGGGATTCAGTGTGGCTCGAGGCTGCTGCAGATGTGCGTGCCAGATTGCATGTAGTCACAGCACTCTTTCCCAGGGCAGGTGCGTGTTGAGGCTGTATCTAGCAACTGCTGAGACCCTGTATAGGTCTCAGCATGTGGTACACGTAGCCTCAGAAGCACCCTGTGTCCAAGAGTGGCTCCAAGGATGCCATCCTACAGATTGCAGCATTGTCTGCCTCCATACCACCTTCTCCTTCATAAAACACCCTGTCAGTGCTCCCTGCACTTTGGTTTGCTGTGCAGCCTGAGCTATGTTCAAGTTAACATGTCCTATATGGGTATTTGGTCTTTGAGAATGCTTTGGGTGTTAGGCCATTTCCAGGACCTACTCACCAAGGTAAGTGTGGACAATGGCTGGTGATGTTTTCCAGCAGCCATTTGCTTTAGTAAAAGTCATTGATTAAAACCCTTAACAGAGACTCCTCCCCTTCTTATTTAACATATATTTAGTACCAGCTCTCAATGTACTAAGGTACTGGATTTAGATAAATAAAAGTCATCAATTTATATGATCTCCTGCTCTTTCTCTGTCTGTATATATAGGATGACAAAGAAGCCAACAGACTACTGCCAAACAAAGGAGACCATGGACTAGGAAATGAGAAGTTCAAACCTGTGGTACCTTGGCCTCATGTTGAAGGTGTGGAAGTAGACTTGGAATCCATTCGAAGGAAAAATAAGGCCAAAAATGAACTAAATCATCATGGTGGTGGTGAAAACAAACAGCAAAACATCATCCAGAGGCAGTATCTCACATTTAAGCCACAGACATTTGTATACCGAGATCCTGTTTTACGACCCGGAGTCATGGGTAATTTTGAACCCAAAGAGCCTGAGCCTCACGGAGTTGTTGGTGGCCCTGGAGAGGAAGCAAAGCCATATGTTTTAGGACCAGATTACAAAGAATCCATTCAAGCCAGCATTAAAGAGTTTGGGTTTAATATGGTGGCAAGTGATATGATCTCACTAGATCGGAGTGTTAATGACTTGCGTCATGAAGAGTAAGCAAACTTTTGTTTTCTTATAGTTCTGTTTTTACAGGATTTAATTATTTTCTTTCCATATATCTTAATTGATACTTAAAATAATATTATAAATTAGGCCAAATAATTAAGGCTTCTTGTCCTGACAGGCAAGAGTGCTGTACTATACCAAATATTTCCATATTATTCTTAATGCTTGATTTATCTCTGAAGTCATCCATTTTAGTGTCTAACTACATGCATTTGCATATTCCAGGTCCGGCCACAGTTTTCATTGTCATATCTTCTTTTCTTAATCCATAGCTGTTTAAGATTTGTTTTAAAGAAAGTATTATTTTCTTTATTACTTCCTGAAGAAATTCCTATACTAGTTAATTTATTCAGTTTTGATTTCACCTTGATGCTTTAAAAATTAAAACTAAAATAAATAAATAGAGAGAACAGAAAGAAAGAAATATTGTTCCCTTTAAATAACTCTGCTTTAATTGCCTGCATTAACAGAAGTATAGATCTGCCAGAGTGATGTTTGGGGTTTGGAGCTGATGGAATTGTAGTCTTTTAATAGTTTCTCACTGTTTTTTGTCATAAAAGGAGGCACTTTATTTGTCATAAAGGAGGAGGCAATCTTAGAAAAAACTTTTTTTTTTTTTTTTTTTTTTTCTTGCTGGGAAGGGGAAATTCTGGGAAGTTACTAACGTTTGCTCAATGATTACTACCAGATTTACACAGTCTTTTCTGATCCTTGGTATATGCTGGAGACAAATTTGCTCTCAGGCTAATCTACATTTGTTATAACTTTCCATGTTGAATATCAGCTAAAGGCAGGTCTGTGAGCAAACTGATTGACTGGTATGGGGTTTTTTGTTTGTTTTTTTGGGGGGTGTGGGTGGGGCGTTTTGGGATTGTTGTCTGGTTTTTTTTTGCATTTGGAGAGGAAACTGTTTGAATTTAGATATGAAATGAGGTCCTTGTCTGTTTTGACTTCCCCCTCATCCCTAGCAATGGTGCTACGCCAATCCCTGGATTGGATGCCAACCTCTGGGTTGTTTCTAGCCATGGCAGCTGATCTGTTTGGTTGGTCGCTGGCTGGTTGCCGAGACTCTGCTGAGGTCTTTTATAGTGGGTGTTTTTCCATTTTGCAAGGTAGGAGAGAACTGGCCAGCTGCGAGTCTGACTCATGCCTGCGCATGTACAGCTGCTTGAATTTGCTACCTGGTGTGTACTCATTGAAAGTGAATGAGTGCACCCAGTACAGCATTTCCCTTCCTTCATGCCATGTTCCTCAGGTGGCATACTAAAGGTTTCCACTTGCTGGCAGTGAGAAGAGGACCGCGCTTGTCCGCTGCTGGTGCCGAGGAAGTGCTGGCTGTCCTGGGGTTCACTTCAGTTTTCTTTTTTCGCTGCAATCAGCAATTGGATCTCTGTGCTAAAGAGGTTTTTCTGAAGGGGAAGAAATGGTCTGGGTAACCTGCGTAGGTCGACATTTTCTTTTAGGAGGTTATTCCCTAGACACTGCTGCTAAGGCATTTGCAGCCACTGAGGCCCCTTTTGTAGAAGGCAGCATAAATAAGGAAACTCACAGAGAAAAACCATTTCCCTGTTGGATGTTGTGATTAAATGAGCAGAGGGGAGCTGATGTTAGGAGTTTGTGTTATCAGAGGCTGCCTGCCTTCCCTAGAGAGGGAGGGGGGAGGAGGTGGAAGCACCCTTCCCTCCTCACTGTCCGCTTCACAAGGACAGCAAAGCAGAAGGGGCAGCATGTTGCATGCAGGTGGGACTGGGCTGCCTCTGCCCAGGCTAGTAGCCATGCCTTTGGCAGCGGAGCTCACGTAATCCCTCCCCTCTGCTTTTGCCCAAGGTGGAGGGCATCAGGGACCACATGTTTCTGCCAAATAGTTACACACCTATAGCTTCCTGAAGTATTTTTGGCATAATCTCAGAGTTTGTCTTTACATCTGTTCTGAAGGAGAGTAATAAATAGAAATTCCCAAAGAAGAATTAAACACTTTACATTTGAGGAATAGGAGTGACAGCCATGTGACTGATCAGAGCAGAGAAGGTGAATTTTAGAAACAGTTTCCTCTAAGCACACTTGCAGATGGAGGGTCAAAGCCAGCAGCTCAAATCAAATTAGGTTTTATTATTTAATGTCCTAAGCAAGCAAACAAAGCTGCGTGAAAGACATGAACAAAAGGCATTTTTCAGACAACTTTATTTCAAATATTTTGTGTATTGAATACTTGCATTGCTCGCAATTACCCTAAATAGGTTGAGGGTTTATAGCTTCTGTGTGTCTCCTGGGAACAGCAGAAGAGAAGGTAAGCAACGTAAGGCAGCAGATTGCCTGTTGGATTCAGCATTTATTTTCCTTCCACTGATCTGTTTAAAAAGTCCAGAAGTGACTTTGGTTGATAAGGTTGGTCAACATTCAGTTTAATCCTACTGCAGAGTGGTATAATAATCTTTTTGTGGTTAATGGTATCTTGGCATTGCTAATTGGGAAAGATCTTTCAGGCAAAGGCTAGGTTGTTTGTTCAGACATTCAAATCCAGGTAGACCTCACCTCAGCCTTCTCTTCCTTTTAGCATCAACATTTTTAAGTGTCACCCTAAGCAGTCAGGTTTGCTCAGTGAAGTATGCCAAATGCTTTCCCTGGCAGTGCTAGCGGGTGTGAAACAGTGCTGCAAGAACTGTCTCTCAGCTTAAAAGCCACGTAGCCTTAGGGCTTGTCCCTGCTGGAGGAGGAAGAGGGAAGAAATTCCAGTAAAGGGGGATTTGATCCTGCTGGGTTTAGATTTGTCTTTGGAGGTAGACACGTTACCAAGATGGTTTGCCAAATGCCTTTATTGATTCAATAGGAATTTTGCTGGTGATTCTGGGCAGACTGTGCTGCTGTAAAAAGTCTTAACTCTTGCTGTGCCCTGTAGAGAGGGATAACATATGATGCCATGTTGCAGTTGTTTGTCAGGTACCTCGGGGTGTTTCTGTGTTGCATACTCTTGCCTTACGGATTTTAGCCAATCTCTTTTGAGGTTGAAGCCAAGCACTTCTGTTGGCCTACAGCAAGCCATAGGTTTGGTTAAAAAAAACCTCAAGAATGTGTGAGGATATGTAAAAGTCAGTATACAAAATTTAAAAGATGGCCTTGTCACACTGCAGCCTTTCAGCACTCTGCAGGAGGGCCAGGGGAGCCATAAACTGGGTTTAGAATCATATCTAAATCGCTGCCAATCATGGTTTGGGTTGGAAGGGACCTTAGAGATCATCTAGTTCCAACCCTCCTGCCATGAGCAGGGACACCTTCCACTAGATCAGGTTGTTCAAAGCCTCATCCAACCTGGCCTTAAACACTTCTGGGGAGGGGGCATCCACAGCTTCTCTGGGCAACCTGTTCCAGTGTCTCACCACCCTCACAGTGAAGAATTTCTTCCTAATATTTAATCTATACCTACCTTCTTCCAGTTTAAAGCCATTTCCCCTTGTTCTGTCACTACCTGCCATTGTAAAAAGTCCCTCCCCAGCTTTCCTGTAGCCCCTTCAGGTACTGGAAGGCTGCTAGTTCTCCCCAGAGCCTTCTCTTTTTCCAGGCTGAACAGCCCCAACTCTCTCAGCCTGTCCTCACAGGAGAGGTGCTCCAGCCCTCTGATCATCCTTGTGGCCTCCTCTAGACTTGTTCTAGCAGGTCCATGTCTCTCTTGTGTTGGGGGCTCCAGAACTGGACACAGTACTCCAGATGGGGCCTTACAAGAGCAGAGTAGGGGGGCACAATCACCTCCCTCGACCTGCTGGCCACGCTTCTCTTGATGCAGCCCAGGATACCGTTGGCCTTCCGGGCTGCAAGTGCACATTGCTGGCTCATGTTGAGCTTCTCATCCACCACTACCCACCAGGTGGAGCAATACCTGTTTTCCACCTTATTTCTAGGCACAAAGAAGTAGAACAGGCTTAGCAGGCCCTGTCCAAAACCTCTGTACAGTTGCTGAAAGAAAACTTTTTCTTAAAACTTTGGTTTTTACTATTTTTGGAATTTTTTTTATTGTCCTGATAGGTGTCGGCTTTCTACTTTTAAGAGCAGTCATTTATATTGAATTTTACATGTTGTCCCTGCCTCCTAGTAGACCTGTGATAAAACTAATGTTATCTTTAGGGAAGAAGGGTATTAATTTGGTTGTGCCCTGGATTTTTTTTTTTTTTTGAGTCTGCACAGAGGTAGAGCTGAAGTAACAATACAGTGATAAAGTTTCTGGATGATCTTGGATTCAAGGTAAACACACCATGCTAGGGAAATAAAAAATGGGTCTAGGTTTGAGGATAAATGCTGTCAGGAAACAAGGTGTGTCCTCTCAAAAAAAAAAAAATCATAACTGAAGAGAATTGCTGCTAGGGAGAATAAGAACTGAATTGTTTTTTCCAATATAATGAGCCACTTGTCCAGAGTATTTTAACACAAAATTAAATTTAAAAAATACAGCTATGCTGTATCTGACAGATTGTTTTTCTTGACAATCTCATCTCTAGCTCTGGCCAGTAACATACACTTGGGAGAAAACATACAAGAATGGACTAAGTTTCATTCCTGGCAACCAGTGGACTGGGACACTTGAGCTGAAAATTGCAACAGGATTGTCATGCTTCATAGATCTTTTTCTGTTCACAGACTTGTCTTTTAAATGCATTTGTACTCTTGGAATTAATGACATCCAGAGTCAATGACTTTTTCCAGGCTGAAGAACATGGTGTTTGTTTAACCTCTCCTCTCGGGTACTGTCTTGTACCTCTGTTACTCTGCTGCCTTGTGATACGGAAATATCGGCGATAACTTCATCAGACTACTGTATAACTTTTAATATTCTTTCCTTATTATTCCTACCATTCTGTTTGCCCTTTCATTAACTCAGCTAAAATACTCGAAGAGCTATTCACGTTTGCTTTTTTTTTTTAGCGTGGTAACACCAAGTTTAGGGTTGATCACTGAGTATACACACGAAGAGTGATCTAACACTCCATATACATTATTTGTGCTTGCAAAGAGCGTTCCTGCCACCTCATTTCCTCAGTAGTGTACTTGAATTATTCTACAGCTGTTTAATAATTGTAATTGCAACTGCTATGAACTTTTTATTGTTCGGGAGTAACCTGGAAGAGGAGGTGGACAACTTGTCTGCCAGCACAGACACTTCTGCTGCTGCAGTCACAAACTCACTTAAAAAGTTGAATTGAATAGATTGTTTTTACACTTCAGCAGTTATTAAATTAAGGGATCTTCCATCTTACCCTGACTTACTTTGATTAAGAATTTTGCTTATAAAGAAAGCAAAGAACCTCATCAAAGAGATTTGAAATTCAGTTACTCTATTAATAGGCTCAGCCATGTCTGCGTATTTTTGATTTCTTCAGAAGATGATAATATGTTTCTGCGGCATGGCTTTCTTCCACAAAAGCTGTGTCTATGGTTTACAAATTTTGTTATTTATTGCTAGCTTCTTTTCAACACAGAAGTTAGTCTTAGTGGTCTGCAATTTTTTAGCTCCACATGGCCCTTTTATAAAAATTGGTGTCATGTTTTCCTCCTTCTGTTTGTTTAATAACAGGGCTGGTGTCAGCAGTAGTTATACACCACAATAGTTTGTCAGTGTAGGTTGTATTTTTTGGGAAATATTAGGTTCACAACAACAACAACAAAAAAGACAATTAGGCTATTCATGGCAGAAGAATCCAGTAGAGGCTATCATGCAGATATGTTATCTCTGAATTACAAAGTCCCTAAGCCTTAGGTAGCCAAGATAGGAGCATATAGTGGGAATTATCACTGTGCTTGCTCTGTTTTTGTTCTCTTCCCTGGGTATCTGGTGTTGGTCACTGCTAAGAGTTCAACGGAAATACTTAATTTAGCTTTCCTGCTTCTGAAGCAGTCTCTTTTCATTTTGATCATTTATCACCCCAACAGACTTTCTGGCAGGCATCCTACTTGTGGTGTTTGAAAAAAATATTTCAATAGCATCTTTTATACTTCAATAAGCTATTTCTCAAACCTTTTTTTTTTTTTTTTTAATCTGTTTTACTATTTACATACATTTTGCCTGAATTGGTGCTCGTTTCTGGTTTCCTGGTTTGGACACCACCCTGTGCATTTAAAGAATGTCTTACTGCTAACAGCATCTGGTTTTTAATCGTGCTGGCTTTCCCTAGTTCCTCTCTAGTCTTTTTTTTTATGATAATGATAAACACTCTTAGCTTCTAATATGGTGTCTTTGAAAAAGCTCCATGCTACCTGAAAGCATTTCACCCTTAGTTTACCTTTTTAATAAGCCAACTCACTTCTTTATAGTTCCCCTTTTCAAAAGGAGGTGTTACTAGGAACTTCACTGTGTTGCGGCCACAATTAGAGCGTGGCTTCTACTCAGTCACGTCTTCAACTGAGCTTCCACATTGTGCTGAGGCCTCAAAACGTGCTGCTTCTCTTGTGGGTTCTCTGAAGTGCTGCCCTCTGGAAATACTAACTAGTGATGCCTGAAACGGTAGTCTCTGGAGCACAATTTATATTTACTGTGTCCCCTGAGGCAGTGAAAGTCTCCTGCCTGTGTCTTCTGTCTTCTCAGATGTTCCCATTCCTCCGTGCATGTTGCAGGTGCTGTCTAAGTCCTGCTTGGGCAACTGATACTTCTGCTTGGTCATATTGATGGCTTCCCCTTGCCTCAAAGATCCCTGGCACATTTAAGCTCTAGTAATCTGGTTCTGGTTTATTTTGGAGAAGGCAGACCTTCCTGGATAAAGTTCCAAAAATTTCATCAGGTACTGATGAATTCAGAACACACTGCTCTACACCATTTTCTCATCCAGGCACTGAAGCACTGCTGCCTCTTTCTTTCTTTTTTTTTCTTTTTTTTTTTCCATTGCCTGGGAATTGTGTAAATCCAGCTATTTCCCCTCCTCTATCCATCTGGAAAAAAATAAAGAAATAAGTTGTCTGTGTCCTCTTGGCCTCATGACTGAGGGTATGAGGTGCTGAATCAGTCCTTGGGCCGGGCCTCTGTTGTGCTTCTTCCAACCTCTTTTATTACTTTCTATGATGTAGCTAAAGATAGGCATGGCAAAGCAGGCACAGAACTGGTCAAAAGGGCTGTGGCATTTGGAGCTGTGGTTAAAAGCCTCACTGAAAAGACATGCTGCAAACTCAGTCCTCCAATTCAATAGGTTTATAATAGAGACCTAAGTGAAGTGATTATAGAATCATAGAAAGGTTTGGATTGGAAGGGATCTTAAAGATCATCTAGTTCCAACCCCTCTGCCATGAGCAGGGACCACTAGTCCAGGTTGCCCAAAGCCTCATCCAGCCTGGCCTTGAACACTTCCAGGGAGGGGGCATCCACAACTTCCTTGGGCAACCTGTTCCAGTGTCTCACCACCCACAGTAAAAAAAGTCTTGCTAGTATCCAATCTAAACCTACCCTCTTCCAGTTTAAAGCCATTACCCCTTGTTCTGTCACTTACCTGCCCTTGTAAAAAGTCCCTCTCCAGCTTTCTCATAGGTCCTGTTCAGGATACAGTTGGCTTTCTGGGCTATGGGTGCACATCACCAGGCCATGTTGAGCATCCCGTCAACCACTACCCCCAAGTCTTTCTTCTCTGGGCTGCTCTCAGTCCTGCATAGCAGGTGTTTATGCTTGGGATTGCCTTGACCCATCTCAGGTCTTGCTGAACTTCATGAGGTTTTCATGGGCCCACTTCTCAAGCCTGTCAAGGTCCCTCTAAACGGTGTCCCTTCTCGTGTTGACCAAACCACACAGCTTGGTGTCATCAGCATACTTGCTGAGGGTCACTCAATCCCACTGTCCATGTCACCAACAAAGACAGTAAGACAGAACTAGTCCACCAACCTCTGAGGAACACCACTTGTCACTAGAGTCCACTCGGACACTTATCACTCTTAGAAGTCCAATTACATGACTGTGTCTGTGGTTAATTGTCATGTCAAATCAATGAAAAATATTATTTTGTACATTCTTATGGAAGACATTAGTTCTGCTGCATGACTATCTAAGCAGAAAGTGTTGCATCATAATCTCACAGAATCACAGAATGTCAGGGATTGGAAGGGACCTCGGAAGATCATCCAGTCCAACCCCCCTGCCGGAGCAGGAACACCTAGATGAGTTCACACAGGAAGGCATCCAGGCAGGTCTTGAACATCTCCAGAGAAGGAGACTCCACAACCTCTCTGGGCAGCCTGTTCCAGTGCTCTGTTACCCTCACAGTAAAGAAGTTCCTCCTCAAATCCAAGCGGAATCTCCTGTGTTCCAGCTTACACCCGTTGCCCCTTGTCCTATCATTGGACACCACTGTGAAGAGCCTGGCTCCATCCACCTGACACTCACCCTTCATATATTTATAAACATTAATGAAGTCACCCTTCAGCCTCCTCTTCTCCAAGCTAAAGAGGCTCAGCTCCCTCAGCCTTTCCTCATAAGGGAGGTGCTCCACTGCCTTAATCATCTTGGTGGCTCTGCGCTGGACTCTCTCAAGCAGCTCCCTGTCCTTCTTGAACTGTGGGGCCCAGAAGCGGACACAATATTCCAGATGTGGCCTCACCAGGGCAGAGTAGAGGGGGAGGGGAACCTCTCTTGACCTACTAACCACAACCCTTCTAATGCACCCCAGGATGCCATTGGCCTTCCTGGCCACAAGGGCATAGTGCTGGCTCATGGTCATCCTGCTGTCCACCAGGACTCCCAGATCCCTTTCCCCTACACTGTTCTCTAGTAGATCACTCCCTAACCTATACTGGAGCCTGGGGTTGTTCCTGCCCAGGTGCAATACCCTACACTTGCCCTTATTATATTGCATTAAGTTTTTCCCTGCCCAGCTCTCCAGCCTGTCCAGGTCTCTCTGGATGGCAGCACAGCCTGCTGGTGTGTCAGCCACTCCTCCCAGCTTTGTGTCATCAGCAAACTTGCTGACAGTGCATTCAATTCCCTCATCCAGGTCATTGATTAATATATTGAATAATACTGGTCCCAGTACCGACCCTTGAGGGACTCCACAGGTCTCCAACTGGACTCTGCCCCATTGACCACCACTCTCTAGCTTCTTCTCACCAGCCAGTTAACAGTCCATCTCACTACCCGTCCCACTAACATATCTCAGTATGTTTAAAAAAATATTAATACAAATCCCAGTGTTAAATGTTGTCATTTTGTGTTTGCCTCCTTCTGACAAGACAGAGTCAAACTGCATGTTGCTTTCTAGGTCATTATCCTAAATGGATCCTTGCAGGATGTAACCTTATGCTTTTTATTCCCAGTAGCTATTATTAATAGCTGGTTTGTTGGTGGAGAAGGTATTAATTTTGAGTTGGAAGCTTTTTCATGGTCAGGATGATGGATGTGCTGTTGGTAAAACCATGTTGGCTATTCCCAATCCTTTTTTCCTTCATACACTTGGAAATGGCTTCCAGCAGCATATGCTCTGTTGTCTTTCCAGGGGCTGAAATTAGACTGACTGAACGTAGTTCCCTGGATCCTCCTCCTTGAAGTTGGGCATGGCATTTATCTTTACCTGTCCCCAGGAACCACTGTCAAACTCCAGGACCTTGTAAAATCAGTAGAGCATAACCTCACAATGACATCACAAGCTCCCTCAACACCCTCCAGTGCAACCCATCCAGTCCCATGGACTCGCGCTGTGTTTATCCCATTTGCTGTGATATGTCCAGTGAAGGGGTCTGTGACCCACGCTTCCTTACTGTGGTGGATATCCCTTCACTTTTGCAGGGTTTGCCATGAGACAAAAGAACTTGGGAGGTGTGACAGCAAACCTTGCAAGTAGAGGCTGAGGAAAATCAAGCGTTGAGTGTCTCAGTCTTTTCAGTGTCATTTGGTACTAAGTTGTATCTCATTCAGCAGTAGGGCCATGTTTTCTTTAGTCTTCCTTTTGCCTATAAGCCCTTCTCATTGTCCTTCCTATCTCATTGATTTCAGCTCCACTAGAGCTTTGCCTTTAATTCTCTCTAAATGTCCTCAGGCAGTATTTCTGTACTCCTTCTAGGTAGCCAGTCCATGCATCTGCCTTCCCTATTCTTCTTTTTTGCGTTAGAGCTCCATCAGGAGTTCTTGGTGCAGCCATGTGGGCTTTTTGCCATGCCTGTTTGATTTACTGCACGTGAGAATGGGCTGTCCCTGTGTTTTGGGGAGGTTGTCCTCAAAGGAGCCATTCCAGGGCCCTTTTTGGAAAAATTGTAACACCTCGGATCATGAACTTCTCATGGCACATGTTAGGAAACATTTAAAAAATAATTTCTCTATGAAAGAGTCAAAAAAGGAGAGAAAACTAAGTGCCTGATGGTCAAAACCGCTGATGACTAAGAGTACGGAGGTCTCAGAAGAGACTGGCTGGCATATGGCTCATTTCAAGAGCTGCACCTGGTTATACAAGACCCAAGCAGTGTGAGTTGTTCCAAAGAATCTGTATCCAGCATTTCTAAAAAAAGACGTATCTACAATGCGTTGGTTGCAGTAGTCTTTTGAAGTTTCTTTTATCTGAAGAACACTAAGCAGCGAAGCAGGTTGTCCTTTATGAAGTTTCCTTTCACCGTAGAACACTCTAGTCCATGTCTGCCGTTTTCATTGGTATATTTTGCTGGGCTTGGGTCATGCTTATTGTACTTTGGGTCGAAATTTAAGTCAAGGAGCATTCTGTTAAAGTATATTGTAAGTGATGCTCAGTGAAACTCCCTATCTCTTCTGTTAACTAACTTTACTGTAGAGCCCTTAAGCCAGGGATGTTCATACTGTTGATCAGATTTCATGCCAGGGTGATTAACTGTGTTGGCTGTAAGAAAGGATCAGTGCTCAACATGCTTTGCTCAGGCTTCATATGCTGTTGTTATCCAACCCGTGGAAGACTCACTTGCAAATCATTCCTACTGAGCCAGAGGGTTTTGGTCTTATGACTCTACTTAAGCTAGATTTTTTTTTTGACAGCTTCTTTTGACAAACGTTGCAGGAATTTTATCCTGAGTAGTTTGACTGGGAGAAGAAGCATCGTGACTCTTTGTGAATGTTTGTGGCATGAGAGAAATTAATATCTTTTTTTTGTTTTTTCAATATGACTACAGCGCTCTGCTCACTAGCATGAGCCAGAATTTCAGCTTCATCACCCACACGCATCTGTCAGTCTGATCATGGTAGAATAAATATTTTTAAGTGTTTTTTCCTTCTGTGGATTATCCAGTTTGACTTTTCCTTTTTAATGACGTTATTGCTGTTACAGGGCATGCCCCCTGGGCCATACAAATTTGTACTTGAATAATTGGATCTGTTGCCATGGGTCACCTTTTTACTTCAAACAGAACAGCTGGCAATAAGCTTTTGTTGAAAAACCTGAAAAAGTAACTCTTCCTTGCTTGACTACAATGCTCCTTGAACAGAAATGTATTTTTGGACAACTGTTCTTGCAGCTCACAACATTTTATAAAACAAATCAAAAGGGAATGACAACTGGTTGTTTTTAAAAATCATACATGTAATTCTGAAGGGTGTTTGCTTTGGTGGTTTTATTATTTTTAGTACAAGCAGAGGAGGAAATTCTTGACAAAAATTAAGACTTCTGACTTAAGAGTACACATATGCAGAGTTGTGTGTTATTAGTAAAGTTGTTTTTCCTGTCAGTTTGATGGTAGGTGATAGCTTGGATCTTTTTGTTGGTCCAAGTGCTATTAAATATTTCAAACTGTGTAAGACATTTTTGGTGCCGGACTCAAGTAAAAAAAATACTGAAATCTTTAGTTGTAGACAGTTAGGGTATGAAATAAAGCAGATGAATCTTGGCTGCTCATTAAAAATGGATGGTCTTTTTACTCTGGGCAAATAACATGAATTTAATTTGTTCTCTTATAGTAAGTGGTTAGTTGTCCAGTCAATCTTGTTGTAGCTGAGAAGATTGAACAGAAAAGCTCTGGAGTGGCGCCTGCTTTCTTCAGGAATGTGATTAGTTCCTGAATTATAGCACTGTGCAAATTACATATTTCTGATACTGCTGTATGAAGAAAGATTTCAGTAATTACTGTTGGTATCTGTGTCTTTGGAAATGGAGTGTTAGGGACTTAGTTTCATTTCACATGGTACCTTGGGAAAATCTTCTATTCAAGTGCCATGTAGTATTCTGTAACTAAAAACCCTAATTTTGTAGTATGCGCATAAATCTTTGTGCACCTCAGTGAGAGCTGGGCTTGAGAATCAGGTGAATTATAGTGGTCACGCTAAATCAGGAGGGCTGGCTTTCCACTGCAGGTTATCACCTGCCTTACTGCTGGCAAGACTCCTGGAGGAAAAAAAATGCTTTTAAAAATGTAATTAACCATGTATTGTCAGAGCATCTCCTTGTGGTCAGGAAAGATTTGAATTCCAGGCATTGGCCTTAAGCAAACCCAAGCATTTTCTGTTAACATTTCGGGTCCCAGTAGTGAAAACTACAGTGAAGATGGATCCTCTGTCTCTTTAGTGTTGGCTGCTAGCATTTCAAATATTAAGTTTCAACAAAGAAATAGTTCACCCGAAGAGTACTAAGAAGTTGACAAAGGCACTGGGTGTGTTATCTGTAGTTGGATTTACTTGCCTGTGTGTGGGCATCTGAAATGAGAAGACCAAGCTCTGAACAGGATCTGCTCAACAAAAATGTATAGTGCAGTGTCTGGAGTGTATTTAAATTCTTCCATAAACCTTGACTTTGGAGGAGGGGGCAGAGAAAAGTCTGAGAGGTTTCCCGCAGCTGCTTGTGTTAACCCTCCAGGTGCCATCTTGCATCATAGAAATTTTGGGGCAAATGGAGGAAGTATTCTGTCAAATGAGTTGTACTTGGAATGTGAAACTAAAGAATGTAGATGAATTTCTTATGTACTCTCTTGTTCTTGTTAACCAGAACTTGCTGTGGTAGGGTATTTAAATAAACTTGCATGATACAAATTATAATTCAGTCCAGCCAAGCATGGGCAGGAACTTCAAGGTTTAACATCTGATGAGTAAGGCATGGTGGAAATAAAGTATTTCTGTGGGACTGAGACCACTGCCCCAAGCTTCTTTCTAGCCTTTTGTTTATTATATTAGGTAAAACCTCAGTGTTTGAAAAATCCAAAATTATGCACAGCCTGGACTTTTTTGAGCTGTATGTGAGCAAATGCATCAAGCCATAACTTCCTGAGCTAGTGCCCACCTCAGTGGGGAAATGCTGAGAATTGCCACACACAGCAAGTTGTGGCTTCTCACCAGTGTTTTCGGAGGACCCAGCAGTAGCTGCTTCAGAGGGGGGAGAGGAGAGGAGAACGTCGCAACAAACGCTTCCTGTGAGCTGACCCACGTCAATGTCCGACCCTGGCGCTTTCCCCATCTCTTTGCTCGGTGGTGCAGGGAGTGTCACTGTGCTGCAGAAGGGCTGGAGACAGGTGAGGAGATACTGCACCACTTCAGACCAAAGCAGGAAAGAGGAGGGCTTTGGCTCCATCTCTCTGTAAGGTGGCTTCCCCTTCTCTGAGGAAGGGAGTTTATTTTAGCCACTCTGCTCTATGATGTTGATTGCTTCAAGTTTTTCACTGTTGGGCAAGTGATACTGTGGGCAGGAATCTTATGATTTAAAAAAAAAAAAAGTAAAGTTTTTTCCTTTAATTTTCCTATTAGCCCTAATGTTGGGTCTCTGCACAAACCTCACTCTGAATTTGGATCATGGCTCTTTCAGAGGTACAATAGGAGATGTAGCTTGTAGCTAATAAGAAATTTAGTCACATAGCCTTGCAGGCTACTTCAGGAATGGAGACAGACAAAGCTTGTAGCTATTGTAAAAATAGGGAATGCTGTTTCAGCGTAGGTTTAGGCTGTTATGTAGTGTGTAGTAGAGGTTTTGCTCCCGTCTGCTGAAGGGAAGAAAGATGACTCAGCTGAACAACTTGCCCTTCTTGGGTTGTCTGTTCACCTCTCTTCCAGAACCTCTGTTTTGTCAGTTGACTGCTGTCATCTTGTATTGATGTTGTTGATGCATAAAAATACCCTGTAAGGCTCGACAGGTAACACATCCAATATTAACATCGGCTTTACTTAGTTGTATCTTAACAAAGAAATGCCCGGTTCTATAGTCTGTTTCTGTCTACTCTAGAGTTAGGCAATGATCCCTCTGACTTGCAGGCCAGTCTCAGCTAGGACCTCAGCCATACAGGTGAGCAAACTGTTTTGTGAAAGAAATTCTCCCCCATCTTCCTAGGGTGAAAACAGGGCTCCTATCTTATTTTTGGGCTCTGCTACTGCAAGGCCCTCTCCAAGAGTGGGAAAAATGCATGCACTATAAAGCACTTATCAGTAGGTGATAATTGATATCACTATGAATCTCATAGCACTTTAACCATGAAATAAAACTCAAAATACAATTTAACATTGTAAACAGTTTTATATTAATGAAGAAGAGAGACTCCACTTTTTAATGTCAATTACAATTTCAAGATAAGTGCTAAATTGTGACCTTCAGCTTTGTCACAGGGCTCTCAGCTTGAAACAGCTAACTCCAGCTTCTTAGGAGCTGGCTGCTGGAGCAGTTAAAGGAATGCGATGGCAGCTGCCTGCTATCTCGGAGAAACCTATGCTGCTGCATTTTGGTCCAAGCACACAAGTACAGTGCTTTATAATCCAGAGAGAGGATTTATAATCCAGACTTGCCTTTGGTAAGCACAGGAGCTGGTTAGATAGTTGATCTGAGGAAGATAATATCAGGATAGAGAGCTGGTTGTGGCCATGGTATCTCTGGAGCTTAGGTGCTGGTATGCTAGGGAAGTCAGGAATTCAGGATGACATGAGAAGCATTTCTGTCAACTCAGAATCTCAAATTGCCTTCTTAAGTATTTATCTCATTGGGGCTTACACTTAAATTACTGCTGAGGTGCTATCCTTGTTCACTTCTTGCATTTTTGCTTGATGAATGGATTACTGTTCGTGGAGAAGCAGCCTCTAGCCTGGGCTTTTTTTTTTTTTAGCCTACATCTAAAGCTGTGGCGGTTGCTAACAGAGAGACTGTAGGGCCATCCAGTCCTCGGAGCGTATACCCATGATCACGTTTGTGAGGCCAGGGGACATCAGTAAGAACAAGCCAATGAATAGAGTACAAATCTCTAAGAGCAGAAATTTCCTCAGGCCGAGGAGTGCTCTAGCCCAGATGTCCAGCTTCTTGTTCAGAGGGGTCCTCCCCCAAAAAGGGCTCCTCTCCTGCTGTGGCTGGTGCGCAACGTTGTGATTGAGAGACAGGGATGTTGGTGTGGTGGGGTCTCCAACAGTGCTGTTCCGTCCCAAGAGTGGAGAGGGAGTAGGACTAATTCACATTTTACGTATGCAGGCTCATAGAAGAAATGTTCCTCACCCTCTTTCCCCATGGGATCACTACTGTATATTTTGAAAGGTTTCTTCTCACTCCAGTGCTGCATCAGTCCATGTTTTTGCTCAGTAATACCAGTGCTGATGTGGGGACGCAAAGTGTTCATTCATGGACTGACCTGAGGGTGTTGCTTCCTTTCCCCCATGAGTTCCCTGAGGAAAGGAAGCAAACAGAGCTGCTTTTCCCTGCAGCACTGCCTGAGGACAACATTGCCAGCTCCTCACAGATCTGTGCAGGTCTGCTCCTCCTTGCCCTGTACAATAACTCTTTACAGGCTCAGGAAAAGTGATGTGAAATGTCTAGAGCCATGACTAGTTTAAGGATGCTACCTTCTCATTCCTGCATATCTGCTGCAATGTTAAATCCTCTCAGCTATACCACTAAGAATTCAAAATATTTTTTTTTTTTAGTTTGTTTACTAATTTGGTTCACAGCATGTCCCCATGGCTGGCCTGCAGGCTACACCTGAAAGGGCACCTTGCTACTGTGTGTGGGCAGGACAGTACCCGGGGGATGAAGCTAGAGATTTAAACGTATTTAAATCCTCTTTGTCACAGTCCCTTTTGTACTTTGAATCTGCCCATGCCAGTTTTCAGTAGCTTGCAGTTTTTGCCTGAATGCCCGTATCTACTTAACCCTCCCTATCTTTTAAAACTGAAGCATGAGTCTGGAAATTCAGGCTTTTTATTTTCCTTTTCTGGTGCCTCATATGTACAGGGGAACTAGTACTGTAGAATTCAGCTTCAATCACAAGGAAAATGTTTATGGTTTCTCAGTATTTGGTTTGCCCGCCACTGGATGTCAGTGCTGCTCCACTGAAGAAAGGATTTTCCCACTTCCTTCCCTATGTATGTGAAGGAAATGAGAGCTGGGGTTCCTGATTTTTGTCACTCAAATACTTGAGAAGTATTCTAATTTCTTGGAAAAAAATTGCCACAGACATTAAAATATTTATTAATTTAACATATCTAAAACGACTACCGTGTTTCAAACCTCTAATTCTCAATGCAAGATGAGAGACAAGATTGTGCATAGGAGTTACTGCAATCTGTTGGAGCTTATGGGCTTGATAAATCAGTCTGTGGACTGTCCACTAAGTGAAGTAAAGCCTCTGGAAAAAACCAAATATATGCTCTTACCAGAGGTATAAACGTAGTGCTTTTATGGCTTGCAAATGGCACATTTAGCAACACATGATTTTTCAAGTTTAAAAAATAAAATGTGCTGACAGATTTGAGGAGATTAAGTTGGATATGTAGCAAAAAGCCTGTCTAGACCTCTAGTTTTATGTTTTAAAAATGTATTAAATACAGATCAAAATGGTCTTATAAATTGCTCACAGATGTGTCGCTCAGTTCAGGCTATTGTTACAGGTTTGGCTTTTTAAAATTACATTAAGTTACTTACTGTCTTTCATTCTTATGCTCTTCACCATTTACTATCTAAATATGACTTACCTACACTGCAGGAAGTGGGAGAAATAAGTAATCTTTAAAAAAGTTTCCTAGCTAAACTGCTGAAGGTGCAGGTGAGTGGCACAGTGCAACCTGAGTCAGATACTGCCTTCTCCTGTGAGGCCAGAGTTGCTATAAATTTCCGCTGCTTTTTACTTGGCACTTATGAACGGTGTTCAGCTGGCATGCTGATTTTGAATGTGTAACACCTCATTTTCTTCCATTTTGATGTAACTGTATCGCCAAAATTAATCCAGGTTATTACTGAAATTGGGAATAAAGCCCCTTAACAGGGGTTGGGTATTAAAGAGCAGGCATTGCTCTATTTGGTGCTATTTTGTATCACCACAAATCTAGCACACGGAGTTTGCAAAGCTTCACACACATCTATACGTAGTTGATGAGCTTGTTCCACCCACTGTACATATGCATTGCTATTCTGCTTTATGATAGGCTTAAACTTTTCTTGCTTACCTTTTAAGAGTACAGTAGACAAAAAATTGCCCAGTGGATGCTCTAGTACAAGGAGGGGGTGAGTCTGTTCAGTATCGCCTCGCTGGTTGTGATCTTCCCCTGCCACATGTACCTTTCCCCCAGTTCCTGCAGATTCTTGCTGGCTTCATCCTTCTCAGGCAATTAACCAGCTTTTGGTGCCTTCTAGGGCAGGATTTTCTCCTTTTATCAGTCTTCTAGTTCCTTTTCAAGGGTGTAGTTGGGGCCTGCATAGTTTATATAAAGTAGCGGGACTTGCACAGGCTGAAGACAGTGGGCCCCTTGGTACTTAATGCAAGGCTAAACTACAGATGTCGTTACAACTAAAAATAGGAGTTTACTTATTTTCTAACAAGGCGAGTATATTTTTAAAGCAACACAATTCTGTTATTAGTCTGTTCTTAAACACACAATGGAAAGTCTTCTACATGTCTGACAGTGCATCTAGGTAGCATATCCATTTTATCTCTGCGAATGGCTAAATAAGTTGTCGACAGCTTTAATGTGTGTGCTGCAAGTGGAACTATTGTGATCTGTAATCAACTGAAATTGTTTGAGAGGGATCTGTGGAAGGAAGGCATCAGTGGCCTGAACCGTGCATTTTCAAACAGTCAGTCTAGCACTTGCATATCGGTAGCTTACAAATATGATTAGCTGCAGCTACTTCAGGCATGAATACAATCGAGCTGGAGGATTTTAGTCAGTAAACCGTACTTGTAGAGATCGTGCTGTTTCAGAGGTTGCTTACAGCAGCATGCCTGACTATGAGAAGAAATGCCTTATTAGATCAGGCTTAGTTATAGACTGTTTTGATTCTCTAATTTTATTTTTGCACAGGACCAGAATTAATACTATATTTCTTGGCCTTTTTCTAGAATTTGGCAGCCCTTCAGTGTTCAGTTTCTCACTTTATTCCTTTGAGGTTTCTGCACTAGTTGGTTTCTCACCTCTCTTTTGTATTTTTTCCCTATTCTCCTTTCTTTCAAGGAAGGGGCCCACTGAAATTGAGCCAGGTTTGAAACTTGTTGGCGATTTTTTTAAAATTTAATTTTATTTTTATTTGTTAAAAAAAAATATGTACAGCTGCGCAAATTTGGCCAATGCTGATACCTTCTTAGAGCTGGTGAAACACATGACTGCGTTTTGACTAGGGGAGTGGAGGGTTGAATGGATTTAATAAGGTTGAGTTTTTTAGCTACATTTGCTGTACCTGAAAGCTTAACCGTGAATAATAAATAGTAAAAAAAAATCACATCTTGTCTGCCATAGGATTACATTTTTTCTCACAAGTAACTATGCTTTTCTGCTAGTTTTTGCAACTGGAGATAGTTTTATGCAAAGCAGCTGATAAGCATTTCACGTGCTGCTGCTGTACTTCTAGCAAGTTACTTACTATATTTAAATGTATTTTATTGTGAAAGGGCAGAAATTAATGGGTTTTACCTTCCCACAACAATGTTTGTAACTGCTGATTGTGCAGGTTCTGCATGTGGACTGTATAAAGCTGACAGAAACACTTCATAGACAATCCTTCTGCTGGATAAATCTGATTTAAAGAGGCTTAGGAAAAAACAGCACTGTCTCATTGTGTTTTATGGAGTAGGTGAGCCAAATGCACAGTCCACCCTAAATGGTGACATCTGATGGTTTGAAGAGGACACCCATCTTGGTAGACACAGTTTAGATCTTTTCTTCCACTGTTCTCTAGTGGCTGCACAAGCAGCAAGGTAGTGGTGGTGATGGTGGTTGTGGGGATGTCTCTTGGCAGGGTCTGAGCAATGCCATCCACCTGCGCAGGTGGAAGCGTGTAGCTGTTGAGGCAGAAGTTGTTCACCAGCTGCATCCTACCTCCTTCAAGAGGAAGAAAGGCTCGCTGGCTGGATGCAAGCTGCTCTTTGAGCCTCATACCTCTCTGATGCACTTAAGTTATATTACCTTTTATATCCTGTTTCTCTTTAATCTGAAGGATAGCCATTAGTGAAGATTTCATTTGCACAAAAATGTTGTTAAGCAGTTCTGTAAATCACAATGTGAAAACTAATAAAATAAAATCTTTTTACAGATGCAAATACTGGCATTATGATGAGAACCTGCTCACCTCCAGCATTGTCATTGTCTTCCATAATGAAGGATGGTCCACACTCATGAGGACAGTCCACAGTGTCATTAAGAGAACACCAAGGAAATACTTGGCAGAAATTGTGTTGATTGATGATTTTAGCAACAAAGGTATATTTGGAATATTAATGTACTATTTGTAGAAAAGGAAACTTTGTTTTTTTTCTTTAAATAGTTTTATTTTGATTTATTACCTGACATGGACTGAGTTGACTCTGCAAGAAAAGTAAGTTGCTTCTTCACAGTCCTTTCAGTGTTCAGTGAAGGCAAAGCCCTTTTCCAATGACCTGCTTTCATAAAGGTGACAATCTACCACAGTTGTGGAGTAGTATATAGGAGAAAGCTGGGATAGCTAGTACCTCTCTTAGCTCTTGTGAAAACAAGTAGTTTTGAGAGAACTGAAGGTATTTGAGTTAAGCCTCTTAGGAATAATTTATTCCTTTATTCCAAATAGGAATCCAGATTCCTTTTTTTACTATAAAAAATGTATCTAAGGCTATTGAATTATTCTGAATGATTTTCAATTTCTTTTTAATTTCACATCACGTTAAGGTGTTTATTATTTCTTACTGGGGACAGGAGGTTTTAAGAATTTAAGTGTGTTTTAATTTCTGCCTTTCTTTGAGTCCTGCCTATCAAGATTTTCAGAAGTCCAGAGATTTTCCTCTTCCTTTGTAATATAAATGCTGGTCTCAGTTTATGGACAGGATGTATGTACTTACCTGGGACTCTTATAAATACAAACATACACTAACTTTTTCCCTTTAATGGTGCTATCTTCAGCGTTAATACAAATCAAGGCTGAATACAGAGAGGAACTGAAAATGGTATGCTAGAGATATAAGATGATTGATATAGAGGAAATCTGTCTGGTTCTAAACTTTAAACAAATTTTAAACTAATGCACCAAAGCTGCACGTTTTGCAAGATTTTATTGCAGTGTAGTTCTTGAACAGAAGTTGACAGAGAAAAAGAGTAGATATATGAATAAAAACCTAACTTTGAGTGTGTGAGGTGACAGTCTCTTCTAGACAATGATGATGATGGCTTTTAGGAGCACAAGCAAGTTTGAACTGGTTAACAGTGTAGGATACATTCCCTTTACCCTCTGCTTTGTTTTTATAATAGCTGAATTGGGTAGTGGCATGAAAAGCAGATGACTCTATTTTGAAACTCTCTGTTTTATCAAGTGATCTGGGCTTCTCCCAGTACCAGCCTCATAGGAGGAGTTGTTTTCTGCAGGTATACTCACTGTAAATTTTAAAACTGAACACATCACGTGGTTCGGTTTGCCTTTTTGAGTATAAATCAATATTAAAAATAGTTATTGTATGTTATTTTATATATCATAACTGCAGATAGGTAGGTAGGTACCATTTTCTATTTGTTTTTACAGGAGAGGAAAAGTTACCTGTATCGTAAACTTGACTATATCTGGCTTAGTCTAATAAAGATGTTGAATGCTACATTATAGCCTCCTGTATCCTTTCACACCTTTCCGAATTTGGCTTAGATATGCACACACACTATAAAACAAAAATATCTTCTCTCCTAAGGGATGTAATTTTAATAATTCAGTCGTCAGACATGTGCTGTGTTTTTCCTTTTCATTTGGGATCACAGCTTTCCTTCAGAGCTATTCAAGGACTGAGTTAGCTGTATAAAATAACTGATGGTCTCTAGAAAAAATAACAGATTTTTTTTTACTAATTATTGGATTTAGTAGTTGGTTTTCACATGAGTTGTAGCTGACTCTGTGCTATGTATATGTAATTAATTGAATGAGTTTGTCTGGCATAACAACTCATACTACAGTTTTCCAGTATGTGACGATTGCTAAATAAAGGCAGTATTTTTCAATAAATCTGTTTTGAAATACAGAACTTCACATATGCTTTTTGCTCATATATGAATGGTTAGCAGGTCACCTAGCCTGGACCTAACATCCAGCAGACCCTTGTCTCTGTTTCCCACACTTAATTTTCCCAAATAACTTCATTGAATCAGAAAATTCAGTAAAGCAAGCTCAAGACACAGGTTTCTCATATGTAAGTGACTGGAGAACAAGTACAGACTGGAATGGCTTTGAACACCTTGCTGCAGCTGTACTGTTTCACTATAATAATTCTTCAAATTGCTTTAGGCTATTACTTGGTAAACATAATTAACTTAATTTCAATAATTCAAATTGCATTCTAGATGAAAAATGGCTGAGAGAGTAGAATCTTGCTCCACTTCTTTCTCCCCAGAGAGAAGCATGAACTAGTATGGGCTGTGAAGCGTGCCAACCCGCCTGAAGAGATCTCCAGTTGTTAGGAGAGCTGCAAAACACAAACACTCTTAATCACAACAGAGCTGCTGGTGACTTTTTACTTTTTCAGCCAGAAGAAAAGCAATGCTGATAGCACAGATATGGGATTTTCTCCTTCCCCACCTGCTTTCAGACTGCACACTTTGTATCTGCCTTTCCACGCAGCAAAGAGCGTCTTATGCTCTTTGAGACCGCTGTTGAGGGACACAGATAATGGACTGGGTAGATGTTTGCTCACACTCCAGGTGGCTGTCCTTATTTCTTAGCTACTGCCTTCTGCAGCGATATGAAATTAAAATGGAGCATAGCGGTTGCAAACACTTCTGAAGGTTGGCTCATAAATAGCCCTGCCTGTCCTTTACAAGAAATCCTCTTTCATCAGAAGGGAGTTACAGCTGCATAGAAGCTTATGTGTGTTATGCCTTACAGGGAAGAAGAGTTGCAATGCTTGGAAAATATTCTTTTCATTACAATTCTTTGTAAATTCAGTTGGGAGCAGTCTTTTTGCTGAATGACACTCTCCCTTCCTTCCTTAATCTCTTCTGCAAACAGTGGGGTTTGGCTGTGGAGGGCTGCACAGAGAGATGTGCTGAATTCTGCTCAGGCATTTTTTCCTTTGTCAAAGCACAAAGGAAACAGTAACAAGAAGATGATGCCAAGATAATTGAATGATGCTAGCTCTGATATTCTCAATGGAGACCTCTGTGTTAATGCGTGTTAGAGTCCAAGTGTTGCAGCAACAACAGCGTCGGTGTGACCATGATGCTGCATGTGGGGTTTTTTTCCTTGTTTTTTCCTGTATTTATTGATAGAAACAATTTATTTTGCTGTGAGTGGTAATTGTGTGGAGGATATGGCTGTTCTGGAAGGGCAGTGAGAATTCATAACACCAGATTTCCTGAAGCTCCCTACAATTATGGTTGTGTATATGGGTTTTCAACAAGTACATGTTATGTATTTAGGTACCACCTTTATTTCTTTCTGAAGCATAGTGGTCAATATATGTGTTCCTAGTAGCATTTAAAGTCTTTGTCTACCTTTTGCATTTACTTATTTTTAATTTATCGCTATCTATATATCCCACTGATGCAGGATCCCCTAAGAAAACCAAAGGGGAGATAGTGAGCATAGGCAGGTAACAGTATTTTTATAAACTTATTTATCAGTGCTTGCAGTGGGGAAACTGAAGCATTAGTCAGTGCTTGTGTTAGAGCTGAGAGCCTCACGTTAGTAGTATTGCGGTACAGGGGACTCAGAGGCAGCTGCTTTAGGGAGGACTTCCAATGCCATTTTTCTAATTCTCAAACTGACATCCATGAGTCGAGGGAAAAAAACTGCTTTCTTTGTTCTCCCCTCCTTGTAATCTGCAATGCCCAAGATCTTTTGGATAAAGGACATGGTTTTTAAAAAAACACTGATTCATGCTTTAATCATGCACTGAGGCATGAGAGGAGAACGCAGACAAGGGAAGACCAGATTGGTGGTTATAATATTTTGAAAGGTAAAATATACATTTTAAACAAAAACCAGAATGCTGCAAGGCTGTTGACAGATATCATAAATACATGTTCTAGGTGAACAAAATTTAACATTGGCCAAACAGTATTTCTGACTGTAAAAGTATCAGGATTTTATACACTACTGTCATGCAGGCTTTGTAGTTCGGAAAGGAGGGGAAAATTCGATTTTCCTTTGGGAAATAGCACTTGCTGCTGACCCTGGCACTGTTTCAGATAATGGACTGCAAAGTCCTGAGAATTGTACTGTAGAAAGGCTTTACACAATCAATATGACAGGTTTTTACAGCTCCCTCTGAGCCTTACATAGTTGAATACTTGATAACTAAAACATTTGGCTTCATAGGCAGGAGAGCTGGAAATAACTTCAGGTTTTAAATCTTTAAAACATTCCTGACAGTCCTTCTGTAACATGTACTTGGAATTTGCAGAATAAATAATGGTGTGGTATAAAGATTCTCTTGGTACCACTTCAGTATGACCTCATAACTCTGTTGATTTTATCCTATAAAAACTTATATCACAGCTATCATATCGTATATTCTATATATGTATTACATGGCATATTATTGTGTACAGCATATGTGATAAAATTGTGCTTTCTCTATTTTCATATTTATGTATCCTTGAAGTTTTCCTAACTCACAAGGATTTACAAAAGGAATTGTAGTGTGTGTGGGAAAGAAGAAGAGAATATGTAAAACTTTTAGTTGAGAAAACTTATTCTTTTATAAAGGTGAAGAGGCTGGATAATAAAGAATATTAAAAACTAGTGGTTTCAGAAGATTGTTCTTTGGTAGAATTACTGAGTTTTAAAGTTTGGTAACTTCACTTCCAAAAACACCATTTCCATTTCAATTATTTATATGTAGCTTTTTTTTTTAACCAGAATACTTAATATAAACATACTGAATAATATAAATATTATATAAATAATAATATTATAAATTTAATATAAAACATACTGAAACGTAAGTTACAGTAAGCTCTAGAGTTCAATCTTTTTCATTCAGGGTGCGGAAAATGCTGCTGCTGAAGCAACCTGATGGCTTGTTGCCGCTGAAAGGGACATCCTTCTCCTTTCACCTCTGCACATCCCCTCTCCTGTTAGACCAGCGCAGGCATGGCATCTAGCAGCCCCTCAGAGCTGGTGCAAACTAGAGCTTGGACACCTCGGCTCTAGCTTAGGTGGCTTATTTTGGTTCCTGACTGAGAGAAACTGAAGCTGTAGGCAACTCTTTCAGTACAAAAATAGATTTTAAATTAATACCAATAGTTAAATCAGCATAGCCTCAAACGGCAAGCGCCCAACTGACAGCCCTTCTGCCTTTGTGGGTTTTCTCAACAGGATCGTCTGTGCAAAAATACTGTGCAACGCTAGGATCCTTCTGTGTGCTAGGAACGCGGTTTCGAGATTAGTTTGGGAAAGACCAGCATGCAAATATAAATCTGTAAGCATTTAAGCCTAGCCCATCTTGATTCTGAGGTGGCTACTTGTCCGTGTGCTGGCCAGATCTCTTTGGCTAAGGGTTCCCTGTCTCAGTATGATGAACCACAGCTTGTTCACTGCAATTCTTGCCCTCCAATTATTCTTACATTGAGTTTCATTAGAAGATTGGCATAAGACCACTCCAACCCCAGGAGAGAACAGGTCTAGATGAGGGAAGGCAAAAATATGAGTATGGTGCGTTTCTGTCTCAGGTTTCCAGATTTAATAGACTGACAGAAAATTTTGTGAAGCAGAAAATGAGTGAAGAGAAATGTTTAGCTGAAAAGTGGTGTATCTTCAGCTGTACTTGTGACATTATCAAATGAATGACCATGTGCTGAAGTGTAGAAACTTCTCTGCATGGTGGAAATACAGGCAAAGACCTGAAAGCCACCGTGTGCTATATTGAAGTGACTGGGAATTGTCCACACAGCTCCTCTGTGCCATGGCCATCCACTTCAGCTGCTTTTTCTTCACATGTGCCAGAGACAAACCTGTGCCATGAAGTCAGAGGGCTCCATGTCTTGATCTCGTCAGGTTTCGTGTTTGTGAGTTGTAGTACAAGCAGTTGAGTTAAAGATTCTCTTAAATGTCCATAGATACTTTTAAGTAGAGTTGTATTTGGGTTGTATTAAGAGTACAAAGCTGTTTATTATTAAAACCTCACCAAAATATTTTTTCCTTTGTTGTTTGATAGCACACTTAAAAGAGAGGCTGGATGAGTATATTAAGCAGTGGAATGGCCTTGTAAAGGTATTTCGAAATGAGAGGAGGGAAGGTTTAATCCAAGCTAGGAGTATTGGAGCCCAGAAGGCTAAACTTGGACAGGTAGGAGCCAGTTCACACACAAGTCTGTCTTTTTTTTCTCTTTTTTGGGGGAGAGGTGGTGGTGGTTCTGTGTTCAAACAGACGTCTAGAAACATAGCATTGTAATATTGATACTGTTTTAAAAAGAGATTAATTTTTCTAATTTAAGCTTTATTTTTTTGTTTATGATATGAAAGTATTTCAGTGTAAATGAGGTTAATTAAATCACTGTGATCTTGTATACAGAACTATAAATGACTTTACTTTTTTTTTTTTTTTCTCTTTTGAAGGTTTTGGTTTACCTTGATGCCCATTGTGAGGTGGGAATTAATTGGTATGCACCACTTATAGCTCCTATATCTAAGGACAGGTAATGTTCTCCTCTTATTTCCAGTGTCTGGCCTCTTGGAAAGAAAAATTCACAGTAACAGTCTTCACTTTTCAAACTATAGTCAATATGTTTTATATCTATATCAAACTCTTTAGTATTTGCTGTATGATGATTTTATTAACTCCCAAAGTAAAAGCTATGTAAGGAGGAAGGAATATAGTCAGGCAAATAAATTTCCAGATAGTTTATTTTAATAGGAATACTGAATATTTTGGCTAGTATGGATTAATACAAGACAACTCCTGTCTTTTGCAACAATCTGAGGGGCTGTTATAAAAAAGTTTTATTCTGGCTGAATAAGGAGCCTGATTAAACAAAATAACTAAACAAAAATGTGATTTTTGGTAGAGGAAAAGTAGCAGTAAGTGTTTTGATTTAATCAGGATTTAAAGCCCCCGTGATCTCGAGAGTTTTATGACTTTCAGATCTTTGGTCTTGCAATATGGTCTCTGAAGTACTTTAGAGCGTTGTCTCCAGCGAACCAAGGCCAGGGCTTGAGCCTGTCTCTGCCACCGGCCCAGGCACTTGCTAGGAGTCAGTGGCGGAAAAGCCTGTGCTGGGAGTGTGGGATCTGTGAGAGGTGACAGAGGAGGGAGAATCCCCAGGGGCTTCATTTCTTACAGCTGTTGAAATGCTGTTGTTGCTGTGTGCTACTGCACTCAAAGCTTGTGTGGTTAGGGAATATGTGTGTTTAGGAAACTGTGTGCTTGTTTAAACTCTTTAGTCCCACAAAATAACTACTTAATCCTAAAAACTATTTGTTAACCTGTCATACTACCAGAACTTTCTTGAAGAGGTGGGTTTTGTATGTTTTAAAGGCTGTAACTCAGGTTCAAGACAATTTTGGGGCCAGGATACTAGAGAGAAGATGAAAATGTTTGTGTGCTTCTATCAAGTATGTGTTACTCTTTTACACAAGAAAGGCTGGTAAGAACAGGCAGCTTCAGAGGCATCCTCCAGCACCACCTGCAGAGGTTGCAGGAGGACCAGTGATACTGAGGCACACAGTGCCAGAGGGCAGCTCTTTAACAGCTCTCTTCCAAGCCCTGATACCCTGGGTGCAGCTTGCTGCTGCTTCTGCCTCAAAGAGCACTGCATTAGTGTTTCTTTTCCCCTTGCTTGTTTTTCTGTCTCATAGGATTTGATTTGAAAAGATGGAAAAGTTCCAGGTTTGGTCACCAGCAAACTCATTTGGAAAATTTAGGGAGAATAACAAGATAATGTCTTTTCCTTGGTGAATATTGTATGTGGTAGGTCACAATGAGGAGCATGTTGCAAATCAAACAGGAAAAAAGTCTACTGAAGACTGCTGCTAGGGGAGCACTGGTAATGTTTTTTTATCAAGGGAGGTTGGATTTGCATGGCAATTGAGTAGGACAGAATAGTGAAAATCCCTGTTTACGCTAGTAAAAGCTAAGAGCTTATCATACTTGTTGACAGCTAAGATCTGATATGAATAGAAATTACGGGACATAATAATACTGTGAGAACCCCAGTCCTCTCAGGGTTCCCCTGGTGCCTCCAGCGGTGCTTTTTTAGAAGACCGATGTCAAGAAGTACACGTAAGGGAAAAAGTACTGATAAACAAATCGATATATTAGCATTTCAAACCTAACCTTCTGCTTTCAGAACCTCTTAAAACAACACAAAGAAGGGACTATCTCTTTTTTCTTCTAATGAGGCTTCATTTTAATAATATGTTTGCAAGTGACTTTTTGTAGAAACTGCTCTATAAGCTTAATAATTAATGGTGTATATTTCAGATTAGACAGATTACTCTTCTGAAATTGTATTTTGCTCTTTCTTTCCCTTCTATAAATGTTTCAGAACTACATGTACTGTACCTCTAATAGATTACATAGATGGGAATGATTATTCCATTGAGCCACAACAAGGTGGGGATGAAGATGGTTTTGCCAGAGGGGCCTGGGACTGGAGTTTGCTATGGAAACGAATTCCGTTAAGCCACAAGGAAAAGTCCAAACGAAAACATAAAACTGAGCCTTATCGGTAAAGAGAGCTGTTTACATACTGTGAATCATAATGAATAACTATCTAAACCCTTTCGTTTTTCCCTCCCCCCGTCTTTCCCATGATCTACGGTCGGTGCTCGCGTGCCACGCGGGTACTTGCGCACAACCACATCTTCCCCGCCACCATCCGCCACCCTGCAGAACCACATGCACTGTGCCGCTTATAGATGTCATAGATGGCAACACTTATAAGATTGTGCCGCAAGGGGGTGGTGACGAAGATGGGTTTGCTAGAGGAGCGTGGGATTGGAGTATGCTATGGAAGAGGGTTCCCTTGACCAAGCGAGAGAAGGAGAGCAGAAAGACAAAAACTGAACCGTATCGGTAATCACTAAATCACTTACCCGTTTCTTTGTTTTCTGAAGTCGATATTGATCCACTAAAACTTGCATGTACTTCTAGCCTGAAAATCTTCATATTTCTAACCACACCAGCTATCAGACCTGTTTGCCACAACTGACTATTTGCTCAAAATACCTTTGCTACCTAATGTTGCCTCTCTGTTCCTGCTCTTGTGTGGTTAGTGCACATTAGAATGACAGGGTTTTATTTGGCAAAATAAAATATTGTATGGCTTTGTTTCCAGGAAAAACTTTGTTTAGGTATGATTTTTTTTTTAAAGTTGTGTTGGAAACAACAGAGCTTATTTAACTACTTCATTTGAAATAACAAGCATACTGTGAGTATTTATAATAGCTGGTAATGCAGAAAATCTATAGCCTGCTGTCATGGCTTGGTGCATGCATACAGCTTGTGGATTATGCATGTGCATCAAATTAATCCCTTTTGTCATATTTCTCCCACATGCTTCATAACAGATCACATCTGACAAAGAAGCATACTGTTTAAGAATCTTGGCTAGATATTTTCTAAGGTCTCAGTATGTTTGGGGATTTTAATTTAATACATATAACGTTAAAAAAAGAAAACCAAACCCACCCCCTTATTTTCTGGGAAAACTGCAATAACTTTCACAGAAGTCCTATCTTTTTCTTATGTATGCCTTGGGGAGTGGGAGGGATGTTTCCCTCCCAGCAAACAGAAACTGGCTAGAAACCCTAGCTTAGAAACTAGAGTTTCTGGATGGCTTTTCAAGACTGGGAGACTGTGGTTCTGCGGGTTTTTATTGCTTTCCCCTTCACACTTAACTAATTGTGTTACTACATTTGAAAGCAATCCTCACATCTTCAGAATCTAATGTCTTCTATTGCTTATATATATGATTTAAACATTGTAAGAACTGATGTTGGTAATTCCCTATCCTCACTCATTATTTTTCTCTGCTAAAATGGCAACACATGCAAGGAAGTTATGAAGCTTTGATCTGTTTTGTATACAGTATAAATAATTCCATTTTCGGACAAGACTGTCCACATTGGAACTTTAATATTCACTTAGAGGGGGATAAACTATTTCAAACATTGCTGTTGTGTTCTGTTTACCATTCAAACAGGTCTTAAAATCCTTTAAACTGTTCCCAGAAACACAGAACACATGTTCTCAGAATGGTTTAAAAGATTACTTTATTTTTAATAATACTTTCAGAATTACAATGTTTCTTTTAAAAAGACACATTGCCTGAATCTGTTTATGCATTTTGTTGCAGCAATACCAAGGCAAGTAAGACAAGGTAAAAGTCATACTGAAACCATAGCCAGAATTGCTTAGTTTAAAAAGAAAACAAACAAACAAAAAAAATCCCTCAACAGCTTAAAGCGGAGAAACAAACTTTTTGTAATGTGAGAATTGCCCCAGGACTGAATCCTTCTTTCGGTAATATTATGATTACCTCTTCATATCCTATCCTATAAAATAAACTACCGAGCTTATGCGGATTTTACTGTGTACTTTAACACACTTGACAGCACGTTGGAGTCCAAGACTGAAACGTCAGCATCTGAGACCTCTACACTTGCCAAGTCTTTATGGTGCTGAGGAAAACCAAAAATGCAGGAAAGCCACAGGGCTGTGCTGTGCTACGTGCTTCTCCCTGCTGTGCTCGCTGGCAGCCTACCCTTTGAACCCCTGTGATGCAAAAGCAGCGTTGGAGGAAAATACAGTAGGCAGACAAGTAGAAGGGAACATTTAGGAGTAACTCAGCGTCTGATCAGGTGATTTGGAGAGCAACTAAACTGGTAACCATTATACTTAACTCAGCTGATGGACCCAGCAGCTCTGTTTCTGTTGTTGCCCTGCCCCTGCTATGCAGAGGAAGGGGTACATGCTAACCTTACGGATTACTTTTTCTTAAGCAGTTCTCCAAACATTTATGTGCAGAGGGAAATACATAATCATTGTTGTTAAAAGGAGCATCACTAAGGTAAAAATCTAATGGAATTAAGACAGTGAGGAGTAGAAATGCCCCATCTCAATAATTTGATCATGAAGGAATAGTTCACTTGTGTTTTACTTGACTCAACAGAGTGATCTGGACTCTTGGATCCTCCTCCTTTCAGTGCTGCAGATCATCTGAAGTCAGAAAAAATTCACTTTTTCCTTACCAGCTATTTTTTTCAAATTGCCAACTTTGTAGGGACTCCAGCTTGTATCCATTTGGGTTTTTATATATTTATTGATCCTCCCGTGAATAACGCTTGGTATGTGTGCGGGAAATGGCTTAACATAGCCTATTCTCTTTTTTAGCATGAGCAAGCTAACAAAGAATTTTGGTTAGAGCCATTCTGCAAAAATGCTCTAATGCAAACCACAATGTCTTTCTGACACATTAGAACTTGCTAATTGAACCTTGGCTTACATGGAGGGATTTACAAAGCCATTGTAAAAAAAAAAACAAAAAAAAAAAACAACAAACCTCAACCAAAGTGGAAACCTTGTGCAGCTTAATCCAGGTTCTCTTAAAAAATTCACAGAGTATAATGAAAAGTGTCTCAGAGTGGTAGAAGAAGAGCCAAAGGGAGAAGATAGAAAGGTATCATTTAGCTGGGGAAACTCTGTTGCTTTTTTAATAGACAGTAAGTTTAAATGTGGCAGCTCCTCGGGACATCAGCCTAAGTCTGCTGTGCAATCTCATCTGTTATCTCAAAAACTTGTACAACTTACAAGAGAAAAATGTCTTGTCACACTAATTCTTACCTTTTTTTATTTTAATAGAAGCACACTGGCTGGCTGAAATTATAATTCCAACCAAAATTTTGTATAATTAAATTTAAAAAAAAAAAAAATTAAAACCCCCTCTGATTTCACTAGAAATTATACACATGTGTGTGTATATATATATATATATATATATATATATAATTCTCTAATTTCACTTCAGAAAATTACTGGAAACTGATAACAAAGCTTGATGATTTTTCAGTGTATTGCCATTTATCTAATCGTTATTACATGTTAACAGTGAATTCCTTCCTTAATGAATGCTTTCTCTGAGTGTTATCATATCCTTTTGGCAGAAGGAGTTACACTGTCTTTCTCTTTCAGGTCGCCTGCAATGGCTGGTGGATTGTTTGCCATTGAACGTGATTTCTTCTTTGAACTGGGTCTCTATGACCCAGGGCTTCAGATTTGGGGTGGTGAAAATTTTGAAATTTCTTACAAGGTAACACCAAAAGTTGAAGACTAATTCATATTAGTAGACCTTTTTTTCTGAGATGTGTGTGTGTCCTCAAGTGTTTCTTTGTGGGTTTTGAGGCAGAAGTGCTCAGAGAGGGGGGTCTAGTGCTGAGACTCGAATGCTGAGTAATCTAGATTTTGATAATGATATGGGATCACACAAGCCCCTAAGTATCCAATCTGAAACTACACTAGCAAATTTGATGAGTGGGAGCTGAGTGCTCTCATGGCGGGCCTAGAAAAACGTTATTTCTAATGAAAGTAATTATAGATAACATGCAGCACTCAGTATATTTAATGCCTACAAAGTATATAACAATGCAACAAAAAAAATAATCTTCCCTGGTTTGCTCTTCCCTATCATTTTTATGGGGGAAAAATTATCTCATATACTTTTCAAAATATCAAGAACTCCTTTGCAAGAGAAGTCTTCATAATTGAAACTCTTAACTGCATAATTCATAATCACTGCAGAAGATTTTATTTTCACTCCTAGGCATATGCATGCTCTTCAGTTAGCAGGAAGCATAAAATGATTATCATTAGCTTCTTGTAGCTTCAGTGTTCATAATGACACAAGTGTCAGACAGCAGGAATCTGTCCCAATTAACAAACAAAAGTGGAGATTTCTAATATCCTCTGCAGCAATCTGTGAAACCATAGCTGAATTTTACTAAAAGTACATTGAGAGCTCCCCTAGCTCCTCTTGCTCTTCATGATTTTGAGGAAAGCTCTGAGTGCACTTTCTCAGCTGTAAATCCATATGCAAAAGGTAGTTACTGAGGATGCTGCACACACAGGGTCTTCATCCTTCTAATTCTCCATCTTGCTTAGAGCTAAATCATGATTGAAATTACATACAGTAGTTTTGTAACTGAAGGGCTGATTATGTAGAGACCTCCAAATTGGTTTCATGTAGATCACAACCAGTCTTTAGAAGAACTAAGTAACATTTATCAATCTTGCATGCTGACTCTGAGATACTGCATATCTGAGGGGTTTTTTTTGATGAAACTTCAGGAAATTAATATGATGATGCAATGCAGGAAGTAAACTATTCTGCCTATCTTTCCTAATACTGTTAAGTCATATTTTTAATCTGTAATTCAGACTAGTTTGGAACATCCTCAAAGTTATCTTGAATTTGGATTTAATGCTGCATTTCAAACTTGTCAAAACTATCAGCAGCTATGTTCAGATTTAGGTATATTTTCTTTTCCCTATAAATGGATTGTCCAAGGATGGGTGGGAGGGAGGGAATTTTGGAATGGTAATATGTTTTACCCGGTTTTTTATTTTCAGCCGCTATAATTAACGAAAAATCTGTTTGTACTTGGAACAGTGGGTCACCAAAGACATCCTTATCTCCTACTAGTCTTTATTAAGAAAAACTTAAATGTGATGGGCATCTAACCAAAACCCATCTTAGTGATGGTATGTGAATTGCTTTAATAAAATCAAAATATTATTAATTCTGTCATACTAAAAATTACCTAGTTCCAGATTTTGTGCACTCATTCATTACTGTTGTTTTAAAATAGCAATGAAATGAGATGGCAAACATTTTTTAAAAGCTTTGTGAAAAAGTAATTTAGTTGAGTAATTTGATGGCTGAGTTGAAGATTAACTCAGTACAGCCTTTCATTTCAGAGACATATTATGTTTATGCTTACATCTGAAGTGAGAATATTGAAATGTATCACACAACTGGTACAGTGAGAAAAGTTGTTGACATTTCTTCCATAATGTATTGTCTATATGTCTGTCTTAAATTCCTCTACATATATATTAATAAAATCTTTGCTTTAACTTGTAGATCTGGCAGTGTGGGGGAAAACTGTTGTTTGTTCCCTGTTCTCGTGTGGGACACATCTACCGTCTCCAAGGTTGGCAAGGAAATCCACCCCCTGTGTACGTTGGATCTTCTCCTACATTAAAGGTACTGTTTTGCTACAACCTTGAAGGTGGTTTTTGGTTTTAGAGAACAGTTTTAGATAAATCTATTTAAATTATCGATAGCAATTTAAAGAGAACTTAATCCAAAGCTATTTAGTGTCTAAAGCTAAGATGGTGATCATTACTTACTGTCAGCACCCCAAGCCTTTGCTGTGCTGTGCCCAACCGAAGTACAAACTCTAGTAACTCCTGGAGATGATGGCTGTGGGTTTGAAACCCCTTTTGGCTTGATAGGTTGTGATCCTAGGCTGAGTTAGCGAATACTGTAATCTAGCATCTCTCAGACCTTTGTGGCTGCATTTGTTAATTAAGAAGCAGTGAATGACACCTGGGAAAACGGCATGCTCCGCACTTCATTGTAAAGGTTGGTAATTCCTCAGGCACCTTGCCGGTTCAGAAGTGTTGCTTAAGCCATGATATTAAAAGTAGACATCATCTCAAGAAAGAGCTGTCTATATCTGAAGAGATAGTTTGAATGAAGAAAAACCATTTCATATAAGTTTGTGCCTACCAGCAGGAAGAGTGACAACCCTCCTGTTAAGGTTTCATATTGCCTGATGTAAGCAGCCTCTTGTGCAGTGTTTTTGCATTGGTAAATCCCATTCCCAAAGACCCAGTTCTTTGTAAATTCCAATCCCAGAGACATCTTCTTAGATATTACCTGTGATGACAACTGTTGGTAGGGTGGTCTGGTTTCTAGCTGAGACAGAGCTAGGTTTCTTTTTAGTAGCTAGAATAGGGTTACAGAGTGCGGCTTGAGCCAAGCTAGCAGTTGGTTCTGTTGAACAGGGAATGTCCTACACTAGCTTAATATTGGAAAACTAACCAGTCACTCCAACAGGGAAAGAAAAAAAAAAAAAAAAAGGACTCTATTAGTAATATGAATTGATTGAATTGATTAAAATTGATTAACATTTTGATTAAACAGGCACTAGTACCAGTACAAGGGAGAGTAGGGGAAATGGGCGTAGTTGGGAGTAGTGTGATTCTGTAGCGACAGAGCAATGGGAGACAGGATAGCAAATGATGGCTCCATTGCTCAGTGCAGGCAAGGTGTTTGTTTGCCTTATCTGAAATTATAAAAACCATTTAACTTTTCTGAAAAGCTGATCAAAAATATTTACTGTATATCTAAACACTTTACATGAGTCTGCTCATCTGCTTACTGTGTACAACAAAACACTACTGAGTATTCTTAAATATTAAATTGCTTCTCTGTACAAGGCAGGATGCAGGAGTAGCTTTCTACCTCTTTGGGCACCCTCCTATCCCCATAATAAATGTGATTTTTTATAGCTTTGTTGAATTTATGATGGATGTGGATTAAAGTAAAACTCACAGTATTTTGTGCTTGTAGTCAGATCTAATAAGACTGTTTTAACACCAGGTCATTAATGCTAGAAGAGTTTTACAAAGTGAGATGTACTTCTAGAACGTGTACAGGTTAATACAGAGATAAGAGCCATCAAAGAGACTGAGAAGAAAGATGCGAGGGAGAGACTTGTTCACCAGGCGAGCTATCCATTTTTTTTCCCCTTCTCCAAGCAGCAATAAGAAGATAAAATCTCCTTGGTGTGTCATAGCTGACCCACTTAAGACTTAATTTTTTTAGCCTGAGTAGGCTAACGTATATCATTCTCTATATTAAAACTGTAGAAGGTGAATAGAAAGTCTGAATTGCAGTTCTGGTACATAGTAAATGATTACAACATTTTATTGCACCCATAACTGAAGAGTATTTTCAAATAAACGTTCTCTAAACTTAGAAAAATACTTCTTACTCTCATTAAGCAAGCTAGTTTATTTTGCTGGCTTCAGTCCTAAACTGTCATTTGTAAATAGTATGCATGTGCCTTGTATAATCTGCTGAAGGCAACAGATTATTAGTGCTATGTAATAATTTCATGCTGTTACTTTCTAAGAGGAGAAATCCTTAAATTTCTGCAATTAAGATGCAGTTGCATCTGACCTGTTGTGTGTGCTTTGAGGTAGCAGCAGTGTCCTTATTCTTCACAGAACTATGTCAGAGTTGTGGAAGTGTGGTGGGATGAATACAAAGATTACTTTTATGCCAGTCGTCCAGAGACAAAAGCACTACCCTATGGAGATATATCTGAGCTGAAAAAATTCCGTGAAGATCACAACTGCAAAAGTTTTAAGTGGTTTATGGAAGAAATAGCATATGATATAACTTCATATTATCCCTTGCCACCTAAAAATGTGGACTGGGGAGAGGTAAGTACAGCATATAACCCGTATTTATTTTAGGAGCTTTTTTTTTTTTTTAAGTTAGGAATGCAAAAGGAAGCGATTGTTACTTGACATCAGTCTGACTTGATTACTGCTCTACTAAGGTATATGATGCTAGACAGAGGGCTATAGAGATAGAACCCTAGGAAAAAAATTATTATACACTTTAAGAGGTGCAGTTTTTTTAATTAGCTTCATAGTGCCTTGAAGGAATACTTTATCTCTAGTTCTGTCTAAAGCTCTTTTTTTTCCATAATTGGAATTTAGGGGGTTTTTAAAAGAAAAAAATGTGAATCCTGTGTGTGTAGGAGTATTGGCGAAGATTAATCGGTGAAAATCTTTTTCTGTGAAGGCACAGAGACTAGATCATGAAATGCAGGTGGGGTACATTCTGCCTACGTTTGCTAGCCTGGAATGTGCTCATACAGTTTCGGGTTCAGTAAATCTCTTATCTGCATGTAATAATTTGATATCATTCCTTAACAGTCATTCCCAGCAATTTAGTGTATATGAGTATGACTTTGCTAAATTAATCATGTGGTTACAAATTTGGCATTTTTGCATGGTTGACAGAGAGGGACAGCAAGTCACCAGGTTAGCACCGGACACCTCACTGAACCTTACCTGTTTTGTTCTGGCATTGAGCCCACACCTGGAGGACCTCTTACTGCAGGGCTACTGCCTGCTTTCAAATTTTTTTTTTTCCCTTTTCTGTTGGTTCAAGCCTTGCCCTGTCTCTCCTATTACTTTCACTTTTGCTTATTATGGAGGCAAAATCAGAAAATCATCTCGCTAGCAAAGAGGACTCCTGTGTCCCACCAAATTCAACAGCCTTCTTTCCAAAGATATGATGGACCTGTTCTTGTAACTTCAAAAGTGTGTTAGAAACTACAGATCTGTGCTATTTCCAAGAAGGAGTCATCTCTAATTTCTCTGAGGAATTAGTGACATAGAGCATGTGCATGGTGAAAGGGGTACAAATAGCCTTGTATCTGAGGGACCAGGTGAACAATGACACCTTTATTTCTTCCCTAAAGGCTAGCACAAAGCATCAGTTACCACAGTAGCATTAGACCTCCTTTTGAATCCACATAAAAGGTTAGGAAGGCACGTTATATATTACTATTCACTGAGGTGAAAGTATCTGAAGAGAATCAAATAATAATGGCCACCGTGCAGGATAATAAAAGTGAGCAGCTCTGGTGAAGCAACAGTAAAATCTGAAGTTCAAAGACATCTCTGAAGTTTTCTTCAACTCTTCTTCACTGGCTCCTAGTTATCCTACATCTGAGAAATTTTTTTCCTCCACCTATTTGTAACACCACACTAATTGCATTTCCAGACTGTCAGGAATGGAATTGTGGGGTTCATCTTCCCTAATACTCTCTGGAAGTCAGGTCTAAGCTTAGTCCTCCAGACTTTTTTTTCTACCATCACAAAGAAGAAGGAGGCTCTGTCAAAGAAAATCAGTCTGGAAAGAATGTTTTTTTGTGACATAAAGTCTTTGTAAAGCTGTTTGCTGGCCCTTCTGAAAAGGGAATGGGATAATCAGCAGTTGAGTCATGCTTTCTGACAGGCCTTTTGTTCTTTAGCCCTATGCCTGTGCCTGCCCCTCATCAATTTTATCTCTCTTTTTCCCACGTGATTGCTGCTACAGAAGGTACTTCTGAGCAGCCAGGTCAGTGGGCTGTGCCTGGCTGCAGTTAGTGGCTGCATGTAACTTCTCTGCATCACGTTCCTCTCATCCACAGGATGAGAGCAACTTAGCTGAGCTCCTGCTTTGTTTATGACAATCTAGGAGACTGAACATGCTTTGGTAGGAGACTGAATAAATTAAAATACTTGAAAGTCCTACATTTCAGTGTCATTAATTTGGAACTTAGCTTTGCAACTCTAGCTTCATTACTGTACTCTTAACTCATGTAAGAGCCCACAAATTAGCATGGGCAACTTGAAGCTCCATCTGTCAGAACAGTTAACATCAGTATTTAAATTTCATACACAGGTTTGTCTTACATCTCTCTGGCAGGTATCTGTTTCTGGTTTGAAAGATAAGTGGGAATTTTCTGAACTCCTTCGTGTTTACTTTTTCCTTGAGACTAACTTAGAGTGCAAAACTTCTTTTCCAGATTAGAGGCTTTGAAACTTCTTACTGCATCGATAGCATGGGGCACACCAACGGTGGCTTTGTTGAGCTTGGGCCATGCCACAGAATGGGAGGAAATCAGGTAAGGGGCTTAGAGGCACATCTGAAGGAGAATTGTTTGCTGTGGATGAAAACAGGCTCGTTTTCTGTATGTAAAGTCACTCAAGTGCTAGCTACAAAGATACAAGTTAGGGATTCTCTGTAAGCACACTGACATAGCTAAAATACAGGAATCTGAAAATGCCATTTCAAACCCAAAAACGGTACAAAACTGAAGGCAAATTCATAGTCTCTTCTTCAGGTATTTGAGGAAGCAAGGACTATGTTTTAAAGCAACTGTGTCACTGCAGTAGAACAACTGCAGCTCTTAGCGTTGCTGCTGATTCATCATTTATCTTCACTTAATAATTCATCCTTCAGGAAACAACCCTCTTGCTCACTTTGACTATTATTTCACAAAATTTTTGTACTCTAATGGAAGTATAAAACACTTCTTTGCAGTAACTCATCTCTCACCACAGGAGACAAGAAATTGAATACAAATTTGTTTCTACTTCATTTACAAATTAATTGTCAGAACATAATTATCAATAGATGATTCCATTCCAAGCTGCTATCGTGTTTGACCTGTATCTTCACAAACCTACCCACACTACCACACAAACATGCTGTTCTGTATTTACATCTTTTTTGGTTGGAAAACTTTTCAGCATTTGAAGTCCTTATTGATGCTGATGGAGACTTTAACCAGGCAAGTTTTGTCCCAGAGGTCATGAAATCACACGCAGGATGATGCTTTTAAAAATTATATGTGGGTTAGCTCTTAGTAGACCCTGGAAATGTGTCTTTTATTTTTATATTAAATGAAAATGTTCCCTAAACTACTCTTTCTGTATATGTTACTCCCCAAAACCCTGTAACAGTTATTTCCTAAGAAGTAGCTAGGATAATGTTTTTGTATCTGGATACATTAGTTTGATTTCCTCCGTGAGTGAAACACCAGAATTGTACTGTCTTCATGTGAAATTACTGTCCAGGACTAAGGAGTTGCTACCATATCTTTGGAAAGGTAGTGGATCCTTTGGCCATCAAATCATACAGAAGCTTTTAATCAAACACTTTCAGAAGTCCCCCAAATGAGGATCTCTTTATTTTTATCATTTTTGTCTTCCTAGATAAGTTTCTTAGCCTTCTAAATCCTACTAGAAAGTTCTCCGTTAAATTGGGTGTCGTGATAGTAAAGGTGTGTTACATCATGTAAAATAAAGAGCCTTCCTGAAAGATGGGTGTAATAACACCAAACAATATTTTGAATGATGCAATTTCGTTGTTTTTTTCAGTGTTTCTAAAATAGTTGTTATTTTGAGTCAACTGTTAAAAAGGTGCCTTTTTTTCCTGTTAGCTTTTCCGAATCAATGAAGCTAATCAACTCATGCAGTATGATCAGTGCTTAACTAAAGGACCAGATGGATCCAAAATTATGATTATGCACTGTAATCAGAATGAATACAAGGATTGGCAATACTTCAAGGTACGCTACAGTTATATAGCAGAAAAGAAATTATAATTTGCATCCTGTTTTTTTGAATGTTTTTTATTATTTTATGTATATCTGAAAATAAAGGTCTACAACAAGGTTAACTGAACCAAGTAGAGTAAATCGTTAACTGCACATTCTTGGAAATCCATGCTTGTCGGGAAAACTTCCTCTAGGGAAGCTAGCAGTTCTACTTGCTGTCTTCTGTCCTGAAATCTTAAAGGACAGTATCATGAGGCTACATGTGCTGCCACAGGTATGTTAGGAGTTAGCACTTGCCTGTGAGGAAGCAAAGAGGATGTCCGCTACCAGTGGCAGGATTTATAAAAGCTGTTACCCTCTCTGCTTTCTGTCCAGAAAGTTTCTTTAGCTAATGGACACTGTAAAATGCCATCTAAATGCCAAGGTGCTTTTAGCAGCTAGGGTTGATGTTAGATAGAATTTTGGGAGGTCTGAAGTGAAATGTTGCTCTGTTTAAAGACAGAAGATCTTTTTAAGCCTACGTGGGAATAGGTAAACATTGTGTTACTCTGCCTTTTTGTGTTGTCTTTGCCTTCATCTGTCTTCTTTTTCCTGTTCATAAGCCATTCTCTAACAGCATGCTCTGCTGTGAATTCTGGGTGTGGCATCATTATGATGCTATTGCAAAATCTATGAATTTTTAATAAAGACTTGGAATGTTGGCTGACATACATGTGAGGGCTGCTAGAGTCTATTTAGTCATGACATCTCTAAGTCCTCTATTAATTCTAGTTTTGAAAATGTTATTTTTAAAATGTCTATGGTTATATTTCTGTTTATCTCATAAAAAATGAGACTGAATAGTCTAAGGGTGACATTATCCTTGGATATAGCTCCACAGAAGTTGGTTCTGTGTCTAAGAAACTTCTATGTTGATTTTTCTTCAGTCTGTCTAGTGTATTGCATGCTCATTAGTTCATTAACTACTTATGTGGATTGTGTTTGACTGAAAGATGTAGTCACTGCTGAGTGCAGCAAAACCTGTTTGTTCTTTAAGCCACCGTACTTTTTCTGATGTTTGTGTAGAGCTAGGAAATATCAAGCACCATTTCCACCCAGCTTGCTTGTGCCATATAGACAAACAAAATTCTTTAAACCTGAAATATAAAAATCAATAAGCAGTGTTTCAGTGCCTGCCAAGCTTTGCTTTAATATTGGAATAATATATAGCACTTGCTGACTCTCCAGCCATGCTAGTGTGTGCCAGCATGTTACTTGGCTCTTCATGAAGTATTTCTTTTATGCAAGAAAGATCCAATTCCTCCACAGCGGTACCAAGTTGTGTAATTGTTTGCTTATTACTGCAAGTTATAAGGAAGCCCAGTAGGCTTGGTCTGGGCTGTAGAACAAAACACTGACTGGCTTCCAGAAGGCAAAAAAAAAAAAAGGAGAGTGAGAGTGAAAGGACCACCAAGGGTGTGTAACCAAGCAGATACTAGAAATTTCTCGTGCTGTGCTGTACAGTACAGAGGGTATGACCGTTTCTTCTGATGAGGCGGGTGTAAAGAATGAAATGCTTATGAACTGCTGAAAAATGTTGTGGCCTCCTGTAAGTGAAAGCTGCCAGGAGATTTTATCTGGTTGGTCGGTTGGTTGTTTCTGGAATGAGTGTTTGTGTGCCAGTTTGGTGAGGGTAACATCTGTGCTGCTTGAGCATTGAGCAGCAGCAGGGCTTCGGTGCCCATAAGCGAACATCCAGAACAGGGCTGGCGGTGGCCTGCTTACTGCTCTTGTGCAGGCATCTCTTTACCTCTCCAAGTAGAAGACCCCCATGTCTGGCCACACGGCAGGAGCAGGTATCAAGCTGAACCAACATTTGGACATGCACACGCATGTGGGAGTGACAGGGATGAAGAGGGTCTCCAAGCCAGGGGAATCGTGTATTCCCATGGGTGCTTGGCACACGGGGCAGGGCTGCGAAGCCCCAGCGTGGCAGCAGTGCCGTGGGTTTGCTTCTGCTCTGTTGCTCTCTGTCTAGATGCAACCAGTTAGCGAGTCGGGGCTGCATCTGGCACAGGGGGTCAAGCAGGCGGGAGACGAGCCGCGGGCCACTCTGCAAATGTGTGAGGCTCAGGCATGGCAGCACGGGGGGTGTGGGAGAAGCCAAATGTGCAAGTCTCAGCCTGAATGTGCTGGGCACAGTAGGTCTGCAATTTCTTAGGCAGCCTCCTGTTTCTCCAGAGGCCAGGCATGCTCTCATACCCTCTTCTCTTTCTTCTACCAGCCAAACAGGGAGCAAAAGTTAGTGCTTTTTTTGTGGTTGTCGGTTCCCTTCCCTCCCCTCCCCACCCCAGTGTGGTTAATGGTGGTGTTGTGCAGTTACTTTATGTGAGGGCTAACCGAAGGGGGATTTGCCCACTGAAGTCAGTTCTCATAGAGCTATCCTCGAGAGTTAATCTTTTGGTTTGGTTACAGGATGGATGAAAAGGCTGGAAGCATTTTAGACACAGTTTTGCTCATTTTCTTAGCAGTTTGGTGCCTAAGAAAAGTGGAAGGCATCTCAAGTGGACCTACACATATCGAACCTTTCATGATATGAAGGCTGTGAAAGTCTAGGTTTAACAAACAGTAAAATGAGCATAGAACTGATCTGTTCTGGGACCTTGAAACCTGATTTTGTAAATAGCTGTATTACAGTTGTGAAGAAAATGTTAAAAAAAACCCAAAAAACAACACATGTTCCTGATGGTTTTGTTTTCCAGAATCTGCACAGATTTACTCACATTCCATCAGGGAAGTGCTTGGATCGCTCCGAAGTCCTCCATCAAGTTTTCATTTCAGAGTGTGACTCCAGTAAAGCGACGCAAAAATGGGAAATGAACAATATCCTTAGTGTGTAGACAGACAAAATCTACCTACTGACACATTAATTTGTACAGGACTGAAAATAGCCTGAAAACTGCTGCAATTATTAACTTTGTACAGCTGCGAGCCTCCTGGCTTGGATGAAGGACGTAGACGAACTGTGATTATTACAATAACATTATCATCCGCAGTTAATGTTTACAAAACTGCTTTACCTTAAACTCTGTAGATGTTTACATCTTTTTGTTTTGAGATGTTGGTAAATTAATGTGCTGTTAGCTATGTTTCATAGGAACATAGTTAAAAGCATTGTTGTCGTCTTTGGGATTACACTCAGGGGTCTGAAGGCAGTTTTTTTACACACACTTGAAAAGGTTGGAGTAACCAGATTTTCATAGAACTTGGTGATTATCAACCTATTGTATATTTTTATTTAATTTTACATCTTACTAAGCACTGCCACAGGTAATTAGCCAGGGTGGCCTTCTCTCACAGTCATGCTGCTTTTTTGGAAGGTGAATTTCAACATATTTAGTGCCTCTTTGATTTCTCTCTTTCACAAGAAAAGCATTTGTTGGAATTATACAATGGATTTTTCTGAGCTGTCACCAGGGGTAGGGACCAGTGGTACCACCCCACGTAATTACTGTGTTACTGAAGACAAATTTCTATTACCGGTTTGGCTGCTCTACTTCGACTGGACACTTTGTACGGTGCAAAGAAGAGCTTAGTGTCAAGTTTAGTGCTAATGTGGTACATTTTGATGGAAGTAAGCACCCTTGTGATTCCACTTAAGAATTTCTAAGCACTAACTTGCTTGTTTAAACCATGCCTTACATTAAAATAATTTAATAAATAAATAAATAAAGCTGCACAATTCTGTAAAACCTAGAAAGAATCCAATGCTTTGTTTATATTGTTACTTTAAACAGAAATCACTTTGAGGTGGACTAAAACTTTTAACTAGGAAAAAACATCCAGCTTCTTAACACATCTGCGTAATTCTTTACAAGGAGATCTGTCAGCTAGTTTGGATGCCAGATTTAGATTTGAAAAGAGAAATGGAAATCCTGAAACTGCATTTAGTCATGCTAATTTTCTTCTTATTTTTGTCATTGGAAACATCTCCTGAGGGATTACAAACATAAAATACAACCGCTTGGTGCTATAGTGATTGTACAGAATAGAATGTGAAGACAAAGTTTCTAAAAATGTTCTGGAAAGGAGTTGATGTGAGCTCCCTTAGGAGTATAAATATTTACTCTGAATGAACAGAGAGGTGGAGGAGAAATTATTTATCCTCACTTCCTTATTCCAGATTTTGTGACTGTTAAATGTTGACATCGGTGTACTGATTTCATAAGTTATGCCTATAACATGTCACACTATTAAATATGACTAAATACTTCCCTGAAATCTAGAATAGCATTGCATGCAGCTTCCATTGATGTTAACAAGGGTTATGTATCATATTTGGTGACAGAGTTTGATCTTTATAGGGCTGTCTGCACTGATCTATTAGTTTGGGATCTTTCCTAGTTTCTTTAAACTGCTCATCTATCCTTTCAGAGCTATGAAAAATAGCAAATAAAGGAGGGAGAAAACTGGAAAAAAAGGAAAATAAGGGTGTGTGCCAGTACTTGTTCCTTGTGTGTATGAAAACTGACTCCATTTTTGTGTGTTGGGTAGATTAATTTAATCATACGACTATGCATAAGAGAAAGAAAGGCGGCACATAGATTGTGCGGGTGTGCATTTTAAATGGGTATTTTGTGCAATTGATTGAAGGCTGACGCTGTATGGGAATATGAATTTGTATGCAAGATGAACCTTACAAAACATGAGATCGTAAGAAGCTGTTGCTGTAATGACTTTTTCCTACTATAGCCAGCTTGGAAAAAAATAATTCCCATATTCCTGCTTTGTAAGTTGATAATAATATCACTATGCATTTCTACATATTTTATAAATTTGATTTATGCAGATTTTGATACACTGTATGTTTCTGTAGAAATTGTATAAATCTTTAAAAAATTTATTAGGGATAAATCTGGGAAACCTATGTATATCTTACTTATGGGTTACTTGGTTTTTAGGTGAAGTAAATAAAATATTTGATTTTTTGGGTTTATTATACTTTTACAGAGTAAAAATTTATTCTTATCTTCATAGAAACCCCATATCTCCAAATCTAGACAACTTCAATGTTACAAACTTACAAATATTAAACGTATTCTATTTTACTTTTCATCTAGGTACCTTTTGTCATATCTCTGGGGACTCAGATTTTTTTTCCAGTGAAGTGAAAATGAAGTTCCCACTGAGAGTTGCCACGTGGACACATGGACTTTTTTATCATCTGCCCTGATCTAATTAGGTAGATTAAATATGCTCATAGAAGATGTACTTGAGAATGATTTCTAAAGTAGAACCAAAGGTCAAGACTATTTGGGAGTGTTTTGACCCTATCTTAGTCCATGTGTGTTTCCACAAACAAGCATGTTTCAATCAAACTTTTTTTTTCCCCTGAGGAAGTTTCTTAGCAAAAGAGTACGCAATTAAATCAGAGCACAGAAGACACAAGTTCTGACCTCAGAACAAGCCCAAATGCTGACATTTACAGCACTTTTTTACAGATGGGGTTCTTGTTTCCCAGCCATGTCTGCCAATGCACTCTTGTGTATTCAGATTTCGAAAGGCTCCTTTGGCAAAACCCTGGGAGTATGTAGGAAATACCCTTTTATGTACAGAAACAGGAACTGATAGGAAGGGAGGGGACATCTTCATTAGTGGAGATCCTAGCACCAGGATAGCCAGCAGCACCCTTTGGGCAGTACCAAAGACACTGTCTGCATTGGTGACATCCTAGAATCAAATCATTCTCTTTCCGTGATGTCAGTCAGTCACCTTTATTCCTTTACTATCTGCTTCTTCCATACCATCTGCCTCCAGATTGCAGTCAAGATCAACTTACTGCTCTGAAACAAGACCAAGATGCCTGAGATCTATTACAGTATGCCAGTGATGTAAAAATTTCATGCTTATCTCTGATCTATGAGACTTTTCACAAGAAAAGAAAAAAGCACACCAGGTGCCTATGGAAACACTAAAGATGCTTTGCTAGATGTTGCTGTATATCAAACACAGTTTTCCCTTTAGATTAAAGAAGGTCAAATTACATGAGATCCCTAGAGGCATGGGAATTTCAGAACATGCAGAAGAAACTACCTACACCATTGAACACAAACTGTTTTTTTGTAAAAGCATTTATTGTTTGTTCCTTGCTGGTGAGCTTAGATCCGTCAATTGTAGTAAGTGAAAAGAAACAGCTCAGGAAAAACTAAGTAGCAGTGTTTCTGTTTCTGGTTGTTTTTTCCCTGCTATAAAAAGCATGGAAATACTGGGTCTTGCTGCGTTCTGAAATCTTATCTTGCTGCATTGATGAGGGTAGTCATGAGAAGTGGCAGTGGTTATCTTGAATGCATGCCAATATTTAATCCTCTGGTTGTTGACTTTACTTACCCTACAGGCCTCTGAACTCCCGTAGTGTTGAAACACGTAGTTTGGGTCGCACTGCATAGGACCACACTACGTAGAATGAGTCTAGGTAGAAAAAGTGATAGGCTGTCAAAAAGTGTAGGTGAGTTTGCCTCCCTTTGGGTTTAAAAAAAACAAGGTACATAAATTGTGAGTGACCCTGAAGACTGAAGCCACTTTGGCTCTCCTTTCACTGTGGGGAGCTTCTGGTCACCTTGCATTGGTGCGTGCTGCCTCATTCATCATGCCCTCAGCTATGTTAAACAGCATGGAGCACAGCACAAGTAGGCAGCGGTATTTGTGTGGATTACACATCTCATTAACCCAGTTAATGGTTAGTAACCTTTGTTTTTTAAATCTTAAAAATATAGTCCATTCTTTACACTGAGAAACAAACTGAGTATTTTCCATTACCATGTAACAAGGGTCCTGGTAAAAGAAAAAAGAAGTGGTCTGCACAACCCTTCAGTTTTTACCACATTGCAGTGCTCTGTGACTGTTCTGAATCAGTGTGGATGGAAGCTCTTCAGCAAGGGAGTGGCATAGCTTATGGTCTGATGCATCTTGGCTGACTGATGAAAAATGCACCTTCCTTCAGTTGACAGGTCCATGAAGGTGTTAAGTATCAAAGACTGTAAGGAGGAGTTAGAGCTGTCCAAACACCAAGATGAAAAGGTATGTTTGCATGTTAGATCCCTTCTTTTTCTCACTAATATACTTCACTGAAAAGAAATGTGATTGCTTTAGGGACAAGAACTGTGCCCCATCAGCAGTGGAGTGTAGGTAAAGTCGGGCTGAGGGCAAGGTGGGTCTCACGAAGGCCATATTTGGTGTGAAAGCAGAACTGCCGCTGGTGGGCTGCCAGGTCAAACAACTCGGTGATGTTTCTTGTGCAAGAGCAGTATTTCCTGCACAAGAAAGGAGCAGAAAAGTGGGAGAAGCAGCATAGCACTAACTCATACTCAAAACAAAACAAACTAATGCCCAAGATGTGTGTGATAGCAACAGCAGCGCTCTGGCCGAGCATCCCAGGGGTCCTGAAAGGGGAAGGGAAAATGAATGGAGAGGTGATGTTTTCAGAAAGGGCTGCTGGTGGCACTGTGTGTCAGTGAAGAAGGCAGCATGCCCAGACAGTTGTTAAAAGCACAGGCTTCAAATGAAGTCCTGCTTGGAACAGGCTTTCTGAATCACTTGAAAGCACTGGAGTGGAAATAGGAATCAAAATACAGCATTTTCCCTTGAAATTTGTGGAAGGCTTTCCCCAGAAAAATTGTGTAGGCCAGTACCTCCGAACGAGCCCATTGAATATCCAGCCCTCTGGATGCTGTATGTGTGGGTTCATGTTCTCTGAATTAGGCCTGGCACAAGATACAGCATTAGCGCGTACGAGTGACAGCTGGGCCAGAGCCATGGGAACTGATACCTGCGTTTCTGAGGGCTGTTGGGTCAAAACGTGCCCTCTGCAAGCTGTGCTTCCCCACAGCCAGAGGTCTCATCCCTTGGGGGATGTCTGGTGTCATTTGTGGTACGCCTAGGCGACCCCGAGCCCTACCAAGCAATGGATGCCTTGCTAGCCTGAACCTGCAGGGTGTCTACACCCTCTTGACAGAGTCTTCAAGGCCATCACGGTTGCCCAACAGGCAGCTACAATTGTAGGTAGCACATTTTTATTTCTGAGGCAGCAGAAACAATGAATGAAAGTAGAACTGGATGAAAGTAGAAGCCTTAGGGGGTTCTTGTTGGTTCATAAGAATCATAGAATGGTTTGGGTTGGAAGAGACGTTAAAGACCATCTAGTTCCAAACTCCCTGCCATAAGCAGGGACACTTTCCACTAGACCAGGTTGCTCAAAGCCTCATCCAACCTGGCCTTGGACACTTCCTGGGAGGGGGCATCCACAACTTCCTTGGGCAACCTAGAGGAAGGCAACCTGAGAAAGGAGATTTGGGAAGAGCTGACCAGCAGAAAAAACCACACCAAGCTCTGGAACTGCTTCTAGTCATACTGCTCTTTCAGTTGCACTGGAGAATGCCCCAGAGTCCTCCTACCTGTCCTGAAGATGCCAAGGAACCTTTAAAGACAGAGCTAATCAACCTGGCGATGGAAGGGAAAGCTGCCTGCCCTGCAAACATGCAAAATGTTTCAAGGTTTCTGAAGAGACACACTGGCTCTGCAGTTCAGGCCTCTACTGAGGCAAATAAGCGAGATACAGGAGAATTATGAAGTCTTGTTAAAGGTCTTAATTCCCAAAGGAGTAGTTAGTGCTAGGTCTTTCCTGGATCCAGCCAGCCAAGAGCTGGCTTCAAGGTGGCAGGACTGGCAACAATATCATCACAGGACATTTTTTAAAGGGCCTTTTAGAAGGATGTGGTCTTGTCCGCACAAACATCATCCCTTCAGCTCTGCTGGAGAACTGATTTATGGATACAAACTTTACCATTAGATGTTTGGGCCAGGAAACATTGAGAATAGCCATATAACTTCTAGGTGGAGCACCGGATTTGCTGGCTGTCGAGATTTTTCTGCTGGTTGACTCCGTATTCATTCCTGGAACATCCAAGAGCCTTTCCCACACTGAGGCCAAGAAGGATAGTTCAGGGTATCAGCATAGTCAGAGCAACATAAAGGTTCACTCACTAATTGGTGCTGCTGGCCTGTGACAATTACTTAATTGTGCTGATGAAGAGAAATCTGCCTAGGCAGTCAACTTTTTGACTGGGTAGGTCTGAATCTCATGCACATCCCTCAGTTAGCAGAGTTAATGCATCCCTCAAGGGCTGCGTGCATTGAAGAACACAGCAGCAAGCTCAACATCTGGGCTCCGTTACAGGATTCTTGACACTGGATTCAAATGGGATCACGGAAAAGCAGACAGGGATGTGATGCAGCTCATATGAGAGGCCCAGCAATTTTGGAAATGCAGGAATTGCTGGCAAAACACTTATATATTTCAAGATGTGGAAAGAAGTACAAGCCAAAATGAGAAAACAAACAGAAAAATAAATATGCGCTAAAGATGGTGAGGCAAGTGAAGTGGGATCAGTGACAGTCACCACCACAGCAAATAATCCATCACTGAGCAATATGTAGTAGAGTATGTACCATGTTGTATACAAGACATCTGTGATACACTGTTATGAAACAGTTCAATAGATCACTAGCTAATCAAAGGTAAAACTCCTATTCCATTTATTTTTTTCTCTCTCCACACTCATTTGCAATTTCTTTTGTGTTACTTGATTTCTAGAGCCTCTGTATACTGCAGTCAGTTCCCAGGTCTGTAGCTCTTCTGATCAAGGTTTTCCTTTTGAAAACACACACACACACAAAAAAAACAAAAACAAAAACACCAAACCCCAAACCCAGAAGAGGCATATTGACAGTTCTTCTGATCATAGATTTTGCTTGGGAAAAATAAGACTAACTTTGTAAACAGAGTTTGTTCTAAATTGATCTAAGAGGGAAATTTTATATTCCTTTAGGAAGATGGTAAGGAAATACTAAATATTTGTTTTATTCTTAACTGTTTACCTAATAATGCCTAACATGCTATTTGCTTTTCTAGCAAACATCTATTATGTCTTCATAGAATTATCTATTATAGCTCCAGCATCTCCTTCAGACTAATGTAATGTAGTTTATTGTCCACCCACATTACCCATGACATAAACGTTAAGCCATCTTTTTCTCCTTCTTATGTTGGAGAAGCACATGCTAACATATAATCCACTTTGTATTAACACTGTATTTCACCTGCTGCTTTTATTACCCTGTCACTTCGGGCTGCAGGCTGGCTCTGCAGTTCTTCGCTGTTAGCGCTCATCTTTCTTGCAACAACATTCACTACTTTTTTCCAAGTCACTTATGTATATATTAAACAATTGTTAGTCATTAACCTTATCTCCAAAAATAACCTTTGGGGTTTTACAGGTGGTTTTCTTACACTGGTGAAACTGATGACGAGTTCCTATTTTGTTCCTGTATTGTTAATCAGCTATTTATTCATACAATGCCTTCAATGATGACTGACTTCTTTTATGAGAAGTAGACCAGACTAAATTCAAGTAGACCAGAGCTACCTGATTTCCTCTACGTTCATGTTCACCGATTTCTTCAAAGAACATTTACAAGTCTGTGGAAGAGAATTTCCTCTTGTGAAATCATAAGTCCTATTTAGCCATTTGTCCAGCAGCTCTTGGCTATATTATGGCTCCTACCAACTTGCCATAGGGACATCACTGGTCTGAAGTTCCCTGTATCTCCACAAAATGTTTTCTGAAAATTAGTGTCATATTTGTGACCTTCCATTCCTCTAGCACTAAGACACTTTTAAGTGAAAAAATATAAAGTACGGTTCATAGTTCAGACATTTCATCCTTGAGTTTCCTTAGAACTCTTGGATGAATACCATCTGTCCTGTCATTTTGTTTCAAAACCTTTTACACTTGGATTTGAGACAGATGCTCCACCATGCCTCCCCCATTAAAAAGTTCTGTCATGAAAACTTCCTGAAGCTCTACTACGAGGCTGAAAAATGAAGTTTTATTTTCTTGCAATCTCTTGGCATTGCTACTATATCTTGACCATCTACTGTCCTTAGCACTGCTTGGCACACCTCCTGGTTCTCATGTGTTTGAAAGTTGTTATTAGTCCACGTGTTTTCTCGTGTTGCTCTGATGCTGTTTTTCCCTGCCACACGTTGCTGCATCTGGCCTGTCAGTGTGCACGTTTTTTATGGTTTACTGGTTTACAAATAACTTCAACTATTTGTTATTCTATCATACCTGCTCCTTACTGACATTAGGGGTTTTTTTTTGTGGTCTTGGTCTGCTTTACTGGGTGGTATGCCTTGTAATGCAACGTGAGCAGTTGCCCTGACGCCTGCAACTATTTTGGGTGTCCTTTTTGGTTTTGATTTGAGACAGACCTCCCAGTTCACCTCCAGTGAAGTTTCCAGTGAGTAATTTCATAAGATTGTCCATATTGAACACGGATGTGGAAAACTAATTAAGCTTTTCTTCTATGGCCTTATATTTTCTGAACATGCCCATTATACTTTGATCACTTACTAGTCTTTTCCAGCGCTGGTTCTTTCAGTGCTCACAGGTGGGTGTTACCTGGACCCCCTGACATGACATAACTTACTTTTTAAAGCTTATTTTAAAATTAGTAATTTCCACATGCTCTTTTCCATTTGTCTTTAATATATATTCAACATCCCTATTGAAAGGGTAAACTATTATTTAAAAAAAATTACTCCTTATCTTTAGTTATGACATCATCCTCAGTTGATAGATCAGCTTGATGCAGAGCTTTGCCATGGCTTACTGCAGCTCATGCTGACGTGGCGTGCGCACAAAATTATCTGTGCAATGATGTGGGTCAGGCTAGTGGAGCGGTGCAATGTTTTTGCAATTAAGATCTCTAGCAGTCAGGATATATTTGTAAATGAGATCATAAACAAAAGTAACCCACGGGTGGCTTTTCATAGAGCATCACTGGGATGTGGGGCAACAGACTGGCAACATTAGGCAGTTCTGCAGTGGTTTGTGCAGAAGTTGTGCTCAAGCTCAATTAGCCAATTAATGCTAGATGAAACTGAACCCAAAAGTGTTTCAGCCTCACTGAAGATAATATTAGAAGAGTGCCTTTATTCTGAATTATCTCAAGATATGCTCTTATTCTGACACAGTGTTTAAAATTCTGCAACCTGTGCAGCTTTCTAGGACACCTGAAGGGTTATATTTCATTTCAATTTGAAAGCACTTGAGTAGAAGTCAAAAACATTTCAAATAATCAAACTAGTCAGTTTACTCTGATGCTGCTGCTCCACTGCATAAGATTATTTAAATCTAATCAGAAAGACTTCTTGAAGCATCACTATTCTGTTCAGGGTGAGAGCCTGAGAACTGAGGGGAGGTGATGGTGCATTTCCACAGAAATATGCTGAAAACTAGCGCAGTCTCAGCTGCACGCTATGAAAGGGAATTGTCTCTAGCTGAAGAAATTCTGAGGTAAGGATAAAGGTGCTCTAGGATCGTAGACTATCCACGGGAGGAAATGTTCTTGAGCACAGGATGTACCACCCAGAACAACTGCCTCTCACTTCCAGTTTGTGCCTGCAGCTTCCCAAAATCTGAGCTTGCAAAATGGAGCTCCTGATCCTGCCTATGCTGAGTGTCTCTGGTAGGTCCAACATGTAAAACAGCAGCTGATCCTTCTGATACTACTTTAAATTTAATCTCTGGGGCAGGATGGGGAGGAAAAAACAACTCTGGATTTCTAAGGCCTTCAAAGATAAGTACCTATTTCAATATTAAAATGTCTGAAATGCCTTTACTGTAACCTTAGTTCCATACTTTCAGAAATACACAACCTGGTTTTGTCAACTCATTTCACAAAGTCCTACGGGATCTTTAAGCTACCACAGTGATATTTACCATGGTTTTGGTGCTGAAATCACTTTTTCATCTCACATATATACAATGACTGTACAAAAATTTACTTCAGAAGTTGATGGACAATAGGGAGACACTTTAAAAAACAAACAAACAAAGTTGGAAGCCTGCCCTTTATAGTATGTAATATTGTAGACAGTAGGTGTTTTTCAGCGCTGGGCTTTCAAAGGCTAGTAAAAGCTATTGCCTAGTATCTGTCTCAACAGATTAACTTAAGCTATTAGTTTAGCTCTGGGATCTCCAATTCTCCACTTACAAATATTGTTAGGTATCTAGATTTAGACTTTTAAGTACACTAAAGGTTGAGTAAAAACTGAAAAAGCAAGAAATGGCTTAACTGGTAATACTGTTACCACCACAAACAGGAACATACCAGGAGCACATGTTCTTTACAGATGCCTCCTCTCTTTTCTGCGGGAATCCATTGGCACATGTGGAGATAACATTCCAACATTTTTCATGCTGTGTATTTTATGAGAAGCCACTAATACTGGGGCTAGGGGCAGAGGGAAGGAGAACATCTGGGAAGGCATACCTCTAACCACATCTGTCTTATAGCCAACTTTTCTGTCCTGATATGGACAGTAGAAAAGGCCAGTAACCCTGAGCTCTGGGAAAGTTCCATACATTCATTCATTCTGCTAATAAACCAAGACAAAGCTTTAAGATCTCTGCTTCCATATTTTTTTTTTTCAGGGGGAAATCCAGGAATATCAATAACTTCAGTACTTATATAGTCAGATATTTTATTCTCCCCCCCCCCCCCTCAGAAAGTGATATAAGGAAATACTAGCATAAGGAAAATATCAATTACCACTCAGGGTAGTGTATGTGGGACAGAGAATTTTGGTTAAAGAGAAAAAAAAACAGTTTAAAATCCAGTGTAAACTTCAGTTGTTCACACTTCCCAGACTTGCCAGTCTTCCAGTAACAGCCCAAGAACAATGCAAAGCCTTCTCCTGCGTAGGGCTTCAGCATTCTGGGAGCACCCAGCCTCTCAGAAACATCAAGAATACAACAGTAATCATGTACAACATTTTATTACAAAATTGTTAAAAAAGTAATACAATTCAATATACTACAAAATATAAGATCAGCTATTAAGCTACCTCCTTTGCTTTACTTAGCTATAAAGAAACACCTGGCTATCAGTCACTGAATTTCAACAAAACCATTAAATATGCAGAAACATTCCACAACTTCTTTTAAAACCAAACTGTAGCAGCCCTCAGCTACTACATACATTAAAAATAGAGGTCTCCCTACAAAGAACCACATTACCTATACACAATTCTGTACAGATTTTTATACTGAAGCTAACAATGAGCTGCACTTGAGTTCACATTCTTAGCAAAATATTGGATTTTGAGCATAAATCTTTACAGCAGGACATTCATTTATTCCTCATCCTCATCTTCTTCCTCCTCCTCCTCATCTTCCTCCTCCTCCTCCTCATCTTCTGGTTCTGCTTTCTTCTTAGATCCTGCAGGCCTACCTGGACCCTTTTTTCCTGCATCACTCTTGCTCTTGGCACGATATGCTGCAATATCCTGCAAGAAAAATGCTGTTTAGTTGCTAGCAATGTAACTGAAGACAAATCTCTACTGCTTCAATAATTTTTAACACTACTGTGCAGATCAAACAGAGCATGTGCAAAAAAACAGGGTTTCAACCTTGGGACTTCCATGCATACACATTTTGGCAAGAGAACGCGTGATCCAGCCAGTTTTAAGAATTTTATGACCCCAGTGCTTTGGAGTATGACTGTGTATTTTACCAAGCAGGTGACCTGTTTTCTGGAAGTAAAACATCTTACTGGTAAAATCTCTAGACATGTAAAAAACACATCCAGGTTCACTCTAAGGGTTCCAGACACCTCCCACAACATACCTTCCCAGGCATTCTGAACCTTAACAACGGTTGACATAAACACTTAGAATTACGAACCATGTGTGGTTTAGGTGCAAAACAAAAGTCACACATTGACAGTGACCTCTACAACTTTAGCCATTACTTTATCACTTTCGCTGTACCTTTTCGTATTTCTCCTTTAGTTTTGCAGCCTTCTGTTCGTATGGCTGTTTATCTTTGGCCGACTGTTCAGACCACATTTCACCTAATTTCTTTGCTGTGTCTCCAATAGACAAGCCAGGATGATCATTTTTTATTTTTGGACGGTGTTCAGAACAGAAAAGGAAGAACGCAGATCTAAAAGGAGAGACAGTGATTAAAATTAAATGTCAGATTATTACAGCTAACTTTTTTTTTCTTTTTTGCCATGGAAATACTCACGGTGGTCTTTTAGGAGCGTTGGGATCCTTCTTCTTTCCCTTCTTCTCACCTTTGGGAGGAACATAGTTTTTCATCTCCCTGTCATAACGAGCTTTGTCTCCTTTAGCCATTTCTTCAAACTTTCCTTTTTCCTTGCTAGACATTGTCTGCGACACACAGAGGAGAAAGGAGCAGAGTCCGGATCAGATAAAGCCCCCGGTGACCCACTAACGCCTAAGCAGCAGCTGCTACCAGGGATCTCTTCCCGGCAGCCCGCGGCGGGGGCGGGGCCCGGCCCGGCCCCCCTCACCTTCCACCGCTCCGAGCACTTCCGCGAGAACTCGGCGAAGTTGACGGAGGAGTCCGGGTGCTTCTTCTTGTGCTCCTCCCGGCAGGTCTGCACGAAGTAGGCGTACGAGGACATCTTGCCCCGCGGCTTGTTGGGGTCGCCTTTGCCCATGGCGAGGTCGGCGGCGGGTCCCTGCGGGGGGGGCGGGAGGGGAGCGGCGGCCTAAGGGCGGGGCCTCAGGGCGCAGCCACCGCCGGGGGAGCCGCGCCTCCGGCCGCTCCCGCCTGCCTGCCTCCCTGGCGCACGCCGACGCCTTCCCGCCCGAACACGCCCCCAGCGGCCGCCGGCCCCTCCCGCCCCGCCCCGCCGCACCTCCCGCCGCCACCGCCAGGCGCCTCCACCCGCCCCCCGCGGCGGCCGATCCGCGCGGCCCCGCTGCCCGCGCTCCGGCCCTCCCCGGCGGGGCCGCCCGCCGCCTTCCCCGCGCGGCCGGTCCCCCGTTGCCCGGCGGGAAGCCCCTCCGCAGCTCCGGGCGCGCCGCCCGACCCGGCACCCCGTGCTCCCTCCGCGCCCCGCACCAGCGCCCCCTCCTTCCCGCGCGCCCTCCCGCTGCCCTGCGAGCTCCGCCGGCGGGGGCTGCGCGGGGCCTTGCCTGGCTGGGCGGAGCGGGCGGCGGCGGCGCGGGGCTCTGCTCGCTCCGCTGCTGCTGCCGAATGGTTTCCCGGCGGCGCACTTACAGCCTCTTGTTTTCCACAGCCCTACCCGCCACAGCAACTTGACCCGCGGCTCCCGGGAACCCGCCCACAGCCGCAGCGGATTGGCTGCCGCTCCGGTTCAAACTGCCTGCGGCCCCGCCTCCTAGGGCCGGAGCCGGCGGGGATTCGCTGGCTGCGGTTCCGACGTCAGTGGCCGAGCAGCTCCTGGGCTAGGTCGAGCGCGAGGGGGTCGTTAGCGCTCGTACTCGCTGGAACCGGTTGGGGTGAGGAGAGCGGAGGGGGCGGAACTAAAAGCGCTGGGCGGCGATTGGGGGAGAGGGACGGTTTAAAAAACCGCGGGGAGCCCGGCCATTGGCTGCGGGGGTTGCGCGCGCTTTGATTGGGCGGAGCGGGATGCTGCAGCGTGGTTTAAAAATACAAAGGGAGCGGGGTGGGCAGAGCGCGAGCGGCCGCGCGAGGGGATGGGCGGGACTCGGGGCGCGCCGCTGCCGGCTGCCTTGCCAGGCAGAGCGGCCGTGGGGCTGCTGCCCCGGCCGCCGGAGAGCGCGGGGCACCCTCGGCGCTGCCCTCCTCCTGCCCGCTGCCCTCCTCCTGCCCGCGGGGCCGGGCCTGCCGAGGCGGGGACGGCGGTCCCGCGGCTCCCGAGCCCGGCGGGCAGCTTCAGCCGCCGGCTGTAAAACGCGGCTGCGGCCTCGGCTGCGCCCCTCGAGCGAAGCCCGCCGCTGGGGGCCGGCGGCGCAGCGGCTCTGCTCTTGCCCCGAGCAAACCGCCGCCGGGTAACGGCCGGGGCGGTGCCCGTTCCTCGCCCCCTCCCCTCGCGGCCCGGGCTGCGCCGGGTCACTGCAGCCCCTGAGCGGGGAGAGGCCGGGCCTGCCTGGGGGGAGGGTCTACTCCCTCCGGCGGGCTGGCGGGGTTACAGGAGCCCGCAACTGGGGGCGAGGCCCAGGCTGGGCCTTCCCACCCAGTCGGGCGAGAGGCGCGGGCGGTGGGAAGGGGAAGCACCGCCTCCCCGGCTGTTTTGTTCTCCCCGCCCAGCGAAAGGCTGGCAGCGGGCCGCGGCCCAAGGCGGGAGGCCTGTGGCTGGCGGGAGCGCTCCGGAGGGAAGCGCCAGCCGAGAGCCCGGCCCTCCGCTCTGAGGGAAAACCCGACCCTTGCGTACATCACTTAGGCCGTTTGCTGTGACTTGACCCTAGGCCACGCAAGACGGGTGTTGCCGATACCGGATTTCTTCTGTCTGGTTGTTTTAATTCAATTCTGTAGTTGCCATCAGTTCAGGTGAATTTTACTAGTGATCTAAGCAGTTTCTAACACTCTTGCTTTTCAGGTGTAGTTTATAGCACTGGTGAAAAGCAGGTTACAGCTGCTTACTGAGGATGCCGTGCTTTCAGCATAGTTTTAATCATGTTAACCCAGGTAAAAAAAAAAAACAAAAAACAAAAAAAAACCACCACAGAGCTTCGCAAGAGAGCAGCAAGAATCCCCAACCTGTCTGAGGGTATTGACTAGTTGCAGGTGTGACAGCAGTCAATGTCTTGATCTCCAGTGTCTTCCCCCATTCCCGATTTGCTCAGTGTAAAGAGCATTGAATAAGAACTTACCAGGTCCAGTCCTTCAAGCTCTTTTTTTGTCTTTTTTTTCCCCTTCTGATAAGGACGTGTTCACAGAGTTCACTAATATGATAGTAAGTGCCTTCTTTATCCCTGTTTCATTTTAAGCTTTATGTTTTTGCCCAAACTGCAGCCCTAAAAGACAATATAAACTGGAAATGTTAGTCAAAATCTTCTATGATGAGGGTAACTGGGAGGTAAATTGACAGAGCAATGCAGAGATGTGCGTTTCCTTTGCAGATGTCAAAGCTTGTCAGGAATCAGTTACCCAAATACTTTCATAGGCCAGCTTCTGTGGCTATTCCTTTTGATGGTGTCTAGCCTACAAACAAAGCTTACTCTTACCTTCTAAAACACACATTGACACAGGGGATATTCCATGTTCCAGTTTTGGCTCCTTATTACTGTAAATCAGTCCGCTCCTTCTTGGTAGCAAATTAAGGTTCTCATTTCTGTGGTACCAAATTCTGTGAAGGCCTAGCCACTTTACAAGGAGTTGTTTTAATTTGTTATGTAGCTTTGAAAATGCCTTTACTTCATCTGTTACTTGGAAAACACTATTTTGTTTGGTAAATTAAACTGCCAGATGGGTTACACATTCATTGGAGGTAAACCACCTGTATGTGACAGTTTCTTGCAGAGTGTTTTCTAGTTAAAGTAGTTTTGTAACAGCTGATAGAATGATAGTGTGTACTGGATGAATCATAGTACAGCCATTAGCACCTCTGGTGCAAAACCATTCTTTGTCCACCAGACTTACCTGGAGCTCCCCGTATCACACCATTCAAACAAATTCAACTGTCTGCATTGTTTACAGCCGTACAGAAATGTAGTTTAACTCCATCAAAATCAGTTTTACTTCTGAATCCTCACTGATGCAGTTGAAAGAACAATGAAGTGGTCCACTAGTTTTCAGGAAACAGAGTTTTCTCAATGTCAGTGCTTCTAAAATAGCAAGTCATGACCTTGGGGAGTTTGTCACTGAAAAGTTATCAGGATGGCTACAAGCACCATAGATTATTTTTAGCAGTTGAAAGGAGATAATTTTTCTCATTTTACCCTTCCAAATCCATTCTCTGTCAGTTCTTGAACAGCAACAACAACAACAAAAAGCTTTATGGAAGTTTATTATTAACATATTTTTGCTCTTCCTTTTAACACTTAATATAGCAAGCTCATAGAAAAAATGACTTTGGAACTGTCTTTGGAAATTCTGGGATATAATTGCAGTGAGACTTCCTCTGTTGCGTTTGTTTTCATAATCTGCTCTAAGAATATGAAGAAAATTATTGTGGAAAAGCAGGTAGGGTGAGAAAGTGTAATTACTGCTATGGGAAAAAATGAGGCCTGCCTTTCAAATGATTTAATAAAATGTTTTAAGAAAAAAAATAGATTCTTTGTTGTTTTAAAGATGATCTTTTTCTAAATTCTCTTATCTGAAAAAGAAAGCTTTTGTATAATTAAATATATACAGAGAGGGTTATGTCATGCGATGTCATGCAACATAGGGCAGCATAAGAAACCAAACAGTTGTACTCTTTAACATCTGTCTGTCTTCCAACAAGGAAGGCAGTATTGAAAATTTTCCACGCTTGAACATGATACTGGAAGCTTTCCACAGCAGAGCTGACGCTGAAAGCTCCGCACAAGAATGCCGACGTTAGAAGCTTGTCAGTCCCGAAGCTGTGCCTTCCCCCCAACACCCTCGCGCCTGGAAAAGCGCTTCTCTCTGCGCCTGGTTCCACAATAAGCTGTCATTGTTTTTTCATTACACCACACTGTTCCTTTTCAGACAAAACCACAAATTCTGTCTCCAGAGATTCAGTCACTGTTACTCTTCTAAAGCAGTGATCTATGCAGTATTGATTGCAGTCATCCATGTGGTTAATTTATTAACCACATGTGGATGACAGTTGTGGGGAAGCAGCATAAACTCCAGCAACTGAAGCTTACTTCTGCTTGAATACTTCAGCTCATGAAATGTCTCTTAGGTTTTATAGCTCCCTGGCTTCAAGCCCTTTTGAGTTTCTTGTCTGCTCCACAATTAGTTTTGGGTGCTATTGTTAACCTCGCTTAATCTGCAGTAAACTGCGTGTGAAGAGAGATAAGCAATGTTGTGACTAGAAATGCTGCATAGAAGGAAGAGAAGAGACCAGGCGGGTGAGACCAGGTTACAGAGCTGAGAAATGGCTTTAAAGAAAAGTATGTCATGGACAACAAAAACGTGGGATTGGAGTGATAATGTTTTGCATCATATTGTATCTCTTGGCTTCTGTGGGTAGCTTCTACAGCTTTTCTGGATACTGGTGACAGCGTGGACAAAGCAAGGGAAGAAAGTAACAAAGGCCTTTTATTTAAATTAACGTTTCCACCAGCGGATCCATTGCAACAGATACCGTTCGGCTGAGGAAATTGCAAACTACAGTTGCGTGACCTTAACTGCCAAACTTTCATTCTGGTGTAAGTGTATTATGTAGTGACACTGCCAGTTTTAATTGAGTCAGTTGGATGAGGAAGCTCTACCGTCTCTCCCCAGACACTCTGCTATTACCCAAATTCCTAGATGGACTAGGACGTAATGTAGCCTTAATGGCAATAAAATTCTGCTTTGGGAAGTGATAGTTCTTGATTGATTACTGCGGAAAGGGTCTCTCTTTTGGACCTGAAAAGTCAGTGTTTACTTGATGAAAGTGTTACAGCTGTTCTTGATTTTAACGTCACCTAACTTCACTAATAGCAGTGCAAGATGTTGAAAGCAAAGGCAATTTAGCTTTAATCAGCATTTTTTTCTTATAGAAAAAGATTAAAATCCAAGACACAAGAAGCATATAAATAGGTCACTGCTTTAAAAACCCCTTTTTAATGTGAGTTACAAAGTCTACAGAGAGCAACTATGGTTTTTGGCGTATTTCATGTGAGCGTCTCATACTGGATATATGGTACAAGCTTTAGGATGAAAAGCAACAACCAGAACTACCTCAGCTGCTGCTTACCTGAACTCAAAACAAAACTTATTTTACTGTAGTGTTCCAGTTATAAGTGGTTACTTTTTGTACTTTGATAAAAACATATATAACTGCAACTGCCCAGAAGTTCACAGACATCTTAAAGAACTGCATTTAAGGTAATATATCAGAACTTTTCCCATTTTTTCTGCTTTATAACATGCAAATAATATGTATTTTATAAAAATGAAATATATTTACCCTTTAAACATTACAGTTTTATTCTGTGTGCTATTGTAAAGCCTGCACAACCAGTTAAGCAGCTCGTAGGCAAACAGCGGCAGTGTTACAGGAGGCTGGTTTAGTCTGAAAGCTCAGGAACTTGTTTTGACTTTGTGCTGTGTACCAAACACCTAACACAAAGGCAGCCTACATTAGACACTGCCCGGGACAGCTGCGGAGCAGAGACTGGGCTGCAGCCGTCATATGATAGGAAATAAACACAACAAATCTCTCGTGGTACTAATGCAGATAATATTAGGAACACCAGCTGTTCCTGGTCACAATAATTGTTAACTGTACTTTTTCAGTCTTAATTTGACAAGAACTTTTCTCCATTTGCATTGGGCTAACATGCTTATTTTCCTTTAAAAAAAACCAAACCAAAACAAAAAAACTTTTCTGTTCCTAAACCTTACTTTCATTTACTTTCTTATTTACATACAAAGTAATACTCATGTAACACTTTTTCCCTGGAGATTTTAGTAGGCCTCCTTTATATTTTTCTATATTGTTAATCCCTTTTTACAGGTGTGAGAAGAAAGCAGTAATTTGCCTTTGTTCATCCATTAGGTAGTTTCACAGGCGGTTTAGAGGGGCTTTAAAGTGGGGATAGCTGCAATTTACACTATGAAATTGGTTTGGATGAGTAAAAAAAAAGTTTCTATCCTTCTGTCCCCACCCCCTAAAACTCTTCCAGCCTTGGTAAGCATTGATACTTTACCTGAAATGTATACATTACTTACTCTTAAGAAATAAAATGTAATTGCTAATAAAAATGTTGTGACATTTGGGAACTGGGGAACATAGTTCCAGGATTTTTTTTTTTTTTTCCTCCTGAGCAGTAATACAAAGGGTTGGACTGTGTCTGGCCCTGGAGGTGTGACATCCAGCAAGCAGATCTGAAGAGGCTGTAATCACTGTCCATCTCCCAAACAGTCCAAGCACCCCTGTGAGGCTGGCCACGGATGCTCACTGCTGCCAAAATGAAGTACGTGTTACAAATGCTGAAACCTCTACAGAACACACCAGAATGTTCTGTTTGTGCCTTATCTGCTCGAGGGACTGTTTTGTTCTGTGGTCGTGAGGGCTAGAAACTTAAAAAAAAAAACAAACCCTGAACCTGGCAGTAGAAGCTGTTTCCTATGTAATTGCAGCTCTAAAATCTTCCAGGAAAGAGAATAGGGTGAGCTGACAAGGCTGTGTGCCACAGGCTGTAAGAGGAAGGAGGAATCGTACCTTCCTGTCTCCCACAGCCAGAAGAGAGAAGCGGGTTTGTCTGATGACAGCCTGGTTCCTTGTAAGCACTGTGATACCTCTCAACCTCTTTTAAGTTCCAGACAAACCTAAGGAAAAACTTCTTTACTGTGAGGGTGACGGAGCACTGGCACAGGCTGCCCAGAGAGGTTGTGGGGTCTCCATCTCTGGAGATGTTCAAAACCCGCCTGGACGCTTTCCTGTGCAACCTGGTGTTGGGAACCTGCTTTGGCAGGGGGTTTGGATGAGATGATCTCCCGAGGTCCCTTCCAAACCCTACCAATCTGTGATTCTGTGATTCAACACGTTGGCCTTGGGTCCAGGTAGTGGCAAAAGTTAAGCCAATTTAAATTGGTCTCATTAAACTTAAATGGGTCTCAAGTTTTGCTCAAGTGGAGTACATCCTGTGCTGTTGCTAATGTAGATGTTTTCATAGTAGAATAATTAATTTCTCTTCTTATTTCTGGCAAACAGTGCTGTCATGTGTCATAGAAATGATCACAGGTAAGATGAGGAAGAAAATGCTCAGGAAATTTTGAAATTGTTGATTCATCAGTCTCATTTTTAGTCATGGATCATGTGGGATTTTCCAGCAACTGATGAGATAAAAATGTAGTTTCTCTAGAGGATCCCATTGTATAGCCTACTTTATACTATTAAGTGTTTTACAGTAACAAGGAAGGTTGTTTCAGAGATCTTATGCTCCAAGAAAATGTGTCTGTGTATAATACTAGTCAAAAGCTAACGCTTCTACTCCACAACCCAAACTCTTGTGGGGAAAAAAAAATACTCCTAAGGAAGTTTAATAAACCCTTGGGCCTATGATTAATCCTCATCATTTAGTGTGACCATATGAGAAGTTAAGTGGAAACTCTCCCTAAGCACTGGCTGGTGTTATGACACCTATGACAAATGAAAAAGAAATAGGGAGTGGCACAGTCCTACATTTGGTGAAATAAACAAGGAAATCTCAAGTGAAGTTGTTCCGTGTCAACCAAAGGCTGGCTTATTCAAAGCTAACAAAAAACTAAAGTCCAGACCGAAGTATGTCTTTTCTGGTTTTTAAAAGTTGAAAAAAAAAAATCTTTAAAACCTGTAAACTCTGAACTGTAACATAAACCTTTAAGAGAAAAGCCATCATGATGAATATACTCCAGTTTGTAGGCTTGATCATGTTGTGCAATTTTTATGTCACTACATTTTATACTAATAATTATCATTTATATGTTGTTCAATCCTTGTAATATCTACAAATACTAAAAGCAAAAACTCCTCCATTATCCTTTTCCAGTGGTTAAAAATTTACTTTGTAAAGATATAATTCATTATGGAAGAGACTTCCATAATATAACTAGAAACACAGATAATCAAAGAAGTTAAAGTTGTTTAAGAGGTGAAAGATCTGTATTATTATTATTTTGCTAATTCTGAAATAATTTACAAGATCATGTAAAATCCTGCTCCAGCAATTACTTCTGGAAAGAGCTAAGCATCTTTTAGTGCCAGTGGATAGCCTGTAATAGCAGAATCGGATCTCATCTCTGGTGTTTATAATGTTAATAAATATTAACAACCAAACACTTGGATTTAAAAAAAGCTTCTAAAACTATATCCGTTTAAAAACCATAACATTGAAACTGGAAGGTGGGGGGTCTGTTTTTGTGCTCTATGCTTTAGGATATGTTCCTGACTGCATTTCAGACTTACCTTTGTGGCTGGAAATGCTAGAAGCTTTATCAGTATGAAAGCTGAGTCTAACATTATCTTTCAGGTAAGGGAGTTGAGCTTTGAGAAGCATTAAAGATGAATGCAATTCTAATGAAGACGCAATGCTTTTGATCAGGTGCTGTATATTGAAGGAATGATAGCAGTAGGTACTATCAAAACGTAAGAAACCTGGTGCATTCTGCCTAGTGGCCATTTTTTAATGAAAAAATATGCAAAACATTTCGTCTGACCGTCTTCCCATAATACTGCTCAGTTAAGAGTTTGTTGTCAAGTAACATCAGCAAAAAACAACTGCAGTTCAAAACTATTGTTATACTTTAGTTTCTTGGAGCATAAGTCTATATCTTTACCCAGAATTAGCTCTGTGGGAAGTCAGGAAAACATTTAAACCCCAAACCCACGTCTAATTTTATTTTTTTTAAAGTTATCTGCATTAGTACAGGACTCTATTTTGTTTTTACTGACAGAATCCAAATACCTTCTAAAGACCTTCTGAACGATACATTCTGAACTTGAGAGGAGGAAGTGTTCACCTGCTTCCAAGGGACACTTAAAACCTGCTGTTAACGTCAACAACAGCTAAGTCAGACCTAGAGATGCTTATAACTGTACTGCAAAGACAAGGGCACTGGAAGAGGCTTCAGGGCTACAGAAGTTTCTCATTTTCCTTTCTGTAAAATGCATCCGTATCAGAAGAGGAGATGATGGTGTAAAGGAGCGCTGTCATTTCTAGGAGCCTCTTGACAAAACTTCAAGGGTGGTGTAATATGCATTCTTCAAAGCAAAAAAGCAAGCAATGAAAGGGAGTGTCAAATCTGAATTTCTATAAGCAAAAAACAGGGGTTCACTAAATGTAAGACTGTAGCAAAAAGTATACAGTGCTTTTTGTGGTATCAAGAGTACATCTGAGACCAGCAAAATTTGCTGAAGAGATATGACAGTGTTTCTCTTACTAACAACAACAAAAAAAGCTGAGCAGGCTTTTTATTTATTTTCAAGGGATTAAAAACTCTTAAACTATGTACTACCAAACTGTGTGCCTATTAGTCATAGCTAAATTTGCATTGCATTACTAAACAAAACCTCTGGGGGTGATACTTTTTCAGTATATGTTCCAGATAGTCGCATTACATTTCAGAAAAACACTAAGGATGATTTTGTTCGGTCTCTTTCTGACTGTGAGATCTAATATAACGTGAAACAAAACATTAATCCAAGCAACCGGGATGGGCAAATGATGGGTGGAACAGTGACTCTGAAGCAAGCAGATGGATGTGCACTTCTGACGTGGCTGGACAGCAGCTTGTGAGGAGAAGGAGGAGAAAGGGAGCTGAAACCCAGCAGGTACCTCAGTGCAAGGCTGGAGGTTGGCTCCTCTGTTTGCTTCTGTGCAGTTGTTGTGTTTGAGGTGTCTCCCTTAACACTGCATTTATTTTTGCTTTATGAGCCAAAAGTAGGTGTCATGCTTCAGTGTTAAGTCCCTCAACAAACAATTTTTCACGTACATTCAACAGAGAACATCTATAATTTCTGTACCAACATTTCTGTATTTTTGCACGTAAGAACGAAGCCTTCTAAAAGAAGGTCCTTTGATGCCTCCTGTAACTAATGGCTTATTGCAAAAGTGAATTGGCACAAACTGTTAAGGGGCATGTACTACAAACCTGTAAAGCTTTTACAGTACACAGGCTTATCAGTTTTAATCCTGTAACACCTAGATTATTCTTAAAATACAGTGTTTATTTTTGGACCCTGTTTACTGCTTTAAATCTTTTATTAAAAGCCTGTGTTACATAAACTCTTTTATACACCCTTAATTTCCATTGTACAAGGCAGAACATGTGAAAAAAGAACATTGGCTTCAGATGGATAATTCAAAGACCTGGAAATACCAGTTTTGCACCAATATCACTATTTTGTTTAAGTGTATGATTTTTTTCCTCTCACTACATCACTTGAATTATATACAATAATCTCTATGTGTGCTATTAAGGATTATTTTTTGTCATACAATTAACTGTCCAAAGTTATATTTTAACTATCCTAGTGTAAAACATAAAGACATAAAAAAAAAAAATACAGTTTGTAGGTAAGTCCCAATATTCATTCCTGTGCTTTGGGCTCTATGCCTTAATACATTTGGACAATAAATTGGAGGCAGAGCAACAGGCAGTAGCGCGGTTAGTTGGTGCTGGAGTAGGAAGGGAAAATCAGAAATTCAAAAATCAGAGAAAAGAGAGTGCAATAAAAAGAATGAGGCTTGGTTTTGATAAGGAAGGAGAGATTTGGTCACTGTTCTTTATCAAAGCCACTTGCTCTTTTATCAAAAACATCAGAGCTTGTGATGGAATTTGCAGAATTTTTTAAGTGTTTTAAAAGGAATCTATTTTTCATTTAAATAGTTGAAATCCAAACCAAAGAAAATATATATTTCTTGTGAAAAATATGTACCTATAATTTTCCTTATTATTCCATTTGCTAACAGGATAATTTCAGGTGCTGCAGACAAGCGCACTAATGTACACTTAGACTTCAGACACATGGTACCTGTTGGGGAAGGGAATACTCATTCCCAGTTGAACCTTATCATGTGGAGATGTATACACAGTTACAAGCCACATTTCCTTTCCAAGATTAATTACTTATAATAGGTTTGCAGTGTGCTTGCAGTATAGCCAAGGTGATGCATCTGATTATCATTCTTCTCTCTCAAATTACAAAACATATCAGTCAAAAGCTTACAGGAGCTGGGACATATGGCCTCTCAGAGAGGCACAAGCTGCTCAGCTCCCACCTGCACCTGGGCTGCCTCAGTGCCAGGAGGGGCCACCGAGTGCCACTGACTTTGGAGCCTGGAAGCTGCGAATTCAGGCACACTTTTCAAGATGCTGTAGCTCCTGCTCCTTCTGCATGCCACTAACTAGTTGTTCATGCTGTGTTTTTGGCCCCCATGAGGGATGTGGATTACTGCTGACTTCCGTACAATTCAGCTCTGCTTGTGTGCATGGCCTGTAAGTGCTGGTGAAGTCTCACGTACAGTGTTGCTGATTTGGAGCTGCTGTTTCCTTTTTAACTGATTTATTTTTTTAAGTTTTACTCTAATCAGTATATTGTTGCAATACTACATGTTTTTATATTTAATTAAAGCCTCTCACCAAATATGATTTATTTATATCTGAATGCTTCCACTCTACGATGAGTTGTTTGGGTTTTTTTTTATTTCTCGGGGCCCAAGCTTTGTGAAAGTTTGCAAATCCATCCTGTAGCAAGCTTCATACTGCCTGATAAGCCCATCTAGCTGCAGCGCTTTGTGTTTTTTGATCCCACATATGATGCAAGATTAAAAGTGACAAGATTCCTTTGTTACTGGAAGCAGGCATACATACCAAACGAGGTGGTCATCCCCCTGCACCGGTCACACGGTCCTGCCCTTTCACTGGACCTTCCTGTCTGCTAGGACATCAAGCAATAGAGCAGTAAAGCAGATCAGGGTGAAACTTTTCTGATTTTTCTAACTGATTTTCTTTTTGCTGGTCTAGTTGCAACCCAGTCCAGTTTGCCGTGCAGCCATGGAAATGCTTTTACAGGCACAGAGAAGGATAGGGCACAGGTGTGAAAATGAGCAGCTTATGGCAGAAGCAGAACTATCTTTTTCAGCCCCACTACTGTCTTATTGTGATCTAATCATGAAACTATGATACTACTCTACTTGAAATTCTGCTTATAAATTAACACATTGGCAAGCATGGCTGAGTAACATAATCAGGCTTTTAACTGCTCACAAACTGTACAAAGAGGATCAGAAACTTAAAATGCACAAGTGATCTTTCCATCATACCAAATCACAGCAGCCTGACCCAGCCTGACATATTTTATGCTCACAGTAAGGTCAAATCCATCTGAAGAAGTAAAAGGGACCTCAAAAGACATAGCCTAAGCATCTAGCTATTGCTATTCATGACCCTGAATTCCACTGAAGAATTCCTGGAACTCACCCTTGTCCCACTCTTCCCAGCTTGTGCTTCCTATGTTCTTCCTTAAGGCCTGCTATAATTGTTCTTGGGGTTTTTTATTTTAACACTGTTACATTTTTTGAAAGTGTGAAATCGCAATTAACTCAAAAAGTGAGTTAAAAATCTGTTGCCTGAGATTACTCAGCAGCAGAGCATGGAATTAAACCCAGGCACTTCACATAGTCTCAGCTTGACTGATAACAAAACAGGGTTTGGTATTTTTTCCAACTCTTATCCAATTCCCCTCTCTAATCACTGAAACGTGCCTTCTAGGTAACTGCAGTCTATGACTTTATGCTCAGCTTAGCTTCAGTTACCCTATCCATTCAGTTGCAGCTGTGGAGAGCATGAAGCGGGACCGACCCTTCCTTATTCTCTAATAGCAGGTTATGCAACCAGATTAAGGAGCCATCTGCAGCGCAAACCGAAACTGCGCTATAATCGCTCCCCGGCTCATGCAGAACTTTGGTTTACGTGGGATCTGCGTCTCCTCGAATCATTCACCAGCCTCTGCGCTACTCCTCTCCTCCTTCTGCAAGCTGAAAACATGTGGCAAGCAATACGGTCAAATATTTCTGTGATTAAACCATTATGCTGCGAGTATGGCCAGCTCGGATGCCATTTCCGAGATTTAAAGGACTATTTGCGGCCGTTCAAAAGGAAAGCAAAGCCTCGCCCTTCACTGCGCGCGCTTTGAACGTGCTTGAAGAAAACCAGCAGGTCAAAGCTTGCTGCTCCTGCCGCTCAGCTGCCGGCTGCTGCACTGTTCCATGGTTTCATGCAAACGCATCTCTTCCTAGCCTTGTGCAGTCTCAACACTAAAAATACTTGCTTTCAACAAGTACTTTCACAGCATCTATTTTAGCTAGTCGTGTGCACAGCAAGGCCTGGGTTCATCAGTAGCAAAAATAATTCTGCATTCTCAGTCTTTTTTATCACTAAAGTTACCTTTATTAACAAAAAGCCCCTTTGAATGACAGAACTGGACACTCGCCCTGCAAGTTGTTTTTGTCTCCCAAGACCTTCACCGAAGGCTCGCCGGACGGACCTCCGATGACCGCGGGGGGGCCGAGCCCCGCTTGCTGCCGGTGCGGTGGGACGCGGCCTTCCCGCCGGCGGGGCAGAGCGCCCACGCACGGGCCGCCATCGCTCCCTCCGAGCAGCGGCGGGACTCGCACTCCAGCCACGGCCGACTGGACGAGGGAAAAGAACGGCGGCAGCGCGGGGCGGGGGGACAAGACTGAAACGGGGGCAGAAGAAAAAACAAAACTCGTAGAAAATCCTCCACCGGCTGCCCGAGACGTGCGGCTCCGACTGAGACGTGACAGCGCAGTCAAGCACCGCGCCGTGGGAAGGGGTGGGGGGAGTTCATGCCGAAGCGGGAGGCGCGGCCGCAAGACGGCACAGAGCCTGCCCGGGCGCAGGAACGTCCTTTGGCCACGACCCGCTCACCCCCTGGGCCGTGCTAGCGGCCGCAGCGATCTCTGTCCCCCGCCGGAGAGGCCGCCCGCCCGGCGCTCCCCTCAGGGGCCACCCGGCCTCCCCCTCTGCCCCGCGCGTTTCTCGCCTTCCCGCCTCCACCCCGGCCGGCTCGGCTCGGCACGGCCGCCCCTCAAAGCCCAACGGCCGCGCCGCCGGGGAGGAGCGACAAGATGGGAAGCGGAGAGGCGGGGAGAGGCAAACGGGGCCTTTTAAAAGTGGGCTGAGCCGCTCCCGCACGGCCGGCCCGGCCTCCTGGCGGCGGCAGCGGAAAGGGAGCGCAGCGCAGAGCCGACCCGACCCGACAGGAGCCGCGTTCCCCACCCCCGCCCTCACCGCGGGACAGCATTGCCGCCCTGAGCGCCGCCAGGCTTCCCGCCGGGCCCCCGAGGCTCGCCCGCGCTCCAGCTACCGCGCTGCACCTCGGGAGCTGTAGTTCCCGCGGCCCACAGGCCGCGGAGGGGTTGGCGGGGGAAGAACTGCATTTCCTGTGGCGCCCCGCGGCGGCGGAGCCGGCATGCGCGGCGGGGCGGGGCGGCGGGCAGGTTGCTGTTGTTACATAGGAAACAGCTGAAGAGTCTCCACATGACAGGGGGGGAAGGAGGAAGTGGGGCGACCCGCGGGGCGCCGCTGCCGCTCCGGTAGCCGCGGGGCTCGGGCAGCGGCAGACAGCGGGGAGGGTCCTTCTCGCGGCGTGAGGGCCGGCCGCCCTTGAGGGTGGGCGCGCGTCCCGCTGCCGCCGCTGCTGAGGGAAGGCAGGCGGGGAGCGGAGGAGCCCCGCCGGGCCGCGGCGTCTCGCCGGGGAAGTTTGGTGCGGGGCGGGATCCCGCCGCTCTCCCCCGGGGCTTTCCGCCGGCTGTGGAGGTGGCGCCGGGCATGAACGGCTTCGCCCCCGAGGAGGTGACCCAGCGCGGGGTGGACCCCGCCGCCGCCGCCGCGGTGGTGAGCAACGCGGGCTCTGCCGTGGAGGTGCCGCCGCCGCCAGCGCCGCCAGGGCTGGCTCCGGCCGCGGGCTCGGCGGGCGCCGGGGGTGCGGGCGGCCCCGGGGCCGGGCAGCTGTGCTGCCTGCGGGAGGAGGGGGAGCGGTGCGGCCGCGCCGCCGGCAACGCCAGCTTCAGCAAGCGGATCCAGAAGAGCATCTCGCAGAAGAAGGTGAAGATCGAGCTGGACAAGAGCGTAAGTCCAGGGAGGAGAGGAGGGGACAGGGCACCGGCGGGATCGCCGCCCCCCGCCGCCGGTGGGGCAGGCAGACAAAAGCGGCCGGCGGGTCCCGGCGCTGCGTGCCCGGGCAGCGGCGGCGTGTCCGGCCCCAGCCCCGTTCCGCGCCAGCCGGTTGCTCCAGTGGCTTGGTTGGTTTGGGGGCTTTAATAAAGTTTAGATTTTTTTTTTTTTGCCGGCGGGGAAGTTTCCCTCTTTCCCCCTTTTCCCGTAGCACGGTGGAGTTCGGCTGGTGCTGCCCGAGGGCGGCCTGAAAGTGCTCTCCCTCTGCGGGAGAGGGTGGGGGGAAGAGCCCGCCCCCTCCGCCTGCTTCTGGGGGTCCCTCTCAGCCCCCTCGAGCCGCCGGCACCAGCTGCGTGTCCCCCCCGGTAGCTGGAGGGGGAGGAAGCGCGACCGGGAAGCGCCGCTCCTCCTCCCCAGAGCGGAGCCCGCATGGCTCCCGCCGCGCTGGTTTGTGTCTGTTCCTGGCGAGGGCAGCGCTCGGCTGCTCCGCCTCGTGTTGCGCTGCTGCACGTCTCCCCTCGCCGCTCGATCTTCCGCTCGGCAGCCATCAGCCGCCGCGCAGCGCGGCCGAGCCGGGGGAGCGCAGCCACCGGCAGAGGCCCGGGCGGTCCGGGGGGCTGCCTGCCCGCGCCCGGTACCGCGGGACGGGGCAAAGCAGCTTAAAATGTGCGGCAGCCGGCCTGACTGCTCCGCGCCTCGGCCAGGGCTCCCCACGACCCCCCCGGCCTGGGGGCTCCTCGCCCTGCAGGCACGGTCCCCAGAGGCGGCTCCGTGCTTTCATTGCCGTAAGGCACGGAACTCGAACTGAGGGTCGGTACGCGCCGAGGGTTCTCCCAAAGCGTGCAGATCCCTACAAAGGGAAACTTTTTAAAAAGAAAGAAAGAAAAATGCGTGTTGCTTGACCTCGTCTAGATAGTGGAAGTAAAACGAGGAGGGGAGGATATAGATGGGAAATTAGAGCCGGTGGGAAACGGGAGCCGGCTTTTTGCCTTGCAGAGAACAACTGAATGCTTGTTTTTTGTTTGTTTCTTTCCCGGTAAGTGGCTGGAAGGAGAGCTGTGCTCCTGTGTCTGTTACTACTGAATCAGTCGATTGCAGCACTTCAGCGTCCTCTGAGCCAAGCCGGTGGCAGTGATCTGTAACACAGCACGTTCTTTATTTAGAAGAATCCAGTAGAAATGTTTCCACAACTCAGTTAATGTGACTGTGGTTGATGAAGGGTTGTTTCTGTACGTGCATCTGTATCATAAGTCTGGGAGATACTTCTGTGGATTTGATTGAAAGACACTGTCTTACTTTTCTAGGCAAGACATCTGTATATTTGTGACTTCCACAAAAACTTAATTCAGAGTGTGAGAAATAGAAGAAAGAGGAAAGGCAGCGATGATGATGGTGACTCACCAGTGCAAGACATCGACACTCCAGAGGTAGCTAAATAGTTGATTTTTTTTTTAATTGTTCTCTTAAGCTTGTTCCTAATGACTACCAAGCCTGCATGGATACCACTTTTGCACTCTTACAGCTCTCCTTACTTTGGGGCTTGTGGGAAAGGGAAGACTCTGGATTCCTCAGTTCTTAGTATAACAAAAGCTAGCTGATTTTTGTGGTATGTTTTCTGTATTAATTGTGCAGAGTAGAATAAACAAGATTCTCTAGCTTATTTTTAAGTGTCTGCTAGTTCTCTCAGAAAATTGCTATTTCCAACTTTCTCCTTAGTGCTTCCTCTCCAGAGGGACAGCAAGGCATGTTGGCAAACTGCCTTCTGCAGGAGTTGATAACTTGAAGGGAATGGCACAAAGGGTTTGGGATACAAATGCTTTACTGCCCCATCCCTCCAGTCCCTTCCTTATGTGATAAATGTGTTGCAGGTGGCTCTTTCAGTTACACTGTTGCCTTAGTCTAACCAGGAAAGTTTGATGATGGTAGTGCTTTGTTTTTACCCCTTATTGGGAAAAGAGACATTCAGGGAGCTGTGCTAGAAAGGAGTGGAGAAGGATGGTGCTTTTCCGACCTGTTTTCTTCACTGCAGACCAGTGAAACCTTATCCATTATAAAAGTGAACTGGAGCTTTCAAACCTTGTGCGTAGTATAGTGGGAAAGACTGCACCTAAGACTTTTTCCTACACGTGCTCTGGATTATTTCTGCTACAGCCTGGTTTAGCAGGTGTTGTTCAGTCTGTTAATTTCGAGCAGAGGCTGTCATGCCTACCTGTTCCCTTCCAGGAGGGATTTTTTTAAAGCATTCTTCAGGAATTGCTCTGTAAGTGTTAATTTAATGGCATTCTTTATGGTCAGCATCTGCAGATATCGGCAGCATACGATATGAAACTTTGTGCAAGAATCCATGCCTAAAGGCGCATGACTCCAGTCTGAAGGTTCTGGCTAAGAGGATTTTAGGGGATTGGGAGTAGCTTGCAGGGCTGTGTTGTTTGGTAAATATGTGGATTGCTTCTTTGAGGGTTCTGTCTGAAGCTAATGTTCTGTGTGGCTTCAGGTAGCTGTCTGGCACAGTGGTAATCACAGCTCTCCTGCAAGCCTGTTTTATTTTCTCATGCAAGAATTATAAAACACGTCACAACCAGTGGAACTCTCTAGAACAAGAAAGGAAGCTTTTTTTTAATGGTACTACTGCAGGAAAGAAGACTCCCTAGGAAGTATTTTTTAGGAGTTTTAGCTGGCTGTTTGGACAATGGCAGTATGTTCATTCTTTGTCAGTACTGTCTGCCTTAGATGCCCATTGGTGCTTGATCTTCTTTATTTTCAGTTGCTATGCAGTGTACTGAGGGGGAGATGAGGGGGCAGGTATCCTTCTGAAGACTTGTAAGGCGCTCCCATTTCTGTCTCAGTCGTGACCATCATTACCTGTTAGAAGTGATTCCTACAGGAGGGGAAGAGGATTCTGCAGTACTGGTAGCTTCTGGGACTTGCTGGAAAGCTGCTGATACTCTGCATGATGCTCTAGGTGTGGGTTCCCCACTGTGACTTTGGAAGTGGAATTTGTGCCATGTAAACTTCAGAATGCTAAAGGATACCCATTGTCTATCGTGCAAGGTGGCATCAAGTAAAGTTTGGCTTGGTTACCAAGCATACAGTAGCACTGCTGTTTAAATATTCTGTAGTTGAGGCCGCTGAATGAATTTAAAGTGAATGCCTTAACCAATCTGTAATGCAGTGAGTATACTACTGGAATTGCACCTGATCTAACAGAATTTCTCATTCAGCCTGCTTTCTCAGCTTGCTTTCCCACTCAGTCATCTGATTAAGCTCTCTTACGTTGTCAAGGAGGGTGGGAGGGCAAGCTGTTGCTGGGAGAAGTGACTGTTGATCAGGGTTCATGGGATTCAAAACTGAGGAAGTACTGGGTTAAGGTTGTATATCTATATCCCTAAGAGGACCTTGTACAATTCTCTCAACTGTCAGCTCATGTTGAAAAATAGTTTTGGACAGCTCTGCACATGCACATAACTCCTGCATTGCGCTTATGTCACAGGGATATGTTTGGTGAGCGAGAGCAACTGTTTTGTTCTTTTACCTCAAGTCAAAAAAACTTAGCATGCATTAGAACCAGGAAAAAGTCTAGAGTGCTTTCTCATGGTGCAGATGTGCTATATCTTGCATGCAACTTGTATAAAATTTAATGGCTGAAATCACAATATAGGGGTCTCCTCTGAATCAGCATCTTCGTAGATGTTATATGGAAGTTGTTACTAGGCTTTGTGTTACCATGCTCCAACAGGGGGACAAACTGGGGGAGAAGGGAATGACATAGAAATACTTATAGTACAATAATGAGTTCCAAATATTGCTCACTGGTATAGGGAGACAGACTCATGCTCGGTAACAGTAAAATGCTCTTAAACTGAGCTGGGCTGTTTTCCTTTCTGCTGGAAGCTGTGGAGTGGAGTTTGATTTTTGTCAAAATGAGATCTGCTGAGCTGATGGTCCATGCTTGTGTATCTGTGACATTCCAAAATGTTTTTGAGGGGTGAACTATTAATGACTGAATCAATTTCAGTTATGTTAGATTGTTTTCCTCCCCTCCCCCTCCTTTTCTTCTAGGTTGATTTGTATCAGTTACAAGTAAACACACTTCGAAGGTACAAAAGACACTTCAAGCTACAGACCAGACCGGGGCTTAACAAAGCACAGCTTGTTGAAGTACGTATGAGTGTTTGTTCCATAATAGAAAATGCAACTTGCTATGGCATGTGGTTTTCTCTACAATGTGATCCTTGCATAAAGAGCACATGTAATATGGATTTTAGGAGAACAAAAGGGAGCTGCTTATCTAGCTTCCTTCATTTGCCACAGCTCTTGAGCCAAGTAAATCAAAAGTAAAAGTTCTTTCCAGAGGAGGGATTCTTAACTTCTGAAAGGAGCGCGTGCTGCTTAAAAACAAGTAAGATGATCTACGTGTCCCTGAATATCGTAGAATAATGGATTGATAGCCTCTGTATCAGTCACACCCTTGCCCAAAGTGTCCTGCTGAAAAGAACTAGAAACTGAGAGGCATCAGTGAAATTATAGCGAGGTTCAGACTTTGCTTTAAAAAGCTAGTTAATACAAACATAGGTGTTTCTGTGTATGTAAAATATGGAAACCTGAAAAACAGGCTTCTGTTGTTAATTATGTTAATTAAAACCACTGGGATATGTCATCAGAAAAATTGAACTTTATGAAATTATATTTTTTCTTATGGATATTTCTAAAAGTGCTGGAGCTGTGTGTGAGTACAGCTGTATGCAAGTGTCTTTGCTGCATGGGAGTGTAATTTTAAAAGAATTTTTCTGCCCTGCAAAGGTGCACTTACAGCATGCTGCTGTACATATGTGGGAGAACTGGTGATCTCTTAAGAGGGGAGCATAGCTACTCTTCTTTTGCTTTTGTGCAATGATACACTCAGTTGTGCTTCTTTGCAGACATTTTGTTGGTCTCTTCCTTAATCTGTGTGGATTAAAGACAAGGTTCTTAAATGTGTGGGAGTTCTCAAGGCTGAGCTGTAGAATAGTGCTGCTGCCTGTAAGAGTGTAAAATCAGTCTTCTGTTTTCTTATATGTGAGTTGAGGTACAGCTAGCTCTTGGATTAGCAGGACTGTGAATTGAAAATGCACAAGCAGTTTTTGTTCTGCAAAACTGGCATTTCTAAGGGTCTGCTTTAAGTATGTCTCATAAGATATTTGTGCTAGCTTATGCTGCTTGATGCAAATAGGCAAAGCTTCCTCTTGTCACGTGCTTTGTTTGACCTGCAGGTATGTGTGAGCCATAGCCACAGGACTTCCTCAATTTACAGTGCATGTGATTCCTTGTAACCTGTGTTCACATACAACAGATGCTCCTCTAGCTGTTACTTAAAAGTCCACTTCAAAAGACTCTGTCAAACTGTTTCTCTGTGAATTTTTGGGGGGTGGGGTTTAGAAAGCTTTCTAACTCGCTGATGAGGCTAAATGTTTATACTTGTATCCTGTGGTAGTTAAATGAGCAGTCCCATGTTTCCCAGCTGCTAATTAATCTACCAAAATACTCTGCAAAAAGCCAGAGGATAGACTTGGCTAAGTATAATATTTTGGAATGCTTTCTTTCAAAGCTGGCCTTCATTATGATGAAGGGAAAGACTTTGGAATTACAAAAATGGTTCAAGAACTGTTTAGAGATTGTCATATTTTGCTGATTACAGCATGGTAAACTTTCATTGATAGCTCTGTTTTGAGGAGCTGAACGTTCAATCATAGTTCTCAGATTCCTGTACTGTCTATACAAGACTTGATACAGACACACATCCCCCCCAACCTGAGTAATGAGCAGTAGCTTCTCAAATCTGCACTGAAGCTCTGCTGATACTCTATAGTCATTACTTGCTTTATAGTCAAGCTTTAAGTGCACAGATGTAATGATATCCCTGTGCTTGTTTTGAGAATTTTTTTCTTCTCCCATGATATTTTTCTAGGCTTTTTACTTAGGAAAGTAGGGTACAATCTGCTATATGTAGTTCATAGTTCTTAATAAAATGGTTCATGTTTATGTTGTTTATGACTATTAAAGACATCTGAACAGAGGTAGCTTTTCTTTTTTTTTTTTTTTTTTTTTTCAATTTCTTGATCAAGCTTTTAAACTTTAATGTAGTTGATTTAAATCTGAAGAATGGTTATTTAATTTCCTTGCATTCTTCCTTTATAGATAATTGGCTGCCATTTTAGGACAATTCCAGTGAATGAAAAGGACACCTTAACGTATTTCATCTACTCGGTGAAGAATGACAAGAACAAACCAGATCTAAAGATGGATAGTGGGATGCATTAGATGGAAAAGGGACTGAGACTCAGGCCACAAATCAAAAGACTGTGGGTTTTTGTTGATATGCAAAAGCTTTCTTTGTAACTTTTTCTCCCCAGAGAGTTTCTCTGTTTTATTTTTCATAACCTTGCTGATTTGTTTGAAAACCATCTCTTATGAAGCAAATTTCCTCAGCAAAAGTATTTTAAATAAATATCACTGATATTGTTGCTCAAGTGGGTGTGTCTAACTTATTTAGTGAGTTATTTGTACCTAACAGTTAAGCTTTGACTAATTATATGATAATATTAAAATATTTTTCAATTAAAGTGTGCCAAGGATATATTTATGTATGTACTTCAAGTTCTCATGATGCAATGACTTTTTTAAAAAGGGAAAAAAAAAAAACAGCTGCAGCAGACTTGGCAATAGGTTATTTTTCCTAAGGTAAAAGGCTTTAACTGACAGTTCCAGTTGTTAGCTGGGCAGAAATGGCTGAATAAGGTTTTATTTTTTCCCCTATGGAAGCAAGAATCGATAGGGCTTTTCTGATTTGTTTATTCATCTTGTCATTGCTGGCATATGTGCTTCCAAGCTCCGAGACCTTCCTGTTCCTATATTAAAATGGAAAAGAAAATGCAGCTCTTGAATTTCAAAGCTGTAAGTATGGATGAAAAGACTGCTGCAGCTTACTGTGCTGAGAAATCCTTCCACTTGGTAAGAAATCCTTTAGCTGCTAACTTTTCCATTCATCTGCATAGACTGCAGCTAAGAACTTAATTGGAGGATGGAAGACGGAGTCTGTGCTCAGCAGTATGCTGTCTTCTCATAAGCATACAGTTTCTTTTTTGTTGCCTGATTAAAAAACGAAACAAAAAAACTCAACCCAAACAAAACCTTATGGTAGCATATGAGAAAAACATCCAGTAATACTTTTGCTTTTAATTGAATATCTTAGTAAAGTCTGCTGTTGAAGACTGTATTATGAATGATTTCTCGTATTGTCGTTTAACTAGTGTATCAGTCCAAATGTGTAGTCTATGGAATATGATTTCTTTCTGCTTTAAACTGTGCACATAGATTGTAGAAAAGGCAGAAAGAGAAGAGAGTTCTCATCTGAAAGCGGAGGAGGACACAGCTTCAACTTACTCAGTTGAAGCATTTGTTACTCAGTTAGCATTTGTTGCAACTCTTAACCTTATCAGATGTTTAAAAGCTTTTTCTTAATTTGGGAAAAATGAGAAAGCAGTATTTCTATGGTCTAATCTACTCAATGTTAATCTTGTGATTTTTTTTTTTTTAATTATTTTTTTTAAACTACTACTTTGCTGGCATCATTGCAACTAAGATGCTTCACTTTGCTTTTTTGACCCATGACACTTGGGTGGAATTGAACAATGATAAACCCTGACCTCAGGCTGGCTGCCTTCCTGGTAGCTCTCAGTGACCTCATTTCTCTCGCTTACAGTGTCTTTCTTATTTCCACAATAAAGTTCTGTGGTGTTGGCCTAAGTTCAAGACAGTTAGTGATATCTAGCTAGTGGCAGCTAAAATTGATATTCCTTTGAAGAGATGTTTTAGTGCCCCTTTCATTACAGTGACTGTAAAGTCCTTTGCACAAATTCAGCTTCTCACCTCCAAAGTATTAGTTGGAGAAGCAGCCAGGGAACCTGGCAGTGGATAGGATACCCAAAGGATAAAGGCTTTTTATCTGAGTGTATAGCAAGGGTGAATGTTCTCACCTAGGCCTAGCAGGACCTGTAGAAGAAGCTTTGGGAGGGAAGAGAAGTGGGGAGAGAAACAAAAGCAAGTTTCTATGGGAAATCAGTCTTAAAGTAGTAGCCTAGATGACCTTATCCTGCTGCATGTAGAAAGAAGCAAAACTTTTCTCCGGTGGATTATGGATTTCCCTTAGCCAGGAATGGTGAAAGGAAAGTAACTGAAAACCACCTCCTACCTTTACCACCAAGATTTGCATCTTCCCCAAAATTTCTTTGCTCCTGCTGCTTTGGAAAGCTGTAAATGTCAGGCATATGCAACATAAATTGTATAGAGACTGGATGGCACAACCAGCAGAAGTTAAGTGCCCTCATTACTGCTAGAAGCTTATAGAGGACTGCACAAGAGCAGCACTGACTTTGGATATTTTGACTGGGGGTTGCTAGATTTATGTTGTTTTGTTGGGGTTTTTTTTACCCTTAATTGATGATTTGGTAGGAAGCCCAAATGACTCAGGAATAATTACTCAAACCAGGCTTAAAAAGCCTGGTGACACAAACTGTTTGTTTGACAGTCAGTAGCCTAAAAATTACTTGGCAAAAATAGTACACACAGATTTACTTGAAATATTTATTATTAGCTATGTATAATCACCTCCCTCCCCCACTAGCCAACCCTCATTTAATAACAGAGGAAGAAAAACAGTTACCATGATGTTTCATACTGCTTGTGAAGTAAGTCTGGTAAACTGGTTGTAACAGTTTTTATGGTGTAAGGTTATTAGATGAACAGGACATTTTTTGAGTGGAAGACTAAATAATTGTGTACTACACATCTTCCATGTGACTGACTTGATAGCTAAAGAGTTTTTATATGTAAGGCACTAAGCCAGGCTTACTGCGTATAAATCTGGCTTGTTCAGATGGCTTTCCTTAAACTTCCAAAGGGACATAAATTTTTGTCTGTCTTTCTCTTGTACTGTGATCGGTGTTGGCAGGTGTTGAGAGGTGACTGTATGTATACATACAGCCTAGATCATGATACCTCTTATAAACTTAAGATGATTACTTCTAATGTTTTGAGACAGCTCTGTGTCTTCACTTCCTATTCCTATTTCCTTACAGCGCTAGCCTAAAAAGAAAAAGCCAGCATTTAAACTTAATTCTGGGGTACTGTATTTCAAACAAGGCTTGATTAAAAAAGCTGCTTAAGCGTGGATTTTTATATTGCCTTAACAGACCTTGCATTGGTCCCATCCTCTTTAGATGTCTTTCTCAATATACCTACTAGTTCTAGTATTGTAAATGTTTAGTGTTAAGATACAGCAATTTAGGTTTTATAGATTACATAGTTAGTGCAGGTGACCAGTTAGACATAATGAAGACCCAAGTGTGCTTTAGAACTATTAATGTGAGTTTTGACTTCTTTTTTTTTCCAGTGGAATTTTAAAATATGAATGGTGAAGTTTTGCCTTTTGTATGTGTGTTTTTTTTAAGATGCCTAAAAAGAACATGGGGGCCTCTTTGCAGAAGTGCCAGGGACTGAGTAGCTTCAGCTTAAAACATTTAACTCTCTGATGGCAACAATAAGAAGCTGCACTTGCAGCAGGTTGCTACAAGAGTCATATTCTTAACCACATAAAGGCTTAAACTCGGAGTTTCTTCATCAAAACTAGTTGAGAATGTTGTGGTGAGTAACATGAGTTAGGCTGTTTGCTGGGGGATGCATATTAGGATGCTTTAAGAGCTTGTACAGTCTTTTGCAGCATTATGGAAATTAAGGCAGCTACCAAATTTGAAAGGAGAATTTCTTACATATTTGAGATTCCAAAAAGGTACAAAAAGAAAATCTACAGTGTAAAAAGGCACTGTCTTGTGGTTAGGAAGGGGTTTTTTTGTGATTTTTTTTTTCTTTGTTATGCCCTTTGAGACCATTATCACAAGATTGTAGAATGATGTCGTCTTCACCAGCAGACTTGATGTCCATCACTGACTGTTGCAGGGAATCACAAAAGAGATCTTTGGTCCAAAGAAAATGTCCCTGAAAGATATTACCAGATATTTAAATAATTAGATTATTGCTTTATCAGAGCTTTAATATATTCATTTCCACTTGTGGGGTTTTTTTAGCTATTGGTGGGATATATGTAGAATTAGTGTGTTTGTGGGATGCCCTTCCAGCAATGCAAATGCAACTGCAGGTCAGTATGAAGATACTGTTTCTACCTCTGCTGGCCAGGTTGGATGTGATGGCAGAACTTTCATTGACAGACCAGAGTGCCAGGACCCTGCCCTGGAATTTTAGCTTTCAGAAAGTAAACTTACCAAATACATAATTTTAGAAAAATAAGGAGCTTCTGGGTGTGCATGCATACTGTTCAGTGCAATTTGTCCTGAGAGTACACCTGCAGAGTAAGTCCTCACTACCTCAAGATGTTTGAAGGAAGACTTCCTTGTGTATTTGTATCAAAGTAAGAGGCTTTCTTAGGCTGTTCAGAGCTCAGAGGCTGCAGGTGGAAACCCAAAGTGTGCTTCAGGGTAAGGACACCATATCTGGCTTTAGGGAGAGTGAAGTACAGAAAACTTATTTAAACCCTACTCTCAGTTTGAATGTGAGGTTTCTAACTTTAGAAGTCATTTCCACTTGGTTCAAATCTAATCCCCTATGGGAGTGCTGAAAAGTTGTGTTTTATTGAATTTTAGGGGACTTGAGAAACTTGGGTGGTAAGAGGAGCACATAAGTCATTTTTGCTTGCTTATGTAATACCATCATATTTTATACCTGAAGTATTAAGTTTTGAGCTGTTGATATTTTTAATTTTAATTTCCTGAAGAAAAGATGCTGCTGGAAAGCTGAATGAGATAATACTTCTTAATTCATTATGTTCCTTCAAACCAGTATGAACTGGCAGTGTTTATTAACTCAATCTTAATTTTGTTGGGATGTACATTCCTGCTGTGAAACAACAAAAAGCCCACGTTCAGCGAGAACTTCTTCGTTCTGCTTTGTCAGCAGTACCAGTGAGCCAGAGAAGTGCTGACATTCACGGGCTAAATCTTTTCCGTCCCTTGAAGGCATTTGTGAACCTCTGTTCCCTCCCTGTTTGCTTTCCTACTTTAAACAGCTGTCTTTACAGAATCGTTTATTCAACTGATGTATGTGCATATGCCTTGGATAGCACTATGGTTCTTTACCATGAAATGGAAATCAAATGGTTTTGTTTATGGTCCTGAAAACAACTTCATTGCAAACTACTGCGAATACAGTTTTGACATAGTTCTCATACTTAGTTTAGATCAAACAAAAGAGTCAAAAGTTGGGTGCTTAAAATGCTAAAGTCCTGTGTAATAGGATGTGCAAGTTTACAAAATATGCTAAGCAAGTCCTAGGTGAGCCCCTGAAAAAGAAAAACTGAAAACTGGCAGCATATCAGGTAATTTGCTATATACACACAGACTGGTAGGGGTTGGAGGGACCTCAGGAGATTATCTAGTCTAACTCCACTGCCAAAGGTTCCCTACACCAGGTTGCACAGGAAAGCATCCAGGCGGGTTTTGAACATCTCCAGAGAAGGAGACTCCACAACCTCTCTGGGCAGCCTGTTCCAGTGCTCCGTCACCCTCACAGTAAATAAGTTTTTCTTTAAGTTTGTCTGGAACTTTTTGTGTTCCAGTTTTTGCCCATTGCCCCTTGTCCTGCCACTGGGTACTACTGAAAAAAGTCCAGCCCCATCCATTTGCCCTCCACATTTCAGGTATTTATAGACTTTGATAAGATCCCCTCTCAGTCTTCTCTTCTCCAGGTTAAAGAGTCCCAGCTCTCTCAGCCTCTCCTCATATGGGAGATGCTCCAGGCCCCTCATCATCTTTGTGGCCCTCCGCTAGACTCTCTCTAGAAGATCCCTGTATAATTTCAAACCACCTGAATTGACGCATTTCTTTAAAATGATAGCTTATTCCTCCAGTGGAAGCTGTGAAATGGTAGAAATCTAATGGGTGATCACACAGAACTGTACAAGTGTGTGTGAAATGTGCATGGTCTTACTTTGGGCAGCACAGCAATTCATTCCAGTTGCAGTAACAGATCACCTCGCAGCCCTTCCCTTCCCAAAAGTGATCTTGCAGACCATCATTGATTTGTCGAAGGTTCTCTGTGCCTTCGGGGATGTTGTGACAGTTGTGGTCTTTGAGAGCCCTCTTGTAACAAGAGGGACGCCGGGAAGGCGCTGCAGGGGCACCCAGCAGGGCGCTCAGCAGAAGCAGCGCTGAGACCATCTTCATTTTTGCAAAGCTTTCTGCAGCAGGTGCTAAAGAGAGACGAGGTACGTGACATAGGTACAGCTATTGAACAGACCTCTTTTTTTTTCCTAATTTGCTTTCTGGCTTGCTTTTTTTTTTATTTTTTTTATTTCCCATGAACTTTTGGAGGTTTGAGTGTGAGTGCTGGAGAGTGTTTTCTCCTAGGAGGTAAATAATATTGCAGCAAAATTGATATTCATTACTTTCTGTACAGCCTTGGGAATCCTTTCATCAGGAATTGAGGCTTCTGTTGCTGGCAATTTTGTTGTTTCTTTGGCCTCTCACCTTGAGAAAATTGCTTTTTGCTGGCAGTGTTCTCTCGGTGGTGTAAGTGAATGTATTGATTGCTACCAAACCAGGGGAAAATGTCCAGGTGTTTTTCCTTGCCTTCCTGGCCATTTTGCCTGTCAAAACAAGACTCACTCACATAAAACTAATAGTATCTTTCCCTGTCAAAGTTGTGCAAAAACTGTCTGCTAATTGAATCCTCTATCACAGACTGCTTGAGAAACTGAAGTGTTAAACAGCAGAGGCTAAAGCTTTCTGTGGTGTTGCCAAGTGCCACTGTCCTGGACTGCAGGCTCTGCTATGGCATGGCATTGCTCATAATTTTCTCTTTTTAAATCTTTTTTTCTACTACTGCAAACTTCTTAGCTGAGTTTTGCTGCAGGAGATCATTATGGTTTAATTGATGCTGCTTTTAAAATTATCCCTTGCAAAACCCTGCTGTTGGTGATTAGGCTTTCCAGTGTCCACGTGAGCTTGTTCAGTGCTAGCTCTGCTATTCTGTTCTGCTTTGCACAGAGACTGACCGTGCCACAAAGCTTTGGATAAGACCCTTGAACTTTGATTCACTTTTAAATTATCATTTTGGACAGTATTTTATTAGTATTGGGAGAGAGAGAGTGGTGTTTTGGGTTTTTTTTTCACCTTTCCTCATGCTTGAATGAAAGGGGTCTGATACCTTACTGAATTTGAATAGGAATTCTGCTCTGAAAACTAACCTAAAGCAATGGCCAGCTCTGCCCAGTGAGCTCTCCCCGAGTGATCCTCACTGTACTTGTGTTAACCCCAAGGAAGATTTTGTTGCCCTTCATCCTGTTGGCACAAAAAAATAAGTTATGCCAGCTATAGGAGTCAATTAATAGTCTCACTTGGGTTACTTTGTAAAACTCTTGGGTCACCCTTGAAAACCCAACAATAAGCTATTAAATGTATAAATTAACTGTATTTTGTAGTAATATTTCTGGGTAGTTATATCATCACAATAGCTATCTTGCTGATCTTCCACTTCTTCAGGCAATTAATAAAATACCTGAGACTATAAGAAAATCTGGGAATTCGGATTCATATCAGGGATAAAATACTACACCTTGATTATATTTTTCAATGAGATTTTGCGCAAACTTGTTTTTTGAATACCAGTAGCCAAATAAAATATTACAAAGTGGCCAATATATTAAAGAACATGACTGAAGTGAAAATAAGCTCTTATGTATTTTTTAACTTCTGTTGCAGAAGCAAAATTCATTGAATAATTCTTTTTAGTTTCCATGAACTTGCATGTGAACTTTTGAGTAGGAGACTCCTATAAACTACTAGTAATGAAGCCTTAGGGATCTATTTTTTAATTACATTAGACTGCAGTATTGAATAACGTACAGTCTTTATTAGTTTTAGACCTCAAAACTACTTCTCAAATAAAGTAAATGTTGTTCTAAGTTTGCCTGCTGTTGTTTTTTTAGACTTGAGTAAGGAATCTGTATTATTATAATAATGGTTTTATTTTGTAGCAATATAAACACTGTAGTTATGAGGGTTCTGCTCAGAGAAGTCTAAGGCTCAGAGAACAAGTTTGTTTATACTATACCTTGATAAATGCCAATGTCGAGGAGTACAATGTAACATTCTTCTGTTCAAATAATTGAGCTTAATTATTTAAGTATTTAATGGAATAAAATTTCTGTGAAAGATAAATTTAGGAAGCAGGGGGTTTATGACTTTGTTTCCTGTGACTGGTTTATTCTGCGAGTTCTTCCCTTCAGGATGAGGCATTCATCATATCTTGCTCTTGTGTATATTTTTTTGTATTCATAATAATTTGGGTGATCTTTTCCTACCTAGAGTTCAACTGACATGCTCATTTGAATCTGCTGCCAGCTGCCTGTCTGCTCACAATTTGTAGGAACTCATTCTGTCCTGAAAATGGACAGATTTTCTATAGACTGTCAAATTGCTGGATTCAAAAATCACAAACTACAATTTAAGGTAACTCACTGCTTGCCTTGGAATAGAGGAGGATATTGCTATAGTGCATTGTCAGGAGGGTTTCTATGGATAACTGCCAAAATCACTATTAGCAAAGTCAATATGCTGGTGAGATATGGACAGACAGCTTCATTATCAAGGCAATTACGCATCTTGCATGCTCAGCATTGTTGCTATTCAGAAAAAAAAAGTATTTATTTTATTATAATTTTATTTCTGCTTAAATATTTTTTCTAGGTTTTTTTTTGGGTAATAACTGAAAATAAGCTTTTTGTCAAAAGACATTTCTTCAAAAGGTTATTCCTTTCCCGTGAGAGAATGGTGCCTATTTACAGGTGAAAGACTGCCAAGGACCTGAAGTGTTTCATCAGCTCTCTGCATAGGACTGATGCTGATAAACTCAGTGGAACTTTCAGGTGTAGCATCTTTTTCTGACAAACTGCTGCAACTTCTTTTCCTGAATATGGTTGTGGAGGTGATGGACTGTCACTGATTACCTAGGTAAAGAAAAGAGCTGGTATGTGCCTATTTACTTCCAAATACATGTCAAATAGCTTGCCTGCTTTGCATACCACAGAGCAGTCTTTTCTCATAAAACAAATCAGGGAAATGTGATGAACGGATCAGTCACTAAAGTGACTCAAAAACTCATTGCCAGCAAGCACCTTCTTGCATTATTTTATACAACCTTCTGAAAAAGTAGCAATACCAGTCATGCTAAGCCTGACCAGGTTGCTCTATTGAGATTACATCATTTAAAATTCTAGCAGGAGTAAAGCCATCTAAAAACATTGAAAACAAGCTCCCTGTATTTGCATAAGTTGCTTTCAATTAATTATTTTCATTACTTTGATGTGGTGTAAGTAAAGTTTGAGACCAAGTGCAGCTGGAAATAAAAATGCTTTGAAATAATGTGGATTTTTGTGTAAAGGAAAATGGTTAGTTTGGGAATACGCACGGTGAGTCAGGAATCAGTGCTATCCCTGCTTGTTCAGCTGAGGGTGTTTCAATTACACTGCCAGGCAATTTGGCACCATATAGTCTCTGGATCCGCTAAATGCGGAGGTAGTCAGAAGAGACAAAAAGCCAAGTTTCAGCTTCCTTGGCCAAGAACAACAGGGTAATATTTCATGAGAAGTGATGCCCTTTAAAGGTCACATGGTATTAGCAGGAGCTCAGGTGTTACAAATAGGGGATAGAAATAGGGAAAACGGAGAAATGACACAAAATGTGTATTTCAGCTTCTCTAGAAATCCTGCGTGTTTGGGAAAAGATGAGTATTTACAATTTAGTCTATCAACTATTCAATATACCCTTCAGAGTTATTAAGCAGACTGCATCTCCAGTTGCCTAATGTTGAAAACAAGGAATACACTAATTGTACACTTTTGGTGTATGATCTTTTCCAGTCTGTCCAGTGGCATATGCTGGGTTAACAAGTTGGACTTAAAGTGAAGCAAACTTCATATATATTTGCTTCTTAATGTGCATTGAATGCAAGAGCTAAAAATACCTATTCAAAATAAAATATCTTTCATTGCTTATTTGTTTGTCAAGTTTCCATTTCAGAAACACCTGTAAAATGCTGAGCTAAGCATTTAATATTTAGGTGCGTTAGTGCGTAGCAGTTAGGTTTATTAGTGCATTCCTAAGAAATCGTTAGACAAGAGCTGCATAACTTATATTATTATGAAGAAGTTTTTTCCATTAAAAAAAAAATCATTCCAATCTATTTTGCCTGAACAGTTGTTGCATTGTAAGGACAGCAGTTATTCCACTGAGGATGAATTCAGTGAATTACTGCTTTGTAATTACCATCAATACCATGATTCTTTCCAGAAATTGAGTTCTCATTAAAACCCATTTAATTTTCTTAAAGACGGCAATTCATTGTGAACACACCTCTCTACGTATTCATCAATTTTGCAATAATGTTGAGCACTGGAAGGCAATATAGTATATTTAATGACTTCAGATGTTAATATGTCCAACTGTAAAGAAGAGCAAGATAGTGAAAGAATTATCTTTAGCTGGATCATACCCATGCATCTGTCTTGAACAGCATCTCTTGCCCACATTGTGTCTGCATCTCCCAAATTTTCTCCTGCATGTTCCCATATATGTTTCTAATTCTGTGCTCTGTAAGTAGCATCAGCAGAACAAGTGCACAAGGATAATTTCAGGAGCAAGACATACCTTTCTCTTCTGCTTCACTCCCTTTCACTTTCTTGGCAGCTGTGTCTTTTCAGATGTACCCAGAGAGAGCGAGAGCTCGCGGGGATGAGAAGAGGGAGGGCTGATGGGAGATGCTGTACAAACAGCCCTTTGTTTGTCCTCACTTCTGCCTCTGACTGACGTGCTCTCCTCTCCAGCGAGGGGCCAGAGGATGGGCTTCAAGAACTACCTCTTTCACTCACTGCCAACCTAGGGGGAGTAAAAATGAATGTACCCTTTCCAGCAGGAAATGATTAGTTCATCCAGGATGTGATGAGAAGGCGTCTCCTCAGAGAGCAAAGCATAACATCCAGAATGGGGGAAGAGGAAACACCCTGTGGAATAACCGTGTCTTGCTGTGGAGCATGAGCAGGCTGGGAGGGAGTGGGAAGGAGTGGGCTGCTGGGATTGCACACACAGAAGAACGTGGTTGCTGGACAAATGCCTTATTTTACTTTGGGCAGGAAGAACAGACCTCGCCAACAATTTCATGCAATACTTTAATTCCTGACTTTGGGATTCATTCAGGTTTTTGAAACGGAACTAATAAACAAACCGTAATGACTTTAACCAGACTTCTAGTACATCACACTCTGCAATGTCATGCATTGAGCTCATTACTTACCAAACATTTAATCAAGAGGTAGAACATTACATTAAATGGTAGTTCAAAGGAAGTTATTTTAGACTAATATAACTAATCAAATGATCTGGTATTGTAAAAACACATAATGAGGTTCTTAAGTGGAATTGAAGTATTATATATTAATGAGAAAATAGTCTTGGGGATGAAGTGTGTGTCCTCATATTTCTGTTGTAATTTGGTCCTCGTTCTATTATGGGCATTCTGGATCTATTTGGTGATGTGGATAGAGAAGTATGATTGCACCTTAGCTGTTGAGCTATAATTTTTACATCCTCCAGTCTGCATTGCTTTGATTCTGTAGTTGCTTTATAAGAGTTTGTTGTTTGGGCGGCTTCCAGTACAGAGGTTTGTTAGGAGTACAAAAAGGTGCCCCTGCTTAGCTGCCCCAATTTACAATTTGATGTTTTGGTGCTTGTTCAGTCTGACTAATCATATGCCAGGAGTGAACTAGGGCCTCTGTAAGAAAGGCATGTCCCATCTGCTGCCTCAGCTAGGAGAGTAGGCATGTGGCACAGATGCTTAGAAGCAAATTTCTTGAAACAGCCTACCTACTTGTGGTGGTCCCATCAGCAGGGTATTCCCTCCTCTCTGCTGGAGATGGGCAGGCAGGACAGCAGAGAGCAGGATGCATGGTTGTTCCTCTACCTCTAATTCAGATTAGAAATGTCAAGCAGGACGTTTTTCGACACTGCTGTTACGGGCATGGCAACTTGAAAGGCAGGGAGGAGGTAGCTGCAGGCAGCTGCTGTCAGAACAAGCCATTGTTGCCTTTTCAGGCTGACAAAATGCCTGGTGCTTGCTCTGCTTTTCTACAAAAATTCTTTTCTGGTGCAGATCCTGGCCATGCCGGTCTGTGCCTTAAATGAGATTATCCTTGGGAGTAGGCAGAGTTCCAGGCAGCGCTCTGCTGCCGGAGGAGGCTGTGAGCCCGGTGCGGATGGGAGTCAGTGGGACGCTGGCTATAAGCAGGGATAAAACTCAGAGAAGGGAATGAGAGCATATTGTGTTGATGCTCTGAATTTGGATGCCTTTTCAGTTAATTACAAATAAATTTTTGTATGAATAATTTGAAGTTTTTGTTAGAAGATGTCATAAAAGTGTATTAGGATTATTCCCTTGCTGCCCATTTAAGTTGTCTTGTATTTTCCAGGGAGTATCTGTCCCTATTTCCAGAACTCATTTTGCTCCCTGGGAAAGCCCTGTTTGGCCAGCAGTCTGGTAGACTGATAATTTTGTTTATAAAGCAAAGTGTGTGAGGAATAGTTTTCTCCTGCTGCATTTTGAGAAAGGCAGTTCCAACAAGGCTGGTGTTTTGCTGGTGTTTGTTTTTTTTCTCTTCCTCCATAGCTCCATGTATGATGTTTTCAGTGACTGAAACAGGAAAAGGAGGAAAATTTTGCCCTCATGATGCTGCTTCAGAGTAGAGATTGGGACAAAAATTGAGATTTTGAGGAAGCGAAGGTTTTAGGGAATTTCAGCAGGGAAATTCCCTAAAAGACTACGTAGGAAATTCCAGGACTATGTAGGAACAACAATTTGATGTATAAGAAGTGAAGTAGTTTATAGGAAAATGCATTGAAAGGCGATGCAGGTGACTTGGGAGAGACCAAAGAACAAAGCAGTGCTTCCAGACCTTACCTCCTTTCCCTTCTCCACTCTGCCCCTAACCCATTGCCCTGAATATCTCTTTCTATAGTGACTCTACCTCACTCCCTGTCTCCAGCCCTGGTGGCCCTTTCTTTATTTTGAGTTTCCTTCTGCCTTTTTGCACCAGCACAGCGTTCCCAGCGGGCTCGGCAGCCGGTGCCCGGCGCAGGCTGGTGGGCTGCCAGCTGTCACAAGGAGGTATAGAAAGTTGCAGAGGCTTTTTGCTGTCCCCCATGGCATCTGGGAGCTGCAGGAGAACCGTAAGGAAATTTTACTTTTTCACCCTCTTTCATCTGTGTAGAGATAGTAATCACAAATCACATTCAACTCCTTATATTTTGACCCTTTTTTGATTTATACATAGCCCTGTTTCTGCCTGAAGAGGTATGGCAATGTCAGAGGCAAGATGCAAACAAAAGTGGCTTTGGCTTTTTTTTTTCTTCCCCCCTAGGCTGAGGTTCCTGGTGGGCATCAAGTTGAAAATGAGTAAGCAATGGACCCTTGCAGCAAAGAAGGCCAAGAGTACCCTGGCCTGAATTAGAAGGAGTGTTGCCAGCAAGTGGAGGGAGGTGATCCTTGCCCTCTGCTCTTCATTGGTGAGACACACCTGGAGTGCTGGATCCAGGTCTGGGTGACCTAGTATAAGAGAAATGTGGACAAACTGGAGTGAATTCAGCAAAGGGCCACAAAGGTGATTAAGGGACTAGAACATCTATTGTGTGAGAATCTGGGAGAGCTGAGACTCTTCAGCCTGGAGAAGGAAAGACTCAAAGGAGATCTTATCTGTTAGTCTATCTAAAATAGCTGGTGAGGATTGGGTAAAGGGGATGGAGCAAGACTCTTCTCAGTGGTGCCCAGTGACAGAATGAAAGACAACAGGCACCAGATGGAAGGCAGGAAAGACTCCATTTCACAATCCAAAGAATATTTTTACCTGTGAGGAAGGTCAAAGACTGGCACACAGTGCCCACAGAGGCTGTGGAGATCTCCTTAGAGGTACTAAAAATCCAGCAGCATACAGCCCTGGGAAACCTGCTACAGCTGACCTTGCTTGAGCAGGGAGGTTAGACTAGGTAGTCTTCAGAGGCGTCTACCAACCTCAACTACTCTGTGATTTCAGTCCCCTGCTCAAATGGAAGTCAGTTAGCAGTTCAGAACAGGCTCCAGAACTGTGATCACCTGTACTGAGTGCACCATCATGAATGAGCTCATGGAATTATGGTTTGACAAAGCAAATCTTTTGTTTGCAGACTCTTATTGGTCCCTATCAGTCTTTTTCAGGCCACAGCCCAGATGCCTCGTGAGGACAGCAACCTCCCTGTGTCGTGGCAAGTGACCATATATGCTGCTGTTTGTTTCTGAACTTTAAGTAAAAATGGACAACTTAGTTTCCTTAAGAGCCCCTAATGAGGGATTTTTGCTGAAAGCTTTCTAAAAACTGAAGTACTATGATAGAAGCTGAATCACCCTCATCCACTTAGTCACAGTTCAACTCACAGTGCTATTCTTCCTCATGCTTACTTGCCAGAAAATAGTTTTGGGCATATAAAAGCTGAAAGAACTTCTGCCATTAAGTCTCATCAGCATGTTTTAATTTGTTAGGTGATAACAATGAGGTAATTTGAGAGGCTTATTGAGAGGGGAAGGATTTGTTTTTCTAATAACTAACATAGATTAATGGTTACGGTTCTTAAATACTCATCCCATTTTGCAAAGTTGCCCATTCAGACTCTGTCATCAAAAGAACCGCTACCTTCAGCATCTATGACACTGTCCTTTGGAACTTCCACTTAATCTGCAAAGGTTTTGTATCTGTAAAGGGTTGCAGCTCCTGAGCAGAACTGCTGCTGTCTATACCAAGTCTTTATAATTCCTACAGCTGCTGGTAGCAAATGTTAGCAGCTTTAGGGATAATGCAAGATGGCTAGCAAATCGACTAGCGTTAGTGGAGCTAACAGTGCTCATAGCTGTGGGTTTAGATTACTTTGTATCTTGTGAGATGAAGACTTTGGAGATGACTTAGCTACACTTATGTACATATCCCAAATTAAGCCTCACACAAGGCATTTAGAGATGTTTCACCCAAACATTACTGCTATTGGCAGATACAGCATTCTGCAGTTGGCTATGTACACACAGGAACCCTCAGAAATACACCTAAAAAAGATCCTTGGCTCTTAGGCAGACATGGCTCTGTTAGAGGATGGAGATAAAGAGAGGAATATCTGCACAGTCCCACCTGGGGACTTCTCTATGCAAAGTGAGACAGTGTGCTTTACTATTGGAAGGGCTGTCTTAAATACACTGAAGACCTAGGCAAAATACTGTCTGGGCTTTTCTACCATAATGAATAAAGAGTAATTTTACTGAAATTGCTTTTGAATGCAGATTTTTATTCTGGATTCAAAATATCAAGTCATCAAAACATCAGTGTCTTATCTATGCAGGCTATATATTGCAGTCATATAACTAACACTTAGAAATACTGCTGCCTATACTTCTGGGTAGCAAAACTACAAATCATAGCTGAAAGCTTTTTTTGAAGGATATTAGACTTGACACTCACTGGCAACAAATAATATTGTCTTATTTGTAACATATGTTAATGCAGCTAATTTTTAATCAGCTTTAACTTCAAAAGTTCATTCACTGTTGTAGTTTGCTATCATCATAACCTGGAAAAATCCACAAAGGAATGATATTTGTGGAAATGTGAAATTCAGCTTATCAGTCTATATTGCTGAACAGAAGCTGAGCAAGGATGATGATTATTCCTTGCTGAGAAACAACTTAAAATGAATACCTTTCGCATTGTTCTCTCAGGTCACCGTGATCAAGAGCATTACTTTTCTGATACTATTTTATTCCTTGATATTCACAGACCCTAGTTAAATTGAAAAACCAAACCATATACTGATGTTTTCATATGCCTTTTTGACTCTTAAGTCAATAAAGAGTATATTTGTAACAGTTTGGTAACTCCTTCAAGGGTACTGAGGTGACTACTTCATTGTTGCACGTTTGTTGTCATCACTGTAACCAGTTTCCAGAGCTTTTAGCTTTGCACTTAGATTGAATATATCAAGTCTTACAATGTATCTCTGATTTCCAAAGTTTGATAAAAATATACATCTTTACAAGGTATCTTTTATGAGACATCTAATATACGTGTATCTATAGGTCCTCAGTTTCTTATGCAGTCTTCCTTGGGTCACTGGAATGAGTGAGAACTTTATCCAAAGAATAGTCAAAAATACTTTCCAGACTGCCTCTGCTTCAACAGAGACAGGGAGCTTCATGTTCAGAGTACACAGAAGTGAATTATTACTTTATAATCTTTGCACAGACCCTTGATTGTATTAGCAAGACCTGACAGTCGAGTGTTAGGTAAACATTACGCAACTCTTCAATTTGAACCTAGTAGAGTTCAACATGTTTTGACAGTAAGTAGTCCAAGAAAAAGGACAATTTTGCATAAAGCAAGAACTATGGAGCAATTTACTGCTGTCTTCAGCAACCTTGGCACCCATTAAGCTTAAAATATACCCAACACATGGAAAATACAAAAAGAATTTGACCTGAGAATGCTGTGTATATTTATGTAAATGTTTATATAAAAATAATATTTTCTATGTACTGCCCTATGCCTGTCACCACCAAATTAATCAGGACATGTCTTTCTCCTTAAAAAAATTCATCACCATATTTGCAAGATACTTGGTTCTATGGGAATAAACTGCAGAAACTGTTCCATCTGGGCCAACTGTTCCATTTGTTTATATATCACAGCACAAAAGTTTAATTGCCTGTATGACATACATTTGCAGCAGAGTTCCCACTAAATGATTAATATATTGTAGGGTTTTTTTGGTTTATGTTTTCTTTTTAATAATACAGAAACAATTAAAGACAAACCTTTCTGTCCGGTTGGGTGACAACAAAAGCGTGAGCATTCTTCACATTTCTTGAGGCATGCTCTTTAAGGAGAGTGAGCTGGTTAACCAGTTCACAAGGTTAACCTGTTCCCTGTTTCCTACATACTTTTGTCTGTTTTCTTGTCCTGTAATGGGACTATCTCCCTGGGATTCACAACTCAAGTAACAATGAGTGTTTGAGTTGTAATTACATTTAACCCCTCTTCATGATGCTGTTCCTCGCTTTTGAACTTTGTTAATCCTGAGTCAGTTTTACGAGATTGCTTTTGTCAGTACCAGCACATTAGCATGCACACTTCAGGGAGCATTTTTATACCCTGAAACGTGATAAACTGTCTGAGCACAGTCACTAAAAGAGTTTATACGGTTTGACAAATCTGTGCTTGAAAATAACTGGCATGTAAAGCAGCAAATTGACTCCTGGTTGGTGAATATTCACTTTTTACAAATTAATCATGAAGAGTTCGTGCTTGAAAGATGTTTGCATTAAATATCTTGGCTTTGCTTTCTCACCAACTGAATAAACATAGGAAGGCTTACTTAAATCCTAGTCCTCATTCTGCCAGTTCTTGAGGGCTTTTGGTTATCCAATAGGAATGTAATTCATTGTTAATTGTATACTATAAAGCTGGATTTGTTGCAAAGCGTGAAGACTCTCTCTGTTTGAATACTCCTGCAGTGTTTACTGTAATGTCCTTTTCTTTGCTTGCCTTCTCCATTATACATCTTATGTAATTAATGACTTGGTAAGTTCTCCTTTTGGGTAAGGATTCATTTCTGCTCTCATATTACTTGACAATGATTTACTGTGAAAAATACACCTAAGCATAACTGATTTGCTCCTTTTTCTTATCTTTTTTTTTAAACTATTCCCTTTCTGTCACTGTCCTATCACATGTAAAGCTCAGAGAACACCATCATCACCCTCAAAGCATTTAAACTGTAAAAGTATGAATGCTGTTGACAGCACACCATAGCAGCATACCAAAGGTGGATTCTGAAGTGGAATAAATCAGCCTTCCAGTGGCCACAACTTGTGCCTGACTGGCCACATTTCATCAATAGGTAGGTAACTATTTTTCCAAAAAAAGTCACTTTGGTAGGTATCACATATTGATTTAGGCTTTTATTTTTCCAGTTTATGCCTCGAACAGGTGCATGTCATTTACAGGTTGTTTTGGCACTGGCTGCTCAGTGGCTGGGATTCCTCCTAAATGTAAACCCCAAGGCTTGTTTCTGCTCAGGGTGGCTAATAGAGGAGGAGTATAAAATTTCCGTGTACCAGCTCCCTGGAACATCTGCCCTTGGTCTATTATCATCACTAAAAGTATGCAAAGCATGTATGGGAGGAGGAGGTAGGATCTGCTAGAAACTTCTTTGTTTGATGACTTTCCCTAACAAATAAGATTTTTAACACAAAGGTTTTGTGCAGAAAGATTAACCCATAATAGGTAATGTTGTTGCCAGATGGATGGAGAAGGCTTTCCTGCACAAGATTAAAAGGCAGAGAAAGAAGACAAGTAGAGAAGGACCGTATAATTTAGGAAGATCTCCTAAGGTCTGTGGCTGTATCCGTCAGTGAGACCTTATGAATTAAATGTGCCAGGGATTTTAGGAGCCCTTGTAGCCCAGTATTTTTTGGAGGTGGATGCCTAAACTCTCTCACTTGGAAAGAAAGCGAGAATCTGCTCTTCTCTTTCCTTGAGCTAGGAAGGGAACCACACAGTAGTTCAGCAGTTAACCAGCTTTACCAATATAAGAGATACGATTCTTTTCTCTGCAGCTTAAGACAGCGCTCTAAGCAGTAGGCTGTAGTTTATGTAGGATAATTGGCAGCTGTTGTGTTTTGTGTAATTACTTTTCTGTTTGTGGAAGGGAAAGAGGAGAGAATAACTTGACTCCTCAGGCAAGGAGGTAAGACAATTACAGATAAGACAAGCTGGCAATTACAGATTGGACATCTCACTTCTAGATGGCCAAACTGAAGCATGATTAATTTCACCCAAGCTGATCTTTGTGGTCATTGTAGGTGAGCTATTGCATGAAACGTGGCATTCCTCTCACCACCACCTGCTTTTCTTTGGTGCTCTGGAGGACACCAACAGGACTGGGCCCTGAGGGTGAGCATCGGGAAGAATGATGGGTTTCAGATGAGTTTTGGATCACCATTTTAGATGAAAGTAATTAAGCTCCTTTATAACTCTGGCTCATTATTGCTAAAATTTGCAACTTACATTCTAATGGTAAAATAGTGTCACAGAAGCACAGTTATTTATTTATTTATTAGTTGTGCAGTCTGCTAGTTTAATGCATATGCTATTAAGCATCAATCTCTTCTGAACAGTAGGGAGCTTTGGTTAAAAAGAAAAATAAGAAGTTATAACAAAGTTCTGTAGAATGTAAGGTAATTTTTTAAAAATATTTTTTCATTCTAGCAGGCAAACTGAGTCATTGTCATAGAAGTTATAACTTTGAAAGTATCTAAGTTCACATAATACACAAGAACCTGGTCTTCTCATGTTTTTCATGTGAGTAGTTCTCTGAGAAAGGTTCTTCATATGATCTGAGCCCAAATTCTCCATATTGTGTGATTGGTGTCCAACCTTGCAACATTTTACTCATGTATGTATTTTAATTTGTCTTTATGGAACTGTGTGTGGATGGAGGAAGGGTAGAATTTGTTGATGAGACAGGAAGTTTCAGAGCAGATAAGAGGGATATTTGGCTAACAAGGAATTGTTAAAAACAGGTCCTTTAAACTTTTTTCACCTTTAAACTTTTTTCAAAAGTAAAAATATAACCTTAATAATCACTTGGTTTAGATATTAAAGGCCAGCAGAGAACAACATCACCACGACAGAAGAAAATGTAAAAGTTCTCATTTACTAAGACTGGTAGTCAATTCCTTATACCCATCATCATCATCACCATAAACAGTAATCCTGACATGCAGAAATTGAGTCTGAAGTTTATTACCCCTTCCATCCTTCCTGAACATCTACTTAAAGGAAGGAAGTTTCAGCAATGCACTTTGTCTCTTCAGTGGTGGAGAAATGCTATTGAATTTAGCAAAGATGCCAGTTCTGCTATTTCAGAACACAAAATTCAAGAAAACTGCCTGATTGCTCGTTATGATAGGAAACATTTTAAAAGGCCTCCTTGAAGGTCTGAAAATGTTTAGCATGCAGAGAATCTGACAGGCATGGTCTCCACCTCCGATTTGAATTATGCCCTAGCCGTGTAAATTGGAAAGGAAAGAGCAGGCATCTCAGGAAACACATTGCATGGAAAATGTACCTCATTACTGTATCAGAAAGCAACAATGTTTATATGGTCAACTTTGGACAACTTCAGCTGCAAAACACAGTGGTAAATTATGAAGTGCAGAACTGCGTTTCGTTATTGATATTTCTTAAACAGGATGTTTGACTTTTTTCAAAAAGAATTCTCCTTTTAAATTATTTTTATTAGTTAAAGCCTGTCTCGTGTACAACTTTTCCAGCTGATCAGACAGGTGGGGCACATCTGTGGTTTTGTGCTGGTTTTGTGCTTGTTCTGATTGTGCTCATCACACCTCTAAAACCTGTTATTGCATGGAGAAATTGCATCATGCTAATTGTGAACCTGACCATAGGGTTAATTCTCTAGCACATACATGTGTAGACTACGAACATACCTGTTTTTGTAGATAACTTATTTTATCCTGCCTCTCCCTGCACAGTTGTGGAGAACATCGGTGCCTCCCTGTTACTTAGCCCCCAGGCTCTGGGGATGCGTAGCCAGGAGGGTTGGTACCCACGGGCTGCATCTGTCCCCAAGGGCAAGTGACCCTCTGGCTGGGATATCTGCTCTCCATCTGGTGGACCATCTCTAATAATGACTTGAACTTCTTTTATGGTCAAAACCTGAGGAAGCTTCAGGGTTAAATCTCTGCTCATGAGTTTAAAAGCAACCTCTTTCTGTTGGAAAGATATAAATATATAAATTCTGATCTCTCCTCTTTGTATCCCACAAAGAAAAAAAAATTGGCATTGGAATGAACACCTGTGGCATGTAAAAGACCATTATTCAAATAACTACATCAACTTTGTGTAATCAGGATTCCCTTTCCCTCACTTAGGAAATTCCCCTACAGCAGCACTGCGGCTTCTCAACCACTTGCATGGTGGTCTTCAGGTGCACACTTATCTTGCACATACAAAAAAGTCCAACTAGAAAAACTTTATTGGTTATTAGCAATGAAAATTTGAAGTAACTTCACTGTGATCAATATAGAGATTTATGGCTACCTAACAGGTAACAGTGTTCTGCATTTGTCCTGGTTGTTTATTTTTTTCCAGTTATTTGTGATTTTGTCAAAAAACAAACATTTTCTGAGGGCTCAGGCAATCCACTGGAGGCCTGAGTGGCTGCTCAGTGGGACCTCAAAGCTGGAGGAATGGGGCAGTACCAACCACAAGAACTTCAAATGCACAACCCTGCGCTGGGGCTGGAGTAACACCATGCACCAGAGGAGGCTGTGGATGCATCAGCCCTGGGCAGTTTAGCATAAGAGAACATGTGGGTGCTGACAGACCACACTGGGTGTGAGCCAGCACTGTGCCTTGGTGCTGGTGGAGACCTGACATCTACTGAGCTATGGGAGCAACAGATGATTCCCCTCCTATTGCTTATGAGGCTGCACCAGGGTTCACCCTAAATCTGGATTTGGGCTTCACAGTCCAAAGGGGAGTCAGCAAACTGGAGACAGGCCACTGGAGAGCAGTCAGGTTTGGGGGACGGAGCAGGCGATGTGTGAGGAGAGGCTGGGTTTGCTCAGCCTCAGGAGGAGAAGGCTTTTTGGGCACCTTCATAGAGGTGGGGAAGAGCATCAAGGAGTTAGAGCCCGGTTCTTCCCAGGAGTGTGTAGTAAAAAGTGCATGGCAAGTTGCAACAGGGGATACTCTGACTGCATATAAGGAAAATACTCTTCATTATGGGAGTGCCTGAGACTGGAACACACTGGCTGAAGATGCTCTGGGATTTCCATCTTAGAGGTTTCTAAAACTTCATAGGAAAGGATGCTGAACTACCTGGTCTAACTTGAGCTTTGAGCAGAAGAACTGCAGTCTGTGGCTTCCAAAAGTCCCTTTCAATAATTTTATGATTCTGTGAAACACTACAGAGCAATGCCTTCATACCAGGTACAGTCATAATGCTTCTAAAATTACAATTGAGTATGGAAATGCTAATAAAAGCAAATCAGCCAGTTCACAGAATCACAGAATGGCAGGGGTTGGAAGGGACTTCTAGTAATCATCTAGTCCACCCCCCCTGCCAAAGTAGGTACATCTAGAAGAGCTTGCACAGAATCACATCCAGGTGGGTTTTGAACATCTTCAGAGAAGGAGACTCCACAACCTCTCTGGGCAACCTGTTCCAGTGCTCTGTCACCCTCACAGTAATGAAGTTTTTCCTCATCTTCAGATGGAAGATGGAAGTTCATCCTCCTTTATATTGGTGTGTTATTTGACTTCGTGCTGTTGATCTTCTCAGCAACATTCTGCAGAGGAAAATGTACCACCCTTTCTGCCCTGTTCCAGCACAGTAACACAGGACCCAGTTTTGTGCTGGCCATGCAAGATTTGGCAGTTAGGCTGCTGCAAAGTGGGCAAGCTAACAGGCTGACCAAAGTGCAAGGCTAGAAATCATGGCTCTTGGTTGTCCAGCACATCCCATCTGTGCTTACATGCTCTAAGAGCGTGGTACCTCCTCCCTCAAACTACTGATCTTGCTCTCATTGGCGTGTTACTACCAGATTGAGCATCATTAGCCAGTGCTGGTGGTAAGGAGAGCCCCACTCAAAAACCTGGTGACTTTGTAGCAATTAGAAGGGCTAATGACTGACCTGTTATGTTTGCCAAAGTGCTTGTCCTCTTCAGATAAGAGTTAGTTGGAAGTTACTGACTGTTACTGCTGTCAGGTCCCAGGATGAGTGTCTTTGCAGGCAGGTAGAGCCTGGGCTTCCTGGCTGCCCCTCCATCTCTCCCATCTCCATCTGGATGGAGGCATTGCTCTTGGGAAACTCACCCCAGATTCATGCTGAGTTTTTTTTTATTTAGGCAGTTTTTGTTTGTTTGGTTTTGTTTGGTTGGTTAGTTGAGTTGTTTGGGGTTTTTTTAACTCTCATTATACATTGCTGTGAGATCTTTTCACCAACTTTTTCCCAATAAAAAAGGCCACAAATCTAATGAAACTTGTTATTTGGTGCCACCTGGTGTTTAAATGACCAGCCTGATAAGGAGCTATGCCTGGAGAGGAACGGGCTGGTATTTTTGGGTCACAGGCAGAAATCATGCCATGATGTGATAAAGCAGAGCTAGAGCTTCACTGTGGCTTGCAGGTGGGGAAATGGGCACAAAACCAGAAACCTCCGTTATCCCAAACGGCTTTCTGAGCCGGCGCTTCTCTTAGGGAGAGGTGGTCAATGTTGACTGAAATTCGCCAAGACAGACGGCAGAGGGCATTGATGAATGCCTTAAGCATCGGGGTTTGCCTCCCGACAGAAATCTGAATGTCACGGTACTGTGACTGTACTCTTTTTTCTTTTTTTCTTCTTTCTTTTTTTTTGGTTTAATCATGATGATGACTAGGTTTGCCATTAATTCATACGTACCTTGTTTTCATATCCATGTATTTTCCTATATGTCTCCTGTATATAAATAAAGCCAAATATTGCTGACAAACCCAGGTCTACTCTGCCTGAGGTGATGCCAATGTACTGAGCAGAATAATACTAAAACATTAGGCATATAGTTGAGCAAGCCTGAGCTTCATGAAGAATAACAAAAATGCTCAAAGCCATTTTTCCCTCCTTTCTGTTCAGTTATGGCAAAAAGAGTCAGCCGAGACATCCTTTTGATGGCAGTAATGCTGGTTTTACCAGACCCAGTGGAGTGCCCTTTTAAAGCTGTAAGACTGATCAAAAGAAATTGCTCAGCCACTCTAATAATTTATAGGCAGGTTTCACTCTTGTACTATGCAATTTCTGATAGGCAAGTTCAGGACTGGACTAATTTACTCCTGGCATGAAGCCTGAGATGCAGCATGCCAAAGTGCAGTATATAATAACTACAATTGGATGGAGGAGAGTAGGTCAGCACACATTTCACACCACTCCTTTTACTACTGGAGTCGTGGGGTAAAATCTACTCTTTTTGCCAACTTTGGTGAAGGTGTAAATGCACATGCACAGTGTAATGGCTTTAAATCTTGGATTCCTACTTGTATGCGCCAGATGGATCTTGTATAAATGTTCCACTTTACAGCATGTCAGCATTTGCTAGTAGTTAGCTGGAGGTTATAGCTGCCAGACTTTTTTGTGTCAGTTTCCAGGCTTTAAAAAAAAAAGTCAAAAGAAAACAAACACAAACAGACAAAACAATCGCCCACACAAGAGGCAACATCAAGATAACAGAGAGAACTAATTTTAAGAATTACGTGTACCTGTATTTGTTCTTGAACTATATTTGATTTGTCTTGTCTTGATTTGAACTACATTGGGCACATGAATTTTAGGATTTGTAAGGAAAACTATCTGTTTATCAATAATTGAAAAAGTCTTATAAAAGTTAGTGTATTGTACGCAGGGTTGTGGTTATCTTAGCAAATGTATATATAGCTGTATATGTGTATGTATTTTTCTTAAAAACAAGTCTGGGAGCTAGATAGGCTACCAAATTCATCTAATCATAATTTAATTTGATTATATAGGTGAGAAGTATTTTTCAACATATGTGCTACCATATATGAAATGCATTTGTACAGTCTATTTGCTAAAAGCCTTTTTCTTTGCTAGCTAGAAGAATAACTCTTACAGACATGAGAATAACTCTTTATGACATGACCATATGCATTTTAATAGGCTACTGATTCTTGCTTCAAGTTCAAATTGGCTCCTCTGTAAGCCTGAGACATATATTAGTGGTCTAGTAAAATATGCTTTAGAGTGCCCACTTTTCACGTTTCTCCCTTTCTGCTTCCATTTCTCTTTCCTTTTCCTTTTCCTTTTCCTTTTCCTTTTCCTTTTCCTTTTCCTTTTCCTTTTCCTTTTCCTTTTCCTTTTCCTTTTCCTTTTCCTTTTCCTTTTCCTTTTCCTTTTCCTTTTCCTTTTCCTTTTCCTTTTCCTTTTCCTTTTCCTTTTCCTTTGGAATGAAACCTGTAATTGCTATGGAAAAAAAGACAAAAGGAGATTCTAAAAATGCAGAAGAAAAATTCACTGGGTTCATGACGCACATTTTTAGAACCTACAATATTGGCTGGGCAAATTGTTGAAACGGCAAAACAAAGACTTTCTCAGCTGGTTTCTTTCTCTTGCTCTCCTTCTACTTCCTCTTTCCCTCTCCCTCCCACAACTCTCTAGTACTCCAACCAACAAGCAGGTTTTTGTCCTGATAAAAAACACATCAACACTTTAATTCCAACATTACCATTACAGGTGTAGAATAAGAGGTATGTGATGCCATTCCAGTGGCTTACAGCAGGATTTAACCACGGTCACCTGGAGGGATGGGGGTGCCTGTGGCACTGCTGTCAGCCCCACCGAGCAGGAGGAGCATTTCCTCCATCCCTCATCTTCCCCCCCGGAGTCCATCATCAGCAGAAAGGGTTGGTTTAACCCAGCTGTGACCCTGAACAGCCAATGCCTCTGGAGGCACAGAGTGGAGCTTCCAGCCTTGTTTGATACTGGCCCCAACACACTGCACCCGTGAAAGTCAGTGGCTGCAAATTTCCCCCTGTCTCAGGGAGAACAATTTTGATAGTGCTGAAGGCATCAGATGTCGCACTCCTGGGCTCCCACTCTGCGGAGAGTGGCACGTGTGGCCAGTTTATGTCCTGCCAATAGTCCCACTGAAACCTCTTGCTTCAACTTAGGCAGGTCCTTACATACTTTGAAGGCTGAGAAGACCTGTTTCTATCCTCTGGGCAGTATCACTGATGGTGATGCTTGTTGGTAGCGTTGTGAGGTTTTCCCTCTGCAAGGGCAAGTTCAAAGTCTTTTGCTAGGAGGGAAAATTTACAGTGTTTTTTCTTCAAGTTCCTCCTGTATGTAAAGAAGGAAACACTCATGGCTGTGACCATAGCCAAACGTTACAATTCTACCTATAGCCTTTTTCTGCAAGATTGTGCCTCTCTGCTTCTGGGTTTAACATCAGATACAATCCAGCACAGCATTTATGCTTGATAATGTCTCATTTTTTAAAATGTAGTGAAAAATGTCTGGAAATTTAATAGTTGCACTTCCCACCATGGAAAGCACATTTGCAGAAAAAACGAATTGTTACCAATAGCTCTAATTGCCCATTTGATCATTAAACTTTGCCTTGGGTCAGCCTTTCATTCTGCCAGAAGATTATTAAGTACAGATTAAGAGGCCGTTGCTAGCATTAACTTTGGACTCATAAGGCACTGCTGTTTGCAGATACTGTGCATTTTATTTGAGCAAGCTTCAGCAATGGAGCATTTTTCTCAAAACATTCATTAGCGACAGACTTTGAAAGAGATTGAAGGCCGTAATCGGATTATTCTCTTCCCGCTGAATGGGGAGGATACAGGCTTCTGCTTGTCTCACGCTGCCGTTGGGTCCCTCCCTGCTCCCTGTGGTAGCTGATGTCTTGTTGAAGGGCCCCGCTCTGGGGCTGTGTCCTTTTGTGTGGCGAGGGCTCGCATTCACATTCCCTCGCGCTCTCTGCCAGCATCTCCTTACTGGAATGCTCGGTGGAACATGTTAATCGTTGGAAGTGTTTGCTTCTGAGCTCACTGTGCATTTTAGTTCTGCACTGTCACCCAGGATTGATATATGCAGAGAAGAGAGCTTTAAAAGGCCTTTGGATGTGATTTGCTAAAAGCTTATTTACCATATGAATGGTAAAAAACCCAAAATGTGCACATCGTGCCGGGCCGTGCACAGTTTCCAGGCATATTCTACTGATAAAAAAAAAAAAAATCTTTCCTGCCTGTTGAATTTATGGCCAAGATAGCCAGATTACTAGAAACACTTATGTGTTTAATCTTTTCATGTTTTGAGCGGGAGAAAGGAGGGCAAGAGAGTCACCCAAGGAAAATGCAGTGGAATTGCTTTTTTTTTGGTGGAGATTGTAAATTCTGTTATGGAAAATGTAATAAAGAAGCAGCTTAAACAAAAAGAGCGGTTGTGTGAAATCACAAAATTTCCATTGGGTGAAAACAAATCCTAACTTTATGTACATTTCCCCGGAGAGATGTAATGTGAATGCTTACAGCTGTTTTTAGTTTCTTATTCCCTGATTAGGTTTAAATTAAAGGAAGGATGTCATACTGAATTATGAAGAATTACTTATTTTACATATTTTGGTTTATACGTACCTTCTATCACAGTCTCACTGTGGCATTTGCAAGGATGTATTGAACGTGTGCTCTCAAATAATATTAAAGGTAAACTGGCTGCAGCTTGGCAGTTCTGACAGAAAAGTATGTACAGCTCCCATGTCTCCCTCCCCAGTGAAGGTACTGGGGAGGGAAAACTACCCCATCATACCTCACCTTCCCCTGCAAGATGGGTCACTTGCTGCATGGAGGGGCTGTGTCTTTAGGAAACCTCCCTTGTGGGACCCTCCGCTCTGTGGGTTCCGCTGAGGGACTGGCAGCCTTGGGCCTCTCCCCTATCCCTGCTCAGAGGGGACAGGCTTCCCAAGACAGACAATGAGTCCAAGTCTGAGCCATACCTGGAGCAAGCTGAGTGGGAGGGAGAGGGGAGGAAATGCCGCAGCTGGCCGTGCCATTCCTAAATGCAGGCTCTTTACTTAATGTCTGCTTTCAGCAAGCATCCAGGCCATCCAGCATCCCAGAGGTTTGAAATTCACTTTCCCGGGAGATTTATGTCTCTCTTCCAAAGGGAAGTGCGTTCTTACTGGGGAAGATGGTATTGTATGACTTACCTAAGCAGTCACAGCCATGCAGCACAGCTCAAGCTGGATGTACGTTTGGTTCCACCAAAGATGAAAAGATTAGAAAAGCTCTGTTTGAACAATTGGCATGCTCACAGTTTCATGAATCAGTTTAAAAGCATTCCATGGGATGCTTTGACTGTTATTTTTTATTGTGAATTAGCACCTCTGCAGGAGTTGTAAGGCATATTTATTAACGAAAAATACTACAGTAAAAATAAATAAATAAATGTAAAAATACACTTGTATATACATATATTTAAAATAGGGTAGGAAAAAAGAATAAAATTTGTGAGTTGGATGAAAAAGTGCTGATCTGGGGAGGTTTACAGAGCTATACTGTGTAGTGCAATGTACCTTTTGGGGTAGGGATCAAAGGGGAAGAGATTTTCCAGGAGCTCCATGCCTGGTGGTTGTCCATGTTCTGCACAAGTGAACAACCTTCTAGCATGGCCTCTGCAGTGCAAGTTGCAGTAACATGATCTAGAGATGCAAAGAAGATCCTGTCTTGCTGCAGGTGGAAATCATGCTCCTCTTAGACATGTAAAGAGCTGAACATCCCATCTACATCTCTGTGCTTCTGTAATCATCTCTCCTCTTTTCCCTTCTTGGAGGAGGTTGTTTATACTATGCTATGTTTTCGAATGGAGGACAAGGATGCAATTATCCTGTTGTTGATCTGCAGAGTAATTGCATCAAAAAGAAAAGAAGCTACTCTGAGAAGTGTGATTCTTGAAACTGGCAGGAAAGGGAAAATGAGGGTGGAGATGGGGTGTGTGAAAAGCAGCTTTGAGATGAGCCTCTGGGCATCCTGGGCAGCAACATCTTTCAGGTGCACTTGCCTTGGTCCCCTTTGGGGTCCCCTACAGGCTCTGTCCCTGCCCAGTCCCAGGCAGCAGTAACCCTTCCTCCTGGGAAGACAGGGCATTTGGGCCATGCATGCTGGAGGGGCAGGGGAGGTAGGCTCTGGAAATGCAAACGGGGGCAGTGGCTGTGGTGGGGCTGCTGCAGCCCACTCTGGGGTGTCTGGCGGCTGAAGTGTCCCTCTGTGCCTTGGGGCCTGGGGGGGAGGAGGAGCCCATGGAGCAGGACATGGGGTGAGGGAGCTACTGGGTGCCACTCAGTTTTCAGAGGGGCACTGCTTTAAGGAAAAGAAAAATAATAATCATTGTATTGTTACATGGTAGAGCTGGCCATTCAGTTATAATTTATTAGTGTCTTTTTAAGGGTAATTATCCTGTTCTACTATTCCATCTAGAATAGAAAGAAATAAAAACTCCTTCACATGCATAGAAATCTCTGATCTGATGACCCCTTCAGTGGCTGTCAGCAGAGCTCACTGTTTCCATCAAACAGCCTGAAGATGCTGCCACATTCCAATTAACTGGCCAATTTGCCAGTTAAAGTGGGTAACACAGCTTCTAACATTTGCCAGCCAAGTCCCAGTTTAGGTTTGACCTGTGCCACAAGGCATGCAGAAACCGAAACCTACACAGTCTCTGCAAGGGTTGGCGACAGCTTCCTGGTCCTTATCTTCTAATAATTGAATATATCGTGTTATACAAGTTACTTTGCCTTACCAATGTCTTATTCACCAGCTCTTTCCTCTCTGCTAGTCTATAAATTCTGTGGGGTGTTTGTAGTCCCCAGCAACAGCTTTGTATAGTAGGAATAGTAATAGTAGTAATAATAATAAAAATATTCTCTTCATCCTAAAGATTCAAAGGAGTAGTGGTCATCATTCCTGGGGAAAGAGTGACCCACAACTCACATGCTTTCCCAGAACTTTTCAGAGATATAAGTTCATCTTGTTCTATCACTGCACATATCCCATCTGGCATTGGGGATATCTCTGAATATTTCTGTACCTGTTTCCCCTCTGCAATATGGAAGCACAAGAGACATCTGCTTCTCCAAAGTACAGTGTAAAATTAAATACCTTGCTGTTTTGAAGCACCTTAATGCAATATGAACAGGAACCATAAAAGTGCCTCAGACTGAGAGACAATCTTTTATTACACGTATTTTGGAAAAAAAACCCTGCAGAAAAGGCAATGGATACTTCATCACTTTCTTTACCCTCCTTTTTAAATCAGCTATGAGACATGTAAACTTGTAACTTGAATTAATTTATGCTTGGCTTTGTTTCCCTTTCTTTCATTCTATGTGTATATGTATGGCTTATTGTGGCTTCTGCATCTCCTTTCAAACAGAATACTTTTTCCTATTGATCTGTGGTGTTTTGCTGAGCAAATAAAATATCCTTGAACAATGCCATTTTTTAGTCAGTCACTCTACTGATTTATTTCAGCTTTGGAAAACTGACCCTTTTCAGGTTCCCAACGTATATGTTGCAACTGGTGTCATGTTTTGTCTGCACACAGCAAATGCAACTGGATTAAAGTCACTAGTACCAAAGCAACTCCTAATTTTTTAGATCAATGAGTAGGTCTCTGGCCTTTCTCATTCTCAGGCTTTATGAAAAACAGGGCAGTAGGCAAGAATGGTTAAAATGTACAGGTATTTGCCCTACATAAAAAAAAAAAAGTTCCCTACGCTTTGGAGAGATAGGATTTTCTCCTGCATGTTCTTGACTGAGGTAGTCACCAAGAAGGATGTTTCTCCTGCCTGTAGGTCCCTTCAGACCCTGGTCTCAAAAAAGAGAAAACAGAAACAATTTTTCCAGTGTCAACTACTCAATTACAACCTTGCTGTCAGGAGAGGTGTTCCATGAAGTGGGTTGGTGTGTTTTGGGCATGTTACTGAGTGATGCCTTTAATCAAGAACACCTCACAGTAGTGAGGTTTGCTTTTTCTCTTTTTCTTTCTTCTTCTTTTTCTTTTTCTTTTTCTTTTTCTTTTTTTCTTTTTCTTTTTCTCTTTCTTTTTCTTTTTCTTTTTCTTTTTCTTTTTCTTTTTCTTTTTCTTTTTCTTTTTCTTTTTCTTTTTCTTTTTCTTTTTCTTTTTCTTTTTCTTTTTCTTTCTTTTTCTTTTTCTTTTTCTTTTTCTTTTTCTTTTTCTTTTTCTTTTTCTTTTTCTTTTTCTTTTTCTTTTTCTTTTTCTTTTTCTTTTTCTTTTTCTTTTTCACCTTTTTCTTTTTCTCTCTTTTGCTTTCTCTTTTTCTTTTTCTTTCCTTTTTAATTTCTTTTTTCCTTTCCCTTTCCTTCTCTTTTCTCACGTCTCTTTTTCTTTTTCCTTTCTCTCTCTCCCTTTCTTTCCTTAATAGCTGAGTCTATTGACAAGTAAGTCCCCCTCTTCTGTTACTTTAATACGCTTTCATTCCATGTTTGCTCCACTTTATTTCTCAGCTTTGTTATTTCCACTCCCCAGTAAAATCTATCACCTTTGAGTGAGTTATTTGCTTTTCTGGACTGCAGCAAATACCACCCACTCTGTTAAGGTCAGGCTCCAGCTCCTTGACTTCACTATTGTTCCGTCCCTTCCTTACCCACTCTGTCATTGCAGCACGACAGCTCCGGCTGGGAGGGCAGGGAAATCACTCCCTCAAGAGCAGTTTATCATGGCAATAAATGTTGTGTGTTTTACTAGGATGCCATCAAAGTTCACCATCATGCTGAAGCCGAAACAATTGTCCCTTTTATTCATCTATTGTACATACTGTATTGGGTAGGTGTCTATATCCTGCAGATCAGCATCCTGAAGGTGCAAGATGTTACTTCTGTATTCTGCTGTGTTGTGAAAATTACAGAATTTGCAGAGAGAAACATCATAATATTTTTAATTAATTACTGCTTCTCAGTTTTTCTCCTGTTCTCCCTACTGCCTGGGCTTTAATTACATTGCTCGCACATGCGTCTCAAAGTTACATCAATTAAAGGGTATGCGTGGACTTCACATTTCTTTCTGATTGTTTTCCTCTTTTTATGGTACTGCCTGTGCACAGCTCTGTTGACTTCAAAGAATCAGAGGCCTGAGATTTTTGTGACTGCAACTGATACTCAGCAGAATCTGGCCAGCCAGCTGAATGAGTCTGTCATCCATTAAATCAGATATTTTAATTTTTTCTCAGATACTACACAGAAAAGAGAAACCTTTCTGCTTGCAGTCCCCCCCCCACTTTCCTATTAAATATTGATCTTTCCTCAGCCAAGAGAGCTTAATAAAAACTGAGAATACACTTTATTACATTAATTTTATCCAGCAGAATTGCTTGTAGCAATATGAAAACAAGTCGCTAAATGTGTGACAGGGTAATTCACTGAGCACTAAAGGAAATTACTTAAAACAAAAAGAAATTTGTTATACTCTAAGCTCTCAGTGACATATGAGAGCTCCCAGTATTCTGGTGGGAAAAATGGTCAGCAGTCTTGCACTGACGTATGTTTGGTATCTCACTTGCCTGAAATCCTGATGTGCAGGTTTGGATTGAGTGAAACTATCTGGTACTTGAGATTAAACTCCCAGCAACGTTTTCAGTCAAGAATATGAAGGAAAAATTTGAAAAGTCAGAATAATTCATTTCAACATTTTTCTACAGAAAACCTTTCCTTTCCTTTCCTTTCCTTTCCTTTCCTTTCCTTTCCTTTCCTTTCCTTTCCTTTCCTTTCCTTTCCTTTCCTTTCCTTTCCTTTCCTTTCCTTTCCTTTCCTTTCCTTTCCTCCTCTCCTCTCCTCTCCTCTCCTCTCCTCTCCTCTCCTCTCCTCTCCTCTCCTCTCCTCTCCTCTCCTCTCCTCTCCTCTCCTCTCCTCTCCTCTCCTCTCCTCTCCTCTCCTCTCCTCTCCTCTCCTCTCCTCTCCTCTCCTCTCCTCTCCTCTCCTCTCCTCTCCTCTCCTCTCCTCTCCTCTCCTCTCCTCTCCTCTCCTCTCCTCTCCTCTCCTCTCCTCTCCTCTCCTCTCCTCTCCTCTCCTCTCCTCTCCTCTCCTCTCCTCTCCTCTCCTCTCTTTTTCTTTTCGAGAACACCTTGTTTCTAAATCTGTCTCAGCTTAGTGAAGGGAAGAGAGAAATACTCAAGCCTAACATTTGGCGTGTCCCCTCCTATTCCTCCCTCTCTTCGCAGGCAGAAGGGGCTGGTAGCTCCCTTCACTCCCACTGTTTGCTGCATCCTGCCAGCAGCCCTGCACATATCTACAATGACCGATGCAGAGACAATGCTGTGGCTCTCAGTGCTCCTGATGACCTATTTAACCACAAAATAGAGACTCAAAGCCAACCAAGCTAGATCAAAGCCACCATTCTTAAAATCACTTTTGGGATGGACTGGGAACATTTGCTGTAAAGACAGATTGGTGGTTTGGTGATAGGGCTCCATCCTTCTGTCCCCAGTGTCAGACTAGACATCCTTAAGAAAACTGTTTCTTCACTGCTAGGATCTTAATTTTGAGACCACTGTATGATTTATTTCATTTTGTATTATGCAAGAATGCCAGCTGCAGACAAACGGGAGAAAGCTTTGCTTTGACTAATGAAGGTTATGATATATATTAAGTTTGAGAAAGGAAGATATATAACTGGTGGATAGGATTCAGCTTCAAGAAGGTAAATATCAAGTGCAAAAAATAGAGGGTCATTAAATGATATGATACAGCAGGATAGTTGCTATTGCTGTCAACAGGTGCTTTCTTTCTCCTGATATGATCAGTATTCGCTTATTGGTTTTCCGTTGAGCTGGATTAAAAGCTTTTGATCAAAAGGCAAAGAAGGACATTTTCCTGTTCCAGGTTTTCCTGGCTTTGTTGTTTGTTTGTTTGTTTCTTGATGGAGATTGCTATTTGACCACAAATATTATAAAAAGTTTGTGTTCTTGCATCTATGGATTTCAAAAAATAATGCTGATTAGGAAGGTTACTCAAAACAAGTGCAAATGCTTCTGTCTGGAAGATCACAAAGTAGTGTTTTCTAACTGTGTTCCTACTAGGATGTAGCATGCCTTTCCACCGCCTCGGTGAGTGAAGCACTGATGTGTAGCTCAGTAACCAGTTCAGGGTTTGGCGTTGTTTTCTGATGGGCAGTTTGGTGGTCTGTAGTTAGAGCAATAACAAGAGTTGAATGAGGCTTTTCAGGTGAGATAATTCAACATTTGTGTGGCACTGACTTGGGTGATTTCATTATTTCCATGGGTTTAGCTACCACAGGTTTTGTCCTTCACTGGAATCCTGAACCAGGGTTTTAGTTAGAGCTAGAAGCAGGAGATCCAGAAAGCACAGAGCTCTTCCCACCTGGCTTCCACCTCTTTATTTTTAAGTCCAAACACTGCCTCCATCTCAGGATATGCATATATTTCAGGGTCCTTGAGAGCCAATGGAGCCAGTGTGCTTCCAACCACTGGAGGGGAACTAGTTTCTCCTGTCTGCTCCAATTATTTATGGATTTATCTACGGTTGAAATGCTTTTAGGCATTGTTAAGGTGTTATTCCTAATTTTTATCTCTTAGCTCACCTTCAGTTCTGCCTAATCAGCTGAGCAAAAGGTAGGAACATAGTCTTATGCTGATTGAAAAAGACTGATTGCTTTTAAATATTGTTAGGGGTTCCTTAGGTCCTTGAGTGGCTACACAGTGCAGTTTTGTATGAATGAAAAAATAAAAACAAAGCATGAATTTTTTTGTTGTAGCAAGGCTGAGACTGAAGTTGAAGAGATGGCCTGTTACCTATCTCAGCCAGCTACAAAATGGGAAATTATTTAAATTCAACATATCAGCAAAGCTTTGCAGTAAAGGCATAAACAGTTGGGGGCTCTAATGCTTTCTAAGGTCATAAAGAATTATATGACTTATGTTTTGGTTTAGTCAGTGAGGTTCGAGACCAATAGCCAAACGGTCTTGGGAATATGCAGGTGCTTTTCTAGTCACCTGACTTCTGTTTAATTTGGTTTAAAGTGTTGGCTCTGGTCAAGGGAGTGCCTATGGCTTCCTGTGTTGAAAAGGCTTTTCACATCCCTTCCGTCTGTAACCAGAGCTGTTCAATAAAATTGTGGTCTTCCTGCCATTCCCTTTTAGAGCTGTGTTACATCACAGCCAAGATAGTCCACTATTTTGACCCCCCAAAATTAAAACCCAAAAAATAATGGACCAAAGCCTTACCAATCCTGTAGTCCTTTTGCATGTCTGTGCTATCTGCAGCTCAAACCCCTGGTCACCCCTGAGCATGTTTGGTTAAAATAGTGGGGTCCAAATGATGGAATGGCTGCATCATATCTTGGGAAAACATTTTAAAGGGTGTTTTGTTTCTGTGAGCACACTTGGGATTTGATGTAATAGTGCTTTCAAGAGTTGATATAGAGGAAATTATTGCTTCCCAATAAAATTCTCCATTTTTATTGGCTCACATACAGAGAATGGCAGCCAGCTGATAAAATACTCAGTGGAATTTTCCTTCCATCTAGCCATGTACTCTACAGCTATGAAGTGTGTGTTTTTTTAAAGTAGGCAGATTATGATTATTTGAAAGCATTTTACGTTTATCATACTACTCTTTAGGTGGGAGTCTTTACATATTTTGTGCTTTAACTGAAAATTTGGCTTTAAACCTGCTGGATGAGACAGTAAAGTAAAGAATAATCATTAAAATAATCACATAAATATCTATCTCTGTCAGATATTTATAGGCAAAGACGTATATGCTGCAAAAGCATTTTAAAATTTTCACATGTCATGTGGATCCCTTATAGAACATCTAGTTAAGGAGATATATATATATGCAAGCACACATATACACATAATATGGCTTTGAAAGACTGAAAGTGTAAACAACATTTGCAAAGTATTACTTCATCAGGGGCATGAAAATCAAGAAAACAGATCAGCCCGACTATCTTCCCTAAAATAAACATAGACTTCCTCAGAAATTTAAACTCTGAGGCATTACTTGCATTTACTAATAACAATTCCTTAACTTTCCAGAATGGAAAATCTTCAATTTCCTACTCATTTAGTTACTGGAAAGTATAAAACATTTCATCACATTAAACTGGGTTTTCTTTGTTCACAAGGGGGAATTTGATTCCTAAGTGTTGGGGCCAGAAGAGAATGTAGCTGATAGGGTTTTAGGTACCTTCTCTCTGGAACAGATATCAGGCTCTCTGCATTTCCAAGCTGTGCAAAAAAAAAGCCAGGTTGCCCCAGGATGGCAGACCCTGTGACCAAAATTACACAGAGCTACCCTGCTCTGTGGCAGGTACAGGGCACCAGGTATCTTAAATCTGGTCCTCTCCACAGGGCTACAGGGGAGGCCCCACTCCACATGGCCTCCATGGGTAATTTGAGGGATATCAACAAGAAGTGTAAAGAGCCTCTTTTCCACCCAAGACATCAAAAAGTGCTCTCTGGATGGGTAAAGGTGAAGACATTAAAAAGCACTGTCATGGCAGTCTTCACTGCTGCTTGCAGGGAATTGGAGCCTGGCAATGGGGTGAGGTGTGTTTGGGGGTGGCCTCCTGCAGCATCTCCTCCAGGCTCCTGGAGTAGGGATGCTCTGCATCTGGCTGGTTGAAGGGACAGCTGAGATCTTCGGCAATCCCAGCAGATGTGGCTGTTAGGGAGTCAGTAAAATCTGAAAAAACAAGGAGCTGGCTGAGCTTGATGTCTGCAGTGCCCAGCTGAGTAAGGGTTGCAGAACTGCAGTTTTCCTGAACTCTACTTTGCCTGCTGTTTCCTGACCTGACCTCCTTTTTCAGTGACTTTTTGGCTAGAACTCAGCAGGGGTTGGGATCAGCTTTGTAAAAACTTTCTTTTCCATGGCAAAGCAAAGCAATTCAGTGATGCCCAGAGCTGGTCAGAGTAAATTTTATAGGTGCAAGTTGAGGTGCTGATGTATTATACTTACTTTCTGGGCAAGCAGCAGCTGAGAATGGGATCTAGCAGTTGGGAATGAGGTGTCTAAACCCATTTCTTGGCCTAGCCCTCTCCAGTATTTATGCAGTAGTGACACGCTCAGTCTACCTACTTTTCTGTCACTAGGAGTTTACAACCCACCTTAGCTTTCTCATCACTAACCAGTTTGGTGTGTTGGTCACAGGATGCTCCTCTTGGAGCAGCAGTTCTGTTGATTAGCTCCAGGGAGGGTGGAAAAACAAGCAAAAATGATGGTGACCCTTTTCACATCAGTTATCAGGTCAGGCAGTAACTAGGCTTTCCCCATAACCATGGAAGAGTCAGATCTTCTGGCTGCTCCTGCAGAGGCTAGCAAAGAGTACAGTGGCGGGGGAGAGCCTTAGTCATGGAAAACCATTTCCTTTAATGTGCAGCATCCTTCACACAGAAGTCCTGTGGACTTGTCTCAGCCTCTAGGCACATTAGTGGTTTCCAGTTGGCTGGTGTGATTCACCTGACTTGCCCCCTGAAGTGTGTCCACATAATGCCTGTTTGCCCACACTTTGTACATATAAATCAGCTTTCACCCGAAGAACAGGAACTCCTCATCTTTGCTGTTGAATGAGTGTGAGCCGTTGAAGAGCCTGCAAAGTGCATTATAGCACTCCCAAATACTTGTCAGCTTTTTAGAAGGGTTACGCTGTTGCTTGGAAACATCTCCTTGTTCAGTTCCTGGAGTTCTCCAGACCTAAAGTGTCCTTGTTTGAATTGTCAAACAGGTATTTGTCACCAGAGACAGCCAGCATGGGAAATAATACCGTGGAAGAATCAAGTTATTTTTGCAAAACATTTTAAATGTATGTATTAAAGATAGCCTTTTCTATTGAATTAAATCAACTTCATACCACGCTGAAACCTGTATATGCTCGTTTAAGAGTTACAGCTAAATGATGTTATGAACTCATTATGTCAATATACAGCAGCATTGACCCAGACTTGTCTCCCAGTCCTCCAAAGCTTACCCATTCCACCCTTGGTTTACCACAAAAATGGCCTGGATTACTATAAGCTTAAAACAAGAGGGCATGCTTTAACATAGCTTCTGTGTTTCAAATGTGCAATGTCGGTCTAGTTAACAAGAAGCAGATTCAAGCATGCTCCAGACACTCTGGCAATTATGCATAAATTAGTCCCCCATTCTGCCACGGCACAGAGTGAAAGGAGATATCCTTCCTCTGCAGTGTGGAGAGGATCAGTTATGGATCTTAGGAAGTATCCAAATGGAAATAGTAGGTTTTGAGTAAATAAATTATAATAAGGAAATTAATTTCTGTTCTGCCCACTCCTGGGAATAGCTTCCTAATGGGAAGGTGTAGAGAAGGTGGAGGCACCTTCTCAGGTGTTCACGGCAAAAGGACAATAGGAACAGACACGGGCTGGAAAACAGGAAATCCCAGCTCTCTATAAGGAAAAAAGTTTTTTCACCATGAGTCATCAGACACTGGAGCAGATTGTCCAGACAGGTTATGCAATCCGTGTCTTTGAAGATACTGAAAAATTGACCAGACAAGGTGTTGACAACCTGCTCTAACAACCTTCTGTGAGAGGAAGGATGTCCTAGGTGACTGTCTGAGGTCCCTTCCAACCTATATGATTCTCAGATGGCATGTATGAAATAACCATGTGTCCTGCAGCTCTAGAGCCATGGGAAGCTGGTTGCAGACACCATTCAGTAAAAGAAGTGAGGAAGCAGGACTGCATTGGATGGAGCTTTCTAGAGTACACTTGAGAAATCTGCAGGAGAGCAAGGGGAGATAACTTGATCACCTGGGTGTTGATTCCTGCACAAAATTGTTTTGATGAGGTTTTTTTTAATTTTAAAAATATTTTATTAATGCAGTTTTTCTTCTTTCTGCTTCCCTTAATAAGATCTAAACTAGAGGAAAATATACATTTTTATGCATGTATTTATGGGTACAGCATCAAATATGGTTGGGATGAAGATCCTGCTACAGCAAGAGAGTAAGTAACTCCGTTGTGAAAAGGTGCAGGAAACTGGAGCACCTGAGAAGGCAAGAAGTTGCAAGGGAGAAGATGTACAAACAGAAGAGACTGCCATAAATGGTAAAGACTCAGTGACGCCTGCTATCTCCTTTGTATTTCTACAGTGTTTGCTATAGCAGAGCAAAAAAGCCAAGGGCACAAAGTCATTGAGCAACAGTGTGGCAGCTGCTGTTGATGCCAGCAAATTGGCAGGAAAGTTTAGATAGTGGAACTATGCAACGCGGTTCTTTAGAGCAATGATCAGTATTTTAGTGATTGCTTTCAGAGTCAGTTCTGAAAGATGACTTGTGATGGGGTGTACATCTTACGTTACTCTTAGTGGAGGGGTATATATTTTGAGACATTGGTGAGGTACTTTTGTGGTTTGGTTGATGAGTGTCTTTCATTTCTTCAGTACGTTTGAGTTAACATCATCGGCTGGCTTCAAGCAAGCCTTTTTGCAACAATACTTTTGACAACAACTCAAACACAAAAGTGGGCTTTTAAAATTTCTCATCATCCTAATAATGTAAAGAGCATTTCTTTCTTTTTTTTTCTTTTTTTTTTTCAGATTAATATTCACAAACGTGTAGAGATGTCATTTATGTCCTAGACACATTAATTTCTGATTTTTTTTCCTTTAACTCTCTTAATTGGAAGAAAGTATGTTGCTGCTGATTTATGAACTCTTCAAAAGTGCCAGGGATCATTTTAAATGTACACAGCTGCTCTGCAGTAGTTTAACTTGGCAGATAGTATTAAACCATTGAATTGTGTCATTTATTTGTGTATGCACACAATAAGTTCCTTGTGCAGGTTCTTCAGAAATAGTCTCAATGTTGATTCGGAAATGTGGCCTAAAAATAACCTAGCCCCATGATTTATTGTTTTGGTGCTTGTTTCCAAACAGCACATCTAAAATGAAGAATGGGATACCATGTATACCCCAGATAAGGCAACGGAATGGAAACCATCCGTAAGAGGAGCTGTACACTGAGGTCTAAAATGGAAAAGTTCCCAGGGTGAGCGAGCAAGACACATGATGGGAATCGACCTGTGTTGCTGGTGTTTGGGAATGCTGCAACCTACTTCATTGCTAGGCAAGGGAGTGCATGATATGTAATGGGAAAGAGCAGCAGTCATGACAGCAGTATCACTGGCTGTAATGGAGTATAAATCAGGGCAATTTACTCTGTCATTCCATTCAGGGCATCATAAAAGTAACACTTGTCATCTGGAAAAAATCTAAACTCTGAGAATAATATAATGCATTTCTCATACACCCTATAGAATGCATAAAATCCTACAGCACCAGAAAATAAAACACTTTGAAATCAAGTCTCTTTATACTGAGGGGTGACATCTGCAAATATATTCTACAATCAATAATATATGACTTGATTTATGTCTTAAACAATTCTATAGGGGAAAAAAAAAGCAGTATAGATTCTATTATAGCTCTAAAAAATAACTTTTTAGGCCCTGATACTAATCCTTTTGATCCACACCACTTAATGTATTGGAAAGAAAAGGAACTTCCCTTATTTCTCCTTTGGCTGCAAAACAGAATAAAAACAACCTTCAGGGAATTGTAGATTCATTTACATCCTCAACAAGAGAAGCTAACGGGCAGTGTTTAAAGACTGATTGATAGGCATCATCTCTTGATGATCATAGCAGAACTTTTTAGGCTGCTGATTGCAAGCACAGACATGCTGGAAAGCAAAATTTATGCCTGTCAGGCTTTCTGCCGTGCTTTGTCTCCACTTTTCTTCCCTTCCCCTCAAACCAGATCTCAGCAGTCCGACATGGAAATCAAGAACAATGGCCAAACAAACCTGAGACAAAGACTAATGTCAGATCACTAATTTTTTAACATTTTTTCTTTCGTAAACTTTATAAAAGAGAGAAATTACAAATTAAATTGAGGGTAAGTTTGCCTTAATCCTCTAGAAAATTATGGAACCATAGCACATTGGAAGTTTTAGGAGCCATAGGGACTTTAGAAGGTAGGTGTAGCATCATTTATTCATGAATCCTTTCATTCCTCACTGTCACAAAATTCCCATTTGCTCTGGTCAGGTACAACACAGAGAATGAGTTGTTTTCTGGAGGTCAAAAAATTTCCATTACCTTGCTATGATGGGCTGTGAAGCTTGGGTTTACTTCTTATCCATAATCAGTGCTGGCAATAGCTGGTGAAATTGAAACATCAATGGGATTTCCCTTTTTTATTCTTGTCTTCTGAGATGGCAACTTGGTGCTACCTGTGAGGTGGTTGTGAAGCCATTCAGCTGCCTTGCCCAAGATGTCGGTGTAAGCTCAGACCACCAAGGTGCAAAATCTGGAACACCTTGAGTCTTCTGCTTTAAATAAATTGGGCTAGCATGCTACCACTCAGAGAATCAAAGCAGAAAGTAGTATTATCAATGCTCTGAATGAAGAACTTGTAGGACAGTGTTACCCTCTTGTCTTACACAACCTCAGCCCTCTATGCAGAAAAATAAGAAGGCTCAGGTACTAACACTGGGTAAACATGGCATGCACTACAGCATATTTATGAGGGCGTGGACAGTATGCTGGAAGATCACTCCGGCCCTCTAATTTAATCCCGACTTTTACATGGGACTTCTTGGTCCCATTCATCGTTCCCACTACAGTGGTACAAATCATGAATCTGCTCTAAGCTGTTTTTCTAACTTCTACTTCTCCATTGCAGTAACAGTTCGGGGGTTTTTTGAGACACCGTTTGTACTTTGGAGAGTAGAAGAGGCTTTTGCTTTAGTCAATAGGGAAGGAAATAAATAGCTATATAAATAACAAAATATAAAATTATTGCCTTGGTAGACTGATATTCTGTTGTTAAATCTCATACTTTTTAGTTGGACAATCATAGCATAAGGTACGGTTTTCAATACTTTTTATTTAATGAACATGTTTTTATGTTGACATTGTCCTGAATTATTTCATTTTAATGTTAGAGTACAGAGGGAATAGTTGGAAATGTTCTTTGTGCATCACTTCATTGTTATGCAGGCCCAGCACAACAGGCAAAACAATAATCAGTTTACTAAGGCTGCAGCTATAGCCCCATTTCTTCCATTATCTGATGAAATCACAGAATCACGGAATCAGAGAATGGTAGGGCTTGGAAGGGACCTCAGGAGATCATCTAGTCCAACCCCCCTGCCAAAGCACGTTCCCTATACCAGGTTGCACAGGAAAACGTCCAGGCGGGTTTTGAGACGCCACAACCTTTCTGGGCAGCCTGTTCCAGTGCTCTCTCACCCTCACAGTAAAGAAGTTTTTCCTTAAGTTTGTCTGGAACTTCCAGTGTTCCAGTTTTTGCCCGTTGCCCCTTGTCCTGTCACTGGCCACCACCAAAAAGAGCCCAGCCCCATCCATTTGGCCCCCACATTTCAGATATTTATAGACATTGATGAAATCCCCTCTCAGTCTTCTCTTCTCCAGGCTGAAGAGTCCCAGCTCTCTCAGCCTCTCCTCATACGGGAGATGCTCCAGGCCCCTCATCATCTCTGTAGCCTTCCACTGGACTCTCTCTAGAAGATCCCTGTCCCTCTTGAACTGGGGAGCCCAGAACTGGATGCAATACTCCAGATGTGGCCTCACCAGGGCAGAGTAGATGGGGAGGAGAACCTCCCTTGACCTGTTGGCCACGCTCTTTTTAGTGCACCCCAGGACACTGTTGGCCTTCTTGGCCACCAGGGCACACTGATGGCTCATGGCCAACCTGCTGCCCACCAGGACACCCAGGTCCTTTTCTGCAGAGCTCCTCTCCAGCAGGTCAGCCCCCAACCTGTACTGGTGCCTGCAGTTATTCCTCTCCAGGTGAAGGACTCTGCATTTGCTCTTGTTGAACTTCATCAGGTTCTTTTCCACCCTACTCACCAGTGTGTCCAAGTCTCATTGAATGGCAGCACAGCCTTCTGGTCTGTCAGCCACTCCTCCCAATTTTGTGTCCTCATCAATCTTTATAGTTGATACAGAACATAATATTTTTTTAAACAAACTTATTACTAGGTCAACAGTGCAGATACTCCATGGATGGCATCTTCTTCTTCGTGGTTAAATTAATGTACTGCATATTCAGGAACTAGTGAACAAACAAGTCCCAGAAACCACCTTTAAACCTGAACACGACTGTTGTAGATCACTAAGAGATATTGTACAATCACAGGCTTTTAGCAGAAAGCAGCGAGGGTATTGAAATGGCTCAGGCTGCAGTAAGACAGCTTAAGCCCTTGACATGAGTCAGGGTAAATTATAAACAACTTTAACTAAGCTGGGAAAAAGAAGGGAGTAGCTGTAAGCTGGTAACTGCAAAGTAAGGAGTATTCTGTTGATGTCCTTGGGATCTGAACAGAGCAACACCACCTGTTATAACAAAGAGAAAGTTCCCAGGAAAATTAATGAGCCAGTCAGTGTGGGTCTTTGGGAATATGCATGGGCTTGATTAACCACTGTATATAAGGAGCACGTGTGTAATCAATAAATAGAAATCTGATGATCATCTCATATTGAGCGTCTGGGTTTTCCCTCCATCACGACACACAACTAAGGTTTCTGTTTCTGAGGTTTACAGCAAGAGCAGTCATGACACCCAGATAACTTTGTAACCAAATAACACCCTTATTTAGAACTAAATTTTCTTTATTCTAGGAAGAAAAAAACAAGTAGAGTGAATTTGTTATTGCGGTCTTTTAACTGCATTTTACAATATTTGTGATAAAAAGAGGAGGAAGAAATAAAAGTATTTTAGGTATTTCTTACAGAACCACGGGAGGCATCTATCTGACACTATTGAACACAGTGGATAATTGCATCATACAGATAGGAGTTAGCTACAGCAGTTTTGTGTCCAAACACCAAGTCACAACTGACAAATGTCTGGAAGCCACTTGGTCCTACTAGGAGAGGAGTAAGTATGAGAAGAGCAACTTAGTACAGTGAATCTGGTTTGAGGGTGGGACAATTACCTGGGATGTTTTAGGACCACTTCAGATACCAAAGGGTAAACACTGAAGGGCAAGGGATATGATCACACACCCAAGCAGCGTGGCATGGATCTTAGTGCACAGAGGAAAGTGGGGACCATGTTCAGTCCTGCTCCCCAATCTCTGTGTCCTGTTATCTTTGCCTCCCCCTCCAGCCCAGGAGCCATAGCATGGTCCACATTATGGACTGGCCTGTGTTATGGATGAGGTATAGCTATACCACTGCCTAGAAAGTGCTGCAAAAGTCAATCCTGCAAGAGAGCTTGCTCTTGGGTAACCATTCTTAAGGAAAATTAGTTGCAGAAGAGCTAGCGATCTCTCTCCTTCAGTCTTACAATGCAAATGTCAGTGATATTCCCTTTGCCAGATATATATTCCACTTTTGTAGCAGTGATAACACACATTAGCAGGGAAAAGAAGGCTTAAAACCCCTTTTTTTTTCATCTTCTTTATGGAGGACTTTATAAAGGCACCTATAAGGTGCAGGATGCAGCCTTACTCTTCATAGATGCCTCTGTTTCTTCAGTGGTATGGTTTGAGTATCTTCTGGTGTGTTTGAAATGCAAGGCCAGATTTTGCTGCTCTAACTTACTTCTAACTGTGAATGCAAAAGACTGTCTCACTGGTCCTGAAGAGGGATATTCTTTTGACTGCAATTCCAAAGTTCATCAAATACTTGTCTCTGATTTCACCACCTTTCACCAATCTGAATGAATTGCATTAATTACATGAAATGCACGTCTTAACATTCTAAAATATTTTGAAAAATCTTCCTCTTTGGCCTTTCAAATAAAAGAAAACTAATTTGAAATAATGCAAGCACAACAAAATGTTAATTCTTGTTCAGAAGTGAGAAAAATAAAATATTCATGGCTCAGGAGGGTGTCAATATTCTAATTTGTGCCAGAGCAGATTTCTGAAAATTTTAATTTGGAGGAATCTGAGGGTGCCAGAGGCAAATAGCAAGATCCTGACCTTGAGAGAATTTGGAAAATTCAGTTATTGCTGCAGAGACACTGCCATGCCCACCCAGAGATGCCAGATGCAGGTCAGTGGAGGCAGATCCTTGCACCTTGCCTGTCAACTGGATGTGTGATCTAGAAAGTGATGAAGAAAACCTGTAGGCCAAGTGTCAGCTTAGAAAAGGCCACATCCTCAGATGTTAGGACTAGAAAAAAGCTATATTTTTTGACAGTAAATATTTGTAGTCCTAATTTTTTTAAGAACAAAGATTTTTAAGGAAATAAAACAGTGCAGTTGTAATCCCTGCTGAGCAGAACTTCCTCAGCCACTAGAAAAACTTAAGCTCTAATGGCTGGTTCACCAAGTACTTCTGAATAAAGGTGTGCGAAGTTTGTATGATGAAACATAAAAACCCCACCTGAGTTCAGCATTTTTTAATGGGCCTGAAATTCAGATTCAGGTTCACTGAAGATTGAAGGTTGTTGGAAAGAAATTTGTGGTTCAAGTTTGAAGCATAATTCTCTGTTTGCCAAAACTTAAATGCATGGCAGATATAAACAAGGCATCATAAAAAAACCAAAACAAAACGAAAACCAAACCTGCCACTGCTATCACAGCAGGAAGGTTGAAATGCTGTGTGATTTATTTTTCTAGGACAAATACCTCCATAACTTAATTTTTTCAATTCTTCATTTTCTGTACAATTGTATATGAGAGGACACAAAGTTTCTGTGGTAACTAGAAGTAAACTAAATCATTTTCCTCCAAAAGTCCCCTTCCTCAAGTGTGTTTGAAAGGTCAGGTTAGAAGCTTCTCAGCTTTGCACGGTCTAAATTAGGCCTGAACAAGAACCCTACATTAATCAAAAGGTATTAAAATTTTCCTTTAGCTCAGGTGGTAAGAGGTCTGTGGTTTGGGAGCAGAAGGTTGTGTTTACTATATCCAGACCAAATTCTGCTCTGTTACACTGATGTAAACTAGCAATAACTCAGCTAGGTATTGGGATTTATATCACAACACGTTGAAAGTCAGAAACTGATCCACATCAAAAAACACTCTTTGAAATGAACTTTCACCGATTTTTTTTATATTGGTATTACTATTGCAATTCTTCTGTTAACTAATTCAGATGCCCATTTGGTAGGCACGCTGGACAAACAAATGCTGATCCATCCAGGGTACTGGAGGGTAGAGTGGTTACTCCAACTCCTGAGTGCCCGTTTTGGACCTTTTCCTGCACTCTTCCAGCTCCAAAGGAACAACCTCTGAAAGTCCTGTTTTCCTGTATCCTACTGCAAACCTTGCCACTGTGTCTGTAAAACAATACTTTTAGACCTGCTTCCCAGAATGTTGAAATGACTCACGCAGTAAGGCTTCAGCAGGAAAACATCAGCTGATACCTAGGATGGCAGCTCCAAGCTCCAGCACTGCAGCCCCAAAGCCATAGGAAATTTGATGGATTGGAGCTTGAGCACATTCAAGCTGCCACCACACATTCCTGAGACACAGGTGATGAGTTGTGATCTAGTGAGTTGGACAGCAGTCAAATGTTGCATTAAGATTATAATTTTGTTTATTAACACTGTGTTAAAGTTAATCAATATATCTTTTAAAAATTAAGGCTCTTTTAAAACTTGATGCTCAGGCATTTTAGATATATGTGCCTGATCACTCTCAGGGCACAGCTGAAAATGGTTGTCTTGAACTACATTCTGGAGAAGAAAAGTCTTTGGAGAGCTGCTGTGTTGGGATCAGTGGTGCATACGCACCATGGGAGGTGATATATCTGGAACACTCTTCGCTTCCCCAGGAGCACAGGCCTTCAGCCGGGGGCACTTTGTTATAGCTGGCCAAACCTTGAGACTTGTTATCATCAGAAAAGCTTGCACATACTCATTTCAGTGTAAAGGTTAGAACTTCCCAACCCTTCTTGAACTCTCTTTTTGTTTTCCACCATGTACTCCCTGAAGGATCTATGGTCAGAGATGTTCCTTCAGCAATCTGGCTGTTCCCAGTGGGCAGCAAGAGCCAGCTAACACCTCTGCAGGGACCAGAGATGTGTGTCCCCAGCAAAGACTGAGAGTACATGCTTGCCCACAGACCTGCAGCTGTAATGTCATTCTGATGGAACCGCTGTTGGAGATTAGAAGTCCCTAAAACAGGGACAGCAAAATCAGATTTGGACAACTTTTGTTAGCTCTTTTGTTAATTATGTCTTGAGTACTATATGTGTGAGCAAGAAAAGTAGAGCATGTTTTGCAGGGACACTTTCATGCAGGACTGACATAATTATTGAGCATGGCCTTTAATACCAATTGTATATGAAAAAGACCTTTAAAGAATATAGCATAACCGCTCTCTTAAATGTTGCTCTAAAATATGTTGACTTAGCTATAGACAAATCATATACATATGTAGTTTATCAAATTTATATATATATATATATATATATAAAATTAAGAGAAAGAAGATATAGTAATTCAATAAAATTTGAACTTTCCCTTTTCTATGTTTTTGTCCTCATTAGACTCCAAGAACCTGGACATTCCTTTCCCGTTACTTCTGTGAAAGTTTATAAAAATGGAGGTCTACAATCCAGCAATCCTAGATTTAAATTCCTGCTTAAACAGATTAATTTACTCTTAAAATTAAAAAAAAAATAGCTGAAAAAATAGATGTACAAACTGCAAAGAGTAGCAATTTAATTCAAGTATTGGCAGTTGCTGTTTTCCCAAGAACCCTGTGACACTGGATGCTTCTTAATATGAGTCCTGTAACCTGCTCACGTGTTTTGTTTTGCACATCAGCTTTGCAGCTTTTTTTTCTCCTGAGTTAGATTGCCAGGGATCACTGATGTTAGCGTGAGGTGTGGAGCACTTCCTAGGCTGCTCTGGGAATTGTGTGTGATTATCACCTGCTGGTGAAAAGAATAAAAAATATAAGAATATTCTCTTCCTCTAGGCCAGGGGGTCCTCAAACTATGGCCTGAGGGCCAGATACGGCCCCCCAGGGTCCTAAATCCGGCCCACCGGTATTTACAGAACTCCCTGCCCCCCCCACCCACCCCCTGCCCCCACCAGGGGTTGGCAAGGGAAACCAAGCAGTTGCAGGTGACTTCCTGCCACTTAATCCACGCGCCGGCCTCTGCAGCGCCCAAGCACCCTCCGGGACTGGGCTGGAACCAGCACCTTGTCCTGGACCTGCCCCCGCAGGGGGCGCCTCTTGGCTACAAACTGCGCCGCCACTGCCCTGTCCTCCTCCTTCTCCTCCTCCGAGATGGGCGGCGGGCGAGAGGCGTGTGCATCTCCTCTGCCGGGCAAGCTCAGTCAGCAGCCTCTGGACTGCGAGGCCCAGCCAACTCGGGCGAATCGCCAGAGCCCTGGCGCGGCAAAGTTCCTTCAGTCCCTTCTGGCCACCCTTTCTGGACTGCACGGCCGGGCTGAGGAGGGGGGCGGCGGCATCAGCGAGGTGGGCAACTCCCCCACCTCTCCCTCCCTCTCCCAGCTCCCAGGCAGGACAAGCAAGCCAGCACCAGTGGGAAGCGCGCACACCATCATGTCAAAAAAAAGAAAAATTGACTCCGAAACTGACTACGAAACTCAACATAAAGATAAATATGATTCTTTGGTCAGACAAATGAGAAAAGATAAAATATTAAGACTGAAACATGGATTGACAACTCAGCAGAATACTTTTGTGAAGCAAAAGCAGCTCAATATATCATCACTTCGAGCAAGCTATCAAGTTGCCAAGGTCATAGCGTGCACTGGCAGAGCATTCACAGAGGGAGAATTTGTTAAAGACTGCCTTCTTTCTGTTGCCAAAGAGATGTGTCCAGAGAAGGCGGATTTATTTAGTACAGTGAGTCTTTCAGGTCCTACAATTACATGAAGGATTGAAGAAATGGGGGAAAATTGGAATCTGCAGTTGCAAAACTCCTCAACAAAATTTTGCTATTTCTCACTGGCACTCGATGAAAGCAATGATGTTCGTGATTCTGTAAAACTAATTTTCATTCGTGGGACAAATGATTTTTTCAGTCACAGAGGAGCTTGCTGCACTAAAAGCATCAAAGGAACAACTACAGGAGAGGATATCTATGAGAAAGTTTGCCAAACTATGAATGATTTGAAGCTGGACTGGGGTAAACTATTCAGTGTGACGACTGATGGTGCTCCTAGCAAGGTGGGGTCCATGAAAGGAGTGGTTGCAGGCATTAACAAAGAGATGGACAAACACAACCATTCACATCCAATAGCCATACACTGCATCATCCACCAACAAGCACTGTGTTGTAAATCACTGAAGCTGGACTCTGTCATGAAAATTGTGGTTTCTTGTGTTAACTTCATTAGAGCTCATGCACAAAACCACAGACAGTTTCAGGAATTTCTGTCTGAGCTAAATGTTGCCTATGAAGAGGCAAGGGAGAGTTTTAAAATGATTTTATAACTTACTTCCACAGGTTTATGATTTTATGCTTTCTAAAAACAAAGAAGTACCAGAGCTCAAAGATGCAGAATGGAAATGGCACCTTGCGTTTCTGACAGATGTAACAGAGCTACTCAACAATTTCAATGTCCAGCTTCAAGGGAAGGGGAAGCTCATCTGTGACATGTATTCACATGTGAAAGCATTTCAAGTCAAATTAGATCTGCTCATTAACCAAGGAAAGGAGGAAAACTTCTGCCATCTCCCCACAACTCAAAACCTGTCTGCAGAAAAACCAGCAGTTGCATTCCCAAACAAACCATGTATGGATGTACTAGAAATGTTGCAAAAGGAGTTTCACATTAGATTTAAAGAGCTTTGTCTCCATGAACAGGACACACAGCTGTTCCGGAACCCATTTTCTGTTGACACTGAAACTGTTGATCCGATTTACCCAATGGAATTGGCCAAACTACAGACTTGGGACTCGCTGAAAGATGCATTCAAATCAAGCAGCCTTACTAATTTCTATGCATCTCTCCCCTCAGAGGCATATCATAATCTCAGGAACCATGCACTCAAAATTGCAACCGTCTTTGGCAGCACCTCCGTCTGTGAGCAGACCTTTTCCCAAATGAAACATCTGAAATCTCCACTCAGATCCAGACTGATGAACACTTGCATCACTTGCTACGACTGGCAGTGACAAACATGGAACCTAACACTGACCATCTCATTAGCCAAAAGCAAGCCCATAGTTCACATTGAAATATTATTTGTTTTTGTTGATTACAATTGTTCTTCATTTTAAATATTGCATTCTTTTTCCTGTTTTTGGTGCACTACTACAAATAAAATATGTGCAGTGTGCATAGGAATTCGTTCATTTTTTTCCAAACTGTAGTCTGGCCCCCGACAGTGTCTGAGGGACAGTGAACCGGCCTCCTGTTTAAAAAGTTTGAGGACCCCTGATCTTACTTAGTATCTTACAGTTGCAGGTGTTGGCTTTTTGCTGGGGGTGTTACAGTTGTTACAGAGGAAAAAGAAAGAACTCTGCAGGTGTGAGAAGGGAATATCTTGTGTCTCCTGCCCAAGTGCATGGTTGCACACTGGTTAACCCAGATGGGTTAACCCAAGATGATGTTGCTGTGACTGTGGGGCTTCCTCTGTCTTCTGGGTAGCTGGTTTCCTTCTCCCACAACCCAATAATCTTTTTTCTTTTTTTTTTTTTTAATAGATAGTGCTAAGCTTTGTGTTATGTTCCACAAAATAATCTCCGTCTTCCAGACACGTCAACAGCTTTCCATTCTTCATCCCTCTTACTTCATTGTGGCCAAATGCCTCACCATAGATGAATAATGGGTTTATTCTTCCTTTGAGTATGTACCTTTATGTTATCTCTTGGAATATTTCTGCTTTGCAGGCTGGCACCAAAACAAAATGAAAAACATTAATGGGACTTCAAAACAAGCCACTTACTCTTGGAAACCTTACTAGTGACTTTGTCTGCTTCGTTTTGTTGATAATGTATTTTAAGATGTTTATCTTGGAAATGAGAATGGTGGCCGATTCCAGCTTTCAAGTCTCTCATTAGTTTATTGCATCTAAAAATGACTGCAGAAACTCAATATTATGGTTCTACATATCTGTTTGGAATGAGGTTGGAAGCACGACTTCCAAGCAAGCTGACTTGTTGGTTTGGCCCTCACACTGACATTTACAGGAGTAGAAACGATGCCTACTCCAGCACCCTGGCTGGGGTTGCATGCCCACTCAGCCCAGGTTCGTGTGCAGTGGCAGGGAGTGGGTCGAGGAGCCAGGACACAGCGCTCAGCTGGAGCACCATCAGGCTCCAACCTTCAAGCCAGACTTCCCCATGACACAGGGACAAGCTGCCTGCTGCAGGGGGAATTATCCTGCCGTGCAGGGGTTATCCTGCCATAACTTCAGGCAGACTCTGGCCTGTAGCTGTTACCTGAGCAGGGCAAAACTCCTGTGCTGCGTGTAAGGAAAGATGGAAAATCCCCAGTCACCCCCTGTCCCCTGATGGGTACACTTGGGTAAGCTCAGGTGGGTGCTGGTTTTGGAGTACTCGTTGGCCCAACCTGCCTCAGGAATATGAATAGCAGGAGCATATATCCCTGAGCACTGACTTTTTCCTAGCGGCAAACGCCTTTGTTAAACCAGTATATTAAGCCAGCACATGTCACTTGTGCCCTTCCAGAAACAGAGACCAACTCAGAGAACTGTGTTCAAACGTGGGGACAGAGCTGGGCACGAACCACCAGATGTGCTGGCTGCTCCACATGCAGCCATCCCTCCTCCAGGAAAAGCTGCTCCTGCCTTGTGCTATCAAAACGTCCTCCTGGAAGGCCCTGTTTCATTGGCATCCATGTCCTGAGAGCCAAAGAAAAGGAGGTTGGATCCCTTCCATTAGGTTTTATGTTGTTCCCACTGTTACTATGATAATTTTCATATTTTGAGTACCTTCCAAGAACATTTTGCATCTTCCTTTTTGCTACAGATACAAACAGCTGTTTTAAAAGAAACTGATAAATAGATGAAATCTTGTGTGCTTTCCAAGTATTCGTTTAACTACAATGACTGCAATGGGAAAAAGCAGTTTCTGGACTGAGGCTTGATTTGTAAATAGGCAAATTATGCAAACACTTGATTTATGATCCAGTGGGTAGTAAATTATTCAGTACCATGGGACTAGGCTGCTAGTCTCATATTCACTGTTGATATACATAGTTAAATGAAAATTAAGATAATTCTCTTCAGGAAATTCTTGGTTCAAAGAGAAATCTCAGACTTGCTTTACACCACTGATAATTTAGAATTTCCTTGGAAAATGTAATTTTCACCTCGGATTAATTCTCAGCCCATTGACGTTGGCAACTGGAATTCCTACTGATCTCTGTGGGGACAAAATTTCATCCGTATTTACAACTGAATTTGAGACCACAGGTACAGAAGAAATCTATTTCCTTCCTTAATGAGAACTAAGAGTTCCTTTCTATCTGTTGCCAAAGAGATTGTTTATCCTTCGCTTTGCACAAGAACTAGTCCAGAATGATGTAGTCTTTAAATAAAGATTCCAGCAGAGGTATTCAAGTCTGGAGTTATTTGTCAAATTAGTCATGATACTTATTTGTAAGTAATAACAACTGGAAAACTTCACATTAAATGCTAGAAGGAAAACCAGGCTAAATAATTGAGCAATGTTCAGATGTCAGGCAGGAAATCCTGCTCACATGGGACTACATCATGTTGCACACCTTTTTGAGGGTCTTTATTGAGAAAGAAAGTGCAAGCCATGCAAGGGTTGTAGTAGAGAGGTGAGGAGATGCCTTTACCTGCCAAGGAAGAACTGGTGTCTGCTGAGGGCAAACTCGGGCAAGGCTCAGATTCCTGAACACAGCACAGTCTGGAACTGAGTAAACAGAGTGCATTTGGGGTGTATCACCACTGGAAGTGGACCACCTCACTGACACCACCCAAGGAACCCCTGGCATGCCCTGCAGCAATGTAGATGAGAAAATGGCTATGGCATGAGTGCACCACTCTGTCCAGAAGCATTGCCAGTGATTGTGCTCAGGACCAGGATCAAATTTTTGATACCTACAACAGAGGACAGCAGATAAGAAAGGGTGTGATACACAAGAGCACCCATATATGCGTCAGGTGAGAGCACAAAGGGTGCTGTACATGCCACCACTGGAAGATGGTGCCAGCTCTGGAAGCAAAAGTTACCAGATGTCTCTGGGGATGGATGGGGTGTTTGCACTGGGACTGGCAAGTGTGGCTCTGCAGGGCTGCTGCCAACCCAAGCCAGATGAAGGGCAAGTTGTGGCTGTTGGAGCTGTGCTGCCTCTCCAGAGTTCAAAGCCTGCAAGGGTGTCTGGCACCTCAGCAGCACAGGAAAAGACACACCCTGGGGATTATATTTTTTTGTTTGCTTTTTGCTTAGCTACCAGTCTGGGCAAGGACGTCTGCATTAGACATTGGTACTCACCCTGCTGTGGTGGTTGGCTTGTGCTGGGGCTCGGGTGGGCACAGAGGAGGGAGCCGTCCCAGCCAGTGCTGCTGGTGTGTACCCAAATGGCCATCCTACCTGTGGACAAGGACCTCAAGCCAGAGCCAGGTGGAGCAGCCAGGCATGTCAAATGCATCAGGGAGGAGCAGGAAGGAAAAGCAAATTTGAGTTTAATTTTGTGGCTGTGGGTTGAGGAAGACTGGAAACTTATCCCTTCCCCCTGTGACAGTGTATATGGATTCATTTTACATTAGATAGGCACCTGACTGAGAAAGAGGGACTCCTCCGTTTCCCCTTGGCTACCACCAGACTGCTGATGTCAGCACACTCCTGTCAATTTGGGGAAGGAGGTTTGTGTCCCTAACTGAAGAACAGCCAAGTTTCAGCTGACAATTGGGTGGGAATGTCCTGTTGGCCTGGTGTTTTGGGTGTCCCTGTAAGAGGGTCAACCCCCTCAGGCTGCAGGCAGACCAGGCACTGTATTGCCCGGTTCCAGACCAAGTGCTCTGATGGGGATGTTAGGAAAGAGCAAGCAGCTGCGACCACTCCTGGCAGTTTCTGAGCCTAACTCACCACTGTCAGTGGATGATAAGCATGCTTAAGCATGGCTGAGGAGTCAGGACCTTCAACATCTCCTTAGCTTAATCAAGAAAGGATATTATCAGCACAACCTTTGGTACCTATATTAATACCATCATTCAGCTACAGACAACTATAATGTGGATTTCTAAGTCTGTGTTACCCTTTTAGAGTGCCTTTAGAGCAATTGGAAATGAATAGGCACTTTTAAGGAGTGATAATTTCACCAAAAAGCAACCACACAAAATGTATCACACAGATTTGCGCCCAAGGTAGTTTAGAAGGACCCTTAATTTATTACGTTATATCTGTATATCATTTTTTTCCTGGCTTGTTGTACTGAACATAACTACTCATGATAACTCTGAGTGGCATGGAGTTCTTGGGGGATTTAAGCCTGAAATGTTGCTCAGACTGAACAGGACTGCCTTAGCTGAAGACTTTTCCCAGTATGTGCTAGCAAAGCTCCACATGAATATCTATGATTTTTTTTTATAAAGCAATGTGATTATTCAGTGCAACACTGCATATAAACTGAAAATGCGAGACTGAATGCTCATCAACAGCAGGACAGTTAGATAGCCCAAAGATGCTTTTCCCTAGACTTTTCTTTGGAAACACAGGCTTCTTAGGTCCCATTTCCATACATGCGTGCAGAGTCGCAGACCTGTTCTGCCTGTGCTTGGAGTTGTTGGACACGGGTTAGTTCTGGAAGCCATTTAACATCACACCAAGTTCACATTCCTCAGGCCTCTTCAGATCTCTGCTGCAGGGCCTAGAAAGCCAGTCCTTTGATCAGACCTGGGGACTAAGCTTTAACTATTCCCTTCTTCCCTTCTTCCCTCTCTTTTCCTTCCTTCCTTCCTCCTTCCCTCTTTCCTCTATTCCCACCTTCCTCCCTTCTTCTCTCCAACCTCCCTTTCTCCTCCTTTTCCCACCTCCCTGCCTCTGTAACTCCAACAATTTTAAAAAATATATTGATTTTTCATTACAAACTAATAAAGAACGGTTCTAGTTCTTCCCTCTGTGCTTCTATGCAGTACCTTTGTCATTTATCCCTTCTGTGTGACTTTGGGTTTTCTTTAAGCCAAGCAGGACACAAAATGTCTATGTTATGTGTTTATGCGCAACTATTGCAAACATCTATATAGGCAAGTTTTAGTGCCATGAAACAAATTTTAGTACAGGAGTTAATGAGACTACCTTAGAATAATAGTCTATTAGGCAGAGGAGCATGTGAATATTCTCACATGAAAGGAAAAAGAGAAAGTACATACCTATTCCCCAGGATGATATTTAGATGATCAATATACTAGTAGGGATGCAAACACAAATAGTGTGCGGAAAGGAATGAAAGCAAAGTAAAAAAACAAAACTGTTTGATCAAATTGCATACAATATTACTGCAGAGATATTTTTCTTTGAAGAAATCCACATTGAGCTGACATTTCTTCCACATTTCATAAGATGCATGGGCTAAATAAATTACTTTATGAGGCATCTCAACTCTTTTCACATTGTCATCTAGCCTATAAAAGTGTTGGGTGTGACAGCTTTTCTCAGTTTAAGTTGAAGCACTGTACTGAGCCTCTGAAGCCCTACGTGCTCTCCCTGCCTTGCCATCAGTCCAGTGCATGACTCTGTCAGTGCTGCATTCTCCCCATCTGTAGAATGGGATAACAAAATTGCCTGCTTTATATGAAAATAATAAAAATAAATATTTTTAAAAGCTGGAAAAAAAAACACTGCAAAAACATTGGGGGTTTTTTTAGTTCAAAAAAAAAGAACAGTCTTTCGGATTACAACAGCTAACAGAAGCAAATTATTTCTAGAAGCAAAATACATCTTAGTGAGAATGAAGAGTCAACATTTATAGCTTTTTTGAAAGCCACAATTTAGCATGTGGATGGTGCTTGAACTTTGCCTTTTCACTTACAAAACACTTTAGCGTCATTCAGTAATTCAGGAAGTGAATCAAGTACAAAGGTGTCAGATCACAAATTTCATAGAGGAAGTGACATTAAGGTCATTACTCCTGCTAAAAATAATCACGCCAAAATTCTTGAAACCAAGTTTTTTTCCTAAGGAGAAGACAATGTGCAAGGACTGATTTCTTAGTCATAGGTTTTTTTTTTTTTGTCTGTGTTTCAATTTCCTTCCCAAAATTTGTACAGACTTGGTGAAAATGAAAATTGAACCTAAATTTCCACCTACGAATTTCCAGCTACTGTCAAGTAAGCATATACACAAATAAGCTGATTTGTTCTTGTAGTTACATTTTGTAGCCTAATCTGCAGTCCAACCCACAGCCACAAAAGAGAGGTTTCACCCTTTCTGAAAATATGACTGAGGATAATTAACATGACAACAGTTAGCAATTACTTCACTCTGCATCATCAAAGCACTTACCAAATCTTTGCTGCTAGTCCACTTAGATTTGTGACACTTTTTTCGGTAGGTAAAATTGTTCCTCAGTTTATTTGCATCACAGACTGGCCTCTGTGAGCTGGATTTGTGCTGTTAGAAAACACAAAGCATCCAGAATGTATCAGCAAATCTGGATCTTACTAGGTAGCTTGGGATGCTTTTAATTATCCAAATGACCCCTTTGCAAGGCTCACTTGAATTTAAATCTCTAAATAAATGTAGAGAGCCAAAGTGTTGGTTTGTAAATAGCCGAAGATTACTTGTTCATCAAGGTGCAGAGCTTTCTAACCTTTGTTGGCTGGAGACTGTGGTCAGAACTGAAAGTACTTAAGCAGTTGCAGTCTCCGTTAGTGTCTGTACCAAGTGCTCTGCCCGACTCCCACCTGCCCCAGCACTGAGGACCCCCTCTGTTCTGGACATCAGACCTGGCCAAGCAAAGTGAGCTAGCTTCAACTGGAAATTGGTAGGGTGGAGTACCTTGGAAACTGTTTAAAGAGAAAATGATTCTTTAATGGGAAAACTGTGATTTTTCCAAGTAATTTGACCTGAGTGGAAACAAAGCTTGTCAGAAACTGTATTACGTGAAAATGTTTGCAGAATGATGTCAGTGTGTTAGCACTGTTAGTAGACAGTTGGGGCTTTATTCACAAAACGGGCCCATTTTCACTGCTTGTAGTAGGTTCATAAATGAGACGTTCTGTGTGTAAGTGAGCTCCATGAAAATATAACCCTTCCGTTTTGAGGAAAAATGCTTTTTTTTTGCATAGATGGGCCAAAGTGGCTTGCAGGCCTCTGAATGCAGGTTATCAAAGGGCCTTCAAACCTTTGCATGTGGACATGAGCCCCTCTGAGCAAAAGGTAGTGGAAGGAGACAGGGGCAGATGCTCAAAGGGATTTCCCAGGCATCAGGTGTAGTGCCCTGCTCTCACCGTGGTGGCTCAGGTCAATGATCCACGTACCTCTGCCTCCTCTCTCTCTGGCACCTGTTTAGGGAAATGCGTAAGGAGCGAGGAATGTATGAAGTGATCCGTCCTCAGATATACTGCTGTGGCTCTGACAGTCTCCACAGCAACCACATCACAAAATCCACTCTGTAAGACAATTGGAAAAATATGGTTTGTTTGGGTGTTAACAGACCTTGCAGCACAGTGACGTTTTCTGCTGGAGATGATAAAGTCAAAGACAGTGCAGACAAGCAGTGAATGTGGGGCAAGGGAATTGGAGGGATGTTTTGCAGAACCTGGGAAGACTGGAGTAGGTCTTGAGCTCAGAGGCAGGCAGCCAGCTCTCAATAATATTTTGGGGATGTTCAGCCACTCATTTCTGTGTAGGTAGAAGTCTACGAGTGCTAATGGAAGGACTCGTGGTGCTGGTCAAGGAGAGGCAGAGGTTACTTGGTCAGCTACTGTATGGGTCACTTTTTTCAGTGCTCCTCCTGTCCTTGGCCTCGAAAACAGCAGTAAGGGGCCTGTGGAGGAATTCAGCCAGGAAGGTCTTCAGTAAAGCCTTCTAATTTTCTGTAGCTGGCCCTTGCTCCTCTCTTTGGGAGCAAGGGATGAATATTGCCTGTATCATTTGCAGCTTGCTGCCATCAATTTCTGTGGAATAAAATAATCCCCTTTCCCCCCTGCTGCAGCTTTTCTGAAATGAAATGATATATAAGCTGCAGGTGGTCTGTGGGATGGTCCCTTGCCGGTGATTTCATTTTCATTGTGGTGCAATATATTGCTATTGTTATTTGCACATCTTCAGTAGTAACATGCTAGGGAAATACAGATACTTTTATTAGAACAGGCTGAAGCATCTTAGCATTTGGGAATGATTTGGCTTTATGGTACTTGCTATGCCACAGGTTCCGTGTACACTTGTGCGAGCACATCCATAACAGAAGGTAAAATGTACTTCTCCAGTATCATTTCCTATGCCCTCCCGTATGGGTTCCCACACTGTTCACTAGTGCCTGAAGCCTGGTGCAGTAGTGCATTAAGTGATGTGACTCACATCTGCCATGTGTTGTACTCTGAAGGAAAGTGTGTGCAGCAGATTTAAATCCCTCCTTAGGCCCAATGCACATGTATTTCATTTAAAAGTCTGAAAAAAAAAGGGAAATAAATCAACATGGTCTTACCCTCACTGTTTAATTAGTTCTTATTGTATTCATAGCCCATTTTCACTTCATTATTCATAACTGTCAGTTAACTTTTTTTTCCCTTTGTTTAATTAAAATTATTTAAGAGAAATCAGAGCTGGGTGAGGATGCTTGACTTCCAGGCTTGGGGACCGAATTCTTTCTCTCTGCATAGGTCAAGTACAGTATAGGCAGCTGCAATGAAAGCTGATCTCTGCTAGTCTGCCACAAGCCACGATTAAGGGAAAAGACAAGGTAAAACTTTCCTGTCATTAATTTCTCCAGTCCAGTTTCTTCTTCCTTCCATGGTCTGACTTGTGCCTGTTGATAACTCCAGTGCACCAGTAGTGTGGAGGTAAGCCTTGGCCCTCCAGCTATTCACTCTCCTCAGATCTTCCTGAAAGACAGTATGAAGGAAGTCCAAAGTCAGAGACCTTCACAGCAACCTCTTGGCAGAAATCATGAGCCAACAAGTTTCTGACAAAAGCCAAACCTCTACATATGTCTCTCTGTGCTCATTGGCCTGCGGCAGGACAGTTGTAAAGGCTGGAAGTCTTCTTCCCTGGAAAGAGGACCCTAAAGATGGCAGTAATGTTTGCTCATTAGCCCCAGGACCTAACTCTGCTCCATTTGATTGCTTTGCTTGTCAGACCTTTTGGGAGATAGTGTCAACAGTGCCCAGATGAGACTTCTGCCTGTTTCATTAAGCAGCCAGTGCAGCAGCCGGGCTCACGCTGTGTCATGGGGAACTTGAGCCTTGGAGCTCTGGTGGTAACAGACATGGGGACCAAAGGGGACAGCCAGGGACAGACCTGCAGGAACAATGATGGCAGCTCCATGAGTTTGGGCGGTTTACCCACTTTTCATTCACAGTAAGGCACTGGAAGGTGTTTCCAGACAGGACAGCCTGCAAAGTGCTTATAGTCATTGATGATGACACAAGAAGCCATGACAACAGACAGCCAGGGACAGAAAGGCCAGTCTAGCTCCTCAGGGTGCTCCCTGGAGAAGTGGGGCCCGAGGAGTCCCCTCCTTTTCCATGTTCTCTGTCTCGGCAGAGGAGCAGTAACTGCAGGCTTTACTGGAGGGGGCTGTTGGTGTTGGGAGGGAAAGAGCAGGAGACAACAAAGTGTAAAAAACAGTGTGTGAGGGGTACAACCATTGTGTTGCACGTAGGTCGCTTGGTCCTCCCAGAGACCAGGTCCTGCTGGTTTGCTGCTAATTTCCAAGCACAACTGACTGACCAGCAAAATTGCCTATGCTGTATCACAGTGCTCTGTGGCATTGCAGCAGCCGAAGAAAACATTTAGTTTCAACATCTGGTGGAAACCATCCTTGGTGAGGAATCCTTAGCTGTTTTCATTTTCTCCTTCCTAAAATCCAAATATGCCTGTTCAGATAACGCTGTCAACATTTTTATTGAGGGGTAAGGGCTGCGGGGTTTTATGGACAGAGGAAGAGCTTGGAGGATTCTGGGGAAAGCAGGATTTAAATATTTGCTTTTAATTTTGAGCACCCTAATACTAACGAGACTGTAGAGTCAGCACATTGCTTTGACCTTAAAATTCAATGAAACTGTGATCATTTTAAAGAGCTAAACTGGGACATTACTCAGCTTGCATATTTTACAGTGAACGCTCATTTTTGTTCCTTCTGCACTGGCATAATTGGGCCACTGTTCAGGTGCATATTGCTCTTCAGGAAGGACACATAAGCATGTGTTTAAGACCTATGAAATCACCAGCCTTTTTTGCCTTTCCTAAATCAACAGGACTTAAGCATGTGCTTAAAGTGCTTTTTCCGAACTGGGACCTTAAAGAGCTGAGTTAGCTTATCCACCTTCCTCTTTAAAAGATGGATGTGGAAAATTTCCCAGATTATACATCTGCTCTTCCAATTTACATCGAGGAGGGTAAGGCTGAGTACAGAGGGAGCAGAAAAGGCGAAAGAAAAGTAAAAACAATCCTGAGCTGGCAGCTTGGCAAAAAGAAACTGAAACAGCTGCCTGCCAGATTCGGAGGGCTGTGCGCCGTGCGCACCACGGCAGGGCCATCTGCACGCCAGGCTTGCACCAGGTGCTCTATTTAGACTCAAAGGAGATGGCGAGCCTGTCGAGAGAAAGCAAACCTGCTTACAGTCAAGAGGTGTCTTATTTTGCACTCTCCTCTTGCCATTTTGTCTCCATCTCAAATGTTTCTTGCTTCTTTCCTGCAAACTGTTGCAGTGGTACTAGCTGAGGATTTAGGGAAGCTTCTGCCTTGGGTTTGCTTTTTTTCCCCAGCACTGTATGTTACCAGAACATGGAAACACAAAGGGAACTCCTGCCATTTGAAGATGTGACATTTGGAGCACTCTACAGACAAAAATGCTGCAAGTGCTGCAAACCCAGCCTTTTCAGAGGAGTGACACTTCCCAGGGGTGGTAGTGCAGTTCGGGCACAAGGAGGACAGGCAACTCAGCACACTAGCAGATGGGTCACCACCAAGGCTGGTTCGAGCCTCTAGTGAGCAACACACTACAGACACAACCTTTGATCCTCCAGCTTTCACCCTGATGTGCTTCCCATCCATGTGGTTCCAATGAAAGCTTTTTTGGTTTACTTTCACTGTATTTCCACCCCCATTCCTGAAAGTTTCCTTTTGTTGCAATGGGCATTTGGTTAGTCCCTCACAGAGGATACGATAAAATAAAGCAGTGGTCAATACCAATGATGCTGTAGTCAGTCTAACTTCATTGCAGGCATAACTGGATGAAATGTAGGTGCCTATGATATGTGTGGGGTTGATAGTCTGACAACTCCTCTGCCCTTAAACCTTGAGAATTTATGAGCCTTATCTTGGCCGCTAGACCATCCTTCTCTTCTTTTACTTATTCTTTACTTCCTCTCTTACAGTTTTAAAACTTTTTCTGGACCTAGGCTGTTCTTTACATCACATACTCTCTCTTTGATTTCAAAGATGGAAGGGAAGTTATTTAAAAATAGGCTCCATCATAGATAGTGTTCTGGTAATTAGGCACGGAGCTAGACCTCGTAAGTACATCTGTGGCTCTGAGGGAGGTCAGCAACTTTTGAGGAAGAGAAGAAAATCAAACTGTTTTACCATTTGCCTAGTGAGAGCCAGAGATCCATTTGTATTAATTTCTTCCTATTGTTGTGTGACTTTGGCTTTTTTATTCCACTTTCCATTTACTTTGACAATGCAGAAGGTGAAAAATTAACTTAATGTAGGAGCACGGGGTGGTGATGGGGTTTGGTGGTCAGCTGGCATGCTGTGGCTGTAATACACAGTTCCTAAAGGCTGACTGGAGCATTGCTCAGAAGACACTTGTCTTTCTGAAGCTGGAATGAAACTGCCACACTGTAAGTAGCAATTAGATGATGATCCCTTATAGCTCTCTTTTAATCACGCTGACAATGCTCTAGGACTGACTTCCTCCTCAGTGCGGTATAAATCACTGAAATCAATGGATATACTTCTCTATTATTTTCAGCTGCAGTAGCAATGGGCTGCAGAAGAGGCAGCAGCATCAGATGATTGCATTTTAAACCTAGCACAGGTCACTTGGGAAGGTGCTGCTTGGGGACAAGCTTTACCGCTTATCTGCAGCGGGACCCCATGGGGCAAATCAGCTCATGTCCTGTACCTCCATTTCCCATCTGCAACATAAACATTAAGTGCTTTGCATAAAAGAGACATGGATTATTATTACTTTGCACATGGCACAAGCAATGAAGAATCAGTCCCAGGGAAAACAACAGAGGTGAGAGGAACATATGGCTATCTGTATGTCATTAGCAATCCCCAGAGCCTCTTGTCCTCCCAAAGCTCATAAACAGCAATATGAATGTTTTAAAAGTGGGGGTTTTTTTTAATGTAAAACGTTAGTTTAATTAAATGAACATATCTTTTCTCTTAGATCATAGCCTTGGATCTCAATAGCTATGTTGGGAATTCAGAAGCATTTCAAATAAATAAAAAAAAAAGAAAGAAAGAGTGATGCTCTTTTATAGTTGGCAATTTTTCAGGCTTCATATGTTAAACTGACTTTTCCTTTTGTTAAAAGCAATCTGCTTGTTTAGCATCCTGAATCATTAATAGAAACACTTGAATGTAGACTTCAAGACTTAAAAAGGATTATGCAAATCTATATATAAAATATAATCCTTTATCTGCCCCTTTTTGTTCAACAGAGCAGGATCTTACAAAAATAAAAGTATTGCATTCCAAAGTGGGAAGTAATAAATAGAACAAATAATCTTACTTTTTAATTGTTTAAGCTACTACTATCCCCAGTGTAAAAGGAGATGAGAGCTTGGGCTTGTGGTTTGGGCTCAATCTGGGATGACAGGGTGGCTTGCAGCAAGCAAGGTTGAGCAGAGCTGTTACCTAGGGCCATGGTGCAGCAGCGGTGAGTTTGCAGATCCAAGTCCCAGTGGTGATGCTCCCACGGCCAGGCTGCCAGAGTGACGGCCCAGCACAGGGCAGGTCCTGTGCATGGTCTTGCTTGGGTATGGCAACAGCATGAAAAACCATCTTGGGAACCAGAAAAGTTCCACTTTATCACCACCCCATTGCTCCTTTTCTCCCAAATCTAGAAGGTCTGCTACTGCCAGTCCCTTAAAAATTATGATGGACAGGAGATACTTGTTTCTCTGTCTCCCACTGGGGCAACGTAGTAGCTCTTTCTGTCGTTTAGAATCACTGAATAACATGAGACACAGACCCCCTTGTTGCAGGCAGTAAGACAGAGGATTGTCATCTGCATTGACGTTCCTATTTTTGACTAGTTTTAAGTTGTCAAACTGCAGCATTTGCTGGAGAGACCAGTGAAGTATGTGTGGACATTGAATACAACATTTCTATGTGTTTCCTTAATCCATCAAGCTTCTGGCCCTCACATACAGACAGGAACATTAAATTAATAATGTTGAAAATACTATTGATATTTCTCAGGTGACCAGTAAAAGTAAGAGGCTTGTCAAGGTTGGTCTTATTTCCAAGTTAGTTTTGGCTGAGCACTCTTCTCATGTGTTCAGAATACTCTCAACTATGTGTGGAAGTTGAGGTGACTTATTTATCGTTGTTTTAATACCTGTCTTGACCTAGAAAACTTTTCTAATTATGCAGCCCAGTTTTAATGGTTTGCTTAATACCTGCTGCTAAGATGGCCACAGAGCTCTAGCTACAAACACCAAGAAATTAAAATCGGTGTTGGACTATCCTGATGGGTCTTGTTTCCCAGACCATTCCTCCACCAAGTCATCTTCCCCACCTGATACCATCCTTCATCAAGAGAGGCTTATGTGAAGCATGATGACATTAGACATCTTTGAAGCTTGAAGATCACCTTCATCAGAGTTCATGCCTCTCTGCTGCTGGAAAGCAGGACTCAGAACTTTTAGCTCATCTTCAGTCATCAACACTTTAAGTCATTGCCCATTTCACAGTCACTATAGTGGCTTGGTTTAATAGGGCAGTGACACTGCCTAGATGGAAATACATCTATGTTACATATTTGCTGAATGGCTCTGAAGAAACTAATTTATAAAAGTCAGCATGTTGGTAAATGGTAGCTAGTTCATGAACAACAAAAAGAAGTTGGATCTACAAGTCACTACAAATTATTTACCGTGTCCAGATCCATTTGCAATAACGGGCTTGGGTGCCAGAAAATCTTGAACTTTGGCCAGAAATCTCCTCTTTTGTTGTTAGCAGTTACATCTGCTGCTTCTTTCTTCTAGTGCTACGCAGATCTCTTTAATCCCTAGAATGTGTTCCAAATTTGATTGTATTTACATATATGTCTATAACCTCAGTGAAAATACCTACCCTACTCTTCATCACATTTCCATGCTGTGTTAAGGTTTGGTTTGGACAACGTCACTTTTCTTGTGCCTGGAGAATTTGGCTTCTTGTGAGCTTTTGGAATTTGACTTCTTCCTTTGTATATCTAGAGGTTTCTTTCTTTCTGTCTCTTTTTTTTTTCCTTTCTTATTTTTCTTTGTAGTTCTCTTTTCAGTCTACTAAGGGAACCAAGGATGTGTACTGCATACCCTCTGGTCTGCCACGTTTAATTTAGATGAAGTCTCAGTATGAAAAATATACATGCGAATTTGCATTGTGTTTGAAGTGGGTGCAAGCCATGCTCTGCAGCTGAGGGTCCTGCAGGAACCATCATGGAGATGCAGGAAGTGGCAATGAGTCATGTCTGAAGCAAATCCAATTGAACCAAACAAAATAAACCCAAAAGAAACTGAAAACTCTTATATCTGAGTTAATAGATTTTAGTGCTTGACTCCTGTAATCAGAGCTAATGTCGCCTCTTACAGACTCCTGGCCAGTGCAATCCCTAAAGTAAGTGCTGCCGGTTGCGAGCTCGCGCTCAAGAAATGTGATGATTCACTGTCCCCCAAGGATAGCCTGTGCCTCATTAAGAGATAAAGTCCAGAAGCCTAGCACTCATGTTAAATACTAAGCTGTGTGCTGATATCTGACACGGTCAGAACAGCGAGGTCTCTCCCACGGGCCCCAGAGCCGGCAGTCCCATGTGTGCTAGCAGCCCCCAAAAGGCAGAGGTGTCCGCGCCTTGCCACCACCTGTCTCCTCCCGCCTCTTGCGTGGAAAAGGAGCCGACATCAGACAAACTCCCATGGGCAGCAATGGCACAGCCGGGCTTCTCCCAGTCCAGCCCCAGTGTGAGACTTTGGGGCTGGTTCCCCTGCTCCCCCTGGTTGACCTCACAGAGGTTTGCTCCTAGTTTCTCAGGTAAGGAAGGACAATGAAGGTACTGTTGTGTCCCACACTGTGATAGTTTAACCTTTACATCATGGCAGGGCTTTTTCCACATCGTGAGCTGCACACCTGTACCCATGGGAGTGGGTTTTCTAAAGGTCCAAAGTCTCCACAGAGGCCAGCACCGACAATTTTTTAGAAGTCAAACCTATTTCATGGCAGTCACGAGAGCAGAATGTTTCTTAATACTTTTTTTTCCTGTTGGTACAGAAAATGTAAAATATTTTTGTCCTTATATTCTAAAAATTTTACACTTGAAAGAACTCTGTTTCCAGAAAAGATACACCACTCAGCACTCCAGGACAATACTGACTAATCACGGCTGGTAGTTTATAAAAAAGCAAAAAACACCAAGCCAGTTCAGTGAAAAACTAATAACCCAAGATTCGTGGAGCAGATATATGTAGCTTCATCCAACTGGTGGGATTTTTCCCATCTTTTACCACTGAGCTTATGAGGGAAAGGCAGATTAATTAAAAAAAATATATTATCAACATTTTTTGTTTCAAAAATCAACGTATCATACTGCATCTTATTTCCTTTGAGTTTAAGTAGAAACTCAGAGTTTTCCCAACTCAAAAGAAGCCATCCTGCTTCTCTGGTTGAACAGATCTGTTGCATTAATTTACCAAGAACATCCACTTGATTTAGTTGAAATAACACTTATAAAGTAATAAATGTTTAGTTTAAGAGGAGGTTAATGAGCAAAGTTTATTACTTACTGGAAAATCATTGAAATTGAAAGCCACATATATTTACATAAAGTATGTGGCATTTGAAATAAATCCAAAGAATTTTGTTATTAATTTCCTGTGTTGTTTACATGTGTTAGAGCTATGTTTATTCCAGAAGAATCACTCACCAAGAATGATAGAAATCAAAGTGCAAACTGGTTTATTTTTCTCAGTAACTTATTAATAACAACATCAGTTTTTAGTGTTAGATAGATGATGTGCAACAGACATTTTTCATCAAATATATACACAATAAGTGAGAAAATAAAGCAAAGGATTGTGCAGTCAAGCAAGTTTTTTATTACATGAAATAAAATTTAAATTAATACCATTTTGCAATCTTTGGGTTTTTTTCTATTAATTCCAAAAGATATTGAATAAGTCGCAATGTATTTTACAGTGCAATATTTAGTGTATGTTTCAATAACCAAACACTTATACAATGAAGCACTAAGTGAGATCATAAAAACATCAAGAGTTTCATTATGTTTTCTCACAAACTTATGAATTAAAAAGATAAATATAAAGTTGCCTTAACCAATCAAAGGTGGTAGAGTTTATAAAGTCTCCTTTTAAAGCTGGAAAGGAACACGTATAACATTTTTATGGCAAGTTATTATATGTTAAAGCAATTTCTCATTTTTCACATTTGGTGTGAAGATTATTCTGTGTTTTTCTTAACCTCAGACCATCTTCTCTAAGTTTTGGCATGACTGTAGAAAGCAGCTGGCTTTTTCTAAACCAGCTATGAAGGAAATTATTCATGTCCTTTCCTTAGCTCCCATTCCTGACTCCTCACTCCTTTGGTCTGCAGAATCCTCGTTGAAGGGAGTTTTGCTATAGAGTAAATACAACAATGCAGGACTCGCTCAATCCACTTGTGCGCCTGGAAAAAAAAAAAAAAAAGTCGATAAAGAATGTGTGGCTTTTCCAAGAGTGCAGTCCTGGAGCCAGCTCTCGCTTGCTTTAATAAAGGCAGATACAGCCAGAACTGAATCCTTCAAGAGAGAGTCTTCTCCTTACACCAGACAAGCAGGTTATATTTGTGTTTTACTGTGCAATAGGTGGAATCATGCCTTTCTACATCACCCATCAAAGGTTTCTGGGTTTGGAGTCTGTCTTGCACAAGTTAAGGTACTCTAACAATTTAAGGATGAAGTCCTCACACTGCCAATGTAGGTGCAAGCAACCCCTCTGCCACCCAAGGACTGGCCAATTGTTCCAGACTCTGCAAGTGAGGGATGAGGGGCCGACCAACCCACCCCTCCGGAGGGTTTGAGAGCGTGGCACTTTGCTCCCAGAGAGAAGTATTTTAATCCTGCCTGGAGTGCACCCATCAGAGCAACCTTCACACCAGAGGCGCAGGGGGACTCTGGATCCCCACTGGGGGCTGTGTGTGTCTCCTAGGAGCAGTCCCTGCGGTACCCCTCTGCAAAGGGAACAGACTCCTCATTTGCAGTCCTATTGCCCTCCAAACCCAACTCTGCTGTGGGAGGTTTAACACTTACTTAATGAGGAATATGTGTGTGCATACATATGGATGTGTGTATATCTGTCTACACATACACACAGTATAAATTAACTAAACATGTTACTAGGATACATCAGGAAAACCACATCCAAACAAAGAGTCCAATATGGAAAAAGCTATTAAAAGATCTCAGCTTTTGAGCTTGTTGTGTATAGGAATAAATATGATTACAGGATACCAATTCTACATTTTGTTCTTTTCCTGATGGCATTTGTAAGAGATTATGTCCTTCTGAGGGTAAAGGAAAAACTGCAAATGATAAGACAAATCTGAATTCTCATAATTAAATTGCCTACCTCAGGAAAACTTGAGGATGAGCTCCATAGTTAAAATGAAGTGTACCAGCCTTATTTTAATATTGCAAAAGGTCCAAGAGGCCTCAATGGGCCCCTGAGCTCTGCTCTTAGTGCTTTTAAGATAAATGCAGGCAAGAAGGACCTTTGTGCTCCAGGTGCCCAGGGGATCAGAGTACCCTCATATGAGCTCAATACTGAAAGATTAAGACAGGCATGAACTCTGTAATCTCCTTTTCATCACAACCTTCTTCTGCCTAGTTAGCCTAAATATTTTTTCTCCTCCATCTTAAATGCAAAAATGCATAGTCTGAGTAGACACACGCATTGCAGGGCTCAGCACTGGTGTGCACCAGCTCAAGAAAGCACTCAGGCTCAAGGGGTGAAGGAGTGCCTGGAGGTGCTCTTGCAGCCCTAAGGTGACAATGGCCTCATTTTGCCAGGGCTGTGCCACAGCCCTTAAGTGACTCACAGTGGACCAGGATGTGGCAAATTAGCCAGCTGGCTAAGTCAAAGAATTGAACTGGATACTCTTTCCCTGTCACAGTTACCTGTTTAGGTCTTGAAATGCCCTGCCTAGTGATGGTCTGGTTTTTGGACTCCCTGCTCCCTCATGTGCTAGTTCCTCCGAGCTCTGCACCCTACACTTAACACTGTAAAGACAGAGAATCAGCTGGGGTACCAGAGCTCAGCCCTGCAAGTCAGCTTTGGATAGTGACAACAGAGATTTGGGCAGTTAAAACTAAAAAAAAGTGTCTCGAAAGAAGACCCTTAGAGGGATGTGATACAGGCCTATGGCTCCCCTGGGAGCAGCGCTTGGTCCATCTCACATGCTTCAGACAACATGATGGTGTAGGAGTTGACATCACTGTGCTCAGGCTGGTGACATGCAACTTCCCTGGGCAAAGCCAAATGTCCTGGGCCCAGATGCTTTCTGAAGTGTCAAGGCGTGTAATGAAATGCTAATTTAAATGGTACTAGTCATGTGACTGAAAGGCTGAGGTTTTTTTTCTAGTCATGATTTTCCAAACTGGAATTCCTCTTGGAATTGACTTTGAAGTCAGTAACAAGCCTCCCATTGGGTTTAATGCAAGTAGAATCAGCTCTCACTGGAGATTTTAGTGGAGCAGAGAAAAACATTCTTCCTCTTAAAAGAATTTGCTATTACTACAGGCACATAAAAGCCTCCTCAAAGCTATAATGTTAAATATTTTAATGCCCTGCCAAACCTCATCAATTCTCATTGTTTAGCAAAAATGGCACAGACATTCTGAGTTGCTAGCTATGGCATTTTCTGCATATTAAGATCAATAATATGCTTTACAAGGAATAAAGGGTTTTCTAATGAGAAGTCTTTTAAAAGTCAAGACAATTCAAACTGCTATGAATGATTACAAATTATGTGGTTAATTTTATGGGAGTGGGGTAGGGGGAGATTAAGGCCTTGGGCACATGAACCATACTTCCGTACTTCCTTTCTTTACCAGAAATTGTACCACCCCAAAACCTCCCCTATTGATCAGCTGTGTGAATTCTCAGAAATGTCAGTTTGACTGCCAGCTTAAGGAGCTAAGTTTTCCATTTCAGCACCATCCCTGGGCTCTTAAAGAATTTATTGGAATAAATTTATTTGACAGGTTGTACTGACATGTACGGAAGGAAGATTTGGTTCAGTTCTTTCAAAAATTGTGCTTTTGGACCTTATGCTTTTTGGACTCCTTATTCAAGCAGCCTCAACATCTAATAGATGCTTGGGTTTGGGCCTTTGAGTTCTTTTACATTAAGCCACACAGGTGCACATGCAAAGGTCCCCTCACCTGGAATGAGTTTGGCCTGGCTCCACAAAGGCTGTGTGTGAGGTCAGGCTGGACTTCAAGGACTTTGTTTTTCAGAAGCTACATGCAAAGTGAGCTCTGAACAAGGGATGAGGAGCCCCAGTGATGAGATGGCAGCACTGGTGGGTGGTGGAAGAGGTGGCTGAACGCAGACTGTGATCTGTCCTCAAGAAGGACAGGCGTCCAGTGTGCATGTACTCCTGGGACTCCAGCTGCAGTTAGCTCATGCCAGCGATGTCCCACATAAGCAGCATCTTGTGCTGGGGCCTTTGAGGACAGGCGTTTCTTGCTTTCCAGCCACATTCGCACAGTTACTCACTGTCTTTCCCAGTATCTAAAAGTCCATCACCACTTCACAGAACCTCAAAATGGCAGTCCGGTTTGGACCTTTTCCAAAGCCCATTCGCTGACTGCTTCAGGAGGGACAGAGGGGCTTAAAAGCCCTCTCATCCTTCTTCCCAAGCACCAAAGTCTCACGTCACTTTCTTGTAAACAGCTCAGCACTACCCATGTCTGTCAGGGACCTGGCTTCTAGTTCTTTCCTGCATTGTGGGGGTGGGGATAAATCTTTTCTATCAGAAACTGAAAAATCCGTTATTTTTTATAGAAAGTAGTGGTCTGATCATTGATAGGATGTTCCCAGAGGTTCTGGGGGCCTCATTTCAGTTCCTTAGGGAGGTTAAACTTCTGCTTCCCACTCTCTGTAATAGTACCCTGATGTCTGGGTAGAAACTGTTCCTCTGTTGGCTCAGGCCAGGGAGAAGGGCAGAGGGACTGAATCATGAATTGTGCCATGCAGATTAATGCAGCTTCAAAGGAAAAAAAGACTATTTCTTCTCCGTGTCCTCTGGGTGCCTGATATTCTGTAAACTACATACTACAGTGATGGGAGATGAGGTTGTGAATTCCCTAAAGCAGATGAAGGACATGGACGTCACTAGCTAACAGGCTGCTCTGCAAAACGGGGCTGACTGCACTGTCTCACTGCTGGCACTTCCCCGCCGTGCTCCGGTGCCACTGTGGTTCGTGCAGACCCCATTTGTGTGAGCGTGCATTACATGTGCACTGCCGGAGCCGGCTCCTCCAGGGAGGAGGAATGCTTTGTCTGTGAATCCGGATGGGATTAGGTGCAAGATATGCGCTTAGCCCTGTCAAGACCAAAAGGCTTCAATGCATGTGCAGAGCAGAACTTCAGGCATCTCAGAGACTTCCCTGGTGCCGGGGGAGTTACTTGGTAAAGGCATGATGATATGAAAAAGATAGTCTGCATTTAAACACCGATTTCTACCTAATCCCCACTGTTCATATGTTTGTGAGCTGGACTTGTGTCCCAGTTAAGTAATCAGAGCTTCCTAGGTGCAGACAGTATGAATTATTGCAGTGACTCTTTCTAAATGCTATGTCTTGGAAGCACCGCAAAAACCTGAAGTTTTTCTCTAGATTTGTTATGGCAATGAGGAATGAGTACACATATAACTATGTCACATTTATTGCAGTATACAGCAGTATATTAATTGATGCACACAAACCTATTGCTCTTTCTTAATAACCTCTCAAAGTAACACGATGTGAATGAATGAAAATAATAAAAAAATAAACTGTAGAAACAAATCAGCATTAAAATGTATTACAAATTCCAGGTTCCCTCCTAAATCAGAACTTCATTTAATTTATTACCTAAAACATTTTTAAGCCTGTTTTCTTGAATACTCATGCAGAACCAAATTATGCTAATATCATTTCCCATCTCCTCTCCACTCTCCACCAGACCAGAGTCTTAAAATCCTCCTTGATTTCCCATTACGACCCCTCTCAGATCCCACTGTGCCTCCAGACCCAGGCACATCATGGAAGGGGAGCCACATGCAGTCGCTAGGCAGGGGTAAAAGGATATCCATTGAATCCTTGAACTTGAGGTGGAGACAGTTGCTGTGTTTGGCTGAACTAGGAGTTGGTTGATGGGGTAGATGTGAAGCAGGTGAGATATTGATTGTGAGGACTGAGTTTGAAAGTCGATATTGGATTGATGCCCAGTTCATGCAGCAAAGTGGCAGAAGATGAGTTAAATCTGCAAAGGCCCAAAAAGATAATTAAAACCACCCTTGGATGACAATGGCTATTAACTTGCTGGAAGTCACTGCATCCCACAGAGGAAGAAAGGAAACTAGCAGCTCCAGGCTCACTTGGAGAAGCCGTATGTATGCACAGCCCATCTCTAGAGGTTTATAGGTCCCTGCAGCTTCTCCGTGGTCCTGCAAGGATGCCGGGGGCCTAGGTCTGGAAGGGCAGAAAAACACCAGGAAACACGTTTTGACAGAAAAGGCTTTGCGAGCCTCCCATGTGTGCTCCACATTGCCTATCGCGTGCCCTTTGATGTCGGGTTTGGTTCTTGGGAAGGCGTGAGGCCGAATCCTCACCCTGAGATGGATGGTGCAGCTCTGTGCACGGGGCTGGCACTGTCCACCCCGGGGTGAGGATCTGGCTCAAGCCCCAGTGCTGCTTCTGCAACCCCAAGAGCACACAGCAGTTTTTTCCCCTTTCTTACCCCTTTTCTTCCTTTTTCCCCTTTTTCTTTTTCCTACCCCCTTTCTCACTCTCTTTTTTATTTATTTCATTTTTTCTTTAATATTTTTGTTTTCTTTTGTCTTTTCGTTTGTCTTTTTTGACTTTTTAATTTTTTTTTAATTTTTTCTATTCTTTTTAAATTAAAAAAAAAAAATTCCTCCCGAGATTAACTAAGAAAGAGCTTTCTGTGCTCGTGGCTGCAGACGCAGAGGTTTCCTCCCTGACCGAGGAACAGTCTGAAGCTCTGGCTCTGCCGGGGGGCGCAGCCATGTCGAGGGACCGGCAGCCGTACCCTGCGGGGGCCGTGTCCTGCGGGGAGCCGGCCTGGACGCCAACCTGCCCTGAAAGGCGATCGCCACCTCCCCCAAGGGAAGGAAGATCTCCTTAAATCCCCTCCGACTCACTTCTGCGGGCTCGGCAGCTCCTCTGCCTCGCTCTGTGCCAGCTCCCGGCTCTGCGCGCAAGAAACCGATGGGAAAATATTAATGAAGAACCGAAACGGTGGGGGCTTTTCTTTTCTTTTCTTTTCTTTTCTTTTCTTTTCTTTTCTTTTCTTTTCTTTTCTTTTCTTTTCTTTTCTTTTCTTTTCTTTTCTTTTCTTTTCTTTTCTTTTCTTTTCTTTTCTTTTCTTTTCTTTTCTTTTCTTTTCTTTTCTTTTCTTTTCTTTTCTTTTCTTTTCTTTTCTTTTCTTTTCTTTTCTTTTCTTTTCTTTTCTTTTTTTCAGCAAAGTGATGGAATCAGGTTTTAAAATGCTGTTCTGGAATGTTACACAGTGACTTTAGAGAAGATTATTAAAGGGGGGATAGATGGATGCATTTATTCATATCTTTTGTACCCGGTAGCCGCAGTTATGGGAGGGAAAAAAAAAAAAAAAGAACTCGAGGGAATGCCTGTTTTTTCATGAGGGAGTGTTTGAAAGCTCTGGTCCATGCCACGCGAATTTTGCGATTGCAGTTTGGAGCTGGCTTCTCACAGCTTGAGGCATTTGGGAAAGCTTTGCAAAAAGAATCAAGAAGGAGAACCAGCATCGCCTCCACGCAGTGCACCGAGAAGGGACTTCATCCCGTTTGCTTGTTCTTTTTTTTTTTCCCTTGAAGAGGTAGAAGTTTAAGATCTGCTCGTAACTCCAGGTGCCCCTTGCCTCCTCTGATAAATAAGAGTTATTTCTGCAGGAAAGAGCCGGAGATGACACCACGCCATCAGACAAGGCGCTCTTGCCTCTCTGCCCCACCCCGCCCGAGCACGGGGCAGCAGCGGCGGGGAAATCACGTCCCATTCCCACTGGCCACATTCAGATCGGGCCGGGGCCGCGGCGGCGGGAGCCCACGGGGATCGGGAGAGGGTGTCACGGCTCACAGCTCTGGGAGGAGGGTCTCTGCGAGCTTCTCATCCAAAGGGACATTCTATTACATCACGTCGTATCACATCGCGTGTCCCATCCTACCGTATCATCAAACCCGAGCACTTCTATAGGCACACGTGTGCCTTTATGCATCCTGGTTGATACGTGTTTACATATGTGTAGTATAATATATTTGTATATGTTTGGCATATTTAATATGGGAAATACATATTTACATATTCCCCAGTTTTAATTTCTTTAAGATCTTCAAGCGCATGAAGCAAATGAAGAGAATTGCAGGAGTAATTCACTGTTATTTAACAAGGTAAATAAAATAATATCACATATATTCTATTGTATTAATTTAACATACAGTAATCGTACATATGCATGTATTTGTACATACTTATGTATAACACACGCACTCACACGCACACATCTACGTGTTTTGCCGTGTCCGGCCGGGGCGGAGGCTCCCCAGCCAGGCTTGATGCCTGCTTCTGCCTCCCCGCCGCGCTGAGCCCACGCGGGACCAGCCCTCACAAACAGAAGCTCCGCGGGCGGGGGAATCGAGGAGAGACGGGGTGTTTGCTCACACCTCCGCTGCTCTCAGGGAGGTGGAATTCAGTTTTAAACCCGAGCATCCCCTCGGGTAGCGCGCTTGCCACCTTGCCTGCGCCGCGGGGGCGACAGCCCCCGAAAACAAAATAACCCACCCCCCGAACTACCTACCTCTGTGCACGCCAGGGTTTGGGTATTTTTCTATCTGTGTGAGTCTTCCCCTTTCTAGTTCCCTTTCTAAAGGGAAGGGAAGGGAAGGGAAGGGAAGGGAAGGGAAGGGAAGGAAGGGAAGGGAAGGGAAGGGAAGGGAAGGGAAGGGAAGGGAAGGGAAGGGAAGGGAAGGGAAGGGAAGGGAAGGGAAGGGAAGGGAAGGGAAGGGAGGGAAGGGAAGGGAAGGGAAGGGAAGGGAAGGGAAGGGAAGGGAAGGGAAGGGAAGGGAAGGGAAGGGAAGGGAAGGGAAGGGAAGGGAAGGGAAGGGAAGGGAAGGGAAGGGAAGGGAAGGGAAGGGAAGGGAAGGGAAGGGAAGGGAAGGGAAGGGAAGGGAAGGGAAGGGAAGGGAAGGGATACCAGGAGTGGGGCCGAGGCTGCCCGGCGATGGGAGGAACCGGGTAACCGGGGCATGCAGCTTGTTGTTGCCGCCCGCCACCTGTCCCGCGGAAGGTGGAGGGGCTGCGGACAGTACGCAGTGACAGCTCTCCGCGGATCACAGCTGTTTGTGAGGGCCCGCCTTGGCCACCCAGCTGCGGTGCCTTCTGATGCTCGGTTTTCTATCTCCTCAGGCACTCCTGGCATCTCATCAGAGCATCCTTTCTCTGAAGATTTTCCTAGCTCTAGGCTTGAGAGCCTGTATTCTACTGGAATAATGTGTATGACCGAGTTGAAATGTGCTCGGTGTCGGGCAGGGTAGGGTTTACACCCACCCTCAAGGCTCCGGTGGGAGAGGAGACCCTTCGTAGTTAGACCTGAGCACTGAGGTCAACTGTCTGGTTTGTGAAGCACCCCCACCGCAGGTCCCTCGCTTTCGACAGGGTTTAGGGTCCTGCTGAGGCCTGTGGTGGGTGAGAGAGGAGCTGGCCCTCCCTGTACGAGCATCGGCCCTCCGGGCTGAGGGAGAACCCCGAGCACGGGGCATCGGGAGACCCGCAGGGCACAGGGGCTGGGCGGGCGCGGGGAGGAGCCGGGAAGTGGCAGCAGCGGGCGGTGGGCCCTGGGCAGTGGGCAGGCTCCGGCACTGCAGCTTCCCCGGGGAGGGTGCCCGCTGCCCGGCCCAGCCAGGGAAAGCGGGAAACGACGTGCTGAGCGGCTGTGGCATCGGAGCCCTCGGGCTGCAGAGGGGGTTTGAACCAGGTCGTTGTCGCTGTTGCCGTGATTTCTCACCAGCGGGTGGGTGGGGAAAGGACCTCCTTTTCTATTTGATCTGAAGTTCCGGCTAGGGAAAAGCAACGGGAGGGCTTGCCAATTACATGGAAGTCTATAGATGTCGATAAATCCCGGACACAATCGAACTGTCCCCTTCCCTGATCATGCGCAGAGTTCCCCGTGTCACTTTGAGAGCACAGCCCGTGGGATGCAACCCGGGTGAGGCCGGGCAGGGCCGGCGTCGCCGGACTGGCCCCCAGGAACGGCTGGAAGAAGCTGCAGCCAGCTTAGGCCTGCGCGTGGGGCCGTGTGTGCCTGGGGCAGGGACAGCGCAGCCTGGGGAACCTCTGCGTTCCCCGCCTGGGAGCCAGCCTCTCTCGGAGATCTCGGCAGCCGGAGCCGTCCGGGCAGCGGTTTTCACCCGTGGGGCACGCACGCGGTGCGTTTCCCCACGGCGATGGGAAAAGCCGAATCAGGGCAACAGAGTGTCCTGCCAAGTGCATACTACTGACGGATTTCCTTTCCTGGCCACAAGGTTTTAAAGGGTTTTGAGCAAGCGTGGGGCTGAGGGTGCTGCAACGTTTACAACGCTGAGAGCTCCCTGGGTGGCCTGGAACAGAGTACCTAAAGGTCTATCCCGCACCCTTAGTGCCCACCGACCTGCTGTTTCGGCCTTCCCCGGAGTTACTGCAAGAGAAGGACTGCTGGGGAGCTGCGGGGTACAAGGAGAGGGCATCACTGTGTGTACCTGCGGGGCGGGCGGGGCTGGAGGGGGACACGGCAGAGCTGGGGACCAGAGCTGCTCTCCCCTTGCGCCAGGGACAAGTCCATTGGTTTTGGGGGGCCAAACCCGCCGAACAAAACCCTTGAGGCTCTAAATGCCAAACTACAAGTCCCAGTGCCCCAAAGGCTGGGCACAGCTGCCCTGCCCGTCAGACATCGCAGGATCGGGCCTTCTGGGTGAATTTTGTGCTTCTCGGAGGTGAGTGCTCGTTCTGCGAGCTGGGGAAATCCCAGTCGGCCGGCTCTGCTGGGGACGGTGTTTGGAAAGGAGTAACAAGAAATGTCACATGGAATTTCCCAGCGATTACTTCAGTGGGAAAAAAGACAGGAAATGCTCTCCGATCGGCTCTTTCCTGCGGCGTGGGTTCCGTTATCGCACCGTTCCTGTGAGCTCAGGGAAAGAGCTGTCCGCTCCCTGCCCATGGCCTGCGGAGCGAGTGGTGAGGCTGGGGACACATCAAAGGAGAGCTCAGTTCCCGGCCTGGTTCCATTTTTCTTCTGCCGGTGCAGTGGTTGCCCCTGCCCACCATAAGGACACCGGCAACCGGGCCGAGGGGTGTCTGGGCGGGAGCGCTACCTGCGAGCGGCAGCTGAAGGGTGCGAGGCTCAACTGCAGACGTCGAAAACAACCCCCCTCTTAAAAAAAAAAAAAAAAAAAATCCGCCGGCTACAGTAGGCAAGAAACATCCTGCTTTTGATAGCTCCATCCCCCGGGAGCCTTCCCTGCCTCCCGGAGGTGCTGGCTGCAGAGCCCGGACCGCATAGCTGACCCCGAGCCGGCTCTCCAGGCCGAGGGCCCGGCATCTGAAACATTACCCAGGGAGCCGGAGCGGGTCGGGCAGCATCCCCCAACCCTTCCCGAAAAGGTATCCCGAGAATCCTCCCCTTCCCCTGAAAAGAAAGCCAGCCCATCGATGTGTTAGCCTAAGCACGAAGTATCCGAGGAATTTCCACCAGGGGAATGAGCCCTTCCCGCGGGGCTGTCGGCTCTCCCCGCCGCTGCGGCCCGGCTGCCCCCGGGGGCGGGGAGCCGGGGGCCGGCAGGCGCAGTCCCCGGCGGGCCGTACCTCCAAGCATGGAAGAATTTAGCGGTTTCGGCGGTATTAACTTCTAACAGGGTGTGAAAAGTATTGGGGATTGAAAAAGCTGTGGGAAAGTGGAGGCTTTCCAAGCCAGGCGGGCTGGAGCTTCCCTCCCCTCTGTAGGCGGACACCTTGTGCTGCTCCTGCCGCCGGGCCCCGGCAGGAGCTGCCCCTTCCCGGCAGCCGCGGATCAGGCAGCCTGGCAGGTGCGGTGCCTCTCGCACCATGTTTGATCATAGGCTGTAATAGCTGGAAATCTCAGCATCGCGTTTTGCCACCAGCCCTCTGGCCCCTCTCACCTTGCCAGCGCCATGTCGTTTAGTGCGAGAGACACCGCTCGGTGACAGCGCTGCCGAAAGAGCCCTGGCCTCGCCGAGACGGGGCTTCCCGGCTTCTTTTGCTCTCTGCCTCCAGTCGCCGCGGTCCCACAGCCCCATGTCCTTCCCGGGGACCCCTTCCCAACCCCGCCGCCGCTTCCAGAGACACCTGGCCAACAGCCCGCGGTCTGTTCTCCTCCCAACACCTTCTTGCCAGTTTGTTTTATTTTGGTTTGGGAAATTTTTGTTTGTTGGTTTGGGGTTCTTTTAAGTGTAAACTGTCCGAAAAATAAAACTTTTTTTTTTAATAAATTGGTTATACCCCGCCGGAGAAGACGGTGGATGGCGCAAGAGCTCGCTCCTCTCAACCTGCGCTCCCCCGAGCACGGCTGCCCCGGGGAGAACGGGCAAGCGGAGGAAGCGACCCCGCCTGCGCTGCCCCGGTGCCGCCGGCCTGCCCCTCCTCCTCGCCCGCCCAGCGCCGCTCCCGGGTTAGGTCGCATCGGGCCCCGGTGGCTGTACCGGAGTGCGGGGAGTTGAAGCCAGGAAGGAGATGCCAAGGTCTCCCCGGTGGGCCCCAGGGGGAGCCGTGCGGGGCTAGCAGCTGGAGAAGGAACCGAGGGCCGCATCGCTTACCTGGCACAAAGGGAAAAACCCTCCGCTGGGGAAAAATAAAAATAAAAATCCTCCTCGAGAGTTCGCGGAGCAGCAACCAGAGCGGTGCCCGTGGCCAGCGGCGGGGAAGGGCACCGGCACCGGCTCCTCCGTCGGCTGCTGCGCTCCCATTAGCCGGACAGGGAGGCAGCAGCCGCAGAATCTGGCTCGCCAGACGGTTCCGAGGAACACAGAGATAAAAAAGACAGGCTCCTCCTGTGAATAAATCAATTTCTGGGCATCTGAGATGGTTTTAAACAATAACAACAACAAAAGCTCCCCCTCCGATCTGTGATTGAGGACAGTTAAATATAATTGCCCGTGTTAAGAGGCAGAAGACCAAGTTACAGGAAAAACTACCTTCTTTCAAAGCCCGCTAATGGCCATACGATTCATTAGGTTACTTAATCCTAATAACCTCGCTAGCATCAGTGCCGGTGACCCAGCCCATTAAGCACCACCAGTGAAACCCTATAAAACAGGCAAGGGGAATGTCCAACATATGAGCACATTTATGTGTATTATGTTCCTGAGATAACATGCCCCCGTCTCCCCTGCATACCGCTGCAGGCAGGTTGGAGTAAGAGGGAGTTAGTTCTGTTTTGGGAAAGGCTTGAGCGCAGAACTAGGGCTCGGAGAGAGGTATGGCTAGTCCCACCGTCACTGTCACCCACGGTCTCCCGTCCTCTCTGCTTTCCTCTTCTGGTTCCCGTCTCTCCAGCCAAACAATAGCTACATTTGTGGCGAGCATTTTTCCCCTCTGATTAAACCCAGGCCAAGCAACGGCAGCCAGAACGAAACAAAACGCACAGAGTAGCATTTCGAACATAAATGGGAGTTAACAGCTTAAAAAGAAAAAGAAAAAAAGGAGGGGGGGGGGGGGGGCGGAAGGGGGGGAACGAAAATGCTCCCTTCCACCGAAACGTGTCAGTGAGTCCTTGCAATATCACCCTCCGTGGAGGAGGCGGCTGAGGGGGGAGAGAGGAAAGGGAAGCAGAGGGGCAGCAAGCCCAGGTTCTCCCGTCCCTTACAGAGCTGCAGACAAACCGGATGCCTCCCCGGCATCTCCCTGCCAGGGTGAGGTCTCTGTAATTTACGACACGCGAGTTATCACGGCGTTTGCTCAGAGCGGTGCTGCCCGGGGCGCAGGCACATGCAAGCCATTAGGGGAGCGGAGGGGTGCCCGCGGCTCTCGGCTGGGCGGCTGGGGCTGCCCTCGGCCCTCCCCAGGGAGGCAGCGCCGTTCCCCTCCCGGTCGGGGATCGCCCCCCCGCCCGGATTTAAACGCCTCCCAGGATCTTGAGAATAACAAACCGTCTTCAGAGCTCACCGCGCCCCCCACCCACGCCTCGATATCTGGAGAACCATCCTCCCAGAGCCACGGGACGGCGTTGCTGGCACGCTGGCCGCACGGTCGGAGATGCCGGCCCGGGGTGAGGAGAGCGCCCGTCAGAGACCGGCCCCGGGTCCCGCTGCTGCCCGCTCTAGGCAGCACCGACGGGGCGTGCGGGCAGGAGAGGCGGCCGCGTCCCGCGGAGCCGGGATGACTCCCAGTTCAAGGTGACCAGGAAGGGCCCAACCCTCACAGAAAGCTGAAGCGATCCCTCCCTGTTTTCGCAATAGTTTTAATACTCTGGCAGCGACGCAAGAAAGAACAGTGACGGGGAGGGAACAGCAGCGCCCTGCCGAGCCACCCATGATGTGGCGGTGATCACCCCGTGATGCCGCCACCGCGAAGGGTTTGCCGGTGACAAAACCTGAGGGCTGATCCCGCAAGCCCTTCTTCCCGGGAACGGTGCCCACCCCGTGTCCCCGAGTGCCCGGGGCACCGTCAGCTCCGCCTTGGTGGGGCTGGTGGAAAGGTGTTCCCTGAGCCGCTCCCCACACCTCCTCGAATGACAGCCGTTCTGTTAATAATCCTTCCTCCCCCCCTCACCCCCCCGCCCCGTTTTTCCTCAAGGGCTTTTTTAACTCATAAAATGTTGCTCTGGCTTGGAACTTGTCATAACAGAAGTCTGCTTTATTTATTGGGTTATTTATTTCTTTTATGCGCAACAACGTTACCTCGAACGCAGCCCATTGGAAAGGAGTTTCCAAAAACAGGAAAGAAAAACACAGAGAGAGAGAGAGAAAGGAAGGAAGGAAGAAAGGAAGGAAGGAAGGAAGGAAGGAAGGAAGGAAGGAAGGAAGGAAGGAAGGAAGGAAGGAAGGAAGAGAGAGAGAGAGAAAGAGAGAGAGAGAAAGAGGGAGAGAGAAAGAGGGAGAGAGAAAGAGGGAGAGAGAAAGAGGGAGAGAGAAAGAGGGAGAGAGAAAGAGAGAGAGGAAGGAAGGAAGGAAGGAAGGAAGGAAGGAAGGAAGGAAGGAAGGAAGGAAGGAAGGAAGGAAGGAAGGAAGGAAGGAAGGAAGGAAGGAAGGAAGGAAGAAGAAAGAAAGAAAGAAAGAAAGAAAGAAAGAAAGAAAGAAAGAAAGAAAGAAAGAAAGAAAGAAAGAAAGAAAGAAAGAAAGAAAGAAAGAAAGAAAGAAAGAAAGAAAGAAAGAAAGAAAGAAAGAAAGAAAGAAAGAAAGAAAGAAAGAAAGAAAGAAAGAAAGAAAGAAAGAAAGAAAGAAAGAAAGAAAGAAAGAAAGAAAGAAAGAAAGAAAGAAAGAAAGAAAGAAAGAAAGAAAGAAAGAAAGAAAGAAAGAAAGAAAGAAAGAAAGAAAGAAAGAAAGAAAGAAAGAAAGAAAGAAAGAAAGAAAGAAACTACACATTACAGTCCTTCAAAATTAAAACAAGAAGCCCCAAAGAATTCTTTTTGGTATTAATATTATTTAACATTTAAAACTCTGGGAACTTCAAACAAACTTTTTGGAAGGAAAAGAAAGAGGAAAAAAGCCTATTCTCTGGAAACTAGTTGTTCACAACTCGAACTGTGCCATTTTGGCTTAGAAACAAAACTCAAGACGCCCAACCCTTGCCCCCATCCCCCCGGCATATATCTTTTCAGCACACATTTTAAAATAAATACCTTTACGAGTCTTTCCAGAATGCCTCCTTGTTATGAATTGATAGGATACAACGTACCCCAGCTATGTGTCTGCAAGTTGGGATTTAGTCCTTTACATACCAGGACAACATCTGCAGGGAAACGATTACGGCGTCTTCGGCCCCCCTCCATTACGCGCTGCTGGGGTCGGAGGGACTGGGCGGCAGCGCAGTCCTTGAGCTCAGTAGATATGAGGGGGCTCTTCGGGCACAGGGCACCGGGCTCGCTCCCGGCTGCCGGGGCAGCCCTGCTGAGCACCGGCCAGGCACGACATGAGCTGGATGCAGATAACCCGGGGAAAGAGCCCCCACGTAGTCTTTGCTTCTGCGAAGGAGAAAATGGCATTTTTCCTCCTGACTCTCCGCGCAAGCCCTTTTAATTTTACCACACTCTTCGTCCCCCTACTCAGCAAGTAAAAATAAACCTGAGCAAATTCACCAAGCTAGTCTCAATATAATTTAATAAAACAGATAAAAGATTGCCAAGGGTGTGTACAGAAGCGTCTGGCTTGGGAAACACCAAGCGAATCCGACCTCTTTTTTGTCCCAATAGAAGTTTAATTCATCCCTGATTATATTTTCGTAGGACATTTGCTCAGTAAAACTTTCCTGTAGCTATTTTGTCTGAGAATAGTGTTTATCATTTTTAAAAATGCATAAAGCATTTACAGCTGGTTTAGACCTTACAACAGGTGTCAGAGCTCTCTTTCAGGCGAGTCTTTTATAAATATATATATATGCACTACTAGATAAAATGACCACTTCGTCTATTTTAAATTGTATGTGTGCAAAAGAAGCATCAGGGAAATGTTAAAAGTTGTAAACACCTTCTGTCGTTGTATTCCAGTCGGAATAGCCATATTACTTTATCGTGCTCAGTGTCTCTTTTCTTGTCGCTTTTAACGAGGCACTGTAGTAGGAACTATCTGCCCGTCTTTAATAAGTTATACTCTTTTAATGCCAGGTTAGTGTATGTCTTTTTAGGGCTGAACAGGTCAAAATACCTTTGTTTTAAAAAATAAGAAGGACATGCCAGTAATGGCGTTGCAAATGACGTAATAAATACAACAATATTGACGTATAAATACATGTATGTACATAATACATGAATACAACGTATTGACGATCTGCCATCAGAAAGAAAAAAATATGACTAAACACGTGCTTGAGGTGATTTACCTCTAGAAAATGAGTTCTAGTTAGTTTAATGTGCCTCCTCACCTCCCTGTATCCAGCGTGATATTCCCTTCCCTCAGCCAAGGGCAGGGGGAAATAAATAAAAACCCTCCGAGGTCGTTATCCGGCAGGGAACATCATTTCTAACAGCTGTTTTACAGAGTGCAACCCAGCGACCAAAAAACCCTGAGGACTGAGCTTCTAACCCAACGCGATGCAGAGCTCCCTTGTACAAACCTCAACATATATAGGTGTGCCGAAATACTCCTATAGCCAGCGCCTAACGCACCAGTGGTGTGTTCCTCTGGATCATGGAGAGGGGGTGCGTATAAACCCCCCACAGGTAGTGATTTTTAGGTTGCTGGTTGTTTCAGGGAAGCTCCAGGAAGTTTTAAAAATGTGTCTGAAGGTATTTTTTCCATTTCTTTTCCTTGGCACCCCCCGCTCTGCGACTGGGGACGGCCGCTGGGCCAGACACCGGCTAGGCAGAGGCAAAGGGGTCCGAGGCGGGCAGACCCGAACTCCCCAACCACCGCCTCCCCACGCCGGGGGATGCGCGGGGGGATGCATGGGCCGCCCGCGGATCTCTCGCCAGGGCGCAGCCCGGCACACCCTGCCCGGCTACGCTGCGCAGGGAGGGGCTACGCACTGCGGAAAACTGCGCTCGCTCCAAACCAAATCACAGCTTGGCTCTCCTCCCTTTTCTCCTTCAGGGATCCCCACCGGAGTCAAGCCTGACCCGGTTTCCTGAAGGCAATCCTCCTGTTTCAGAGCCCTTTAAATGCCAGCCCGGCCGGAGGATACAGCGCAAACGAGGATGCTCCGCGGCTGCAGGGAGGATACCCAGGTAGCCCCGACGCGGGGGCTGGGGAAGAGTTAAGGAGAGGGAGTAATGAAATACGGAAAGTACTCGCAGGTTGCAGCGCGCTGTAGTGCCCACGGCAACGCGGGCTCCAGCAGGGACCGGGGGTCCCAGCCCCGGGGTGCTGCCCTGCGCCCGCCGCATATGCCCCGGCCAGCTCGGCCGCGGAGCTCCAGCGGCGGCGAAGCCCTTCTTTCCTTCTTTATTTTTCTTCATTTCTTTCTTTCTTTCTTTCTTTTTTTTTTTTTTTTTTCCCCCACCCTAGAAAGTGCCGAATTCACAGGCAGAAAATGGCAGAAGGGGAACGAGGTGTTCCCCTGAGCCCGCCCTGCCTTCTCCTGCACCAGGAGCTCCCCGAGCCCTGCCTGACTCGTCGGGAGGTGGGTGTGCCTCATGCCCCTGCCGTGCATGGGAACCCAACCACCCTGCGAACGACATGTTGCCTAAATAAAGATAAAACGTGCTATACATCACAGGCTTTCCCGGTTAGTCTCAATGACTTGTCGATTCCTCCCCCACGGCACACGTGCGATGATAGAAAATGGGTTTAAATGACGAAGGGTCACGCAGAGCCATCCTGATCGTTTAGCAAAAATAACAGAGCTATTACAGAGCTGAAGGAAGGAGCCGGCGAGTCCATCCACGCATGTTTCAGTGTTGTGCCTCAACTTAACGCACACACAGGCATGCATACATATATGTGTATATCTACATATGTGTGTGTAAATATACATATGCAGCCGGATCGCTCCCTGTGATCCCCCCCACCTCCCTCTCATTAGGCCGCAAACGCGCGCACAGATGACGATGCGCGCCCGTGTGTGTCGGAGGAGGGGGCGACACGGAGGGGCTGCTTATATCTTCGGGATGGAAATATACGTAAAGCCTGTTATAAGAGCGCGGGAGACAGCAGTTGCTCACTATCCTCCACTTCTTTATTTTTTCATCTCTATTGCCGAAAACTGGAAATAATTAAATTCTTTAAAAGTTTGCTTTTTAAACCGTGGTTGGAGTAAACTATGATTCAGGTGTAAATAATTACCAAAGTCATGAAAGCAGCAACTGCTACATGTGGTTTATGCTTTTTTTTTCTTTTTTATCGTTTGATCATTTTAATCCTTAGCTGTTTGCCAAATTCACATATTTGTAATTTGCTAAACTTTATCGTCTCTACCAGGATAGAGATGTTGTACATTAGATTTCAGAGCCATCCTGCCCTGCCCCGCTGTAGAAGCCTAGTCAGAACAAACTGGATGCTCCTTAAGAAGGGGTAACGCTATTACTCCGGTATTTGGAAAAGCTTTCCATATCAGATTAAAAAAATCCGAACTGAACAAAACATGTTTCCTCTTTCATAAATGCTACCAGACCTACTCGATTTTAGACTCCGGAAAAGAAATGAGTTATTGAAGAAAATAAATTGTTTAAACACAATAGATCCTTGCCCAAATGAAAGTATGCCTTGGGGCAAGAAAGGCATGATTTGGCCCGGCAGCACTAAAATAGAAGTATCCATTAAGAGAAAGCCTTAGAGAAACAGGAGAAAATGGACATATAATATACACCATATAAACAAAAGCCCAGGATTTATTTAATCCCTGTTTTCTTCAGCCTGCGTCTACTTTTTTTTTTTTTCTTTTGCCTAGGCTGCAATTTCGACCCGTTTTTCTCTTCAGAAATCCATGGTAGAAAAAGGCAGAGAAACAAACTTTTTTTTCTTGCTTGTGTCCTCTTTTAAAATCTTTTTGCAGAGTGAGACACTACTTGAACATGTTCTGGTGTTGTAAAAGTGTTTTTTATCAGGCTGTAAATCACTGCCCCTCTGACAGAGCAGCCGGAAATGTAAATCACACCATAGAGCTAAAGTTATGAAAAAGTTTGTTCCCTTTTCTGCATCCCAGGAAGATCATGAGACTGCTGGATTGGGAAGGGAGAGGGGAGGCTTGTTTACTATTTTCCTGCTCCACCAAACTGTTGGCTCCACGGTGCCTGGGACTTTGATGAGAAAGAATGGACAATGTGCAGAGTCCCTTCCTATGACACCCAGGCCACCGCCACTTGGGAGGTCCTCTGGCCTAATGCAACCACAGCTAACTGCTCCCAACAGGAGGCTCTCTGGATCAGGCAGGGTCACAATTATACTTCTGCTAAAGGCAAGAGTACTTTTTTTTTTTTTTTTTAAGAGACAGCGAAAGAGAGAGGGAAGGGGGGTGGGCGAGCCGTTGAATTAAAGCCTTTCAGTTCATCTGGGGAAGGAAAGACCGAGAGCGGGGTTAGTAGGAACCGTTTCCACGAGGCATGAGCAAAATGAGGTTGTTTCCATCCAGAGGAAAGTGAGGAAGGACGAGGTCCGGGGCGCTGCGCCCGGGGGTCACCCCCGACCCCAGGGCTGTCATGCCAAATTGCCCCTCGGGAACAGCAGCAAACCTCCTCCCATCCCCCGCGACTGTACTGGGGGTTTGGGGGCTCATTCGCTGGCGAGAGCCCTCGCTGGTGCCAGACAGATGACTTGTACATTGCTCCTCCGAGATGGGGAGAAGACGGCACCACAGCCCGCAACAAGCTCTTAAGCATCACCCACTTGGCAGAGGGCGGAGAGGGGCTCCAGGGGGAGACACCCCAGCCTCTTGGCCTCTGATTACTCTCAGAAGGCGCGAATATTTTCCAGGGGTTGTGCGGAAGGACGGGAAGGTTGGTACACGTTTTAGGTCTCGAAGAGGGGACTGAGTTTCCCGGCGCTGGTAAACCTCGTGCTTCTCGCCGTTTACATACAGCGGTGAGGAAAAGCCCGGGGAGGGGGGAGGGAAAGGAAGCCAAGGTGAGGGGGGGCTCCTGACCTCCGCCGCTTCGCGGGTGGCGTCCCCGGGTCCGCAGCCGGCCCGTCCTCCCCGTTCCCGGAGGGGTCTACGCCCAGGTCCCGCCGGCTGCCCTTCCCCTCCTCCACCCGTTCTCTGTCCAGTCCCCAGTCTCCCTTTAAAGCCTCCGAATTCATTCCCTCTTCCTTACCCTTCCAGGGAGCCCGAGCCCCGCCGGGTTGGAGGCTTTGGGCGTACCGGGCTCCCGCCTCCTGGTGCGGCTGGCGGGCCAGGGCGAGGGGTCCCACCTCGCCCCCTGACCCTCCACTCCCGTCTTGCCAGGGGCAAAGTGACCCCCCTTGCCGCTCAATTCAAGGCAACCGCCCACCGTGTCGCCCCCGCTAGGCAGCCAGACCCGGCCGAGGGAGGGAGGACGGGCACCGGGGACCACCTCGGTCCCAGCCGTCAGCCCCGATCCCGGCTCCGCCGCCCCCCGCTTACCTGGACGCGGCTCCCCTTGCTCGGTGGCGTGGTGGTAGCGGGGACGGGGATGAAAGGGGAGGCCTGGCCCCCCCCGGGTGGGGAAGAGCCCTGTTATGCCCCCCCCCCCCGAGAGATCCGGCGGGAGGAAGAGAGAGGGAGGGGTAGAGGGAAAGCCTCTTTTTTTCCCCCCTTTCTCTCCCCGTTTGAGACGAAGTGACCCGCAGTATCTGGAGAAGGTTTTTGAAGACGTTTAGGAGGGAGGGAGAGAGTTTTCTGCTGAGAAACTCAATCTGCCATACAGTAGCGGCTGCATCTGGGATCTGTCACCGCTGACAGCACCACAGGGCACAGACATGATCTTCCGCACAACACTGCAACTCCCCAAAATACCCTCCTCGCTCCCAAGGTGTCTGCCGTGTTGCATCGCGCTCCTTCGCCAAAAGGGGGAAAGCGACACGAATCCCCGGAAAACAAACGCACCAAGGGGAAGGCAAGAGAGAGCACCCCCTTCCCCCCCCTCCCCGTCCCCCTAAGGCCCCGCAATATCAAACACTTGTCCGCCGAGGAAGAGGGGCGAGAGGCGATGTCACGCTCGGATGGCGCAAAGGCCATAAATGTAAACGCTAGAGCCGCGAGATTCCCGAGAATGACTTTAATGAATAATTTCGGAGACAGTTATGGCTTTAGGTAATTACTGAGTCGCTATATGAAAACCAGATTTGGGAGACAGGCAGTCAAGGCCGGGCCGTGCGCCTCAGCTCGCCCCAGCCGCCTCGCCCCGGTCCCCACCCCGCGTCACTGCCCGATCCCCGGGAGTCCCCAGACCCCCGCACCCTTCCAGATGCCGGGGTCCTCCTTCGGGCAGAGTTCCCAGTAAACCCACGCAGACCCGAGGCGGGGTTGTGGTGTGGGGAGAAGCCACTACTATTATTATTATTATTTTTAATCTCTTCCACCTCCTGTATTTTCTGGCAGGACAACTAATTGTATTTTAGGTCAGTTTTAGAAAACTGCTATGGGTTTGCATGCATATTCAGCTTTTTAAAAAGTTCGTTATCCGCAGCTGTTTCAGCCTATAGCCACATATGGCATGCAAATAGGGACCCCTATAGGAGAATCGTCCTCTCTATTATCCCCAAATGTTTGTTCAGTGTACGTGGCCGAGAAAACGACTCTATTGGTATACATTAAAATATAATTTTACATTTTTCTCCCGAGCACTTTGGGCAACGCAGGGGCTGGGTCCTGCTTTGAACAGCCTTCACGCTTGGCAAGCGATCGGCTCCGAGACGCGGGCGCCCTGACCTCCATTGTTCCGCTAATCCGTTACTGCTGTTCCCCAAACCCGCTCCCGGCTCCAGCCCTGCCGAGCCCCCCGGCCGGCGGAGCGGCAGCCCCCTGCGCCTTCCCCAGGAGGGCCCGCGGGACCCACCCTGCTCCCCGTCGGGAATCCGGCCGGCCCGGGGAGGCGGCTGCGGCCTCAAGGCCAGGGGTTCCCTGGGGAGAGGTGCCGGGGCGATAGCCTCAGCCCTGCAGACGAGCCGTCATTAGTCCGAGCTCTGCCGTACAGCCCAGAGACGGGATTTGCTGAGATATTTTCTGGTTCGAGTTTATTTAACTTTTTTCTCCTTTACTTTTACTTTCTTTTTTTCTTCATTTTCCGCCCCTCTTCCGCCCCCGCCCCCCCCCCCCGCCTCTTGCCCGACCCTTGAGGTTGCTGTCTGTGGTGGGAAGCCGAGAGCAGAGCATACCGTTTGCACTGATTCAGAAAGGAAATGTTCGTTTTCCTTTCGAGATTACAGATAGACACAGTGGAGCTTTGCGGTATTTTAGGGGTTTTATTTTATTTTATTCTGCTGGAGCAAATAAATTGAAGCGTATTTTAAAATTCATTTTTAGGGTCAAGCGGGGCTTTTTTTTCCCCCCTCCTGGCAAGTGTATCTTACCCCGAGAATTTAATCCTTCAGACAAATAGTCTAGCATTATCTCTTTCCTCTAGAGACATCAACTGCGTTCTCATCTACCCCCTCCTTCCTGGTAGTAGCACTGATTGCAACGTACAGCTGGACAAGCGTCAGTCGTCCAAGACTTTGCGAACAGCCGGAGCAGGCTCAAGTTGCATTTATTCAATTATTAATTTTTTATCTCCTTGGGGAAAAAAAAAAAGAGTGATAAGAAAGGTACAAAATAATAAAATAAAAAGTTAGTGAAAGTAAACGCGGCAAACGTGTTCTGGGGTGCAGCTGAACCGAGGCTACCGTGTTCTGCGTTGCAATCAGCCGGCCCCAGCTCTCAATTAAAGGCGATTCATTAGGATTTAATAGCAGGTGCAAAGCCATCTCCTCGCCAGCAGCGCGGCCGTTTGGGTAGGGAATCGTCTTGTTTTACAGCAGCCTCCAGCTCTCCCGTCTGGTTGTAAACTTGACTACCACTTTGGATTGCGGGGTGTACTGACAGTTGCGCCTGCCATTGCCCTCGCGTAAGCGTTGCACTTTGCTTGGCTAATTTCTCCCTGCCAAGGCATAAGGTGGAAATCTGCCTGGCTCGATATTTATTTTGGAAGACAGCACTGTGAGCATATGCGCCGGGAGAAATCGAACGGAGATAAAGCAAGCGCTGGGCCGGGGGCTGGGGGGAACACCGCCCACGGAATGTGCACAGCTCTTGCTTTCTCAAAGTCCCAAACAGACAAATAAACAAACAACTTCGGCGGCAAACTCCAGAGGATCCGGGGGCTCCGGGGGCTGAGAGCCCCGGGGCGGGAGCGCCGGGTGCCGCTGCACCCGCATCGCAGCTGGCGGCCGGGGCTGGAGCTTGGAAAGCGCCGGCGTGATTACACCCAAGTGGAGAGCAGGATGGCTCCTAGCCGTCTGATCTGACGTCAACATGTCTCTAGCTCCTCGCTGCAAGATAGAGGCAGCAGAGCCGGGGGAGGGAGGATTCTAATCATTCCCAGATGTCTCTAATAGCAGATATAAAGACTTATATAGTGTCTGAGAATAAATTTGTAATCAATGCTCTACAATCGGATCATCAAAGCAACGACATTTTTAGAGGAAAATGGGGGTTGGAGGGGGGGAGCTGGGGAAGAGGGAGACACACACCACGCTGGTTTGGAAGAGGGAGAGCGAGACACAGGGATTCCCAGAGAAGCGCTGGTCCGGCTTTGTTGGAATTTATGTGAACGTATAATTCAGATAACAACTCTGCTCTAATCTCCATTGTATGAGACGAGCTGAAGAAGCTGAACAGCAATTTGCTAATTAGAAATAGAAAAGATCGGAGTTCGTTTGCAAAGGCACATATTTCATGGCCAAAAAAAAAAAAAAAGCCAAAACCAACAAAAACCCCAAACCCACAAAATAAAAAACTCAGATTAAAATATATATAAAACATTGATAAGACCCTCGTTACAGCAGAGGGGATTATGTCTGCAGGCGAGCGGAATGCGCTTCCTTCCCATCGCTATTTGGAGGTTTCATCTGGGTCCTTTGTGAGTCGCTGGGCGAGTACGTGTGAAAAACGAGGATTAAGGTTAGATTTTCAAGAGCAAAAGGAGGATATTTTGCTTAGAGGTTTTATTATTAACCTCCTCGCCGCCCACCTTTCAAGCTCCCGTGTCTCAGTGGCATCCCCCAGCCGTGTTTATATCCGCACAGCGCCCGCAGATGTCTCAGCGCTTGTTCTAGGGGTGTCTGCGGCTTGGCCGAGGAGGCCCCGTTACACCTCTTTGACACCGACAGCAAATTAGCACTAATTATTGCAATAATCTTTAGACGCAGAGAAGAGCTCCTGGGAACGAGAGGGTGAAAAAAACCCACAACAAAAAGCAAAACGAAATTAAAAAACCCACCACAGTTTATCTTCCTTGCCTGCAGGAGTATAGGCAGGCCATGCTCTTCCGATAGAGAGGAGGGCACAAAAACCAACCCCAAAATCAAGGGCAGGGCTGGGGGTCCCACCAGGGTCCCGCACGTTGCAGGGAGTTTCCCCAAAACAAAGTGTGGCCAACGACTACCTGAGCTCGCTGTCGGCTGCGGGGCACCGGGCCGGCCCGTCGCTGCCTCCCCGCTCCCCAAAACGGCCACGAGCTCTAGAAAACCACGCTGCTGTCTGCTGAAACCAGGCACTCCAGGGGACATGCTACCGTCGGGGGGGTCCTTGTCTCCTGCCCTGCGGGGGAGCGGGAGCGGAGTTTCGGGCGGGGGGCGGGTCCGCACCCCACGGCACCAAAGGGACACGTCCTGGGAGGGCAGGGGAGGAGGGACGCCACTCGAGGGAGTTTTATAAGTGTTTTTCATCAAGGGGAAGAAAAAAATTGAAATGTTATTTTCTCTTGAGGCAGAGCAGAGTCTCACTCCCCCACCCGCGAAACGAGGCAATCGGCTAAAATAAGAGTAAATTTGGGCCATGAGCCCGTCTGCGGGGATATGGCTTCAGCTACCCGGCTGCACCCCACCGACCCCCCGTCCCCCTCTTTTTCTCCCCCCCCCCCGGCCCCATCCCCCCCGCACAGAGCAGATAAATACTTCGGGGGGGGGGGGCGGGGGGGAACAGGCTGCGATCCCTCTTCCTATGTGCTTTTTACCTCTGAAAAAGCTCCCCAAAATGCTTTCGCTCCGAGAATTACCTGCAGGCCGCCGGGGCGGTGATGCCCCCGGGTGCGGGCAGGGTGTTGGAGCAGCGCTCCGCTGTTATCAGGCCTCGGCTCCGCGGGCGGAGAGCTGGGGCCAGGGCACTGACATCCCCATCTACCATCAATTTACTTTCTGGTTCCCCATTTAGCTTTTAACGTCAAAACGTACATTTTTGTAGGCTCCGGCCTGTCTAGGGCTCTTGTGATTTAGCTGCGGGAGTGACCGCTCCTAAGAAAATGGCAACATCCTCATTAGCAAGCAATTAAAAGAGATAGTCCTTAGCAGATTCAGAGGAGCTCCCGCTTCTGAGAAATTAATGTTTCAAAAATTGGAAACTATTAATGGGGAAACATCGGAGAGGGGATTCTCTAGCTCCTGGCAACGGGGCCGCCTGCTGCCCCCGGCCCCACCGCGCATCCCCCGGCGAAGCTGCAGCCCGAAGACTCGGTCAAAGGAAGACATCGCATCCTCAGGGAGGCTGGCCGGGACATGCCACAGTGCAGCCATCCCTTGCCCCTCTTTTTTTTTTTTTCTTTTTTTTTTTTTTTTCCGGTGCCGTAAAAGAAAAAAAAAAAAGTTTGGGCAGGGGAAGAGTACGAGATGCTCCAGTTTATCAGCTGGGCAAGGAAAAACAAACAAGGGGGGGAGATTCTTCTCTCCAAGTGTTATAAACAAAGGCAAGTGTCTGTAAACACAGACCCACGCCGGAGAACAGAGCCGGGCTGCCTGACCCGACGGGAGGGAGGGCACATCACTTTTGTCTGGTTGTTGTAACCCCGCAACCTCCCCACTGTCAGCAGGGGCGGCAAAACGGCGCAGGGGCTCCCTTATCTTTTTATGGGCAATTGCACATCTACCTACGCTCAGTACCGGGTCTCGTCGGGAGCCACTTCCTTAGGCGCGGCGGCAGGGAAAGGCAGGCAAGTGTGCAGCCCTGGACCTGGAGAGAGAGCCGGCTTAGTTTAAGTTGAGATGATTTAAGTAAAGTTTTAAAATACGAACCCAAATTTTATATTATAGAAAAGGTGTAGAACCTTACACTTAATCAGGACTTGACAAAAATACCTAGAGCAGCTTCTTTATGTAAACAGCTTTATTTTTTTTCCTTGCCTGCCTACGAAACAGAATGATGGCACACATTTCCCAGCGCCGAGTGTCTGCAGCTCACCCCGGCACCAGGAAGCAGAAAAGCCACCAGCCTGGCACCGGGACCCTTGTAAAGGAGTCGGCAGACGAGGCGAGAGATAACTGCGCAGATACAAGGGAAGAGAGACCACAGTGGGTAATCAGATGAACGTACTAAAAAGAGCCAAAGCACGGGCTGATGCAGTTTGCAGTCAGAAAAAAAAAGTTAAAACAAAACAAAACTACTCGCCGTGGCGGACTGGAAACGTGCAACCCAGGAGAGTTTTGGGAACCACAAAGTTAATATTAAGTTCACCATAGCTCATTGTAAATCTTACATATCCTGCCACCCCCCCGCAAATCCCTTGCCTTGTTCGCTCTTTCTTCCTTGACGTAAAATTACCTGCTACATAATCACTCCGAGCGCAGCCCTCCGGCCTCCCTCGCCTGCCCCCAGCACCCCTCCGGGGAAGACTCCCCCACCGCCCGGCCCCGCTCCGGGCTCGGCTCTTGCTAGTGCCTGGCACCGCCGCCGCCAGGCCCCGGCGGCGAGGAAACCCCGCGTCCCGGCCAGTGCTCACCCGCCCGGGGTTTGCACCCTTGTCCGTTTCCCGTTAGCAGTAGGTCTCCTGCATGGAGAACACCACCACAAGGAATTCCTATTCAGCCGAACTGCTGGTTTCTGTTAAACACTCACGGGGCTGGTGAGATCCCTCCCTCTACCCCTCCTTTCACTCAGTCACTTGTTTAAAAATAAACTTAGGAGCCATCTTTATAATTTAGTTTACTTCCGAATATTTTAAATATTATGAAAAAAAAAGCCATAAACAACGCTGTTATTCAAAACATTTGAGGTATAAAACATAAAAAGATTTGGGTTTTCTTTTTTTTTCCTTTTTTTTTTTTTTTTGGTTTTGTAAAAAACACACACAGTGGTTTATTGAGTACTTACAACGTTTACACCTTCAATATTAATTAGATTTCACTTTTTCCCTTACGGACGGAAGTGCACATAATCAATAACTGCTGAAAACATCTTCAAATACTGAACGACCACAACAAAATTACAACACTAAATACCGAGTCAATCGAAACATTGGTGCAACTGCTTCTGTTGAAATATAACTTTATAATCCCATGAATATTTATATCCAAAAGGCCAGGTATTAAAGATACACTTCACATACACACTAATGCCAGGGAGGGTTTGTTTTTTTTTTCCTTTTTTCCTTTTCTGTGGCTTTGTATTCACGTGTGTTTTATACAGAGCAAATAACATTCACAAAACTATTAGAGATATTACCCCTTACCAAGCTGGAGTTTCCTCTTCATATATGGAATGCTTTTTTTTCCCTCTCCTTCAAAGATCCACATTTTGGGGGGTTGGGGGAGAAATTGCACATAAATAAATCGGACGATTCCAAATAACAAAGAGTCCTCGGAGGAGAGGTCACTACCGAGACTGAGGACGGCTCCTCCAGTCCTGCCGTGCTCACTGCTTGAGCTCCAAAGCCCAGACATGTTGCGGCCAGCCAGTCCTCCCTTTGGTTTTCTTATCGTTGCTGCTAACTGTGCTTTTCAAGATTTCGTTCTGGGGAGACAGGATGCGAAGGGAGAGAAAGAGAGAGAAAGAAAAACAGAAGGGCGAGAGGAGAAAAAAAGGTTAGAGATATTCCTCCCCTTTCTAGGTCGCCTCTGCTCTGCCCTCAGAGGGAGAACTACAAGGAGTCGCGCCGAGGCCCGCCAGCCGCAGAGGACACAGCGGGGCGGCCTCCGCGGGATCCTGCCGCGGGCGAAGACGTCGCCCGTGGGGAGGGAGCGGCACCGCGCTGTGCGCGCTCGACCGCGGTCTCCGGAGGAGGCCGAGCCCCACTCCGCCCGCGCAGCCACTGCTGCCCGTCCGCCGCCGGAGCGGGCGGCAGGCTGAGGGGTGATCCCCAGACGCTGAGCACTGCGGTACGGTCCGCGCTAAAGCGTTCCCCCACTCGGGCTCCGGGAGGGCGGCGGGCACAGGCACGTTTTGTGGCAAAACTTCGGGCCTGCGGCCACCGAAGTCGGCGGGAATATCGCCTGAGCGTGCTGTAGGGCCTACACGGAATTAGGCTGGCGCTGCCTCCCCCAAGCCGACTCTTCTTCCCCTTAAAACTCAGAAAGGCTCCAGCGCAGAGCGCACGGGCGGGAAAGCCCCGCGCTGAGGACCCATTCCTCTCCGAGGGTTTAACGCCGGGCTGGGCTCAGCAGGTAACCGCGCCTCTGGCCCTTTATTTCACAGAGCGGCGTCTGCCTCCGCCGGAATCACCGTTTGGGATCCGGGACAAGCCCAAGCCCGATAGCGGTTCCTCCCGGGGGGACCGACTGTCGCGGCGCTTCCCCGGCGGCTGCTCGTGGCGGCCGGGCCGGATCCGGGAGCCCTGCGAGAACCGAGGGCCGCTGGAGGCTGTGCCCTGTCCTGCTCTCCGCCCGCAGGTACGTCCGAGGACGGGCGGGACCGAGGTGTCCCACACGGACATCGTTCGACGACCTGACCCAGCCCAGCGCTGGGCGCGCGGGGATGGGGAGCCGGCAGGCGGCCGAGAAGCCTCCTCTCTGCGGCCCCCCGACCCCATCCCGTCCCGTCCCGCCCCGCCCAGTCCCGCAGCACTGACCAGCTCTTTCTTCCTCTTTTCCTCTTTCACGTCTGTCTTCTTGATCTCTGCCTTGAAAGCCTCCGCCTCCCCGTTCTGGTCATCCTTCGCCAGCAGGTCCATGAGGTAGGCGATGTAGCTGGTGGCCAGGCGGAGGGTTTTGATCTTGGAGAGCTTGGTGTCGGCGGGCACGTTGGGGATGCACTCCCGCAGCTCCGCGAAGGCGCTATTGATGCTCTGAGTCCTGCGCCGCTCCTTGCGGTTCGCCGTGCCCCTGCGCTTCACTGGCCGGGGCCCCCCCAGCCCGGGCGGGCCGCTCCCGGGCGGCACCCCCCCGTAATGGGAGTGGTCCATGCCCGGCGCCCCGTTGGCGTACTCGGGGCTGTAGGACAGAGCCATGCTGTAGTCGGGGGGGGACATCTCCGGGTGGCTGCTGATGAGCCAGCCGTGAAAGTAGGGGTTCTCCTCGTGGCCGCAGCGGGTCGCGGCGGCGGCGGCGGCAGCGGCGGCGGCGGCGAAAGGGTATCCCTCATGGTGCACCACCGGGTGGTGGGGGAAGCCGCCCACCAGACTCATTCCCGCTCCCTAGCGCACCCCACCCCACCCCCCCGGGCCCCAAAACAAAGGTTTCCCCTCCCCGCCCGCCCCCCACCCCCCGCCGCACCGGCGGGAGATGCTCCCCGCCGCTCACCCCTCAGCACTGCCCCGCTGCCCGCCGCCTCTCCATAGGGCGCTGCTGCCGAGTCCCCGCGGCTGCCCGAGCGATCCCCCCTCCCCAGGCGCCGCCGCCGCCGCTCATGCGTTGTGCCTCCACCTCCTCCTCCTCGCCCGGGGCCGGGTCTTCGAGGAAGCGCCCACAGGAGAAAAAAAAAAAAAAAAAAAAGCTACGGAGAGAAGTCGACCAAAACAAAACGGCTTGGCTTCCCAGCCCAGGATCTTCCTCGCCTCTTGCTTCCCTCCGCTCTCGCCAAGTCCGCCGCGGCCCGGCCGGCTGGTACTTACACGCGGCCCCCCTCCATGCGCCCCAGGTCGGGGCGGGCGGGCGGGCGGCGCTCCCCTCTGCCCTGCGCGGCGGGGGCGGTCAGTGCCGGGCGGGCGCAGGCATCGCTGCCCGCCGCGCCGCGGGGGTCAACGCCCCAGCGCTCCTCTAGGGCATCCGCGCCGCTCGGCCGGGCGCGGTGGCGGGCGAAGGGGCTCGGCGGGGCTCGGCGTGGCGCGGGGCACTGGCAGGGCTCCCCGGCACGATCTCCATGTACAGCTACATGTTTAGGGCCGCTCGGGTTAATATATGTCGTCAGAAGCGGCGGCCGCCAATGGCTGGCGGCGGGGGCGGGGCCCGCCGCCCTCCGCAATAAAACTTTTTGATGTTCGCCCTGCTAATTGCCGAGCTCCTCTTTTAGGATTGGCTGCCCCTCCGCATCCATAATGTAATTAAAACAAGGGGGGAAAAATTAACATGGAGGCAGAGGTTAATGCAAGTGTTTAGCAGATGCCTCACTGTAAAATCTGCATTAAAAAAAAAAAAAAAAGACAACAGCCCAAAAACCAACAAACTCATTAAAACTTAAATATCGGATAATCTCAAACCAGGTACAGTATGGATCCAAGTAACTGCTTGGAAAAAGTCTGTGTGGGAGCTTGATACGATCCCAGGTTGCTTTTACGAAGTGCTTCGTGCCAGGCCGGTAGAGGAACAAATAAAACCGGCTTCGGAGGGCACGTTATCCGGTGCCCGGTGTGATAGGCATGCCCCAGCCGCGCTCCGGCTTCTGCTTTTATTGCTGGTTAATAGACGCAAAGAGATCGCTCGTTGCCGTGAGGAGGGAGATGAAGTTTCTCTGCCTTGTCTGTCGCAAGGTTTGCGATCCAGGTTAGCAAAACCTGGCTCCGGCTTCCCGGCTGCTGACTCGCCGCGGGAGCCGGGAGCTCAGGGCTTGGCCAGGGACGGCGTTTTCTTCCAGAAAGAGTTGCTCTGAGACACTAACAATAAACCCGACTCTAACTGATTCTCTTCCAGCTTACTGCCTGCGTCTACGAACCTCGACCACTATTCACCAGATCCACTTAGGCTCCTGAAATCAGTTTCATGCTTGTTTAACTGGTCTGATCGGTAAGTAACTGAATATTTTTTACAGCATGTTCTGAGCTTATTTTCTAGCTTTTACTAACAAATATATAAATATTTCGCTGAATTCCTGTTTCTGCAATAAAAGACTAGCATCTGCGGAAAGCGGGTTTAGTTATCGAAAGGGAATAGTTAAACGTTTGTCTAACGGACAGGCCAGGAGGAAATCTCCCATAGCTATTTAGTTGTTTTGCTTTGGTAAGCTCGAAGACATTACAAAGGGAAAAGGGATCTCAGGCTGTAATTCATGGATAACTTGGAGGCGAGGCGAATTGTTGTCATCTTCAAACGGAGCCGAGCATTACTAAATAGCTGCGAAATACCCAATAAGCACCCTTGTGTGCGTTGGCTGGCGGCTGGACTGATTCGGCGTATATTACAATGCAATCCTACGATATAGGCAGTGTGGAAAACTGTGTCAACAGGAGCTGAGAGGTCATAAATTAAAGAAAGAGAAAGATAGAGATGGAGGAGTCTGCGAAAGGAGGCAGCAAGAACCGCAAGTCCAATTTCTGCAGCAGCTCAGTGCGCTCTCCGGACCCGCTGCAGAGCCGGCGGGGATGCCTTGAGTGGGGGAGCTCTGGGTCGCGGTGGGGAAGAGGGTGAAAAACTCCTCTGTGGGGAATCAAGTCAGCGCCTGGGGAGAGGGGACGAGCTGAGCCCGAGCGGGCTCAAGAGAGGAGCTGCCGCCCCGCTTGCCTTCGGAGGTGCCGCCAGGACGCGGAGGTTTTGCTGGGGTCCGGGGGCTTTGTGGGTGGGTCTGCGAGGGAAGCCCTGTGGAAAGGTGGCAGACTCGGCCGGTGAGGCTGCCCGCCGAGGAGCAGCCCTCTGTGGTACCGGGGAGCTGGCTGCGGTACCAGGGAGCTGGCTGCGGTACCGGGAAGCTGGCTGTGGCGGGGGATGCCGAAAGCAAAGGTGGGGCCGGCCCCTCGTTCCGGCAGGACGTGGAAAGCAGGGCTGGAGGTGGCGAGGGGACGCTCGCGGAGGACAGAAACACAGATCTACATTTATATAAGGATATACACAAATGTGTGTGCGTCTGGGTGTAAACTGAGTACGAAAGTGAAAAACTAGTCCAGATGTAGAACGGATGTAGATACACGTACATCTTATACGTACACACACATGCTTGTAACTAAAATGACTGGTGGATATATGTCTATATATACACACGCACACACGTATATATTATATTATCCTAAGGAAATAACATGTCTCCAGTGCAGATTTTTAAATGTAAGAAAGGCCGTGGGCACACAGTGCAGGCAGAACCCTGGAGCGGCCGGGCGGCTCACCCCGCTGCTCTGGAGAGAGGGTCTGCGGGGCGCAGCCCGGGAGCCTGCCCGCTTTCTGCAGTGGCTCTCCACTTTTATTTTGCTGCCATATTTTCCTTGATGCGAAAAAGAAGCAGACGTTGTCAAAACCAGAAAGGTATATCGGCCTGGAAACAGGGTTATGTTTCTTTGCACTCTCCTTATTTTTGTCGGACTTTTCCAGTACGCTGCAGGCTGGACTACAACTGTACCAGTCTCTGTGGCAAGCCACTACGGTCACTCCGATAACATCTCCAATGATGAAGGAAACGGAAAACATGAGGCAGAGAAAAAGTAATAAAAGATACAGGAGATATCGATCAGGACACCAGTCTCCAAAGCTAGCATCATTATTGCTTAATTAGCTTTGGAGAAAGAGGGCCTTTAGATAAAGCACCCAGCAGGATCTTATATACAGATATATTTTCTTCCTACCCCCCAGCAGTTTATGCGTTTTATAAAGTGAGTTTTAGAGCAATTGCAGATCTCGTATCCTCCCTCAGCTTTTAACTACTCAGGATGCCCGATCCAGCCTTTTCTGTTGGATTAACCGCTGCAGCCCAAAGTACCTTGCCTAAGATTAGGCTGAGAGTCCGCTGAAAGCACCAGTGTTTTGCAAATCTTCCATTTATTGATTTGGATAGATTTGCACAAATAATTTTCTTAAAAAAAAAAAAAGGCTCTACCCTTATGTCACTTATTTCCCTGCCAAAATGGTTGCGTGTTAGGCGGCGATTTATCTGGGCTCTGCTTCCAGACAGGACTTTCTTAGCTCGCTGTAATTAAGAAATTTTGGTGGCGACTGTGCCAAGACCATTTTCCCTTTCCACTTTCCCTCCTCTGCTTTTTTTTTTTTTTAATATAATTTTGTCGGGGGTTGAGTGTCTGTGAGGGGATGTATCGTTGCTTTCACCCTGCAGCTGTTGCCCCTCCAGCCCTCTGCGAGGCTGAGAGGGAGGAAGGGTCTGTCCTTGCCCCCTCCCGGTGGGTGTCCCGCGGCGCCTGCGGAGCGGGACGCAGGAGCTCGAGGATTGGGGCGGCGGCGGGGAGCTGCGGGGGGCCGCGGGCAGGGCTCCCGCTCAGCGGGGCCAGTCCCGAAAGCGCCGGCGGGGCCAACCGCTGCCTTGCCCCGGCGCTTGGCCGCCGCCGGGCCGCTTATCGCCAGGTCACTTCTCTCCTCCGGACCAAGAGTAGGGTGGGATTTGGGGATAACAAAGCAACGGAGCTGTGCTCCCACCCCCCTCCCCTTCCCGGCCCAGGCCTATATGATTTAAGCTAAATTGCAAATTAAGCTAATTTCTCCGAATTCAGACGAAACCGTATGGAAGCGAGGAAGAGCTGCCGAGGCTGGGTGGTCGGAAGTCCACATGTGCGGGGGGCTGTGGGGCTGTCTGGCTGGGGGAGCTGCAGGCGCACTGGGCCACGCGTTGTAATGAGCGGACCAGGGGCATTAAAGCGCCCGGCTGGTGCAGAGCAGCGAGCCTCTCGCTCCTTTGCTCCTTTTCTGCACCTTCGTGTCAAGGAGCGTGCGACACCGGCGGGGCGGTTTTGGAGGGTATCAGCCGTCCGGGGCAGAGCAGCGGGGAGCGGTGGGTCCCGTGCCAGCGCTGAGGTGCCCGGTACCGATCCCAGCCCCAGCGACCTCTGCTCCGAGCAGCAGCGCTGGATTCTCCCTTCTGCTTTATCGTTTTCATTAAAGCAAACAAACGATTAGACCCACAAAAGCACCCCAAGGGCACCCCGTTTCTTGCGTCTGAGGCGCAGCCTGGGCCGGGCAGACCCCCGACGGCTTTCCTCCCCGGCATCTCTGAAACTCCCGGAGCTGCGCGGCCAGGGCTCGGGGGCTGCAGGGTGTCTCTCCTTCCTCCTCCCGCCCCGCCGCCTACCACATCGTTCAACCGGCCAGTGCACGGCTTGAAAAGTTGAGACATTTGAATTTATAGAATGCATGATGTCATTGACCCGGGACCAAACGTATCAAAAAGGGGTATCGTTCTCGGACGGATTTGGGGTTGCCGAAGCAGCCCGTGTCCCGGGGATGAGATGCATCCCGTTTGTGTGCCATCGCTTAGGAGTTCGCAGAAAGACGTAAACCCGCAAGAAAACGGATTTTTGTAAAGAGGCAGCGGAGAAATATCATTTGAAGGTCAACATGTCGGTGCGGGTTAATGAAAAGGACTTGTGCCTAATGGGCCTACTTAGACCCTCCGTTATGCTCACAGAACCTGGATTTCAACGTCCAGGGCAGAGGGCAGAATCGGGCCCAACTGTCCCGAATTAATTGCTGCCATTGGAGGTGGAGGAACCCTGGTTTACGTTACTATTATCGGTAATGAACGCTCACATATTTCAGGCATGATAATCTCGCAGACGTTGTGTATACCAAAAAAAAAAAAAAGAAAAAAGGAAAAAAAGAAAAAAAGAAAAAAGGAAAAAAAAATAAAAAAAGGAAAAAAGAAAAAAAGAACGTGGACGAGAAAAACCCAAGACACTGACCATTTAGTAAGTCGCAATGACTGTCGGTAAGCGCGGGACTCTGCGTGTTTCACCACTGCATGTGTAAGCAATTATTCGAGGATTGCTTATATTTGTGACCAAGGACCCAGAGTTGCATTTAGACCCTAGACAGGAATCACAGAAAGAAAAGCACGAGGAACTCCAACCAAGACCTCTTCTTTGTCAGAAGAACAATAATAAAGACCTTATAAAATTCTGCAGTGAACACACAGTGTGTCTCTATTTATTTGGTTTGCCACATATGTATCCTATATATACACATGTATAAACTTCCACATATACGTATACAAGTAGGCACAGGTTTTTGTCATGTAATGTTAATTTTCCTGGGAAAGAGCATCTTACGCCGCTCTTGAGCTCGATCCTGATGAAACAGCTCGCGAATGCAATTGCCTTCATTAATAAGTATTTCATCCTTCAGCATCTGAAGTTCAGGAGTTGGAGGAAGCAGAGGTTAGGCTGGCATCGTTTTGTGTTTAGGCTAACAAAAAATCAACACTTCTGTTGTCATTCTTCAGGGAAAGTCTCCATTTAACAAGGCTGGGGTTTAAGCAGCGTTTGTAGATCAAAGGCAACCTCGCTTGGCTCTAAAAAAAATAAAAATAAATCCCTCCTGAACAGTGACAAGTAACCGCAATTTCGCCGCAACTCTACGCCCAAAAACGTAGGTGTCGTCCTGACAGTTACCCCCGCACCGTGTACCTGCTGCATCGCACCCCGCTCCCGCCTGCCCGAGACCGGCTAAAGCCTACGGGCTCCTCTTAAAACTCGGCAGCTGCCTCCTGCAAATGTCGGCTGCACACTTGCTGGAAGCATCAGCCTGGACCGCAATTCCTATATGCGTATCTCGGTGTAATTGATCTGGCTGAGTGAGGTCTTTTTGGTAATTTGGATACACCAAGTCTCCAGTTAATGACATATAATCAGCCTTTAGGTCACTTGGTCATTCTCTTATTACAAACCCCTCCTGCTCTCTCTGATCTCCTTTCAAACTAAATTTCACACAAACAAATAAAGTAAGACAGGGACAAGTCCTTAAAATACAAGAGAGAAATATTGGAGAATTGGTCGTGGGGAACTATAAACATTTTTAAAAGAAAAAACGAAAAGATAGGAAAGAACATCTTATCGAGAAAGAGAGCATTGTGTACAAAACACGGAGGGAAAAACGGTCTGGCTTCTGTTAAAAATGACATAAAATTAAAATAAAAATAATTACAAACAGAAATGGCATAACATAAACAGAAGAAAGGAGGCTTTACTAGAAATGCGCGGCTGTACTGTAATTTGTTCTTACAGATGATACAACCGATCCGTGGATACGCAAAATCTTGATTTGCTTCACTTTAGCTGGTAAAAAGAAGAAAAAAAAATGCTTTTACTCTTCTCTTCAGGAAAGTAACTGAAGAAGCCGGGAAATGGAGAACTGAGTGTCATGTACCTCTTCAGACCTGCAGGGAAGAGGAGCCGTGTCCGACAGGTTGGGTGTAAATGCGACAACAAAAATAAATACTTTACATCACCATGCAGAACGTATTTACTAAGCCAACTTTTTGTTTTTCTGCTTTTAATTCTTTTTTTCCCTCTAGGAAGAGACAATGTTCCCTTTTTATTAGGTATTCCCTAAAATATCATTTTGATCTCCCTCCAGGTATGTCTGTATATCTATATATATACATATTTATATATATATATCTACACGTGTACAGGTTCAGCAGCACCGCTGACGGTGATGTGCGTGCAGAAGCTGGTGGGGTGGCCGGGGAAGGAGCGGGTAGACATGCCCTAGGAAGGTCCGAGGGCCCTGCAGGCTGCAGGCAGCCCATTGCCTACCCGAGCCCCGTTTTTCGGAACTAAAGCTGATATATAAAATCGAGAGTGGGGAGATATCAGTATCGTTCCAGTGTTAGCGCTTCGAGGAAGAAGCCCGAAAGAGGACTGCAAGCCACACACCCGTACAGGCATTAGCACCTTTCAAAATGTTACCAATGTGCGTTTTACCAAAGATTCCGTTTGTCTGTAATACAGGGTTCGGACTGGCGCTAATTGCGCACGGAAGCGAATGTGAGGTTGGGAGGACCAGTGCCGGGGCAGGCTCACACAGCAAGAGAAAGCGGAGCAGGGAGGAGGTGAAAGGGAGTGTCACCAGGCCCAGAGCAGGCCGTCTGAATGTGGCACATCTCGTTACTTGTTCACTACATTCCCTGTCTTTTCACCATTTCCAAAGCTCCACTCCAACCACGCCTGCCCCCCCCGCCCTCCTTTTTTTTTTCCGCCTCCCTTGAGCGGCTGAGTTGAAGCATTATCCGGTGGCCACCCGATGATCCGACCCAGTAAATCAAGGGGCGGCAGGGAGGCAGAGCCCCGAGGCCTCAGTCCTGCCTGGGCTCACGCCCAGGGGCATCGGCAGCCCCCGCAGGGAGAGGCCGGGGATGCTCAGCCCTGCCCCTGCGCTCCCCCTCCGGCCGGCCGGGGCTCGGGACGCTAAAGGCCGGGGGGAGGAGATGGGCTGGGCCCCACTGCCCACCCCGCATCCCGGGAGGAGTTGCTCCGGCCTCCCCGGCGGTGCCGCGCCCGGGAGGAACCCCGCCGGGCTGAGGGCGGCTGGAAAGGGTTAAGCGCTTCCCCTCCTCCCCCTGGAGCCCCCTGAATGCCACTGCTTTCCTCTAGAGGTCTCATTAGGGAAACCCTAACTGCTATTTTCAACGTTTCCTCAATCAAGCGCCTTTAAATAGAGCTCCACAAACAAATTGGCGGCAAAAAGCGCAGATCTTGTCACGGACGAGGCCAATCCAATATTTCACCCTTGTTTGCTTTGTAATTACGGCTTGTGGCTACCTGCCCGCTGGGGCGAGCTCCCCTTGCCCTCCCCTCCCACCCCCCCCCGCCCCCATCCCTCCACCCCCGCTTCTCCCCTCACAGCCCCGCGGACACCTTTGCCGGGGCAGGGGGGGTGAGCGGGACCGATCGGAGGAGCCACTTAGCAAGTCATTTTCGGGAAAAAATCAAAGAAACGACGTCAAACGCAGAATCGCCCAGTCCCAAATGCTGCCTGAGGGTTTTTTTTGCAACGCTACTCTGAAGCCACGAGCTTTCCAGTACAAGAGGTTTCCCCCACGCCCCACCTTGCTCCCTAAGCCGGCGTCAGGGATCAGGCCTGCGTCCCGCCTGTCCCCACGCAGGGCTCTCGAAGCGGCGGGGTTTTGCTTTGCCGGTTTCGCTCCCCCTCTCTCTGCTAAACCGCTCGCATGATTTGTTATATTTTCCACAGCTGCTTATTCTTGTTTGACTGCTGTACAAAGCCGCTTTAAATCCTCGGCAGGAAGAATAAAAGTTAATACCGCTTGGACGGGTTCCTGCAGGCTTGCGGGCTGGTGCGGGTCCATCTCGGTCCCTGCAGAACAACCCCCCTGCACACATCAGCCCTTGATAAGCCCCGGTACCGCAGCTCGGGACAGCAATCCGCTTGCTAATATCAACAAAAATAGGAGCTAATTCAATTACGTTTGAGAGCCGGAGTGTAACAGAGGGAGACTTTGGTTCTTATGAACTAAGCTGCTATATTTGCTTTGCTATAAACCTATGAGAATATTTTATGATGGAGGAGAACAGTACAACACAAAAGGGAAATATGATAATAAATTTCTTTTAATGGATTCTCTCTAGCCTCAAAACAGAAGGATTCAACGGGTTTATGACTCAACTATTTCGCAGGTACATCTAAAGATACCTACAGAGAAAAAAATACCCCCGAGGTGCCATCCCAATCCCTCTGAGTCTGGGACACCCAACTCTTTGCTCCCGAGCTCAACGACGAAACTCCCTGTGACTTCCTGGGGAGCCGCCGCTGGCACAAGAGTTCACATCTGACCACTGCGGTGACAGGCTCCGATTATTTATGGTGACACTGGCACTACCCTTTCATAGTTCACTGACATGCAAAACTCAGAAGTAATGCTCCACCATCCATCTCATACTGAGCACACTAGGCTATTTTCTTTCTGGTTACTCCAAAACTATTAACGTTTGAGATCTTTTATCCATCCATGGAGCTAAATTACAGTTTTAGTTTCACAGGGCCAGTGTTTGAGAGAGATTTGCATGTGAAAATAAAGATAAGTACTTCAGGGGGACAATTTCAAAGTGGCAAGGGGTCTAACGCTCCTTGAAATAGGTGCAGGTTTGGCATGTAATCCCTTTGAGGATTTAAATCCTGGATACTTTTGGAAACCAAAAAGCACAGCACAGCTCTCTGCATCTTGATACCTTTAAAAATTTGTCTCACGAAAAATATATTTTTTCCAGAGTCATATTCTACTCTAAAACAGCATTCATACACCCTAAAACTATTTTATGCATTGCAAGCATGTTTGCATCTAAGGTGCTAGGAATGTTTTGTTATCTGTCTCCATGCATTGTTTTGGTTCTTTCTGATTATCAAGTCCTGATATTGCTTACCCTGAGCACTCAAATCCGGGTTTAGGTCACCCGGAGAGCAGAGAATAACTGGTAGGTCCCGTGATTTGATGCTGAGCTGCAGTGACTTGGAAATGCAGGGCTTGAAACCATTACTTCACATACAATCTCACAGTGCAGCACTTTTCGTATCTCAGCACCCACACATGCATACAGCGTGCACTTAAAGTGACTGGTCACTGGGAAGCCTAGCAGCTATGAAAGCAGAAAGTAGAGGTAGCATATGCAGGTAAATGTATTCTTTCAAACATAAGTCCTTTCAGTTAAAAATTGTCTTACATACTGCTAAATTAAAGTCACACTGCCTTTTTCCAGTGTTGTTTTTTTTTTTTTTTTCTTTTAATAGAACAGGCAAGTAGTTTCAGAACCCTAGTTTAATTAAGAAAGGTTGTAGAATGATCTAGAGTTCAAATATGTCAGTCCTAATCATGTCCTGAGTGACACTTATAAAATACACCAATGGGAAAACGAAAGATCACAAAACCTCAGACACAGACCTCATCAGTACAAGTTGTGCTACTTAATCCAACAAGATTGCTCATCAGAGTGGCACCTATTTGTATGAATTCAAGTTTTGCATGAGTCTACTGTTAATGGAAACAATTTGTACATACTCGAGCTAGCTCTTATACCATTGCCAGTCTTGCATAGGAAGGCAGAGCAGAGTGCAGGTTGATTTTACTCAGTTTCTCACTGAGGAAGGCAGCCTGCGCTGAGCTCTGTGCTATTGCAATAAGGCGCTGCAAGTGCTTGCTTTATAACTGCTTCAAGGACCCCTACACAAAGTAGTGGGAGTAGTGAGTGCTACACATGCTTCTTTGCTTACCTGGAGTCCAGGGGCTCTGCCCTGCATACCCTGGAGCCCGTGAAAGGCTTATGCTGACTCAATTCATGTACTATTCAAAAAGATATGTCCTAGCTCGTAAAAAAAGTACATGTCCATTTCGTATGATATGCACATGCACACATCTGGGCTGCATGTGTGGAAAAGTAAAGGCACACACCACAAACAATTTTACATGTGCAATTATTTCAAGTATGGGTCTATAATGTGGCATATCTACAGTGCAGAAAATGATATTCTGCACAGGAGGGTATTTTTAAGTGGCTTTAAAAGAAAAAAAATGCAGCATTATTCTTGGTAGCACAGTTAGCAGCGGCTTATTTCTCCTGGTGGCTCCTGAACTTTTCTGCAAACCTGCCAAGATGGAGTGTTACTCCTAAACAGCAACATGCACACAGCAATCAGAGTGTTTCAGATATTCATTTCTATAGGCTAATGTTATTAAAATTAAAAACATCTGCTTTAAGGAATGTAGATTTCTGAATGTAAATGCTTCTCTACTCCCACAGTAAATTCAGCTACTTGGGAAACAGTGATTCTAAACAGCCATTGCATTGTTTGATACAGTAGCAAATGGAACAATGATGCCCTTAATGTTGTTGTTCAACCAACAATTGGAATTGGATAAAGGCTTTCAGCCGGGAACACTTTTCTAATACCTCTGTAGGTAATGGGATTCATATTGTGTGCTACTCTCTGACCATTAGGCCCTGCACACTGGGCAAGGGTTCACCCTGGTCTTGCCAAGACAGCTCCCAAGGAGATGAGTTTGTGACAGCTATAGACTTTTTAATATTTGTCTGTTATCAGCTAGCTGACACAGTACTGCAACTGGGGAAAGCGGTGAACGGAGCCCCAGCTGCCTGCATTTCAGATACTATCGTCTAATCCCGATTAGAGACACCATGGGCTAGAAACTCGTCCACAAAGTCAGGGGAGAAAAACTGCCTCCCTTTTGTGCACCCCTTAAAAATCATTGGGAAGAACTTCAATACGTGTGTTGGCTTCTCTTCTATTGAAGCTAAGCTGTGAGGGCCTGTTTAAAAATGAGTAACTATGTGTATTGACTACATAACACATTGATTGCTGTGCTAATGACATAAGTGCAATCAATATCAAAGGTGGAATTGCACTGAACACTGTGGTAGTCTGTGGGATATTCTTTTTTTTAATGAAAAAAAAAAGTTGCAAATGGGAAGTATTGATCCTGCTGATGTGGGAATAAAGAAAAATGGAAGATAATCCATAGGAAGACGTTGCCCTGAACTACATGGAAGAGAGACATGACTAAGAAAGCATTATGTGACATAAGAGTGCATGCGATCCTACCCAGAAGTAAATAATGGAAGTTAAAGTCCATATCTTATTATGACTTCTTATAAACCTGCCCCTGGGTAAACCTGGGGGTTTCAGAAATGTTCTATAAAGGTAACTTGTGTGAAACATTTCATTAGTGTAAACTAAGTAAAAAAATACCTTGATGCCTGTCTATGTTTTAGTAAAGAGTAGGATAGGTTAAAATATTTTTCTGTATTGGGAAGAATTGGTCCTTTCTTGGTATTGTAGATAAAAGAGTTTGGAAACAGGTTCTCTTCCAGTGGTCTGGAAGACCTCCAGGCCATTTTAAAGACTGATTGCCACGACACCTTCCCATAGTTACTGTCAACAGGAAATTTCCTACTTGTGGAATGGATACTATGAAGTTATAAATAAGACAAAACCAGGGCTTTATATTCTAATGTATCCTATAGAAGTTGATGAAGACACATACATACATGCACATATACACACACATACAGATAGGAATTTGAAAAAAAAAAAAATTTAGTCATTTCCTTCCAGTATTTACCTTTTAACTGTGTTAACCAGTGTTTCAGTTCAAAAGAAACATTGACATCTGGCAGGATTTTTAATATATGAGAGCTATCCAGCTCTTGGAAAATATCTGATTCTGCTTCCTTGGGATTCTCATGGATCTTCACCTGGTCTTCATGGAGGCAGGTGTCTTCATTCCAGCTGGCCACATGAAGTTTCACTAAGTAATGTTTGCACAGAGTGCTTCAGATGTCGGTCACTGTAGAAACGTAAACTATTTGTGCCTTCAAAATTTGGGATTAAAATAATGAGAAAAAGAAAGTAAAATCCATTCATTTCATCTGACTTGAAGGAAATGCTTAAACAAGGGAAACAGCTGATTATGAGACAAATCTGTATTTCTTAATGGTTATGACTGTGAAACTCTGATTGCACTTCTGGTATGGAGAAAGGAGTGTTGAACTGTAGGTTTGATATTTACTCCGATGATAGATGAACCACATTTTGTTTCCTTGACATATGAAGAACAGAATGATAGTTGCCAGGCAGAAGTCCACAGTTGAAGTCTAGAGACAGGTCTGAAGGGGCACATGAACACAAAGATTCATTGCAGTCCACGGGATGTTACCTAGGAGGATAGGTACAGTTAAAAAAAAAAAGTTAGAAAAGGTTTGGTTTTTTTTTTTCAGTGACTTAAAAATACTACAATTAAAACTATTATTAAACTAGATTAAATGAAGAGGAAATTTGCTTTCAGGTTTACAGCCAAGAATGTTCTTTATGCATCTATCCATTTCTATGCTCCACGTACCCTGTGCTGTTTACACAAGGATTATCTTGTTTATTTTACAGTTATTATGCTTCATAGAAACTAATCAAGAGAATATTTCTTTTTTTATGACAAAAAGTGGATGTTGAATTGCTCAAGTTGCTTTTATACAACATTCTTGGGTTTGTGATAGTGTGATATTTAATAAAGTGTTTATAAAGGCAGATATAATAGTTTATCAGATCTCAGGCAGTCATAATAACAAAACTGCCCTTAGCCTGAGTGCTATGTACTGTACTTTATAATTTACAACACAGCACTTTTGAAATTACTTCACAAACTAAGAAAGTTGCCTACCAAAGAATCAATCTTACAAGAACTAAGAAATCTTTTCCTAAATATTTTTTCTGTTACTTAGTCTCCATACAAATCACTGTTAATAGCTTGGACACAGACAGAAACTGCACTTCCTGGTATCACACAACACGTACATGCTGTAAGATATTTTCATGTAGTCCAATCTATTTAAATTTCCAGTGGAAGAGACTTTTCAGGTTAAAGTACTACATGACTAAAATGGTATCCTGCACAAATGATGGGCTAAAGCGAAGAAAAAAGACTCAAAGGAAGGTGAAGATCTTACAGTGAGAATCTAATGGAGCAATGCAAGTGGGTGTTAATAGTTTATAAGACCATGAATAGAGACTAGAGCCTTTAATTTCTGTGTTGTGAGTCCAAGTCCCTACCAATTCATCTCAAGTCTGTTTGGTGGATTCACTGTAATGGCAAGAGTAAAGGGTTCTTCAGCAGGAAAAAAACCCTGTGCCAATGAGCCCAGTCTTCCCCTCGGCTGAACAACCTGCCCTGAGAAACCCTGCTGGCAAATACGAGGAGACCCAGGTATGTGTCCCAAGCTAATTCTAGCTTCTCTCCATTCTTCCCCCATTTCAGTGTCTTGTTATTCCCTATGCACAATCTGTCTGCTATTATATGCAAGAGAAAGGGAAGATAGATATTTGATGTTGAGAACTGTTACTGGTAACTCAAGACTGATTTTTGGTCTGCAAATAGGCAACTACCTAGCTTTTGCTTAATCCTCATACTGGAAGCAACTTCTGCAGTTATTCATGACATGTGCCTGTAGATACAAAACATGCCTTAGATCTTTCTTATGGCTGCCATGAAATCATCATCCAATTACACGTTAACCTTCTATATGGTTTGCACTTTAACCTTTAACTAAATATAGTAGAGGAAGAAAAGCATCATTCATGTGTGTTTATGTTGCTCATCTTCACATTTAAATAAACATCAAATTTGCATCCTTCTGTAAGCAGATGTATCTTCGAGCTAGGCAAAGTTTCTCCTTGTGTTTCTAACAAGCAGTCTGAGTGCACAAAATTGCCATCATTTGTTGCAAAAAGGACTGTGGATTTTAATTTTGATTTGAGATTCTGATCTGAGAGAAGTAAAGGTTGCACACTGTTGGAGTGCTCTCTCACAGAAAAAAGATCAACTGATAATTGTGCAAGGAGCAGAGGCTTCCTTTCACATCTAAGAATTTCCTGTCAGATTGCAAGAAGGCCAGGAAAGATGAGCAATTTGTGTCCTTATTGCTAGTTTTAGAGGAGATGTATGTCAGTCCAGGGTGATTATTTGATATCAGAAGAGAAGTAGCATAGAAAGGGAAAGGTTTTATGGTTGAAAATGATACAGGTAAAAAACCAATTTTCACCTGCAAGACACAGTATAACATGTTCTTAAAAGGTTTTGTGGGAGAACGTCAAATACATCTGAAATACTAAATGCTTCTTTAAAAGTAAGACTGCAATAAGGACTCTGTCAGGATGGGGTCAGCTACTTGGATTCTTGCAACATTTCCATGGATTCATACCACACTGTTACCAGTAGGTAGACTGAAGGACAAGAATCAACAATTTACATTACTTTATTGAGGGAAGGACTCTAAAACACTAGGTAGATGAACAGGTGGTTTTGTTATCCTCAGCAGAAATATATGTATGTTGAAAAATTGCAGACTTGAAATATATTCACAGATCATTTCTTGCAAGCAGATTTGTTCTCCAAAGTTGTGTTTTTCCAAGTTTATATAATCTGGTCAGAACAATATCATTATTTCCCTGTTTCATAACTAGAATTGATACTGCAACACAATGATTATTCCAGTATGAAGAAACTTCTAATGGAGAAGGTCTGTGCTAATAAAAATCATTCTGCTGTAGATAGAGAATGGATAGGGCTCCTGATTAATTCCAAGAACCAAAATTGCCACCATGTTAGCCCTCAAGCAATAAGAGTTCTTGTTCACCAGCTGGTGAGAAGATGTAGGCAACACATAAATTTTTCCTGATGGGGTGGGTTAAGAAGAAAACTGCCGAGGATTGGGTAGCAACTTTGAAGTTTTGTATGGAGATTTATCATGGTGCACCATTTCCTTTAAGAACTGAGGGGATGGAGAAGCAGAGCAGGTTGTGAGTGAGATAGCATCGGTTGGACAGACACCACGACAGTAGAGAAGAAGGTTACATTTGGAACTGGGCAGAGTGTGATGATTTAGAATTTAAAGGAATACGAGCTGAAGATGGAGTAGAGAGGAATTAAGGGTTTTGGTGAAAACCAAACTTATAATGAAAGAATAACCTATAAAAAGCAGAAAAAAAAATATTGAGTGGCAGTGAAATTACAGGCTTTGAAGACAGAGATAAAGAAACTGACTCAAAAACTGGACAGGGAAATAAGAATAGAGAAAGGAGCAAAGAAAGAAGAGCAGACTGAAGAAAGTAGAGGCAAAAGTACTATAGGGAAAGGACAAAAAATGAAAAATTCAAGATCTGTAACACAAGAGGACATAGTGTAAAAATTGGAAGAAGTAGGAGAAGCAACTAAAGAGCTGAACGGTAAAGCTTGAACAGCTCCTGATATGGGAGGTGCCCAGTATGAGTGTACAGGCCAAACCTGCTCATGCCTGTACGTGCCACGGGGCATTGAGACCCAAATCTGTGTACTTCTTGTGATTACTCACGTTCCAGTTGAGTGGCAGATACTTTGCAGAGTTTCCTGCTCAAAGTCTGGTTGGCTCTTGCTGTAAGGTAAGTCAGTCCTATACTTGCTCTAATAAGGTCACATATAACCTTCTGTGGACACCAAAGAACACTCCCAGTTTGAGAACCACACATGCACAGTCTGGCTTCTAGTTTTTTATGATGCCCTGAAACTGGTGTAAATGATGAAATCACAAAGTCACCACTGCTACTCCTTCTGTAATCCCCCTTTGAAACGCCAGTGGTGCAACTGCACTGGACCTTGGATCAAGTAGCATCATGGCTGCTGCTGCTGGCTCAGAGGGGTCCCAGAGCCATTAAAAATAAGTGCTCATATAAGATATCTTCCTACTGAAGGCCTTCATTGAAAAATTTGTAATAAAAATCGGAATCACACTCCCTGGAATCTTGCCAGTGCCTCTTAAACTAATATAGCTAATCAGGAAGCTTGCTCTTAGGCATTTTGTTTTGCCCTCATGTCACATTCTAAAATCCCTCCAAAGACATGGGGTTCCAGACTGTATTTGGAGAGAATGTTCTATGAGAACAGAACCTGGTCCCAGGTTAGCTCACTTTTGGCCTTTGCTGGAGATTTTGTAAAAAGATATAATATACAGAGTTACACAAGAAAATTTGTCAGGAGCATGCATTTAACAAAATTCAGTGTTGTTATAAAATTAGGGTCTATATATTTCTGGAGGATTTTGTTCAATAACTGAAATAAAACCAAACCAAACTGAACAAGATTAAAGTATGAAGAAATAGTAGTAATGGTCCTGTCCTTTCCCTGACAGTTTCATATAGTTGTAACAATGCGCAACAATGTCTAACATTTCTTGTGCCTGTCTCATCTTGGTGGACAGTAGTCCCACTTCTATTGCACACACCTTTGCAATCTCCCATATGAACTAAAACAATACCACATATCTGAGAAGGGAGATGTGCGTGTATGAGGAGCTTCAGGCTATTAACAGAGGGCCATAGCAGGTCTCCCCACCAAGTGGTAGTACCTCCTACCCACTCCGCACAGTCTTTGCTGGCTTCATGTGGAGTGGCGCAAGGTCTCATCAGGATGTTCAATGGCCTCTGAACACTACATGTAAAAACACTGACTGTAACTCTGGAATAGGCAGTCTGTCTGGTAAATCCAGTCCTTCACCTGGGAATATAATTTCTGTTACCATGAGAGAGTTAGTCTATGGAAGAGATAGAGCTTTCCTGGGGTCTGTTAAAGAGTGTGGGGTAAGGTACCATGGTTACTAAGAGCCATCAGAAAGGTGGCCCCACCAGCTCCAACATGTGAAGATTGCTTCTTGTTTTTCTCCTTCAGATCTAACCCCTCAAAATGTGTACATTTTAGAAACAGAAATAGTATTACAAAATCTCCTAGCCACCAAACAGTTCAATGCACACAGGAGACAGGATGAAAGACACCGAGTCACTGACTGTATCCCATTACCGAATGCTGCATGTTCCTACACATGGTGCTGAGGGCTGCATGCCTCTGAAGAGGGCAGGCTGGAAAGAAGAGTGTTCCTGAGAACGTCCCTGTCACTCTGCCTGTCTTTGTAGGCTTGACTAACAAATCACATATCACCTGTTTCATCCGTGATAGGACAACAAAATTAGCAGCGTGGGACACTCCAGTTCTGCTCCAGAGCTTCTCTGTAATTTTGTGTAAGGTGTGTCATTTTGGGCAAGCCAAAATATAGGTGTCTAAATCCTCAAGCCAGGTATTCCTCATATTTATCCATCTGGAAACCATTCTTAGTTTGCAAATATTCAGAGCTCTGGATGGATGAGTGTCATAGATATTGTTTTGAATGTAATGGTTGCCAATCCCTCCACTGGCTTCATAAAATCACTTATTTTTCAGAAGTGTCACCCAGGATAGGAAATAACAGGCTCCTTCACTACCTGAGATGGGGTCTGGACCATGCAGGCAGAGGTACAGGTTCACTTATTCCAAGGTGAGGAAAGAGGCGCAGGTGCCAACATTCAAGAGAAGACCACGAACTTCAGGAACACCTTCATAAACTTAGACTTCCTAGACTTAAGGCTATCAAACAGCTGGATTTCCTGAACACATTATCTTTTTCAGCCCAGAAACATTGTTTGGGCAGCTGTTGAAAAATTTATACATTTGTTAGGATTTCAAGCTGTTTGGGAGCTGTGGCAGGTCAGATGCTCTGCCCAGGATGCTCTACATGCAGGTTGTATACAGCCTGGTGGTAACCACAAGACTGCATGAACCCTTATAGTCAGGCCAACACTTTTAGAGAGCATCATATTTATTGTGCACATGTGACAGAGTCACTGCATGCCTGCACAGTAAGGCTTACACTTCTGGGGCTTGTCTAATGGACCTACTGCCCATGTGCTGCCCAGTCACTGCGAACAAGCACAGTAAAGGCTGTAAGTCAGATTTACTGTGAATATGCAGAGCAATGAAATGCTGCATGTGCAGCAGGACGTGTTGCTTCCTGAAGTGTGGGATGGAGTGCACATACGCTGCACAGATTTCCCAGGCTGAAATATGGGAGCTCTATACTGGCCAAACGCTTAAGTCTTGAGGAGGGGCAATATTTTAAGATGTGTTTGGCATGAGGGCCACAAGGAATTTGCTGCTTGACACGGTGATTCTGTTGACTTTATTGCAAGGTACCTCACACACACTGAGAAAAAGATGCTCATTGCCTGACTTGTGCTGCAAAGTTCCACTCACAGGCAGGCATTGCAACTCTAGGTGGTGCAGAGCTGTTGTTGCTCTGTGGCATTAGTCCATCTATGCCTTAATTCCTCATCTGAAGAGGAATGTATGAGTTCACAATCACAAGGATGCCTAATAGAGATGCTATTAACATAACTAAAGATTATGAGTCATTCAGACTTTATATTGAGTAGGCACTATGCAAATTATTTTTATTCCAAGAACAGCAACAAGCCCTGAAAAGCTGAGAACACCTTTACAGTAATCCTCAATCCCTCGTGAGAGGGCATTTGGTTACAATGAAAGACAAAATCTCAAACTACTTATTCATACCTCCTGGAACTTCAGACAAAAAGGGGTCCTGATGTGAGCCATCTCAAGGTATTTGCTTTGCAAAAGCAAAACAAAATGAGTGGAATTTTAAAACCCAAGCCATCCTGGCTTTTAATAACTTTCTGTTTCAGTGCAATACACTATTTTTATTTTATTCTTTTTGTTGCCACACAAGAAAAATGTGAGCAGACTAGAAGTTAAGTTGTTTTTGTGAGGTTGAGCTGAGGTCAGTGAAAAATTGATAGCAACTTTTGAGGTGAAAAAAAATCATCAAAGCTAAAGGAAGCTTCTCAAAGTGGGATTTAATAGCAGCTATCATGTTGCCTTCAATGGCTTGACCATTTCTTCTGCAGCTGTTTTATTTTAAAAGATTTCACCCCCATCCCACATGCATAGGCCTATACACTGACCTAAGTACACACACCCAAGTACTTTGGTCACTCATGATAACTATAAACCCTTCAGTGAACTACCAGAAAGGTAGTTCAAATGAAAATGGTGAAATTCAATATAGCGTTTAACTAAGTCACTGTCTAAGGTTAAGCCCAAGGAACAGTCAGTAACACTGGGAGGAAAGGCAAATTTATTAATTGGTACGCAAACACCAGATATATATGGCTTTCCTGAAAGCTGTCAAATAACCACAGTGGTATTTCAATGTGAGTGAAGCAAATGAGTCTATTCAAATACATACTTTAATTCATTTCCACATATAAGTGTGTATGTAAAAATCCCTAGATACAGATTTAGGCACAAAAGAAAAATTAAAAGACAAGAGGGTAATTTTAGCTGGTAGTCCTGTTGCCTTTCTGCATGTCTAATCATAAATAGAGTGAAGTTCTCAGAAGATCCTAAGTGTACCAGGCACCCGAACGCCATTGGCTCTCAGGGTGGACTAGATTTCTGACTTACTATGGGCCTTTCGGAAACTCTGCTTTTGTGTGTTATGCAAGCCACAACTGAGGGCCTTATCTGTATCTCATACGGAGGTATCACCTTCTATCACAATAAACTTAGCTTAAGTAAGACACAGGGAAATCATGACGATGATGATGAAATGATGGAAACTGTGTGTGCACGCATGCGTGTGTGCAGGTGTGCAAGTCAACAATAATGGGTCCGTATATGTGTTTATTATGGTACATTTCCATTGCTATCTTTTTTTTTTTAAAGTGAGCTTCTTCAAAAGATGGTCAAGCAGAGTTTCTTAACTCCTTTCAGTGGAGGCTGAGCAAAATTTAAAAACCACATTTGATTAACTAAGGAAATATTTCTATTTACTCATTTTTTCCCTCACTGATATGAAAAACTTACAGTTTTGATGCAGTCTTGTACATGGAAATAGTATGATACATTGTCAACCATAGAGGCTAAAAGAACTAAGAAATAACCACTTAAGTAGAGATTGACAGATCCAAATAATTTAATCATGTGGTACCTCCTTTTACAGCCAAACATCTTTTAATAGCAACAATAAAAAATTAGTTGCTAACTGGTCTTCTCATTCCTTGCTTATTCTCAACTCCAAAATCAAACAACACTCATGCAAAGCCAGCCTATAGTTTATAGTTTAAAAAAGGGGAACTTCAGTGTCCTGCCATGGTGTGAAAGGTTAACAAATTGTAGAATGATGGGTCATAGTAAGCCAACAGACAGATACTTGCAAGAATATTTTTTTTCAGAGTTTTATGGTCTCTTCCTGCACTTACAAGTGAGTTGCTGGCATGAGACGGAAAATCTGTGAAGCAACTGACCTGTCTCACAGCTTTCCACATAAGTGAACTGTTCACACTCTTAATTTCAAAATTGTCTGAAACAACTTGAAATTTCTTCATGACCACTATAAAGCCAAGATGCCACTGGTTGCTACTGACTGCAGTCATCTGCAATCACTGAATAATCAAGGATCAAGAAATTTGGAGATCTCTAGCCCAAACTCTATCTCAAAGGAGTGAACTATGGGGCCAGAACAGGATGCTGAGGGCTTTGTCCAGTTGGGTCCTGAAAACTCTCAAGAACAGAGACTACACAGCTTCTTTGCACAGTGTGTCCCAGTGCTTAACAATCTTCATAGGTTTTTTTCCACAATATCCAGAATATCCCTTATTTCAATTTCAAAAATAGTCTTGATAACCTTCTGCTGGACTCGTTTATGTTTATCAGCTGCACTCCTTGTCTGCATGCTGCTTTTCTCCATTAATTTCTGGATGATGATCAGTAAACTTTATTAGTTGAACTTGAATACATTGATCAGCCAAAGCTAACCTGAGAGATGCTTTTTCCTGTTTTATACCTGCCTTGTGCTTCTTGTCAATTACCCTGGCTGAACCAGCTTACTCTCACTCAGAACCTATAGTGTAACAATGCAGAGGGTACCAGGAAACACCATTAGCATTCAGTTTGTCAAATGAAGTTTGGGATTGAAGTGAACCAAGGTGTTCATTTCCATTGTACCAGCTCTTCAATCCTTACAATATAAGAAAATGAGTAACTCACAAAGTATTGGAAGTGTTGTATTGCGGTGGGTTGACCCTGGCTGGATGCCAGATGCCCACCAAAGCCCACTCTATCACTCCCCCTCCTCAGTGGGGCAGGGGGAGAAAAATATAATTAAAGGCTTGTGGGTGGAGGTAAGGACAGAGAGAGATCACCCACCAGTTACTGGCATGGGCAAAACAGACTCAACTTGGGGGAAAAAAACAAAATTACTTTATTACCAGTCAAAATCAGAGGATAATGAGAAGTAAAACCAAAACTTAAAACACCTCCTCCATCCTTCCCTTCTTCCTGGACTTAATTTCTCTCCTGATTTTTCACTTCCTCCCCCCAGCAGCACAGGGGGACAGGGGTTGAGGTCAGTTCCTCACACTTTGTTTCTGCTGCTCCTTCCTCCTGAGGGGGAGGACTCCTTACACTTTCCCCACATCAGCGTGGGGTCCCTCTCATGGGAGACAGTCCTCCACAAACTTCTCCAATGTGAGTCCTTCCCATGACTGACAGTTCTTCACAAACTGCTCCAGCCTGGGTCTTTCCTATGGGGTGCAGTCCTTCAGGGACAGACTGCTCCAGAACGAGTCCCCCATAGGCCCACAGGTCCTGCCAGAAAACCAGCTCCAGCCTGGGCTCCTCTCTCCACAGGGCCACAGGTCCTGACAGGGACCTACTCCAGCGCGGGCTTCCCGTGGGGTCACAGCCTCTTTCAGGCATCTACCTGCTCCGGTATGGGGTCCTCCATAGGCTACAGGTGGAGATCTGCTCCACCATGGACCTCCATGGACTGCAGGGGGACAGCCTGCCTCACCATGGTCTTCACCACAGGCTGCAGGGGAATCTCTGCTCTGGCGCCTGGAACACCTCCTCCCCCTCCTTCTTCACTGACCTTATTGTCTGCAAGGGTTGTTTCTCTCACATCTTCTCACTCCTCTCTCTCACTGCAAAGTGTGCAGATTTTTTTTCCCTCTCTTCCTTTTTTTTACTTAATTATGTTATCACAGAGGCGTTACTGATTGGCTCGGCCTTGGCCAGCGTAGGGTCCATTCTTGTAGCCGGCTGGCATTGGCTGTGTCGGGTCGGACATGGGGGGAAGCTTCTGGCAGCTTTTCTCAGAGAAGACACCCCACGTTCCCCCCAGCTACAAAAACCTGGCCATGCAAACCCAATACATGTATATATATTCACATTTTATCCCACCTTACTGCTAGTAGAAAGGTAATTTATTGCAGCAGAACATTTCCTTTGCTGTGAAAGGAAACAGTGAATTATTCCCAGCTCAACTTGCTAGTTGTTATTTTGTAGAGGATCAAATATTACAGAAGAGACCACTGAATCTTCACTCGTGTTGTCAGAGAGGACACCTAGGTCTAGTTAGTGTAGGCATCTCTCACACTCTATAGGGCATATCTTAATTTTACATAGTAGATATATTCCCTCAAATAATCTGTCACCTGAAACAATCCATCTCAGAATTGGTATATTTGTCTCTTTTAAAAGAAAAGATTACTGGAAGAGATGATCTCTAACTATTCACACGTGCAACATGTAGAATGTTTAACACTGCTTTGGAAAATGTGAGCTTAATGATATTTAATTGGAACTAACTGAATCAATTAATTCACAGAAGCTATTTTGAAAAAGCTCAAAACAAAAAATTCTAATTGATAAAATAATAAAGGTTTTTTTTCTTTGTGCCATGAAATATTTTTAAAATATATATTAGAGCTTATTCAATATAAATTTATAACGTGAGGCATTGAAGGTGTGGAAACCACATTCAACAAAATCTTCCAACCTATAATTTAGCACCTAACCTTGGATTAATTTTTCTTTTTGAATTCTTGGGCACTCATGACATGTAATAATGTCAAAAAACCTTAGGTAATAAAGACACCAATGCTTCCTCTCTATGTGAAATCTTGTCTCTTTAGAAGTCTGCAGTAATAAGTCTACTGGTGCTTCATCTTCACTCAGTAGTTTACATATAAACTCTCTAACTTGTTTTCTATAAAGTAAAACACTAAAGTCTGCTTAATACTTCATTATTTTAAAATTACCTTGCTGTATATTAGTTCTCCTGCTCAGATTTTTGTTACTATCTGTGAAGAGATTTACAAGTCAAAATGTTTTTAGAAGTAATACTTATAAATATGGGAGAGACCTAATTTGTCACTAAAAGTCCGACTAATAAAATCTGAGATTTGAAAGCACAAGAAATGCAGAATTATTTAACAGCTGAGACCTTATGAAGTAATGATATTTTCTTTGATATCTGTTTTTCAAATCATAAAACATAAAAGATGTCTCACATTAGTTTATAGGCCTTTTTTACAATCACAGTGATACCCACTAGTATTATCCTTTAAGTGCTTTCAGCTACTTTCAGGGATTTTATGAAGTTTTAAAAATAGTTATTTTGTGGTTGTTCACAACTGAACAACAAATTCAATGTGCGATAGTTATCTGTGTTACTAAAGATAAAACCGCGAAGTTATTAGGCTATGTTTATCTAAACAGACCAAGGAAGATGACATAGATTTAAAGTTACAGCCTAAGATCAAAGAACACAATAAAATGCAGGAAACAACAATTTAAAAAGGAAAATTTCTGTGTAGCAAAAACTCATTTGTTAATATGAAGGCTGATTTTAAGGTGGGAAAAGACATAATTTGTTATAGGATTTTTGTTTTAATTTTTTTTCTGTAAAGGATATTCTAAATTAGAATTGTATTTTTGTTGAAATTTTTGTCCAAAACAAAAGAATGCAAAGTGTCACAGCTTTTCACCTCAGTTTCTTAGACCTTGTAAACCTGCTCCAACAGCCACTGATAACCAGAAGGTGACATGCACCAAGCCTTTTGAATGGAGTCCCCTGGAAATTCAAGGCTAGTTTCCTTTTACTTTGCCCTGCTTTTCCACTGCCCTGGCTACTGGTTCCTCAGGATGGGAGCACACAAACAAGATGGAGGGGAATCTGAAAGCTTGGTTGTGCAAATGATGAAGATCCAATGCCAGCATACCAACAACTAGAAATATTGGTTGTTTTATTTCCCGAGCTTTAATCACAGTCTGAATTACCCTGTTTTGTTGTAGATGTTGCTGTGGTCCTTAATGCTGTCAAAGGAATGTCTTCTTGCTCTGTTTTCCAGCATTAATCTTAGCTCAGAATTTGCTAATCTGTTGCTCAATCTGTTGCCACTTTTGTATCTTTCATTATGCCGTCATAGGGCCTGGATCAGTTTCTTCTTCCCCAACAAAAGTGATTTCTCCACTTCCCTAAATTTGCAACAGTTTGGGGACACTAACTGCTTTTTGTGAAATATCTGAAATACAGTGCAAAGTTCAAAGTTGGTAGTGGCTGTAATAAATTTATGATAAGCAGTTCTACTGACAAGAGATGGGATGATTTTTTCTGGAACCACTATTCTCTTATTACAGGTCGAATGTACCGAGGTTCTTCAATGTCTTTGAACCTGCCATTCTGATGGATACAAGTACCAGTTGGGAACTCTTTATCTGTCTTAGTAATTGTTTAACATTTCACTGACTGAGGCTTACCGTGTTTTAATATTAGAAGATAATAAAATGTTTGCAGAAATAAATAGGCAATTCTGTTGAAATCTAGAGGGTTCATCAGGCCAGCTGGATGAAGGCATGGAAGCTCCGTGGGAAGTGGCACAGACAGGATTGCTGTATATAGTACAATGTCCTTCATGAATTGTTTGACCACATGATCCATCTTGATGACCAAGAATCAATTTATACATGTAATACCTGGAAGGGGGCTTCTGTAGAATGTTGGAGAGGGATGTTGCTATATGCTTCAGGATCCATTGCCAGATTAATTAAGAACAAGAGTACATGTTTAAATCAAGAACATACATAGGGTAAAGGGCATAGTAAAAGAAATAGTAATAAAAAAGTTTAATTTAAATGTGGATGCAAGACATGATTCTGTGTCTAAAAGAAAGATACTTAAACTTCTAGTTGTTTGTCAGAGATAGTAGTGAACTCCTTTTTTGCAACAGTAATCTCCCAGTTCTTACTGTGACTTATTGAAATTTCACCTGCTTAGGAGTTAACAGTGGGGAATTGCTACCTCTGTAACTTTCTGCTCCATAATCCGTTAAATCTGCCTGTTCATTTAAGTAGCAATCTAAATATTGCAGGGCTTGATTTTTTTGCAGTTATCAGAAGAACTATATAAAACTAGATACAATAGAAGTCCCATTCTGCGCATACTTTTATTCTTTTGTAGAAAGACCTTCTTAGCCTAATGCAGATATTATTTGCAGTTCATTTCCCCCAAATTTTAATATGTAGCCTAAATTCTTATTACAAGTACAAAACCTCATTGTGAAATACAAGTACGCTACTCCCCATCCCGAAAAATATATTATCTGCTTTGACTTCAACAGTCCATTTCATCTGTTTTTCTTCAAAGTTATTTTGCTTTACACATTCTGTAGGTAAACTTCAATTTGCATTATTTAAAAGCTGTTTGTAATAGCTCCAATTGCCTTAGCACATGGGTGTATTATACCACTTCAAGCAGAAAATGGTTTTGTCTTCCTCCAGACTACAGAAGTTAATAATGCATCCCCATTTTTTGTTTTAAAATAATGGCTTAATAAGGGTCGATAAAAGGCCTGATAAAACAGATGGTCTTGGATGAGGTCCTAAATTTGTCAAATCTGAGCTCTGTTTGACTGTAAGAAGGAGTACAATGTACAGTCATAAGGAATCCACTGGGACAGCTTAGCAGGAGGAATAAAGGTCTTGGGTATATAATATCAATAAGAATAAAAGTACTTGTGTATGGAAAGTCTTTTTTTTAAACTACAGTCACTTCATACATGATCACGAAGAAAGAGTAAAGGACATAAGGCAGGACTGATGACAGTTGGTGAGTGCTACAAGGGGAATTGGGAGTATACTTGTGAGCATAAGTAAACAAAAACTACACTCAAGTTATGTTCTCAGTGAAGAATCTTCATACATATAAATAGGGATGACTTGAATGCAGCAACAAAACCAAAAACAATTACAGATTAAAAGGAAGGAACTATTTGTGCAATACGGAAGACAATAATTTAGGAGCAAAAGAAACGAAGAAAAAAGAGAAATATCCCTTCAGTTAAATATTTGTTTTTATATAGGGAACAATCTTTCCTAGGTCTAGTTCAATGAAATTCTGAGCAATACAAACTATTTTACAAAACCTCTCCCAATCTGTCACTACAGAATAAATAAATGGGCTTCTTATGCAAGCTTTACAGTTCCATTGCATAACAGTTACCGAGATGTAGATAGCAATGGCTGGATTTATTTGTCATCCAATTCTTAGTATTAGGGACTTGAAATATAGTATATCTAAACAAAAAAAAATTTATAGTGTTTATACACTATACTGAATATGAGACACCAGATTTATTTGTTTGTTTTATACCAAACATGGCAGAATCACCTTTACCAGGAAATTGAAACAAACCTTGTTGAAATAGATCTTGTAAGTAAAACAAGATCTTTTAAATGCAAATATTATTGCAGGATTCAGCTAACTGCAAGTATTGGGGGAAAATTAGTAGAGTGGTTCAGGAGAAAGGTAATGGCTGTAGCCCACAAAATATTTTCCTCTAGCACCATCTTAAGGAAAATTACTAACACCCTCCACCCACCTTATTTGAGAGTCATACCCATCTTAAGGGAAGTGCATAGGAACCCAATTTTCCTGAAGACTTTTGGGGCAAGATATCATTAAAGCATCTGATACTACATCTCTTGCATATGAAGGAAAGAGCTGAAGTGAATTACTTATAAGCAGTGAGATGCACTCTAAGAGCTATCCACTGTTAAGTCTGTACAACTTATGAACTTTTGCTGTATTAAATGACTAACCAGTACATTTCTTGCTGCTTTGATAAGAAATAATTTGTCTCTTCCTTTCAAAAAGTGCTGTCTTTTTTTCCCCTCCACAACAAATCTTGAAGAGGTAGTTAAAGCATCAACACCTATTAGAGAAAATGGAAAGAATACATCACTGGAAATCTTGGAAACTTTTCAGCAGGGTGTTTGTCTCAGAATAAATGAAGGCCTCTGAACTAATCCTCAGATGAAAAGAAGCTCATATACGTCTTTAATTAGATCAAGCTATTGGAACACAATATTGTGATAAAGAAGATTTAATAAAGCATTTTGTCCTTTTATTACTTTTGTTTCATGCAACATATCTCCTCATCCAAGCAAGATGTTTAACTTCAAAGGAAGTACTATCCACCCTCCCTTTGCTCAATAAATAACTCCCAAAGGAGTAAAAACAATATATGTTTGTAGCTTTGCCGACACTGCTGAGTGGTGAGAGGATCAATCATTGTCATTATGTTCTGTAGCTGTAGGTCCAAGATGAATCTCTTCCTTAAGGAAATTTCTGTATAATTTGGTGCATGTCATTAACCCCTCACCTTCAGGAGAGAGCACCTTAATAATAAAATGAAATCAAGTGACTTCCCTTGCTGGAGAACATTCATCTAGCAGTGACTGACCCTGAGCAGAGGGCCTTGTCAAAATTCATACTAATGAAAGGACTTAAAGGTAGCTGAAGAAGTGTGTTGGATGGATGGTGGCACAGTCAGAAAATGACCACTAACTTATTTTTCTTCAGTATGAATATGCTGACCAGGCTGTTGACAAGACAAAATGGCCCTTCTCTTCTGTTTTCAAATAAGCAGAGCCAGAGTGTCTTCAGAAAGAAAGATTAGACTCCAAGGCTGTCAATATTCAAGTTAATTTGTCAAGGTATCTCAGTTTACACTGTAAAGACTAAAAGAAGGCAGAGAAAACAAAAGGCTGGCTGGTGTCTGAAGAGGCATATATTTCACTTTTTGCTGCAAGGTGTGACCATCTGTCAAGAACAGCATACCTGGCAGAGGTTTGTATTTGCACAGATTTCCAGAGAAGTTTCCTTTCTTCTCCAGGTGAGAAGAAAGGAATTTTTCTTCTAATCACTAGTTCTTTTTTACTAACAAAAGTTGTTCCTGAATCTTTGCTGAGCCTTCTGCCTCTGCTTAAAGCCTGTTCTGTCTTCTAGTTACTGTGAACACGGAGAGTGGTTTATTCTTTTCTTCTTTATAGCTGACTTCTGCATATTTGATTAGCATGTTTCTCTTTAACGTTATTTTCTCTACACCAGACAACTGCTTTAATTATTTTTTTTCTATTACACTTCTTAAATGTCTAATATGTTTTGCTGGCTCTTTAATTCACCTCTGTACCTTTCCTGAAACTGAGTGGCTAAGACTAGAAACAGTAGGGCAACTAAACTTTTCATATGTTGAGTGGAATTGAAGTTTTACCTCACTTATGTTATAACCTGTATGACTATTAATATTGCCCACTAGCTGTTTGTTTGGGGTTTTTTTTTAATTACAATTTGACATACATGGTTTATATTCTGCCTGTGTTCCACGATAGCCCGTAAATCCTTCCCTAAAAAATTATCCCAGACTGGGATCTCTCCATCTTATTCTTCAGTTAGTTACTCCAGAAAGTGTAATAACTTTCTATTTTTCCCCCAGCTACCACTCCGTTTTATCAAGATAATTTTGATTCCAGTCTTGCCCTTCCACCTACATGGAGTTCTTGCTAGCTTGATGTTGTCTTTTATGTATAAAATTTATGTATGAAATTGATGTATATTTTGTAGTTTATAATTTGGATCGTTCATGAAGGCATGGACAAGAATCAGTTCCTGGACGGATCTCTTAATAAAGTCATTTGATCTACCTTTCTGTTTGCAAAACAAACCATTGATAGTTATTTTGTGGGTACTGTTATCCAACTACTGAAAAGCTAAAAGTCAGGGACATAGGGAAATGAACATCCAGCTACCATGAGATTAATGAAATCTTCCAGATAAAATGATTTGAAAACATATCCCTTAAAAAGATCAAACTGAAGAAGATTTCTTTATGCTCATTTTTTTTTTCTCAACACCTGCTGTTCCACAAGACTTGTGTGGAACTTTGAGAAGTAGAGCTTTAAAGATCTGGCTAATTATTTGTACAAAACATCATCTGTGGAATGGAAAAAAATGTAGAAGGAATGAAACCATAGTTACCACTGGGGATTTTTCAGTCTAAATTAGGTACAAGATTGCATCTGAGAGAGAAGCATGATGTCAGACAAACAAGAGTGAAGGAAGAATATGAGCTAGTTGTTTTGAGATTGTGCTTTTCCATTCTTTCTTTTAAAGTTTACTTTTAAATGATGTAGAATTTGGCAGCGTTCTGAGGGAGTGTGTGCTTTGGCAGTGGATGTCAAGGAGGAAACAGGATAGAAGAATGAAATTACCGTTTATGATTTAACTAGAACTAAAGGAAGAAGGGGTAAATTCTGCTTTCAGCTATACTAGAGGAATTTCAGACCTTGTACGTACGTGAAACAAGCTTTTATTTTAAATTACTGTGTCACTTCCTGCTGCTTAATTTAAAACTCTCATTGAATTTTAACTCACCTGTGGTCCTCAGAATCTATTGTAATAAGTAAACCTTTTTAAAGACATACTTATGTGCTATTTTTCCTCCTTTGTTCAGCTTGGTTTAATATTGTTTGCTTTTCACTTTGTATTTTAACAAGCTTACTCTTCAGTTTTAGAGTAATTTGTGATCACCCCCAAATGGAAGTTTATTTTATTTTAGCATTTCTTTCACAACTAATTTGAACTTACATCTGGCTTTAAAGAAATATTTACACAGAAATAACACAAAATTGCATGGTGTAAATGTAGTGCCATTCAACTATGTAAATAGCAGCAAAAATGTTTAATTGAATATAAAACACTGGTAAAATGTAAACATTGCTTGTTTTTGTTTCAGTTGCTTTGTCCTTGAACTTTGATGATACAAATGACAAGAACTAATTGATAATGGAAGTTATAGTTTGAAACGTGTTCTCAAAACTTTACATGTAGAAATCTTTTCTGCAAATGCTTGTCCCCCCGGTGCCACTCACTGTGCCTCTAAAATGCTTCCACTATCTTCAAGATATTCGGTCCTTGAGTTATAACTAGAGTTAGCACAGTACAAAGTCATGCACTACTGTACATAAAAACAAACAGGTAGACCCCCCTACCCATGCCTTTCAAGGCTGTGTGCTTGAAATAACAAAGGCTGCAAGGTGCAATGGAGCTGGGACCATTTTTTTAATAACTTCTTGTTTGCATCTACCAAATTTAAGGAAGGATAAAACCCCAGGATTATGGCTGGATGGGAAGTTGGCCGAACAAAAGTAATAATGCCTGGACTTCTGGCAGGGTCTGCCGGGGTCACTTCAGGCACCAAAGCTTAAAATCTTGAAGGCAGAGGGGCCAGTACTGTGAGAAATAATTACTACCCTAAGCACTGTGATCCAGAGGGCTATCTCTGCTTTTAATTGAAGGTTTCACCCATTAGTTTTACCTTGCTGAAAAGCATACCCACCTCTTTGACCTGGGAGAGCCTTTTGTTGCACAGGACTGGCAGCCTGATTTCTTGTTCTGTCTGTCTGCACTCGTGTCTCATCGCTGCTGTGATTCATGGCATGATTTTCACAGCTTCAAAGGAAAGTTTAGAGACATCTGAAGGCAGTGAAGCGGGGAGCTGTCAGGTCAGGCAGTACCATCATGAGAGAGGAGTTGAAAAATAGGGGAAGAAGGAGACTGAGGACAAAGTGTGTTAGTCCATTCTCATTACCCTCACCCCTCCTGTCCCTAGGTGGGTGCCACCATCACCTTTCCCAGCCAGCTCTACCAAGGACCCTGGCAGGCATGTCAGGGCAGTCTGTCTGCTTTTGATATGAATTAAATATGAGAAAGGATCAGAGCACAGAGCTCAGTTACAAATGGAAAGCTCATGGAGTAGGACAGGGTACCCATCCCCACCAGGGCTTAGTGGTCTCTAGTGGTGCCAGGTCCTGGTGAGGTTGACCATCCCAAGGGCAGGACCCCAGCAGAGCCTGATGTAGTCTAGGAGGCATTTATCTCTTTTCCTATTTATGCTCCAATTATAGTGCCTAAACCCACTCACATTCTTACCTTGCAATGAACTTATTTTTGGTAATAAATAATACTGGTTGATAAAAAATCATAATCTCAGAAATATTACTTCACTTGTAAACCTTTCTTTTTCCTTGAATTCATTGTCCTGTTGTCTTCAGCTTCACATTGTTCTGTCATCCTCATACTGTCATCTTCAATACACATTTAATATCTATTCATCAGGCTTTCAGCTGCTGCCTTTTACAGTGTGGGAAGGAAGATACCACAATGTGTACTGTCCTCCCTCCAATTATTTTGGACAGGGGAAAAGACACTGGTTAAGGTAGTGCAGCACCCTAATTATTAGCAAGACTTAACTATTATTGCAATGTTTTTTTCCATGATTATTTGCTTTGATGTCTGCGTGAATGAATATTGAGCCTGTTATTTCTCCTTCAATTAACTCTGCATGGAAGCTGTAGCTATAGAGATACACAGGTCCATTACACAGTCTCCACACTGAGCTATCATTTCCCAGTGGATTTTCTAACAAAGAACAAGAATATTTGCTAAAACACAGCCTTTTAAAGTGAGAATTATTGAATGTTCACATTTTAGATCTGAATGTGAAAATTATGTTAGGACAAACTAATTCTGAAAATCTTAATCACCTTATCAAGACTCATTATTACTACTTAACAAATAAAACATAGTTGTGCTACTAAGTGAAGCCTTTATTGCAGCATAAAATGTGGAACTTTCATGCCTGTGCACCACAAGAGTAGTGTAAGACAAGACTTAAGATCTGAGTGGGAATAAGGAGATGGAGCAAAGACAAATAGATGTCTTTAGCAAATAAATAGAATAAATTAGAAAACAAAAATATGTTATTCTTATAAAATTATATAGCTTAGTCACGAAAATATGATTGGTGTCTAACCACACTAGCTTCCAGTTTTGTCTTTTAAATGCCACATGTAGAAAACCTGCTGGTTTACCTAGTAATGGGCAAAGAAAAGGAGTTATGAATTTTAAGAAAATATTAATAAAGTAATTTTGAGTCATTAATATTGTTGACATCAATCTAATATTGTTTTGTGGATAAATTATAAAAAAAAATAAATGGAACTGTGTGAAATTGTTTTACCTTTTATTTACTCATATCTAATAAACATTTACCAGCTATGACACTCTTTAAAAGTAGAAGCTATACAAATGCTTGAAAAATGTTTAAAGCTCTAAAAAAACTTACAGATGCTTTGATTCAGAACCACTATATTCAGTCATTTCAACCCTTACTTTTCCACAAGGCGTCGTTTCTTCTTTTTTTTTTCCTTTCTAGCATTTTATACAGCTAGACACCGAGAAAAAAAATATGTTCAGAGAAATGAAAATGTTGTACATATCAACAACCATTATTCAAAATTAAGACTGCAACTTGATGTTTAATCAGTGTAATTGTGCCACAGTAGAACAGGAGCTATAAAGAGGAGTGATTTCCCAAGCTGTGTTAGTCCTGCAGGGAATAGAATTCAAACAGGGTGAATTAAGGACAAAGTTGCATATTTCTCTTCATGTCTTTCAGCTTTTCTAGTGTTTGTCAGTCTTTGCATTATTTGAATAATAATTGAATTTATAGGTGATTTTAAACCATATGTTTAAAACCCAGTATGTCTGGGGTGATGTTATTAGGTTGGGTAAATGCAGATAATTCTGCATGTCAAGGACAATTAACACATATCCTGTGGTTTTGATTACCAGGTTCAAGGAAATTCTGCCCAGAAGAAATTCTTACTAAAGCCTCATGGAAAGTTAAAGGCCCCTGCCCTACAATTAAAAGGGGAAGGTAATGGACCCCCCACTTTTTTCTGTTGATTGTCTATAAACTTTGGCTCAAGGGGCTGTTCTGAGAGGACAGGGTTAAAGCAGTCAAGAATAAAAAGAGGTTGTTTTAGTTGTGAATGTGTCTACATTCCTCAGTTATTTTCTTAAAAAAAAAAAATCTTAAAAATAAAAGTAGGTAATGCCACACTAAGTCTCACACAGGAAGAACAAGCAAGAGAGGCACCAAATGTAGGTCAGGCATGTTTGTACTTGGACTATGTGAAAAGTCTTTTCTTTCTGTGTGTTCCACATATAGGCAAGTCACTTTATATACCTGTTCCAGAATAAGCAGTCCATTTCTCATAAGCCCTTGAAAAAATTAAATCATTAACTGACATCAAAAGAAAACAATTTAGAATACCTTTTCTGTGGCTAATATTTTTTTTTAGCCCATTGGCAATAATTATTCCTTAAGTGTGCAGAGAAGAAATCTTAACAACAGAATCTTAACCTTTTAAGTCAAGAGCTGAGACGGGCTGTTAGCAGCCTTTTTTTCTGTTGTCAAGAAACTATGCTCTAAGCCATGGCAGGACGCTGTGAAATGCAGGAGTTCAGCTCCAGTCCAGCACAGGGTTATGCTCTGCATACTTTGCTTGATGTTAGAAACCTAAGCTAGAAAACGCCATACAGATGACCCTGGCCAGCTTGGAAGAGTTGATTACCAGACAGGGTAACTATGAAAATTTTCAATGTAAATTACTGTATAAAGAGAAAGGAGATGAGATCAGGTGGTTTGGAGAACGCTTTAGGTAGTCACAAGGAAAGATGGAAGGACTGGACCCAAGTTTTGGGCTACGATTTGTCCAAGAAAGCTGTATAGGAGAAAGAACACCGGGGGTGATAAATAACTGGGAATGTAATGGAATAATCAAGAAAAATGACAAAGCAGAGGGGAGAATGGAGAGATGAAACATGTCTACTTTTGCACACATTTAATCTTCAGAAGCAAGGTAGGGGTGTCTGCTGGTACCCACGTTAATCCTGTTCCCATGCACCAGTCCTGCTCATGATCAGCTCCTATTGCCTCTCCAACAGCCACCTAGGAGCCTGGCTGACTTCCTTCATTTTGGGTGCACACAGGCTCATCCTTGTTCCCTCTGGACACCTCCATGTCTTTGCCAGACTGGGGATTGACATCGTCGCTACTGCAAGCGTACTAAGGCCGGGGAAGAACAGCACAGTTCCCGCAGTGTCACAAAGGGCAGGAAAGGGACATTGGAAAGGGAAGGAGCAGAGTTGGTCAGAGCTATTGGTCTCATTCAGATGTCTCTTCCTTTCCTGTACATATGCTGATGGCTTCTTGAGTGGGGAAAGGATGATGCCTGGTTCTGGAGTATCCCTCACTTGCTTGCTCTGTCCAGAAGGCCAGGCAGACAGCAAACAGCCACAGTTGACTTATGGTGCATTCAAGTAGGGAATCTATGTCTAAGGAGAAACTCTATGGTCTGTAGTGAAGTTAGTACTAGCTGAATTTAGGAGCCTCCATAGTTAGACTATGCTTGAGAGTAGGATTTCTGAATCTCCGGCTAAGACATGAAGCAGCTAAAATTCTCCTGGGTCCCATCCTGAGCATTGAAAACAATGCTGATCTGGTTGCACTCTGAATCTCATTGTGGATTTCTCTTTTTGCAGCAAGAAAGAAAAGAGGAAGAAGCAAGGAGAAGAGTTACTTGGCTACGAGGGAGAAGAGCGGAGGAATACCTAAGAAGCTCACAGATTTAAGAAGAGTTTGGTCCCATGTGTTGAAGGTAGCAGGGATTTTGGTAAAGAGGAGTGGGATCTGATGACAGTAAGGTTGTTAGGCAGTTTAATGAGGGCAGTAGAGAGGACAGAAGCTAGATCAACATCCTATCAATGTTAATGCCTAGTGCAAATTTAATGGCCCTCCAGGAATACTTTCCTTCTCTGTAGATTTTTTCTTTGGACACAACCCAAAGGCAAGCTCAACTCCTCACACCATAAAAGGCTAAATCCTTTAGTAGATGATTAGTTTTACCCCCTCAAAAAAAACCCAAGCCAAATACCCACTCCCCCCCAAAAAAAAAAAACAACAAAACAAACCACAAGAGGAAAGTGAAAAAAAAAGAAAAGAAAGAAAAATCTGTGGTTTCAGGGGAATGAATTACATGCTTTAATGGCACTGGAAGTAAAGCAGCTGCCTTCTCATTATACTTAAAATAAATAAGGAAATAATAATAATGAAAAGGTAATGTCAGCCTTCCCTGATGAATAGTACACGTTAGGTGTTTTCCACTTCTGGTTATTTTTTTCTGATCTAATTGCAAGTGTTATGCTTATACACCCAGTCTATTGGTGTGAATCTCCCTGCTGAAAAATTCAGGACTTGTATGAGCACAATAGGTGTTTATACTTCTCAGTTTGGCCCCACAGCACTGTATGCACACAGTTGCCCAAGGTTCACTTTACAAATCTAGCCTGCTAGCTGCCAGCCAGCTTCTATGGTTTTTCTGCAGTGTCAGTGGCAGCTACTAGCAAAAATTGTCAGAAGGAAAAAAAATGGTGCTATCAGCTAGCTGTACCGTTCCCTACAGACAATAGCAACACGTCATGAGTAGAGGAGTGGGAATATATTTATGGTTTACTTCAGATAGACCCACTTGTTTCTTTAAATGAATGTGTGTTGCTGTGAAATCTCTGCACAGAGGTGTTAGAAGAGTGAACTGAAAGCAAAGCAAATAGGAAATCTGCTGGGCCATGTAGACTCTCTTTCATATATGTTCTTTTTAAGAGCTCTGCTTGCACATACTTCATCATCAGGATTTGTGCTAAGGATGTGTACTCTTTAAAGACTAGTTGCTCGTGAAGGCATAAAGTCTCTCTTAAAATCTGTTAGTTTTGTTTGTGCTGAAAGCATATAGTTGCCATTCAGGTACAATGCTCCATTTGTATAGCTTTCAGCAAATGTGCTGTCACATAGTTTGCGTAATGATTGAGGTCACTTTGAGAAGCTTACCACCTTTGCATGTAGAGAGAGGGTACCTTGACCTATAAAAAACCCAAGTGGTACACTTAATAAATTTATAATTTTGCTAGATTTGCCCATGGATGTTTTATTTATAATTAATTGTTATTAGAACATTTCTGCAGTGATTTTTTGAGTTAACTATTAGCGTTCTCTTAACTCTATTTTGAAGTATTCAGTGGTGAAATAACAGAGAGCACAGCTCAATGACCTATTGCATTTCTGTGAGAGGAAAATATTTGTCTGGAGAGTGCAATTTTAGAGGACCAAGAGCTCAATGTGAAATGTGCAATATTACATAATCTCAGGTATTTTGAAAAAAATCTTTCTTCCATCAGAACTGAACAATAAATGAAGTTCTTGCTCTGGACCTTGCTGTAGATCATAATGGTTAGTTCCACACAAATTGTTCCCCAGTTCCTGTATTTAAAGTTAACACTGGCATATTAATTTCCAAGTAAATATAAACATTCCGGCAATAAACAAACAAGAATCTTTGAAGCGATGATTTGTGTGGTCACATGTCGCTACAGAAAAAGATTAGGTGTAAAAGAAAAAGAAAGTATGTATTTCAAGGAGATTTGATTATTAGTGTGTGTTGGTCTCTTCTCCCAAGTAACAAGTGATAGTACAAGAGGAAATGGCTTCAAGTTGCCAAGGGAAGTTTAGATTTCATATTAGGAAGAATTTCTTTACTGAAAGAGTTATCAGACACTGGAATGGATTGCCCAAGGCAGTGGTGAAGTCCCCATCCAGGGAGGTATTAAGAGTGCTGTAGACATAGTGCTTAGGGACTTTGTTTAGTCATGGTTTACAGAGTTAGGTTAATGATGATGATCTTAAAGATCTTTTCCAATGCAGGCAATTCTGTGATTCTGTGTGAGTCTGTGTGATTCCGTGAAAGCTGTGATGCAATAAAGAACTGATGAGCTTGAAATGGTTCACCTTTTTGAGTCAATGAGATTAGGTCAATTACCAATCAAATACTAAATGTCTTTTGTCCTTTGGGAAAATGCCCTCCCCTTGAATATCCAAAGTAGCTACAGAAGCTTCTGATATTCAGGCATGGTCAAAACTTAAAGGCTGATTTTCTTCCAATTTTTTTATTATGTGTCAAGCTTTCAAATAGAAGGCAACATGCTACACATGTGATGACAACCAAACTATGCATTTTTCACAGAAATAGACGGTTGGTAGTCTCCATGTGTCTAAATATCAATCAGAGCAAAGGCAGGTTAAGTAATGGTAGCACTGGTAATGACTGTGGGTGTCTAGTGTGTATCTCAAATCAACAATGACAGAGGCAGTATAAAAATTATTTATGAGCCACAGTCCTCTTGGGAACTACTTTTCAAGTCATAATTTCATCTAAACTGTTTATCAACTGCTTTTATTTAATGTATGAAGTGTAAAAAATTTTCTTTGACATTAGGCTTGTTATTGTCTTTTGATTTATGTGTTAAGAAAAAGCATAGTAAATATAAAGATTACTTAGTGGTTTTGTGTTTGAAAAAAATATTGGAAACATTTGCTACAATGGTAAAATCATTCATACAGCAGTAAAAAATTAAGAAATTAGAGTAATGAACTTTTAAAACTTAAATAGCTTAGAGAAGACATGAACTGTAAAAATTTTTACTGTCCAAAGTCTATCGTGTAAATACAAATGTTTATGCTGTGAGGAGATCCATGACCATATACGTGCAAACAAATAGCTAGACGTGATTTTCAGAACTGGGAATGCAAAACATTCCCTGGTAGTTGTGTATGAAGGCATAAAACCATGTACCCAGAAGTGCCTGGGTGGACCTCTCTGTGTGTTTGGCATTTATTTAACTCCACTGGTGGCTATCTGCATTCTCTTATCTGTAAAGATTTTAATAACCACTGAAGTATTTCTGAAATTTTAAACATACTTGCAATGTGAAAAAGTCTTGGAATGACATTTCTTGAAACCATACAGAGATCTATCAATGCTTGCCTGAGCTGCACCCAGCTCCCATCCCAGGAAATCACGGATAGCAGAGCCATTGGACAGGTGCCCCAGTCTTGTGGCTGGGAATGGACCAGGGAAAAGCAATCTACATGTGAACAGAAGATTATTGAATGAAAAGTACAAGTAGCAGCTTTGGACAGCAAAGTGTGGTGGGACGTGGCAGATGATACATGACAGCTGGGAAGGCAGAGTACCAAACCAGCACCAAACCCTTCAGAGTGAGTCTACTTCCCCTAAAAAGAACATATAAAAACAGCATGTAATCCCAACTACAAGCCAGACTCCCATGTATGAGATTTGCCATTTAACTGCAGTTTTCTAGGTTGGTACTGTGATTCTCCTTGAAGGCTGACACATAAGGAGGTATATAAAAATCTTTAGAACTTGGCAATTGAATATCTGAAGTGTTGGATCTGGATGGGGAAACTCTCTTGTTGCCTCCTCCCTTCACAATGCTTAGCAGGAACTGAGGCACTTTTCCTAGATCAGATGCATTCCTGCAGAGGATTAGGAAGACTCATCCTGAGAATATGAAGGGAACAATCTGCTACAGGTCTCCGTAAACAGAGGCAAAAAAGCATAGAACACTTCACCTTGGGGTGATGGGGGAAGTGTACGGAAGGAGTTACAGTTGTCAGGACCATCATCATGTGGTTTGGGCATTTTGGGCAGTGATGCACCAGTAGGTTTCCTGGCACTGGCTGGAGAGCTGCTGCACATAGAAAGACTTCATGTAGACTTCTATAACACAGAAATGTCTATAACACAGATTGAAATGGGGGAGGGGAACATGAGCATTCAGGGGTATTTTGTACTACATGTTCAGCCCATCTTTATTTGAATATTCAAGCACCTGTTTTCTAGTTTTTTTTTGGCCAAGTGTTATTTATTTTGGCATGCTTTTCCTATAGATGTATAATCTATGTGTACAAGAAAAGGAGTGTAAAGAACAGCCGAACAATGGACTTGGTTTTAGTACCATCTGTGGTTGTTACAAGTAAAGTTCATAAAACACCAGCAGGACTGATATTTAACACTTATGCGAACTAGGATGTAAGTGAAAAATTATGGTCAGCTGTCTGATATTAGTGCAGTAACACAGAATTTACCTGGTTTTTATTTTCACTTTCTGGCCATGAAGTATATCTTGCAGATATCAAGTGAAGGAAACCTGCACTTAACAGCCTACTTTGCTTATCTTGTTTTTTGAACCTCGTGCATTTAAAAAGAATGCCAGTGTTGATCCAGAAAGTGTATATAGTATGCACTTAGCATATATGTAAATGATCCCATTAACTTCTTAGGTTTAAAGTAGACACGCATTTTTTCATGTCATACTGTAGGTTTATTGGTCTTCAGCCTACGTGGAATTACATCCGAATATTTGCTCATTGGTATCCTTGAAAACGAGAATAATTTCAGGCTCAGATCCTTGTGAGTAGATTTGTGGGAGGAGATGGAAGTTCATGTAACCCAGAGATGGAAGAATTTCTAATTAGTAAGATTAGCAGCTGCAATAGACTGAGAATGCAAGTAAGTTTTAATTATACTTTATGCTTACCTCTCAACTTATCTCTATTCTTTTTATTTGTGAAAGAAGGCTCTCTGGGAACTGGGAGATATTCACTTGCACCCTGTGAATGAAACTGGTCTGAAAACTCATAAAGTCTGATGGGTTTATGCAGCTCCCAAAGCCCTCTACCCTGTAAAAGCACATTTTTAATGAATTTGCTGGATCCAGCCAGGTTGTGTTCATTTAGAGGAGGAGAAACCCACTGTAACACCAACAATTCAATTTCATTTACTTAATAGGAAATGAGAGGTTTGACAAATAGGTGTTGAACATTTTTTTTTTTTTTAAATGCGTAAAATCTACCTCTCCACATGGCTTTTAGGGTCTTTCAAAATGATACAGCTCTTTTACAGAAGTAGGGACTAAATGCAAGAGGCTTATTTGTTTATTTGCGATCTAAGGCTTAGAGTGTAAGTGCTAGAGTTTGCAGCTGTGTTTGGGAAATTTCTCTTTTCACTTTTCTATAGATTCCACCGCTCCATACTGCACTTGCAAGGAGACCTCTCTTGAGGCACTTATTGATGTTATTCTCTTAACCTGAGCCTGTCAGAAAGAAAACTGAACCCAAAACCATTTTGAAGACAAAGAAGTGACCTCCCAGTTAAAGGGACAGGTTTTTTCTTCCACCATGTAGAAAAGGATGTTTTACACTGAACTTTCTTTATGCTAAATGTTGACATATATAAAGAGATGTTATTGTCCTTTACATAGCGCTCTAGTTGGATGCCTCTAGAAAATGTATATTGAACCCTAAATTTCCATTAGCTTTTCAGGACAATTAAATCTAGCAGACATGATAACAGATCTAAATCTGGTCTCATAACACCTGTACAATGCATTCATACTTGACAATACTGGAGCCAACTCCTCATCTTTGCCAGAGATGAAGCAGAATCAGGCCTCCATATTTTAAAAATTGATTTGTTAAAATTGATCAACCTACATAAAACCAGTCTAAACTGAATCAGTACTTCTGGGCTTTAGAAGTTGAGTAAAACTGGAGTTGTAAATTGTTACTGATGAGTGCACATGCACATGATTTTATTCGATGCATGTTATGAATGACAGAAGTGAGAAAAAACGCTTCTTTTCAGTTTTTAATAAGCTCTGGTGTAATGTAGGTTTTTTTCTTTTTGCTGTTAAAGATCTGTGAATATCATCTTTGGCAAGCATGCTGCTTCAGGCAGGAGGCTGCAGTATAAATGGGAAAAGTGTGGCATCAGGCTTTCATCAGGGAATTAAAGATACAATATTAAGGGCCTAATTCATAAGTATATATTGCCTTTAATAGGAAGGCATATCACATGGGATATCCTTTCAGTGATTTGGAAAAAAAATATTATTTTCAGTTGAGGAAATACATGTTATAGCATTTTAAAAATTGTAATTATAGAATATAAATTGAAGCAGTGAGCTTAGAACAGAGCAGCAAATACTTTGGGGAAATTAATCAGAACACCATTAAATAGAAGTATTAAGTTATAAACAACTTACAAGTAAAAATTTTTGTAGTTGAAAAATTTTATTTTGCAAAATGCTGATCTGACAATTTGACAAGTTTAATAGGAAAATACAGGTTTTGCTGACTTTTTGTAAAAAAGTAGGAAATCATGTTATTTTATAAAAACCAAAACCTTTACAAGCTATTTTATTTTATGGAAAAGTCCTAGATTCTCCCCGTCCCTTTTTTTTTGGTCTTTTTTCAGGCTTTCAATTTCGTGCAAATGCACAGGCTAGAAATTCAGTCTGTAACTAAGTTCAGAATTAATGAAACAGATTCATTAGTTCATTAATTTTGCCATGGGGTTTTTATCTCTTCATCAGCTACTTCTACTTAGGTAGTGTCTCAAAGCTGCGTCTTTTCCACCTTGTCACTATCAAACCAGCAAAAGGACCAGAAAGCTGAACTGCTGCAGCTCAGTGTGTGATTTTAATGTGTCTGCAAACAACAAGAAGAGAAACACGGTTTTCTCCAGAGTACTATTTGGTGTTGAAATGATTTAGGTCTGGAAAATCAATCTGTTCATTCTTCTGGACAATTTCTGAAACAAATATTTAGTAAGATTTATAGTGTTGTACATATGCAGGCCAAAGGATTCCACTGGAAGGCAGATTTTTGTAATACCATATAATCGTCTACTCAATAAGATGTTTTATTGTGGTTGGATTTTTTTTTTCCTGAGTAGTAAATACAATTCTGCAACATGTTTTAGAGCCATATAAATATAACGAATCATTTGACTTTTCATTTCTTCTGTAACTAGATGATTTTATATTATCCTGTTTATAGAATAGATACAAAAACACTGGAGGCCTTTAGATGAAAGCAAACAAACAAAAACCTAAATGAAACACCTCCCCTTACGTGCACTTTAATTACTGAAATTTCATTTTCAACTTAGTCATTCAAACCCATTAAAGTGTAGACTTTTCAGAAATGCCTAAATAACACAAGTTCAGCTGAAACCTTAGTGCATAAATATAATGTGAAAACAGGGTTTAAGAATGAAAATCATTAAGGTTGTTTTTAACATGTTAAGGCTATTTGCTTGTTGTTAATCATATTCTTAGCTTACTTCAGTCACATAGTCTAGGAATATTGTTGCACAGTGGTACCCCCTGGCACTTTTTCCCTCTGCAAACACAGAACAAAGCCATCATCTGAAGGTCTTAACACTTCTGTAGGAGATGAGAGAAAACAGATAAATGCAGATGTGTGTGGCCAGCAGAGCCCAGGCAAACAGCACTGGCTAGCATGGCCCAAGCTGGGATCAGTGCACCTGTGCTGGGAGAGGTGTGAAGTTTTCAGTCGCCATTGTGAGGACAGAATGTTATAGCTGGAGATTCTTACAGGGAAATCCTGCCAGGTGTGAGGAGCTGCACAAGGAAGGCTTCAAGGCTTCAGTTTTAAAATGCAAAGTTTATGAAACAACCTCAGTGGCTTGGGCAAGCAGGAGCTACAAGGGCCAATTAGGCATGAGCTTGAACAAATATGTTGGAGAAGGCCCAAGCAGTATGCAGTCCACCAGTGAGGGCAAAGGGAGTTTTGATCCTTTATGTTTTGGCTTATGCTAGTCACTTGCCACCTCCTCAGGCAAGTATTTTAGCTGTTAGAAGGTGGAGAGGAGTAAGCAGGTGAGCTTGGCTGAGCCCATGTGCGCCTAGGCACCAAGGGGACACGTGCATGCAGCTGTAAGACCCCTAGCCCACTGACGGCACCATTTGCAGCAAGAAAAGCTACAATAAGTCTGTGTGTAAAGCAAGGTGACATTATTTTCAAAACACAAAACTAGGACACCTTTGCAGCAGCATTTTTTTAGGGCTGTGAAATACTCAGGTGTTTTGCATTCAGCTTCCCCTGATAGGTCTGTGGGCTCTGGGGATGTCCCACATGTGGGAGCTGGTTTAGAAAGCCTTCAAAGTTCTCCCCATCCCTGCTGTGGCCATCCCTTCCTCTTCCCACAAGGACAAGCTGCAGCATGGCACTGACAAGACTCTTCCACTGCCCCTGGCTTTGATGCTAAAGCCTTGCTGCCTCACAACTATTGCACCTCAAGTGCAATCTCAGATTAGACTGAAACATGGGCTCATAATGCCTAATAGGAATATGGCAGAAGGAGAAAGGAGAGCTAATGCTTTATACCTGTGTGGTGTTGTGAGCAAATATTTTATCACTACGTGTAACTTCTCTATTAATTTGTAGAAAATTTTTCATGTAGCTGTGAATTGGAATGTTCTCAGAATTTCAAAAGTAAAATATGTGGCATTATAATGGATAGAAGAGACAGTCCTGGCAAAATTAAGATATATCTGCATGCAGACACAGCTTCTTCTCCTCCATTCTCTCTATTTTGATAACAGCAGTGAAGCCAGTCAGGGGCCAAGACACCAGTCTTTTGGCACAATGCAAAATTTAATTGAAAAAACAATGAAACTCCTGAAAACTCTTATTAACTGCAGAAGAGACCAAGGGATTTTTTAGTCTTGTTATAGCTTAGAATCACTCAGTCTAAGTATGGGGTCAATAAAAAGTAATCCCTTCCCCAGTTTTGAATTTGCTACTTTTCATTTTCATTGAACTTCATTTGTTATCATCTTATATAAGACAAGGCCAAAAAGCCTTTTTAGTTAATCTTATTGATGTTTTTATCAGCATCTTTCTATGATCTGTTAATGACAGAAAGAAGCTTGCCAGTTCTTCTTCATGTGAGAGTTTTCCTGCAAACAGCAATACATAGAATTGTTATTGTACCCATTCTAATTCTTCAATAGTCTTTTAAAATGAGGAGAACACTGCTGTAAAGGTTATTCCAGTTGCTGAATGCCATAACTGTTGGAAAAGTCCACGTTTTTTTCTAACACATTATGTATCCATCCAAACAGTGTTTTTACTCTTTTGACCATGTTGGCTCAGCTGGAACAATTTTAATGCAATACCACCTTTTCTGTTTTAAGCTAATAATCCTAAAAAGTGGAAGAATCAGATGAATTTTTCACTTCATAGTCAATAGAAAAGTTTTTCCTATTTGCCATGTCCTCATCTTTTGTCAATTAATTGCAGGATTAACCAGACAAAGTGAGAAAATCCTCTTCTTTGACTTTAAGCAAGTAAATTCATTTATTCATGACTGAATAGGAACATTTTGGAAACTCTTTAGTCCATATCTATCTTAGAGCACTCAACAGCTATCTCCCCGCAGCTGGTCGTATCCCAGGCAATGCTTCTTGGTTGTTTTTCTTGATTACCACGACCAACCACAATTTTTTCTGTAATTAGTTCATCAAGAGGACAACTGAAGCTGAATAAATTGAGTCGTGATTTTTGATAATGATGGTTATTCTTCTTCAACATGCATCTAAAACATAAATTTGTCTTCCTTTGTCACCAAGAAAAACTCTGGAGATTCACTGAAGCCATTTGTCAAACACTTCTATTACTTCCTAGTCAGCTGCATTTATTTCTCCTGTTCTACATCCACAAACTACTCTGGGGAAATTCTTCACCAGTTGAACCTTTCTATGTTCTGAAATACTATACTTGTCCAACATTTTTGTCAATTTAGATGTCCCTAGGTGGTGCACAGGTATGGAACAATCGATTGTTAATTTTTACACCAATTGTGTTATGAAATTTCCTTTGTTTCACTGTCAATTTTGAAAGGAAATTTTTTTGCATTTCCATGATGAATTGGTATTTTTCTGTTGTGCTGACCTCTGCTCTGCCTCTGTTTCTCTTTGTGTGACTATCTCTGAATTAATGCAACCATTGACTGGAGGCAAGAAATCAAGTCTACAGGTTTTCCTTTGCTATTCTGTTTCTATGAATAATAATTTTTCAGTTATTTTCTGCTTTCCACATGGCTCATTTTCAATTATACACATGCCAGTATGCAAGACCCAGCATAGATCACAGCTTAGTGCTGAATAATGCCATTCACTACAGTGGAAGTGTATACTGTCACCTTTGGTAAGACTGATATGGCCATATGGGGCCAAAACTGTTTGTATAAACTTAAGTTATACCAATAGAGATTCAAATATATTCTGGAGATGAAAAGACAGATGCAAATTCAGGCTCTTTTCCAACAGAGTGCATAAGCAGGTGCTTAATTTTAAGCCAATGGTTTTTAAGTGTGTGCTTCTCCCCTAGGGGTATCAAAACCTCGGTAGTGTTTTGATAAGGCTAATAGCTGATTTTCAAAGATGCTGAACCTCCATTAAATTGGTTGAAGTCAACAGAAGCTGCATATGATCAGGGGGTATTGAGACAGAACAACTGAGTCCCATAAAATGGAGAGAAATGTTCTGCTCTACTTGCCACAGCTGAGGAATGCCAGGATTTTGAGAAAATAGGGCCTTTTTTTTTTTCTTATTTTTCACTTGGAACAGATGAAAATGATATAAATGACTCATGCTGACAGCAGGTAAGTAACCTAACTTACAGATGAGCTTCAGTGTCATGCATACATATTGCTATAGTTATGGATTGTTTTTAAAATACTTATAGTAGGGGAGCTGAAAAGCAAAACCATGCACGGAGATTGCAGCAGTTGGTCAGAAAGCAATCATGTGATTAGTAACTTACCAGGGAGACCTAAAGGGGGCAAGGTGCATTTATGTGATCTAAATCCACTGGTCACATTCAGAGGGGATTAACATCTGTTAAAAGTATTATGTTTATCATGCAGGTGTTTCAATATTTGTATTTATTATGTGTTGCAGCAACAGTCTCTGAGAAAACATTCATATAACAATCTGGTTGTTTTATTGTCTGAATCTGTCAGGACAGTCATTTTGTTACTCCAACATTGTGATCCCCTTGCAAGCTGTAAACTATTTAATGAAGTGAGTATATGGAGAAAGATGACAGACTTTCAAACTTTTGGAAGACAGTTTTACATCAGAGACATTAGTTTTTGCACTTGGGATTGTTCCTAATACACGTATGGCAAAAATGTTGAATTAGATTGAACATTTCCAGAATTCCAATGTATTCCCTTGTGCAGTCCTATATTTGACATTGCTTTCATTTTGTCAATAAACAATGCACTTAGATTCCAATATTAATGGAAATAAATATTCTATAAAGTACCTCATGGAAAGTGTAATTATATCTGACTTTGAAGAGCTTTGCTTCATGTGTCTATAATGCTTTTATTGCTTAAGAAGTAACTCTGCAGATATAGTGATTTGCAGGAAAGGCTGTTGCCTGTTAAGAAGAAAAAAAGAGATGAACTTTAAAAACTTGACATCTGCTGATTTGCATTGCAGTGTAATGTGACACTGCCAGTACCACAGACAAAACAGCTACGTTAAAAATGTTAAGATTGCAAAATCAAGTGCTTGAAAGCACGAGGAAATATAACAGTTTAGGTCACCTGTGTGATCTTAATTTGGCCCCCTTGAGTGACTACATTATGATGTAGTCTTTATTGTATTATCATGGATGTTTTTGTTCACAGGACATCTTGAATATGATCCAGCTTATACTGGAAATAATGGAAATATTTTCATTGACTTTAGTGAGTTTCAGGCTGGGTTCCAAATGGCTATTTTTTTTCTCATTCAACCTATATTTCTTGAAATAACATAGGTGTAAATAATGACAAAGTTTATCCGGTGAATAAGACATGATCCTTGTCCTGAACATTTTACAAAGGTCCTGCTCACATGATGAACTGGAAGTGATTATTTCCTTCTGCCTAAATGGATCGCTATTTTTCTTTGATTAATCCATAAAAATGTATGTATATTTTTATATGGACTTCACTGCTGCTCCAAAAAGAAACAAACAAAAAAGCAAAAAAAAAAGCACTAGGTTGAGTTTTTTTGAGCAAATAATTTATACCAAGGTTGAAGGCAACAGAGTTAAGCTGCAGAAGAGTACACAGTAGTGACTAATTATAGAAGAAAAGGTAGGAAGTAGAGCTGAACAAACAGGTATTTTTTTCTTTTAGCATTTGTGGACCAATAGATTATAAAAATTACAATGATTACTATAGAAAGATAATTTTCAATAATAAATGTCTAGCCAAAAATTGTATTTAGATGGGGTATGATTAGTCATGAAATGACAGTTACTGTCAAAGACTGAGATGGGATGAGATTTATACCAGCCATTTCTGTTAGACAAGTTCTCCAATGTACCATTTTGCTTGAATTGAATATCAGCCAACTTATCCTCTTTTTGGTCCTAAACTTGGCCAGGCATTAGCTGCAATTAATGACTCATCTCAAATATTAGAATAGCATTTAAAGCACAGCTTCCAAGAAAAGGTTCCCCTCTCCCACTATGTATACTGAGAACTAAAATGATTTAATATAACACCATCTCACCATAACACATCCCCTCATATACTCTTTCAGATGATTTGCATCCATTTCTGTTGTGGCCTTCAGAAAAGTAGGATCACACCCAACATATTTTTTTATTTTCCATCAGCAATTTAACTTGCTATATGTCCTCATTCAATAGGACTCCTTCCTGACCATTGATGTCTTCCAACAATATAAACAGCAGCAGCACTCATTGTTTTAGCTCTTACATTTATTGATCCTATGGTCAAAAGAATATGACTGAAATGTTTATATGTATTATGTACGTATAATTTTATCCTTTCTTTTGGCCTTCTGAATTAATAACATCTGTTACTGCTGATGGAAAATATCCTCTGGGCCACAGAAGAATCACAGTCACATGTTGCTGCTGGAACAGCCTGTGTGAATCAGCAGTAAGATAGACTCATCACTCTGCACCTAATAGATATAACGCCAAAATGGAGCCAAGACATTCCTGTCCAAAGTGGGAGGTAACAGTCTGTCCTCTAGCTTAAAAAGAGAAGCCTCAAACCATTTTCTGAGTGCTTGCAGCCTAGCAGGCAGAGCTGACTTAGTCTAATTCAGTGTAAGCTTCACATTTTCATCACAGCTTTATCTTGCCTTCTTAATATAAGGAATAAAGTGGTCCATAAACTGACTGTAAGAACAAAAACAACAAAAAGATTCAGGAATACAGATTGCACAGCATGAGAGGTCCTTGAGTCCTTGTGTTTTTTGATTCTGAAGGATGGCTTTGGAGTACTTTTCAGCATTTTTAATTTGTGTCAGGTCTAAAGTTTCAAAGATCTGTACAATATCACACATTACCAATGTATCAACCATTGCCTGTGGAGGCTGCGGCAAGTAATCAGCAAAATATTACCCTTCATGATGTTAATGGCAGCAGAAGCTGAAAGAAAATTTTGGTTTGCAAAGGGGCAAAACTTCTCCACCTTTTGAAAAATGACCCAGGATCTTTCATATATGGTGACCAGAATTACTGTCTCGAGTACCAAGTAAGTCTCAGTGAAGTAGTGTTGTTCTAAATGTAGTGTCATAGCAACATATTTTGCATGGTGGTAAATTATCACAAATGGAGAGATGCAATGTATGGCTAGAAATAATGCCCACGTTTTGCACAGCTGTAGAGTTTTAACTGAAAAGCATAAGTGGCTCTTCAGAAAGTCACAATGTCTAATCTGTAAGGTGCTATCTACCTTAGTTTTCAGTGAGAGTTGAGGACATACAGTCCTCTAGAGACCTGACACCTATAGAGGATATTATAGAAGTCAAGTAACTGACATGTGATAGTGTGGTTCATCCAATAAGGAATGGATTGTTTAAAACAGACGAAGTGGAGTGAGTAACTAGCTATCAGAGACAGTTTTGACATAGAGCCATAAAGTGGGAAGCGGCATGCCGTTTTAGCAGGCATTAATGCAGTAGACAGACTTTCCTAATGATCTATAAATAAAACAGAAAAAATGTCTTCCTGGCTTAAGTGAATTATTGTTGCCATTAAAGATGATAGCACGACATGGGAGGAAAGGTAGTGCTACTTCTTTAAAATGGACCGTTCCTCCCGCACACTTGTTATTAACTCCAGCTAGAAACTGGAGTAACACAAACACGACCTTCTTCTGTGCAGGTTTGACATTATATCCACACAAAAGGAAAACATAGCTTTTTTTCCCTGAAAAAAGCCAGGCAGCCTCTGTAATATTTGCAGTTGTTCTTTCACCAACACCAGTTGCAAATAGGAAAACTTTCATACAAATATCCACCTGTATCTTTATCTGATTTCTAGTAGGAACTGCAGTTGAGACCACCACTGACAAAGAGGTTTTATAATTTATTAATCTTTAATAATCAATTTGCTGTCCTTTTGTTTTCTTGTTTTGGCTTAAAAATATTTTTGAAGTCATCTAATCTCAGCTGAAATAAGGAATTTAATCATATGATCATAGGTTAATTATTTAGAGGGTATGTAATGAAATATCGAGTGTAATCTCCTGTTGAAAACAGGGTCATCCATGAGAACAGACCAGGTTACTCTGAGTTTATCCAGTTGGGTCTTGAAAACTTTCAAGGATGGAGCCTGCACAACATTTCTCTTTAGGAGACCTATTCCAAAGCACACGACTGCCTATGGCCATGTTTTTTTGCATGTGGGATAGGAATAATGTCTTTGCCTTCTCTGTTGCTAAGCAGTATGATCAGGTTGTTATGAACGAATGGCTCTGTGAGACTCAGGATGATGATTTTTTAAAGACCTGTAAAATTACTTGGAATTTTAATTCAGATCTGAACATTTCTTTGTATGGGGCCACATTTATTTCTTTTTATATCAGATATCCTCAGTGATAGGAGTCTATGTTTCTAGTAACTTTCAACCTACATTGCATCAGCCACAAGAACAGTAGCTGAGATATCTAGAACATGCAGAAAAAGCATGTACAGCACTGCCTGTACCCATGCAGTTGAAGCGTCATGGCTTGACCATACATGGCTAAGAGAAGATTGAAGAGAATTTGCTTTTGCTGACACTCCTTTCTCGATGTCATTAGCCTTCATTCAAACACTGTGAAATCTACTAAAAACATTACTTTACCTCTACTCCAACTCCTTCTGCTCTCCTGCGTTTCTTTCCGCTTTTGTATTTTCTAAAGAACATAATTGCAATTTAGAGATAGAAGAGGGGGACGTGTGCGTGGTAGGTTTGTGATACTCTATTCAAAATGCCTCTCTTAGGACTTGGATTCAGAAGCTTAGATTTCATTTTTATACTCTCAGTTGTAGACCAGAAGTACACACAAAGGAAAGAACATTTATTTTTCCATTTACTGGAACAGTATTCCATTCAGTACTTCAAAAATTTAAATTTGGCCTTGACAGACTTGAAATGTGGGCCTCTGCTAACCTCATGAAGTTCAACAAGGCCAAATGCAAGGTCTTACACCTGGATCGGGGCAACCCCAAACATAAATACAGGCTGAGAGATGAGTAGATTGAGACCAGCTCCAAAGAGAAGGACTTGGGAGTGGTGGTGGATGAGAAGCTCAACATGAGCCAGCAATGTGCGCTTGCAGCCCAGAAGGCCAACCGTATCCTGGGCTGCATCAAGAGAAGTGTGGTCAGCAGGTTGAGGGAGGTGATCCTCCCCCTCCACTCCACTCTTGTAAGGCCCCACCTGGAGTACTGTGTCCAGTTCTGGAGCCCCCAACACAAGAAAGACATGGACCTGTTAGAACGAGTCCAAAGGAGGCTGTGAGGATGATCCAAGGGCTGGAGCACCTCTCCTATGAGGACATGCTGAAAGAGTTGGGGCTGTTCAGCCTGTAAAAGAGAAGGCTCTGGGGAGTTCTTATAGCGGCCTCCCAGTACCTGAAGGGGACCTACAAAAAAGCTGGGGAGGGACTTTTTACAAGGGCAGGTAGTGATAGAACAAGGGGAAATGTCTTTAAACTAGAAGAGGGGAGATTGAGATGAGATCTGAGGAAGAAATTCTTTCCTGTGAGGGTGGTCAGACACTGGAACAGGTTGCCCAGAGAAGTTGTGGATGCCCCCTCCCTGGAAGAGTTCAAAGCCAGGTTGGATGAGGCTTTGAGCAACCTGGTCTAGTGGAAGGTGTCCCTGCTCATGGCAGGGAGGTTGGAACTAGATGATCTTTAAGGTCCCTTCCTACCCTAACCATTCCATAATTCTATGATTCTAAATAATAAGACTATCTCTCTCTCCAGAGATGTTCTGAAGGTGCCACTATATGATGTTCTGGGTGCCAACAGATGTACCCTTAGGCATCAGCTCATGTCCTCTGCTGGCTACATTCTCCTGATTCATTATGTCACATGGTTGCTGAGTTTTCTACTTGGTGTACAACAGCTGTGTTGTTTGTCTACTTTGAAAATAATGTTTTCTCAGTATTCATGTGTGCACATTAATCTTTTAATTGTAATAAAATACAGAAAGCTCAAAGTGCTGTATTTAAAGAGATTAAAATTCAAGGTCTTGGATCATATATGTAAAAAAGATTTTTAAAATACCATAATCATTTTCATGTTTGTGGCTCTAAAATTTAGTTTTATAATTCAAAATGCTATGGATTTTCATAATTTGAAAAATATGGAAAGAAATTTTCCTTTTTCTTGGGCATGCTTTCTTAACCTATAGATCAGTTCAGTAAATCATATGAAGTCCCCCTCAGCACTTTTCCAGCGTTTTACAGTGCTTCATTACTGCAGATAAATGCAGTTAGAGTTCACATAATACAAACCCAGAATTCTTGTGCAGGTACTTAATTGAAGCGGATAAATTTTTACGCAGCCGTACTTTGTTCCTCCTAAAACTTTAGTAGTCCATAGGTAATAATATAAGTGGCAGCAGTGTTAGGTAAACTTTTTAATGACAAGAAAAAATACTGCAGTTTGTTTTGTGTTTTCAGTCTCTGATAACAAATTAAATGAAGGTTTATATTCCAAGGAATTACAAAGGGTTAAAAAAACATAGATCTCTATAAAGAAACAACATTTCTAAGTTTTATGGTTAAATCAGCCATTGCTTTGCTGACCAATAAAATGGAAAATGTGTGCTTTTATAGGTTTATAAAAAAGGCAAACTCTAGTTGCATGAAAAATAACTTTCACCGATTGAGTACAGGTGGTGACTTGTTTAAACTCTGAAGATGTAAAGGCTTAGTATGTATGACTGAAAAAGGGAACATGGCACAATAAAAAGTCTTCCTTTCTTTACTCATCAATCCTTTGGGTATTCCATGTCAAATAAATGTTACAACAATTTACAGTAAAAGTATACAGTGGAAGTGCCAACGTTAACACTTCTTAGGATTGGACAGGGTCCAAATTTTTCACACCAATATTTAATGCGAAGTAAAACGTCTTTTCCATTGGAAGTGTCAGCTGTAACATGCTTTCCTATATTTGGCAACATGCTCATGTGAAGTATAAAGTCAAATGCACATGATGTTCTTTTTATTTCAACCATGATAAATTGTGTTCATTTGTTTAAGTGCAAGTGGCAGTTTTAGTGTTCCTACTATAAATTTTGGTTAGCTTCTATTGACATGCTGTATTAAACTTAAGAAAAACAAATTACACTTCACCCATTTTAATTGACTAAATGTGTCAAAAACACAATAAGTATAACACGGAGGGTCAGAGTCTCAGACTTCACCATAATGGGTGTCATGGCAAGGATCCAGCTTTTTGTACATTTCATTTTTCATAAAGTTTTAGTATGAGGCATACATTTAACATTCACTTCCACTTCAGATTTTCTGTTCCCATTGCACTCACTCATAATATTGTTAAAATTTATCTTCTTTTTTTTTTTTATGGTGATAATACTGATGAATATTGATGATCCACTATAAACATAGGATTTCAAATTTGACTTTGGTGCTTGAAGGAATGAATTCATGATTTATGTGGTACAAACAGATTTTGCCTGAGACCATAGTTAGGAAACGCTGAGACCACTTTTCTAAATAGACGAGCACGGTTGAGTGCCAGATGAAACATGGCATGCCTCATTCCCAGAGGATTTGTATGGAGCGTGTCACTTTTAATGCATGCATTTCATGTTAAACACTTGATGTCTATTCTTATCTTTTGGAAACCTTTACCTGATTTCCAGATTTTAACATGTGAAAATTAAAGAAAATCACTAAGACATGGTACGAGTATTGGCAAAATGCCCCTCAGCACTGAAACACCTTGATGGACTTTAAGCCATTTGAATGTCTCAGTGTGGATTCATTCTTAACAAATTGTAAAAAAGAGATCAGTGCTTGTTACAAGTGTCAGAATCCTTTTTTTTTTTTTTTCTGCTTCTGTTGCTGCATTAACCCTGAAACTGCCTAAAAGGCTTTTGCTCTCAGCCTGAACCTCTGCCTGGATAGGTGTAGCAAGATGGACTAGTCAGAGAGCAGATGGACTCAAACTGTGCATAGGACTTTCAGCAGGGTTTATCGGCTCTCAGCAAATCCTTTCAATTATGTTCACCTTCTGGTGGGTGTCGTGAAGAGGATGTCATGTGCTGCCAGATACTGGCAGGCCAAACCCACACAAACAGCACCATTAGCTTGTTTTGTACCTTTGCAGCATGTGTTTCCTCCTGTGATGGCTCAGTAGTGTCAAGGAAAGCCTTTGGCTGCTATTCCTTGCTTGTTGGTACGACGACATTCCTCTGACCTGCGCAGCAGCAAAGCCTGACTCTAATGTCACTGGTGAAAAAGAGGGGTCCAGATGTGCATTGGCATTATCCGAAAATAGAAAGCAAAATTTTCAGCTGCAGTGGGCATGGTTTTAGCCTGAAGTGTTACTGTGTTGAAGTCTATTAATCCAAAATGCTTTGCCACTTCCCCACCTTTGGGAAATTTGATGAGATGTATGAACTCCATATTTGTTAAGAAAGAATTAAGAGGAGCTGGAGAACTAGGTTAACCTAATGGGAGCTATTTGGAGGCAGTTCTTTTGATTTCTACTTCTCTTCAGAGAGCGTGGCAGCTGGGAGCAGGTCCCTCACCCTGAAGGTGATGTTGGTCTCGGCCTCCCTGCAGGGCAGGAATGAGGAGGGATGTGGGTCGGCCAGCCTAACTGCTGCAAGGGCTGCTGCCCTGGTAAGCCCAGGGAGCAAGGGACTTGAACATGAGTCCAGCAGGGATCTGAGCCTGGAGCCTGTGCTAGATATCCAACTCCAAATCTTGCTGGAAGGATTCCAGTGAGGGGACTGGGCCTCTTTACTCTGAAAGAATGATTTATTCTCATATTTGCAGCCTTCTCCATTTGTGCTAAACAACGTTCCTTCACCCACAAGGTTCGTAGTTGTATCCAGTTCTAGGCACTTCCAAAACAGGTACCTTAGCTCTTAGCATGCAGCACATGGAACATTGCCTTACTTTTGAATTTTTGATGCAAAAAGTTGCTCTTTTATGCAGAGGCACTCTGCTGTATTCACCTAACTAGAAAGTGTTAATGTGAGTGTCTTCTGTTTCAAGGTAAATTTTATTTGCTTTTGAGGGTTTTATGATCCTATCACAACTTTAGCCACTAGTTTCCTAAAGGCATTCTTAGTTACCAGAGAAGGCTATGCATTCCTCAAGACTGAAAATACATCAGCTGGGGTCATATATATACACTGTCCCAAAGGGAACTTAAAACTTTCTTCATGATAAACTAAAGGCAAAAACTCTCCAAAAGTTATAGTTCAGTAGGTAGCAAACCTAGCTAACTCTGTGGATACTGTCAACAGAACAGGCTTTGCTGTCTGTAGCTTCACTTTTTTACCACTTTCAATGTAGAATTACAGAATATGTTGTGTTCAATATGAATTTGCTGCGCAGAATTCTTCTTTGTTGCTGTTTTTTTTAACCTCAGGTGGAATATTGATCTTTTGAGAATTTAGTCTATTAGAAAAAAAAAAGAAAAAAGGTTCTTGGGACCCGTACATATGGGTTATGCAACCCATACATCCTTAAAATTTGTAAAAGAAAAATATTCGTCTGTTGTTCATAAAGTGCCGTTTACTGGATCTCTAGTGATATATCTAAACTTGACCAAGCTAAACACACTGAACACCTTCCACCCCAGCAACAGCATCAAAGGAACACTATCTGCTGGGACTCCCACTTAGAGCTTAGCAGGTAATTTGCTGAGTATTTTGCTGGGGCTGTGTGCTGCAGGCCACAGCAGGTAGTCCTACAGATTCCTCTGGAACTGCAAATTCTGCTTGATCAGGGACAACACGATGGCGACCATGGGGACTAGAAGCAGAGACTACCTCACTAGTTTTTCTTCCATTTGTACTGGGGTAGTATAAAGAAAGAAGAAGAAATTTACTGTAATGAAAAGGAAAACTGACCTGGGTGTAATAAATTGCAAAAGTAAAGAGTCCAGGACTGGGAGCTGATACTGTAAAGAAAACCTTTTACTGTATAGTTAAGGATTATTTAATAATGCACAAGCTAAACAAACGCAAAACAAAGATTTGTACAGGGCTGTTGAATGCTGGTGATTCCTATCTTCTGGTGCTTCACCTTGCTTTAAGCATTCCTTTAAAGTTTCTTGTGTATGTGTTTCATGTTTTACTTTATTGTGTCTATGTACAAATAAAATTTGTCATATATTGCCATAAGAAAATAGAATATTACTATTATACTAGCATACAATTATAATATCACAATAAATAATATGGCAATTGAGTTTATGATAGGTATAGATAGGAGCCCCAGGTTCATGTGGTTGCAACAGTCTTTTGTAAATTTGACCAGAAGATTTCTATATGACAGAAAGATATGATTACCTGAAAGATCATTCTCATCTTACAGTAGGAAGACAATTTAGGAAATGAGAGGATCCACTATTGGACTTACATGAATCTGCTGACCTAGGAGATAAGAGAGATAACCATAACTAAAAACAGTAATTTATTTTTAATCAAAAGCATCAGCTGAAGCATATTTGTTTCAAATATTGCTTTGCAGAATTTGTTTTATTTCTGCCTCTCAAATTAAAAAATAAAATTTGTATCAATTTTGATGTTAGTTATTTTTTATCATCTTGACCCTTGAAAAGCTAGACCTAGAAGTATAAATGGGATACCTTAATAGTTTTGTAAATCTTAAAAATCCAGTTTTATTTGTTCATTGAATGGACAGTTACTAATTTTGGGGAAAATTTACAATATGTTCATAACGGTTTCCTTTGAAAAAGTCCTGGCTTTATGCTACTCTTAGCAACAATACTACCCTGCAGAAGCCTCTGCACTGTAATAAAGTACAGTACAACAACAAGTGTTATAAGACTACAGCAATCAAGTGCTGGCAAGATAAACAGATTCATACAATCCAATACTTATAAAGAAACGCTGGTGTCTCAACTCCTCAAAAAATTATTTTGACAACTCAGCGTGAAAGAAATGTGACAAAGTTTTCAGTGCCACTGGAGCGCTCTCTGACAGTGATAATACAGACTTCTACCGCTCTCCTTCACCTCAAGTTTAAAGACAAAACCCAGATAGATTCTACCGAAGTCAAAGTCCTGCTGTTTTTAATATAACAACATGACTAACTCACGTCTTCCACTATAAAATTCCTGAAAATATTCCATGTTGTAATCTAGGTGTTTCTAGGGGGAATTTCTCTCCTGAGTTGATCTAAGAGATACTCTGAGAAACACTCTATTGTACTTCATTGCTACTTACCATGACTGTGAATCCATATCATATACACACACCTTGTCATTCTTTTGCATTGTCTGTTAAAGCACAGTGCTTTTCATCACTGCCTGTTATTTAATAAACAATGTCAAACAACCTTGACGTTCTTGGCAGTCCTCTGTACCAATCCTTACTGCTAAAACTTCTTCATCACAATAAGATATTTGCTGGTTCCTCATATAATTATCAACTGATCTTAACTGAGTCTTTTTAATCCTATAACATCTTCTTTTTTTTTTATTTTTCAAAAAATTTTTTTGCTACATTCAATGTAACAGAAGCTTAAAGTGCCTTCATTTACACATACACACAAATAAACACTATTCTGGCTGTAATTGAAAAGTAGTATCTCCATATACATTTCTATAGAAATTGTTTCTTATATTGTGTTGGGTTTGTGTGTGTGGGAGCCTGTTTTTGGTAGTGGGGGAAGGGGCCACTTTGTGATAAGGTTTACTAAAGCTCCCCTGGCTCCAAGGTGTACCCCTTAGCCAGGGCTGAGCCAATTGACAATAGAGAAGTGCCTCTGCAAATCCATATTTGTGAGGGGAAGGACTGTCCTGAAAAGAAGAAGGTGGAGAGAAACTGGAGGAGAGGCCATTGACCTGAACAATGATGACCATTGGCCTAAACAAAGAGAGAGAGCTTGGTTGCCAGGAGGAAGGAGGAGGAGGGGAAGGACAAAGAACCTCAGACACCCAGTTCAACTGGATGGAATAGCAGAAGGCAAATGAAATCCCCTGCAGCCCATGGAAACTAAACGGCGGAGCAGATACCCACGTGTAGACCATGGAGGACTCCACGCTGGAGCAGAAAAGCTGAGCCCAAGGGCAAATGTGACTGAAACTGAGACCCCAGAGTTGCTCAATGCCAGAGTAGGGGTGGACCCCCAGAGCTGAAAGGTGTGGAGGTGCACTGGACCAAGGGCCCATCTGCAGCCCGTGGATGTCCCCATGCTAGAGCCGGGAGCTGTTTCTGAAGAGGTCCATGGCTCCATGGGAAGCTTGCTTTGGACATTTTGTTCCTGGACTTTCATGCTGGGAAGAACAGCAATGGTGAACTGACTGAAACCCCCATTCCCTGTCCCCTGTGCCACTGGGAGGGAGAAGGTAGAGAAATCAGGAGCAAAGTGATTTGAGCCTGGGAAGAAGGTAGAGGTGGGGGAAGTTGTTATAAGATGTGGTTGCTATGTCTCACTGTGCTACTCTGATGAATGGCAATGAATTAAATAGATTTTTCCTCCCAAAGCTGAGTCTGTTTTGCACATGACCATAACTGGTGAGTGAACTGTCCCTGTCCTTCATCCTAATCTGTGGCCCTTTTGTTATGATTCCCTTCCCATCTCACCAGGTGGGGGGAGTGAGTGGACCACATGGTCTACCTGTGGGTTAAACCACCACACATATCTATCTGATCTTGCCTTTGGTTTTGGATATTATTATGATGGGCCCAGAACTGATGTTGATGTTAGCTATAAAAATGTACATATTTCTTTTCCTGCCAATAACATTAAATTATAAAATCATAGTCCCTAGAAACTAAATAAAGATTTCCATTCATGTAGAAAATATTCTTCCACGTGATTGGTAAGAAATTCAGTAGACTTCTTATAGTCAGATGTAGTAATTAATTATCTTTATAACATTCTTCTGTTAGATCAAGTGTGTATCTCTATTTTAGTGTTGATTTTCTTTTCTCTTTTAATACACAGAATCAAAAGGTATATTTACTTTTGACACTAAACCTCATATTTAAAAATGGATAAACTATACAAAATAATGAATTTTTCCTTACTTAATAACTGCACAAAATATTTTAAAACTTAGAAAAACTAACAACTTTTGTGTTCTCAGTAGAATGTGTGTCATGAGAGTATTAAAAACTAACTAGATGCCAGACTTATTAAAGGTGTGTGTAAGAAGAAATATAAATATTTAACTTCAAGCTCTTTAGAAAGTGAATAAGGGTTGCATTTGGCATCACTGCACAGCAGAAACAGCTACTTTCCTCTCTGGCTGCTGGAGAGATGCTATCCGCATCTCTGTTTAAAGTTGCTGATGCATTAAAGAATCTGGACTTTGGACAGGGAAATACAGGAATGCTGCTTATGTCCTCATGGCACCATGGGCTCCAGCCCCTTTGGAAATTTGTCAATAAAATATTAATGTAATGCACCTGCATGGACTTGACTGGATGCATCTGAGATTTAGCAGGGTTTGGTAGATACAAAGAGACTACTTTAAACCCATGAGCCTCTTACACATTTCTGGGAGACTCTTTTTTTTCCAGTAACTGTACACCACAAAAAACCCAAACACAGATCAACAGTAATGAATGATCTTCATTCACTCAAATAGTCATCCTACAGAAGAACCCACTTCAAGATCTGTAAGGTATAAGGAGCTTTTACAGTATTTATATTAAATTACCAAGTGGTATATTATAGGAAGAAGACTCAAGTTTTCCTTATTATGTGTGTTAGTATTATCAATTTATAGAGTACTGCTGTTGTTGGCAGTGCTGAACATCATGGATAGAAACAGTTCTTGCACCAAAGAATTAACTAGAATGAGCTGGACACATTTTCCTCCTTGAAACATTTGCCACATCAGGGGAAATTAATGAAGATGGAGGTATTTATTGCTCAAAGCAGACCACAGTGAATTTAACAGGTTCGATAAGGTATGAATATGGGAGAGTTGTAGTATGGTTGGGATAACACACAGATGTGCCTTGTGGCAGTGTTCACAGCAGACAACTCCCATAGGATTGCCTGGAAAGTGCACCTCAGACCTTGCAGGTTGGAAGCATTCACACAAACAGGGAACATGTAAGCAGTCTCAGATATGTGCTCCACATCAAGGTTGCTCCATCCAGCTGGAGTTGCTCTGCTCTGGAAAGTTATGTAGCTTAATAGGGTGGCATATGGAGATACCAAAGCCATCTCATTTGGGGCTGGCTACTAGACATTGTCCTGGGGAACTGGACATTTCTGTGGGAAAGCCCTAGTGGAAACATGGATTAATGTGCCATACAGTTGATCTGCTCACAGATAGTGGTCATTGCTCATAATTTCCAGATGCTCAACAGCCCAGTTATTTTTTTTTTTTTTCAGGGTACCAGATGTCCAGAAAGAGCAAACAAACATCCAAACTCTTCTTCAATCACATAAAGATTCCAGACTGAAAAGGAGGACTTGTCCACAAAATAACAGAAGTATGATAGCCTAGTTTTCAGTAGATAAGTCTTTACATATGAATATATACTAGATGGAGCGGTGGCTTGGACTAGGTATTTAGGGCTGCAGGTTCCTTCTCTCACTGAAAGCTATCAAGGACCTGAAAGCTTTTCAACAAAATCTGGCATGGTGCCACAAATTTTCAGTTTTGATAAACTGCTGTCTTTCTAGTAAAACATTGTTTCATTGGAAAATTCCTGACTCACTAGATTCATCTAAGCAGATGCTGACAATATGGTTCAAACATACGGGATACATAGGAAGACAGAGCAAATTTCAATTTGTATTTGGACTCCAATCCTACACTAAGAAATGTGTAGCCTCACTCCTGAGCACTGGTGAAGCCTTGATGTGGGATTGGGGTCATGGTCATGGTCAGTTACAACTGAAATTCTTCACAGAAGAAATTTGTAGGGGCCTTGGCATAATTCTGCCATCACATTCTCACCTCTGCAGTGCGAGCTAAGGTATTCAGCGTGCGCCTTTTACCATATCTGCCTGGGCTGCAGACATGACAGTATAGCTGGCAAAGTTGCAGGCCAGATGTATGGCTCTTCTGCTTTCCTTTTGGGATATTTGGCAGAGATTCAGTGATGTAACAGTGTTCTGCCTTCTAAACCTTGATGCACATGACAGACCAAGACTAATGGTTTCCTTTAAATCTGGGGCCGAATACCATTGTTGGCTTTGAAAATTCCAAGAAATGTAATTTCACTTTAGATCACTATAAATTTATAAGCTGTTGTACAGTGAAGGAGTAATCTCCTGGGAAATGAGCATAAACCTATTATATTTTCATTAACAATCTGTTTTCACCATTGACTTAATCCACATTTACTGTTGTGGAATTTGATTATGCGTTATAAAGCACCATAAAACAAAATTAGGTATGTATCAAAGTATCCATTTTCCTGGTCATGTTGAATCACTCATTTCCTTGGTTTAAAACCTTGTGTCCTTTCTATCTGATTCAAACAAAGCTAGCCTGTGTGTTTACCATTATCCACCTGAAAAGCAAGATAGCAATTTTTTTTTTTCTTGCCATTAATGCCCCTTTTCTACAAGAAATGAAAAGAAAAATGAAGAAAAGAAGAAGGGAAAGGAAAATGGAAATAAATATTTTAATAAATTTAGTGTATTAATTTGATTTGAAAGGGTCTTTTTATGCTCTGCACCTCTCTTTTTATTTGAATGTGTAATAGTTAAGCATGCAGACTTCCCTCACAGCTCAAGCCTGCAAAACACACCAAAAACTACTAAACCATATAGTGTAATCCACTTCCTTGGGCCTGTTTTAGAGGTGTAGTGTGATCAGGGGTTGGGGGAGAAGCAGTTAGGAAGGCTTTAAAGCTGTCATGTATATGGATATTTGTGTCACTGTCATTTGGATGATTATTCTGAAATCTGGAATTCCTTACTATCACACAGTGATAGCTCCTGCTTTTTGTGAATTAGACAAAGTAGTCTATAGAAATGTCAGGCTACTTATTATGCACTTCATTGCCTAGTGATCAAATAGTTTTTCTGCATTTTAAAAATATTTCTTCTGTTTAACCATTAAAACAATAAGTCAGCTACTTGAAAATAAGCTTATCAATAGGCATTAAGTAAATCAAATTTGTTCATTTTCATGTAGCCCTCAGATAGTTAACTAGTATTTTATAGCAGCTGCAGTTACAGAGAACTAACAAGAACGTCATGTCATCATTACAGTTTTGCAAATAGCATTTCTAACTTGGTCAGCTGCACCAGTTTTATAGCAAAAATCAAGTTTGATGACGTTAATCACTGTATTTGAAAATCTGCTGAAGAGTCTGTGAAACATAGAATGACATCATTATACAGAATATTTTGCATCCGCCAATGCGCCAGGAGAGAATTTAGGGTTAAAGAGAAGTGTATAATTGCAAAGAAGATATTTTATGCATGAAAGGCTTTGTACCTTCTTTATTACTGTTCAAAATGGATTGAAAAAGGTCAAAAAAAGAAGCAAAAGGAGTTTCCCTTCATGTTCACAAGTTTTCTATTTAGCGACTTGCTTTTACTTACTTTGATAATAACACTATGTACAAGCAGAGAGAAAAAAGGGGAAAGGTCTTGGAAGTTATATTGATAAACTATGTGTGGATCCCACAGCTGGCATAAAATATCTTGTTTGGGCTGTAAAAATATATTAGTATGTCATGTTATCTTCATAAATTCTTCCAACACATAAGGTGGGTAGTGTCCCCCTGAATCCCAAGACTCATTACCATTTCTGCTCTCTCTTACCATTCATCAGCTGCTTTGTCATACAGAGCAGGCACGCGGTTGGGGCCGGAGCATTATGATTCTGGAGGGGTAGATACTGAGTGAGTTATTAGCTGTGGCAGACAGCCCTGTTCCCAAACACTCCTGAGAAGGTTCTTCACTTAGGCAAGCAACAATTATGATGGCATTCCCAACCTGGGGAAAGCCAGAAGGTTCTGAATATAGCCTGCGGGTTTCGGTTTTCCCATTACAAAGACTCTGATTAGACATTAATCATGATTTCCAGAGCTTTCCAAAGTTCACCAAGGAAGTTCAAGCATTTAGGACATTCAAAAGTATTTGTATTGCACTAAAACAATCTGACTTGCATGTTATTCTTTTTTGTAATAAAGTTGTATATTTTATTTCTGTGTGGAAAATTAGAATCTGAGACCCCAAGCAACTGAGAATTTGGGTCTCTGGCATAATATGAGACAAGAATGAAACCTGTAAATTCAAAACCTGTAAATTGACACATGAATTCTATTGCTTTTCACAGTCATATGAGTTTACAAGTAGCAAAACATTTTTCCTTTTTTTTTTTTTTGGCTTTTGTCTTTCTCAAATTTGCACATTTAAAATAGCTATATTTAAAAGCATTTATTATCTGTTTGCTCTAACGATGAACATTTGTTTTATCTAAAATAAAACTATTACTTTTTTCTTACTATTTGGAGGCAAGGAGAAGGGATCACTTTTACAGACAGTTGCTGCTGGATTAAAAATTAATTTTATATTATTTTATTATTTAAAAGTGATGTTGATTGATTTTGATAGATGAAGCCTGAGTGACCTAGGTATATGCCTATCTTACTTTCAAGTGACTTAGGAACTAAATCGCTTTTGGTGGGAAATTAAATAACTTTGGCCTGCAATATTGTTGAAGATTTAAAAATAACCCTATTTGTTGTTTGGGATTTCACTGATCTGGTATGATGAAGTGACCTCTGCTTTTAGTCAGATCGGCTTTTCTGTTTCACTGCAGCACTAAGTCTTGCAGAACTAAAACTGGTGACAACTTTCCATTTGCTGCTTAATACACTACACATTGTCAACAGCAAGATGAGAACTTGGAGCAGGAGCTCCTCATAGGAATTTTCAGTGAAAATATCTTTGCTTTAATCTTTTCAGAAAATTGCCTAAATTATATATTCATTATTACATTTTGTTCCTATAACCGAGTTTTTATTTAAATTTCTTAAATCAGTCTGCTGTTGAGATTATCAGTATAAGATATATATAGATGGGAAAATACCCAAGAAATGTTATGATAAAAATAAGAATAGCAGTCTAAAAAGAAAGCATGGGTCATTTTATAAGATTGTATCCTAAAAGGCATTTCCTTGGATAGTAAAGGAAATTTCCGCATCAAATTTGATGCATAACTCTCAGTAGAGTGTGTATAAATATTATTCATTTCCAGAGCACATCATACATCACACAACTGCAGTTTTCATATCCATTTTTATATATTTCAGTTCTAATTTTGGTCTCCTTCCACTTATAAAAAATGACAAAATAAATACCTACTTTTAAAATTATTTCCCACATTGAATACTACTGAGAGAGTAGAAGTGAGTTCAGACGCTTGTGAAAAATATTTTCTGCTGCCCAACAACTGAGGAGAGAGTCATAGTAATGTTTTCACTTAACAGGAAGAAATTTTGCATGAGAGCAGCATGTCATGATCTGCCTGGAAAAAGGCAATCACAGTTTTGTCTCAAAAGCCAGCATGGGTCTTGTAATTGTGCTCTTCCACTTGGTTTTCTTGCTTTCTCCAGTAAATGTCATGGGCAGCATGCTATACTTCTCTCAACCTGCTCTACTGACAAGCACTTTTGGAGAGAGGGCAAAGTATTTTGCACAGTCCCACCCATTCCTACTCCTGTCCTGGCATCAAGGACATGGAAAGCCTTGATGCCAGCTTTCTTGCTGATGCTGCAGCCCAGGCTGCAGGTAGCTCTCTCCAGAGAATTTTGTCACTCCCTTCATTAAGTGAGGATCTAAAGCTTTAGTGATAACTGATGTCCTTAGATGTTCAACACCTCAGAGAAAGGATAATATAGGGTCTTGCTTTCTAGATGCTAGTTTTCCAATTGCACTAACTCTGTTAACCTTAGCAACTGTCACATGTTATTTAGTCCTTTTTTTTCCACCTTTTTTTTCCCCCACCAAAGTACTTTACTGTGACTTATATTTGGAAAAGACTCAGAGCTAGACTCTATAATCACATTGGAAGGAAACAAATCTCTCTCACTCTCTTCATATTGGATTATGTCAAAGATTAGCCTCGATTTAAGCGATGTTGTATGAAGTTTTCTAAAGGATTTTCTTTTTAAACTACAACCATATGTTTTACTCCACTGAAACAGCTTACATATTGGATATATGAGATTGATTGATGACATTTGCTCCAGTCATTTCACTAGTCATTTATTCATTTAAGGTTAGATTGCAAATGTTTATTAAATGATTGGCAAAATAACTCATTGATCATCATTCCATGTTACTGGCTAGAAGGAACTGAAGAACAATTATTTTAAACAAAAAATATAGTAGATTGTTATAACATGAGTACACAAGGTTACTAATTATTGTTCTGCAACTTCTTTATCATAAATACTTATAACAAATACGTTACAGTTTCTCCTAAAAAATGACCTCAAACGAGGCCGTAGAACAGTCTCTGGCCCAATGTCAGCCTAATTCCGTGCCTCCCTCTTTCCTCTGTCCCTCACTCACCAAAACAGGTCATAGTACACATCATCCTCATTTTCAGTTTTCTCCATTGGTATACAACTGACTATTTAAAGTCTTTGTTCTGTTTAAGAATCTTAAGGAAATGGAACCAAGATGCCACCTTACCTCTCAAAGTTGCAGCCTCCCTCTCAATGGTCCCCCTCTCAGTTTCTCAGCAATTGAACTTTCTCTGTCCTTGGTCATGTTTTCAATAGACTGGAGCTTGATATTTCCTGGCAGAATGCCCGAGACAACACAATCCCTTTTTCCAGGAAGGAAGAACAACTTGAAGACTTGTTATTTTCAAGTCATTTTTTTTTTTTTTGGCCTTCCACTAAGCAAAAGTAATTGGGAAAATAGAAAAGAAATGAAAGAAAATAAAGAAAGGAAAAGAACTTTTAGAATAAATAAAATCTTTATATAGTGCCCATGTGGGTATATTTGGAGAAGGTCTGAGGTGCCACACAGACCTGTGAGGTGAGGCCTATGGGCACTGCAGCAGGAGACGCATGAGCTCATCTGGCCATAAGCAGTGTATATGTGGCCCAAAGCTCAGCTGCTGCAGAGAGAAGGCTACTATATCGTACTTTTCATAGAATGAGGCTCAAATGTTAAAGAAATAATATTACAATGAGAATTATTCACTTAATTTCATGAGTATCTTATCCACAGAAAGAACAGTCCAGTGAAATGCTGCAAAATATTTAGTCTATCATCTGCTCCAAAGAAACAAATGCAGCTGCACTATTTGCATACATGACAATATACATTTCAGTGTTTTGGAAAACACACTTACAGTGTTTATAAAACTTGTAATTTTGTCATCAGAAAGTAAACAAAGGTATAGCAGCTTCTGATGCACTGAAGGGAGCATACAAATTTTACATTACAAGTTACTTCTAATAAGTAGTTTGTTTAGTTTATTGAGGAACATTTAAGGATAGAGGAAATGAATAAGCATGAAGTACAGCTGGTATATTAAAAGGGAGCATACATGACAACTGCCAAATACCCTGCAGCAAAGAGGTTTAATAAAACAAATAGAAAAAGCACCAGGATGCTTTCTTTATTGCAGCATTACCAAAGTGTAATAAAGAAACCAAACATACAACAAACAAGTAAACTAAAATACTGACCCTACATTATTGGGCTGTTAATAAATCATACTGATGGCCCACTGTTAAATGCAAATGGATTTGTGAGCAATAAGTAACAAATATGAAAACTCATCTAAAATTGTTGGTGTAGATCCTATTGAAGATAATGTCTTCCAGGAAGTAATCACTGTAAGATGATGGGGAAAAATCAAATTAATTTGATGACCTTTTTGATGCAGTTGGTGGGGAACCTAAACAGCAGACTAGACTTTGTATTTACTACTCTGTGAGGGCTTCACCACCACCAATAAACTGTGTGTGAATTCTGGGTGATGGCTTCTAATCAGTTCAGTATTACTCCCTGCATCATTAAGGGCTTGACCCAGGTGAAAGTAGACTCCATGGCTGTCAGCCTACACTAAATTAAAAAAGAAAATAAACTCCATGAGCCACTTGGGACCTGCAGCAACAGAAGCTTCTTGTGACTCCAAGAGCAATATTTCCCCTGGTGACCACAGAATACTGGATGGAGAATGAACAGTCACCAGTTTGGCTGCAGAGCCTGAGTCTTATTTGATTGTCCAACTCTACCTGGAGCACAGGCTTTTCAGAGTGCTACTATGGGACTACACTGCATGCATTTGGAGAAAGCTGAGACTTTCTAAAGTGGTTGTGGCTTGTGCAGTCACACAATAAACGAGCAGCAGAGCTGAGAACAGAATTTCTAAATCCTGCCTCCTAATCCCATTCTTCAATCAGTGAAATAAAAAAAACCCCTCTCTTTATAGGTGCTGGCCAAATCCATTTGTGTTGTGTTATTACTCCAATATCTCGTGGTATCAGGAAATCTTATAATCCATGGACACATGGATAGTTTATAAATTTAAAAATTTGCTTGACATTTAGTCCTTTCTAGGATTTTAAATCCATTCAAATGCATTTCCTCAAATGTCTCTGCCTGAGAGTTTTACAGAATGCATACAGCTACAGGTTTGTCTATTAAAGATACATTTCTGTGTTAAACAAAGTTGTCTTCCCTATTAAAATTGACAACCAGGTCCATATGTTCCATGAAATAATAGAAAGGGTCATTGTAAACAGTGCTGCAATGGATCCCAAAGTTCTCATAACCTTTCAGAGTGTACTCTTGTAGTAAATTCACAGGAACCTTTCAAAGAATATTGCTTTGCAGTTCAGTCTTTACCTCTCACTTACACATAGTGGAAAAACTGGCCAAAACCAAATTCTGATGACATTTGCTTACACAAGATTCTAAATATGCACAATAGATAGCTTGCCACTTTGAGAAGGAAGAAAACAACTGTCTGTCAAGATGATTTAGGAGCTCGTATTCAGCCTGCCTCAGTATTTACTGAGTTTAGTGGTGCAATTCTTGATCCCTTGGTGTCCCAGCAATGACCAGCAGTGCCAGCACAAGGACCGCTTTACCCTGCCAGCACCAGATCACCCACTGCTACCCTGTTTGGCTGCAACGAGTATTTGGGCAGTGAGTACTGCATGCCTCAAGTTGTGCCAGTCTGACAAGGTGAACAAGAGGTTTAAAGCCTTCTGAAGGGTCAGTTGAGCAAACATCTTCAAGATGCATGCCAGCCACAAACTGACAAGACTCCTCACAAAACATGGTTGCAATCGCAGAAGAGTGATAAGGTAGATAACTTGGAATATAGAAGGTAGGTTGTCAGAATAACAGACACTCAAGTTCATGGGGCTGAGAAGGTCTAAAGACACTCTTTCCAACATGCTGAGAGAGTGTTCTCATTATGAGGCTCAAGGTAAGGTGGGAAGGCCCATTTTCTACCATTGGAACTTACGATGTGTTGCATGTGGAGAAAATAATGTAAAATGACCAAGTCCTGAAACAAATTAATAGTGCTGATATGAGGAAGTGTCCACTAAATCTGTTAGTTGCAATGGAGAGAATGACTTCCAATGTCTTTTCTTATAATTCACATTAACTAGTGATTGGATAAAACATGTCAGAGCTTTAAAAGAAAATATTGGGACCTGCTCCATTTGTCGTGTCTCTCTTTCTTTGCAAGTCTTCTGTACAGTGAAAGATCCACATAGATGTAATCAACTACATACAGCCATATGAAGGGTGTAACTCATCCCTGTCCTTAGAAGAGATTTCTCCTTCTCCCTATAATTTGTGTACCACTCTGGATTCAGAATTCCATGTTAGAAGATTTTTTTGGATATGGTCTCAAATATATTTAAAAATATTATTTAATGTATTGTGCACTTCTGTGGTATTAGTTTCCTCTGCCTTCTGCCTGTTCCTTCTTTTTTGAGACACTAATCTCAAATTCTTCCTCCTTCTCATCTAACATGGAAGGACATCTAATGATTTTAGTAGAGGTTTTGAGGAAAGGTTGCAGCATTTTTAATTTTTAAGGGAAATTAACTGCTGTAAATCCTACTCATCAATCTGTGATTCTTGTCATTTATTTTTTCTGGACATTATACAAATATGATATATTGGCTAGTTTCAGTTTCATCTGACTTGCTTTTCATACACTTAATTCACAGTAGAACATGCCTAAGATTTCACTCATGGATACACTTAGATACAGTGTGTTAGCCTGGAAGTTACATTATTCCTTTTAATTTAAAGATCTAGGATTCATTATATGAGGCATGGATGTCAAAGGTTATGACAAAAAGATGTTACAAGAACATACTTGAGTAATCAGTGATAGTCTCCTGCATTTTTCCAAATATGTCCTGTAGCCAGTCAGTCGTCCATCTGAACATGCACACGTCTAACCTGATTGAAATATCTTGGAACTTTAACACTTTGAGCAAGAATATTTTTACTATCTGCACCAACAACTTTATACACTGTCTTCGTATTGGCTCTGGCAGACAAGGTGAAAGTAGGTTCTAATATCACTTGGAACTGCAGCTGCTGAAGAAAGTTATGCCTTTCCTCCTCTGGCACTTCTAAAGCATGAGCTCCATATTACAACAGAGGTTGCACACTTTGTGTAAAAGGACAAACATGTTTTGTCTGAAATGCAAATGCAATTATTTCCATGTTGTCACCTATACTTGTTTTTTTCTTTTTTTTTTTTTCTGCTGAGAGTTCCCAGAACTCTTTTCCTGATTAATGTTGCCATTTTACTTAGAGATTCTCACTAGCCTACCATTCTTTTAAGTCAACTTATTCCAAAACAACCTTTCCCCAGGCTTGGCTACTCAGGGAGCTGCTGCTTTGCTAAGAATATCCTTTGTGCTTGTTGCTATTCTAAGCAAAGGCAGTCAGGTGCAGGATATGGCACTGCCAGCTACAATCTCCACCATTCTGCTAGTTCTCTCTTCTATACCACTTCGTTTACACTTGAAACAACCCTATGGCCTCCTTCTGCTTCTCTGCCTTTTTGAGAAGAGAAGTATGGATGATCCTTTTTCTCTGCAAGATGGAAGAATTCAGCCTATGTTTGTCCTAACCTTCTGCTATTAAACAGTAACAAGCCCAGAAATCCCTTAGTTCTCTTCTCTATGACCTCTCAGCTGAGCTTTCCAATATTTTTACTTCCCCACAAAAATAGCTGCTAAATTCCCTATTCTCTTCTTTCAGTGGGAAATTATCCTTCATCATCTTCAATAACCAAGACCCTGTTGCAGTCCAGACATATTAAAACTCAGCTATTTATTGTAGCCAATGCTTTGTGATTATAGTATTTTAGCAGCTATTGCATTTCTTTTCTGCGTAAGCTGTTAAATATAACAAAGACCTATTGTGTTCAATGTGGGAAAGCAAATAATTTTTAAAATGTGATTAATTGTGTAAGTATGGACCTTTTAAGTACATGTGGTAAGCCCTATGCTATGGGAATGGCACTTACTGCTCTCAGCATGAGTCTGACGAAGTAAACAAAAAGTTAAAATACAGCCGATAGTCTCCCTGGCATTCATTAACATAGCATAGAAAGCAGAAACTAGCCACATTTTATATAAAAAGACTCTAGAAATCTGTGTCTACTTACATTAACATTAGTCAATTGGTGGGTGCCAACTATGCACGTAGTATGTTTTATTTATAGGTCTATATAGTAGTCAAAAACATTCTATCACGGAAATGTGTTATTCATTAATTCATATTTTGCTCAGCCTTACTTTACTTCTTGAACCCATCCAGGTGTTTTTTAAACGATGAGGGTAATTTAATACCAAACAGCATTCACATTCACCCTATTTTTCAGTTCCATGTAACTAAATATTCCTCCTGATTTTGTCTATTATTTACTTTTAATTAGCTCACATATTTTGCAAACTAGAATTTGCCTGTGTTTTTATGACAAAATTCTGCACAATGGTAAAAAATAAAGGTGGAAAGAATGGTCAACTTACTGAACAGAGTATTTAACATTAACTTTTTTTCAAATATCCATTCTTTATAACAACTGGAATGGTAAATAGTGCTATAGATATACGCTTCTCGTGCCTAATTTGTTTTTAAAGTCTTCATTTAAAATGTTTAAAATGTTCATTTTAGCCTACTGTTTCAAAGCTCCATATGAGATCTAGTCACACATTGCAGAACATAGATCATATCAAATGACCTCAACAAATCCAGCAACATGCAAGGTATATGTGTTTTCACTAAAGGAGCTTTATAGGTTTCCATGACTTAACCTATGAGGTTTAAGGGGGTTTAAGGAGGAAAAACAAACCCCTTTTCTTGTTGGTTCTTTTTATGTTATATGTGAATGTGAACACAACATAATCTAATTTTAATCATGAGGAAAAATTAAAACAAAGTTAAACCAGGAACAATATATCAACACTAAAATGCTGTCAATTATTGCTTATTGCTATATTTGTCACATGAATCAGTCATATAGGTCATTTATGAATAGCCCCAAAGCAACTTCTTCTATTTGCAAGGCACACTACCTTTGCCATTCAGTGGTGTATGTACATACTGGTGTCAAAGCTGCTTCTAAAACACCGCCACTGGGGAGAGAGAGAAATCTTACTGCCATTAAGACACGCAAGCCTTCAAACTCTGAAGAAAAATAATGGTTAAGCCAGCATTAACTTTTTATAATTAGAGTTGATAAAAGAGAAAATGTCAAAATTGTAAATGATTTCTGCTAGGGTGCAGAGTGTTAAAATGGAGTAAAGGGCTTTTGATGAAAATTCATTTTTTTGCTAATGTCCTTGAAATATAGAAATACTTTTAAGCCTTACTTGCAGGCCAAGACAATTGTTTCCTGTTAGATATTTTTGCTTTTTAAAAAAATATATTTTTGTATTCAATTTAGTTTAATTTATTTCTTTCTTTTTCTTTTCTTTTTCTTTTCTTTTTTTTTTAAACTAATGACTATGCTGTCACGTATGCATGTTTCAGTTCTCAGATATAGGTAGACTGAAAAAATGTTTTTCCTCTTCTGTGGAAACTATAAATTCCCAACCACTTACAGTATCCTTCCTGAGGTTCACAGCCCCATATAAACATGCCCTGTTTTGTGGAATAGTACAACATTTTAAAAGGGTTTCAGGCATAGCCAACAGTTCTTGATCTTCTCTACAGTCTTTCCAGAAGGATTTCAGAGGATGTAACTAGGCATTTGGAAGGATAACCAGAACAAGTTCAGTTCTGCAAAATCCTGTTTAAAAACTTGAATACCACATTTCACAGTTTGCCTTTTAGAAGTCTTGAACAGAGGTATCACTGATCTGTCTCATTTCTTGTATGATGCCTAAGGCAAAAAATAGTTAAAAAAATCTGCTGAGTTTAATGCTTTCTATATCATCAGGCTGTATGAGATTTAAGGGCTCATCACTTCAGACTTTCCCCATTGCAACAGCATTCCCTTTACAGTAATTCCGCTCCTCAGCTCAGAGTTTTTAGATAGGGAGATTGCAGCTGCTCATGTATTTGCAAGAGTAAAGACAAAATCAGGGTCACATTCTATAAAATGAGGCTAGGTTAGATCTGAAGGATCTATTGATCAGACTAAGGGACAGCTGAAGAAAACCAGAGAGTTTAGACACTTTGCCTTGGGTGAAACATTCTTATTAGAAACTTTACCCCTGACTTTATCAGCTGCCTTAGGTTCAGGATGAAGGACCCTCTGCTACTCCAGGGAAAAGCAGCCTTTCTTTAACAGTGTTTCCCTATAAATAATAGTGGTCATAGTCATTTGCCAAACACTGACTTTATGAGTCATGAAAAGTATTTGGGTCTAGTGTGCAATTTAGGCAGAGATTAGGTTTCCATGTCCAAAACAAACAACCTTAATCATTACACACCCTATGGTTTGCTATTATTCATGTCTACATGTATCATAACCTTAACCAAATTGAGCCTATCTCTAAAACATTTTAGGACATTTGGAAGTCCCTTCAGGGGCCTGGTGTCTTACACATTGGCAGAGGAATCCCAAAACACTTTGTCAGCAGCAACGAGCTTAGCACAAAGCAGAGCACCAGAGCCACTTCCACTAAATAAAATAATTTTAGAAAAAAGTAACCTTTCACTGTTTGCATGATTAGTGACTGCTAGTTAGTGATTAAAGCATTTTCCCAGGAAGTGGGAGGCTTGATTTCAGCTCCCTTACCCAGCCCAAGTCATCCAGACTTCCTTCTCTCAGGAGAAAGGGAAAGCCATGCCTGCAGTGTTAAAAAATTGCATAACATCATTGGCACAGAAGTTGTGTTAAAGTGACTGAGTTAGCAATAAAACCAAGAGCAAATACATCCCTGTTAGGGCATATTACTGAAATGGGAGCTGTTAGATCAAAGCAGAACTTGTTTTCCCGTATTGCTTTGAGATATACTTTTGTGAAGTCAGCTGTATAAAAGAAAGATGATGATAAAGAAGTGGATGAATCTTCCAGAAGCCAGTCAAACCCTGTCTTCAACCCAACGATGATTCCTGTACACAGCCAGCATCCGTATAAGCTGGTCACATTGCTCTGTGTTTTGCCTGATGTTCCTTAATAACATTTACTAGCAATGCTGAATCATCTGTAAGGTACCTGAAAGCAGTTAAGCTGCAGGTGCTTTTCAGGTTCTACCACACTGAGATGTTGAGGACTCCCCCAATTCAGTTTCTGATTGTTTACAATCTCCTGCTGTGCCTACAATATGCTTGAATTGTGCTCAAAACACATAAATCTGCCTTCAAAGGCAGCTTGGGAGGCAGAAGTGTGGCTAGGGAATTTTAAGTGGAAGGGACAAGCAATGGCTACAAAGAGCTGAGTTTTTAGTAGTAGGTGTTGCAGTTTGTTCCAATTACAGCACACACTAGAGTGTGAAATGTTCATGCCAATCTAGTAAAAAGAAAAAGTACACGCAATGCTGAAATTAACACCTTTGTAATTACAGACAAGCTCCTTTACTACTACCCAGCAAACGCAGCTGAGGCAGACTTGGAGAAACACAAGCTGAACAGGTTGTGCAATAGGAAATATGACTTTTTTTTCAATCTGACTTGATAATTGGAACCTCTTTGGCAGTCAGATAAAATAATTTGCATTTCTGAGATTTTAAGAGTGTATTACATCTATATTTGGCTAACTGAAAAACCAGACAGAAAGGGTTTTTTTGCAGTTAAATGACTTGCATTCCCCTTCTTTTCCTCATGTACCATTAACATCTCAAAAGTATATATTTGGCATTCTTCAACATAATTTATAGATTTTTTTTGCAAATCAAGCCAGTAACAGCCCATTACAGAGGCAAACATGCCTTTCATTTGCATTGAGTGAGCTGTCTCAGACTTATAGCAAAATGAATAGCTGGATATCCCCCAATAATCCCAGTCCCTTATACTCAAACACATTCTCAGTGTCTCATCCAGGAAAACATCACTGAGTGTGTCTTTTAATTTTATTCATGTTTCCACTATAACCCTGCAGAGGCTTCTTAGTGCTTGTAAGATTATTTTAGTTAGCTTCACTTGCCAAACAGATCTTTCTCCACTTTATTATATCATCATTATTATTTCTACTATATAGGAAGTATATTGCCACATATCATATATCAAAACATTACTAATGCCATTAAGACAATGCCAAGACTAGTCACATGTTACCCATGAAAAGGCAACTCAGTTCTTCAGAGTTCTTTGAACATAAGCTGACCAGTTTCTGTGAAACTAGTATTGGATGTGGATGCCAAAGCCAGAAACAGATATCCTGTCCAGAATGGAAGAAAGAACCTCTCTCTTCTGAAATAAAGGCAGAAGCAGAGACACCGCCTCATAGCTGAGAACATTTTGAAAAACAACATGTTCTCATCCCAATGCTTTTTAGATTTTGTTAATGTCAGAATAGATACTTTTGTGGAAGTTATCATCTGACAAGATTTTAAAAAACTTGCTGACAAAACCTTTTGGTACAATTGTAAATATTTTTTTCGTAGAGGTTTTAGCAATAAGGGGAGAAAAATGGTATCATTCAATTACAGCTCAAAGGACAGAAATAAGGCCACAGGCAACCTTAAAGCTGACATTTCCTAACCTCTTAAACCTTACTGCTGCAGCCTCATTTGACAGGTTATCTTTCTGTAATGTAATGAGAAATCTCTTCACAACATATCCTGTTTCCCTTTAGGACTCTAGGTCCAGCCATTCCCATCTGCTTGAGCAGGTAACTGAGTGCACTATAGTTCTGATCTTTACTGGTGGTTTTTTTTTTTTAAAGATGTGGAAAGCAAAATCCTAAAACAATTAAAATGCTTTAATTTGTATCTTTTCTCTAGTTTAAAGTTTCTGGTAATCATAATATACTACATATTAAACTAGCAAAGTGTGTTTAGCTTTTAGTATTATTGACTGTCACTACTATAGCAGCAGCCTGACTATAATTAGTGTTTGGTCTTCCATTACTGCAGTCCGTGTTGCTTTTCATTTGTATGTCTTAGCAGAAAATATAGTGTATCTAGTCACCATAGGAACGCATTCCCCATCTGCTGTATTATCACATTTTTTCCCCTTGACTTCTGTAGATTGCAGACCTCTCTACTATGTTGTCAAGATATGTAGGGGCCAATTTCCTCCCCATCTAAAAGGAGTTATGACAGACATGAAAGAGGTCCTGTTTCTTAACTCTTGGAATTCCATGACTTTTCACGTACACAAAATTTTCAAAAGTATGCCTGCAAACCAATTCCTCCCTTTCTAGCCTTCTAGCAATATTGCTTTTAAAGAAAGAGGGTTGGGAATTGCATCAAACACTTTTGAAAGAAAAAGCACAGTTTTTCTTTGCAAAAGTTTATGTCCCATTATGCATGACAAGCTCCCCTCTGACCAAGCCATATGGCTCATCATTGGAGTCACATGCTGAAGTGCAATGGGAGAAAGTTTGCCAAGAAGCCTAGCCCATATGAAAGCATGGGAACCAGGGGGCACTACTCAGATTCCCATGAGACACAGTAGGCCAAAGCAGATTAATGTTGAACTGACTTGAAACATAGTGCTTGGGTTCAGTTCAAGAAAATAAAACACTTTGATTTAGTAAGTCAAAACTAAACATAGACATTTCCAAATTGAATTATTCTGGAACATTTCATTCCAAGAAAAAATTGTGATATTTAAACTTTTTGTTACTTTTCTGAAGGAAAATCATGTGGAAATACAGTTTTTTCCTGTGGGATATTTTCCATTCCCAGTGAGGAAAAAATAGCTTATACAGAACAACAGAATTATTCAAAGTCAATAATATCTATGTATTGTATTCAGTGCTACTGCTGCCAATTTTTTTTCAATTTAAAATGTAATGAGAATTAGTGTACATACATAAGGAGAAGGAGATGGAAACATTTCCAGTTTTCTGAGTTACTGAGAAGTGAGAAAGACTTCTGCTCTGTACATAAAGATCAAATAAATAATTTGAATTTAAAAATTAGAAGGAACGAAAAATTTATGTGGAGATACAGCATAACCACAGAACTAAATATACTTGTTTAGGCTTTTGGTTTTGGTTTAGACAAATTCTAGTCTGCTACTGCTAAAGGAAATTAAGACAGCTTTAGTAGTTCTTTAGATTTAGGAATATGGAAATATTGGCTTGAATTTTCTATAATTTTAAATCAGTCTCTGCTATCATAGGTAATCATACTGTATATTTCTTTGCATGAATTAATCAGGTTTAATCTTAAAACTATTCAGTTTTTGCTCCTACTAATCCTAATTAGATAGTAATCCTTTTCTGTTACAAACCACTTAACAGAAAGCCACCATTTATTCATGACTAATATTCACAAAATATTGTAAAAAATTCTAATTATATTCCTTTATAAAATTAATTTTCTTTCTCTGGTGTTTCCAGAAATTTCCAGCACTTGATCTCAAGCTTTTTGCCCATCTGCTATATATTTGCTTTTACTTTCAAGCCCTCATTCCCATTCAGATGTTCTTCTCTCACTCCCGTGTTCAGCACCACTCTCATAGAGAAAGCATGAAGAAGCAGTCTGGTTGTGCCCCACGTCTTCGTTACACTTAGTCTCTCTGATCCATCTTTTCTCCTCTCTTCCTTCTTACTGCTGAACAACACTTTGCTACGTGCTATCTGGGAGCAGGATCTGGTGGAATAAGGGAAGGTTCCTTCCAGGCTTAGCTTCTGTGAGTGTTCCTCAGTGTCCTCCCCAATTTGCTCTGACTCCAAGACTGCATGGCTGCTCTTGAGGCCTGGTTTTACTGACAAAGCTTATGGCAACATAAACTGAGTTCATCTTTAGACTTTCCTCACGGCTGGCTGTTTCTCAGGTTTGTATCTCAGACTCCTTGAACATGTGCCAGAGTCTTTCCTATTTATTCCATATCCAGGTGAGATAAAAGAGTCGCTTTCACCAGCAAAACACACTTAAACTTTTCTCAGTTTTAAACATTTTAATATTATTAATCAGATTAAATCCTGGCAGGCTTTTCTTCCAAACACAGTGCATCTCTATGGAAACAGAACTGCATGGAAAACTGAATATTGAACACACATAGTAAAAAATAATTTAAAATGCTTTTGAGACACATTTACTATTCTTATACAGAGAAGTTATTCATTGGTAAATCCATATAACTGACAAAGCTAACACTTGCAAGACCACTCAAAAGACTTGGATAGTTATGTTTTCCTAATTTTTAACAGGATTGAACAACTTTGGCATGTTATTAAAAAGTGCCTGTCACCTAGCTTGGATCTGGAGTGTGCTTTTGAAGCAAATTTATCCCCACTCAACAGGGCTTCAGTTCATACCATGAAGTGGTCTGGTTGATCCTGAAACTGGAAACTGGAAGACCTGCCCTAGGAGTGCCCACAGCTGACCTTCAGCAGCTATAAGGACTTGGTCCCAGGATCAGGCTAACATTAGCCAGAGTGACTCATACTGTGCATGTCGCGTCCTCAACACCAGCCCTTTCTCTCCCTCCACATCTGCTCCTGTCTGAAAACGCTAGTTGCTAATGAAGATGTAGCCTCAGACTCACATGCTATGTGCTTTGCTATCTAACTCACTTGTGCTCTCTTAAAGTTAATTTTAATTAAATAATGTAATAACACAAGGTATAACCACTTCTTTTTGATTTTAAAACCTTGGGCAGAAATTAATACTTTCTTTTTTGGCCAAGTTTTTTCAGCACAGAACAGATGTGACTGACTATTTAAATTACTTTTAGTACACAGCCCCAAAAGCTGGATAAAGCTCTTTCAAGATCATGGATACTTCACTTATTTGTACATATTTGCTCATACAGCAGTCTAGTTCCAATCATAACATTAAGACTTCTTGTGTTTTGTTTTCCTGTTAGAATCATAACATAATCATAACCCTTACTTGGAGTAGAGACTGAGTCAAAAAATCAGAATAGAAGGGGAATGGGGAAGCAAAATTATTTGGTTGTCAGACGTATTGGATCATCTCACCTGTCCAAATTTGTACTTGTTAAAAGATTTATTCTAAAAGCTGCTGCTCAGTTTTAACCGTCTTTGAAGTAAATTAAGAGCTGAAGTCAGTGGGATCATTGTGTTCAGGCCCTTATTGTTGAGTAGCAGATTTCCCCACTGCCTATGTATATTGCAATTATCCCTGTTTCTATAATTATACTATGCAATCATCATCTGTCCAGGACAAGATCCTTATTAGGTTAATAGCAGAACTTAAAGGGGTCAGGGTGCCCTTTTGGCATGTTTCACATACCCTGTGCTTTTGTGGAAAAACAAAATTGCAAAATTAATGGATGATAATTACACAGCCACCCCAAAGCTTACTATGTTCATTTTATAGCTGTAGTCTAGATATTATTTTTAATCCTATTTCCTTTTTTTTTTCCTGTGCTTTTTTGCTACTGATAGCAATGTCATTGCTTTCAATCATAATTTGGAATAAGTTATTAAACTTACACTGCGAATGCAATTTCAGTGCAGAACTCTGAAAAATAATGTGAATAGAAGCAGCTCACCCAGCCACAGCCTCTTGAACACTCCTGTCTATAACATTTTAAATAATTACATTAAGCAAATATTCACTCCACTCCAGTTGGGGATAATGGTGGAGATAAACTATGCCTTATACTCTAGTTTCTTCACAAAAACTGTACAGTTCTTACATCATGTATCTGAGATACTAAATGTGGGATTTTTTTCATTTTCTAAGCTTAAAATTTTAAGTTTTCACATTGCTTTTATAAAACAAAGCAAAGAGAAATATGAGGGGTTGGCAAGAAGGTGTAGCTTTTGATAACTTTTAGTGAATAATATTATTTTCTAATTTCTGACTTTTTACAACAGAAGTATCAAAAACTGTCAAGTTATATTTTTCCTGATGTTTGCACAGTGTTTTTCTATCAATGCTATAAATACAAAATCAAAAGGCAAATATTTGCATTCCATACATAATACAATAAAGGCAGTTATTCAGTCTAAATAATTTAATCTGTAGAAAAACACACTATTGCCTATATTGTTTTCTTACCTGCTTCTTTTTCTGCAGGTTTATTTTTGTTGTTTGACACTATTTCTCTTCGTTATTCCACCAGGTCTGGATTAGCGTAGTTCAAGAAATTGTGCTATGTGAATTTTTTTTTGAGCTTCCAGCACAGCAGCCTGGCCCAAGGCTTAGTCTTGTAATCTTTGGGAATTTCTGCAGGTAGATTGCACTGTGGGCATTTTTCTCTCCGGTTGCTCAGGGCATTGACTGTCCCAGTTACACCTCATATCCCCGCCGCTGCCATTCAGCTGCTGTTAGAATCTTCCTTCTCTGCCACCAGCACTCAGTAGCTCAAGATCAGGTTTGCTCTTTGAGCATTATTTCCTTTCATATGCAAAGTCAATACTTTTCCATATGTGATAATTTATTGAATGGTTATTTACTAAGGCCAGAAGTAAGAAGTAGTAAAATGAATGAATGAAAGAAAGAAAGAAAGAAAGAAAGAAAGAAAGAAAGAAAGAAAGAAGAATGAGGTTTGAAGAAGCTATAGTCTTAAGAAGGCACTGAGAAATATCTGTAACTTCTGTAACATATACAATCCCCTTTCATGGTCAAAGCTGATGGGAATTTGTTGTCAGAATAATTAGATGGAAAAAAGGACTTCTGCAAAATGGAAGTTTTTCCAAAGGAAATCTAGATTGCCATTAGAAACATTTCTACTGGTGAAATCAAAATTAAATATACCTTTTTGGGTAGATTTCATTTGAAGTAAAACAGTTTGGTTTGCTGGAAAAAAAATATTTCTTTTTTAAGTCAATTCTGCATTAAATTTCACTTACCCAAAGCCTATAGTACCTCACAGGACTTGTAGAAATGGCAGCATATGTTTTCCTGTTCCTTCTCTGTGAAACAGATAGGTAGACCAGAAAAAACACTCTCATGCTCATGGTATTCAAATGTCTTCCCAAAGGCTTCATAAGCCATGATATTTCTCCTCATTCAGGTAGTGAACATTTACACTGCCAAACCTGCCTATGTAGGTCTTAAAAAGCCCAGACTGGTTGCTAGTTTTAAAAAAGATAGGTAGTTGGTGAGTATTCTGACACATGGCTTGCTTCTGGCATGACAGACATCTCACTTTTTTGTCAATGTTTGACACATATGATTCCTATCCTTGGGCATTGCTTTGACTCAGTGATCCCATACATGTTGCAAGAGGTCATTAGGATATAATACTGATTTTTTGGTGGCAGGCTATGTTCACTGCATTGTTGAATGCCGTATAAGACTCATGTGCATATGAACGTTTTTTCAAAACATACAAAACTTTGTTTTTTTCTACAGGTTGATGATGATGGAATTTTCAAACATATTACTTTGGACCAAAAGTAGGGAATATAGAGGAGTCCAAATATAGTGAAAAAACTTGTACATTCAAATATACCAATAGACAAATGAAATGAACTCTTTTTATTTATTTTAGGTTCCAGTTCTGTTCCAAAGCACACTTTCTTAATTACATGAACCAATTCCAATGACATGTGAGCTATAGAAAATAATGGCCTCAGTCACCTCCCTTGAAACGATTTATCGTTAAAGACAATAATTCACAAAAAGAAAAAGCAACTGAAATTTTCAAATTAAATTTCCAGATAACTGGACTTAGCAGGGTCGGTACAACGAATGCCTTTCCTCTTACAAAAGTGCCTAATGGAAGTCTCAAGTAACTAGAAAAGAACTCTGAACACCGGTCTGACATTTTGTCTAAAAATTGGCATCATCCTTGGAAAGCCTATGGTCTTTCAAGAGCTTCTGGAAAAAGTTTACCACCAGAAATGTCAGCATAATTTATGTATTTTTTTCTGATTTCTAATAGAAGAACTGTATCAACTGTTAGACTTGACATTGATACTTACCAGAAAACAGGTTAATATTGACATTTATTTTGTAAGACACACAAAAATTGTATGCAATTTGGGTGAAATATAGGTGCAAAAATGATTTGATATTTTATATTGAAACTCTTTCGCTTGTTCCAGAATGGTTTCTTAAGTTTGTATCTTGAAAATAAAAGAAAAATCAGAATAAAGTCTGATTTTTTTGAGGCTGCTTAATACAAATATATTAAACTAAGTTTCATACCAGTGCAATGTCTTGTCATGAAAGATTATCTTAATCATTAGCTTTGAATTTAGTTCTGAATGTCTTTATTAAATTTGATTCTTAATGGCATATTTTAATTAGTACTAAAAAATTAGACCCTCTACTTCCATGAACAAATCAAGAGCCTGACAAGCTAACACTAATGCCATTCACTAACCTAGTGCAAATATTAATTATTTATTTAGAACCACCTGGTTTAGTGGAAGATTTTGAGATGACTTTAAAAAAAAATCTTTTAAACTGTACACTGGATATAGTGATGAGGCTTGGAGTTGTAAGGAGATAAAAATAGATTACCGTCAAGGTCCTCAAAAGTGTCTAAAGAAGAAACTCAGTAAGAGTATCTATCTGATATGGATACTTCATCCCTTGCCTCCTGTAAGTGAAAATATTAACTTACATTATCTGCTACTTGAACCCTGCAGATAATTTTAACCTACATGGACTCAGAAATAGTTAATTTTGTATAGCTACACTTTTTACATAAGCAGTGCTCCATGAATCTCTCTGCTTTCAAGTGGTTTGGCATAGTGTGATTGTTGCAATATGTAGGAGTCATGACATAAGCCAGGAAGTTTATGAAAACATTCTCAGTGTTTTGTTTTGCATGGTGTAATTCAGGACATTATAGCAGCCTAAGATAATTTATTTATGGGACTCACTCTGTGATAGAGGGATACATCTGCAATGTTCTCTTTCCCCCAAGATATATTTGAAAAAGTATCTGAGTATTTGCACCTTTACTCCAGTAAAGGTATTGCTTCTAGCTACTAGAGTATAAGATACAATACAGTATTTAAATAATTACCCTCTTTTGCTGCTCTGCATCATCTGGAAAAAAGTGAATTTTTGGAATGGCTCAGTGACAAACCCGGTCTTAGTCAGCAAGGTCTTTTCCTTGAAATCATTTGTGAGGGTTAGAAAGTTATGTTCACACCCAGAGAACAACATAGTTCAACACATGTAGAAAATAAACAGACCCTCCGGCTTCAGCCCAGTCCCATGACCCCTGTGTACAGAGCTTAACCTTCCAAAAGGCATTCAACTTCATTGGGTCACTGGAGGAGGGGTGAAGATGTCTTGCTTACTGGAAAATGCCACTGTGACCAAAGAAGTCTTTTGTGAGACAATATCCTGATGCAAACATTTACCTTTCTGTGATATACCTATGTTATTTCATGCCAAAGATCAAGAAATGAGACTCCCTTTGGGGAAACTATTATCATCCATCAAGTGTTACTTGTTCAATCACTTTTGATAGAGAGTTGTAGTCCCTTACTTCAGAGATTTAAAGTGGGATGAAGTGTGTCAAGAAGCATGCTCTGTGATTTTGAAAAAAAAAACCTTTTAAATTAGGAATTGTAAGCACTTTAAATTGCAATGCAAAATGTATATATATATATTTTTTGTGTAGCATGAGATGGTTACACATACCTGAGACGAAGTGGAAAGAACTTCTAGATATGAATGTCATTTTTACCGCTGGAGACCTGGGTTGAAATTCCCACTAGGGGATACCTTTATAGATCTCATTTTAGTATATTGTAGTCATGCTATTATAAAACCATCAGATGCAATTTGGCACAGCATGATACTTAATGGTGGCCTGAAATTAACAGACTGAATTACCCTCTACAGGCAGCCAAGGTTATTTATAAATTGGAATTCAGATAAGTAAGTGAAGTGCCTTACTGAACTCTGTACTATTATACTCCCAATCTCTGTTTTCCGTGCTTTGAAATACTTCTTGCAGTCGTCCTTTAGTTGAACTTCCAGAATATTTAGCCACTTAAAATGGAAGCAAAACTGAAAGCAGGATGCTGTATTAGGTACTTACAGGAGATAGTGCTTTTACATTTGTTAACTATCTCGTAAAAAGTTTTAATTAAAAGAGTTACATCTTGGCATCTGTGAGGTCTAATGCAATTAGTTGCTTTAAACTCCATTTTCTCCTCCCCCTGCCAATTAAGCAAAACTTATGTGCAAGAGTAATGGTTGCTTCAGTGACAAAATCAGAACATGCTAAATAATGTGATTAAACTTGTTAAAAGCCAAAATAAACACTTATAATTATCTCAAGAAAACCTGCATAACACAAGTGAGAGCTCTATAAAGTGAAACTCTGCATCCATAATTTCAGACTTTCCTACACAATAGATCATAGTTAAAGATCTGTTAACAGACCTCTGACTGCTGAACTGGGCAGCTTGTGGTTTTCTTCTCAACCTATTGGCACAATGTGGATTTATGCAAGAGGTGCAAATTGGAAGTTGTCTGCTATTGGAGCCATTGGCAGAACAGAAATCATACTGTAGGGTTAGCAGCACGAAGTACATTGCTTTGAAATTACACAGCAGGGTTTCTGCTTGTTGCTCTGCTTGCCTTTAAGACCAAGGTCTTATACTGTCTGGCCATGATTAAAATCAAAGTGTAGGCCTCTTTGCTGGGTGCCAGTAAATGAAGGTGAAAACCAGAAACAATCTGGATTCTTAATTATTTTAAAATGCAACATAGGCAAAAAAATAAGATGAAAGCATTTCTTACTAATCTATCCTAATTATTCCACATAAAACAATTTCCTAAAGAGGACTATATCTTGACATAGTCACTTTCTATGACTATGCAAGATCCTTTTTGCCCATCTAGCACCTTTTATGTAAACCCACACACATATACAGAAACAAGAACTGGCAAGCAATTTAAATGGTAGTCTTATTTAAATCCAGATTCAGGTGTTCATCAGAACTTGAAATAAACCAAGATACCACACTGAATTTACTGAAAATTAAATGACCATTAGCTTCTACAGTGGTCTACTACTAAAAAAGTGCACATTTGGAAATGCTCCATTTTATTGCTATACTATGGAAATATAGGTACATGTGTACATACGGACAAGTGGGATAAAAAAGAATAAGGGATTGCTAAATTGGAAAATAAAGATATGGTAGAGAGATTGAAATCCTCAGTGCAAATCCAAGGCCCTCTACTCTGGGGCTCTGATTCTGATTTCAGTCATTGTGGTCAGTTTTCAAGTAAAATCATGGCAAAATAATGGAGTGTGGCAGAATGTTAATGCTGAGAGAGGGTACCATGAGAGTTATCCACACTACTGTCAGCGGTACTGTAATTGAAAAATGGGGCTTTTTGTTGACTTGTCAGCAAATTCTGAAGTACTTGCAGTCAGGATATTTTTCCTAATTGTTTCTTGAAGGGCTTATTGATAGACACATCTCTTTCTTGAGTGAAATGAAGATGCTGCAGGGATATCTGAAGATAGCCAAGGACAATCATTAAAGTTGATGAGCAAAATACTTGCCCACTTTAATTTCTGACTTATTTAACATGTAATCTTTGATTTAGACTACAATGCTTGAAAATCAGCTTTTTTGGCCTCATAGGAAAAATATATCTTATTTTTTATATCAAGTTTAGGCTTCTTGTTCATGATGCTTTTTCTCTTAGAAGGCAAAAGCATGCCTTCCAGGTTACCAGCAGAAGAAATACATTACATATGAAGAAATAAAGGATTCAAGCAGTCACTTTGAAATGTATTTTATTTTGCATGTTCTTTTAAAATACTTTTAATATATTTCGAGTACTTTTTTCTTCATAATCCTCAGCCTAGTAGCTTGCTGAATCCTAGACAATTATTTATGAACAAAGTTTTACATATCTTTAAATCTACAGCACAGAGTGAGATCTTTCTTTCATGGACCAGTTCAGAATAGTCCCCGCTGTTAAATTTGTTTCTAACTCGCAACTACTTGTATGTGACCTTCAGAAGCCATTTCTGTTAACTGGGTTTGTCTCTGGCCTAATGTTGGCAACAAAATCAGGCAATGTTGGTGAGAACTGGAAAGGTAAGCAGGGAGGTCATCTGTACTGCTTGCCCACTACCACAGCAGAAAATAAAATTGCATTTAAGACTACTGTGGTGAGATTCAGAGCAGTTACTGCCTCAAGTTTCTACTTCTTCTGACAGAGCCTTCTTGCTTTTTTTCTGTTTTGCCCTTTTCCCTTTAAATAATCTCATTACTATTAAGAAACCACATTGTTTAGTTTTTTCCCAGTATCCAAGTATGCTGAGAACATACTGTGGCAAACTTAGCTGTATAAAAACTGCTGCTTTTGCTAACTTCTAGAGTGTATAAGTGTTTCTCCTGCTGTGCCTTCACTGCAAAATAGTTTGCCTAAGCTTTAACTCTTACTCTGCGCTTGGGCCATGCTCCCTGTGAGACAAACACCTGTCTGTTCCTCCTCCTCTTCCAACTTTTTTCACAGCCTGCAGATTGCATCCAGTATACTCACTGGTACTTTGATCCCACAGTATCCATTCAGGGCTGTTCCTGCAAAGGAACTCCTGTGGGACAATAGTTATAGCCTGTTCACACCTTGCAATATTGGTTGAATTTGATGTGTCAGGCACAAAATTCTGGTTTTATAGGTGTATGCATCTCAGAAATAAAGATTTTTTTTTTAAATTTGTGTTTTGATGGTTAGACATTCAGAACTTCGCAATAAAATGTTGAGTAGAAAACCTGGCATTCCTTCCTTCTTCACGTGTCATGTCTTGGTACTCATTACCTGGCTTCAGAATTAATGCTTTCTCACTGAAATTGATGTATAGTCAACAAAATAACCTATTTTAGCTGCAAAAATCTAACTAGCGAACAAAAAAAAGATCAAAACCATAGAAAATCAGCCTGTTCAGGCCAAAAATTTTCTCAGTTTTCTAAACCATCAATGGTTCGTTGATGTTTTCAATTATAGGTTTGTACATCTCATCCAAAACTTTTAAAATTCTATTTTAGAATAATTGTAACTCCTCTCAAATACCTAGAAAAAAATAATGTGGATGAATAGCTATTTCTAAGGGTAAAGCAAGAGAATACTATGAAAGGATATGTATTAACAATATAAAAATAAACAAAAACTAGATTGTTTGATCAGCAGAGGAGACAAAATCCAGTAATTAATCTCAATGCCAAGTTAAACAATTAAACAATGAAAAATATGGAAAAAAACAAGAACACAAATAGTGAAGTTGGCCCCAGCAGTACTACTATATTACAATAGTAGTGATAGGGTCTCTGAGTCCTGCTATCCTTTGCATCACAGTCTTGGCACATACCCTCAGGCAATCAACTGCATCTTTCCTCAGCCATAAAACAGGATAAAATACTCATCCTAATGTGTTATGAAGATTGTTAATACTTTTTTTTAGTTTTAAGTTATGATGGGAAAAAGAAAGAAAAGCAAAAAAGAGATTATTCTTAAAGCCCTGTAGAATATGCAATCTTGGATGAATATAAATAAATGTTGCCAGTGAATTTTTATGCTCTTAAGGAGAATTTCAAAATTAATGAAAGAATGAGATACAGTAGCTTAACATACACTGACTTAGCTCAAGCACTTAATAAAGTTTTATGAACTATAATTTGAAAATGTAATTCAATCTTTTATGTAAATGGGGCCACAGAGATTAGAAAACAGGATAATGATAAACGATAAAATATCTAACTGTCCAAGCCAGTGGAAGGATCAGTGTGAGAGCTGCTTTTAATTAACATCTTAGTGGTTTGGAAAATGGATCATATTAAATAGATTTGCTGATGATGCACTGAAAGATCTTGACAAAAGTAAAGCCAGAAAAAATACAAAGGACCAGAGAGGTTAGAAAAATATGGTAAGGGAAGTAAACCCTCAACCTGGGGTAAAAAAAAGCAAGCTAAACATTTGGTAAAAATGATAAAATATACATGGGAGAGAAAGCAAGGATAGTGAGCAATACCTTTGATGCAAAAATCAAGTTAAATTCATGGTCGTAGCAAGATCAGACCTCAAAGGAGTTGTTCTACTTGGGCTGTCTCTACTGTGGCAAGTGCAGAGGAAAGTGGCTGACCATAGCCTTGTGCCATTAAAAACTGATAGAATATTTGTAATGAATTTCAATGAATAAAAGATGAAAATTTACATGGTGTTGCTAACCCCAATTATTGAAGACCTGTGACTCAGCCTCTCTCCTTATCTTCCTCATTGCAAGTTTTAAAAAGCACCACATTATGAAAGTAGGAAGTGCTATATTTCTTCTGCTTTTGCAAACACTAAGCATTGCATTTTAAGGTTTTCACTGGGGGAGAGGGTTAGGGGAAAAATATAATCACACTGTGTTTTTTATTGTTGTTGGTTTTGTTTCTGGAGACTGAAGAAAAAAATGAGATTTGCTCTTTCCATACAATTTTAGGAGCTGGTGCCTTAAACCAAGCAACAAGTATTATAAGATTAATGATAAAATCATCAGATCTTGCAGCAGTACATAGCCATAACATCCACTTCTAGACACTATGACTGAAGGATGGTGATTCACCTACGACAATTTCCAATAAAATAAGTAAATTAAGATGGTCTGGAGGTCTCCTGGTAAAGTGGTTGTTATTGAGCTGTTGCTTTGTAATGATACGGCAGATGCTGACAGAGGTCAGAAACATCTTCTTTATTTGGCCACTTAGTTTGAGAATTGCCTAGAGAAGCTGAGGTCTGTGGTTGATGCTTAGAGCAGACTTCATATATGTGCATTAGGTGTCCATGTAAGACTTTTTTTTTTAGTATTAGGTTTAATGTGTTTATATTTAGACCTGTAATTTATCTGTTGTTAATGTGCTGTAAAGTATAATCTCTAACTGACTCCGCTGATAAAAGTTGGAAGATTGGGAAAGTGGTGATAATTATGTATAAAACTCTAAGAGCATAAAATATGCTTCCTCACCATGCTACCTCAGTTGCAAAACTTCTTCATTTGCATAACATGCTACAGCTCAGAGTAGCTCAGGAAATGTGTTTAATCCACTTAATATCTGGAGGTTATTATATATTGTTATAATAATTTAATTTGATTGGAAAACTGAGACGGACTGGTATTGATGTCATGAATGGTAGTAAATGTACCTAACACTGAAGTAATCTGTTCAAGATAATCCTGTTTTTAATTAAGGCTGAGGTTTGACAAAGTGCTGTTGAGCATTTAGGACTCTGCCTTCTTTTTCCACAGCTCATTCTCTCTGCTTATGCAAATGAACACCTCCCCTTTGTTTCTAATAGCCTGAATTTCTGATCTGTGCTTCCACATCAGAAGCAACCACTGCCACAAATCAAGGCTGAAAACATCTACATAAGTAGCTGATCTGTCCAGCTCTTCTAAAGTACTTGCAAGTCCTTGTACAAACAACAAATTTGATGCTCTTTTTAAAGTAAAATGCCTCTTGCTCCAAAATGAGGAAGAACAGTTAAAAAACATTACACAAAAAAACACTTCTGCAAATAAAAACCTCCCAAAAACCCCCAGATTTAGAAACAAATTTAGTTTATATAAAATTAAAAAATATTTAGACATACTTCTTGGTGTATAAAATACAAAGACCATTTTGCCTGATACTTAATGACATTAACTTTAAAGTATATGAGGATTCACAAAGGACAGAAGCAAAAGTTAAATTTAAATTCTAGATTTGTAGAGCTTAATAGAACTGGTGTTGCATGTCATATTCTGATTCTTTATATAATTAAAAAAAGCAGAAATAAATCAATTGGTTTATAGTTTAATCTTTATTTTTAAACAATATAAAATAAACTAGGAAAAATTTTACAGTGATTTTAACAGAATGGGAGTAGAAAAAGTCTATCAAATTTTTTTTTTCTTTTGAAGAAAATGTGGCAGCATTAAATGACCTAGTAGAAGACAAAAGCACCTAAAAATTTAATGCTTTAAAGAGCTTTGAAACAGAATTCAGAAAGTCGTTTGAGGTACTGAACTGTCTAAAAGTCTTGCATGGGGAAGTAAAAGAAAATAGACATTAACATAGAGGTTGAATTTATGTGCAGTTTCTCAAAGTACAGCAAACAGGGGAAGGACACACATAAAGTGTAAATGCTTGGCAGCTTCAGTCAAGAAGCAAAGCTGTTGCATACCAGAGGCCTAAACCGTAAGGCTGAGTGAGTCCTGAAAATTGCAGCTCAAGTGTCTTTAGCTTTTTTTGAATAAGGCTGCAAAACTTTTATGCTTCTATAATTTCCAACACTTTTGAGAGGTATACTAGACAAGCAAAAATTCTTTCCTTAGCACTTCCTACCACCATTTTTTTACTGGATTAGTTCATGCTTAAATGATACAGCAATCCACCCTTCTGATATGGAATATGTTTAGTTTCAAAATCTTCATGTGCAATTATTGGCCTATAATCTCTTTAAAGTAAAACCACAGTCTTAAATGTAAGACCACATTTAGACAGGCCAAAAATTGTTGAGCAACTGGCTGAAAGAATAAATGTTAATAATAAAATATTCCTTCCAGTGAATCAAAAGAAAAATCCTTTCAAAGAGAAGTTGGGAATGTTGGATGATCTTGATATAAAAGGATCTGTCAAGGAAAATCCAGATCACTGCAAAAAGCAAAGTGAATTCCTTGCACTGGTATTCATTACAGAAAAGACCATACACTCAAATCGTGCTTTACTGGAGAAGAGTCTGAAGAATCATGTTCAACTGAAATGTGAGTAGAAGAGATTTGTTGGGTAGTGATAAAGAGGAAAAATTTTTCAGGACCTAAATTGTATTAACAGGAGTGCCAAAGGTAGGAAAATCCTGTACTGGTAACTGGGATGTGTTAACTATTTGCTAAGTTGGCTTCAATACTAAGGGAATATGATGCAAATTTTTGATATCCCATCAGGTACTAATCCAAAATTTTATTTCTAGACTGTTCTTATGTAAGTCTTGATAAATTGATGGAGAACATATTAGAATATGACACACAGGTGTGATGCTTTGAGGAAGAGTCTGTAAGTTTTGCAGATGTAAGCATGACTTACAAACTGGATAAGGTTCTTTGAAAGAATGATTTACTGTGTGAACAAGGGTAAATCCAGCTGGCATCACGTAGCTGGACTTTCAGTCTCCATTGCCAGATGTTCTTACAGAAGCTGTGCCCTTACAGAGTAAAAGGGAAGGGCTTGTCATATAGTGTCAGCTGAGTGACAGCTGCTTAAATGGTAAGAAACAAAGGGTAGGAATAAGTGGTCAGTTTTTCATGGAAGGAATGTTAGGAATATTCTCCCGCAGGGATCTGTATTGATCTGTATTTATCCCTGTACTGGCAAAATGGTCAGAAAGGTGCCCATGTACAGGTGTGATAGTTTGCAGATTATATGGAATTATTTTAGAAGAGCAGTAGACATAGTAAGTTTAGTGGGAATTAGACTACCTTGTATTTGCCACAGTTTAAGTGAACATACACTCGTAATTTCTGTGGTATGATTCAGTTCTTTAAGATGCAACAATTTGGTCATAGGTTTAATCCTGCATTTTCAAGAGCTCAGAAACAACAGAATTATTTGAGATAATTATTTCAGTAGTGCTCCTGAAATGTTAGCATGCAACAGTATAAAACTAGATATCTGCAGCAGTTTAAACAGGAGCTACAGGATATTTTTGTTTTTCTTAAAATGAATGAGTGTTTTATCCTGTCACAGGCTGTATTTAATGCAGAGGCTACAGTAGGATAAAAGGGATTTAATATTACAGCATTATATTAATTATATTATATTATATTTTGAAAGTATTATGAATTAAATTATGAATCTAACAAAAATACTTAACTTGGTCATTTCAGAAAATAACGAAGAAGTAAGGAATAAAATGTTCTGAAAAGCATCTTATTTTCTTGAAAATGAGACTATGTGGACAGAGGAAAAATTGAGTTAGATAACTTGGGAAGTAAGAAGGAGCACTTGAGTTTTTGGAAATATTTCCCTCATGGATGAAACCTACTATGTTCGAGGGAGATTGGATTAAAAACATATTTTCTAAACAAAACTGCAACTGCTTAGTCACTCATAAAAAATGTTTGGTTTTTTTTTAATATGCATCTATTTACATCTCCAGAGAAGCATATAAGATGGACTAATGACTAGATTCTTAAGGAGACTGTTAACTAAATAATTATAATGGAAAATTGTGGTCATCTATGAAGAACATGTTAAGAAAATATTCACTAACAGTTATTGAGACTAAATGCATACAATGATATATTGGGTCTTATCCTGGAGACAAGAGGCCAATAAAAATTCTGCACATTAATAAAGAAGAGAATTTAATCTAAAAAGAAAAATCCAACAAAAAATGTCAAGCTGCCAAAGATTTTCCACTGCCCACCCCAGCCCTAGGGCTGGCAATAGGTACGTCACCCTGAGAGCACCATTCCCAGTCCCTTTCTCATAGCCTCTCACTGAGTGCCATCTAACCAGTGGAAGGGGGAAGCCAGGACAGCTATTCCCAGACACTTTCACCTCTAGTACCGACATCTTAATATTTAGGACTTTTAGAAAGAAAACACAAAAAAGAAGAGAATCTCCTGTTGGTAGTTGAAGTTGGGCACATAATTTTTTTACACTTTGCATTCAATCACAATGTAATATGCTGCATTTGAGGGTGTATCACATCACATTAGATACACATTATTGTGACTGCTGGTTTTCATGTGGTTTATCACAGGGACAGGTCTCACTAATTTTATTGTGCCTACACCAGTTTGAACTGGGTATAATTTCTTTCTTATATTAACAAGCAGTGCTGCCTCTCATTAAAGTTTATTAATGATGTCCATTTGTGGTGGATGAGCCCACGAGCTTTACACAGATCGAAGGCTTCCTGCTGTCCTAGGTGTCATATCTGGGGAACCTGGTGTGCAAGCTGAGCCTACCTGTGCTTACAGACCTGCCTGGTGTACTACTAACTTTTAATCCTTTTTTTTGGCTTATATTAGCTTAACACTGTCTTTGCAAAACTATTTCAAAGCCAGAAAAATGGGTAAAAAATATCTGTAGAGACTAATATGCTAATTTCTAGCTGGATTTATGTGAACCCATGCAGATTGCTATGTTATGTCTACTGGCACCATAGAAATAAGATGAAAATACACTCCAGTTGTCTCATAAATTCAGGGCCAAAGTCTTTCCTTCAATTCAGACCCAAATGACTTCCACTGAGGTTAATGGGACTAGGGTGCTTACACTATAGAGTCCCTAATTGTTTCTTGGCTGGCTAGCACTTCATATCAGTACATATATAGTCAGTATTCACATAGATGTGTCATATCAGTACGATCAGTTAGGTGATAAACAATACTCTGCTGTTAGCTCTGACAGGAGAAAGAGATTTTAGTGTGCAATCAAGAAAAGTAATTGTTAGAAATGTCATAATTGCACGTAGCTCCTTGATGAATTACTGAACTTCAAGAACCAGCATCATATGTTTTCATGGGCTATAAGCCAGCAATCAGGTAGCAAGAACTGAAAACTCTTGTAACTAAGTGTCTTTAGACTGTATGATGAGGATTAATTATTTGTTATGTTGTTTTCATCTACCTTTTCAATAGCTTTTGCTTTTTGGTCCTGAAATTAAAAATTTAATTATTAATGTCAACATATAACTAGTTAAAACTAACATACAGCTTACCAGAAAGAGAGCACCATGTTATAATTAACTGGTTGATTTTTATAGGGTGACATCCATAAGGGCTCCTAGATCACTGGAGGAAGATATTGGATAATGTCACTACTACAATAAACTGGAAATTTTTGTATTAAATGTGGTGCAATCAATGAAAAAAAAATTGAAATAAAAAGTTCCAGTGAAATATTACAAGTGGCTGATAATAAATACAAATAATACAGAGTTCAGCTTAGATCTTTGCTAGGCATACACTGTCTTCAATTAATGATTAAGTATGTAAAAATTTTGGAAATGTTGTATGAGGTGTTATTTTACCTTTGCAATGAAAAACATAAATGCAAATTGCTCAATTTTGCTTATAACAAAAGAGAAAAATTTCAGGAAAATGTAACTGAGGTATTCATGAAAGAAAATAAACACCTGTATTATTTATTGCAATAATTTATTCACCTGCGGAACTCTGCAATGCCCAGACATTTTATTGATTCTTTTGCTTACAGCAAGATGGTCATCTTACAGATAGATAGACTTATCTCTTCTTTTTATTTTTTTCTTTTAGCTTTTTAACAACGTTATGAGGGCTTTCCTTGAAAGGCAGATGCAGAATACCTATGTACCATTGCAATATTCTTACAGCAGATTAGCCAAGACTGCTTTTCCCTATGGAAAGAGTAATTTTTGGCAAGATTCGTTTGGATTAACAATCAGTCTGGAGTTTTATATTGTTTTTTTACCCCCGGTTCCAGGCTATGACCTCATTAGGGTATATCATGTGAAATTAGAAATATCTGAATATTGAGCAATAGCTCTGGCATTCAGATCTATGAAAATCATCTGTTAGTCTTCTGATATCCTCACGCAGATTGCTCAGACTCTCTCACAGATGTCATTCTTTACGTCAGGGTATACACATCAGTTTACATTTTGACTTTATTTTAAAGTCCAGATTTGTCAGATCTCTCATTACATCCTGTTTCAGTGAATGGAAATAGTTTGTCCGCTCAGTGGTCTCAGTTTCTTCCACTTCCTCACTCATCACCAAATGTGAGATGTTGAGCTGACATCAAGTCTCTAGCTCATGACTGCTCTGCAGCTGCTTCCTTCCTATGGATCTGGGCTGCTGCTGCTCTGGTATGCCAGGTGCCTGAATTCCTTCTCCTTCACCCAGCGGAGCTTCAGGAGGCACTGGCTCAGAAAGGGATTGATTAAGTGGGAAGAGGAGTGTCACAGAACTCATTAGATCCCATGTAGTTTGGAGCTGAGGGTTTTAGATTGGTTTTGTTGTCCTGTCGGTCATGAATTGCCCAGCAATGAGCAGCCATGCTGGCTATAAACACACGGTTGAATGTTGCCAGTGTGGTATTTATCACACTGACTTAGTGCCAAAGGAGGAACCATGAATAAAACAAGGGAGTTTTGTTTAATGCTTTAAAAGTGCCAAGAGCATTCCTTCTCTCATTTTTTTTTTTTAGTTTCTGATGTGCAAACACTTCTATATGGGAACAGACTAAAAACATTTAGTGGGTCAATGAACTAGGTCCTTAAACCTATTTTTTCCAACACTCTTTAAGATCTTCTAAGAAAGAGATATTCACCCCCTTGTACTCCACAAACGCAGCCACACTACTGCACGGGCCTCAAAATATGACATGGAAGGACACCGATAAAAATTGTGTAACAGGAGAAAGCCTGCCCAGTAAATACAGTCTAATCCAGAAAGGAAACTCCTGGTAACAGTCCTACAGTGCCCAGGCAAACAAAACTTCCACTGAAATTACAAGGGAAAAAATGTATTCTGTCTTCAATAGGCATGCTCCTTTGAATTAAACTGAATTTATTTACATCAGCAAAAATGTGACACCGAACATGTAGATTACATGCCCTCCAGAGCAGGATATACCTAACAGAAATTTAAGTAAGATGAATGAATTATTTTAGCAAAGATCTTTTTCATGATATAAAGATAGTTATGACTTCTTCTGAAAAAAAAAAAAGAAAAGATCAGAAGACTAGTGGAAAATGTAATCTTTCTGAAGAGGAGATGTTACTTAACCTTAACCTGGGTGTCTGGTGTTTGGCTTACAGAATACAAAAGGATAGGGAATTTCAATTAAGATTTAAGCTGACTTTTTAAAGTGTTACAGAAGTCTAATGACTACTCTCTGTAAATTACTTCCAGATGCTGACCTGCATGAAAATGGTGGGATAGGACAATCCCATGTTTTAATCAGCACCTGTGACAGGTGAGATATCTCCAAAATTTATTTAAAGAAATGTAAATGTATAAAAAGATTTCTTAATATGTGGAAGGGAATTTCTTGATAATAAAGTCTAAATATTTAATGGGTAATTTTTTTGAATTAGTCTTTATTAAGGGCTTTTACATCCCAGAGCAATATGTGGTCCAGTTTGTGTAGTCACAAAGTGGAGCGAAAAACATCCCCAAGTATAACTCTTTAGAGCTCTGGTTTTCAGTTTACAGAGATAAATGAAAACATTAGTTAATGTGCAAATATTCTATTTTTCCCTTTGTTTTACATATCAAATAACTTCTTGCAGTGAACCAAACCAACACAGTTTCGGAGCGCAGATCTCCATGTGCAGAGCTCACTTAAAACAGGGCTGATTTTGAAGAACTTTACCAATCCTAATGAAGCTTCTGATCAATGTCCTGAAAATGTACTAGACCGATTTCTTCAAAGACTGGGAATTAGATGTGAGAATTATGTGTATAACAAAGAAAACCAGAAAAACAAAGTTTATCATAATTAAAGATAAAAAAAGATAAAATCACCATTTGAAGGTTGTATCTGTTCCAAGGCAGTTTTTAGAGGCCAACAACACTGAAGTGCTAAGGATGCTAGGGAAAAAAAAAGCTTCATTGCTTGTGAAGGGGCTTATTTCTCATTTTTCATTTCTGTTTGTAATCTCTGTCATCTTTGTTTCTTATGCTTTGGATAAAAAAGGTGACTTTTATATTTATTAGAACTGGGTTTCAATAAACATTATGCAATATGGTAGACCAGGGAATGATTTATTGATAATTTGTCACTTATATTTATGAAAGTGTAGACCCTGGAGCCCTAGAGCTGGTAAATCATATTATGCAGCTACAAATGTTTTTTTATTCTTTGCTGCCAAAAGTGCACCATGTAAACTGATTGCCTCACCAAACCCCTTGAGCCTGATAATGCTGCACTTGCTAATACAAAGGGAGGAGGGGTGAGGAGAAGACAACTAATTATAAGTTTATTTTTGTTTCAATATGTTTGCCATTTAATCTAGAGTTCCATAAACAATAGATTGATGAAATATAATTAGGAGGAAGATTACAGTTTAATGAGGCAAAAGATTGGGAAAGAATGTAAATGGAGCAGTAGGCTGTGCAGAGTTTTTAGCTGTTTATTATTGTACAGCTGTAAGGCACTTTCACACAGTTCCCAGATGGAAGCAGCTGTTAGCTCTTCACCATCAGAAAAAAGAGAGGTTCATAGCTCATTTTTATCCACTTGTTCCAGCCTAGTTATGTTCACTACAACACTTCACCAAGTCACAACTCTCAGCTACAGCTGAGACTGTCAGGATGGGCACCCTTGTCTTCATTTGCCACTTTGCCATTTACTTATCTCATCTGGCAACCTCTCAAGCAACAAGCTGTTTCACTCCTTGTAATATGTTTATCTCCCATGGTGATGTCAGCAAAAGTCAGCAAATCTAATATTCATGCTCAAACAGATTTGTTGGTGCTCTTTGTTTATAAGAAAGGGCTCTATATCACCCCTGCAGCTGCTTCCTCTTCACCAAGCTTTGTTTTTGTACAGTACTCTTCAGATAGGCCTTGGGAGCTGTACAAAGCATGTGCCCATCTGACTTAACAGCGTTCTTGTTGTTTTTTTAATATAAAAAAAACAACCCACATCTCTTTTTTTCCACAGCATGTTATGAAACCTACATTTTTCCCTTGGCTTGTCAAGATCTCATACACAAGACAGAATATAAAAGGCAAATAAGAGACACATTTCTTTAAAAAACAGTCACTGGGAAAAAAAATAGGTAGGCAGACTTTCAAGAATGAATACTATAGTAACATTTCTCTTGTAGCACTTAAACAATTCCATATTATGGTCCAAGATATCCACTGTCCTGCACAGGCATTTATATCAGTGCAAAGTGAGTGTAAATCTTTAATATTTCAGACAGGTTGTATGTTATATTTGGTGCCAAGGTATTACACATGCTACAGGGAATTAGAGAATTTGGTGCTATTTTTGTAACAATTTATACATTTCAAGCTTCTCATTTCACAGTGCTTGGGACTATCTCAGATGTTTTATAAGGCACTTTCTGTGTGGGCTTATATAAATTTATATTTCTAAGGTACCTTATAGATGTTAGTCCTATCAGTCAAAGAGAAGGCAGAGTGTTTTGGTTTATTCAGGGCTGGCATTAGGCATGATGTTTCTGAACAATTTATCAGTCTGAGTGAGGCATGCTTTTCTCCATTTGTTTCTGTTTTGAGATTAGATTGAAAAAAACCAATGGTGCTACTTCACCATTCATTCAAATATCTGGCAAGAGTTTTATTGCAATTCCTTATTTTATTTATCCCAGCACAGGACAAATATGGGGATCTGGGTTTACCCAGGTGGCAATTGTAGCACTTCCTTTTCCACTAATATACAAAACAGTCTGGTTCTAAATCTTCAATTCTTTTTTTTTTTTTTTTTGGGAGGAAAAAAAGAGAATATTGTTTCTAATATTAAATTAAATTCAGGTCTCTTCAAAATATTTTGTGATTTACTTCCAAAGGACAATCTATTTTATAGTTTCCAAAACACCTTTCAACATTAATATACATTACATTTTTTAAATTTAATATTTATGAGAAACTGAGGAATGGAATTCTGTCCTGATCTCTAAAAAAAGATATAATGTAAAAAATTCCAGCAGTATAACTTTTTTTTTTTTAAATTCTACCACTATCAGCAGGCCACCCACATGCTTAATGTAGAAGAACCACCTCTAGGCTATGAGAAAGGCTATTCAGTCTCTGTGCCCCTACAAAACATAGCTGTTTTGCTGACAAGGATGCTGGTTAAAGCCAATTATGGTGGGGAGTTTTATGGTCTAAACAGCTGTCCAGTTGGAATTGGACTAAGACCACCAAGTTATTTCATGTGTCACAAACAGGAATCTGATTGGTATAATAAAGCTGCATATATATTTTTATAAATAGAAGTGGAAGGTTTAATTTGCTTTTGTTTGTGGGGTCTTATTTATTGCTTGAAAGTGTTTGGATGCCTGCTGGGTATTTGTGAAAAAGGGCTGCAAAAGCTGCACATTATTCATCTGCAGTTTTGGAGCAGAAGTATGGTGTTGTGGTTAAGGCTAACCAGAGCAGAAAAACTATATGTCATTGGAGCAAGATATGAATGCTATTGCCAAGGCTGTAGACCAAAACAAAAAAAACCCCCCGCTACCCCAAACGCTACCACCTGGTATTTATGTATGCATTGTGTATGTAGGTATGCATGTATGTACCCATTTCATATTAAGGAACAATTTATGCTCAAAAAATTTACCTCCCATTCAGGTATGTTACTACTTCAAATTACAGCACTTAAAAGTACTTCCTTACCTGCTCTTTAATGCCTATTTTCTCTTGTGTGATTAGTTCATGCACCTAGAGCACTTTCTTATGTGCAATTTTTACTGTTTCCTCTGTTTAGCCAGTCTGTTTTTTCTTCCTGTTTTTAATGTGAAAACCCTATGCAGCAACTTAGAGAGAAAAGTGTTTTTGAATTTCAAAATTATGACTTTTACATAAAAGTAAAGATGCAATGGAAAATTGGAAAAATTAGCAAAAGAGGTCTAGGATAGCTTGAGTGTCTGCAGCTGTGCCTAATTCCTAGACCTGCATTAGTTTTAAAGTCACTGGCATCCTTTTAAGATACTGACTCCAGAATTCCTGGGTTCATGGATTACATGCATATTTCTCATTGGACTAATAACATTAACAATTATTTTTATAATATGGTCAATATTTCCGATTTTGTTTTTTTAAATATACTTCTAAAGCAAACTGCTTGCTTATGGCACAGAATTAAATCTCCCAAAAGATAAATTTGTTATCTACTTCTGAGCTCCATTATACAAAGCCTAAAAGATTTACTTCAGAATATTAGATTGTCTTTAGTCAATACCTTCTTAATGTTTGTTTTCTCTCACAGGACATCTTTACTCAGCTTCTTTTTCTGCTGTCTCATTGCACCTTTTGCTTATATTCTTTTCCTTTCAGAGAGCTTTCAGAGTTTTCTTTTTTCTTCTACATCTTTTGCTTTCCTTTAAATAACCCCTTTGCTATCATATGACACATTAATTCTTTGTCTGTTTGCAGTTTTCACATCCAGAATTTGTTCACAATTTCATTATTATATAATTGACCTCTTACCTCTCTTATATCCTTGCTTTCCTCCCCCATGTTTTTTCTCTTCTGTTCCTTTCCAGTTGCTGATGTTCTGCCTGCCTGCTGTTTATTCTCTCAAAAATCTTCTGTTTTATTAATAATTATTCCTGTTCTACTGTCAATAGGACTTTCACAGTTTTGGTCCTTCCTCTGGTTTCCTTCTCCTCATCCATCTCAAATCTTGCTCAAGTAATTTAGTTTATTTTAAGCATTCACAGATTCTCCAAATACTCTGTTTTTGTCCTCAATCAGCTGCTTTCTCAACCTATTTTCCAGTGTCAGCCCTTCTCCTAAGAATTTCCACAATTTCATTTTAGCTTTTAACTGACTAAAATCAGCAAAGAATTCTCTAAAAGTACAATTTTTAGTTAGGGCAGCACATTTTAGAACAAGGAACAGTTTTCCACAGTGCTGCTTAGATAATCAAATCTATCATAAGACCTGCATTGTTTTATTTTCTCTGGAGTAAAGATGATGTTCTATATGAAAGGACACCAACATGTCAAAGGCTTTGAAAATTGAATATAATTTTCTGTCTTAATTTCTTCAGTTGTATTTCTTTCTCATTTTCCAGCGTGCTAGATAGTAAATATTTTTGTAAATGAGCTATAGGCAGTATCCAAATAAAAAGCAGTATATCTAATAAATAACATCTTTATATAAAGAATTCCTTCCCTTTTTATATCTTATTATTGCTAACAACTGACATCTAAGAACAAGATTTTTGTGACCTGAAACAAACATATTATTTGAAACTAAAAATTAGGATGCTGATTTATTCAAGCAGGAACAACTGTGATAAGAAGCATAGAAAAAGATTAAGTCTACAAATCTGTTTTTATCTTGGTTAAATTACAGCAATATGGGAATGACTGCATGGATCTTAGTGAGGAATTTCATCTCCAAGATACCACTTGGCCAGAAATAACTTTTATGACTATCTAGGCTGTTCTTTAGGGTAACACAATAGAAAGAACCTAGTAGGTTCATTTCAAGCCTATTAAATACATTTGAGATGTAAGATATCGTTTAGAAGAGCACCTAATTGTAAAGATCATAACTAATGGAGAAACCACCACCCCCTGGTTAACCTGGATTTGACCAAAAAGTAACCCTCCTGTGCAGGTAGTTTTAACCAGATGAAAAAAATGTGTAAAACATGTAAGTTTACAGTGAAGCTGCAAGAAGTTTCCCAAAACTAAGAGGGAGGAAGTTTTCAGCTCTAAAAATTTCACTAGAGTTTTTGTAAGTTTTGTGGGCTTGGATCTATACTGACATATGGTAACTATCAACTGTAAGGCAAGGGTCAGCCTGATATGTTTTTGATAAGGAAAGAATAAAAGAGAAGAGAGGGAAGAGTTCCAGGGCTTTCCTTGAAAACAAACTTCCCCCCTCAAAAAAAAAAAAAAAAAAAAAAAAGAGAGAGAGAGAGAAAAAAAGATAAAAGAATCCAAATAAGATTTTAGCTTAACAGGTTAAAAAGACTTATGTGGAAGCTCTATTTGTCTAAGCATTTCGGATGCACATTAAAATACTCCTGGTATGTATTTCACCTGCTAATACATGCCATACTTCCATAGTATGATAAACAAACTTAGCAAATCATTGTACCATGGCCATCAAGAAAGACACACAGGTTTTAAAACTCACCAAAAGTGGAGATTTTCTATATATATCCCTGAATATCTGCCACTTGGCCTCAAGGCCATTTCAAGTCCCCATATTTAGCACTTCATAAAAAAGCTGTGTACACCTGAGTAGAGGAAAAAAAGTGACATTTGTTGGTGGTTTATTTGGAGGATCACATTACCTTTCTTAAAAGTTCTCTGAACTTACCCTTCAGGTGGCTTTTTGACTATTGTGCTGAGAAAGGTCTCTCTCTGAATATGCCCAGATGCATGTAAAGAGTATGCTTGCTTTAAGGCCAAAGGAGAAGGCTATGAGCTGCATGGTATGCTTTGCTTTGTTTTACTCAAGTGAAATATGATTTTAAACCTAAATACTGAAATAGCACCAAATATTTAAAATATGTTATAGTTGTTGAGTTTTTCCACAGTGCCGGTTTGTTTTCCATTCCTCCCATGACATCTCACAACTCTAAGTGCTCAATGACAGCCTGTAGAGGTTTCACCATAATCCACCTTTATCCATTAACAGACACTCAATCACTAAAGTGCGTACTAGACTAAACATATTTATCCAACCAAATCACGCTTTACAATGCAAAACTGCCAATCAGACCCCAGCTATTAACAAGGAACTGCTTTAAGGGGATTTTGGTGTTTGTGCTGTGAAGAGCATGCTTACCTCCAACAAACCACTAAACCAAATTAACATAGCTGTATCCTCATAAAAGAAACCAGATATCCTGTTGTGAAAATAGAAAGCTTGGTAGGACAGGGCTCCTTTGATGGCTAACAGTGTGGCAGACGAAGGCTTCGGACTACAAATCTGGTTACCACAGGCTCATTACAAAACTCTAGCATTAAGCATTTGCTAAGTTTAAAAGCAAAATAAAAATGTATCATTTGAGTAACTCAGTAAGTCATCAACTTACTAAGTTACTATTATAATTGCAATAAGTGCTGTAATTGTTGGATAAGGCTCCTCAATTCTAATTGCTCCTTTGTCCAAGATCATGTTGTAAAAATGCTTGCATTAGCCAAAATAAAATCCAAGAGACACAAATGTGGTAGTAATAATAATTCTTTTTATTAGCCTGGAAAAGAGGAAGAGAACAAAGCTTTAAAAAGACTTCAAAGTTCTGACCAAGAGAAAAAAAATCTAAAATTGGGGAAACATGCATACACTCTGCCCTTTTATTAGACTCATACAAACTAAGTGCCATCACCACAACTTAGAGCTTGACAGCATTTCTTTCCCAGGCAGCAGGAAAAGTTACACCATCCATGTTGCAGGGCTAATTTAAGTTCTCTGTCAAAAACTACATAAAACAGTCCTGTATATTCTCACTAGGAAGTCTTAATAGTTTTAGACTTATTGGTATTATACCTCTTTTAAATCCCAATATTTTAAAGCTGGATTTGACATTTGCTGGGACTTGGTGTATTTTCCCTCCATTTAACTATAGCAAAAAGAAAGGTGAAGTTTTAAACTCAGGTGTGACTCATGAAAATTCATGTTTTTAAGAAACACTTAGCAGTTTAAAAATTCATATATATTCTTCACTTTCAAAAAGTTTTAGCTCTGTGATTGGAATATGTATTTCCAATCCTTCACTGCTTATCAAAAATAATGAGCACTTTCTTTTTTACTAGCTTTTATAAACACTTCTGGGTAAAATTTTATGAGCAGCTAGAACAAGTTTTACTTCTTGGAGAGAGGGCTTCATGCTGGAATCATGTCCAAAATGAGTAAACCGCAACACGAACAGATTTTTTCAGAAATCACTATGGCAAACTTCCTAAGTTAGAGTTGGAAACGTAAAGTACAAATTAAGTTGTCGTGCAACAGAATAGTATAGTTTTGTATGCTGGAGTCAGACACCATGTTCCATCAAAATATGTGTCCATTGCCACTATGTCTTCAGTCTACATGTGTTCCGAACAATTATGAATAATACAAAAATATGCAAAGTAAAGTTGTTCCAGGTTTGTACATATGAATGTCAATACACATTTTTATATGAAAGAAACCAACGCAGGTTTTCAATGCATAATTTTACCACTTGCAGAAGGGGAAAAACATCATCATGACTCTAGAAGTACAAGAATAAAAGAACAAATTACAATACAAATTAAAAAGAGGAATTATTGTAAACCACATTGAATCTTAGTATTTAGAAAATACTTTCTGTGGTTAATAAGAAATACATGCTTTCACGCCTTTGCTACATATCCATATTAATACATTTTATATTCTGTATTGTATATATGTGTCATACACAAGCAATGAAAATACACACAGAAAGCACTAAGAAATTACTGATGCCAGAAAGAGTTTTCTCCTGATTAACTGAGAAAGCAAGGTTAATAATTGTAATGCTGCCAATCTGGTTCTGTACCACTGATTTGAAACAATTCATTGTTCCATGGAACATTAATTTCTCAGTGTTCCTCTTTGTTATTTTTAATTGGTGTTTTGTTTTGAAAGGTACCACATGTAGCATATGAAACTTTCCAGCTAGCAGAAAGTGAGGAGTAGTGCAAACACTAGAACAACAAAATATTTAATTCTTTCATAAATTTGTTACTGAAGCAAAAAACACAACCACATCATTAAAGCATTTTACTTGAATCCTCATGTTATGTGTAGATACTAGAGATGTTAATGAATGGTATGCCAATATAAGCACGCAAAGAAGGGAGGGAACAGCTAACCTGTTGAATTACATGATGTAACTGATACCTGTGAAGTGTACGAGTAATAAGAGAATACTGTCCACAGCTCCCGTTGTAAGTACCATGCCCCCAGTTTCTATGTACAAGGGCAATATCATGCCTCTTCACTTGTGACAGATGAAAGCACCAAACTTCCCATTTATTTGCCAGGTCTGTCTTTAAATAGGCACAACACATCCAGACAAATTGCCTATATTTTCCACCATATGGCCAGCACTGCTTGATTTGTCTTCTGGAAATGACATGATTCATTCTTTAAATTTACTCCACTGGAAGGGCTTTTCCACATGTTACCCAGTATTAATAATCTCCACAGAATTATATTTGTAGGAGATACAGTAAATAGGTAAGTGCAAAATTTGTTAGCTGACTCTAAGCATCTTTGACTGATTCATAAAGAATAAATATTTTCTGTAAAATACTTTGACATTAAACCAATTTCAGGACTTCAAAGTCTCTAAAACCCATGTGAATTCATTAGTATGTTAATATATGATTATATGTTTACCCAAACAAGGATAACATTATATCATATTTGGAATTCTTTTCTTCACCCTGAAGATAGAATCTGAAGGTTTCAATTAGAAAATACATTATCAGTAACATGATAGATCGTACAAATGCAAGTCTTTTTTACAGTTCCTGCTTTATTCACATCCAGAATACGGTTGTCATCATGGTCCGTTGTCCAGTACTTCAGTAGGTCAAGCTTAGAGGCTCCTATTAAGTTTATCTATCTACTATATGAAGCCTTTTTAGCATACACTTTACTGAAAATCTTCAAAGTTATTGCACCCATTCTTTGTGTCCTTAGCAATGATGTTACCAGCAGGCTATTTTTCTTTTGGTAATTGGCCTGATATGAGAGGATAATTATGCTATCAATTCTTAATTACTCAGGCAAAAAAGTAGGTAACAGAGGCAATATTTGACATCATGGGAACTGCTATAACTGATCACATGGAGTCAGGTCTTTTGGGGTTATCAGGTTCTGCTCAGTATTATTTCTGCTGGACCACAGTTCTTCCTGGCAGAGCCATCCAGGTATACCTGCAGTTTGTTCCTTATCTATAAATAAAGAAGGGCTCTTTACTTGGAGTGGAGCAAAACATGCAGACAATGATAATTGTGGACTATCTCAGGACTGGCTTCTATACAGGCTAATAAGGCCTATATATGTCTCCACATAGGTATCTGAACACTTTTAAACAACCTGCCAGCCCAAATCGGCAGGCCAAGAGGAGGAAGCACTTGCTGGCTGGCTGAGTGGTCAGCCAAGACACCTTCTTTTTGGCTACCTCAAACCCGTTTTTTCCTCTCTTCTTGCTCAAGCAAATTGCTCATCAGACTTTGCATTGTGTAACTCTATTTCAGGATGCAGGAAGGATTAGGTTACTTTCCTTTGTGGGTAAACCCATGAGCCACCAGTAGACCCTCTTTAGTCTGCATGTTTGACAAAAATGTTTTTCAAAGGTGTTTTCTTGAAAAACAGTAAAGATCAGCTCTTCTTTATTATGTTAAATAAAATAACAAATATCTGGTAAATAAGTCAACAGCTTTAGTCAAATGTTTTGTTAATTATTTAGCCAAAGTACTGCATCTATCTGCCTGAAAAGAGGTTCCAGAAAGCAATATTACCATAAGAGACAGATAGCATCTATCCTGCTAGGTAGTAGAAATATTCCATATAAGAAAACTTAGCAAATCCTATTTTTCTTTCTGGTGAAACATTAATGAAAGATGATAAACAGTTTATTATTGCCTGCCCTTTTCAGTCTACAACTGAATCTGAAAATGTACCACATTCCCTCCACAGTTCAATCGCAAATGGATCTTAAAGTAAACACTGCTTTACCTCAAGTGGATGTTACAGGCACATATGGATGGAACATACTCTTCTTCTATGCTTTAGCTAACCTTTATAGGAAAGTACTTAAAGAAGAAAATCCACAGCAAAAATAAAATGTATGTTCCAACTAGAATGCACATAAACAGGGCCTTTTAAAATTTCATTAGCCTGTCTTGTCAAATTCTGACAGCATATAAGGCATTCAGGGTTTTATAAACCAGATAAGTCTGTGTGATATCAAAAAGGGAAAAAATTTGGAAACCACAACTGTAATATCTGAAAATAGTCTACACTCAGTTTAGTACAAAAAGTGTAGGCTGTTGAGCATTTTGATATTATCTGACTTTTCTCCCTTAAATATATAAATATTGATAGTCTTGGTTTAGACATGTTATAATTTGATGATGTTAGAAAGCTATTGGGAGAGGTGCTTATCCAATTTTCATTGACATGGGAAGGAAAGAAATGATTGCTTGGCCATGCAGTTATGGCATGTGTTTCAGAAGCATTTGTTTTATCAGCTGGTGTCCAAAGGAAGGGTTGTTGCCATATCACGGTCCTGATAAACTTAAACCTGATTTTTTACTCAGAAATTTGTTTTAGCAGAGCCTGGAGCTTTTCTTTTTTCCTCCTAATTATCCACAATATCCAGCTTGTTGGACCACTCTGAGTCAAAATAATTTTGGCTCAAAAAGATCAAATGTGACAAATGATATCATATATCTCTGGAAAGCTGAGCAGAAAATAGTGCTTTCTCAGGGGGAAGCTCTTTTTTAGTTTTGACATCTCACATTGCAGGAAAAGTTCTAATGCAGAGATGTGCTAACTACACATACACCTCTTCATTAAAAACGTAGAGATAGATTGATTGACCAATCTATCTCACTACTTCAGTCTGAATCCAAAGCAAGCCACGGAAATATCTAGCTAGTCAGGCCAGGCTTTATCGACCTCACAAATTTTGCTCAAATGTCTGTGCGACAACACTATGCACCTATTAATTAAAAAAAAAAAAAGGAAGATTGACAAGCCATCGCTGTTATAACTGTGTTCCTTAACCATTTCACACCATTCCCACAGCAGCTGCATGCAGGGTTCGTACATTATACTTTCAGGATAATGTCCCTAGACAATTCATAAGCCCACACTTCCTATTTAGTAGCCACTGCATTTTTATGTAGTGATGCACTGTTCTTTTCCCCCAAATGCTATCCTGCAACATTCATCTTCGTCTATTGCCTACTCCTTTCCTCCTCCATATTAGTTTTAGAAGTTCACAATATTAAAAAAAAAGGGTCTTACTTCTTCTGGATACCAGATCTGTGACAATCTTTCATGAAGTTTTAAGTCCCATTTTTTGCTGCTGTGAAACTACACGAACCTAGAATTTACATATAGGTTTAAATATGAACGTTTTGTTACTAATGGAAAATCAAACATCATTTTTTTTGTTCAGTTTGTTTGTTCCAGGAAATATTTATCTGGTTGCCTGTTTCAAAATCCTCTACTGAAAGGTCAAAGATTAAAACTGAGCACCCTCCGCCTGTGCCCTCAAACTGAGCATAGTAGACAACCTCTGTTTTGGTTTCCTGCTACTCAGTATTTGTCAGACACTGATTACGAATAACACCCTGAGCAGTTATCTCTATATGGTATGTTTCTAACTCAAATGTCATAACCAATGAGTCACCATGAGTAAGAGAAATAAGATTACCTTTTAAAATATGTTCACAGTAATCCTTTTCTTAAATGTCATAGCTAACAACTCATTCTTTCGCACGACATGCAACTTTGAAGTAAAATCCACTTGTGAATGTACAGTGACTTGGTATTTCCATGATGAAGAGAGGAGTGGATTACTTTTTCCATACCTCTTAATTTGTTATGTATTGGAGCTCAGATCCATTTGCTGCATAGACTTAAATTCATGCATATCAGTACAAATTTGATACCATTTCTTTCATACATTTCTCTTTTTTTTTTGCATTCACACTTCATGGGCAGACAGGAAATAAGTCAGACTATTGAAAATTGGAAAGCTTAAAACAAAATAATGAGCAAAGAATTTTCCGGTAGGTGGGGCAATAAAAATGAAAGGTGGGTCCCCCAAGAGTCACAAACATGGAAGATTATAGCGGAGGAAATGGCCAAGATTGGATAAGCTGGCTGAACAGAGAGAAACAATACCAGAGACACAGGCTAAATGGTTCCATAAAACAGAATGGAAAGGGAATTTTGAATTGGAGATAAAAGACCCATTATTTATGTTTTTTTAATTGACTGATGTTACAATAGATATAGAATAGAAAAACAAAGGATCCTGCGGAATCATTAGCAGTTAAATAAGTGTTTTGGGGGAAAGGTTCAGAGATACAAAAATTCACTTAGGGTGGTAGAGTTTGGGAAGGATATGAACCTGTTTCCAGGAATGGTGATACTACTAAAAAGACTAACAACTGCTACAAATTTGTCTGTGCTCATGAAAAAAACTACATTTATTTCTCCACTTAGCTCATTAACTATACACAGTGATTTATATTGTTGCTGTATGTGCCACTGTATCACAGACCCGAGTGGCAGGTGTGTCCTGGCATCCAGGCCCAGGACCAGCTGCAAGTTCAGAGGTACAGTGAGTTTCTATGTTTCACATTCAGTGTGAGCAAAGCATCCACTCAGTCTCAGAGCAGCTCCAGGGCCCACCATGGTCACGCTCCCTGGCAGGATCCTGGTAGGCTCCAACAGTGAGGCTCCCAGCCTGGAAAGTCTTATGCAACTTATGAACCTTAAGTTTCTTATCTTGGAAACAGACATATTTAAAACTTAAAAGGAGTTGAAATCTTTGCCTGCTATTTTCACCACATGAGTATGCTGGAGGAGCAATCAGCTTTTTGCTCCATGCTGTACTAAACCATACACACAGATTTGCGAAATGGATGTGGGTCCAGGACTAGAAAGTTCTCCAGCCTAATCCCATCTACAGACAAGCTTTATCATTTTATGCTTAGATAGGTCTTTGAAAAGATTACTTCAATGGACAAACATTTTTTCCAGTTATCAGACAGTCTCAAGGAGTTTTCTGTGAATTACTAAACTTGCAAGTTGAAATTGCACAAGAACTGGTCTGAAAATACAGATGATCTGACCGGCCTTAGGCCTCCTCCACTGACAATACACAACCACCAGCCTAAAGTGTTCATTTTTTTTTTTTTTCAAATCCTCAACCTACAAAGCCCATACTTAGGTCTCAGAAATGGTTCTCACTTCCGAGACATTAAGTACGACTGACTATTTCAAAGAAAAGTTAATTTAGCAGCTAGAGCACCAGTTATGGTCATAGGAGTATAACTTCTGCTGGAGTAGAGTTGCAAGGTAGCAAGTCAAATTGCCTATCCTTGTTTCACCTCTGTCTATCAAGAAGCTCTTCTCTTGAGATTACTAAAACATTTTTAGAGGAATTAGTACATTCTTCTTGTAAGTTTGATCCATTCTTTGAAGACATGCATGTCTAAAAATTATACAAAGCTTGGTAAGTAACAGATTTAGTGCACAATCTATGAAACTATCAACTGTACCAGATTTTTTTAAGGAATCTCTACCTAAAGACAAGAGTTTTCTGATCAAGCTGTGCTACATAATCAGCACAAGTTTCAGTCCCTCCTCCTTTGAATACAGGAATTTTGATGCTCCCTTATTCCATCATCTTTATCCCCTTCATTTTTTTGTAATTGTCACAAGAAAAACTGTTCATTTTCAAACAGACTTTGCCTCTTTTTCTTCTCAAAAACCTCTTTTAAACAATTCTAATTCAAGACAGAGAAACTTGTACTTTTTAGGAATTGAGAATGTTCTCTTTTAAGCAGTAGATTTTTCTGAAATTCATTTAGAAACAGATTTTTCCACAAACCTTATATAGGTCCAATGAATACAGATATTTTTGCTACTGCTGTGCAATTACTATGTTTTCAAGGGAAGAGGTAAAAAAATGCCTGAATAATTTTAAATTTTTTCAAGAAGAGTAAAAGAGAGGAAAATAAACCTGTCACGTGAAATTTAAAAACATTTCTAAACACAAATATACTTGAAACTTAAAACAAAGCACTATAATTAGTTGATGTTCAAGAATGAAAACGAAATATCATGTAATACAGTATTTGTCTCAACACCATGGATTTTTCATCACTTCTTAATAGCAGGTAAGATCCAGATTTTAAGCACTTATCTTGAAGATTGCCTCACAAGGATTTTGTGTGCCTGCCACTGACAGGAGAATAAACAACCTGTTCCATGTAAATTTCCCCATAGAGAGATGTCATTGGCTATAAAGATGAACACATGGAAATCTAGTCCAGTCTGGCTAAATATTTTAATCTCTCCTTCTCACTAATAATACTATGTAAAAGATGAGTAGGGGCATTGTCACAACATCTTCCTCTCTCTGGAGATTTACATGAGTTTAGGTGACTGATAGTCTAAAATGGGATGGCAAAACATCTGTAGATGGGAGACAATAGGCAGCGATGGCCACTCCATTCTTGGAAGGACACTCATCCTCATTTTTGAAAGGAATATCTATTTGGCACGAACTAAACAAAACTCAAAAATATACTGGAAGCAGAGATCAGAACCTTAGGTCTTTACCGTCTTCTGCTTTTTGTCAGGCTTTACACAGCTTTTTCATGCTCAGTTCCACAATGGCTCTGTTTCAATGGGCGAAAATCCAATTCACCTGTAGCAGAGGAGCCAGTTCAGTTGTACACAGCTTTAATTAAAGGTCTACAGGTACAAGCTCTGTAACCAACAGGCTATTTATTATGTAGTAGGTGGGTGTTGCTGTCAGCACCACATTCTCCTCCTCCTTCTCTGGACATCTTATGTGGGACTCACATGCTCATCTATCTAAATACAGATCATGACTGTGTGTTCAGACAGGTACCTGTCTCCCAGAAGAGGCATAATTGACAAGTAAGTGACAAGTTGATCACCACAAGAACCTCAAGACTACCTAAAGATGTGACTATGGTGCAAGCACTTCCAGAAAACAGGTCAACTGGCATTGCTGGGAATAATGATTTTACCATTATTTATAAATCTGGACTACTTTCTCTTTCAGCTATGTTTTAAAATACTCATCACACCAGTTGTCCCCCATCAGTCATGCCCAAAGACCACTGAAGGTAAGAAGTGCTGTACTGGGTCAGGCTAATGGTCTACCTAGCCTTGTATTCTGCCTCAAGAAGTGGTGATATGGGGTGTTTAAGGAGAGAGTGCAAGGCTGGCTGCATCAAGCAATCCTTTTCTCTAGTGCTCTCCTAGCATCCATGATTGATGCGTTTGGGATATTGGAAAGAATATTCCCAGTCATTTTAGAATCCATTTATGGACCTGATTTCCTCTAATTAATTCATTGAGCATGCTTCTACTCTCTGCCTCCACAACCTCCTTTGACAACATATTTCTAAATTTCCCTACCTACTGGGAAAAGAAGTACTTTTTACCTGTTTTAAACCAACCTTCTACTATTTTAATAGAGTGCCCTTATTCTTATTCAAAGAGACTAGCTAAATAACAGTTCTCTGCTTAACTTACTAGGAATTAATGAATTTGTGAACCTAAATCATATTTGCCCTCAGGCTTTTTTCTTTTACATTGGATATTTCTAGCCTTTTGAGTTTTGCCTTTTAAGGGGACTACCTCCTCAACCATTTTTGTTGCCATTCTGTCTAACGTCTTTAATTACAATGCACCATTCTTGAGTTACGAAGATCAGAAGCAAACACATAACTTACATGTCTTTTGGTGACTTTGATTCTGAAAGGTCAGGATTTGAGCTGTAGGTATCAGTGAACGTAGAAGATCTGTCATCTGCTGCACAGCAGTAGGAGAGGGAGTTGGTGCACAGCAAAGGAGAATCCCCAGCACCTAATTCACAAAAGCCCCTCCAAAGCAATAACAAAGTTTCAATGTGTAAGACCTCTCCATGGCCATGAGCAAGTTTTTACTGTTATTTATAAGAAAATAATTTGATTCATTCTGTCTCCCTCTGTATGTTTAAAGAACATACAGTAACTCAGTCAAATAGATTCCTTTAAAAGTTCTTTAAGGCAGTAAAAAAACTCTGACTTCTTGTTGCACTGGCACAATCAAGACCAGGCCCCATTTTTTCAAACCTTAAATAAATGCAAAACACATTTAGAGTTGGAAAGCCTGTGCTATCAGTGAGCTCTGCAAAAATTATAGCTAAACGTTTCTGATTATATTAGCTTAGTATTTTAGTGAAGTCATTCAATGGGCAAGTCAACACACAGTATTTCCTTTTAGGAAGCTAACAGATTTTGTTCCCACTTCAAATCAAAAGGCTGCCAGTCTATGCAACTTTGACTCCTACTACATCTGTAGAGACTGATTGTGCTTTATCTTTGTGTAATTTATTGTATGACACTGAGCAACAGCTGACAATGGGACCCCAATACCACAAACCATTCCTTGGAGTCACATCTCTACCTTTATGCAGAGATTCAGAGAGTAAAATTGTGCCTTCAAAAGGAAAGTTTTGTAGCTGTGAGCTCAAGTCAATCCGAAAGTCAGATGGGACTTTATAATTCAGTATTAAGAGAATTTCAGGGAGCAAGAAATATGAGATAAATGGTTCCTATCTAGTATGTTTTTTCTTCTCTCTAAATTTGGGACTCCAATTCATTCCCAGTTTGTACTCCAGCCACTCAAAGTAGCAAGGGTTCAATTTCTCCTCTAATTTCTATAATACTATTTACTCAAGTGCTAATGCTCGTATATTGCCTCTATACTGAGAGACTATTAATGTTCTGTTTGCTAAAGAGCAGACTTATTCCAAAGCAGTGTCCTGGTGCAAACACCTCTCAGTCAGAAACCTGTAAACTGCAAGTTCTGAAGAGGAAGAAAAGATTATCTTAACCCAGACTGAGATAACCTATGCTGATTAACCAACATTAAAGTCCTACTGGAGATAAGATTGTTGCAGGCTGAACCATGCCAGCTAGCCAAGAAAAAAGCTAACATTTTTATCTTTAAAGCTAATCATATGAAACTAAGGTACCCAAAATAAAGTAAGCTTTCTGAGAAAAGTAATTTTTTTTTTCTTTAAGAGATCTGTTGAAATAGTCAGCTAAATAAATGTCAGATGATTCCACTACTTAGCCTTAAAATATATATTTTGTTCAGTTTTGCACTGCAGGGAAGTTAAGTTCATAGGCAAAAACTTGAATTTTGCATACCCTAATTTTATTAAAATTGGAATTAGGAATGCAGTTTTCAGAAGTAGTGAAGACTTGTTTAAACTTAGGTAGCTTTTTAGATTTTTTTCTTTTTAAAATTTCCATTCTCTTTCATTTTTACAATGAAATTCTGCCCATACACACATGCATTGAAAGTGTTCTTTCAATAAGAATTTTCTAATTGATTGAAAGAGCAATATTTTGCTACAGTTTGCTTGAGTTGGAAGCTGATAAATGTTTAGTGAATTTTGAAAGTTACTTGACTTTCTTCCTGCTCCTTTGCCTGAATCCTGGCCTACGTAGTGTGGTGAGAGGAGCCTGGAAGCTCAGCTATTTGTCACCAAGCACTGCAACTACCTGTCTCTAGCCAGAAAACCATATCCCTTAAAGATGAAGATGCTAGATCCACCTGTGCTCCATCCAAGTGGAAAAAAGGTGCTCAGTTTATGTTTGTGAAAGTAGTGAAGTCAAATGTGAGGAGATCAGAGCGTAACAAAGTTAAATTCCTCCACCAAGAACTGCAATGAAATGATAGTCATCCTGGATGAAAATCTTTATTTACTTGCTGCATCCAGATGACGTGAATCCCCTTTCCACTACCCGGCCAAATAGCTGACATAAGTAGCGCTCAGAATAGCTCTCAGGGAACATTGGAGAACAGGATCTTTCTTTTATGTTATTTATTATCTGTGTTGGCTGATCTTCAATATTTTCCTCATCTTCATAGGGATTGTGTTTCCTTCCAGTGTATTTCACTATCCTGGGGGACTCTTAAACATTTATGTCTGCACTCAACAGGAGAAATTGAAGATATTGTACGTGACTTCAAGCTACATCCTAGAGTAATGTATTACTAAAGAAATAATGAAATTCTGGTAGATCTGCCAATTTTACTTGCAAGAAGAACTATGGAAAACCTGTACTTGTAGCAGTCAACAGGCAGATGTGCACAGTAACATAACAAAGTGCAAGGCAAGTATTTAACAAATCATATAATTGCTTGTACTTCTGGCTTCTTTAGATTGTTATTGGCATATCAGCATATGAACCCTTGAATTAAAGGGGAGACTGGTAGTCTTAACTCATAGATACCACAATTATTTTCCCTCCACCATTCTAAAATTTCAAAAGAGAAATGATAAGGGAAAACCAGAACTATCAGAGAAACCTGATTTCTAGTATGTAGGTACTCAACACTTTTTCAAGACTATCAGACTGTTTTGAGGGCAAGGATTTGGGTTATCCATTAGTTATGTTTCTAAAAATATTTGGCATTATGTATTATCTTATCCATAAGCAGCTCTGCAGGAGGCAGATCAACATTTATGTTTTTTCTTAAGAAATGGCTTTAAAAACAGGTGGTTAACTTGGAACCGTTATTAGCCTACTAAGAAATATAATATGGGCTTTATCACTAGAGAAATATGATTATTACTCAAATATGATATATTTTTCATCGTGCTTATTAATTTAGGAAACACACTTAACTCATCACAGTTGAACTCCAGTTTGCAGTTTCTTGTGTTATACAACTGAATTTAATGTTCCATTACAATACTTAAGGATAAAAAGTTGACATTTTCTTTCAATCAAATTCCTTACAACAAACACAATAACATAACTGATTCTCTTAGATCACTTAGTGACGCTAGTGATTGCAAACCAAGTTTGAATATATAGTTTATTTTTAGCTGATAACAAGGAGTCCAAAAGCTCCACAGTAATTACCACATTAGTTCAAAATATTTAACTTTATGGTCACAGCCATCTCCCTGTTTTCTCCCATACTGAGTCATAAATGACTCCAATCTTTTTAGCCCTGATGCACTGCATTCAGTTTGAATCATCCTATTAACTTCAGTGGGATCACATTAAATTGATTACGGTTTTTTTTCTATTTTTTGGCAGTAATTATGTCACAGAAAAGGTACCATTTTTCCTTATAATCTATCATCAACTTGGCAAGGATGTTCTGCTCCTGCCCTTCTCTGAAGGTTAAATAATGTTCTGAAAAGAGTTTAAGTGTCTCAAGAGTACAAGTATAATGAGAAGTTAAATAACTATTAGTAAATCTGTGCAAAAACTCATTAATGATTAATCCATGTATTTAATGTAGCAAAAAAAAATTTCCTGTGCACTAAAAAAAATAACATGCAATGATGTGATCATTGTAAGGGGAAAAAAAGAATATTTTGAATATTTCAGAATCAGATAACTTTCACATAACATTTTAAATCTAAATATGTGGTTGATTATGAATGAAATCAAATGGCTTCAAGTAGGCAAGATTTTCAGGTAATTAGTTTGCATCTCTCACAGAAAGTATTTTTTCAAGGTAGCCTGTAAGTGTCTTCTACTTTTGCCCTTTAACATCTTTGCTTTCTGGAGTCTATTTAAAGACCATGAAGAAGCTTAATGGACATTCTATTAATATTTTCATTACCTTGTCTTTACCCAAAATGCTTTAAAATTTGTTTGCTCAGATTTTGTACTATTCTCCTCTCCCTCACATCTTCCGCTCCACTCTCAGAAGGCTGCATCACTTCAATCTTTTTCAAAAGCTGTCAGTTTATATTTTTGACTGCCTGGAAAAGACAGTGCCTGAAAGGCTTATATTTGTTTTATTATTTCACTATTTTAATTTGAAATATGGCCTCAGGTTTATGGTCATAGGTTTAGAAGGATCATTATGCAAGTTCTTGTTTCTATTACCTGGCAACAAAACTTACTTGCTTTGCTGTGTCCTGCAGTATTAAATCTAGAGAATATTTCTGAAGATTACACTGGTTTTAAAATCTTAATCTTCTCCTTGAATAGCTCATTCTTTGTCATGAGGTAATGTGGAAGTATTTACTCAAAATTTTATGCCATTTACAGAAAATAATTTAAGAATGGTTGTCTCAAAACAGCACCCATATTTAGACAAGAAAAATCCTTAAGTACGCAGCTATATCTCTTGTTTGTTCCAGGTTTACACTGGGTCCTCATCATAGAAGCAAAGTTCTACTTTTCCACAGGCTTGTCTCACTACAGAAACAACACAAATTAGTACAATAAACTGTTTGTGTTTTATGATAAGATAAAGGCCTTTTCCTGAAGGTTTGTTTTGGGGGAAAATATTTTGCAGTGGTGATAACTCATTGTGAGCTGCTTCTTTATTTTCCTTCATCTGAACCCAGCTGTAGAAATTTATTTAGATTTATTATAGAACCTAATTAACTCTCAACTTCTCTGAAATAAGAAACTTGGGCTTATACTCGTATCTGTTTCACTAGCAATATGTAGGAAACTTCTCAATTTTCCTGCTTTTAGCATATGAACCACCTTTTTACAAACCAATCGGCATTTGACATGGAGAATAGGGAGAAAGTCAGTAAGATTATTTTCCTACCTGCTAATCCTGTGTGTACATTGTGATCTATACGGGTGCTGTGCTCAGCACAGAAGACAAGGAACACAATGTTAATCTACTCTTTTCCTTGTGTGGAAAATACATTTCTTCTCCTCGAACATCTGTCAACTTAGACTGTAAAGAGGAAACGCTTTGCTTTTTGGTGGAAAAGCTTCCCTGGGTAGGTATGCTTTCTGAACTGATTTGGGTACTGTTCTAGAATACTAATGCACAAAGTCCAGAATATTTAACTTTGTGACGGTAAGAAGCAATTTCCATGAAGAAATACTGCTGTGTACGCTTAACTTTCGAAACAACAACAACAAAACCTCAGAGAAAGTTTTGTGGTCTCTTGAAAACCAAAGAACCTAAATTTATATGATATACTTTTTTCTTTTTTTGGCATTCAGCTGTAATATGGTATGCACTCAACATGCTTTTCTAGCATGACATATTAGAAAAAAAGCCTAAGTTGTTATTTTCTATGCAGACTGAAAAGCTGCTTAAACAGGATTTGCTCTGATTTCTCTCCAATTAAAACAGAATGTAAATAGTTGAAAGTTCTTAAACAATGTAAACAGCAACAGTAAGGGTACTATTAAAAAGTATCTGGCTGTAATTTTAGCTTTTAAAACTCTGTTTTTAATTTTTCCCTACATACCACTGGCAAATAGGAATGTTTCTTTATAGGGACAAATGAACAACCATGTAATGGAAACATGAAAACGTATCTTTTCATACCTTTTTAACTTAATTCCCTACACCATCAAGACAACCACTGTCTATTAATTTCCATCTCTGTCCTCCCGTTAGTTACTTCATGCAATAACATTCTTTAAAACCTAACAAGCAAAAACACCTTTTGTAACTTGCTTTTTAGCATGAATGACCACGTGACGCTTTTTAGTCTTACAGATGCTCCAGCTCTCCCCCAGGGAAAGAGGCGATCCCATTGTTCCCCAGTTGACAGCACCTACCACAGAGAAATCCAGGTCCCTGTCTGTAGGATGCCAGTACCACATAATGATGTCAGTTATGATTATATGTCATCTTTACAATTTCCATTTCCGTATTTATAATTGTCTGAAAAGAGGATCAAATATTTTAACTTCATAGACCTTCAGTTTCTCAACAGACCTAGGTAAGGAAGAGATTTTGGAAATGGAGTGGTAGAAGGTGATCACATATATTTTTGCACTGGTTTAGTATAAATAAGTCAGGTCTTTCCACTCTCAAGGTTGGGAAAGATGTTGTTCTGGTATTTAGAAGTAACTATAGAGTGGAAAGGTGCTTCCTGAGTTTAGAGCTTTCATACTCCATAGTTCTTCTGTAAAAAAAAAATTTAAAAATTCCATCGTCTTATACGATTGCGGTTTTGTCAAAAGTACTATTAGCTGTCTGCAGTCTCAAAACTGTAAAAATTAAAGCTATTCAGGTCAGTCTTGAGGAAGAAGGAAGGTTAAGATTGTTAGTAGGACAAAGTAGTCAGTTACAACCAGATTTACTCTAACCTTTTATAGAAACCTGCATAGATGTTATAAATGATGAGAGAGCAGTTGATTCTATTATTTTGATAGCTTCAGGTTTCCTCATAGTAATTTCTGTATTTAATGGAACAAGGACTTTTAAATTTTTTAAATTTATTTTACTATTAGCAGTGGAGTTCCATACAGACAGGGAAACATAGCATAGTTAATCTCTTTACCAACAAAAACATGATTATTAAGAAAATAGTATACGTTGTAGAGCTTTTATTTTTTGCTATCTGGACTAACAGTGTTAGTGGTGATTTAAAATTTGTGAAACAGGAAAAAATAAGCTTCCCTAAAGTGACTGAAAATCACTTCCAGCATCAACCTGTGTGCCTGAGTTCTTATGGGAAAATACATTAATAGTTATTGCTGGAGCTATTAGTTAAATATAATGGGCAAAATTTTTCTATATATGCATGTGCAGATCTGATCGGTGCCAGTGAGACCCAGGCTCAGTAAAAGAGAGAATTCAGCTTTTAATTAGCAAATATTTTATGGCTGTCTTTTCAATCACCTGCTGCCAATTGAGAGATAAAACTGTTTGTGGAAAATGTCTTTTTCAGTCCTTTTATGTTATGTTAAATTGTGAATATTGTATACCATGAAGTAAATCTCCAGGATTCAAAAATATAAAAGTATGGTTGACACCATGATTTTCATCCGTAGCTTTCAAAATGTGACTCAGATTACCGACATTTTGAAATAACCATATGCAACTATTTCTAAACCTTTTTCCATAAGGACCTTATGACAGGAGAGAATTTTTCAAGTTCAGTCAGACTAAAGAAGTATTTTTTAAAATGAAGTGGAATTTCTGGTATTTTATACTTTCCTTTCTCCTTTGGATACACACAGGTATACCTGAACATTTCACTGTTATGCTGACAATGTTCAAAGACAACTTAGAAATTTTTCCCGATAATAAGGATGGTTATCCCCTGCTTGAATCTTCCAGTTTATGTACTCTATGCCAACAGAATACTTCAAAGAAGTATCAGAGCATCCAGACTGATGAGTTCTCCTCTCCAGCTCAGTAACACATGCCACTTCAGTGGCACTTGTGATTACCAGTAAAACTATCAAATGTTTGAAGAGCATTTAACTGATGATAGGTAAGGTTAAAACCCAGGGTTTCTTTTAAGGGTCTTTCCAATTTGTGATTCCTATTTTTACTGATTTACAGATTACCTGGTCTTGGAAAAAACGTTTCTTACAGCAGAGAGACAATTTTTTCAATGTACTCAACAAAAAGCTTAGGATGTGGGTCAAATAACTACTAATGCCATGTTACATTCTTCCTTCCATGTTCTGGACTGTAATCCCACTTATTGGCCACGTGCACCAATTTTGTAAATTCAGTATTATGTTTAAATCCCAGTGAGATTACTTTAGTTATTCAAACATAAATCTTTCTAGGATTGAGGTCTAAGGCTCTGCGGTCTCAGGACAGGAAAACTTTTTAGCTTGTCTTCTACAGGGCCAAGCACACTGTCAGACATAACAAATAAATAATACTGTGGAAATATCATCTGAATCACAAGTCTATTTTTGCAAAAAATATCATGTTCCCTAGTGGTTGAAACGTTATTCTAGGCTAGATCAATCTTGAGTTTGTATTTCAACATTACATAAAGTAGCATAGCCAAATACTATGTAATTTATCCAATAGATTCATATTTACCAGCATAGTTTTTTTTTCAAGAAAACAGTAAAGATTTTACCATTTCCTTCCGGTGAATATAGTATTAGAACAGAAAAGCTCTACTTAATGTCAAATATTTCCTTTCAATTCTATAAGGACTATGACATGCTTTTACCTTCTAATTTTTCATTGATAATATCTACTCCACGGCATTCAGTTGCACGTAGTACCTGGAGTTAATTACCTTGCATACTGACTCGTGTTTACATGCATGGGCTGTCCTTGTCAACAACAGCAACACCCTTTCCAGATAAGTGAGAACTGCAAAAATCTGTAGACTTCAGAGTCTTTTAAGTGTTTTTCTTCTGGACTATATAGAATTCTGTCTGGGAGCTGAAATAGTATCGCACGTTGTTGAAGATGACTGTTCCTCTCCTGCAAGCAGGATCTGCTACACCACTGTCAGCAACAGTTGTTTGTCAAGGTTGTTCTGAGAAACCTCAAACAATGGAGACTCTGCTTCACCTCTGAGCAACATTCTTCACAGTCTTACCATAAAAGAGTCTTCCTTATGTCTAACACTAATCTTTCTTTTATAAGTAAATGGTAGCAATTATATTCTATTTTCACACTCCATTATGTTGCCTTTTCCTGTAATGTCAAACTTTTGAAATTCTTTACCAAGATCAAGACTTCAGCAGCAAGCAATGAGGTAGTTACGTGCTAGATCATTCAACTCTGGAGTATTAAGATTGCAGCTCAAAAATGTTTTAACTCTCATCCCTTGATTTAGTTCGTTGGGTAGAACTGAAAATCTGGCTATGAGTGCTCAATCTGCTTGATTCCCTCATCATAATAAGTACTGACTTTCCTTGTTTGTACCTAATTTCTAGACACTTTCTTTCTTAATCACACTATTACCTCAAATTATTCTTGTATAAAATTATTCTGAATAACATTAGGTTTTTCTTCCTACTCTGGCTACAGGTACCAACTGGACATTCCTCTCAAGTACCCTGCTTGTTGGTGTTCCTGCTCTCCAGCTACCTGACAATTAACCCCTTTTTACCAGTCATTTAGTCAAGAAGCACTGAACTGGAAAAAAAAAAAAAGGAATAGGGAAAGGAGATATGCTTTGTTTGTGCTGTGACTCTGGAACCACAAAACCAAATCTTCTGTGGTGTAATTTAAACATTAACAATAAAGAAAGCCCCAGTACTGTAATAATTGTAATTTTGCCAGCCCATTCCTCCTCTGGCATGAAGTTTTATCCAGAGAAATCCCATATGCAGTTTCTTTTCCTGTCATGACAGCAATTCTGCAAATCTTCCCAAAGATCACCTGTCTCCTTCTGCTATCCATCTACTGAACTGAGAACTGGCAGCCCAGCATCTCTGTTTCACACACCATCCAACTTTTCAGATGAAAATCACCATGTCTGACCAACTGAGGTGGAAGCACTGGGTTGTCATGAAATAAAAGATCAGTTCAACATTTGTAGACTGCTCAGGTATATACTTTGATTCATTTTCTCTTTCAGGACTGATCTACTCTGGACTATGTTTCTGATGCAAATATTCCTGCAAGTCCTTAACCATTTCCATCTATCACATACTTCTCTCTCTTCACTCCCCATCACCTTTATTCTAGCCAGAACTTATTGTTCAATTGCTTCTTCTGGGGTCTGGTTGTTGTTCATTTTTACCTTGTGTACTCATGATCCAAGCGATGAAATTAGCAGTCAGATCTAACTAGTAGCACAGAACATGTTGTATATGCCACTTGGATGGAAGTGATTGCTCACTGAACAGAACAGGAGAGAACTGAGCCCACCAAACCTTCCTGCTCCTGGGTGTGTGCTGTTTCCTTCTTGTAGAAGCTAACTCCCGTTCCCTGGTGAATTTCCCGGGTTCTGTTTTTAAATATGCTTGTTAATGAAATAATGATTATTGTGAAAACTATAAAACAAATACAAAATACAGCCCCGTTGAATGTGCAATGAAAAAAGACAGGGAAAATACAAAGCATACTTGATGTTTCAGAAAAGTGACTTAGTTAATAGGAATGAGGCAGCATCACCTAAAACAACATTGCTATTAGCAGTTTGAAAGTTTCTGCACACTTCAAACCAGTTTGGAGGGAGAAGTTATACCAGCTTTCATTTCATAGTAGTGTTTTGCTGTGAATATGCAATCAACAAATCTAGTTTAAGGATCTAGTAAGACTTAGCAAGCAGAAGGTTTCTTAGCAACAAAACCCCATAACTAATGTGAAGCAGCTGCGGTAATTTTAGAAAATGGCTCAAACTGTTGAAAAGCCATTAGGAAGCTGATATATAGAGAATAAAAAGAACCACTCAACTTTAAAAAGATTTCCCAATATGGAGTGTTATGTTATTTTATGACCAAATCTTAGTCATCCAAAGTTTACGTGCCACAAAATGCTATTTATGACCATGTGGCTGGACTTTCTACAAGTAGCTGGAATTCCACCACATACCTGAAATTCCCCCTGAAAAAAAGAAATTGCCAATGGCTAAGCACATATTCTTCTGCGGTAAAGGTGCGATTGTTTTGTTTCAGTGAGGCTGATGCCACTTATGGTTTGATTTATTATATACACTTGGAATGGGATCCTAAATAATTGGAATCAATTTCTTTAATCCTGTAACTTTCAGTCTCTATTGGAAATAATGAAAGCCACTTGCTTTTTGTAGGCTTTGTGTATGGCTGATTGTCAGACACTAGCTAACAAGCTCTGTGGCTTATTTGACTGCTTCTTTAACTGGAAATATCCAGTAGCTTGAAAAACAGTATATTTTAAAAACAGTATCTGGAGTGAAAAATCAAGGGTGTCTGGAACAACAAATTTTGTTGGTTTACTCTTCATGCTGCTACTGATTGATGCATTAGTAATGATTTTTACTACTCTCATTTATTATTACTCATTTATTATTATACCATAGTCTCAAAATAGCCTCAAACCTTTGGCAGGCAAAAATTGGTCCCAGTAAGCATGTCAGCTGGCTTCAACTAGATTCAAGGAAGCTTAAATGCTTTTTTTGAATAAAGGCCAAAGGTTGGAAAAATAAAGAATATTAATTAAACACTCTTTATTGGACAGAAACAACTATACAAACTGAGTTGGATGGGCTTCCAGATACCCAGCAGTCCCAGATAAATGTGCATGGAGTTACATAATTGACCTGTGAGTGCAATGTGAAAAACTGCTCTGTGCAACCTGGGCACATCAGATACTGTTTTTGAATCTACCTTTGCCATCAGGTCTGACTGCATGTGAGGAGACCAGTATTCAGTCCCACTCACCTGTGTTGGATAGTTCAACTTCCATTTGACTACATTAAAAATAATTATACTTGGAGATTTGATCACAGCTAAACATTCTCAGATTGTTGGCAATGTCTTTTTGTCCAGCCTTATCTGCTTCCTAGCAGAGACAACTAAATGGATGTATTTTGGACAAGCTGCCTTGTAGGAGACAAGAAGCAAGATATATGCTACAGATAGTAAAAGATAGTTATTAGGAAAGCACATATCTATTCAGATTTAGAAAAATTAAGTTTTGAAGGAAAGAATTGAAAAAACAGCAACAAAATTTCAAGATGATCAAAAGAAGTGTGTAAACCAAGCTTCCGGCTCTGATACCCACTAAGTATGGAGTCCAAAGATTGGTGTTACCTCTAAAAAGTGCAAAAGTAAACAAGTTTCACAAAGAAGTGAATTCTTGAAAGCGCAGCAAGTTGTTTTTAATATTCCCCAATAAACAATAAGAAAAGTTCCACTTTTTTAGTATCATGCTCATGTTTGCCTTTTTAGATTCTCTGTTCTATGGTGACTGCTGTTAAACTGAGGATGGACTGTTTGTTGCAAAACAAGTGATAAAATGCAGCACAGAAAAAGACCATATCAGGATTTCAAAATTTGGTGTTTTAGGCCACTTCTATTTGGGCTGACTCATACAGTCTCTTTCATCTGTTAGATTAGACAATGTTTATTAACATAAAACAAATGAATCAAGATTACTGGACAAATAAAACTAAATCTAGTGAAAGTTATGGGATTGTACAGAAATTTTGATATTTAGTGGCTTTGACTCAAAGTTGGAAGGAAATTTCTAACACTGGCAAAGCTTCATTTTTGGCTCTAAGTCAGCTTAGAAACCAAATGGAAGTCAAGTAAATACTTATTTATGCAGTTAATTAGTTATTTTAAAAATGTCATAAGTACCCATGTTATAACCTGAGTATTGTAAAATACGCAGTGAACAATTATCAGGCCTAAATCACTGTTATAAAACCCGATTGATTATAGAAAGGACACAATCTGGGAAGACACTTTTCTGCAAATGCAAATCACATGATTCAATTAATGAAATACAGAGGGTGTCATCCATGATGAGAAGGCAGGAAAGAGGTATAATTTGTGTTCAGCTGCTCTTTTTAAAAAAGCTAATTCCAGTTTCCAAATTTGCTATCAAGAAAAACTTGATAATTGTTATTAAACTCAATAGCAACTCAGTGTTGTTTTTTGGTGTAGTTGATAAGATTTTATTCATAGCAAAATCAGTTGATTTTTTTTAGTGACCTGCTATATCTGGCAGTGATTGACTTAGAAATAGATTTTTTTTTTTTCATTGCTGACAAAGTACAAAAGCTATTGCTCATTATCCAGTGTCAGTGCAGTCATCTTTCCCACCAAGCTGGGTAGACAATATAAATGATATACTGCTACTTGGAAGCTTCTTGAAATATGCGTATTTTCTTATAATTATTTTTTCTAGGTTGTATTTCTTGCCACCTAATTTCCATTTCTATCACCCCGCTCATGATTTCTTTAAAATAATTCAATCTAACTTTTTTGTATGCTTCCTCAAAATCTTCTTTCATTCTACCATCCTTTGCTCTCTTTCCTTCATTACCACATGCATAGAATTTTGAGCCTAAAAAAAGTAGAATATCTTGGACTTTGCCTATGCTTTGTGCTTGTGTCAGTTTTTATTTTACACTGAGCCTAGTCATCTGTCTTTTCTCTTACCAATATAAATAATTATCATGAAGCTACAAAAACTGCCACATGTGTTAGAGGCACATTTTTTTGAAAAGTCAGACTCTTTGGAACATATTCAGAAAAACACTTAGAGCCCTCAAGAAGACAATCTGCAAGTGCCTTGAAGCCCACTTGTATGATATACAATACTAAATCACAGCAACCAGTACTTAAACTGATATCCTTTCACAGACAGGAAACCATCACAAGATGTAACTGTCATATTTGGCTGCTAATTAGCTAACTTTTAGAGTAGTGTAATTTGAGAGTAATAATAGAATAAGAGGTCTCTTTCAGTACTCCTGAGTGATGTATTGACTTGAAGTTGTGCCACTGGCCTCGTCACATGCTTTAGAAGTGTATTCAGAACAGTCTTGTTGAGAACCAATACTGTGTTTATATCATACTAAGGAATTATTTATTAATAGCCATTGTACAAGATCCCCAGCCCAACAACCAGAGTCCTTACTCATCTGTGGATTCAAACTTCACAGGACTTTTATGTGTCAGTATCCTTACCATGTATCAGGGATCTTATTATCCATGATATGGTTCTTCTGTATTAATCTGAGATATTCTGTCTTTCGATGTCTAATTTAAGAGGCCAGTCTCCCTTATACTCGTTGGAGAGAATTAGGTTTTTCCTAAATTTAACTGTGGGTCAATAAATTAGACTCCCACTTTTAAATGACTATCTGGAAAAAAACTGATATCTATGTGCAAATAAAAAGGAGAATCATTAGCCATAGTTAGTTACTAGTGTGCATATCAACCTTAATCATTGCTCTGGTCTTCTAACTATGTGTTATACAAAATATTCAGAAGATTTAAATTATATATACTTTCCATTAATGTGTCTGCAAGACCATATTACATGCCTGACTTGCCTCCATGGACGGAGAGTCTGGGACATTTTTCCTAATACCAGCAAGGGAACGCCTGGGTGGAGGATGGACTGAACCTCCTTAACACCATCTTAATGTTTAAACCAATTCCTCAATTTTGACTGCTCCGAGTGAGACTTTCAAGATGGCTTTTGTTTAACTAAAACTACAAAACATATCATGACAAGGAGTACTTTAATGAATTTATCCAGTTGACTTTCAACTCTGTTTTAATATGCGACTGATATGTCTTAATTTGTAGATGGAGAAAATTATGAGACCTATAAGTCAAATGGGAGAGAGGATAAGCACTCGAAACTGACAATTTGATTAATATGAAATAGTACAAGTCTAGTTTAGTACTTCATTAGTTCATGTCAGCAATGATAAAAAACAACATTAATGATGATACTGAAATGCTGAACTACTAAAGTTCTAACTCGAGTATTCTTGTACATGCTGCAAAACAGCCTTTTTGACCCTCAAACGCTAACTATAGTGTTAGACAAAGAGGGAATGTAAAAGAATAAAACTGGAAAGAATGAAAAATGTTTAGTTGGGATGGATATCTATAAGTTGAGTAAGGTTTTCACAAACCTTGATGATATTATCATTCTTTGTTTTTAATGAAAATAATAATCAGTTTTGGTAAGTTGGTGCTAGATATATGCGCTACAATCATATATCCAGGTCATTGAAAAACAGTGAACTCCCTCAATAATTGCTGTGGGAATTATCCCAAAGACTGAAAGAAAAAGTTCAGCATGTGAGAGTCTTGGTCCCAAGTCCATAGTTCCAGTGTAGAGAAAATTCCTATCACCAGGTCCTAATGGCATCACATTTAGGGGGAAACATAGGGAGCAATCAATCAAATAATTACGTCTTAGATTATGAAGTGGTCTGTGTGTCAAGACTAATACTCTAAAATGGATTTGTTGGCACAGTGGCAACAATTACAGAATAGTATGTAGGAGGTAGGAACAGAATAGTGTGTAGGAGATAAGAAGCTTCTTTATTGCTTTCATATATTAAGATACATAAGGTGACAGTTTGAGAATCCAAGCTGATTTATAAAGAAATTCAACTCTAGTCTATTAGTCTAGGAGTATGATAAATGTGTGGAAGACAATGTCAAGCTTTGTACATGAGAGAAATACATGTGAGGATTACTATAGCAGGAGTTGGATTTATGTGTTGACAGTGTCAGTGTTCTTTTCATCATGACTGTGCTGGGTCTGAATTTTGAAGACTCATTTAAATGCAGACGTTGGTCAAAGAAACAGCTCACAAAGAGTTAAATGGGAAGAAAAAGAAATGTGTCCTATAAAAATGGCATTGCAAAGAAGCTAAGCCTACCACATTTCTTGAGGGCAGAGAGCTCCCAATACCACACAAGTATTGTAACTTCTTGATTTCCATCTTCTAGACGCCCTCTCAGGACACCTTGTCAATCTCCACATAGTCCCACCACTGACACTGAAGGTCAATGATAAGAATGCGCAAACGTGAGCCTTCATTCCTAAGGAGATAAAATAATAATGATTTGTCCTTTTTGCCCAGGACCCAGTTCTTGTGACTGTCACTACAGGGAGTGACTCCTTGCATCTTTACAGAGTCCTGCTGAAGCCACCAGCTCTCTGCATGGTCACAAAGATGTCACCTGTATATACTGTACGATATAAATACTATTCAAGACTCTAAAGTCTGAGTGAATAGTGTGTACACACATGAGGGTAGCTTCAGATTTATCTAATATGAGGTTGAAATTTTGCAGATTTATCTCCAAGTTCTTGTGTCATTGCTCTTCAGCCTGTTAAAGTGCTGTAAATAAAATGAATGTGAACAGCAGAATAATTGACATATAAAAAATCTAATCTTGTTGACATCAAAGATATAAACCCTTGATTTCATTGGGCTGATCCTTAGTTATGAGCTGATTATAATATAATAATCTCATATTCTTGGAGAGGACTTCAGCTCAAAATCTGAAAAGCTAAACTTCAGAGTTTATTGTTGATTTTTGTGCTTCTTGCAGGTATATTTTATGAAGGAGACATTTTCATTTTTTGCGAAACACTTTTCTACTACTATAGAAACTATTTAAAGTAAATCCACCTTATATATGGAGCTATTTTAGAAGGTGGGTTTTTTTCGGGTTTTTTTTGTCTTGTTTTTTTTAATCAAGGCGCTCTTACATTACTTGGTATAACAAAAATAAAACAAAAGCTTTTCTTCTGGGAACCAACTTCCCTATGCTTAGAGATATATAAAGGGATAGCCTCAGGCTTTTATGATGTAGAAGTAAAAATTAATAGCTAAGTGGTGTGCTATACTTTGTCTAAAAAATCTCATTTAATTTTATGGCACAGGGTTTGCATCTGTTTTCTTTTTTCCAACGATATTTTACACAGGTTTGGGTCACAGCTTTCAAAGTCACTTGTACAACACAAAAAAGAGTTTAAAAGAACGTAAAGAGCTATTGTAGAAGAAGAATGATTAATTTCCTCATAATCTCCAATAAGTATCCTGTATGTTATTGGGAGATCCTTCATCATAGAGGGTGGTCCTCTGGTAATGTGCAAAAAAAGGATAGTGTACAAAAATTAAATTATTATTTGACCCCACATCATTATATGCCACATAACTAATTAAAGCACACTTTTAACAATGTACTCTTAATGTGCCGTCTGTTACTTGGATGACTCACTCATCTTTCACAAAGAATAAGTGATTTGTATTAGATGAGAGTTGCTAAGGATGTTTTTGGGGCTAGCAATTGCTGTCATTGCTATGTTAAATCACAGGCCCAAGCCTGGGATAGAAAAAGACAGGCTTATCATGAGCCAGGAAAACAGCACCACAGGACTGATAGCTCTGACTTAGGGCCTTGTTTAAAAAGTTATGACTCAGTGCAAACAGCCAAGGATCCTTAGCCTTCTTCAGTTCACTCCAAAGCAGCCACTAAGAGCCCTAATGTTCAGGTTGCGTGCCTCATTCTGATTATTTTTGGGAAGTTGATCACAGCAAGCCTTTTTTTTCCTAATAAGCATTCATCTTCATTTACTGGATGAAGGGAGCTCTCAGTGAAAGCTCTATACATGGGACAGGATAACGATAATTTCTGCCAAGCTCTGTAACTGTACGGGTGCACGGACTGTGAACTTCTCTTTTCTTTCTTTGAGTTGTAAAGTAAAAAGCACATATCCTAATAGTTCTTCCGGATACAAGTACAAGCAAATTATACATACGAATAATAATTTGTGAAGGGATGCAGCTCTTTGGTCTAAATCTGAAATTGATGCTGTTAAAACACTATCTTACAAAAATATAGAATATATGAGAATGTTATGCAGCAATAGCAAAGCTTTAGAAACTGCAGAAGATTAATTTCTTTTTTTTATTGGCACTGTTTTCCATACTGCCTCATTCTCACAGACAGACTTTAGTAGCATGCATTCGAGTTGACAAGGCATGTATGGAGAACATACATTGTATTTAACACATTGCAAAAGTGACCTTAGATAACATGTACATCCTTAAGAATACTATTATTTAAAACTCTAGAAGTGCTAGTGCTTCTTGGATATTATGAAAATTAGTTTTATTTTCCTTGTTTTCCATGAAGTCTTGATTTCCAGTTCAACAGTATTGTGAGGTATCTGAATTTAAAAGTCCAGGACTGAATGTTGGTTATCTGAGTGTTAAGCCAGCATAATTTTGAGGGAAAGACATAGCAGATGAGGAGACAAAATTCCATTTTTCATGGAGGTAATAAAATTTTTCTGAAATTATTAAATACCCTCAGCCCTAGAGGGATATTTTAACAGACTTATGGAGCTGTAACAGTCAAGGATACAAGGCCAACACTGTGAGTACACCATTTAGCACATATTGTATAAGCTAATAAATATTTATTTACATATGAGAATACGTAGCTGTTCTAAAGCAAAAGCAAAGGATTGTCAAGTTGATTATTGTGTTAAACACACAAAAGGTGGTGAATCCAATGTTAAAATTGTAAATATTTCCTTAACTCTGTCCTTCAAGAGTATGAGTTACCAAATAGTTCATACATATTTAAATACTGGGGTATTATACATCAAAGAAGGTGGTACTGCTTAAAGGACAAAAGTCCGAGGCATTAGGCACATATTGTGAAAATACTAAAAAAGGCTAACAATACAAATGAGGACCCAATTGGTACTGAGGTCCTGCTGAAACTATAATTAAAGTTCATTCAGACTTCTAGTAAGTCATTTACTAATACAAAAATTATCCTATTCAATAGAAAGAAAGCTATCCGAGTACTTAATTAGGGGGATTAAATATACTGACAAGCAAAAGTATCACCGTCAGTAAAATGTAACCCTCCCCTCTCTCATCACTCAGCTGCAAACAAACACACTCACTCTAGAAACTTGAGGAGTCCAAACTGCTTAAAACATGAAAACCTTTGTTTCAACATATGGACAGGATCTACCATTTTTAAAAGGAAACATCTTTGTTTCGTTCTTTAGAAATTTGCAAATTTTGCTCACTATTTCCACCCCCCAGAAATAAACTTTTTGTTTTTATTTTTCTGCCCAATATTTTCTTCTGCCTCTTTCCCATTTTTCCATTTTTTGCCATGGTAAATAGGCTCAAGAGAGGAAATAAAGAAAGGTTCTCATGAAAAGGAAAGTACTACAGCTAAAAATGATTTTTCCTTTCCATGTTTGTTGCACAGTTTATGTATGCTCTTCTTATAAAAATAAAAGTATGTAGGAAACTTTCACAAAACATCTAAATGTATGAAGAATATAACTTTCTCATTAAAAACCCCCAAAAAACCAAACAAACCAAAAAGAAAACAGAAAAAAACCCTTGAGTTTTGACTAGTTGAATTACTTATATTCTTAGCCCCATGGTCAATCTTGTCCTCTTTTTGCCCACTGTCAATGTCTTTCTCTTCCTATTTCTAGTATGGGTCTTCACTTTTTCACTTTTCTCTGGAGGTGTCTATACTGTTGCTTTAAGCTGGGCCAGGGGGACATTTCAGTGTAACACTCCAAAACCTCCCCTGGAACTGAACTCTGACTGGCTCTGCAATGTGGTCTCAGACTGCAGCATGAATCGGGTTCCTTTGGGGTAAAAAGGGATTCTGGAAGATGCACTAGTTACAAATAGATAGTTAGAGAAGGAGACCAACCCTGAGTCCATATAAAGTAACAGAAAATCCTGAAATGAATATATAACTTCCATCAAACCCCCAGTGGCAACTCTTGTACTCTACAGATCTGCTCCAATACTGTTGTGTATGCAAATGTGATCTCTTAAAAGGGGAGGATACCTACCCTCCAGTTAGTATCTCCTAAAGCCACCTCTGCTCTCTCTCTACTCAGTACTAGAATCCAAATTTGTCCAGTGAATCAGAGAACAGGACTGATGTTTAATGCAGTCTTGTAGTTTTCACAGATTCCTTCCCGCCAGCACCTTTTCCTTCCTATAAAAAAATTGTGGAATGGTCTGTGAGTGTGCAATTTGAAGACATCACATGCTTTCTGCTATGTAATGATTTTCTTAATATCTGTTATTGGTTATCAGGTAAATCCACATTGTCTAACTGCAAAACCAGAGAAAAAAAACCCAACTCAGTGCCAGTGCTAGAAGAAGTATGGGCCTTTTATTTGTACTATTGTGTACCCAACTGCTGTTAGCATATTTTCTTTAGCCTCATAGATTGATTCTGCACTTCCTTTTCTGTAAGTGCAGGTGATAGCAGAAGTTATGTTAATAGGAAGTAACCATAAAGAAGGAATTTGAGAATAAATTTGTAGTAACTTTTTTTTTGCTTTCAGTTCTCTACATGTTTTTTATCTCATGCAGTGTTTTTTCCAGTGGAAGATTACAAGATTGAAAGACCAAGCTGATATGAACTTGATGGAAAAATGCATGTGAATATCTGGCCACAAGCCAGAATGTCATACTTCAGCGGAAAATGAAGGAAGGAGAGAGAAGAAAGAAAATAGGACTACAAGGTCTCCTTTGCAGCATAGAAGACAGAATAACTCTAAACAGGTTCTAGCATCAGACATTGAAAGATCTTACTGCTGAAGTTCATAGATATATTATCAGATTGTTCAGAGAAATTAGGTTGTCTTTCGACCCAGCGAAGGAGACACGGGTGGACACATGCAAGTTTTAGGGAACTCCCTGGGGGTTCTGTTTTAACCTGTTCCGATAGTGATGCAGGAAAGAAATGAGCTACATAGTGTATATAACAGATGTTTTATTGCATCTGGGGAAACATTCATTATAGGTATCATTCACACCATACTTTACCTGTTCCTCTGGTGTACACCTGTGCGTTAGTAGTGCACGTGGTGGTAATGTGAGAAACTCTCACTACCAGCCTTTTAAATTTTATTATGCCCTCTTTTTTAAAATGTGCTAAATTAGATACAGAAACAAAGAAACACACCTAAATAAACAAAGGAACACAAGGCACATGAGCAATGCCACACTGCCAGAAAAGCAGGTGGAAATGTAAGTTTAAGGGCCATTAAGAACTGCAAAATTTTTCAGTGTGTCACAATTACAGGAACACCTGGGTCAAATAAACTTGGACTAATCCATTGGGGGTGTTCTTTACAATCTACTCTGGCCCCAGAATGACTTGACCCTAATCTGTAATTCTGAACCAAAAAAGAACAAATTACAAGGAAAACCTTACCAGTTCAAGTGGCTGTTGTCAAGGTAATCCATTGCTTTGTAGTAGACTGCTAAGAAGGCAGGGAAAGAATACATATAAGGAAATGTCTTCATGGGCCTTAAAGAGGAAAACCAATGGGTATCTGTGTTTGGCTAATCTGTGAAGCTTGATAAAGGTCCTATCTCTGATTCCCACTTAATTTCAACCATAATGAAGGCAGCACTGATGTGCAACTAAGGAAAAGTTTGGGTATGAGAACTATTTTCTGAAAATAATTTAAATACTAGATCAATTTTCCTGATTGCTGAAGACTGAGAAGACATTCTGGTCAAGCAGTATGCCTGTAGCTTTCAGGTATAGTCCACAGGAACACCCCTTTCCCTTTGCTCCTTGGAAGGAAAAAGGGACCAGTAGATATAAACTATCCTGGAAAGCAATGAGAGTTCAGGCCTTTCTGTTGATGTACCTCATATACTAGTCCCACCAGCAGGAACTTTGCAACCTCCAATTTTCTTGCCAAGTGCTAGCTGGCACTTCTATTTTTGGTTCCTTTACCTTCATTTTATCTGCCATGGCAGTAGAGCAGACTTTCCTTAAACTTAAAATAGTCAGAGAAAGGTCAGAAACTGTTTTCCACTCCTCACAATTCTTCTAAATATACTATTTTCCTCTTTAGAAAAACAATGATTAACTAAGAGAACAAACACCTTGTACATTTGTTCCCATGGCAAGACTTTATGCCAAGAAGTTTCCATAGTTGCAGGGATAATTTTTCAAGGACACAAAGTTTGATTTAATTAAAGGATTAATAATGGTTTCAAAGTAAAAAACAAAACTCACAGTGGCTAGATGCATGTTAACTATACTTTAATATACTATTGTACAAGGTAATAACAGCTTCAACAACTATAGAATGAATACTATAGCTACCATTCTAGCACACACATACACACACACAATAAAAATTCATGTTACATAAATAATAAAAAGTCCAAGCAAACCGCTTTCAGATCTTCTGTGAATTCAGAAAGCAGAAGTATATTGACAGCTAAACATGAAATGGTACTTTCTTTGCTGAATAGTAGGCAACAGCCTTAACAAACAAATACTTGAATGCCTGGAAACATGTTAAACCTCATTTACAAAGTTCTAATATATCTGAGGAAATTCAAAGAACATAAATTTAAACTTTTTAATAACTGCCAGCATTTAAAACAAAGGACTTTTTAAAACAAGAGTTCCTCCTTTTTACAAGGGTTCTCCTCCCTGTTAGATTTAGGCAGTAATATCTCTGCTTCTGAAAACAGATCACTAAAATTTATTATCCTAATCTACATGGAAAGAGTCCTAATACTACAAACAAACTGAATTGTAGTACTTCAAGGACATTGATGAATGGCGGTTAAAATGAAAGAAAGAGAAGACTGTACCAAGTGAACCAGTATTAACATGTTCTTTACTTCAAGCAAAAAAAGAGCAGTCCTTAGCAGGATGTGATTATTATCTTTTCAGAAAGACCAGAATCTGAGTTTCACTAAAATGTGAGCAAGGTCATAGGATGACCCATCCCCTTGAACAGAAGCAGAACCTAAAGTCAAATAATCCTTGTTTCAAAACACAGTCCTTTGAAGACCAGTGTTTATGAAGGGATGAACAGTTGAAGATGAGTTTAGGGATCACAAACTGAATCCATAAAGGGTCTAAATGGTACAGCAGGAATCTAAACCCTGCATTTATCTAATATGAAGTCTTTCAGAAGTTCATACAACTACAGGTAAAAATCCACTAGTTTTTACTGGAAATACGAAGAAACATCAAAGTCCTGATTTAAAAAGCTACCCATGACATCTCTCCAGTAAATGTCTTAAATGTGATGTTGTTAGGCTTACCGTGCCGGTAGAAAACAAATCTGTTTTGATTTCTTGCGAACATTTGTCTAGATCAAAATTTACATGTTTTTGCATCAGTTTAAATTTTCACGAGGCTTTATAATTACTAAAATTTAGACAATGAATATATTTATGTATGCTCAGTACCTACAACAAATGAATCGGAACTAAAATACAAACACTTGTAGAAGGTAGAAGACAGTACATTAGCCTTACAAGCTTTATTTTAAGGTTAAAAGCAAACATTTTCAAGACTCAGGATTTCAGTGTGACCCATGTGTAGAAAGTCTTGCAACATTAGAAACTGAGAAAATGTTAGAATAAGGAATTACATATAAAATGACAGTTTTATATTTTATTGTTTATTAGACAAAATTTTAACTTTGATGCATAAATAAATTAGTGTGTACTTTTACAGGTTCTCTAGAAAGCAGCTAGGTTTTCTTAGGTAGAACCCAACATAAAGTAAGCTGAGAATCCTTATAAAGTGGGCACATTTAATCTGAAGGGTTTTCCTAGTAAAAACTTGACTCCAAATATTTGGCACAGTGTTCCAGGAATAAAATCACAAAGATAAATTAATTTGCATAAAATTTAGTACAGTTAACAGACATACTGCTCACCTTTGCATAGTTTCCCTGCTGCTGTTTTTTCTTGTTTTCCTTATAGAGATTGAATCTAGAAAGAAAAGTAAATTGTTACTCACATTACTCAGCAGCACTGATATTTTCTACAAGTCCCAGTGCTAGTAAACACTAATCAAGACCTCTTGTTCAAGACATGCCCTTTGTTTTAGGTATGAGTAGGCAATGAGCTATCTTTGAGAGCTCTGCTACATGTCAATTGTTTTCAACATCTTAAATAGAAACTGAGGCTTCTTGGAAGGCATTAAAAGTTTCAGCCACCTAGAGCTGGAATTGTAAAGCAAAACATCTTCATGTTTTGTTAACAAACAGCTTTTGGCAATAGCATATCCTTTGATCTCAGTGTTTGCAGCTGGGAGGTTACTTACATCGACTGTGGAATGATCAGATGGCAGGAAAAAGATTAAGGCAAGAACAGAAAAGACACTACAGAGTTTTAGATCCAGTGGATTTGACTTGAAAAGTACCTTGTAAATGCAGAGAAGACCAACTCCTTAGCTGCTACTGATATCACCTTAATGAGGGTCTATTGCCTCTGAGCAAACCATGCTGATTTACATCAGCTGACAGAACACTCAATCACTTTCACTTCTGCAATTTGTGCATATACAGTAAGTTCATATTTTTCTTTCTCTTCAGTCAGTGTTTAGTTCTAGTGGGGGAATTTTGAGATTTTGGCAAGGGGCAAGTTAAACTTTTTTTTTCTGAGTAGAGTCTTATGTCTGTGCTGGCCAGACCAGATTAACTAGTGAATGAAGCAGACCTCTGTTAGATTGCTTGGCTGCAACAGATACCAAGTGTAAAAATCCAAGCAAATGAAGAAGACCCATATGAAATGGTGCAAGTCCCACCAAGCTGAAAGTCTCAAGAAACATGGACAAAAAGTTCAATATGAGTCTAAACAACTTGATGTTTTAATACCTTTTCAGTTAATTCAGCAAAGATTAGTCATGAAATTGTAGGGGACAAATTTCAGGAACTACATGCCCCCATGCAGAACTGAAACATTTCGAGTGAATATGAAAAAAAATGAAAATGCAGAATATGGAAACTTAGTTTAAAACCAAAGGGACAACCTTACTATGGGGCTAAAGAGAGAGTGGGGAAAGCATGTAGGGTGCTTTCAAGTGGGAGGAACAGGGAGGGGAAATGGACTGAGTAGCATTTTCTGAAATGAATGAGGATGAAGAGTGTTAGGGGAAATTTAAAGCTAAGATATGGTAATACAGGAAATTCACATGGGACCTCAAAAAACCTGGTAGTAGGAACTAAGCTGTATTGATTTAAAATGGATAGCCACAATGAGAAATTGTTACATTTTATCACAAACACCAAACACCAGACCAAACCAACAGGAAAGAACTGGACAGTGGCATAGGAACTGTCATAGATTTTGGGGGCCTGGAAAAAAAAGTGTTCTTGCCTTACCCACTGTTCTTGTTTTTTAAAGAAAGTCTTTCTAGGACTATTCTATAGCAAGGCGCATAGTGTTTCCTTTTGCTAGAATGGTAATGACAGTGCCTGAGAGTGGGCCACAGTTTAGCGAGTATAAGTTTAAACCATTTGCAGAGAAATGCAGACTTACTCATGTGATTCCTAGTTACCAATATGCTCAAAGCAACAGATCAAAAAAATCAGGTGGCTGCTGGTAAATACTGTGAAGCCTACCATGAAGTCTGTCAAGTTTTAACTGTTAAATTATAAATGCACCAATGGAATATGATTGTTAACACATTGTTTAATGGGTAATAAAAATGTTGGTACTCCTAGAGACTGTTGTGAGAATTAATGGAGACCTGCAGATATTTAAAGAGTGTCTAAAAAACCAAAAATGCTGGAAAAACAGCTTCATGTTTTATATGCATACACCTGTGAATTTATTTATTATTTTGGCTGTTGGGTTCAATATTTGCAAAGGCTACAGTTTTAGTTTAAATGAGAGTTAAGTGTTCTTGCAGCTCTTCTAGCCAGACGTTTAAGAACAAATTTATCTACAAGAATAAGCCATTGTAACTTGGAAGTGATTGAATGAATGGAACGAAGAGAACTAAAGGTCATAATGAAGATTTTATCTCCTCTCTTGCTCCTTTTTCATCCCACCATCACCATCCCTAGGCTATGTTTCTTAAACTGTGGAGTTAGTCCCCTAGAGCCAGTTGTAGGCGCTAAGGAGAAAGAATCCACCATGTATCCCAAAGGATTTACACTGTCACTGCTTCTGAATGGAGGGCTGCAAAGAGCAAAGTCCATGCTGCCTGTGGCAAGGAAGAATAAACCTGAAATGCAGCCAGGAAGATTAATTCTCAATCACTAGGTAGTGAGTTTGGCATAGTTAATCACAGAAAAATTTTGTCTGGGGAAGTTTTGGGTTTCCCAGCTCTGGAGGGTCTTTAGGTACAAGCCAAACAAACATTTTTAAGAGTAACACAGCTAGAGCTGATCATATCTTGCAGCAAGGGATAGACCAGATGACTTCTTAAGTCCCCTTCCAAATCTATTTTTCTGTGCCCGTAAGTGCTCTGATATGTCCCTTGTACAAAAAAATATCTGGTGTAGTACTGCCTATAAAGCAATACTACCCAGTTTTCCATTACTGAAAAGGCTGATCATTCCTTATTCTAGCCAATGGAACCAGACCAGAACAGTTTTTTTTTTTTATTATTTCATCTGTGTACATGAATTGCACTAACAGCAGTAACTTCCAGCAGAATGTCACATGTGTGCTGAGGGACAAGAGTGGGTCACTAGGTATTTTTTACATTAATGTATTTTCACACAGTTTTTCCCCCCAAACTGAGACATTAAAAAAACCAACAGATACAAATAATAATGTTTGTTCAGAAAGGCAGGCAATAAACCTTTAACAAACAATGTCACTGTAACCCTTAAATAGTAATTGTACTGCCTAAGGCATCTGATAAAGGATTCTAGTGTTCTTGCTATATTGTGTCAGACAAATACATCAATCAAACTCCATAATGGCCTAAATTGGGAAATAGGGTACTGGGAATAAACAGTCTAAAAAGAGGTGAAATTTTGTGACAAGCAGCCTTAACAGACCAATCTTGATTCTAAACATAGAAGCAATTTTAGGGCTTCTCTGGAGGCAAAGGACAATTATTGCCTAAACAAATAAACTAGTGTCTCAGTACCTCAGGCATTCACTAAAGTTAGTTTCAAACACAGTTTTGAGATCTGACTAGTAGAGTTTTGGGGACATTGTCATTTGACCCATTAACTTTCATTGAACTGTATATGGATATCCTTTTAGATAATTCATAAACTAAACTGGAATAGAATGAGAAAACTGGAATGTGTTATGATTTTAGCACCAATTCTGCTGCCAACAAAAATAACTAGGTCTTAACTAAGATTGAATGTATGTCAGGCTCTAAATTTGAATCCACATGAACACTGCACACTTAAGGTTCTTAAGTTCAATAAAAGACCTGAACTTCAGCTTCTATTTGGAGTGTTTATTTAAATCTGTATGGCAAGCTGACAGTGAATTTGATTTTTTAAAAAAGGCTTATCTGGCTATTTATACTCTATTGTGCTGAGTGCCCCAGTGCCAGTAGGTGAGCATGGAGTCCAGCACCTATAGATTCGTGCTTGGATTCCTATTTACACCATATACTGAATGGTATCAAACTGGAGCAGAGGAAAAAAAGACTTTCTCAAGGGTTTTTCCTCCACTGACTCTCTTAATTCAGACTCTGAGAAAAATTTTAAATGTCACAAGGATTTAGGTTTCTCTGAAATAGTCTAGCCTCTGTTATAGCTTGTGGTTGAATTTTACTCACTTTCTATCCCAAGAATAGCTGACGAGATTTTTTATAAGGATTAACCAAGATACAGAATTCGAATAAACTGTTTATGTGAATATAATCAGCATGGTCCTCATGGCATTAAGATTTTAATGAAGTCTCAAAGCTAATGCATAATCTTATTTATGTTGCATCCTGTGACATTCCATCTAATGTGATTTTACTTTGAAAGCAAAGCTACATCAGCATGTATTGTGGAGCAACTGCAGTGTTTTTGACACAGTATTACATTAGTCCCATGGGATGATTTGGTACTTTTGCATCTGAGAACAAACTGGCTGATAAGCAGCTGCTCAATTCTGTTGTCCTTTATCAGAAGAATTTAAAATATCTCCCCAACTCACAGTGTAGCAGCCTGTTTAAACTTTTACATCTGCCTGAAGAGATGCTGTCCAGTCATATTGTAATACCATTTCCCATATATAAGGCACTACGCTTTGTCTGCACAAACATACAATTGAAAAACAGGATCGTTATCTTCCCTCTCTACCAAACAAATTGTGGGTAGGTTGCTTCAGGTAATTGAATTTTACTAGTCTTTGGATTTTCCTGATTTCTTGATTGCTAATCCAAGTAAAATTTTGTTTTCTTGGAGGTTTTCTTCTTCCTTCTTTGTGTTTATTCTGGCATTAGTACCACAAACTCTTATTTGGTTTTCTTAGCTACTTCCAGTGTTTCTTCTGCCATTCAGTAGAGAGGTCTCTATGTCTTACTGTCATTTTGTCATTGTAATATTCTGTGTAATTCAAGGAATGCAAGTTTGCTTTTATTTTATTTGCTTTCTTTTTACTTTCTGGTTTGGTTGGTTTGATTTTCATACTAGCATTGCTCTGACACTTCAGATCTACATCTCCATACTGCTCATTCTTCCTGTACATCTGATCATACTCTCTCTGTCATTATTTTGACAGCGTAAAATATATTAATGTGAGGGGACATAATTTATGGGAATGAGCACCCTTTCTGTTCACATTCTTGTTGGGTTTCCACTGAGTGACTACAACTGTTGCTCTTTTTATTATTTTTTTTTTAAGGATAGTTGGTTTTTTAAATTTTTTCACTCTAGGAAATATCCACTCAGATTAAAACTGGAAAGGATCATACTGTACTAGAATTATCAAGCAGTACAAGACTCTAAGACTGGAAAAAGTGGATGTAACAGATCAAAGCAATATTAATGTAATGCCATATTCTTTATCCAACAGTGACCAAAACCAGGACCCTGAAAAGATAATTAAAATGGGCAAGTCTAGCTGATATTTCCCCCAAGCACTTTCTTAGTCATTTGTAGCTCACCAAGCAGCTCAGTTCAAAAGATTTACAATTTGTAACAGAAGGGAAATACAATTTTTCACACAAAAATTATCCAGTATTCCATACATTTTTTCCATATTGTTTTAAAAAATGACTTTTAATACAATTCTGATGTAATCTCTTCTATTTCTCTAGAAAATCCACCAACTCAAGGTAATTTGTCTGTACACTAAAACACCATTTACTTTAACAATCTACACATAGGATATTTTCTAAACTTCATTACTTATAGATAAGCAAAGATTTTGTTAGACAAAATTCTGTGAGAATATTAAGTGGGTTTAAATAGTTTGGAGCAATTCCAAAATTAAGTTTTCTCATGTTGTTTTGACATTTCTTTTCACAGAGTTTGAAAGGATAAAGGCATGTAGCAACTGGAAACCTCAAGTCTAACCTCATGAGTTTTTAGACTTTTTGAAGGAAGTTAGGCTGAGTACTTTTATTCCTTGTAGTCTGTTCACCCCTAACATTACTTGGTTGGTTGTAGTACAGAGCTGTTAAAGAACTACATGAATATGTAGCAGTATTGTATTCCTCTCTTACATACAGGTTGTCTTTCCTTCCATGTGGGCAGTACTTAATATTGCACTACTGTCCTGCAAAGTGTTATTGCAGCATAATAGTCTCCTATTACTTGAAAAGGGTAGAGCTAAGGAATTTATTGAAAATTTAAAGGTTAGCTTTGGTGTGAATTTTGCTAAAGCATGCATCTGTCGTGTGCTGATTCTTCTGATTGGTCATGTAACTGATCTGGTATGAAGAAGGCTAGCATTTCCACCTAATAAATGATCACTTGAATCTTTCATACAGCTATGCAGAGCAAGCAATCTGGGAAACACTGTGGCAAAACGGTCATCAGTGCCAGACTGATAAAGCATTTAGAATTTATCAGTTACTGGAGAAAAACTGGGTAACAGTATACAAATCAAGCACAATATTTTGGCCTGAAAATATTCAATAAGATTAAGTTATGTTATTTTTTTTCTTTTTCAAAAATAAGATTATTAAAGGGATTTTGACAAAGATTAAACAGAAATCCAGGAACTTTATCTCAAGCATTGTAATGCATATTTACACTTTATTTCTGAAATATTAGGACTATGTAAAGTACATAATTTTTTTACAGTTGAATCCTGTCATTTCTCTTACATTGTTCTGTTCTTGAAAAACCTACAGTGGCCATTAAAGGAAATGGCAGATTGCATACATGCATTCAGTCAGTTATTTGAAGCTTTTTCATCTCCCATTTTTCTTTAAATCTCTGTTGTGATTCTTAAACATTTCCAAACAACTCCTGAAAAGTCCAGAATGTAATCAAGTTGATAATTCTTTTTTTACTGATTTTTTAAACTAGTTTTCTGATGGTCAGTCTCACACATCTGTGTGAACCTGTCCATTATAATGAATTGAGGATTATTTGCTCAGTTGAGCAGAGGACTCACATGTCTTATGGTTCACTGCAAGCTTGTATTTTATTCACAAAACCTCTTTTCCAAACCTTGAAACTTTACCTATACCCCGCTCAGCTGATATCTGTATGGATGTACAAAGACATGCCTCTCTTGCCTATTTTACACTGGCGACTTCAAGGAGGTTTTCTCCTTTTGCAGTCATTACTGTTGTCCTGGTTTTTAGCCAAGACAGAGCTTGGTGGTTTTTTTAGTAGCTAGAATATTGCTGTGTTTTGATTTCAGCATGGGATTTGTTATGAGAAAAACTTTGATAACATACCAATGTTTTCATTCGCTGGAAGTTGAAGGACTTTGTGTTTTGTTTGTCTACAAGTGCAAGATCTAGGGGGGGCAATGAATATTTAAATTAATAAACTAAACTGGCATTTGGATATGCCAATAGGATATTCCATATCATATAATGTCATGCTCAGTATATTAATGAGGGTCTCTCCCTCTCTTGCTCTCTGGTTTTCGCTCAGGCTCTCGCTTTTTGGGATTGCAGTTTCAGTTTCAGGATTATCACTCCTCTGGGATCGTTATCTGAGAACAGGCTGAGCTTAGTCGGCAGGTGGTGAGCAATTGAATTTTTTATTACTATAATTATTATCATTATTATTTTAAATTTTCTTTTATTTCAATTATTAAATTGTTCTTATCTCAACCTATATGTCTCCTTACCCTTAACCCCCAGTTCTCTTCCTTATCCCCTGGGGATGGGGTGGGAAGTGAAGGAACAGCTGTGTTTGGCTGCTAGCAAAGTGAAAACACCACAACTCAACTGTTTAATCTGCCTACCAAGGGCAGTGCAGTTTAGGGAACACCTCCACCCATACCTATAGCTGTCAAGTTACCTGTAGGATGGAAGCGACCCCGTATACCCTTGACAGGTACATTCTTGCCATGGTTACTTACTAGGTGGCCAGTGACAATCCACCACAAAGAGCAAGCTGGATTCTTCAGCAGAAAGAACAAAAAAAGAAAGAACTGCTGAAAGTTCAGAGTTTTCTTCAACTTGTCTACAAAAATTTTCCACACCTTGTAGTCTACACAGTCCTTCCCACCCCTGCTTTCTGCAGCAAATGAAGCAGAAGGCTGATGGATATGGGAGGGGAGTTCAGAAACAGGTGGAAAGGAGAGGACCTGAGTACCCAGACCCCCACATTTCATGCCAGAATCAGTAGCTAAGCTGGAGGTGGGGAGGATTATTGGCAGGGCACTGCAGGGGCTGGGGAATCCCAGGGGAGCATCAGGGCAGGGCTTGGCAACCAGGACTCATCCCACCACCCCAGCCAGGAGCACGGCAGCCAGGGTACTGCGGGGCAGGCCCAGCCCTGGGCATTGGGCACCTCCCTGGGCATGGGCTGAGGCCAGGACAGGCCATCGGCCTACGGGGCTGTGATGAGCTGGAGAGCAACACTGCTGTGGTGTTGCTGGGACAGGGACTGATGGCCCTGGGGACTGAAATGGAGTCCTGGGCCCTGGGCAGGTGGGAGGAGGTCCCAGGAAGGCTGGGAGAGGTCACTCAGGGCTGTTGGTGCCCTAAGGGACATGGGTCCCTTCCCATCAAATCCTGCTTCTGTTAAACTTTTTCCTCTTCTCTGATACCCTTGTCCTGGTACCTTCTCAACTACACCCCATTTGTAGCTCCTGTACTTATTTTTCCCCCTTTTCTTGCTGCCTTCTTCTCCATTTTTATCCAGTCTCCATGCTCCTTTCTCTAATTGTCTCCCATCACACACCAAATCCCCATAAATGATGCCAAAGGAAACCTCCAGGATTTGGGAAACTGAAGAAGGAGCACTGATGACACACGCTCGCTTGCTTTTGGTGATCTTCAGGCTTTTTTGAACCCTAAACCTTTTCCATCAGCTATACAGACAAACCTGCCTAACAATTTTAATCTTGTCAAACAGCTGGCTTTTCCCAATTCACTCATCTCTTACAAGTTACTCAAGGCACAGTCACTCCTCTGTCAGCTTCTGTGGAGAGGCTTGGCAGTCTCAGGCTGCGTTCATATTGGCAGGTAGTAGGATCAAACAGCAATGAAGCTGAGGATTGAAGTTTTTAATGCACACACCATTTGTGTGAACTTACTTCAGACCAGATCTTATCTAGGAAGTGAAGAGAGACCTGGAAGAGTTGGGAATGTCTCCTCTGAGGAAGCAGAGACACTTTCCTTCATCCACTGTAATGGCTGGTGCCACATTCAAGCCCTCTGTCTTCATCATTAGAGGGAAAAAAAGCTTGAAACATTAGCTGTATAAACAGCAGGAGAGGAAAACAGACCGTTCCTGTGTCCTCCCATTCATCTGAGTGTTAAGAAACTTAGTTTCTCCTGAACTCTGGGTCAAAAAGGAAGCAGAAAACACTGCCTTTCTGTCCTTAAAAGACAGAGGGTTGGAGATGGAGGTGTTAATTGAAGGCAGGCAGAGTGGGAAGTAGTACAAGCTCTTATGAGAGCTCTGAAGGGCTGTGCACTGTGGTGAGAAAATGATTCCTTACCTCTGCCTGATCCCAGCTTTCACCATGTGCACTCATTTTTCTAGACAACTGACTTGAATCTCCACGATCCCCTTTGCTCACAAAGTAGTGAGTGCTCACAACTGCTCCTGCAGTTAATAGGAGCTTGTCTTTGAAGGTGCAAGCTGCAGTGAATGTTACTTTCCTTATCTTAAGAAAAGGGGTTATTCTCATATGCAGTAGCTGTCTATATATTTTTTCTTAAAATCAAATACCAGAGAACCAAAATATTTTAATTTAAATAGCCAGCCACAATATCTTAAAGGAACTGTATTTTAATTCCCCGCTCTCCTTGTTGAACACCTCTTAACGGGCTGAACTCTCCAGACAGGCTGTGTTCTTCAACGCTTTAATCAGAGACCGTATAATAAAGCAACATCTTCTTACTGCTGTTATTTTGCTCAGAAAGACTGCTACAGAGGAGGATGGGAATATTAAGATTATGAACTACAGCTGCCTGAGGTAGTATCTTAGTATTTCATTACTGAAGTATTCTAACTGTGAGCCAAAATATTTAAGATTTTGTTTACTTCTGAAGTTGAAATTTTCCACTGTTTAATTTCCCTAAATAGCTTAAAGGCTATGCAGTCTGAAAATGGTCCTAGATATCTCATACTGGACATCCAAAATTAATGAAGATGTTTTTCCTTAATATCCCTATGTTACTGGTCTTAACAATAGACTTAATAATAGAACATCACCATTAAGAAGAGTTGTGAAATTAAATTAATGTTAAAGCATGTGATGCTAGACTGTAAACTATGAAAAATTATTCTAAAAATAGGAATGTGTTCAAATAAGATTGCTGGAGGGTCATACTTCTGGAATTAAACAGGATTTTGGTTGAAGTTTGTGTAGGTATTTCATTTACTAAAACTTTGATTTTATACTACAGACATATTATGACTTTGTAAAGCTGCTGTAAGAGCATTCCAAATTGAATACAAATACTACTTTTGAAAACATTGTACAACATCTTCCTTCAGGAGTTATCTTTTTATTAAGCATAAATAAAGTTTTCAACATAGTTACTGTACCAGAATACACTTGTTCTTCACATATACAATACTATAGTATTTGCTAGCAAGAAGTGTGACCTTTACCAAGTTTATATCTGGCTTTCACTTTTCCAAGATGGTGGTGGGGAGGAAGGAGAGGTGTTCTTACCAACTAGTCTTCAGCCTTTTTTAGTATTGTTGGGTCAGAAATATTCACACATTGCTCTTCTTTAGGATACTAATCTGTCCATGGTGATATGCTTTTGATTTAGATTGCATAGACAATCATGTTTTGTTCATATGAGTTCATGGGCAATGTCATACCTGCTCATACGCAAGCAGCATGACCCACTCAAGATACCTCTGATGACTCAGGAGCTTTAAAGTTTGATGGTGACATAACTCTCAGCTTCAGAAACGTTACTGTTTTTAATAGCAGAACATGTTTGTCTGTTACCATGACTTATTAATGACATGTATTGCTTTGTCAGAATTGCCTTAGATGTGTCTGTAAGGGATCTTTACTGTATGTGCTTACAGTGCTTGATTCTGGTCAATTGGAGGAGACATTCAAGCTTAGTAGGCTCACGCACAGATTTTATAGGATGTCAGAACAAAATGATTTTTTATTGAGGAAGGGTCAAACAAGTTGTGCTTTTTGTTGTGTCACACTAAACAATATAAGCATCATGTTAAAAAAGCTCAGGGCTCTCACTAGAAGAGAAAGGCTATGAGAAATGATTTAAAGCTACATTATCCTGTTTCTAATTCCTTTTCTTTCTTCCTGCGGAAATGTAATGGCAAGAGGCTGGGAGAAAGGACTGGAGGATTGGCTTCTATGTCAGCCTTTAAGAAAGTCATAAAGTCTCTTTTATGGGCTTCTCTCTAGCCTAGTTCTACTTTCCCAAATTAGAAGAGACAATATGACAATCTTAGCTAGCTCTGATCTTACGTCTTAATTTGCAAACTCAGCAACAATATCATTGCCCAACTTTAGTGGATATGAGGAAATATTTTTGAATTTAAACAATTTTCCACTGACCTGCAGTAAAGGGTCTTTTTACAACTGTCTGCACATTGTTTTAAAGACCTCCCCCCCCCAATTTAATAGGCTTTGATAATAAATATTCTGGATATATAATATCTGTCTCAGTTAAGCTGTCTGCTAGATCATAGATATACAAGTCAAATATGCAGCTGGAAGATTTAAACAATAAATTAATTGTGTTGAAATTTTTCTGAAACAAACACAGCAAGCATCAACACTAGAAATATATAATTCTGTGGAGCATTTGAAGACTTTTTTTTCCTACTAAGCTGCTGCAGACTGGCTCAGATTGTTTTATGTATTCTGAATATTTTTTAACAAATATAATTATATATAAAAACCCAACAACCTTATTGTACCCTCTATCATCTATTCCTTCACATTTCCTGATATCACTTAATAAAATACTTGAAGCTCCAGCATTCTGCTGCTGCTGCTGTTGGTGTACCTTGGTCATGACCTAGAAGGACCACCCACTCCTGTAAAATAGAGGGTAAGTCTGTCCCTATGCTAATTTGATTTTAGACCTCCTTTGAAGAAAAAGTATGTGTATCCTTCAGTCAGCTTCAGTCTGGGCTGAGCTACTTCTGTGGTGCAAGTTTTGGTCTGCAGAAGCCATTTATAGATGTGTGTGTAAGGCAGAGGGTGTTTTGTGTGTGTACATGCGAAGGGGAAAGGAAACTTTTATTGGTACTTTTTTTCTTTTCTACTTGAAGAAAACCCAGAGATCTTGCTACTTACATTTGAAAAAAAAGCCTAAGAAAAATAAAAGCATTAATATTAGCCAAAATGAACCTTAAGTTAATGAGATGTGATTGATCACTTTGAAGGGAAAAAAGTAATATCCTATGACATATAAATCTAAATGTATTGGTTAAACATAAAAATGATTTTATTTGCCAAAAAAGAAGTACTTGTAACTAGAAACCAAAAATATAATAAGACAATGAAAAGAAAATAAATTTATTGAAGTGATTTTGCAAATCACAGTTAATTGAGCCACAAACAAAGCAGCAAATAAGGGAAATAATGTGGTAATTGGAACCCTCATCCCTTATTGGCATACATTATGGGTTGCTATCTTTTAGCAGTATTAAATCATTGCATGTGAATGTTGCCAAAAAAACTCTTCATTTCCTTTTAGTGACTTCTTACTGCCCTCAGTTGAAGTTTAATAGAAAAGGAAGGACATGATGTAGTTTTAATGACAGGAAACCCATGGCTTCCAAATGAATAAATTCCATCACTGGCTGCCACAAAGTGTGCTAATTATTTCCTTTGATAAATTAAAGGCCGTAAAAGTCCAAAGTATATAGCATGTGGTTTACAGTTATAGTCTGCCTGTCTGCATTATTGAAAGTTCATATAAACCTCATTATTTTAATTTAATAAACATTATAATTATTTTTTACACCAGTAGACTGTATAGAAAGCATATGTCAAAGATAAACTTGTCTGACAGAAGGGTAAGTAGCCCAGAAACTGAATAACCAATGAACATGATGTGTCATGTTGTGATAGCTCATTTTTTTATCATACTTTTGAATGAGCAGATGCTTATTTTTTAATCTTTATAAACAAGTGACTAGTGACTGTCTTTGTCTTGTAAATAAGTATTTCATTCAGCAAAGTGTGCTTTGATGAATTATACAGTCCCTTGTGTTTTAGAAAAGAGGCTGAGAAAGCTTGGGAAAAATTTAGGGACTTGTAAGAAGAAGATTTTATACTAACTATTGCAAGGCAAAAAAAAAAAAATCTTATTCTACCTGAAGGAATAAAACAGATAGCCAACAGTGATGTAAATAACTAGATCTGGTTTTTTTTGGTTTATTGGCTTTTTTTTTTTTTTTCATCCAAAAAGAATATATCCAATGAGGACCTGAATATTTTTAATAACTATTGTACAAAATACATTCAGACCTGTTCAGTACCTCATGGGATTAGACACTAATCTTAATATATATAAAAAAAAAAGACTGAAGAATGAGAAGCAAAACCAGTTTTTATAGGTTATGGAAGTTCATCTTGGATTATTATTCCAAAACATTTTAAAAGGCAAATACTTTACTTTCAGGTTAGCCAGACTGTCCAGTAAAAAAAATCTGTTACAGTGCCAAATCTTTTACTGTGCCCTGATTTAATGTACCTGACTCCAACTATAAACTGACTAAAAAGCACTTTTAAAATAAAAAAAAAGAATTTAGCTGGGCTGCATGACTAATTTTGTAAAGTGTATTCATTCAGTAATGAGACTAGGAGTTCTGGAGACATGAGACAGCAATGGCATGCCAGAATAGAGGGCATAGGATCGCACAACAGACATCTGGAACCAGCAGGAAGATGAACAGAACTAGATCTGGCAGGACCAGGAAAAGGCAAAAGACAGGCAAACCATTTTGCCCTCTTTAATTTAAAACGTGTGTTATAGAAAGCAATCACAGATACTGAATGAAATTACATGAACTGGAGCATGTAGTGTTTTTCCATGATATCTGATGAAATGCGTGTCAGAGATGGGTATACACAGAGATCTGTGTCTTACTGTTGGGAAGCTGCAGCTCCCAAATGACTGGATAAAAGTGTCTTATCAAATGGGTTATGCTACAGCTTATATTGGACAGATTCTTTGTGCTGCTGTTGTCTCCCTAGCACAAATCAAACCCTGTTGAGCAAGAGAAATGTACAGCTGGTCTGGTTTGCTTGTGCTGGAGAGCAGCTTTCCTGCAAATATATAGGGATTATTGAGACTACTTCCTATGTATGTCTGTGACCAAATAATTTAGTAGTTCAGTGTAAAACTAAGGACGTATTTCCCTTGTTCTTAGGAGTACGTACCTAGGAAATTCAGAATTGCATGTGCTACAGGGCTAAAATCAGTGAAATTGTATCTAGTTACAATGAGATTGACTTGGTGCTATAATGACTTATGTATCACCTAGAACTTATCATTTTTAGAGTGACTGATACTACACCATGCTATTGGGAACTGTGTTATTTCCTGGAAGAAAAATTAAAAAGTGCCTAACTTTAGAAGAAAGTGCCTGAGTCAACTTCTGAGAGACATTATTCTGCCTTTTGGTGAACTGAAATGGAAACATATTTCATTTTTTGTTTTATGTGCCATATCAGCACTTTTCTGTCATTTCATTGTTGTGTGGTAGCAGGAAAAAATATTTTGAAGGAAATAGGGTAAATTTTCTGAAACTTTTTAGCTGAAAGGGAGGTTGAAAGAGAACTGAAGGAGGTACTTTAATATTCTTGTAGAAGTAATTGGCATTGCAAGAAAATGTAGGAGGGTGAATTATTCCACATTGCAACATATTGCAGCCTCAGGAGTACTGAAATATACCATACATTATGGTTGAAGTATACTTAATTGCCAGGAGTTAAATAAAGTCTGTTGAAAATGCCAAATCTATAGCAATGCTTGCAAGAACGTCACCTTGAAGAAAGGCACATTCCCTTTATGTTTAGATGTCACCACTCCTCTTTAATAATAAATCTACAAAAAAGAGAATAAAGGACTAGAAATAGCCTAATAAGATCAAATCAACTGCAAAATAAAAATGTAGTAAACTGCAACAAGATTCTAGTGTACAAATGACTGTTGGCTAACAATTAAGGACCTATTGCAGACTTGTTTTGTCTCTGGTATGGAATTTGGGTACTTTATTTTTGGTTATAAAAACATATTAGGGCCTGTTTGGAAAAGGCAAACACACTTTGACTGCGCAAAGGAATTCTGTTCCTTTGTTCTTCCTTTTTCTTTTTTCATCCTTTTTTAATTAACAGGAGGAAGATAAGATTACTACTTCTTTAGAGATTATTTGCTTCATTGATTTTTCTTTCTGCAGTCATAGCAAATCTGCTTGCAAGTTGAAAATGACTTGCATAAGCTAACTGTGCTTATTCTAGTATTATTCTACTTGGAAGAATAATTAACACTTTTATTAACACTGTTGTGAAGCTAGCTATACAAGCCAAGATATATTGTAAGAGCTTTCTGTAAAATGCTAGTGAGACTTGAACATGTGATTAATATCAGCAACATGGAGTAGAAATATTTTATTTTAATGAGGTTGATTATCTTTTCACTATTTCTTCTCATAATTGTTCTCAGATAATGATGTGTATTCTGTGTCTGAAATTTTAAAGGAATTAATTTTTGACTTTGATTATACATTATTATATTCAGAGAGAGCCATGTGAACAGTATTTGCATCCTGTGCAGAAGAAAAATTGTCTGTAAATTGTGTTCCCTTAGCATGTGGAAATATAAGATGAATCAAAACTTCTGCAGCTATGATGGACATGATATTTAAGGAGAAGTTGGAAGGTGAAAGACAGGGTTTCTGTGAAAATCCTTCTGTCTTATCATTTGTCACAGGTTAAAGAAGGCCCTAAGGGAGCCGGACAGGACTGTGATCAAATGAATGGTCTGTCTCTGGCCAGCTTTTCTGTCAAAAGCAAATAAGTTACCTCTCTGAAAAGTCATTTCAGCTGACTATGAGAAACAGAAAGAAAAGGCTGTGGTTTCCTTCTATACCTGCAGGAGGTCAATATAAGTGATGGTGATGAAATTCTCTTCTTGATTTTTCTGGACCGTTTACAGCTCATGTAGTACAACACCACAGCATGTGTGAATGAGGATATGACACACAATCTCTCTGATATTCTGGGGTAGTATAAATGCATGTTCAAATGTTTTCTTTTGTTTAGGCACTAGAAGAGTTATCGATTTAACAGCTATAAATCAAACACTCTTCCATACTCTAAACATGTCACTGGCATTCCCTGGAGAGTAGATTGAAGCTTCTTGATTTCAGGTTAGGAGGAAGCAGCAATTTTTTTCTGGACAATGTAACTACTTCTGCTCTATCCAGAGGAACACGGAGCAGGGAGATGGTGAGGCTCTGGTGTGTTTTGTGACACAGGTTCACTCCAAATTACAGTGTCTATTTACCTTGTTATTAACTCATCCTGTGTATCTTGTTTTCTGGTCATCTATAATTTTGGGGAAAGCAAGGTTAAGTTTTAATGAGGATCATGGTATTCCTGCTTCATATCAACATTAATCAACTTGAACCATGTATATCTTCTGAGTATAGAATCATGTGGACAGGGTTGCCAACGACTAGCTCAAGCTGTCCAGGACCCCATCCAACCTGGCCTTGAGTATCTCCAGGGATGGGGCATCCACAACTTCTCTGGGCAACCTGTTCCAGTGCCTCACCACCCTCTGGGTGAAAAATTTCTTCCTAATGTTTAACCTAAATCTCCTCTCTCTCAGTCTAAAACCATTTCCCCTTGTCCTGTCACTGTCTCGCTATGTAAAAAGTTGCTCTCCCTCCTGTTTATAAGCTCCTTTCAAGTACTGGAAAGCCACAATGAAGTCTCACTGGAGCCTTCCCTTCTCCAAGCTAAACAAGCCCTGCTCCCTCAACCATTCTTCATAAGAGAGGTGCTCCAGCCCTCTGATCATCTCTGTGGCTCTCCTCTGGACTTGCTGCAACAGCTCTACATTTTTCTTGTAATGAAGACTCCAGGCCTGGATGCAATACTCTAGAGGCAGAGTAAGGGGGGACAATCACCTCCCTCACCTTGCTGTTCACCCTTCTTCTGATGCAGCCAAGATATAGCTGGCCAATAATCTGGGTTTGAGTAATCTGGCTTTGATTTATCTAAATCCTGTATCATACCAGTACTGGGGCTGTGTTAGCATAGGAACTCCATGGTCATCCTGACAACCAGTTTAAGTGAACTGAGCCTTAGGACCTGCCTGCACATCCAGCAAAGCTCCATCATGCAGTGGGGCAGCAGGGTTATTGGAGAGCCCCTGGAGCTAGTGCATCCCCCTCCTTATAGTTTTCTGAGGGAGGTGGTACATGGGGCTCAGTCCTAGGAAACTTTCTATGTGCAGGTCATAAAGGTTAGCCAGCTTTACACAGTGGTTTTTTTCTGAGATTCTTTACCAGTTGTTTTCTCCAAGAATTGGCTCGGTGGGCTATATGTGTAGAAAATCTAACTGACCATCTGACTTGGGTGCATGCAAAATGGCTGTGGCTCAGGAAGGGAGGATTATTTTTAAGTTGGTCTTCATGCATTATTGCTGATTGGCAGAATAGGATGTGTAGTTAGCACATTATTTTCTCATTTCCAGATGCCATGGCCAACACAGGCCGGTGTAAAGCTGTAGATTAAATTGCCACTAGAAAAAATGTTAGATGACTGCATTTGTTGAAACATGGTGTTTCTTAATGTCACAAATATTTTATCTGCTTTTATCTGGTTTCTGTCCCTATCAAGTGATAGAGCTATAAAAATATTATGCTGTGATATATATATAGTTTACATGCCACAAGGTGGAAAAGCAGGAGGTTTAAATATCAAACAGTTTGCTTGAAGCTCTAATTTGAAATCCCATCAGGGTCACTTGTTTACTAGCATTAATAGTTAACTAGTGCACAGCCTTTAAATTACTGCTTATTACAGAGGTGCTGTTCACACCACTGTGCTTAAGGACCTGTCAGCATTTCCAGTGGAAAACTCTGTTTTCAAAGGCTTATGACTTTGTCATTAATATTTGCTTTGAAACTTGCCAAATGTCATCTCAGGCTAGAAACAGATTATTTCCTTTATTGGAGACTGCTTGACCTGAGTGGGGAATAAGTCAGCTTTCAAATTATTTTGAACATAAGAAGAGGTGACTGAAATGTTTCCCCACCACGATGGTCTACTGTATTTAAAATAATGATGAGAGTTCTGGGACTCTGGGCTAATGAAGAGGCAATACAGTGAAAAAAAGAATGTAAAAGTACATTGATTTGCTGTAACTTTGCAGTGAGTTCTGTGGTGCTAACAATACACATTGGTAAATTTCTCTAGCTTTTCCAAAATATTGTCAAAGCTTTGGCTACTAAAACTCAGATATTCTTCAGGACTTTTCTGAAGTGACTTGGGTTTGGTTCTTCTAGTTGTCTGTAGATATTTTTGTAGCCTCGGACATGTAATACAGGGTTGTGTCTCATTGCCCTATTAGTAATGCTAACCCATAGCTACCTTCCAACCCCTAGGGCCTGGTCAGATGTTGAGGAGGTGAGAGCAGCTTCAAGACCTCAACTTCAGTGCTGTAAATAGCACTCAGAATCCTCAAATTGGAACAGTGTTATTTTTGGGGAATTTTCTCTTTCCTTTCAGAAAACAGATACTTGTTTATATACTTGTTTCTGCTAGTAATCATTATTCAAGGAATATTTTTTCTCCAGAGCACAGCTCAGAGCTTTTCATTGTGAACTGCTTTATGAAGGACCAACTTTCATCTTTTCTATTGATAAGGTTGCGGACTTTTCTTTCCTTCTTTACTTTTGCTTGTGTGTCTTACTTTTTCTTGAAAAATAAATGTACTTAGACACCAATGTTTTAAACTTTGCTAAATTTTGTTGACTTTTTTCAGTTTGAGTTACCTGATTACTCTGAAAATCAAATTAGTGTCTTCCCTGATGACAGGTGTTACACTGTACTAAAACTGGGCAGGTATCAGCTTCTAACTTTCAAAGCTCTTTAGTTTTTTTTGTTTTTTTTTTTAACTAGTGCTTTGATAAAACTGATATTCTGATATTTTTGGAACTCACACATTGTGCTGAAGTATGTGTCCAAAGATTACTGTTTTGGAGGTTTCAATGCATATTTTTGAGAAATCTATAAATCTAGGTGTTAAGAAATAGCTAAGTATGCAGCAGTCCCATATGGTTAACTTCAGGTCCACAGTTCGGGAAGCATTTTCTGCTGGCCAGCCATCAGGTTTTGAGGTACACAGTACTATTGTTCATGCTTCCTTGTTCACAGCTACGTTGTGTCCTATTCGGCATGTTTATGTCTCTTGCTCTCTACTTGTAGGTGTTAGCCAGGGAAAAAGATGCATATGCTAACAGATTGTTTTTCTTGGAGAAAAAAATGCAAGCAAAAATTTCACCAAAGTGTATTCTACTTATAAAGAGAGAGAATCTAATACAAGTAAATATAAATTTATCTCTGTATTTTGCAAAGGATTTAAAGAATAAATTAAGTTACTGGAATAAATATGCATACAACTGCAGAAAATAATCAGTCAGGAAGTTGGGCAAAACCACAGTGTGAAACAAGGCCTAGGGGAAAACAAATATGACAGCTTTAAATTAGTTTTGAGACCTGATAGGAATTGGTCTATAAGCTGGGGAAAGGCAAGGTCAGATTCAAAATGGAGTAAAAAAAGGTCCATAGCCCTGACACTAGGGTCACTGCAAGAGCAGGAACATGAGAAAGCAGATTTCAAGAGTTATTTATTATTTTTTGTGCAATAAGATAAGCAAGAAATAGAAAGTAAGTGGGAAATACACAACTGTTCTTCCAGGTAATCCACGCAATCTTTAAACTTAACAGGGATGCTCCATGCTTGTAGTAAACTGTAGCTTTCATCCACCAAGCTTATTGTGGACCAAATGTACAGTGATTAAAGCTGAAAAATTGAATAAAAATTAATTGCAGTGATGTTGCAATGGAAGCTTAAAAGGAAAGGGTGAAAGACCATTCTAAGGTAAAGATGTTCTAAAGTGTCAGGGCTATCAGTGAAGAGCTTTATCGTTCACAAATAGTATAGGATAGGATTACAGGAATATTATTTTAACCCCTTGGCTTTGCCATGAACATCTGTGCAGAATTCATTCTCTGTGCTTCTGAACATATCATGCACACTCATGTCTCCACTGATCTGAGTGCAATGCTAACAACGTTGATTCATTGTTGTGGTGATTATGTTCAATGCAGAAAAAAATTAACCTTGAAAAACAGTAAATTTACTTTCCTTCGAAATCTTTGTACCACATGCAGATGTTAATTATTTCCTATACTATTTCTGTCATTTAGGTGAAGGATCCATGTGTGCCTTCCATGACCCCAACTAGGTTGTTAGCCGTAACAGAGAAACAGGACTTCAGAGGGAGTTGCTAACCTTCACTGAATAGCCTGTCAGCCAGAGAATGATACAGAGCACCTTCAAAAGGTCCCCTAAGTAATGAGCACTAAGGAGGGTTATAATGGGCCCATCATTAGCTCCAGCTAATATTTTGACCTAATGCCCACATATACTACAGGTGTCATGCAGGGCCACCATAGGATTAATCTGCAGGATGTTTTGTGGCTATATGATGACAACACATTTCTTCAGCATGTTTTCCAACTTGTAGCCTTTATATGTATTTTGTATAATACAAGTAAATTATGACCTCTTGCATATATTTTAAGATTTTTTCCTTAAGCTCAGTCACTCACAGTGACCAATGAATCAAGTACATAGCCATGCAAAAAAAGAAAAATAAATGACAAGTCACTAAAAGCTTACCCTCTAATGAGGATGTAACAAAATGGAAATATAGCTATTAGGAAAACTCATCCTTCCTCCTCTTGTGTATTCTTCCCTTCAATGGATTTTTTTTTTCTCTGAATCCTAGTACTGCTTACAATTTTGAAAAGGATGAAGAATTGTGTACTCCACTTCTGCATGCATTTTTATGAGTCTCCTGTAAACTCATCCCTTGCCTTCCATGGAGATTTTACTTTCATGATACATAATTTCTTTTGGTCTTTCCAGTTGTGTGTCTGTTTTTCACTTTATCAAACTTATTCACTTAGTCACTCAAGACGTTGGATATTCTTGCCTTCTTACTTGACAATTAAAGATCCTAATAATAGTGGTTGTTAAGAATTCCCTTTCTCAGAAGTTACAGTTTTCCTTGCTTTGTGTTGGGAGTTTCTTTACATCACTTCCTAAAGAATTGCAGTCACACTGTAAGCTGAACTGGGCGAATACAGTATTATTCATATTTCTCAACCAGATTTAGGTACAAATTAATCTGACTCCATTTGTCTGCAGTCCTCTCTGCATGGTGTAGACAGTTATATTTCATTAACCTGTGCAGTCATACTGCTGAATGAATTTCATGTGACTGTAATCTTGTGGTCATATTGTAGAATGCATTAATTATAAAAAGACGATTCATATTTTTTTCTTGCCCAGTAATACCAAATAGATATCAGAAGTTTATGGTCAGCTCATTTAGTAATAGGATATTTAATATAAGAAGGAGGCAATATTGACTGATAAGTACCTACTTTTAAATTCTTTGCATGTGCACACAACATACTCCAATAAGGTTTTGTATTCTTGTACCACTTATATTAAAAATATGCATACCTAAAATGCTAGGTGTTATTTAAACATAAAGAAAAAGAAACAGAAAATTTGCACACATACTCCAACATCAGTAAATTAAAGCAAAACCATCTTTCAGATGGTAAAAACATAAGTAATTTAAAATCAACATAAATTGAGCTAAAATTTCAACTTAATTTGTAAATGGAAAGCTTATTCTGACATTCACTCAAATACAGAATGCAAACTATATATTTGTGTGTGCACTCATATAAAATTTTTTCTTTAATTTAAGTAATTGAACACAAGTTACTTTTTTATCTATGCAGGAACTTCTTAAGAGATGACCACAGATATAATGAAGAAATGCTAGATAAAGGTTTAAAATCAGTATTAGCAAAGCTTACTGTATTTCTGAATACCTTTTTAATCAACACTTAGATTAACTATGCACATTTGATGCTGGGATACTTGTTGGAAATATATTCTGCAAAGCTCTGCCAATTTTGATTAAAGACCCTATTGTCTTGAGGAGTTGGATGATGTTAAACTCTAAAAGGCCATTGCAAATAATTTCATTCATTGAGAGACAGCACTTACCAGAGAAGAGAAAAGAAAGTCTTTTGGATGACATTTAACTTGGTTTCATTTGGGCACGAGACCTTGAAATTCTCATATGGACATACAGAGTACAATTTAATGTTTTGTTAGTGGTTTTTTTTTTTTCTTTTTCCTTTCTAAATTAAGTTATTTTCAGGGACATTTAAGCACTCTCAGTCCTTCATTCTTAAAAAAAAATAATCAGAATATTGAAAACTTTTCTTGAGACCAAGCTATTCAGTGTTTAGAATGATAAAATCTGGTCAATCCATGTTTGTTGTTTTTTTCTCTATAGCCATGAAAAATAAATCCTTCAGGAGAACATTTCTTTACCTCACTTTTTCATTATTTCCAGGGGCAAAAGCTGGCAAGGCAATTTATAATTCAATTTTTGCTAAATCCACAACACCTAATATATATGTCAGGCATTTCAACAGCAGGGTACTTTGGGGATAGGTGATAAATTGTGCTGATTATAAGTGCAAGCTGTTCTTCCAAAACATCATATCAAAAAGAAGGCAAGTATTATTAGGAGAATGTAATGTATCTTTAGAATGTCCAGAAACATAAGAGATAATCACTTCATGTGAACATATTCTCCCTTGAGTTTTACAGCTCAATATTAAGGTCTTACCATATTTTTGATAGCACTCATCTGGAGGGAAAGACCATCATACGTTGGTAGTCTTTCAGCAGCCACATAGCTCTTAGGCCTGCAATAATTCATTTCTCCCAAAAAAGGGCTTTCTATGAAACCTGAAACATGGTCATAATAATTTTCTGAATATGTTGGTGTATGTGAAAAGTATAAATATTATTTTATAATATAATCTCCCCTGATCTTTCAAACATCGTTTCAATGTCTCCATGTATTTTCGTGTGAGATACACGTGACTTTGTTTATCGATACTGCTGAGCAAAACAAAAAAGTTCTTCACATTCATCTTGGTTGTCAAGCTAGTGTGAAAATAAGGGAGAAGACACTATGTCTTGACATTTCCTCTTAGCTTCTACTTTTTAAAACCAAAAATCTGTTAATCTCACAAAGATGCTATAAATGTTTAGAGACAGAAAATAGGCAAATGAAACTGGATAGTTGAGATTAGCCAGAGTGATGAAAACCTTTTCACCTCTATGTTGTTGGTCTGAGTTTAACTTGGCTGATTTTGACTTGACTGCTCAGCAGATGCTCCTTGTTTGTCTTGCCAACCATAATCTCTATCCTGCTCAGACCTCTGAAGAACTGACTCTTTTTGTGACCATGGTGTTGATTTAGGACCCATCCTGTACTATCACCCTACTTTAAGCATATTTCCTTCTCTTTAGCATCTCAGGAAATTATTTTTGTGCTTTAAGGGTGGGAACCCTTATTAACTTTTCTAAAACAGAAAAAATTCTGCTTAAAGGCAAGAAAATAAAATTACAAAATTTATCTACATAAAGTAGATAAGTGTCAATAAGAAAAGCAATAAGGTTTAGAGTAGAAAAAGACAGTTCCAGAACTCCTGTTCTATTCAGTTTCTATTTGTCTGCTACTTTAATTTCTCAGTTTTTTTCCAAATTGTGTCCTAAACCCTCTCAGAAGTTCTCCTTATTGTGGATAATATCAGAATTGTTTTGTAGATTCAAGTCAATATTCCAGGCTGTAAAAAACACTCTCTACTAAAATGATTTTCAATCAAATTTTTCTACCAGAATTTCCATTTTTCTTTACATCTACAATTTAATCTACTCTTTGTGGAGGAAAGAGAATTTTCACTGTAAAATAAAAGCCCCCCTCTCGGTTACCAGCAGCTAAAAAGAAAAAAAATTACATTGTTAAACTTCTCAACAGCATGTTTCAAAATTTTGAAAATATCAATTTTCTTTCACACTTCTAATGGAAACATAAATTACCTTTCTGTACTTTTTAGTCAGTACTATCTGACTCCAAGTGCCTGCTTTTAAACTGAGCCTTGCATGAAAGAATACAGCAGTGAAAATGAGGACTGAAAGTGAATGGAGAAAAAACCACTGCCTTCCTTCTGAAAGAGACTTTCAGATCAGCACCTTAAGGGAACTGAGTACTGAGAAGATTTTTTTTTTTCCCCTTTCATTCTTTTTCAGCAATCCCCCTCTCCCTCAAACTCTTATTTTTGTCCCTTTTGTATCACCTAAACTCACTTAATGAAGAAGACGAACAAAAGTGGAAAATAAATGATAGCTCATGAACCAGACCAGCTTAGTGTGCACGCTTGTCTGAAAGACTGATGAGATAATACCTGCAAAAGAATGGTCTGCCCTGACAGGAAAAGGAGAACCAATGTATCCAGAACACCCAATAGCTCATCTGGCAGTAAATGAGAGGTCAAAAAGTCAGTCTTCCAGTCCTGCCTCTTGTGGTGTTAGAAATCTATTAAAGAAGTCCTAACATCTATTCAATAGTATTATTAGACATTCTTGTAGCATAGATGAAAATTAAAAATAGGTTGAAATATGGATAGCAAAGACGTACTCTCAAAGGAAAAATGAAAAAAAGTTGGAGAAAGATTGAAAAAGACATAGCAATAAAGTCTGTGGGAAACAGACAATCTCTATAAGGAGGCCGGGAAAGAGATGCTTGAATATATTTGAAGACTTAGCAAAGAATAAAATGAGGAAGAATTGTGGGGGTGTTTGCTCTCTTATTTCAGTCTTTTTCTTTAAGAATGAAAAATAATTCCTTTAAAAATGTGAATAAGTGTAGCTGAGAATTGTCTACTCATGACTGATGATACCAGGCAGGCACGTTTTCTGTTTGGCTACGTTTCTTGGGCACAGAAGGACACTGTGTTATAATACCCTGCAAGATAAAGACATGCTGAAATTCGTAGCTCTGTTAGTTGAACCTAATCTCACACTGGCAAAAGCTGTTACTACAGCAAGCCAGATTGAATCAGCTATTAATAATGCAAAGATGTCATTGCTTCCCAAAAGAGATTCTTAGCACAGCTTGTAGGAGAGATTAATATTATTCATGTTAGTAGAAGCAGACTTATAGAGGGACATTGTCTACTGTACAAGTAGAAGGTTTTTTGTTTTTCCTGAACAGTCTTTGAAAAAGCAAAGAAAGGATCCAGACTAGAGGACTTAAACCATCCCATATTTTCTCATAATCTTCCATTTGAAAAATTAAAATTTGGGCTTCCAGTTATGCAAAATTATTGTTATGAATACATTCTTGGCCTTGAAGAGCATGGTGGAGAAGAAGGCAATTTTTTAGAGTTAATGTTTACTTTTGGACATATTTGCTTATGCCCTGATGACACATTAATAGGCTTGTTAGAGACCCTATGACTTTAATGGGACAGGATTGAGGCTGGTGTATAAATATGCTCAAGCTGGTGTAAAAATCAGAGCTCTCAACCTTCTAGAATAAGGGAAAACTTCTGGTACAGATGCAAATGTTATGACTACATTGTATTTTCTTATTCTTGGTTTTGGATTTTTTTTGGGGGGGCGAAGGCTTATTAATTAGTCAGTGGATTTTTGCAACTCTATCTTATATCTTCTACTCTTGTGCATGCATTTCTGCACAAAAATCAAGATTTTGAACCACTGGCATAGTGTTTCTAAGACTCCTCTAGCTGAAAGGATTGAAAAATGGGAAGGCTGTATGTTTTCATGAGTCTGAGGGGCCTTGAAGCCAGGCAAAGCATGAATTTGATATTGAAACTTAAACAACTATTTTCAAAATAAATGCAAATGTAGCTCCCCCTGAATATGTTAATCGTTAAGTGGAGTGTTAAAAATGTTGCTAGTCCTTTATGTGTGAGATTAAGAAAGACAATTTTAGCCCTCATGCAGAGGCCTGCCTTAAGTTAGTCTCCCAGTTACAAGGGTCTGTTTCTGTACACTCCCTAAACCAAGAACCAAATAAAGACCCAGTCCCTTTCTCTCCTCTTCATAGAGATGAAGAGAGTGTAGTACTGACTTCCAAAAGATTTTACAGAAACATCCTGTTGGGTGCATGTGTTCCTTTAAGAGGTGCTGATACAGCATAAGAAGCGGTGGGTGAATAAGACAAGAGGAGCCCTGAGAGGCATCTGAGCAGTATGATGTAAATTCTGAGATGCAACTAAAGTGGCCCTTTAGGCTCTAAATCCCTTTCTGATAAAAAATAACTGACATTGAGTTTGGATCAGCCTCATGATCTCTAAATCTGGGCACAGGTAAATCTCATCTCAACAGTATGATGAGATTTTTGATGAATTAAAGCCTTTGGGTGATGTATGTCATAGGCCTGAAAATACATGGTAGGGTCAAAAAAATATAATGGAAGTTTTTCTTAAATTGCTTCTAAGTAAATGTGATTTATTTTTTAGTTAGTCCAAAGGCTTCTTCCTGGCTTTCCTTTTACTACTAAAGTTTCAGAAAAAAATAGGCACAGGTCCATTTGATTATGGAACAGTAAGTAGTTCTATATAAGATATTCCCATGGCTTCACTGTAAAAATAGGTATTTAGGCTTGAGATTTTTGTAAGAAATATTTCAGAGACTGAAGGCATTGAGGGGGTGCAATCAGGGAAAGATAACAAGACTGCAATTAGTTTTATAATGGTGAGGGAATTTTAGTGAAATTAAAATAAATAAATAGAGTTATTGGACAAATGGAAGTCAAACTTTCAATTACTCTAAAATAGATTCTGGCTCATTCCATCTAGCTGACACTTTGATGTGTCTAAATCTTTACAGATGCTATGTAAGAACTGAATCAAGGCCAACTACACTCCCTCTGTTCTTGCAAATGCAGCAGCAGCGGTATCTAAACAGTAAGAGGACCAGCTCTTTCAAGAAGGAAATTTGTAGAGATAACGTGAACAGAGGCTGTCATTAAAAGTCAAATGACTACTTTTAGATGTTGTTGGTGAGGGTTATCTGAAGGCAAATATGGCACACTAGATTATGCAGCCTACTTTCAGGGTTTTATTGTGTTTTCTTGTGTTAAGAAGAGCATCTTTTGCTTTCTGATAAAATAAAGACTATGTTGCAAAAGACCTAATTCAGCAAAAGGAAAAAAAAGCAACATCCGTAGTATTCATTGTACTGTATTTCAACAGTAATTCCATAATCCAAGATATCTTTTAAAGTACAGACCTTTCCCATTCCTATAGCTAATGTGCTAAAACTGCACACCCAGAGAAGTACTTTTACAGTAAGCAACAAACCAAACTATTTCTATATAATAGTATTTACAAGATACCATTAAAAGCAAAGTTAGTGCTCTCCACAGATTTTTCTATTGTGAACTGGACACAAAAAAGTCAGGAAACATGAAGAAACCCAGAGTATAATTGGAGCGGAGTCACCCTCCCTGGAGGTATTTAAAGGACATGTAGATGTGGTGCTTAGGGACATGCTTTAGTGGTGAACTTGTCAATGCTAGGTTTACAGTTGGACTAGATGACTGTAATGGTCTTTTCCAACTAAATGATTCTATGATTCTAACACTTGGTTTTAATTAACACTATTTCTAGACCTTATGCCATGTTACTTCTATATATTATCAGGATACAGGACTGAATAGGAATTTCACTAAGGCTTGTTAACCCAATACTCAAAGCAGAACAGTGAAAAGAAGCAGACCAAGCAGACAACAAATAGGATAGGGTGTGAAATGCAGGTGAGATCCTTTCAGTGAAATCACAGTGATGACACTTCATAGCACGAGATTCCAGAAAGTGATCAAAGGCTCTATAAGAGTAATTAATCATTTATTTCGTTTCCTAACATGTTCTTCTGAATGTATAAAACATCAGGAACAGCTGTTTATTAGATCTAAAAAGTAATTAAACAAGTAAAAATTAAATGTTTCCAGAAAGAAAATAAAAATTAGCTGTTCCCCAAATAAAAGTCCTATGTGTACCTTGCGGGTTTTTTCTTTTCATTTTGCCACAGTCAGTGAAGTTATGTGTTAATATCCTGAGCTGAATTTCTTGATTGTAAAGAAAGTAATTAAAAAATAAATAAATTCTGTGATTCACCTCAGACTGGTGAATATCATGACATTCTAATTCATTCTATAAATATTCCAGTATACGATGCAGGACTGTAGACAAATAAAGCGCTCTCTGATGGATTTGTAAGCAGATAGGAAGGTGGATCAGCTGAAAAAAGTTGTTATCTGAGAAAGGACTGGCTTCCAAAGCTGCCTGTGAAATAGCTTGAGCCATGAAATATGTGCTAGAACAAGAAAGGAAAACCACCAGATGACAAAATGGGATGGATATAGTGCATGACACAACAAAACAAAAAGCTTTCCTTAAAACTCCATTGTCATAACATATTCCTCCACTGGGTCCATGAACAAAACATTTCCCAGGAAGTGCAATACAAGAGCAGGAGGTCGGCAAAAGTTATAGATGGGGAAGCAAATGCAGCTGCTGTAGATAGAAAATGAGAGGTTCAGAATGGGGTGTACAGTGCAGAGCTGCTGATAGGAGCAGCCCTGAGCAGTGTGCTGAGCACAGGATGGGAAAGTGCATAGGAACAGGCATTTTCTGAGGCTAAGCTGAGCTGGGTATAATTGAAGTGTTCTTACAGACAAGCTACTTTAAGAAAAAAATGATGTCACTCTTTTTACACTGAAAAAATGTAGTCTAACAGAGCCTTGTGATGGGGAGTGCAGATACAGCGATAGGGCCAGGAGAGCTATGCTTGAGGTTAACTGAATGCCTAACATGTGTGTCCAAGTGGGAGGAAGCTGTGGTGAGAGAAGAAATGAGAGAAATAATTCATTTAGTGTCTGGCATGACGACTGTGAATTTGTTTAAAGATGATTTCTGTGTATTGTGTAGGTTTGTGGGCTTTTGTGTCTTACTTTATTGCTGCTACAAAGTACATCTCTTTGCTACGACTAAATTATGATCACTTCAGTTTTGGGACTATTAATCAAGAGAAGGCATTTGCAAGCCTTTCCCAGCCACATATCCTTTGAGGGTTTTGAAAGCTATAGAATGCAGTTTGTTATCTGTCATTGCGAGGCCGTGCCAAGTTCCATGATGCAGTGAAAGCGAAGTCATACGCTGCAGCTGACACTTTCCCACTGACCTCAGCCTGTTGCACTGCATAAACAGAAGCTATTACAAGTCAATATGGTTCTTGGAGCAAGGTTATGCTGAAAGGAACGCAAAAAAGTTTTCCACGTTTCTGCAAGGTTCAAAGCGAACGAGTGCTTTTTCTGTCACATCAGCAGACAAGGCTGTCATATCCTCAGTTCACCTCATAAATAACAGGCATAGAGGATGGTTGTATAAGGCTGCAGTTCAAAAGGATTAAAATCTCACAGCAGACACTGCCTTCCTCGGCATGCTCACCTTTAGCCATGCTTAACTATCGGTATGTTTCAATTTACTACGCACCTGTCTGCTTGGTGAATTGGCACCCAGCCTTGTAGATATGTCTTGCAAGGGGAAGCCAGTGGAGCAAAGAATGAAGAAATAATTTTTGGACAAAGCCTGGAAGCACTGTGACAACTTCTGAGAGAAGACACAGACCTAGGAGTGGGTTACTGGGCTTGGAGACCTGCTACAAACCTTACCTGGGTTGGTAGCAGCAGTTAGGGAAGGGGATTGAAAGGGATTGGCTGTGGGATCTGAGGAGCTACCAGTGATCTGGAGGTGGTGGTGGGCAGCGGGGTTGTTTTGTTTCCCCCTCCATCCCTGGAGGTAAATGTGAAGGACTGGAGAAACAAAGTGGGGATTTATTGGGAGGGAGCAGATTTACTAGGAACTGGTGGACAGGGGAACACTAACCTTCTGCTCCTTCTCCGAGCTGCTCTGATATCAGGGCGTGCAGCTTCTCTCCCTGCCTGTCTTTTTCTCAAGGTCTACAAAACAGGCAGTGGGGCTGTGGCACCCTGTACTGGGGCATTTAATTTCCTCTCTTCTCCCATGATCTACCAATGTAAACAACTGCCTAGTTTTACCAGATCTGCCCCTAATCACGTTGGGTGACTGTTGACATGCATAGAGCTTGATATTTTGATAATATTATATGTCCATGATAATACTTCATTGCAGTTATGTCCTTGGCTATAATTCTTTCAACACAGTCACTTTTGTACAGCCCTTTGAGTTACAGGAAAGTATTGTAAGGCCGAGTTTTGCTCTCACGGTCACATTACAATTCAGAAGATTTAGAATTAATCAGCATTTGATATACCTCCGAGAAAGACTAAGCAATGCATTTATTTCTCTTGCGTTTTCTTCTAGAGGAAATTGTGTGTGTGTTTAGGGGAAAGAGGAGAAAACTTTTGTTATTTTTTCTTGTCCAGGTTTGCTTGTAATTTGAAACCATTACTGTTGTGTTGTCAAATAATATTATGCTCCTCCATTTTACAGACTCTCAGTTATTTCCCTGGTCACTTACCTGAGGAGAGAAGCTTGAGAAACTATTGTAAATTACTATGCTAATCAGCAGTCCATATTATTAATCTATGAGATTTTATTTTCTGTATATAGAAAAGATATAAAATATAAAAAATATATTTCTGATGAGCAAAACTGAGACCCTACCACATCTTTCATAAAAGGTAAATTCTCTGCCTATGTCTTTTCTACAGTTTGCTCTAGTGGATGTAGTATAATATTTTATCATCTGCCAAAATGAAAGTTTAGGCCTGGTTTGACAATGCATTTTTTGACCTGTAAAATCTTTAAGAATATTTCCAAAACTTCCTGGAAGATAAACATGAAATGTATTGTAATGATGTTGACTAGTTTTTAATAATAGTATAAAGTAAATTTAAAGTGTCGGTAGAAATAGAGCATTTTGATACTTTAATATATTTCCACTATTTTTGAGACCAAGATAGTAATTGTGTCTGCAAAGTTGCCCAATGTTTCCTAGGCATTTGTTCTGAAGATCATGGGGACAAACTGCTCACTGTGCCTTTGTTTTGAATCCTAAAAATAGCAAATTCCACCAATAAAAGAAATAATTCTATTCTGCAATAGAAGGTAAGGAATGAGCGCTTTTTCAGAAGGTCCTATGCCCAGACTAAAATATAGGTTTTGTAGTAGAATCTAATTTCTATAAAATTTTCAGGAAGAAATGCCTGACATATCTCCAGCATCCAACATTTTCAAAAGGCGAACATTTTGAGTCTGCTAAAGCACATATCTGATGCATATCCCTGCCTGCAATTCTGAGCCCATAGGATTCTGTGCAATACAAATGGGCCTCTTTTCCTGCTGCTCATAATGGAAGGTGAACAAATCTATGCAGAGGCAACTGGCAGTGTGGTGACTTAATCCTTAATGAGAATTGTAAGAATGTTTTTCTCACGCAATCTTATCATTAGACTGTCATCAGTAGTTGAGACACCACTATAATCCTTTTAGAGGTAGTCAGTATTATGGCCTTTCTTGGTTCATTTAGATTCACTTTACTACTGATGTTTGGCCTCAAGGCAGGGCTATTTCAATGTCTCCAGATGGTACAGTGTCTCCAAAACTGCAGAGCATACAAGTTCAAGTATCTGCTTGTGCATGGAGTTCAGCTTAAATCATCATGCGAACGGTATGCACATATATCATAGTGCTTATGTTTCTGTTTTCCAGCAGAATGGTGAGAGCTCTTCCCTGACCACACGTAAATGTCTCTCTAGTGGAGGTTTGCATCTGAATTCCCACTGTGGTTGATATGGAGGTATTAATCTCATATCCAAAGTAGGTCTGAAGATGCATGCCCAAACATTACCCATTTCTCCACAGTATCTATACAAGGTGATCCCCATAAACACCTAAATTCAGATGAGATGAATGCCTCCTCTCTCTACAGCATTACTACAGTTTGTACTGTCAAAAACTACCCGCAGGTTTGAGATAAAGCTCCAGGCCTCTTATTTCTCATATTAACCTGATCTATCTCACATTTTTATTTTAATTTCTTGTTGTTTTATGTGGAGTGCAAGAGTTGTAAAGAGAGGCACTGACTCTTCAGATGTAGGAGCTCAGATACACCTTTTGGAAGTGTAAGACACAAGATCTGAGAGCACAACCTAAGCTTCTGTTCTTCCTCTTGCTGGCCCAGTTAATGTTTAACCAAAGGGCGAAAGAATTGACATAAGAACAAGGTAGGAACTAGACCCAACTGCTGTTTACCTTTCCCATGAGTACCCAAATCTCTGAGCTTTTAGTGAGAGTCTCCCTGCCATTTTGATTTTATCCACGTCATCCACCTTGGGCCTGAATTTTTTTTCCCAACCAATGCTAGATCAAAACCAACATTTTGCTTGCAAGAAGTTTTATTTTCATTATTCAGTGTAGTCTGAAAAATAAAATTGAAAATGTTCCAAATCAGCTTAGTTAGGTAAGCAAATAAAACAGTGATGGGAGAATGACAGAATAGTAACCTGGTTGATTACAATGTCAGCTGCTGGTGTTTCACTTACTAAATTAAATATTCACAATATATTTTTCACTTAGGTGTTCAAACTACAGATGGATCTTTTCTTTTTCAATGAACCTTTCATCCTTTTACTGACATTTATTCTTCTTTTTATTCAATTAACCCAGAAAGAAAGCTTCTGGCAAGGCAAGTCAGCTGTTGTCTGCCAAAAAGAGACATACAAATCTTGTCACATAGCTTTTGTTTTTATGGTCAGGAACCCTCAGGCCTACTATTAATGCAACTTAGCCTTGTGTGGAACTTTGCTGTCTCCTGCACACTCTGAAATAAGATTACATGATGGAGAAGATCTATTTACTGAGGACATTTAAACTCAGAATATTAAGCTTTTTGTGCAATCATATCTCCTCTCTAGCTGTGTGGCAGAAAAGCTAGCCACAAGATCCTTGACAAATTAGATATTACCACATCTAACTGTGTATATTTAAGCTTATCAAACTGAATCGTTGCATTGTAACTGTGCTCTTACGCAGACAAGGACTCCATTTAATAAATGCAGTGCCATTTAATAGTAATTAATCACCCAACTAAAATGTCACATTAAGGTCAAAGAGACCAGAAGACAAAAAGAAGAGAACATTAAATTCAGCTGACAAACATAGGAAAGGAGAATATAGAGCCAAAGAAAGTTCTGGGACATTGGCTCTGGTAAAACATTTAATCCAAACTTCTTAACTTTCTGTTCAGCTCAGAAGTAATCACATTCACTTGGTTCAAAGCAAGGTCATTTTTGTAAGTTTTAAATGAAATTTCCTCTTTGTGTGTGCAGTGGCAGCCCATTGCAAGCTTGGAATTGTTGGTGCATTTTACAGATGTTTTGTTCTCAGTATTTACTGTTTCTTTTCTCCATGTTTTTCTCTTCTTTCTTTGCTACTATGATATTCTTCGTTTGGATGTAATTTTCCTCAACATATCCTAAAATAGAAACTGTTTGGAAATGTAGATTTTCTGAGGTGAAATAAAATAAAAAAAGTATGTACAAACAAGGAGAGAATAAAACACCATCTTCAGTCATGTAGTTTACAAATTTGAAAAGTAATTTACGAATAGATCTCTTCCTAAATTATGGTAAAGTTCAAAAGGAGGCTTAAGAAGTTTTTGATACAATTGCTGTTGGTCTTAGAGCTAATGACTGGAACCCAAGCACCCTATAAAGTGTCAGGTTTATGGAGTATGTAATGCAGAATTTTATTTTGTGTTACAACTGTGTAATGCTTTAGTGTTCAACAAAAAAAAAAAGAAAAAAAGAAAAGAAAAAGTATTGAGTCGATAAGAGGATTATTTGTGGCCAATATTCTTCACATAAACAGAAACTCTATACAGGGGGCTCTGTTTTAGAGAAAGCACTTTTACCGCCTGTAGAAATGAAAATTTACAGAGTTCCTTATACTAAACATGGAAAGCTGCAGAAAAGGTAAATCTCCATTAGTAATTCCACTTCTGCAAAGAAGTGTTTATCAGCTTCAGTATAAGTGTATGAATAGGTTTATATATGTGGCATTATGTATAAATGTTTGCATTCTTTCTCATGTAGTGTCCTTTTTCTTTTCCTTTCTTTTATAAAATGTAGAAGTAAGAAAGCGCTATCCACTTTTAAAAGACATATTTTGAAGTGCCATGGGCTAAATATACTACTTTCTGTGCATGAAGAAACGAGTTAGTAAAATACAGTCAAGCACGAAAGTGTATTATTGTCAACATGTGTTACAGAAATCAGACAAACTACTTCTAAATAGACTCATTCTTTAAAGCATCTATCATTTCTCCTTCCTGTTCCAGAGTTCTTGGTTTCGTGTCCAAGAATTTTTGTATTAGTATTGTGAAAAGGAGTAATTCTCCAGAAATTACTCTACATTTGGCAAGATCTGTCTTTATAACTTCTATGTCAGTTCGAAGAATTTTGGCCTTTCTAAAGGTTAAATATTATCTTTTAAAATTGTGTAACTCTGGCTTTGTCAGGAAATGTGTCCATTTTCTAAAATAACCTTTTCTTTCATTACCTTTGATGTGAAAGTTATGAAGGGCCAAGAAATTCTAAATTATTTGTTCATATATGAAAGCCCAAACTCACGATATAAAATTATTTGGCATTAATTTTTCACTCTTACCTGCACGATAAATATTAACTTAGTATTGGTCATGGCTGTGACACATCCGGGGAGATATTTTCATGCTTGCGGTGGAGCCATAGTTTATGGTGCTGGTTACCATGCATAGATGTATATTTCAGTTTTTAATGATGATGAAAAATTTGAGAGTTCTGATGTTAACATCTGAATGACCTTTACAGACTTTGTAGATGAAAAAATACCATTCTCTTTGAGTTGTCTATGTTTGTACTGATTTCGGGAAGAACATATTTCTCCTTCACACAATTCACTGTATTTCCACTCAACTTCTGTGGCAATCCTATAGACAAGAATCTATCTCTCACTCAGCCCTGACAGTCCTCCAAGAAAAGCTCTCCTTTTCATGTTTGGCAGTATAGGTTAAAAAAATATTGTGTTTATTTCATAATCCAGTGGTTTCCAAATTGTGGTCTTCATTCCAACCTAGTAGACCATCTTTAGTGGTGCTCAGCTAGCCTATAGTCTGCAGCAGATCCTATGCTCTGGAGGGGCTCCATTAAGGACTACATCCTCAAGCTACAGCACAGCACTACAGCCTCTTCCAAACTGTGTGACACAAAGAACCTGGAACAGAACAAGGTTGTGATGGGAAACTTTTGCCATTGCCATACTGGTTCTAGCAATTTCATTGGTCATATATACCCTTGTCTAGTGGAAAGACGGAGAGGTGAGCTCTGCATGTGTGATTTATTACAAATGGCTTCCTGAAACATGAAAGTCTGAACATGTGTCAGGGAATAGATTTTTCTTTCTTTACACCCCATATATTTGAAGAATTTCTAGAAAATGTCTCTTTCTGAATAAGACTTATTAAGCAAAAATCCCATTATAAAATGTATCTTCTTTTGCCAGAAGATTTGGCTCTGAGGTATATAACACTGTGTTGCCTGCATGTTTTGCATTTTCTTGCAAAATGGTATGGGTGTGACATGGTGTCTTTACTTTCTGCTTATGATTTGCCTGTGTTCTCCATGTTTTTTTCCATGGATTTGTTGCCAGAAGCTGGTGCTTTCTAAACCCAAAGAAATAGAGAGTAGTTTGCTGTCTAAATGAAATGTTGTAGCTTGATTTCCATTTTCCTATAACCAAAGGTCACTTTGACAGGAAAAAAAACTTTTAAAATGAATTAAAGTTTAGTTAAAAGAAAAAAAAGTCTTGAGCTACTGTCAGACCTGCCTGCATTTGACACTCCTTTTGATAGTGACATAAAACCACTATTACAGTTGCCTCACTTTAAATTCCAAAGAAATTATTTGCTGCAGTAGATCTCATAGGGCAGAAATAAACCCCTGATTCAAATGCTAATTTAATCTTCACTAAGTGTTTGCACGAGGGTGACTGCGTCAGTGCTGTCCTGTAACCAGCGAAAACTAGGGCACTCCCCTATCCAAACTCCCATCCTGCCCATAAACAGGGCCCAATTTAATTAGGTTTTGTTTGCTGAGCTGAGCTTAATGCAAAAATCTAACCTTGATGTCATGAATTGGGACAAATACTTTTAAAATCCCTACGCATCTAGTAACCCATTTGTAACCCAGGGAAAGAAGTCTGCTGGCTTGCAATGGGGGATGAACATGCCCTCGATATAGTCTTCCCCTGAGCCTTGGGTGACACTGGCATCTTTGAAAGACATAAACCTGCGATGGGGCTCACAGGAAGTCAGAGCAAACACTGTACATATGCGTATATATATATATACATATCTGTAAGTGCTGTACAGCCTGGTCATGGAGGAAGCAGGCAGTGTTGAAAAAGTCCCTTTCTTTCTGGGGCAGTTGTCTGCCTCCTGAGGCCTGCCATAAGGAGTTCTCCTTGCTGAGGGTTCCTCAGCCCCTCAAGGGGATGGTGTTCCCCAGTCTGTGCCTGTGCTGGGACATGCTGGGTGTCTTTTATTTGTTTTCTTTCCTGGAGATACTAACCCTCTCGGGGCAGGCGCTTTAGTGAGATGGATCGCACTCAGGTAACAGGCAGTTCAAGGAAGTCCTTCCCCGGATTGTTTACAACAAGGCATTTTAGAGCAGCCATTTAGCCTCCACCCTGTCCCACCCCGCTGACCAGCTGTAAGTGTAAAGGCCGACAACGGGCCCGCGGGTCGCTGATAAACTAAACCCCCATTTGGCAGGCAAGGAAGCCGGGATGATAAGGATGTTGATTTATGTTTTATCTGTCACTACATTTTCAGTAAAGCTGGGCAGCCAGCCTTAACGGAGCGAAGGCTGTTATCACCTCTCCTTAGCCCTTTAAGTGCAGCAGGCTCTTTGGTGTCTCTCGCTGAAGGCCGCTTTGTTAATTGCGAGGGTAAACAGGACATGCAGCGTCGGCGCTGGCCCCGCTTCGCTCAGGCGGCATTTAGCACAAACCCAGCAGATTTGGGGAAGGGGTCTGGGTCCGGGGACACTCACACACATACACATGAAAGAGACTTTGTAGAAGTACTTGGCATTTCCTAGACTTGTTTCTGCCATTTAAAGTGTATTGCATACCTTGAAGTGAATCTAATGGCTGGTTTAATTGGAGATCCCTGAAGTGGCTGCAGGTACCGTTTATGCCAGCAGTGAATGTGCCCTTTAACGCTGTGAATGCCAGGTATGACTATTCAATGGAGGGAAAACCTGACAACATTCATTAACGGGGAAATAAATGTTGTGAATTATATGTATGATTATGTACCATTTTCCCCTCATTTTGGAGGTGAGTGTTATTTTTCTGAAAGCATTGTAAGATTTTATGCATTACATTTAAATGACAAACACATTTTTAGGTTTGAGAAGCACCCCATGCCTTTTGGGGCCAGTAGAAGAGAAGAGGATGGAAAGAGCTGTGGGAGAAATGTGAGCATTAAAATATTGAAATATTCCAGCAAAATCAGAACATGGAAAATCTGAACCCCACCTGCTCCAAGCAATTCTTGTTACATTCTATGCAAAATGTTAAAAATACAGCTCTTTCTTTTCCCTTATTCCCTTCTGATTTGTTTTTCCTTTATTTCTCTCCTTCTCCCTCTCCCAAAATATTTAATCTTACCTTTCAAATCTGTCATTATATTTCTTTCTAAACAAAACTAGAAAGAGAAAAAGAAACTAGTTCCTCCTAGAGGTCAGTGGGAACTTTGCCATTGACTTTAAATAGGTCCAGAAGCAGGCCCAACAGAGCATTTTATAGCTTCCTTTATTTATCTTACGTTTTATTTTGAGCAATGTGTCTTTTGTATGACTGCATTATTTCCACAACGAACATTGTCATAATGGCCTCATATACATTATTATATACACACATACTGAACAAAGCATTATTGATAGTTATACTTTTTTAAACAAGAGTAAAAGACAATTGTAAAGTACGAAGCAAGGATGCTTATGTGGTGCTGGTTCAGTATAGGATTAATTTTCTCTTTAAGTCTGTACTTGGTGTTACTCCATACTGATTTTCAAGTATAAACAGGAACACTGTTGATTACTGAGAGACAGGTGATTAAAAAAAAGACAGTAATTAATACTTTAGTCAAGGTAGCACAAGGTGCAGTTTCTTTTGTATTGTTAATGATGCCTGTAGCCAGTCTATTCTTCCTGATGAGAAATGGAGGAAAAATTAACCCTCCTCTAGACTGAAATACAGTAGGAATCATACTGCAATATTTGATCTTAGTATCGTTAGGCTGGTAGGCCAAGGCTAACAATGCAAATTTTGGCAGAAATGGGGCTGATATTCAGGGATATCAGCTGTGAAGTGTGCTGGCCATTTGTTACACATGATTCCGAGACACAAATGGTGGTAGGGACTATTTCTGTTTCTTGTTGATGACAATTATGAATCTTGAGTTCTTCTGAAAACTGTGTCCAAGGAATCCCCAAAGAGTCATCTGACACACAGAGATAATTTATCACAATTACAAGTGCAGTGTATTACAATAATGAGTAGAATAACCAAGAGCGCACATAAATGAAAGAGATGAAGAAGAGGTTGCTGCAAAAGTGGCTGCAGCTGTGAATCAGACCAGCCGGCCTCTCTCTGCCTTGTCATCAGAAAATAAGGTAGACCCCTAGTTGAATAAAAACTACATCTCACAAAGATCTGGGAATGAGGATGGGTCAAAGGCAGGCTTTTCTCTTCCAGTCTTACTGAGGGATACTCTGGATCAACTGTACTCAGGACACACTGGTCTGACAGAGCTGCCCCTCCTCTTTCATCCCAGCCAAAACAGCCAGCTGAACTTATCTATGACTGAGTATGTTGCAGGAACAAGACAAAGTCACTGTTGTGCCCCTTCCCTTCAGCTAGCTGAAGTTAAAAATCAATTTTCCTTGCAGTTAGTATGGTTACGTTACTTGTAGGGCAGCTTCAATACTGCTGGGTTTGTCTTCCACAATAAATTACAGCAGCTGCCTGGCGAACATATAACCCATTTACTTCTGGTTGTCACGGAAAGAAATCTATGGATAGGCAAAACAGAAGCATTTATGGAAACCCATTGGTGAGTAGAGGCCATGGAGCCTGGGGCTTACAGCAGCTGTAGTCCTTCCCCCTGAACGGGGATGTGTAGATGCTATCCGGCACCCAGTGTATGTCACAACATACACAGTAGGATTGGTGACACCGCTTTGCACCCAAATATGTTTCTGAGAATGAAAACAAAATCTAGTGATTAGTTACCACAAAAATATACTGTGGGCAATGAAATGTCACTCTAGCAACCTCAAGGGAAGGAACAATAGCTTGCTGGGAGAGTAGCCCTGGCTGCAGCATAGCAGCCTAGTATATTTGTTAGACTGGAGCTGAGTAAGAAATTTCACAAATATAATCTATTTTTTTTTTTAATTGGTAAATTTCCCACAAGCCATAGTGGCTGCTCTCCGGTATATTTGTTTTCCCAGGTATTTGCTGAAAGCTTTCTGCAAATGTATCTTCAGTGTTCATAAATACATTTACGTGAATTTTTATTATTTGTTTGTGGCAAAACAAATGTATTTCTTTGACTTTGAATCTTATAATAAATATATAGTCTGGAAATGCCATATATTCTTGCACAGGCTCTAGTTTCTGTTTTTCAAAGCTTTTCTACCAGTAAAATGAATATTCATAGAAAATGGATAGAGACAGGGTGTCAATAACTGAAATAAATTCAGTGTTTTATTCAAGTGATTATCCAGGAACATTTTTGGGCCACTTTCACAATTTCTATTAAAAAATATTTTTAAAAAGGGAGAAATAAGTCTTATGAGTTAAGCCATTTTAAAAGTTGCTGTATTCCATTACACGGTCCCACACCCACTTGTTTGTCCAAATACAGTTTGCTACTAACTGGATCTTAAGCAGCCGCCTTGCCCCAGAACAGCTGCTGGTGCTCTGTATTTGCAGCTTCCTCTTGCTCTCTGATACTCCATAAAACTGTTTATATTCACTATAAAAGTATTTTCACTCTGTTTGGTTAGTGACCATGCACCACAAATTTTCTCTTTAACATTAACAATCATGAAATGAAAATGTTTACAAAACTTTATTTAGTGCCAATACCTAATAAACTATCGAAATATTCTGAAGAGAATGTGTATACGTGTGCATGCTTGTGCATGGACAAAGTATTTGCCTAATTTTTCTGTGCAGCAGAAAAGTGGTCATGTACTTTTACTGGGACTATTCTGAGACTGCATGCATTTGGTGTCTGTTGCCTGGTTTTATAACTCTTTGAAGCTTATTTATGCTCTGTGGAAGAACTGACATGTGAACCAGGCTAACTATTTTTGAAGCTTTTTTTGGAGCCTTGGCCATATCTATTCAAGATCATGTGCTTATGCTGCATCAAAGTGGACTTATTGTTCTTCCTACCTCAGATCAGGTATTTGAGCTCATTTGTCCTACACTGCCTTAATGCTACTCATCATAAACAGTTTACACATTTCTCCCTGCATTGTTGTAACCTGACGTGTTCTGAAAAAGGAATTGGCCCACAGCTTTTATTATGGCGACACATTTGGAAACATTTGCTTCAATATTCAGAGGGCGAACATTTGCCTTTAAAGGAACTCTGCTCCATAACAGGGAATCATATAGCACATTTTAGTTCATTGAGTTAATTTCTACTGCCTGAGAGTCTCAGACAGACTTCTTGTTTGCAGTTCTGCTTGCAGCTGACGGGTTTTCTCAGACAATACGCAGGATGGCTGAGCAACACTTGGTAGCTTTCATCCAGTCTTTTGCTACTTTCATTTGGTATCTCACACACAGTATGTATTTCCAATGCCAAATCCTCTTTATCACACTCACAAACCCAGGCTGTGATGTGTTGCCAGTGGGAACAATGTGCAAAGGAGTAAACTCTTGGAAAGGAAAGCTTTGCTGCTGCACAAAAATATTCAGATCCAGCTACCGCAGGGTTTGCTCTCTAGCTGATCTGCTTTTGAGGCAGAGTGGGATTTAGGCTGAAGAATCATGGTACCCCATCTCTCTGAACTTCAGGGACTGAGAAGCTGATTTTTTTTCCTATTGTTTTGGGTATTTTTTAAACATGTATTTTGGCTTAGAATATTTATTTCTTCTAATGTGACCCTGAAACCCATGACTGCCATCAACACAATAGCTGGACTTCATGTCTAGACCTTGTTCTCAATGTGCGTGTGACAGAGATTCTTTGGTTTGTTGCTTTTTATTCATATATAAGTAAAAAGTATTAGATGTATGTATTCCTTATTTTTATATTTTCTGATAATCTTTCAGATTAAATATTTGGGGGATTTTTTTGTAATTTTTTAATCTAGTTATTAATTTATGTACCACTGCTAACCAAGGACATAACTCAAGAGCCTTCAGTTGAATTTAGTGGTTCAGTTCCTTTTCCTGCTCTCACCAACCAACCAACCCTACAAGGAACCAACACTACAAGGAAAAAGACTAGGAACTTTTTATTCCATAAATATACCTCTGTTGCTTCCTGCATTACAAGAGTGTCACACTCCAAAAATTAGAGCCCTTCACCTTGCACAGAGGAACCAAAGATGGTGTGTTTCAGTGCTTCTGCTGGTGGAACTGCCAGATGTTCTGCTCTGTGTTTTGACACTAGGTGATAACATGCCAGTGCATGATATATTTGGGTTTTTTATGGGATCTCTGTGGCAGAACTGTCTTGAAATTTAAGAGATTTATGGTATGGACACTTTTGAGGCTTCAGAACAAAATCTTTCAAAATGTTTGTGAAAACTGTCTCTAAATCTCTTTGTCCGTCTGTCCATAAATACCTTCTATTTAAAAAAAGACTTAATTTCAGTATCTTGACTGAAAGGAAAGGTTGTTTGTCTTTGAAGCATTAAAGGCATTGTGCCTGCTCCTGTTGCTACTTTTACAGTGCACAAATAGATATTGTGTTATACTTCTACCTGGTTCTCTTCTACAACATTCACGTTGCAGCAGGTACAGCTCTAATTCAGTTAAGATACCACAGATGGCTTCTGTGCACTGAGGAGCAGGGTTTGTGTTTCCCTAAGTTTCTCCTTGTCTTTGGGAAAGTAGCCAGATCTACCTCATGCACCCTAAATTTAGAGGGGCCTCTGCTTGTCCAAAACGTTTCAGAATATCTGATACTATAAAATGTGTGGGAGAGATGGTTTTATCTCTTAAGCATCCCCCATCCATAGCTTCAGGAATAACTAACTTTTCCTTTAAACCTGTATACTGCATATGTTTTAGATTAGTTTCATTTATGTTTTTGTAGGTTTTATGAGTTTTTAAAAATAATTTTCCTGTTTTCTGAGTAAATTATATGAAACATCTGCCCTAAATTTAATCTATCAAGCTCATAAAGGGAAAAGGCAGACATTTTATGAGTGATATTATAAAATTTAGATAATTATCTTGTTTGTTTTAGCAGTTTCTATTTTGGTCTCTGTACAGTATTCTTCCATTAAAAGACAATTTTTATATGGTGTACTATTCGAGAGGAACAGCCAGTGATCACATAAAGCATATGTATAATGATACTCATGTTAATCAGTAATACTTTATGCATTTTTAATTGAACTATATTTGCTATATAAGCATAGACCTAATTTCAAGCCTGTTATATGCTTCTTACATTAAAAAGGAAACAAAAGCCTCTGCATAGACAGCATATAATTCTACTAACCTTCATTAGCAATGCTGCTTGTGCAAGTGCAAGATATATAAAAGTATGCCTAGAGTAATAAATATAAGATGTGTTTGTGGTAGTCTTTCCCACCGCCATCTGTATCAATGCAACAAAGTTCTGCCATCCTGTATCTACTATATTTACAGATCTTTTTAACGGAACATGAAAAAATATTCTAGGGAGACATCATCATATGCATGCCCATTCTTATGTTCTTTACTAGACATCTGCCACTGTCTGCTCTCAAAGACAGTATATTCTGCTAATTTAAACCTCTGGTATGCCCTGATGTGGTTATCCTTGCTCCTTATGTGGTTATTCTTGCCTTTTTTTTTTAACAAAAGCAGCTCCTTCCATTAACATTGCAGGATAGAACCAAGTGTTGGAGTTAAGATCCAAAACTGATGACAAAAGTATTTTATTTAGGAGCAAGATGCTGATGGTTTAGCTTCAAACAAAAAGCCACTGGGATTCTGTTGCTCGTAGGCATCTGTGAGAACACTCACCAAACAAACCTTACTAGGGTAGCAAGTGATCTTCCTTCTCTTAGATCTGGATCACAACCTTTCAAAGCTCATATGGATTCACATAATGTTTTGACTGCCTTAGTCAAACCCACCTCTTCTGTGCAGTTTTTGGGTTACACTTGCTTCAGCCCTTCTTAAGCCTTCTTTAAACTTTTCTAAGTGAGATATCAGTTACTATCTCTCTACTAGTTCACATATTTTTTCCTGATTTCCACAATACTTTCCTGAAAATAAATAAATTTTAAAAATTGTCTTGAACTCCTACTGTTTGCCCATGTGCTCAGCTTGCCTCCTGGGACTCTGCACTGGTCAGGAGGCCCAAACACATGTATTTAAAGCAGCTTCTGCACTGGTTTAATGGGAAAGATTGGTCATTTCTGGCTTCAAAAATTTTCACATGCTGTGTAAAAAAAAAAAAAGTAAAAATTTAAATGAGAAAATAACTCCCAGTAAAAACATAGCAATTTTTTGTAAGAAGTGTGAAATCAGTGCATCTTTCTGAAGGCTATTTATGTTCCAGAGGAGCTGAATGAGGAAGGTAAAAGAAGCATGCATGTTATTTTTCAGTGCAGAGACTGCAGAGAGTCTGCATTCTTTTTTTTTTTTCCAGTATATATCAATGGATAGAGAATTCATTCATTTGAAACTTGCTAAGTGGTGCCAGAAGGCAACAGAAAATAATAGCAATGCTAAAGGCTTAACTGTATGAATGATATGCAGTTTGTGTCCAGAATCTATTATAGTCAGAACTTCAGGGTTTAAAAGACAGACTTTTTGGACTTTTGTGTTAATCCAAAGACTATGCCAACACAGCTCTAGGGTCATGAACTAGTTAAAATTCTGCTAATTCTCCTTTATGGGTAGAATATGCTATAGCATCCATTCATAGTTTGTGTTCTCATTCCTAGTAGTTACAAAAAATTGAGTAATTCTCAGCCAATACCTGAATATTTTGTCTTGCTTTCTGTTTGAGGATTCTTGATGTTCATCCATCCAACAGTTTTACTGAAATATTTTTTCACATTTTTTTGACCACTCAGTGCTTTAAATTCAGGGTTTTGTTAGTTAACTTTCCTTTGTCATCTTTGCCATTATTCCTGCTCCCCAGCTGGATAAACACAATAATTTTTAACCATTCTTCCCGATCATTAAGTTTAAATGAAAGAAGCACTACAGACCAAACAGAGAGGTCTATGACCCCATCTGGATTTCAGGTTCTCGCCACAAGCTGGTACCACGACTTCTTGAATGAGTTTAAACCTCATGAACATATAACATTAGTGAGAGGCACTACTGCTCTCCCCGCTTCTTTGACAGCTCTCACCCACCATCCCGGCACCCGTGCCTCGGAGGGTGGCACAAGCAGTCACAGAGCCGTGCCACCCCGCACCAGCTTGTCCCACAGCTAAACCCATCACCTGCACTGTGGGGGCCCAAGCAGGAGCAGCTGGAGAGTGGCATGGGGATTTTCCTTTTCAACAGCAGTGGCAGCCTGTTATCTTAAGCTGATCATGAGACTGTGGGTTGAGTAACAGTAACAGGAAAATGTAGCTGCCTGCCTCAGGACGTGTCTACTTACAATTTTTCTCCATTACAGTGATTTCTGGTAGTTGAATTGGATATTTATCTTCTCTAGGTATGGGTCGATGACCAGTCATTTAGACCTTGATTTTTTGCAGAGCTGCACTGCCGTGTTGTCACTGCCTACTTCCAAGCAGCATCAGGACCCCTAAGAAATCGGTGGTCTTTCCAGTACTTCACACTGAAAAGTCATGCTTGCCTGTAATCCCATGCTGGGAGTAAGGGTGCTAACTATGCATAGGAAAAGTAGGAAGCGGTATTTTTACCTCAGAAGCCAGGGAAGGAAAGGGAATTTAAAATTCTGGGAGACTCCAAGGCTTCTGTTTTGTCAGAATGTGAGTAGAGCCAGAGGGCAAATGCTTCCCTCCTTTCCCTAAGCAAAGAAAGCAAAAAAACCCCTTTTGGGACCTAGCAAGAGAGCTGACTGAGTCTCCCCGTTCTCCTGTATGTGTAAATCTAGTACAAGCCAAATCAGTGTGCAAAATTAAAATATTTTCTCTGTTATATGTTTTCCGTAATGCCATTTCTTTGAGGATTTGAAATGCCAGAAAGGATTGCCAACTTTTCAACTGGTTAGCTTACATGGTGATTGATGAGTTTGATAATATGTGTAGTTTAATGATATTTACACTGTTTGTCTAGCTATGTATATTAAAAGAATGTTGAGAAAATAGTAGACGTGCTAAAATCCTATGGTAACAGCTCATACATTAGTGGTGTTTCGTTGTGAACAAAGTCATTTTTCAGCCCAGTCATAAAGTAGCCTAAAAACAAGTGTGGCACTGTTTGCTTCAAATGAGACTGTTGCCATGTGACCACCATTCATCTGACATCATTACTGACATAGCTTTCGTTAGTATGATATCTGATTAAGGCTCCCAGCCGTGGTGGAGCCAGACTAAGTAGTCTGAGTGAGGTGGCTGAGGAAAGTTAATGTGTCAATGTTACTATTGGGTGAGAGTGTCTGCTCAAAGTTTCCTTTGGAGAACAAGGATAGAAATCGTTGATGATCTTTCTAATGGGAATCTTCTGAAAATATTTGAAGATCTGGTAGTAATTAAAGATGTGCTGAACTCCAGTGAGAGATGTAATCAGTTCAGTTAAACATAAAGATAATATTTCTGTGTGAGGGAACATATGAATACGACTAGGAACCAAAAAAACCCCCCAAAACCCAAACAAACCAACCCCCCCCCAAAAAAAAACATAAGCAAGAGAAATGCAATTGATCATGTATTTGCAGAAACCAGTTAGTTAAAATTCTGTCTTATGTGTGAATAAATGTGTAGCTTGTACATGTAAATAAACAACCAGCCTTGTTTAAGTCTAAATTTCTATTTTGTTAAAAAATGTATGAGGCTTGATGAATTCTTGTTACCTGAGGAACAAATGGTTTTCAACAGGCACTGTAAAATACACTTTCAGCATCCATCTAAGATGAGATGAGATGAGCTCCTCTATTTCTGCTTTGGCTTTTTAAAATCCACAATGATTAGTACTATATCTAGTAATTTAGAAAACATGCTGACTATCCTGCTAAAGTTGAAAAAAGAAAAAAGAAAATAAAAAATAAAAAAGAAAAAAAGAAAAAAGTAATTTACTTTATCTCTCTGTAATGGGCCACCAAAAAAGTTCTCTTGGCAATTCTGTTTCTATAGTCTGACATTGACCTATGCTTTGATATTGGTTTTGGAAAAGGAACTTCTGCTGTTGTTCACTTTTTACTTTGTAACTAGAATATGATAGGTTATTTTCCTTACACAGAATCCATAATGCTTGATATATTTATTACGCTTTGAAATGTCATGGGACTAAGAGCCATCTTAGACTGTTATGGGACTAAGAGCCATTATTCCATAATTAAGACCCCCCAGAGAGCTAGAAGCATTAGCTTCTCATACCTGATGCTAAATGTTTCTTCAAGTGACTTAGGAGCCCACTTCACACTGTCAAGAGTGATGGAGAGGCATAAACCCCAGTAACTTCCAGTGGAAAGTGTGATTCCCAGTGTCTAGATCCCTTTGGAAAAATAACTTAGGTAATTCAAAATATAAATAAAAGAGAGGAGTTAAGGATTTGGCATGGGAAAGATGCGAAACTCATCAAAGAGTAGGTCACATATAGTTTGGAAATTTTTAATTCTGATGCTAAATGATGGTCTGACCCATAGTGTGTGAGAACCAGTTTTATCTAGATGACCAGAAGTCAGCAGTTCAAGATGTGTACTGCATTTGCATGGCACTTTTTCTTAAAAGCACAGCTGTTGGCACCATCAAGTGATAACAGGTCATTAAAAATCCAAAAGGGAATATCCCAAAGGATATGCCTTTAAGGGAAATTCCTCATCTGAGTCTTTTGTTTTCCTGTACAAATGCACCTGAAGAACAGATTCTATTTCAAAGAAATACTGAAATCTTCATGGTATGGATTTGAAATACTTAGTGGGTTAGACTCAAATTAAGATGGCCTAAATTCTGTATAATTTGGCCTGTGGCCAGCCAATGGGAAATACTAAGGTTTTATGTGATATTAAATTGGTTCAATCTAACAGAACTGGTGAAATGAATAGATAGCCTTAAACACTGAGCTGCAGTTTATTTTTGCAAGAAAGAATAGTCGAGTCTGTCATATCTTCATATACCTTGTAAAAATTAATAAAAGATCTTTGTTTCAGCTCAAAGGAATAATAATAAAATCCCTTTGAAATTGTTAGAAAAATGCTGAGTATTAATCTGCTATAGCCTTTAAATTACTGTTCATACACATTTAATCTTCTTTTCCTTTAATTAGAAAAGGTTGTAAAGTGATAGATTCATTTGACGTTAGACTCAGCAACACATTACTTAGATGAAATCACACTTAAGAGTGCTGTGGACTGGGCCTGAGTAGCTTAGCTGATAAGACACCAGTTTGTCATCTACAAGACAACAGTTCAAGACTTCTCTGATTTCTTAAGTCAAATTAATTTAGTTATGTCAGCTATGCTGCCATAAGATGATAATCCAAGCTGCATGGATGCCAGGCATACTTTTACCTTCTTTGGCTAGATTGAAACTGTGTCAGAAACACTGGGGGTAGCTAGAATTCATTTCAGGTGTGATGAGGAAATGAACATTTGAATTACATGAATGATAAAATAAGTGTCAATATATATTGGCTCCCCTGATTCAGCTGGCTTAAGATTTTTTTCCAGCAAGACCCACTAAGACGCGAAGTGAAACACTTCAAGCCCACTTGAAGTCTGGTTGGATCTAGGATCTATCAATTAAGTTTACTTGAAAACCCCCTAAAACCAAACAAAAAACCCCACCTCTCTGTCTTTTCTGTGCAGGGTTCTAGCATGTGTTACCATCATGATGCAGCAGAAGAATTGGTCACTTTGTGTGTTTCTAGGATAAGTTAGCATCTTGCAAACCATTCTTCTGAAGATACATGGTCTCCACTGCAAAACTCTCTCTCCTAGGGTGCCTATTTCCTCTATGAATTTCCACTGTGACAGTAAATCTTCTCAGGAGAGATATGAGGATAACAGAGCCTACATGCTTACAGAGAAAACACAAACATTCTTGTGCAAAAGTGACTCACTCAGTGAGAGATAAAGGGGCTGGAATTTTCCTAAGGAAACCTCTTATTAACTTATGTTTTCTGTCTCTATCTCTGTCAGAAAAAGCTGTCATTCCCTCTACTTCCTCAATAACTTCTGCTTCTGTAAAATGTTGAAGAGAGAGAAATGTCTCAGAGATGTAAAATACCTCTTAGTTTTGTTAAAGTATGTGGCTGGGTAGGAAAACAAAGTCCTTTAATGGTCCCACTGATAAAAACAATTCTCAGCATGAGTTGTCAGAATATCCACTTATGCAAGAATTTTTATGAAGATTCAAACTACAACAGGTATACCGACCAGTTAGCATTGTGCATAGATTGCCATCTCAAAGTAAATATGCTGTGTAGTAACAGAAATCAGCATAAAACAAGAATGAAATAATGCTGATTCTGGAATGAACTGTTCAAATTTATGTAGCATTGCACAGAGGACTAGAAACAGTGGTACCATTCAGTAATATTAAACCTGGAAATAATGAAGTTAAGATAACATCCTTCCCTATTTTAATGCCAAGGGAAGCTATCTAAGCCTATTGCAAAAGATTAAGATACCAGGGACAGAAAAAGAGGTGCAAATAAAACTTTGGAAGTAGTGTTGACTGTAGGGATTCTGACAGTGTAGTCTACTTCAAGCACAGCAACTGACAGCTCAGTTTGAAATGTAACTGATCTCCTGAAAATACGCCACTGTCATGTTATTTCCAAGAGGCCTTGATTGCTGTGAAGGCATGTAATTGAAATTCTTATTCACTATTAAAAAATATTCCTAATATTAGTTTTCTTATGCAACTTCTACATTGATATCTCAATTACACAATTTACTTAGCTGGTAACCTTGCTTCAGTTTTTGCAATAGCTTCAGTGATGATCAAATTTCTCAGGAATGATTGTCCACAATCCATCAGAGCTTGTAAAACTTCTACATTTATCATAGAGCAAATAATCTGGTAAGCAGCCAAGTCTTCATTTTACACCATAGAATACTAAAAAGAATCCAATTCCTGGAATCTGATGCAAATGTGTTTTCCGTGAACTGCTCTGTATCCATGCACAGTTCAGAAGACAACATCAGAGAAGTTTTTTAATGACTAAAATATTGTTGTTTCTCACCCTCCCTCCACTAGAATTCCACATACCAAGTTTTCCAAGGGACATATGCTCTTTTTAATGACTTGAAATACTTTCCTAATGATTAAATTCTGCTTGGCTGTAATAGGCTCTCCCAGACCTTTCAGAAGCCAATATAATGTATGCAACTGATAATAGGCTATAAGCATCCATTTTAGGCCACTAAAAGCAATGCTTGGAAAACTGAGTTGTCCATACCATCTTAGTTTAACAGCTTGTGTGATAATCATTCCTAAAATTCCATATTATGCCTCAATAAAGCCATTGGGCGGTGCAGTAGTGCTGTCAAGCTGTCTACGCTGTCCAACTACTTGAAATTGCAATGTCTAAATTATTCAGTTGTATTTCTGCAACACTTCTGAGTCATGCAGAGTATTTTTTGCCTTGAAATTCAGTAGGCTGCTCGACATTGAAAAGGACCTTCTTCAAGATTTGTGATGTGCAAATCAGTTGCTCAGTATAATATGAAAGTAGTGCTTTCATGTTGGTAGTGATTTCTGTTTCCTGCACATTTTCGTGGTTCAATAACTTCCAGCTTCAAAACAGGGGGTAATTTTTTAGTGTGCAGAAGAATGCTACTGTCTGGTACTTCACATTTCAAAAGTTTCAGGTGGTAACTGTTATGTACACATATATGTGATAAGATATAGGCCAGCTTGGCCAAAGACAAGTAATGCTGTGACAAGGTGCCATCTCCAGTGCAACTTCTGTGGTGAGGCAACTTTTCTCAAGTACTGATTTTCTCAAGCACACAATTGTTCATTAACATGCAAAGCTATCAGCTCTGCCACAAGTGGAAAGTGGTATGGGCTGTTGTCCCAGTAAGCATCTTCTGTGCTTTATGGTAGTTCAACTACTGTAGTTACTAAGAAGTTGGACGTTGCTGCAAAATTAGGTATCTATGCTGTACATACAGGCTGGCAGAGGTACTGTCTTTCCAAGTTGTATTCTTATAGTTGCTGATAAGAAATACAAATTTGTATGTTGTGAGGGAGTTTCTTTTCTACTCACCCACCACCATATTTAATAAATTGAGGCATTTATATAAAATCTCCTTGTTAACTGTATGGTTTTCAATTTGTTACAAGCATTGTGAAGAAGAGACAGTTATGACATAGATTAGAGAAGAGATCTCAGAAGAGGGATTGTTAGGTTGTGTATCACCTTCCATCCCTCCCAAAACAACCTGCCCCCTGTGCCTATTTGTTCCTGAAGGAATTAAGAGAACCTTTCAGGGCTTCACCAGACAGGGCACAAGTACTGCATGTTGATTCTGTAGCCTGAGCAACCAAACTTGCCCAGGCTTCTGGCTGTTCCTTTGAGTTCACCTCTCTATGCCCGCTATGTGCCTTTCACACTCTTCCTTTCAGTAATTTCTTTATGTATGCCAACAGTCTTGTCGATCAGTTGCACCTCAGTTTCCACCTTTGGCAGGAGTAGGGCATTCTGTCATCTTAGGTGTATCCCTCTTTTTTTTCCTTCATGGCCAAGTTTTTAGTTCTTCTGATGCCTTGACTCTGGATCCTCACTTTTAAATTCACTTGTAAAAGTCTTCCTGTTTTCCACTAAATTTTCCTGCTCTGTACTCCGGGTTCTAGCCTTTTGCTCATGTTTCCAAGTTCACTTTTTCATTACTTGCTCTTCACCCCACATCTGCCGTTGCTCTGGTGCTTTCTGTTTCTGTCTTCCCGCACTAGAGTTTTTGCTTCTTCTCACAGGCTGCTCTGGAAAGCTCTTTTTTTAGTAGACTCTCAGCCATTATCTGCTCACACATAAGATTAATTTGCTGCCTTTGAGGTATGCAGGCAGTAGAAAGGAGCAGCAGTAGTATTAAACAGTTTGGAGAGTCTGGCTGTTCCCCAAACAAGATTTTTTCTGTGTTTTAAATTGCATGAAAATCAAAGCATTTTTGCCTGTGGGTTCTTGCAGCATTTTGACGCTTATCAGCAGAAGCACTCCCAAGTTGTCATATTATAGCAGAAGAAACTGTGCCTGGTGTTGGATTATGCTTTACCATGCTGTTCAGAAGCTAATGGCATGATGTAAAAAAAACAGACTTAAGTACTGTGGAAGTTTTATGAAAATTGTATAATTCTCTCATATGACCAAAATATTTTTTTTTCAGACTTGTCCTGAGTACCATTCAAATATGCACTTTATCAAACTTCAAAACAGAATGGTTCATAGTCAGTTACCTGTATTTCTGATTTGTTTGTTTAAATTTAGTACTTTGCACCTCCAAAAGAAATAACTATGCATATCAAGGTTTTGGAAAAAAAAACAAATCAAACCAACCCAGAAGTAAAAACTTGGACGTAGTGCTTTGTTTGCAATATCACTACTGTAGCTTTTTGAAATGTCTTGTCATTGTGGTGTAGTTTTCCCACATTTCAGAGGATACTATGAATAAAAAGCTCTACGCAGACCAGTTCACCCTCTACTTCATTATGCTACTGTATAAATCCAGCTGACATCTTGAATCTCAAAGAAAAGTAGAGCAGATCTGGAAAATATTCAGAGAGGGGTGACAGGATTGACTCAAAGAACAGAAAGACTTTCTCAGAAAGGAAGAAAAAAAAATGTTGGAAAAGAAACAGGATGGGAGATGCAAAACATGAAAGAAACCAATAAAATAGTAACTAGCACAGAAAAATTAAAAAGACATCAGTTGTTTGTTATTTCTTTAAATATTGGAACTAAGAGACATCAAAGCAAACTGAAGGAGAAGATGTTCTTTGTGCAGTTGGGTAGTTCAGCTGTGGAACTCTTTGCCAAAGGGTGTTGCAAATGCCAAAAAAGTCCGTGGTTTGTGCAGAGGTTTGACGTGCTTGTGGAGGAACAAACTGTTCAGTGTGACTATACATACAGAAATCACGTCTGGTTCAGGAAATCCCTTAACTAAAAAATAAGCAGATTATGAAACTACTTTCATTTTCACCATCTGTTTTAGGCATGCCAGTTTTGGAGACCAGGTAGTGTATTACATTGACCATAGGTAGTGTACCCAATACTATTTTCTTGTACTTCATCACTTCACAGAATTGTCTGACAGGTGATTTTTGGTTATTCTAACAGTCATACATCTAACCATCAATTTAAAAAAAAAAAAATTATATTGCAAATGTTGTAATGTGGAGGCTGAAGGCAAGAAAAAAGGAGATAAAGAGTGCAACAGTTTGTGTGGACTTATTATGTAAGAATTGATACTTCAAAAAGTTCTTGGTTCTTGCTGACTGTCTTTTCTTGGTCATGATATTTCAATAGCTTGGTTGAAATTCTGTACATCATAGGCTTTTTTGAATGACAAGTATATAACATGCATTGTCAAACTTATGCATTTGAGAACTTTTTGAATTGAGGCAAAACTGTGACTTTGCCTCAGAAATGCAGAATGTTGATTGTGAGTGAAATCCCAAGTTGAGGAATCTACAGATACAGCTGTTGGGAGAGTATTTCCCATTACAGTTCTAAAGACAGTTTTGACAGTGTGCATTAATGGGACTCTGGTAAGGAAAATAGACTTTTCCTGCAGGCCTTTAATCTCTGCAAGTTCTTGAAAAAACTTGATCACTCAGAAAAACTGGCCCTAGAACTTAGTGTGTACTCATTATCTATTTTACTGCTCTCTTCAGTTTTGTTTTAATGAGTACTGTTGAATAATGTGGAGTCTAGTAGTAACGTTTGATTTCTTTTGAAGCAAGTTTAGTTTTCATTTTAATATTTTACATTTTGCCTACTCTTGGCTTTATCTCATATAGTCACAATCTTTTTTTTCTGTGAGCTCTTTCTTGAAAGTTTTGTTTAAGATGGAAGAAAATTCCAAGGAAAACGACTGCAAAAAAAGAACAGAACTTGGTACTGAAAGTTGCACTGGGATCAAGGGAGAAACCTTCACTAACAAATTTAATACACATATATGTGACAAAGCCAACTAGAATTATTTTTGCTCTACTAAAAGATATGTACATGTAGACTTTTAATTGATTAGCCATTCTTCTTAATTTAGTTTTTAATATCAAGCTAACACAGAACAGAAAACCAAAGGAGTTCGAGAGCCATAGAAATAAGAATTAGCAATATTGCTTGTAACACTCTTCCTTATCCTTGGGGAAAAAGAAAAGAAGCCTAAATATGTCCTTTCCTCTCATACAACCTATTTTGAATTTGGGCCAATGTAGGTATGGCACTTGAGTGTCAACTCAGAGTAACTGTAGACCTCATTACTAATCTGTCATGTGTAATTTGGCACAATTCTGAGCTAGGTCTTTTTGTAGATTAGGAAAGCAAAGCTGGTAGAAATTTAGGTTAAGAGATGGCAAAAATAATGTGTAATTGTCTCCAGTGTTCACAATTAATTATCAGAATGACACTAAGGAGAAAGTTGCAATGACAAGGCCAGGCAGGCCCTCATGGGGTGAACAAAGTCTCAAAATGCCTGTTAGTTTTGGGAGGCGAAGGTCATAGGAGCAGTATCAGGCCACTCCAAGTCTATGTCATAAACTGTCAATAAAGAGCTCTTGTGCGAAGCAGACCTCATGTTTTCTCCGCCTATGTTTGTTTTTCACCAGCACCCCATCAATTCACAGTGCAGGGTTAATAAAAATCCACACAAGTCTCAAGGTGTTTCCTTTGAACGTCTTTGGAGGTTGTGTAGATGGCCAATAATAGGCAACTGACTGACTGCTCAGACCCCTAGTGGTCTGTGCTCTTTATTGCAGTATGTTTTAACCTATATTGCATATATCTGACATGATTAAACTGTAGATTGCGTTTTTTATGAAATTCATCTGAACAAAAATTTTGTGTGTAACATAAATCCCAGGAATCTGCCACAAGAGGAAGACCTGAATCATCTTGGCCACACTGCCAGCATATCTAATCCCTTTTATCACTGCTTGACAAAGACTAACCCCCAATTCTGGTTAAAGAGAAGATGAAGCTCTTCTGTCTGATCTTCCTGGCCCTTGATTCATTTTTATTCAACTTTTTAAAAGGATATCTATGACCTTTACTCTCATTTTGTCTTCTTAAAAATCTTCTGGCTGTCTTCAGATTCCATGACATTTTACAACATTGTGTTTGGGCTGAAAATTCATATTAATGGCAAGGTCGAAAGAAGCGAAGACTAATACCTTGGAATCGCAGCAGCTATTAATCAAGTTTAATTGCCATCAGGTCTACTTAAAAGATAGCTGATTTACCTACACTGCATTACATAATAAAGGAGTATTGTATGGAAAATACCAGAAAGAGACAATTATTTTAGCAGGTGCACACTGATCTGTGGTTGAGTTAATTTCTAAGCTAATAAGCTAAATTCCCGTTTTTTTTGGTTTTTTTCCCCATAACATTCTGAAAAAAAAGATCAAGGTTTGACATGGGGTTTTTTTGACATTATAAAGGTGAAAAATCCCAAGCAAAAGAAAAAAAAACAATATATTTTTTTAAAAAATTATTTTACTAGTCATTTAGTTTTAAAAAGAATTTCTGTGACCATCAGAAACTTTTTTACATAAATGATAAATAGTCAGGCTGATGCTGTTCAAACATGCCTTTTTGGTACATCTCCCTACGTTAAGATACAGATAGAACAACTGAAAATTATTTGATCAGTTGCCTGTCAGCTCCACAGGGCTTCATGGTGTTTTATCTCCAATTCTAGTCATTTAAAAGGTCAAATGAGTTTTTTAAAGAAAAGACAGCTAAAGCAGAGTGTCAGGAAGTGAGATAAGGAAAACTGTTTCATGTTTGAAAATATAGCCTTATCTTAAAGTTCACTTTTCATTTAAAAATAAAAGCCAGCTCTGAAAAGAACAAACACTATTTTATTATGTAAAGGAAGCAAATACAATTGGTGCATTTTTTTTCAGTAGAATGCCACAAGTATGTTGTTTTCTACAACTGTCAGTCCATCACCTATCATAACAAGTGTGGTTACTGGGTTTGTTTTTTGTTTTGTTTTGTTTTGTTTTTCTATGAATGGCCTTACCTTTGTGGCAAAATGTAGTTAATGAAAGATAACTAGACCTGGAGTTCTAGGAGAGACTTTGCTGTGAACGAGCCATTTCATCACTGGATTCAAAAATTATCCTGTGGAAGAGTAAGTTTTAATAATTCAGAATTAATAAAATCATGACTGAGAATTTTAACTTGTCCTCTTTATGAATAAGAGTGTCCATTTCTCAAAGCTGATCATAACACATTTAATCTACAGGAAAGCATAAACCTTTTTTAGTCTTTTAAACAGTGTTGAGACCCTGACCTTAAAAAACAGACAGTATGTCACCAAACCAAGCAATAGAGTTCAGTACTGATGCTTCTGGGAATAAGGGAAAAAATGTGAGATAACACTAGTATGGGTCATGAAATATCTAAATCCTATAGTGGTTATTCAACATACTCCCAAATCATATTCTGATTAATCAGGAATTACCACGGCTGCACACAGGGTTGGCAACAAAACATAAAACCATTTAATACTCACTTGATTTGGAATTTATTATAAATTTGAGATGCAGACCTGTCCAACTGAAAAGTTTTCTACATGTTTTACAAACTGTTAAAATAGGCTTACTGTAATTGAACAATTTTAAAGCAATTTAGTTAATTCAGTAAACAAATCTTACAAAATAATTTTCTGGATAGCAAATTTTTCTTCAGAATATTAACTGGTTGCAGAATTGTTATTAGATATTTCTGTTTATTAGTTGCTGAAACATCCTCTTCACCTCCTTATACTCTTTCTTACAAAGAGTTTTGCAAGAAAGGAAGAGTCCTTGCAGAGTGATTAAAAGTGCAACATTCAGGAGAGGAAAAGATACTTCTGTTAACCTTCCGGATGAGGTATTAATTGTAATCTCTTTTGAAATTCTTGTGGAGATCTAGCTAGGCTGCTTAACAGAAGTATAATGTCAGGTTAGACAATACATGAATTAATGTAAGCCAATTAACATACAAACAGAACCTTTAAAAGCATCTTGCCAGCTGAAACTGACCAACATGACTGCATCTCTGAGGTATTAGTGTCAATTATGAGCTCATCATGACTTCAAGACCATGCAGTACATCAGCTGCATTTGGGCTTGCATTCTCATCTGAAAGCAAACTGGTTCTTAGGATTTAGCTGTCTTTTTCACAGCCCTTCAGTCTTTTCTGATTTATCCTTATACATATTTCATATTTCTTTCAGCACTAGTGTACTGAATGATGAAATATAGAATGCAGTATATCTGTCAGATGAGAAGTGTTGAAATGTCTACAGATTTCTTGGTCATCTATATATAGATAATGTGGTAAATAGAGATTAATGAAAGGTAGTAGCATTGAGATCTTTAAGAAACTGTGCAGCAAAATAGAGACTGTCCTACAATGTCTGTTTTGGACCTACTGAAAAGGTGTGAAAGTAGCCAAAAGTACACAGAACTGTGCAATTTGTTTGCACATTTGTATTTTTTCCAGACTATTCTAATGACTTTTCATATCCAGTAGAAATCATTGTATTTTTACTCATTCTGATCAAGCCAGTTATGGTTCTCCATTATTACTTCCATTCTACAAAAATACTCTGCAAATATTTGCTAGCATATTACGATAAGTAATTCTGACAATTAGAATATTTTTGTGTGAAATTCTGATATACTTTTGAGAAATATCTTTTCTTGTAGACAAAATTTTCTTTATTTACAGAAAAGAAATCATAGAAATAATGCTGGACTTATTTTGAAAGTTCCTGAATGATTAACCATGAAGCAATAATGTCAGATGTTACCAATACAGTATCATAAATAATTAATAATTGGAGAGAATTATTTTGAGTCATTCCATTGACTTGAGAAGGATTTTCTATTAACTTTGATAGCAAATTCCATCATCTCTTTTTGTTTCCTCCAGGGGGATGTTTTTAGGTTAAGAAATAAACCATACCTATTTAATGAATTATCCATTACAAATTATTCCCTCAATTCCAGTGATCAGGTCAAGCCTTTATTATTGCCTGGGAAAAATCGCTTACAATCTGTCAAGTACTCTAAAATGTTTACCACATGAAACAGGAAAGATTATATTTGTTTTGTTGTGGAAAAGCAAAAGGAAACATTTCTGCAGCAAACAACATCCAATTTTCCAAATTACCCAAGTGAAAGTTACAGCTTGTCAAAAACTTAGCTGCTTCTCTGCTTAGGTTAATGTTTTAGAGCAGAAAAGTGAGGCCTTTTATTGAGCTCCTCCAAATTACAAATTTAGCACTCTTTCACAAAAGAATGAAAAAGTGACTATTTAACCATTGGTGTTGATAACAATGTCTTATTTGTCCTATTGAAATACATAGACAAGTTAAAGCCTTATTTCTATACAGAGTTTCTGCTTTTTGCATTAGACATGTTCTATAAGATGCATAATTCGGAGCTTTCTTTTTCATTCAAACTAATGGTAGAGTTTCCAACTAGTTCAAGTTGAATGTAATATAGTCCACAAGGTTTTAAACTTAGGACTAGGCAAATGATTTGGCTGAAATCAAACTGACCTGAAGGTTTATGTAAAACTGAAACAAAACCTTGTAGCTTGCAAAAATCTGATTCTAAATAATCTGCAAATGTAATATTATTGTTCGAAGGTAAAAAAGTATCATTTTTGTCCTAATTGCAACAAAGCTTGCAAGAAAGTCTATTCTATAAGGCCTAAAACCTCATTTTGGGGGTCTTGATTTGGTTCAGATAAGCAACTTTTAGATGCTTATTTAATTGAACTTCTCAATTTTTTGAGGTTTGCCCATCTCCAATTTAAAAATCCTCTCTGGAGGGTTTGCCACACCTGGCAAAACAACATCTGCCTGACAAAGACTTATTGGGCCTCAGTAAAGGCTGACATTTGTGAACATACAATTGAACCTTATAACAACAAAACATTTTAGATGTTAGTGTACACTGGGGAGTCTATGATGGCTTTTACACTTTAAATTACAGTGAAGCTGTATCCATAGATGGTGCAGGTACAACATGTGATCTTATAAAGATAACAGGTAAAGGAGGTCATTTCCATAACCACCTCCTTCTGATTTCTAGTGTTTTGCTTTGATGAAATTGTTGCAATTTGAGATCAGCATCTTTGGTGGGAGTTAGTTCCAGCTGCTGATACAGTGCTGACTGGAAACCTATAAGCTCTGGTTCCGATGCAGAGGCTTCTGTTGACACTTCCAGTTGATGAAATATCATTCACTCTATTACGGCATCTCTTTCATAAGGTATGAAGCACAGTTTGTTGTGGTTCAGACAGTTAGGAGATACAGACGCTGAGTAGGTTAACAGAGTTGCTTTGAGATTAGTCAGCTGGAGACCTCACAGAGCCATTACTATTTGCCAAATGGCCATGCTTTGAAGATAGGGAAAGTAAATCTTACATGGTCAGGTTCTTGAAAACTCACAAAGGAGCTTTAATTCTGGAGGAAAAAGGACGGATACATAGTCTGCTTTCTTACACTGACCTTTTTTTTGAGATTATAACAAAAATTCTGGGAAATATCCATACTTGGCCAAATTCTGAGAGAAGGACATGGTCCAGCTGACCACTGGCATCTAAGTGAGGGAGTTATAGAAGGAAATTTACCTCCTTCTAGGAGGCAGGCTTTTTTTCTCTTTCTTTCCAAGCAGTGTATTCACCTGAATACCCAGCCTCACTCTTAGTCCCTCTCTTTTCTCAACCTGCCTGAGAGATTTATGGTTGTGGGAGGAAGGGAATGAGCTGAGCATCACAGAGCTTTGCTTAGTCTTAGAGGACCAGTACTGCTTTTAAAAGGGCAGGCCTGAACTTTCGTTAAGGTGGCTTCATAATGCTTTCCTCCCCTCTTATTTTGGCATCTGCAGCTCATGAAACATTCCTTCATTTCCAGACAATGAGGGGTGGTTGCGCCATAGTGTGGGATTACCAGGGAATTAAAAGTTTTGTGATGGTCCCAAAAGCAAAATTGTATAGCCTACTGATAAGGAAAAATGAGTCAGAAATGTCAGTTCGCAGAGTTTGCAGCAGGCGAGACAGCAAGTCCTGCTGGGAGGACATAATCAAAATCATTCCCCCTGCTTCCAGGCTGGTCTTTTTATGTTGTCTTTAACCAATATTACTTGGGGCATGAAGCTGCTCGTGTTTGAAGCCTGCATTGCATAGTATGTAAAATCTGAGCTGCTTCCTCCAAACCATTTCCTGTGAAACTGTTGTGTCACCTTGCTGCCTCTCAGCCCACTTCTGTACTCCAGACTTTTCCAAAAGCATAGGTTGGTCAGTGGGGCCATATGATGAGGTGTGATCAGGTGTGACTCAAGTTAGGCTGTTGGACAACACTGTCAGCAGAGATGCAGGTCGTCAAGGGGTACAGCTGTCTTAGCACAGGTACTGCTCATAACACTGTGCACCACACTTTCCTCTTTTCTATATACACTGCTACATGTGTTTTAGATGTTGAAAATTCTGAAATCAGATTTCTTTTCCTGGAAATTGGTATAAGTATTGAATAGATGCAGGCTAGACTCTGCATCTGCATCTGGAATCAAGTAGCCTCTTGGGATCTGACCTTAAAAAACAAGGCCAAATCTTTTAATGAGAATTTAGGCAGTGTCTTACAGCAACACAACTGACTTGTTGGGAGGTTTGTATAACACCTACCAAACTAAATTTCCATCAGGTTTACACACTTTAGCAGCCTACCTTTTATTCCATTTAACTGTATTTTATTTAACTCTTTCTCTGCTGAACAATGTCCTGTTTCCATTCTTTTTTTTTAATGACTGGATAATTTTTTTTTTAATTTCAGTAGTAGAACAAAAGTTCTGAAAATCATTAGATTTTTATTAATGTTCAAAATAACTGAATAGCTTCAGATTAATATCTTGGTGTCAAAGACAGAGAGTAAATTTGACACAAGCATAGGGGAAGGACATAGGCAAAAGTAAGGCTTTTTTGTATCAGCAGAAAGCTCCAAATCTGCCTGAATAGTCAGATGAAATATTGGTCCATTCTTATATGAACAATGAAGATTTAAATGACTGTCAACACAGCTTCTGTGGAAAGCTAATAAGTGTTAAATCATCAGATTAAGTCAGATAATGGAAAGGATAACAGTCAGGGGAAAAGTAAGGCTAGTTAACTGAGATTGATAATGTAATTCACAGCCTTTATCCTGACTTTGTTCAATCCAGAAAAAGAAAAAGCAGAGGATGGGAACTCAGGTGTGGACTAGAAACTCTGCTTTTCTGTACCCCGGCGTCACAGGACATTAAGTAGGCCAAAAGACATCCGGAAGTTGGATAGAACAATTACTGAACCTATTGCAAAAGGTTCCTGGAGACCTCAGCAAAAGGTTCCTGGAGACCTCAGCAAAAGGTTCCTGGAGACCTCAGTAACAGGCTGTTGCCCAGCATGAAATACCTCATCACTTTGGACACATTAGCTATTATAGGAAGGATAGTATGGTTAAAAACATAGATGGAAAGAGCTATCAGTTCATCTTCCACATATATCATTGTACCAGGACCCTCAGCTGAAGAAGGCATAAAAAATTATCTTCAAACACTGGTAGTACCAATACTGATGAGACTACAAATATTTGTTCTCACCAGTTACTGAGGACCAGGCAGCAGTCAGCACATGGGCTGCAATACTGCTGGCTTTGGTGATGTCAATACTTCTTTGTCGAAAGGGATCAAAAGAATGTGAAAAGAACTGAGAAGCTGCTGGGTTTTTTCCAAGCTTGGAAAAAGCCAGATTACTGTATGCTGTGATTACTCTATTCATGAGACTGGAGAATGAGAAATCTGAATTGATTATACAGGACTATGTCAATTAAGCATATAGGAATGTATTTGTTATGCTCAACTATGCATTTAAATTTAAATATCAAATATCAGTACAACATTTTAAATAATGATACTAGTAAATCTAGGCTCCAGAATGTTTTAATTAATGTTATTTTAAATAGTACTTACAGTTTATATTTTTAAATATTTCCTGTATGTTGACTGCAAGAGGTTTTTCGAAGATTTCTTTAGGGTAATGTTGAGATATAATCCTATACTTGAAATACTGTAAAACAACAGAACCCCAGGTTCTGTTTTAGCAAGGAGTTAAGGTGAGGTGCAGAAAAATAGGGTTGTAATAGCTATGCATAATATTGCCTCATTACCCCTCCACCATTTCAGTCATACCACAGATATTTCTGGATGCTGTCACAGCATCTGTGTAACCATATTCCAGCTGTTTTCAGACTTTCCCATTTCTGGAAGCCTGCCCCTCCTTCAGCTCCAACCGCAAATGTCCACACAATAGAAATCCAGTCTTCCTCCAAGAGATCAGTCTCAGACTAACCAGAGATTACATCAGAATGTCTCTGTTATTTTCTCACTCCCTTCTAAGGACTTTTGAGATTATAAAGTCAGGCATTAATTCAAAGTAAGCTAATTCACATTAGCTCAAAGTAAGAAACCAACACTTTTGTGAACTAGCCATGACAGAATTGTGTGCTGCCTTTCCCAAATTTACTAAGGTCTTCAGCTCAGGTATACTTGAACTGCAAAACAAAAGGATGTCAAAACATGCAATAAACTGCATTTTAATTAGTTACAAAAAATGCAAAAAACTGAATGAACATGTCTCCTGGTCCATCCAAAATTTAGGTAACTTGTTTGATGACAATTAACAGTCCTGTCACTTTCAGATGTCACCAGCCATCACTTGCTTCTGCATCACTTCAGATTTGAATTCCCATCTGTCCTTCCCTTGTTCTTTCTTCTGATTTAAAAAAAACCCCAACTTCCTACTGTGGTGTCTAAATACTTGGGAAAGCGTTCTCAAAACATACAAAACTTATGCAGGATACTCCAAATTTTCCTTAAAAAGAAAGAGAAAGAAAAAGGAATAAACCTCCAGAGGTTCACCTGTTGAGAATTTGTATACCTGCATAACCTGATTCCTGATATCCTCAAATCTACTATACAGAACTGGATTCTCATTTCTAATAACTGTTAGTAATCTTACAAACTACTTCGTTTTTACAACATTGCACATGAATCTTACCTTTACATGGCTCATGTATGTGCATGTTTAAGTATCTACATGTACTAAGTTTGTGTGTGCAACCACAATTTTGATTTAAAAAAAATTAAACTGCTAAACCCAAACTGTGTTAACATAAATAAGTTACTCTAGTCTAATCTAAAATTGATTTTTTTGCTGATCCTGTTCAAAAAGCTGACTGTTTTTCATCTAAAAAGGAAATCTTTCAAAATCTTTCAGGCTGATCATTAAGTGCTATTGGAATCAAATACAGGGATAGTCAAAAGAATTTAAAGCAAATTATCATTGTTATTGTCATTATATAAGGATTAAAACTATATTGCTCCCATTATAAAAGGCACTGGGAATAAATAAATTTCTCCGTTATCATGATACTAAAAAGACTACTAAATTCAGCATAATAGGATGTGTCATTCTCATCCCTAAAACAAAAAGACAAAAGTAGAACCAAAAGGTGACACTGATAAGGGAATTAATTTGCTATGCAATTAACAGTGATAATTCTTTTTGTAAAATGACATTGTAAGCAGGAGTTCACAATTTTTTTTTTCCCTTAAGAGATTTTTTTGGCTATGTAGGACTTCCTGTGTAGACAGGACATTAAGTAGGCCTTAATGTAAAATAACAAGAGCTTAGGGTGAGTTGCAACTATCTGGCTTCAGATCTTTAGTCTACCTCTGAATAATAACATAGATTAAAAAAAACCCCTGTTCTTCTAGATGTCTTACTCTATAGCAGTTTTTCTGTGCCAAATTTATTTCCTGTTTTTTTTCAGAACATCAGTGCTGACCTTTAAGAGGAAAGTATTACAAAACTAGCTGGTCTAGAGGAGAGATATCCAGCATGGTAAGCTGCTTACAATATAATAAATAGCTCTGTGTAGAAAGATGGAAGACTGTAAAAGTGAAGCCTACGATAAGGATTAATGCTGCTGGAAGGATTACTAAAATTATAATGATGTTTAGAGATTTCATTTTGCTACTTTTTTGGCCAAAATTAATCTTTGTCCAAAGAGCCTGACAAATGATAGTGGGACAGGTAACAGACAGGCAGATAGAGATGATATGTGAGTGGTTATTGTTGCTCACAGAAAAAAATGCCTGTGCTTTGATTTAAGTTTTATTTGCTTTGGCAGTTTTTCTTCATTTCCATGACAATAGCAAAGAAAATAGTATCTGAAAAACTTGCTTTAAAATCCTTACATTATTTTTACTTGGCTTGTACTAAATAGGCAACTTCAGAGGGTAGTGGTTATTTTCCATGTAGGTAATCCAGGGTTATAAAAAGTGTGGGTATACTTGGCTATTGTTCATTCATTTCAAAGAAATGAACTTTTCTGTGTAATTCCTGATTTATTTTCATGTCTCAACTGCTTGCATGCAACTGCTAAAATGAAATGAGTACAAGGTGGGTGGGAGAAAATCCGTTTGACAGTGTCTCAAAAATACATATTTACAGAAGGATGAACAAAACTCCAATCTGAATGGATGTAGGGGAGGCTGTATGCTCATGACTGAGTCATGCAAAAGGGTGAGATGAATCAAATAGCACTAATAGGGAAACAACTCTCTTTACGGGTCTGGGAAACCGATGCCTAATTTATATCCAAATAAATGGAAATGGAATATATGACTTGCAGAGGGTGATAGCTAGCTGTGTTAAGAGATCTTGCCCCACATACTCTCCTCATCTTTCTTTATCACTTTTATCCCAGGATTTGGTAGCACATAGTCCAAATGATGTGTTACAGTGAAGTCTGCAGGCTTTGGAGTAAGAGAACTTCTTAATTTGTATCCCAGGCTGGTTCTTACAAGAGACAGCTCCCGGGAGGTTATAAAATCCTTGGGATGTGGGGTTTTAAAATGATTGCCAAAATTATAGTCAGGTCAGTCAAAATAATCTTCTCTAAACCAGTTCTTGAGTATTGGGGAAAACTGCCATCCTGCCATACCTGCTAATGGTATTAGGTGGACTCTCTTCAAAGAAGATGACATAAGCCACAGAATCATCTATTGCTTTCATCAGTGATCAGCCTTTGATGCATATTTTTCCTAAATCCAGGCTGTAGGTAACAGAAAATGGTAGAAAGTATTTAATTTTGGAAGCATTCCATATTTACTTGCAATAACTGCCCTGGGAGACTCATTAATGCTTTAAAGCTTCCTATTAAATGGAAACCTCACAGTATTTGCTTTTTAATAAAATAAACTGAAAGGTGAAAATATTTTCTGTTTGTTTTTTAATTATGAATACCTGTCTCAAAAATTACTCTTAATTTGTTTTATTATTTTAGTTTTATGTCCTTTCACAGGTATGTAAATGAATAATCAAAAAAGTGTAATACAAGCAAACAATAATGATTCATATTGACCTGAGGCACTTAATGAAATAGAAAAGAGTCTAAATTAACATATTTCCTATAGCATTACTTTCTGAAATATACTAAGGTGATTAGCTTTAAGAGGAGATAATTTCAGTTCACTGAGGTTGCTCTTTTAAGTTTCTCTGGGAAATTTGGATTTTCCATTGGTAGTAGTTTTAACATGTCACACTGGAGCCAGAGTGAATTAAAGTGAAGAGCTACACAGTCTAAACAAACAGTCCTTCCCATTATCAGAAGCCTGACAACATAGCATCATAAACTGTAGTCACATGCCCACAAGTAATGCAGGAACAATTAAAAAAATAATAACAAAACCTCACTGCAATCCATAAACAATATCTGATGGCTTTTATTGAGCTAACATTTTAAGCTGTCTTATTTTCCAATTTAGCATGTTGCTTTCTTACCAGTCTTAAGAAAATAAGCAAGAAATATTTCCTCTGTTCTGCAATCTTCTATTCTTTCTTCTGATTAAATAGTGACTTAACATTCTCTAGCAATTCCCCATAAAAATAACTGACTAAATCCTCAAAAACATCAATAAGCAAAAGAAGGACTTCAGTTATTATCCCATTTTGAAAGATGGTTAGGATATATACAATACATTTGCTTGTGGGTAGGGATCTTTTCATAATGTGTTTCACATATTGAAAATTTATATTTTACTCTATGATTTATATGTCCATATTACTTTTTATACAGGCTTGTGCTTTCCTTGTCCCTACTAATTTTTACTCAAAGACAAATCATTCATTTTCTATTTTTTCCCCTACTATTTTGGATGTGCCCCATATTAATTGACGTATTAATTCTCTTTTCTCATTTTGAGAGCAGTTACTCCAACAATTTTGCTAAACCTCCTGTGCACATCTCCTCTACAACCATAATTTGCTTTCCTCTCATCTGTTTTCTAACTAAATAAGGACTTAAAGGGCCCGGTCACTGCATAATCTGAGGATCTCCCACTCTTTGGCACAGTTATTCTCATCACAGGATGTCCTTGTTATGTGTAATTGTAGATGGAGAATTCAAGCACAAAGAGATTAAGGCTCTGACTCATGTTCAGCAAACAAACATCTAACACTGTTTCAGGCATTGCACCTCCCTCGCTCCCTGCAGGTGTGTGCTGCTACCATTCTGTGAGAGGCTTGTGCTCCTCTAGGAAGCTTGCATTTGACCTCTTTTGATTCAATGGTAACTTCAGATAATATCTGGAAGGTGGATAGAAAAGGTTATATGCAGGCATATGTGGCAGCACATCCCAGCTCATACCCCTTTGCCCTTGCTGGCTGCACGGGGCCTGCAGACTTGGTTGCAGTGATTTGGCCATCACACCACAATGAGCAGGAGGATGAGACCATCTCAGAAAAAGGTGATGAGGAGCCAGAGGATGACACATGTGTTTCAGTGTCCAAACAGTGTCCTGAACTGTAGCCTGTGTCCTTGATATCCCTGCAAATAGATGCCATGCCTTATTTCTCTTGCTCTGCTTTTGTTAGCCCTCCAGCAGTGCCTTCACCGCAACATAAGTTACAATAGGAATGGGAAAAAGCCCTTTCACCTTTCGTTTTTCAAGTGTAAGCTCGTTCAGATCTTTTCTTAAGATGTGTTCTTTCCTTGCATCTCTGACCAAGTGTAAGTTAAATGGTAAAGTTGATGGCAATGCCTCTTGTGCACCATCCCTCTCTTTGTACCTACAGACAAGAGGCACTTGATAAAGACAGTGCCTTGAGGAGTTCCCTGACTGGATGGAAAGCAGAAGGAAAAAGTCTTTTCCTACCTGAATAGTGTTTCAAGATGAGTCTGTAGCATACAGAGTGAGCATATGCTTCTCAACATGAAGTCATCCAGCCTGACGCTGCAGATAAGAAAGGATATTAAATCTCTTCACGTAGCACCTTGTCCTCTCCCATCCCCAGTGTTAAGATTTATTGTTTTCATAGATGTTGTTTGTTGATCACATATGTGTGGTTAGCTATAACTCTGGAAAATGTCTTTAGAATTTAGACAAAAGGCTGCAGAGACATCACTGATAATGATGTAAAGAAAGAGAAATTGCAGTGTACAAATTTCTAGTTCAAGGTGTGGATACTGTTCTCAAAACTGTGTTTCCTAGTGCAGAGCCTAATAGCATTTGTTCCTAGGGTTTTTCAAAGTATCAGCACTATAAAGGCAGAATTTAGAGTCTTCTGTTAATCTACTTTTAATCATTATTTTTCACATATAAATGCTAAAGATATATTTCAGTGTTTTTCTGATTTGCATTCCTTCTTTTATTTTTGACATTGTATCAGTAAACCACCTACACCTGCAAGAAATTGTTATTTACATCTTCTAATGAAAAATAACATTTGGTATGAGATATGAAGACTCTCTTAGAATGCCTAATAAACAGTAAGCTCTTCAATAGTTTCATGTACTTTTCCTTTTTTGTAAAAAACATTAAAAGCAACATTAAGCTCGAAGTTAGTTGTGTATTATTATGCTTCCATACCAATCATGGCAGCCATTTTTAAAAGAGGCAATTAAAATATTAAAAGTCTAAGTGAATTAGGCGCCTATCTCATTTTAGAATGACCTGCATATTAGGACCAAGCATTTTACCCGGACTTCTGAAATCAAGACCAGATGCCTTTCTAAATACTATGCTGTAATTCAACCATATTTTTATTGGATACAGTACAGGAATTACAGGGTGAAATTCCATGGTTTCTGTTATGTAAGAAGTCAAACTACATGATGGCAAGATCCTCAATGACACTGAAATCATTGAATAACTGAAGATGTCATCCTGTCTTATTTGCTCAAATTTCACTTTCTTGGTTCTTGTGGTGTCATAATCCCACTCCATCTCCAACCACTGAAGTAGGTTCTGGGGAAAACTTTGTAGGCAAGTTATGAATTTTGTAAGTAATAAACAGGAAAAATACCAAAACCTTGGAAAAACTTTCCTGTGGCTTTTCCACCATGCTTTATACACTTACTTCACTTCAGGAGCAAGCTGAAGGGAATGCATATCTGTGTTTTTGCATTCACTTTAATGCTGTTATCACCAGGCAATAAATCAAGGAATTTATGCTGGGTTCATATCTTAAGCATTGGCTTTATCAGCAAAATTGAAATACTGATAAAAAGAAATAGAATCTATTTCTGAAATAGAAGTTCCCAAGAATTTTCCAATGATAATGTCTACTGAAAACCAGACTGTTTTCATATCCTCAGGTTCACCTGTGATGGGATTCAAAAATTTTCTTTTGAGCTTTGAAAATCTCTTCTCCCTCTTATTGGTCAGCATTCCAAAAGCATATTATTTAATAGAGTCCAACTGGTGTTAAAACTTTTGAAGAACCCTAATAACATTAAAACTTACCCATTTTTAGACCACATTCAACTATAAAATGAAAATGACTTTTCTTTTTTGTTAGGCAAGGTCATTTGAATGGAAGAAAATTGGAGATCTGTCCTGTCTAACGTAACACTCAAGAACCAAAAACCCCCCATCACCCTACCAAAAGCCAAGCCATAGCAACAGAAGTGAGTGTCAGTGGGAAATGGGACAAAACAATAGGTATACTTTGACCTCACAATCGTTTTCCTTCTGGTTTGTGAAGTCATTAGAAAACTCTAGTACCCTCTGCTGGCCAAGCGACAAATCCGTAGCCCCGGCGCAGGGCTGCGGTTCGCACGGAGGCTGACGTGCAAACGAGTGAGCAGCTTGGAAGCAAGAGCCACGTTGACTTGCATCCTGATAAAAGAGCAAAAAAACCTCCACAAAACAACATATAAGAAAGTGCTAGCTGGGATAGAGTTTCAGGCTACTAGGAGAGTGCTGTAAGGAAGAACATCACTAATTAATATATTTAATCCTATAGCTTTTGAAGAATTTTTGAATATTGACCCTCTAGCTAAGGATTAGCTTTTCACAGGATATTGTAACAGTGATGTAAAATGACTCAAGCGTGCTCATGCTATCGTTTGTATTGGGACTCACTGCTGCTAAACAGGGCGAGTGTGGCCTTTCTAGTAAACTATTTTGACATTAAAAATTGCATATATGTATTTCTTTGAAGTGGAACACTACCTTCTGTTGTAGAGGTACATGAGATCACTTTTACACAGAAATCAGTGAAGTTAAAACTCTGTTTTATCCATTTAAAATAACATGTACTTGATGCCTTACAGTTCATGAGGTTAAAGAGGTAAATGGTTTCATGTATAACAAAGGCCCCTGCTAAAAAGAGGACAATAATGATGAGCCAGCCACTTCTGCAGAGGTGGAAAGTAACTAGTTAGAATAGTTAATCTTTTAAGACACATCCCTGGCATTAAGTGGATTCTTCTCATTCAGCTGAAGGCGCAACAGCTGGATTCTGTCATCCCTGACTGGGGCGGTCTTGTTAGTGTAGGATGACCTCTGGAGCACTAACACAGATAATACTGGCACCTCTCCCTGCTCTAATCAACTACCAGTCTGAGCAATTCTACAGGAGATGGGGGCATTAAGGCCATATTATTCTAAACAAAATTCAGTGATGGTAGCAGAGTATTGTGACAGCAAAAGACAGATTCTACCTTTCCCACCAAAGGTTTTTAATGCTAAATTTGGGGAATGGTCTGTAAAAACAGCACAGCTCCATATTTCCTCCCTTTTCTTGAAGCCATGTTTTGCAAAACTGGACTGTTTGGGTCAAGGATGTCTAAGCTAAATCTCTCACAGCTTTACTGCCGTATATAAAACTATTCATTGCAACCACAAATAGTTCATGTGTTCTTTCTTTGTCTCTTTCCACATAGATTAGAGCTGTCAAGAAAACAACGATTTCTAGGCATTTAGCTGGAATGTGAAAGACTCAGGTTCGAGTTACTGTTCTGTCCTGTCCTGTGCTGGAGCAGGGCACTGTACAAGGATCTCCTAGATCTGAACTGACTATTATCATGGCTAGATCAGGTGCTGTTTTGGTGATGGAGCTCTTGTATTTTGACCATTTTCAAAGAAGTTTCATGAAAAACTGACCACTTCTCATGATGTATGTCAACTTTCACTGAAAATATTTCCTGTTGTAGAATTTTCAGGCATGGCTAATATAGCTAGCTATAGAAGAAAAAAAAAGGGCGACAGGCTTTCAGTAGTTATGAAAAGAGCAAAATAAAGGTAGCTAACTGAATCAAAAGGGATTCATATGCCACACAAACATTTGGTGTGTCTGCTTCACATTACACTGCAGAGCACAAGCATGCCATTGATAAGAATGTACTGGTGGTGCACAACATACAAAGTATAATATGTTAATTTTATAGGCGGCAGTAATTCTATTTGTCCTTTTTCATTTTTATATTATTTATTAGAAAATAACCAATATCTACACTGACAACTAATATTGGCTTGCAAATATCAAATGTGCATAGTTTGAGTTATTTGGTGTACTGGCCTTTTATAACAGTTACAAATGCTCTCAAGATCCTCAGGATACTGGAGTGTTGCTACAGTGCCTTGTGCCTGGATGACATAGAGACATTGGCTTCAATTGTGTTTTGAGAGTGGCTCCAGTTGTATTTGAGAGTGTTCACCTCTGAAATTCACATTCTACTGTTGAAATCACAACAGAAATAAATGTCTGTGTCTGAGGTGAGAGTGTGTACATTTACTTTATTGTCAGTGAAGAGGTGTCATTTATCCCTCCAAATAAATATTTAGAGTGCAAATGTCTAAAGTTAGTTGAGAAATCCCATCTTTGATTTATTTATCAAATAAGAAAAGCACAATGATCATCTGTGAAAAATCTGGGGCTCTTACTTGCCCACAGTCCTTCATGTCAAAGATAGGGATAAAAGTGAATTTTCTAGGGTAGCTTCACTTAATTGGAGTAAGCACTGCATTGCAATCCCTGTTGACAATTTTAGTATGACAACACCAGCTTTATTTGCTATATAGCTGTGATTCTCTGTTGGGAGGCAAATACATTGCTCAAAGCCTGAAGCAGGAGTACAGAGTGTCCATGCAATTGAGGACTGTGCCATAACGAACACAGCTGTGGAGGTCAGATGCAGTGTTTCTTTGATGTGAGGGGAATGTTGTAGGAGAAATGGGAATGTGTAATTTCTTAAGCTTTTAAAAGAGCATGAAAATTGGAAGACTGCTCTTTAAGAAATTCATTAACACTACTAGACTCCTTTAGTAATGTAGTGTGGTCCTTTACCGCTCAAACTAAGGACAGCAGATGAAAAGTAAGTGTCATCCTGTTTGTGAATCACTTAAGCAGGCTTTTCAAAACTTTAGTTTTGATAGATTTTGGAAGAAAGAAAAAGGATTTGGAGATTCATGAACTCATCTGGTTTTCCAGTGAAACTCTTTTTTTTGGGGGGTAGGAGAGGAGTAAAAAGAGGGAGAAAGCATGATTCTGACACAACTTCCATCAGGAAAAAGGACATAAATGTCAGCAAAACCTGTGAGTTTTGTATTTCAATTAAAAAAAAAAAAAAGAAGGAAGAAAAACTCATCATCATTGAAGAGATCACTAATGTGTTGCTTTGGACACTTATCTGGCTTTCAGTTTCAGTTCCTTATCTGCTTGATATAGACCAGGGATGTAACCTTGATCTCCTGTATCCCATATGAGTTTCCTTGCTGCAAAGAAATTCTTGTTCTTCTTGTAAGTTCTTTCAACAAAACCTGTTTAAAGTACAAATGAAAATACGATAAATTTCAAAACCATCACAACTTTAGCAGCCTTCCCACTCTGCTGATTAGAAAGATCAAGTTTCAGTTATAGATCCTCTAGGGCATGTGAGTTGGTGATTACAGATCTTTTGCCACTGTGGTCCTTGATTTCGCCTGTCTCTTTACATCCATGATTACCTCTACTGTTTGTATTTCTTCTCCCACGAACTCCCTCAAAGTTTTTTTCTTCTTTCCACTGTTCCTTCAGGCTTTTGCAATGTGTTTTCTTGATGGAACGCTGTCAGCAGGGGGAGTGTCAACAGCGCAGGAGACTCCCACGGGGGTTACTGGGTCTTCATGGGAAGAACAGGGACAGACCCACTGAAGCTGAAAGGTAGAAATTTGGCCATTATATATAACAAAACAGTTCCCATGTGTAAAGATAGAGAAGTCTTTATAATTAAAATGAAAGGAAAAGGCTGACCTATGTGCATATTAGAGTTGCCACAAAAAGAGATGGCATAGGAAATGTAGGATTGTGCTTGAGGTCTTTCCCCAATTTATTGTTTAATTATTTATTTTAGATATTAAATTTTTGTTGCATTACTTATTTAACAAGTCTCTAGAGAGTTAGTTCTTTGCTGGTGAATTTCAAGGCTAATAAATTACATTGAGACTGACCAAATAAAAAATAAACCAATTTTGAAAATGCTGGCATTGAAAGAAAATAACTTGGGTAGTTTGTGCTGTCTGGGCACACTGTATCCTTCGTTGATTCTTTCCTTTATTGAGTCATTGTTTTCTGGTAAATGTTGATTAGCCCTCCATGTGTGTTTGTGAAATTTTCAGATAAGCTAGGCTGTTGCAATTAGTGCAAACGTCAATATATTTTCAAAATATGCCTAAAGGAAAAAGGTGCACATCGGATCCTATCTTAAGAATCTAGCATTTTTTTGTGTAACGCAATGTACGAATACTTCCATAAAATTATTTTACAATATTTTAACATACAAAATGAAGGATGCTAGCAACTTATATATGTAAAAAAACAAGTAAAATTCACTGTAAGGTTGTTACCAGGAGATATATGTTTGAACTTCTCATATGCAATGAAGCTAGGATAAAAACATAAGTTAATGAGTAAACTTTCTCTGACTATTCAAAAGAACTAAACACAAGAGACAAATAAACTTTTAAGAATCTCCAACCAAATGTTTAGGAAAGTCACTTAGGTTTTCTGAAGTTATGCTACTTGGGTGCACAAGCTTGTGCTAGGACTTGCTCTTCACTTGGCTGAAGTGAGCAATTTGTCATTCACTTCATGCCCATAGGTGTTCATGAGTCGCCGACAAAATGTGCCTGTGACTGGATTCTCTGGAGACCCTGATGAGGTAGGCACCTTCTGAACACATTTAACTCATACCAATTATACTGCATTCAGCCACAGTAAATTTTATAAAGGAAAATATGGTGCTGGCTTATATGGTGGTGATGGTGGTGTACATTTTTATTATTGCTTAGTGGTTAGAGTACTCTTCATTTAATTTCTCCTTCAGCTTGTGCGACTTTCAGTTTTCCTTCAGTAGAAGAGGACCTGTTTCAGCTAAGGAAACACAATGGTGCACTCTTTTCAGACCAGCAGTGAGTGTTTAAGACCAAGACCAGGGACAGATCAGAAAAGGACTATGTCCAAACTGGGGACACGGAGGCCTGACATCTTGCCCTTGCTTCTAAAACTGCTTTTCTGTTTAATTTTTATGTGAAATGTATCACCACTGGGTCTATTTGCAGGTGTGGACCCCAGCCAAGAATTCTTCATTCTAGTTTCAGCAAAAAATAAGGCACATAACTTGCATTAAGCATCAACAACAAAGAAGTTACCAATGGAACATTTATTTATGTAAAAGTGGGATTGTATTGTCCTACTTCATGTAATTAAGACCTAAATATTTGTGCTATCCCACATTTGTGACATGAATCTTGATATTTAAGGAGTCAGTAGTAGAGAATCCAAATATCTTCTTAAAATGTCCTCACTATTGTGTGTCTGATATCACGACAGAAGTGATACTTAATTTTATATGAATTTCATTCATTTTCACAAAATTTTTCACTAAACAAGGGTTGATATGTACGAGAGAATTAGCTCAGAAAATACTTTCTTCCCAGATTGCATTAGTCGTGAAGTGTCCCAAGGCTTCCCCTGTGAAGTAGGAAAAACTGAATCTTGCCATGTGAAGGAGGAGGATGTTGTGGGGCTTGCCATTCCTGCCATAGCGAATGTACAAGCAAGGGTAAAGGGTGACATTAGGACTTACAGCTGATGCCAGCCTTGCTGCTTCTCTGGAAGAGTTGGGAAGGTCCTCCTTCCTCCCCTGAATTGTTTCTGGTGCCTTGCAGCTAGAACCACACAAGGCTCCCAGAGCTTTGGTATTGGCAATACAGGTTGTGGGACTGTCATTGTTTCAGTACCAAAAGCTGTTGGCTAATGTGGGTAGATGTCTTCTTTGCCTGTGTTTACATCCCACCCTAAATCCTTCTTGTAGCACACCATCAGAATGTGCCACATTTTTTTAATAGACTTATCCATTTAATTTTATAAATATAGAAGTACTTTTCTTTCCTACAGAAGAGCAGAAGTGGTATAAGATCACAAAGGAATTGTTTGGTAAGGGAGGGCCTTGAATTAACCTCTTCTAAGTCCTAATGCAGACCATTAGCAAGATGATCCTCTTTCTTCTCTGTGTGTCTGTGTAGTTGTGCTAGAAAATATTATAAAGCTGCAATTATCTTTATCTCCTGGGCTCTTCTTCCATAATATACGTATATCTTTGGTTCTGCAAGCTGAGTGGGTACATTTTTTAAACCAACAGGCCAATCAGTGTATATATAGTATTCCTATGTTTAAAAATGCCTTTGAGGACTTGTCCAAAGCTTACTGAAGCTGATGACATCTTTGTTTAATTTAAATGAAGTATGTATCAGGATGTGGAGGAAAAGAGAAACCGTGGTGCTGCTTCTGCATTGAGAATTAAAGCAGGCATGCTTGGAGGTGTAGGACATAATTTGCCTGTAGAAGTAATGAAAGCAACTGGGATAATGAAGACTATGCAAAAATGGCTCAGTTTCACACTTTCTGAAGTGTGCACTGCTGTCTGAAGCAATACCCATCTGAACAAAACCTTAACATACAGGTATCTTCTCTGAGGAGATTTTTTCAGCAAATGTCTTTCTCTTTTGAATTCAGCAAGGCTGGAGAGAAAATGTTTCTCACAATTTAAAATGGATCTAAAATAATTTTGTAATCTACAAGAACATTGTAAAGCAAGTGACAAAACCTGCCTGTGTTTTGTTTTACATAGCAATGTTTTCATTGGGCCAATGGCTATTATTAAATTTAAAAAGATTGTATTCAAGGTTAACAAAACTACAGCAAACTGAAAATCCTGTTGAGCCCTTACAGTCAAAAACGTTCTGAAGTCACCTGAACAGATTTGCTGCTAATTGTAGCAACACTGTGTCCTGTTAATTAAAAAGAATGATTGAATGGAAACTCTTTATGAGTCAGTTTTTAGACTTTTTTTAGAACAGAAATGGAACCCACAATGCTTTAAAGCAATAGTAGCATGAAAAAACACAGTATGTCAATGTATTATTGTTAACAGAGCTGATTATTTTATTAAAAAAAACTTACAGAGATGGTTATTGTCTTAAAATTCTATTTTTTTAAAATCTGGGCAAGTGTTTTGCTTCTGGCAAAAATTTCTTTAATAACAAGAAAATGTGATAGTCCCCATTTCAACTTAATCACAATCTTTTTGGGTTTTAATTTCAAAATACCGTTAACATTTATTTACTATAAATTATATTACAAGAAATCAACTTTGACACAAACTCTTTTGATTTTACCTAACATATTTTTTCTAGGGAAGGGAAAAAAAAGTGCACCACTCTGGAGAGTGAATACATGATGGGAAACATTGAAAGATGCTCACTAAACCCACAAACCTTTCAGCTACTGACAGTAGTTCATTCCTGATAAATACAAGATGACTCCATTGCACTGTGAGTGCAATAGTGCTCAGAGGCTGCCGAACCAGCTTTGAACTGCAGAACACATGAATGCGAATGAGACATTTGTTGATGCGATGTGACCAGCAGAACTATTATTCTTTTTGCAAGCCTTCAGTACCATTTGAAGTCAGTACTGTTGTTGCAGGTTTACCTCTGGTTGAACTGCACTTTACTTTCTCTGTAAATTTGCATAAAACCAACAGAAGTTGTTATAAAGAGAAAGAAAATGGATTTCTGGTAAACTATAGATTTCTCTTAAACACTTTGTGCTGTCCTCAGAACAAAAGCCCAAATTTCAGCAACTTTCTTGACCATTAAGCCTTTTGAACATCTTTCAGCTTTCTCAATTACTCATCCATCTCAGCAATCAGCCCATTGCCACTGAGAAAAAAGTACTAGGAAGTCCATTTCTGTGATTATTTTATAAGGAATAATGACCACTTTGTTTCATTAGTGGCTTTCTGGTTCTAATCAGACATTTATTTTTCACATTCACCAAACAAGGATGTACAGCATATGTTAAGGGAACTGTGTGCGTACCATATGGCTAAAAAAAATAAATGTATAAAATGGACAGAGTGAAAGAGGAAGAATAAGGTAATATAATAGATCATGAATTCAGATACATTATTAGATTTTATCATTGTGAGGCTGAAAAGAGGAAGGAATACAATTGAGCACACATGGATTTTAAACCCCAGTGACTGAGTTTTACTTTTAGTATTTTTAAGCTGCGATTTCTTTTCTCTCACCCTGATCAGATGATTCTGTAGTCACGAAATGACAGACAGAAAGCTTGATTCTTGCATATAGTTTTACTGTCTAACTCCAGCTTCAGAAGAGGTAAAGCACATTAAGTCCAGATATGTGAAACTGGAATCACCACTGAGACAGACCTGTGATGTGTTGGCATCGGCGTAGGTTGTCTGTATAGCAAAACAGCACACTGATAATTTCTAAGTACCAAAAAATCGCATGCTCTGGATTACATTAAGAAATGTAGGCCCCAAAATAAATGTGAAGATTTCTTTTAGAACTTGGCTGGACTTCAGAAAGTGAATTTTCCTGTTGCTCTAATCATCTGCTGTTAAATTTGAAGCATCTTGAATTCAAATCACTAGAATGAAGGGCTGAAATAAAAATGTTTTGATTTCGTAACCAAGAACTACAATTTTTAAGAGGTGTTGTGGAAAAAATTGCTTGTTGGATGTTATCATGAAATATAGATGGAACATTACAAGTCATAATTTAACACAAATTTTTGCCTGGTATTACACCTACCTTGCTATTATTTGGAGTTTGGCTGATCCTATGATCAAAGTCCCACATAGTACTGAAGTCTTCAGCCTTGATATTAATAGTGAAATCTGCATTTGTCTGGGCATCTGTCTGAATTGCTATAAACACAAATCTGGAGAAATTATCAGAATGTAAACTGACACAGAGCTACCTACTTTAATCTACACACAGCCTCATCTTAAAAATGCCTCATTTCATGGGAGTGCTAATTTAGGAAGTTAAATACACTAAATGTTCATACTTCCACCTTTAGTCTATGTATTATACAGCTGTGGTTGTACATCATATACTGTCTATAATCCTGCTTATATAGTTTATAATTTATGATTGTCACAGCTACAGGTTATTTAATACCAATATCTAAAACCCATACTCGTTAAGAGCCTAACCTGTGTCTTTCCCTTGGGAAACATATTATCATGGTTTGCAATATCAATAATTGTAATTAAAGTAACACACCCCTGCTCTGATTTTATTATTTAAAGGAAATTACTGAGAAGCCTCCAGTTCTTAACATACAATTTAGGATCAGCTAAACATACACAAGACCTTACTTATTGGAAAATCAGAGCGAGATGTATAAATCCATATTAATTTTTCTTTCCAATTTTTGCTTCAAGTATACCTGGTAGATTTATTGCTTGACTGTGCTTCAGTAGTCTGACTCCCTGTAGTGATTTCCAAAAGTCTGCAGTCAGGAATACACCCTTACTGCTGCAAAAGATTATGACATCATGGATGTTAAAAAGAGAATGAATGATGTGGTTAGCCATGCATTCAATATATTACTAGAGAGGGGGTTATATGGAAACATGGCCTTTCTGTCAGGTAGAATGAATGAGATATATAATTTGTTTTGTCCTTCTCTGAAAAGAACAAGGGAAAGGAGATAATCTGTCTTAATAAGGGCATGCTTAGAGTATCAGCCAACTAGAAAGTAATATATTTTTAAACATCCATATGTGATCCCCTTATTAAATTAGGATGTTGAGCTAAATTTAAAGTATCAATACATAAATCAGTCAGTCAGTTAAATTAGCCAGTTTTATACTGATAAATGGGAGTTAATAAAGCAATTACTTCTTTCTAAACCATAAGGCTCTGGTTTCCAAATCAGTTGTATGAGTTATGGATTACTGACATAATTTACAAGTTTTCATTTATGTGACTTATATCCTTGATTCTGAGGAATTAGTTATTTATTGTATTAAAGGCACAACAAAACAGCAGTTGCGTAGCATTAAGGTTGGAGCAAAGCAACAAAACTCTGCCTTTTCAATTTATGGTGACAGTGTTCCTTACTCTAACTGCTGTTGTTCATAATATGCAGAGAGTTAAGGATAGGATTGTTGCCTTAATATTGAAGGTCATGACTTTTCAATGTGTGAGTCATGACCTATGTTCTATACCTATAGAGTTTTGCCTTTTTTTTTCTCTCATTTTTGTAAGCACACACCAGTAGCAGGCAGTTCTGCACCTTTGTTGGCCATTTGCTATGAAAAAAGTGGTATTAAAACTTGTCAGTGTATTGCCACATAACCTTCACGTTTTCTGTTTTTACGAGGCTCAACTTTGTATAGGTTGACATCATTGAGGGGTTGGAAATGATTACAATGTGAACAAAGTCAAGTATATATAGAGTGTGCCATAAATATATTTTCATTTTAATTTTTCACACGCTTTTCTCCTTTTCATGCTTACTGCCTGATATTTATCTTAATATTCTGCTCAGACAGAAATAACCTGTCTTTTGGGCCACAGAAGCTTTGAATAGCTGCACAAAATAGTTGAAGTCAAAATTTTACTGAAGTCCAATTAGGTATTTACAAAGTTGCTCTAAAATTCAAGAAAGAAGTAGTGGTTTACAGATTATTTTTTTACTATCCTCTACTGTGTTACTGCTTTGGAGCACAGTAACATCAGTGGTTAAAGCCATTTTGAAAGAGAATAATAAGAACTTTTCAGGAAGTCTTCATGATGCATACTGATGGCATCTGTACAGTTCAGTTTGTTCAGTGTTTCAAAAAATATAAACAAAACAAAAAAACTCAAATCAATAAAATAATATTCTGATTGAAAATGTCACGTTTCTCATGAAAAACATATTTGGTTGGGAAATAACAAGCAGCAAGCTGAGAAATCAAACCTGACTACATAGTGCCTGAGATATTGCAGATTAAATTAAGGAATTAAAAAGAATGTAGACAAAAAAGCCAGGAAGAAATAAGGGAACCAACAGTCCATTGAAGAAGAATTCTCAGGGAAAAGAAAACCCAACAGGAAGATTTATGTGGCCAGGAGTGGGATTACCCTGAGATCTGGCCCGAATGTTAGACTCCTTTTTACAGACAAGCAGAATTAACAGGGGTCTGGCAAAAAAGTAACTTTAGTCTCCTTATTTGCTTTGTTATGTTTACCTTGCAGGCAATCCAGAACCTGGATTTAGCACTAAGCATGAGATGAACCATTTGAAAGATTGTCTTCCATGTCCCCAGCATATCTCCATTCAAATATCAACAGCTAATAGATAGGCAAGGCTCCTAGAATCTGTCTTTCCTAATGGCATCACCAGTTCTGTTGTGAAATGTTGAGCCAGTGAACTTAGCCACTCACTATAAAAATATTATTTTCATTAACAAAAGAAACTTTCCTATGACAAGATTTTCAGGTTTTTTCCCACTGAAATGCATTAAAATACTCTGAAATACTTACCTAAAAATTATTATAGGCACTGTGCATTATACATTTTAAAGCTCATGGAGTCCAAGCTTCAAATATTAATGAGCCAAACAATAACTCATGACAGAGGTAGTCAGGTGGTGATCTCCCTGGTATGCGTTTGAGGCCAAGTATGGTTTTCAGATGTCAAACTTTATAAAAATGCTTCTAAGGATATATCATAATGGGTTTTCGGTAATTTTAGCGAAATTTACCCTCAAGCCTTATGTAATTGGATAATATCTGTTATGTCAAATAGCTTCAACCAGAGTGATTTGGCCTGCACTACTGGCATTAATATTGTCATAAGACAATCAATAAGTCTGCTGGTTATGCTGGTGTTATGTATCATCTGAACCACATGCCTGGCTAACAGTAAAGTAAATGGATTTAAATGAAACATAAACTAACCAAACAGTATTGAATAGGATATATTCCTAATAAAATATTAAAGCCTCTTAAGAAACTCAATTAAAAAGGTTAGTGTTTGGTAGACCTAATAGAAACTGGCTAGACTGACTAAATTGTTCCAGCGTTGACACAGGAGCAGCCAAACTGCTTCCATTTTTTTTTTTTTTTACCCCAACAAAAATTATATTTATTAATAATTTAAAAGAAATTGAATTTTGGCAGAACTTCATTTTTCCCTTCAGTAACCCATAATTTTATGGGATTTTAGACAATATAACTTATCTTAATATATCTTCCCGGATGCTAAAGAGAAGCTATTTGTTTACAGTACACAGAGCAATGCCAGATCTGGCTGGTCTGGAGGCAAGATTTCTCAAACTTTTGATCTGCAGGTTCTGGTTTCCAGAATGTTGAGATCCATGTTGAAAAGGGAATCTGGTGCACAGAGTCTGTTCATTCCATCACCACAATTCTAAAACAGAACGAGAAAAAGAATAAAGGCTGATAAGGGTTGATTAAAGGTATGGAATAACTACTGTACAAATAATGACCAAAAGGACAATAGTCTGTATAGAGGAGGGATTAAAAGACCAAGAAGTATGTTGAAAAGTTGATTATAAGATCTTTATTTACTTTTCTTCACACAAGAACTCATCCCATGAAAACAATGACAACAAAAGGTCTTTTTTCTCTCCCTTCATAACTGAATGGGGGTCACAGAGTACTATGGTACGGAGTTGTTAGCTGCAGAATGCTGTGGAAAAAGCCTCAGATACATTTTGTTATATATATATTCTACATAGAGAGAATTCAGCTGATACATTCATCTCCTTGACCAGATAAGAACTACATTTTCATACCTGATAGTTCTGAGTTAGATTAATTATTTATATTTACCTCTTTTATTCTAGTCAACACAGAGCACAATGGTCCTAAATGACAACATGACCATGACAGTTAATGTAAGCAAAAACCAAAATGCTTTTGGACTTGGAAAAAAAGAAAGTTGGACCAAATTCAGGCTGCTTGTACTTAACATTCTCCAAAATGTTGCAGATGGATTGAATGGAAGGCTGATTTTGATAAATGGTTCCAATACTGAAGCCACAATGCAATACTTGTAAATTCTTTTGAGATGATTAGACTGGTAGTTTAGCATCTATCATTTGAGATAGACTAGAATGATAATGGATACAAATACCTCATCACACATCCCTGCTATTACTCTTCCTCTGGTATGGCTGGTGTCACTGATATTCAGTTGGTCATCCTGATGAATTTAATGGAATATTTTTTTATTAAAGAAGGAAAAACTGATTTTCAAAGGAGCGTTAATCTAAACAGAATAAGTACTTAATTCCCTTGTACATGTTAAAGGACCTAATCAGAGGGTTTTGTTTATTTGTTTGTTTGTTTATTTTGTATTTATGTCTCTGAGATTGTATTCTTAGATCTCATGCACAAAAGTAGAAAAACTACAGAAAAACTTCCTGAGCTACAAAGATGTAATGAAAAATAACCTTATTCACTTATTCTTTGTTTGGAGTACCATGTACCATGAGACATTTTATAATGGCAAAACCAATATAAAGTGTTTTGGATGGTTTCATACACTTCTCTCTCCCTAGAGAAGCTTGGGTGCCTCTCTTTTTTGCCTCTACCATGTCGTTGCCCTCCAGGGAGCTTATTGGCCAGTGCAGGCAGATGCCCTTCCCCTGGGAGGCAACATTTTTGAGCACATGGCTGTAGAGGCCATGCAGGTATGGGGAAGCTGCAGGAGCCCAGAGAGGTTTTTCCTTCTGTGTGCCAATAGTGGACCCTCAGGTTCCATTCTCATCACCTTTGCTGAATCTCCAGTCTCCAGGGAAGATTTATATTCTCTTGACAAGGAAGAGTTAAATGAGGGGGAAAAGGACTTTTACACAGCCCTGTAAAAGTCATGTTTTGCTGGCAAACAGCAGCAAACTTGCTAGGCTTTCTTCATTAGAGTCTTGCCATTTAAGCCATCAGCGTCATTTTGTGAGGACATCAAACATGTGTACACCAGATGCTTGCAATGCAGAGCAGCACTAAGGACCTGACTCAACTTAACAATAATCTGAGGACAGCGGGTGTGAACCTGAGCTGGGCCAACACCTCATCAGACTGCATGGCTAATTGATTTCAAAATTAGAGTTGGTATTTCTGAACAATAATCTTAAAAGGCAGCAATAAAATACATCAGAATCCTTTGAGCTAGCCAAGCTTTCATCCAAATGGCTTATTACAAAGAGCTGGCACACCTGAACTTTGGCATAGACAAATAAATCCCAAAACAGTAAATGGAAACCACATTTGGCACTGGAGGTTTGTCAAGAGAAGTTTGTAGTCATCAGGAAACAAGATTTTAGATTTTTTTCCTTAGTGGCAGGAAATCATTCACTGAATGTATTTTACTCCAACTGCTGTGATTTATGCAATGAAAATATAGGTAGTGTTGAGGAGAATGCTCTTTTTTTTTTTTTCTTTCCTTTTTTTAAAACATTTCACAATCTTCAAGATCCCAGAAGTGCTAAAATCACAGCAAGGGTTACAGTTATCCCAACAGTGATAACTTAATTGCATCTGTCGGCCTCCCTCTTTGAACTTTGAACTGCTGGTTTGTGGCATCATGGTCCAAAAGGATTTAGATCTGACTTTTGTGTGGCTACAATAAATTATACCCAAGTATCTGAGCAATGTCTGGAATCTTATCTTGAAGGCAGGATGAGGCATCTCACTTAAGGGATGGTATAAATTTGGAATACTAATCTTTCCAGGATACAGCATTTCAGACAAAAAAGAAAAAATTGCTTTTTTCTTTGTAATAGGTTGAATTATAAGAAATTCAAGAATATGTAAATTAACGCATTAATTTCCTGAAATATTTCCTGAAAATTGGTTCCTCAGAACCCCTTAAAGATAGGACTAAACAAATCTGTGATGTCGGAGTCTGATCTGTGAAGTAACTGAAATCTCTTTGGACTGCTTGACTCTTTTGATTGTTTGTAAATAGTTTTATACTTTTGAATTTGATGAATAAAAATGTAATAGTCTAGAGGCAATTGCAGATTTCATCATTAATTGGTCTAAGTGAAAGGCTACCCACTGCTTGATTATTAGCTTTGCATTTAAAATTAGTGGTTAAGTTTTACTGTTCTGACAATCTCAGCTTGAGTTTGTGATAACTAAGATGGTTCTGTTAATGGTTTTGAACAATTCTGGTCCATACCATTTATATTCATGTTAGTATGGCATCAAACTTAGCTCAAGATGTGAGTCTTCATAGTATGTATTACATCCTCACAAACAGTCCTAAGACAACTACGACTACAGAATTATACATTACTTTGCTAATGGATATAAGCAGTCTTTCAGCTACACATCTGATAGATGTAGTAAGCTCAGCTTTAGGCACTTCAAAATACTGTTTTTTTCTTTCAGTTTATGTCTAATTACAATTTTCAGGCATGGTCTGATTCTTGTCTCACTTACAGCATGAATGTCCAGATGTATCCCTGGATTTTCACTGGGTTATTCATACAAACAAAATTGGTCTGTGATATGCCAACTTTCCGATTATACAGGGCCCAATTCAGTTATACTTGTTTAATACCAGCCTAATTCTATTAGCTGCCAATCTGTAGTGCTGTGAAAGGATAATCAGACATTGAAGATTCATCTTGCCCTTTTGAAAAATCTTGCTATCCAGACTGTTACCTCTCTTGATCGTGCCAATATATGTTTGTGTCTCCAATGGGCTAGGCACGTGAGAGCACCGTTTCATCATATACTATATTTTAGAAATAATTAATTTTAGAAATGTTCTTCAGTTGCCAGGTGGGGCAACTCACATTTTGACCCATTAATTAACTGCAATGGTTGTTCTTCTCAGTATTTCAGTTTAGTAAAAGGTGCTGAAATAACGGAGGCTTTTTATAAAATACCATATTTTATATTATGGGCTGCTTTTGGTACAATAACTCAGGTTTCTCACATCCATACACACATTGACTGAACGTCCAATGACTTAGCCATTAATGCTCATCTACTTGTTTGTCTTTAAAATAAAGAGTGTGTAACATGCAAATAAAAACTAATGGGACGCATTGAGACCTCTCTTACATCTGCTCAAACTGACTGACTTCAGCAAGGGTTGCATGGGTGCAAATGAGGGCAGATTTGCCTCTAAATTTTTGCACTGCTCATAATGTCACTTCCCTTTGCTTGTATAGTATAAAATCGAGGACTTGTTTTTGAAAAATTGAACAAGCGACTGACATCTGCAACTTAATTCCAGCACATGTCTCTTCATGTTTTCCTCCTACTTCTACATGTATTCATATGCAAAGCAAAAGAATACATCAAAGTGACATAAACAGCATAACAAAAATCCGTCTACAAAGTCCTGCGCCAGCTGGTACACTTACATGTTTTAGATTAGAGTCCAGAGAGTACTAAGGCTGGACCACCGCAGGAGAAACAGCTAGGGGACACTGTGAATGTTCCCATGCACAGTATTAGACAAACACCTGGGTCAAATTAATCTAGGCTTATCCACTGTGAAAATTCACAGGGTTTAATGGCTTTTCTTACCTGTGAGGGGGTGGTCTAGTTATAGGACTTCTGTACAGCGTCTGATGCAGAGGGGCAGATTTCAGATTTTTGTGTGTTAATGTTAAAGGTCAAAATCTATACTAAGAGGCAAACAGGTGGGAGTTGACATACAGCAAACAGCAAAATACAGCAAAGGTATGAAATCCTCAGTTTTCATTAATTTCTGAGTTTTGAAAAGCGACTTGTTGCTAAATCAGTTTTCAACAAGAAAACTGTTATTACAGCTATGAGTAAAAACTGGATTCTTGCTGTATTCTGCAGAATTATTTTATTCTAGAGAAAGATAATAAGATATGTGTGATGTCTGTACTTCTGTGTTGTTAGTTTAAAGGCTTTTCCTCTCTTTATATCTTAGACTACCCTACACAAAGTCACTTCTTTAGAAGAAGGTTCTCTATTTTCTCAGTTTGGCCACTCAATATTTTTCTTTGATGTTAAAATACTGAACAGGACTGTACTAAAATCTTCTTCAACTAGGACACAGCAGAACCAGTAGAGAGGTGATATAGATCCACCCATTCATAAAATAAAAGCTTGGCTGTATCACATAGTTTCAAGAATATGCTTCAAATACATTAATAATCCAAATAGCAGTCATGCTTGAAGAGAGGTAATCAACAGGTTTCCAAGGTCTAATGCTGCAGTTAAAATAGCTCTGGATTAGGGTTTGTTTGTTTACTTTATCTATGCATTAATCTTTGATAACAATGCTACAAACAAGACTGCACTTGTCTTCTATATGGAGATGGATGAACTGGCTGCCTCCAAAACAAGGACAGGAATTCGACAGATAACATGAAGGAAATCAGAAAGTAACTGGAATTTTTACAGGGATTCTTCTACACTGTTAGTATCTCCTAAGGTTGTTGAACTGCTAGCTGGACCAGCTCCCTGGCTCAGTGCTTATATTGCTGAAAGACCAGTGGGTATGTCTGTTCCCAGCTGGCTCCCTCAACAACATGAAGTGTTTTAATGTGGCCCACCGCAGCCAACAGCAAGCTGTGCTGTGGTGTTGTGTTACTGCTTTATCTGTAGTGATAAAGCAACACCTGTTGCTATAGGGAGGCTGTTACCTTATTGTTACAGGTAGAGCAAAAGTCTTGTCAGTAAGGTTTAGTGCCTATTAAATATTATACTTAACCTAATATTTGCATACATATTTATCTGTCGGTATATCAGACAAAAGATTTGGATTTTGTTTCCAATTTTAAATGAGTTAATCATCAATCTGTTAATACGAAAAGCACAAATGAAGCAGAAGGACAGAGAAAATGAAGCAGTTCCAACAAAACATTAATCTGAATAAACTATTAAGTTGGAGGGTAGGCAGAAAAGGCTGAACAAATGTGTTATGCTTCGGGAAAATAAAGATTTGAGGTTTGTAAATTATTACAACTTAATATAACTCAAAAAACAACTTGAACATTTAAATCTGTAATTGCATATAGAAACATATAATGTGGTACATAATGATGAATGACTGCATAGTTATCCAGAAACTAAATCCTAAAGAAAGCACTATGGGACCCTGCCACTATTGCTGTAGTATAGCAAATCTGTGAGAAAGGAGAACAATATGATTCTCAGGCAGGGAAGAAGAGAGCACTCAGAAAGTCCTATAACCTGACAAGCACTGCAGACCAATATGAACTACTTGCACCATGGCAGTAAGTTGAGGTGGTGAGGTGGCCCTCTGGGAAGAGAATGGAAGAGCGCTGGAAAGTCATAGCTAAAAACATCAGCATATTGATCTTTTGGTTGATTTCTAGTGCTTGACCTTTAAATAAAAATCCCAAAGGAAAAGGATGAAGCAGACATGACAACAGTTGTAGAAAAAATAATTTGTAATACTCTAAATAGCATTAGAGGGATATGATATATGGGTACACCACATGAATAAACATTACCTTGCGCTACAGTTGTTTGGGGTTTTTTTTCCCAGATGTTTTTTTGATAAATCATATGTGCAGTTTCAGAATACATAATACACAAGGCACAGCCTGTTAAAGGCAATGGTGATATAATATTAATGCTTCTGGTATTTCTTCAGTGTGTCTGTTTGGCCCTACTAGTCTTGACTTCATGCTAACGGGAGTCTAACAGACATAGAGGAGAGTGAAAACAGCATCTCTCCACTATCGTTGACTGCATGTAGAGTGTCATAGCGTGGCCTGATCTCTTAAAAAAAAGTCAGCAACCTGCTGGTCTAAAGAAGTGTACACCTTACAGAAAGGTAGTGTATTAACAGGAGTGCTAATGACTTTTACTTGAATCAGGAGGGACAAATTGTCATTTGGATACTTAAAAATTATTTATTTATATTCTATTAAATACTCCCAGCTATGGTAAAATGTCTGATACAGCTCCACTGACTTCAGGGAGGATGTGTGAATTTATATCAGCTGAAGATGCTGATGGCAGTGATGAAACAGGATAAAGAAAGATAGTATAGTTTGAAAGTGGAGAAATGTAAAAAGAAACAATAATAAGGATACCAAGTTATCTCATGTGTGGTATGAGGACAATAACATCAAGATTAAACAACAGGCTAATTAATATGCCTAATTCTAAGCATATTATTTTTGGAATTAATTTAAATTTTCTACTTACCACTTTATCTTTCTTGCTGTGGAAATCAATCTATGCCATTTTTCTCCTTTTATAGCCTCATTGTTCCTTCTTTGTCCACCATTATCAAACCATGCCACAAATCCAATTATACTGTTGTGATGCCAAAACCTGTGGTCCTGGCAAAATGTATCATGCAGCATATCTAGGTAAGTGAATTAAAAAAGCATCTGAGCAGGTATCTGGTGTGTGTCACGGTTCATTCTTCCATAATAAACTATGTTCTCCTTCTCATTCATTTGTCAATCATAGTAACTAAAGATTATTATTTGCTGTATGTACGTGACACCAGCAATTTGCAAAGTCTGTTGGCAAGAAAATCAGGTTAGAATGACAGAGTGAGAAATTAAGCAGAAGTCTGATGCAATTAGCTACAACAATCAGTGCTCTAATTTCTGATTTATTGTTTCCTGTTTTCCTGCTGCTTTCAGTCCATGCATACTGTATGTGCTTCATATAGGTCAAACAATTGCCTTATCAGTCCTGGCAAACCAAGAGGTCAGAGTTAACAATATTTATTTAAACATGCAGGATGCTTCCCACTGCAATTAGGAAATAGCTATTACTAATAGGTCCTTGGTGCTATTTCCTCATTTATACAACTTTGTAAAGAAATAGAGGTGATAGGGAATTCAGATTTCAGACTTCATACATATTTCTTGCAGATAGATTTACTAGACTAGTAGCAATTTGTTTTGTTAAACTGGCCACATTGAATTCCACCAAACAACAATCTATTAAACAAGATATTAATGTGATATATTTACATTTCCGTATATTAGTTTAATAGCAATGGACATGTGACATCTTTTGCATTATGTAATGCCAGATCCTAAAAAAAAAAAGACTATTCAGGTCTTGGTCCCTCTGAAATCAATAAGAGTTTTGCTCGTGACTGTGATGGGATTATGACTTGGCCCTATAAATTTGTTCTGGCTGCCTTCTTCACATTGTACTGAGTTCAAGATCTTTGGATGAGCAATCCCTTTTAGCAATCCAGAACTGTGCATAATTTACTCTTACACAGTTCTTGCATTTCCAGTAGGAATTCACATGACTGCTTGTTTTGATTTGAAATCCGCACAGTAAATTTTGCATCTCACAAAAAATTTATCTACTACATGTGTTCAATTCTTCAGGTAACAGACACACTTTCATAAAAAGTGAAGCTAAGAGAGACCCTCGGAGGTCATCAAGTCTGGCATCTAAACTATTCCTAAAAATAAACTAGAACGAAAACATTCCTGACAGAAGCTGGCCTAACTTATTCTTTTAAAACTCCAGAAATTGAGATCCCACAACTTCATCATGTAATCTATTACACTGTCTACTCTTTATGAAGAGATAATAGGGGAAAAATCCAACCTAAATACCCTTGCTGCAAATTAACCCCATTTCTTATCTTCCTTAATATAGTATGGGAAGTAATTTGATGTCTATTTAATATCTTTTTTCTTTTCAGTAATCTTTTACGTAGCTCTGTCATGTTTCTTCTTAGTCTTTTATTCTCTAAAATAATCCATTGTAGCTGTTATTCCTTGAAATTCACATCTTCTTGACCTCTGATCATGCTGAACCTTGACCAATCTTGATAGAGCAATTGCAAAACTAGGTGTTGTGTGTACAGCTCTTTTGTTTGTACTTCCAATTGTGATACTTGCTTTATTGAAATGTTAAAACACTTTGACTCATGTGATACACTGCAACATCCATATCCTTTTCTGTAGGACTGCTATCTAGGCAAGTCATTTCTTATACAGTATTTGTGAAGCTGATTGTTCCTGCTAAAATGTTTTATTTGTCTTGATTGAATTGCTCTCTATTTATTATAGCTTCTTTCTCCCATTTGTCTTGCTTATTTTGAATTCCAACCCCTTATCCTCCAAAATGCTTGCACTCCTCCCAGCTTGGTATCATGTAAGAATTTAATAAACTTACTGCCTGTTGTACCACCCGAGACATTAATGAAATGACTGCATGGTACCAGACTTAAGACGGGTTTCAGTAGAACTCTAGTAGATAGATACAGTCTTTCAACATACTGTTTTCTGGTCTCTTCTGCACCCTCATTACAGTAGTGTCAGGTAGAAAAGTTATTTTCCTGTTTGGTTTCTTTTTTTACCTTTCCAAATTGTCTAATTTCTAATGATTCTAGGGCTACTCCACCACTTAAATATCTGTGTGCAGCCCTATATAACTCACTGCAGCCTGTTATTGTCAGTGATAATCACAAAACTCATGTTACCTCAGATAACTACTTCTTGAGAACCATGAATCAAAAGAGTATTAAACATTTTACCCATCTTGGCTTTATCTAGCACTGCTAACAGTACTATTGGCTTTTCATCCCTGTCGACTACCGGGCTAATTCATAGCTAACAAAAATTAGCTGCTAGAAGAAAAGCTCCTGCTCAGAACCACTGGGCAACATACATTTGTGAGGACAAGTTCTGGAGTCAGATGTCCGAGCCCCAGGGCAGTGCTGGAAAGGAGGAGTCATGGCTGCGGCATAAAATAGCAGCAGATTTAGGATGCAGGTAACATCAAGGAGCTAATATACCAAGGGCTTAATTTATACAATGTGACATCTGCTGTCTATAGAATTATGTGACATTGCTCTATCAAAGGGTGCAGAATGGAGGGAAAAGGAGTGATGGAAGGGGAAGAACATAAACGTGAAAACTGACAATATGAATTGCTGATATTATTTTCAAGAAATAGGAAAGGAAGAATATTTCAGCTAAAGAATATGTCAAATAAAATATAACCCCCCCCAAAAAAAACCAAAAACTAAACTCCCAAAATTTGGACTAGGACAACTTAGAAAGTAAAGTTTGAACTTAAATAGGGGAAATCTATGGATGGATGGAAGATGGAAAACTTCAGAGATTAGGTATTACTTATCTATTTTAAATAGTTTTTATAACCAAACTTTAACTATTTTGTTTTTGCAGCTTTTTAGCCCTTTTTAGTTTGAAATAACTAAACAGGGTCTCTTACATTTATTTATTGGTTTCTTAGACTGTAAACATCTCTCCTATTACTATTAGTGGGTTACTCTGTGTTTCTCTGTAAAGGCTCTTGTGTGGGCTGAAGGCTGCACTCATAAGATGAAGTTTCCTTCTCCAGCTGAAGGGAACTTACTGTCAATTCAGACTTTCTAGGTATTGTTCTCTGTATTTTTTTTTAAATTTGATTTTCAAATTCTTACTTGTCTTACTTTTTTTTTCACAGTTATCCTTCTCCTTGAAATATACTGTGCAGGCTGGTTACAAAGTTGGAAAATAAAGTTCCCAAAAGTCTTTCTCAAAGTTTGGTAAAATGGATGAACATGTGGGCTGGGAACTTATGAATAAGTTAACATTACTCAGACGGATTTTTTTTTTTTTTTTTTTTTTTTTTTTTTTTTTTTTGACTGGTTAATACACCATTAGGGTTTGGTCTTGTTCCCATTGCTATGAATGGCAAATTCCCCATTAAGTTGAAAGGGTGTGGAAAGAAGCCTTAAAAAAATTGTATTGAAACGTGACATAGTTATAAATGCTGGTAAAACTCCCAAGAGTGATCTTTCAATGGCCCTAAGAATTCAGGGTTGATCCACACCAACACGTGCTTTCTGGAAATGGGCAATGCATTAAAATGTCACAAAATCCTTCCCTGTTCCTCCTGAAAGTAAAGAAAAGCATGGAGTGCCTCTCAGGAAACGTGCATTCAGGATGGATAGCTGTCCATGGAGCATATGCATTATGTTAGAATCCAGCACACATTCAGGAGCTTTCCACAGATACCTTAAACACTGGGGTCTGGGTGGCCATCCCAATCCTTGGGCTGAGAAGCAAGCATTGGCAATGGCCTGACCTTAGACTGGAACACAACCTGAACATGCACCAGGAAACCCACAGCAACAAAGAGGGAGCTGTCTTGCCTTCTGCTCTGTACAGTGAGGGCAACAGGACTCCAGAGCATAAGAGACTGATGGTTTAGACACAGACATGAAACAGCAAGCTGAAGCAGTGCTCTAGTTCCTCTTTTTGTCTATTTTAATATGCACTCTCTGATAATATTTCTGGATGCTTTTGAAGTTTCTACTTGTTTCTAATTTACTGTTACTGCTTAAAATGCTTATGACTTTGGAAAATTTACTTATTAGCATTACTTATTTCTCTTGCATATCAAAAAGCTTCATAAACAGGAGAAGTCTAATTCATCATTATTCACACCTCAAAGTTTGGGTAAAAAGGGACAGCACAACTAGAACTTAGTTGTCAAGTGTGTGCGTGTGAAGGTACTGTGGGAAAATATTCCTGTGCTGCTTTGCTGGTTGAAGGATATAGAAAAATATCTTAAAGCATCCTGTGATCACAGAATAAAACACTGTAAGAGCCAATATACAGCTGAAGAATTTTTATTTCCTGTGAATGACAGTTATTTACAAATTAACATCTTAGCCAAATGTTCAGCTAACATCAATCATTATAGCTTCCCAGAAGCCAATTTACACCACCTTACAGTAGATGAAGATAGCTGTAGGATATCATAAAGATAAAAGACACACTGATATAAAAAGTCCTTTCACCATATCAGGCTGGTCAAAATGTACGGAGGAATTGTTTTCTGCAAAAAGAATAGCTTCTTGGCCAATAAGCATTGTCAAGAAAATAATTGCCAAACCCCGTTTTTATTTTAAATTAGTTCTATAGTATTTTTTAACAACTTTGTTTTGGTTTCTTCATAATGCAATGTTCTATGGCTTTGGAGTTCTTGTGCTCCACCATTTTTGCTCCCAAAACTGAAAACCTGGCACATTGGGTAAGAGCTCATTAAACAGAGAAATTTAGGAATGCATATTATCAAATTGAAACTCCTATGAGACATTCCTGAGACATTTGTCACTTCTAAAAAATATCAGAGGTCATACAGAGCAAAAACTGTAAACATCTCTAATCCCTTCTGCTTAAGACTCCTGTGGGTCTGATAGACTCAGGATTTCTTGCACAGACATGCATAGAGCAGAGCACCAGGGAATAGAGAAGGAGGAACTCCGAGTGAACAGTGGATCTCTTGTTTTCCACATCCAGCACAAATAGGAAGTTCTTCAGTTCATCTTAAAGAACCTCGAAGTTACAAATGTGTGGAGTTAACATTACGAAATTAAACTCTTTTGGGAAGAGTATCTCAAATCATAAGCAGCACCAACTGCATCAGGTGTGTCATTGTCATCAGATACTGTAATTTCAAAGGACAAAGATCCACAAATACTGGATTGTGTCCTAACATTCAACTGAGCGTTTTTGCTGCCATGGACTAAAAGTGCCAAGAATTAATAGTTTGGTTTCCAGTTTAAAAAATGAGCACTTATGACTTGCTGACTCCACTGTATTTATGCAGTTGGTTAAAGTTGAAGCTAAGCAGATCCTTCAATGCTCTGATGAATTAGTAATATTTTTAAAAAGAAATAAGTAATTATTTCAGCAAAATTAACAATTTCTATGTTTCTATTCATAGCCAGTTATTTGCAGCAAATATAAATCTAATATGACATTTTGAGTATAGCACTTAAATTAAAAGTTTGTGGCTGATAATAATTGCCCAGATTACTAATAAATACTAGATAAAGTTTAACTTTCTACAATTTCAGGAAAGTGTCAATCCAATAGTATTGTGGCCTGAAACCATTCTAATATTTTGGTGGATGAGTTTTTGGGGATTTTTTTGCTCCCAAGAGTTAACCTTACTCATTTGCTTCAAAATAAAATATTAAAATATTAATGTTAATATTCTTTGCCAGTTATTTAGGGGATAGAAAATATAACTTGGGCTCAGTCCCCCTTTTTGATAATTTAATACCAATATTACTGAGGTTATTAGTTTTACTGGTAAATCAAGAAGCAAGTTGCCGGAATCCAGCTGTGACCCCAGGGCAGGAACTTTCTGCCGGCTGTCACCTTCTGACAGTTCGGACTGTTAATTACCTCCAACAGTTGGAGCACAAGCACCTCTCTGTCTGCCAGCTGGCAGCCTCTGCCTCACACTGGCAGTTTGAGAAGATTTAAAACCTGTAACAAAGGCTGCTATGTAAACAGTTTATTGTATAATACACAATGGCAGCAGTAGACCCACATCAGGAATCAAAGGTAGTCTCTGCGCTCATGCGTAGTTAAGACTGGAAATGGTGCAAGCCCCTGCTTGCCTCTTTCCATTGGTCAGTGAACAGAATTTGAAGTCCAAAGCGAAACAGTACGAGCTAAGGCTTCTCAGACTCTGAATACTGGGATCTAAGTGTCTGAATTTTTGCAGTACCATTGAACTATGCCTATTACTTAAACATGTGAAAATAACACAGCAAGACTTTAATTGCCTGGTGATATGCCAGTCACCGGCCAAGATGAACTGCGAAAATAATCTTTGAATTTTTCTTCTCAGAAAACAAATGCAGGTTTCATTAGTGTGTTCTCAGGTCCCCATGAGTCCTTAAGGTGGCACAAATGTCCCCTGGAGCTTTAGCTGATATATATATCAAGGAAAGACCTCATGATTACACATCTGAGGGAGCAGTCGCTGTGCTGTATATAAAACTAGTGAACTGTTGGAAAGGTATGAGAAGCAGGTTTTTTACTCCAAGTTCATGAAAGGATTTCAATATGGTCATAACTGCTCAGAGCGTGCAGCTAAACCAGTGCCAGAGCCAGGCAATGGGAAATGCCCAAGAAGTGGTTTGTATTTCAGCTTCTAGAAGATTTCATGTCTTTACTTGCCAACCCTACTGAACCAGCTTAAGCAAGGGTCCAAGGAAGGTGCCCAAGCCCTTTTGTCAACTTCAACTGAGTGATTAGAGCACTTGCCAAGAGGCAGAACTGGATTGCCATCCATCCCAAGCCTGAGAAGGTCCTAGCCCTCATCTCTCTTTTGCCTGGAGAGCAGCCTGATAATTTCCAGGTGAGCTTTGGCCACAGGGGACGTAAAATTGCAAAACTGATGAAATCAAATAGAGCAAGAAGGTGCATAACTATGGACCAGGATGAGGCAGTCTTCCCTGGCAGGGAGGTATTCTGGATTGCATCCCTATTCCCTGTAATGCTCAAGTATTTTAAGTGCTGGCTGCTTGATGCAATAAGCACAGCATTTCTGTAACAGAAATTTGTGAAATTTTACAGTCCTGAGGTAACAACAAAATCACAAGTTATCTCACAATTTCCAACCGTGTATATATACATTTGAATCAAATACATATAGGCAAGGAATATTCCCTACTATTAGGCTTGCGTATCCAGTTTAAGAGTATTCAGACATCTGCTTTCTCTCTATCATACTTAGGTAAAGGACATTAATACTGGTGGTAAGCCAGATCTTCCTGGGGCCTTTAAATGGTATGATTAGAACAGCTGAAATAATTCTTTAACTGTAAGGAGCAAGTGGAGCAGTAAACTTTGCATTTCAGGATAGGAAATAAGTGAAAGAAAGATTTATAACAAAATTATTGCTGTTGAAATTTTTTTGAGTGATCATTATAGAACATCCTTTCTCTCTTTGTCTTTGTCTTACTAGGTTTTCACTCAGAGTCAAAATAATCCATTCAAACCTTGGTATAAATATTATTTCTTATATGGAAGTGAAATTTCATGTCAATAGTACATTTTCCATAGATGTCACAATATTTTTTATTAAATTTATTCTAAGAAATATTGCAGTTTATGTCCTTTGAAATGACTCCTAGAGAAAAGGAACAACTCTTGGCTTAGAGAAAAAAGTTGCTATTGAACTAGTGAGTCCTAGTGGTTACTATGGTAGAAGTGAGCCTGAGTTCCCTTGTGTGGATACAGTTCTCAGTATTTTCCAGCATTTCACCTAGCTCATCTTTTAGATAGACTTCAGTACAGAATTTGCTTTTGAACATTTTTCAGATCAGGTGTGGAAACAGCTCTACTTTCTCCATCCCTTGCACACAAGGGGATGTTGGAACCAGAATAAAGCTGTTCAGGAAAAGGGGAGATTGAACTACCAGCTTTGCAAAAATTAACAATAACAGGCAAGTACTACCTTCCAGTCTGCTGACTTTTAAATGAGTCCAAGCCTCCCAGACCAGAGATGTCCACACTATTTTTAAAAAGGAAACATCTGGGAATGGCTTTTATATCACTAAGGAGCATGCAATTTCACTCCTGTACTTGCAATTTGTGTACTCCTGACAGCCATTACAAAGCTACAAGCTTAAGGAGGCTTAATTTCACAATAGCCATTTAGACCAAATGGCTCCTGAAGTAGGATGTACCAAATTGTAGGTAGGACAAGGGGCAATGGGTGCAAGCTGGAACACAGGAGGTTCCATGTAAACACAAGGAAAAACTTTTTCACTGTGAGAGTGACAGGCCACTGGAACAGGCTGCCCAGAGAGGTTGTGGAGTCTCCTTCCCTGGAGACATTCAAAACCTGCCTGGACGCTTTCCTGTGTGACCTACTATAGGTGATCCTGCTCTGGCAGAGGGGTTGGACTAAATGATCTTTTGAGGTCCCTTCTAATGTCTAATATTCTGTGATTCTGTGAAATTATGATTTTGGCTGCAATGGAGCTTCCCAGTATTCACACCAGTACAAACAGGAGCAAAGTTTGGTCCAGTGACTTCAATGTATAACGTTGGAAGGATTCTTAAAATGTATATGTATTCTGAAGTTTGAAATTTAATGTACAAGAAAGACAAAAGTAACTTTAAATCAGTGTTTTGTATAATTTATACCAATTAAATATTGTTTATAAATTCTTTGTACATTACTGTTGGAGGTTGCTTTGCAAATGATGCCCAGAAATGCAACCTATTGCCACTATAAAGAAAGCCTGCCTTCACCTCTATCTGAGCTAAAGCAAGGTACATTTCTTTGCACTATTCTCTCTCAAGTTGTGGTAAACCTTTTAACAGTTCCAATTCCTGCAGACAATTCCCTTCTATCGCAGTTAACTGCTTCGCTGCTGGCCCAGCTGCCCCATGTTGCCATATCACACAGATGCTCCCTTGAAGCTGGGGAAATGTCAGCAAGACATGCCTGGTATCTATCACCAGCAGTCAAGCTATCAGATAACTGATTGGAGCAAAGGCATTTTAAAGTAATTTTACAAAATTTTCTATGGTTTTCACGGATCAGAAGCACTCTAATAGTATTACATTTTTTTAAATTTGAACAAACTTTTATTTTATTTGCCAGTTAATATAGAAATTAATTTGCCAGCAAATGTAGAAATATGTCAGGTTGTTTTATCATATTTTAGCATATTATTTCACATATTTTCTAGAAAGGATATTTTTTAGCAAATCTGCTGTCTTCTAGACTTTTACTTGTAATAATCATTAAAATACAATTTCTTTTGCTTGAAGATTTTTGCATTCCTTTCTCCTTTTCAAAATATATTTAATTTGATTTCTTATAGAACATTTCTACTAGAAAATCTTTATAGTCCCTTAGGCTGTTTCATTATTGTATTGGAAAAATTAATAGTGTTTTATTCACTACATTTTTTCTTATTTTTTCTTCTTTTTTTTTTTTTCTTTTTCCTAAAATAACCAGATATCACTGTCTATTTCATAATTATAGTGCTGGGTTTTTAAGATCCTCTGATATTTGAGTGCTTTCAAATTGCTTAGAATTTCAAGTTTCACATTCTCATTCACATACTTTATTTTTTGTTTGAGGGTTGTTTTTTTAATGATGGCAACTCCCCATCTCCGTCCCTTCTTTTTATCCTGTGTTCCTATCAGCTGTATCTTTGCACAGACATTATGTATTTGCTATATTCCTGTTTCACGCCAATCACTTTGTGTGGCTAATTTTATGTGTGTGAGTGGTCCCACCTAACTCAATTGCTTTTCTGCAGTTCACCTCGTTGTTGCTACTGATGCGGAACCATGAGCGCAGGGAGTGCATGTGTTCCTTGGCACTCACTGTCCAAAGACTATGATAACCTGTTGAGTGACAGCCCTGCAGCATGAGTGAGCCTGGTGGCCTGATGGTCTTGTCTGATCCAGACAAAAAATTCTGTGCTTGAGATTGGAGGAGATGTGGCCTGTGGGGGAGGGATTCCTTAATTTCCCTTCTTTTTGTGTTTTCCAGCACCATAGAGCAGAGGGAAGTGAAGGAGAGAGAGGTTCAGGAGGAAGAGGCATTGCTCAGGCTTTCTTTGATCTGCTCCAGGTGAAGCTTTTCTGACCCAGACAGAGCAGATCAAAGAAAGAAGCCAGAATACAGAGCACTTGAGTATTTCATGGCTGTAGAAAATACTGCCACAAAAGTGCCCCTTTTTTATTTTGAAAATGTGCTCACCTTACATATAACCTGTCATGGCACTTATTACTAAAACCAGATGATCACAAACTATTGATTATTTTATATACCTCCATCAGAAAGGCATTAACTATACAGTGTCTCAGATAAAGAACTTGTGAGCAGTACCTGTAGAGTGCAATAAAACCAGCAGAAACAAATGATAACAAATTGCATATCTATTTTTATTTCTAAAAATATCTTTGCCTAAAGAGATTCTAATTTCAAATCTTCAGTAATCCAGAGATTAATAGAAAACTTCCTTTGATCATTAGGAAACCCTAACTCTCTTAATAATTCAGTCAGAGGCAGCAAACGAGCTGATGTATTACCATCTTCAATCTGCAGTACGGAGCAGTCTTTAGAGAGCAGAGCAGTATAACTGAATGAAGCCTAAATCCCGGTCGCAGTCTATGTGTTGTGCTGAGCTGTGTGCTGCATGCTTTATAGCCATAATTAGATAACTTTCTGCCCCAGAGGGGCCTCTAGCAAGGGCTTACGCTTGTGATTAGCTTCCCGCTCTGTGAGTAGTCCCACTGTTCTCCATCGACTCCTCATGGACCTCTTCAGGATTTCTCACAGAACTTCCACGTCACCTGTGGGACATGCCTTCGGCACCAGTCACAGGAAAAACCCCTTTGCTGAAAAGTCACAGTAGCCTTGCTTATGTGGTTTGCTAGTTATTTTTTCATGCCTGGAGTTAATGGGCAACACCAGCAGCAGGACTGAGGGCTGGTTCCCCTCCGTGTCAGAGAGAAGGGTGCCATCTACTGAGACGCTCACGTCCCGTCCTGCGACACACGGGCTTTTCTCGGAAACCTCTCAGCTGTGTGCCAAGCGGGAAAGCTCGTAAGACCAAAGTAAATCCATGAATTGTAGGAAACTTGCTAAGAGGAGCATTTCAGGAAGAGCTGCATTTGTTCAAATTACTATGTTATTCTGTTTGCTGTGTACTAAAGAGTGAGCAGCTTTGTGATGCAAAAGAACATTTTGGCATATATGTTTTAAAATAATAAAATTCATTATAAAAACTTACCATTTACACTGTTATAGGATGGGACGAATTGAATAGTTGTCATGTAGTCATTTCAGTTGTTAAACCTGAATTTACTCTGTGTATTTTTATGGAGTCTGTAGTTTCTCTTAAGCCTTTGTTAAAATCTTCATGCTGATGGTTATATAGTGAATTATCATTTTATGTCATGTATGGAACCTCAAGCCCATTATTCTGAAAATAGGTTACAGAACTATTTCTGCTAATACTACAAAATCTACCAATGTGACATTTTGTATAAAGAGGGTCACAAATAAACAGCATATTTTCCACTTGCAAGAACAGTTTTGAGAGTTGTCTTCAAGTATTTTGGTCGATTTGTTTGTTTCAAAAGCCAGATCTGTATTTTGCAGAACAGACTCACTTCATTATCTGTTGGTAACTGTCTTCTTTAATGAGAAAAGGGCACTAAAGACACTGGAGAGACAGAGCAAATACCTTTATATGTGACTGTGAGTAAATCACAGGCTGTGTGTAAGCCCAACACATGCTTTCTGTTCATAATCCACAGGGGAGTGTACTAATCATGCGTTTTTACTGCAGCTGTATGTATCCAAACATTTGACCAGGTAAAATTATTGGAGATGTCAGGGAAAAAGATATATTTGCTGTTCTTACTTTCACCTCATCTTAGAACTTAAAACCCTGTAAATAAAAGCTAATCTTGGCAAATCATGCAGAAAAAGTCAAAATCAAGTTGTCAAAGTAATAAACAGTCCAATACAGCTGACAGGTTTCTTTGTTACAAAATAATATACACATGTCAGCTGTAAAAAAGATAGGCTGAGACCTAAATGTGCTGGTTTTGAAACAAGTATGAAAAGTTCTTGTTCTCAAGATCCTATACAACTGAGCTATGATAAAGTTCAAAAGGAATTTTTGATGGTTTTTTTTACTAAACTTTTTTCATCAGACTATCCTGATCTAGCAATTTATTGCAATCTGATGGATAGCAAAAGCGAGAGGAGCATTGGCCAATAGCTGTACTGATTCTAGGACATTTTTTTTCTTTTATCAGTGAATGACAATTGTGATTGAAAATGGTTCAAGCTTATGCTGTTTTTGTCTTCATCATTCTTACCCCCATATTATGAAATAAACAGAGAGTTTCAAATGCAGATGTAAATGCCAAGACTGTGTTTGGTATCAAGAAGTATATATGGCAGATCAAATTGTTCTCTTATGTTTTTGGATAGATTTTACAATCAACAGATTAAGTTAACAGGAGTTGTGAATTATATCTGAATGGTATTTATAAACAGAGTCAAATTTATGCATGCAGAAGGATATTGAGAAGTTTGAATGACACTGTCAACATGTCTACTGCCAATATAATCTTCCTCCTCCTCTTTATTATTCACTGGTAGGATTCTTTTTTTTTGAGATATGTAAGTCTCTAACCAGGTATGTGTGGATTGATTTAAACTTTCAAATAAAAGAATGCTGCAGTTGTTATTCCAGAGGTCACCCACTGGTAAATGTACTTTTTTTCTGATGTTGCTAGTGTATTGCCACTTCTTTAATGCAGCTAAACAGTGTTCAAAATATTTAAGGCCAAGTTCATGTTTCCAAATAAGAACCTAGAGAGTACCTATTTAATTCAGAAGCAGTGTAGCTTGTGTTTCTTGCTGTTTTATACTATCACCTATGATTTTGCAATAGGTGATTGAATACACTTTGCTGAAAAAGCATTGAAGAAATAAAAGTTGAGTGTATCTATTAAAAACTTTAAGTGGATGCTTCTTTTCCATGCTTATTTTTGTATTATTGTAGTTTACAGAGTTTCTGAGCTTCCCAAGACCCTGTTGTAATGGTCACTGAACAGAAATGCTACAAAAAGGCAGTACTTATTCAATATACCTTGTAATGATTTGTTGGGGGGGGTTTTTAATGCTGCCTGCACCAAAATTGTGAAGAGTCATCACAGATTTAATGCAGTCTGCCTGGGCTTCCTCTAGAGAAAGATGTCAAGATGGCACAGTCTGGCCATTACTAAATGATATTTTTAATAAATTGCTTTAAAGTTGTCAATAAGCAGAAAATAATCAAGAAAATATTGTCCTCACATGTCCTAGTGAACAATACACGTGTCACTTTTGTGGCCTATTGAATGCATGGAGGGCTATGAATCATGAACTCCAGAATTTTAACTCTGGCTTTTATGTTCAGTCATTGTTTGGCTTTGGGTACAGAACTGAGGTGCTCTATGCTTCACTTTTTGTATATTTAAGAAAAGGGAGAGATGGCAGCAGCATACTTACCCATCTCCCGTTTTAAGGGATGATCAGTTAATGCAGCTACAACACTTTGAAGATAGGCTTTCCAGAACTTAAATATGATTAGGTGTTTATACAGATAATAAAACATCCATACTTACCTAGGATAAGATACTTGGGATTTAAAATATTTAAGCTTCCTGGCATAACTGCTTGAGATCAGGAGGCAAACCTTTCCTACAGGCAGGTTATTACTCAGGGTATTACTTTTGGTGGTTATGCAGTATCTTACATGTTTCTTTGAAGCATCACACGCTGTTGGCTGGAGCAGGATATTAGGTTAAACAAACTGCTCACCTCAATGACAAGAGCAGGTCTTAGTCTTCTGTGTTTCTAGATCCTCCCTGGCAGATGGAGATGAATCCTTTTGCTTCTATGTGCCTGAGTAAGATGCACAATGTACCTGGCTATGGCTACACGGTATGTCTAAGGCATGTCCTGCCTTTTCAAGCCCTTAGGTATTTCAGTTTTTCACATTTGTTATATGAAATTCTAAAGCTTGTGGTTCTGATTTGGTTCAGTTGACATAATTCAAATAAGAAGAGCCTTGCCATCGTGGTGCTGGAGAAGGCAATGCAGAATCTGTTTGAAAATGATTTGCTAAGATGTACTGAAATAGTAAAATTGGTGCCAGACTAAAGTCCGTTGATGGACTATATCAAGCAAAAGCAAAAATAAAGCAATAGATATGGGCTTAATACTAACAAATAAGAACATTCCTCCTTGAGAAAATGCTGTTTGCAGCTTTACCCATGTATTTTTAAATACACACAACTACATACAGTACATGTGTGGTATGTATGTGTGTTTGTGTAATAACTAACCTAAATTCAGACCTGATTATTTTTTTAAACTAGCTTATCAGACAGCATGTCTCATTACCTTTTTTCAGCTCATAGTTTCTGTTTTACTGCCTTATTATATTCTTCAAGTTCACTGGATATTTCTCTTTTCATTCTTTTTTTCCTCTTTTATTATATACTTTTTATATATATATACATATGTAAGCACACAGAGAGACCAAAATAATTGCTCATGAGAAATCTTGAAACCTTTTCCTTCCCTAAGCAGCAATGAGAGATTTACATTTATAAATAGGGAGATGGGGGCCGGGAGGCAGAACGCTAACACACGACAGCAGTGAAGTTACACAGATAAATTTTTCAGTTCCTTTATCTAGTAAACATCCTAATGATCAACATCAAAGGCTGAAGAAAGAAGCCGTCCTTCTCTTTTGTGCCAGATTGAGAAAGAGTGGGTTCTTTTACATCTCATATGGGAGATATGAGGAGCCTTTGAATGGATCATTGCTTTTTATGAGTAGTAATGAGGTGAGAAGTATTCTAGTGTGTGGCACAGGCCTTCATTAAAAGCGTGAAACAGAATGGCCTATGGTTAAAAGGAGTAATTTGTTCTAACATACTTGCTAAATTGTGCTGTAACCATGCCAAGTCACTGGACTACATTTTCCATAGGATTTCCGAATGCATTTGTGTGTAATTATTCTGCCTGTACGGAGTTCAGGGATTTTTCCAATGGCTTGTGCTAACTAGTTGACAACACTCATTCCTTTACTGGAAACTTCTCTAAATGCTGTATTTTAAGAGGTGTGGAAGAGCCCAGATTCTGTTGCTCAAGCTTATATTTCCCCAAAAGAATAAGAACCAGCACAACAACATAAAATAAGCGTAACTGATCTGAAGGTCTTACTAGCACAATGAAAAAGCAGGAAAACCATCCCCACAGTCTCCAACCTCAATCTGCCAGGATTTTATCAGAGAGGTCCATGTGAACTGAAGCTGCTATAGACTGCTGTCTCTTACACTAGCATGTTTGAGTGGCATGGCTTCCCAAGCACTGCTTAGTCACTGCTCACATCTCAGCCAACAGCAAGCAACGACAGTTGTCACTTTGGAACATCAGCCACTTGTGTTCCGGTGCTGCTGAGAAACATGGCAATAATTATGCAGCAGCACAGATAACATGCACAAATGCATTTCCAAGTTCTCATTCCTGTCATGCTTGAAGAAAGGAAACTTCAATTATATGTGCAGTACAAATTTCTGACTGGGTAATTTTTTTCAGAGTACAGAAAGAGGTATGGTCCCTGGGAATCACGCTTTTGAACTGTGAAGGACTGGAATAAATTACACTGGCAAAGGAATAGTTTTTCCAGCGCAGGTTGTATGCACAATAGGAGTCCTTTCGTCAGCAAAACACTCATAGCATCCAAGTCTGACCTCTAGGCATTAAAACCCTGCAATCTGCTGAGGGCTATGTGTCCAGTCGACAGCAGAATAAGGAAGAGAATGCAGACTACAGCCTTCCCCAGCTCCAGTCACTGCATCGTGCTGCCTCTTGGCTCTCTAAACATTTCTCTGTTCCCAGCACTGACAGAGAAACTGCCTTCAGTCCTTGCCATGCAAAAAAATTGGCAGGTATGAGTTTTAAGTTTGATCCAACCAACATAGGAGTAACAGCTGATTGTGAGATGCTTCTACAAAGCTTCTTTAGAAGGAAGTGCTAAGTCATCTAAATAAAAAATGCAGAAATTATCAGCTTCAATTTATGTCCTAAAAAAAGAGAAGTGTATGCCTTTTTTAAAAAAAAACAAAAAAAAACCCACAAAAAAATCCAACTAGAGGAAAATTAAAAGAGACAATATGTCTTTTTAAAAATTTATTTGTCCTCATTTTAGGACAAATAGCAATATCTAAAAAGAATAAAAATCTTACCAAAATATTTTAATTAATTCAAGCCAAGCTTTTGTTTGGAATGCACATTGATGAAAATTTATGAGATTTCAACTTTTTGCCCTGAGTCAGAGCAGGAAAATGTTTGAAATCTCCAAATCATCTCATTGCTAGCTTTGAACTAAGGGAAGGGACAGGGCTGTGTGAGTGTATGTGTATGTGTGTGTGTACGTAAGTGTGCGTGTGTGTTTGGCAGCAATTAAAATATGAGAGCTGTGCTTAGAGCCATATGCTTCCTCATAAACTGATAGAAGTTGCATGTGTATAACTGATGGAGAATTTGTCCCATAATGTTCAGACAGCTGAGTTAAGTACAGTTGTTTCTTTAAATCATCTTAGTATTTCTTCCTGTACAAATTGGGATGTCCTACTCCACTTTAACCTATTTAGATGAAATGAAAAAAGAAAGAGATAATTTTGTGAAGAATACATGAAATGGAGTCCTATTATCATTTTTCTTCTTAGTGTCAGAAACCTGAGAAATAGATGAATTAATTTCTTCACATATTTTCCAACTGCATTGTGAAATACAGAAGACTTCAATGTTTTATATTCAGCAGTAAGTGCTGGGTCCATTCTTTATAATTGTATTCAAAAAGTTTTGTTTTAAAATCTTAGTGACAGTGACTTAAATTGCTTATTTCAATGATGTGAAAAAATGAGAATAAAGCAGAGAAGTACAGTCTGCTTTACTTAAACAGCCATTCCCTCAAAAGTGTATGTATGTATGTATGAGTGTGTATGAATGTATATAAGTACAGTGTATGCATATTATTATGTATGTATATAGAGATTATTATATCACAGAATCACAGAATCACAGAATGCTAGGGATTGGAAGGGAACTCGAAAGATCATCTAGTCCAATCCCCCTGCCGGAGCAGGAACACCTAGATGAGTTCACACAGGAAGGCGTCCAGGCGGGTCTTGAATGTCTCCAGAGAAGGAGATTCCACAACCTCCCTGGGCAGCCTGTTCCAGTGTTCCGTTACCCTCACCGTAAAGAAGTTCCTTCTCAAATTTAAGCAGAACCTCCTGTGTTCCAGCTTACACTTGTTGCCCCTTGTCCTATCATTGGACACCACTGTGAAGAGCCTGGCCCCATCCTCCTACATCATGTATATACATCACACTGTTTGAACAAGCAATAAGATACAATGTTAGATTTTCCTATATATTAGATTTTTTTCCTAGTTTTTCAGGCAGAGAGGTTAAGTGACAGGACAAAGATTGGGTAGTATGTTGATAGACATCTGGAAATCATGAGAGTTGAGCCAGCGATTATATTTTCTCCCTAAGTACAAGTGAGGAAACTCATCTGGGTTCTTACAACAATAGGGTGAACTCAGGTTGTTGTGATAGTTTCAAAGGATGCCTCTGACGAATGCTGGCTACTTGTTTATTGGGAAGATTTGAATGTCCTGGCACTGAAAGATCTTCGTGGGATGAATAACAACATAAATATGCCTTCAAGACAGATTACTCAGAATGCTTATATCCATACTCTCTAAAGTTATGGTATAAATACAAATTGTCAATTGTCCTGTATTATGAATTGCCATTTTTAACATACATTTTGGCACTGATGCCTTCTCTGTGGCTTTAATTAGTGTTTAAAATAAGATCTTTATTTTTTATTGGTGTCTTCAAATTTAGTTCTGCAAAGACAGGTTTGGCCACCTTGTAAGCAATGTGGTGTTTGTGCTGCAACTACAAAATTCAATTGAAACAAAAACTGACTTGAATATAGTGTAACTAGGTTGCCAGTGTTGCCTGACCTTCCCCTTTCTCCCACTTCAGCTGTAGACTGGCTTTGACACCATTTGTTTGAAATAGTTTATTCTGTGGATAATTTCTTAATTGCTAATTGCTTAAAAGGGGGAGAAAATAAAGATGAGCCAGTTGAAAAACTTGAGGCTATTTGGGAAACAGGAAAATGCAATACTCCATAGATATGTCTACCAGAAAGCAGAATCCTGACCACAGTTGGGAGTTCTGGAGCCAAATTTACCCATGGAAAATACGAAGATCTAGAAAATGTTGGTCCCAATCATGCCCTGATCTCCCAGACAGTATTCCAATTTATATTTGGGACAAAAAACTAAGGTTTTTAAGATTGCAAAGGACTCTCAGATTCTGATCAAAAGACGATAAATGCTGCTATTAATGCTTTGTTTTATTAGCAATTGTTAAAAAAGCAGGAATACAAGCAGTGTAAAGAGAGTGAGTCTTGCCCTGTGCCTCAGTTTCTCTTTACAGTGTGTACAGTTCTCAGCAGTTTTTTATATCTGAGTTTCACAGAGTTCAAATGACTTGATGGTATTCAAACCCCTTATTAACAGACAGAATCTGAAAGGATATGGTTGTATACATATATAGTGGTTTCATGTATCTTTTGATTAAGCTTGAGCCAAATGATCTTCAATCATTTCTCCATGTATGTCTTCCTTCATGGCACCTAACACTGATGGTAAAAAAATAATATCTTAAGGGAAACAAATTTTCTGTGGGTCTAGTCTCTGTGCTGTTTTTAGGACTCTGTATCAAGGTCCCATTATCCCTATCTATTTGTAAAGCATCACACAGAAGAGGAGCATACATGTCCATTTGTTTTTCTCAGATGTTACAACTAAAATCCTGTTGCTTCCTGTTACATGGGTCCTGTGCACAACCCAGAATCAACCTAGCATTTAGAAAGAAATTGTAGACGGTGAAGATACATGTCCTCTTCATTCTTCTAATTTTGTCCAGGACCAGTTTTCTAACTCATGTTATTTTTTGTCCAATACAAGTTTCTCAAGAAGACAATTGTATTCTTTAAGGTGACTGATCACATACTTCTGCTGAAAGTTTTATTTATTTGTCTTCTTCCCAAGTCTCTTGCCTTCAGACACAGTGCAAATCTTCAGCTGGCAGGCCAGGCTCCACTTAGGCTTTTCAGGGCTGTTTTTTGGGTTTTGGACCCCAGTGCTATGCTGTGACTCCTGCAGAGAGCTACAGGCTTGCTTCACATTAATGTCCGTGCGCTGCCAGAATCTTTGATTTACTTGCTCAAAATTTCCTTGCCCTCTGAAAGGCCTGAGTATGTGCTGAAAAGTCCAGTTTGCCAGTGTAACTCTTTGCAGATATAACCAATTTAGTAGATTTATTTTGGATGAGAAGTTAAATTTGTGCTCTGTGCATGCATATGGGGAAGATCTCATCCAAATTAAGAGCCATGTGAGTATGGAGCTATATGCACTCCAGAGATCCCCTGCTGCTAGATGTTGTGCATTTATAAACCTTAATGACCTGCTGAGACAGTAAGAGGAAAGAGTAAAGGGACCAGAGGAAGAATTAGCACATTAGTGGTTTCGACCATAAATAGGTTCTCTCTATCCCAGTACTAAACTTTTATTTTTGGAACTTGTATAAGCTTCCTTGGCATAAAAAAAATTCTTTTGTCACTTCTGGAAAAGATGAAAGTCTGTCCTGTGGAATAGGATGTTCCTCTATCCAATTTAGGATTAAACATAAGCCTTTTTCTGAGTACTTGGAGATGCCGGGGGCTGGAGTCAACTTCAGCAATCTCCTCCCTAACCTGCCTGCTGCAAGAGACTTCTGTTGTCCTGATGGAAGCTGCAGGTCAGGATGTCTAACTCAGTTTTCTGTTTTTAAAGGTGCATCTTAAGCAAACAAGCCGTGGTGACTTTGCACGTGGATAATGCTGAAATTTCACCAGTGTGCTATTCCTCTAATTAGAATCCCCAAAGTGTAGAGTGCAATGAGAAAAATAAGTCATGGTGCTAACTAAAAGTGTGAAATGGAAATGTAGCTACAAGAAATTGAAATAATTCCAATAGGAATAATTTTCCAAAACTATTGTTCAGTTAACAAATACAAGAACAATGTGGCAGTCAGTGAAAGGGAAAATTACTGCTGCTTTTTTTTTTTTTTGGAGGTCTTTTATAACATTTTACACCACTCCACTGATCTGACACAGAGCACAGTGATATAAACAGTTGTGTTGGCACAGCTGAGCAGGCAATAAATGGGGGCTGGGATTGAGAGGGTCAGTAGGTGAAACCAGGAAAAAATAGGTTTTTGCTGTTAAACGAATCATAATTTAAGACCAAAAATGTGTTTTATGGAAGTTTAACTTCCTGTCCCAGGTTTATGCACATCTCAAAACACCAAAGCAAAGGAAGATTTCTTAGTAGGGATAGTTGGACTGACTGTGCCCTATAACACCAGGGGACAGTGGAGATACAGTGCAGAATATTGAAAGATACAAAGTACTATATAATGTTCTGACCTAGTGAAAGTGAAATATATGTGCTATTGCTTAAATTGCCATTTTGCATAAAAACTGCACTGTTCTAATGTGTTTGCTGCCATTTTTCTTTTAAAATGCCTAGAGGAAATTCATTTTTATAAAAATGACAGTTAAGCCTGACCCTCTGTTCTTAAGCTCCTACTTGTGCCTTGGAGATATAGCGCATATGGTACAGTATGTTACGACCAGCTGCTAATTGAGCTCCCTGCAAACATGGCTATTAAGGTCAACTGAATCAAATGAGGACAGCTCAAGCTTTAATTCCAAGGGACATGTGCCATTCTGCTGATTGCACACAGCTCCCTTTGCTACTAGTGTGAATAAAATGTACTTATCCAGAAAGAATAAGCTCCTAGCCAGCTTTGTTATTATTCATAACACTTCTAATATAATTATCCATGTATAAGTGCATTTGGAGCTATACATCAGAAAGTGCAAGGCTCATTGCTTAGATACTTTAAAACAGAGTACATATACTTTGGATTATATAACACATGATGCATAGTGAATTAATCTTTAAGTTTCTGTCTTGGAATTATTTTAAATATATTTAGATAAAAATGAAGTGTAAAATTAGAAAAGTAGAAATTATAATATTTTAGAATGTATTAGAATATTAAAATCTTAGCACTTCTGTATTATGAGAACATATTTCAAACAGTACTGTGCTAATCTTGTTGACGTTGACATATTGTAATAGAGCATTACTTTTAGCAAGTTGAGTGGATGTGAGACAAAGCTTAGGAGAATCCATCAGCACTGTCTAATAACAAAAGTCTGCTAATCTACATGCAATCTTGACAGTGGCCGTATAGTGTATTTGTTTTTCAGCCTGTTTTTTTGTGAACATCCTGCCAACAGAGCATGAACCTCACATACATCTTAAGCTTGACTATCAAAGTCAACAGAAAATCTCCCATTGCTCCCAAATGTCCATATTAATAAACTGTGTAAACAAAGCATTCATGGGTACCTCACTAGGTCTGAAGCCTTATGGAACTGTTGCTGATTAAGGAGTCTCTTTACTTAGCATTTGTCTTTCACATTTATTTTTCAAAGTATTTCCGTAACAGGCCAATGTGACTGAAGTTTCCTGACCCTCTGCCAATCACAATATAACCTTCAAAGGAAAGAGATAACCTCCCACTGAAGTAAGCAACAAAGAAATGTTCTTCAGAAGAAAATCCAGTAAAATTCAAATAGGGAGTGCAAAACTGGAACTGTTTTTGAGAGCCAAATACTGAGATTAATTTAACTCTTTAACCGGTTAGCTCCATAGCAAAGGAACTGATTTAAATCAGAGTTCCACTACCAACCCTGCTGCAGGGAGCAAAAGCAGTGTGAGTTAAGACCTCCTGTGACAGACTCTGAAAGTCAGTGAGAAGCAAGGATCTTTCAGCTAGAACTGCTTGATGTTTATCAAATGGGAATAGCTGAGATAAGCAGGACCTGAATCCTTGTTTTCATTAGAACTGAGTGAACAGTGAAGCTTTGGTCCCTTGAGGTAGTCTGACACACTTTTTGTGGGATTTCTTTTTCTTTTTTGAATGAACAATTTCAAATGAACATGGTTTTGAAATGATGGATTGTTTTGACTGCATTTGCTTATAATTCTACATCACCTCATGAGTGTGGTAACCCTGATCCCTTGTGCCCAAATTCTTTTCATGGCTGGGTTTTCTGGCTGGATGACATTTCTTTTCAGGCACTGGATGTCCTGTATCTTGATCAAAGGAATGACTGCAGAGAATAATAACATTGTAGGAAGTGCTACTCTATGACAGCACCTATGACAACTATGCATCTCCATTTATAACCTGCAGACAAAAATGATAACTTCCCCCAGATATAAGCAACCAAAACAGTGTTCTTTAGAAGGAAATTCAATTGACAGAATTTTTTTTTTTTCATGCTTTATACAAGTTTCAGAGAAAGGGCAATTTCCACTGAGTACTTTTTTTTTTTAAATCTATGTGTCTTCTCCCTGGATGAATAGCAAACTAATACTGTTTAATTGGTGAGAAATTCAGGTCCCTTCCAGTGTTACAGTCAATAGCTGCCAAATCATCACTAGATCTATTGTCTATTTTCAACATTCATTTTTACTTTTTTTGTGAATGGCATTTACCTAGCTTCCTAGAAACTCCACCTTTTGGGCTGAAAGTTGAAACACTGTCTTTGCTCCATGGGGGTCAATTCTTTTTTATTTTGTTTAAATTCTGAAGGGAAGCAACTCAGAATCAAACTGTGGATGGTCCTTGCAAAAAAGCATAGACAATGACATATTTTCTGCTTTTGAGTAACCTCCAGGAGCATGTATGTTAATTTGGAATAGTTTCAGCAAATGTTTGTCACACCCTCGCTATCTTTGACTGTAGGAAGATTAATCAATGATCCCTGTTAAACGCCAGAAGAACCAACCATTGTTTTAGTCAGCACCAGCCTTGATTTACAGATATGAAATCAAAGAAGCAATGGTTGTCCTTCTTGCCTGATATTCGGTCTAGGTTTCTAAGCAAAATGCCATTTTCCCTCTCATGAATCAAATGGCATTTTATTTGTGGAGATCCAGTGCTTTCTGAAGTCTGGAGGAGGAAGAATGGGGAGAGACTGTGCAATAAAAGATAATTCAGAAGTTAGCCAATTCTGATCATAGAATGATTATTGTCTGGATAATTATTTTTCCCATTGGAAGGTAGTGACATTTTATTTTGCACACTAGAAATACAGATTTTTAAATAAAATTCCTCAAGGAATGTATTCACTTAAATTTACCAGCTTTGTGGTAGGAAAGTTGTCTCACTCTAACAGAAACAAGGCAGGTTTAAGCAACAGATACAGTGTCATGAAAAATGTTTAAAATTAAATATTGTCTTTTTTTTTTTTTTTTCTTTGCCCAGCTTTCACAAAGGCCATTTAAAGTTCTGTTTTGGTGTTAAAAGTGAGGGAATATGGAAGAAGAGGGGAAGAAATCCTGGCTTGTATCTTTAAAGCTCTGGAATGGTGTAAATTATTACAGTGGTTTCACATTTTCATGGGATCAAGGCAACAACAGTAAGCTCATAAAACAGATACCACTAATTATGCAGAGGAGAAGTCATAAAGTCACTGGTGGAAGCATGTTTTATATTCATGAACACATCATTAAAATTTTAAGACGCGCTATCAAATTCTACATTTTAATACTACACCCAACAGCATTAAACCCTCCCAACAAGAAAATCAGATTGTTTAATGATCGTGTTTGTCACACAGGTTTTATATGTCTGCAGTTGAAGCAGATGTTGACTTTTCTGTTGCTGGACAGTTTTTGTCACTGGAGAATTAAAAATAATTTTCATCCATCAGTTAATAAAAAAATTAAATACAACAAAAAGAAAAGAAAAACAACAAAAGGTTGGGAATTAATTAATTGCAGAAATATTTAATTTTACTCAATCACGTGAAGATATTTTTATAGCATTTTCAATTTGGTTTTACTTCTCTTGTATTTTCTTTTTAAATTAAAAACTCATTTTAAAGTAAATGGATAGTGATTCAGGCAGACTACAACCCAGCATTCAAATGCTAGGTATTTTAAAGGAATCTTTAAATTAAAGATGGCTTTAATGCAGCCATTTAAATTAAGGGAAAAATCTAATAAGAGATAATTCAGACTTAGCTGCTTCCATAAATCTCTTGGAAAGATCTAAGAGTGTCCTGAATGACTTTCATTACTGTAATTAAGTGATCAAGGCCACTGTGAAAGTACACATATGAATGTTAAGGGTCCAAATCCCTTGATATGTAAAGAGGTACATCAGAGAGTAAATAGACGGATTCTTGTCGAGGCATCGACAGGACAGGCAACACTTTCAAAGCTGATTCTTGTAACTTACAACAAAGACTCCTGTTTGTGGGTTTGGACTAACAGATGCACATAGCTGTGCAGTTGCACTTTCACACATGATGTCCCTCCTGTATCTCTGCTGTGGACAACTCAGTCTTACTGCTCTGTTCCCCTTCACTTCAGAGTGAACTGTGTTGCTTGTAACATTTGGGACCTCTAGAAATAAGTTCTCCTCTAGAAAGAGTGGGCACAGCCAAGCAAATTAAGAGTAATTCTTATTGACTGGTGTTGGTAACAAAAACCTCAAATGCTTAACATTGCATTTAAAAGACATATTTTTAACATTTAACAGCTAATTTTTGTGAAAACCTTATTAAAAGAACTAAACTGGTCTATCTCTAGTTAACTACTATATGATGTCCAGGTACCAGCTAATACCATAGTTAAACGTTTATCTGACAAAAAGTCAAGTGAGAATTTCAATTATTAACATAAAATTGTTGCAGTGAATTCTGTTAGGACTCAGTGAAGACTTCTGTCAAAAAAAAAAAAAAAAAAAGGCTCAATGTGGCTTAATATTAGGTCTTTTCTAAACCTTTCTTTCTCCAGAGCAAATATTTGGCGTACACTATCTGCCAGCATCTTTTTAATGAGAAGCACACATCTAAAACCTCTCACAGCTCTCAAAATATAGGAGTAAATATTTTTAAATTAAAACCGTATGCTAAGCAGTGCAGATTTGCTGGTGCAGATGTTATTTTTGGCTCATTTTCTTTAACTGATTCGTAACCAATATACTTCAGCCTATGTTTCCACATTTATTATTAGTCTAAATACAACAGATACAGAGAAATATGTTAATAGCATAATATCTCAAGGCATTTTAGGTAGTTTTCTACTTAGCAGCAAAATCACCACTAAAATTCCGTGAATAAGGTGTATCTCCAGGACACTACAAATAGCAAAAGTGAGAAAAAAGAGAAAATGGAGATAAAGATGACTTAAATAGAGAATGGGACAAGAAGAACCATTTTTCTTGAAATTCTACACTCCTCCTCCCTCAGGAGGCTCACACAATCCTTTGGCATTTAATTCCTGATTGCACTGTGTGATATGCACAGATTGCACTGCAAGCACAATACAGTTATGTCATCCTTCGGCTTTCCTGTTGATGGTGCTTCCACATTTATTACTATTATTTAGGATTTATAATAATGTCTATTTTTGCTATTAAATGTACGCCCGTTATCCACAGCATCATTCTCCTTGGGAAGAAACTGGAGTCTGGTGAAAGTCAGAGTTTTCCACACTCTGATAATTCTTAATTAATTCATAATTTGTTAACTCACTGGTTATGAGGGACCCATGTTTTCAGCCTTATTAACTTGACCACTGGTTTATTAAAGAATGGATCATGTTTGGTTTTTTTTTTTTTTTTCCAGAAATTGATCTAATTAGCCTTATTCCTTCAAATATTAGCTATTCTTGGGATCTTGAAACCACAATATCTCAGAACATGCATATCTTTTCTTTTCTGGTTGTGGATGGCAAAACACTAACATATTTTTTGGGTTTCAAAAATTTGATCAGCTCAGAATGCCATTCGGTGGACAGTATGGTCACAGAAGGCTTAAAACACAACGATGCTGTCCGTGCCAATGGTCTGTTTGCATATTTTCCTTAGAGACCAAAATTGCCAGTTTTTTCCTAGTTCAAGCAGGAACAAATTTTCTTCTTTCAGCTGTATTTAAATAAGGTGAACAGGTTTTGACTGGATGATCATACTATTCTCACCTTTGTGAGGAAATACACTGTAAATAAATATTTCTAATTTGCATACCATGTAGGTTAATATGGGACTAATTTTTAGCCCAAAACTTACTTAGAGAATTGAAATACTAAACAATAGTGACACTGGGCAAAAGCATTTTTTTAAGCAAGCCAAGAAATGTGAAATTTGAGAATGAGAATCTCCTCAGCAACAGCCATGAAGACAAAATAATAGACTAAAATAAATTAATTTTACATGACCTTACACAGGGAGTCTGAACATAGGTTTAGAAAAACATCTGGACACTAATGATCCAATCCACTAAACATCTACTAATTTTGTATACTACTATCATTAATAGGCCTACAACTGCTAGAGAACTGATCAAGGCAGTAAAAAGCGGGGTCAGGTCTTTGGGCAGAACTGCATAGGCTTTGCAGATTTCCCATTTTTATGTTTTGAAACATTTTTGTTTGAGGTGTTTCTGTTATATTTGGCCAATTGTATCTTAGATATATATAAGATACTTCCATATCCTTGATGCTGAAACTGCAGCTTTGTAACTTTTCAAAATTTCTTTAATTACTAGCAAGGTGTAAAGTAGAAAAACTGAGTTGTTCTGGGCTTCTTACATCTTTTGAAATGGTTTTCACAAAATTGTGGATGTTTGACAGAGTGTCCCATTTTTTTTGAAAATAAACAAAACCCAAACCTGCAAGTCATTCATTTTTATTGCCCTCTGGAACAAAACAGAAACATACAAATTATGGAAAATGTCAAAACCAACATTTTCACTGAATTGTTAAAAAAGTCCTGATACTTGGTGAGAAAAAAAAAACCCCAAACAACCTACTTTTGAATGATATGTTTACAGACTGTCATTCCATAACCAGAAGGATAAACATTTAAAAAAGATAATTCCCTTTATCAAATATAATAATGACACCCTGCTAGAGACACTGGCTAATCAGTCAGCAACTAAATCTAGGTATAATTTATCAATTTATATTATATAATTATATAATATATTTATATAATTTATATTAAAGAAATTTTATATGGTATATTGCATAAAACCAAACTGTAATTTGGATTAATTGCTACCTTCATTGGTTTTAGCAAGGTCAAGGATTAAGTAGGTTTGGAGAATGATCTGACCTTTCATTGCAATTCTGCTCCCACTGAAATCTTTAGCTGTCAAATTCAGTGTGAGTTTCACAAGAGATTACCACAAAGTATGTTTCAATGGTGCATGGTATTATCCATGCCTCACTTTACCTAGTTGTGAAATAGTCAGACCTTAACAGAATAGCTGATTTGAAAAGTAATGTGAAAGTCATATTAACATGTAAATATTTCTTTGTTTTGATGTTTTTTGTTAGAGAATGGGAACTAAAACTGAAAAATCAACCAAACTAAAAAGAAAAAAAGACAGAGCAAGATTATTTTTTATGTTTACTGGAAGAAAAGGCTTGAAGTTAATATGAAAATTTCATATAAAAACTCTTTTTCTATAGAAAAATGGTTTATGATTTCAACTTTTCATGAAAATGCCCCTAAACGAAACATTTTCAGCCAAAAACTTGTCTGGTTTTGGTTATTTGGGAGGGAGGAGGTTGAGGAAGAATTAAAATTTTACAATATGTGTCTAGAAGTGCTCTTCTGCACTTGGTTATGTATATTTAAGACATATCTCCCTCCTGGCATGATTTGCAACACAATAATAGAGCGATGTTGAGAAACCCACACTATTGCTCTCTACTTAAATTCCCAGAATTGTCAATCAGGCTGCTCTCACAGGACAAAATTTACATAATTTTTAAATTATAGACAATTATACAAAACCCTACTCCATCAAAGAACCAGTTTGCTTCTCCACCCTCCCCCTGAAGTCAATAGCAAGGCATGCTTTCTCAGCAGTGGAAACAGAACTGTTTTAGTTATACTTACAGAAAAGCACTGTATGCTTAAAATTGTTATATTTTTGCTTTTGCCTAATACTATGGTATTTGAGAAAGTATGTTAGTAATGGGGATGCTATCAACAGTAGGCACGAAGTCGTCAATGATAAGCACTATTCAGGGAGGGCGTATATGGTGACTATTTATAGAATGCTGAGAAATAAACAGGTAACAATGGATTTTTGTTTTTTGTAAAACTGCAGACTCCTGTGACTTGACATTAAAGGTGATTTACAAAGAAAATTACCTAGTGTTTGGGTTTTTTCAACATTTTCCTAAATGAAAGTAAATTGTGTTTGTCAACCAAGAGACAGTTTCTCTACTGCCTCCTTTCCATTGCCATCAACCCTGGAGCTCCATAAGAATTACATTCTTTACAACTGTTAGTGTGAAACAACACAGGATTGCTCTTATCTGTCACCGATACTGCAAATGTTTTTAACCAAATCATAGACAGATGGATAGATAGATGCAAATACAAATAGCTCACTGCTCATTTCATTTCAGACGGTAATGTAAGCACGTGTGCATTTCTGTATTTAATATACAATATTTATGTGTAGGTCCACATACACATGTACTGTGACGGGCGTTTGGCATGTAACCATGAGACAAATAAGTGAGAGAGAGACCTTGATTACTATTTCTATACTTTCTCTATACTTTTCTATAACAATTCACAAAAGTGTTTAGTTAGAAAAAGCTAAATCCAAATGCGTTTTCGTTCACTAAAGCAGCTGTTCATATGAAAAAGGAAAACAAACAAACCCAGCAACTTTTATTTGATTTTACTGCAGGGTACATGCTCAGTTTCTCTTCTTGTGATGAATAAATAATGCCCACAGTGCGGTGTAGCAGCGGACCTTGCCCCTTTTTGTAGTTAACCAGTGAAAAAGGCTGCATCTGCTTATTCTCAGGCATTAATGCAGCTAAAGGAATAAGACATCAGAGGCCTGCGAAAGAGAAGGTCTTTTTAAATTTACAAAGCATTTGCTCCTGAATCCACCTCAGCCAGTTTTGGGAAAGCACTTTTGGCACCAAGTCACCCTTCAGGGAAAGACTGATAATGATCACTAAAGACATACTATGGGCTCCTGCCTCGCTCACTTCAAAGGCCTTCTCTCTTAATCAACATTAAATCATCATTTTGCCTTGGACATAGGGACAGCTGTACACAATCTATTTGTTTTAAAACAGATTAGGAATGGTTTTTCTGCCAGAGTATAAGCTGCACGATAAATGTACTTTAAAGACGTAACTAGGAAAAACATTGCTCCTCTAGTTTGCTAGATCCCAGTACTAGCTGAGAACACACAACATCATCCCAGGATTGGATCTGTATTCAGCTGTTTGGCAATCCCCAAGAGCACTCGGAAAATATGACAAGTTAAAATATTCAACTCTTGGTCTCAGATGTGCCTTCTGGTGAGTTGTGAACAGCAATAGTCATAGTAAGTAGCATAAGATCTTCTGCTTTCTTCTTCCTTTTTTTTTAACCTTAGAGCTGCCCTATTTCATCCACTGACAGTCTCACAAGGTGACAACAAAGGCCTTTTATTACCCAGTTAATAGCTGACAGTCGGATAGTTGTTAAACAATTAAGTAAAGGCCCTAAATTACAGGGGGAAAATCCCTCTAGATCCATACTAGAGATATTTTTACATAGTTGCTAAGCATCTCTCTGCAAACTGGCTTTCTTACACAATACAGACGTACTGATGTGTGAACAACTTAAAAGTCAAAAACCAAGGTGTATTTACAGAATAGGACAATATGTATTGGAAAGCAGTGGTTCTAGAAAAAGGTTTGGGATTCAAAGAGAGTACTTTGAATCATCAGTCCTAGTACAACTTTGTGGTGAAATGAGCTAATCAGTTTTCATATGTGCAGAGAAAATACCAATATTGGAATACTGTAACCCTGTTGTCCACTTTTTAAAAATATGTTGTCAAATGGGAACATGAAAATATTACAAAGAATATGTCCCACAATGAGAAACTTAGAATGTTCAATCTGTATTATTTTTAAAAAAAAAAAAAGATTGGCAAGCACCTTGTTTACCTGAAGCTGGTTCTTTCATGGAGGGAAAACATTTTGTAATCCTTTATATATTAAATATAAAATGTGTTTCGGAGAGTGGAAACTGAAGTGAGACAAATTAAAATAAAAAATGAGGTCCATCTTCTAAGAGCAACAAGTAGAAAAATCTGTCAAATGAACCAGTCTCTTCTGTATTTGTTCCCCCTCTTGCTGTCTTTAAGCCAAAACTAACCATCATTTTGGTGGGTGTATCTTAACCAAGCACAAGCTGCTTTAATCCAAATTTTACTCCATTCAGAACGAGTTGTCTGAAATATAATGTCTTCAGAGTGATCTAACTAGTTGGGTTGATGTAACAGGCTGTCTTGAACTCAAGCTTTCCTCTCATGTCCTTGGTTCAAGTACAGGTGCCACTGGATGCCTAGCGTTTTCATGCGGCTATCTTAATGCTACCTTAACTGTGAGCATAAAAGACCTGTGCATGTGAATTGACACACCTATGGGTGTCACCAGTTGCACAAACAGTATACATACAAGGGATTAGGACTTTTGCGTCTACATAGAATGACAACCATGCACACCTATGAAGAGGGCATTTTTCATTTCTAAAAATATCCATTATTGTTAGGACCCTTTTCTGAATTCAAGAAAATAAATTACTGAAAACAAAGATTCAGATTTTTTTATGCTTCTATGATAAATCACAGATTTGCCTCAACCACTTAATGTCTCTTTAAATATTAATTTCAAAATGAAGAATGTCTGTTCTTGATGTCCTCATGACAAAATTTAGACTATTCTACTCTAAAAGAATTTTAACTGATTAATATTTCTCTCTACTATAGATATCTGACAGTGCTGTTTTGTGGTGAAGATAATACAAGATAAACCAGCTTTCCAGAAAAAGGGGAACCCATTGTAGCAATACAAATAATACCACTGACTTCAGTTTTCACATTGTGTTTATTACATGGTGGAAAGGGAGTAAATGAGAAATACAGCCTAACAACTCGATGCAGGTGCTGTCCAAAACAATATCAGACTTCCAAGAGGCTACTGTCAGGCATGGGAATAAAAGGAAGAGAAAAGATGACAATTAAATTCTAGCCAGAGAACAGTACAGAGAAACAGCTAAGTAAAGGGAGGTCAGGATATAAGTGGAATAAAAACAGGGTAGATTTTAGACAAAAAAAAGATTAAAAATTGAGATAAGAAAATCCTGGTACTACTGAGCAGAAGAAACTACATCACATGTGGACAAACAGTATCTTAGCTAGACAAAGACTTCAACTGCTAGAGCAGTGCAGAAGTATTATTTTGAGTAAAGGAAGGCTAGTTCCTTGTCCTCCCAGAGAATCTATTTCTTGGTGGATGAGAATGCACCAGATGATCTAGCTAGCAAGCAGGATGCAAGGAAGGAAAAGGCATGTAAAATGAATAATATTTGTTTAAAAACCAACAGAATGCAAAGCAAGACAACATAAATTAAAGAGAGAGGGAGAGAAAGTTACTCCAGGGGCTTTATCCCCCTCCCCCCACAGGATACAAGCTATTTCCTTTGACTTTGCAATAGTAATTTCAGAATGCTACTTCTGGCACTGTCTGAGCTGGGTGTATTTTCAGCACTTGGCAAGAAGACATTTAGAAGATAGAGGTTGTTCTTTTACTTGGGGAAAGGAATTAGGCTTCTTGCACTGTGACAGTAAATAATGCATTTCTTCACTGAGGTCGCCATTGCACATACAACAGTAAATCTGGCATTTCCTAATTTTTCGCTCCTTGACATTGCAACTTAAATAACTTTCTTCTCTTCTTTGAGTAATTGTTCACATGGAGTCCATTTTTATTGTTTGCATGCTCATGGCTAGCTTCAGGCACAGGGAACACGTACAGTCCAAGAATGGACTACATGTGGATAACACATTTCAAAGAAGTACAGTTCCTGAAAGGTAAATAGCTCCTTACAAATGTACCTTTTGTTGTGCAGTATTGAGAAAATTAAGATGGAGTTCTCTGACCTTTGCCAACGCAAATTGCTGTTTTTTCATAATGTGCAGTGAAAAGATGTGGTTCTGATTTCTCATCAAATTTTCACTACTGAGTAATTCTATGAAGTAATTTGAGGCAATTAGTAATTTGATATGACAAAATAATTATGTCCCTTTTAAAATACAAGCTAACTAAAGATTCAAAAATTATTTTCCAATGATGTACTCCAGCATATTATATTTCTGAGATAACTATATTCTATGTTATCCAAAAAATGCTGAGCAGAATGACCAACAGTAATAGCAAGGGGAAAGACTATGGCTTTAATTTATGAAAGCAGTTATAGGACATAGGAATAGCCATAGTGGATTAGATCAAAGCCCCAGTCTGTAACAGTGACCAGTAGCAGATGTTATGTGAATATAAGAAGGAGATGGTAACCCCTCCTTTTCTATGCAATCAGACACTGTAAATTCATACCACCAGACTTTCCTGCAGATACATAGTAAGGTAACAACCAGCCAATACCTTTACCTGTTTATTGACAGACTTCTGTTTTCCAGAATTCTGTTTTGTGCTGTGAAAAATTGCCCTGTCTTGCCAGAAGACAAAAAGAGGTTTTATACATTGCTAATATTCACTGAGCAAAGAGTATCATCCTCTTCAGAGGATCTGTGATACACTGGATGCCAAGATCAAGCAAAAAACCCAAAGTGTAAATCTGAGTTCATTCCTATTATATCTAACAAAACTGCTGAGATCGCTGGGTGTCTGCCATCTTTCAGTGTCAGTATATAAAACTCACAGACCAAGCCAGATAACTGACCCTTATTGAACTGACAAATTGTAACTTTGATTTTTAGTTTTATCTAGTATTAAACAGAAAAGTAAAACTCAATTTAAGAAAAATAAAACACTAAAAATATGTACATTTTTAATCAGAGTGGTGTCATTTCTTCCTTGTGGGAAGAGGCACTTATTATATAAGAAATATGTTTAGTTTATATATTTCAGGGTTTGTTCTGTCAGTAACTATAATTTTGAAAAGTCAATAAACTTAAAAAAAACCTCAGATTGATAGTTCCACTTCCAAGTAGTGGCCAACAGCAGCCATCATGCAGTATCACAAATTTTGGGAACTCAAATATATATACCTGTCAGATACAAAGAATAAAAAGGGAGGAATCAAAATCATGCCGGAACTGTACCTAGTTTGGATCTTGTTGCTCCTTTACAGCCCTGATCTGAGCTTACAGGTTTACTCATAGGAAGCTCTTCTGAAAATTATAATGGGAAGTTCAGAGCCTTGAACGGTAGTGGAGTTTCTTGAATTCATTAGTGTATCTGGGTACTAGCTTAGAGGGAATGTCAGGTCTTGTGTAGAATTAGTACAGCAAAGTGAGTCACTGCTCATTTCTTTCAGTTCACGTGTCTCCCTAGATGAGAAAGGGTTAAGCATGAGTTAGGGATGCATGTAAAAATATATGGGCGAAGTAGGAAAAAAAAAATCTCTTATAGCTTGAGCCACTCCATCTGTTCCCTTAATTCAGTGGCAGACCTTGACTGGACCCTGGGATCTGCTAGTCCCACACTTCATACAACTTCCCTCTGTAAATTAAGTTGTTGGCCTGTGTTGCTGAGGCTTTAGGAAGGTGAGTGATGACCTTGGTTTGAGTATGTTTGTATAGAAACATGTCACTGCAGGATGATGTCTTTCCTCCAGGGACATAGGGCCCAATACTAACCATTTGTTAAGAAAATACCAAAGTTAAACATATCCAGTGTATGAAAAGATCCAACACCCTTGCCAAGTGTAACTTTCACTCATCTTTGAAACTTCAATGTACACTGTATTTTAAAGGTTATTTTTAGCACTTTTCTTTTAAACTGTTTCCCATCTGATGTTAACATCTTGCAACTTTAAAACTAATATGAGTTATTTTTATTATTAAAATGGGAAACCTCTTTAATATATTGTAGTATGGCAATATGTTTACTATATGTTTTAAAAAGGAGATCTAAAATAGTATTTATTCTCAAGAATGAGGACATGTAATTCCAGAGAAGCCACACAATGCTTTCAAGTTCTATGTTTCTTTATATAGCAAAGATTAAAAATAAAATTTTGAGGAGGATATAGTTCTCCTTTTTTCCATCTTTCCTGCAGTATTTTCCCAGCAGTCATCTATGTTCCTGAGTTCTGGTGCATGTGTGTTGCTGTTTGGAGAAGCAGTTGTGTTTGTTCTATTGTCCGAGAAATTTCTGTTGTTAAATGACAAGATTTCTCCTGCATTAATTTTGAAATCAGATGAGGTGTTCAGTCAGATCAGTAGTTTTCTTTAGTTCATGAAGTCTACAAAAAACACATGAACAGATAAATTCTGATTAGAACTGCATTTTTTCAAGCCAGGTAGTCTTAAAACTGAATTCCTAACTGTGGATTTACATCTGAACTTTAGAAATCTGAGTCTGAAAATGTTGGCCTTGTTTAATATCCCTATTCAGGATTGATTAATGTACAGTCAGGATGTTTTTCCATACAGCCAACCTATAAATGTTACCTTTCTAAAGTTCAGCCTATACTTACTTGGTATATCTTTAAATAATTTATCTTCCTTCCCTGCAGTCTTTAAATATTTCAGCCTATTTTAGGTTATGAAACAGTTATGAAATTGCTGATTTGGCTCTAGAGCTTCTCCCAAGTATTAGGTGTAGTTAGTGCGGGGGACAGCCTTTGTTTAAACAGGAAAGAATGAAATCTTAGCAGCATCAGAGTCAATGGGAACTTTGCCACCGGCTTCCACGTGGCCTGGATTTTACCCAGGGAACCACCTTTGGTCTTAAGTGATGTAAATCAAATGTGACTGCACCAAAGATTGTGAGGGTGCAAAACACAAAATTGGTATATGAAGGAGAATCAGACCAAAAACAGTCAAAAGAACTATGAAAAGCTGGTCAAAAGAAAGTACCTGTATTAGAGGAGGCTGTATTTTAAGATTTTATCCCCTGCAAAATTTGCCCTAAAAACATGTTTCAGGGAAGATAGTCTGCCGTCTTCTGGAACCATTCCTAATGGAAGTGTCGTAGAAAGTAAATGATAAGAATGTTGAGGGGTTTTTTTTTCCTCTCACACAAAGAATGGCTAAAGAAGTTCCTAAAACTGATCTTGAGCCATTTCTAAATGTCTCTCTTCTCCACATGTAAACTATTTTTTGTCATACTTGAACTTTTAAAAATTCCTAAGTCTTGCTCACTTCAACACAAACAGAAAACCCCCTACATATTTCAGTTGTTCCTGTCTTGCAAGAGTGTCTTTTAATTTCTTCTATTAAACATTGTATTAATTAGGAATGACTTAATATAAGGAATGTATTCCAGCTCTTTGGCTGAAAACAGTCTTTATTTACAACCAGTTTCATATAATTTTTTTAGAAGTTGTCATTCAATTTATTTTCACATAAGTCAAAGAAGAAAATAAATGTATTTAAGTAGAAGAATGGGAACTAAAGGTCATTTCATCCCAGAAAAAGCCTATGCTTTATTTGGTCTAGCTCTGAAGGACAGAATAAACGACTGGGCAGATATCTGGAGAAATGCTCCAAATGTTTTCTGGTTGAAAAAAATACTTCTAATTTTATAAATTAATAAACTGTTAAATAATCAGAATGAAATGTTAAGTGCATTTTGGTTTGTACAGAGCATGAAGAAGAGAACAACAAGCCCTTTTAACAGCTGCCATGATATTATTCCCAAAATAACTTTGAGAGATACAAAAGCCCGCATGGCAAGAGGGCCACAGCTAGATGTCCTTTGGCATAGGTAAAATGCTCTGTGGAAGTTGAGTACAAACCACCTCTACCCACCTCCTTCAGGAATACAACTGCATTTTGTGACAACTATCAGACTTCAATTGAAAGAAACTAAAACCTTTAAAACTCTCTTAACATCAGAGAGGTCTTAGAATTTGAGCTTTTCCTTCAGAAAGAGAAGTGCACTTTAGGGGTTTATGTGAAATCTGGGGTGGTGCCAGACAAACTCTGAAGGTATGTGCTGGGCCTGGTTATGAGTTTAATTTTAATTTTAATTTTAATTAGCATGGTAGGCTGTGAGTTGCAGCAGTTGACTAGGTGGGCTCTGCTCTGAGGAAGGTTTGCTTCCAAGCAGAGAAATTGATGGGTGAGGTGGTCACCTCTGAAGCTGCCTCAACTTGAAGAGTCAAAATCTAGAGACTGGGGCCCTGCTCTTCTTACAGAGAGCAGAGCCATTCCTTCTCTATTGAGTTGGTCAGAGCCCACTCAGATTTCAGTATCCCTCTCTACCCTACCTACTGTGGGCTATTTTCCTTTATGAAAAAGTTTTGTTAATTTTTCTGCTGCAGAGAGGAGACGTACATTAAAGTCTCCCACAAATTATAAAGCTCCTCACTCTTTAAACTAGCAGCAAATACCATAGCCTGGTTAAGTATTGAAAACACTAGACTCTGAGGATGTGCCAGATCTGCAAGTGCTTCAGAATTTCCCTGTGGCAGAAACTCCTCCTTTAGTGGGAACTCTCCATGTACTTGGTCACCATCCCTACCTGCAGAGGAAAGGTGGCTCCCCACTTTACATCACTCCAATTGCTACACAGGTGGAACATCTTTGCATGGTAGCTGGAGAGCAGCTGTTCCTTCTGCTTTTCTATTTCTTGCTCTCTTTCCTGCTACTGCTTCTTGCTATCAGGTCTAAGGAAGAACGAGACCCTCCTGGGCTAATGGTTAAGAGTAAGACTTGAAGAACTACTTGAATGTGTTTCCCTTTACTCCCATTTCTCAAAGAGTTCTGCTCGAGATCAAAGTGAATGAAACAAATGAGACAATAGGCTCTACAAAGAAGCATTTTGAGAAGAGATGAGAGTACAAAAGGTTGGCATTATCTTGCTCCTCTTCTTTCTCCTAGTTGTACAGAGATATTCCAGTTTGTGTGAGTCAGGCATTATTGTAACAGATTTTTAACAATATAACAGCTTACTTCAGTTTAACAACCAAAAACTTCCTTTCCTTAGGGCTTGTTACCATGTGGTCCCAGGTAGAGAAAAGCACAGGCCAAACAAAGCAGATTTATATGTGATGCTTTAAGTGAATTTACAAGCCCGCTTGAAGGCTTAAATGAGCTTTTGTCTATAAGAGCTCCCTGTGTGGCTTGTCATCTGCTTGTCAAATATGTGTATTTTAAAACTGATTGATGCAAATCTGAGAAAATATTGGTTTCATCCTCACCTTTATGTCTTGTGAGTTTTTGCTAATCTTTCTCCCAATAACCTAGCAGTAACATCTTTTATATTCAGTTTATTTCTTACTGTATTCATCACTCGTATCACAACCTTGCTGAATCATTTTTGCCTGGCTTAGGCAGGCAAAATACATCCATAGATGCTGTATATTTCCACAGCCACAAGGCCTGAGCAACTAGGAGGACTAAAAAAAAGAGCAGTGGCAGAAGGAATATATTAAATATCTTCTTGTTGTCTGTTTATTAATGCTGACTGTAGAGAAATAATTAAAAAAATGAGTTGCACCCTGAACACTTCAGATTTTATTTAAGTATTTGGGTTTAAAAAGGTATACCTGTGTTTACTGTATCTTTTTACAGTAAAGACAAGTGCCTTGTTTTGAATCAGTTTTCAGTTATAGCCTTTGCAATTATGTCACCTCAGGACCCTCTCTAGAATTAATTGTTCTGGTAAAGTACAAAAAGTGTGACGCTGTATGCTTTGCAGACAGGAAAATAAAGGTTTCAAATTTTGAACCAGATTTTCTCCAAATGTATTTTTAGTCACATTTTTGAGGGAAAGTCTGCAGATGGCAGTCAGTGTTCATGTGTACCCCTGTGACTATATTTTTATTTTATTGAGTTTAATATTGCTTCTCAGTGTTTCAAAGCTGTAGGCAAAAGTGTTAATGAAAGAGATACATTTATATGGCAAGTACACAACATTGTAAACAGAAAACAGGTTGAGCTTTCAAAATCCATATTTGGACTCAATTTTTCAAAAGTTGATAATTTAGTCTCCTTTGCCCCCTTTCAGAGATGAAACTAACTTGTGAAATTTTGACACAATTGGTTTCTGAATTTGTCACACCACTTTCCCAAACTGGGATGTTTGGATTTGTATTCTGTTGGACTCGTTATCTAATAAATTATGAGAAGGTCTCATGGCAGGCTGTGGAGTTTTTCCACTGTAGATTTTTTTTTTTTTTGTGGTAATTTGCTGTCTCTCTTAAGATTTATTTGAGAAAACCACATAGCAGTGGAGGACCTAAAGAACAGGTACTTCTCTGCTTTTCTCCTTTAGAATTTAATACATGTCCAGTTTTAGTTTTATTACTCTTTCCCTTCCCTGTTTGGCAATCCCCTGGGGAAAAGCTGGCATCCTGGGGCATTAAAAAGGTAGTGCAACTCCAAGATAGCACTGCTGTGAAGCAGAGGGAGACTGGGCAGAGGGAATGAGTGAAAGCTGGGGAAGAAGATGCTGTGGAGGGGTAGGAATCAGACCAGCCTCCTCTGACTTTCTTTTCCTTCTGTTCTGCCTTTGGGCACTACATATGTAGAAACCCCTCACCTCTTGAAACAGGGAGGGGGGAAAAACATCAGCTAAATGAAATGCACCGGTTGCCATTACCAAACCAAAAGCTGCATTTGTTCCTGTCTGCACAGTCCTGGTGCTTTGGGGTGAAAGTCTCAGTGTTCAGGAGTTGAACCATGATGATAATGGCAAGGAGTTGTTCACTGAAGAAGGCTTTGGTGTCCACACAAAAACAGATCTTAGAAATTATATACAAGACCACCATTAAAGAGGTGTTAAAGTTGAAAAATCTAGGGTTTGAAAATGGAAGCACCAAATTTGTATGCTCGTATCCTTCTGCAATCTGAACTCTACAATCTTAACTCTGTTATAATGTGTATGTGCGCTAGGTTGTGACTTTTATTTTTCCTAACTCACAAGCTGTGAAAATGAGCAGTGTGAAATTTATAGCATAGTGGTGAGTTCCACATATACAGACAAGGACCTTTCCAGCATATAAATACTTGTGCTAAATTGGAAACAACATTCTCTTAATTTAAGGTATTTTTGGATATGTAACTTAAGATCTAATTTTAAAACTAATTTTTTTCTTAAGTACCCTGTAAGAGTCACTGAGTTTTTATAATTTGAGAACAAAATGCATAATGCAGCTAGAAGCTAAATCGGTAGCAGTTTGTTTGAAGTCTGTTAATGGTTTCCAAACTCAGAAAAGTAATAATTTCAGCGATCTGACTTCTGTAGTGATGGCAGAGTGTTAAATTTATTAAACACAGGAGAAATTATCATAATATGTTCCAATGATACTGAAATAATAATTGCAAATAATTTCTCTACTGCATGGCATGTTAAATAATGATCTTGGGAGAAAATATAAAGTAAGAAAAATTAAGTTAATACAATGCTACATCAGTTTTTCCTATTAATCTTACAGAAAATTGTACTGAAAAATATAGGTATTTTAATGACCAATGGGAAATTTTGTTTGCTTCTTTTTGATTCTTACATTTCTTAATTGAAATTGATAGCTATTAAATAGCATAAATAGAGTATGTAATAGCAGTTTATTTGAGGGGTTTCTATTGCCACCTAGTGGCTACCGTCCCCCCTCCCCCCCACCCCCCCACCCCTTTCCTGTGCACTAACTTGTCTTCTCGAAAGATTTTCAGTTGTCTGGAGCAAATGAGTTTGTTTACTGGCAAGTGAGGGAGTGATGCAAATGATTTAATTTTTAGACATATAAAAAAGAAAGGCATGAAGTTTTTTCCTCATTCTATAGACTAAAACTAATTGAGTAACTAAGATCCCCCTCAGGTGACATAAATCAAGACCCATACAATAACTTTGTAATTAACACCACTTAGAAAAGGAGAAGTTATACAAATATGCTTTTGTTGTTTGAAGAAGATGATATGGATTTGATGTGATTCTGTCTTGCCTGAGTTTTGATCTGTAGTTCTCTCTCATTTCTGTTGGATTGATCCGTTTTTACTTCTGGAGCAAAACTTACTTCTACTCTTACAAAAAGAATGAGTAGTTCACATTGGTCTTGGCAAGATATGTTGAGATAAATTGCAATAAATATGAGGTCTTCAGTTTTATTCACTCTTTCTTTATAATGGTAAATATAAAGCAATGTTCTGAGCTTTTGCCCTTGCATGCTCACATCTGAGAGTTAAAATAGAAGTGAGCAGGAGTCTCAATACCTCTTACTTATGCCAGTATAAAATTTGAGGGTTCACTAAAGCCCATGGAGGTACTTATGTCTATGGAGGAAAAACTTGCTGTAAATAAAATTAGAATCAAGCCCACAAACTTGAATAAATTCCAGAAGTTTTTCTTTGTACCTGGTCTCATGTGGATAGTAGAGTATTGTAATATCGATTATACTACATAACACCTGCATGTAAGAGCTCCTTGTATCAGGGTTTCATTTGTCCATGAAACAGTTTTTCAAAATAACCTTGCTTTTGAATTAAAAACTTTCCTCTATATAAATTGCTATCACTTTTTTTTTTTTGTTTGTTCCAGTATAGGCTAAAAAGTGAGAAAAAAAAAACTTCTTCAAAGTTCTATTTTAATGACAAGTAAAAATTGTTAGCATTAATTTGGCCTCCACTGCTTAAACAGAAATGGTGTGTTCTGAGTGATAACCACTCCTCCTTTTAAAATAAACTGCACAGTTTTGTCTTGGCAGACATTCAACTCTAGAAGACTTATCTGCTTGTAAAGTTTTCCTTTGCATACATGGTCACTCAGTTTAAATACATTTTTAAAGTATGGAGCAAACTACAGAATGGAAAAAAGTGTGAAAGCTTTGATATATTTTCTATCTTTACTCTGTGTGTACGGAATTAACTCTCTCTTTCCTGGTGAATGACTCCCTTAGATTTGGTATGTCTTTTCAGACTCACAAGAACTGCCCATCTGAAGCCTAGACTTCCCACAATCGGAGGCTTTTTTGAATATCATAAATGCATAAATTGGCTGGGAAAAGGAGGACCACTATGAGCCTGACATGAGACTCAGACATGCATTAGTTTTCCCATTTGCTCAAAGTGTTCCCGTGTAACCTTGGCCATTTCACTTAGGCTCAGATTTTCAAAGCTATTAAAATACTTTGAAAGGTACTTTTAAAATAGTCTTCTGCCTCAGTTTTCCACCATAAAATAGCATGCTCCACAGAAGCACTTGTTTTCTCCATCTTGTGCACATTTATGCAGAAAATTTAGGAAGAACAAATCACTTACCCGGCTTTTGTCTCTGCAAATCCCTCTGAAAGACTGCAAGTTCTTGAAGGTTCAGTCTGTCTCTTCACATGGTGATCTACCTCAGTTAGGACGAGGTGGCCCCGTGCTAGGTTTAGACTTTGAGTTGCTGCCACGTTTCAAGCAGTAAAGTAAAACAGGAAACCGATGTGGATGGTCATTCTTCAAACTGAGCAGTGCTTATTCTCACTGAAAATTCTAATTGCGGAATGAGCAGTTATAACGATTGTGGCCTGAAAAACGAACACAGCTAATGGAAGAGGCAGTGCATGACTGCAAGTGTATCAATACTACCTGCCAATCCTGCATCCATGCTTGCTTGACTACCCCAGGACAGGAGCTAAGCTGATGTCCCTGGGAACAACAATGTCTCCAGTGATTCCTCATGGAAAGTAGAGCCAGTAATAACCACCAGTGGCTTGCAATACCAGTTTTCTTATTTAAGTGACATCAGTATAACTGTCTAGGTATGTGTGTATAAGTGTATACGTACATATAAACAAACATTTGAATCAGAAAAAGGTTGTCCAAATTCACAGGGCAAATTTTCAGTGTCCTCTTCCTCTTGCATTACTTCTTGAACTGTTTCAAAGTTTGTCATTCCTATAGGCTTTAGTAAGCAAATCAATTTAAAATTAAATATATTTTCTGGAAACATTTTTCAGCTGAATACCCTGCCTATGCTAATGTAATAACCATCTTTGAAGCACATTTAAAGTGGTTTATCTATACCATATTCCTGATTGCATAATATGTTATTTTGCTGAGTGAATTTGAACTCTGAGGTTTTTTAAAATTGTTTTTTTAAGGGGAAATAAAGCTTCCAAATGCAAGGTTTCTTTCTCAAATAACACAAGAAAAAACCCCTTTCAGATTATATGTTTAAACTCATCTGTTGTGTTTCAATATGAAGAAAAGTACAAATACCTTACTTTTAGGAGGTAGTAGCCAACTGCATAGTTTTCCTTGTTAAAGACAGGAATTAATGGAAATTTGAAATAATCTGGACAGCTCAGTAATGTGTTAAGTTTCCCGAGTGCTCTGTGCTGCCAGGTTAAGCTGTGGTTTATAGGGTATAAATTTGTGCCAGGTAGCTGGTAGACTGCTCCCACTATAGAGTCACACTCCAGCCAAATGTAAACTTTCCCAGCATGAGCATTGAAATGGCTGTGTTTAAACTACGGAAGCCTAAGAAAAATTTCTGTAAGGACATAACATAGAAAAAACTCGACAGCTAATTGATAGGGTGAGAAGGTCACAGGGAAATGCTGGTCACTTGAATGCCTGAGATTGTAAATATCTTTCTGAAATGTTATGGCATTTGTACGGCTGCAGTGAGTGAGCAAAAAAAGAGAATAAGGCATGTGGGAAAAGATTGAAATGGTCAATGTACAGAGAAGTAAGTGCTTCTACTTGCTCTTCAATGGGCTCAGTGATTAATGATGGGTTTTTCTGAGCCTCCAGGTTGCCAGGGATATAGATGTTCACCACAGCAGCCCTCTGGGACAAACTGAGGAGCGTTTAGGAGTAGTGCCTTTCTGCATAGCAAGATGACTGGGTCCTGTTCATGTCCTTACCAGAAACTCCTTGGTAATGTAACCAGATGTTTTGGAAAATGGGAAAGATTATTTTATTTAATGAAACTAGACATGATGCTGGAATTTCACTTTTCTGCTATCATTTTGGAAGTATAAAATCAATATCACAGCAGCTTCAGAGGTGTCTGGATTACCATCTGGCAGTGTGCAGTTGATCTCCAAGGTATTACTGCACTTCATTTGAGATTATCACATTCGTGAGTGCCCAGGTAGATGGGTACCTCCCTGGCCTGGATACATCTGCCTTGCGTGGGACATCCCCTGCTCTAACAATGTATCAAGAGGAAGATGAAGATGTGTTCCCTGCTCATTCTCCTTGCTACGACCTGGAGACAAGACAAAAAGTGTTATCAGGCTTCAGGCTTCTATTTTCACTTCTTCTCTCATTACTCATGTAGTAGCACATAAAGCCTCCCATTCAGCAAAGCACATCATTTCAAGGAGTAGGCACATGAGTAATCATTTTCCTCCTCAGTGAGGCACAGCATGTGTTTAAATCCTATTAAAGCCTGTTGGACTTAAACACATGCTTAAAAGTTTGGTGGAGTTGAAAGACAGGCTGAACAAAGGGCTGACGCACTCACTGTGCATGGATTCCAGCTGCAGTATTTTACTTACAAAAATGTCCCAATACAGGTAGGTAGCAACTGTTATGGAGTATTGTTGTACTTTACAGGTAGATTAGGATTTAGTTAAATCCTAATTGTCTTAATTCCCTAAAATATCCAACAAAATTGCATACTGGGCACAAGTATGTGTTTTTCCTCCCACAGGGTTTTGGGCCTAGCACAAGTATTTGACAGAGAGAGAGAAAAGTCAGTCTACTCTGAAGATAGTTTGCGTTTGGAATGGTTGTTTTCTGGAAACTCATTCTCCAGGTAAATTAGCTTTCCTTAAAAAAGCTCTCAAGCACCAAGTTTGATAAGGAAAATGAAGTGCAATTCCAGGCTCAAGGAAAAGATTTTATTTTTTTAAATAAATATTCTTAGTGTTTGTGGGGTTTTTTTTTAATAAGGGCAAAAAAACTCACTAACCCCCCCAAAAAACCAACACCACCATTTATTTTCCACTAGTTGTTGATTATGAAACCCCCTCTGGCAACAGCAAGTCAAGTTACTGAGGTGGGAGTAAAAAAAGGCACCAATGTTATCAGGCCCTTTGGGTACTGTACCACTTTGCTCTCTGGTGGTACACAGTTCATTTCCTGACTTCTGGGTAGATGGCAGGGGGAAAAAAAAGAAAGAAAACAACTCTTAATACTCTTAATGTTAAAGAACGAACATGGAGTTCAACTTGAAATATAGGGAAGACAGTCTTTCAAAACTTGTAGCTGTATTTAGCATCAGAGTTCATGAGATCCACATGTCCCATCTTCTTTTTCTACAAATCCCAGAGGGGAAAGAAACATTTATTATGATAGCCTGGAAAGAAAAAAAAAAAGTCTGTTCATCAATTTCTCCTTTTTTTTTTTTTTTAAGAGATAACCACTGACTCTACCCGTATGTTATCTTTATCCTGAGGCAGCAAATTTATCATAATTTATTCTGGTATATTCTAAATTTACCATGTTGATTACCGCTGTATAAACAACGTCTGGCATTTGCCTCAGCCAAAGAATTGAGGCTGGCGCTGATTTGGAGTAAAGATCAGTGGAAGAGCTTCAGTTTACTGAAGTGGCTGTAATATCAGTACAAACACCAGAGATAGATAGCTAAGGATATGGTGGTTTTAAAAGGAAAAAAAAAAAAAAAAAGGATTCTTCTCCTGTGTAATGCTAATGAGCCACTTACTGAAATATATCTGTTTGGAGAGGGAAGTCCAAATGACACAAGGTTAAAAAACATTAGAAAGTGGCCTGCAAGTACAGTCGACTGGACTGTCTCATGGAAAAGCTGCTCTTAAGGCTTCTTAGGGATCAGTGGGTAAGGGTTAAGGAAATCTTTTTATAATTGCTGCATACAAATATAAGTAACATGAAAGCATTCTCATAAGGTTGGACTAAAACCAATCGCAGTCTTGGGGGCTAAAAGGATTTAAAAGGAGAACCAAAAAAAAGTTAAGGAGTGCCTTAAATGGAGATAAATTTCTATTTACAGAAAAAAAAAAAAAACTGAAAGAAAAAAAGAATTATTTGATCGGTTGGACAAACTATGTATTTACTGAAAAATAACTGAGACCCCATACAAGCAAGTACATGGAGTAAATCTTGTGTCTGTTCCCTCATGCAATTTCAAGGTGACTCCTTTCTTCATAGCTCTTCAACCATAATTCTAGTTTACTTGGAAATTCTGAAATTAAAGTCTAAATTTGTGCATAAAACTTATAAATAACATGATGCGTTCTTTTACAAAATAGTATATTTAGGATTTAATTTATTTTTATCTTTCTTGATATCCTGTTTCTCTGTTTTCCTGTGCAGCATACTTATTCCAGAACACCACTTCTACATTAAGATTATGGGTGGACTGTGCCTGACTTTAATGAGGCTAGAAAAGTCTAATTGACTTCCCTGGCCAGAATTTCCCTCTGGTCTTTTTTTTTTTTTTTATTTTGTGAGACATGTATATGTAATAATTTTATTAATTAAAAGTAAAAAAGCACTAATTGCAATTTTCAATAGCTTATTCCTGGTTCAATGATGTATTTTCTATTGTAAATAAAAAAAAAAAAAGAGAGGGAAAAAAAATAAAAGACACGAACTTGCCATTTCAGAGCTCTAGCTTGTGCATTAGCTGAATAAAATTAAAAACTAGCTTCTGCTATGTGTGAAGTGTGCACTGTCATTATCTGTGTGAACATGAGAGGTTTTGGGAAAGAAATGTGTGTACAAGCTTAGCAAATACATCTTTGGAAACATCTTGGAAAGTCTGTCTCTAATATTCTGTGGGTTTGTTTGGAATTTTTTTATCTTTGCTTAATAGTGTTAAGGAAATCCAGACATGAGCTATGTTTCTGATTTTCTGAGTTAAGCTAGAAAGATAATTTCAAATTGGCACTTTCTACTGATTCTGCTGTATTCTGCTCTTCTTCCGTTGCAGAGAATGTTTAAATTTAATATCAAAATATGATTCATAATTAAACAACAGCAAAGGAAATGGGTAAGGTTATTTACAGTGCCATAAATAAATGTACTTTCCTCTGTTTTCAAAGACAAGTGAATCCTAAGGGGAGTGAGGATGTTAAATGTTACTTCTAAACAAGCCATACAATGTCGGAATATTCTATTTGCCCTGAGCCTCATACGTAACTTCAGTTACTTGAATTACACCAGTGGCTTCCTAAACTTGTGACATTGGTTGCCTCGTGGATCAAACTGAACTGAAAAATATTTTGCAGGACTAAGTATATTAGAATGTATTTTTCATGTCTCAGTACTCAGTTCTGCCATTTCAGCCTCTGTTCAGCATCTTTGATGCTATACTCAGATAAGCAACACAGTTTATCTTCTAAATAAGAACAACAGGAAAACACAGGTAACTGTGTATAAATATATAAATAAAATTCAGCACAATTACAAAGTGCCTTTTTTTGCCTGTTACCATCTGAGTAGCAAACTCACGAGCTTGACCCAGCTAAGTGTAGGAGCATGTATTGGCCTTTGAGCATGTCACCTCACCTGCAACATTACGTGCTTGAAGGTAAGCACTCTGTTTCAATGCTTTGCTTTCTTGGAGTGGATAAAATATAGTGGCTTTCCACTTTAAATCCAAATAGAGGTGTTAATTTTGATATTTGCTCTTTACAGAGTTGCATTCTGATATAGAGTACTCTGCATAACACTGCAGTAGTATGAAATCTGGGTTTATTGGGGTTTTTTTTCTAGTACCTGTTAGCCAGAAAATGAGATTATTATAAGAACTGAAATTGTGCGGGATTTTGACTTCAAATTATTTGCTGGTGTGCTGAATGAAAGCTACAAAACCCTTTAATTGCAGGCCAAATCAGCCTCCCAACTCTATGCATATGCAAGGCAGGAAAAAAAACAAGAATGTCAAGACTCTACACCAGCAGTGGGAGACTCCTTGTCCCCCTGTGGCACAGATTTAAACATCTTCATGAGCAGCAGGTCGGAAGACATTTGGGACAGCCAAAGACAGCCATGGGAGGTGTTCATTAATATCTGTGCAGTTTTCTGTGGCAGCTTTACCAAAGTCTGTGCAGCAACAGTACTGACCCTGATCTTTAGCCTGTGTGTTTTAAGCACAGAGAAATATGAGAGTGCATCTCTACAAAGGTAGTTTTTCTATCAAGCCAAGCAAAAATTAAAGGATTTTTCTTAAAGTGACAATACCCTATACTCAGATGTTGCAGTGTTTGATAAGCCATATTCTGTGATTCTTTTGCCCTCCTTCTCAATTCCTGAATCTTTCTATAAAGCCAGCAGACACTGTGAAGAATCCTTCTGTCAGTTCTTTTCTGTGTTCTGTTCTGAGTGGTTTCATTATACAGTCACAGGTGTGTACTTCTTACAATGCTATAGGAAGTGATTTTGATGGATCAGTTTGAAATGCTAAATTTCTCTTTATGCCATCACAATCTTCTGGGACTTGAAGACAGAAACATTTGTCCCTACTTGATAGCTTCTGAATAATATTCTCATTGAATATTGTATTTGAGGTGACCAAGGAACAATACAATACCTCCTTCTAAAAGCTTTGGAGGGCTTTTTGGCTGGAAGACAGAAACTGAGTCTTTGCTAACGTGTTCTTTAAAGCCTGGTATTGTGAAATACAATATTTTATTGGAAAGTTCATAACAAACATACTCAGCCAGGAAAAAAAGCTGTGCTAATTCATTTTGTGGTATAGCTGTTTCTTCTGTGGCTTTAGTAGCTAATCAGTGTTATCCACACATCAATTTGGAAAGCAGAATGGTATGGTTAAAAACAATATGATTATAAAAATTGCAGGTGTTTACATTCCATTTAATATACTGCCATGTTCCTAATAACGCTCTTAAGAAAAGGTTGAAGTTTTTTCATAAAATATAAATTAGCCTAAAAATATGTGTAACGTTGTCTTGTAATTTAGTAGTTCTCATAAAAATGTGCTAGCCTTCATACAAAGGAATAATACTCTCTTTCCCTTCATCAGCTGCAAGCTAGGAGGCAGGCTAACAAAGTACAGAAAAGGGGTAAGCTAGTAAATTTAGGACATAAAATAGTAATAGACCCACTGCTCTTGGTAGGGCTATGTAAGAACTTGTTAGAGACACAGTGACTACACAGGAGACTTTGCTCACCACAGACCCACACAGAGTTAGGTGAGATGCAAGCGGTGATCACTACTGTAGGGCAGAGAGTAGTTTTTTTGCAGTCTTGGTCGTGCTGCTTTGTGTGCATTGGTTTTGGAGTTTGGGTGAGTTGCTCTGGCCCAACTTCTCATGTGGACTCATGGTTGCCTTTGGGGGATGGCACTGCCACCTCCCGGGAATGTACCAGCTAACATCTCAGTCCTGTGGTGATGGCTTGGGGAACAACATCATGTAGTGATTGTGGGTTTGTTTTGGTATTGTGTTGAGATTTATTCTAGGGAGAAGGGGAAGAATGAGGAGCTGGATAGAGCAGCTCCTTGAGAATAATGAAGCCACAGCTCAGTGAAAAGTACTGAGGATCGTGTGCCAGAACATATGTTGAACAAAATACACTGCAGAACGTGATGTTACATGAAGACCTCCTTAACGCATTGTTCAACTTGGGAGCAAAACGGATGTACAAAGAATAGGTTGCTTTCTGCATATCGAATACAAGCTCCCATGCTCTGTAGTGAAAATGGTGGAGGCAGTAATATCAGCATTTTGTGGAAAAAAATATTACCAGAAGCAGTGAACATCATCTCTGTTTGTAACTAGATTTATGAGATCAAGAGCTGAGAGAAATATCGCAGCTGTCTCCTAAGAGATTCATTTACAACATTCTAAAAAGGCATGGAGTTGATTTGGGCATCCAAATGCTACCCTGGGTACCTCTAGTACAAATGGAGGGGGGTGAAACCTGAAGATGCCATAAATAGAATTGGCAGTCAAACAGCCTACATTTCCTGTGAAAATTGTTCTTTATGTGAAAGCTGAAGTTTCCCCACACCTGCTTTGCATTGCTGACTTATTTTCTTGAAAGTTTTTCTTTAAATTTGGTCACTGAACTTTAAGCAGCTTAACTTCTCAACTGGCTTGCCAGGACAGACAGGCTCTTGAAGGTAAGAGGAGTTAGGATTTCCAGAATAATACCACTGTATCTGTTTAGTTTTATCCATATATTCCAAGCTGTTTCCACTACAATGAGTCTAAACATTTTTTAAAAAAGGAATTATCTCAGTCTGTTTATATTTTCAGCATTTAATTTAAACAAGATATTATGATGTCTTTGTATCTAAAGTAAACGCTACTTTGACACTGCAAAATGTGATGCTGTAAACTAACTGGAACTTTTCCAGCTCTACCTTGTGTGCCTTGGCTGGCCTAGAATCAGATTTTAATGTTACTGTTGGGACTACATTTTCAGAGTAATAAACAATTAAACAGTAGCAATGTAGTGGTGAGGAAATTTTTTTACTATAAGACTTCAGCTGGCTCAGGTTTCTGTTTCCAGTGATTTTACAAGCAAACACTAAATTCCTTCTTTTATTCTTTCCTCAGATGACTTACAATCAAAACAGGGCAGGAAAAGTTCAATGTCATAATTTTATACAAGAAATTAAATTTTATTAATTATTTAATTCTGTGATTCTCTGTCAATTACACAGAACCAGACTTTTTAAATCAATGGTGTCTCAACTGCTATTTTTACTATACTTTCTGTTGATGGAAAATATAGGCCCAAGGCTACATACTGCCCAAATTCTCACTAAAATGTAAGTTGTTTTAGTTTGATTGCAGGCAGCACAACTATGCCCTGTCGTGGAGCAACTAATATAATAGCGAATGAGAAGAAAGCTCTGAGGGACATTTCGTTAGGAGTATTCAGTACCCACTTTCACATTGTTACAGACGTGGAATAGGAAAATGCATATGAAAACCTATACCTGTCCGATCATTTTGTACATTCTTGGCGATTTATGTTCAAGTGTGCCACACCCATTCAACTCATATTTTGCCTCACTTGGATCTCAAATGGAAAGCTGTATGTCCTTCAGTATACTAAAATGTCTACAGGAGGGTTCTGTGTTGGTGTCACACAGTGTCTGTGCTCAAGATGTAATATTTGGACTTCAGTCTTGTGGTGTGCTAAGTTTAATGATAACTTAATATCCAGTTAGAATAATGGATGGACTCATTAGTAGGGAAAATCCTTTAGTTCAAAACTCACAAAGAACCGACACAAGAACAAAAAGATTGAACAACAAATTTTGTTGTACAGGGAGGAAAAACCTTACCATCTCAAAAGTCTCATCCTATACTTCGGATACACTTTTTAGTTTCAGTGGAAATATTAGACAATACTGCACAGAATGCTGGAAATCCCGAGAAGCAGCGCTTTTTCTTTGGATCATTAATTCCTTTGCTCTGCATGGCTTTCAGCAGCATGGGCCTGGGGAGGCATGTGATGTACCAGCAGTGCTCCCAAACCTGGGAACACTGTGCATCACTGGCCTGAGCTGCACACTGGGCTGAAATGATGCCTCTGTCTCGCGCAGAGGTCACAGACATAGTGGCTTTCAAGTGCCCTCCTCTAGTTACAGTGTTCATGTAAATATTAGCCAAGTTATTTTATTTCCTACTCTAGCCCTTTCTTAGACTCGATCCAGTGCCATGAATTTTTAGCAAGCTTCATTCTTGCACGGCTGTGATAAAGCAATGCATGACCTTGTAAGCTGAGATACAGACTTCCCACAGGTAAAAATGGTGTAAAATAGTCCAGGACGCCCTTTCCCTCCCTACTTTTAAGTAGGCTTTTTTTGTGCCGCTTTCCCAAAAAAATTTCCAAAGCATCTAACTGTAGCTCCACAATTTAAATCCTCATGCAGTTGATATTATTTTCATTGACTTTAAAGAGCTTTGGATCAGGCCCTAAGTAAATAATGAGAACTTCTTCCACCTCAATTTATGTTTAATTTCCAAACTAAGCAGCTATGTCTTTCATCTTTATTCTTTATATTTTTTTCATGATTCTGCTTGTTATTTTAAGGAAGCAGTAATATATACAGCATCTATATACACAGAGTGTAATATATATATATATATACTCCCTGAAGTCCAGTGGATTGTCTTGGTGAAGGGATGAATATATGACTATAAGAAACTTTTTAGAGTTCATCCAGAATACATCGTTGCTCATTAGTTTGTAGCCTGGATTCAGTCAAAGGTGTATTTAATAATAATTTAAGATTTTATTTTTTACCAGTACGAACCATGATAAATTGTTCAGAAAAGATGCTTATTCAGGGAGGAAAAAAAAACCTTTTGTAAGTATTCAGCTTGCTGCTTAAGTCTACAAAAATCAGGAAATGTTAATATGCGTTCAATAACAAGTTAAAGAATAAAGCCAATTATCTCATCTACTGACCAATGCAAAGTTGTTCCCAACTGTACCTTTTCTAGTGTTCAGTCTCAAAACTAAGTGCTTTTAATTCCATTCCTGTGCATGTGCATTTATGTGAGGGCCTTTCAGTATAAAATCACATAACACTAGAGATATTAACTTCTCCCTTCCAGTTTCCAAATTAACTGTTGTCTATGAATGATATCATCACTGGCACACTGTCCATAAGCTGTTTTTGCTATGACATGAAGTGCTTTGCATCATACTGTATTCTGTCACACACTAGCTTTCATTTTCGTTTCTGAGCGGAAGGATAAATGTTGCCTTTGGAAAGACTGGCAGCAGAGGAGAGAACGTGCCACGCATCAGAGTGATCTTGCTGTCATATCCAAACAAAACATTCTGACAGACGGACGCACCACACCTCCCTAAAGGGATGGAAATGAAGCCCCTAAGTTAAAATAGCCTTAGCTGAGATAACATTACCTTAACTTAACCTTGGTTATGTTAACTTTCAGCATCACAACCAATAGAAAGGCATCTCCAGAGGGGAATTTGGATTCTAGGTGCCTCTCTCCAGTGCTAGTAGAGAGGGTAACAGACACCTTAGTGCTTGTGGTTAGGTTTTGGCAAGGTGGACTTGATCAGAATTTTACAATACTGAGAAAGGAACAGTAACTATTTTAGGAAAAAAAATAGCATCTAGCCGTCATCTATGTAAATGACTGTGGCCAAGGCATACACAGGAGACAAATATGAGAATTAGAAGAGGGACTGTTAAAGTGGTACATGAAATCTTAAGTGTGTATAGCCCCTTGGCTATATGTTAATGCTTTCTTTCTTTTCTGTACCAACCTTACTTTTGGAATAAATTAGGACAATTTGCTAGCCTTTCCCCTTCTTTAAATGACATGCTGAAGTGGTACATGATGCTCTTTTTCAGAATTTTTTTTTCCAATTAATATATATATTAATAACGTTTTATTGAGAACTCCTGAGTATGTATTTTCCTAGTGCTAGCAAAGCAAAGAGAAATATAGACTGGAAAAGCTATTGGCCAGAGGACCTGTGGAGAAATGATTGTGGGAATACGCTCTTTCAATTTGAAATATGGGACTTCGGGAGAGGAGAGGGGAGAGGGAATGCTGACAAGTGTTCCAGCTCCCTAGAAAGGAGGAAGGACCAGAGCATATGAACATGTCATGCTGCAGCTCCTGCAAATGTGAGAAACAGAGGGAAAGGGCGCCAAAGAGATCATTCTCTCTATTTATTTTAGCTTTTAACATGTAGTGCTTATTCATATAATATTATCTTCCTACAGGTCCTAAGAATTCAAATGGGGTCACTTGAAGTTTATTTTAAAAGGAGCAGGGAAAAATAAAAAAACAGCCCTACCATACTGTGAGGAAAGTATTTAATTTTCTCAGAATCTAATGTATGATTCAAAAGAGGAACAAAAAAAGCCCCACATAGCTATTCTGAACCAAGTATGCACAGTAGCCTTTCCTCAGATGTGGCTCTGTGCAGAACCCGCCTAGGAACGAACATCATCGTAATCCTTGTTGGTTGGTTCCAGGCTGCTTTTTGATTTCAAAAATAAGCCAAATTAATGAACACCTGTGTTCAAGTGCCAAATACTTTTATCTTCAGATGTCACTGTGGTCTTTCTATGCATAGGCTTCACAGCTTCATGCGCATTTAAAGATGATAACCAGTTGATAGTTTCAACTTATGTATTCATTGTCTGGGAAATACTGTTGTTTCTTGTACAGCAACTACTTGTTCTCATGATCTTGCTAAAATATAGCCTTATTTACATGTAGCTCTTGCTGCAGGCTGATGTGCTTTTGAAATAGTTCTTGCTCTGTGGCTTAAATGAGTTGCAATATTGGCTCTTCTACTGAGAGCACTCTACTTAAATATCTGATATAATGGTCCAGTGAACCTGTCCACATCATGCCGTGAAATTCTGGATAGCTAGAACTATAAAAACAATTCTTTATGCATAATAATTGAAAATGAACTCGAATAGTGACTGACAGTGACATCTAGGCATGAGGTTTGAACAGCAATATAAATTAATTGACCTGTTTCAATGTATTTATTGATCTACTTTTGCTGTTTCTGTTACAAACCCAGAAGCTGATGTTGCCTTCAGATTCAATGAATACGTCCATTGCTGATCAGCTGGTGAAAGTAGCTGCAGACACTGTAAAGCAATTATTTTACTTGATATCCTTCTCTTTGAGCACATAGTCTATAATTTACTTTTTTAGTCAATAGAGAAATAGATGTTTGAAATAATGTCCTATAATGACCTTTTCTATCACTAACTGTAAAAGATAACCTAGACAACTTTTGCTGTGAATGTACCTGTGAATCTATAACAAGTATTTAAATCTGATCAGATGACTCCCATCCTTGTAAGTCAAATTATTAAAACACAAAATACAAACAATATTTGTAAGGAGTCTGAGTGAGGTTTTATGTGTTATTTTTAAACTGAAGAACTGCAGATGATTTCAGGTAATGAACTCCAGTTAGAAAGTATCCTAAGTCTGTCGAATAGCAAAATAACTAAAGCTCATTTGTCCTGACCCAAGAAAAAATGGCTTTAGTTTTCTGGAAGATACACCAGTAGTTGCACAAAATGAATTTGGCTGATGGGTAGGGCCACTGCTTAAATGCCTGCTGTACTTTTATTTGAGCTGTTTCTGAGCCTGCAGGTAACTGCATGTAACTCAGTATGGGTTGATAAACAAGACTTAATAATTATTTTTTACTCTGTCTTATGCACAAATTCTTTTGCTCAAAATAACCTCTGAGATTATATGTGTGAAGTTAAGCAACCAGAGAGAGCATGACAATGGCAGTAAGCCCACTGTTATTCAAGTGCAGTCTCATAAAACTGAGTTTTACAACTACACAACCTTTCTGCACTTTATACCAAAGATAAAATATCATGTGACTATATTACAGGGAGGGCCACATTTTTAAGCTAAAACCCTAGCCATGAGAATACCTTCATGAAAACCTGCAGTCATTTCCAAATAAGAAACTTGATGTTCAAAATCAAATTGATCACAGTACCCCAAGAGCTAGTTTGACCAAGCTCAGGGACTGGGCACTTGTCTTTGTTTCCCTAAAGATAAAATATGTCTTAATTTTATCTTTTTCTTTTTTTTTTTTTTTTTTTTTTTTTTTTTTTTTTTTTTTAAGGAGGAGGGGGTAGGGAAGATATGCTTCTTCCCTTTTCTTTCAATGCACTCTGAAAGAAAAGAAGGTGGGAGAGAGGAAGGTGATGAGAACTGAAGCCAGAGAGTTAGCTCTGTGCTGCACAGCAGTACTTTGTTGTGGCCCTGATCCAAGGTAGACGAGGTTGTTGTAGCTAAGGCGACTTTAGGAATTGTGCCTTGCTTATCACAAAAAGAGATGAAACAATAGGGGGACAGGAAAAAATAGGTTCATAGTGAATGCTGCCTTGAAATCCCCCTTTTTGTTTTTTGGGGTTTTTTTCACTCCTGTAGATAAGGGGGGCAGCAAAGTATGCAAATGATAGAGCTCTCATTTTGCTTTGTATTCATAATTTCTTATGTTAACTAATTTGAGACACCTGTGGCCAGCTTTCCAGTGGTACTGAGCTAGACTACTACATGACTACTGCTGAAATTGCTCAGTGCTGCTTTTCAGAATCTATGTAGTTAAAGTCCAGTTTTTCACAGTACTATGTATGTTAAGATGGTCTTGCAAGTTCATGACTACTCCTGATTCAAATTCCTTTGTCTATGAGGATAAAATGCTAGTAATCTCATGGGTCTTAATAGTAAGGCGGTGTGAAAATAAATCTACAAAGCACTTCATTAAACTGGGTATGAGGGAGAAACGTGGAAGTGGATATAAAAACAAGAAGTTCATAATTTTATATTCAAAGCAAGTCTTCGATAATATGCCTCTGTGTAATACTTAAGCATACAATGAATGTAGAAGACATTAAAAGTGCAGTATTATGCTTTCAACAAATAAGACAGGAATCCTATTGAAAAGCTAATGCAGAATCACAGAAATAAAGCTGGATAAAAGTGCACTTGCAAAGAGGCAACTGATGTGTGTAGGTTCCATGAATTCAGGCAACATTATTCTGGCATTTCCAAACTTAATCCATTAGCCTTAATATTTGTTAAGTACCCTCTGAGGGATACAAGTTATACAGCATTTTTCCATTTTGCTCAAAGTGTTGTGAAGTGTTAACTTTACTTTTAAGTATAATAGTTTGAATGGTTAGATTCAGGAAAGATCACCATTCCTTGGCATCCTTTGTGGATATAATGTATCATTTTGCAATTCTGTCCTAGATTCTCTAACACCCAAGTGTATAAAACCTTTGTTGATGTTGAAATGTATATTATTATTAACACTCATAAAACAAATCTATAGACCTTTAAAATATTTAACTATCTGTGAATTGTACCAGGCAAAAAAAATAAGAATATGCTGTTTGTATCCCTCAAACTCCAGTTTTGCACAGAGTAGGTGCTGAATCTGAGAGATTTGATGCTAATAAGGAATAACCAGCAAAGTCTAGGTCAGGTAAGTTTCTGAGTTTCTCTGAGAGTCAACTCCAAACACATGCTATCTCCATTTGAAAGAGGAATCCTCCCTATCCCTCCTCCCTCTGTGTTCTTTAACCTATGGAGAGAAAACCTGTACACAGAATGCAGATAAAAGCTACATCCTCTTCCTTACAGTCTTCCTTTTAGGATGAACGGGGGCACCTTACTGTTCTCGCCCGTGCACTAGTCCAGACATAGCCAGTGAGCCTGTATCTGGTGTGGCTTTTGTGAAGGAAACTAGATAAATTGTTTTTTTGTTTCCTATTTGCCAGAACAGCCGACTAATATTCGGCATGGACAGTGGAGGTGCATTGTTCTTTATCTGTATTCCTATAGTGCCTTTAAATTCTAAATATCAGCCATGAGCTGAAGGTGTTTGTTGAAAAAGGACACTGTATAAAACTACAGCACTTAAGCAATAAATATACTATGGTCTTGGAAATGTTGTGGGTTCCTTGAGGTTGCACATTTGAGAGTGGTGCTTAAGTTCTTCACTGTAGAAATTTTGTCAATTTCTGTTGTCATTTTAGAAGCACCATATCTGTATACAGAAAAGATTGAATTACTCTGAAATGTGCATGGAGTGCTTTCCTGGTGGTGGTTTTGGCACGTGATATGGGAAGTACAATGCTACAGTTCTCTTGATCCTGTGTCCTAGTGAAGTCAATATAAAGCTTTTATTGATTCCAGTGCCTCAGGATCTGGATCAGAGTTTTTGAAATTTAGCTTAAAAAAATTAAACATATACTGTTACAAATAAAGCTTAGAGGACTGTGAATAGTAGTATCTGTGTAAATCCAGACCATGCTTCATCTCTTTCAGTTTCATTTCCACACACAGTGTACACAGCATATTCCTTGGTAGTTAACACACATAAAAGTCTTTTAAATTTGCTCATATCACTTCACTTTCTAATAAACATGAGTTTCACTGTAAAATCAATTAATGAAAGTGAGATTATGTTTCAGATTCTTATCTGGTGAAGAGATAAGAAGAAAGCTGCAAGATAGGTATGTTAATATCATTCCTGAAGCAGAATGAAAATCTCAACTTCAACAATGTCAACAAAAACATGTTTCTTTTCAGATTTAATTTCCATGAGAAACTATGTTAAATTAAAACCTTCCAGTGCAGTGTCCTTCCATTTTTTGCATTTTTACTACCTAGAGATCAAACAGTTTGACACAGCAAAAATTCTAGTGAGTTAGGAAGAAATGCTGATTGGTTTGTTGGCTGGTGGCCGGGGGAATGTTATGACCAAGTAATTATGTGTTCTGGACAGATGTATTAACCAGGCTTCGAGCTGGAGCCACTGGATATTATTTTAGTCATAAGACTAGAGGAACTGAATCATTTTCAAAGAGCTGGCTGGCTGACACTGCTTTAGTGATGCCTGTTCCAATGATTCTTTGGCAACAACTTCCAACGCTGCACTTATGACACAGTAAACAAAAACTACATTAAAGGTTTGTTTTTTAATCATAAAGAAGTTGAACATTTCCACTGAGCTTTTTTGCTATTTATCAAGAAGCACTGAAGACTATTGCAAAAGCTTCCAACCTTATTTCTCTTACCAAAGAATGGGAGCTGTTTAGCAAAACTCTTTTAGAACTGGTGATAGTGAGAATACTTCAGAATTCAGAGGTTTTATCAATTCATTGACTTCTTATCGCTAACCCTGCTATGTCATATTTGTTTTTACACTCACTTTGTGAGGTGAGTAAGAATGAGTTGGGTTGTTGGGGTTTTTTGGACTGACAAGTAGCATGAGTGAGGTTTTCATTATCAGCTTCAAGTTAAGAGAGGGTGTGATTTCTCCTGTTCTGGTAAGTAATAATATTATTTGGCAAGATCCTGCAATATTATATTGATAGGTGCTGAAAGAAGTTGCAAGGCAAAATAAATTTGTATTAAGTGCAGCCTTCACTGAAAAAAAATGTAACTTTTACATATAAAAGGGCATAATGTGTGAAAATAATAATATTTAATCTGTTCTAAATGCCATACTTGAGATATTTCAGTGGGCTTTTTCACCTGATAACCAGGCATTAAAAAGACCTTTGAGCTTTGAAGAAAAGTTGTTTTATTAATTTTTAAGCCACTTGATTCTTGCAACTAATTAGCAAACGCACATTGCCAGGGTTGGGGTTTATTTTTTTGGGGGGGTAGGGGGCAGAGTGTTTTGTGGTTTTTTTAGTTCTAATCTGACTTCATCACTGGTTCTTTCCTAAGAACACAACATAGGACAAGAGCAGCCCTTCAGAATTAAGCGGGAAAGAATTCTGTTGTTTTGATTTCACTCTGCAGTGATGGATTATGAATGTAAACTGTTATGTAAGGTCATTTTGAACATTGCCCTGCAGGCAGCATGTCAAGTGAAGCATAGCAAACAAGTTAAAGTTTCTCTTTCTTGGAATTGAAATGGATTTAAATGAAGAAGGCTTTTTTTCTGCCCTCAGATTCTGAGGACATGGTATGTGACTGGAAAAATATAGATACATACGTAGAGCTTTGGCAGCTGGTGATAGAAGTCTTGAGAAGTTTTATTTTTAGGTCTCCTACTTGCTCATTTGACCATGGTAAATGGCAGTCTCTCTGTGCTTCAGGTTTACTTTTTGTAAAACACAGGTGATAAAGTGTTGGGGCTGACAACATCAACCAGAGTGCTAAATGCCTAGGGTTTGCATTTTGTTTGATTTGGAGGAGGTATGAATAAATGAATACTAAAGACCAATGAGAGAAAGAGCATGCTGTGGCAAAATGCAAAAGAAAGAGATCAAAACTCTTCCAGAATTGTGAAGGGGTAAATTCTCATGATCTGTAGTGTCTTTTGACCATTTTGTGCACATCGGAGTGCCTTATAATTTGTAGATCCTGACCAATTACAAAGAAGCAATTTGGCCTCTGTGTTTGTTCTCCACCCTACTACTGTTGACAAAACAGGAGTTTGTCTGCAAACTTCCTCTCCATGTACCTCCAGAGTCAGCTTGTTAAGACAGTGAACAAGGGAAAAGTGAGACCCTGATTATGGTTTTTTCTTTCTTTTTTTTTTTAATCAGGGTTTCTCAGTGTTTCAGAAAAGTGTAAGTTTTCTCTCTGAAAGAGGAAAAGAAAGGGATAGCTATAGTAATTGTGCTCCTGTACAAATGCTTATTTTATAATTGCTTTCTCTCAATATTTTTAATAAACTGTAACTTGTTGCCAGTGCAGCATCAAATATTGCAAAGTTCTGTGTATTTCCTGCCTTGATGGAAATTTAGCAAACAGCAGACAAACAGATGCTTTTCTGACAGACAACCATTGAAGTAAGACTCAAGGGATACCTATGCGCTTCTGTTTCATTGTTCATTCAGTAACGAACCAGGTCATTGCTCTGGTTTGGGTCTTTGAAGAATCTTTCTTGTTCAGAGAGGACTTGAAAGAAAGTTTTGGGTTTTTTTTTCCTTTTCAGAATCTTGTAAGGGAGTCATAAAAACATACACTTGATTTCTTAAATAAGACTTCATGCTCTACGTCTCTACGTGCATCTATATATGTACCTCTGTCTGGATGTGTGCATAAATTATTCAGATTATAATCTGAGAGCTATTCAGTGGAAGACTAACACAAAAATTAGAGCCCCAAGTGGCACTTCTAAATTTGTTCCAAATTCTTTATATGTCTAGGAGTCTGGCCAAGACAAGGTCTGAAAATTTCAAGAGCTGCTTGCTTCAGTGAGCCAAAGCCAAAGCACCCCAAGTCAATAGGAGACTCCTTTTGCATTTGTCTGATTTGGAATGGGCCAAATGGATCCAACAGGTTGATGTGATGTGAAGCTAAGTGATCACGTATGTATAAATGAAATCTTGCTGTTGTTCATGTCTGAATTATGCTCATTTAAATCCCCAGAACACATATGAGTGCTCAACAGCCATTAATTCCTTATCTGCCATAATGAGCTTAAATTGTGAGCTGAGGTTTCTGGAAGATTTGTGCAAGTTTTTTTTCCTTAATTGGAAAAAGTTGCCCTTATTTTTAAAAAAAAATCAATAATAATAATTATAATTAATCCTTCTGGTTTAGTAATGATTCCTTTTCTTCTACTTACATCTGAGATGTTGACACTAAAGTATAGAGCCTAGACACTGAATTCTCATGAGGCAAATATGTTAATGGTTTACAGATTACAAGTTATTTTCTTACTTGCTCTGGGAACAAGCTACGACATATAAAAATGAACAGTATAATGAATAAATCTAGTGTAACCTAGACCAAAAGTTGTTTTCTAAAGATGAAAAGTGGAAGGCCATGGGATTTTAGGCTGGCACTTTTTTAATAAAGTGTGCTGACAATTGTGTCAGGCAACTATAATCCTCAGACTACAACTATATATTATTCTACAAATTGCTGTAAATGGAAATAAACAATGGCGCTCAGAGAGACTGACTTAGCTTACACAGAGCAAAATAACCCACTGAGAGTACAAATGAAAACCATAATGTTTTTTCCTTCATTATATTCTTAGAAGTGTGCATATACGACTAAAACAATGAAATAAAAATTAGAAGTATATTCTGCATTGGATATATGGGTGCACATAAGGAAATGGGATGGATAAATATAGTCAAGCATTGGGATCAGCAAGCCATGATTTTGGTGTGATTTTGACTGGTAAATGGCCCACTGGTATAATCCTAGGAGCTGGGAACCAAGAGCATATTTAGAGAGCTATCACCAAGAAATGACATTTCTTTTCTTCTTTGGTATTTGGAAATCAGCAGGAGGTACAAACAACTACTTTGGAAGAAAAGGAATCCTGCTCATCTGCAGGTTGGTGTCATCTCTCCTCCTTCAGCCATAGCAGCTCTTGGATTCTGGTGGGCTTATAGTTTCAGTTTAAATATAAATAAATAAATCCAACATTCAATACTGTCCTTAAAAGCCAGAGCATTTCTACCTCATGCACAGTATGTGGCTGAAGCGAAGTGCCCTCTCTGCTTGCCACACTGGTACGCTGCTTTGGCCCTTGGTGGTACGTTGCGTCTAAGTGATTAGATTAGGTGTGATTTGGGGCTGATTTGTTTTGCCCTCTTGTTTTAGTATTGTAAATTTTTAATTTCATTCTGGATTTTTTTTTTTTTTGGAACACAAGAACAGAGAGGAGCTTTATGCTGCTTGCAAGCACATACATAACAGAGGCAGAGTCTGATTTACAATTTAAGTGAGTACATACTGAGAATGAATCCGTTATCAACACGGTGTTTCTTAGGCACCATATTTATAAGGCCACCAAGTAAGCATTTCTGTTTTGTTACAAACTAGATCACTTTTATATTGGCGAAGCTCCTCATACAATGTGTTATGGATACAAAGGGAAGCAGACTATGAATGAAGATATTTTGTTATGTCTTCAAAACAAAGAAAAAAATACAATTCCTGGTGCTAGTGGGTTAAGGATGAGGATGTTTACAGAATAATTTGAGTGAGGACTAAAACAAAAGAAACATTTTCATCCTTTCTGATTAATAGATGTTTGTACAGCATCATGAAGATGAGAAGCATGTTAAGTGTTATTAATTAATATTCTTTCAAGATATTTATAAAATATTTATAATATTTATGTATTTGTGACAACAAAAATATTTCAATATAAAAGTGAATTATCCCAGAAAAAATGCCAAGCTTTTGATCTGCTTATACATCACATTACTGCAAACCTTTTCCTTTCAACCTAGAGTTACATTCAAAAGCAGAAAGATATACAGCTGACGTTTCAAACTGAACGACACTACGATAAACTAGGGTTTCTCTAGAAGATAAAATACATCATAAATCGGTGTAACACTTACCTCATTTTAAATATTACTGTCTCCTTTTATCAGGTAACACTATATAACCTCCCCTTACCTCCTTTCTTCCCATATTTTATTTGGTATATTAATTCTGAACAATGATCACAACCAGAATTTTTTTTTAATTAAAATCAAATATATGGCTTTAGAGGCTTAGGTTATCTGATAGAAAATATTTTAATTAAAAAGATACCAACTCTTTTGATTCTCTGATGAATTGATAATAATTGGAATGTACAGTGTTAATTTTAATCTGCACTCAGTTGTTTAAATAAATAATTCTTACCCTTCTTCAAAGTCAAAAGTAAATAAATAAAAAGAAATCTCTTGAGGGGAAGAGGAATCTCTGGCCCAATGGACAGGTTGTCACAAAATCACCCGCTATTATAAAGACCTTATTATGTTTAATTATAAAGTTATTTTATTTTTCTAAGAATAAGGAAGTACTTGTCTGACTACAGTAGCTGATTTGGTTTTGCTTTCATGGCACTCTACCTCTACAGGAACTTTATTGCTGTTACAAAACTACTTGCTTTACAAAATGCTGTCTCTCCATCATGAGCAGTTGGGAAAACAATGAAGAAACTGAGGTGGGGATTTTCCCCAGTCCTTGATCCAAGGAGTATGCATGCAACAAGGACAAATTTCAAACTGAGAAAACTGTCGGTATGTCAGGAACATGGTTGTTGTGTAGGTAGCAGATCTCCAATACCCTGTTAGAGGAAAACAGTTTAAGGAGAGGATAGGAAATAAAATTCTAACACTTCAAGAACAAAGAAAGACCATGAAACCAGGAAAGAGAAAGTAAATGCTGGTTTTATTTTTTTTAATCATTTATTTATTAATATTGTATACCACTATCAGAACAACTCCTTTTTCAGGTATTTTTGAGATCTTCTCCGTCAAACTTCTGTTTGAAGATTGATTTTAGTACAAGTTTTTTAAGATGGATCAGATGTTTAGGAGTGGTTTGTTTTATATGGGAACTCAGTGTAACACAAATTTAATAACTGAGACTGAAACAAAAGTATAGAACTTGAATGGCAGCTACTATATAAGTTTCTACAGAATTTAAGAAAAGTTGAAAATACAAGCTACACGTGCATAAATTACAGAAGTTATTTTTTCCCTTTTGAGATTGTTGTACTTAATTAGATATTAATTCCAGGTGGGATGTCACCCAGAATTCTTTCATTTAGAATGATTAATTTTAAGATCTAATCCATTTTTATAAATCATTGTATGAGCATGACTCAGTTCAGACCAATAATTTAATTCTATTGTGACTATTCTGACTTTAAATATTAAGCAAGCATGAGATACTCAGTAAAAATTGTTATGGAATACTCTCCTCAATAAAAGCATTTAGATTTATTTTTTTACAGAAATTAGAGATGTCTTTATTTTCAAAATCTGATGATGATTAAGTAAAATCATCTAGCTACGATCAAAATCAACTAAATTAAAATAAACTATCATGTTTGGTTTTAGGTTTTTTTTCCAAAACAATTTAGGTTAATCTACACACGTACTGTCTCTAAGCCACTGATAGAATAAAAGTCTCAGCAACTGAAAGAAGCTGTGTGTTCCATTGAATACTATGTAAGAGTAAAAACTTTTACTGTGCTACCTACAGAAAATATAGCACCAACTGCACACGGTAGTAGACCAAATACACTGAAAGCATGGACGCAGATGTCAGGATAGGGAATGTTATTCTCTCCTTTTAATATACCTTCTGCCTTACCAAACACCTCACTTAGGCAGCTTGATACGTGTCACAATTTTCAGAAGTACAGGACACTTCCCACTAGCATTAGTGGGAATTGTTGTCCGGACTTTATTGAGGGCTAAATAAGATCCTCAGAGTCCAATTCTAATGTTTTTGTTCAGCAGCCTTAACCTGTGAAATTTCTTAACACATACATAGTTGATTTATGTCACCCTTCCCCAAGCTTGCAAATATTCCTGAAGTCAAGCTTATTCTTGTGAGTTCTGTAGATTGTGCCTAAATACTTTCTTCTCCATCAGTTTTCACTTTGCACCCATTGTCTTACTTTGATCCTCTAGTAGGGGAAGGTGTAGGATTTATTTATGCATACTAATTATTATTTTATGTTATTTCTGGAAAAGTTTCATAAGTTCTAATAAGATTTGCCATTTTTAATATTTCATGAGTGTGTAAGCCTGTTTAGGGAATGAGAGAGGATGAAACTTGATTTGGTAATTCAGTGAAATCAGGAATCAGAATTTTAGAAGCAGACAGGCAATTGGTTTTAGTTCTTTAACACTAAATATAAAAATGGTGGTGTCTGAAGCAGTGTTGTTATTTTCTCATAATTTAAAGTTGTAAATTGATAATTTTGCCTTCCTAATATCTACCTAATTTCTATTAGGTGGTCATACTAACAGAATTAAAGAGGTATTCTGGATAGATGCTTTAAACCAACACTGATTCTTGGTGAGTAGTATTCTCTATTTAGGGTGAAATGCATTTTTTATCAACTTCCCAAAAACATATTCAGTTGGTGGTTTTTTAGTCTCTTATTTCTGTCTTTTTTAGGTCTGTAGTAGGAAAAAATAAATATAGAACCGCATACAAAGCTCTTTTCCACTTGGTCAATAGCGTGGTTTGGGAACAAGTTTGTGGCAAACAGATATCCAATGTCTTTTACTTGTCTTTCATCTCGTGCCTGTGCTGTTTGCTCCATAAGACAACAGGAACAGCCAATATGAAAAAATTTGGGCTGCTTAAAAGTTATGTTAGCCTGTGCTTTTCTTGAGTATAGCTTAAGGCAACATATTTCTTATCTCCTTAGGCTTTTTTTTTTCTTTTTAATGAATCAATCTTCTATTATCTCCCTTCACAGAAGGGCAACATTTGTTTCTTTATTTTGTATATGATGTTACTACAATAGATAACAGGATATTGCAGTCTTTGTGATGATTTAGAACCAAGAGGGGGTTCTTTCTTTTTCCTTTTTTTTACGTGCTGTTTCTTTACCTCCTTTGCTTTTGGTTTTGCTCATGTTGGATTGACCTGCACATGTGCTGTAGACAGTCTTCTGGCTTGAATGCATACACGCACATGTGGTGCATACACCAACAGGATCCACCGTGAGAGTCTGCATGCATTCCTGCAAATAAAACCTCTCTCTTTTGAAAATGTGGCTTATTGACATGTCTCACTACAAACAAACAACAACAACAAAAATACCCTCAAATTCAGGATATCCTGAGAGAGGACTGCTCAAAAGCAATGCTAATATCTGGGAGAGAGCTCTGTGTTCGTGACTGCTCTTAGCTTCCCATGTCTTTATAGGAGAAATCCTAGTACTCTGTGGGGTAGTCTTTCAGCTTTGGAAAATACACACACACCCCCATTGCAGGGCCTGCACCCTGAGTACGTGCTTAGTGCATATTTTGATAATTAATAAGAACATTTTGGTTTTTCTGATGAAAAGCAGAAATAATCATATGGATCACAGAAAAGTAATATTTCTAAAAATTTGCTTACCAGTTAAAAGGTCAGTGGAATGGTCTGCTAAATGAGTACACTAAATTTTCTGTTCTTCATTTTCGTAAATCCTGTTATTGTTTTGAAAAATATCTCCACAAAATTTCAGAGGAAAATAATTGATTCATTTGAGATAACATTTATTATTCTGGCTATATGTAGAGCAAAACTGTAAACTCATGAAATTATGTCTGCTTACTTTTTTTTTTTCATAAATTAGCAGTATTAATGAAATAGTCTTTTTTGAGCAGAAATAAAGGAAATGATTTTTAAAGATCATGAACATTGCTGACAAGCTTTGCATTTTATACATCTCTTTAGCATTCTTTAAATAACTTTATTCCCTCATCAGAGAAAAAAAGGTCCAACTTCTAACAGTGCTTTACTGCTAAAGGTATGAAAATTTGTTAAAAAGGAAGTATAGGATCAGTTTACTGTTAAATGTATTACAGAAGTGAAATGGTAAAATGCTGCAATGGTATGTTGGAAGCATTTAATTTTGATAGGCATGATGTATAGCTAGGGAAGTAAGTGTACTCAAATAATTATGCTGTCTTTGAAAGCCTAGGCAATTTAAAAGTAGATTATCCAATGAGACCGAAGTAGTAGTTGTCAAATTTTCAGGAAGTAATTAAACAAGTAGAGGGTCTCGCTTTTTTACTGGCTGTTTCTGGGTTACATAGGGATTATGAAGAGAGACAAGAAAAATGACAGAACAGGCTAAACAGCACATCAAACTCCCCTTGAAGAAAACTTTTTTTTTTTTTTTTTTCTCCCTAGTGGCTTTCTGACTTACAAATAATCTAGGTAAGACTTTGTGATATTTTTGGTGCGGGTGTCTGAGGAAACGTGGTCTTCGGAAAAGCAAGACAGCATAGACACCTTATTTTTTGCTAAATACCTCTCAATGAAATCTGTGTTGCTCCAAAAGACTAGCTGCCTCTTTAGGGTTTGGGCCTTTTTTTTTTTCTTCTTCTTCTTCTTCTTCTTTTTTTTTCAGGGCTTTTGTTTAGACTTCAACTCTTCTGGTCGGCTGCCATCTGGCACTCTGCCTTGTCTTTCCAAAAGTAAGGCTGGGATTGTTTCTCCAGCTGCTGTCGGTGCTGCCTGAGCCTTGGCACTGTTCCGCACCACTCACGGGCAGCCTCCGGCGCACACAGCCCGCCTTTGTAACGTTCTGGTTTTTCAATTTGCATGCTGTGACACATAATACCTGCCTCTGGGTCTCTCAGCAAGATTATGTCTAGTAATGAGCAACTACTCACTTGGGTCTTAGTTGGGATAAGAAATTTGGGTGCCTGCCCCTTGGAACGGAGAGCAAGTGTGTGTGGCAGGATTCTGCTCTTGCCATCCAGTGCCGGGATGCGGTTAGGCGATGAAAAAACACCCGCTGGCCAGTGGAAATGTGGAGGGCAGGGCTGGGTCTTTAACTCCACCTATTTCCACTTGCATTGCTTAGGGATGGGCAAAATTGCTCCATTTTTTATGATTCATAAGCCAAGATACTCCATGGAGAAGCAAGGTGACTCCACGACTTCTACTCCATATTTTAAATTTATTTTAAATGCAGTTTCTCCTAAATAAAATTAAGTTGCTATTTGAGCCCTTGCAGTTTTAAAAGGTACTGAGTCTCTATCTTCCATTTCCTTGGTATCTTACTAAGCTGAGAATCAATAAGACAACCATGTGCTGTTCTTTTTATTTAGAGTAAATACAATACAATTGCAGTTGATAAGGAACTTGATCCAGCCATTACCAGAAAATGTCTTTTGGATGAGGCACCTCAGGGAATTTCTACAGACAAATTTATACTTTCTCAGTCCTAGGTGGGCTGAGAATTTAGTTGTGATTACTCAGAGTCAAATTCAAGGTGCATGGGAAACTTCAGAATCAAAAAATACAGTTATGGAATTGAAGGACACAAATTGAAAGTAGAATTAAACATCTGAGTCCAGAACTGTGATTCTTAAATCCTAAAGCTTTTATTGTACTTGATCCATAGCTGTGGCTTTTAGTTTTTGTCCCCATAGGCAAGTTGCAATAGCCGTAAACAAGTCACACAAAATTTAGAGTTTTTGTAAATTCTTATTTAACCATCCTAGGGAATCAGCCCTTGAGTATCTAAGTAAAGTGTTATATCAAATCAAGAGGTTTTCTAACTTCAGGAAGATGAGAAAAATGCTCATTTATCTACAATATATGTTCTGGAGCATCTTTAATAATACAGCACACTCTGATATTTCATTGCACGAAAATAAGAGTTCAGTAGTTCTTTCTTGTCCTCACTTCCATGCCAGGGTTCTCTGGTAGTCAGGGTAAAATGGCAAGATCAAGCTACCCCAGGAAAAAGAACAGCCAACTTCAGGTTAGCTAAAATATTTGATTACTTTAAACCATGGCTGAGTTTTGGATTCTGTAACAGGATCGAGAGCCTTGAACAGTAAATCTAGTTCGAGGCAGGGTTTTGGCACACAGCCACTTCTTTTAAAGGGTGTGTGTATCTCATATCAGCAATTTTTAAGTGAAATAGAGCTGAAACCTGAGGCTCTTCAGAATACAGAATAATTTTAATGGTGTTTACAAATTTGTAATAATGAATTATCTAGGTTTTGGCAGTAAGACAGCACTCATGTTGTTTTCTTAGGAGGGAAAAAAAAAAAGATGTACAAAAAGAAACCCAGTTCCTTAAAGAGTGACTTCACTTCAGCTGTGCCCTCTTTTGTCCAAATGTCATCTCCCCATCAAAGATATTTTCTTAAATTTGTATACACTGAGCTGATCTTCAGGGAGGAAAATAAATAAAGCTCAGCTTACCATTGTGCAATTTTGTATGTGTTACTCCTTTTCTTTCTATTCTTGACAGGCCCATAGTGACTTTCTAAAATCAGCCTAGCCACAATTTGTAAGATAGCCAGACTAGTAAGCGTTGCCTGAATAAGAAACTGCACTACTTCCACCACAGGACTCACAAGATGTTTGGCAGGTCATTGGTTCAGGCGAATGGACACACACTGCTTCTGGGTATCTGCGGTGACTGTACCAACCAGCTCACATTGCTTTGCCCCACCCTCCCACCTCTTCTTGGTCTTGTACCAGGGTGATCCTTCAGGAGCCCTGGCTAGTTATACTCTCATTTTGGTAACAGCTCACCAACTATCTCATACCAACACCCTCAGAACGTATTTCCAAAGACTGTAAAAGCAGGAATGTAGGAATCTCATGAGTGTCCAGCCACAAAAATGGCTTTCATGCTTATTCTAAAATTTCCATGACCCTTTCTCTATATATTCCAGTAGAGCAGATGCAAGAGGAGAAATCACAACAGTCCCATCTCAGGGGGTAAGGAAGCAGACCAGATTGCTGCAGCAGGTTTCTGAGAAATGCCTCAGTAAAGGGTCATAGACAGTAGAAAGCACTTGTTCTCACATGAGCTGTCGGGGCAACCTCCCGCAGTGTCCTGTGCCCAGCTTCACCCCTGCACAAAGCAGTAAGCAACACCTGAGGCCACTTAGTGAGATACAAGGTCCGTCTGACTGGACTTTCAGAGAAATAGCAAGGGAACCTCAGTGTTTTGAATAGCCAGAGTGTCACTTGAATTGCCTACAAGTAGTTGTTTCGCTCTTGAGTTATTCCTGAGGCATGACACTTCTCCTGTGAGCAGACTGCTGACCCTGCCATTTTCAGTTGCCTAAAGTTTCAATTCTCCCCCACACCACCAGTGCTTCAGCCACTCTCTCACCTGGTGCTAGGACTAGTGTGGAAATTTTCCATATTGACAACAGAGCCAGAAAAGGCTCTCTTCACTTTCTTTCCCTCTCATACGATAGACTAATGCAGGATTTCTCTCTAAGCCATAAGGATTTATGGTTGTTTACCTTACCTGTTCCCTGCTTTAAAGTGTAGGACGCAGACTCCTGATTAATGCTGCTGACTACTGAACAACTGCCACCATGCTCTGTTAGGAGGACTGGGAGTCACCCATGGGATCTCTTGGAACAAAATTTCCTTTAAAAAAGTCCATATTTGCCTGTGCAGCAAATAATCTAATAACATTTCCATAAGTAAACCTTAGAAGTGAACTTGTAAATGAAGTGTAAGCTTTCATTTTAAAAGTGAGAATTTGAGAACTTGAGTAAGAAGATTTTTTAAAAAAATTTTAGAAGCAATTACCTTAAATGTTTTCACTTCCACAGCTCATGAATTATTACAACTTTAAAAAAAATAAATTAGCTTTGCCTTTTTTCTGATCAGCTTTGTATTTCTACATGAAAAGTGCATGTTCAAAACACTATTTGTGGTAGTTGGAAAATTGAGATAGTAGGAAATGATGACAGTAAATTAAGGTGATACCTCTTTTTCTGAAGACTTTCTGCAGTCACAGTTGCAATGGCCTGGAGTAAGGTGAGATGCCATCGCTCTTCTGCAGTTGCAGCATCTGATTAGGAGTGTGTGCGTGACACTAAATAATGTTGACACAAAATAGGCCCTTTACAATGTCTCTTGTTCCTAGTAAACCAAGTTATACACCTGCATATCAAAAATATTATACACCAGTTGTAAAGACACTTCTAACTGCATCCACAGTATACAGGAGAGGTATCAGCAAAAGTACTGATATTTGTTAGAAACAGGTATATGTGCACATTAATTCAGTTTTAGGACAGGTCTGTTAACAGACTGTTTTTTTTTCCTGAACTGAAAGAACTGAATGGAAGTGGTTGAACTGCTTTTGGAGTCACCAGCCTGCTGGTTTTAATAGGTATGATGCTGGAATCGGTGTCCAGGCTGACTTGTGAAAAGGCTGAATTGTTGCAAACTGGTGGGGAAAAACTCCCTTTGATACCCCAGAGAGGGGTACTTGGAGGTCACATTTGAGAAATGTTTGAGAATTTTTCTGCATGCGGTAGTAACACTGAAATCTGCAAACTGCAGATCATCAGTATATTTTCATGTAATCGGTTTAGCATATTGAGAGGGACAATATGACATTAAATTGAAGCTGTGAATTGTAGTTGTTATTAATTACTGTGGATGTAAAAGGGATTAGAGAAAAGAATAAGATTTGCAGTCTGAAAGCATGTGTCCAGAGCACCCTTTGGTATTATGTACCCTCTCAAGCTGAAGAGCAGGAGACTGATGCTTCAAACAAGTGCGGTGTAAATAACTTCACAGTTCCAGTGAAAGGGTTTGGTCATAGGCATCATCCTCTGCATGTGGAGAATTACTGGGTACGATTATAAATGCAGGGAGAAGAACTTGTGCATACGTGTGGAGACATCAAACAGCCCTCTCTTGAGATTAATTTTTAGTCCTTTAACTCAGAATTAGAAGGTTTTGGGTTTTGCCCCAAATAATTAAGATATAACTGTTTTTGGGAACTCCGTTGGATCCTTTGGCTTCTATGAAGAGACACATGAGTATGAATACACTTGCCAAAGCACTTAGTTTAAAAACAAAACCGAAAAATCCTGTTAAAGCAGATCTTGCTGCTCTTTTTACCCAGCGAGAAGGCTGGATTCTTTCCTTAGTCCCACTGCACTCCTCGAGCAGCACAGGCTATTTGCAGATTTGGGGAAAAAACAAAAAAAAAAACCCCAAAAAACCCCCCAAAAACCCAACAACCTACGTTATTTCCTTTCATTGGCTTTTATTTGCACCTTTCCAGCCTCACTTCAAGTTTCCCGCTGGTGTGTGAGGAGCGGCCGGCTCTCAGCTCTCTGTACCCACTCCCTGCAGCTGGCAAAGCTTTCCCTGCCTCTCATCCTTTCTCCCTTGTTACTGGACTCCTTCTTCTTTTTTTTCTTCTTCGGGTGGGGGAGACGGCTGGGCTGAAGCTAAAGGCGAAGGTGAATCTCCGGCGGACGACAGGGGCAAGGGGTGCCCCCGAGCCCCCCTCCGTTCCCCTCCCGCCCCTCGGGCTCTGGTTTTCCTCTCCCTGAAGCGCCGCGTACACCGAGGGCTCGCTTCTGTCTTTCAGTCAGGGGACGGAGATTTATTTATTTTTGCTCTTTCTCCCGTTCCTACACGTATTTAGTGTTTGTAGTCCCTGACAGCTTTGGGGTTGGCTTTGGCTGGGTTTGTGGTTTTGTTTTGTTTGGGTTTTGTTTTTGTTTTTTTTTTTCCCTTCTCCCAAAGAAGTTATTTATTTGTATTTCTCCAGAGACAGTTTTAAATCAAATGTCCGTGTCAGGGAGGACTCCATCCAGCCCGGCTCCCAAAATAAGCAGGAGGCTCTCCGCCGCTCCGGACGCAGCGTTCGTGAGGGTGGTGGGGGTTGGGTGGGGGGGATGGGGGTGTTTCCACAAACTATGGGGGCAGATGAGGGCTCCGGCCGAGCCCTGAACCCCCACCTCGGCAGGGCTGGGGCTCCCTGCGGCTCTGGGTGACTCCCGAGGAGCCCCAGTTGGGTGGGCGGCTTCTTCCCAGCACGTCGCGGGGGGAGCGCTGAGGCCGGGCTCAGCACATCCCCGCAGGGGGAAAAAAAAAAAAAAAAAAGGCAGCCAACGCTGAAACCAGGAGGGTGTTTCTGGAGAAGGAGGATTTCCCCGTGTTTAAGGGGCTGAGCGCGGTGGAGTGACCCGGAGCGGCGGGGCGATGCCGGGCCCCGGCGGGTGGGGCGGCCCCGGGAGCGGCTAAGGAGCGCCCAGCGCGAGCCGTGGGGAGCGTGCGTGCGGGGCAGCCGTTGCGTGTTCCGGGCGGTTGTGTCCCCCCAGGTGACAGAGGGAGCGGCTGCCGGGGGATCTCTGCGGAGAGCCCAGTCCGCCCGAAGGGAGAGTCACGGCGTCCCCCGGCCGCGAAAGGTAAATCCGATTTGGCCACTGCAGGGTTTTTGGTTATTGTTGATTTGGGGTTTTTGTTTTGGTTTGAGTGTGCGTGGAGTTGTCTGTTTGATTTGGGGGGGCGGGGGGGAGGGGAAGGAGTTTTTTTCCTTCTCTTTTTCCCTCTTCTCGGCGTTTTCTGAAGAATACGGACCTGCTGGGGGCGAGGAGGACGGGAGACGGACAGAGAACCAGCGGAGACGTGAACTGCTTGATCCCGCAGACGCCACCCGCTCTCCCCCGCTGCCCCTCCACCTCTCTCCTCCTTCCGCGCCCCTTCGCCCCCAGCCCCGCGGCCACGGAGCGCCGGCGGGAGGGAACGCTGCCCGCCCCGGGGCTTCCTCTGCCGCCGGCCGCTGCAGGCGGTGCCACGGGAGAAGGCACCGCTCCTCCCCCGCGGCTCCTTGCCTTTCTTCCGCGAAGGGGTGGAGGTGGGAGTAAAACTGAGGGTTTGCCCATTTTACATTAAAACGGGGGAAATTAAAACCGCGTGGAGCGGACACCTGCTCCGCGCCCCCGCCCGGAGGAGAGCCCCGCGGGACGCTCCGCGGCCGCGCAAGTCCCGCGGCCCCCCGCGGAGCATGCGGGAGCTTTTATTGTCCATGAAGCAGGAGTGGCTGGTAATCAGCCCAGGACAGGAGGTGTTAGACAAAGCAGCACCCAGGCACCGCCGGCGCAAGAGGCCGCTCTGAAAGGACACTTCGGGTCGAGCCGCAGTAAAGGCTTTATTGGTAACTCAGAAGCGATCGGCAACCTCGGGTTTGGCACTAATGACCACTTCAGTGGGTACAAATCACACTGCCTGGCTTGTGGACGAGACCCGCCGGGGAAACGGCATTGCGCGGTAGTAACGAGTATCTACTAAAGGAGTTACTGCCAAATGAATGCCGGGATTTTAGGCTTCAATTTGCCGGGTAAACTTTTTAGTAACTACGAAAGCAGGCCAATAACTTTTATACAGGAAAGAAAAATATTTAAAATCAGTAACTTCTCTACTAGCTGAAATTAACTTCTGACAACAAACGGGATTTTCCCTCCCCGCTGAATCAAAGAAACTTCTGTACTGAAATTTCACCCTGTTAGATCTACGATTTTATAAATAATAACACCCCGCAGGGCAATTTTTCAGCTTTAAAGAACCTTTTAAATGAAACCAAACCGAAGTGTTGGCTGTGGGCAGGCGTGTACACTCAGAGCCGTTGAGAGCAGAGCATCCACTTTGGCTCTGTTAGGGTTTTTGCGTATGCAGGGAGCACAGAAATATTATCCTTCCCTGCAGATTCTCAAGTTCTTCCTCCAAGATTTTCTTTTTGATCTGCTCGTTGTCAAACGAAGTAATTAGTAAAAGGAATTACCCGCTCTGGCTCTCTGCCTCCAGGTAGCAGAGGCATCACAGCCATAAACTTAGCATTTTCTGGATGTCTCCGGCTCCTCTTCCTCTTCCACCAGCACCGGACCTTTCAGGGGTTTAAAAATTTGAATTTAGTTCAGTATTACTCGGTTGTGAAAGGGTGGGTTATGTCGCCACCTCTGCCCATTTAAAATTATCAAACTGGTTCCAGTGACTCCGTGTCTCTGGGCAGAGGGGGCGTCAATCAGCGCAGCTCCCACTGTCTTTGGGAAGGCTCCCTTCTTCTGACGTTGAAAAGCTGCAACGCGGATTTCCCCGGGTGGGCTCCCGTATATTAATATTCTCCTCAATATTAACGTTACTTAAAAAGAAAAAAAAATGAAACAAAAAGAAGAAAGAGAAGGCGCTTGTGACTGATTAACCTTTGAATTTTTACCTTTTCTCAGACATAGTTCTAAGCTTTTAATTTTATCTGTGCAAACGAAAACAGTAAAGATTGAGGTACGGATGCAAAAAGATACGTAAATGAACACATAGCTATGGTGTGAGTATGTACATATATATAAGCAGTTTTGTCACTTGTTCAGAGCACTTTCCTTGAAAAAGAAAAGAGGCTGAAGAAACGGTTATCCCCTCATCAGATTAAAATCTGTCTGTTATTTTTAAATGTTTAAATCCTTTCGTCAGGATTCTGGCTTTATTCCAAATGATGAAATATAGGGATTTTGCTTATAGCAGGAAAAAACAAAAACAAAACCCACCAAACAAACAAATAAACCCCCCAAATATTTTCTCCACCTTCCCATCTCCAAAACAACAACAGCAAAACCCGGAGCACCCGAGCATTTGGAGTTTTTCTTTTGCTTTCGTTATTCAACGCTGAGACTTAATGAACGCTTACAGGTTGGAAAACACATTTGAAAACAGTAGGGTCACGTTACGATAAAGGTCTGGCCAGCATTAATCTAGTGTTTGGAAAACAGTTGACAGTTGCGAGGGGTTCCTGCCCCCCCCCCCCCCCCTCCCCCCTTTTCTTTCTTTCCTTTAAAAATAAACCCCTCCAAAAAGAAAACACAACCCCTATCTCGGTTACTCTAGGTAGAGTTCCCTCTCCTTTCCACTTAACAACCAGCATGATGGGGTAAAATGAAAGATCATTTAATTATTTTCATTCTAATCACTTTAATCCCCCTTATACTAGGAGCAAATGATGGTAATGGGATCCACATGGAAAAGACCCCCGAGGTGCCAGGACCCGCTCCCCGGAGTGGGGGTTAGGGCAGGGGATTCTCCCGGCCCTGCGCCCTGGCAGGTGGAGCCCGGTGGGGCGGAGCACGGCTCGGCTCGGCTCGGCGGAGATGGGAGATTAAAAATAAATAAAGCACTGCAGTAAGGCTTCCTAATCAGTAGGCAGTTTTTTTATTTTATTATTTATTTTTTTCTCCATGTGATGCGGCTTTAAAGTGACCCGGTTGTCTCCTGAAACAGGGGAGAAAAACCCAAGACCCTGCTCTGCCCCCGCCACTCCCCGCCTCCTCGGAGCCTGAGCAAGGACAAGCTGATTCATTTTCTCGGGTCGCCCCCGCAATGCCCAAGGGCCGCTTCTCTTCGCCGCCATCAGCGGCATCGCAAATCCCCCCTCTGCAGCCCAGGGGGGAGGGAGAGGAGGGCAAGGAAGGGCAGCTCATCGGCAGTATTAATGTAACCGCCGCCGTAGTAACGCTCCCATCTGAGGCTGCAGGAACAGAGCCAGCAGCGAGATCACCGGGCGCTTGGTTTTCTTTGGGTGTTTGCAGATCTGTACAAACACGGGACTTGCCGGGTTTTATAAACATCTTTCGGGACGCAGTCAATCAATCATACTGGCAAGCAAGCAGACTAGGAGCCTAGGATATATACAAGGCATAAATATACACATATAAACCCTGTCAGCTTGGTAGTATGTAGACCTTTTTTTTTTTTTTGCTTTTTCTCTTTTCTCTATAAGCCTTTCTAAGAGAAACTGCATCTAGAAAGATCTCGACAAAGTCAGGAAATTGCAGTGAAAAAGTAGGAGGTATTGTTGGGAAGTTATGTTACATTGTATGTTTTAATAGCAGCAAGGGAAACATTTGGAAAGAGAAAGAAAAAAGTGTCAAAGCAAGTTGAAGGCAAAAAAAATTCCTATTATACTTACAGTCAGGGACATGATTTCCAGAATATGTGTCTGAAAAACATGAAACCTGGTAATTTTAAAATATGATGAAACAGATAGATCTGGAAAAGACATGAGTTTACCAGATTTTCTAGTCAGCAAAGTATTGTTTATGCTACAGTCATTTCTAGTTTCACTTTAATTTGAAACATATTTGTATCCAAGGATAGGTCCTTGCAAATGCACCTGGGATTTTTTTGTTTATTTTTTAAATGATCATTTGATAATAAGAGCTGTGCACAGCATGGATTTTGTGCCGTCTCTTTCTGATACTGAGTCTTTTGTTTGCAGAAGGACATGTGTGAACAAGGAATCCATAGCATGAAGAGCACAACAGGTCTGAAGCATCCCAGTATTGCAGACAGAATAGTTACATATCAAGGTAGGAGATAATCAAGTTTCAGGACTTAAAAGAGAAGAGCGGATTCTGAGCTGGTACAAATTAGAAGTTTTACTGAAACGGAGAAGTGGCTGGTGGAGCAGAAATGGCAGGTTGTTGTTATGTTGCCATGATCTGAAACTGTGGTCCCTTCTTCTGGCTGGTGAGCATCAAGGAAAGCCCTGGGCTGCTTTGGCCTGGTTTGACGCTTAGGGAGCAGAAGCTGTGCTTTGACAGAAAATATCAAGGGGAGCTTTTCCTAATGGGTGCAACCTGCCATGTAAAACTGTGGACCAGAGTGTTGGTCTTGCTCAGGAGGGACCTTGTGACTTCATTGTTACTATGGGGCCATTGTCAGGCATTTTTTTGTTGTTGTTGTTGCAATTACTGCATTTGTTGTGCAAGTTTTCCTATCAAGAATAAACTTGATATTAAACTCACTTTCACTCCATGGTTGTCGTCTGTTAACAGAGATCATATAAGGAGCCTCAGCCAAATACTACTCATGTCAGGAGAGGTTTTTTTTTGGTGCTGTCCTTCCAAGCTGGCTGGGTCTTACAGTCATAAATAGTACGGAAATTTGTTTCATTGGCTTCTCAGAAACTTAAAAGCACAGTGTTTAAAGATGTGCATTGTCAGCAGAGTAGGGATCAGGTTATTCATCTGCTTACATCTAAGATTCCCCCCACAAGGACTTGCATTTAAAACTGATTGAATCACTCACTTGCTTAAAGGCCGCTTTTATTTTTATGTAACAATTCATACTTATCACCATGTAAGTGAAAGCTTCATCAGTCAAAGCTTTATTCTTGTGAAATTAATGTATTATTTTCCATAGTAATGTATTATGGAGTCCTTTCACAGAATCTTGTCTTGATCTGTGGTAGATAACACTGACACAATGAGGGATAAAAGTATTAATTGACAATTTCCAGTTAAAATAGTACATGAAATAAATAAAAATAATTAAGATAGTAGGTCAAGATTCTGTAAATGTTTAATAACTTTGATGTAAGTGCTATTTGTGTAAGCACAGTAACACCAATTCTGCGTTCTAACCTCCTGGGGTGGTAATTGCAAGGTGACTCTATACTGCCCTCAGGCATCAGTGGATCAGTTTGGCTCACATGAAGTTTACAATCTTTATTTATAAAAATTCTCAGCAATAACAGGAATGGTATTTTAATGTTATGGAAAAAACTGTGAAAGCTCACACATTTTTTTTTTTTTGCCCTCAAAGATTCAGTCTTCCCCCCCAACCCCCAAGATAAATGATTGTTAAGAAAGATATAAACAAGCTTTTTGGAAATGAAGAAAGTGAAAAAAGAGGAAAGGGGGAGAGAAGTATACAATACACACACGTGACAGTGTAAAAGCCTCAAGCAACTAACCAACCAACCAACCAACCAACCAACCAAACTGTCTTTCTTCAGCCTGTGAGCATACCTTCTAAACTTTGTGATATGGCAAGTGACAAGTCTCTTTCTGGAAGATCTTACTTCTGAAGACAATGCTACTGACTCACCAAAGACTGTAGAAGTGCCAGCCAGAGCAGACAGATTACTATTCATCAGCCTGTGAATGCACAAATTCTCCTTCACTAGGTTATGTGGCACACCTGTACCCTGAGAACTAGCTTCAAAGGGGGTAAAATTAAAAAGGCATTTTAATCACCACTTGAGAAAATCAGATTATAGTTTACTAAAACTAAGACCTCTTTTCTTTTAGATCAGTATTCTGCTATGCTTGTACAGATGTATTTATTTTACAGATCTCCGGTGCATGATGAGCATTGAATTTTACTATTTCTCTTTTCTTTGAGGTTAAATGCTTGTGGACTAAAGCATTACTTGTATTAAGTAACAGTATTACTTGCATTACTTGTAGTAAGCATAAAACCTCCAGAGAGCCAACCTGCTTTTTGCCTTTTTTTGTTTGTTTGTTTGTTTTCCCCCTTTCCTCTCTCTTTTTTATTGAGAATAGGCTATCCAAAAGGACTTGAGAATACCACTACATTGCAATTGGTAAGAGTCACATTTATCAGCTCATTGTGCTGACACCATGGGTCTGTCAGAAGGTGGGGCATTAAAGATACTCCTTAGCTTTTGCTTCACCCAAACCGTAATGACATCCTGGCTCTACTCCCATGAGCTCTCATGTGCTTTTGACAGAGGTGGGGCCAGAATTTTGCTAGGGTGTATCTGGTTAGGTGTGTTGTAAGGATAATGTAGTTAAGCCTCTCCAAGTGCTATCTTGGCTATCTATTCTATGTAAAATTCTGCTTAGTTTATCTATGTAGTGAACAACTTCTAAAATAGGCTAAGGATTGTTAATGAGCATTCGTGGAACTATTTTCAGGATGATTTTGGAATAATTATGCAATTGAAATTATTGACATAAAGCTGTATGATTGGTAACATGGGCTTCCTTTTCTGTTTCTTTTGTATAACAGAAGAACGGTCTGTACTTAAAAAATACTGACATTCACTGAGAATACATCTTAACTGCTAATTTATTTTGTTTCTTTTATTTAACCAGTGTTAAGAAACTACACTTTATATTTTTAAAATAACAAGATTGCACACAGTCCATTTTCTAATTTGGGGGTAAGAGAAGAGCAGGCTGCGAAGGAAGACTCTGCTCAGGCTCACTGCAGGCAGCTGTGGAGAGGAGCAGAGTTGTTGGATGGGGCAGGAAGGGTGTTATCTTACCGCAGGGAAGAGGGAGGATGAGGTTTGAATACGGCTGGGACCAAGCATCCTCTGACAGAAACCACTAATTTCACCTTTTCAAAACTCCTGTCTTGATCTGCATTAAAACTAACAAACTTTAGTTTTAATGAAAACTTTAATGAAAAATCTTATCAAAGATGATTTCTTCTTTGGGCTTTCCTCCCCTTTTACTAATTTGTGTTCTTAGACCCAGACTATAAATCTTGATTTATGTTTAACAATTTAACTTAATATTATCTTGATTTATGTTTAACAATTTAACTTAATATTACTAAATGTTACTCATTTAAAATAATTCTCAATACATTTCAGGGTCTTTATGATTTTAAATAAAATCTATATAGGATGTCTATCTATGTACCACTTAAATCTTCAAATCAGGCCTTTAAGGGCTGTAATTTTCAGTATGTTATGCAGCACAATGTACATTGTGAACACTTAATACCAAGAAAAGGAAATAATACATTTATTTACTAATCGTATGACTTCTGTATTTTATTACATATCTAAACCTTATATATAGGGAAAAAAGATTCAAACATCTTTTTTCTTATTTTTACTGTGACAGATGAATGTTGTGTAACTAACTCTAAATTTTGCTGCTAAGCTAGGCGAAAAAAAACCCCAACAAAACTAGTACAAATCAGAAATGGTACTGTCAGACTTTAGACAGCATGGAACAGTAACAAATACATTTATTGATATAAATTTCTATGTGGAATATAGAAATAAGATACATTTAATGTGAAAAAAATGCAGGAACTTGATTGTCAATAGGGAGCGCACCAAGATGCACTTCTCTAAAGCAGTTCTGTCATTTCCTTGCTTGTTTTACTATGCAGGTGATTAATGCTGCAGAAAGCAATTAAGCTTAAGGAGTTCTCCAGTTATAAAAATATATTTCAATCCAATTGCGTTACTTTTAATTACGACAATTAGTCTGAATTCTGGATGTGAAGACAGAGAAACAGCAGTTGTGAAAATAATTTTTTAACCCATAAGAAATAGCTAAGATAAAACTCATGCAAAGAATACTTGTGGCATCATGCCCTGTAAGGAGTATGTTCTGCCTGGTGTAGCAGAGCAGTACCAAATCCTTTTCACCACCTACACCTCTGTGAAGCCTCACAGGATTTTGGGGCTGCTGAGTTAGTTGATAGTACTGATGTATAAAGGTATCCACAGGAGTGAGTGAAAGGTCAGCTTATTGATACAGGGTTATATGACTGCAGAAAGACTTGTGCAGCACAGGCAGACATATGTTTTCCTGAAAGGGGAAGGCTGCTTTTGAAATTAAAGTCTTCTTTTCAGTTTTTGTCTATTTCATGTGTATGGAGAACACCATGCTTAAGCTGTAGCCCAACAGAATAGATTTCCATAAGGAAAGCGAAAAAAACCAAATTGTAAATCACTTTCAATATCTACCTTACATTTCAAAAGAATTGCTCATTTTCTTATGTTCTGGTTACATGTGAGAAGTATCGTAAACTTGCAAGGTTTTGGCTATGAGTGTTCATGTGCATGCAGACGTGTCTGCCCTGAGTCCAGCAGAGCATTCCTCCCTTGCCACTTGGCAGCCTATTCACATGCGTAGGGCTCAGAAGATGAGATCCAAAATGAGACAGGTTGCATAGATGGTCTTTCTCCAGAAAAGCTTACCCAAACAAGCTTTGATATTTTTTTTCTCTCCTAAAGAATTTATTGTCTGCAAGGATTATCGGATTTTCCATTAGGTTAATTATAAAGGCTATGTCTGCTCTGAAAACGTAAGTTTATACTGGTATCCCCTGTCAAAACCAGGCTATTGAAATAACAGATGAGGTTCACTTCCTCAGAATGTGTAAATGCCCCAACTTAGAGTTAAACTTTCAACAGCTGAAAGACAATACCATTGACATGTACCTGGCACTAGTTACTCAGGTTTATTTTTTCCTGGAAAGCTGTTTTGGGCGACAGAGTGGCGTCCGGGTTTCCCAGGTTGTTGTGCTGACAAACTGCAGTGGTGGTAAAGGCAGGGAGTCTGACAAAATCTCATTAATCATTTTAAATTAAATCCAACATTCCTCTCCAACACTGCCAAGAAGAAAGCTAACTTTTACAAATGAATACCCTCTCTGAAAAGAACTGGTATCCTGACCATGTTGCTTTCACATAAGTATGCTTGATTTCTGTCAGGTAAAAATAAGTAGTATTTTTAAGCTTAAAAAAATAATGCATTTGTTGGATTGTTAGAAATCTGAAAAGTGCTGTTGCTAATTTTCTGTATTAGGTGCTAAGAGTGAACTACATATCTGAAAATTAGAGCCTCTTCATTCTTTCAATGAATTGCAGTTTTTTGCTTCTTCAAATTACAAAGCAAATACAAAAAGTTCCTTTTTAATGCAAGAAAATTTCCCATAAGGAATGGAAATATTCTGTGTAGGTATTTCTGAATCCATCTCTTCTCTAAGCCTGTTCATACGAATAAGAAAGGAAAACTGAAAATTTACTAACACCATTGTCAGCAAATGCACTGAAGTGATGAAGGAGCAATGGGATCTCTTTGAAGCTTTTTACATACATATTAATTTCTGTAACTAATCCTACGTATGGCAAGTCTTAACTTTTAACATCTGATAAATAACATTAGAAGATAACATAAAATTTTATCTTACTAAAATCACTATTATATGTAGATTATAAAAGTTTGTATAATATTTCTCTTTAAGGCAAAACGAAACCATAATGTGCCTATGGGAGACACAGGAAATCCTTTAAGTCTGTCCTTTGTCCATTTTAACAGTGCTTTTGAGATTAGAATGGTAGATTTTACAATGGCAGAGAACAAATCATCAGCCTTAATGTTTATTAGTTTTGATACATGAAATATGTGAAAAGAAAAAAAAATCAATCCAGTATTAGGCAAGTAAATCTGACTTTTCTAAATAGTTATTATTGTTATTTTGACATTTTAACATGATCATAGGCATACCTCAATTTTGCTTAAGCACTTAAAGTAATTTATTTCCTAAAAACAGAACTATAAAAAAAAATCAGATTGCACAATGTCAACCTTACACACAGAACAAAACTATTAATACTATTACCACTTCAAAAAAAGAGCAACTCCTGTTGATAAATTTGTTTATGTGAAGAAAATGAATAAACTGCAGTATACTGAAGAGGAAATAGTAACATTTATTTGTCCAGCTACACAGTTTATTTTCCTAAATCTGTATTTTAAAGCTGTTTATAATTTTTCTTTTCTTAGTGCTGGGGGAGGGAGGGAAAGGTTGAAGAGAACAAATTGATTTTTTTTTTCCTGAATGCAAATTTCTTGCACACTTCAAAATTGACAAATGTGTCTCTAATTTACAATTGCTTGGGCTTTTGTATGTTGAAGCAGCTTTGATTTATTTTAAAAAGCCACAGCTGTATAAATCTGTTGTTTAGAGTATGAATGGAAAGTATTCAAGACAGAAATAAAGTTTGGAGAAAATGTGGAATATCAGATACTGTCTATAAGTAAACCATGTGAATAAATAATTTATGCTGTATTCCTTGAATAAATGCAATGAGAGTGTCAGAATTTAACACGGGCAAAAATGAATGGTATTATATGACACTCTTTTCCCCTACGTGAACAAAGAATGGTTGTACTTCTGTCACATCTGTATATACTAGTTAGTAAAATTTTAGAAATGGCTATTCAGAACACAACTTCAGAGTCTTTCAGGACCAGAATAATTAGTGTTGCAGGGGGATGGGCCTCAGGCTCATTTCTTCCTTCAGAGCTGCATATAGTTAGCATGAAGGCAGCATGATATGGCCAAAGCTCAAAGGACATGCAGTGGTGGAATCACAACAGCTTGAGAATCACTTTGCAGTTAGGAGTATAACCGTGATCCTGATCATGTAATTAGGCTTGGAATCCTCCATCTAAGTCTTCTGAAGTGCTTGATCAAGTAGCTATTTCCACATCACATCATTTAGTGACAGTTGCATCAATGAAGTATCTATCACTATTTTCTTTTCTTTACCTTTCTTACTTTCTAAGAGTATTGCTACACCTACTGAAGATTTTTTTTCCTTTAAGACAGAAAATTGCCTAACTTAATGAAAAGTCTAGATTCTTAAAATGCAAGTAACTTCTCTGTCACTCTGGAGAAAGACTCAAACTTCAAAAGAAAAAAAGACAGAAGAAACGTCTATCGTCATTTTTTGTTTCTTGGTTACCTTTAGGGGAATTCACACTTAGCATGTTGTGCCTGCTGTTTCCTGCTCCACTCTGAGCTACTAACATCATGTACAGCATGAGCTGGGCGCTAACCACCGAACACTGTTCAAAACCCTACTGTGAAGAGCACATGCTGTTACTGTCTGTGATTAGGGGTTTTTTTTTGTTTGTTTGTTTTTTTTCCCCGCTGGACTTGCATCTTATGGAAACTTTAACCATATCACCCTGTTTCTAATTTATCTTCTTGGCTGTTACACTGGCCTTGAAGCTTTCTAAACCTTGTTAATAGATGTATACATCGATTCCAGAAAAAACACACTCTGTCTGCCTGGAGGCTTTGTTCTATATCTGTTAGAGGATGGGAACTGAGGGTAACTGGAATTTAAGGGAAATGCATATTAACAATTCCTACTCTTGTATCAGTGATACTGGGTTTGATTTTGCATTAAGTCAACATAAATACCTGTCAGAAAAGAATTAGGCCTCGCTCTGCATTTGTTTGAGAAGAAAACATTTCCCAATTAATATTAGTTGTAACTTCAAAATTCACTGAATTCTTCTTTTTAAATGTGTAACTTCTGAGAAATGTTTTCTAGAAAGCCGTATTCTGGAGTCTTCACGTTAGATCACTTTAAATAACACAGAGTGACTTATCCTCCTTTTTTGTTAGTATTAGAGATTATGTTAAAAGTTTTCCAACTTGTCATCCTTTTTTTTTTTTTTTTCAGGACCAGATACCTGTGCCTTAAGCAAAGCTGCCTAAACTACCATACACTTTTTAGTTGTGTTTGAGATTATTTGACCACTGCAGGATGCACTGCATCCTTGGGCTTTCTGAAATACATGAAATGACACAGGGTGAAGCGATGAGAAGTTACCCTGAGAGAGGGCAGTGATACTGTAAAACCTGTCTGGAAGACAGCTGCAGTGCTGCTGGCTCCTGGCTTTGACTGTTCACGCTACACAAATACAAATGGCTTTTACACTTGATTAAAGATAATGTAATAAAAAAATTACAACTTTTTCTGAGTGCATTTTGGCACATGGACCAGAGCTATAAACAAAATGTTCTGAAAATTTGAAACAGCACCAGTAGCTACATTCTTTCCTCTGTCATTTATGTAGCCCTTATGTGGACTGTCATTGTCATCACTCTTCTCATATCTAATAAAAATGTAACACCCTCTAGGTGCCAAACAGAAAGCAGCCGTGTGGTAGAAGTGTGTGCCTATGAAGAGTGTGACCTGCATTCAATTCCTGGCTCTGCCATATGGTTCCTACATACAGAAAATCAGATTACTCTGTAGAACAGAACTAAGAATTATCTTCCTACCACACCTCATGGTAAAAGGATAAATCTACTTGTTACCATGATGAATCCAGATGCTAGCAATAGCTGAATATTATGTAAACAACCATAATCAGGAACAGCTCTGATTTCAGCTACATGTTACATTAACTTAAGAAAAGCACCGCTCTACGAGTTATCTGAACAAAACCCAGGCAAATCCTCATTCAATTCCTGCACATTGCCCAGCAGTTACACTGCTAATATTCTACACACTTCAGAAAATGTAAGACACAACCTGATCAAAACCATTTTTGAAGTATTTTCAAAAATCTAGAACTATTTAAAATCTAGCCACAATAGACTTAGAAAGAGTGATCCAGTATCTGAGTCTGAAATGGCTCTCCAATCCTGCACAGTCACTGCTCTAATCTTGCACAGTCAGTTTTTAACAGCTTTAGCAATGAGCCATCTGGTATGTATTTGCCTGGGCATTTCCATCATTGACACTTCTGGATTGAGGGAAGCAGCTGAAAGCAGCAACACGTTACCTGCCCCTACCACTTTACCTGTTGTGATTTTGCCCTGCCTTACTGTGCTGAATAGATGACTGTAGTTGTCCTATGTCCCCAGTAACTAGTGTCTGCAATACAACCTAGCTCTCTCTAGGTAAACTGCACAATTTCCCTAGGGTATCCCAGTATGACATCAGGGTTCACCTAAATTAGAAGCTGTAATCTTTAAACCTGAGTGAATAGCAGATTGCCAATATGCTAATTCAAGTTTGTCAATGCAGTATTAAATATCATCTTAGATATTTTACAAGTGTTCTGTCATCTCCTAGAATAGACTTTATTGCAGTATTCAGACCACCGTTTCTCTAACTTCCACATCTGAGGTAGTCAGCATTGTAAAAAAAATGCAAAAGAAAGAAGTACAACACTATTTTAAGAGATAAAAGGAGAAATTTTAGTCAAAATATTTTACAATAAAATAATTATGATTATAAATCTCTTTAGTTAAATATATACACATTACATGGTATTCTAAAAAGAACGAACTTTTTTAAGTTTCAAGCAGATCTAATGCACAAATTCACCACTTTGTCAGCTTAGACTGTAATGTCAGTTTAACATTCGTCAATGGCCGTGTCAGACTAATGACATTATTTTGTGCAAAACTAAAAAAAATTATGAAAAACAAACCTCCAAATTCTTCCGTTCCCACAGTAAATAGATAGAAAAGGTAGTTTACACATACACACACTTACACACACTAAATTTGATTGCATACAGAGGTTAGAATGACCAGCACTGAAATAACCCCCATCTCTACAAAATAATTAATTTCTTGAATTGATGTAGTTTTTGAAAATTACAAATTTTAAGTGCTAGCAAATTGTGCTTTTAGGCAGCCACATGGCCAATAAGGTAGATGTTGTCATAAAGGTGCCCTACAAAATCTTCACTAATATTCTGTGCAGCTCGTCGTGTATTTCGGATGAATTCTCTCTTTGACATTTTGTTCTTCACGTGAGGGCTTGTTAGATCAATGGAAAGTAGAATCAAAGAGTAACACAGTACATAAACTGCATCTAGACAAGAGAGAATAAATAAAAAAAATTAAAAAGGAAACTGTGAACACTAAAAATATTGTTCCACGTCCAAGAACCTTATGGTCTACATCAGCTGGGCTTATAATTATATATATATATATGAATATATATATAAACATATGTAACAATTCAAAAGGGTATCCCAGTGAAATAAAATTTAATATAGCAGTTTTCAAAGTAATAATGTCTGCACATTGCCAAATGATCATTTACAAATGTCTTAATATTTCTACATTACCCAAAAGACACTAAAGGCTTTATGCACATTCATTTAAAGATTCTTTAAGTTTTTGTAAACTAACGCCAACATCCTGCTAAAGCTTATCTTTAAATATGTAAGCAGTCCCACAACCAATCAGAAATGCTTGTTAACTTGAGTGAGGACCAAAATTCCCTCTCAATTCTGTGGGACTATCCACAAGGTAAATATTAAGTGTGTAAGCCTTTGCAACAGAGAACTTGGAGATAGTACAGACAAAACAAACAGCATAATCCAGAAATATAAAGACTGATCAACTAAATGAAAGCTCTTTTTTGCTTACCAGGGCTAAGGCCAAGCTCTCTCATCAAATCAGGGTTACAAGCACAGAACCTGTGCGAGAACTTTGTAATGAGAGTCTCAAGGTACTCCCCACGCTCCTCAGGAGCATGAATGTGTCTGAAGAACTCTCTCAGTGCATTTGGCAAGAACTGATTTCTGAAGTTGTGCAGCGTCACAAGGTCATCCAAAACATCTCGCCTAGTAGAATAAAAATCTCACATAAGTAGAAAAGTTTATTTTAACTGTTTAAACATGAAAATGTAGGTTTTAAAAATAAAAATGAAAGCTTTAGAATAGTTTATGAGCTTTGTTTTTTGCTGAAAGACAAAGAAAATTATAACTAACAGCACAAAGATAATATAAAAACATTCTTCAGATGCAACAGTAGCCAAATATTATAAAAATATACATTAATCAGAATTCTAAGTTTCTTTATATGCATATTCAATTATAGTCTACATACAGGCTTCAGTTCCCTTAAACTGTCTGACAAAGCTATTAAAAAAGACAGTAAAGGGAACAGATTCATGTGTCACACATTTTCATACCTAAGTAGAAGCTACAGGAGTATCTTGTTAAAACCAGGCTTAAGTTAAATAGAATTTGTTCACAAAACCCCTTTAAAGTCTAAGTCCACCAGGGTGTGATGCTCTCAAGCGTTTTCCACTGAACAGAGAAGCATCTAAAGGATTCAAAGCAGCTTACATGAACCAATGTGCAAAAGACATCTGAGGGAAATTTGGAAGCAAATTTTAAGTGAACCAAAGAATATTCTCATATGTTTATCCTTTGTATTAAACGTTTCAGTACTAAAAGGGGAGTTTCAACATTCAGAAATCTATTTTTATCTTTTAGTCCTGATTACAATCTTTATGAAGGGAAGATGAATGGCAGTAGGGGTTGCTAATATTAACTTGCAATCTTATCTGTTAAATGGTTTTGTATTGCCAAAAAATCTGAAATCTTAAGTTTTACAGCACAAGACTGTCAGTGATGATAACACTACAGAATTACTCCTTTTATTACTTTAGTGGTACAGCAGGATGAGAAGCAGGAGAAGGTTCCTGCTGGAAGAACTGCTGTCCCTCTGCTCTTCCTATTTAGGTCCAGTTATTACTCTCCTCCTCTGTCAACTTTGCTTGAATGTGTTAGTGCTCCTCTTTTCTCATGCTGCACTACCCCAACCTGAAAGTATCCTGGAGAGCAAGAGGAAGCATTGTGGAGGTAGAAGAGAATGCCATAGCAGGGAGAGTGCTCCCTGCTGCAGCTCATGCTGTCTCCAGGAGGATGCTCTACTGCATTTTAGGAGGTGGCTGTGACTATTTCTACTTGAGAAATATCAGACAACCAAGTAATGGTTAGATGATTCAAAATTAGATAAAAAGCTATCATCACTTGGTAAGGTGATAACTGCTTTTTTTTTTTTTATTAACACCCCTACTAGATAGGAAAAAAAGAAACCTCAAGTGAAAAAAAGCAGCAAAATATCTATAAAATCCCAATGTTATACAGCACAGCGTGCAGTTTAAATACTCACTGTAACTTCAAAACAATTTATGCCCAGAACTGGAAAAATGCAGAAAAAGCACAGGATGCGAGATTTACTAGTTATGGGTGGTATTTTCAGGGGTGCATATAAAGTGTTACAGTTAAATAAACACATGAACTGAATAACTGTTCAGATTTAGTAAAAGCATTACTTAGTTGCATTTTCTTGCATTTTTATGTCTTTAAAAATACATCAATACAAGAAAAATACTGTTGAATGGTGCTGTATATTGAAAATGAATAGGAAATGTCTTAAGAGAAAAACAACTTACCTTTCATCCAGGTAGATTCTCAGCTTCTTCCAATTTAGTGTTCTTGTGCAAAAGATAAACTTAGCTATTTCTTTCGGAGAATCGTCTAGTATGCCCTTGGACATAAAGTAGCTGACTCCCTGAGATAAAATACATGTATGTATAAGCATTTTTAATCTTCAGAACATGTTTAGGAACAAGTATTGTACTTGGCAATGTAGGAACATAATCCTACTGGTTTATTTTTAAGAATGATTCCTTGTCCTACAAATCATATTGCAACATGCACAATGCACTCTAAAATTATAAATCAAACGCAAAGAAACAATTTATTGTAATGGTTCAGATTTTACATATAATCACACTAGGAAATTTAAAATTATGACCCCCATAACAAGCATGATAGTTCTTTAATAATTTATTTACAGTGTAGACTAGTATTTGGTTTTCATACTTTCTAAATTGTATTTAAAATGCTGCAGGGACCATAACTTTTAATTTCATAACTTTTGTAAATAAGAAAATCTTAGCCATAATGTGTTTAGTCTTAATATCTTTCATTAAAACATTAATGTTCTCACATGTATATGATGTATCACATTTAAACAGATGCATTAAATGCATTTGTTTAAATATGTAATAATGCAAATAAACACAAGCACGCTGATTTCGAAGCATAGGTAAGTATCAACATATATAAATATGCATACACATAAATAAGAACACTGTGCCTAGTGTAAAAAAAAAGTTTAAAATGATAGATCAATTGTGTGTGTATTTTATATTCACATGATGATTTCCAAAATTTTCCACACTTTGCCAAGAGCACATTTCTTATAGAATACACATGCCCAATTTAATTTCAAAATATTTTAGTGATATTCTGAATTCTTTCTGTTCATTGAAATATCCCCAAGCATAAAACTATTTTCCTTATGATCTCAGAAACCAAAACCAACCTAATGGATTTAAAAAACGTTCACGTTTTTCAACAATAAACCTGAGAACTAACTAATTAGTTTTAATTCAATTTGGCAAGGGCTGGGAGTGATTCTGAGCATTTGTTAGAAAGAAATGTTACAATACTTAAGCGTAGTATCTCTTGACTACACTGTAATGTTAAAATAATGTAAAGTGTGTAGGACAGTGCATTTCTGCATAGGATAATGTACCAAGGCCAGAACCTAAATCATCTTTAAGATACTTCTGAAATCTTTTTTCATAAATCTTCTGATATCAGACTTCACAATATTTTGCAAGTCTGCCCTTTTAGTTTACATTATATCTATAAAGACGTAGGGGCAATCTGTCAGTCTGTGTAAACTAACTTCCCAGTGCTCTTCAATTTTGCTTAAAAAAGAAATAAAAGACTGAGTGCAGGTTTGGAAAGTTGTTTTATGAAGTAGATTAGTAAAGTAGTCTCAGTTATATCAAGCAAAAAAGAAATTAGAATATATGCTTAAGATATTGATAACACAAGTGAAAAGCCTACAGATACCTGCAACATTATCTAGTTGTTTTTACCAGTCCATAATTTTTGCTTATATACTTATACAAAATAGTACTTAATCAGCACATTTTTTTTGCTAATCGGCATTTTATTTTTTTTGTTAAAAGGATGCTTTATAAAATAAAAAAAAAGAAGATTTTACACAGGTAAGACAAGAAAAACCTGAGCAATTTTAGGCCCCTGTTTTAGGAAGAATCTTTATTTAGGAGCATAATAAAATATATATTGCACTATAAGCTTATATTTAAGTCCAAATTAGATCATATTTAAATTTGTCCATAATATGGATGGACAACATAAGATTAAGTACTTTCCTGAATTAGAGCTAAGTAGGAAGCTAAAAATGTAAGATCAAAATGAACACCAACTGCACATTAATTCCTCAAGTATTTTGGCAATTCATACAAGACTAGCAGCAGAACATCTCCTTTATGTATATGCTGACTTAATGAGACTTATGCATTTGCTTCAGTAATAAGTATTTGCTTCAGGTAACACAAACTGAAGCCTGGTGAGGAACACTCAGTAGTATTCCTGCTGCAATTATTCAATAAACACTTCTGCAACATATCCAGAAAATACCTGGCATGTCATAGATGAGGCAGGATGAAAATAACACCTTCTTTAAAACAGACAATGGGTTGGTTTCTCTGTGACACTAAATGCCGTAAGTAATTTCTTTCATGCACTAAGTTTCAAGTCAATGTAGGATCTTCACCTGGCAGGCTATTAAGTCTTTGCAAAGCATTGTTATTCCTTGTCTCTAATTCCATCTCTCTCCCCCAACCACACATAATGCTTGACAATATCTTTCTCTGCAAACGCAGTCTCATTATTCATTTTTCTCATCTCCTTCACAAATAAACAGGGCATAAATAAAATATACTTCAGCACATGCCATCATTTTTAGTTGCTTTTTATATCTTCTGAAGCAACCATAAATACTTTGCAACAATAGAAACTTGATTTCTCTTTACAGTTCTTCAATTTTGACTCACAGCAAATGAAATTTATTTACAAGATTTATGGCATGTCATCAAATCTGCTTTCTGTAGCACTGTAACCACTGCCTTGAATTCCTCTCAGAACCCTCGCTTGAAATAAATCACTTTTGGTAGCTAAAATGTTCGCATGTGGCAGGTATACTAGCTGAAATAAGTAGTTCTACACACTATTAAAATCTATGCTAAGGTTATTTATCAATCATCTGGTGATTGTCTTTGGCAACACTGACTGAAGTAAGGTAGGCAGATCTGTGCCACTATCTCCGAGGTTTGAAGAGGTCTTTTTAACACTTAGGAAACACCACAGGACGAGCACACGTGGTATGTTCTTCTAACTCTGACTTAGTGGAAGAGAAGTCAGGTGAACAGCACAACAGCAAAGATTTCCTGCAGCTCTGTGTCTAGCTAACTCATGTGAGGAGCCTGCTTGTCACCGTAATGTTCTCAGCATTAGAGATTTAGGAAAGATGCCTCAAGGGTACCTTGCCTTTACGGCAAGAATGTTACCACTGAATTTCAGACAGCTCTGGATAAAATCTTAATTAATGATTTAAATTATATATGCAAATAACAGACTAATAGCAACAACAAAAACTATTTGTTGCATTTCAATGTCATTTTTTACAGTTGCTCCTTTTTTTTCCAGTCACATGATGTTTTATCAACCCATTCTATTACAGCACTGACACTCCTAACTTGCTTTCTGCCTGTTTCCAAGAGCCTTTCCATTCATTTATATTCACAGAGGATATCTAAAAATGAAAAAGTTTTCTTTTTCAGTATTGATTTAATTTCTGCATTGATTTTTTTTCTCTGTTACGAGTACTTTCAGAACATTTCAGTACAGCAGTCAACATTAAAACGTTAGTAGTTGCCTTTGACATCTGTTTAGATACACATACAAAACAAACTAGACGCATTCTAAGTTAATGGCATAGAAATTTTGGAATCCGTATGTTTTCAACACATATACATGATTTCTCTTTTTAATACTTAAATGGAATTGTTTGCAAAGTCAAAGTTGGGAGACGAAGCTTTTTACCTAAGGTGCATCTAAATGTAGTACATGAAAATATGTGACAAATACATTTGTCAATAAAGACAAATTTCACTTAATATTTGACATTTCAAATTTCACATAAATGGTTGCACACATGCTCTATTTGTTTAGCTTAAATAGTTTTAAAAGGTGACTAAGGAAATCATTAGTAGCATATTAACATTAATATTTTTAGGTGATTTATAATTTTGTGAGTGACACGCTTTTACATTTTGTTAGGACTGCACAACTATCAACATAAAATGCTGATTTCTTTCTAGTCTGTACTTTCATTTAAAAAAGATGATTTTGATCACCAAACAAATTAAAATATTATTAATTAAAAGCTGAGGAATTATAAGAATTAAAGTTTAAATGCTAGCTTAATTATTCAGATTAATTCTTTGGGGACAGTCATTTTATTCTGTATATACAGTATCTGGCACAGTAGAGCCTCAATTTCTAACTGGGGCTTCTAGGTAACATTAACATTATTAGTAAATAATAATTAAACACGTATGGTATTATTATTCTAATTTTCTTAGGAAAATGCAATATCCTAATATATTTCATGTTGTATCTTCTGGAACAAAATGCACAGTACTGATGTTATATTTTCTTTCCTAAGTTACGAATCAGTCATTTGGTGACAAATGTGGACACAATATAGAACATACATTTCAAACAGTGTCTCTTTCACTGTATGTCTTTAAAATACAGTCTCAGTGATAATACACACTTATGATGGCAGAAATCACAAGAATGTAGAAATACTTTTAATGTTACACAGAATCCATAAATAGTAATTTACAAGATTAAAGTTCTCTGACTTTAATGTAGAGTTTTCAAAAGATTTCAGCTCTGGTCTGTTACAACTTTTTAGATAATATTCTTAGGACAGATAAATCAATACATCTCAAAACTGGCTTGCTTAGTAGATTACTATGAAATAGGATAAGTTTTCCAAAAGTTTGGTTAGAAATATACATCACAGTAAATATTCCATCATCTAGACTATCTATAATTAAAAGTCAGGTAAGGTAGCTTCATGCAAGTGGCTAACAATTCATTTGTAATCGAGAAAAGGTCAGAAAACTGACCTCTCTGTCAAAAACTAAGGGCATTGGTAATGAATGAGACAGTCAGAAGAGTGGAAAGCCAAGCTCAGTATAAGCACTGCCTTATTGTTCCTTACCTCACTAAAGTCTGACAGTTTCACTACAGTCCAGATTCCAACAGATCCATAAAAATAAATGCTATTTAACAGAATCAGTTGGAATCATTAAGAATGAAACAAAAATTAGACCTTATTTCCTGAACAAAGGATTCTCTTTTTTACCTTCAGTTCCAATTTTAACTACATAGCATAGCTCCATGAAATAAACTTGACAAAATATTTTGTAGAGAGTTCAAAACAGTATACAAAACAGTGGGAAATAACTTTTGGTTGCTTACAAATTCTGAGTCATAAGTGTATGAGATATGAAATGAGCACTGCATGAGAAACATTTCACATACACCATACAGTCTTTAGAATAAAGTACAGCAGAGACCATGTAGGCAGATTAAACAACATAATATTCAGATTCAAGTGTTAACAGTAACACTAAACCACCCACTCTCCCCAAAGAAACAATAACCAAGTTCCAAAATCTTGGCTACAGTGGTGCTGCCATATGAAAAAAAAAAAAACCCAACAAACCAAACAAAAACCAAAACCCCAAACAAAGAAACCCCCAAAACCGATGACAACAACAAAAAAGAGAAACCAAACATGCACTGGAGTTTTTTGGGGTTTTTTTTTCAGATTACATGTAACATGATTATGCACATCCTTTCAGCAGAATGTGAGCACCTGCTATGAATTACACAAGCTCATGCACACAACCAATATATTAAATTACAGCAGATATCACAACACCATGCACACAACAATGGCTAACCAGAGAATCCTACCACAAAGTGTGTAGATGCTCTTCCCTACCCCGTGAGCCACCGCTAGCTCTGGAGCTGTTGCTGTGGAGCCTGGTTACCCATTTTCATGACATGGGCGGTGTCCTTTGGAGAATCTTGCTCCTGTAGCTGTAAGTATTCCTATTTTTATAGTAATTTGATCAGGTCTGTTATCAAATGTAAAGCAGAGTTTGGCAGGAAATTCGGAGATGCAATTTGTAATAGTGGAATGTCATACCATATATTCCAGTCACAGTGTCCTTATAATAATAATTCTGCCAATATCACAGTTGTAAACAATAAAAGCAAAAGTATGTGTGAATTCTCCTGTAACTCAGGCCTTGTATGATTCCTACCAGGCTATGGTGCTCCACAGGGAGAGAGGAACAGAAGCCCTTAGGAAATATCCTGAGGTTCTTGTCTCTCACTTGGCCTGAACAAGACAGACTGTTTGTACTACTACTGTACAATATAGCCATAATGAACCCAGAAGAAGCAAGTGTAGCATAATAAATTTAATACCTAATTTAAGTATACTACAAGGTAGCTCTTAATTTCCCTTAAAAATAACATTTTTTTATTCAGTGCCTTTTGTGAAGGCTCCAAATGCTTTAAATCTATCAAGATTACTTTAAATTAGGTCGGAATATAACAGCATATTATAAACTAAGATAGCAAGTAAAAAATAAATTGAAAGACAAAGAAAAATTTGGGTGGACAAAGCTGTTACAAATTAAAACTTGATACATTCTTGAAAACACATTTAAATTACCTTCACATTGCATTTAATTTGAAAAGCTTTACAATTACTACTATATTCACTAAAATCCTCCTGCAAATCAATGCTAATCACTCAAATGGCAAGACGCTGATAAGGTTTCAGCACTGCGTATCACAGTTCAAGGCAGAGTTCTACCAGAGAAATTTCAAAATACTGTAATTTGTGTCTAATTAAAGTAGTGGGTTTCTTTATCAAGCAGAATATGAGATAAAGCAAGAATTTAAACAAAATCACATTACTGTAGTGATTCATACGACTGCTTTATTTATTTCGCCCCTTGGTCACAAGCTCACGTTTTCTGTATCATATCAGCAGTGTGAACTAGAGGTATGTCTTTCCATATGTCAATCCAATCCTACTTTGGATTTATTCAGCTACCACTTCCTTGTGTATGGATAAATATATGCAGGAAGTTAATACTACTTTTTGTTCAGTACCATGTACCTTCTTTTACTAGGAAACATGAAGCAGGAGCCTGGTTTTGTACACAAAAGACTCTCTTTGTCACTTGGGCATTAATTTCATATCTCCCAGGCAAAAGCTGTCTACTCTCAAATTCCTTTCTTCTTTGAAAGGTGACAGAGCGAAAGCAGAAACTGACTTTTCTAGTTAGTTACACGAATTAATAAATGGAAACCTTTTAGTTTGACATAAGGTATTTATTGAAAATTAATGTATATTGTTATATACTATAAAGAAAGTTTATGTTTATACATAACAAACATCTACACAAACCAAATGAAACTGATCTTTAAGATAGCTCAGCAGCACATCTTTTTCATAATATTTCAAGATTTGCTCCTTGAAAGTGGCAATATCCCTTACAAGAAACTGTGATTTTCACAGAAGTAATTGGTGTGACTTTATACCTCATCCTGCTTTAACTGAAGTGAGATCAAACTCATACTCTGCAGAAGCATTTTAGCATTTGAATTTATGTAAGCATATTATTATTCTCTTTTAAATTCACCATTGTTTCTTCAGCTAGGATCTCTGCCTCATTCCTAAGTCAATACATGGTTATGAATTTCTGGCATCCATAGGTCAGACCGCTGTACAGAGCACTTAAGAGGCAAGCCATGTAAATGATGTGCACAGGTACCATATGCAAGATCACAATAGGGCTGTAACTTAGTATTAACCATTCCTACAGTAAAACAAACACCTACTAAAACTTGGCTTTTAATATGACTATCATTATAAAACAAAAATCATAATTATTTTAAATGTTTATTACTGTCAGCAACAGTTCACTTACCTCATCAGGGTTGGCATTAAAGGTGAGACTGCCCTCATCTAGCTGCATATACAATTTTCTAAAAGAAAATCCTAGAGGTGGATTCTTATTGTATATAGAACAGTGACCCCAAGTGGATTTGCACAACCTATGAAAACAGAATTAGTCTATTATCAAAATTATTTTCTGCATTTAATGTATTTTACAGAAGCAAAAGGCAATCGACACTGCAAAGCCAAACAATCTATAGGAGAAGTCAGAAATAAGTTGCTTGAAAAACTTGGTTATTAAGCCTTTTGCATGTGTGTTGCTAAAGTCTTCATTCATATGATTACTGTTTTCCTCTCACATGGGTTTTGGTGTATTTGAGTGCAATCTCAAAACATATCCCAGTAGGTGGCATCATCATGATATCCACAAAGCTGAGACCTCAGGCACTCCTAATATTTGAACACTGGATAACCGTGACAAGTTGTTCTCCTGCAGCAGTGTGACAGTTTAAAAAATTGTGTTTCTTTTCTTGTGTCTCAGTTGTGCAGTGATGGGACAACACAGCTGCACAAAATTATGCCATTAACTCACTGCTTTTCCCATCTGTCCTTTTCCACCTGAGCTTTTTTTCCATCCCCCGACTCTTGACCACATCTAATTATTTCATCCAGCCCCATCCCCCTACATCTTCCATCACTTCTCAGTTTCTTTCCCTTCTATTCCACCCTGACTCCATATCTCACTTTCATTGCTTTCTGTTCCTTATCTCAGTCTCATTGATAACATCACCTGAAATTCCCTTGAACTTTCACTTTCTAGGCACTCCGATTGTTATCTAGATTCCTTATGGAATTGGTAGTTCTGCTTCAACACATCTGTTTTGTAAATAATTAGGCACAATGCTTAGGAGCCAGCAATTAGCCACTGAGGACATGGGAGAGACTTTGTTTTCAGTTCAGGAAGCTGGGCCTTATTTGGACTGAGTTCAGAACTGCAGTCAAAGAACTTGCCAAAGCCTAAACTCCAATACATCCAGTGCAGGTGGAATACTAAGGATTAAGTTGTCTACAGATATTATGCAATTTGAGATTTTTATTAATCTGCTAAATGAGGACACATTTTTCACTAGCAAAACGTTTACTTTGAACTGAGTTCTAGTTGGGAAGATTTCACTAAAAATGATTGAGCTATTTCCCAGGACAAACTCTGAGGAAAACACATGTTTTTTTTCCCCCTGTATGTTAAGAATATATACTGTACACAATTAAGAAGCTCTAGTATCTTCAAGCTTTGTTCCAGGGAATTTATTTGTATTTAGTGTTGTTTTGATACAAAGAACAGAGTACAATACCATGCATACTTACTCAACCCCCAAGCTATTTGACACACATAAACTTAGAAGTTTAGCAAGATCTGCACTAGAATTCCTGTTTCCTGCCAAGACAACAGTCCCCACAGCAGAAAAACTGTGACTAAGAAGTTATAATTGCATTATCCCATTGCTGAGTTCATAAAGCATGATAGGAAGGGAAGCTGCTTAATTAAAATGCAGAGAGGCAAAGAAACAGATGAGGAAGGAAGAAATGTAGAGCATAATGAAACAAAAAGAAACAGGACCCAAACAACGACCCAAACAACAGCCCAAACTATTACAGTAATACTATTTACGGTCTGTTAACGGGCAAGAATACGTTGTGAAAGAAGATACAGGTTCTGCTGACTATCTACTCTAAAGATAAGTATAATTTCATGAGTCTTTCCTAGTGTTGTAAAACACCATATATCAAATAAAATAATTTTACTTAAATTTTGATAATTTCACTTGACACATTTGCAGAACTGACTTTTTCTTTCCCCCTTCTACCACCATCTTCCAAAAGACATGCACTTAAGTTGCTCTAGGACAAGTATAGTAGATGAGTTCTCATCCATTTCTACCTGGAGTGCCAGTTGAGTAGTTTGTTTGCTCAAGCTAGATACTTGTTTGAAGGTCAGAGAAGTAATAATATAAACATTGGAGATATGCTTTGAGCTAATACAAAAGTGAAGACAAGTCCTTGTTTCTTTCCCCAGGATATATCAAACAACAGGTGTTTAGTAACACACGTATATTTGTACCAAGCACACTTGTGTTTGTAATAATCTCCACTAATACTTGATAGTAATCAGAAATCTAGAATAACGCATTTTTAATGAATATTCATGTTTCCCCTATGCCAAATCTCATTTAACTCGGGAAACATTTGCTAACATTACAATGACAAAAAACATATGCTGAGACAAATTTAAATCCTAATAATTATATTTACAGGAGACACTTTTTTTTTTTCTTTGGCTTACCCTTGCCAGAGAAGCTCATCATTAGCAAGATCCTGCCAGACACATGAAGCTAGACAGAGATCAGTTGCATTCAGGTATGACAAAATGGTAAAACTAAGCTCTGGTGGCAGCATTTCCAGGTTTATGAATCCTTCTTGTTCTTTGGATTTTCTTGTCTTCAACAGGTGGTAGATGTCAATGCCTCCTTGGGCTTGTTTGCGATGGCTTGTATTTGAAACATTGTTAGTAGCCGTCCTCCTACCATGTTCTCTGGTAAGATAGCCTTGTCCACTGTATCCTTGGTGTTGCAGCTGCTGGTTCCTAGCAACTCTCCAGAGTCCCTGACCCATCTGCGAGCCTGCTGGACATAAAATCCAAATTAAATGTTGACAGCTATTTATAAATATTTGTAAGACAGACCCAGCACATACTGGAAAAATAAAATTGTAAGACTGACTTGAACAGAAAAAAAAAAGTGAGTTTTGTCAAAGTTGTGCTGACGATATAATCTGTCTTCAGTGAAGCAACTGAATAAATACTGAAAACAAAAAACTGTAAGTTTTTTTTTATAAATTTCTATGCTTGAAGATTTACAAAATTAACAACAAGCTTCTGCAAACAGTATCAAATATTATCTACGTCCTATGCAAGTTAAGAAGCCTAAACCACCAGAACATTTGGAATTATTATCTTCAGACTTCCTTTAAAATTTAATGAAAATGGGTTATTTAGAGTCAATGAAGTGCTACAAAACTTAAGGAAAAACAAAAATGCCCTGAGTAGTGGGTAGCACACAAAATCAGGCTGTGACTGACACTGAGACAAAGCTTAATGACTTCTAATTAAAAATGCATTAAGGATTCAGTTTCTTGTTTCTGAGTACTCTAAATATTTTTTCAATCTTTTGCACAGTATCATAAAAACTTATTGATAAGGCTTCTATATCTTACTTATAACTGTGTTTGTTATTTTTTGACATACTTTGCTGCAGATGGTAATAAAAAGAACAGATCCTGAATGTTAGTCAGTTGTCAAGGTTTCTGAATGCCACAACCCAAATTTCAGTAACCACCTGTATTTTCCAAGAGGGAAAATTAAAGTATGATAAATCATATTAATTCAGTATGGGAATGCTGTCTTAATCCCATCACAAGTAGTGCATATTTGGTGGTCTATCTTATTTTTCAACCTTTGCTATGATGATAGATCACTAAAGTGATCATACTAGGAATCTGCAGGTTCCCAAAGTTGACTTTCAGAAAAAGAGACACTTATGGTCTGGTGCGGTAGGATCTCACATGTATTTTAAATTATTTATATTCTATTAGAATGGGGAATTAAAAACGGAGCTTTAACACTGTTAAATGTTGGACATGAATGGAAACTCTTCTACATAAGCAGAAAGAAACAAGCCATGAATGCAGTGAGTGATTACAGGAGAAAAAAGGAGAAATTACAGAAAAAAAAAGCATGTAACCAAGACGGAAGTAGACAAAAGACAGGTTCAGCTGGCTGGTGAAGCAGTTATCTACATAAGCATCCAGGAAGTTCAAGAATTCATTCATTTCTAGATAAGGCCACAACTGTGAAGAAACACGTTTCAATTTAGTAATACACAAGATTTTACATAAATTCATCATTATTTTTATTCTCTGTACATTTCTTGTACAGTTACATATTTGGCTTGATTTTTTTTTTTTTTTAAATCACGCAGAGGCAGGTTAAACCATGATCTACTACTATAAATTACCAGGCAAGTTTAAAAAAAGAAGCTTCCTGAGTTTTAACATAAATAGGATCTACAACTGGCTGCAAGACTTTGTATGCACAAAGAAGATATTCCTATTTTCTTGAGACCAGCATAAAATTTTTAAAAGTCCTCAGGGCCACTGGTAAAGTTGCTTCACAAAAGGAAGCTATAACATAATCTGCCTTTTAAAAAGGATTAACAGGTCTGATGTAAGTGGGCCTTGGTAATTCATGCTGCTGTTTGCAATTAATTTATGAAACTTCTAGCTGTAAATAAAAGATATTTCTTCAATAGATTAGGAACTCTGCCTTTAATTTTCATTGCCTAGCTAGATTAAAATAAGAAGTAGCAACTTTTTAAAAGATACATTCCCAGAACTGCAGTTGCTCAGTGCCACCTTTCTTTGTTTTTGAGCAACATAATCTCTCCAAGGAGAAGGAAGTTACTAACCTTCATCCCACAAGATCACCAAGCACTGTTACATTAGAATAAAGAGCTATTAAACAAATCAGTGGTAGGAGTTGTGCTGGAACTGGCACTTGGGACTAGAAGCATAAACGCATCAAGCTGCCTGCTGCTCCAGCTGCTGCTGCTATTGCCCCTGCTGAGCGGGCAGTGATGTGCAGAGAAGACTCAAGCTAAAAAACAGTTCCTTTGGGTAGGCAGCCAACGGCTGGAAGGAGGGGAGACCTGCCTAAGGGATAAAAAGAGCAGATAAGGAATATTTCTGAGCAAATACAACATTTCAAAAAGGCCTACTATCACTGCACTAAAAGAATCAAGATAAAGTTCCCATTTTGCTAGGCACTGTGTATGAGCTCATTAATTACTTAAGTACAGTACTTAGTAAACTGATATCTCTAAATATCTTGGGAGGCTTCAACAAATTATTGACCTTAGCCCTGTGAGCAAACTGAACACTGCCAACAAGGCATTACACTTTCAAATATGCAGATGCCAAATTTAGAGGCTGTGTTCACTCTCAGAAGATATCAGAAGATTTGAATGACTGAATAATAATGATCTGTCAATTCAATTATGTAAAAAATTTAGGGTTTTGAAAGAGGCAAACGTATACATGCACATGTAGATGTAACTCAAGCATAATCTGCGTATTTTCTCAGTGTAGTTTTTCATGTAACAATAAAAATAAAATCTGCCTGAAAATAGAGCATTTAGAGACTCTAAATACATTGATAAAATAGCCAAACAGCAAAATACTAGTTTCAGGGACAGAGAGAACCAGGAGTGAGGGCTTGTAATTCCTCATCATTATTTCAAGTCCTTAATCACTAAAGCAATAGAAAATGGTAAGAAAAATTATGACAACATTGCAATATTAAACCTTATATTTTACAAAAGATGAAATGAGAGAACCTATTCTATATAAACTATAAAGGCCGCCGCTGCTATATAAACTGTGTATGTCAAGTAGGAAGGAAAGTTCTGTTAAATACAGACATCTGTTTATTGATATAACTCTTTGTAAGACAAATTAAGAAATTTATTTTGCTAGTATTTTTGCCATCTTTTCTGACTTTCGTTTATATCATTATAACAAAGCCACATTTCTGTACACATTCATTAACTCCCAACTGTTAAAAATCTTCTGAAAATACTAATTATTTGGGCATAGTTTAAATAAAAGAGGAAAAAAAGAGTAACAGGAAATTCAAGGCTCTGAAGATAATTAGGAAACATATTGTGACAAGCTTCATCATCATAATACACCACAAAGATGAGAGAGGAAGACCAGTGGCACTATCAGAAACAGTTCATATGAAGCCTGTGCCTAGTCAATTATCAAGTGACCTTTCTGCTATCAGGTAAGCATCTGGCAATTTTGTAAGAGCTTTCAAACCTCTTCAAAGTCAGTTTATCATTCTATTCTATATGTAATACTACTTGTAAAGAATCTGGTAGTGGTCACAGAGGACAAAGTTTTCCTACTTAGCCCTATACCAGATACCCAAATTTTAGTTGCTAGTTTAGTATCTTTATTGCAATATTCAGCTAGAAGTTCCTGCTCACAAAACACATTCTATTGAGGAACACTATTGAGTTAACAAGAATATCAACAATTCTTGTTGGGGCTCACAGGGTTTTTCTCCCCACACAAAAGTAAATTGCTATACATAATCAAAACCATAATCATTTCTAAATTATTTAACACCAGAAGTGGCCCCAAGACTGAAAAAAAAAAAATACTGTGTCACTCAAGAAGCTAGTCTTTTTACAATGTACTCACATACTTATACAGAAGGTATCACTGCAGAAATAGTTTTAAGTCTTTTTTAACATTAAAATGATAAAAACCCCATGTATTTGCTGTTTTAAGTACCAGTGGAAGAAATTTCAAAGAAAGAAAGTGAGACACAATTTAAACCACTCTAGGACCAGCTGTCAGAAATCCACAAACTGTAATACATGTGTAGCCTTTCAGCAGTTTATATACTGTTTGTCAGATCACATTTTATTTTCCTTATCATGCAGTTACTTTCAGCTTTGTAGTTACCCAGGATGAATGCTTTGAGCACTCACTCGTAAAATGAGATGAATAAACTCATTGTTATCATAAAGCTCTTTATGTAATGGTGTCCAGAACCATATTTTTAAATCATTTTGAACACACATTTGCAATCTCTAGATTCAATAGGCCACTTAAATATGTTTTCAAATTTCCAATTTTGCAACTTTATCTAATAACTGAACCCTCTTGACAGCTTGGCAGTAATAACTATCACAGTAAAAATAACATCACACTTTTTTATAAACTGCTGATCTTCTCTGGCTCAGATATCTGTCAGAGTCTGATTTCAATTTTAGTCATGTCTTCTTCACCTTACTTTGTTACTGCGTAATAAATTATTTTGCAGCGTAGAAGAGCACAACAGGACACTAAAAGCCAAATGCAAACTAGATTAATGCTCTATCAGTAATGGCTTCTGCTGCATTAAATAAAGGATGGCACACACTGCCGACATAAACCCCCTCCATTTCACGCTGACCGAGCCCTACAGCTGCTGCTCTGCGACCCCGGTCACCCTAACAGGAGAGCCTGCCTGCTGCCTCCGATGTTATGGAGGCTGACGCTTCGTTGGCCGCAGCAGCCGCTCGTTACCGAGGCCTGCGGACCCCACAGCGCCAGGGCCTTTCCAGCCCGGCTCCCGGCAATTACGCTGGCGGCTCCCGAGGAGCAGCCAGCCCCTCCCGCCCCAGGCCGCCCCGGCTGGCGGGAGCGCCCCGGAGAGCCCCCTCCACCGAGGGCCGCCGCTGCCCTCCCGCCGCCCCGCGTCCCGAGGAGCTCCGCAGCCGCCCGGCTCGCCGCCTCCCCGGCGCCCCACCGCCTCACGCGTCTCCCCGCAAAGGAGAGCCGGGACCCCGGCAGCGGCACGGCCGCCCCCCGCCCGGCGGACACCGGCCCGCCTGGCCCCATGGGTCCGCCCCCGCGCACCACTAGGCCGCCACATCGGCCCCGGCTCTAGACTGGATGCACCGCCCGCCCGAGGAGAGCCGCGGGTCCCGTACCTGTGCGAGCTCGGGTCCCAACCGCCGCCGCGACGAGCCCGGCCCGAGTCGGTGCGTGAGCCTCGCCGGGCAGGAAGGGGCTGCGCAGCCGCCGGCGGTGGCGGAGAGCGGCGGCGGGAGGGAGGGAGGGGGAGGAGGCGCCGCGCGTCTCCGGCCCGGCAGGTTTGACGTTTGCTGTTGTTGCTGGAAGTGACGTCAGCGCGGAGAGCCGCGCGGGAAGCGGAAGCGGCCGTTGGGTGCTGCGGCGGCAGATTCGGTCTGTGCCGCCGCCGGCGGGGAGGCGCTGCGGGCCGGCGGCCTCCTGAGGGCGGACAGCCCGGCACCCGCGGCACCGGCCCGGCAGGAGCGGGTTCCCGCAGCGGTTGGCGGCAGCGGTTGGCGCGGGTGAGCGTCAGGATCTGTCGGGGCAGGGGTTTGACCCGTCGGGCGCCGGCGGCGCGGGACGGTTCCGAGCCCAGCGCCCTCGCTCTCCTTAGCGGGAGGCCCGGTCTCCGGCTGGTCTAGGGGCGAGGAGGGGCGGGTGGAGAGCCGGTTCCGGTCCCGCTCATGCGAGTTCGCCTCAGGGCGCTGGTGCGGCCCCGCGGGCGCAGCCTGCCTTGCCCATGGCAGGGTCACGCTTTTTTTTTCTGCCGGTGTTTCGAGGGCTCCCGGGGCAACCGGCTCTCGACGCGCAGTGCCTTGAGCGGTTCACTCGTTTGCAAGTATCTCGTGTGCGTGAGGCTGGTCTGTTGCAGCTGGCGCGGTAGCAAAGCGCGGGGTTTGTCCTTGACGTTTTCGCATCTGTGCATAACGGTGTGCGCCCCTGCTCCCCGCCCCGTGTGACAGGAGAGTCTGAATTCAATTTGGAAAAAAATCACAAGCCTTTTTTGTTAGCCACTTCAAAGACAGTGTTGGTACGTGGCAACTTACATGGTGGTGTTCGGTGGGTTTTTGTTTGTTTTGCTGGGTTTTTTTTTTTTTTTTTTTTTTACATTCATTAGATTTTTGAATACCATGTATACTTTTGAGAGTTCTTTAAACCACTTGCAATTCTAGTTTATCATCTCTTAAAACTTTGTTATAGCTGATTTTTTTCTCAGTAGCCAATGTTGTATAACTGTTCTGTCATTAATTACTACAGGTAAAAGCTATGTGCTACTTTTCACAGTGTTCTCCTTCCCAAGATATTGAAGTATCTTCTGCAAACTGAACTCTTGTTATTTTTATGATCTCTTGAGCTATTCAGTTTGTAGTGACAGTAGTTGCCAGTTTTTGTATCCAGAGGTCTGATGTAAAGAGAATTATTCATAATTTTGGAAAGCAGCCTAAATGATTAGATGAATTCCTGGGAGAGTGGCTTTTGTGTGTATATGCATTGCAGATTAGAGCTTCAGTTTTATGTCAGACTCTCTGAGACTTCTCTTGAGATCTGGTTGAATTGGCAAAACCGTAGGATCGATCACTTTGTAAGGTAATGCAGGTAATGCTTCCTTGGTTTCAGATTTGAGGTTAAACTGTCCCTAGCCTCTAACAATGAGTGTTGTGTACTTATATTCAGCATGACTAATAACCCAGAACCTAATGATGAATGAAGAACCTAATACTTAAATAGTAAGAAAATACTTTAACAAGGACAGAACACAGGTGAGGAGCTTAATCTTTTTAAAGTTTGCTGATTTAAACACCATAGAGGTACAAAAAAACAAACCTGCAACAAACCCAGACTGTTGCAAGTGCAAGCTTTGACTTTATATATATATATAATTTTTACTATAAGCAAAGTGTGTAGTCAAGAAGTTCATTTCAAAAAGACTCATTGCTTTAATGAGTAGGACCAAATAACAAAGCTACAAACTGGAGCTACTGTCAGAATTGATTTCTGACAAGGGTAGACTTTGGAGCTTTGGTCTGAATCTCATGTGTTAGCAAGAAAAATTATATAAAATGCTGTATCTTGAGAGTATCTCTTCATGTGTAGGCTGTCAGGCAATGTCTCTTCGCTGTTTGGGTTGATAGACTTCAAAGTATTTTTTTTTCCTGGCAAAAAAAGAAGTTCAGTGAAGAGAGTGTCAGGCAATTATCTCCCAGGCTCTAACAGAAAATTGAACAGTAAATTTCTGTTTTAAGGCTTTATAGCTGAAATCATTACTTCTACTGAAGCTTTTGGGGGAAGTACTGTAGAGGATTAAGCCAGTCACAAACAGATCTCAAGTATGTGAGGAAGGAAAAATCTCTGTGAGAAATGTCAGCTTTCTGTACTTCTGTAATCTTAACTGATTTTATCCTTTTTTCCTTCTTTTTTTTTTTTCCTAAACCATTCAAAAAACACTTGAGTATGGCAGTTTGCTGATAGACTTTATCAAGTTATATCAGTCTGTCCAGAGTGCTAAGATGCAGGCCGTTTGTTTTCATTTGTCACTTAAGAGCTGGGCTATCATCCAGTCTTTGCTTTTAAAGTCTTATATTGGAGAAGAACTAATATTGATTACTTATAAACAAACAGTTGCAAGGTACAGAAAATAGAACTCGTAGGCTATCTCTAAATATAAATGTATTTTGAAGCAATGGAGTAAGGGACAAGGTTCTTTAAGATTATTATTAGTAGTACTGATAATTTGAAGGTACAGCTTCAGGTGTTTCTTTTTATGATATGCCAGACAGTGGGAGCTGCCAGTATTTTTAGATCTCTTATGGCAATTTTTTTTTTTCTTTCTCAGTCTCCTCTTCCTCCATTTGAGAATTTACTAATAAGTTCTGTTTGGTAAAATGTATTAAAAGTGTGAGCTTCCTGTGCTTATTTATCCCTTTGATAGCTCTGGATGATGGCGATTTCATGCTTTGCTGATTCTCTTTTGTTATCTTTTTTCCCTTCCCCTTTTTTCTTTTTTTTTTTTTTTTAATTTCTTTCTTACAGTATTCAGTTTCCTTGCAGAATAAATCTGCAAGTTCAAAGGCACTTTTTTGTAATTTGCACTGAATCCTTAGATGTGAAGGATTCTTCTGTGAAGCAAAGCCCCCAATAAATTAAAAGTGAGTTCTCGACTTGTGTATTACAATGTAGAAGTTAAACAGGGACCTTTTGGTTATCATCCCAATAAACTTGCCCCTATTTTGAAATATCTACACAGTCTGTTACCCTCCTGCCCCTCTGAACAATTTAAAGTGTATTTAATGGATCATCCAAATAGAGAAGTATTGTCTCTGATGAGTTGCTAGTCCTGCCTTCCAATATTTACATATCCAAACATAGCTCTTTTGGCCAGTGAGTTTGGGGCCAGATGAAGAAAATAATAAGAAGCATTCTAAACAGAAGAATGCAGAAGGGTTTTACTGCTTCTGTAGTTTCTGCTCCTTTGAAACCATGAAGAAACTCGTTTTCACTCGGTTTTAGTGGATTTAGCCAGCCCTAAATTCTAATATGCTGTCAGATATCTTTATCTTTAAAGATCTTTGGTAGTTGATCGGATTGAGGGTTACCACTTGATCCCATTTAGAATGAATGAAGGTGATGACTGATAGTAATTGGTATCGAGCCCTAGCCCTGTGCTGTATTGTACTACTTTGGGAATAGTAGTGTCTAGAAAAAAGGAGTAAAAACCTTTGAATTTCGTTGATAATTCTATTGCATTTTGTAATTTTTGTGTACATTTTTTTTTTTTTTTTTTTAAGGAGGAGAATGTACTATATTACAGTTATTTCATAATCTGAAAGAAGAATAGCCTTTGGAATAATGGCAACAGGAGACCTAAAAGGAAGTTTAAGAAAAATAGAACAAGGACTTCGCTTGTTAAATTATCCAAGAGATGTGGATTATACAATGTAAGCGGCAGTGGGAATAAGTTTATGCTGATACATGATGACACCAAGATATGGAACTAAGATATGTACAAATATTAGCATTGCACTCAGTGATGAGTAAGCAGAGCATGTGTCTGTGGAAAGTTGGGGTTTGATATATGTGAACTGGAATGTGAAAGGATGGAGTCTTGCTGTTCTGAGCAATCCTTAGAATAATCCTGAAAAGTATCACTGTCTTGCTTTTATATCATCTGATGTTTTTCTCTTTTATTTGATTAATCTCTCACCTTTATAATTTCTTTGTAAGTGCTACCAAAACTTTCTTCAGGAAATGTCATGCTGTAAAGATTAAAACAAAAAGGTGTTGAGTGTTGAGATGGAAATGCTGGTGGGCTTTAGACCTGACGATATTAATATTAAACGAAGGTTGCGAAAACATTGTTTTGAACTTTTTACAGACAACAGTAAAGACACTTGAATGAGATATGCCTGGAAAAGAACCTTAAAATGAGGGAGATATCTGGGATAACTTACTGGCTATATTAAAAAACCTTTCAACTTAAATGTTTTAATTAGTGTAATTAAAAGCTTTTGTTACCTTCTACTGTGTAAAGAAACTTTTGTTTCTCAATAGGTTAGTAAAGGGTGATCCAGCTGCATTTTTACCTATCATCAGCTATTCTTTTACATCTTTTTCAACTTACATAGCAGAACTTTTGGTAAAGTGCGATGTGGAACTCACAGCAAAGAGTGACTTGCGTTTTATTGAAGCTATTTATAAGGTATTTGCCTTCACGTTCTTTGCAGAAGAGACCCAGTTTTGAGTATGGCATCATAAAAATTAAACATCTAATACGAATTTTACTAGAAAGTGAAAGTTTTTGACAACGAATGTGAATTGTAATTCTGTTAGGATTTAAGATGAGTAGTAAGTCACAGTGTGGTAAGTCTTTGTTTAGATTTTTGTGAAAATAAGGCTGGATGTTGTTAGCCAAATCTCAATTTGGAGACAACTGCAGACTCGGTAATATTATTGTGTTTTATGTTAGTTGTGAAGAATACTGAAATTTATTACACATTAGGTTTTATAGAAGTGACCTTAAAAGAAATCATAACCAGCAAAAAATCACAGTAAACTTCAATAAGAAGTTGTTTACTGTGAAATACAATTATTTTAAAACACCATGCAAAATTAATATACAAAGTCCAGTTCTTAATGGTTTATAAATTGTAGTAATAAAATAAATTTCTTAACTAAATGGAAACTATCATTAACTATCATGGATTAAACTAACCTTAAAAATATCCATAAGCACATTTTTATAAAAAAGTGGCTTAATATATTAATGAATACTATCTCATTCAGACTAGTTTTCCATCTGAGGAGGACAGAGACTCCTTTACAAAGAGGCTCTGTGGGAGCCTTACTTCACCCTCTGATGTGTATGCTGAGATTAATACAACTTTTTATTGTGCATTCACTTTGGAAAGTTTTTGCTTAACTTTTAAAATATTAATATCTACAATCATTTATTTAATTAATCTTAAGACTGTGAGTTATACTTTACAAGAGTGATGTGAATGAAATGTTTCTGGAAAAGGTATGTTGAAAGTAGGTAGAAGGAACAGCTGAGGATATATAAATAAATAAATGAAAAAAGGTTTAACTGCTGAAGTGCAGAATTAAATAAAAAACTGTAGAAAAATAAGAACCTGAGCATACCATTTCTACAACAAATTGTGTGGTTATTTTGAAAGTGAAGTAAACTCTTATTTTGTTGCAGCTTCTTCGAGATCAATTTCATTATAAACCAATTTTAACAAAACAGCAGTTTCTTCAGTTTGGCTTTGCAGAAAGAAAAATGCAGATTGTTTGTGACATTATCAACTGTGTGGTGAAAAAAGATAAGGAATTAAGTAACTTGAATAAGGTACTGATTAAATGGTAACTCTATTATAAGTTTCTTTTGACATGCTTGATGCTGAGATAGAAGCTGAAGACCAGTTTATTTGAAATAAAAAGACACTGCATCACTGATAGTCAAAATAGGGGGAAAATTAGTATGAATAGCCATTGTAAGATGCTTGAGTGCTATCAGGTATACAAAAGACATGAAGATGCCAGTGCTTTGTAGTATAAGCAAGAAAAATATTAGAATGACAATAAATATACTACTTGGTATCTTTAAGTGATATTTTTTCTTTTATACTTCTCAACTTAGTGAATGTTTGTGCAACTCAGTAGACTTTGCAGATAGAGCTAAAACCAGAGCAAAACCATCTGATATGTTGAAGTTCTGGTAACACTTAATTTAAACATGACACTTTTATTTGTGTTTCCGTGGTATACATCTCTAATCTGGTTATTTTCATTAATCTTATTCATTTTACATTGGTAAAGCATTTTTTAACAGTGTATGTTTTAATAAAAGGAATTTTCAGTTTTTATGTTTTACAGGATTTTGTTTCATTTGAGTTTACAACAGTCTTCAGGACTTCTGTATGCTTAATTTTTCACTTTTGGAGGCATAACTACATTTTTTTTTTCATATTTGTTTGTCTTTCAACTCTAGTGCAAGTTGTCTTTTCTCTTTACGATCAGCTTTGATGCAGCCTTGTGTAGGTGTTATTAAGTATATGAATACATCATTCACTTCCAGATCTGTTTTCTCTGTAAATCTGGGTTGTATTTAATTTTTTTTTTTTTAGACATTATTGTATGGCAGAATTTTAAATGTGTGTGTGTGCGCCATGTGATATTTCTGCCTGTTAATGATGGCAGAAAATGAGGTGTGTAATCCCATCCTCATGTTGTTTTCCTCCCTGGAAAATACTTCTGTGTTAGAAGTGTAATATTTTCTCCTCTTTCCTTTGAAGGTTAAATCCCAAACAAGGAAAAAACTCAGATCTTTTAAATATGAAGTATGGTCAAATTGTGATAATGTCCTTGCTGATTCTAGTGGCAATGCTCTGGATTCCAAACAGGTATGAAAAGTTTTTATGTTGTATGTCTAAAGGTTAATTTCATTTGTAACAAGTCGGGCTCTTTCTGGAATATGTGTTTCATTTAGGTTTTGATACTTGATCAGAGCAGTTGGGTTTTGTTTGTTTGTTTTACCAAAGTATGGTTGACTGAAATAATAGCTGAAATACAGAGTATATTGCTTCTTTCTTACTGAGTATTTGATCTCAAAGTCTTGGTGGTAATAATCTAGTACCGTTGTTTGAGTTATATCAAATGGAGGGACAGTAATTAAAATGAAGATGCAAATGAAAAAAAGAGTAAACATCCTGTTTGGAAATTGAAGTGTATTTGACCTAGTATTTGCAATGTTTTCAGTGTAGCTTTCAAACCACTTTTTGCTCTTTTGTCTCAATCTGTTCAGCAAAGATTTCTTAGTGTAACATTCTTCATGGCTTCAGTTCTACAAGAGTAACACTTGATCTTATGCTTTATGCTATTCTTGGCCTATGGAAGAGACGATTTTCCTAACATTTTCTGCTCGAAGGGTGCCAAGTAAAATTGTACAAAACTTGTAGGACTGTGACTGCCTGTTAAATATCGGTGCTTTCTATTTAGAAGGAAAATACTCTTTCAGCGGAGGAAAATTTCACAAATAAAATATTTGTAATGACTTACCTGGCACTGCTGGTTGTTGAATGGTAGAAGAGCAGAGTTTCAGCTTTACTAAAACATCCAGGAATCTGCAAGTGTTAAGATGCTGCACAAAACCAATAAAACTACCTTAATCATTAGGTAATTTACTGTGTTATGTGGCAGGTAGTGATCACAGGACTCGATCCACCTGGAAAGAAAGGCAAAATTTGTCTCTTACTTTGTTCTCTCTAAGGAAAGTATTCAAAGGAAATGAAATACGTAGCTAGCAGGGCTATTTTGCTGGCAGTTGTCTAGGAAGAGTTCTAATCTTCCTAGTTAAACTTTTTCTTTTCTCAATGTTTCAGTAGTGGTTCTGATGTTGGAGCTGTCTATACATATTTTAATACATACAGCAAGATTCATACCTCCCACACTTAGAAATCTAACAACCCTTACAATGAGAGAGCATATTAATGCCTCCATCTCTGTTTATGGAAAGGAACCAAGGTACAGAGTATATATGGTAAAGTGTGTGCATATTTTTTTTACAGTTTCATACCTATATGGTATTTTAAATTAAACTGCCTGCTGTTGCTTTCTGTGTTTTGCAACCAGTCAACCAGTTGGGATAAGATTAGCGGATTTAAATAAATACTGAAATGATGGTCTTTGATGTCAGTTATTTGGCTGATGAATTGAAATGTTATTCTAATGATAATACCAGTGAATTTTTTTTTTAACATGCTCAGAAGAAGCCTCAAGTAGAACAGCATGCGGGAAATGAAGTTAGTGATGACCACCATCCACTACCCCTTCCAGCACAGGGAGGTGATGAAGGAGAATTGAGCCAAGATCATGATGTTGTGCAAGCTAAATGTGAACAAGTAAGAACTTTTACTTTAAGGTGCTGTCTGCCTGTATCTTTAACTTTTCTTACAAGACTTTTCTAAACAGATAAAGGTTTTAAAAAGATACCTGGATGCTCCTTAAGTATAACTAATAGATATGTTGAAAAAGTTGAAAAAAGTAATTTAAGTTGTACTGTCCTTTCAAGAGCCAGTTCTGTCAACAGTTTCTTTAAAAGCTAAGTTCCATGAATGGGCATATTATGGCAATTCTGAAAGAAAAATAATTTTGTAATGTAGCATAATGTTGGTTACTGAACTCCAGGAAGATTGCACTTAATTAATCATTTCATCAATGAAATTATATCTGTTTTGAAATTAGAGGACATATGTTCTTATCCCTATTTTCAGGTCATAGAAGATAATTCTCAGATTGAGTTCCTAAAGAGCCAGCTTGCTGATTGCCAGGAAAAGCTTCATAAACTAGATTGGATGGAAGATAAACTCCATGTCTTAGAAGAGAAACTGAAGGGAAAGGTGATCGTAGATGAGAAGGACTGGAATAACTTGTTGAGTCGAGTTTTGCTTCTTGAAACAGAACTGTTGTTGCAATCCAAAAAGGTATGTTAACTTATATTTTTCTTCTATAACAAAAATTGCCCAGACACAGTGTTGTCAGCCTGCCTCCTCTTATATGCTTTTCACTGTTTTTAAAAGCATGATCTGAATGGAAGTTCTATTTATGAACCTGATGGTATTTTTTTTCTTAACTATTAAATTCTGTTGTTTTCTCATGCACTCTGAAGCAAAACTCTTCATTGGAAATTGTTTTCTTGCAGGAACAGCAGGTGTAGCTAAGCCTATTTTCATTAATAATGACTATGTGTGTTTTCATTTCCTAGTAAACTTGTAGAAGGAAGCTTTTGAAGACTTTCAATTATCCTGTCTTTGAAAGCTTAATGTTTCTGTATTTGAGAATTTCATCATGCTACTGACAAAATTAAGGGTTTCCTTATTCTGGTCTGCATTATTCCAAATTTCTTACACTCACCTGCAAATGTTGTTGTTCATACAGTTGAATATCTGTTTTATTTAATTCTCCAAACTCTAATCAGATACAAACATTCCCTCTGGAAAATTAAGTCTTCATTCTATATAACTAGTGTTGACAAAAATAGATGGTATGCTGAATGGAAAATACAAGGTTAATGGAAAAGTTAACTCACTTTATTTCTATTCTTAGTTTGTGAATCTTTGGAATTTCTAGCCTAATTGATTGATCTTTCTCCTTTTTGCATGCCCCACCGACCTGCCTTCCTATTTCTTGTCCATGATGTTCACTGCATTTTTAAATGTGTGGAAGTGCTACAGTTGTGATGTGGCTAAATTTGGCATATTTGTCAAAACAAATTAAGTATTTTGTTGCATTAAGATTGTGTATTATTTTTTGTGCTGTTGAAAGGTCCTTGTGTATAATATATAACTTCATATATGTGCACATGTAAATATTTTGAGATTCAGTGAACCATAGCATCAATTTTGTAATCACATGCTTAATTTCCAAGTGTATTTGCATGGGTTTCTCATGTGTTCTTCGTGTCCTGTCAGGTACTTTCCACAACAGTTTTGGGTCCTGTCAGCTATTTTACACAACAGTTTTCAGCTTCTGGAAAGCGGTTGACCAGTGTTGTGTTTTTCTCTGAAGTTGTAAAAATGTTGAACTTACTTGGAACCAGAAGCTCCGAATATGTTGCTGGCCCTGCAAGTTTGAAAATGTCACTAATACTTGTACACAATACATATTTTTTTCTCGTGTGCCTTGAAAGTTTGCTGGTTTTGCAAAGTTTGAAAAGGAGAAGTGTTCAGACTCATCACTAGGTTATTTCTAAAGGCAGTAGCTCAGATGATAAGGATTGACATTCTCAATTACTTTTTTTGTTGAACACAGTTTCAGGTCATTAACAGATCAAGTGATTTACCATTTTAAATAAATTTCTTATGGATATTGTAATTTAATTATCAGTGGACATATGTCCAAATCATGGCACCAATGATAATGTTTTCTTCTGCTAGCAGTCTCAAGAGGCTTCAGCTGAACAGCCATAGACACTTTTTCTTCCGTTTCAAGTGTAATTCTCTTAAAGAGATAATTGCTGTGTTTATGACAGTAGCAGCACAGAAAGTCTTGTGTTTCAGACTAGACTTGTTCTTTTATTTCTATAAATTTGTTTTATTATTACTTCAGTAACATGTTTGTTGCAGTTGTTCAAAGGTTTGGGATACAATTTGGAAAATACTTAACATTAGTATCACTCAAAAATTTCCGGTAAGATAATTATATTTCTGCACTGCATGTTTCTGATAGAAGTCATCTGCAGAAACAAGTTTGAATTTGGTTTGTGTGTGGCATTGTTGCTTGTTTCAAAGCAAAATAAGCTATTTTTAATACTTAAAAAAAAAAGTCTCCAGAACCCTAACTTTTTTGCAATAGGCATTTGAAAACTGCCAAGAAATAATCCTTTGGGCCAGAGAATTGCTGCTTCTTTGTTTCATGAAATTCCATCCAAGTTGTGCTCACAGATAGAGAAACAATTCAGAATTACTCCTTTCTTCTTGTGCTTGCATTTTTTGGGGAACTTTTGGCATCTAGCCAACTGAGCAGGAACAGTCTAAGATCTGTCTTGCACTGCAGCCAAAGTAGCAGCAGCTGTGCATTTTGCTCTGGGAAAGCCTGAATAAGTCTGAAAGCTACCAAATCCATTTCAATGAAAGAAATTGAGCAGAAGTAGTCAGTGCAGATTTTTTTTTTTTTTTAAGGGGTATCTATTATTACAGATTTTTTTCCAGCTGCTTCCCACATAGTACCTTCTGTCTCTCCCTCATTCACTTATTTGGGTATAATATTTCCCTGTTAACTGATACACTTACTCCAGTATATAGATATACTTTTATCAAAGGCTGAGATTTCAAATCATATTGAGAACTCATTGGTGAAAAAAGTCTGGATCTTGTTTATGAGTGTTGGAGTTTATTTTTTTTAAATTTTGAAATCAGAAAATTGCACTCAAAAATATTTATTGTTAGTACAATATTAACTTTGTTTCCCTGCTTATGAGCAACCTTTTTTAAGCTAGATTAAATTAAACTGCAAACCTTTCTGAAGAGAGCCCTCTCATTTAAGAGCCCAGGAAACTAGCTTAAAATAGACTTGTGAATTCTAAACATTTAAGTGGAATGAATGTCAGTTCATCTATAGGCTAATTTTTTAGGACCAATGAGCTGTATTTCTGAATATCAACCAGAAATAGAAGGCACACTTATTTTGTTGAGGTATCAGCAGCCAATGTCAGGATGTAATTGTTAGCACAGCCCAAGAACAGTCTGATTGTTCACTCTACTCATACCAAAGTTATATGCACTGTATTTGAACCTGGTTTTGACCTGTTTACAAACAGCAATATTGATATGCAAAAAGTCACCATGAAATAAACAATTTTTTTAATGCAACATATGTATGGAAATCTTGGATTTTTTTTAGTCCTGTAAAGACATTTGTGCAGTGCCAACATATGTGGGTGGTGTAGCAAATGCGTACGTAATTAGTACTTAAATAAATATACCTTTTTTCAGTCAAATGATGATTTAAACAGGTTGGAGGGCTAAAATGTAGTAAACTTGTATTTCAGAGAGACTTATCTACAGAGTCTGGCAGTATAAATCAAGAATGCACTTCTAGTAGGATTCCAGTTTCTCCTGGTGAGTATTAATGATTTTCTTTTTAATTAACATCATATACTAACACTTTTTGCTGACCTTGACTAAAATAGTGATTTTTAAGCAGACAATTGTAATTTAGTGACCTCTGAATTTAAATGCATGCTGTGAATTGGAAGTTAATGTGCTAGTCATTTCATACTTTTAGTTTACTCTTTAGAAGCTTTATTTACTGAAATAGTTTTTAAAGCATTAATGGAAATTGATAGTGTAGTAATTAAGGGTTACAAGTACTACTAAAAATCTCAAAGATGCAAATTTAATTAAGATGCTGTAGCTAAAGCTGTGAAAAACAATAATGTTAGCTGCACTTTAAAGCAGTTAACATGTTTTAAAAATAAGCTCTTCATAGGAGCTGATAAATAAGCTCTTTGGACTTCCAGTGTTCTTCCAAATTTGTTATTCCTGTTTTTCTAAAGTATGAGTCAGGAAATTTAGGCATACAAGGTATGCTGCCAGTCTTAAGTCTTGCATCTAAGATGTACAGCACTTGGAATGCTTTGATTCTCTCTTTGGTAGTAGTACTCTCCAGAAATCGTAGCTGTACAGAAGAAACACTTTTTAAATTTATTAAAAATAATTTAATATTATTTTAAATACTGAATAGTGTAGGTAACCTGCTCCAAAGGTATGATTCATAGATAGTGACCTTATTGAAAATAAAAATATGGGAACACTTTTTCTTTTTTTCTAAATACTAAATTCTTTTCCCTGGTAATGGCATTCTGAAATTGTAAAGAGTATCAAAGCCTTCCCAATGTAAAAGAAAAGGCTATTTCTGCTGAATGGATGCTAAACTTATCCCAATGGGAAGAGACCTAGGGAAACAGCAAGAGCTTGATAGAAATTTTAAGCTAAACAAGAAAATGATGATTTTGTTTATATTTCTGCTGTTTGTAAGACAGGTTACTTACATATTAAAGATGTATTTGAACAGGTAATTTACAGTAAAAATAATGAAAGCTATTTAAAATTACTTTTAAATGTTTGACCCAGTAATTAGACTTTCTTAAGTGCTGATTTCACTGTAATCGGGATAAAGGTAGCATTCTTAGTAATCTTTTTTAAAATTTTTCTTGTGTGTGTTATACATACAACTTACCTTTTTTTAAGAAAACGAGAAACCTATTTTGGACCTTCACCAGTAGCTTTTTCCTTCTCTAAACAATACATTCTCTTCTGTTATTACGTACTGTAAATCAAGCTATTTGATAGCTGACCTTGCAAGAAGAGAGCAAAAAGACAAAGGTGACACAAAAATGAGTGTTTCTCCATAGATACAGAGAGGAAGGAGGAGATGCCAGAGAGTCTTCATCAGTTGTCTGGATACAGTTCACTAATATCCACAGACCCATCTCCCAAAGCCATCACCATTAATTCTTGTGATCCGACAGACATTTCAAAGGTAAGTAAAACTGGCAAATGCTTAGTTGATTTCCTTTCTGAGGTCAAGAGAACAAGTAAGCATTAGTTTTAGTTGTATATACTACTAGTGAAAAACAAGGAAACTATGCAAAACTGCTTCTAGGTCTGTCTCATAAAAATCCTTTCAATATGTAAACAGTGCTTAAAAGACACATTTTCTCTATGTTTTTTACAGATTGAAAGTACATCTGAAGAATGTTAGCTTTGAAGAGTTCACTAACTTTGTTGCTTTTAAATTGCAGGAGACAACAAAACAAAGAATGGAAAGGATAAGTAAAATGTAAGTAATAGGAAAGGGCAGCAGGAATTCATTTCCCAGGAGGGAGTTGTATTTGACTAAGGCATATAGAGAATGTACATATGTGTTTCAAACCTCAAAGGTCTCTACATCAGGTGTGGCATTTCCTTATGACTCCACTGGATAATAAATCCACTTACAGTTCTGAATTTGTGGGATGAGTCACTGTTTTAGTTTCTAAAAAGTAATAGAAAGCATTCTTAATGGTATTAACTGGAGATTAAAGAGTGTTTAGAATCTGGTTGACAAGGTATAGGAATATTACTTATCTCCCGATAGGAATTCCCTGGTACTTGAAAATCTTCTTCCTGAGAAATAACTATACTATCTTAACTCTGTTTTTTATTACTTAAGGAAAAGTAAAGCCATTTGCAGGCTAAACATTGTGAGAACTGTATTTAAGGTGTATTTGGTACTAGTCCTGAGATTTGTAGTGAAAATTCTGTTTGTAAGAAATATTTTTATTAAAGAGAAATGCATTGCTGTATAATGTTTCCTTAGCAAGAGATTTCTATTCTAGAAGTGCCTGGCCTGAAAAATGCTGTGGCCATTTTTGAGATTTAATTCTTTTGTATGGATTATTTCTTCCTTTATGTATACTTCACATTTATTGATATGTGGTAGACATTTAAAATACAAACCAATTGCAGAGGAAAAGCAGGTATGAGAGGTAATTTAATGTCTCGTGCTGCTTGCTAGTATTTTGGATTCATTAGAAAGTTAAAGACAAGTCAGTTATTTCATACTGTATTTTAATAATTGTGTATGTGTAAACAAAATTTATTTTCAGAATTGAAGAAACTTCAGAATTGTTGAAAACCTCAAGCAACACCTCTGAGAAGACCTGAAAGCACAGGTCTTCAGACCTGGTCTCCGTAGGCTTATGAACATCAGAATTAATATGTGTGTTTGTACAGCATTAAATTTTTAATAGATCAAATTTGTAATGATCACCAGTGCTTTTATTCCTTTGAATAAATATTTTGTAATACATCTGTGTACTGATTTCCATCCTGTCGGCACCGATTTTTTTTGCTTTAAAAACTGTTCAGATAGCCTCTCTTCCACTTTTGTAAAGTGAAGTCATTACAGGAGGTGTATTTTTGTGTTGACATTTGTTAGCAGTGTGCTAAGTAATATGTTTTTTAAAGTGCAGGCTTGAGGACCGTGGTTTACATCCTGTTGGAAACATTCCAGCTGGGACTTGCATATTGCACCCAAGAGGCTGTATTACATACCATCTTACCATCTGTACTGTTGAATCAGTCTTAATGAAAACTTAAATACACAAGTTTAAATATGTATTTCTTTTGCTGTTGTTTGTGTTTTTGTTTTTTTTTGTTTTTTTTTTTAATTTTCATGCTGAGCTGGAAAGCACCAACACATTATGGCTTCCATTAACACACTGACAAAGTGAGGGTCAGTTTGATCTTAAACATTAAAACATGCAACTAAGTCCACAGACTTTGACTGCAAGAGATGTGTTGAGTGTTTTAGTGCTCTTGCCCAACACATTTTAAGACCAGCAGCACAGATGGAGACCATCCAGTATACAAAGATACCCACAAATTTTAGGATTTGAAGCCATATTAAAATTTCTCTCTAGAGATGTAAGTAGATGCAAGTCGTCCATAAACATTATGTAATCAAACCAAAGATGTGTGAGGTTTGATAAGATGTATTTATTTATTACTTTTTTGTAAATTGGTAGCCTATCATATCAAGGTTTCTTTGTGCTATAATACTAAATTAACTTAAAAAGATTTTTGGAGTTTGGTATCACAAAACCAGTAGATTTTTTTGACAGAATTTGCAAGCAAAGGTGAAAGCAGCTGTTTGATGTTATGCTGTAAAGAGTGGTTTATATGTTTTAACAATTATGATTTTTTTTTTCCTGTAACCATATGGAATATAAACTGACTTTATTTTACATACAAACAGAAGAACATACGGTGATCCATTATGTAATATAAACTTTAATTGAAGATTTTTGGACTTTTGCAATATAATTTTTTCCAGTTGTTTAAAAAAAAAAAATTAAAATTAGAAAGTTAGATGTTGTGGACATGTTTTGCACCCTAGATGAAAACAGACCTTTCAAATCACTGTTCATTATGCTACCAATGAAATTAGGTTTTCTTCTCAATGTTAAGACTGATTCAAGGGGAAATAGATGTTATCTTCTAAAATAGGACTACAGCACCATCTTGTGGAGATCTTTACACAAAGTAATTACCGAAGATGGAAAAAAGTTTATTCCTTTTATAAGGAATAAAGTATAGACAGTTAAAGTTATTGCTTTAAACCAGTAATGATCAAATATCTTGAAATACTACCTCTGTTAAAATTTTCTGTTTCCCTTCTAATTGAAGAGGCTTTTATGTTAAGTAAGATAATTATTCTGCATAATATTTGATAATGTTCGTGGCAGGAACTAGAAAACTGAATTTGTTGTTTGTTGATGTTGTGGCAAAGATAAGAAGCATTGGTCAGTATAAATTATTCAAGCTACAGGCGTTTATCATTGAATGAATCTGATTGATGAAAGTGTTAGAAAAAGGTCTTTCTGTAAGTGTAGAATTTAATATCATCTCTATTTAGTACTGCAAAATTGAAGATCCATAGTTGTTCAGCTATTTCCTTTTTCCAGAAGTTTATTCATAGTGCATTCAAAGCCTCTTTACATGTTTGGGTGGTTTGAGTTTTTGTTGTTGTTGTTTTTTTTTTTTAAATTCAGTTCTGTCATTGGAAACACTCTAGTGCTAGTAACAATTTATGTCACAGTAAAACTTCACCAAAGCAGTGCAGTGCTGGGAAATACATGTCATGACTGAAAATAGCAACAGTTTTTGAACAATTACTGGTGCAATGCTACTTCGAGCATTGTCACAACAGTCAAAGAGTTGATACTCTACATGTGCAAACTGTTGCATGGGTGGATCTTGCTCAGTGACAGGAAATGTTAGATACCTTCTGAAACACAAATTAAATAAATCCAGTGAATATTCCTCACTGTAATTTATATCATGCTTAGCTCTGTTCCATGACTTGGAAAAAAAGTTGTTAAAAATATATGTTCAATGATAAATCAATACTTGAATTATTGCTGTTTCTTAAAGTTACTGAGTTTAATTACTAGTTTAAAAATTTGTATTATGAATTTTATAGTTACAAATTGTATTGACAACTGTTTCCTTAAAGATCAATAGAATAGTTCTACCTTATATAACTGAAAGTATTTATGCATTATGTGGGATAATAAAACATAATTGCATTAAAGTAGAGTGCTAAAACTGAAGGTTCTACAAAAATATACTTTTAAACTTTTTTTTTGGTAGCAAAATTCTAAATCTATTAAAACTTACAGGATTCCCTTTGTTCGTTTTTTTTTTTTTTTTTTACTCTGCTTTATCTAACATCAGTAGGCACTTGATTTCATTTACTGAAATTAAAACATGCTATGGAAAACAGAATAAGAATCCTCCCAAATCTGTAATATTGAAATGCAGTCTGATAACCTCTTTTAGTTATATTTTCAGTTTGTGTATATACTGTACGTATTGTGGATTTCTAGTACTCTGAGTCATAGATACTTAGAAAATTATTGCAGTTATTATACTAGAATATATTCTTTATGATGCTACTTTTGGTGTTTAAGATCTGATACTTAAATTGTATTGCAGATCACTCAAGTTTGCTTGTACCGAAGTATGAGAGGCTGAGTTGAGTTATATCCTGGTGTTTATGCCTAACTTGGAATTGTTTTGCATCATAAAAAGTGTATTCAAAGCTCAAAGCCTTAGTTACTAGGTGTGTCCTATTTCCTTTTAAGTATATTCAATTTTCTTATGCTTATTCTTGGAGTTCTTTTATATGTTTCTGTCCTGGTTTAGTCTCGTATCCCATGTCAGGCTCAATTCAGTTTCTAGTCCAACAGCAAACATGATGCAGAAGAAATCTGAACTATTTTTTTTTTTTTTTAAGTTTTACTTTCTTTTAAATTTAACCTATAGAGAATACTTGTCTTGAAATCAGTTCCATTCCAAAATATCTCATGGAATTTGCAGAACTGAAATCTAGACTCTGGGGAGAGAAGTTACTTCTTTTTCCTTCCCTGTCATTCTATCAGTGATTAGTAGAGCCACCTTGTTTGAGTTCTAATATAAAAATAATTTAGTTGCTTTTTTTCTGATAATGTAGTATATGTATTATATATCTTTATTATAGAGTTTTGAAGAAGCACTCCAATGTGAAAAATACTACGTGGGTAGGTTTTTTGTGGTTTTTGTGGTGGTTTATTTTGTTTTTGTTTTAATAATTTTTTTAGCTTAAGCTGGTAGCATGTAGTGTTGTGATTTCAGTTTAGCTCTACCTAGGACTGGGAATTTTCTTCTCTCTCTGTGCAAGATCAAATAGGTGACAGTTCTTTCAAATGAGCTCTTCATTTTAATTTCTTAAACAAGAGTATGTGTTGAGTTGTTGGAATAGCTGTCTGGTGTCCAGATGGCTTCACAGAAAATTTTATGTGTTGCTAAAATTTCTATTACAGCCTGAGGTACAACCAGCCTATAAGCCTATTGCTCATACTAACCCCAGGTTTTTTTCTAATAGCTATTTTGTTCCTTCCTCCCACCTCTTCCCTCCCTTGTTGGCTTTTTTTTTTTTTATCTGTTGTATCTATTTTTATTTTACTGTAGTAATGAAAAGCTAAGATCAAGGGTACGGATGCAATGAAGTTTGAGAAGTGCATTCTTGTCTTGTAAAGGTTAGTTTTTCTGGAGAAAGAGGAAAATAAGATGATAAAAATGTATGAGAAGCTACTAATGTTAAAGCACTTAATCATCAATGATCAGGGGTTAAACCAGCTTTTTCTGTTAGCTGCTTGATTTGACATTGGAAGTTAGCCATCATTTCAATCAGTTGCAGTTGTAATATTCCATCTTAAAATTATTTATTTGTCATTAGTTATCTTTCCAAACACTTTTTGCCAGCTATAGTTCCTTTTCAGTTTCTAGGATATTTTTTTAACTCTACGTGGTAAAAATCTTAAGTAGTTCACTTCAGACAACAATTCTCAGACAACAAAATACACTTTCAGTTAGCAATAGTTTCAATTAGCAATAATCCCTCAAGGGTCGTTACTGGGTCCAGTACTGTTCAATATATTCATCAATGACATGGATGAGGGAACAGAGGGCACTGTCAGCAAGTTTGCTGACGATACAAAGCTGGGAGGAGTGGCTGACACACCAGCAGGCTGTGCTGCCATCCAGAGAGACCTGGACAGGCTGGAGAGCTGGGCAGGGGAAAAACTTAATGAAATATAATAAGGGCAAGTGTAGGGTGTTGCACCTGGGCAGGAACAACCCCAGGCTCCAGTACAGGTTGGGTAATGATCTCCTAGAGAGCAGTGTTAGGGAAAGGGATCTGGGAATCCTGGTGGACAGCAGGATGACCATGAGCCAGCACTGTGCCCTTGTGGCCAGGAAGGCCAATGGCATCCTGGGGTGCATTAGAAGGGCTGTGGTTAGTAGGTCAAGAGAGGTTCTCCTCCCCCTCTACTCTGCCCTGGTGAGGCCACATCTGTAATATTGTGTCCAGTTCTGGGCCCCACAGTTCAAGAAGGACAGGGAACTGCTTGAGAGAGTCCAGCACAGAGCCACCAAAATGATTAAGGGAGTGGAGCATCTCCCTTATGAGGAAGGGCTGAGGGAGCTGGGCCTCTTTAGCTTGGAGAAGAAGAGACTGAGGGGTGACCTTATTAATGTTTATAAATATTTGAAGGGTGAGTGGCAGGAGGATGGGGCCAGGCTCTTCACAGTGGTGCCCAATGATAGGACGAGGGGCAATGGGTGTAAGCTGGAACACAGGAGGTTCTGCTTAAATTTGAGAAGAAACTTCTTTATGGTGAGGGTGACAGAGCACTGGAACAGGCTGCCCAGGGAGGTTGTGGAGTCTCCTTCTCTGGAGACATTCGAGACCCGCCTGGACACCTTCCTGTGTGATCTCATCTAGGTGTTCCTGCTCCGGCAGGGGTATTGGACTAGATGATCTTTCAAGGTCTTCCAATCCCTAACATTCTGTGTGATTCTGTAATACACTTCTTCAGGAAAGGTATTAAATCTGCAAAAAATGTTTAGTGATAGTATGTGCTTCTGTGGTATCTAGGCAGATTTCTGTGTGATAGAGGACTATGTTGTGTTCTTTGTAGGATACTTTGGATGATGCAATCGATATTCCTTCACTGGACCATCCTACAGCTTATCATGAGGTGTAGTAAACTTAGTAGTTTTGTTTATGCAATGTGACTTTATCTAAGAGATAAAGATGCTATATCTATGATTTTGACATTCATCCTCTATAGACCTTTTCCAGAGCAGGTGCTTGGTTTGGAAGTAGTGGGGCTTTTACTATCTGGGAGAAAATAATAAACAGTACTGTGGTGCACTGATGTTCTAGTACAGCAATGCTTGTTGGTTTTCCCCTCCCCTTTACCTTTCCAGTTATCATAAAGGAAGCTTCCTATGCCATAAAGCAAAATAACTTTTGGTGATAGCCTCTAGAATCAGCAGAAATATAATTTTGCCAATGCTAGGTTTATAATGATTAACTTGGTGTAAGCAATATCAAAGAATATTATGCCTCAGGGTATTTTATTCAACGATACAATTATATTTCTAAAACATGCATCAAGGTCTTCATAACTTGCACACTTGTATGTCTATTCTCAGCTTACCTGGTGTTACTGAATTTCATTGGGTGCATGTTGAAATATGACCTGGGATTAAGAGAACTGCAGCTAGAACGCCTTGAATACTTTCCATGAATGCTGTGAATAGTTTCACAAAGCTGAAGTTTTTGGCAGCTTAAGGGATTTCTTCCCACTGCTGCTCATTCCTGACTGACTATGCTATGAACTGCATTTTGTACCTGATGTGACTTAAGTATACTCTTCTGAAAATACATTATGAGGGTTTTTCCTTTTTTGTGTGTGTGTGTGGGGGGATGTCAAAGAAAGGTGGGGGCTGATTTCCATCCCCATCATCTCTGTGATCTAGCTTATGACATCACATACAAACACTTGTGTCTGAACTTTCAGTTGGCACAGCATGCTGTGGTATCAAGAAGTAACTGAGCAGCAGGGGAGAGAATGGATTGTTAATGTTTTACTGCTGAAGGATTTGTTGTTTGAGCACATGGTGTGCTAGGAGTGAAGAGGTTCTTGTGCATAGTCCCAATGTACGTATTCATGTAAACTTATTTATTGCATGTTTAATTTATATTTGAATTGACTGAATGAAGGGGGCAACGTGTATTTGAAAAAACATTGGTCAGTTTTCAAGTGTTAAAATAGCTCTTTTTATTACACGTGCATCTGATTCTCTCCCCCACACCCTCCCCAGCCAACCAATTTTTTGTGGATTTGGAGGCATATTTTTCATTGTGTTTAAAAAAATTAAATAAATTTCTCACCTTTGTTATGTAAAATGACCAGAAAATGTACAGGCAAATGCAAAAACAATCCTCAGGGAGTATGTTTGGAAACCTTTCATATTGTGTTATATGCACACGTGAGGCCTTTATAATAATATTTCATATAGGTGATCACACTGTATTATAAAAATATGAAACAAATACTCCTCTAAACCTTAGTTTAACTGGGAAGTGATAAGCCAGACAATAAAAGCATTTCATTACTATCAGTATAAGTTAATTTTAATATACATGAAGACTCCCCAGTTATTTTTCACAGTGCATGTTCGCTTGTTTTGTAGGTGTTCCAAGTTGAATGTGCTGTGCCTTTCCTATCATACTGATTTATGATGTGGGATTACATAGCGTGTTTAGCCCTGTATCATTGCATAAGTCATTTATAGTAACTTCTTTATGTCTACTTTCTTCAACTGTAAAATTAAGTGATTCCTTTTGTTTTCCTCCTGAGAGTATTATGTGGTTTGGTTCATTGTTTATGCCTACTTAAAGAATTACTTAGGAAGAAAGCTAATGGAAAAAAATATAGGCTGGTTTTAAGAGTTCTCTTAATTGAAACCATTCCATTGGAACCTATGGAAGTCACTAAAGGGTAAGTTCATGAACTTACTTGAGCTTATGTATTAGTAGTAACTTAAGCTCCAGCTTCTTGTAGTTATAAAAGTAGTTGACAGCTACGATAATTTCAGATAAAGTAGTTGTGCTTTTGTGCGAACTACAGAAAAATAGGTGCTGATATGGTGGGAGATTTCTAGCCTGAATATTTTATCAAATTCCTTTTTAACCTGTGGTATAACACTTCAGTTACTCAAGTTTTCTCTACATTTTTTCGTACATCACTCTTGGAACGTTTCTTTATTCTCTGTATCACCTATAGCCTTTTCATGAAGAGGTACTAGCAAACAATTTATTGCTCTAAGTATTTTGTACTTGAATGCCCTATTAAAAACTGTTACAACTTTTAATTTGAAGCTGACTTTGACTTGCATAATACTGCATTGATGCACTGATCGTAAATTGTCTTCAGTATAAAATAGCCTCTTACCTCTACAAAGCGAAGGGATATAATTGTTATGTTATTTTAGCATGAAAAAAAAAAGCACAATTGTTCTAGTGATTGGGAGGGCACTGAAAGAGATTAATATTTTTAGTTATTTCATGACTTTGGCCTTCATAGTTGATTTCACGACTTTGGCCTTGAGTGAAAGTATTTTTGTTACAGGCATGGCTTTGATATGCTTCTGGATTTTGTTTTAGTGAACTTTCTGATCTTGCCCCCAACTTAAAAGATTGACATAAATATCTACTAATTAATGCTGATCTAGAACTACAAGAAGCTGCAATCTATAGATGTTTTGGAAAGGTTTGTGAGCTTTGCTGTACAGGTCTAGTTTCACCTTAGCAAAAAATTAGATAAATCATCATGACCCATGAATCACTCCTTGCTTAAGGAGAGAAGCTGTCTAGAGTAAAGAGTAAACTGAAATCCTTGTAGAGATGCTTATGGCCTTGAAAAATCAGTGCCCAGAGTATGGATGTCTTTCCTGTTTCTTGAAATAATGTCCACGTAGTAGGAGATATTTCTGGAAGAGATAAAAATGGAACTACAAAGGAAGCAGGAAAAAGGCTCTGGTGAACCAAAAGCAGGTGTCAGCAGGACATACTTAATTTAAATAATGCTTAAAAAGTTAGGTTCATAGTAATGTCTGACAATCAAGCAACATGAAATGGGTAGGGAAAATACACTATAGTATGATGGTCATACTGATAATACAGTAGAATAGCTCTTCTCATGACCAATCCAAAATGATGATTACAATGTAATGTTCAAAGATGATGTGCAGAAAGAGCGATATGGTTCAGACTCCTACCCCCCTGAGAAGTTCAACAAATGTTCCACCCAGGAACCCCTCTGAAACTGGGAGAGTGGTGAGCAGTGGTGTGGAAATGAAAATGTTTGACATAACTTTCTTTTGTGCTTCAGGGGAAAAAATAAATGAGGCTATATCTGTTTGGAAGGAGGTGGTTGGACTTGGAATCTGAATTGGTGTTTCTGTTCAAAGGCTTTTTGTTGTTGTTTTTCTGCTTCCAGGATTTAGGTAATCCCCTCTGCATTCTCTAATGCTTTCATCAGAACACTTTTAGCTCTCTGTTAAAGCAAAAATATCAAAACCTCATACCTAAGAACATAGCCAACAAGGTCAAGGAGGAATTTGTGTCCAGTGTATGCATGATTGGTGATGTGTACTAAGAGCTTGAGAGGGATGGAATAGGATTTTTTTTTTTCTCTTAAAAAAAAATATGCTTCAATGTTCATTGCTAATATTAATTTATGCTAATATTTCAATACAGATTTCGCACAGAATCACACAGAATGCTAGGGATTGGAAGGGACCTCAGAAGATCATCTAGTCCAACCCCCCGTGTAGGAGCAGGAACACCTACATGAGTTCACACAGGAAGGTGTCCAGGCGGGTCTTGAATGTCTCCAGAGAAGGAGACTCCACAACCTCCCTGGGCAGCCTGTTCCAATGCTCTGTTACTCTCGCAGTAAAGAAGTTTCTTCTCGAGTTTAAGCGGAACTTCCCATGTTCCAGCTTACACCCATTGCCCCTTGTCCTATCATTGGATGTCACCGAGAAGAGCCTGGCTCCGTCCTCATGACACTCACCTTTCATATATTTATAAACATTAATAAGGTCACCCCTCAGTCTCCTCCAAGCTAAAGAGGCCCAGCTCCCTCAGCCCTTCCTCATATGGGAGATGCTCCACTCCCTTAATCATTTTGGTGGCTCTGCGCTGGACTCTCTCAAGCAGTTCCCTGTCCTTGAACTTTGGGGCCCAGAACTGGACACAATATTCCAGATGTGGCCTCGCCAAGGCAAAGCAGAGGGGGAGGAGAACCTCTCTCGACCTACTAACCACACCCCTTCTAATGCACCCCAGGATGCCACTGGCCTTCCTGGCCACAAGGGCACAGTGCTGGCTCATGGTCATCCTGCTGTCCACCACGACTCCCAGATCCCTTTCCTTAACACTGCTCTCTAGTAGATCATCTCCCAACCTATACTGGAACCTGGGGTTGTTCCTGCCCAGGTGCAACACCCTACACTTGCCCTTATTATATTTCATTAAGTTTTTTCCCTGCCCAGCTCTCCAGCCTGTCCAGGTCTCTCTGGATGGCAGCACAGCCCTCTGGTGTGTCAGCCACTCCTTCCAGCTTGGTATCATCAGCAAACTTGCTGACAGTGTCCTCTGTTCCCTCATCCAGGTCACTGATGAGTATATTGAATAGTACTGGTCCCAGTACCGACCCTTGAGGGACTCCACTAGACACAGGTGTCTAACTAGACTCTGCCCCATTGACCACAACTCTCTGGCTTCTTCCCACCATCCAGTTCAAAGTCCATCTCGCTACCTGATCATCTAATCCACACTTCCTCAATTTGGCAGCGAGGATGCTGTGGGACACTGTGTCAAATGCTTTGCTGAAATCAAGATAGACCACATCCACTGCTCTGCCATCATCTAGCCACCTGGTTGTGTTTCCATAAAAGTCTAGAAGGTTGGTCAAGCACGACTTCCCCTTGGTGAAGCCATGCGGACTGCCCCTAATGACCCTCTTATCCTTGATATGCCTTGAGGTGGCACCAAGGATAAATCATTCCATCACCTTCCCAGGGATGGAGGTGAGGCTGACCGGTCTGTAGTTACCCGGGTCCTCCTTCTTGCCCTTTTTGAAGATTGGAGTGGCATTTGCTTTTGTCCAGTCCTCAGGCACCTCTCCCGTTCCCCACGACTTAGCAAAGATGATGGAGAGTGGTCTAGCAATGGCTTCAGCCAGCTCCCTCAACACCCGTGGATGCATCCCATCTGGACCCACAGATTTATGGATGTCCAGATTGCTTAATTGGTCCCTAACCCAGTCCTCATCAACCAAGGCAAACTCCTCCATTGTCCTGACTCCCTCTGGGGCCTCAGGGATCCGGGGCTCCTCAGGACAGCTTCCAAATTTAATGCAAATGTTAATATAAATTATTTATTTGGATTATTTTCCTGTTTGCTGACGCCCATACTGATAGGTATTCAGAGCCAGGGTCTCCTTTGACTCACCTAAAGATTGTGCTTTTTTTGTTGCATGAAGTAGATTTTTGCTTTCTAGCCTTATTTGGGCATATCTCAACTAATGAGTCAACCACCATTGCAGAAGCTTGTTGGAGGCACATCACTCTTGATAAGCAAAAAGCAGCAGCCCTCTTTTTTTCCCCGTGAGGTTCTGCCCTGACCCTGTGTCTATGTCTCTTAATGAATTGGTTTATCTCAGGAAGCTGTGTGCAAGGACCAGCGTGAACTGGGTCAGTTCAACTAGGGGGAGACCAGATGCAAGTGAGAAGCAGACTTTGGGTAAACTGGCTAGGCACAAAGGCACAAAGACACAAAGATAAGGCAACACAGGAGGGAGCCGACAGAAGTAAGCAGTTGGGGGTACCCAGAAGTGACCTTGGGATGGGTATCCACTTTGGCAATAACAGTCTGTGATATTGCTGCATTACAGTATTTATTACACATTGCCCTCAGTTTTCTGGGGACTAGAAATCCTTTCACTACTAAGGACTTTCTTCTTAATAGCTCGCTTGCAGAGGTTAATTTGCCTCTTTAATGATTTATGTGGTGAGTGAATACTTTGGTACTTTGTCTCCTATTATAGTACCTCCTCAGAGAAGCTCTTCCCAACCTCTGTGTCTGCTGTGGTGATTTTTGAGTGCTGTAACATTTTAGGATAAAGCTAGTATCATAGATATCACAGTCACCTTGAATACAATGAGAACTAAAGCATTGTTGTTGGTTTTGGGTTTGTTTTTTTAATGTGGGTTTTTTGGGGGTTTTGTTTTTTTGTTTGGTTTTTTTTTGGGGTGTTACTGGCCAGCTGGAGTTGTGTGTTCTGGTATATGTCTATATTTTTATTTTCCTGTCTTAAGAAGACAGCCATGGCTACAAGGCTATGTAATAATAAAGCATTGTAGTGATAAGTATAACAATTAATAAATACTGTCATTGTTCCTAGCTCCATAAAGCACATAAAACATTCTCCTGTGATAAGTGAATTAGTAACATTCAGTCAGTTTCATTAATCTTTAAATACCTTCCAGTGCTTTCTAAACTATTTCATTTTCTAATGTAGTGAAAAAGGAGAAATAAACAGATCGTTAAGGAAAACCAAACACTGGTGAAGGAGGTAGCTCACTGCTAAAATAGTGATTAGTACACAAAATAAATTATTTTCAAGCATCTGAAATACAGCAAAAGGAGTTCCAGCCATTCATCATTTAGGGGCTTGTGGCTGTATGGTTGAACTGATGAACAGATGCATACTGCTTAAAGATCCTGGTCTGTTCCCCACTGTTGTTGACTGCAAGCCTTCGTGTGAAGAGAAAAGCACTTTTTTTTTTTTTTCCTTTATAGAGTCATAGAATGGTTAGGTTTGGAAGGGACCTCAAAGATCATCTAGTTCCAACCCCCCTGCCATGAGCAGGGACACCTTCCACTAGACCAAGTTGCTCAAAGCCTCATCCAGCCTGGCCTTGAACACTTCCAGGGAGGGGGCAGCCACAGCTTCTCTGGGCAACCTGTTCCAGTGTCTCACCACCCTCACAGTCAAGAATTTCTTCCTAATATCTAAACCTACCCTCTTTCAGTTTAAAGCCATTGCCCCTTGTTCTCTCACTACCTGCCTTTTTAAAAAGTCCCTCCCCAGGCTTCCTGTAGCCCCTTCAGGTACTGGAAGGCTGCTATAAGATCTCCCCAGAGCCGTCTCTTTTCCAGGCTGAACAGCCCCAACTCTTTCAGCCTGTCCTCATAAGAGAGGTGCTCCAGCCCTTGGATCATCCTCGTGGCCTCCTCTGGACTCATTCTAACTGGTCCATGTCTTTCTTGTGTTGGGAGCTCCAGAACTGGACACAGTACTCCAGGTGGGGCCTTACAAGAGTGGAGTAGAGGGAGAGAATCACCTCCCTCAACCTGCTGGCCACACTTCTCTTGATGCAGCCCACACTACAGTTGGGCTGTAACTGTAATAGTAACTGTAGCCTGTGTAACCATACCTAAGTTATCAGTAAATTAGGTAGCTCAGGTCTTGACTTGTTACCAGGGCTGTAATGTTGAGGTCAGCACAGGCTACAAGACCCAGGAAGTCTGTTGGCCAGAACACACCAGCCTCTGTTGCTGTAACTGCTCTTGCTGATAACTGGGCTAGTTTGATAACTCCAGTCTTAACAACTTGGACAGCAACATATACATCATTAATGAATGTGGGATCTGAAGTTAAAAGATGTTCTCAGTAGCTCATTTTATGCAGCTGTAATATCCCACATATCCCACAATGGTTGCTATTATGTGTATTTTTATGTGCTTTCTTGTGGGAACTAAAGATAAAAATATGTAAAAAATATGAAGAAAAAGGTTCAAAACATAGCTTAGTTTAGTATTAGTTTAAAACAGAAATTGTAACATCAAGTAATGAATAAACCTTGCTTACCTTTGAGTTTTTTCATAAAACCTTAAAACTAACGAATTTTTGCTAAACTTGAACTTACCCAAACACAAGATTTTTATTTTAAAATAAGCTCAGTGCTTTCCTGTTAAACACTGAAGTTGTAGTTGGAGTGATTTAAAGAATAATATCCTGTTTTATGCAAAGTAAACCTACTATGAATGCAAAAATAATGCTTTTAAATCTGAACTTTAAGTCACATAATTTACTAGAGGATCATTCTTTTTTTGTTGTTGTTGCAGTGTTAATCATTATACAAAATAAAAGTTGACTCTTACTGCAGATAGAACCTATATTTTTTGTCTAAATAAAGCATATAAATTGTGATACATGTTTTCTTTTTCAGTGTAGTTTAGTGGCAAACGTAGACAGACATGTCTACTATGATATAAACAGTTTAGTCTTTAAGCTACTTTTTTTTTTTTCCTAAAAGATTGACATTTGCTGCTTTTTCCAGATGACAGTAGCCAACATTGTCTTATCAGAACAAAGGTTAACTGCAGTTCTTTAAGTCATAGAGAAGATAAGAACAGCTTTGAATAATGGGGCGATGGTGTGAGTTTGCAGCAAGGCCTTTGTGTTTGGGAAAAGATTAAAAACCAAAGAGCTTCCCAATAAGCTGACAAAATCAACCCTTTTTCTGCATAAAAATTCTCGATAGCTTAGAAGTATGATCTTCAGATAAACATGCTAAATTATACAGCTTATTATAAAAAGCTTAGATTCTTAAATTTTAAAATTATAAAGCTGTTCCGCAATGTAGAGGTTTTCTTTTAAGAGAAATTTAATTTTATTTTCACTTTTTACTGTTCATGTGTGCCCTTATTTGTAACACTGAGCCTGTGTTACAGGTATAATTCCTATAATTTGTTTATTTTTTTCTAACTTTTAAGAGAAGATGCCCAAGAGTATTTTCCTAAAATCTCTATGGAGATTGCTGTTTTGCATTTGTTGCATCTCTAAATGTGTATCTACTCCCTTGATAAGAAAGATTTTCCTGATGTCAGTGACAAATATATTATTGCATGTAGTGATGGGTAGATCCAGTTGATTCCAGCTCTCTTATTATCATTATTAGCAGGTATGTCACGTAGTCCTTATTGTGAGTTAAACTATTTTTGTTACTGAAAGGGAATGTTACTCACATTTCTCCTCCTTTACTCTACTTTCCTCATACCCAGCCAGCTATTATTTCCCTTCTTTACAAACTGAAGCCATGTTTTTCTATTTCAGAAACTGCTGCTTGCATTTAATGCCTGGAATGCATATCTGGAAGAAGAGGAGAGTGAGCTCATTGCTTCTGCTATCAGGACTAAAGCTCATTCTCCTTTCTCATTTATCTTCATATTTCCTGTTGTTGAAAATTAAAAAATAAAAGGTCAACCCTGCCCATATTTTATGATAAACAGAATTTCCCCTGTGAGTATTTGAAAGAAAAAGAATCCAAGAGCAAGAGCTTGAAGAAATGACAGAAACACTGTTTCCAGCCATATTATTCTAGTATGGCATTGAACATACCTATTACTTTAAGCCCTTGTGTTATCTTCTTTGAATAACATTGTGCTTAAGCTGATCATTTTTCTCTCCTTCAGTAAGGAATAAATTATTAAAGATGTTTAACTACTGTATCAGGTGAATGTGTATTTTGCTTGTCAGTACTTTATTTTATGCCTTGCATTTCAGAAAGAGACTGCTCCTACTGTGATGGGTTTTGTGTTCCAGTGTATCTACAAGAAGTAGAGGGAATAAATAAATAAGATCAGTTGAGTACCATAGTGAAAGTTCTGCTCTTGTTACCTCATCCTATTGTATTGGTAGAGATTCTACATCACGTAAGATATTTTTCAGAAAAGGGAGACTTTCTCCAGGCTTTTGCAAAATGTGAACCATGACAGGCGATGATCTAGAAAAGGTAATGCTGGCAAATACCTCAGGGAAGCTGTAGTTGGGCATACTAGTAAAATTGTGACTATATTTGTATACATTGCATGACTGGAGAGAAACAACAGAATAGAACTTTATTGTCCATGTATTTTAGGTGTGAAAACAATGCTTGCAGAATATAAACATGTCATCAGAAAACTAGCATGAGTATTTCCAGTGTTATTTGAAAAGGTAGAGTGTTAGTCAGGGATTCCATAAAAATCATATTCTAATCTTCCATTTTCTGTTCTCTGTTTAAGACCTGAATTCTTCATAGCAAAATATAGTATCTCTGAGATTTTCAAAAGGGGCTATTTTGCTTCCTTGACCCATCTGTACATCCAGTATCTGACTTTTGGATAGGGAGAACCGGAACCTGTCACTGCATAGTTAGAGTTGTCATATATCTTATTTTATGCTTGTCAGCATTCTTTTTCACCCAGATAGTATTTTCAGTAAATATTTTTTTCAATATTTCTCATCTTGACAACCTCAATTTTATCAGGAAAAATTGTTATATCACAAGATAACTTCTTCTGGAACATTTATGAATAGATTTGGATTTGATATTTCTACGTTCTAGTGGTAGCTGCTCAACTAAATCTGTGAAAAGGACAGTACAGATTAAATCTTTGTCCTAACAGCCACCTTGTAAGTTTACTTCAGCTTTTTGTTGTCTTTTACACTTTGTTTCCTGCTAGCTTTTCTAATTTTTTTCTGGAAAACAGTGAGCTTATCAGTATGTTGTCTGATGCTTAACAAAATGCTACTCTACAAATTGCAGAGAACTGTCTGGAAAAAAAATTTCAAAAATTCAGGAAAGTCTATTATCTTCAGAATCTTTTCCAAATTACAGCCTTGTATATCCATATGTTTGTATTTCTTTATCTGTTCCCCTGATTTATCCAGGCAAAACACTTTATCTTTTTACTTCCTTTTTACCTTTTCAGGTCCAATTTTGGGTTCTTTTTGGCATGTTAGCTCTGCCTGTTCTGTGATCCTTAATGGAGAATATTGGAAGCATAGTATTGAACCTAAATATCCCCTTAAAATGAAGGTACTGAAGAAGGCTTCTGCCTCTCCTTTTGAGTCCTTTGAGGGTATTGCATATCTAATGTTTATATGATGTGAAGAGCATTAGATATTTGTCACAGAAAAGTGCAAAAAGACAATATAGATAAACTTGATGGATTCTTAGGAATGTGCCTACTTCTCACATAATTGCAGAAACTGCAATTTTAAACTGAGTGCAACACCCTTCAAAAGGAACTTAATTTCATACTGTCAGTGGTGTAACTTATTGCTTGGTGTACTTAATAACAACTTTAACTTAGGGGTAATGATTTTACATTTAAACTCCCATTAAAAAGATAAACACCTTTAAATTAACCACTCAGCTTACTTAATTGTGATGTCTGTTCAGTATGAAAGACTTAATGAATTTTTTTCCCCTCCTTCTTTTGGGTTTCTGAGGCTCTTAGTCTGGTGCTAAGCTTTAGCAACTTGTCTGCCTGAAACCTTAAGGCTATTCAGAAGTCTCCTTGACAAAATTGAGGAAGATCCAAAGCTACTTACTTACACAGCTAGAATTGCATTGGATGACCTGTGAGAAATGGGTACCATTGCAAATACGAGTTACTGTTAAGATTTCTGTCAGCAAAGGCAATCATTTCAGCCCTTTCTTGCAAAAGCAAGCAAATAAAGTATTACTCAAACATCTGTCAACACAGACTTGAAGGTCTAACCCTCAGCAAAGCTAGAAACCCATAATGAAGGACAGCTGGTCCAAACTGCTTCTGCTTATGTGAGGCTTCAGCACTTCTTTGATGTATATGTAGGTCACATTTGTGACAATATAGTTTTCTAGAAATAATCTGTCCAACATAATTTATGCAGTCTGTTTAACTTTTCTTCATTAGGCTCATTTGTTGTTTATCTTCAGATTCTTAAAATGCTCTGTATCCAAATCTATTCTTTATTCCATTAAAACTGCTCAAACTTGCTGTGCTAGTTTTTACCTGTAAAGCAATTAAGTATTTCATAATTTCTGAGATAAGCAGAAGCCTTCTGATCTGTTTTCCATATTCCTGTCCTGTAGCAAGTCAGCAGAACCTACTTCCTCCTTTTTCTAAAACTGTAAATATTCCACTATTTATCCATAATATTCCCTGTGGATTCTTCCTCCACTTTAAAGTGCATACTTGCTATTCTAACCTCTTATCAAAGGGCTCAGTTTGTTTCCTTTCGTTTCTCCTTTTTTGGGGGTACTCAGATGCTTTCAGAGATTTTTCGAAGCTCAGGGTAATCTAAAAGTTGAGAGCTAGGAAAAACTAAGATTTCACGTTGCATTTCCAAATGATGTAAAAGAGGGAAGGTGAGAGGCTATTTTTAACAAAAAAAGTGTATGATCTTTGTCACTTCAGTAGAGTTTAATGGCTGCTGTTGACTAGAGATGAGCCAGTTCATTTACTTGGAAAAAGCATAAGGCCATTAACAATCATTTATAATGCATGAGACATCTTCTAATTGCTACTATCCTACTAGTAATAACCTGAAGTTTAGTGTTTTCCTGAGAAAAATAAAATTCCGAATCCCACAGAAAACAGGATCTTTGTCTCCTATTTTTTCAACTTTTTTTTTTTCCTGCTTTGTGTTACTGTTAAGAAACTTAAAAACAAACACCTAATAGTTAAAAATATTGCTGACCCTGAAGATTTTTTTTTACATTGCTGTTCATTTTACTGTTCAAATTTGACTTTTATGGATTTCTTACATTGCAAAAACCCTGTGTTTTCTATTTTGTAGCCTTCCTGTAAGGATTCCTGTTTCTTTGTTTCAAACTCTTACCTAGAAACAGTTGAGAACAGTTTAAGTTGCCTGTTGCTGAAGGAGTGAATTTCTCTCATGGTATCACAAGGCAGGATTTTTTTTTTTTTTTTTTAGAAAGTGAGTATATACAACGAGAATCCTTAATTTCTCCACCTTGTAGTTAGAAATCCTGATAAAACTAGGATCATGATTAGCTGCCTTACATAAAAGCATCACCTTCCTCAAGAACGTATAGAAACTTTTTTGTAGGTGGAGAGTGGTTAGTTAGTGTGGAAAATCTTATATAATGTTGAGTAATACCTGGCCATTCCAGGGATCTATTTTTAATGTGTACCCACAGTAAGATATTTCTTCCATGTTTGAAGGTGAGTTGACTACAGCAAGGCCATGTTCATGGTGCTGAGGCCCTGATGCAGAAGTGACCCTAAGAATTGTTGACTGACAGTGTGTAGATAGATGATTTTTTTTTTTCTTCAATGCCTCCAACCCTACATTCATTTTTTTCATATTTGCAGTTATTGTTTTAGATTACCCTCACCCTTAGCATGTGTTGTATGACTTCTGGTTAAAACCTGAGGTATACTGTAAGGTATACCTGAGGTTTTTTTGACAAATTCTAAAAGTGTTTTAAAAACCTTTATGGATTTTATGCATATTTTTTGCTTTATTGTAATTTTAATTAGGTTTTCTATATGGCTTTCTTTCTTGAAAGCTACGTGAGAGTTAAACAACATGTGAATTGTACTTCTGTATACTGAGGGGCTTTCCAGTCTTCTGCAAATGTTCTGCACTATTCCAACCCTTATTTTAACAGTGACCTCTTCTTGTACTGGGTTGTTAAAAACTGCCTGTCTTTTACTGACTGACTTCCTAATGATATAAGAGCTACTGCAAGCCTCCCTTATATTCAGAAAAGAAAACAGATCATAACTGTGATGTGACACTAGTAAACTTCTGTTTTGAATGGCTGTTCCTGCAGATGGTGCAGTTATATCTTTGCTGATGCAAAATAAATTTAGTAACATGTAAGTTTTGTCATCTTCCACACACATATTAATAAAGTTATATTTTAAGCCATGGAAAAAATGTCAGTTTTCAACACAAAGTATTTTTCTCACTGAAAACGTACCACTTCTGATAATTGCTGAGGTGGTATTACATTTAATATGTAAATCCAGTTCTAAATACAGAACAGACTGAAGACCCAAAATTGTCTACAATAAACATGTTCATGTAATTGTGTTACCTATTCTAATGTACAATATTTTTTTAAAAAACAAAAGACACAACAATAAAAAAAACCCCAAATCCTCTTTTCTGTTTTTCTCCTCTGTTTTTCCCTTCAGAAGAAGAACCAGACTGGTAATAGCCAGCCAAATTAGTAATGCACAGTACTTCAACATGTTTTCTTCCTCTAATGTTTAGTACTGTTCTTACTGTGTTCTCAAGCGTATATTGTACATATTTACTGTAGATTTGGAATACATTATTCACATTGTGGTACATACCTGTGATCATGTGAAGAACTGGTGTCAAGCATACAGCAGGTCTCAATCTTGCTGACTGGTTTTCAAAATTGTGAAGAAAGAGGAAGCTCCAGAAAGTACTGCTGCCTGTTCATGTATTCATATGCTTCCCAGTCCATTTTCTAGAACTAGAAAACCTGAACTGATACACAAATCTGAAATGCAGTAAGAAGACTGGATAATTAAATTATTTGAACTCTAGACTTAGAATTTGATAAGCTAAATGTAACATAGAACCAGTGGTAACTGACAGAAGTGCATTGACAGATAAAATGTAAACGGTATTTTGTATAATTTAAGGGAAAAAATGTCCAAATTAGTGTTTTTAGACTACTTAAGAAAAAAGTCAAATTTGAAGAATCGTTAGTTTTACTAAAGACAATATAATTGAATACCTTTTGAGACTGAATCACAATGATCAGAAAATAATCACTCTAAAAGTAGCTGTGCTATTTTGATTCAATGAGTTACCTAATAGTGGATGTTTTACTGGCTCCAAATCTTAATCTCCCAGCATTTCTAGTGAAAATCCCCATTTCCCATCTGTTGTTCTGAGGTAAATATAAAGTGAAATATATGTCTTCATAAATATGTAGAGAAAGCAGTCTGTGATCAAGGAAGGTCTTGACTGGTGCAAACAGTATATGAGCATTATTCTGGCAATCTACCCCAGCACTGTATGCATAGAGCATTGAAGTTAATTTTCCTTCTAATTAAGTAAACCTGAAGTATATAACTAAACCTTTACCTTCCTGGAATTGTAGCATAGAACATAATGTGAGTGACTGAGTTTCTTGCTAATCAAAGCAATCAGTCAAGGTAATGTGAGAGGATTTTCTAGTGAGTAGAGGTCAGGGATAGGGGAGGTGTTCAGAACCTCATTGAAAGTAGAAAAATGATAAGTGGGTACAGGCTTGGGAGGATTTGTGTTAGGGTTGGCAGTGAGGTTTTGTACTCTGCACTCGGGAATGTTTGAAAAATGTGTTGTTTATGCTTGTTATGCTGTGCTGTTTTACGCTCTAAGCATGTTTTTCTGATACATGGCAACCGCAGGATAGCTATCGACTTAAATTGCAAGAGTAACTGCAAGTTCTAATTAAACTGACTTGTTACTTCAGGGTGGAATTTTTACTTGCTTACTGTAGTTCTTGCAACTAAGTATGTGATCTGGAAGGTGTTCAGCCCTCATTTATTACTTTTGCATACCCTTTTTACAGTTGGATTTTCAAATCTGATTTTAAAGTTAATTTAACATGCCTTTCAGAAAGTAAATATGTCAGTAAGTTTTGGTTTATATTACATAGTTGAGATAGTTTAACGTAGTACAAACCTATACTGCATTCAAACTTTTATTCAGAGTTGGTCAAGACTAGTTTCATTTCACATTGTGGGAAGTGATTCAGAAACACCTGGAGCCAAGATTTATATCCTTACCTAAATTCTGAAAGCTCTGTGGTTTTTATAGCTCTTTAGAGGAAAGGCAGGAACTGCATTAACACTTGTTAGAGCAACAGTTAATGCAATGCTGACTAGCACTTCAAAAACCCAAATATTAATGTTAAAACATAAAAAAAAAAAAAGTGGGGGGCAATAATTTTAAATATTTGATCATTAATTAAGGAAATAACTTTTTCTCCTTTTTAAAAAAAATCAGTCAAGATTTTTAAGGCATTTGAGGGACATTATAGTAATGCGAACAAGGCTTGTTTCTTTATTTTCTGTTGACTTGGTATCAAAAATAAAGACCTTGGGTCTTCCTGAAAGTTATTTCACTAGTATAGGTATGTGCAGTTTTTAAATCTTCATTGATTATGTACAGCACTCGGAGATGTGTGACCAGCAGGACCAGGGAAATCATCCTTCCCCTGTACTCAGCTTTGGTGAGGCTGCACCTTGAGTACTGTGCTCAGTTTTGGGCCCCTCACTACGAGGACATTATGGTGCTGGAGCATGTCCAGAGAAGAGCAACAAAGCTGGTGAAGGGGCTGGAGAATAAGTGTTATGAGGAGCAGCAGAGGGAACTGGGGTTGTTTAGTTTAGAGAAGAGGAGACTGAGGGGAGACCTTATTGCTCTCTACAGCTACCTGAAAAGAGGTTGTGGTGAAGTGGGTGTGTCTTTTCTCCCAGGTAACTAGTGATAGAACAAGAGGCAATGACCTTAAGTTGCACCAAAGAAGGTACATATTGGATGTCAGGAAATACTTCACTGAAAGAGTTATCAGGCACTGCAATGGGCTGCCTAGGGAGCTGGTTGAGTGGAGGTGTTTATAAGATGGGTAGATGGGGTGCTCAGAGATAATGGTTTAGTAGTGGATAGGTATGATTGGACTCAATGATCTCAAAGGTGTTTTCCAACCAGGCCTTTCTATGACTCTATCATCTCATTCTTATTGAAAGTTACCTTGTGCTTAGCTTTTTCTTGTAACAGAGATTCAGGCCCAATGTCTTGGAAATCTAGGTTTCAAGTTGCAAGGATTTGAAAACATCTAACTTTGAGAGTATTTGTATAGTAATACTGTATCAATTGGAAAATTTGTGTCTGCCTGAAGCTGTACTGATGTTTAAGTTCTCCAGAGATGATGAAAATTACACTGTGTGTGGCCTCAGGCTCCATAATCTACACTGTATAATTCCTTTGCTTAAAGTAGATAGTGGAAGGCCACTAGTTATAGAAATTCTTGCAGGTTTCAGCACTCCAGTCTGCTTTTCTGAGCTTTAAATTAGTACAATGATGCCATCTTTTGCCTTCTCTAGTAAATTTCAGTCAGCTGGAATTGTCATTCATCACTGACAGCACTCCATTCAGTACAGTTTCACTTGAGTTAGGGTGATAAATTATACTATACAATTTCTCTGAAGAGTATGAAACCATTCCAACACTACATCTGTTAAGAATATAATGCTAATCTTTCCATGCAGCAGAATGTTGAAGATTTAATTGTAACAGCACTGTTTAGAGCCATTCATGTATTTGGATATTTTAACTAAGAAAGATGGGTTGCTTCCTGAATGAGAAACAAATATGTCTTGGGATAATCTCTCTATCCAAGATATTTTCTCTATGAAATGGGATTTTGAGATATATTTGTTTAAAATACCTTCAGGAACTTGAAAACAACAAGTGTTTCCAGTATTTCTGCAGCTGTATGAAAGTTTTTGCATGTAAAAATGAAGGTAATCAATTATGGTTTCACAAAAGGGGCAAGCTAATTCTATTAAGACTGTCAGCAAAAGTTGTTTTTGTTACTTTATTGAAGCGGGTAAAACTTCTGTGAAAAATCACTACAAAATAAATGAAAATTATGTATTTGATTTTTCACTTATTTTTATAATTACATTGTGTTGCATTATTTTTGTCTGCATCCCTAAATATGTTCTGGAGAAAACCAAATTTCTTCAAGTGTTGGAGGGAACTGACAAAAGTTGATAAATCTGTCTTTAAATAGACCATACTCTCTTCTTTTCTTCTGCCTAAATCCCAAAGAGTAATTTACACATTCTGTTTTCTCCCCAGCCTGTATCCTTTTCTCCACTTAGTCTAGTTTGTACCATGAATAAGTCTTGTTCTTTTGCAGCCAATGTGACATCAGTTCTCTTTCCAGAGAAAAAGAGCTGTTGTATGTTTTAAGCCTTATTTTGTTCACTGAAAATTATTTTTACAAGCTTTTTGTTATATGTAAGTCTTCAGGTACTACTACAGCTGATCTGGCCCTGTAGACTGAACACCTATCAGTAATTTGTATGTCTTAGCTGCCTCCCACACCAACAGTTGGCAAACTGTTGTTTTTGTTAAATCTGACTGATTCAACATTCCAGAGGTATCTGTAAATTTGCCAAATATGTGACAAAAGATGAAAAATATCTTGTTCTTCTGAGGCTAGCATGCAGTTAGTAGCAAATTAATTTAGTATGTATACTCTATCACCTTATCATGCTTTGTAATTTTAATTTCACACCCTGACTGTAGCGTGGACAAAATTATGAGTATCAGCCTAATTTGCAGGATTGTAGACTACTATAAAACATTTTCAGAGAGAAATATTTTTCTGCTATTTCTCAAAATTCTACACTTATAGTTGCCATGCTCTTCTTGGCATATGTGTTTATTATTCATATATCTTTCAAGAACTGAATTGTTTTCACTGATTTGATTTAAAATCAGGATATGTTCTCTTCTGTATGATGATTATTTTTAAGAAAGCATCCATCTACTTCTTTTTCTAGTAGTGTCAGGTGTGTCTTATCTTATTTTTGGGATATGACCAAAGATGTTGCCTTATAAATCAGAATAACAAGAGGATTCAAAGGAGCTATTAAACTTTGAAGAATGTTGGCATCATTAAATTAGGATGCCTAAGTACAAAGCTATCTCTCAAAGGCCACCAGAATTCAAAAGAAACTTTAAAATAAAAATTCAGATAGTCCAGAGCTCTACAGAGTTGTGCATCTAACCAGTTCTGAGAAGCATTTCACCTAGTCAGTATCCAAAACCAAACAGCTCATTTAAACTAATTTTCTTGGGGCTTGGTCTGATAGATGTCCTCATAGCCCTCTTACTGCACTGATAGGCTTGCAAGATTGGTGGTAGGACTTGCCTTTTGTGTTATGGCTTAGGACGTGTAGTAGTTTCTTCAGCAGTGGGAATGCAAATATGTGTCCCCTCTTTCAGGGATTGCCCTAACCACCAATTTGTAGAATAGTTCACATAGGTAGCGTGTGGTGGGTTTTTTTGGATTTTTGTTTTTCTCCCCTGTTTTACAAAACTTTTCACTTGTTATTGAATTATGCATACATTTATAAGGTAAGCAGTCTTAGGAAAAGCAAGCAGAATGTAAACTGTCTCTCTGTGAGATCCCTGATGGCTAGACCAGAGTTTCATGGGTTTTATGTCATTGTGGTCCAGAAAATTTCCTCTGGATTACTTTATAAACTTTATCATCACATGTGTGAAAGAAGTTTCCCTTCCAATAATATGTAGGTACTTGTAATTTGGAGAGTGTTTGGATCTGTGATCAAAAATAGAGTGAGGTTTCTTACTGTAGCTAAAACATCTAAGCCACAAGGAAGATTTTTTTTTTTTTAATAAGTTTTCTAGAATTGGCTTATTTCAGGGAGCAGCTTAAAGGAAGGCAGGCGTGGGAACATCTTAAACTGACTTTGCTGACTGGAAGACAAGACAATGTATCATGTAACTACATCTTAATACAGATGTTTGGATTCCTTTGTATTCCTTTGAGGGAGGAGCTGTTCTTACCCAGTTCTGCAGCACCTCTAAGCTTTTTAGATGTGAAATTATAATTTATTGGACTGTTGAGTCCTTCACAGTTCCTGTCAGAATTAAGTACACCTAGCAGTTCAAAGGAAATTAATTGTTATAATTTATTTTAATATTTTTGCATATAGCCTTCAAACATAAGGCTGCATATTGTCCGAACCAGCAATTAAGGTATTAAAAAAAGGTTGTATGTAAAAAAACCCCAAAAAACAACCAACCAAACAATCCCAAACCCTTTACATGTAACCCAAAAGATAAGAAGTACTTTGGAGATGTCTGTGTGTTACTTTTTTTTTCTCCCCACCCTTCCCTCCAAGAATAGCTTGAAAACAAAAGCATAAATTCATCACCCTTGGACAAAGAATTCCTATTCAGGAAAGGCATTTTGTGGGGAATTAACTCGTCTCCCTGCCACTAGGCACTTGGATCTCAAGTGCCTACCAGGTGCTTTCCTGACTTGGAGCTTCTGTCAACACACAAATACAGAGGAAAATGGGTAAGATTATAAAGCGAGTTTGAAATAATACCTTAAAGTAGAAAGGGTGCGAAGATGCGGGAAAGCTGTTTAAGGAAGATCATTGCATGATAGATACTTGCATGCGGTATATGTGTATATTTGCTGTTATCTATCCTGGACAGTCCTTGCCAAGAGAGATTATTTGCATCAAATTACTTTCCCATGGTTTATTTTAAAATTAAACTGTTTTATTCATTTTGTCTCTATTCAAATGGCATAGACCCAATTAAAATGTGGATGCCTTTATTTTTGTTCATCTACTTTTCTCTGAACTGATTCATGTTTTCTTTAGAACTTCTCATTTTTTTAGTTGTCTTTTGAACATATGTTCACCTGCTTCAATGGATCCAAAGCTACTAATAAAAACACCCCTAAATATATAACAGATGCAGATGTGGATATAAGTGGAAACAGTTGAATAAGGGAAGCAGACCCAGAGCTGTCATCAAGCTCTTCACAGTCACTAGATTTTTTTTTCCACATGCTCATGCAGTGCTTTCTCAAGACCTGTTGGCAGTGACTATGTATTTCATCTCTCACCATTTCTTTTTCCTCCACCTCACAGGCTTTTTCTGAGAGTTTGTTACTATATTAGATTCATCTTTACATCCTGCTAAATGTGCTAAACAATGTAAAGTGGTTGCCATTAAAAAGACAAATTTATGTGCTGCCAATATTTTAACTAGGGCCTCCTTCTAAAGTTTGTCCTTAGAGACTCTCTGGAATCCTTCCAGCTTGTGAGAATCTGGTGTGGAAAGGTGCATGTCAATTTGGTGAGGAGAGCACCAAAGGGCGAGGAGTTTGTTGGTTTGTTTTCCATTACAAACAAAACACATTTTGGGAAGAAAGGTGGAAATGCCATTTGACAAATATGTTTTAGGCAGTGTTTTGAGTCTGAGTGTGGTACTCCAAGACATACAAAGCCTATTGAAAATACCATGTTCATATGTGTAAACTTGAGAGCAAAAGAAATGGCATTGATTTTCTTCAAAAATGTTTTTGAAAGCAACTGATGCTTGCTGTTCTCTGACACATTCCACATGTGACAACTGTGTTTACAGAGATTTTTCTAGGTGTATAAAGAAACTTCTGGGCAAGATGGCTTTAAAGAATCACACACAGAATCTCAGAATGGTAGGAATTGGAAGGGACCTCTGGAGATCATCTAGTCCAATACCCCTGCCAAAGCAGATTCACCTAGAGAAAATTGCACAGGACTGCATCCAGGCTGTCTTGGAATATGTCCAGAGAAGGAGACTCCACAGCCTCTCTGGGCAGTCTGTTCCAGGGCTCCATCACCCTCACAGTAAAGAAGTTTTTCTTCATGTTTAAGTGGAACCTCCTGTCTTCCATCATGTGCCTGTTGCCCCTTGTCCTATCGCTGGCCACCACTGAAAAGATTCTGGCCCCATCCTCTTGACACCTGCCCTTTGGATATTTGTAAACATTAATGAGATCCCCTCTCGGTCTTCTCCAGGCTAAACAGACCCAGCTCTCTCAGCCTTTCCTCATAAGATGCTCCAGCCCCTTAATCATCTTTGTAGCCCTCTGCTGGACTCTCTCTAGAAGTTCCCTATCTCTCTTGAACTGGGGGGCCCAGAACTGGACACAATACTCCAGATGCAGCCTCACCAGGGCAGAGTAGAGGGGGACCATCACCTCCCTCAACCTGCTGGTCACACTGCTCTTAATGCACCCCAGGAGACCATTGGCCTTCTTGGCCACAAGGGCACATTGTTGGCTCATGGTCAACTGGTCATCCACCAGTATTCCCAGGTCCTTCTCTGTAGGGCTGCTTTCCAGCAGATCAACCCCCAACCTGTACTGGTGCCTGGAGTTATTCCTCCCCAGATGCAGGACTCTGCACTTGTCCTTATTGAACTTCATCAGGTTCCTCTGCACCCAACTCTCCAGCATATTCAGATCTCGCTAAATGGCAGCAGAGCCTTCTGGTGCATCAGCCATTTCTCCCAGTTTAGTGTCATCAGCAAACTTGCTGAGGGTACACTCAGTCCCTTCATCCAAGTCACTGATGAATATATTGACTGGACCAAGTACTGACCCTTGGGGAACACCACTACAAGAGGGTGCAGAGAAGTCTTTTTTTGGTTAAAAAAAACCCCAAAAAACATGCTTCCAGAAATCATAATTTTATGTGTATTCCTTTCCTTCTGGGAGTGTTCTTGGATTGCATTAAATGCACCAGGATTTGTTGCCTTATGTGCTTTGTGGATACAAAGAAGAAAGTAGTTGCTATCTAAACAAGCTTGCAATCTAACAGGTGGTTTGAGATAATGAAATCAGTTACATTCTTCATTGTGGTCTTTTTCTCCACTTGTTGGTTGTAATAATGTAGTTGGACAGTAAACTCATGGTAGAAGGACCATCTCCGTGGCACACCAGCATGATTTAAAACAGTTAAATTAAACAAAATTGTCAAATCCCTTTTAAGTTCTGCCTACATGTCCTACAGTGCTTTCCACTACAACACTGGGCAGTGAAATAAGTTATAGACACAAAAGTCTTTTTAGAAGCTTTTTCAAAGACCTGTGATCTAACTGTCTCTGTCAGCAGCATAGAGAACACATCCCCAGTTCCCTACCAGAGAGTACAGACAGAAAAACTGCTTTGGTCTCCTTCCCCTCTGCCCCCTTTCCCCTATCCACATGAAATTAAATGCAGCACTCCAGCAAATAGTGACTTTCTCCCCCAGCTAAATTAAACAATAGCTTTTTCTGCAATTGATTGGTGAATGTTCAAAGGCATTTTGTAGTTTGTGATGTTGATTGATGTGATCTATCTGTGTTCAATATGACTGTTTCATTTCTCCTGGAACTAAGCTACAAGGTCCTCTACTTTCTATTTCATAGACCTCTTGAAACCACACATCTTTCTTTGTAGTGCAGTCTAGTGATCACTTGCCTGCACAGAGGCAGAACAGGACAGTAGTGAAAGTCAGTTTGGTGGTGGCTTATGAAACTGCTGTTCTTGTTATATTGTGCACTTCCTTTCCCCCTGCTGAATATATGCCTTTACATATAAAGTTCAAACTAGCTCTGCTATAGAGAGACCCATTTTACAAAATGGGTCTCTTGTTTGTGTACAGACACTTTGTGTCTGGCATACTGATCACTTATGAGTAGAACTTTACTCTCCTTTGTTTGCAGCCTCATTAGTTCTATATGGTTCCAAAGTTTTAAATATGCATATAAATAACCATGCACTAAAACATATGGATCCAAGTGCTGACCTCAGTTACATCACTGTAAATCTAGACAGTAACTGTTATCATTTGGATTTATGCTAGTGCTATTAAAATAAAGGGAGTGATTTATTAGTGATGAAGAGAATTTTTATGACCATGTCAGTCTTGCACAAGTTTATAAGGGTGTTTAAGTACTGATACTCCCAAGTTTAACTCTTTTATTATGTGTAAAGAAGTCTACAGCAGGTCATTCATGGCAGAGTAAGTGAATGGTGTCTATGAGTATATTAATTAAAAGTTCCCTTATTTGAGCAAATGGCTTGTTGGATTTTCTTTAAGCTCTCAGAACTCTTGTACAGTCCTTAATTCAGCTTTTTTTTCATTTAATCTTTTTGTTTGATGTGTGTATCACTATTGCATAAGAATATCCTTCACTCAAAGGAAGAGCGTTAGCAAGACAGTGAGAATTTTGATAATTTCTTTCAGGGATGCAGATGCGCTGGTGTTCAGTGCAATACATTTTCTGGCCACCTGCAGAAATTATAACCAACATTATAACAACAAGGTGGGGGGTATGGGTTGCGAAGAGAAAACTTGTGTTAGAGGTGTTGATTGTGATTCAGAATTAATGCTGCTGTTTGGTGTATTCTTGTCTTTTCATTCACAGCTCTTTGTGTTGCTTCAAGCTGCACTGAAAAGTAGATGGATAAATAGATTTGCATATGTAGAAAGAATAATGTATGAGAAGAATAATCACTTCAGTCTGTAAAAACTTTTGTCTTGGATAGACAGTTTAAGTATGTATTGAGTATAAAATACTGTGATCTTTGGTCTTTTGAATAGTGTCTAGTTAAGTTAACATTGTAGGGTATACTTAATTACTACATTAATGAATGCTTTAAACATTGTAAACATTCTGTAGTGTGCAAACATGAGACTCTTGTGAGAAAACTGCCAGTAAAATAATTAGAATTTGGAAAAGGTGGGAATGACTGTTCTTATAAAGCTTAATACTGACCACTTTAGTCTGTAGCAATACTATCTTTTGCAATAATCTCTGACTCTCTGAATAAACTGTACAATTTCTCTTTAAAAGAGCACCATAGTTATTTCAGATTTAGGAGAATTTGAAGACTCAAGCTGTGTTTATGGACCTGAGTACAACGAAATCATAACTTCTAGGAGGAATGCTTTAAAACTAAATCCTTTAAAGAAAGTCCCTGATTTCTGCATCCTGAAAAGCTGTTCAATGTCCAAGAGTATAGCACTGAAGGAATTGTGAGTATGTACAGTTATGCCGTTCGTGTAAGCAACATGTAATAAGTAGGAATTTTCCTGAAATATATGTATGAATAAATGCAAAGTTAAAGCCCTAAAACAGTCCATAAATACTTAGCTCTCTTGTTGTCCATAACCTTTCTGAATAGATCCTAATTTTACTTACCTGTAAGTAGTTATTCTCATCTTGATGCACATAAGTAAAACTTTTATGAGTTCCCTAGAATCTGAGAGAAATTGTGCAAGCATACTGTGGGGAAAAGGGGCACAAAATCCCCTAAAGGTGTATGTTTAAATGAGAAATTGTGAACTAATATAAATCCTTATTGAACAGAGCATGGAGCTGTGGTCTTTTCAGATACACTGAGTTGATAGCTCTAAAATATTAAAGTGATTTCTGATGTCCGGCTCTAAGGCAATAAAAATAGATCTTCAGATTTTTATGTATGGAAACTGGGTTTATAGAATAATAATGGCCATCAGGAGGATGCTGCACATTTGCAGACCTTCCATTTTCAGTGCTAATATGCTACCCATATGTTTGTCTGCAATTTTGAGAGCACTGAGGCTACATAACAAAAGCTCTTGTTCATCCGGCCTCTGAGTAGCCTCCCTCAGTGCTGAGTACAAGCATGGCAGTCAGGACTTGTCTTTGGGATTGCTTTGCAGTCAGCTGTCACCGTTTGCTCTTTGTGGCACAGCAACTTAATTCTGTTCTGCCCTGAATTAAAGGAAAGTATTAAAGATGCCCTGAAGTAGTTTTAAAAGTAGGAAAAAGAAAGACTTGGCATAATAGGTAGCATTATTCTTGGATATTCATACTTGGCTTATCTGTCTTTGGAAGGGCGGTGTAGTAACCTAGATAGAAGTGATCATTTAAAAAAATATTTTTTAAGAGTAGATTTCTTCCATGGCACACCCACCTTGTTATTATCTCTGCATGAAGGAATGATGAAAAACAAGCAAACAAACAAATAGATAAGGGTAGAGAAGCATTCTTTGAATTGGAAGTAATTTTGTCAAAATATTGAAGAGTGCTATTTGGTTTTACTTCTAGCTTGTTTTTTTATTATTGTTTTCCTTCTAAAAAAGGCAAGAAACAAGACAGTCTCCAGCTGGCATTCATTACCTAATGTCAGCATTTCGGTATATAGTCTGACAAAAATGTTAGAAAATAAAAGTAAGAACATGAAACTTCTCACCTACTTTTTAGCATGAAATAAATTTTTGCAGGCAACTATAGAAGAGTGCAATCCCTGAAAAAACAAAAAGTTATTCTTTAAAGTCAGGCAAGCTATTTGATAGATTGAAAGAGTCTTATGGAGCCCAGTAGAGCCCTTAGAGGTATCCTACAAAGGGTTCATTATTTAGAGCCCAAATGATTTTGCTCTATAAATTGCAATTCATACAGTTATCCTGAGTGAGTAGAAAGATTTATTGCAACAAGAGAGTTAAACTATTTCTTTAGTTGATTCTAACTCTCATAGTCAAACTGACATAGAGTCAAAAAGTCGTAAGTTGCAGCTGGAAAACAGTTTCTGCTATTCAAGTCATCACTATTAATTTGATATTTGAACACTAGAAAATTATAAAGAATTGACAGTGGAGTAAATTTTGGTGAATTTGTCCTGTTGCTCTAGTTTTCCAGGATGCTGATTTCCTTTTAGTGCCTGGGAGCTCCAAACCAAAGCATCTAAGATATTTTGCATTAGCATGTATAGAACAATTTTACCAATATATTCTATAAAGTGAGAGGCAAGTCTACTCATATCAGCAAATGAGTGATGAGCGACTGGATTGCACTAAACAGAATGGAGTATTTCCATCTGCAGTTAAATAGGTAAACTAATTTAACATTTAAGAAAGGCAGATAGTCATATTTATATGTAATGTATGGTCATCTACAGATTAACTATTTCCTAATAGCTGCTGGTAATTTATGTTAAATTAGTCTATCACCCTGTATGACACTTATATAATGATTTCTGCAGTATTCTATGGAGTTACACATACTGCCTGAGACAGGAAGATCTAACAGTAAAAACAGTTATTGTAACTGAAAAGATGGGAAAATAGTTAATTTCATGATATATAAGGAGGAAAATCCTGTCTTCATTTAGAATCAGTTTTCAAGAGACGTGATTAGGTTCAGCTGCCAGGGTCTTCGCGTATAATTAGACATCCCTGCTCATGGCGGGGTGGGTGGAACTAGATTTAAGGTCCCTTTCAACCCATACTGTTCTATAATTCTTTGCAGAAATGTGTTCTTGTGGTGTTCTCCTGTACTCTGTTTTTAACGGCTGAATCTGCAGAATTTGCCTAACAAATAACAGACCACTATCGCTTGGGTTTTTTTTTGCTTTATTTTTTCTTCTTTTTATTTTATTTTCTTTTTGTTGTTGTTGTTGTTAGACATGTGAAGTACCTCTGATTTTTCATGCATGGATTTAAGTTTATGCCTGTCCCTAAGGTTTGAAAGATTCCAGTCATATGCTTCCTGTCAAATACATTAAGAAGCACTGCATGTATTTATACATACAGCATACAATGAATTCTGAAGTTCTTCAGATTTGTGTGAGCTAAATTCAAGGCAGAAGTTCTTTGAGTTTAACTGAATTCTGAGAACAGGTTTTATTTTTCTTTGAGTTATTTTAATTGCAACACATTTCATAGTAGCATTATATAGTTCTAATTTACTTCCAGTCCAGCTGGTGAAATACAGATGATATTTGATATGCTGTCAGAATATGCCACGTGATAATTACCTTGCAGCACATTTGCTATCAACACACAGAATTCTTCCAAAATATTTCTGTATATTCAACAACACTGAAAGAAATGACCAAATGTCCGTAAAACATATGAAACTGGTTATACCTCTTCACAGAGTCAGACATACAGTTAGATATCTGTCTGTTGATACTGAGAATTAGAATCATAGAATGGTTTGGGCTGGAAGTGACCTTAAAGATCATCTAGCTCCAACCCCCGTGCCATGAGCAGGGACACCTTTCCACTAGACCAGGTTGCTCAAAGCCTCATCCAGCCTGGCCTTGAACACTTCCAAGGAGGGGGCAGCCACAACTTCTCTGGACAACCTGTTCCAGTGTCTCACCACCCTCACAGTCAAGAATTTCTTCCTAATATCTAACCTAAACCTACCCTCTTCCAGTTTAAAACCACTACCCCTTGTTCTATCACTACCTCCCTTTGTAAAAAGTCTCTCCACAGTTTTCTTGTAGGCTCCTTCAGGTACTGGAAGGCCACTATAAGATCTCCCCAGAGCCTTCTCTTTTCCAGGCTGAACAGTTCCATCTCCCTCAGCCTGTCCTCAAAGAAGAGGAGCTCCAGCCCTTGGATCATCCTTGTGGCCTCCTCTGGACTCGTTCTAACAGGTCCATGTCTTTCTTGTGTTGGGGGCTCCAGAACTGGACACAGTACTCCAGATGGGGCCTTACAAGAGTGGAGTAGAGGGGGAAAATCACCTCCTTCAACCTGCTGGCCACACTTCTCTTGATGTAGCCCAGGATACGGTTGGCCTTCTGGGCTGCAAGTGCACATTGCTGGCTCATGTTGAGCTTCTCATCCACCACCACTCCCAAGTCCTTCACTTCGGAGCTGACCTGAAGCCACTCATCGCCCAGCCTGTATTTGTGCTTAGGATTTCTCCAACCCAAGTGCAGGACCTTGCATTTGGCCTTGTTGAACTTCATGAGGTTGGCACAGGCCCACCTCTCAAGCCTGTCAAGGTCCCTTTGGATGGCATCCTGTCCCTCCAGCATGTCAACCACAGCACATAGCTTGGTGTCATCAGCAAACTTGCTGAGAGCGCACTCAATCCCACTGTCCATGTCTCCGACAAAGATGTTGAACAGCACCGGCCCCAGTACCGACCCTTGAGGGACACCACTCGTCACTGGTCTCCACTCGGACATTGAGCTGTTGATCACAACTCTTTGAGTGCGACCATCCAGCCAGTTCCTTATCCACAGTGGTCCATCCATCAAACCCACATGTCTCCAATTTAGAGACAATTAATATGAAATGTTTGTCAAGAATATTAATTCCATGTGTATATTATTTATCTATCTGTTTATCTATTGCTACAGTAATACAGACACTTATGCACAGACATATTTGGCTGTGCTAAAATAAGCACATCTTAAAGAAAATTAATTCAAAGAGTAAGTCACCAGGTAAAAATAGTTAAATGTAAATCTCTTTTACCAGTCTAATTTTATTGAGAATTGAGCTGGTTCACTTCTATATTTATTAAAGTTAATGCATTTTATATTTTGGTTTTTGTCCTCAGATTTCAGCCAAGCAGATCTTGATTTTCCGAGTACTTTAATCCAGTCCTTCCTCCCATGATAGATACATATATTTCTAAAAAGAACTGTGACAAAAATATTAGCGCAATATTTTAGAGTTTCATCATTAATCTTTGAAACAGCCTTAAAATGTCATTTATTTTGTGACAACACAATGAAAAAATATCACATATGAAAACATATATTTATTTATTTTATATAGACATAAAATTTACTTATGCAACATTGTGCGAATGTCTGAGGTATCCCAGTCCATGCAGGTATGATGAGTTATTTGACAGGCAAATATCTTATATATGTTATACCATGTCCAGGAAAAAGCAGTGTCTCTCTCTGCCAGCCTTACTTATATTGTGCCAAGTTCTGCATTTGAAGTGGAAATGATTTGCTGAAGATTTATTTATGTACACTACTAAAGCATATTATATGTTGGTCAAGATGGATACAGAAATAGCTGTAATTTGGTTTTAGACTGGCCAGTTAGTGTGTAGATATACATTTTTGTGTACATATGTTTGAAAAGACTGAATGTTTCTATTAACTAATTATTTTCTTGTTTATTATAATTTATTGAAATTTAAAATATGTTTTCAGAGTTTCTCACCCTTTTACCTGAATTTATTCAATCTTCATTTAAACCTCCCCCAAACTCTATTTCCCCTTCTCTTTCCTGTCTTGCAACAAAAATCCCAGCCTGTTATGAATATTGACCTAATCTGGACAATAGTACATTCCCCAGAATGTCTCTGAGAAAGTAACTTAATGGTCTTGAGATATTGAAGAATATCAGAAGTATTATTCATTTAATAACTTATTAAAAATAAACCTATGACATGCAACTTCCTTATTAATTTTGTTTTCATTTCTTGCAACTGGAACTGCAGCAGGTGGAGATGAGGGTTTCTGACTTGAGCCAAGAATGTGGTGGTGGTGCTGCTGCTGTCCTTGAAGAGCCTGAGGAGACAGGAGGGGAGAAGACCAGAATGCATAGGGACTCATTCATGTCTTTAGGTAAGTAAATGTTTAGAGTTATTTCCTGTAAGTACTTGTAGTTAATATAGTACTTGTCTGTGGAAGCAGAAATTCTACCTTTTCACTGGTTTAAAGCACACCGACTTCTACATTTTAAGAAATATGCAAAACAGGCCAGATTTCATAGGCTATGCAGAAGATGATCCTATATTTGCAAGATAAAAACACAGCGTATTTTTGATAGAACTTTGCTTTTTGCTAATGCAAGCTCAAGGTCAGACTTGGAGCTGTGAAAGAAATTAATACATTGATGTTCCCTATCCAATTAGCCACTTGTGGCCAGAGAATTACCTGGGATTTCTTTGGGATTTGGTTTGTTTTTTTGTTTGTGTGGTGTTGTTTTGTTGTGGTTTTTTTTTTTGTTTGTTTTTTTAAGACATGATTGCAATTAAAAATAGCTATTTTTTGTGACTGGAAACTGAACCCCTCTCCAGACATGTGGTCCTATATGTCATAAGGATTGTTCTAACTTTGGTTTTGTGTTAAACTCTGATTGTAAGAGCCTTGACAGCTTGTGGTTCTGCTTCAGTCAATAAAAATGTTGTTGCTTGTCTAATTCTGAAGTCTACCATGCTGAGATGGACAGTATTTTATAAAGATTTCAAGGTCTCTCTATCTCCAATGATGTCTCTATATGTAATGGCAGTTCACTATTATGCTGCATACTTGAATTCTCGGATTACCAACATCTGGTTTCTCTTTGCTCTTCCAGTGGTAACTGGTGCTTATGGTCTGGTGTAGATACAGTGGTTGTCTTGCTTCCTCAGTAGTTCATCATAACTGAGGAGAGTCTCATTGTTTGTTGCAGTTTTCATTCAAATAAAACATGTTCCACTCTACTGTTTGTCTTCCACCTCCATTTGCCCAGTTATCACCTTTACCCCATACATGATGGACAAAGGTTGGCTTGTTTGTGTTTTTGGGGCAAACAGTTCCCAAATAGCCTCTTTTGTGGCGTTCAGGATCTTAGAAATCAGTAGTCTTCCTGCTGGGAACAATAAAGTAACACTGTCTTAAGAAAATGCTGTATAATCTTCATCACCTCAAGAATGCCAAAGCATTTTTTTAGAGCTGTTTGGGTGATGTATTGTGCATCAAGATATGTTCATACTTGTAGTGGCCTGTGGACATGTGGTAGAGAGGTGTAAGGGTGAAGGGAGATTAATGTGAAGATAGAGTAGATCCAGGTGGAAGTGTGGAAGTCTTGATGATATGTTTATTAAATATATCAAACTGACAGACCATAAAAGAGGCATCAGAGTACATTTGCAAAACTTCAGACTTGATCTCAACTGCAGTAGTTTTGCTGCAGTTGTAGTTCATGCTACAAAGTTTTGTACCCCGTGTTGTGGTATTTTGCTTTTTTAACTTTTGTGGGTGGTTTCTTCAACATTATCAATCTTAATATAATGAAATTCAGGTAAATAGTAGATTAAACAAGTTCTTATCCTTTTGCTGAGTCTACCTGATATAACACTAGTTGTAAATGACTAATGGTTATTTATCAGCACTGAGTGAAAAATACATACATTGTGGTTCTTACAGGCTGTAGTGGGGAGGAGATATGTTTTAACCCATAAACGCTGATGGCGAGCTTCTTAGGTGCTTCCTTCATGTTCACTGAAGAGCTGGTACCACTCTGGCCATCAATTCTGCTCAGTGACAGCTTCTCTGACAGTGAGAAATGTTGTACAGGTGTTATTTAGGTAAGGTGTTACTGGAGGTCCTATTGGAGCTGCTGAGCATGTAAAGGTCTAATTTTAGGACACAGGATGTGTTTGAAAAGGGGGATTTTACAAGCTGTTTCTGGAAAATGAAAACATTCAACAAGTTGGTCACTGAAATGCATTCAGCGTGATTTCCTCTCTGTTGCTGGTTTTAGCCGAGTTGCACTTTAAAATGCAAGTTTGGTATAGGATCTATCTCATCCTTTTTATGTTAAAGAGTAGGAAAATGAGTTCAGGTTAGACTAATACTGTCCTATTAAAAAAAAAGTTTACATATCTAATAGGCAAGAGCAGCATAGTAAAAGAAAAGGAGATTTCCTTTTGGAATGGTGTGTGATCCAGCAAAGGAAGTCCAATCAATGCAAAATGGATACTTTCCACAAGATGGCGGTGTAGTGCATTTTTAAACTTTACTGAGCCAAAATAAATTGTTCTGCAAAAAACAAAACAGTGTTGGGATAACCTAGCCATTTATAGCTATGAAATAATTACTGAGTAGGTTTTATTATTGCAGGTGGTCAAAATCTGAATGATACAGAACTTCTGTAGCTTCCATTGCCTCCGGGTTTTAATATAATTTAATTATTTATTTAATATAAATATGTATATTTTTATATACTATAATATATATAACTGCTTTCTTGCCATTTGTTTTGTGGTTAGAAGCCTTAAGCACTCTGAGCAATGAGGTGTCCATTTAGATAATATACTGTGAGGGAACACCTCAGAGTATATTATCTCTCAAAGATGATGAGAGACCGTTGCATCTTTTAGCCCGAAGGTAAAACCAGGGCTAAGGTTTGTCATCAAAACATACAGAATAGAAGTTTCTATGATGAAAAAATATTTTGGTTGGATGTTAGGAAGCAGAATGCCCTCTACCCTAAGAATTATTGGCTTTTAATTGTTCTAAAGTTTTTCAAGATGAGGTAGATAGGGGTTTTTGTGTGTGTGTGTGTGTGTGTGTGTGTATGTGTGTGTGTTGGGGGATGTATTTTATTTCATTCAGCAGGACTGCTTGCTCTCTCTAGCTCATCAGGGAGTGGAATTTCATGTGTGTACACAAATCCATATTCTGATTTTTAAAACTCCTTAATCATGGAGATACAGTACAAATCTTGTAAGGAAATACTAGAAAGTCTGTATTTCATATGGTAGTGTGTCTTGGAGAATATAAAAATCACAAAACTGTATTTTGATAAAACCACAGCTTTTTGTACGTGTTGTTTTAGAGGGTCTCCAGCAGATGTCCCCTGAGAACTTCGCATTTTATACAGGAGCAACTGCTGCTTCTGCAAAGGACTGGAAAACGTAGCTGGGAGGCTTTCTGGAGCAGCTCTTAACACTACTTTCCCGAAAGAGCTGGACAGAGCATCTGCTAGATTCTTTAGTCAGGAATTCTCAAAAAGAGCTCTCAAAATGCAGATGGATATTGTTTTGAACAGAGCTGCAAGACATCCAAAACCTTTATTTTTTAGACCCATGTGCCTTTTTTGATATTATAAGATGTTAATGTATATTCTACCAAAATGTTTCTTTTTTTTTTAGACTGTCCAGTAGGAAAAAAATTAGGAATAACTGATTTTTGAAACAAAAATTTAATCTACCTACAAACTTTTCCTGTAATGATGTATTCTCCTCTGAATCTTCAGACTTTCAAAAAAGTGTATAAATAGTGAAGAAGTTATTACTTGCACCTTTGAATGCAGAAGTTGTTTATCTGTCTGTAAAGCAAAATGGACTTCAAATGCAAATCTACAAGGTCAGGAAACAAAAAGGAAGTCTGAAACTACTAGGAAAAGAAGAGGCATTATGAAACCACATTGAGAAAATAAGCAAATTCAAATGTCAGAGAATTACATAAGACTATTCTTAATATTGGCCATATCGACACAGATCCTGCATTAACTTTATTTCTTTTTTTTTTTTTTTTCCCTCCCCAATCTGATTCTTTCCTAGGAGAAGAAATCTAAAATATTCCGTTTTGAGAGAAACTCTGCTATTCTCAGAGTTTCAAGTATCTTATAGGACATTCCAAACACAAAGGGATTTGTCCTGTATGTACTGTCAGGAGAGGAGTTAGGGACAAAAATATGCTAACTTTTGTGTTGTGAAAGTGGGACTGTGAGTAATCTATTTCTACATGGATGTTTTAGATGTGCATCATGTTGTGGCAATAAAGATCAGTATATTGGTGCCTTTTGTATGAGGGATGATGGCTGGTATATTTTTCAATAAAACAGTAAATTTTTAGGTCAGGTAATAACCTTTGCATCCTTGTTATTCTTTAAAGTAATTTTTTTTTTTCCCTTCTGTTTTCTTGTGGCCAAAGCATGGTGGTTTGGTCTACTTGTTTGTGAGATCTGAGTGTTTGCATTTGTACAAATCTGGTGCAAAAATTCAAAAGATAATGAAGGACTTTGAAAGCACTTGTATTTAGAATATTTTGGAAATAATCTAATTCCAAAGTCTTGTAAATAACCAATTAAAATTTAGATGCAATATCACCTTTAGGCAATCAAAATAATTTTTTTAAGCTCATTTGCTACATCATAAAATAATAAATTACTGAAATACAGTGTTGTGGTGGTTTCACTTGGCTAGCAGCCAAACACAACTGTTTGCTCACCACTCTTCACCCCCTGCACCCATCCAGGGAATAGGGGAGAGAGATAAGGGTAAGAAGACTCACAAGTTAGGATAGAACAATTTACTAATAAAAATAAAATAAAACTTAAAATAATAATGATATTACAATAATAATGATAATAATAATAGTAATAAAATATGCAAATGAGTGATACCCAGTGCAACTGCTCACCACCCTGCTGACTAAGCCTGGCCCATTCCCAGATAATCATCCCAGAGGAGCGACAATCCCAAACCGAAACCACAATCCCGGAGGAGCAAGAAAATAGAAGTTTGCAAACTGGATATTTAATGCTATCTTTTGTCTGAATTGGACTCACCAAACATTTGAAAACAGACTTCTGTGCATTGTCGTATAGTCAGAATTTCTATATCTATACACCTATGATCCTTTCCTTGGATATCTGTTTTTCTGTGTGTGTATACAATTCTTAGAGGCCTGATAATGCATTCAGTCCTCTACTTGTTATTGACTGCTGTCTGTGTTACAAGTTTAGAAGCAAGGCGTGATTATGCTCTTAAATAATAGAAACTGCGATTTACAAATATTCCATGCATATTGTTTGAGTTTTTTTACTACCTTTGTGGGGTTAAGTTGGTTCATCCTCCACTAATGGTATCATTGTAAGAGAAATAATGAAAGCATTTCAAAGCAAGGAAGGTGGAAAGGCAAAGAGACTGGAGCTTCAACGCTTGTCAAGCAATATGACTCAGAGGGGATCTGATTAATGTTTATAAATATCTAAAGGAAGAGTGTCTAGAGGACGGGGCCAGACTCTTCTCATTGGCACCAAACAACAGGACAAGAGGCAACAGGCATAAACTGCAGCACAGGAAGTTCCACCTGAACGTAAGGAAGAACTTCTTTACTGTAAGGGTAACTGAGCACTGGAACAGGCTGCCCAGAGAGGTTGTGGAATCTCCCTCCCTGGAGATATTAAAAAACTGCCTGGACAAAATCCTGGTTCATGTGCTCTAGGAGTCCCTGCTTGAGCAGGGGGGTTGGACTAGATGACCTTCAGAGGTACCTTCCAACCTCAACCATTCTATGATTCTGTGAATATATGTGACTGTGGAGTGTGGTTTTGAATTGGAACTAAAAATGCTCTTCTACACTTTTCAGGGATCAATAAATGGCAGGAAAATTTTCCAGAGTTAAACTGGATTTGCTGTTTTTTCTCTTTCTCCCCCAAAGGAGGAAAAGGCTATTGCCTTACAGCAATGAGCTCTTCTGACATCTAAGCATTTCTGCATACCACATGCAGGATATCTTGTTCTAATCAGTACAAATAATCTAATAATTTTAATAAAAATTGTTCACTGATACATACTCCAGCTGGCTTTTGCACACGGTGCTTGAGAGTTTTCAATTAAGGTAAGTGATCTTATTTGTAAAATGTGAGTTATTTAGTTTTCTTGACATTGATTAAAATATGCTCCTCCCATCCATGTTCCCAAGCACCTGAAAAGGCAAACATACAGCTGGAAAAGCATAAAGGTCGAAACATGGACAACGTGCCTTCCCCAAATAGGGCATTAAGAGCACATTGACTCTCCAGTGCATTACTTCTGTTGATTTCAGTTTGTAGAATTATTGTTGAAGTGATAGAAAGTTTCTTCTTTTTTTTTTTTTTGAGGAATGGATGGGAACCAGATGCTTGGTACAGAACTCAATCTGACAGTGTAACAGAAACTCAACTGTGTTTTAAAATCCCATTAATTCATTTGTAAGCTGTTTTGCTCCAAACTGAATGTAGCAGTAATGAAAAGCTAGAATGTGAAAACTTAGGCTTTCTACAACTTTATTTGACTGCAGCCATGCAAAAGTGGAAAAATTGAGGGGAGCTTCAGTAAGAAAGAACCATCTATCATCACTATGTAAAATGTCATGGAGTTTATCTGTATCGAATGCCTTGCCGCGTTGCAGCAGTGCACAAAACTATGCTACAGTCTTGGAGGCTTAACAAGTTTATCTTTGTCCTTTTGGCCTGTTTCTTATCTGATTGGCATAGCCAAATGTGTATGGGTTTCAGGGAAGTGTTGAGGCTTTTAGTGCTTTACACAGGTATGTTGCTGATTAGCCATACAGCTGTTTTGTATGTTATGTGTCTCCATAAGTATATTGAGATATGATATTCCAGTGTATGGAAGATAGCCAGCAAAGAGTATGTTTTATTAATCCCCAAAACCAGTGATTTGGTGCTACTATTATGGTTACTATTTTGATGCCCCGTAGGATTTATATTATGTTACCCAGGTTATTGAACAGTTTCAATATGCTGCTTAAATTTATATCAGGTTCTGAAGCTGATACAATGTTCAGGAACTTCCCTAATTGGCTGGCAATTATTGTAGTGAAAAGTATTTGGCAATCAGTGAAGTCATGGAAACTTACTGTACAGGTTAACTACTGATGTTTGTTTAGTAGATTTCAGTAACTTGTTGAGGTCTCAGTCACTGCCCTGAGGAATTTACAATCAAAGATAGGTAGAGATAACAAACCCACATTGAGTTAACTTGGCTGAAAATTGTTAGCCAAGCCAAACATGACACATTAAGCATGACAGATATCATGTACCTTCCATTCCAGTATTAGTGAGCCAGTGAAAATACTTTGAGTATTTAAATTAAATACAGGAGGAATTAAGTTGGAATTAGAACTGGAGGAATACAGTGGAAAATGAGGTAACTCGCATTGCCCAGTCAATGCTTTAAAAGAGGTGGATTTTTATGCAAAAAAAAATCAAATGCATGTTGGAGATAGGATTATTTTATTCTTCAGAGCAAACTATTTAAATAGAAGAGTGGCCCAGAAATGGTTGAACCTTCAGTACTGTATATAAAAGTCAGGGTGAGAGAAATAAGATTTAATCCTGGATGATTTTCAATTATTCATCAGCTTTTTGAAGATGAAAGGACAGATATGAACTTTGTATGGGAAATTACTTATGTGACTGCCTTCAGAACATTTTTTTTTCTTGAAAGCAATTTGTCTCATTTGGTTTATTGGGTCAACAACAGCCCAGTCTTGAAGCTAAGACACAAAGCGTGTCAATTACTTGGCAAGCTTGGTGCCATCCTGATCTATGCTCAGTTTGCTCTATTTCAAGACACACTACTTCATCGTGTCAGTACTTCACACAGCATTCAAATGCAAGTCCCGCATAGTTGTGTGCTAAAGTAGGCCACTGAATTTAAATCAAACTTAAAACTGTCTTTTCTTAGATCATCTAACAGTGAAAGTTATGTGTTTTATCACTTACAAGAGAATTGCTGTACAAAAATTAAATGTCTTGTCAGTAAAACCATAGTCATCTATATAACAAATTGTTAGAGATCTATTGTCAAAGTCACTGCAATTCTTGCTCGGTTTTACTGAACAGGTTTATCTTGGCTTTGTGCAGTTTGATTGAAAAGATAAACAAAAGACAGAGAAATAATTTGTTTCTTTATTTTCAAATTTGAAGATGGATAATGTAGATGGATTGAGTAAATCCTGATTTACCTTATTCAAGTTCTCCGTGGTCTGGATTCTTGCACCTTTTACATCATCAGTTACATCTTTTCTTATTTAGTTTTTCTGTATGAACTGTATTCACATTTACACACTACATTACTGCAAGACTTATCTGAGTTTACAATACATTTGCTGTTTTGTTTCATTTGACCCTTTTAATTTTTATCTACAGCACTGTATATGTTCTTATGTGTTCAGATGGCAAAAGCTTAATCAGAAAATAAGAGGGAAAAATTTGAAGGGGGAAGCTCTGGGCTATAAAAAGACAAGCAATAATCTTCACAATCCCAAGACCTTGTAAAAATAATTTTGGGTTAAAAAACCCAGAAGGCTCATGTTATCTGGAGTTCTGAACATATGAAATCATAAGGGCAAAAGGAAACAAAAACTGGTAAATAGAAGGAAGAGCAATCAGAATAGTTAATAAAAGTAGACACCGGAGCAAAATTAAGAGAAGGGAAGCTTAGGAAGCCTTTTCTGAAAAAAGCAGCTTTAATGTATGGGGCTGGGGGGGAAGGTGAGGATAAGAGGCATATTAGAACTATCAGAATGGCAGACATATTTATGGATAAGTACAGGATGAACCAAAAAAGGTTTAAAAATAGTAATTAAAAAAGCCAAGGTCCTGAGACTTCATGAGTAGCACTTCTTTAGAGTACGAAAATATTCTCTGCTTTGAACGGGAATTTACCTTGGTTAATTATTGTGCAGATTAGTAACTCGTGAAAACTTCCTATATTGTAGTTTATTTTTGACATGCTTTCTAAGGTTAAATTTTCTATACAAAAAGTCTGCATAAACACTTCTCCTATCTGGATTAGCCTTTGGCAGGCTATAAAAAACATTGAACGTTAATGATCATTGAGTCACCCAGAGCATGAGAGGGTATACATATGGTCCTTGCACAGAATAGGACATCAGACTCAATGAAGATTATTTCTTAGAATAAAATAAAATAAAGTCTGGTTTTGACTGTGAGAAGAAAGAGGGCTGATTACTAGTAGTCAGATTTATCCTCTATGCTAACTATGTGAATACTGAGTGTAATAATGCCGGTGAACCATCCTGTCTGGTAATCACACTGTGTTAAATTCAGTGGTAAATTTTTGACATTTAATTTACTAAAAGGAGGTATGAGAAGTAGGGAAAAGTATCTTTTTCTAATTAAGATTAAGAAGTTATTTCTTCTCTCTGTCTTGCCCTTCCCAACTCCATGTCCAATAAAAATAGAATGAGATTGTCTTGTTATATTTTGTTATTTTTTTACATTCAGACCATTTCAATTAGAATAACTCTTCCAAGGGGGTTGTGCATTACAGTCTAAGCAAGCTTAGGAATATGTTTTAATTCAGATGCTCTCCCCAGTTCGTGTATTGAAGGACCTGCAGAGTATTGTCCTATTCAGTTTCCTAGTGGCAAAATCTAGTGAGAGGAACAGGAAAGGGAAATGCCACTTGAAGGGAAAAAAATAACCAAACAAAAAAACCCCCAAGCCCCCCAACAAAAACCATCGAGGAACAGGAAAGGGAAATGCCACTTGAAGGGAAAAAAATAACCAAACAAAAAAACCCCCAAGCCCCCCAACAAAAACCATCGAGGAACAGGAAAGGGAAATGCCACTTGAAGGGAAAAAAATAACCAAACAAAAAAACCCCCAAGCCCCCCAACAAAAACCATCACCAAAAACCAAAACCAAAAACCCAAAAAACCAAACCACCCAAACCCAAAAAACAACTCTGCAGAAGTGAGAGGCTGCTTTGAAGTAGAGGTAGTAGTACCCAGCAGAACTGGGTGGGAGTTGTGGCTGTGTTACCTGTGACCTGGGTATAAACTTTGTACTGATAGGAGTCACAGCAGGATATTTGAAACTTGAAGCTAAATAGTCCATTAAGGGATCATGCTGCTGCATGCTTCCACTATTTCTGAAATTCTCAGCAAATGAGTATTTAACTAACAGGTTTAAGGAACAGCACCTTTTATTTTACCTGTTTCTAGTAAAGTAGTTCTGGAGTTCATAAAGACTTGCATGTGGAACACTGACAATCCTGACTTGCTCTGGGTCTTCTTATAAGCACCTGTCATATGTGATAGTGATATACTCATAGCAACATCCTTTAGAGGAAAGATTACCAGGTATGCAGGTATTTACAATATGTTCTTCAAGATTCTGGAGAAACCTGAATGATGAAAATGGTCCCTAGGGGTCAGAGTGCATTTCCTTTTTTTTTCTTGAGGCAAGAGTACAAATGAGGAGGCTCCTGGTCAATGATGCCCTGCCCACAAGTTAATTATTTCCTTCTCTATTTCCTTAGGACTTTGTAGGGCTCTTGTACCTTCTAATTTGATCTAAATCACTCAAACAGCGGTGTATTGTTGAGAGCTATCAAGTGCCTTCTCCAGTTGCTAATCCTTTAACAAAAACATTTCCTGGATCACACTGTGCTTGCTGGCAGTATGCTGTTTGGGATTAATCAGATATGTATTATGGCACTAATAATATGGACTGGAGTATCTCACTGGAGTCCCCATAATAATAGTGAGTATGAGTCAGTGCAGGAGTGGCTAAGATTAACTCAGAGTTTCGGGGAGCCAAGAGGTGATTCATCCTTTGAAATAAAGAGAAGCTGCTAATAAACATTAATAGATATTTTCAGTTTAGTTTGCAGCATACTAGCACTTGCTGAAGATATTGAAGAAGCAACACTAGGAACTAAGAATATCATACCATCAGCAGCTTTGTAAGCAATGACTTAGTAGATGCACATTGACTTGTCACTGCTGTGGATATCGGCACTCTCTAGTGCCAAGACACAGCAACAAACTTTACTAGTTTTGCTACTGCAGCAGCTGACTTTTTTCTCAGTCCCTAGTGCTGTTTTACGCTTGAGATTTGCTGGGCATTTCCTTGAATTACTGTATGTTAAGTGAATTTTGTCACCAACAAATATATTTGATTTATAGTACTTAAAGTGGCAAACGACTCGGATAACAGGCAAGCCACTCTGAAGTAGATTCACTAAACAGGAGAATGAATTTGCTCTTCACAGAGTAGATGTGTTTTCTCCTCCAACTTGTAGTTTTTGCATATCTGCCAAATCATTTTAGCTGGAACTCTTCCTGCTGTGGCAATCACACTGAACCCCTACTGCCTTGAAGCCATCTTCACAATTCAGTGTTGAACTGTACCTGGCTGTTGTCCCATGTGCTTCCAGCTCATGGAGAACTCTTGCTTCAGATGAACAACAGTGTGACACTTATTTTTCTTAGCTGTCAGACAACATGTTAGACTTCCTTTCTGGTGTGTCCTCTTGTAAGAGAGCTCCTATGCTTTCTAGCCACTGCAGATGTTTGGGTTGTTTTTATCTGGTCAAAGGAAAGAGAGAGGTCAGAGCCAGATTCGAGAGTATTATGATAAACTTGCTATCCAATGTGATACAGAGCTTTCTGCCCTCAGGGATTTTGTTCCTCCCTATACATTGCTCAAAGTGGAAGCCAGCCTGGTGTGTCACAAAGTGTCAACTTTTCCTGGTATATTTAATGCACATACAACAGCTACTTTTGCTGTGTGTGCGGTGCCTCAGACCATGCTGGCCACTGCTGTTCCTTTGTACAGCCAAAATAGTTTAACTGTGTAAACTAATAGCTTACATTTCTTTTAGAGGCAGAGATGGGAAGGAAAGCCCCAAGGATACTTCTATTGGCCATGTTTGATTGTGCTCTTGATTTTTTTTTTTAAATTATTTATTCATTTTTTCCAGTATCAGGTGTGTAAGTGGGTCAAGACCTACTTTACAAACATTAAAAAAAAAAAAAAAAAAGCTGTCAGGCACTTTTCTTAACACCCATACGCTCCTGTCTTCTGTATTACTGTAAAATTAATGTTTTCAATACATGCTCTTAAGCTGTGTTTTTCATTCTTTTTTATCAAGAAGAAAAAGTGCTGTAATTTTCATTGCAATTAATTTTCTGAATTTTTGGTTTCTCACTGCTCTTGTACCGGCTTTGAGGTCACTGTTTACACAAACAACCATCCAATATTTTTCTCAGCTTTCCTATTTGCCCTTTTGAACAGAATTCTCCTGTACCATGGGGAAAACACCTTTGTGTCTGTGAACTCAGAAGTACTTTTGCAATTTGTCACGTTTTTCAGTGCTTGGTTATGTCAAATTAAATGTGTTCACTAAATTCCTCTCCAAAGAAAGACTGACTTAAAACCTTGAGAGCTGTTTGGTTTGTGTCTGTATATGTCTGCTTTCAGAGGAAAAAGTCATTTCAAAAAAAGACTGTAAAGTAAACACCCACCCTTAGCATTTGATAATGTTTTACTTTCCTTAAGTGGAAAATGTTGAATGGATGGTGATTTCAGAGGGACTGCCTTTGCCTCTTCTTTTTGAGTTTTTTCTCTTTTCAGGGTTTTTAACAACCTAGTTTATAAATTGGGCTGAGCTGACTCTGGTTGCATATTTGACCTATATTTTGTTAAAGTATTTTGTTTGATCTGATTATTCGTTTTTCTTCATAGTAGTTGGTATGGGGCTATGTTTTGTATTTGTGACCAAAACAGTGTTGATAATACAGGGGTGTTTTATTATTGCTGAGAACTGCTTACACAGTGTTAAGGCCTTTTCTGTTTCTCTCAAAGTCCCGCCAGTGGGTAGGCTGGGGGTGCACAGGAAGTTGGGAAGGGACACAGCTGGGATAGCTACCCCAACTGACCAACAGGATATTCCACATCATATGACATTTGCACTCAGCAGTAAACATTGGGGGAAGAATGAGGAAGTGCGGACTTTTGCAGTTACAGTGTTTGTCTTCTCAAGTAACCATTATCAGTAATGAAGCTCTGCTTCCTTGGAAATGGCTAAACTTCCAGCTGATGGGAAGTAGTGAATGAATCAGTTATTATGCATTGCTTGTGCATGCAGCTTTTGTTTTACCTACTAAACAGTCTTTATCTCAATCCAGGAGTTTTACCCTTCCAATTCTCTTCCCCGTCCCACTTGGGTGGGGAGTGAGTGAGTAGCTGGATGGGGTTTGGCTGCCTACTGGGGTTAAACCATGACAGTAAGTTGTCTTGCAAACTTTTCTTATGCACTCTCTCCTAATGAATTTGGGATTACCGTGCTGCATGCAAAGAATTTATTGATCTGTCCTTCTTACCTATTCAAAAGTGGATAATCCTTGGTTTAAAGTGAATAATCTGTTTATATGGAAAACATCCAGATAAGAACATATGGGTAGCTACCATGTAAGATAGCACAATGGAATTATCTAAAAGAGACATGGAATTAAGAGCATATATATATAGATATATATAGATATATATACATATTGTTTAAAATAAATGCAAAACATTACTTTTGTGATCAGTGAAGCGATGACTATCTTTTTATGCATATCTGCTGCAGTTTTTGATAAATCTGTAAGGCATCTGACTAGTTATGTCTCATCTATCAACTCTTCTGAAAAGAGTTATAGCATGTGTAATCTTAGTGAATTTCTGTCCACGACAGACACCAGCAATCTTTCTACCGTAGAAGCTGAATTACTTTGTACCAATACGTTGTTTTTCTTTCTCACACTGTGCATTTATTACATGATACTTTTACAGCATTCAAGCAGATTAACTTTCCTTACCTTTCAGATTTGACTACACTTGTAATATTTGCCTCTTTCCCAGGTAGAACTGGTAAGTATTATATAAATCAGATACTTTGTAAACCAAAATGTTACTCAAGAAAGCTACACAAGTTTTCCCAAGTTGAGACATCTTTCTCCATAGCTTCTTACAAAAGCTGTGTCAACTCTATTTAATTAACATTGATGTGATATCAACTGACGATTGTACAGGCTGTTCAGAGACTGTTGTGTTGCAATGCTGTGTTCCTTTTCGTTGTTGGGTGACTAGGTTGCTCTGCCGTACTGGCCTCCATCATAACACATTAAAATTTAACCCATTCATGTTCAGCAAAAAAAGGAGTTTGCCAGCTTGCAGCTTGAATAATTTAATGGGAAAAGTTGTAACCATTTTATGATTCTTGGACAAATATTTCTTAGACAATAGTTAGCAACATCTATATATACAACAAAGTTGTTGAACATGAAGTGAGAAGACAGGGGAAAGAACAGAAAAGAGAGATGAGAATCCAGTTGTATTTATGCTGAAGGTCTCTCAGGTTCTTAGTAAGGTAGAGAAATCATCGAAAAATTACAAGACAATTTAGGGTTGAGCCAAGTGTCCTAAAAAGTACTGAGCTCTCAAGCAGATGGAGTCTATTGTGTTTTTCTTCAACTCTAAACAGTTGATTAATTCCTTCCAATTAAATGTGCGTTTCAGAGTGGGAACATTCCTGTGGCCTTGCGAAAGCAACCAAACTCAAGGTGATTCATAGTAAGACTCCTTTGTGGGGATCTTGAATTAATCAAAATACTTGCGGAGAAAATAATGCAGATATCCAACATCCCAAAAGACTGATCAGTTTTGTTTTTTTTTTTTTTTAATATGGTCTGCTATTTTTATTCATCTAATACAGCATGCAAACTGTACATAAAATGATATTGCTACGTGAAAAGAATGTAAACATTGTACTTCCCCTCTTTCTCTTGTGTAATAAGCCTTCACGTTGTTTTTAGCTTGGAAAATTAAAGTAGATTAGTCAGTTACTAATTATTTATTAAACAGAATAGTTGGCAGTGTAAGTTATTTTGGAAGTTTGCATCTCTGTGCTGGTTACCAGTGTATCTCATACTAACTGTAAGCTGTTTCCCTTTACTTTAAGAACACTTGGTGGCTTCTGTCTCTGCAATTTGTAGTTGCTTGTGTTGTAAAGATGCAAAGAATAAGAGCAATTATTTAGTAAAATCCACTGAGCTAGAATCTAATACAAGAAGATGAAATATCTAAAATAAACTTAAGATTTGCAGCCCTGAGGAAAAGGACTCGGGGATATTAGTGGATGAAATGCTGGACATGAGCCACCAATGTGCATCTGCAGTCCAGAAGGCCAGCTGCATCCTGGTCTGCATCAAAAGAAGTGTGGCCAACAGATAGAGAGAGGTGATTCTGCCCCTCTACTCTGCTCTGGTCAGACCTCACATGGAATATTGTGTCCAGTTTTGGAGCCCTCAACACAAGAAGAGTGTGTACCTGTTGGAGCAAGTTCAGAGGAGGGCCACAAAAATTATCAAAGGTCTGGAGCACCTCTCCTGCAACTGAGAGAGTTGGGATTGTTCAGGGTGGAGAAGAGAAGGCTCTGTGGGGACCTTATAGCAGCCTTCCAGTACCTGAAAGGTGCCTATAAGAAAGCTGGGGAAGAACTGTTCACAAGGGCATGTAGCAATAGGACAAGGGTAATGGTTTTAGACTAGAAAGGGGTAGATCTGGGTTGGATATTAGGAAAAAGTTCTTCAATATGAGGGTGGTGGATCATTGGAACAGGTTGCCCAGAGAGGTAGTGGAAGTCCCGTCCGTGGAGATATTCAAGGTTAGGCTTGGTGGGGTTCTGAGCAACCTGATCTAGAAGATGTCCCTGCTTACTGCTGTGGGGTTGGACTAGATGACCTTTGAAGGTCCCTTCCAACCCAATACATTCTACGATTCTATGATTTTAATATGTGAAAGCTTCTTAAGACTGAAATCTATGAAGAAAGGGACATTTCATAGAAGTTGTGGAAACTCAACATGGTGGATTTTTATAGAACAAACTATACCAAATCCTATCTGTAAAGAACAGTCTATACTGAGATATGCTGGATGATCTAATCCAGCAGGTCTGTCTAGGTTTTTTTAAATGAGTACATAGAAGGACTGGACGCCAAATATAAAGAAAAAAGTTAACTTTGAAATCCTATACTAATGTTCTAATGTAATAATACCCAGCAACAAGAGGAACATAAGGTGATATTAAGGTGAACTGCAAAAAGAAAACTCACTCCAAAGTTTTGTCTAGTTCCTTCTACTAGATCACTTATTTCCTACTCAATACAAGAACACATTTTCATTGTACCTTTTCATTATCTTAATTGAAAACTGTGACTTTTTCACAAGGAATTGGATTTGTGTGACCTTAGATATCAGAGAAAAACATTTTTGAAGCTTTTGATGGAGAAAGGTAAATGAGTTTACAAAGGACAATACTATTATAAAGCTTATTTAAACTTATTTTATGCTGAAATTACTTTCACTTTACATTGTTTGTAGTTTTAAAGAAGAAAACTGATTCAAAAAGACTAAATGAAAAGTCTGTGTGCCAGAGAAGTATTTCATAAAACATGCAGGAGAAGCTGCATGCATTGCAGACAAAGAACTTTTAAATTATTATTTCTTTCCTTGCCCTGTAAGCAGAAGGAACAGAAAAGACTATGCTGTCCTACTTTTTGGGCTTTTATAACAATTTTGATCCCTATTTTTCCACTAAAAAAGAAACCCCAAAACCAAACACTGTAAACCAGCTATTGAATGTTCCCACTTATGTCATCTGCCCAACTATAGTCAGTTCTGGGGTTCAGAATCTGCCCTGTTTACAGTGACTGAAATCGATAGATTTTCCTAGTTTGATTTGTTTCTAACTGTAAATTAATTCTCCTGCACCACAATCCATTTTTTATGTGTGTTTTAGGAAAAAGAACAAGATTAGAGTAATTACTATACAGAGTGTTCCCAAAAAGGCCAGCAAACAAAAGGAAGCCAAGATTGCTACAGATAAAGAATGTCATTATGAACATAGCTCAGGGCTTTTGTGACTTGTGGCTGTAAATGCAGGAAGTAGTTTTCCTCCTGGATCCTTTTTAAATATAGGAGCAAAATAAAAGTCTGGTGATTGTAGGTATGGTGCCTGAAAGATACTGAAAGTTCATCTAAATGTCTAGGCAATAGGATGGAAGTATCCCTATGTTTAGGCACAACAAGAGCTTTTGAAGGAATGAATGATTTTTTTTTTAATGTATATGAATTTATAACTCCTAACTGTTAATATTTTTAGAATGTTACCACTAATACACCAGCATCTGAGAAGGAATTACATAACTTCTTAACAGCACTTCCTTTCTTAACAGTCAGATACTGTGGTAGGATGTTCTTGTTCTTATGTTCTGAACAGTATATTCACAGCATTGCTTAGAAAAACTCTCAATTTCTGTTTCCATTATGTCAACTACAAGAGGTACATGCTTCTTCAAATCTGCAAGAAGCTTTAGGCATTTTAATAATTAACTGGAGAGCTGTCTAAATTGATTAAAAACCCCAGGTAAACACCATGTGTATGAAACAGATTAACCCTACTGAGGTAATAAATCAAAACAATTTAATTTCCAGACTTTTCCTTCTTCTTTAGTACAGATAAAATAGTGTATATGTTTATCTCTACATGTGCAGTGTATATGTTTATCTCTACATGTTATTTTCTACAATTCATAGGTAATTTCCAGCTTTTATTTAGAGTTCAACCAACAGTACTTTCACTGATTTCTCAGGAGACTTTATTAACATTTATGTTTGTATATTATACACATGCTCTTTAATCCCTCAATAAATATATTATTTATAAGGACTTTTTTAGTGCTGAAATTTAGCTAAGTATCTTGCTATCAGGTTTTTGACTTGACCACATGTTTTTGATGTTGTATTTCACAGTTAATTCTTGCAAATTTAAACTGATATCATGTTCAACAAAATAATATAGTTTATTGCCATCTCATTTTTTGGTTACATATTTCCTGCAGGTCACTGATTTTTCCTGAATGTTTTGAAAAATGAAATTTTATTTGTAAATATTCTTCCTTTACTACTTATTCTGCATTTAAATAAATTCTTCCCCAAATCTTTGTTTGTACTAAACCCTGAGGGCAAACCATCTGCTTTCATTTTAGATTCAGACAAGCAGATTCCAGAAGAAACAGAAATGAAGTTTTGGTGAGATAAACAGAGTTTGCACATCACAGGAGCTCTTCCTTCAAAATTCAGTCTGCAAATCAAAGTTCTTAAAATATGAAATTACACTTGGCGTGAAATAGTCTTCTATGGGATAGCTAGGAATGTGGTTGAGGGTAATCTTGCAGGTTGTCTCATTTCTATAATGTTTCCCAGAGGAAGTGTTGTTTTGCTTCCCTCCACTAACTAAATGCTTGCTAGATGCAAAGGGCAGCATTGGTTTGTATAAAAAGGACAGTGGTTAAAGAGCTACCCAGAAGTTTGTTTCAATGTCCCTGAGCCATCAAGCACCTGTATGAATTTTGCCATACAAAATATTATCTCCATTAAAAAAAAAAAAATTGTAAAAGCCTGAGGACTTCTTTAAGGTAGGAGTTAATCCTTCATGTCTCCCTGTTTCAGGTCATCCCCTGTAGATTGTAATCATTCTCTTTGCTGCATGATCAAGCATACAAAATAGAGAACATGCTTTGTTAAAGTGAAAATGGGAACAGTAGTAAAAATAAGATAGCAGTGCAGAATGTGATTGCGATACTGAGATTTCTATAATTTATTTAATTTTACTTAAATTTCTCTCTGTCTGGATCCCCAGCAGGATTATGGATAGTGGAGAGAAGAATTATGAAGTAATTAGCATTCCAGAAATCATACAGTGGACTCTGGAGGAAAACATTCAAGCAAATTAAGTAACACATACTTCATTTAATTTGTGATTAGAAATTATGTTGATTGGAATATGAACAAAAACTGATAATTGACAATTCTTGTCTCAAGGGGGAAAAAAAATGTTTAATTTTAAGTTGAAGCATTTAAATTAGAAAAAAACCCACCTTAGATTTATTGAAATGAAAATTTTTAAAACTTAACATTTGTGACATTTAATTTCAATAAGATTTTTCATAATTTATAAATATTTTTCCAAAGAAAAAAGCAGACAAAATTAATGCATGTTTTCCAAGTATTTTAGTGACGCTATACTGGCATTTTACCCCTCTCAAGTTCTATAGGGAAAAATTAATTCAGGTGTTGATGTTAAAAGTAGATAAGGCAGTTTACAACATAGCCATAAGTTAAGATTGACTATTGCTAGCTATAACAATGTAAATACAAAGTTAAGATATTCAAGGTCTTGTGGAAGTGATGGCTTCTAAAAACTAGCCCAAGATGCTACCTTTTGGGAAACTTGCCAGAGGACTGTAAAATCATCACTGTAAGTTTCATTATGATTCTCATGAAAAGACTTGGGTTTTTTTTCCCCTCTAGGTTGCTTTTCTTAGAAGAGACTCACCTACATAACCCATATTCAGCAAAAGTCATATTTCTGAGAAAGAGGTTCTTGGTAAGTGTTTTGAGAAAGAGTTTTGGTTTTGCTGTGGTATTAGTCATGTAAATATATAGGGGCTATGTCAAAACAAAAGTTGAGTAAGAGATGAAAACAGAAAACATTGTGTAATGTTTCTGTTGTATCTCTTTGTGTTATTTGGTATGTCAGTTTTATTTATTATGAATTATTTATTATTCATTATTCACTCTTTGTTTTCTAGTTTGATTTTTAAATCCCTTTGCCAATCCCAGCCAGAAGCTACTGGGTATTGTTAGCTTTTGAAAATTCCTCTTCTTCAGTGTGACCGGTTTGAGAAAGAGGTTTAGGATCAAGGTCAGTGGTTTGCTAGACCCAAGGACCTAATAAGAGGCTTCAACAAGCTCCTGAATGGAAGAGGCACTTGAGTGTGGTCTAGCAAAGAACAAGAGGAGAAGGAATGAGGTTCAGAATTACTTGCCTCTGTAAAAACAAACCATTTTTCATGTTCTTGTTCTGCCTTTTGCTGAGAAGAGCTTGTTGTGAGAAGACAAATAAAAGGCAGTCCACCTCTGCCTATCACTTAGTGCTTCACTTTTCCCTGTTTTTCCACCTCCACACTCTAAGAAGGCCATGTCTGCAAACCTTCTGGTAGCATGAAGTCAGGTCTTACTTATAATGAATGTCATTTTTCTGCAGCAAACCTTTACTTAAATTAGTGCTACTGATTTTACACTGTGCTACTTCTGCTGGGAATAAATTTCACATGGGAATGTCCCAGGCAGTGGACATTTTACAACACATTTTACTTGCAATGTTTTTCCTTACCTTCTCTTGATATTGGGTTCATGGGCCTTTCATATTTTTCTATAGCATTTGCTGATGCAAGCAGAGGATGTTCATATTTATTAAAAAAGTATTTCATAGCATACTAGAAATCACAAATTGTTTGGAAGCCAAGAATACATGGAATCCTATGATTCAAATCATACAAGTGCAGAGAAATGAAAAAAAAAAATTGTAACAAACTAGCAGCAGACAGAAAAAGCAGACAAAAAAAACATCAAGCCAAAAGAGAGAAAATTATAAATGTATCGTTAAAGTCCCCCAGATATTCAGCAGCTCTACATTGGCAAGTGCCCTCTGTGGTTTATAAATTAAATGTTATTAAAAGTTAATCGAGTATGCTTTCCTCCTCAGGACTAGTGTAAGAAAGAAAAGCAGAACATGCAAGCCTAGTCATGTACTTACAAACATCTTCCTGCATGGTCAGCATGTGGGCTTGCTAGTCACACTTGTGACTCCATGATCCCATACCAGTGCTGATGTAGGTGCTCCCTAGTGGTATGAACTGTCTCAACCTTTGGAATGTTGAGCCACTCACACATTGTGAGGTTGTCAAGTTTCAGCCCTATCTGTGTATTTAACCATGACCTCCAAAGCTGTAGCTTTTCAATAAGCTTACTCTCATTTCATGCAAGAAACAGAAGGTAGCATTCATTTTTTCCAGTTTTTCTCATGGAGTCTGTATAGTGAAAATGATTATGTGTAAGCTGGAAAAAAACCCTGCAGACCAACAAGCACAAACATGGAGCTATCTAGAGTATGTTTCTTTTTTCAAAAACTTACAGGTCACATGCTTGTTACTACATATTGCCACGTATGATAGCAGAAACATTGCAATTCAGTCTTCTTCTATAATAATGCAATGTGACCTTCAAAAACCTGCCTGGCTACTTTAAGTGTTTACAAGAGAGTAAGGAAGTTATGGTGTGCTCTGTTGTGTAGATATTTTTAAATATTAATAGAAAGAAATGATCTTTCAAGTCTTTCTGCAATCAGTTTCTTCCCTTCTAAAATATATTGTATGTTGAAGTCTAATCTGCTTGCAATATAGTATAATAAATGTATGACAAGATTTCATGAGGAACATCTTGAGAAAATAGAAATCATATTTGAATATCAGTTACTAGTTAAAAAATAAAATTTTGATCCCTACACAAAAGGGTGGTTGCAGCACTTATTTATTCAGGACCAAAGTGAGTTTCAGTTCCAAACATCTCATGGATTCTTGAGAATTAATGACATGAGCTTCAGCCAGTAATGATGGAAATACATTATCTGATGTAACAGCATACAGTATCTTTGAAATAGAAGTGCTTTGCCCTGAGCTCCCTACCTGTCAAGGAAAATAACGTAAGTGCATCTAATACTTCTAGTCTCAAATATACAAAAAAAAAAAAAATCAGGATTGTGTTTATCACTGACAATAAAATTTTTGTATGAAGCATTTTTTAAAATTTTGGATAAAATGAAACTTCTACTTTTCCTCTTAATGCTGAAAAATATTAAAAGCCTTTTGTACAAGATGCTAGTGCAGCCAAAAGTATCTTCTGAAAAATAAGAGATTACAAGGAAATTAGAAGTATGAGAATATTTTACTGATTAAGAGTTTGGTCCTTTTATGTGAGGAAGCCTGCCTTACTAAAATAATCCCATTTAATTGGCCTTTCATCTTGAAAATTGTCTGCTTTTTAAAGCCAAAAAATACTCTCTCAGTAAATGCTGCAACAGGGACCTGTCAGTATGAATTGCTTCCTTGGCCTTTCAGTCCATTTTGCCAGCTTGGTTTCAAAACTTGCAGCTCTGTTTTCACCATGATTTGCAAGCTGTAGAACTAGGATCAGACAAGGATACACTTGTTCCATACTCCAGATCAGCTGATCAATTCCTGCCAGTGCACAGACCAAGAAAGGAAGAGGAAGGCAGGTACAGTAATATCCCCAGTCCTCCTTCTGGGCAGAGTTGATGTTGGAGGGATATACAGGCATTCAGATTATTCTACTCCATTCCAGTCTGTCAAGACTGGAGTTTCCTTAATGTATCAACATATGGCTGCCTAGGAAGCCCTTTGAAATGTTAGATACCTCCTCTTCACAGCTGATTCCAGAACAGTTTAGGAAAAAAACCTCTCCTTTTCTCAGACTGAATTAGATGTGTTCTTTCTGTCCATCAAGGGTAACTTGGGAACAATGAAGGCATTGTATGTGGTGTCCTTCCTCATGCAGCTAGCAGCACTGGGTTTTTTCTACCACAAATAGAAGTTTCCCTTCCTTCATCAGGACGTGCATGTGGAAGCAGGGCCTTTATTGTTTCAGGCAGTGGCCAGCCTCACAAATGGTTTCAGGTTTTTGTGTTAGGTTTTTTTTTAGTTTTTTAGTTGTTTTTTTTTTTTTCCCCTGGTACACTACAGTTAGCACTGTTGTTATCAGTTACTTGGTAGGAGATAAAATCCTGTAACCTGTTGTTCTGTGTATAATTTCTAAATCTCTTAATCTGGGATGGGAAGTGGAACTTTGCAGCCACACTCAATTATTGCAAGAGAAACCAAGAACTTTGCATCCAAAAAGGCATTTGCAAATAAGTAGTTCCAGAAGCACCATAGTATGGCCCATGTAGAGAGTGTTAAAAAAGTAGTGTACAGAACCACAGAACAGGCCTAGTTGGAAGGGACTTTGAAAGACCATCTGGCCCAACCTTTCATGGGAAAGGGAGCCTAGATGAGATTATCTAGATGGTCTAGAACACCACAGAGTTCTCTGTCCCAGAAGAGATGCCTCTAGCAAGGCTCTCCTGCAGCTTGCATGGATTCTCATCTGTCTCCCTACTCTTTATTCTCTTCTCTGGAACTGTTTCATGTTCTTCCTCTATAGGAATTTTGACACTTCATCTCCTGGGCTCTGGACTGGTCTCCAGCCAGTGGGTGACAAATTCCTCTTCAGATTCTTCTCTGTTTAGTCACCTGGTGAATGTATTTCACCAGAATTCAAGTGAAACTAACCCATTATCAGTCTGATTGTAAATATGGGGGGAAACACTCAGATTCTATGTCTGCTACAGTGACCACAAGCTCTACAAATTCACTTCCTTAATGACTACCTTTACTTTACCTTCTCATCCTTGACCATCAGACACCCTACCTCAACGTGTAAAAACAAGTTGTAGGTGTGAAAAGGTCAAATATAAAAAATAATAATGTAATTTAATTTTAGCCTGGCACTAACAGAACATGAAATTAAAAATAATGCTTCACTAGATAAGGAAGAACCGATTGCATGTAGAGAGGCCCCATTCCTCAACTGTCAAATGTTCTGTCTGACTCTAACCCACATAATTTAGAACAGGAAACTCAGAAAAATCTGTTTCCTGCAGATCATGTTGACGTAATGGTATACAAGGTAATTAATATTCTGGATTTCAATTTGACCCACTGTAATCCTCAAAGGCAAAATGAGACAAGAAAGCAAACAAAACATTTCCTTTCTTTTCTAGAGAAAGGTAAATAGGAACAGCTAAGCAAGCTTTGACAAGCTTTAAAATCTGATATGAAATTAGATTGTGTTACACCACCTAAAGAGGATGCCAGAGTAATCAAGTTGATAAGAGTTGGTTGTTCCACTAAATAAACCTCTGTTTTAGGAGGAAAAAATAACAGTTGGTGACTAGAAACTCTTAATTTGTAACTGAAATGCTATCTATGAGACTAAAAGCTGATGGCTTAAAAAACCCTGGCATTTGCTAGACATTAGAGAAAAGAAAGCAAATAATTTCTCAAAACATTTGTTGTTTTTTGTTGTTCTCAAGCCATTCAGTTAAGAAACAACTCCCAGAAGTATGAAATCTGCAGGAAAATATTACAGATCTCTGAATGGTGGAGGCCAGTTATTTCAGTATTACCTTCACATTTAGCTTAAAGAGAAAAAAAAATGTGCTTTAAATTTACTAGGCTTTCCCTAGTTTGTTTAAGTAGACAAGGAGAGAGTGCGAGACAAACAAACAGAATGTACTTTGTCTCTCAACATAAAGGTGGCTGTTGGTATGCAGCAGGCTAAAGTCAGTGGTACTTGTGATGAATTGATTTAATTTGCTCTTTTGGTATATCTACTAGGTTATGCTATCAGAGAAGATACAGTATCCTGTTGGATTTTAAAGTTGTTCTTTTTATCAAAACTGTGATGTGTGACAAGAGGTTTGTTTTTTTACCAGCATCAAGTTTTAATTTCTTTGGCTACCAGGTAAGAGGGTGGTGCAAGATGTAAAAAAAATACACTGATCTCCACTGGTTTTAATAAGTACAGTTTTAAAACTAATTTCATACAAATTTATCACTCCATTTCATTTTTTTGATATGTGAGTAGAGTTATGTATCCAATAACAGATACACAAAACCCTCAAATGCTGCCAAAGAATACAAGTTATACAAGCGGGCATGTCACAGGCTGACTTAGTGACTCAAAGTCTTGGCAGCTGCGCTGTAAACAAAACTACTGAATTGGTTTGAATCTCTCTAATCATGGAACTTCTTGTGCAGCTCGCTTTCAAAGATATACTTTAAATAATTACTAGAGAGTGAAAATTTGATCAAAATGCATTAATTACTAATGAGTTGAAAAATTATAGTAGGCTTTAGAAATCCAATTATAATAAGACATGAATCTAGATTTAGCATGTATTCATGTCTAATCGGACATGAATACATGCTAAATCAAAAGCAAAGACTTTCAAATCAAAATGCATTCTCTTACATTTCTGCTTTGGGACTCAGTCTGCAACTCCTGTGCCGAGCACCACTGTCAGAACTGCTCATCACTATTTCTAATATCAGGCAGATATTAGGGATCCAGTAGTGTAGATTGCTTGGCAGATGGTTAGAAACCTGTTCATGTATTCTGAGTGTTTTAAATATACAAAAAATTACAACATGCAAGGGAAAAAAAAAAGTAAAGTAAATTAGAAACCAATAATTATGATTCTGCAGGTCAAATCTTTCCTTAGAATTATAATACTGGAGGTATCTCAGTTCCAAGAGAGAGTAGTCATGCTGCTTATTAACAGTTATTTGCCAGTTTATAAAAGTGTGAAATGTATTTATACTCCAGAGTTTGATAGCAATGACTGTTAAGTATTAATATTTGTTGAGGATACCTTTGCTAGCATAAAATTGCCTGGTTACTTGATAGTAAGCCCCCTTAAGCGATCTCTATAAATACTGAAAATTTAGAATGATTACTATACTATAACGCTAGAGTCTTTATAGCTAGATTTGTGCTATTCTGCACCTGTGACTGTAAAGTCTCATGACAGCTCCTTCTTTCTCTTTTCATTTCTTCTAGAATGTTGTTTGTTGACTTCCAGAACTGGGGACTGCATCACCTCTCCCCAGAGAGGAGGGAAAGAGTATTTGTGGTCAGTTTGGTTCGACATTGGCATTTCATTTAGGGATTGAACATGAGATCTCAGTTTATACCTGTTTTCAACTACCATTAGCAAATCTTGACAGTTTGTCATGTGCTCTGGAGCAGCATTTACCATTAATGCCCAAGTCCACGTAAGTTAACACTTTCTTCTGCTTTTTCTCCAGAGTTATGCAGCTCAGAAGCTGTGAACCGATACATTTGGAGATAAACTATAGTTTTCTAGGATAGGCCAAAAGTTACTTTTAACTGAATATTCCTCTGAATATCCAGAAATTAAGGGAAGCTGGAGGCAAAGAGCTAACTAAGACTGACAGATAACGAATCCCACCTTTCTCCAGAAGGCAGAGAGCAATGTCATGCAGGAGGTGTTGGAGCAAGGCAGAAAATTCCAACTTGTTTCTTTTGGAGATTCTTGCATAGTACTCACCTTTCCTAACTACAAGTGCTGCCTAAAATGCTTAGTCCTCATGGAAAGATTTGCCAAAGAGGGAAAACTCCATGCCTGCAGGACTTGTGCACCATTAATACCTTGTTGTTTATATGCTGTCTCATGACTTTTCGTCTATAGCACAGAGCTAGACTCTGATTCAGTTGACTAGTACACTGGTTTCAGTTTCACTGAAGTGGATGGGATCTAAACATTTCCCTGAAGCTGAAGTGTGCAGTTTACGTATTGCTTTACATACAGATGTTCCTGCAAAATGACTAATGTTTCAGTGCCAAAGTTCCATTTAATTTGAGAACAAGAATATTTTGTTGTAAATGCAGCACCAAGGCTTGAAATTTACAGAAATTAAACACTTCCATTTAAATGACTATGATTGCTTTTCAAACTATATCTAATTGAAAATGCCATTAATGAAGTTTAGTAAGTTTTTAGACTCTGTGTCGGTGAAACAGATCCCACAAATCTTTGTTGGCACCCTGTAGTATTTTAATTTTTGCTACTGACATATTTTCATGATCTAGTGTTCTAAGAAACTGTCTTTGGAAATGGAGTTTGAATTTCATGCCAACTTGTGGAGTGATTACTGAATCATTTTGCTTCCTTAGCTGTATAAATATTTTTTCCAACAGTTTATGCTATGATGACAACTTGAGGGAAAATTAGTGGCCAAAAACAACCTTCATATTCATACTGATATGTATGCAAACTCTTTATTGCTCACACAAATGTATCTTATTCTTTTAGCCACGGAGTTTGCATCATGTATGTGTCATAGACAAGTATCTATACTGAAAGAATTAGCTACTTATCTTCATTTCAGCTTAGTAATACAAACTTTGTAATTTATGGAAAAGTTTTGTTCTATGTTTGTTTTTTTTTTTGAATTGTTAACATGTTAGACACAATAAAGAATGACAAGGAATAATGAGACTACTCAGATTATATATTTGATTATTTTTTCAAGGAATACAGTTCCAGAAATGGGCGTCCTGAACAAATTTTTGGTTTTGGCCACACTGTAAATGTGTAAACTGTTCACTAAATGCAATAGCAGTGTATGCTCTCTTCTGCTCTTTTACTTACTGTTATTCTTTGGACACGTAGCTTTCAAAGGGAAGGTTTTTTTTTGAGGGGTTTGGGTTTTTTGTTGTGTTTTGTTTTCCCTTTCTACAAGTAAAAATTAATACTAGAAGCTTGGACACCAGGAGAAGAAACACCCATATGAAAAAAAGTAAAATCCTTCTGCCACAAAGTCTCTGTTACGAAATATTTGTGAAATGTCCAGTGTGTAGGATCACAAGTATTTCAGTAACTGTGAAATTGATCCATGTATGATAATATATAAAACAATATAAAAGATATTATAACAGATAAGGCAATAAATTTGCCTCAGCAAGTGGAATTTTAGAGATACGTAATATGTAACATTATACATCAGTTAATGTGACTTTAAATTCAAGAGCACATCCAATTTTGATATAATTCAGGAACTGAGAAAAAACATTAAATTGCATATTTGACTTAGATTAGGTAAAACCTGCTCAATGAAATGTAGTTTATATAGATTTAAGCATATTCCATGAACTTCACAGAACAGATTTGGCAGATGAACTTCACTGAAAAATAATGCTTTATGACTTTTAGAAAAATCACTAGCTTCAGGTAAATTCATAAATAGTGTATGTTGGTCTAGAACAAAAGATAATTTCTATTGTATATGTATTCTATGAGTATGTAGATATACAGACACATATATGTGGAGAGATGTGTGTGCATATATATGTATAAATAAAATAGTCTTGTACAGAGGGTGGAAAAATGAAAGTGTAGCAGTCCCTGTATTAAGTCAATATGTACTGTTCTTTCTCTAGGAAAATGTGATTATAAGATTAAGTGTTGGTGTAGCATTTGGCATGTGTGAATACCTAGCTGAATTTTCTCTAGCCTTGCATTAATACATACCAAGGAAAGTAACTCTCTTAAATCAAAATAGCAGTAGTTTTGATGAGTGTCAGCTAATTTGTCAGCATTGCTGAGGGCAGTGCATTTAAACAGCCTTGCTAATGCAGAGGAGAAAAAAAGGTCCATAAAAGAACACTGTATCTGTTCAAAGTGAAATTGCCAGAAGGATTTTGTAAAAGGAAGGTGATTCACTTTTGTAACAGCTGTTCCAGAATAAGTGGCAGAGATTTCAGTATTCTCTGCCCGTCTGTGGGTCTTTCTTGAGAACTGCAACACTCGCATATGTGACGTTAACTGCTTGTAGTGTCAGTTGCAGGAATATGTCTTCAAGGTCAAACACTGTACAAGGCTCTGAAGTGTTAGTCATTTATGTAAGGGAATAGCTAGATGAGCTAAAATGCAACTATTTTTCTGAAGAATTTTACATGCCTATGTTCCAAAAATATCTTTATTTCCTCTTCACTTCTGTGGTTTTTTTTTTTTTTTTTTTTTTTTTTCAGCTGTGGGAAAGTGCACTCAAAGCTGTCTTTGTGCTTTTTTCTGAAAACAGGCAGAAGTGTGCTCATTCTCATGTCCTATAGTGAAGCGTTCAAAGCTGTGTAACTAAGAGCCTTGTTTTGTATTTAGTTTCTCAAGATTGCGGCTGCTGAGGAAAGCTCACGTTGCAAAGAGAAAAATGCTGCTGAGATATCTTGGGCCATTTCTGTGGAGTGGAGCATCATGTGAGCTAATAAACTGGTCTTACATTTTGTCTGAAATCAGTGAAGCAAGTGATGTCTTAAGTGTTTATGTTCTTGGTGACTGCTGAAGAGGTGCACTTGTGTTCTGGTGTAGCTGGAGAGTAGTTCATTGCTGAAATGCTTGTGTTTAAGGTAGTCCAATGGAAAGATGCAGAGGAGGTGGCAAGGTCAGGATGACAGGGGATTAGATAGATCTTTTGTATTCTTCTTGGATAATATTACAATGAGTTTCTGCTTCATGATGCTAAATCTAGAGCCTTAAACCACCCATAAATCCTGGACCAGATGTCAGACCTGCCACCAGATGATCATCCTGTCCTGAGTGGCTTTTCTTCTGGTTGAGGGCAGGACTAGAAACCCTCTGGCGAAAGTAAGAGCTGAAAAAGTGCAATTCTGTAGCAAGAAATTAATTCTGCCTCTGCAGTGGTAATAATCTCTGTAAGGTTTGCCCAGCAGATGCCAGCAGTGAATTAGCATGGAGCTTTTGGGAAAATAGGAGCTGAATATGTAACTGTTGCAAATGCTTCACTGCTTAAGGTTATTTTTTATTGTGAAGATCCTAATTTTATTAACTGAATCCTTGAGAATAGTGTTACACTATCTCTGTATACAGGTCAGAAAATGTTCAGGTTTAGATTTGGCTGACAGTTCATAATAATGGCCTTCTACCTAAACACTGGGATTAAGTTACTTTTTTCAAAGAAGTTTTAGGTTTAGCCTTTTTGCATCATTTTTTACCTGACCTGTTATCTTCCTGTTTACTGTCCTTTTCAGAGTAAGAGTATAAATCTTCTTATTTACTGTCCCTGTCAGTTTGAATTACAAATCTGACCTGACATTGAGCTATTCCTTTTTGTATTGGAGGAAAACAAAACAAAACAAAACAAAAAACCTAAGTCATATGGTATTCTTTACTTTCATTGAACCATCTGGAGTCCTGGAGCCAGAGATGGAAACTGTCAACATCTCTTGATGTAAAGCAAATAGACTTAGCTAAAAGAGAAGTTTGAGCTGGAGAATCATCCTGTAGAAAGTTTAGAGCAGTTCAACAGTTCAGGAAGGAAATAATTATCTGTCAGAAAAGCCCCATCCTGCCCATTAGATACATAATGCTGTTCCTTTAAAGATTAGAGGTATATTCAAGATTTCAGTGGAAACCAGATTTTGGTTTTACTAAAGTTTATTTTTGGTTTGCTGTTTGCAAAACTTACGTTCCAAACAAGAGGAAGAGGTCTAGTCTCTCATGATGGGACTTCCTTAATTTAATGAAACTAGAAGTTACTGCACGGATCACCCCCATAATAATAAAATTGATACACATAGGATTTTATGATATACACAATACAATTCCAGGTCCTTCTGAATTTTACAGAATATAATGTGTTATCCACATAATTATGTTGATGACTGTGGTTATGTAGCTTTTCAAAAAGATTTCCTTGAATCGAAGTGTTAAATAATATAAGTAAAGTAACACTGTCATGTCACAATGTGGTAGAAATGCCTTATGATTTGGGCTTTCATGTAGGACCATAAGCACTGAAAAAATGGAGTTCACTAGTAATATTTATTCTTTACCCTTAAAAGATTCCTATTTGAAACTGTAAAGACCCACTGAAAAGTAAACTCATGTCATATGAAATTGAATGTTCATTACAAATAATGATCATTATATGAGTTTAGATTATTACTTGCCATTTTATGTTCTTGACAATTAGTATCTCATTTAAAATATCTATTTTTCCTTTTGGCTGAGTTTCCCTACAAATGTGGAACAGTTGTCTTAAAAACTGATGATCTCCCAGGGAAAATAAATTAAATCTTGAAATAATATCAAGACTTTTAACTGAAGACAGTTTCAAAACAATCTTTCTGCAGAAATGAAACTAATTTTCTACCTTTAACTCATCCTTCTACCTACTACTTCTCTAGGTGTCTCTGTCTGTAAATCAAACATATGCTCTTTTTCTTGCTTTCTGGAAGACTTCCAAAGGTTGAGGGGAAGTCTTACAGAAAACCTTTCCAAAACATATTTAGGACTTGTTCTTCCTGTGCAGATAAAACACTCAGATGTGTTTTAGTACAGACTAACTGAAGCTGGAAAACTGTAATATTTGGTTTGGAGCATTTTTTTTTTTTAATTAAAAGGAAGTTTTAGGCTATTTTTCCTATTAGAATTTACATCAAGAGTTTTACTTCATTGTTACTTCCTTGTTTCTTTCAGTGAGTTCCAGATGTGCTAATAATTTGAGATTTATCTTAGTATAAATGTTTATTTGATCAAACAAGCATGTATTGCATTCTGAGACTTCCTTTTTTGATTATCAGATGGAAGTGAATGCAGTTTCTGCCTTTCATGAAGTTTTCTGTATGGCTTTGATTTGAAAACTTCTGTCTTTGAGTTACAAAACTAATCCAGAAGACCAGACCTCTACCTATAAGAAAGATATGGCTTTAATTCTTTCCCAGATATAGGGTCAGATTTGCCATGGGGTCTAATTACATATTTTATTAATCTAATTTTGTCTTGTGTAACTATTGATATACCACATAAATGGAATCCATTCTTAAAATACTGCCAGTTCCCTTAATTAGAATTTTGTACCAGTGCAATACCACAAGTTAATTGTGCAATGTCTAAAGTGATTTACTCTAATTAACTTTCAATTTTCTGTTTTTCTTCCTCCAGGAAGTGTACATCAGACTCCCAGCCTTTTATTACTAACATTCTTAAATTATATATTCTTTCATTGATTCCCTGGAAAACTCAATGCTTCCTGTTTAACAGGTATTTCTTTTTTTGGCAGCAAGGGGTCACAGAATCACAGAATCACAGAATGCTAGGGATTGGAAGGAACCTCAAAAGATCATCTAGTCCAATCCCCCTGCTGGAGCAGGAACACCTAGATGAGATCACACAGGAAGGCGTCCAGGCGGGTCTTGAATGTCTCCAGAGAAGGAGACTCCACAACCTCCCTGGGCAGCCTGTTCCAGTGCTCTGTCACTCTCACAGTAAAGAAGTTCCTTCTCAAATTTAAGCGCAACCTCCTGTGTTCCAGCTTACACTCATTGCCCCTTGTTCTGTCATTGGACATCACTGACAAGAGCCTGGCTCCATCCACCTGACACTCACCCTTCAAATATTTATAAACATTAATAAGGTCCCCCCTCAGTCTCCTCTTCTCCAAGCTAAAGAGGCTCAGCTCCCTCAGCCTTTCCTCATAAGGGAGATGCTCCACTCCCTTAATCATCTTGGTGGCTCTGCGCTGGACTCTCTCAAGCAGTTCCCTGTCCTTCTTGAACTGTGGGGCCCAGAACTGGAAACAATATTCCAGATGCGGCCTCACCAGGGCAAAGTAGAGGGGGAACAACAGAGTAGACATGAACAAAAGCAGTTAAAGCAACAGTATGTCATCAATGTACATAGTGACATTTACAATATTCATATTGTTATTTGAAGTATGTTATTAAAAGAAGCTGCTGAGTTACTATTTAACTTAGTGTGGTGTTTGCTAGTTGCATGATTTGCATATACTGTCATTATTATTAAACCTTCCCTTGTTTATAAACTACATTGAAATACTGCTTAACCAGGACAGAAGCAGAGGTAGATGATTATCAGTGTTAGGACCTAACTCCTTTTGCACTACCCTTTCACTTATTAGGAAATGCTCTGATTTTAATAAGACAAAAGTAGAAATTAATACAATCAAATCAGATAGTAGTTGTTAGTCTAGAGGGATATACAGATGATTTCAGGGAGGCTGATGGTGTCGCTAGCATCATGTGTGCTTTCAAAGTAGGCTTTAAAAATAATGTTAACATAGCCAAAAATGGAGGTGGGGGGAGAATGATGAGTAATTCAAGGTATGTGTGTCTGCTTCTTTTCTTCTTCCCACAGTCTTATTACTCCCTTACTTCCACAGAATGTAAATATTAGTCTGTCCACACTTTCAGTTACAATGCTGAAAAAAAACAATGCTTACATCAGTGAAATTAAGTCGGTACTCCTAAGGATGGTAAATATTAACTTTCCCAGGAGTTATTAAATCTTCTTATGATATGAGACTAAATAAGTTACCATGTAAAAATTTATTTTTGTCAGGCATGCAAACGATGGATTACCAAGGTTTGTTTCATAACTGTAGCTGGGGATTGACCTGGATTCAGAAGATCCAGTGGCACTCAGGAGGTAGGAAGCTCATTTTTTATTTTCATTGCCACTATATGATGTGCTCCATCCAGCAATATGTATCAAGATACCAAAATGGACATATATAAAATACAAAAAACCCAGATTATTCAAGATTTAATTGAGGTTTTAATCAATCAGGGCAAGTAATTAGATTTAAAGGTTTATAAAATGAGATTTAATTAGTAAGTAGGCATTTCAATCAATGCCAAAGTATTCATCCTTGTATATACAGAGAGAGGAAATTCACATATATATTTATAAAAGAAAGCAAAAATATTTCTGAACTATTTTATAAATAGCTAAAATCTAAGAAGATAAAAAATCCACACTTTCTTGTGTGATAGGCAACATATTCAGTTGCATATATAAATGAAGAAAGAGAATTTTTCCTCTTGTTCTATTTTACATTTCCTAAGAAAAAATAAATTCCTTACTCCTTATAGGTGTATTTGTGTTCTAGATTCCTGAACTGAATTCCTAGTCTGAAGAATTCAAGATGTAAATATGTAGACACTTACAACAGTGAAAGGAATTATACAAACTAAGTCAGGTCCACCAGAATGCACTTGGAGCATGTAGCTGAGAACTACCAGAAGGAAAAAAAAATGGTCCCTATTACTACATAATCAAAGATCTTCAGGGCAATGTATTTTTTCTACTGAAGAAATACTATTATTAGTGTTTATAGAATCAGTATAAGATGGTAACATCTTCCAACATCAGATTTTCTTGTTCATCTCTCTGTTATTAGGATACAAATCTTTGAACACTGTCACTGTTCTAGATTCTACACTAACCTTTTTTTTTCAAAAAGTACTCTCTTTAAGTTTTTTTATATTTAAGAATTGCCAAAAATAATTAGCATAAAACAATTATTTATCTCTTTGATGATGTAAAAGGTGTTTGGTTGTATTGTTGAAAATGAATGCCTTGTGATGCTGTAATCTTCATAACTTCTCCATTTAGAGTATCATCTTCTATTATTGTTATCAGTCCCTCAGCAATTATTGATGGGCTGAAAAAAAAAATTGTTATTTCAGAATCATGATGTAATAGAACATGTTAAAAGGACAAGTAAACAAATTCAATGTAACTCTATATACCCTGAAAATTAAACAATTTGGTATTTGAGCAAATTTATTTTCAAGAAAAGCAGAGGTGCTATGACTGTTTCAAGAGAGAAATTTAGGCTCCTTGATCAGAACATACAGTGTAAAGCAACAACTTTACAAATCATCATTTGTTTGCTCTAATTACTGCTAAATCCCTGTGGACATCCAGCTGCCACTGGGCTTCCTATCAAAGTTTTCTATGTCAGGGCAGAATTAATCCTTATACAATCCTCTGCAGGTCTTTGCTGTTGATTTATCCTGTTTCTGTAGCAGGAATGACATACAAATTAGCATAAGGAGAGTTTTGTCACATGCAATTTGCTATGGTAAATAGGTGCAATATATTTTATATATGAAAAAGTGTGAGTGAAACAACAGTCATATAATTTCCTTTGTGCAGAAGTATCTGAGCAGCTAACTGTTAGAGACTGAGAAAATGTTAAAAAAGTATCATTTTATGCTTGTCTTGTTCTCACAATCTTTCCTAGCTGTCTGCTTTTGGCCTTTGTTGGCAATACCATTATGGGCTAGGTAAATCTTTGATTTAATCCACCATTGTCGCTACTGTGCTTTTATGAACTTAGTCCAGTTTAACGAGTTATTGGTCTGACTTCTGTCTTGGTTCACTTGCAAATTTTGTGGAAATGAGATACAAATTATATACCCTGTATCTCACAACAAATTTGATTAAACAAATTTATGGAAGAACACCAGGGGATATTAAAAACCTAATACACCATCTTTAACTTGTGAATTTCACTTGCACTTTGTTGGAAAATAAGAAGGCATAAAGGGAAAATATCACTATGTAGGCAATACTCTTAAAATAGCCTTAGGTAGCTGACACTTGTTCCTGCTATACAGGATAACACATTTGATAGACTTTTATCTGAGGCAGCATTTCCCTTTTATTTTAATTTTACTGAAAGTGCTATTGTGTATGCTTGTTCTTCATTAACAAAGGGCAAAAAATCACTGTATCTGACTTGACTTACTCCATCACTCCATAGAACTGCATCATATTTTTTATCTCATCCTTATATGAATAATATTGTCCCATATTCTCTTCTTTATCTATTGACTGAAGAATTGGTGTGTTGACAAATCCTGGACAAATTGTGTTGAGTCTCACACCATAGTTTTCCATATTAGCAGCTAACTAGAAAAGAGAAAAAGTTAAGCATTCATGATCAGCATTTTAGAATAGTACTATCTAAGTAATTTGTCAAAGAATAAGACTTACCACTAACTCCTTTTCTACCTTGCCTAGTAAACAAATTTTGTTGCTACTGATTGTTTTGTTTCAACAACTAAGTTTGAAGCATATTTTCTCTGGTAATCATACTGGATTACTAGAAAAAAAGCCTCTGTTTTACTGGGAGAACAATTCTACAAGAAATTAACACTCTTCTTTCCATGCAGCTGTTTTTTCTAGTATTTTTGTTATTAGTGCTCCTGGCATGGCATTACCAGTATTCTAGGGTGATGACGTAACTCTCACAAACAAAACCAAGTGAAAAATATCTCCCAAATGTATGCTTCCAATCTTATAAGAACTTTCTTATTAAAAGAAAACTATCTGAAATCAAATCAAGATTTAGCTCTAAGATTGTATTTACCTCTCTCACATCAACAGAAATAGGATTTAGTCTTTACCCCTAGGACTGTAGTGCTAAACCTTTCCTGCCAAGGGATGACTCTGTCACTGAGCGTCTCCACAGGAAAGTCTCTGTGAACTCCAGGAAAGAGTCATGAATTTTTTCAGGAAGCAGTTCAAGAACATGATGAAAGCAAGCAGCACAAATTGTTCTGGGAATGGTAGGACTCTTCATTTGTGGTGCTACCAGTGCCTGTGTGTAGCAAAGAAGTCTGATCAGCATCCAGGCATGTGTTGAATACTGGATGAACTTTCTTAGCAATGGCACAGAACTTAGGAACTATACATGATATATTAAAGAATAATCATAATGGTTCAATACTGAGTTCTATTTGTTTTAACATTCAACAGGAATCCTTTCTGGTATTATGTAAATCACATATTATTTTCATGATATGACCTGGAGAAGAAAATAAACTGAAGTCCTAGACATTTTGTGTTGTACATGCCCAACATAAGGCTGTACTGCCTTTCCTGGTTGTGATAGTTAGCTGGCAGCCAAACAAGACACAGGCACTCACAACACCTCCCCCTCCCTGCCCTCCCCCACCCCTTTTTTCCCCCATCCAGGGAATTGAGGAGAGAATTGGAGGGATAAAGGTCAGGAGGCTTGTAGGTTGAGGTTAGAACAATTTAATAATTAGAATAAAATATAATTAAAATAATAAGAATAATAATGATAACAACTATATATATATGAGTGATGCAGAGTACAATTGCTCACAACCCGCTGATAACAATCCCAGAGGATCAAAAAGGAACCCTGAACCCAAAATCGCAATAGTGAGCCTGAGTGATTCCTGAGAGTATCCCCCCCTCTCCAGTCAGCCCTGCCAATATACCGAACATGACGTAATATGATATAGAATATCTTACTGGCATATCCAACTGTCAGTTCTGGGTTTTACTAACTACTACACTTTCCTTCTCCACCCCTCCCTTCCAGTCCTCTCTTCTTGGAAACTGCCCAAGCCCAGTGTCCTTGTAGTTATCAACATTGTTCTCATAACAATCCTCACTGAAACCAAAACACAGTGCTTTCTAGCTACTAGGAAGAAAATTAACCCTATCCTAGCAAAAACCAGGACACGGGTAAATACCCTGTTTCATTATGTTTAATATTCTTTTTCTCCTTGGCATTCTCATGTTCCATGCAGACAGCATCTTCTCTAATTTTCTAGCAAATTTTTAATTTTTGAACTTAGGTGGTGAAGTTTATATTATCATGAGAGAACAAAAATGGAAAAACAAGTGTCAAGTTCATTCTGTAACATATGTTTTATGCTACACTTATTCATACTGATCTGTTAATCTAAAAAATAAATTATTCGGGTGTGACCATAAAATATGGATAAACTACCCAAATGATCACTTTGGGTACTTTATTCTGGAAATGAGATTATAAATCTTATATGCATAGACTATTGTTAAGCTTAGTCTATGAACGTGTAATCATATTTGCTCCCTGCAAGTTATTTTATCTTATTGCTTGTTCAGTTTAACTAGAAAGTTTTGGAGTCAGAGGCTAAGACTTGCTATATGATCATATAACATCTAACATGTCCCATCCCGAGTGTATTATTTTGCATTTTCAGCATATTAAATGTTGTTAAGAATAAATAATGGTAAACATTTTTGTATTCGGGTCACTTGTATGCTTTAGTGCCTATTTATTCTTAAAAAAGTCAACCACCTGACTTACATATAAAGAAACTAAAATGTTAAACGACTGGCATGGACTGGTGAAAAATATTTTTAAAGCTTAGATAAGAATTTGACTTTTTGTCTCCTCCCACTATCCTTAAATTATTTTGTAACATCTTTCTTCCGTGCTCCCAGAACCTCAAATCAGTCATAAACATACACATGCCTTACTTATTCCATCTTTGGATTCCCTTTGTGAAAGGAGGGAACCTCCACTGCTTCAGACATTTTGTTTTCTTTAAGATAATTAGTTCCAGTTGTGTGACGATAGAGAGGAAACATGAGAAACTTAACAGTTCCCAAGGAACTGCCAATAGTGTTTTCAAAAACACGTACTTACTGCTATTGATCGTGTGAATCCGATTACACCATGCTTTGTAGCACAGTACACAGGTTGGAATGCAGCAGGCATGAGTCCTTTAAAATAAAAAGGTAACTGAATGAAGATGTTGGGTACTCCTACTTATGATTAACTTAAACACACATATAAGTCTATAATGTAAAGAATAAATGATGGATTTATAGAGATGCAACAAAATAGATTAGTAAAAATTTGCAAATTATATTTTGTAATCTGAAGTAGGCTGGGAAAAGATGAGATGGTTAAAAACATGAGGAGGCAAAATAAGAGTAGTAAAAAAGTATGACTTAAAACAGAGGACTGGATCTGGAAGGAAATGCTCAAGGATTTGAGACATCTTCTATGAATCTGTAAAGTATTTTAAGTATATGAAGTACACAAAATATTTTAGATAAACTTTGCTGACACTGTGGCTGCTGATACGCAAACTGGACACCTGCAATTATTTGCATTCAGGGAGGAAATGTGAGAAAAGTTAAGGGAAATAGAAAAATCCATTTTGACTACTGTAACTGATTTAATATTACCTTTGTAATGTATCAAAACACAAATATAATGTCTTACTTAAATCCCTTGTTTTATGTTGCCTTTGTGGAATAGGAACAAAACAGCCTCGGATAAAACTTTTCCCTAAGCCCTGATGTGAGAGATAAGAATGAACATGCTGCACAGCTGACTGACGTGCAGTCAGCCCATGCGTCTGCCTCTGCAATATTCTTACTGCTTACTGACTGGATATTGCCGTTAGTACTACAACAAGTACATACTCTTACGTAGTGGGTTTTGCTCAAAGGAGCAGCTATAAACAAAGTTATTCAGACTTGATGCACCATTGAGGCACAGTAGAATTTATTTTATTTACAGTAGTACTCTGGTAGTGTTTCATAGATGATGTTTTTGGGTTTTTTTTTCAAAAGATTTCAATGAAATAGGGAAGCCATTTTGCAATCAGCAAACGGAAAAAGCACCCTGAAGTGAATGCAGGACCTCAGTGCAGAGAGAGTAAATAGTTAATGCAATGGTAAGATTAAGACCTCAGATAATGACCAGAAAGAAATGAAAGCAGAAACATGGATAGGAAAGCTTTTTGAAGCATTTTCTAGTTTGAATTATATTGGCTGAAAAGGATTTCATGGTGTGGTATGTCCTACAGTGAACCCTGTTCTGGAATAAAAAATTCTAGAAGGGAACAGTAAAAAGAGGTAACAATCCTGAGTAATATCACTGCTATCCCCTGTAAGTAAAAGGAGAAGCAAAATGAAAAATGACTGCTAACATTGTGAACCTCTATGGTGGGAGTGGGAGAGCATAAAATCATTATTTATAGTAAAAAAAAGAAGAGAGAACAGAGGTTTTGGAAGAAAATTAAGAACTTTGTTTTCATAAGACTGAGTTTGATGGCAAAAAACTGGTCAAGGAGAGATGACAGACCATGAGTGTACATGCATTTCTGCATGTACATATTGGCATTATTATGCCAATAATTTCTGCTATACAATGACAGCTGAACTGGACCACATGGACGCTGTAGTTCCACCTGAAAAATAGAGTCTTGTGACTAGTAGACCACAGCCTGTCCTGAAGTTAGAGGATGAAAGTTGTCTGTGTTCCTGAATGTGACATTGTAAAACTGGATACCGATTTTGATGTGTTAATTTTTGATTCTGATGGAAGTAATCCAAATTAATATCTCAGATATGTTTTTTATTCTTCATATTTCATATCTTTAAGTAATATAATCAAGAAAGGATATGACTTATCTCAGTGGAGATGAAGAATACACTACCCAGCTTTAAGTATGGATTTGTCAGGAAAATTATGTATGCCAGAGACTTGCATGGGCTCTTTGCTCTGGAATCCATTTTGTCTGAAGGGAAATGAATAGCGTAACCTAGGGGCTGGTTGTTCTCTTAAACTTGTATTTATCTGCTTAGCTTGGATTAATGTGTTATGCTTCTGATTGAGAATTTGCTTTATGAAAAATGTTTTTTGTGTTATCTTCTGTGGGTTGTGATCACAACACAGGCTTAATATTCCTCTGTTTTGTGATTTTTTATGATCATCACAATTCTTCAGATAATTAGAAACATTGGAATATTAGCACACTGGAAATACTATGAGACTATTATTTTAAACTCTAAAGTAGTTTAAAAAACCAGACATACAAAAGACAAAATCTACTGGGAAACACAGAGGACGATTTTTTTTTTTTTTAAACATCGTAAGAAATTATCTGTTACTAGAGAGGGAAGAGAAACAAAGTCGAGAAATAAAGGAAGGGCACAGCTCACAATAATGAAGTGCAGTAAGGTTCAAAGACTTAAAAGTTAAAGGACAGCAGGAATAACTAGGCAGGGAGGAACAAATAACACTTTTTTGGAACCAAAGCATTAAAACCAGTTCTTTTCTAACTGAAATTATGATTTTTCCTAAAACGAAGAACCAAGAAGAAAACAATTGACTCACTTTCAAATAAAGCAGCAACAATGAAGACTAGCCCTAGCATGCCTCACCCAAACCAATGACAGTTCTGTCTCACTTTTTTTCCTGAGCTTGGTACCCAGAACCACGGTGTGGGATTTCCAGCTCTGAGGCACCCATCTGCCCTGGGGAGTGCTGAACCTCTGTCTGTTAGTGGTGTGTCTTAGGGATTCTGGTAGCAAGTGTTTTGGGATGAACCATCTATGTCACAGGTGTGATGTTGATCCTGCTCTGCCTAAGTCTTTAGTCAACCAGTGAGCAAAGATGGCTTCGTAGCATATTAGTTAAGGCATTCATTTATTAGAAAATCTGAACTCTATTTGCTGCTTTCATTAATATTTAATTATCTTATGCAAAATGGAATGGCAGTGAAACAGAATGGAGAATCTCATGGACAAAATAAGGAGATGAGGAAGAGAAAAGTGTTCAAATGGATGATGATGGGGCAGTGTACTCCTGGAAAGTGATACATGTGGTTTTCAATCTCTCTTGGCAAGGGTAGGTAACTATGCTTAGATGTTTCGCTGTCTGGATGTTGCTACATCACTGAACTGTTAAATGAGAGGGGAAAAGGAACTTCTTTCTCCCCTCAAATGATCTTCATTAAGAACTAGTTGTGAATTACAAATTATTTCATGATGACTGAAGGTGGCCTTTGGTTTATCAAAACCGATTAAAATAGGCCAGCAGTAATCTTGTGCGCCAGCGTTAACTGTTTTTCTCAGTTCCTGCCAGGCTGACAGAGGCAGCTCTTTTTCTTGGTTATACTCTAGTCGCCTTGTTGTTACAGTGTCAAGACCACTCTATCATTTGAGATATGGTATCAGGCTTCTCACTACAATTGCTTATTTTTTGGTCAATACTTTCCATATCCACATCTTGAGAAATTAGTATTGGAGGTGGAGGTTTGTATCAATAAGTTTGAATTGTATCAGTAAGCTTTGTTGAAACCAGTATTTCCTTTTAGTCAGAATTAAGCATTTTTCCTCAGGTATGCTTTCCCACTGAACATGTTGCCCTCAGAGATTTGAACAGGTCTCTCTTTCTTTCAATAAGATTTATTAGCTTTTAGATGAACTTTCTGCCCCCTATTTTCTCCATGGGTGCACTGTTAGGCAACTTGAGACAAATGTAATTTGTTTGATAGTATCTTTAAGTTTCATTAATTCTTAGAATAGCTTCATGTTTGGATGAGCGTGGCAGGGAGAATACAAGAACCAGACTCTATTTTCTAATGTGGCTGTTGATCTCATGGAGACTTTGGGCTCATCGGCAAGCAGCAGTTCTACACTATGATTATGCAGGGATTAAGCTGTATTCTCAGTTATACTTTTAGACAAATATATTCACTGTTAAAACATTTAAATATTTCATTAAAATATTTAATTTTTCTCTCACCAGTGTGATAATCATGGTATCATGTGGTATCCTAAAACTCTGAATTTTCATTGTTTATGAAAAAGATATGTGAAAATGCTGAAAGAAAAGTTTTGGCAAACCAATGGAACCAATTTAAAAGCAAACCAAAAGTGTGCTTCTCCATATGTTGGGAAATACTACCAAAGTAATTTGTTTTCCTTTCTATATTAGGCTTGTTTTATAAAATATGCTTATCAAAGCCTATTGTAACATGCAAAATACTTACAAATAAATAACATTACAAGATTTAGCCATATTTATATAAATTAAATATTTTCCAAACCACGTTACAGAAATCTCTTTTGTCACCCTTAGGCAAAAATTTGGATAAACAGGATGGAATATGCTTACAATGTTCTCTGAAGGCCAAAGTCTCTTTTGAAGAAGCAGAGATGTAACGAGAAACAAGCTAGAGGCATGATGGTCCTACTGAGTGATGAAAGAATTGATTCTCTCATTCTTAAGAATAGAGAGGGAGTACAACATCACATTCATTATGCCAGTTATTCTGCTGTGATCTGTGTCAAAACAAAGGAAATACAGAAATCCTAGCACAAATTCTAAGCTGTGTCATTTCTAGGAAATTTTTTAATGGTGAACTGAAGTCTGAAGGGAATAGTTCCTAAATTTTCTAACCTCATTCCTGTGGATTCCGGTCAGCATTTTCTTGTTTTTACAAAGAGGAGGGAAAAGCTCTTTCATGATGCTGAACTGAAAGTCCCAGTCGTACAGTCATTTACACCTTTGCTTCACTGTATCACTGTGATAAAGTATTGCATTTACTCAATGATGTTAACCATATACTTACCTTTGTACTTGTAATATTTATACAATCAGGTCCTAAAGAAGCCTGTTTGCTGCAAGGGGTACTTTAAGTATTTCTTCTGGCTGAATTTTTCTATAGGAGGAGGACAAACTGGCTGCTTCTGGAGCCTGAGTGTTTGAAGTTGAGTGTAATTAAACCACTGATATGACTGTACATCAGAAAGGTATCCAGATACATTAGACATTGAACAACCTCTCCTATGAAGCTAGCATGATCTGATGCTAAATATTTTACTAGTTTTTAAGCCCTTTATGAATACTTCCATTTTTTTTAATCTGCTAGAATCCAGACAGATACAAATCCATCTTTACAGAACACCTTATTGAAAGTATGAAGGCTATCAAAACAAAAGTGCATGCATGAGCATGAACTCCCTTTCTGCCTTTACTTAAGGAAAGTGTGTAGGTATCAGCCACCAAAAGGTAGTAGACAATGCTAAATTTAATTATGTAAATAATCTCAGGAGTTAAATTTAGTTTTGCATGCTTTTTCTCTTGAATCTAACTAGTCTATGAAACAAAATTAAAGTACATATCTTCCTACAGAAGAATTTTTAGAATATTTTACTCTTTAAATTTATGATGACATTTATTACAATGCAAAAACCTGTAGCCATTGGCATTATCTTTTACGGGGGCAAATTGGCAGTAAAACACATTTCCCATTATCTCAGTGGTTTAGTGACATTACTTCTTGATAAGAATGCATAAATCCCATAAAATGAAGAGAGTCTCATAGCTTTGAGGTGCAGTGGTTTAGGAGTTGGATGCTTGCTGCATGTCTTTACATATTTTTCCCTTTCATATTTAGTCCTGTCTTGTGGAAACACTAAAGAAAGGAAGATTCAATATAGGAAAGAAAGGGTCGACACTCTAGTTTTCGTCCAATTGAATGAATACTTTAAGTATCCACTTCATAGGAAGAATTTAAGTAGTTCCATGAATGTTTGGAAATATAAAACAGTAAGGCTTGATTCTGTCCCTAGTTCAAATAATTGGCAAAATTCCCATGGTGAAGAATTGGAAACTAATTAGTGGGTAAGGCAAATACTATTGAATGTTACGTAAGTGCTAAGTATAACTCTTCTTGCTGCTCAGCAGGACACAAGAATACCTGCTGTCTACAGAGCGTATCTGATAAAATCTTATGGAGAACTTGGACAGGGGGGTTCAAAACCACTCAAAAGTTTAATGATCAACAGAACCTAGCTCTGAGAAAAGAAAACACTAGAAAAGAATGTTAAACAAGCCAATAACAGCTTGCCTTTTATATATGGAATAAACTGCAGGACTTAGACCTTCAGACTGGCAAGAAAAATTAGAGTCACAAAGCACAAATAGTAGTAAATAAATAAACGATAAAAATTAGTATATGTCAGCTTTTCTAATGTGTTTTTCCTTATGACCTTGGAAACAATTGCTAAATACAAGCTATGTAAAAGCAAACAAAGCAAAGAACACTTTGTTTTTGACAGGTTCCTGCAATCATTATGGCACAATGTTAGTGTTAAAAAAGTAAGTAAATAAACACAAATTTTAATCAAATAATTAAAATGACACTTAAGTTCTTACCAAACCCATAAAAGCCAAACTCTTCGGTCTTAAAATAATTTTGTGTTCATTTGAGACTAGTTAGAAAAGGAATCAAACTACTTGCTACCTCTGCTCCCTCTTAAGCACTGCACAGTCATCAGAACTTCTGTGAAATGTTTAATCTTTTACTTGTGTTGATGAACTCTTGTACTGCAATAGCAGTTTCCTTCAGGTTAATTTGGTCCCAACACAATGTCTGTTTGAGCCAATGGAGATAAACGGATTGGGTCAGTAGGCAATGTGCTAGGCAGAGTTGCAAATAGTGTACTTAAAGGTACATGGAGACTTTTGATAAAGGAGCCCTCACTCATATGAGGCATGCATATAGATTAAGTCAGATCCTCAAGACCCACATGTATCATGTCAATAGGGTGAACTGGACTTCCCATCACAAAAGCCAAGGTTTACAGGAGGATTTAGTAGTGTTCAGAATATTCACACATATCAGACACTAATCCCCATTCACACTCAGGAAGCATGTCTACTGCTGCCTTACTGGCTTTTCATTGTTAAAACACTTAGGAATACCCTGGAATAAAATTACTATCATTTGGTATTCTGCACAGATACCAAAGAAAGCACTGCCAATCCAAGTGTAAGCCAGCATATGTATTCTTTTTCCCAGACATTATGACGGTAGTAAGAGAGAACAAACTCTTAAAACAAGCAGGAGAGAATACGAGTATTTCCCCACAAATTTTTTGAGGAAGGGTGTCAGGTGACATCCTTATCTGCTTACTGTTTCCCCTTCAGTTGTGCTTTTTTGCTATGAGCCCAGACACTGCAACATACATACCTACAGGAAAGGGAGAGGATTCTGCCTCACAACTGAGTAGCAATAACCCTGACTGACTTAAAAGCCATATAGTTCTATTTTTATGGCAATATGTTGAAATACAGTTATAGCATAGATAAGTACTGAGCGGAGAATGTGATAGCTTAAGCTCAGTGAAATATGAATATTAATTTTATGGCTTCTCAAGCAGAGGTAGATCACATCTGAGAGGATTTGGAGCATGGAGAGTGTTGGTATGTGAGAATCTTCGTTAATGAAGTAGACAAGGTCTAATCTTAAATATTCCAACAGCTGTGCTCCTATGGAATTGAGTGTTGTGGTCCTTTGATATTATTTTTATTGCTATGATGAAAACCAGGTCAAAATGGGAATAAATAGAGGAGAGGCATAAGAAAGAAGAAAAAGTGTGACTGATCAGAATGATCAGTTTGTCTCAGTATGAAAAAAAGAAGTGAGTAGGAAGTGCTTATACAGAAAATATTCTTACCTGCCAAAGACGAGATATTAATGATTACTCCTCCATCACCTCCATTTCCTTTTCTCATGTATTCTAGGCCAAGGTAGGTTCCTCTAATCACAGATGTCTGATATGGGGGGAAAGGGATGATTATATTAAAAAAAAATAATTATTTTGTGCTCCTAAAAACTGAATCCTGCTTTATTTGTGGTGCTGAGAACCTGTATTGCTTTACCAGTATTTCATTTATGCTTGGAAGATTATAAACACAGATGACATTCCACAGTAATGCAACTCAATAACTTCAGAAGCCCAATTGCAATGCATAGAAATAATAGCAGCTTAATTATTTTTCTTATTAAGATATCAATAATCTAACTAAAATATTACAATGTGAAAGAAATGCTGTGAAGGAAACAAAATATAGAATAAATAAATAATTTATAGAGGAAGCACACACTTTATCTGAGGATATAAGTATGATAAGATATAAGATGAACTGATCCAATTTCCAGCATTTTTATTGAGACAAACTGCTCTACATTCAAAAGATGTACAGACTGGATATCACTGAAGGTAAAGCTTACAACTTCTTGTTATAAGTGTGCATGTGATTTTTTTTTTTTTTTTAAAGAAAGATCTTTGAGGAAGAAAATTTTCCTGAGACCTATAAAATCTTGACTCCTTAAGATCTGGTTTTGAACCCTACTGCAGTCAGAACTTCTGCTGGGATTCATCTCACCAAACTTCAGACATTTAAACTGAGATGCCTAAAAATATACTGAGCCTGGGGTTATCAGCCTCCTAAACAAATCAAGTGATTTAGTCTTTCCCAGAGAATAAGTCACTTTACTAGAGAGTTTAACAAGTGGTAATAGAAAGTGCTGCTAGTGGAACATGCTACCTTTAGTGAAATGTTGCAATATTACTGCATTAGTGATGAGTTTCATAATTACTTACTGATTTTGTTTGATCTCTCCATAATTAGTTCTCACTTGCTTTACGATTTCTACTTAAAATTAACAAATGTATTGAATTATTTTTATTTTTATGGAAACATTACTTCCATTTTTAAATGAGAACTCTGTTTATATTTTATTACTGTTTAATGCTATTTATTTGACCCAAATAAATTAGCATATTCAAAAGATGTAGTGGGCCTACAAATATGTTCACATCTGCATACAATTATTTCACTGAGAGTTTTGACAAGGAACGTTCACTGACAAGGAACGTCTACAGAATTGTGAGTCATGGTGAAGGAAATCTCCCAAAGTCATAACAAAAGGGTAAAAAAAAAATCTTTAGTGACTAAGTGTACTGGGAAGAAAAAGCTTTTAAAATCAGAATATTAAGTATACTTCTATCATTAGGTAAATTCACAAACAAAAAATTGAATAATTTGAAGACAGGTATTACATTTCATTTTTATTAGCTGATAGTTTTAGACATATGTGTTATAAAACATAAAGTAAAAGTCCTAGTTCAAGTTCATCTGCTGTTTGCACTTACTAGTTTTAACAGAAATCAGATTTGGAAGACTGCATGTCCTGCTTTATTAATATTGCTTGTTTGTTGCCCAAATAACATGAAGTTAAGCTACCCCTTGACAGAGATAAAACAATTTGAGACCTCATTACCACGTTTGCTTTGGAACTCTGATAAAGAATCAGCTTTTTTCATTTTCTATAATTGCAGCATTTTATGTGATATTTTCATTATTAGTATATTTTCAGTATACCAATTTCCTGAAATAATGTTAAAAAAAATCACAAAATATGAGTAGTTCAAAATTCTGAAATCACATTTTAAACTTTTCTTAAACAAAAAATTCCCATAAAAAACTTTTTTGTTTTTCTCCTGAAAAGTTTTGTCTTATGTAACATCCTTTTAAAAATGTTCTGATTAATATCAAAAGAATGTTATTGATTAAGTGCTTTAACAGAAGCTTTCCAAAGATCTGCCTTCAATGGCTTGTAAAATACCAAACTAAATCTGATTTTTCTTGCATGACCTGGAAAGTTTCAGAACTTTTATAAATACAGCCAAGTGCTGTTTAATGTTGATTGTGACATGTAAATTTTAAAGGATTTATTTAAAAACAAGATTCTTAATGCCCAGTACAGTTGGTGTAAGGTGTAGTTATTCTGAACATAAACTCAGTGGCAGTTCAACTGAAATTAGACTTGGGCTTAAGGGTGGGTGGTGTTTTTTAATTTATACATATGATAAGCTGTACACAAGACATTTTAGAAAGGAAGGGATTAATGCTGTGTATGGGTGGTAGGTGGAGGTCCTGTCATGCCCTGGAGCAGTGGTTCAGCCTGCTGAACAGAAGAGAATTCCACTTAGGATGATTAGAGGAAATAAATCAGCTGGAGAAGGAAGTAGCTTGGGGCTCCTTGAGGATTTCTCTATTCCTCCAGCCTTCTCATTCAAAGACATAATAGAGCTGGATGAGTCTTTCTCCAAACCACAATTATAAGACAAGGGAAAAGTGGGTAGCTTGACTCTCCTATCAAAGTCACTGTACTGCTCTTTTTTCTCTCTAGACTCCATTAACTTAGCATTTCTTCAGGAGTCTGGGTAAGCCTTCTCCTTTACATAGGTATTTGAGGGGTTGTCTTCAGAATGAATGCAGACTTTCATTCAGATATTGCCCTTACCCCTGCTGTTATCCTTGCAAAAAAACTTCTTGTTGAGTGTGGCTGATCTTGGGTGACATGGCTATTTCTAGTGCTTGGGATAGTAACATACAGAACTATTCTGGAGATAAACTGTGAACCAAATATATAGGGTGAGAAGAAACTAGCTGTCTTCACACTCAGCAGATAGCACTTCAGATCAAAAACATTGTGTGATAGATCTCCTATTCTCTTGCCAGAATTCCCCTCTCTGCAGGAGAGAAAGTCCTCTCAGTAGTACTGAACTTACTGTAGTGTGAAAGTCATACAATGTGTACTTAGAAGTCTCAAATGGGAAAGAGGTTTCCAAGGAACAATAGTCTTTGGACTATTATTTTCCAAAGAACAATAGCATATTGGGTTTTGTTTTTGTTATGAAATCCATTTTTTCAAGTGCATAAATTTCAGCCTCAGGCCTCCTCTCATATGAAATGCAACTTTGGATTCCTACTTGTTGACGTCAGAATACTTCATCTGAATTCTAGAAGAAAGCTTATCAGCTATTACTTCACTATAACATGAAATACACAACGGAAAGTAAAACTGGCAAAGAGTGATGTGTTTTGTGCAGCACAGTTTCCTGGTTTTGGGATATGACAAAAAATATCCTCAATTTGCCTTTCAATATATTGAAAAAACTAAAGAAGTCTTCAGATTGTGTAGGTCACCACGTATACCTTTAAGAATAATAATTTAATCCCATGCTCTTAACCAACAATAATTCATAGTTTGTCTATTGCAAATATAAATTCTGGGAAAATTAAAGTTTAAAATTCTGTCATTAAAGAAAAAATGTCTGACTTGTTTTAAAATGAAAACATGCTGTCAGACTTAACTTTGTACGACAAAACATGTTGCATTTTAGAATTGAATTTTTTATGATTCTTTTGTTTACAACTGCATCTAGCTGCATGGATATTATCCATAAACATGTCAAGAACAAAGAGTAGGAATGTAATCAGTTTGCAATTAAATGCAGATAAATCGAAAATTGGGACAGCTGACTCTCACTGAGTTTTTTTTCTTCTGGCTACCGAAAACTACCATCATTATAATCAGAAAATAATCTAAATTGTTGTCCTCCTAGCTGTTAAAAACCCTGTGAATTTACTAACACTTCTGTTTGTTTTCTTACCAAAATACAGTGTTTTAATATAGCACATAATGAAGATGGAACATCAAGGTGCACTGCAAGTCTGAGAGCAATCCCAAGAGAGGCAATTTTACTTTTCAACTGCTAGTAAATAATTTAGGATTCTTTTCAATGTTGTTAAAATGGTGAGTGTGGGAATGTCTCCTACTATTAGCTTCCATAAGTTACAGATTTAAATAAGAAGAGATCAGCCATTATGAAGCACCATACAGTAATAAATCCAAAACTTAGTATCTGACAGGACGGCAACTTTGCAAAATAATTGTGCAAATACACAAAACATTTGCAGTTACTTTTGGATGTATCATATCAGTAATCAGTAACCTATTCAACAAATCGTTAAGTAGCAATTTGGGTGTCAGTGTCAAAAACAGAAACAAAACTTATAAAATCTATGATTCTTGACTTTTGTATTTATTCCCCGTCTGTGTAGATTTAATTGTATTGTTCTAAAAGAAATAATATATTGAAAATCTGATTCTGATAAGATTCCAGGTCTTCAATAGAGACCTACTTCATTTTTCATGGCATTAGGAACCAGTTTTAGGAAGTGTTGTACTATGTACTTGTATTCCCACATTGCACATTTAAGTAAATTTTCGTACTCTGTGTTTCATTTTAGCTTGATCTGTTAAAAAAAAAAAAAAAAAAAGTGTTCTTCAGTGATCATGCCAAGATCATTAATCATCATCCTTAAGTGTCAGCTGCTGTGAAAGTAATGTAGTACACAGTGCTTTTTCCTAGTGTTTCAAGGCAGATGTTCCAACTGACATAGTTTCTTATAGCTATTTAATAAGGTCTCCCTTGTCACCTCTTGTCTGATACTTCTGCTGTTGCCTGACGCATGCTAATATTTTATGCTGAGAAATTATATCTGTGTTCCTTCAGTGCTGAAGATGACTACTTGAGCTGGTTTTAGCTAAGATAGAGATAATTTTCTTCACAGTATCTGGTATGGGGCTATGTTTTGGATTTGTGCTGGAAACTGTTGATAATGCAGAGATGTTTTTGTTACTGCTGAGCAGGGCTTACACAGAGTTGAGGCCTTTTCTTCTTCTCACACCACCCCACCAGTGAGGAAGCTGGGGGTGCACAAGAAGCTGGGAGAGGAAACAGCTGGGACAACTGACCCCAACTGACCAAAGGGGTATTCCACACCATATGACGTTATGCTCAGCATATAGAGCTGGGGGAAGAAGAGGGAAGGGGGCGATGTTTGGAGTGATGTTTGTCTTTCCAAGTAACTGTTACGTGTGATGGAGCCCTGCTCTACTGGAGATGCCTGAACATCTGCCTGCTGATGGGAAGGAGTGAATGAATTCCCTGTTTTGCTTTGCTTGTGTGCATGGCTTTTGCTTTACCTATTGAACTGTCTTTATCACAGCCTATGAGTTTTCTCACTTTTACTCTTCCAATTCTCTCCCCCATCCCACAGTGAGGGGAGTAAGCGAGAGGCTGTACGGTACTTAGTTGCCTACTAGGGTTAAACCATGATACTACTCTATTGTTGTTGAGATGATAAGGTATGAATTCCTTTGAGAGAAAAAAATGGTAATAAGTCCTAATATATGTAGGTTTCTGAGCTAATCTAGTTTTGTGCTAGGGATACCGAACAAAAAATAAATGAAAGAGCCATTGACTTGTGGTTTCATAAAGCAGGTTAGCACAGAGCTGGAATTTGACCCAAGATCGTTTGACTTTCATACTGTGATGTTATAAGTTGATGGCTATCTGTAAGGACACATTTCAAAATACTTTATGAACTGTGTAAGACAAACTTCAAAAGTCTGAAACTAAGTGCTGCTAGTGATATTCATGGAAAATTTTAGCATTTTGCTGTTGGACAAAGAGACAGGACTGATTTTGTTTTTAATGTAGATTTTTTAGGAAGCAGACAGGTTGTAGCAAGCATGCAAGTCCCTTGGCATTCCTATGTATAGGTTAGTTTACTTGCTACATGAAATCAAATTGTTCTTGAGTTTGAATTTCAGCACAAAGTGTGGAAATCAAGAAGCCTAGGGAAGGAGAGTCAGAAAGGGATGCACAGTAGAATTTGATAATTAGCTTTTGTAGCTTTTGTACAATGTGAGAGTGAAACACTATGTTTTAGGGTTTTTTTTACTGTGCAGTTTTCTTTCTTCCCCCCACATATTCCTGAAGGACATAGGAATAGTATTGCATTTTGAGTAGCTGGGCTGAAGTAGTTCTTAGTTCAAATAAATTTGCTTTTCATTGTATTTCAGCATGGGTTACTGTAAACATCCATTAAAACTGTAAGCTAAGAAATTAATTGACTTACTATGCAATTAAGGTAAGTCTACGTCCTTCCTAGTGCAATATGAACAACAAAAATAATTATACTTACAGGCTTCTTTAGGCACTTAGAGGATTTACCCTCATGCCACTGATTTCAAGGTAAGTGGTACTTCTAACTTTTTGGTGGTCCTATCTCTTCCTGGGCACTGAGTCCTCTTTCTGACATCAAATTATGCTGAAGAATAGGCAACTAAGCCATTAAACAATGGAGTTAGCGTATTTCTGGTTTTCTTAGAAGGCAAGCTTGGTAAATTAGTTACCTATGCCATTTTATCTTTTACAGATAGCACTGTTTGTTTTGTTTTGTTTCTGTGTTGGTAGCATTAAGAAACAGTGCTTGCCTCTGTCTGTACGATGGGACCTCATAGTAATTCCCATCTGCTGAATCCAACTATCTGTCCTGGTTGCATTATTTTGGGATGAAAGTTCAGTCCTTGCTATTTTTTCTGGTACACTGGGAAAGGAGAGCAAGGTGTATGGACCAGAAGAAGGTTGCAGCATACTCCCGAGGGATCTCTTTTATCCATTGCACAATGGAACAGCCTTGTGAAGATCATGAAGACTTTGTCCCTAAAATAAATAAAATTAATCACTCCTGAAGTTTGCCTAGTTACCCTTCTGGTTTCTACTGAGACATTAATTGGCCTTTTGAGGAATAATTTCTTATTGATGACCAAATGAATTGATTTTGCAAGGTTTATTGATTGCTGGAACCTTTATTTCACCATGAGCTATATCAAATGGAGCCACACACACATATGTGTAAATATATACAGTGTTGCATTCTCTTCTCTGTAGTACCAGTCTAAGTGTTTTGTAGGGACAAACCCTGAGTTAGGTATACTTCATTTTAGAAAAAGACTTTTCTAAATTCACAGAAAATTTTTACCTTTGTTATTTATGGAAATAAATTACGCAAACCCATGAAAAATATAAAAACTTGAATTGTTGGGTACTGCCACATTTTGCCTGGTAATGAAGGATGAGACTGTCATGCACCTGAACAAATTTTACATGTGTATTTGAATTCTACCTGTCTCTGGGCAACATTTAGTCATATGGTATACCCAAGTTATGGCCTGCAATTTAAAGTTTTGCAAGAATAATGTGTTAAAATGTGCAAAGTCATCACAAAAACAGGAAATAATTGTGTTTTTGCTGTCAAATTATTTCATGAGTCTATTTAATTTCATTTAGGGGATTGGTTTAAATATATCTACGAAATAATTAATTTGTTGGCATAAGAAAATGACAGGGTAGTAAAAATGTTATGTAGTGCTTCAGTACTTTTGATTCAGGTAACATTTGAAATGTAAACATATGTGTTACCAGTACTGCTACATTTAACTGTATACTATATCTCCTGATGGTTTTCAGAAACCTCTGATATAAGCATAAAAAAAGGAACCTCCAAGTAAATTTCAGGATTGTCTTAGTATAAAATGTGCTAAGTGCATTTGTAAAGAGAAAAGATACTGTAATTATAGCAGACACTGTAATTATAGTGGTTTCAGAAAGCCTACATCATCAATACAAGATAAAATTAGGGAAGCTTCTTAGAACACCAAACTGTGTTTAACTAACGTATATGTTTAAGGCTCGTAAAGATGTGGGCACTTTTCTCTCTTTAGGGACTTGGAGAGAATAAAGTCAGATGATAAAATTTCTGGACTCCTTAGGCATGAGCTCTTATGAAATTGAATTCAAGAAATACTGTTCTTTTCGTGCTGAAGCACTGTAGGTAGGACTCTTGATAAGAATGTATGTGTCATATGTCCTTGTGCTGTTCTGTGTGTAAGTATGAGTGTATATGATGGACTATTGAAAGTATACTGGTAATATCAATTTAAAATATAATTCCTGTATGGTTGCCAAGATCTTTTTTTGTATACCATAACTGTACATTTGTATGGGTATAAATAGTTGAAGCTGCCATTGATCAAGCTGATATTGATCAACGCTATCATATCAGCTTTGGAGTTTGAGGTGAGGAATGGATGGGATTGCTGGAATACTTAACTAAAAAACTTAATAGAAATATTAATAAGGTAACAAAAGGGTGGATGATGTTTAGCACAAAATATAGCAAAATGGCTAAAAAAAAAAAAAAAGCACTACAACAGTGATTGATACTCTTTCCCCCCATCTTTATCAAGTTGTCTTTTCTCACTCAGGAAACTAATGGATACAAGTAGGACTTATGTTTTATTTCCTCTTTTTCCTTCTAAATTAAGTTCCACTTTTTGAAACTGCTTCTTCATTTCTGTTTTTCACACTTTCGCAAGCAGTACTATCTGGGAACTTCCTTACACTCCTTTAAAAAAGTTCCTGAAGACCAACCGGTTCTGTGAACTCTTTTAGCTGTAAAGAACACACCCCATATGTGTTTGTTCTGATTTATCTTGCTCTGTACTGCTCTAGTTTTGTACTTTGTACTTTAAACTGGGGCAGGGAATATTTATTGTATCAATATATAAATTATATCACTAAGATGAAGAATGGCATGTAGAGGGGTTTTTTTTCCCCTTTTTTAAAGTAGAAAATATGTGTGTAGTGTGCTATGTGTATCAAAACATGTGGCCATAGAATTTATTCCTGTTCTTAGGGATAATGCAAAAGACACTTAAAATGTCTGACATTGGGGAAATAGAGACATTTTAAAATCATGTATTTCATATATACTGTGCTCCTTTCTCTACAAGAAGCAAAAAATATTTTATGGAACCAACCAATACAACATATTACGTGCAACAGCCATTTTTCTTCTAATTTTATAGTTCAAAAGCAAGAAGTGCAAAATGTTATATCTTGATTGGCCAAGGCCGATTGTATGAGATTCAACAACGCCAAATGTTCTGCACTTTGGCTACAACAACCCCCAGCAGCGCTACAGGCTTGGGGAGGAGTGGCTGGAAAGCTGCCCGGCAGAAAAGGGTCTGGGGGTCTTGGTTGACAGGCAGCTGAATGTGAGCCAGCAGTGTGCCCAGGTGGCCAAGAAGGTCAATAGCATCCTGACTTGTATCAGAGAGAGTGTAGTCATTAGGACCAGGGAAGTGATCCTTCCCCTGTACTAGGCACTGGTGAGGCTGCAGCTGAGTACTGTGTTCCATTTTGGACCCCTCACTACAAGAAAGACACTGAGGTGCTGGAGCATGTCAGAGAAGAGCGATGAAACTGGTGAAGGGTCTAAAGCACAAGTCTTGCGAGGAGCAGCTGAGAGAACTGGGGTTGTTTAGCCTGGAGAAAAGGAAGCTGAGGGAAGACCTTATTGCTCTCTACTACTACCTGAAAGGACGTTGTAGTGAGGTGGGTGTTGGTCTCTTCTCCCAAGTAACAAGCAATAGGACAAAAGGAAACAGCTTCAAGTTGCACCAGAGAAAGTTTAGATTGGGTATTATGAAAAATTTCTTCACTAAAAGGACTGTCAAGTATTGGAATGGGCTGCCCAGGGAGGTGGTGGAGTCACCATCCCTGGAGTTATTTAAAAGATGGGTAGACGAGGTGCTTACGGGCATGGTTTAGTGCTGGACTTGCTAGTGTTAAGTTAATGATTGGACTCAATGATCTTAAAGGTCTTTTCCAACCAAAATGATTCTATGATTTATGGAAATTACAGTAACTAGACAGAAATGCCCTATGGAAATAAGCTAGTTAGTTGACTCAAGGTTAGACAGGGAAAGAATATTCAAACCAAAAGATAAATGAGGATATTTGGATCTTAAAGTGTCCTCGATTTAACCCACATGGCTGTACATCTACACTGACTGATGATTTTAGATGTTCTCATTCCAATTAACAGCATACCTTGATTAAATTTTTCAACTTTCAACTATGAATTAAGTCACTAAGACATTTATGGTGAACTTACCTGTACAATAATGTATAAACTGTATAACCTTCCTTTCTTAAAAAAAAATAAAAATAGGGGCTGTAGCTTGATAGTTAAGCATATAGATTTGGAAGACTTGGATTCCTGTTTTTCTGCTATTGAGGTGGTTCAAATCCACCTATGGTCTGCTTCAGCCTAGTCACTTGTAGTAAGACAAAAAAAATAGAAGAAGGTTCTCAATGCCTTCTGTTTGAAGCTCTTAGCACTGAAAAATTGTTTGGACATCACTCTAAATTAGGATATTTACCTGGATATTAAATATTTTCAAGATTTGCCAGTCAGAAATACTTTCAATTTTTGAGCTAAATTTAAAGGTGAATCACAGGCACATGGACTTAATTTTTCTAGTGATAACTGTCTGTGCCTGCAAATTTAACAGATGGATGGCTACATCCTGTGTTAAACCAGGCACAGAAATAAAGATAAATATGTCATGTAGAACACAGGTAAAATTGTATTTCAAATTTAAGAATCTGGATGAGTAGATATTGATAATGCATAGCACACTCTAGTTACTTCACGATATGAAGTTTCCTGATGTTTAATTTGTCAGAATATTTTAGAAATGGAAGAGGGAGGAAGAAGTATTTGTAGTTAAATCTTAAAGAAAATGTAAAGAAAAGGAAAAGGAAATGGAACAAATTTATTTCTCTTACTGTAGAAATGTTAATCTGTAGTTATCAGTTCAGTCTCTTCCAAGAATAAGCAAATTTGACCTTGGATAGATATAAAAGCTAAACCCCGCCCCTGTTATTAAATCTGTATTATTTTTTTAAATCCATATTTTCCCATTGATTTTTCTATAACTTCTCATATACAGCTTGTGTTACTTGTCCTGGGGCTTTTTTGACAGTTTGTTTTCATGGAGTCATTAGGATTCAAAAACTCAGGTACCTTTGTCCTTAAAACTTTTGACAGAAACAAGCTTTTAATTCCCTTATCCTGAGCTTTCTTGTTAGGCTGATGATTTCCAAATGATTGATTGGAGAAAACTCTACATTGCAGTCTTCCAAGCTTCTTTTGTTACTTTCTCTTTGCAGATCTAGATTACAACACTTTGTAAGTATGGTCATAGGGGTGACTTACTGAATCACCATCGAATTAGAACTTCACAGGTGGTAGAATACAAACCGGTCAGAATTTTATTAAACCAGAAAGTCAGTCTTTTGTTTGAAGCTTAGATCTCTTAGCAGCATAGTTCAAATTAAAAAAAAATTCAACTGAGAAACAGATACTGCGGTCTCACCTAATGACATATCAGATACTATCAAAGAACTGGTAATAGCCTATTTGAAAATAACTCTTACAGGCTCATTGAAGGTACTGGGTTGTAGCAAGTAAGTGCTCTTAAGTGGTGGGCTTCTGTCGGTAGCAATGGTGAAATGGCCTATATTAAAAACTCAGATTATATGCCTGCTTCTTTGGTGGAGAAAATGTGGACCTCTTGGTTGAACAAGTTTTCTTGTAACACCAACTAATGTCCATTTATTCTCTAATGCAGGCCAGCTGATTCCAGTAATTCATGTTCTGCCATATGGCAAACTCTGTACAAGCCAAGGGCTCTTAAGTGTATTCCAGCATTAAATAAAGTATGAACATGTGAAAGAAGATAATGCTTACCAAATTAATTTGTATAGTGCTCTCCCAGTCCTTTTCATTGTTCACTCCAGCATTATTAACCACAATATCCAGCCTTCCAAAATGTTCAATTACTTTTTTGAAAGCACCTATAGTAAGATCCAAGGGTGAAATTTCTTAGCACTTACAGAAAGTAATATACAAAAATACAATGCATGCATACAAATAAATGTTTTATTAGTCTACTAAAATGTCTTCACTGTTTTCTTAACCACCAATGAGCAACATGCAATTAAATTCTTTACCTAACCATTCACCAGTATTAAACATATTAAAAAAACCTGTCACCTTTTCATTCAGTTTTATAATGCCTGATAACAGGGGTTAACGAAAGTTCATAGCACCCATATATTTTGTATTTATAGGATTTTTGGCACCCTAATTATATACATTAAGAATTTATAGCATGATTTGTGTCAGCTTGGTATAACTAGTGAATTCAAGATTTAGCACCATCTATTTTAAATGAAAAATAAAATCTTCCTGTGTTCAGAACAATTTTCTTGGTTGAGTCTGAATTTAACCTAAGAACACAATTCTTATTCCACAATATAGCTAGTATGACTCTTTCAACTACAAATAATTAATCACAATTCTTGTTTAAATTTATCCATATTGGAATAAATTGTTATTGTTATACAACCTAATTCTTGAGTGACTTTAATAACATGTTTCTCAAATTCAAATGTTCTTCCTTCTGTTGATGAAAAGAGGAACATGTCTTCCAAATAATTTCAAAATAAAGAACTGGGAAACTTCAATAATGACATTGTGTTCTCCCAGGTGACAATGTTTGAACTAAGATAAAAGGTGTGTATGGAAAAATGATGATGTCATAGTGATGAGCAAACTCATCTAGCCTGGCTTTGCTTTGACAGGATAGTTGGATGAGATGACCTCCAGATGTTCATTCCAGACTAAGGTTTTCCATGACTGAAGACATTATCTGACATATATATATATGTATATATATAAAACTTGTATGGTTTCCCTCCAAATATTGTTCCTGGTCACTAAATATTTTTTTATTATGTAAACCAAGACACCACTAACCCTATGCTGTTTTTAAAAACATTGTTTGATGACTGACTAAAAATGTAAAGTATTTTAAGTATACTGAAATTATGCTTGACAGGCCTTAATAAAACCGTTTTACTAAAAGGTGATCCCAGAACCATCTCAATTATCTGATCTTTAGCCTTTCGCTATTAGTGTCAATCAGGAGCAGAGCAGCAGCTTTGAGACATTTGACTTTTTTGCAGCAGTTGCAGTGGTTTACAAAGTTTTTTTTTCCTTGCATGAGGTGGGCAATTCTGTTACAACCTTTTCTTTACTTGAATGCTGCAAGTCCGTCACAGTCATCATCTTGTCATCAGAACAAGAGCTAAGCAGTTGATGGGAAAGATTTTATTTGCCCAACTGACTTTATTGTACAGATTTGCCTAATATTCTTATTCTATACTAGAATATTTTAATATTAGTAAAGCCTCTATTCTTGGCTGTCTGCCTCTTTGGCTGTTGTTATGTTTGTTGCTAATTCATTCTCTGGTTTCTCAACTTAACTCTTCAATCACTTCTCAACTTTCCAATCCTGCATCAGCAAGGACAAATGAAAACTTTTGGCTTTATTAGGAGCAGAACTGATTATTTAACTTAGTTTCAATGAGTAAAATAAATACAATTTGGGTCCTCAATTAGCTTCCAAATTTGGAAACTGGCTTTCTGAGTCCCTTTGAAGTCTTCTCTATGTAGTATCTTACAACAGTCTTATTCTTAATAGAATATTTTGCCTTTAAAAATACACGATGGATAATAGTACTTTTGCCAATTTGTTTATTAAATTCACACAGCCTTGAATAATTGTAGTTTTCTAGTTTACACACTGAGAAAAGAGACAAATGCTTTTCAGCTGTTTGCATAACAGTTAAAATAAAGAATGATTACCGGATTTGGAATATTTCTAGTAAAAATTTACCTGCCTACAGGTAAAATCCCATCTGTTACCTATCCACAAAAAGAAGAATCTTATTATGTATTCTTAATAAAGTTATCACCCACACATCAGGGTAAACTGACTTGTTCTTCCCTTTTTGAACATAGAATAATTCTGTGTTTGTATTATACAGTACTTAGTGCTTATGGAATCATAAAAAATAAAAGCAGATGATCACACAAAATATTGAATAAAGAAAAATGAAATATGAAGAGGAGGTTCAATTTTAAAGGTCAGGAAAGAAAAACAGTGGAAAGTAAGTATAAGCATCAGTTATAAATGAGCTTCCCAAATATTAATGGAAAGCAAAAGTATATGTATAGTGATTTTTCAAAAGTGGGACAAGATAGAAGATTTTTGTGGGGGACTGTGAAAGAGCTACCAAGCATAGGCAACACTTGAAAGCAGATGAAGCAGCTGATTTCCTACCTATAAACCTTATGTACTGACAGATACTAGTTCTAGTACTATGACTTGTTTCTTACTGAGAGGGCTAAACTTAAAATAAGAGGGACTTCATTCATGCACATAACCTTTAACATAAAAAGCAAGCATAGGACTTGACGCATCCACTAAGAACTTTAAACATTAGGAATGAAATTAATCTAATTTTATTAAGTGCTGCCTTGCAATTACACGTGGAAAAAAAATGAAGATAAAGCAGTTAAACCCTCCCTCCCCCCCAACCTACAAACCCACTAAAAACATTTTAGAAACCTCAAAGGATGGTAGGACATGATTGCAATGCTAAAAGAAATCTGGAGCAGGAATAGTGCAGTGTCAGAGAAGCATAAGCAGCAGCCACCCATTCTTGCTCTCGCTCCTTGCTACAGGCCATTCCAATCCTGCTGTCATTGTTCTGCTCTTGCTACCTCGGTTCTCAAACCTCCCTCCCTGTCTCATCCTGCTCGTTCCATCTCTCAGTGCACACCCTGTTGGTCCTGCATTAGCCTGGCACTAAAGGGAGGAGGATTCCTGAGAGAGAAAGCACACTGGGCTAACACCCACGCTGCAGCACAGGCTATTCCTACCCCTAGGATGCTTTTCTTGCTCCTAGGTTACTCCTCCCACTTGGAGAAAAGGTCAACGATCAACCTAGCTGATAAAAACTTTACTGATTAGAGCAGATCTCAAATTTAAAGTCCAGCATCTCTCTTACAGACAGACCATGTAAAGCTTTGTAATTAGGCATAATCATGCTAGCTCAGAGCAGTGAACAGTATTGCTGAGTTCTGGCCTAGCTACAATGTTTTGTGGAAGAGGAGTGGGTATGCTCAGTCACCGCTGTTGAGAAAGTGGCCAGTGAAATGTCGTGAATAAAAGCAGAACTCTAAGTGTTCACATCCAGCCTGACACAAATGAATCTCAGGGAAGGGGGCTGAAAAAAAATGATGTCAAAATCTGAGTCACTACCCATGAATGCAACTCTTTAATAATGAGACTTTGATGAAGTGATGTGCCTGTTATGAAATACTGTGAAAGGTACATCAACATTATAAGATACTCTAAGAACTTACTAGGGAATGTAATTTATTCACCATGTGGAAACATAAATGCAAATTGTACATGAGAGAAGATGCTTGCCATTCCCTGCATCTGCAAAATATGTGTGAAATGTTATCAACCCATGTTTAACACCATGATAAAGCAGTGTGCCATCTTTTGCCAGTTCTGCTTTCAGCTACAGCAGCATGCATTGAACGTTGTGTGTGCTGTATGGAGAGAGCACTGCAACCTGGAGCAGAATTTATAACTCCCGTGATGAGAATGCAGCTTGGAGTCTGTACTGAAGCCTTGTAAAAAGCAAGTCCGTGCTTTAAAGTTCATGTATATTACCCATAAAATAACAGTTATCTTCTGCAGAGGCTTTCATGTAAAAATATCACACACAGCACTCAATGGAAATTATTCCTCTGGCTTTTCTTTACGATGTGCCAAGTAACATGGGGAAACAAATACAGGCATGCTGGTAGTGATACTTGACATCTGCAAGTTCAGAAAAAAATCCTTTTTGAGCCACTGTCAGAAGCGATTGGGAGTGGGCTGTCCTCCAGAAACCCTCATTGCACACTTACGGGGGCAGCAGCCCGGGCTCTTTCAGGTTGCTGCACGTCGAGCCGGAGCGCAGCGCTGACAGTTTCCTCCGTTCTTACCTTTCAGCTGCTCCGGATCCGTAACGTCGCACGGGATGAACACCGTCCTCTGCGCTTCGAACTGCTCGTCCAGGGCCGCCTTGCTCTCCTGCCCGGCCTCGGAGTTGCAGTCCAGCAGGGCTACCTGGGAGAAAGGAGGGAAAGGCTGAGCGGCGGGCTGACGGACAGACGGCTCCTCTGCCGAGCCGAGCCTCCGGGCTGCCGGCACCCAGTGCCCACCGGCAGCAGTCGGAGTGGAGAGGCACGGAGCAGCGGGGAAGGAGCGTTGCCCGGGGCTTACCTTCGCTCCCTTGCCCAGCAGCGCCTGGACGAAAGCCCTGCCGATGCCCTGCGCCCCGCCGGTGACCAGGGCCACCTTCCCATTGACGTGCATGGTCGCCGCGCTGCTGGCTGCTGCCACCGGCCCCGCGCCCGCCGAGCAGGAGCAACCTAGCACGGTGTCACCTGCCCGGTTTGTTTCCTCCCTCCCTTCTTCCCTCCCTCCCTCCCTCCTTCGTTCGCTCCCTTCCTCGCTCCCTCCCTCCTTCCCTCCCTCCTCCTCCGGCCGCCGCGGCTTTCCCCCCGCTCCCCTCTCGTGTGACCGCGAGCCGCCCGGAGCCGCCTGGGCGGGGGGAGCAGGGGTGGAGTAGGTCATTAAATCGTTCTCTCGAGCGCCTGGATGAACCCCAGAGATCAAGGGCCAGAGAAGAGACCAGCTTCACCCCCTCCTCAGCCCGCCCCCCGGGCTTTCCGGCGAGAACCGGCTCCCGCCCGGAGGCCCCCGGGAAAGCGGTCCCAGGGCAGCTCCCGCTCCCCTCGCAGCGGGGGAAGTGCCTTTGCGCCTCCATAAATCGCGTGAGAAGCGGCTACAAGCCTTGATAAGGGCTCTTGGCAACTCCTAAGGCTGTGTGCGTGTTAGTTGGCCCAAGCTGAGTGAGCAGCAGGGTGAGGAATTGAAAGAAAATTCAATCTCAAAAAGACCCAACCATAAAGCCTTTTTCACACTTCAAAATAGCCCACCAGCCTTCTCCCTCTCATTCTACCAGTAAGCAGTCTGTTTACATGAAAAAGCAGCTATTAAACATTATGGATATTAGACATATCAGGTTAACTGCTTTCTAGAAATTTTCAGGTATGTGCATAGCCCAGCTCGTATCTTAAAAGTGTTTAAACACTTTTACAGCTTATAAGCCAAATTCTGCTACATAATGTGAATTATATGCAACCAAAATTTATCAGTACTAAGATATATCACTGTACAGTAGAAATAAGAGCAACCTCAATGATCTAACAGCTGAAATAACTTTTCTTGATCGCTAGTGTGTTACGAGATTCACAAATCTCATAGTTATCTCATAGAAAATACAATGTTGTGGAATGTTGGGTAGGCGGGAAAAATCCATTGTTCCGGTCCTAACCTCTAGAAACATATGTACATCATGTGTGTGCATATTAACTTACTTACCTTTTGGGTTCTCTGTTTTCTTTTGCCTAGTGTATCAGGTTTAAACTTTTTACTTGTGTCCTGAAGTACTCTGACTCAGACTTCATCTCTATCATTAATGTCTGTTGTCATTTTTCCTTGCTTCTCAGCAGCAATGTGCCTATTTTGCCTCTTACCCCAGCTGCCTGGTTTCTGCTATGCTACATTCATGTATGGAATTCCCTTATTTGGTGTTACCTAGAAGAAACAAATTATATTGCTCCTAACACCAGCAAACTGTTACAGAACCATTAAGGTAACTATGTTGCCTAACTGAGTAACACAAGATCTTGTTATTATAACCTTTGTCCTTAAAAATGTGAACTCACATAATCCAGCTGCTAGATTGGATAGCAGCCATTTAGTTTTCCTGAAGATCATGATTCACAGTACTTCATAAAAGGAGTCAGAGCTGGTCTCTGGGATTAGTGATTTATTTGAATATGATACCTGTATTTCTGGGAGCGCTCCAGATCACTTTGGAGCTGAGAAATTTGTGCCACCTAAACTGCCATGCCTAATGAACTCTTTCCTAACCAGCTGAACAAGCTTCCCTAACTTGTTAAGAGGCAAGTATAGTGCCAGGTCAAAGGCACATCATGAGAACAGTATTGCCACACAGGGACCTAACAGCAGCATTATAGTGGAGTCTTTCACCACCTCCCCCCACCCCCCCCCACCCCAACCTTTGGCCAAGTTATGTTCAACATCTGTCATGGTCTTTATTTCCACAATGTATTAATTATTTTTTCTTAAGTGCTATGCAAAGGAAAAGATCAATAAAACTCTCTATGTTTCCAAATAGCTGCAGTTGGAATGACTTTTGGCAACTGTTTTCTAAATTGTTGATAACTCAACATGAATGTTGGATGTTAGGAACAATCTGGACTCTTTGAGATTCTGGAATGCTTTAAGATCTGAGTGCACAGTTTCCATAAAACAAATCTTATAAGTCTGTGTCCCAAATATCATCTTGGTTGAATATAATCCTGGGTGTTATAGGTTGAAATAGTTTTAAAGTATTGTGATAAACCAACCCAGGGTTTCTAACTCTGGTATTGTTGGCTGAATATACCCCTTCCATTATTCCATTCAAGAATCTAAATGACATGTCTTACCAGATGGCAAAAAAAGGCTCCACGTCAATAGCCATAACTTTGGCAAAATCTGTTTGAAATTAGAGACTATTCCTAGCTAGAAAAGTATGTGCCAATCTTCTGAATCCAGGAGGAAGTAATAGAAGGATGGATCTGTGATTAATGCTTGGAGTCAGCCAGGATTGCCTATCTGTAAGAGATGTGTGTGTTCTGCTCCTTCAAACCACACTGGATTTGCTACCAACTCACTACAGGTACTCTTAAGAACTTTTTCAACACAGTCCTTTACCACCAAGTTTGTAATATGACCCAGTGCATAAAAGATAAAAAGGTGCACATAGGAAAAAGTTCTTTGTAGATATTAACTTTGTTAGAAACCCAGAGTTAGCATCTCAATCTCCTTACTGAAACTTGGGGGAATATTTATGAAATATTTTTTCTCCATGATTCATAAACTGACAGTTTTTGAATCTTGCTTTCAATTTTAATGAAAGCTTGCATAAAATCATGAGGACTTCCCCTTTTTAATGTTTCAGTGATCCACCTTTTCAGATAATTTGTCCTTAAGAAAAAACAGTACCTGACTTCACATAAAAAGTTGGAAGAACTATCACAATGGGCAGTAACATACTGTAAAGGATCTATCTTCCTAAGTGGTCAGCTTACAGAAGACTAAGTATATACTTTGGGTACCTAATTCTATGTGAGAGCATGCTGATTTAAGAAAATGTCAGATAGTTACAATGATGTTGCATTATTCAATGGTGGAGTCAAACCAAATCATACCACATTTGTGATTTTTCCACCAAAAGGTAAACTAAGACTTGCCCTAGAGGTCTGTTATCCAATAAGTTAGCTAGACTCAAAAATATCACAACTGTTATCTGAAATCACAGGCATGAAAAGTTATTAAATGACTCCAGGAATGTTTGATTTTGGTGCTTTGAGAGACAAGTAATTCCATATAGGTAATCTGCACTTTCTGTTCAGTGTTAAGAAATAACAATAATCCTAAATAACGTCTTAGATGCTGAAGCTGTTCAGATTAAACACCCCCTCCCCTCCTAACAGTGCAATGCCAAATGCATATTAATATTTGCATGTTGTTTGTGTGCAGAATGTTATTTCATTTACTGTTTTCTTGTAGACCTTTTGACTAACAATACAATGTCTTTTTTTTTGCTTCCCTTTTATGGCTGTGGTGCTTCCTCTTCTATTTCTCTTCAATTACTTACATTTATTATTCTCCACAGCGCATAGCTTATGCTCCACTATTCTGCACAGAACACAGTGGCATCAAAGTTTGAAGAGACTCCAGGTGGCTTTAATCTGTTTTTGAAAAGGAGACAGGAATATGATCTCTCTCAGTCGTACTTCACCGTGTTCATTCAAAACCAGTTTTTTAAAAAGCAACCTATGCCTTGTTTGTTACCACCTCTTCATATGCTACAAGGTGCTATCCAAGTTGCTATGAAAACTAATAAGCAATCTCACATCTGCAAATGGATTATCAGGCAATGAATTTAGGAGGGCATCCAAACACAGTTACCGCAGCGTATGCACTTCGGTATGTAGTTTACTGCATTTGCCCGGCTTCTACTGAGAAAAATGAGTGGAAAACAAAGCTAGAGAAATGCTCCAAGTGAATAGCTTTGGGGTAATTAAAAGACCAATTTCAGATCACATACTTAATGTAGTGTGACCAAACCTTCCTTAACAAGAAGCTGAAGTGTTCAGCAAGAATGAGACAGTTTTACATATCCAGGAGTTTGTTCCATAGTCTGATTTGGTATGATCTCTCTGTGTGCACTAGACTTAGGCAGCAATTGCTGCATAAGAGGATGAGGTTATGCAGCTATGTTTTATTTCAGATATTATACCTAGCTGTATATACAAAATAATTCAAGACACAGACTGGCTGCCAGAAATGTCAAACTAACTTAGAGGGCAAGAAACTGAATGAACAACAGGTTCAGAGATTTGCCAAAATGCATTTTTGCAGCACAACGTCATATCAGTCCATGCTAGGGCAGTGGTTAGATTATTTTGCTCATGCAGGACAACAGCAGTATGTGCACAAAAATATCATGTGCCTTGGGGAAAATAAGAGAACACACGATACATCAAAGCAGAGTATAAGAAAATAGTTAGGAAAAGTCCATTACCAGAGCTCATACTATATGAGTTGTTCAAGATGTCAAGAATTCCATGGTGAGATTTGGAGGAAGACACTAAAACAGAGAGCCTTGTGGTTCCCTGTCTTTCTAAAAATAGTAGGCAAGATAGGAGAAAGCATATTTTTTTTTTTTAAAGATGAGAAATAGCAATTGAAGTTAGTAGTATTGTCAGAATAGAAAAGGAAGTTAATGCCTTAGCAGTTTATGAGAATGAAAAGGCTCAATTTAGTAGGTTAAGGAGGACCATAAACCAAAAAACTAGATCACTTTGCTTCATAAAGTAGAAAGGGGAAGTCACTGGAGACATTAAAAAAGGGAGTGAGAAACTTGTACAATACAATTTCCCAGTTTGTAAGAATGCCTAGAAAGTATGCAGTTTTTGTGAAAAGGTTTGTCAGAGCATGTGGGAGGATGTTGCAGTAAATGAGAGGTGGGAGACGCGATGACTGATTTTTAGATTGCCTTTAGCTGGCATTAGAGAAGAAGGAATGCTAAGAGTTAGAGAGCTTCCTGTAACCTTAGAAATATCTACCCTGACTGAAAGAATGGGTTTGGAGTAAGGAAAATTAGTGGAAAATATCTGAAGAAGAGGGGTAAGAAATAACTGCCTAGGAAGCTAAGGACAAGGGGATATAGGACTTCAGCCTTGGATACCTATTCAGAGATGCTTTCTAGCTCTCCAGCATGACTTTCCTTGATCAAATTGCTACTGTCATGCTCAACATCACTACAACCTATATTTTAGGCATCACAATGGTAAATTTTCCAATCCATTGTCCTGCATATAAGTCAAATACCTGGGGAACAATAAGCTGCTAGTGTTTCACCTTAGATACTTAATACTTTTAAAGAAAAAAACCAAACTCAAAGCAATCAAGGTAACACAGTGCCCAATGAGCATAGGAGTATTATTATTGAAAACATTTTTTAAAAGTCACTAGATAACTTAGGGAATATGGGGTTAGTTCCATGCTTGAGTACCAATAACACATTTTAAAAAATTATAGTCACTGGAAGAATGAGAATATGAGCATGAGTGCATATGGCCAGGGCTGTGCAGGCCTTACTAGGAAGGCAGTTTTACAAGGTGTTAAACTTCTCAAGGCTCGAGCCAGGCTCTAAATGAATAAGGAAGGATTCAGTGTTAAAGCATGCCCTGCCCTTTCTCTATCTGATATAATTATAGGAGAACCTTTAAAACCCTGTATTTGGCACCGTCTTTAAACACCACAGCAGTATGGCAGCTGGCAGTAAAAACACAACAAAAATATGTGAACCCCTCCCATGCCTCTTGTAGCTTTGGCAACACACCATATGAAGGACTGACTGTCTACCTTATTCATTTGATTATCAACTCATCAAGCAGTGTAAATATCTATACATTTGCAGAGAAATTTTGGTAGGCTTATACTCAAACTATAAAAGGCTTTGTAAAAAGCTAGTGTGATCAATTAAAAACAGACCAGCCACTCAATAAAGCAACTTGTATTTCTTAGAACTGTGTAGTTCTAGTGCAAGTGAATTGTTGTCTGTTTCCTTAAAAGATTATAAGCATATAGATAAAACTCATGCTTTTTGATATTTATTGAAATGCTGGAGACTTTTTAATTATCTTACTTGATAAATACTACTAACGTGCTTTCTTTGACTAACATCCAGTTGCAGAGATAAGCAATATGTTTTTGATCATGTTTTAACTTTTTAAAAGTAAGAACCTAAAAAATAGAGAGAAATCCCAGAAAACCTTCATTCCAGCTTTGAAAAATTATGATTTAGCAGGGAGCCATAAATTCAATTAATCCTTCTTATTCTGCTCTCCAAATTTCTCTAGGTCTGACAACGATAGTTGTATGTCAAGCTAATGTGTTGTCTCCCTCTTTTATTTTTATTTTTTTTTTTTTTTTTCTCTACATATAATCAATATTTAGGTGCATCAGTTTCTGAGTGTTCTGTTTTAGGGAAAAAAAATATCACATACAGAGCTTTTTTGAGGTGGGGCAGAGTATTTTGTGCTGTAGAGTGATTGCTATACGTATGTTTTAGGGAAGTTAAAGAACTTCCACAATCGTTTTGTGTGGAAAAACCTAGAAGTGCTACAGAGTACTTCATAGAATCATAGATTGGTTTGGGTTGGAAGGGAACTTAAAGATCACTTAGTTCCAACCCTCCTGCCATTGCCATCTGGTCAGAAGAATGATGTAGTGATATTCAGAAATAATATGGAAAAGTGAACCAAAACTCAAGGAAAAGGAAGCAAAAGAACTGATGAGTGATTTACTTACTAGAAATGACACATAACTCAAGATGGAATTAAGAAATGAGTTGAAAATCTCAAATGTCAGTACTGTGGCACTTTTGCTTATAAGAAGTTAATGTTTTAAAATTATGTTTTATCCTTAGTGTTATAAAATATATTAAATTGAATCAGAAACTGAGTAACAACAACAACAAAAATAATATGAAACTACCTGAATTGAATTCTTAATTTCTTAAGGAAATATAACTACTGATATTTGTTGGTCTAAATACAAAAACCCCCCATAAATCTTTATTTCAGGCATGGTCAATGTAACCTTAAATGTAGATATTAAAAATAACAGCAATAATTTTTTAAAAAATCTATAAAATTTTAATAAAATTGTTCTATGTCAAAAGTAAGACCAGAACTAATACTTAAAATTTAAGTCAGTAGGCTGTTTGTGAAGTATTTTAACAATTTGAAGTTTGCAGTCGACTATTGGATATTATTTCTGATAATTTAAAATATTTATGACTATAAAATAAACTGTATTTTCTAGTCAATTGAGAATAATGTATCATGGGCTTTCTAGGTGACATCCTCAGATGAATCTTGACTTACAAAGGAACATTCAGAGTTTTAAGAAACTTATCTGTGCAGCCTGGTAAAAACGAGCACCTTATGCTGCTATAAGCACATTTAATTTTTAATGAATGCCACCACACTCTGCCTTCTATCCAAATTGAAAGCTCTAACTGAAATATTTACTGCAAATCTATGTGGACATCAGGCATCACCCACACATGCTGAATTCATTTGCTGAGACCTACAAATTAGTTCCTATTTGTGTAATAGTGTTTACTTTATACGACCAATAGGAAGAAACTGAAATCCTCAATGTAATTACTGAACTAAGTTCAATTAGCCATTATATTCTAGGGTATCTGGAAATCTTGCTAGTAAGAACATTCCTCTAAGATTATATAAATAACTGGATCTCTCTCTTCCACTTCATATTTCTGCTATTCAAACATGCAGAAATAAACATCCATTTTCAGAATTAAAGACATCTGAAAGCCCTTCTTGCTACTGGAAAAGTTTTATCTTTGACTATGTTATGAAACTCAAAACCTCCTGACATGGTTTTGCTGGGATGGTAAACCTATAATGCATTGCAAAAATTTTTATGTGAAGCCATATTAATAAGTCTTCCAAGACATTTCAGAGATCATATAAAAATAGGATTCACAGCCACATCAAATATGGTAACATACTTAGATATTCAATAAAATCACCACTACGTCATTTTAAATGACAACACAAAATACCTAATAAAGAATTATTGTGAAATAAATAAGGACCTGGAATTTTAGAATGTCATATGTGAAGGGAGATGCATAACACACCATTAAGACTGTAGTCTGAAGCAAATAAAACAATTTATTTAAGATCTAAGAACAGATTCAAACTAGCGTGAAGTACTGTTGCAGTTGACTGTGGAGATTTTCTTCACAGAGATTTTTAATAATGGTGGACAAAAAGCTAAATATGTGCCAGCACTGTGCCCTTGCAGCAAAGAAGGCAATCAGCCTCCTGGGCTACATTAGGCAGAGCATCACTAGCAGGTTGAGGAAGGTGATCCTTCCCTCTGCTCAACCGTGGTGAGATGCATCTGGCATGCTAGGTCTGGTTCTGGGTTCCCCAGTGCAAGAGAGACATGGATGTGCTGGAGCAGGTTCAGTGAAGAGTAAGCTGAGGGACTGGAGCATCTAACATACGAGGAGAGGCTGCAAGAGCTGCGACTGTTCAGCCTGGAGAAGAGAAAGTTGAGGGGGATCTCAGCAATATATGCAAATACCTGATTGGAGGGTGTAAAGAAGACAAAGCCAAAGTCAGTGGTGCCCAGTGACAGGACAATTAGCAATGGGTAAAATCAAAATTCAGAAAATCTCACTTAAACATCAGAAAAAACTTTTTTCCTATGAGTGTGGTTCAGCACTGGAGTATATTGGCAAGAGATTTTGTGGAGTCTCGATCCTTGAATACAGCCAAAATTTAAATGGATGTAGGTTTGAGCAAACTGCCCTGGGTGATCCTGCTTTGAGCAGGGGTGTTGGACTTGATGATCTCTAGAGGTCCCTGCCAACCCAACATTTTTGTGATTCTGTGAATATCATAAGGCCAGTTTCCACAGCACTTGTATTATTAGATTAGATTATTAGAACACTATTAGATTAAAATACATTTAAGTACCTTTTTTTTTTTTAATGGTTAATATGGGTATAGGTATGGTTAGCCTGTAAATACTTTGAGTGTACAATAGAGATAAAGCCATAAACATGCTATAAGCAAGCAAAGCTAATTTCTCCCTACAGCTCATTAATGTGACATTATGCATTTACATTGGCAGAGCAACCTGGGATCACTTTGCAGAAACAAAGAGGGAAAGCAGATCACTTCGCCACATTTTTCAGCAAATGGCTATTACTGAAGTAATACAACAGTACAAGGAACCTTTGAACATGCATCACAGCAAGTAAAGATATTCAGCAAAGCAATGTACTTACTTCAAGCTAGAAAAATAATTGATTACAACACTGAAAAAACTCTACCAATACCAAGTTATGCTGAATTACATGAAAACTCCATATGACACTTCCTCACTTAGGAAGCTGCCTTGCTGTGCAGTGTGGGTATTGTCCAGATATGTCCCTGATACATACTGTGCCTCTCCGTGCAGGCTGAGTCAGACAGTTCCTGACAGAAAAGTAGCTGATACAGTGCTTTTAATATTTGCATATTTTCCAATTAGTAGTTATAGTACAGATTTTTTTTTTTTTTTTTTCCAGTATTGGATTAATTCCATCTTGAGGTAAAGCGTACAGCAGCTGGCAGCAAAAACAGTTTAACCTTATTTCATCTCATATATGCACACTCATAAAAATAATGGTATGAAAAGATTAAGGTCATGTTTGTCTATGAACTGAGGATAGTAAAAAAGATTTTCAGAAAATATTTGATTTTGTTTATGCACTGAAATTACTGCAGTGCACAGACTATTTTCTTCAAATTTAGTGTTTTTAAAAAGATATTTTATTTTTAACTTTCACAGTTACAGATCTTCAGGAAAGAGAACCTAAACCATTTGCTTAGAAATCATTATGTGGGTAACTATAAACAGAATTGGTAGCACAATTTAAGAAGTTGTCTCATCTTTTTCATTAGAATTAGTTCACTTAGAAGTCTTCAGAATCCTACCAAGTAAAACATAATAAATGTTCGTATCAGATGTTTTCTTCAAATTGTAAAACTGCAGGTACAGACAAGTTAAGTAAGAACTGAGACTAGTAAGATTTGTTTTGTTGAGTCTGTTGAATGGTAGTCAGGAATTTGAGTTAGCTCTGGTCTCCCGTGGAGTTCCCACAACAAGGGAAAGGAAGCCTTGGAAGATTCATAGTCCACATTGTTCCATTGTTTTGTAACAATTAATGCATCATTATCTTTTTCTGAAAAGTATAGGCTCCATTTCCCTGATTATTCCTCCCTCTGAGCCCTAATACTGGATTTGTTCTTCCATGCTTAAGCAGCTGTAAGAAAAGGCCCCACAGCAACTATAAATATCATCTTACAAAAGATATATTATTTGTGACATAAATGTGTTTTATGACAGCTAACTAAAAAAAGTTTAATATTTATTAAATCTGATAAAAATGTTTAATTTTCTAATACAATATTGACATTTATTTTTTACTTTACAGTTCTGCTTTGTTTTGGTTATTATTTCACTGCAGCATTGAGAAATCTGGATGAGTCTGAACAAATAAGTCAGGAAACTCTCTTCTGGGGATAAAATGCATGATGTAATAATATTCAGTTTCCTAAACTTTTCCTTTACTTTAGCATTTTGAACATGATGTTTAGTGTTAAAACTGCATATGTAAGAGTGTTAGAAGGTTGAGCATTAAAATAAAAAAAAATATTAAAAAATAAATACATAGATAAGGTGAAGATGAAACTAATTTACATAAAGATAATTGAATGGAAATTAGTTTAAAACAGAGATATTCCATTTAAACCAAACATTTGTTTTGACGGTGGGATTAAGTAAGGAATATATCAATGCTGAGATTATGAAGCAGTGGTTGCCTTGGAGAAGATGAACATACACGAACAGTTAAGGACATTTTTAGTCATATTCATACAGATTAAATACCTTATCTGGTATACTCAAACTGTTAATGCAAAATAGGACAAGATAATAAAAAAGAATTCCTAATTCTTGTGACCTTTCATAGATTTAAACACAGATGCATACTGTATTAATCCGCCAGCTGCATGCCTCTTGTGTACTTTGGCCATGTCATGCAGAACTACATCTGCAAAAGGGCTTCAGTTTTCAAACACGTGCTTAGCCGCTGCACTCTTTGGATGGTTTTGTCTTTACCAGGAAAACTTTCTCACTGACAGTGTTAATGTGTAAAGTGTAAACTGTGTGTTAATCTTTGTCTAGTATATGCATAAACCCATTTGTGTGAAATCTTCCAGTTTCCTGACTGGTCCTACACGCTGTGATGTGAATAGTGGGCACAGATCTGGGCTTTGTACATAATATTATGGCAACACCTCTCTCGCTAGATTATGTTGTTGTGCAATTCCTACTTTTCAAAATAATTCCATGGCAAAATGTGCCTAGTGTGTGGTTCTTTTCTTTTTTCTATCAGGGAGAGGGGAAGGTTCAAATCCATATCTCTATCTTTTTAAAGGTGTAATTTACCCACCTAAATTTTAGCTTCTTCAAGGCTTAAGTGCTTCTAGCGTTCTTGTGATACAGGGCAATGATAACATTTCATTAAGCTAGATACAAAGTGAAATATAAAGACAGGGACACAGCAAATACCTTCCCTTTATTTTGTCCTACTTACTGTCTTTGAACATATTTAGAAATGTGTACAGTGAATGAGCTGTACAATCTTGTATTAAGGTAGGCAGCCTCTTTATTTGGATTCCTAATTTCCCTCCTGTTTTTATAATGCGCTGCTGTTGATGGAGTTAACAGGTATAAATGAAACATATGTAACTACTAAGGAACAACATCTTTTTAGGGACCTAGACCTTCATCCTTATGTGACTTAATTTCATTTCTTGGAATTGTGATTTTCAATAGCTTAGCATTATACTATTAAATAAAATGTTCTGATTTTCTTAAATGCTTTATCAGTTAAGAGAGAAATATTTTTCTTATTTGAATCACTTCATGCCCTGTAACATTACTGAATACCAGTAGAGTGTTTGAGATGTGAAGGATCAGTTCTTAGTCTTTTCAAAAGACAAGTTAAAAAAAAAATCTGAAAATTGAGAAGTTAAAAATCCAAAATAAGAATATGAGAATGAACAAATCTCTACCAAAAATCTGTAAACCATACAAGACCAAAATTAGTCCTGGTGAGAACCTGAGTGTTTTTGTAAATGTGAAGTGAATCAGACTGGATCATTCCACTTTTCTAACTCCATGTACCATATCATGTTTCAAGTCACTGTTCTTTATGAGTAGGGATGTTCAGTGTTTTAGTATTAGAGAAGCCCAAATTGCTTACGGAACCACACTTATTTTAACAAGTTTTAAAGAAAAAAATCATTAGAACAAGACTGATATTATTTAATTTATGAAATTAATGAAAATTAATTAATGAAAAAATTAATGAAAAAAATTCTTTTGGCAAAATGAATGTGTTTGATTCTGAATTTTTCTCAGTTGACTAAAAAATACTGTTTATTGTTTATTTAGGCTTTTATACTCTACTAGTTGTGTTATACCATAGTGCAGTTTCTTTTATATACATATTTATTTAAATGTTTCAATTTTCTAGCAGTGTTTTCCCCCAAAATTCTGATTTCATATTCCATGAATAATTGTGAAATTTCCTGACTATGCATTCCTTTATAGTGATAAAAGTAGTTGTGAAATGTGAGAATTTTCCACAAAATTCAACTTTGAATCCTCAGCCAGTCTAGTCAGGGGTTTTTAAGGCTTATTAGACAAATGTATTTAGATGGATTGTCTGCCTGGGAAGAAATAAAAGTAATATTACTAGGCTGCATTCCCATGAGTGAAATCTTCTACTCAATACCCCCATAATTTTTAATGACTTCCAATTATTGCATTTTTGTTTGCTTTCAATCATGAAGCTCCCACACGATACTGAAGTGTGTGCTGTACCAATGCTTATTATATATACCAGGATATGATAAAAACATCATCCTCCTAGTTTTGGAGGGAAATTTTGCGTTGGCTTGTGAGTCACAGCCAAGATGTCAAGAACTACGTAACCCGTTTCTAAGCAGCTGAGACAGCAAAATCTATAAGGCAATTAACAGTATTGCAGCAGAAGTCTTCAACAGAGTTTAATTAAAGTTTTCTGGTGATCTGAAGATATTCATAATCCAGGACTGAAATTAAAGAAGTCCACATCAACAGAACTTTTTCTCAGGCTCATGATGCCAGTTGGCATTGTTATGCATGAATATATATCACATGGATAAATCTGCAGTTAATGACCAAAATACAGAATGGTTATTCAAACACCTCCCAGTAAGTGATGCAATGCCAAGATATGAGGCACCTAGTCCCAGCTGGTTGATTCAGATGACTTAATTGAGGCATTCTATACATAATCTTTCTATGCATTTCACAGAGAGAATGAGGTAGGTGATCTAAAGGGTAAATTTTTCTGCTGGGCTGCTAAGAGCTCATGAGTAAGAATGTTAAGCATCGCATAGGTCTGAGCCCTGTGCTTTGGATGTCTGTTCATTTGGCTCCAGCACCTCTTCTCAGCATCAGTGGCTAACTAGAGAGGAAAATGTAGCTATTTAAAAGGTAGATGGGAATGGAATAATGACAAAATGCACAATGTGGTTATACTGTTGAACTCATTGCCATAGGATGTCATGGTAATTTTACATAGGTTAAAAAAATTATCAAGAAAATTTAGTTTAATTAGACAATAAATTAACATTAGTGAAGGTGAGATAGCAAAATATAATAAGAATTACTATATATATCTATCTATATATATAGATATATGTTCTGTTCTGGTTACTGTCAAAGACAAGATTTTAGAATATGTGGATCTTAGTTCAGAACATGTACAGCTATGTTTTCAGTATTACGGCAGTACTATAATGCCTACTAAGTTAACGAAATCTATTCCACGCATTTTTCAGAACATTTTTCAAGAGAAAACAGATTATTTTAGATGAATGTTTGAATTTCTTGAGCTAATTTAGATATATTTCATTCTAGCCTTCTCTCTATATCAATATGCATTCAATAGTCAAAATGTATTTTTTGTGTGTGTGTACATATATACATAGCCTGCAAACCTTTCTATACCTAGGAAATAGCCCAGTTCTCCATGACACTAATTTCTATTTGAAAGATAAATTATCCCAGTACAAACTCCTCAAACTGGTACAACCTGGCAAAAGAGCAGCAATATTTACAGAGTGAGTTTATGTTTTTCTTCCTGGCTTATGTGACATTAGGTGGGGCTGATAGAGTTCAGTGCCAAGAAAAGCATATATATGCATCTCAAAATGTCTTTTAATGAACTTATCTGATTCTATACGTTAAAAAAAAATATTCCTGCTTAAATGAGAAGAAATAAAGTCAGATATGTGATATTTTTAGCTTTTTAACAGTAAGAAATTTTTGTTCTTTCTTCTCCTGGATTTAGTAAGATTAAGGTCAAGCCTATAAATCCACTTTCTGTGTGATTCTAAATTGATTTCAGACAAGCTGGAGGTATTTAGTGGCTCTTATGGTTATAAGGACTGAGAAGCTGGTATGATCATGGTCCCACACACTAAAGACAGTTCAACCACAGAGTTTCTAACATGGTTTAAAACAACAGACAACCAATATTTTATAGGGGATGAAAGAAGAGAATAGCACTGGTTGGAACAGAATTTCATAAATGTGTTATTTTCACAAATTATAGAGTTACAAAAGATTAAAAATATGCTAAAAATATTCTCTGCCTCTGTTATGTCTATTGATCTACTTGAATTATGTAAGAAAAAGAGTATTCTTCACAAAGAAGAATAGCACAGTGCCTCTTATTATCATTGAATGATCTATTTCTGAATATGTATTTTTATTTTATTTTGGACTTTCTGCTTTTACAAGTAAACTTGGTTATTTCTTTTTATTTAATTTGTGTCTGTCTTCTGTAGGGTAGAAATATGTTCTCTTGAAATCAGTTACTTGGGGACTTTCCAGGTATAAGGCACAAACATCATCTCTGTATACAATGAATCAGAGGTGGCTAGTAAGTGCAAATTGTACTGCTAGGCTGGAGACTTCAGGTATCCTTTTGGCAGTTTTCTGAGGTAATTTTTTTTCAGTGTTGGGCCTGTGGATAGTGAAAAGTGAGGGTGGATCTTGACACCACTGTAGGCTCTTTTTACATATCTGTTTTGTCTCAAAGTTACTAACCACATCTGGCATCTGGAGCAGAAAAAGTTTGAGGCAAGATGTTTCAGCAGCCATCAAAGATGTCAAAAAATTTAGAGAGTAACTATGTACAAATTCAAAATCATACACTAGGAATCTAGGAATCAAGACAAATCAAATATTGCATGACTAAATGTAATCCAATGAAGGTAACACTCACATGAATTATTTCATGCTGATTCACTTAAGTATATGATTAATGAGACAGAGCTAACACAGTAGCAACTTCAAAAAGGAGAGCTGAAGAAATCAGCAAAGTTGGCAAAAATGTCAGTAACTGGGAAAATACTTTGCTTAAAACTTTTAATTCATTGCACAAATTGTTGCATAGCTTCTGTTATCATCAGTGAGGAAGCAGTCCTCATGGTAGCTGATACAGTACTACTAGCACCAGTATCTCTTGGCATGCCTGACTGCAGATAGCATGGGTGTCAAATGTAGTAATAACTTTCCCATAGTAGACCTCTGCAGTTTCTAGTAGTACTAGAATTATTCTAGTTTAAATCAAGGCTCAGGGAGTTTCAGGGCAAAATCCACTAAAATAATAAAGCACCAAAAGTAGATATGTAGATGGTTTAAGCATCTAAATCTAAGACTGTAATTCTCAAAAGCCCTGCTGAACAGTATTAGGGACTATAGTTTTGGCAGTAAAACTCCTCCCATGCAGAAGATTCCACTTTTCCCTTCAGTGTCTGCCATCTTGTTTGGATTAAGAATGGTAGTTTTTTGAAACTTAAATCTATTTGTTAGCCTGAAAATCAGCATTTCTCTGCCCAAGTATTTACCTGTCCTGCTTCACATTAACTTCAGACAATATGGTTGTTTTGGCCACTTTTTAAAAGTTTACAGGGTAGGTAGGAGACATGAGCTGTCTTCTGGTTTGTCCTCTAAACCTGAATGATTACAGCATTCCCATAGAATATGGAGTCAAGGCGTTCAAGACTTTCCACAAAATGAGTGAAGTGAAATCCACATCTCCCTAGAAAGTGCCTCAACTACCAGGCTGTGAGGCTGTACGGTGATATGCTTTTGGTATAGGGAGCTGCCCCTCTTTTGAAACTAGGGCACTTTAGGAGTGCTTCCTGAAGTGTGCATGTGTATTTTAAACTAAATGATCATTTTATATAGCTGCAGAAGCAGCCAGGCATATGCAAGATATTTTTGTTGTTTATTTGTTTTTAAGTTAAAATGTATAACAACATGATTAGTTTAAAATCTGAACTAAATAATTCCTTGCCAAGGCTGCTTTCTCACCCTGTGGGGAATAAAACAAATCCTGAAATTATCAACTCCAATCAGAAAGTCCATCCTGTCATAGCTGGGGATTAATTATTGTATCTAGATATTGCTAAAATAGTCTACAGGCAGAGCACAGAATGAAACAATAGGGATAGATGCAGAAGTAAAGTAGAAAGATCTTTGTGTCTATTGGATTCTTATTTAGGCTTGTTGTTGATTTAACTTAGATGTTATATCAGCAGGAGGCGTCAGTTACTATGACCTTAAGTAAATGTGACTAGTGTTGAAAAAGGTTTTTTTTTGGGGAAAACATTAAGTAAATAAATACAGCTGAGTATCAGCCTACTTTCAAACAATCATTCTCTCTGTCTTTTGTGGAATCAGATAGCATTTTTTGGTCACAGTATCCAACTGAATTTTCAATGCTGTAATTATGAAAGACACATGCAGGCACAATTAATGGAGAGTAAGAAAACTAGAAGTAGAGAGAAAGAGACAGAAAATGAGAAAAGGATATAAACACATAGTATGTAGTAACCACGATTTAGTAAATTATACTGAACAGGGAAGTTGCAACTAAACCTCTGTTTCTTCCAAATTTCCAAAGAAAAATAGACTCATGTCTTATGCCCAGATGTTTAAGAAACTAGACTATCCAAAAATGTCAGAAAATGTCAACTTCGTATTCAAATTGTAAGAACTTAGTTAGGTATGTTTATAGATTGTCTTTAGTACAGTCTCTGGCAAATAAACAATAGTCAACAAAAATGCAGATTTACCCCTTGTAACTATATTTTTCCTTTAGTTCAGAGACAACAGAAAGTATGCCATGGGTTTTGTATACATTTGCTAATAAAGAAGTCCAATATTCTGACTTTTGAACAGTGTCTATTCTTCTATGATCTTCTGTTCCCTAAGAATTCTTGACAGAAAGCATCAAAGTAGTTATTGCTCAAAGGTCAAGTACTGAACCGAATCTTTCACCCGCACTCTACTCTGTAACACGCTTATGGCAGCTTGACCCTGGCTGGATGCTAGATGCCCACCAAAGCCACTCTATCACTCTCCTCCACAACTGGATAGAGGAGAGAAAATATAGCAAAAGGGGTTGAGATAAGGACAAGGAGAGATCATTCACCATTTACCGCCAGAGGTAAACCAGACTCAAGTCAGGTAAAATTGGTTTAATTTATTACCAATCAAATCAGAATAGGATAATGAGAAATAAAAACTAAATCTTAAACCACCTTCCCCTCAGCCCTCCCTTATTCCTGGGCTTAACTTCACTCCCAATTTTCTCTGCCTCCTTCCCTTGAACAGCACAGGGGCATGGGGAATGTGGGTTGGGGTCAGTTCATCAGATGTTGTTTCTGCTGCTCCTTCCTCCTCAGGAGGAGGAGTCCTCACACTTTTTCCCTGCTCTAGCATGTGGTCCCTCCCACAGAAGGCAGTTCTCCTTCTCCAACATGAGTCCTTCCTATGGGCTACAGTTCTTCACGAACTGCTCCAGTGTGGGTCACTTCCACAGGGTGCTGTCCCTCAGGAACAGACTGCTCCAGCGTGGAACCCCCATGGGGTCATATGTCCTGCTAGCAAACCTGTTCCAGCATAGGCTCCTTTATCTATGGAGCCACAAGTCCTGCCAGAAGCCTGCTCGATGGGGTCACAACCTCCTTCAGGCATCTACCTGCTCTGGCGTGGGATCCTCCACAGGCTGCAGATGGAGATCTGCTTCACTATTAACCTCCATGGGCTGTAGGGGGACAGCCTGCCTCACCATAGTCTTCACCATGGGCTGCGGGTGGGGGAATCTGCTCCGGCACTTGGAGCACCTCCTCCACCTCCTTCTTCACTGAACTTGGTGTCTGCAGAGTTGTTTCTCTCATACATTCTAATTTCTCTCTCTGGTTGCAGTTGGGCAAGTTTTTTTCCCCCTTCTTAAATATGTTGTCACAGAGGTGCTATCACCATTGCTGATGGGCTCAGCCTCGGCCAGCAGTAGGTCCATCCTGGAGCCAACTGTCATTGGCTCTGTCAGACACAGAGGAAATTTCTAGTAGCTTCTCAAAGAAGACACCCCTGTAGCCTCCTCTACTCCCAAAATCTTGCACCGTAAACCCAATACAACCTTTTACTTCAGTTTAGAGACAGTAATGAGAAGTATTCTGATGCTTAAACATAGGCTTCTACATAATTTTAGATGCTTTAAGGAATCTTAAATACCCATTGACAGATATGACATAGAGCATTAAAGAAATCCAGATTTTCTGGAGCAGCAGTGGAGACATAACCATGAACGTAAACCTGAGACACAAGTCTGCCCTGATGTAAAGACTGTCCTATCTTGTCGATAGTCTTAACAATCCCTAGATTAAAGAATTATGCTGAGGTCACAGAGCATATATGTGCGTGCATATGTGTGTCATACATATGCATAGGTGGAGACATGGAGTCAATGAGTTCATGGTGGCATGAAATGTTTAAGATTGCATAAATGATTAATTCTCAGTCCATTGTGAAGCAATTCTAAATTAAGCCTAATGCTCACGCACCTCAGAGGAACTCATGCTAAAGGCATCCTAGCCATGGAATAAGATGATAAATAAAAAAGGATTTAAATATTTTGTCTGTCATATCAGGATGTTTACAGCTACAGAGTATGGAATTAATTATTACCTCAGGATGACTCCAAGAAGATATTATATTTGCATTTGGAAGATGGAAGTTTTTTTTAAAAAATGTTGCCTCTGGCACATGGATCTGTTATTCATTTCAGTTTACCTAATGGATTCATTACTCTCATTTAATTTAGCTGTAGTGACTATATGTCAATAGTTGCTATATAGATTCTTTACTGCACAGTACAATCAAGTGACTACTCACTCACGTGCCTTTAGCAGGATTTTACCTTCGCAGTTTGTTCTTAAATGCTAACACCATTGTATCACCCCTGAACAGAGGATAGATTTTTCGGGCAGTCAGAGAATACTTTGAAGATAAGATTTTTCAGTTTTTATGAATCTATTCTGTACTTTGCAAGAAGTTTTCACTAAAATTGGTTCAAATTTTTCATCAATGGCATTTTTCACAGAAAATACTGATAAACTAAAGCCACATAATTTGTATCGGCTTTAGAAAAATTTCCAGTAGCACTCTCAAGCTGATTGAAAAATGTCTTGCCTGTTTGGTGCCACTGTGATTTTCCTATTTCAGTTTGCTTCGATTTCAGGAAGTTCTACTTCTGTTACATGTTATTGTATGTGTCTGTTGACTGAGTGAGTTTACACTGGTGGTTCACTGTAGAAAACTGAGACAACACTTGACATTTGCCCCTTATTGTAATTGTAAGTTTGTTCATTTGAAACTGTGCCTCTTTACAGTTGTGCAGGGAAGGGACTGCTTAGAGGAACAGAAGTAGAAGCAGCAGTCACTGAAGAAGATTGTCTAGAGGAACAGGCTAATTGCATACATAAGTATACTTCTTGAATGATGAAAAAGAGGATTTGGAGTTATTAATTTTCCTAGTCTCAAGGAAGAGAGAGAACTATCTCTGATAATGCAATATTGATGCTTGATCTGGCAACCTCGCAGTTCCCAAAGACACAAGCTGTGTTTATGGTTCTAGGAACAGCAGTACAGGCTGTTCACAGACAGCATTCCTCTGAGCAGTACTTCAGAAGGAGAAACAGAAAAATGTCCTCTACTTCTGGAAGCTTGCTAAGTGGAAAAGCTAATTTGGAAGTTTTGCAACATGAATCCTAAGAATCAGTGAACATGAGTTAGCCTGTCACTTTGAGAACTTTACTGATTTGGACAAAGAAGAGCATCACCAACGACTCTAAGATCTGAGATAACTTTTTTAAAGTCTCAACAGTTGCCAGCCATTTCCCAGAGATTACCAGAGATTACTGATTCATTTTGTAACAATGATGTGCTTTCAATTCTGGCAAGATTTTTTTTTTTTTTTTTTTTCCCCACAGCAACTAGTCAGAGGAGTTCTCTACTAGGAGATCAAGTGACATATGACTTGGTAGAGACCACCTTCACTTGTAATTTTTAAATTCTGTCAGCTTTTAAACCCAACACTATTGAATAGCACAATGGCCATCTGCTGGCTGTGCAGATGTTTTGGTTGTGATCCCAAAAGGGTGCGAATAATTTAAAAACAATCACAGAACAAATATGTACCAGAAGGATAATTCAGGAGAAAAAGAGGCAAGTGCTGTGTCTGCTAACAATATGAATATAACAGTTAGAGTTGCTTCTCGTGATTTCATGACTCCAGCAGCGTGGCTCAACAGACTTTAGCAACTCTTTTCAGAGGCAGCAAAAGTATTGAAAACACCGTGGAGCCATGAACTTGGCTGTGCAATGTATGCAGATGTTGGCCACAATTATGCTTTATTATTGGTAACAGTAGAGCCATTAGATGTTTTGTTGCTGCTCCTGCCTCCAGTGACAGGTTCCCTATAGTTTTTGGTTAAAAAGAGTACTTGCTGGGTTTTGTAGTTCCATGAGTATAGCACTACTGTACAGAGATGATATTGGCAGAGTATAACAGGCTACCTACCAGGCCAGTAACTCTCTGCAGGATGGTACTGCCTCTTGGATCAAATAAATAAAAACATATGGTAAGGAGAATAGGTCCTAAAAAAAAGTTTGCCAAGTGGTGCAAATGAAAAACAGCACACTCCCAGTAGTATCTATGGAAAAGCACTATGTCATGAATGAGTGGACCTGAGAAGTTTTCGAACATGACAATAAAATGGAAAATTATAACTTTTAGCATGACAAATGAGAATTTTCCTAACAAGTATATGGACTTATTTTCCAGGTGAATGACACAGCTTTAAAACCCAAAGTGAGTCATATTGTTTGCTCTTCTAGCAAACAGGCATTTCTGAGCATTCAGGAGCTAAAACACTGATGCGTCAGGTCCTACTTCCTTTCTTTCATTGAGAAGTAGTAAAGCAGGGGAAAAAACAGTCCAAAAAAACCTGACAGACATCACTGAAATCTATGTGCGCTGAAGACAATATTAGGATCAGACAGAGTCAGTCTTTAAGTTTTGCTACAAAGAAATATTTAACTTTTTTTTGATTCTAGCTTGAGCAACAAATGCCTCTGCTTTTTAATCCAGTGGATAGGACCATGAAAAAAGCCTGAAAAGGTGTGTTCCTCTAACTCTTTTAACCTAGCTGCTCTTTTTCTGATTTTGACGCAATTGTAATTATATACACTGCATCACGTAATTGCATGCTGTCAAGTCAAAGTGAATTCATACACCACCCTCTAATTGGGAAAATGAAAATAACAACTACAATTATAAAACTATTTCAGGAAAAAGAAATCCTAAATAAACCAAATTATCATTAAAAACACCTACAAAATCACTGCTGAATAGCGTAATTGAAAACTCTTCATCCTCACACTGTCCTTCTACAAGTCAAAGGAACTATTTGGTCTGAAAAAATTAATCTTGTGAAACATTTTTTAAAGAAATTAAACTTTCTGTTAATACAAATTTGGTCACTACTTTGACAAGCAGGCATTACTCTGTTAAGAATTCAGATTTAACATATAATGGATGAGAATTTAAAAATCATATATACCCCATGTTCCTAAAAAAAGGCTGAATTGACTTCAGCTTTACATCTGTAGCCAAATCTACTTGCTTACAAAAGCACATTCCCTAAGCTAGGACAAAGGATAGATAACCTCCAAGACCCTGCAGAACTGTACAGAAAATAACAGGAACTAAACTGTCTTAATGTTGAAAACACAGTTCTTGCTGCTTGAGAAAATGTTCATAATGAACATTTCAAAAAAGAAAGCAGAGGCCCTCTTTGAGGAAGTTAGGCATGTGTTTCTTTAAGGGATGTCTGTTGGCAACAGGTATGTTTTGGGTTGAAGGCATCCCAGGCCACAACCAAAGGGACTTAAAAGTCATATGTTAAAGAAGCCAGATGCATTGTTGTGACAGTTCTGAACAAAAAGGTTTTGAAGAAAAAGCCACAGTGAACACAGAAAGTGTGGTTGATGTAAATGCAGAATGTTTCTTCAGTGATGCGAAGAAACTGAAGATCCAGGATTTGATCTGGAAGACTAAAGTGTAAACTCTATCTAGTATAAACTGACAAAAGATTTAATCTTTATGTGTCCTTAAATTTTGTCCTTAAATTTGCATGAATGCACAGGGAAACACAGTCTTGTTTTAAAATTGTTGTCAGAGAAATTCTAGCTCATCAGCTGCAGTTTTTGAAAGAGTTGAAGGAAGTGACTGACATATAACTCCATAATAGGTAATAGCATAATAACAAAATTCCATACAGAATCAGATCAGAAGGCCAATATTCCCCAGTGGTAGCAAAGAGCATTTTGATACAAGAAACAAGGCACTGTAGAACAGTTCTTTCCCTGTTATGCATCCCCATGCCTCCAACAGTACTTCCAAGCGAGAGTCATTCCTTGGCCATTGGGCAGACCTGGAAGTTTCTGCCAAAGTGTCAAAATATGCAGCTGCAAGAAGTTTCAGTGACTAAGATATGGAAAAGGAAACAAAACATAAGTTCTCTATTTTGGCTGTTGAACCAGGAAAGTCAAAGAAAAAATGTTTTCCATAAATCAAAATATGTTTTGTTGTTTGTTGTACTGAAATTAACTTGATTCCTACTTTCCTCCTCCACTTATTAGCAAAACACCTTGTTCAAAAGGAGTGCTTTCCAAGTTTTGCCAGAAAAGCAAAAGAAAGAAAGGAATGTATTCACAAAACTAGTGAAAGATCTTGTTTCCTTTTCCCAGCTGGCTAGGGTATTCAGATATAGACTCAGGGGTCTGGTGTTCTGTTCTGTCTGAGAGATTTTGAAATTATGTCCTTTATCTGAACAAGCATCCCGACTACCTGGGTGTTGAATGGCTGTCTTTACTACTCCTGTTACAGTCTGTCTTATGGAAACTGTAGAAAGAAAAGTGTGAGAGACAAAAAGCAAGAAGGAAAAGAGTGACTCTCTCTGATCATTGGGACATTCACTATAGAAGTGAGGCACCTTGACTCCCATTTCACTGCAGAGTTTTAATTACTGTTGTTTGCAAAGATAAGTTGAGCACACCTTCCACTGCTATGGATGCTCATTTAATAGGCGGGAGATACAAATAGCCATCAAGTTGTGAAGTAATTTTTAACAGCTTTAATCTTTACACAGGCTGGTGCTTGCTATTCATATGCTCAAATTTGGGGAAGTAAAAATTGCATTTCTTTTCATTCTTTCTTTATTCCTAAGGTATGAAAACATATAGAATTTTTAAAAAGTTCACTATATTCAGTATTTTGGTATTTAATAAAAGCCTATCAAACTTAAAACGTTTTTACAGAAAAAAGAATCTAGCCACTGTGAACTGATTTACAATAATTGCCTATATTTCTCTGCACTTGGATGCTGCTGTTTTGTTTTGTTTTGTTTTGTTTTGTTTTTTTTTTCCTTTTTCCTCTCTCTCTTTCTAAATGCTTGTTATTGTATGAGCAAACATTACACTTAATCCTGTTGTGGTTAAATGAGAAGATTTAGCAATTTCATTCCACACTTTCATCTTTACCTGTTCTTTCCCATGCTTGCACGTCTCTTGCTACTGTTTGATCTGTCCAGAATAAATTTGGTCCAGAACAATAGGATGAGAGGAATCAGCCTCAAGTTGCACTAGGGGACATTTAGATTGTATATTAGGAAACATTTCTTAACTGTAAGGGTTGTCAAGCATTGGAAGAGACTGCCCAGGTAAGTGGTTGAGGCACCAACCTGGAGTTATTTAAAAGATGTGTAGACGTGGTGCTTAGGGACATGGCTTAGTGGTAGACTCAGCAGTGTTAGGTTTATGGTTGGACCTGATGATTTTAAAGGCCTTTTCTAACCAAAGTCGTTCTATGAGGAGTTTCATCAAGGGTTCTGAATAAGAACATTATTTAAGAGCTGATAAAAAAAAGGATTTGCTGTAAGTTTTCACCTTCTTAACTGGAATTAGTTAAGGAGGAGGAATACAAGGCATTATTGATGATCACGACATGGCTGTAAATTGCTAATGAGATGGAGCCATGTATGATATTTTAACTTAGCTGGTAGCCGAACAAGACACAGCCACTCACAGCCTCCCTCCCACCCCCCACCCCTGCAAAGAAGGCAGATGCACCTTTGAAAAATTCCCCACAAGGAGAATTCCAGGAGGAGAGCCAAGGAGCAGGTAGATGGTGTTAGGCCTTGGTGTGCAGTCATCTGGGATAGTCAGAACTTCAGTCAAAACATCAGTCACAGGTATGCAAAAAAATGAACTGAAACAATCTCATTTGCAGAGAAGGCTACTAGGGTGACAGGAGTAATGGAGAACCTGAGTAATGAGAGGAGGTGGAAGGGTGTGACTTGTTTAACTTTGCAAAAGGAAGGCTGAGAGGGCCTAAGATTGCCCTCCTCAGGGATAAACACCACGAGGGAACAGATCTGTTTAAGTTAAAGAACAATGTTGGCACAAGAACAAATAGATATAGGCTGACCCTGAAAAATCTGGGACTGGATGTTAAAAGAAAATTGCTGAGTATTAATAAAGTGTTCTGCAAGTAGTCACAGCCATCCTGCAAGTATGACCAGCATACACCTACACCTGAAGTGAAGGGATTTGCATTTCTGAGTGAGGATGGATAGCCCAAAAGAAGCAGAAAGCGTAGCCCTGTGAGTGTACTTCTCTAGCACACTAGATTTTTTTTCCCTTTAAATTTTCCCAAAAGATTTTTTTTTCCCTTTTTCCCAAAAGATTTTTTTTCCCTTTAAATGTGGTTTGCCAAATGAGTCTTATGTTGTTTTGCTTTTATTAGCAAGGGTCCAGGTGTAAAGAGTCTCTTCTAAGCCTCTTCCCAGCGTATCTTCCCAGTACATGTTCCCCTTAAGCTCCTGTAATTTAGCTGACAGAAGTTAAACTCTTCTATACTGTAATATATTCTGATTCAAGACCAAGTTGCTGGCTTGATGCAGCATTTACTTGCTGATCTACTACCAATTTACCATATTTATCAGGTCATAACAAATGATCTTATCAGTTCGTTCTAGTCTTAAAGCCTATTAATCTGTGGGTAACTTGACTGTAAATTCACTGGAACCCAGGGTTTCATCGCTATTTATAGATAACAAGCTTTTTTTTTTTTAAAACAGCAAATAATTTTTTGCCAACAGGGATTTCGTGAAGTGTCAGCTATAAAAGCTGTCATCAAGCTTTGTTATGACATTTGCAAAGAGAAAGTAGAGACTTTGAAAATTACATCACTTATAACAGTTTATTTACTTTTGGCTGTCACTGATGAAAGATTTAGAGCTCTGTCCAAGTTATATTGCAGAAGAACATCAGGGGTTATGAACTTAAAAGCACCTGGTTTTTACATAGTAGAGCATTATGAGATGTACTGTCACATGCTGTAATGTTTTCCTTGCAGGTAAAGCCTCTGCTGACAGCATTATACTGAGGAAAAAGAAATCCAGCCATTGAAAACTTTTTCTAAGATTTCTTCACTTTTGTAAGGAACAGGGATATAGGGGCAAACACTTGACATAAAAAGAAAGCTAAGATAAAATATATTGAGAACAGTATAGTTAGATAAAAGAAAATAAAAGTTTTTTCTGGAAGAAAATAAAGGTTAAATCCTTTTAGTTACCAGCTTTTGCTAAATTAACATATCACTGAGATCTTAGTAATTTTTTTGCAACTCAGAGTTGAATAGCACTTTCTAAAATTTAATTCAGTGAATCAGTCTAGCAAATGTTAGGTTGGGCACAAACCAGTAGTTAAAGAAGCAAAATAAATTTAGATTCTTACAAGAATCAACATAATTTTTAGAGTGACAGCGGGTAATAATGTTTGACTTGTCCAGCAAAGAATAATCTATTTTTAAAAAGTTTATTTTCACAAAAAATTGGTAGATATTTTTACTTTCTTCCAGAAATATTGTGGTTTCTTAGTCCAGCTAGCTCAATAATCACAAGGACTAGCCTGTTTTGCTAGAAATATGTGCTTCGCATTTGGTTTGTTTTGATTTCTAAAAATGACAGCAACTTTTCTTATGGCAGATATATTTATAAAATGTCTCTTCCATGTGTATTTCTTCTTGTTTAATAATGTATGAACTGACTCTACATTTTTTCTCAAAGTTTGAAAAACTTTATGGTCTGGATTTTCCTCCGGCCATCTAGTTTCATGGAAACTGCCTTCACTCTTCTACAAGATTTGTTTAAAATCTGCCAAACAGTTCAAGAGCTATTAGGAGAAACTGGTCAGAAAAAAATACACTGGCAACACATTCACATTAAGTATTGTTTCCATGAAGCATCATATTAAAAATTAAAAAAAAACACACTGAAAGTACTGTCGTCCTGCTTTATTCTGACAACTCATTAGTCATGTTGATAGTTCTTTTAATAACCTTCTATACATATTTTGAAAATGTAAAAGTAAACTCAAAAGCAAAAGAGAAGTTACCTGTAAGGTTTTGAAATGGAAAACCTTAGAATTTTAAACATTTTTGATCATGCTTTATCACCTGACTAAATCTTGTTCTCACAGAAACTGAGAGCCAGAGTGGAAGATAAGAAGGAAGGAAGCAAAGGAAAGATGGTACGTGAAAATCAGTTTGAATTTCTCAGTCTTCAATGAATGAGCATTTGCTGAGCAGTAAATTGGAAAACAGTGTACATCTTCTGCAGGGATCTGGATTTTCTAGTACATATAGGCACAGATGTGAATTCCCTGAGAGGGAGGAAGACCATTTCCCTGAAATGTGAAGCTACCAATCCTCCTGCTCCCGAGATGACACCTCATGTAATCCCAGTGCTATGCCGTGACTTCTGTCTGATGCTTGACCCTCCACAAAGATAAATGGAGCAAAGAGGGATGTTGACAGCATGTAAGTAATGTTTCTCTTTTCTCTCCTGCAGACTGGCTAGTATCATCCAACATAAACCAGGGAACAGTCTCTAGTTATGTAACTCTCTCCACTCTTTACTTCAGGGTTGTAGATGTACTTGAAGCCATAAATGCTTTTAAAAAGTTCATTTTTTGTCTGTTTTGGTTTTCGGGTTTTTTTTAATGCAGATGCTTATCCAAAGGTACTTCCAGTTAACAACAGTATATTCAGCATTTAACATACATTAAGAAAGTACATAAAGTTTTTGTACAGACCTTAATGGAGATGTTTCTTTAGGAAATGTACTACTTTAATGATGATATGACAACTGTGCTCTTAAAATGGGACGAGAAAGGATATAGAGTGCAGAAAGGAAATCAAGTGGAACCTGAGTGAAACAGTCTTGAGCAGAAGGACCAACTTGTCCAGAATAACTCCTGTTCCCTTCACTGACAGTGAGTGAAATATCTAGCGTGTCTTGTGGTGCTTGCTGTCTTATATACCTGAATGTGTCATGACAGCAGAATCTGAACTGGGTTCCTGGAAATCCTTTTTTGGTCTCCAGAAGAAATTTTTCATTTTATCAAACTTGACTGGTGCACAATGTTTTGTCTGTCTTTATTTTGGTGTGTGTGTCATTAAAAATAATTAGTAAGAAAGAGTAAGAAGAGAACTGCAGTTCTGCTGCAATGTGTGGCCAGAGTCCTTTGGGAAGAACTCTGAGGGATGTCATGTGACCTGGCAGTGTTTGCTAGGTGCAAAAGCCTGAAGGAAACAAGAGAGAATTGAAGTCATATTACAAAATCACAGAATGTTAGGGATTGGAAGAGACCTCGAAAGATCATCTAGTCCAACCTCCCTCTCAGAGCAGGATCACCTACAGTAAGTCACACAGGAACATGTCCAGGTGGGTTTTGAATGTCTCTAGAGAAGGAGACTCCACACCTCTCTGGGCAGCCTGTTCCAGTGTGACCTGCTGTATTAGTCTGAGATTCCCCTCACATGTGTCCTTATGCTTCCTCACATGACCAGTGAGAAGCTTCATAGGGGAACTATATTACAGAACTTCAGCTGAAAATTATCAGGTCTGAATTTTGGTATGCAGACATTTCTCTGGGACATGTTTACTATGTGGGCTGAAAATTATCTACTACTAAGTCGGTAAAAGGCAGCCTGCACTTTAAAATTCATCCAAAGTATCCCAGTTCACAAGGAAATTTATTGCTAGGAGTCATGCTGAAAGGTGTTTACTGACAGAAGGGAATGCAAAACAAATATAAAACAAGTGGGCTAATACGGGAAATGTTAGATAGACAAACTTCTAAGAGCTTCCTGTTCTTTCCTGTGTTCTGGAAGAACAAACTGTAACTCCAGCACCTGCCTTGTGCTCTGTGTATCATCTCTGGAAACAAGCCATCTGTTAAGCCCTGACGCAGAGAAAAAGCTGTTTTCAGGCCTTCAATAATGTTTAGAGGGCTGGTTAGAAGTCTCCTATTTCAAACAGATTTTTAAAAGGCAGATTGATGCAGAATGTACTGTTCAGATACATGCACAACACATGTAAAACATTTCTTAGTATCTTAGTATTCTGAGTATCTTAGTATCAGTAATTTTTCAGTTTAGGGTAGGTTAGACAGATCAGTAGCAATATTTACTCATAAAACCCCCAAAAGCCTAAGTAGTCACCATGAAGTAGATTACTTGCTGCTAGGGTTTCTCTGAGACTATGCAAAGCAGGTCCCATATTGCCAGTATACCCCAGCCACTGGATGTTGCAGGAAGAATAAGAAATGGGTCTAATACTGATATTACTTTAAAAAACCTAGTATTTCTTTTCAAGGTAGGAGCCACTGTTCCATTGCTTCCATATGCCTCTGGAGACTATCCATCCTCATCTGATGCAGCTTTCCCACCGAGGGGCTGTGTTTGTATGTTGCCTGGCCAGGGGCAGCACAGGCTGCTTTCCTGCTACCAGGCCCTGCTGGATGCCTGGGGCTGGGGTTCTCCCTGGCTGCCCCCAGCCTGCCCTGCTCCCCAGCTGGGGTGGTGGGACAGGCCCTGCCTGCCAGCCCCTGCCCTGATGGGCACCAGGGGAGCCCCTGCGGCTCTCAGCTGGCACATGGAAATTGATTTGGAAGATGGTAAGGATAATTGTTCTTCACACGCACAAGCATAAGCTGTTATTTTAATGAGTAAATAATAGTGTTTGGTAATTCATGCTTTTTTAAAGTTCTGATTTTTGAGAACAAGTCCTCCAATCAGCCGTATGTTCAGGTAGCTGCTGTAAGGCGAAAGGAGTGGGTAGGTACTGACAGAAGCATCTCTGTGGTCACAGGGAGAGCAAGAGTGGAGAACAGGCAACAGGGGGGTTGAGGTGGAAGAGGCAGGCTATATGAAAACAGGGGTCAGCAGATGCTGAGAAAGAAAAGCAGCAGACTGTCACAGATCAGAGGCAAGAGCAAAAATGTTCTGCTGTAAACTTTCACATGTGCTATCAAGACACATTTAATTCACACAGTTGCTGAACTGCACTGGATTTTGCTGGATGACCTGGAAGTTATAGATGGAGAAATATGGTAACCCTAAGCATGTGGTCTACCTGTCCTTACACCCAGCAGCCTCGTTGTCAGGAACCTGGAAAAATGCTTGTTGTGAAAACCACATCCCTCCTTGGCATGTTTTGGGGACTCCCAAACTTAGCATATGTTCTAAAGGGTTTCCTGTAACTTCAAGATTTCCTGTAATTCCTCATTACACTATTTGTTGTTTGTCTTTGCTACTACTATTCTGGTACCAAATGTTCATAGAGGATTTTACTCAGCTGGCATACACAGCTAATTTGCTGGGAACACACCCATTTACTGATAAAATCACCCATATTTGCCCCCCTCCCCCAAGCAACAACAAATATTGTCAAGGTAAAGAATATTTCTTTCTTTTGCAGCCACACCCAGCATACTGTAACCATGACTCAGTCTTGTGTTCATTCTATGCAGCAAAGCTATCGGCCTAATTTTGCAAGGGTAAGAATAAATGACCATACTTTTTCCAACTAAAAGCGTAACAGCCATAAATATTTCCTTCCAAAGAAAAACTATATAAAAGTAGCCTGCAGAATATCCTACTCTTCTTAAAATGTCTGATTGTGACTGAAGATGTAAAGCCAAACTCTATTCTTATTTGCAGTTTGAATATGGAACACATCCATTGACTTCAATAAAGATTCCAGATTTACACTTCTTTAGGCAGAATTTGGCTTAAGTCCTTATGGTTAAAAAATTTGTCACAGGGTTATAACATGTAAAATTCATGTAGTACAATAAATTCTGAAGCAAAACTTTTGTTCTTACGTTAAACTCTTGTAAAACACCCATTGCACTTTTCCAAAGTGCTATAAGAATATTAGGGAAATGTAGGACTTCATGCTTCTTTTATCTCCAAATCTCAAATAACTTTGAAATCAGTCTTGTTTATGAACTGGAAAACTGTGACTGGTTTGACAAGTAATCATAACAGATCACAACATTTTTTGCCTTAGATACAAAATCAAGGGATCTTCTTAATACACAGTTAGCACACAAAGTTATTCCTCTTCTAAAGAAATCTTCTAAAGATCGGATCTTGCAAACATATCTGTAGATATGTAAAGTTAAGTAGGTAAGCAGTTTCTATTCAGTTCAATGGAACTACTCATGTATAATGTTTACTTGTAAATTAAAGTCTTTTGAGAACATATATATATATATATATATATATTACACCATTATTTGCAGTTACAGTATCTGAATTAATACCTTTTTCATATGTGCATGCTGATCTGTAACCAATCTAGACTTATGCATAATAGTGATGATGAAAATATGGGAGCATAGTCTAAACATCTACTGAATATACAATAAGACACAAATTAGTATAAAGTTAAAACAAGGAGATAAACTTGCAGGAAAACATTTTGATATGTGATATGAGGATAGGAAAGGTGTGAAAGGAAGAGACAACAGTTGGCTAGATTAATTATAGAATCATAGAATGTTGTGAGTTGGAAGGGACCCATCAAGTCCAACTCTTGCCCTAGAACAGGACAATCCCAAAATTCAGACCATGTGTCTGAGGGCACATTTTAGCCAAATGTTTCTTGAATATTGTCAGTTTTGGTGCCATGACTACCTCTCTGGGGAGCCTGTTCCAGTGCTCTACCACCCTCTGGGTGAAGAACCTTTTCCTAATGTCCAACCTAAATGTGCCCTGGCACATCTTCCTGCCATTTCCCCTGGTCCTATCACTGGCTGCCAGAGAGAAGAGTTCAGCACCTGCCCTTCCTCTTCCCCTTGTGAGAAAGTTACAGACTGCAGTGAGGTCTCCTCTCAGTCTCCTCCAGGCTGAATAATCCAAACGACTTCAGCCACTCTTCTTACGGCTTCCCCTCTAAGCTCTTCACCAATTTTGTGGCCCTTCCCTGGACACTCTCTAGTAACTTTATATTCTCTTTATACTGTGGCACCCAAAAATGCACAAGGTACTGGAGGTGAGGCCGCACCAGTGCAGAGTAGAGCAGGATGAACACCTCCCTCGACCGGCTCACAATGCCGTGCTTGATGCACCCCAGGACATGGTCGGCCCTCTTGGCTGCCAGGACTGACTGTTGGCTCATGTTCAACTTGCCATTAACCAGAACCCCCAAGTCCCTCTCCACAGGGCTTCTCTCCAGCCTCTTGTTCCCCAGTCTGTATGTGTGTCCAGGTGTGATAGTTTAACTTAACCGCTGTGTCCACGTGCAAAATCTGTCACTTACCCTTACTAAAATTCATACAGTTGATATTGCCCAGCTCTCTGATTTATCTAGATCTCCTTGCAGGGTGTCTCTGCCCTCAAGAGGATCCACAGCTCCTCCCAGTTTGGTGTCATCAGCAAACTTAGTTAGCAGTCCTTCAAGCCCTGTATCCAAGTCATTGATGAAGACATTAAAGAGCACCAACCTCAGGATGGATCCCTGTGGGACCCCACTAGTGACCGGTTGCCAGCCCAGTGTAATCCCATTGACTAGAACCCTCTGAGCCAAACCTATCAGCCAATTACTCACCCACAACATTATGTGTTTATTCAGCTGTATGTTGGACATTTTATCCAGGAGGATACAGTGAGAGACAGTTTCAAAGGCTTTACTGACATCCAAAAAGATCACATTGACTGACTTCCCTTGGTAAACTAGGTAGGTAACCTTATCATAGAAAGAAATTAGGTTTGTTAAGCAGGACTTTCCTCTCATGAACCCATGTTGGCTGGAACCAATGACTGCATTGTCTTCCAGGTGTTTTTCGATAACTCCCAGAATAATCTTCTCTATAATTTTGCCAGGCACAGAAGTGAGACTTACAGGCCTGTAGTTACCAGGGTCTTCCCTGTTGCCCTTCTTAAAGATTAGGACAACATTCGATATAAAGTAATTCTTCTTAGTGTCTGCAGTCATTTATTGTTAGATAAGATTGATTTTCCTGGGTGCTGCTGGACACGTCAAAATCCTATACCATAAATGGAGAGTTAGATGTAATATATGTGGTAATAAGCTTGTCATTTAGTTTATGTATTCTCAATACTTCTGTGCTCATGGCAGGGGCGTTGGAACTAGGTGATCTTTAAGGTCCCTTCCAACCCTAACCATTCTATGATTCTATGATACCTCAGGAGTAATTTAGTAATTTACTAGATATTTGAATGATAATGGTCCTCCCAAGAAAGGTGACACAAACTCCACTAATAAACAGATGTGTTGATCCCTCTTTACAATTTCATCTTAATATAGTTTATAGAATTGACACTAACTAACAAAACCAATCAACACACTTCAGTAGTTTTCCTAAGCTCATTTTTTGGAACCTCACAGAAGCTAATTTGGAATTTGGTATTGGTACTGCAAAGTATAGGCCTTCATTTCACTATAGTAGTTAAAAATGGATTTATCTCTCATGTTATGACTTATCATTGAAGGGGAAATATAAATGTATAAATAGTATGCCCTTGTTATTAATAATTTGTGGAAATGGAAATTAAATAAAACAGTATGTTGGACAATAAAATAATGGGGACATTTATTATTTTATATAGTTAACATCTTTGCTATGTATGAATATTTAAATAAATATATAGCTAAACTATTATTCTAACTTGTTTTTTATTTAGATAATAGATATATTTATCTTTTATTATATTTATTTAATATTTGTATCTCCCTTTAGACTCCTTAAAAGCAAATATTCTAAAAGCTCTGTTAATTTTTTAAAATAAATATACAAAGTCTCATACTTTAAAATAGAACAGTTTTGTTTAGTCTAAGGCAGCTGTGACAACATGAAAAAAATGAAATCACAGCATAAGTATTAGTACTCTACTTTGTCTAGCTTGCTGACAGAGAATCATATGTATTTGTATGTTAGGGAAAGAAGATTGTCACAGACCTGTGTTATTTCTGTATAGAATATGTTTTAATGAAAAATCCAGCTAATGTTATAATTTTATCTGAGGTGGCAAAATTAAACCTATTTCAGAGAGTGGACTCAGTAAAAAAAAAAATAACCTTTTGAATTAAACACAGAAATCACAAATATTCTTTTAGTGCTAGAAACAAAAGTGTTCTATTGGCATGGAAAATTTCCAGATCTCAGTAAGACCAAGGAAGCAGCATGTTTCCTGAGATGGGAAACAATGCTTACGCCTCTTCCCTTCTCCTCTTTTCATGTAAAAGAAATATATAAAAGGAATAAACTAGCACTATCTTCTTTCTCCCTGAGACCAATTACAATATAGCTATACGAAATTTGTATTGGATCAAATAATAACCTGTTCTCACAAAATAAAACCCAAACCATTGCAAACTAAAATATACACAAGGAATGCCAAACACAGCAAAGAGACCATAATAGGACCATAATAATTATCTTATTTACACCACTATGCTTTCATTGTCAGAGTAATTGAAAGGGAAAGCATAACAAATTTGTCAGAGTTTTCTGATGCTAAGAGGCGGTCGTGCATAGGAACAAATCTTAATTGTAATGCCACTTTAGATCCTAGCCTTGAGTCAGTATTGCTGTGGATTGCTTTTGATTTACATCTGCTCCCATTCTAGCTGTCATAACTTGCTTCTTATGTAGTACTTGTGGGCAACAGGATGTGAGCCATTGGTTACCATACTTTCTAATAGCTCTTCCCAATTATTGCACCACCAGATATGCAGTGAGAACAAGAATGTAGCACTCCAGACAGAGCTTTTCTAATGAAATTTTATTTGACAATGGCTTGTACAGATATACCAGTCTTGCAGACTCTGAGCCAATTTCTGCTTCACGTATGAGACCTCTCCCAAATGGAAGTTTTCTGATGATTATACATGACTAATTTTAAAAGATAGTATCACAATACACTACCTCTGCCATTGCCCATTAAAACTATCTCAGACAAATAATGTCCTCATCATTAGGCCTAAGGCATACTTCTGACAACCTGCTGATTATACCCTGCAGGTTAGAGATTGTTAACACTTAACTCATCTGAGCTCAGCCTTTATCACTGACTCAGTCTGGTTGTGAATACCTGCCTAAGTTTGTCATGCAGGTCTTTATATTTTGTGGTATAAACAGTTTGGCTGCTTCTCTTGGCATAGTACCTTCTTTATACCTTTGAATATTCTACTCATGTAAATTTACTGAGACCTTGTGAATCATAGCAGTCTGTGTCACACAGAAAAAGTATTTCCTGATGTCTTACTTGTGAACATATTTTCAGGAAAGCAATGAATACTTTCAGTAATGCAGTCCTCTGTTTCAAAAATGTTTATGCTCTGCATCCATCTCAAGAAGCATTGGCTTTGGCACCTGACCATTTTTTTTGGGAATTGTCATTATCCAGACTTGGAATGAATATATTTCATTCCCTATGACTTCAAAAATATATCCATTCAAAATTGAACTACAGATATTTTGTAATTCATAGGAATCCCTTGTCTTCTAAATATTGTCTTAGTTTTGCTAGGATAGAGCTAATTTTCTTCTTAGTAGTTAGAAGAGCTGTGTTTTCATTTCAGTAGAACTTGTTATGAGAAGAATGTTGATAAAGTACTAATGTTATTAGTTGCTGCTGGAGCTCAAGGCCATCGTGTTCGGCTGTTCACAGTTGCATTAGGACTGGGAGGGAGAAGCGTAGTAAATAGCAAAACCCAAAACTGGCATTTGGATGTGTCAATTAAATATTCCATATCATACCACGTCATGTCAGTATATTAACCAGGGTTGACCAGAAGACGGCTGTATTCTATCAGGGATCACTTGGGCTTGCTTTTCCTGGGTTTTCGGTTTTGGGACTGTCTTGGCTCCAGGATCACTGGCTGGCACAGGCTGGGCATTGGTTGGCAGGTGGTGAGCAATTGCAATGTGCATCACTTATTTGTATATTTTATTATCACTGTTGTTATCATTATCATTTTATTTTAATTAGTAAACAGTTTTTATCTCAACCCCTGAGTTTCCCTGCCTTTTTCCTTCCAATTCTCTCCCCTACTCCCTGAGTGAGAGGGCAGGGGGAGGGTGAGAGAACAGGCTGTGTTTGGCTGCAAGGTGCAAGCAAAAAGGGTGAATCCACCCAAACCACCACAAATATGCTTTTCAACAATGATGGAATATATTCACTTGTTCAACAGAAAATGGACCAACTTAAATGTGGAACAGCTTTCCAAGATTATCCACAAAAGTTAATCATAAGAGTTGCTTATGTCGTAAAGACATACTACTTTATACAGTTGTTAATTAAAGATTTCATCATAACAGAACATATTTTTGATTAATTGTCCTCTACTTCTCATATAGCAAAAAGCTGATTTGCTTGTTCAGTTATACCTGGCTAACCAATAGGCCATCTGCCTACTACAAGATTTTGTGGTTTGGAAGCCTTACTATAACTATGGAAATGGTGAAACACCTATAGTCACCTGCTATCTATAGTCTGTATTGTAATAAAATAGTATTTACCACCAGCCCAGGGAATTTGGTCTCCTCTGGTAATCTGCTTTACAACATGGCCTCAGTTTTCTTTAATGTTTGCATTGCAGGATTTTTATGTGTGTGTCCTTGTACATATTCACCTAATTTGTACTCATTGTGAAAGCTGAAGTTCATAAGGTAGATCAGTGTTTTTAGCATCCTGTACAGTAGTCCATTAGATGCTGTGCATGTAATGTAACAGCAAGACATCTCTCTATTACATCTGTCCCATTTTCTGCTATTGAAACTTTGTGTGATATAGTTCCTACCAGCAAACACGGCAGCCAGGTTTTCCTTCTAGGTTTCTATAACATTTCATTCTGTTTCAGCGAGAGTTCACTTTACTTGTAAAAAGAAGTTACTAAGCTGTCTTCACATGTCCAGCTGCATGATGATGGGGCCAGGGAGGTTAGTCTAGAAAAGTATAGAGCACATGAAAACTAGTGTGATGATTGGAAAGTCATAAAATAGGAGTGCTAAAGTTGAGAATTTATGTCCATTTATTGGACAGCAAGCGCTGCAGTCACACATAACAGAGCACTGTATCTAGTTGCTGCAGAGCTCCATCATGTTTCTCTGGCCACTGCCAAGTTATCCTGTTGTATCAACAGAGCTGTCTTCCCTTGGGTGCCCTCTGTGGTTAGGCTAATTATCTGCAAGATCTTTTGTAGAGCTACTTGTGCTATAAAATTTTAATTTTTGTTACTGCTGAAGTCTTCATCTTTGCTGTCATCTGTCTAGATTCCTTTTGTATTTACCATCTTTCAGCCTTCACTTGAACTAAATTAATATTTTCTACTTGGATCTTTGCCTTTCCTTTCTTCTGTTTGTGATCATATTCCACCTTGGTTGACACTGTAATTATCATGTCCCCAGCTATTATGTTGATGTCTGTAATAACTCCATATGTTTCACTATTGTTTTATTGAAACAATTTCCTCACTGCCCTTATTCCAAAAGCTAGATGTTATCTATTTTGGAGCTGCCTCAGGACTTCTATAGTCTAGATGATTCCTCATTTAAACAGACTTGCCAATATCATTCTTTTTTTTGTCTAAAAAAATAAATATGTTTTCACCAAGTAGACTATGTTGAACATCTGTTTGTGAACACATGGAATAATGCTTAGAAAAGAGCAGTTAGAATGTCTGGGATTACACTAAATTACAGGGTTTTTTAAGCTGTGACTAAATTATAAACCTTTGTGGATGCATTCATTTTGGCTTTGACATTCGTTTATGAGATGCGTGGGTACAATTTTGAGTCTGTGTCTTGTAAAGAGGCTATTTTTATGGCCAAGCTTGACAGTAGTGACTGACTGATATATGTACTCTGCTGGCATATTTATAGGCCTGCAAGGGTTTCTTGAATCATACAATCAGATTTTTTTGTGTATTCTGGCTGCCTTAATACTCAACACTTGTATTAAGGTATTGTGGTTTCTCAGTCTAACATGAGAGACAAAGAGCTGAAGATTTGACCTTGAATAGTGTACAAGGGATTTAGCTTGAAACTGCCATCTGTTGTAAGTGTAACACCAAAGGAGGTGGGACCCTGGCATCTAACTCAAAAGTTGAACTGAGAAAGACTTCAGGGCCAGTATCAGTCTTGATTATTAAAATATGGAAAACTAAGAATTGCTGTGCATACTGAACTACTTTTTCTGCTCAGCTTTATTCTGTTCTGGGTGCAAGTTTAATCAGATTCAATTTCATCCATGCATTTTGAGTATTACCATACAGGTAAACTTAGTTCAACTCTGCATATAGAACTGTACTTATTTAATTTCATAATTTTGCAACATGCTTCTCTGAAGTCTGAGAAAAATATGGTACTTGTACACTACAGCACACATGCACTGTTCCTCTGTGGGAGCTATTGATGTCTCTTATTCTGGCTGTGTCTGCCTGAACTAGTAGCAGATTGCTGGGGACATCCACACAATAGGTGTTTGCAGTGGGGAGAGGTTACTTCAGGTTAGCTCCAGGTTTACATGAACTGAATGTCTGTTACCAGCTGAAGTGTATTACGTAGAAATGCATTAGGTAAAGTCCTGCATTGTATCTCAGTCTGAGCCAAAAGAAAATGAATGCATTCTGAGAATGCCCTGCAATGCAAACCAGCATTGGAGACAACTGGAGACTTGCTTCACAGGGACACTTTTGGTCTGAAGTAGAATACTACTTTAGAGGTAACCACTGACTCAAATGTTGTAATGCTCTCTAGGATGCTTTGAGCTGGCAAAAATTGTAAGGGTGGGACAAGATCATTATTTCTGTGCCTGTGTCTTGTAAAACCCTGCTAATGACTATTATTTTTTTTCCATTCCAAATCAATATCTGTGACAGTCTTCTCTAAAGTCTCTTATTCCTGTCTCCTGCTTCATTGTGACTACACTTTTTTTGGTATTTCCAAATACATAATTTCTTACCTTTTATTTCTGCTATATTACAAACTTGCATTACTGCTTTTTTCCTATACAAAAAATTTGATAGTCTCTAATTATTCTGACGACTTTATCAGAATCAAAGCATATTCATAACCATTACACATAATGAAAGGCTGTTGTGAGCTTTGAGAACCTTTGCTTATATGGAATTAAAAGAGGGCTTTTAAACCCCTTACTATGTTACTGTTTCCTGGAGCCTTGAGCTGTGTGAGTGCTGGTCCAATCACCTCGATTTCTCTGCAAAATTGCCAAGAAGAAATTAGGCTGGGTATGGCTTACAGTTCTTCTAGTGTATTTTATTTTTTTATTATTACTTTTAAGTTCATTTGTACTATTTTTTCAATTTATTTTATTGTATATCTATAGTCTCAGACAAAATAACCTCTTCTTGCTTTAACCCAAGAGGTGTCACTTCTGATACAATGTTTCCCAGATGTCAGTTTTCTATACTACTTGAACTCAGAGTGAGACCAAAGGAGATTGAAAACTTCTCTTGACAAATATGTACTCTACCACCAGTCCTCCAGACTAAGTATCTTTCATGGGAGAGCTGCTTCCAACTTCTTCCTCTAACAGAAGCTTAGCTATTAGAAATGACTCATTGTACTGCGGCATCATTACAGTACAATAAAGTTGTGTCAACTTAGGGGTTTTTGGGTGCATTTATACCTCTATGTTTAGTATAGAGGAGAATCAGATCACCTGTTCATATTAGAGGACAGGACATTCTTGAAAAAAGTATAGCATACATGTCACTTCACTCATTTAAATAGCCTCATGCTGTTGACTATGTGACCCAGATAAGTGAAATACTTAAAACATTTAAGTAATTATGGGATCAGAATCTTAATTGAGGATAGAAACCTGGATAAATGCAATCCTTTGGGAAGATTCAGTATATCTTCACTAAAGTGAAGTCCTGCATTGCAAACCTCTTGAAGATGTTCAAAGGAATCAGCATACATGTAGCTAAAGGTGATCTGGATGATAGTTTACCTGCCCAAAGACTTTTAAGGTAACAAAGTAGTCATGGAATAAGAGGGAAGATCCCACTGATAAATCAACGGTTAAAAGATACCCAAAAGAGTATATATTGTTCTTACAAGAGAGAGGGGTTACCTGTGTAGTTCCACTGCAGCTGTGCACATCCATATATTTATAAATAATTTAGAAAACATTATTATCAGTGTGTGAGACAGTTTTCAAATGATACTATTTATTAGAGCATTCTTAGCAGATTTGTCCAAATTTGGTTTTCCCTTGCATACAAGCAGTCTGACAACCTCTCTGATTAATATGCTTCAAAGAGGAAAATATGACCAAGTTATTTGTATGATTAATGAGAAGTATGAATAAAAACTATGTACTTACATACTGAAAGTTACAGGATTAATTTTGACATTAAACTTAGTTAATTAAATTTATGTGCAAAAAGTCCATTTAATAATAATTATGTATGAGTTCCTATGTGCAGTTGCTTCTCCTAGGTTTATACTGACTTTGTTTGCTCTGTACAGGGAACTGTAGGATGAAGTAAAGTGTTGCTTTAAACTTTTAGTCAGAATGTACCTAAAGACATAATCTGAGAAAAATTTTATCTGAAAGCAACACAGAGGTTAACTTGGCTCTATGATAGATTCTCTTGGATGGGAAAAGGGAACCTGTTAGTATTTACTAACAAGTAATAATTATTACTAACCAGAGCAGGCATCAGACTTCATAGTTTCCCAACTCCATGCAAACACTACTCCAAAAAACATAATTATAAAAACCTTAGAATGGCTTTCATTATTAAGTAAATATTTACCTCAAGGTAATTACTACAAGCAAAATGCATGCAGTGACAAGGAACTTAAGTTTTTCTACCAGGTGAAAAATATATAAAAAAATTAGAGACCTGGAGGCATACTGTTGACCTAATCTGTTTTACCTAAAAGCAAAACTGAAGATTCTTGCCTCTACTATGCTTTTACTTCAGCATAGCTCTGTGACTCTGGATGTAAAAATAAAGCAAAACAAAAACAACAATAAAAGCAAATCACTCACAGCTTGCCATTTTCTAAAGTAATAAAGCAGGACAATAATCTTAACTGAAAAAAAAAAAACCCAAAACAAACCCAACCCAAATGAAACAGGATTCGAGGAACATCACATGTGTATATTTCATTTGGAAATTGAGGAAAAACACCAGAAACTTGTCTTAGATTTTTAAGACAATGTAAACTTGCAGGTTACTTGCCAGGAAAAAAAAAGTAAAAAAAAAAAATTTGAAACCCCCTATACAATTCAGTCTAATTAGCAAATTTTGCCAATAGTGATCCTTGACAAAGGACCAATATCTTTACCTACTCATAGTCCACTCCCCCAGGGGTCATTATGAGTTATTTGCATCCTAACAGTTTGGGAAACTTCCTTCTTTTGTAACACAAAGATGATAAAGATCACCAGACTATTCTCAATGTAATCATTAGTAGACTTCTTTGTTTTCAGATGAGTCCTAATTTAGACCTCAGGTAAACAGATGAGCTATCTCATATATCTTGTTTTCTCCAAAGAATCAAGGTGTTCATTACTCAGATTAGCTACCATATGGTAACTAAAATTACCAATATGAGGTAAAATCCTAATGAAGATAAATCAGTTCATAATTTCAACATGAATTTGGAGATCAAACTGGACCTATGCTGCAGCACAATCTACTATGGTAAATTACTAATTTGTGAAAGCTGCAAATTACCTGTCTTCATCAGGAATTTGTTAGGCATTTGTTACCATAGGTGAAGACACACCTAGTTTCCTAGTGAAGACACACCCTCCATGAAAATGGCTTCCATGCTTGGAAGAGGTTTAGCTAGCTGCAAGGCAGGCAAGTAAGTAAGCAGGCAGACAGAGCTTACAGTCATTTGGCCTACTTGCCTGCTTCAAATTAAGCAGCTGCTAAATGCTTTGTGGCTCACAGCCTACATTTTGGAATTTGAGACCCTTCCCCCATCAGTTTGAGAGAACCTGCTCTCAAGACATTTATGAAGGTGGTGTTATGCAGACCTTTAAAGTTTTTGCTTAGAGAGCTGTATGCAGTAAATTTTTGTTTCATTTTTATAGCTAATGTTTCTTGTTTTAGCAAGACATTGCTTATTTTTGTTTGTTTTAGTAGGTTTTTTTGTTTGTTTGTTTGCTTTAGAGTAAGTTCCTGTTCTGGTAGAAAGTTTGTGGAACAAATATTAATGATGCTACAGGGCAGATAAACAACACAGCTAAGATTCTTAAAAAAACTGATAGGAAACGGTAGCCAAAAAAAACCTAGTGTGTTTTTACTTGTTTTCAAGAAACTTAGCTGAAAACAAATTTAGCAAATGGCAAGATTCCAAGTGCTGTAGCTAGAACATGCCGTCATTAATATTTTTTTTCTGATGTATGACAGAGAATGATTCATTTTGCAATAACTGGTTAATATAATGCATGACTTCTCTCTTTCTTTTTTTGTTATGGACGACTGAAAACAAACAACATAGGAAAACATGTCTTGTTATGCCAGATATGATTGTGAGCAGGCAGGGAATTTAGAAATGGATTGAGGATGTAGAAAGGTATTTCTCTTGCAGTTAGGGCAGAAGGTCTTGATGGGAATTGTCAATAAATTGCATCTTTTCTATGTCAGTCTTATAGAGGTAATCTTTTGACGAGCGGAGGAAGCAAGAGATCAATCCAATATGGATGGTAAACAAGCTTCAACTTTATTTGCAGAACACAACTTCTTTTATGCTTTCCTATAATGACTATGCACACATGTCACACCCTGATTGGTTACATCAGAAGGCTATGCATACATGTCACACTCTGAATGGTTACATCAGAAGGCTATGCATACATGTCACACTCCAATTGGTCACTGAAACCCTGCCAATACCCTCTGCATAGCTCCCACGGGCTAGCCGAGGCTTAGTCATGCTAAATGCCAGTGATTAAATCATCCAGGGAGCTAATGTCCCCGTTCCTTAAGCCATTCCCCAACAGGTAATTTACCCATAGCACCACCTACATTTCTAGTCATCTAATGCAGAGTGAAATTCTTGACTTCATGTTAGATAATTGCTGTCTTTTACAGGCTTATAGCAATAGCAAAGATTTCAAGTAACTAATATATGTAGTACCGTTCATGTACATAGAGTCATAGAATGGTTTGGGCTGGAAGGGACTTTAAAGATTATCTAGTTCCAAACCCCCTGCCACCAGCAGGGACACCTTCCACTAGACCAGGTTGCTCAAAGCCTCATCCAACCTGACCTTGAACACTTCCAGGGAGGGGGCATCCACAACTTCTCTGGGCAACCTGTTCCAGTGTATGACCACCCTCACAGTAAGGAATTTTTTCCTAGTATCTAATCTAAACCTGCCCTCTTCCAGTTTAAACCCATTGCCCCTTGTCCTATCACTACCTGCCTTTGTCAAAAGTCCCTCCCAAGCTTTGTTGTAGCTCCTTCAGGTACTGGAAGGTCGCTATAAGATCTCCCCTAAGCCTTCTTTTTTCCAGGCTGAACAGCCCCAACTCTCTCAGCCTGTCCTCACAGGAGAGGTGCTCCAGCTCTCGGATCATCCTCATGGCATCCTCTGGACTCGTTCTAACAGGTCCATGTCTTTCTTGTGTTGGGGGCTCCAGAACTGGATGCAGTATTCCAGGTGGGGCCTTACGAGAGCAGAGTAGATGGGAAGAGTCACCTCCCTTGACCTGCTGGCCATGCTTCTCTTGATGCAGCCCAGGATACGGTTGGCCTTCTGGGCTACAAGCGCACATTGCTGGCTCATTTTGAGCTTCTTGTCCACCAGTACCCCCAAGTCCTTCTCTTCAGAGATGGTCTCAAGCCACTCATTGCCCAGCCTGTATTTATGTTTGAGATTGCCCTGACCCAAGTGTAGGACCTTGCATTTGGCCTTGTTGAGCTTCATGACGTTGGCACAGGCCCACCTCTCAAGCCTGTCAAGATCCCTCTGGATGGCATCCTGTCCCTCTAGCATGTCAACCGCACCACTCAGCTTGGTGGTGTTGGCAAACTTGCTGAGGGTGCTCTCAATCCCACTGTCCATGTCTCCTACAAAGATGTTGAACAGTACTGGCCCCAATACTGACCCTTGAGGGACACCACTCGTCACTGGTCTCCACTCGGACATCAAGCTGTTGAGCACAACTCTTTGAGTGCGACCATCCAGCCAGTTCCTTATCCACTGAGTGGTCCATCCATCAAACCCACACATTTCCAATTTAGAGACAAGGATGTCATACAAGACAGTGTCAAGTGCCTTGCACAAGTCCAGGTAGATGACATCAGTTGCTTTAGCCTTATCCACCAATGTTGTAATCCCATCATAAAAGGCTACCAGATTGGTCAGGCACGATTTGCCCTTGGTGAAGCCATGCTGGTTGTCACCAATCACCTTCTCATTCTCCGTGTGCCTTAGCATAGTTTCTAGGAGTATCTGCTCCATGATCTTGCCTGGCACTGAGGTGAGGCTGACCAGCCTGTAGTTCACTGGGTCTTCCTTTTTTCCCTTTTTAAGAATGGGGGTTATGTTCCCCTTTTTCCAGTACGCAGTAACTTCACCAGAGTGCCAGGACTTCTCAAATATGATGGATAGTGGCTTTGCAACTTCATCTGCCAGTTCCCTCAGGACCCGGGGATGCATCTCATCAGGTCCCATGGACTTGTGCACCTTCAGGTTCCTTAGGTGCTCCTGAACCTGATCTTCTCCTACAGTGGGCGTTTCTTCATTCTTCTAGACCCTTCCTTTGCCTTCTGGAACTTGGGCAGTGTGACACATGTACATAAACACACATATAAATGTAGATGTACATAGATGAATGTGAACAATACAGTTCAAAATACTTAGGAGATAGCAGTTTGTTTTCTCACCTTGTCTTGTGAGTATCAATAATTCAACAAATTATTACAAAACATAAATTGATAAAAATAATGTCTCAGTAATTAATCTATTAAATGAAATTTACAGCAACTATTAATTTAATTAATATTAAGTATAAACCAACATTTTTTAGTCTTAAGATTATACAAACTGATTTCTTTTTATCTCCCCTTTTCTTGCAGACCCTATGTTTTGAATCAGTGATTCCACAGCAGTAGGTCAGTCTGTTATAATTTATCTAATTATGCTTAACATTGCATTTTAATGATCTCTATAAACTTTAGCATAGCAGACTGTATTTCCTAAACAGAGGAATTCCTGGTTTTGATGTAGGTGTTCTGAAGAGTGTCACATTGTAGTGAAAACAAGACATACTTTACATTGTTTTTTCAAGGTTAAATTCTATGTGTGCTGAAGTTAGTTTAATCTACTTCACTACTAGAACATCTTGGAGCAATATTTTGACTCTCTATTGCTCTGGGAGGATAGAGAGGAATCTTAACTCTGATTCAAGAAAAAAGACAAATGTAGAATACATGGAGCCCTTAAAGAGATTATTATCTTTTTTAAATCAAAACACAATTGTCACATATAGGCATCTATACAAAATTGGTGATAGATTTTTTGATGCTCATGAAGGTATTATACAAAGTGAAGTGGATGTTTACATGTGTACTCAATTTATGAAGGTTCATTACTTGAGCAGAAAGAAAAGTATGCTAAGACAGGACTATGAAGTCAAAGTCATTTAGTTCTGTTGATAGTAATACATCTTGATCTAAAATGAACCTCTTGGCCTGCTCTGACTTGTGTAGGCTGCAACAAGTTTTTAGTAGGATCTTTAGCTTATCTCAGTTTCTCTGTCAGTGAGATCTGAGTAACAACAACCACCACCCTACTTCACATTAGCTCTTGAAGGATGCTCGTACAACTTGCTGGGGTGTACAGAATCTGACTGTGCTTGCACTGATGTTCCAGTCAGATGAATAAGTGTGATGATTGTTCAAAATGTAATCTGGCTTTACACAGAGCAGAATCAAGTCATAAAATGTGGCAGATAATGTTTTTGTCATTGTGCATTTCATTTGACAACTGCTATGTCCTTTTTTTTTTTTTTTTTTTTTTTTTTAACTTAAATAGCTGTTAATATTAGTGTGGAATAAATAATGCTCTAATACATTTCCTTATCCAAGTTATCTACCTACTGGGCCTAGTGAATAGCAAATGAGAAACTTGTGAGTGAAAGTTCCAACCGTAACTGTCAAAGAGATACAGTTTTCTGTGATGACTGTACACATGGTGACACAGGTCTTTCGCAGGAAAGTGGTGACTACATCCAGGATTAGAGTTGCGTAAATTGATCTGACATGTATCCTGCCCAAATATTTTTATTGTGCTACACACCTTACTTTAAGAAGTGTTTGACTGCAGAATGTAGAGACGTTACTTGAAAGAAAATTAAACTGACATAAAACATAAAGAGATTATAGCTCTTTTAGATTGTTTATATATCCTCATTTAGAACTCAAACATTTTATTATTAATGTTACTTTGGATGTTGTGGTATGACACTGATATTGTGTAGATCACTTCTTGTTTTGCACTTTCCTTTTGTGTAAAACAAATATTTAAATTAATTTGACTCAGAATTTCCTTGAAATTATAAAACTATGTGTTATTTTATGTAGTGAAATTGAAAAGATTTATTTAAAATATCGAGTTTTTCTACAATTTTGTTTACTAAAAAAAAAAAATATCCAAACCCATTATTTGCCTTGGTCAAATTGTCCAATAAACAGAGCTTTTCTTTGTAGGAGGTTATGTTTATGTTCACATAGCCATTCCAGGTTGTAAGATGCAGAGTAATTTTCTGCTAAGGGTCATATATCATGTCAGGGGTACAGCCAATGTTCTAAATTAAAGTTCTGTACACAAAGACTTCAAAAATCTAGATCATATGATACCTAGTAATTTCATTTAGTTTGTATAATGGCTAAATACTAACTGGTGAGACTGAATCACCATGGAACCTCTGGAAAGACAGGCAATTGAATTAAATGTGAAGTTGCATGTAGGTTGAAGCCTCATCCTTGCAGTATGCCCAGCAACTTGTATAGTTGAATGTGTATAGGACCCAACGCAGCTGTGAGTCAGACTGTTTGCCAGTTCTCTATATTATGTATGTATTTTTAATCAGAGATATAAAAGAAATTTTGGCTTTTAATTATATATTTAGAATTTCAGAAAGGACTTACCATGCTTTTTTGGCTAGTTTGTTATTATATAGACAATTGAAAGTAAAAAATGCATATGATACCAAGATAATAATTATATTTTACAGCCCATATCTAAAGACCTGATGTGACTTCCACAGTTTTTTCTGTAGCAATAACACTGCTGAAGCAAACCCATGGCAGTGGGGGAAGCTGTGTATGTTTTGGAAGTTTTACAGATGATGAGATTAGAAACTAGAGTGTGTCCAGTAAATTCAGACAACAGTGACCTTAGTGTCACAGTGAATGGACATTTTTTTCTTGGGTTATGTTCTTGTGTGCTGTTTCTCAATATACAGAGATAAACCATATGTTTTTGAGCAGCCGACACTGGATTAAGGAACCAACCACAAAAGAAAACATGAAGTGTTATGAGAAACAAGTGTTTTCCTGTTGCAATATTTTACTTAGTTCTGCCTTACAAAACAAGAGCTGTCCTCATGGCCAGGCAATTTTAAGAATACAAAATAATAGTAGACAAAAAAGGTATTGTGTGATGTATTTGGAGGTGAAAAAAGTTTGTGTTTTTTGTTTTTTGTTTTTTTAAACGGTCTGTTTTAAAAGTCTGTTTTTTTGTTTTGTTTTGTCTTCTTTTATTTTTGCACACAGAATTAAGCTGGAATTTCACCATGTGGTACCCCACTAATGTTATTTTTTTTTTTGGATAGTATGTCGCTAGTGGTGTGCACTGTAGATATTAGCAATGATAAGTCACAATGTGAGTTTTCATGTACTTGCTACTGGAGCACGTAGGATCTCTGGATAATTTATATTGTAATTACTAACCATCTGAAGAATGTGCTATATGTCTTCAATACAGTTTTGCCCAGGCAACCTACAAATGTCACAGGTACACAGAAATGTGACAGTTGTGCTAAGAATCTGATTTTATTTTATTTTAAGGCAGTTTAGTACTCTTGACTTACACATGTTTGTATAACAAGTGACCTGGGATACTTAAAGAATGTATGTTATCGTATTTTTTTTTTTTTGTGTATACAAATGCTGAGCAACAAAATAAAACAAAATCTCATGTTGTACCATGAAAACAATCCATACCTAAGAAATCTCTCATCTCATAATCAGTCGTAACTTCTGAATTCCAATCAAAAGCATTTTTCATGCAACACATATTTAAACTGTGAAACTCCATCCTACAGATGTTGTAGTTACCAAAATTTTTATCTGCTCCAAGGGAAACTTGAACAAATTAACAGGATAAAACTCATTTAGGGATTTCTAAATATGAAGAAAACACCTACAGCTTGGAGATACCTGCACACAATCAGTAATCAGGAATATGCACAGAAAGTATGTTATGTGCTTTTCCTGTTCTTACACATTTTCCTAAGCATTTACTATTGGCTCTTGTCACAGACAGACTATTGGACTACATAGATCTTTGTTCTAAGGTAGCATGGCTGAGTTATGTTTAAATTCTTCTTCTCCACCTTTAGAAAATTCTAGATTTGTATTTGTTAATTATTATTATCTAAAGCAAAAATAAATATAATTTCAGCTCCAATCCAGAGTAAGTTTTACACACCTGTAAAGTAGAAGAGCAGTAGTAGACCTGATTTCATATAATTTTCTATGAGGTTTTGTCACTGGGTGTTAAAGTACAAATTCTGCCTTGCAGGTAGACCCTTCCTACTGTCCACATTGTTAAACTGATTAAATTTACAGGTAAGATTGACTCTTTATGTAAAAAAATATGATTATGAAAAGTATTAACAATAGAGTAGTTGCATACTGCCCCGAATAGCAGTTCTGTCATGCTCATTGTTGTTAGAAATATATTTATTATTATTCTTTTGAAAAATAATTTAAAAAATCTGAATATGGTTAGCTCTAGCCTGAAAGGCAAAATGCAACAAGGTATTGTCAAAGACTAACTTCAGTCTCTGAGTCTAACTTAAGAAAAGATTTATTGTTTTCTTTAGAGGGAAAATACCTATCTGTGGTATGAAGTCTTCTTTAGTTTTTTGGTATGTGAATCAACTTCTAGCCAACTATGATACATATCATGTCCATATGAAACTGCTGAATTTATAAAAAGCAGAATCTGAAAGGCAGCAATGAGATTATTCATTATAGTTGGGATTGTAAAACCTGAAGTTACTTTAGGCAGTCCCAAGCAAAGGTGCCTTTAGTATGAACAGAGTTTCATATATGTCAGTCCTGTAAAAAAAATGAAAATCCTATTAAGCTTTCATATTTTTGAAACATTTTCAACTAAACTGATTACTTTCTTTGTCTAATAGCATCAAATATTTATAGTAGTAATGATGGGTGCAAAATTGGAAAAGCATAGCATAACAAATCTTGAAGGTAATGATGTTTTGAACAAAGAAGCATATCTTTCTGATTTGGAACTCAGCACAATTAGTTACGCATATCAGTAACTCATCAATTTTATGTATATTTTAACAAGAACTAAATATGATTTGAAACTCATAGTTACTACTACCATATGACAGTTCAGGGAAGGCTTCTCTTTTTTTTTTTTTCCCCCCCCCAAGGGAAATAAAGTTATCAGCAAGTGTTTTAATATCCTGTTTTCCAAAGCAGTAGCTTGATATACTTCTAAGTCGGCTAGAAACACTCTTGGCAAGTTTACTGATTATAAATTTAATATGTAACAATGAACTTATTATACTTCTGGCTTTCATACTGTCCTGAATTTTCTACGATAGAGTTAATTTTCTTCTCAGTAGTTACAAGAGTCGTGTTTTGGTTTCAGTTCAGACTTGTTATGAGAAAAACATTAATTAAAAGTATGAATGTTATTAGTTACTGCTGGAGCTCAAAGCCATCGTGTTTGGCTGCTCACAGCTGCATTAGGACTGGGAGGGAGAAGCGCAGTGAATAGCAAACCCCGAACTGGCATTTGGATGTGCCAGTGAGATATTCCATATCATATCCCGTCATGTTTAGTGTATTATCCGGGGCTGACCGGAAAGGAGGGGTGGATTTGCACGGGTTTTCTCTCGGGTTCTCACTCTTCTGGGATCGCAGTTTCTGTTTGGGATTGTTGCTCCTCAGGGATCGTTATCCGGGAATGGGCCGGGTTTGTCAGTGGTTGTTAAGCAGTTCCACTGGGTTATCACTCATTTGCATATCTTATTACTGTTATCATTATCACTACTATTTTAATATTAGTTGGGGGGGGGGTTTAAGTTTTCTTTTATTTCTATTATTAAACTGTTCTTATCTCAACCTACAAACCTCCTAATCCTTGCCCCCAATCCTCTTCCCTATCCCCTGGGGGTGGGGGGGAAGTGGGTGAACGGCTGTGTTGGCTGCTAGCCAAGGGCTACCCCAGCAAAACTATCACACATACTGTCCACAAGAATATGTACACAACTAAGGGCAAAGAGAATTCTAAATTTAGGAGATTGCTTTAGGCTTGAGAGATTTCTGTTTTAACTGAGCAGAAGACTGCAAGAAACAAGTCTATTTTGCAGAATCATTTGTATATAATCTTCCTCCTCTGTCACATGTATTTTCAGGGTGAAAGGGTTCTCCATCCTCCTCTCCTACACCATGTGAAATGTGCTATTTATCATAGGTAGGAAAGCTCTTCAGAGGCAGCAAAAACTGCCTCTTATATGGTTTTGATGTAATAGCATCAAGCGAGAGACAGTAGTCCATCAGCTCTTTGATACAAAGCTGATAAGTCATTCAAATGAGCAGATGAAGCTGGTGAGATAATGATAAAACAGAAGGAAAGGGTTCAGGAGAAGTGATCTGTATCTCTGATTTGTACTAGAGTTATATTTTATTTCTCTCAAGCACACTACCACCATCCCCACCCTCCCCAAAGACATGAAGTAAAATTATTTTACACTAGCTTCCTGGACTATATTATCTCTTAAAAGACACTCGTCAAGGAATCTAGCAAATATCATTTTGCAGTCTATGGGGAAGGCAGCTTATTCAGACTCTTCCAGGGTAAAAGTTAAAAATGAAACCAAACAAAATGAAAAAAGGGAAACAACAAATAAGTGAAATCTTTCTGCATTTTCAAGGAAAAATTCTGAATTACCCAGAGTAATTAATTTAAAGTTTCAAAAACCTCCACTTCTACAGGGCACTTCAGCTATAGGTTTGTCTCCAATTTTTTTCTGCTCTCACAGCAACCCTCTTCCTGACACTGTATATTTTGAAAAGCAATTGCCATGACTGTGAGAAAGCGAGATTTAAAGCTCTATGCCATACCAAAACTCAGCTTTCTAAAACTGTACAAGCACTTGCATTCAGTTTTTTTGAGGAAAAACAAATGTTTTTTTTTTTTTTTTTGGTCATAAAATACTCCAAGTTATGTCCTGTCATGCAGAAGTGAAAGACGCATGGTTTTCATATAGTGTTCATGAGACAAATTCACATTTGAGTGTTACAGTTTGAGGAAGCAGCAGCAAACAGATTTCAGCTAAAGATACCAGAAGAGAAAGAAGAGCAAAGGTCACTGGCTTGGATTACACTGATAGGGAAGCTGATATCTATAACTTGGTTTTTCGACTTTGTGTTTACTGTAGCATGAGTTAAAGCTTTCTGAAAACACGTGAAGACACAAAAGCTTACCACTGACTATGTGGAAGAGGAATCAAAAGAAGAAGATATTCTGACTATAGGCATGATAAATTTTACACAGAAATTTGTTTCCAGATTTTTCTATATATTTTCTAATGTATAGAAAAATTTTGAATTTTAGCCCAGATATTATAAACTCTGTAAAAGCAGATGCATATCTGGGTTTTCCATTATTTTCAGCCAGTGTTTCTTAAGAACAAGTCATGTGTTTTGACTCCATCCAGTCTGAGTCATAACAAAGCACAACAATATTTCCTTACTACACCTCCAGCACTTGTATTTTTCATGTAATTCCCTTCACAATGGGAACCCTCTCAGCAAAAGTAACTATGGAATTGGAAACTAGAGAGTTTAGGGAAAATAGAAATATGTAGTGATCATAAAAATTTGATTGCAATATGTTTACTGGGGCACAAAAACATACTTTAATCTGTAGACACATGGCTCTGATGATAACTAGTCATTTTAGCATTCCAGAAAAAGAGCATTTAATTCTTTGGCAAGGAACTCTCATGAGTGCAAGCAACATAACATTACCATAAAGGAGAACTAGAGAAGAAAACTAGTAACATTGCTTTTGAATAAAGTAATGCAGAACTGCATATTTATAGCTTGCTGTAGTAGGATTTGTTCTATCAGATAGAGAAAAATGCAAATAAATCAACATAAGCTTACCTTGTTGCATTAAAAAACAGTGTTATTCAAATGCATGGTAAGTGGCTGTTAAATCATTAGGAAGAAGATTGTTTCAACTGCCTACATCTTCCTGGGTTTTTCTGTTGGGAGTGGCTGAGTATATGCTGCTCTTGCTAATACCACTGAGCATAAAAAAAGATGGATGAAGGCAGTAAAACACTAAATGAATCTAGTGTTTCTTGTGTTATTATTGCATCACTTAAGGACAGAGCCGGATACTGCTATTGATTCAGTATAGGGTCCTCTGTTGATCTCCTTTAGGGTTTTTCACATTTTGACATTTTAAAATAATTTCTTTTGGTACTTATTTGTCATTTGTATGTTCATAAATAGGAAAAAAGTTCTTTTTTTTTTTTTTCACAGAGGTACTGTAAAAATACGAATGGAGCTGTTAGATAATGTGATCATCAATACTGTAGAAAAGACACTGTATCTGTAAACCAATTAGATACAATTAAAAATGTAGAATATAATGTAGAAAAAACGGGCTCTTTAGTGATGATATCCAGATTCTGTTTTGCAGTAGTAATGATCAAACAGCTTAGCTACCTGGGTGTGCTGAATATAGCAAGCCACCAGTCTTATCACTGCCTCTCTCATGTGAGGTTCGAGGCAGTGGCTCCTCATCAAAAAGCAGTAAGCTGGCTAGAATTGTCCTGGAGGAAAGACCTTATTAATACATGCAATTAAACATTGGCCATTTAAGGGCTCAATTTCTTTCAGTAGCAGCTCTGTGGGCAGAAGAAAATACTCTAGTCCTGGATGTGTATTACAAAATCCTGCCAGAGATTACTGTTCCATCCACTCTGTTAGCTGAACTATTTGCATATTCGTTCTTGGGATCATTTTGGTCAAAATGAACCAGTTAAGGTCCAATTATTTAGAGTAAGCCAGCTCATTTCGAAGAAAGCTGCTTAGGGACTTGAGAAAAGGAGCTAACAGATTGCAACTCTGAGAATGGCTTTGAGTAGGGACTTGGTCAACTGGTTCAAGAAATACCATTCTTTCTTTTGTCCATTTAGAAATATCCAATAAATCCTACAGTATTATGGAGCAAATACAGAGCTTTTGGTCATCAGCTTGGTTGCTATTTTCCATTCTGAGGGGCAATTCTTGGGATGAATGTGAAATGCATTCGTTCAGACTGGTTTGTTTACAGCGTCCATTAAGCAAAATTTTAGAATCAGTTTCCTTGTTTGTAGTCCTGAGCCAGTAGCTCTAGCCAGTTTGAATGTCTTCTGTTTCCATTGCTCCTAACACTGCATCTAAAAGAACAGTTACTACACAGACATCATCTATAACAGGCCCTCCAAGAGATACCCTCTATGTGATTATTCCAGAACAATCATGTCTATTTTTAATACACTCCACTACATAATACAGACAATAAAATTTGTTATTATTCTTATTAAATAAGAAATTGAAATAAATTAGGATAATAGACATTATGCAAGTGACAATAAGGCAAATCACTGATGGGACTTAAAAGTGTTCAGCAGCTATTAAGTTATTTCTACTTTGATATTTTGTTAAGAGATGTGAGAATCTCACTTTAGCCATCCATTTAAAAAAATGTTAAGTCAATAAGCAGAGATACTTTCTCTTCTCTTTTCTGTCTATTACTTAAAAGTTTGACTAAACTGAATGAACACATCACTAATACTGATCTCAAAGCTAAGAACAACTTTTATGTAGGAAAATGCAGAGATCATATAGCTTCATTTGGAAATTTGTAATGGCTCATGTTGGTCAAGGATGACTGTGGAATTAATATTGTATTTAGATAGACATAACCAGATAAATGATTATTTCAGTGTAATTAAACAATGTATGATGGTTGATTATTTGTCATGTTGATTGTCTAATTGTCACTAATATTAAGATTCCTACCAACCTGAGATTTATAAGACCTATTCAACATACCAACTTCTTTCATGAGAATTTCCTGTCAGTGCAAGAAAAATCTAATCTCAAGCAATTAAAAAAAACAGTTTGTATACACTTTCTCCTTCCCCTTCTTATCCAGAACAGAAATTCACCAATGCCACAGGTATTTTTTGCTCTAAATTTTAATCATGGGTTTTGAAGTATGAAATGGATAAATATCTGTTCTTCTTTATTTATATACATACCATACACTCACAAATACACATTTTTACCTATCCAGAAGTGTGATAGTTTCAGTGGGCTAGCCCTTGGTTAGCAGCCAAACACGGTTGTTCACCCACTTCCCCCCACCCCCAGGGGATAAGGGAGAGGACTGGGGCAAAGGTAAGAAGACTTGTAGGTTGAGATAAGAAAAATTTAATAATAGAAATAAAAGAAAACTTAAAATAATACTAATATTAAAATAGTAATGATAACAACAAGAGTAACAAAATATGAAAATGAGTGATACACAGTGCTATTGCTCACCACCCGTTGACCACTGTCAGTGGGTTGCTGGACTGCCAATTTTTATCGCACCATCTTGAAGACTATGCTGCACACAGTGCAGTAAGCCAGTTAGAGCTGATTTCAGTAATTCCATCAACACTGTGACTGAACTAACAATAATAAAAATAGGTCTCACTTGGCTTTATTCTGACTAATTTTAAGTCCATGACAGAGCAGGAATTGAACATACTCTCCAAACCTGGTGCACTAGTGAGTCACTCTTAAATTTTACAATGTTTTTCAGGGTATGCTAAGGTACACTAGATCCTAACCAGTTCCTGAAAAAACAGATTTGTTCTTGCTTTGATGTTGTGTTTGTCTAAAATAAAAATATTGTATAACAATTTAAAGTCAATAAAAATACTGACTCAGGGCACAAAGTACATGTTTTGCTTTTCAGTGACAAGAGATTGACATTTAATTCCTAGCCAACATTTCACGTATCTCTATTTACTCTTTGTATGTATACAGTCAGATCAAATACTACACACTGCTATGGGTGAAACACATTATACAATGATATGTAGTTTCTATGTACTGGAAATTTTATCTTCATATACATATATGTGTGTGTATGTATGTATACATGTGCATATTCACACAGTAACAGAAAAAATGGACTAGAAGGAAATTACTTAGTCATTGAGTGAAATCCCATTTTGCTGTAGCCAATCACATTGTGTTCCATAAAAGGAGTTCTCTTTTTGAAGGCTTTTACCCCTATTGTTTTCATTGGAAGTCTATTCCAAAGCTTGAATCCTTTGAAAGGTTAGAACTCTTTCTTTTATAAGAAAAAAGTCTAAAATACTAATTAATTTTTTTACTCTCTTTTCCCCTGACATTCTTTCTTAGCTTAAAGAGTTTTTTTTTTGTTCTTGATGTTATACCTCATCAGAATTATAAGGATATGCTTGGTTTCCAGAGATCAGTAATATATGCTATTTCTGTTACCAGATTAATTAAAAAAACCAAAAAAGTAAGCTCTTCAAGCCTTCTCATGTGAAAGACATATTTCATATTCTTCTTGTAATCCAAGGAGTCCTTCTCAGGATCTGTTTTAGGTTTTTGAACATATGCATTCAGAATAGTGCCTGGACTGTTGAATGGGATATATTCCTTAAAAAAGTGTATCTGCTGAAGGATTCCCTTTGTCTTTTTCTCACCTGCAACACATAACAGTTTATTATCATTCTATACTCACCTTAAAATAATTTTTCTTGGGCATATCCAGCTGACCAGCTGCCAGTTTGAAGCAGAATTTTAAGGCTTTCTATGTTATACTGTTGAATGAAAATCAGTTCCTCCCTTCTTCTCCAGTATACAAGACTGCTGAGAACTTTGTGGAAACTGTTTTACATATTTCCAAACAGCTGTATTTAGAAGCTGTGAAACAGAATTTTAAGCCACACACTGATGGAGAGTTACAGAAGTTGCTGTGATAGACCTCATGTACTGGTAATGTTGACCTGGCATTTTGCCTTGTGCTTCTAACAAAGACAAAGGATTGACTAGGCAGTAGTGGTTAAATGGAACTTAATCAACTGCACCTACTTCTTAGAATGAGTTCTTGCTACCAGGAATGTATACACCTATGATTTGGAATCAGCTCTGGTGTGACAGGAGCCCAGAAGCCCTGAGGGAATTTCCACGTGCAGTATAATGTGTTTTATTGAGGCTTCACTGTATTGGAAAACTCAACCAGTTATGCTTTTTTCTCTTTTCACTATCTCCTTTTATTTATGGCCTAAAAAACCCCCAAACCAACACCAAACCATATTAAAAAAAAAGGTCAAAGCAAGTGGTTGCATTGCTGTAGTTGCAATGAATTTCCAAGTAGTTATTTTGTTTCCCATCCTCAGATAGATTTCCTCAGAGCAACACTCTCAGTTGTTTGGCTAAAGAATTTCTTCCAGACTTGCCCCTGCTCATAGCAGCCCTTCTCCTCTATTGCCTTGTTTTTTTGTAGTAATTTACACTATTGCAAGATTCTTTTTAAAGTAAAAATCACAGCAACCTCTTGGATGTCATATGAGTAAATACAATAATGCTAGACCCCTTGGAGGAAAAAAAAGAAAAAAGAAAAAGAGTCAGGGGAATGCTTTCTACCATGCTTTATAATGTGTTCTATCTGCATTCCTTTTTCAACAGAACATGTCTTTCTGCACCACAGGTACAACATTACTAAATAGCATTCTGTCACATAATTCAATATATCTAGTAAATAATGACAGCTATTAAGTGTGAACCACAATACAAAACAAGATTCTTATTAGAAAAAATAAATTAAGGTGAAGAGAACAAATTACTTTTCTTGAAATTTTGAAATTCTCAATGTATTATTCATTGGTAATTACTGTACTTCCTAGGGGGCACACAACCTTGTATTCCCTCTCTCACTTAGGAATCAGAGATGCAACTGATATGGAAGAGAGAAGTAAAAGAAAAACTCACCTTCACCAATTCATGGTGAATGTTTTTTCTTTAGGAAGTGCTTAACAGAATAAGCATTTCACAGTGAACTTAAGCCAGCTAATATCAAATGAAACTCCAACTTACAACAAAGGGCTTACTTTTGATAGATGAAATAATTCACTGCTCTCCCTCTCAATTTTAAAATTAACTTCTTATTGTGTACAATTTTACACAGCTGATAACTATATGAGATAAAAGACAGTGAGAATAAGGTCTGTTATCTTCTTTGTGTCTTTAATGATTTAAGAGGAATCCTTAGGATTGAGTTAATGTTTTTCAGATGTTTGAAATTACATCAAAGGAAGCATTTGGATTTGCTAGCATTTCAGGGTTTGGTAAAACTATCTAGGTCTTTTTTCCCCATGTGCTTTCTAAAATAACTAGCAATCTCATTTAATAATTCTTGACATGCTGAAAAGTTTGGCAAGATCAGAGAAAAAATGTCCTCTAAAAATAAGTGTCTATTCTGACCATATTGTCCTTAGCAACATGAAGGAGGGAAAAATCATTGTTGATGTGCTCTTAAAAGTGTTGCAAACCCAGCTGTATGGATATTAAATTGTTGTGCTATATTTTAGTACATTTGAGATTACTGCAATTTTAAGAATACTCAAAAAATTCAACTACATCTTCTTTAAGAGAAGTGAAAAATAACTTTAAACACAGCTTTCCACAGCAGTACTACAAATTTCCTGAATCTACCTTCTGCAAAGGCTTTTCTTCTCACCAGATCCATCTGTCTTTCCACAAATGTCACTGCCTTTTGGGAATAGCATCAATATAACTGCTGGGACGGTGGTCAAAGAATGTTAGAAAGTTATAGTTTCTTCCCTTACTAGCTAATGTCTGGAACTCACTTATAGGAAAAGTAAAGGTTTTACAATAGGTAAACTCAAAATGTCTTTGGAATAAACAAGTGCTATGCAGATGAGAATATGATAATGCAAAAAGCTGTCTTCATTCTCCCCAGGTAAATCTTCAGAGAGATAGAAATCACCTTGATTGATGAAAGGGTGGAGAGAGAGATGCTGGGAAATATAGGCTGCATGACCGGTTTATATTCTGATCAACACCTCCAAAGGAATGAAAGCTATCTCAAAAATCCGTAAGGGCTTTATTGCAAATTTGAAGTAGGTTGTACCACTTGAGTTAATTAGATTCATTTACAATGTATTCTCCTGGAGGCTGTGTCTAGAAACTCACATGAACATGGGCTAGAACATCTCAGTTACTTATTGGGAATGGATTTTTTTCTGTTCTATCCCTTATGAGATGTGACAATGCCAATGTTACCTTTGTCCAATGATGGCAAATTCCCTAGTGTCTGAAAACCTAACATTTCATATCTTTATATGCATCTCTCTCATCATTAATAGTCACAAATACCTTTATGGTATCATTTTTACAGATGGTCACTGACGTCTTTAATGGTGGCAGTGAATTCTCTCATCTTGTTACATGCTTGTAATATAGCTCTTAACCTGCTAAATGAATGCTGAGCAACTACCCTCTGTAAGAAAGCAAATTTCACTGAGTTTGGTAACTGTGGCCTCAGAAATGCATAAAATAACCTTAAGAAGCTCCATATTTGCAGAAGGAATCCCTTATATAATGATAGCTTGGCTTTTACAGGGGAACTGCCTCCAGCAGAAATTATGTTAAGTTATGAATAGTTGAAAAATCTTAAATTGGGAATTTGCAGTGTAAATCAATTTGATATTAAAGGATTTCAAAACAATTATTCTAATAGAGGAAAATCTAATGTATAAATAACGTGTCTATCATTTGATGTTTGTAAGGAGTTTTTCAGGAACAGTTTTTAATTAATATTAATGCAATATTAATTTTTAATTTATAACCAGAGATGAAAAGCTGCACATTTAGCTGTTGAGCCCACAAAAAGTCAAAGTGAATATGCTTTGAGCAACACAATGTTACTCTCATTGTATAACATCAGTTGCAATGGTACTGTTTCCATGAGTCTATTAGCTTGGTTTTACCTTGACCTGATATTCCTGAGAAACTGCATAACTGATTTGGCAGTAACAAAACATAGAAACTCCACAATTATTTAACAAAGTCATTATTTTTCTTAATACCATTTTCCTTTATCTGCTTACTCAGTGTTTCTCATATAATCCCCAGAAATTATTTGTTATAAAAAATAAACCAAGATAGTTTTTTTGCATGAGTCCTTTCCTTTAAGACTAGGACCTAAATATATCAGTGTTTCAATCAGCAATTGCAGGTCTTTGTTGTTTTCTCTAAAATAGTGTTATCATGAAGCTGAAATAATTTGCTTAATTACACATAAAAAGTTCCTTCAACTTCTATCACAAAAGTTTTCCATTCAGCAACAGAAATTCCTCTTCTCTAGGCACGGGTTATGTGCTGAAAGTGTTTTAACAGCTCTCTAACAGTGACAGAATCCTGAATCCCCCATGATAAATTAGTTTGTGTCTGTGAGTGTACTTGTGTGAAAAAGGAAGTACAGAAAATCTGTTTTTTATTTTCTGAAAGCAAGAAATGGTATCAAATGAATATTTACTCAAAATGTTCATGCTTTCTTCCTTAGAAGCACTGTTATTACAGCATATGAATAATATGTGGCTTGGCTGTGACAGGGATACTTTAATATTATTGAGTGATGGGGACAACTCTACCAACATCGACAGTCTTAAAACATTTCGAAAGTTCTTGTGAAATTGGGAAAGGAATTTTAAAAGGGGCCTCTTGTTCCTTGGAAAAGATACAAATTACATTGTTTTCATGTCACTTCACAGTATAAGTGAGAAAAATATTTTGCTCAAGTAAGCAAAACAAGAAACTAACTAGTATTTGTGCATAAAAAAGAATCCATGGATTAGTATGGCTCACACGCTGAATATGAATCAACAGAGGCATGCTGCTATGGAAAGGAATACGTATAAACAGAACCCTACATCCAAAACATGCAAAGTAATCCCTCTGTTCTGCATTGTGATAGTAAGGCTTCAATTAGAATACTTTGTTCAGTTCTGTGTTTTGTTCTCGAAGATAGGCAGAGAACTGTCTGAAAAGCAAGTAGAGGAGAGCAGCAACAGTGATTTGAAGTCTGTAAACCATGATGTCTGTGAAGGAAAGAATAAGTGAATTGAAATGTTCTGTCTTAGAGAAGAGAATAATAAGGCAATATGGTGTGGAGAAGGAATGTGATAAATAAGCCATTAGCAAAGAGGAAGGGAATAATATGTTTCCTGGTTTGTTGTAGGTAGAATGAGAAATAATAACTTTAAATTGAAAAAAGAAGGAGTTATATTAGATATTTAGAAAAAAAGCTCCTAACAGTGAGAAAAGTGAAGTCCTGGAATAAAGCCTTCAGGAACTGTGAAGTTGAAATAATTTAAGTTCTTTAAAAACAGGTTCAACAAGTGTATGTCCAGACATAAGCATCTGTCTCTATTTTAAAGCAAAAGTCCCTATTACCCCTGTGATTCTATATTCAGTTACAATGCAAATTTTAGGCAAGGTGGATGAATATATGAATTTGCATCATATAGATGGTATTGGACCTTTTTGTTCTTTACTGAAATACTTAAGGAATATTTTAGATGTATAATAAAAAAAATAAGAATGTTACAGTTCAGAGTACTCAGTGTAATTACAAATTCATTACTTACTTTTGTTTACAATAAAACTGTTATTTTCACATGAAACCAAATTTTAATTTGATTAAAAATGCACAACCATCAGGGTGAATTTTTGTTCAAAATAAGAATATAAATTACTCAGGCAGATCTATTTCACACAGAATATTAACTCTCCACATGTTCTTTATTTCATCAGGCCTCTGTGTGTGTGTGTGGCTGTGTTAAGAGCAGGATGAGCTTTATAAAAAATTATTGCAAGAGAGTGGTGAGAGGATTTGGGCTATCACAGTATTGCTGTACACTACAGCAGTGATCTGTGTCTTTGCCTGTGCAGTCCAGCCTGGCTCATTATAGCTCTGCTATTTATTGTTCATCTCACTGTATCCCTACTTTCTCCTGCTGGTTCTTTTTCCAAGGTGTCAGGTAGTATTTTGTGCATGTAGAGTCCACTCCAGCAGTTGTGTGGACAACCCTACATCAACTTGATAAAATTATTCCCTCTTGTCAGCAAAGCGTGCAGGTCACTCAAGTTTCTGAGAAGGAACATTTCATACAGTAGTCTGAGCTGGGGTAGAAAATGCAATACCCCACGGGGTGGGAAAAATGAAGGAGGTCTTGTACTTAAGACCACTTGGATTGTAAATGTTCTGTGGGATATGGTTCTAGCCTGACTGAGGAAGTCAGGGAATGGACACTTACTGTGAGAAAGAAAAATTCCTACTTTCAGCTTCCTAAAATAGCTCTGTCCTTTGAAATGTGGTTGTAGCTATTGATAGTATGACACTTTGTGCCATATGAATCCTGTGAAGATTGAGTCTGTAACTACCGTCACTGCTATGAAACTAATATGCAAGAGTCATAAAGTCATAAAGGGAAAGTAAGCAAAGGGAAAGTAAGCAACAGGGACCAAGACTTGAAAACACTTAATATGTTTATTTAGTATCTACACTACAGATATGGCCCTAAGTCTAACTAATAGCAATAAGGTTATTTTTGAGATAGGAATGCACCCAATTGATCCTCTGTTACTGTTCTACACTTCCAGTTATTTCATGGGAGTTATCCTGGAGAAACAGCAAAGATAATGTGGTTCTTTCTCTTTTCTGGCTAACTGTAAAACATGTAAAACATGTTGAAGATTCATAGAGCTGTTGTCACTGATGCCAAAGCTACTTGGAAGAAAATACAGAGAAAAGGAGAGAGAAGAAAGACCTACTATCTTTCCCCCTTTCCTTCACCTAGAAGCTACTTCAAAACTCCAAATCCTTTAGGAGAACCTGCAAAGCTTAGGAAAAAAGAGTACAACAAACACAATATTCACTGATTTTTAAGTTGTAGATACTGCTATGAACCTTGAATATATAATTCTTTACTTTTGACAGGCAATTTATTAACCAGTATTAGATTCAGAATGAATAGTCTTTATTGTGGTCTCATTTAACTAAAACCTAAATGATGAAAGAGAATATGTGTTGTACTCTCCTGAAAAATTAAGGACAAACATTAAATGCATGTTAGTGGTACACTGTAGTATCTATTCTAGACTGCAAATATCCTGTAGTATCTATTTATAATAATATCCTTAGTATAATTTCAGATCAAAGTTCAAGGTGCTCTTACTGCTGTTTCCATATTTGTTGAGTGAACGTGTAAAGGGGTAAGGTCTGCTGGGAAAGCAAGAGGGTGGTGACACAACAGGCTATCACAAAGAACACTGAGTTACAGATTTATATTGTTTATACTGCTGAAGTATATGTGCTTACCTCATCTTACATATGAGATAATATGAAGTTATATATTCATCAGTAAAAGCTATAGATGCTTCCTTCTTTGCATTTATTACAGCATAACAACATACATGCTGTTAATAAGTGGAATAACTGTTGTGCATAGCTCATAATGGATGTATTTGCACCTGTACCTGTAACTGTGTTCTGAAAGCATCCTTAACATGAGGAATCTACTCCAAAGACATTCTAACTTTAGTGGAGTGTGAATTATTGATTTCCTGTTTAATTTTTTAAAGACTGCTTTAAAAATTGGTTAGCCATTCATTTTCTGTTGGATAAAATTAGATCTGTAGCAAAAAGTATTTGACAATCAACAGAAACTTCAAGTAAATTATTGGTTTATGTTTTAAAACGTAATTTTCATTTAATAAAATATTCAGGTACACAAACCTTTTCATATATATATTTAGACATAAAACCTTGGGTTGTGTTTGTAATAAATTAACATCTCAGCTTTTTTTTTTTTTTCTAAGGCAGCTTCACCTCAAAATGTTTGCATCACTTTGAAAATGAATTGCGATTTATAGCATGTATAGTGCTTATGCTTTATAAATTTTCTACTTAATAATGAATGTCAGTGCGTGGAGTTTCTACATGAAGAATGCATTTTGCTAAAGTTTATCTCCTTGAACAAAAGGCAAACATACCTGGCATCCCTCCGTTCGTATGAGAGGGAGCCACCTTGTGGTGTAATTTATACTTTCCTGAGAAATGACGATGCTATTGCTACAATGAAACAAGAAATGGATGCGGGGGGAAACCTGTTTCCCAAATAATACAATCAAGTATAATTGAAGTTTGTAAGAATTTCCAATATCCTCTTTAAAAAGTTCTGCTACTGTTTGGGCTCATTCTGATCTAATATACCTACATAAGGTTTACTCCTGCTTTGTGCAGTGGCAAACAACCTGCAGTATCACGTGTTTTTAAAACCAACTGTTTGAATATCTTTAGTACCTACTGAACATGCCTAATAAGAATAACTAAACATCTCCAAAATAACACGTTGGTTTTCAAGGCAGGTCAGGTGTGTTATCTGGCTTGTTAAGAGAGAGATTAAAATGTGGCATAAGTGGGTTTCAGGCTGAGATTGTTACCTCAGGAGAGGTTTTAAATGCAGATTACTTAAGTAGAAGCTAACATTAAAAGAAAAGTTTTTCCAGTATTGTGAGAGGAAGTGCAAAGTCCTGCACCTGGGGAGCAATAGCCCCATGCACCAGTATATGCTGGGGGGCAACCATCTGAAAAGCAGGTGTGCAGAAAAGGACCTGAAGGTGCCTCTGGGTACCAGGTTGCCCTCACAGCAAAGAAGCTAATGGTATCCTTGGCTGCATTAAGAGTCTTGCCAGCAAGTTGAGTGAAGTGATCCTGTCCCTCTGCTCAGCACTGGTAGGGCAACATCTGGAGTACTGTGTCCAGTTCTGGGGGGGTCTCATCAATTTGTGTAAAAAAAAATGATAGAAGGTGTAAAGAGGATGGAGCCAAGCTCTTTTCAGTGGTAACAAGTAGCACGTCTAGAGGCGAGGGGTACACACCAAAACACAGGAGATTCCCTTTGAATATCAGGAAACACTTTTTTTTACTCTGAGGGTGACTGAGCACTGGCACAGGTTGCCCACAGAGGCTGTGGAGTCTTCATCCTTGGAGATATTAATCCCTGGAGATACTTTGACTGTAGGTGGTTCTGTCTGAGCAGGGGGTTTGGACAAGACCTCCAGGGGACCCTTCCAACCTCAACAATTCTGTGATTGTGTGAGTCTGTGAAGTAAATGTTGAAATACCTAATTTTCATCAATGACAAAATATTTTATAAAAAATATATATGTTTTGTTTATTAAAGGTTTTTAAGCATATTATTCAAATTTTGAAAAAATGTAATTTATTTCTAAAATGAAATTTTCCCTTTAATTCTAGTTTTGTGACTTTGATGGATTGTCGTCCAGGTTTTTAAAGTCACATGATTATGTCTTATTTAGAAAAAAATATTCCCAGATCCTGCTAGTGTATAGAGGCCAGGATACTAGAAATAAAATCCATTGCATGGATCATGTGGAGTTAAATCTTTATTTCAGTTTTAATATAATTAGGTACCTATGTATGCAAACATGTAAAAGAGGATATTTGATTTCTGTTTTTCCAGAATTCCATGTTGAAAGGGCTGCACAGTTTATACAATACAATCACATTTTGATCTCTTTAAGATCTGTTACTACTTTTTTCTATGACTCTTGGGTCACATTACCTGGCTGTTGCTTTCTTGTTTAATTGCTTTTTGCACACCTGGTACAGTACATTTGCAGTTTTCATGCTCTGGGAACTGTGCACCTCAGCAGGATAATATTTGTTATTGCAGTAGTTTCATGGCATTGTTGCTTGTGAACAGATCTGAACAAGGCCAGAGGTACCAGTTATGCTTTGGTCTTGGGATGACAACATGGTATAGGCCTGCTGGAGCAACAACTGTCATAAATAGCAGGGGTCTGATCATGCATTTCGGGGGGGTCTAGGAGGGCACACTCAGGATTTCTGCTAAGACCCCACTGGTGCTCTTGTTAGATTTGGATGTTCTTTTGAGAAGTTTCCATTTCACAAAGCTCCAAGCTGTATGTTACTAAACTGAATTATTAGCAGCAGATAATTTAAATTCTTAATTTGTGAGTATGGCAAAGTTACTGTATTTGTATCACACTGATTTGAAAAGCAAGTTGAAAGGAGTGAACTAATGTTGGTTGTGGTCATACGGGGGCAGGGAGCACAAAGTATCTGTGCTGAGGCTGCTAAAGATTTCTAGCTTAAATGGCATTCCACTAACGTGTGGCTGTTATTGAGATGACCATTATGTATGCTCTTTATAAGCATATTAACACTACTGTCATCTGATTAGCAGGACTCAGACTGTTCCCAAAGGACTTTTTATTTGCTAACTTGACTTCAGTTTTCTTAAAATAATTTTTCTATCAAGGACTACTTAGAAGGGCCCACAGATCTATAAAGTTGCCATAGGACTATTTCGTTGCAAGTGAAATTCTCTGCCTTTCTGATAATAAGGTCAGCAGGACTATTTTGGAGTGGTTGTATTTATTTCAATACACATTTATCAAGATGACTTTCCATGAGTTTTCAGAAAGGGTTATTTTCAGAACTGGAGCCCATCCTCTGCCTGTCCTCTGGAGAGACCTCTTTCTGTCCACTCACTCTAAAGGAAGCCTTGGAAGATGAAATTCATAATTCAGTGCCTGCCATCCTCCATCATGCTCCCTGAAAACACCTCTTTGTATATTTCATCAATGCAGTTGAAATATTTTGAAGCTTAATCTGAACATTAAAACAATTGAAGGTGGTCTATTCCTTCACTCTCAAGTTTTCACCCCTGAAATTCTTAATGGTAATGTATCTTAACTACTGCTGAGGGTTTCATCCTTTTTTACAATGGTGTTGATATTTCTGCCTTTGACATTAAACCCATTGCCTAAAATATAATAAAAATAATTGCATGGTTTCTGGAAAAATTAAGTTTATTATTTTTGAAGAAAATATCTGCAATGACATGGATGACACCATACATTTCACATAATTTAACACTTCTGTCTGCAGAGAATGTCAATTTAAGTGCAATATGATACTGTAATACAATAAAAAGGAATTTAATCAAATCCATGCACAACACATTTACAGACTTTTACCAAAAAGGAAGTACTTTGAGATGAAATTGTCATCAGACAGAATTCACAAGAGAATATTTTGAAAGCTCACAGACAATTTATTAATACACTATTACATTAACTTTTTTCTTTTTTCTTGCTGTAGCCTTTAAAAAGCCAGGATCACTAACACACCAAATACTGTATATTATGTTAAAACTTTAGGTCAAAAGCTTATGGCACAATTTCTTTTTATACAACTCACAATTACACATCCATGGAACATCAGTAGCTACTTTAGTCCATTTCATCTGTTAACATCACTCTGTCATACATTAAAATACAAACATAAGAAATGTTTCTTGCATATTTCACAAAGATGAAAGTGAAGAAGTGCAGTAATATTCAAGGATGTCAAGAATACAGGACAAGCCAAATTTTTTCTGGCATTTAACCCACTGCTTCTAGCAATCTAACCTGCTTCCACAAGCCTTCAAAACTGATAGCATTTCATTAACTACTGTAGGTGGTGTGTGTTGCCTGAAGGCACCTTTTCCATAACCACTCCAAAATATAATACTCATTTTATTATTAACAAGTAGCTTAGTTTGTGATTTATATTTTTCTTCTTAGTTGTCTAAAAAGGAAAAAAGTAATGATGACCTGATATTGTTCTCACCTAAATAACCATATGATTGTATAGTAAGTTGTGGACAAAGTTATTTTACTACCTCACAGGGGTACTGTAAGATTTAATAACTCATTCAGCAGTTTCACAGTTTAAGGGCAAATTCTGCTCTGTTTGATTAGATTAATTCCTATGATAGCTCAAATGAGAGCAGAAGTTGCACATAAAGTACATCTATCTTTTGCAACCAACCATCTCAGCTTGGGCTGGGAACTGTATAAATAAATTCATTTTCATCTAATATAAAATTATTGCTAAAAATAATACCTTTTTTAAGTTAAGGAAGACTTTTTCTTTCCCTACTCTTAAAAATATAAGGTTTTGTACAGTTTATTATATTCTATTTTTATCTACATTATCAGCCTACAGTTCTGTAAGGACGTTATAGTACAAAGTGGAAGCAATACCTTACTCCTTCAAGATAAAGTGCACATCTAATCACCTAAATCTAAGTCTTTGTACTGAGTACACAGAATGATCTCTCATGATCACAAAGAATTCTTTCTAATGAAACCTGTGAAAAGGATTTGGAACAAACTCTAATAAAGATAATCCAAAGAAAAGCAATATATGATTGAGCTGAAAAAATAATTAATTCCCATGTTCTCCCTGAATTCCACTAACCTCCTTAAACAATGGCACTTGCTGCCAAAATTCCTGGAAAGTAGAATGTGCTCTATTTTGCAGTTAAAATAGCTAAATTCTAGATAGTAAAACACTAGTATCCCTTCTGCCTTTTCTCCTTCAAGTCTTCTCTGTTTTATCAGTATTATAGAGAAAAAAGCCAGCCCTCTAAAGATGCAATCCTATTTTGTTGATATTTGAATATTTTTTTAAAGAAAATGCATTTTACTCTTCAGAATTTTAGCAGAAATTTGGTACTATGGTAGTTGACTATCTAATACACCTCTAAAGGACCTTTCTTATTGGGTTTCAAGGATCTGAAGTTTTTGGTGTTAAGAGGTGTGACATGGATTTGGACACATCTCTCTCTCTTTAGTGCAGGAAGAAAAGCCAGTCATATGAGAGGTTCCAGGCACTGCTTTGGGCTTTCTCTCTCCCTGTGATCCCTGTTATGCTATGCACAGCCCATGCTTTACATCCCGTACCTTTCTGTTCCACTTCTCTTTTCATTAATAAAGGGAACGGTGTGGAAGTCAGTTCTCTATCTGCACAGGTAGAAACTACTGTCCCTATAGAATACATGTTTTGCAGCAGCTGACATAAACTGTTTCCCCCTGCAGCTACTGCTTCCACCTGAACAAGTGTACCTATGGAGAGGATACTGGGGGATGGGGAAAAGCAGCAAGGATGCCTCAAGCTTCCTTCTTTCCCTTTTGCGGTGACTGTGTCAGCTCTTTGGTAGCTGTATTATTGGAGTATTCCTCCAGATCCTACAGTTTCTCTCTCTATTTTCATTGTATTGCAATGACCTTCTAATGCCAGTCAGTATTTTATTTTTGAAGTATAGGTCTGGTTTACAAAGACCACAAAAACATGACCTGAGCAGCATAGAGTCTGCAGCTGTGGTACGTAATGAATTGGGGCAAAGCTGCACTAGCCTGTCACATAGGGGTTGTGCTTACAAGAAGCCTTCTTATGTGGCTTTGTACTCTGCAGAGCTCGGGCTCAGTGCAGTGAGGTGAGCTAGCTACCTACTTCAGCCTAATGACTGGGGTCTTTTTCACATGTAGGAGAAGCCCTGCTAGGTAGCACCTTCTTCAAGCATTATTTCCTTGATGACTCTTTTTCTGCCTCTTCACTGCCTCTTTCACAGGACTGTAGCATAAATACTGCTGCCTGATAAGTACTGCAGAGTACCTTTCAATTCCATTGATGTTATTTCCCACTACTTCATTACAGAGCTAAAAAAGAATAATCTCCCACACTAAGATGATGACAGTAGCTGTCGATTCTAGCTTTGTACAGAGGGCTGGCACACCTGCTGGCATTTTTTGACTTTTCTCCTAGTCAGTGCTAAATAGCAGGTATTTGTGCCTTGAATTTTCTTATAATCTCAAATGACATTTCTCTCTTTCTTTACCATATGATTTTGCACTAAGTCATTTAAGAATAATCTAATTTAAATTTTAATTCTGCTTTCTTTTAGAAAACACATTATTTAGTAGACTACAGAGGCTCCTGTTACCTTGGCAATTGTTATAGTTTCAGTAAAAAAACAAAAAACCATCAGTTCGGGAGAGATCTTGGTTCCATTACATCAAAATAGAAAATTGTTACTCACCTGAGGGCAGCAGAATGACATGCCAAATGTTACATGCATTTAAAAACGTCATCATGGAACCATTTATTGCTTTTCCCCTTTGTTTGAAATACTTTTTTATTAATTGATTGATAAGTTAAAAAATGTTCTAGCAACATATTTCATAAAGATGTTTTAAACATAATTAATTCTCTTGATTTTCAATGTGCCCTGTTAGAAGACTGAGCATTATATGTAAATTTTCTGTATAGAAGTAGGATATGCTCAACTTCCCAATGTAATGGCCTATGAAAGAGAAATATAACCACACAGAGGAAGGGATATACTTTCCATTGGCCAGGTCTGAGACTCTCTTTTCTCTCACCATAGTGCATGACATTGTGAGAGGAAACAATAGATACTATGTCCAGTCATTAAATGTACAGATCTCACTTATTTTAAATAGAACATATAGGTAACCATCCATTAGGGAGATCAGAAAAGAATTATAATGTAGATCTACGCTTTTTATTTTATATGCTATATGCTGCAATTTTACTCTAGTCAAAAAGAAATATGGCACAAGGAATCTTCCCCCTCATTGAGGTAATAGGTTCATATATGAATGAAGGATCTTGTCCTTTCTTAACAATTTATTTTCCTTCTGAACCACTGCTACATTTTGCCAGTATTGTAATCCAATCTCTTTTTCATTACTTTCAAGACTTCCTGTCCGATTTCTCTATTTGAGAGCATAGGCCTTTTTTGCCTTAAAGAATGAAGAAAGAAATTAGGTCTGCATTACTCAAATTTCTTAATGTTTTTGGAACAAGATAGTACATGTGCGAAAGCAACAGACTACTGAATGATTGGTAAAGGGGCAATGTGAACCAGGTATTCAAGTGTTATGAAGCAGGATAACTAGGAGTTATTCTCCTTTGGCCAGCATTTTTTTATGTACTTACCAATTAAATTAATGACTTTATTGAATGCAAGTCAGCTTTTTTAGAAGGAAAGAAGAGAGGTAAGCCTGAAAGATAATGTATTTTTTTTATGATTGCCTCTTGATTATGGATTCTTAAACAAAATATCATTGACTTTGTTAATAGCAGAAGCAAGTTAACATCCCTTTTAATATGATACAGGTAGTGATAACTTTGAGAGAGATCAACATAACCCAACTGAAAGGTCAACCATCAGTTCATAATACCCCCTCACACAGATGAGCACCTTCATAAGTGAATAGGATTTTTTGGAACATGCACATGAAGAAATCAACAAAAACAACACAACCTCAGCAAACAGTAATTGTTTAAAGGGAGTTGAATCGATTTCAAATAATAAATGAGGCAAAACCATAAAAAAACCCCAAACTTTTAAAATAAAGGAGGATTATACCGCTTCTTTCTGACACAGCTGAACAAAATCTGAGTGCTACTATTTTAGAATGTCTCTAACTAATCCTTGGAGGAAAAAACCAACAAACCCAACCAAACCCAAGGTTGCTATGTTATAATCCTCAGTGCAGAGATACATTGCTTCTGTTACTTCATATGCACCATGCCTTTGGCAGTGCATCAGAAGTTTGCCTCCAGCTGTATTTTGCTTTTGTATACAGATTCTGAGCAACAACAAACCAAAAATTTAAAATATGTTCAAAATAAAAATATTTTGCAATGAGGAACAGCCTCAGCTACTGGACTTAAGAGTACCTAGTAATTCTAAATGTCAGATTTCCATATCTTAGCATGTTTTTGTTTTTCAATAAAGACTGGCAAAAGTAAACACTCTTGCCTACAAGCTATGCCACAAATGTGTTCTATTGTGTTATAATTCAAAGAAGGAACTAATATGACTTATTTAATGCTACACAGGGAAAATCTCTCTAAGAGTTGTAACAATTGTTCTCTTATTTATTAACATGAAGTACAATAAAGGTAAAGGACCATCCAGATCCTTTTTCATGTTTTAGAAGAGCTGCATGTTTTTCCAAAGTTGTAAAGTGCTACTTAACCAGTATCTAAGTTATACTAATGTACTTCAAAGAATGAGACAGAAAACTTGATACATTAATAAATTAAACTTCCTGTATTTATGTAATGTGTAGGAGATAAATGCATGTAAACACAGCTGTACTCATCCTCCAAATGTTTCAGCGAAGCAGTTATTTGCTTTTAATTTTGGTCCAAGATCTCTTTGCATTGAATCAAAAATGAAGCATTGCAAAATTTTGATGTAGCTTGTCTGTCTCAAAAACTCTTTGATTTTCATCAGTTGAGAAAAAAAACTCCTTAAAAATACAAAAAGGATTAAAAAAATATTGTAAATTTGGATTACCAAAGTGTAGGTAATTAAAAGGAAAAAAAAATCCTTTGCAGGAATCAATACTTTAAAAAATGTGATATATTTCCCATGTGATATGCAGACTGTTCAGCTGTAGATACTTTGTGCTGTGTGAGATTATTTCAACATACATCTTCCAGGGGAATGGTAATATAAGTACATTGAATAAATTATATAACTTAAATGTGTCAAATGTGTTCTTAAGACAATAAAAAGTTCTTAAAACTGTAATATCAAATCAGTAACTTGTCATTATCTCATAAAACTAAAATAAAAGTTTCAAATACTAATCTATTCTGTAATTCTGTGAGATTTATCTAGGGTATTCTGGATCCATTCTGTCAATTAAAAATACACCATAATAAAAAAAATAAAAATTAAGGAACATCGAAGAGTACTGTACAATTATACCACTATGTAACAGTATGTATAAATTGTTGGCAGTAAAGCTTCAGTAAAGTGATTTACAATGAAAAAGTTAATATTTACTTTGACACAGAAAGTTTGCAATAGCAGATATTTCTTCTCTGAGTGTCATTCTTCCATTCCACTGTGATTGGGCATTGTGGGCCATTCAGGATCTTTCCCTCTGCCCAGTGCCTTTAACTGTCCCAATCACTCTTCGGATGCGCATTTCTAACAGAAAGCCTCCTGTTGAACGTGGTAGCCAGATCTGTACATACTGCAAGCCTTAATCTTGTTATTGGTGAATGTCCTCATGCCTGACGATTTTGTAAATTACCCAATAAAAAATATTGAAAATCAGAAAGGCTAATGGGAAACAAGCTCTGGATATTGTGTCTATCTTCTTGGCCCGGTCAATAAATACCTTTCTCATCTCATCAGGACTTTTTGGTGCAGCTTGAACAGGATTATTTGGCCCCTTTTGTGTCACTCCATCTTTTGCTTGCAGACAAGGGCCCATTCCATATGCTGTAAAACTAAACTGACTTTCCCTTACGTCATCATCCTGTTGAAAAAAAAGGGGGGGGAGGGGGAGAAAGAGAAAAGACAAGGCGTTCTTTTTATTTACACAAATCTTACCAGCTGCTAAAAAAGCAAGTATTGTACCGTTACCTCAGTGATTTCTTGAATCCACAGTTTTCTTAATTGGTTGAAATTTCAGCCCTACCACTGTCTGTCAAAAATATCGCAGCAGCTTTAACAAGCACAGAATTTTCCTACTTGTTTATAGATTCTGTAATCTATTTAGAGAAAAGAGAAACTTAGTAAACTACTGGTAATCAGGCACAGAACTTCTGATTTGGTTTGATTTTCCCCATGTACAGTAAATATCCACAGACTTCAACTGGGCAAACTTCACACTGGTCTTTTAGACAACGTCCATTAACTCTTTATGTTGCTCAACAAAATGGAATACTGGCCTCTAGAGATACTCATCATACAAGCACTAATGATGTTCATGTTAATTATGATAGTGAGAATTCTGCCTAATTGGTCACTGTATATTTAGTTTATCATACCTGTATGCCTTATTTCTGTTGTTGCCTGTGAATATATCAGGTAAAGAGAACAGTGTCTTAGTTTAAAATAAAATGAATGAAAGTTAAAGGCCAGATTCTTTTCGGACTCATTCTTCTGTCAGTTCAGGGAAAAATTGGCAAAGACATTCTGAATTCATGAAGCTATAAGAGAAAGTGTTTTTTAATCATGTGACACAGAAACAAAAGTAGATGATCTGAAGTTATACATATTTTCATAGCATGCATTTCAAGAATGTGGCTTCTGTCTTGAGACACATTTTGTGTTTCACTTTGTCTGGTTATAGATATTCTCAAGTAACAAAGGAGGGACAAATGCAAGCAAATAAATGATACATAGACTGTGAAGCCAGGGCCAAATTTGATTCTGAAATATATTCCAGTGTATTCCATCACTGTGTTAGCTACTCAAGGATAGTCATGTGATTTTGATGGCATTCACAAGTTCTTATTGGTTCTAAATCCAGGATTTCCTCTTTTTTGTATCTAATTTAGCCTAGTTGCTTCAGGATTCTGGACTTTTATAAAGTATGAAAACTACTATGTATATGTTATTGTCATATCTTAAATAAGTATTTTGGAAAATTATTTTCATAAGTATTAAAAAAAAATCAAGCAGCAGTCAATTTTCCTTTTGTAAAAGAATTTTAGAAGCTCTTCCTAGATTAAATAAAAGGGTAAAAATTTTTTCTATACCAAAGCGAGTCAAATAATTAGTCTTTCAGTTCAGCAATACTGAAGCATTTTTGCTTTATTTAAACCTCTTGCTTTATACAAAGGTAATTTTGCAATGAACACAGTTTAAATACAAACTTCCAAATTTTTCTTTTTGAAAATGTCTGTAATGTTTGGAAAATCTGAAAATGTAAAAGTATTGTTAATTATTTTGTTTAAAAAAATTCCAGGGAATTTTTATCAATATTAGTTGAATAAGTTATCTACAAAAGAATGCTGAGCAATTACTGAGTCTGAAGTGAACTGATTGGCAATCAGAATGAGCATCCAGCAGAGCTGTAGTTATCACCAAGCTGCTGTAGTTACCATGCAACTGCTATACTTTGTCATATATGTAAATTGAATAAACTTATAGACTAATATATTTCACTGAAATTACTACAAATCTGTACTAGAATTCTCCTATAAAAACAAAAAAAAAGAAAAATTAACATGAAAGAAAAGGAGGAGGAAAATCACTGACTGATTTCAATATGGATATGAATAACAGAAATACAAAATGATAGGATTGTTATTTGATGACGTGATAAAACAAAGACTTAATTACTACAATAGTGTTCCTCTCCTGTCAGAAAAGAATGGGAAATAGCATCTTTATAGTAGTTGTATTCCAGATGAGTTATAGGGATGTATTCTTATTAATAGAATTTACAAATATATGAACTGTGACAATTTACGCTAAACTTGCTATTTTAACACCTTCATACATAGAATTCAAAGTTTAAATGTTTTCATGCTTCTCTAGAACATAATGCTAATGACTGCACAGGCTCAAAAAGATAACAAAATAATTTTGAGTAGCAGCTATCAGTTGCATTTGTTTTCAGGATGAGGCACTGTATACTAAGACTTTACTGCTTGTGTTTGTGTTCTATGCTTACCTGAATTGAGTGATCCCCTAGAAAGGTTTTAAAGGTCTCTGCTTATTTTTTTCCTTGCAGACATCCTGAATTTAGTCTGTGAGCAGGCTGCTTGGAAATAGTCTCCGTTATTGAGGAAGTGATGTGAAAGGTACTTCTAGGAATCTAGCATTTCTGCCCAGTGTCTGTTGGATGGTGACTCCACGAGGGCAGGCAGGATGGTTGGAGTACACCAAGTCAGACTGAAGGGCTAGGGCTAGTGGATATGCAGGAAAGAGCACCTGCCAGAGCACTGTAACACACCAGGAGCTACCATACTTTTTTTTTTTTCAGGGATTCCAGATGGAATATCCAAAATGTGGTTCTGCAAGCTCTCCAGCAGGCTAATAATGCAGAAAAATCATTAATTTGACCTCAAGTTCCTATCTGAGGGTTCTTCTGCACAACAGGAAAGATGTAGTTACTGTTATTATTGATATTGAATTCTGAGTGTTTTTTGAAAGCATTTTTATAAAATATCAGTGACAGTCCATTTGTTTTTATCAATTGACTTGGCTACAGTCCCTGGTCTTGACTAGAAATATTTCTCATAATGCATGTGTTCAAGTCCACAGCTGTTGAAATCATCTAATGAAAGTACCCTGTATGTCCCAATTGAGAATCTGGACAGTGAATCTTCCTGAAAAAGTCCTGCATGTTGGCTGGAATACTTTTTAAAAAATGTAATAAGGAAGCTTTTTTTTTTTTTTTGGCCTTTTGAGTATTTTTTAGTGCATCGTCATTAAATAAAAGAAAATGAATGGTTTCTTATTGATTTTTATAAAGCTTTTAAAATCTTATTATAAATGAACTTTAATAAAGGTTCAATATGAACATGCTTTTCACACATATGGCTTTGGAATTAACAATTTGAAAGTTATTCTGCATACAGCTACATATAAATATTTTATCTCTATTGAAATTAATGTAATTAAAGAATGGAAATAAATGTAGATAACAATGTATATTTAGAAAGCTAGAATTATCTGGAGGTCTAAGGAAATAATTTCAATTAGTTTATTTTTGTATCAGCATTGTTCTACAAAACACTTAGCTATAAAGTAGAGAAAGCTGTCAGTTTCTGTAGCCCTGTGACTATTCTGTTTTCTGTCTGTATATTTAATAGTATAGTTCTCTTGGGGAGTAATATGCATAAGGACTGAAAATATCTCTATAGCCTTTTGACTGTAGATTGTGGTGACAGCTTGAAGACTTATTTGAAGCCTTGCCTTTGATTATTTGAATGCTATTTTTTATTGTTCATTTTTGCCAAAAAAAGTATTATTGAACTGGTTTACACTACAAACAGCTTAGTTTTAGATGCTGAGCTGGTAACAACTGATGTCACTGTTCCTTTGAAGTTGCAGAAAGTAAAATTTTAATACCATGTTCTAATCCAGATATAAATAGATCAAAATAGATTAAAAAATTAACAAGACAGGTACCTTTATCAACATTTCACGTCATCACATACAAGTAGCAATGAAGGTATATGGAGTTCACATGGGAAGACATTATTTCAGACAAAAGGACAGGGCCTCTTAATGATTGGATATCACATTATGACAAATGGGACATCTTCTTCATAGTTTACCCTTAAATTTGTACTGTAGATTTGAGGCAAAGTCCCGTCTATAGGTCCTGTACATCTCAAGCCATTGCTATGCTGCAATGATTCACTGATTTCATTTCCATCAAGAACTCCCTCAAAATACTTTCATCAAAACGGATGGGTTGACCAAAAAGAAAACAAAAGAAAAGAGGTGTGATTACCATTAAACACAATCTAGTTTGCATGTCTATTTTCCTCACTAAAGATACAGTGATCTTTAGATTTTTGAAAATAGAATTAAAAGATTGACTATTCCTGAAAACTAAACATATTAAAAGGTAATCTAAAATCAAAGTGTTACTCAGTATACGTACACAGTTAATGTTTTTCCCTGTACAGTGTAAATGCAACTAAGAAAAAGCACTGCTCATAGGTATGTTTTAGTATCCCTATATGACTTCTAATTCTACCTTTTTTTTCCTTTTGATTTTCAAGACCAAAAGGAGTGTAACTGTAAATTAATAATAATATAATAATTAATATTCATCATTCTGAAGGAATTTTTTAATCACATTAGTAATATAGTATTTGTGAAATAGTTCTGTCCATTGGACAGATTTCTTTCTCTGACCAAGACAAAGCACTATAGATCATATTCTGACTACCAAATGAAGTCTCAAATAGATAACCAGAATTCCTCTGTTCTCAGTATTCATTGTCATTTGTGTAATCATAAATAAATGAGACCCTTTTTGAAAAATCTCCTATACCTATAGTGATGACGATTGGAAAACAGCAACAAGTAGGTTGCTTATTATGTTGCAATAACATTTTTATTTATAAATATATTTATAATGCAATTTCAGACACTTCAAAATTTTTGTTAATTCTGTGCAAATTGGATTTGGCCTCTGAAAAGAAATTTTCCTTTCAGTTATTTTGAATCCCTGAGTTCCATATTTACAACCATAAAAATGGCAGCCAGAGGGTGCAGTTATACCTAAAATTGTCTTTGATGCTGCTGTTACTGTTTGGGAGGGGAGGCTGCAAACTACTAGATGGTGTAAGAAAGAGGCAGTGACTGTAGGTGGAGAAAGCATAAGGAAAATGGCAAAGACAGATGAGCTTTGGATGCCTAAATTTCTTGATACATCTCCATACGTAATTACATTTTGTGTAGCTCTGTAATTTTCCATAAATCTCAGCAGCTCTTATTTCGTTTGCTACACTCATTTGATCTGAGTTCGATCACATGCTTTTTGAGAGAGAGATTTCAGTTCTCCTGTGTTTTTAGTCAACATTTAGAAGGAACAACCTGTAGTTTGATTAAATTTACAAAAAACTCCAACCTGGGAAAAAAATGCAGATTTGTTTGATGATGTGTTAAGAGTTAGAACTGAATTCAAAGATTTGGACAAAGAATCCAAAAACTACAGGAGGAGAGTTGTTAGGTGCAAATACAAGGTACTACATTAATCCAGGGATCATGAATTTCACAAACAGAAGATGAAAAGTGAATGGCTCTGCAGCAGTTCTGGGAAAAGACTTGAGAGTTATGGAAGGTCACAATCTTCATATGGGTCAACACCATGCTGTTGTTAAAAAGGTAAATGGCAAACTGGTTTGGATAAACAAATGTACAACTTGCATGATGTAATCCTTCATCTGCTCTCTACTATTACTGGCTAGGATTCATGTTGCAAACACAGTTTTGAGGAATTATATGTACTTAGTAGGAGATTTTCCAGGGAAGAAGAATGATAATTAGCAAAAAAGGACTGTACCAACTGGTAATTTTTAAAGAAACAAGACTGAATGGAAAAGTGTAAACAGCTACATAAAAGAATGAAGTAATCTGTTCCCTGTGTTCCCTCTGAACAAGTTATGAGAGGCTAAAAAAGCAAGAGTAAAAAAAATTCTAAACCATTGGAAGAGGAGCTTGTGGAATTTTTGTGCCTGAGATGAATTAGGTATAACTGATACTGACATACTGACTTAGGTCAGGAAAATGGATTCACTGGTCTCCCAAGGGCATTACAGCACTGAAATTCAGTCGTCTGACTATTGCTAGGGTTACTTGGTAAAAGTAAGTATTTTTTGCAACACACATGTCTTTTTAATTACAAAGAAAATAGACTTCAGCTGTCCTATTGCAATTAGATATTATTCACAAACCCTCTCTTCTCTCAACATATACCTGAAATGAAATATTTCCAGAACCACCTATTTTTGGACCTTTGCAACACGGTCGAATCAGTAGGAATTTTGCTGTACCTTTGAAGACAAAATGCCAGCTCCAAAAAATTCTGCATTCATCAGTTGGAATTCACCTGGTAGAAAAACCCTAATCTGAGTAAAATGTCCCAAGATGGTAAGCATACAGGATTAAAAAGTCTAGTAAGTTATCCTAACTGATCTATTTCTCTAATCTATTTGGGTATAAATATGGAATAGAATAGTGGTTTTCACTTTGAAAAGAAAGAGGATTTAATGTTCAAAGAAGCCCCTGTAATTTATTTTAAACACAGCCTTTTAACCTGACTTCTTTTCATGTCTTTTGACTTTGTGATCAAATGAACATTTCTTTATACATGGTAGTTTTAAAAGTCAGTACAATCTAATTCCTGAGAGCCACTGGCTGTTTGACCTAGTCCAAAGGGATGACAAACACATTCAAAACTTCATAATCATGAACTATATTAACTGACTTTGAAAAAGACAAAAAAGGAAGGAAACACAAGTTAATTTGACTTATCATCCTAGGGCCTGCATTTCATGTTAGAAATTGTGGTGAATAAATAATAGCATTTGTAGTAAGGAAGATTAGTTATTAAATGCTTTCTTTAATCCATAAGACATCATTTATTATTTGTATACCAAAGTGTTTAGGATTGTATTGGGTTTGCGTGGCAAGGTTTTGGTAGCAGCAGGGGAGGAACATGGGGTGGCTTCTGTGAGAGAAGCTGCCAGAAGATTCCCCCATGTCCGACCCGATACAGCCAATGCCAGCCGGCTACAAGAACGGACTCGCCGCTGGCCAAGGCCGAGCCAATCAGTAACGCCTCTGTGATAACATAATTAAGGAAAAAAAAGGAAGAGAGGGAAAAAAAGCTGCACACTTTGCAGCTGGAGAGAGGAGTGAGAAGATGTAAGAGAAAACAACTCCACAGACACCAAGGTCAGTGAAGAAGGAGGGGAAGGAGGTGCTCCAGGCTCCGGAGCAGAGATTCCCCTGCGGCCTGTGGTGAAGACCGTGGTGAGGCAGGCTGTCCCCCTGCAGTCCCTGGAGGTCCATGGTGGAGCAGATGACCACCTGTAGCCTGTGGAGGACCCCACGCCGGAGCAGGTGGATGCCTGAAGGAGGCTGTGACCCCAGGGGAAGCCCACACTGGAGCAGGTTCCTGTCAGGACCTGTAGCCCGTGGAGAGAGGAGCCCACGCCGGAGCAGGTTTGCTGGCAGGACTTGTGACCCCGTGGGGGACCCGCGCTGGAGCAGTCTCTTTCTGAAGGACTGCACCCCATGGAATGGACCCATGCTAAAGCAGTTTGTGAAGAACTGTCAGTCATGGGAAGGACTCACATTGGAGAAGTTCGTGGAGGACTGTCTCCCGTGAGAGGGACCTCACGCTGGTGTGGGGGAAGGAGTCCTCCCCCTGAGGAGGAAGGAGGGGCAGAAACAACGTGTGATGAACAGACCCCAATCCCATTCCCTGTTACCTTGTGCCACTGCGGGGAGAAGGTGGAAAATTGGGAAAGAGGTTAAGCCCAGGAAGAAGGGAGGGATGGGGGAGGTGTTTTAAGATTTGGTTTTACTTCTCATTCTCCTCTGATTTTGATTGATAGTAAAGTAAATTTCTTTTTTCTCCCAAGTCGAGTCTGTTTTGCCCGTGCCAGTAATTGGTGAGTGATCTCTCTCCGTCCTTATCTCCACCCATGAGCTTTTCATTATAATTTTCTCCCCCTGCCCATTTGAGGAGGGAGAGTGATAGAGTGGGCTTTGGTGGGCACCTGACCTCTAGCCAGGGTCAACCCACCACAAGGATGCAATTCAAATTTTTTTAAGAGATAAAATCTCCATGCTATAATGTTTCAAGTTCTAGTATGCTTGTTGGGCAAGGAGTGGTTTAATAAAACATTGGGAAAAAAAGAGCAGCAATTTGCTGAGCTGTGTCTAGAGCTTGAGAAGGTATATTCTCAGAGATTAACTCTGACCAGGAGCTGTAGCTTTACATAGAATTGGAGTCAGTCAAAAAATGTTCAGCTAAATTAATCTTTCCAGAAAAATGTCTATTTGTCAAAATCATAACCTTGTATGGGAACAAAGCATTTTTTTGGTAAATTTAGACTGAGAAACCTATCTCATGGTGAAATATACAGATACAGGGAGTAAGGAAAAGCCATATACTGATGACACGAAGTTGGGAGGAGTGGCTGACAGACCAGAAAGCTGTGCTGCCATTCAATGAGACCTGGACACGCTGGAGAGTTGGGTGGAAAAGAACCTGATGAGGTTCAACAAGAGCAAATGCAGAGTCCTTCACCTGGGAAAGAATAACCACATGCACTAGTACAGGTTAGGGGCTGACCTGCTGGAGGGGAGCTCTGAGGAAAAGGACCTGGGTGTCCTGGTGGGCAGCAGGCTGGCCATGAGCCAGCAGTGTGCCCTTGTGGCCAGGAAGGCCAACATTATCCTGGGGTGCATTAAAAAGAGCATGGCCAGCAGGTCGAGGGAGGTTCTCCTCCCTGTCTACTCTGCCGTGGTGAGGCCACATCTGGAGTGCTGCGTCCAGTTCTGGGCTCCCCAGTTCATGAGGGACAGGGATCTTCTAGAGAGAGTCCAGTGGAGGGCCACAGAGATGATGAGGGGCCTGGAGCATCTCCCATATGAGGAGAAGCTGAGGGAGCTGGGACTCTTCAGCCTGGAGAAGAGAAGACTGAGAGGGGATCTTATTAATGTCTATAAATATCTGAAATGTGGGGGCCAAATGGATGGGGCCGGGCTCATTTTGGTGGTGGCCAGTGACAGGACAAGAGGCAATGTGCAAAAACTGGAACACTGGAAGTTCTATACAGACCTAGGGATAAACTTCTTTACTGTGAGGGTGATGCAGCACTGGAACAGGCTGCCTAGAGAGGTTGTGGAGTTTCCATCTCTGGAGATGTTAAAAACCTGCCTGGACGCTTTCCTGTGCAACCTGTTGTAGAGAACCTGCTTTGACAGGGGGGTTTTGGACTACATAATCTCCTGAGGTCTCTTCCAACCCCTACCATTCTCTGATTCTGTGATTCTGTGATATACCCCCAAATATAGTTAATAACCTCACCTGTGTGTGTTATGAAGAAAAGCATTGAAATGTGTGTCTTCATACTTCAGAATCTATGGGAAGTACTTGATATTTTATTATAGACTCTGCAGTCTCTTTTTTTATGAGTACCTAGCAGACAGCTACCTGAAGCTAGAAGACTGTCTACTGAAGTGTAAAATTAGAATAAGGACTTTTAAGCCTGAATTTAAAAATACCACGATGTCAAGCACTCATCCAGCAAAACACTTAAGTCAATGAGACTGTTCATGTGTATACTTTTTTGTTAAGTGGGCTTCCCTTAGAAGTGCTTTGTACATTGGTGATCATTCTTCACATACCTCTAAGCTGAAATTTGATTGATTATGATTGCTGAAGAAGTGTCTTTGCTGAGCTTAAATTCTTGCTAAGAGGGGGTTGGAAAGAAATTTGGTTTGATTCTGAGGAAAGAAGGTAGTATTATCTGTCAGTTTCAAACCCTGTGGTTATGACAATTGACATGTATTTAAGGAATTGAAAAAGTTATAACTAACATTGAATATGGTAAATTTGCCTGAGATCCAGAAGACACTATAATACAAGGTGAAAAAAAAGAATGGACTAAAAGTATAGTCACATAATATATCACCCTCCACAGCTGTTTGTATTTGATACATGATGCATTTGTTGTTGCTCACCTGCCCCCTGTCTGGTAATCCATCTCTGCCCATCCCATTCTCCCCATTCCAAACTTTTAAGCAGCTTTCAGAGAGCTGCCATATTTAAAAAACAAGCAGCCTGTCAGAAAATGCTGCTTTCCTCCTGTGTGTCTCAGAGATCATTTTTTTTCTGCTACTGTCAGTGAAAAGAAAAAAGCATATTTTTCACAGGGACAAATATTGAAGGCAGGTACATGAGTCTGAATCATTTTCTAGGTTACAGTACATGAGTTTATCTCTGCACCTGAAGAAGTCTAGAACACAGAGACAGGCAAATGTAAGAAAATGTCATTTTCATTTGACTGGCCAGCCTGCCTTTTAACATGGAGTCTTGCTAGCAGAGACTGCTTAGGTAGGCTTTACAGCATTACAGATTTTCAATATCTTCTAAGTAAAAGGGTAACAACCTGTAAAATGTCTTTTCCTTGTGATGTAAGCAGTAAATTGAAGTAAGTCTTCAGGAACAAAAGATGGCTGAAACGAGTCATATTGCTACGATCAGACTTTCATTCACAGTAATCATCTAGACAAATGACTGAAAGTCAATAGAAAGGCTCTTCATGACATCAGTGGTGGGTACTCATTTAATGAGTAGGCTGGAGAAATATTTGCTCTTTGAAAAATCAGAAGTAGAAGTTACATATTATTGTAAGAAATTTTGCTTATTGTGTGACTTAACTGTGGACTTCAGAATTCAAACCTGTAGCCTTACCTATTTGAATTTACATATTGGTAGTGACTTATTTTAGTGGTAGTCTAGACAGCTTCAGCTATAAACAAATATTAATAACCATTGCTATATTAAAGTTTCTTACTAGTCGTATGAACAATTTACACTAAATTAACATGACAGGACAAAAAATAAACCCCAACCTCTCAGCCTCTTAAAGTAAAATATTTGTTCTTCCACAAGTAATATTAATTGAATAAGTATTTTTAGTATTAAAAAATATTTATATGAAACACGGCTGTTAAGGTTTTGAACTGAATGCTGGAATGAATTTAGGAAACACTATTTGTTGAATCTTAATTTAGTATAAACTACTGCATGTACAAGTAACATTCATCCACTGAAGTATAATCTAACCCTTCTAACAAAGGGAAATTCATGCTTGTGCAGATGGTTCCCACATGGCCCATGCCTCATTTAAATCCCACTTAATCCCTCTTTGGAGAATTCAAGTTGGATTTATGCACTGTATAGTCCTTGTAGTGACCCTCTGCCTATAGTGAATTTCATTCCGTGCTTCCATTTTATTTATATTGCCACTTTAAGCTTCAGCATGTTTACCAAATTAACCCTATATCCTGGCATAAATCAATCTCAGAGTCTCTTCAGAGTTGTGAATACTGTTACTTTTACCTTGTTCTTCTTCCTCTTGCGGCGGAATCGCAGAAGTTCTTTATGCTGTCTTGACACAAAGTTTACAGCTGCATACTCCAAAAGTGCAGAAAATACAAAGAGCAGACACACAGCCATCCAGATGTCAATTGCTTTAACATATGACACCTATGGAGAGAACAGAGCAGAAGACTGCACTGTTAAAACCACAGATGTGAAGTTTAGTATTTCATGTCAGAAGGAAGTGCATTAATATCTCCACATCCCAACAATACTTTTATGAAACAAAAATTGATATGAAAGCTAAATAATAAGAGGGGCAACAATTTAATCTATAAGCATCAAATGTTATTTTTTTAAATGTAGTCTTTCACAAAATGCATTTACGTCATTAACGGTTCCTCATAGTGTACTGTGTATTTTATCACAAACCAAATAATCCACAAGAAGCACGTGCTCTTACTCCATTTGTCACACTGAGAACTGTGAATGATACTGAGCAACCAGAGAATAGTTTATAGTGGGACCAGTGGGTCTTCATGTATTGTAATGGATCTGATTTAAAGCTCCTGGAATAGCAATTAGACAGAAGAAGGGAGATAAATGGAGATAGACTCTGATATGTTCATTCTTTGCTAATACAGGCATAGTAAATCAAAGGTATAGGTTCAAATTAGTGCTCTAATTTTGACACCATGGAAGTACTGAAAATCAGCTACAGAGTAGATGAACTCACTGCAATCCTTTACTGCCAAGTTTAGCTGCAGGACATAATCTGAACTAGGAAAGCAGGGCCTGTTTCCTCTCTGTGTGCAAATTTACAAGGGCTTTTTCATATAAGCCAACATACCTAGCTTCAGGCCTCAAAAATGAGACAAAAAACATCTGTAGGTCTCTTTAGTAACCTCTTACATTCTTGCTTTTCTGAGTTTTTATAGCGTTCCATTTTCTAATGATGCTACATTTGGATGCATTTGGATCCATATATTTGAGGCACAAACCACACTCATCTCTGTCAGGGTATGTGTTTTACTTAGAAAAAATACTTAATTAGCTAGCCTAAAAAATACCATGTTAAAACTAATACAGAAATGGACGTTGTGTATTTTTATTGTATAAATTTTATTTCTATTAACTGCAATGGCACATGAAGATGGTCAAGAAATAACCCTTAAAATGAAGAATAAAATCTTTAAAGCAATGACAAGTCAGAAAACCTAAATAGTTAATCATAAAAATATGTAAGCTGTTTACACTGTGTAGTGAAGCATTCTTTATACAATCGTTTGGAGATACTTAGCTTCACATTTTTCTACATTTTAATGTAAATGTGTTTGTAACTAGTGAGTTAATTCATAATGTAGGCAGGTTTTGGTAAAGGAATATAACTAATAACAGGATGGAATCTATGACCCTTAGAAATTCAGTAATAGCTGGTACCATGTCATCAGATATTGGGATCTGGGAAAGGACGAACTAGTCAATTGCTAAACAGTATTTATGTATTGCTGAATAACATTGCTTTCATCACTTGCAGAGGTTTATGGAATTTAGTAGATATGTGGTTGGCTAAATAGTTGAGACAGAGGAGAAATAGATATATTTTACTGGTGACTCAAAAAACCCCTAAATGTTTCAAAGTCACTTATCTCTATTAGAAGACGCTTAAATGCTAATAATTAAAACATATATAAGGTTGACTGAAAGTGTTTATTTGTCACATGGCATTATAACTTTGTATTAATGTCACACAAACAAAAGAAATTCTGCCTACCTTTGGAAGAGATGCTCGTGAACCTGAGCTTTGTGTTGTCATGGTCAGTACAGTCGTTATGCCTAAAGCCACTCTGGCTGGAGCTGCATCCATATTGATCCAAAATGACACCCAGGAGAGAATGACGATCAAGAGACTTGGAATGTACATCTGGATGAGATAATAACCCATCTGCCTCTCAAGGTGAAATCGGACTTCAATACATGTAAACTTTCCTTTTTATAATAAAGAAGAAATATTCAAAAGAAATAGAATGTTCTTTATTGTCAACATCTAGTGCACGCTCTAAAGAATTTACACTGTCAATTATATTTGTTCTCTAATGAGAGATGAATGTTTTGATTTATCTTCAGTGATTTTTAATATGCATTATAACAAGAGTATATCTACTGGAAAGGAAGGAGACAGAAAAAAATGAAAATTTAAGAATCCGATAACCTCTGGAACGCTTTTTCCCTTATAAAAAACATAATACAATTCATTATGATATAGGAAAGTTCCTCTGTGTCCTCACACTTGTTTTTCCATGTACTGTTTGGAAATACTGCTATATGCAACGAAAAGTCTTCCTCTCCCATTTTATAATATCTCCTTTATATTCTGGTTGAATTTTAAGATTTTTTTTTTTTTTAAATCAAATGAATTTGTGAAAAATATAGTGGGATCAGTGGGGGCGTTAGGTTATCAGTAGGAGGTTCTGCTGAATCTCTCTATCCTCATTCAAACTGTTCCAGCTCAAAAGTACAATGACCAAGATTGAACAGAAATTGAGGATTTGAGATTAGGCAACTTTAGGAAGCAGAATAAATGGCCTAAATTTTCCAGATACTGAACATCAAACAACTTCCACTGATTTAACCAAACCAGAACAAAAAAAAAAATAAATGCTCATAGAAATGCCTTTTTTTTTTTTTTTTTTTCTTATACAGACTTATTATTTTTTTTTTAAACCCTGTAAACCATACATTATTTCACAGATCTTGACCTGGTCTCATATTTTCTAATTCTGCTCAATATTCATATTAGTCACACATGAATGGTGCTGTAGACAATACTGTTACTGTAAATTGTGTATATATGCAAGAAATACAGCAAGAAAGATACATACCTTAGATTTCTTCTTTATTTGAATTAAAGCATTTACTAATTCTAAGTTTAACATGGAAAGCTATATAGTTATTTATTTCTTAAGTGATATGAGGCTTTTTGGTTATGTTTTCCAGTAGTTTTTGATAGGTGTTTTCTTAATCCATTTTTTTTTGCCAAAAAGCCATTTAATAGCAAATTGTTCCACATTAATAGTGCTTTATATATTTATCATATTAACAAATTTTATGTAAAGGACTTATTTATGAGCTTATCCATGATATATCTCAGGAGTTTTATATCTGCTGGCTCAATTATTACTTCCATTCCTAATTGCCAGTGTTTTCTGAATCCTATCTACACTCCTGAAATCTGTGTCCCAAATCCTGGCTCAACCATCTGCTGCCCAAGCTTCAAAACTGATTTCTGCTTCAATTGGGAGATGAAGTCCTGGTCTAACAAAGTGAATGGGAATTTTGTTGTTTACATCAGAAAAGGCAGGATTTTACCTTACATTTCTCTTCCAGGATCTTTACAAGGATATCTATACAATACATTCTTTTACTTAGCAGTTCAGTACACCCCGTGTAACTAGAAGTTCTGCACTGACTCAGCTTTTTAAGAATCATATTCTTACTTCAAACTGGTCCTTACCCTGAAGTTTTTATTTTGTTGACATTTATTCTGTTAATTCAGCAGCCTTGGACAGCAGCAGTCTCTCATACATCACAGTAAATCATGGTGGTAAGGAATGACAGAAATGTGTCAACCAAATCTAGGTCTCTTGCAAAGCCATTTTATTTGGCATCACATCAGCAAGAGTTACAGCTCAGTATGAAATATTTTCTTCTTCTAGAGTCCTATACTCAAGTGAACTTGAATTATTACAGAGCTCTCAGCACAAAAATGCTGTGGTCTGAAACAGGGAGCAATAAATAATATACTAGATCTGATGTGGATTATTTTTATGTAGTTGCAAATTTGCCAGGTTTGTCTGAACTAAGGAGACAGAAAAATAGCTGTGAACAACAGAAACCTAACAAAATGAAAGAGATTCCGGATGAAAGAAACACAAATGGAATATATTGTTATCACAGAAAAGGAGAGAAAAGACATGGGATTTTGAAGAGGCCAGAACTAGGACTGAGTGATGTGTCCGGAATTATACAGAATGATTTTTTTGCTTGGTTTCCCAAACAAACCAAAAAAAGAAAAAAACCCCAAAATAATAAAAAAAGAAAATTAAGTGTGTCTCAAAGTGGAAGAATACCTTTGCTTAACTCCACAGAATGTGTGACTTAGACTCTCGCCTTTGTTTTAGCCCCAGTGAGTTTATGAACATGCCAGGCATGTCCACTCCTTCCCAGTCAAGACCACTATGTTCCTCATCTTCTCTGTTCCAGTGTAGCACTGAAAAATTCATATATAGGAACTCCCTAGGGAGACTGGTGGCTACCCAGGTAGAGACTTCTTGTTACTCCACTGCTGACTACTGGAGAAAGGCAGCAGTTGGAAGTCAGTCTTGGAACTGCAGTTGCAGCAGTTGCTGGTATAAGTTTGGAAGTGGTGATGTTAGTTTTTGCCCTTCCTGGCTGAGGTCAGAACCACCTGCATAAACTTGGCTAATGAGGCAAAATGGAAAAAAACCAAAAAAAACAAACAACATTGCTGTAGCAGGTGTGAGCTTCAGCTAGGAGGCAGCCAGCAGAGGCTGTGCTGTTTTTTCCCAGCTGAAGGGTGTCCTTTCTCTTCTTGTATTTAATTTTGAATTCAAAGCCAGGTTAGCTGTGGTTTAATCTATTTGACTGGATGCTTGAATCTATCAGAAGAGATCCACCCATGAAGTCATCTCAGCTGGGGAAGGAGATAGACAAGCAGCTAAGAGCATTGCTCTAATAATTCATTTGCAGAACCTAAAAGGTAAGCTCTAGTTTTTTCTGGTATGCACTGTAATGTCATGAAGAGTGGCTAGGAGGAGTATATGAAACCTATATGATGTGGTTTTTCTGAGGCTGAATAACAAATTAAGGCCTGATGCTAATTTCAGAACAGAGCTAAATATAGATGTGCACACAATCCATACAATGGGCAGGTTTTTGTAATGTAACAGAAAGAACAGCTATTGAGAGCTTCCTAAAGGATAAGTGTTTTTTCCTGAAACAGAGGTAATGTTCTTTGTGTTTGTAAGTCTAACCTAACCAGGGATTCAAATGTGCGAAAGGCGCCAAAAGTGCTGGTATATGTGCATGTGATGGTGTATTTTTCTCTCTTATGCATGTTCTTTGGTAACAATGTCACGTCTCCTGGGCTGGTATAATTTCCATGCAATGTCCACACTGAAATCAATATTGTAGTGGAAAAAAATATATATTCCAGTCAGTTTACCTGATTTTTCTTTTCCCCAGAAAGTATAAGTGGCTTTTCTTCAGAGTCAGTGTCTAGGTCACATATTATTTCTTGGTTGTTGCTGCTGTGGCCAAACGTGAGTAACCCAAGGAGAGCAATTTTCTACCTTAGCACACTTTTACACTGCACAGCCTCCTCTGACCATGGCAGGTGGATTAAGCAGTGGGCTATGAAGGCAGCAGTATGCTTTTGTGATTAAAAGGTACTGCCAGGAGTGTGAGATATGCAAGGGAAATCAAGCATAAGTAGCAGCTTTCAGGCCATATGGAGTCCTTCTTTTCGGTTTTGTATGCCTCAAACTGCTCCAGAGGCAGTAGTTGGTAGAACTTAAATATATTTATCCCCTTTTAGCAACACTTAAGATATCCCTTGGGGGAAGCTTTTCTTGTTGTACCCTTACGATGTCATGATCATGTTTACAATTCCCAGGAAGGCTGAGCAGCTGTTTCTGAAGCTACATACAAAGTTTTCATAATGGAGAATCACCTTAGAAAACTGAGACAAGGAAATAGTGTCCCTGAGAAATGATTAATAAAGATGACGATAATTAATACTACTACTAAATTAATACCATAATAAAGTATAAAATTAATAAGTACAAACAAAAGAAAAAGGAACTCAGCATGCAGAGATTCAACTGTTAATCTATGCAGAATGGAGAGATATCTCCTGAAGGTTCTGGTTCTTGATACTGCTTTAGATACTAGTAAGTTATAGTCTGGTCTTTTTTAGAAGAAAAGCCATTGGTAATGCTAATAGCTGATCTACTGTGAAATATATTAAACCAAAAGGGATCATAAGAAAAGATTGTGCTTGGGATGTATGTGTTAGGAGGTCCAGTGGGGAATGTGGAGTTAAGGAAGTGGGACTTTATTGAGACTGCAGATTAAAGGATACGGAGTTATCAGAAATAGTCACATAGAGAATCCACCAGTTCTGATGGTGACTGTAGCAACCATAGCTCCACTGTTTCCAGGACCACTACAAACAATACTTTCAGCCAAAACCCATCAATAGACATGACAGTTCTGAGCAGCATCATTTGAGTGCAGGTGTAGTATGTTATCCATGATGAAGGTATAAAGCCCAGATTCAGAGTATTTATGTTTGGGCTTTTTGCAGACATGATTGAAATTATCTGTGATTTAAATTAAAATTAGGTATTGTATAAAAGCTGAGGGGGGCAATTCATGTGGCATAGGAAGTGAATGAGGATGTTGTAAAGCAAGACCATCTTTGTCATATGAATGGTTCACAAATTGTGATTTTTCTGGTTCTTATGATTCTACTTGACTTCCCACATTTGTCGCTGCAGATATGCCAGTGAAAAACATGAAAATTATCAGAAATATTGCATCACTTCGGAACACAAGACCTGATGAGCCATTATGCTGTACTGTTGCTGAAACTGTTATGTCCCTATATATAGAAGCAGTTGATCGTTCAAGCTGTGGTTACAGTGATCCATTTTCAATTGGACATGAAACACTGATGAGACATCCACTGATGAGTTTCCACATACTGTTCTGAAGCTTTGTGTTAATTGGTTTCACAGAGAGACTTTTAGTTTTTTTTCTGTTTTACAGGATGTCTCAGAAGAGCTTTCCATCCTGTGCTGTAACTAAATTTAAATTGAAAAATCTTCTTTGGTCACTTATTGAATACCAGCTGCAGTTGCTTATCGTTCTTTTAAGAATTCATTTTATCTACTGTGTCGTAGGCCAGAGAAATAGGCTTTATTTCTAGTTTTGATAAATGATTTTTTGTTGGTTTTTTTTTTGTTTCTTGTGGAGTATCCTAAAGAGGTATCTCTCTACAGTATCTCATTGTAGGAGCCTTGAGAAAGCACATTACTGGTCTCATATCCAAGTGACATAATGGAGGAAAACAACAACTCTTAGTTGTTGGGTTTTTTTAATATAATATTCATGGTAGTTAATAATACTGGCTGTAACATGGTAGTTAATAATACTGGTTGTAACAAAGAAATTAAAGGCACTCCCACCCTCCAAGAAACCAAGCCAAACCTCCCTAATTTGATTAAATGAACTTCATACTGAAGACTTAAATAAATAAAAAAATATAGATACTCTGGAGAAATTACTGTTATCTTGAAGAGGAGAATGTAATTATAAATGTAGTCCAGCATGAGTAAGACTATCTTTTCTTTCTGGTTTGCCCTGTCAAAGTTCTTCCATATTCATACCTGTGATTTTGGTGCTTGATTTTCAGAGCAGGGCAATCTGCTGTTTCCTCTGGTGAGGACAGACCCTTCTGCCTGCAGCTGGTGCCACCCTGCATTGCTTTTTCCCCTCTGCCCACCATAGGCACGTCCCACAGCTGTGTAATTGCCTTCTTGTTTGCTAAGGTCTTATAAAATCTCTATCCTAAAGCATATGGTGGTGCCTGTATCCAGGCTTCCAAGTTTTCTGTATTAGTAAACAGCTTGACTATTTATGGACATATTAAATGGCCCAATTATTTTTTTTAAGTAAAGGGATGAACTTCAGCGACCTTTTCAGGGTTGCGGGCTGCACTCACATTCTAGAGCACCTATTTCATGACCAAAATGCAGTTTGGTCAAAGCAATATAGGAATATAACAGACTGATGATTTGCCCCGCTGTCCTCTAGAGATATGACAGTAAACCCCTTCTCTCACCTAAATGCAATGGTTGTTCACAAGGATAAGGGCACTTGTCTTGGAGGAACATTTTGAGAGCCATGAGACCTCACATGCAGTTAATAAGGTCTATTCCTCCCGCTTCTCAGCTCAGTTTAGGTCCACAGTGAAAAAGCAGAAGATGTAAGTTAATCCCATGCAACCTAGTGTGTTATACCTAGGCCTAGCATGTTTTCCTGTTTCTGTTTAGAAGAAAATTAATACCAACTTAAATTGACTTAAAACAGATTATGAAGAAAGAGGTAATGGCTCAAAAATACTGAAAAACTGAAGTTTCAGTCAAAATCAAAAGGTTTAAACTATGATGATTGTAATGAAAGATCTTAGACAAACAAGTGAGTGTACAATTCGGCTTTGGATAAGATGTTTGGAGAGATATTTGGAAAACACTGGAAATTCTGACATTTTAAAACAGGTTTCCATTAAATATCACATTATGTACCACAGTAATGTTTTAATTCCTCAGTCAGAAATTTTTGATGCATCATGTTGTCCAAATGAACTTTGGAAAAATGAGGAGAATACTTTCTACTAATAATCCTCATTTGCTAATATCACTATACAGGTTATAGAACTACAGCTACATGCTAAAATGGCACAAAAACCAGGAGAGTCCTAAAAAGGCAGAAGTTGCCTATATATCTTAAAGGAGACAGAGAAAAATAAAGAAAATAATTTTTTCCAGTTTGTCATAAGGATTATGGAAAGAAGAAAAAAGGAATAATATTATTCCATTATTATAATTAACAAAGATATGTTTAAGTGAAAAAATTACCCTGCTATAGGATATGTATGTCCATTTCTGGAAAGTTTTTAACGATTATCCAGATATTAGTATTTGTACAGTAAAAGTGCATGTTATGTATTTCCAATTTATTTTCTGGAACACTCCAAAATGTTTCTATCAATATCTCCCCACTCTAAATGGAAACTATTGGAGAACCTTTCCCTCCCTTAGGACACCATAGCAGCTGTGATATAACTCAGCGTTCAAAAGCATTCTTCCTTAATTTTGATTGCAACAGGACATTCCTTATGAACCACATCTATTGAATTTTATCCCTTCTGACATTTCAGCAGAATCCAAATAAATCAGTTCTAAACTTAAATTTCAAGATATGTTTAATCTATTAAGAACCATGTTGGAGAGCAGAAATTTAAAGAGATACAGATTAGAATGAAAGAGTTCTAGGTTGTTTGTTTTTTGTTTTTTGTTTTCTTTTTTCCCCTAGAAGATGGAAGCTGTATATTCTTAGCCTTTGCTACATTGTTTTTTGAGGATTCTTATGCTTGTGATTGTCCAGTTCTTGAGAGATTTTTTTGCAATTAAAAACAAAATAACTACATTAGTAATGTTAAATCCTTCCTTTTTCAAATAATTCCAGAGATTATGAGATTAACATCACAGTTGTACAAAGTCTTCAACTCAGAAAGCCGACATCTAGTTTGGACACCTGGCCATTGTGCACTAAAGATGCTGTCAGCTTGCTTGCATTGCCCCCTTGCTGTACGAGCTAGGCAGGGATAGCTGGCTTGGCGGCTTCATGTCCCCTTTTCCTGACTGAGCCAGGCCATGTTTAGTGCACAGCTGTCCTGGTTTTGCTAGGATAGAGTTAATTTTCTTCTTAGTTAATTTTCTTCTACAGTAGCTTAGTAGATGTGTTTTGGTTTCAGTGTGGGATTTGTTATGAGAAGAATTTTGATAAGGTACAAGGACATAGTGTTTGGGTAGTTTGCAAGTGGAAAGGACTGGAGGGGAAAAGTGTAGTCGTTAGCAAAACCCAGAATCAACAGTTGGATATGCCAATAAAATATTCCACGTCATATTACTTCATGTTGAGTGTATTAACCAGGGCTGACCAAAAAGGTGGGGGGATTCTCTCAGGAATTGCTCGAGCTCACCTTTCTGGGATTGTGATTTCAGTTTTGGTGTTCCTTTTTGCTCCTCCAGGACCATTATTGGCGGGGGGTGAGCAATTGTACTGTACTGTACACAACTTATTTATATATATTTTTTCCCTTATCATTATTATTATAATTACTATTTTATTTTACTCCAATTATTAAATTGTTCTTATCACAACCTACAAGTCTCCTTACCTTTACCCCTCCAATTTTCTCCCCAATTCCTTGGGTAGGGCATGGAAGAGTGGGGTTTGGGTGTCTGTGTCTTGTTTAGCTGTCAGCGTCTTGTTTAGCTGTCAGCCAAGTTAAACTATCACAACAGCATATGGACCTTTAGATTTTAGCAGTGCTTCAGATCCTGCAGCGTATGTGTGGGACTGCATTACTCCTTAATTGTTTCAACTATATATTTTATGAAGTTTACTGAAATACAGATTTGATCAGCCTTCAGGTAGTTTTGTTTCATTCTGTGGGTTATATAAGACTGCATTATCCTGCACAATGCATCTGTACATTTTAATATTCCTGCAAGTTCAGTGAGAATATTACAAAAAACACAAAACTTCCCAAAATAACAATAAATGTAAAATGTCTTTCCAGTTTTAATCACTAATATGCTCTCCTACCTGTGTTGTAATGCTTGGTGCAGTAACATAAATCCTTCTCTTCCTTCAACAGAAACTGTGGCAGAGTGAGACCTTCTGCTACTTGAACTGCTCCCTTTTCTTGCCATTCAAAAATGAGATCATTCATTGTGTATCCAACTACAAAAAAAACCAAACCAAAAACCACAAATAAACTCTAAGTCAGCTACAAACTTTGAAAAGCAGGGTCACACCAAATAAGGATGACTTAAGTAAATGTCATAAAAAGGAGATAATACAGGGGTTCTGCTTGCATGTGTTAATCAAAAAGTTTTATCTGCCAGTCCACACCATGAAAAAAAGCTCCAGTCTTATGCAAATTTTGTAAAGTCTTAATAGTCAAGTAGTCTATTAATAGAATTAACAAAAGCATCAAAATGAGCTAAACATCCAGTTCTCTTGGGTGCTTGGGAAAACCTTACCCTCCTCAGACCATGAAAGATAAAATAGTCCCTTCACTCTCAGATCTCTTTTTCTTTTTATTTGAGGTGAAATTGTGGATTGTCAAAGCTATGTTTGTGGAATTATGTCAATTTGAATTGTTAGGTGCAAATTCTTCAAAGAGAACAGTGAATCAAAATTTCTGCAGGAGTGAGGTATTAGATGACATGAAAAAATACTTTTCTCTGAAACTGGTACAAAACAAGGCAAAGTAATTGCTTGTAATCTTCTCATATTAGCTGACTGTGATGTATTATTCTACTAATAGGCATTCAGTTTGAGTATTCAGATTCCTGCACTTATCCATACCTCATGCACACCACCACAGCTGTTGAGGATATCTGACTGACTGATAGTTGAATATATCTTTTCATTTTCAGTAACAAATTATTGTTCAAAGTATATTGTTCAGAACTTTCTAAGAGTAACTCTTTGCCTGCAAATACTGGAATTTTGAGTTCCAGTGAAGGAAATAACCTCTTTGGTGTGTGAGCATAAATCTTTCCCCTGTTATATTCAGTGACTTCATTAATCTTTGAATACATCTATAAAAGTTATTCAATCATAACGCTTTGATATGCTGGCCTCAAATCTGAGACACACTTCATCCTTTATGATTTATGTTGAATGCACATAAGCTAAGAGTCAGTGTTTATAAACCTCAAACTGTTTTCAACACCTCTCCTTGCCTTTAGATTTTTAATGTTTCTTTTGGGGAGTACCTTTATACAAAGTATTCACAGACACTCAGGCTGATGGTTGGTTTACTTTAGTATTTTGTTGGGCTTGGGTGAATATGCTAAAAATGACACTATATCATTTTAAATAAGTGTTTAAATAAAGATCAGACATTACTCAAGTCATTACAAGCATATATTAACTGTGCAAGGAAACATTTATTTTTCTGTCTTTGAATGCATGACACTCTACAAACACAATCTTAAAATTCACTATTAAATTCCATAAACTATGAAAAATCAGAAGTATGGCTCTTGTCAAATTTTGCATGAATTCAGACTAAAAGCAGTTATGTGTAAAGCAGATTATCATTTGAAGCATGTAGATTATGGCCAGAAGTCATATCCTCTAAGTAAAACTCATTGAACTGACAAGAAACAACTGCTGTGTCAAAATGTATTTCACTAAATTAGATTCATTCATCTTTAATGCATGCTTTTAATTTTAATTATCTACCCTGCCCACTAATTTTTCTATAGCACAATCTATTAAAAATAATAGCAGTGTATGAAAAATGCTGATGTAGTAATTAGTTATCATGTTTACATTTTAAATACCCAAACATAGCTTTAGGATTCAATACTGTAACTTCAGTTTTGTAATTGAAGATCATAGTTACAAAGTAAATGTGTCTTAAAATATAGAGGAACCTAATGGATATGTGAATTTATGTTTTACCAAAGAATTTAAAATAGTATAATATATATCATATTTCCACTAGGTATGTTAAAATTAAATAAACTTAAATTAACTCTCTAATAAATGTATGGCCCCTTATTAAATGTGAAATACATGGCCGAATCAAATTTGCCATTGAACTGGGATAATCTAAATTCTTGTAATAGTCCTGTAACTGAAGAATTGAGGAAACAAATTATTTAAGCATATTGAACTATTTGATAACACAAATTAATCTCTACTTTTTCTTTAGTGAGCAGTGTTAACAAGAACAGGTATTCTTAATTTTCCAACTGAAAATATTTCTTTACTTGTTACAGTTCCAAATAAATTGATCTCTTTCTTTTTTCCAACTACTGCATTAATTGTTCCTCTTAGCATGGAGAAAAAAAAGAAAGACTAAAGTGGAAAGCATCTAGTCACCAGTAGAAATAAAGCAGAATCAGAGAATTTGAAAGGTCATACTGCAGCTCATGTCCTAGGCCCACCCCAGGATATTCTATGCACAAAAGGGCTAAAAACCACATTATTCTGGGTTAGAAATTTTTCAGGAGGAACAGAAATACTAATAGAGCTAACTGAGTTTCCTTAATATCTCAAAAAAAAAAGAAAATATTTTTGTTTTTTAATGAATTTAATGAAGAAGACCTGCTGAATAGCACAGTTCCTAACACTCAGAATGCTCATGATGTCGTGTGCACTGTGCACAAGGGCAAAAAGGCATTTCTATAGAAATGGCCTTTTAAAACAGTCACTGGTTACCATACTGTAGTATATATGCTATTACAGTTCAGGGGTATGGTGTTATATATGCAATGAGCCTAAAAATCAGTCGTTGAGCAACTTAATTTTGGGAGCTCTGCTGATTAATGTAATTAGTGTCCCTTACTGATGTGGCAGGGCCTCCAGCAGCATGAGAAGAGATGATGGCAAATTTGGGTAAGGCACCAAATCGTTTAGTGCCATCAGTGGGGGGTGGCTAAGTGTACAGCAAGTAACAGAAGTGTAGGGAGCTTTGGTAAAGAAAATTTCAAAGCTTCAGGAGCAGAGTGTTATTTTTTACATTTAGGATCCTAGAATTACCAGTCATAAAATTTTACAGTACTAGAATTATGTGGATAACTTTAACATTCTGATGCCGCTGTCTGAATTCAATGGAACTGTACAGATCTTCCCTGCATATATATTTGTAGTACTGAGGCCTACGTTTGCAAAATGGAAATGATTAGATTCTGCAACAAAGAAGGTCTCTACTGAAATGCATATACTCTTCTCATCTAGGTGAAAAAAGTACACTCATCCATCCATTGCTGAAATTAGTTTTACAGAAATAAAAATGAAAACAAGTAAATTATTTCCTTATCAGCAACTGATTAGCTGAGAAAAGGCAGGTGAGATACATAAGTAATGGCACAATCTAGAACCTTGAATTAGAGGAAATAGAGGAACCAGCTCACAACAATGTCATAGAATGAGGGATCAAGTCCCTTGCAGTTTTTAAAGATCAGATTAACACCTATAGAAGCCCTATCTCCCTGATGACACCCGTTTCTTGATTCTTCTCCTTACATTTGCTATCCCACAGAAGCCCATGCCAAATGTTAATGCAGTGACAAATTTTGCAGTCTATTTACATTTTTTTAGATTTCCAAAATAGCAAAGACAATACCTAATCACATCTCCTATGCCTCTAACATGCCTATCAGGAGATCACTGTATTTTGTCTACAGAAATAATTTTAGTGGCCCTCTATACAGCTCTGAGAACATAGAAAGAGATAACTCAAAGCTGAATCAGAAGAGTGCTTTTATCAACTACACATAACTTTAAATGTTTATTAACTCTGCTTATACATGTATGGAACTTATTCTATAGTAGATGTAAGTGCTTAGCTCTTGAATCCTGACTTCTTATTGGAATAAGATTTGAGTGTAAGATGCATTCTCTCTGTGCCTTGCTTTCATTGTATTCTGCTTTTCATAGGAAACGTGGTGTGTGTGCCTGGAGGGAGTATCAGTGTATGTGTCCAGAAGGAAAAACTGTGAATCTATTTCTAGGTACATCTGTCTTTCAGGGTAAACTTTTGCCACATAATGTTTGTTCCTATTCTTTGTAAATTCTTGCTGTTCATTCTTACTATATTATGTCTATTGCTGATGCTTTGTGAGCAGAACATAAATATCTCTTACTTATTTGCATTTGCTGCAGCCCAATATGATATTCAGCCTTTCATTGAAAATGAATCTTCCTTTTTTGGCTACAAGGTGGTTTTGGTGACTATTATAACTTGTTAACAGATATTACCAGTGATTAGGAAATACACAGTAGTGGCTGCATTTTAGTGATGAAAAAAGGACAGTCAGTCCTAGTCATTGGCCTAGTTAGAATAAAAGACTGCAGCTCACTTTTTCATTGATAGTGTTAAAGTGACCCTTTTATATCACAGAAATAGCTGAAAGCAGTGGAGGCTATCATCTAATATAGTGGTCTGCAGGACCAGGCAAATTTAAACTAAATCCAGTGGATTAGTAAGGACTTCTGTCACTGAAATGCAGTGTATTGGGGTTTGGGTTTGCAGGGTGTAAATGCATGAAGGTGGAGAAAGGAAGTAGCCAAATTTTGTGTTATGGGACACAAAGCAGCTGCTGTGACTGAACTAGAGTGCAGTTTGCAATGCATTTTTTATTGCCTGGCTGCTGTCCAGGTCTTTGCTCTTACTTAATTCTATAAAGGTATTACTAATTCCAGAAAATCTAAGTGGTGTCATCATAGAACTGGAAAAAAGGATAGAAAAAAACATATTGTTATGTTGAACAGAAGTGTTCCAAAGTTACAGGACTGTTTAATTTACATTAATAGTGTCTCTATTAACCCAGAGTCTGAGGTCTTGCACATCTGTAAAGCAAAAGCAGACTATAAATTGTTGACAATTATATGACAAGGCTACCATCCCAGGAGGAGAAGGTTGCTGGAGGGAGTATTTCTCAGAAATACTCAAGAACTGTGTGTATGCATGGCACTGTAACCTCTCTTTAAAGTTTTCTTTACAGCTTTCTTTAAAGAGACAATTCAGTTTTGGAAGCCTGAAGTAATTTCAGGCAATTAGCCAGTGAAGCATGTACTGGCAGACTGAGACCTCCACCTGAAATGAATATGAACTGGCAAACTAAGTAGAATGCAGAATTAACTGACAGTGTACAGGAACTGAAACAATTGGGACAGCTGGATTTGGCCTGCAGAAGTTTTTATTTAGGAAACAATCTGTCACAGAGTTGGTGATGTGTGAAAAAACGAAAGTAAAACTCTGGGTGGTCATATATATGGAGGGAGGCGATGGAAAAGATGAATTGTTGCAATGCATTAGATGCATTAGATAAGGAATGGTTGTGAGGAGTTGTGCCTGGAGTAGTTGATCCAGGGTTTTGAATAGCTGGACATCAAATGCAATGAAACTATAGTGATAGTCTGTTTAATTGATTTAATCTATATAAAACTCTTTGGCAGAGGGTTGACAAGACAGACATAGTAACTCTAGCCTTCAGACAGCACTGAAAATTGTCTAGCTAGAGAGAAAATTTTCAGCATGTTCAATTACAGGTTTCAGGAAAAATTGCAGGGAAAAAGAATGTGATCCTGCTGAAATATTTCTAAGTAGCTAGGGCAACTATGGCATCTAGAATAGAGAAAACCAAACTTTTCTCTTGGTCTCGATAATTTTTCTCAGAAAACCTTATCTTTTCGACAATTATGTTGACAAGTTGTTGTCAATAGCCCTATGAGGACCCTGAAAGAAAAGAGTAGATTGCATCTGTGGTCTTTTAACAGTATTATTAGTCTTAACAATAAATATAACCTGCATGCAATTTTGAAAGTATAGGAAAAAAGCCCAACTTAAACAAATACGCCTCCATTCAACCCACATCAGTCCACATAACTCTATAGAACTTAATGGAGCCAAGCTATTTATATCAGTTGTGTATACGCATGCTAAGACTGTGAAGATTTTATTTTAGCTCATTCAATATCAGCTGTGGACATTAAAAGATAGGCAAGACAGTGGACATTCAACAAGTTTGTCTTGAAGAATTTTTGAAGTCTCTTGAAAATATTAACATTTCTTCTCCAGGTGGTCCAAGGACTACACCATTACCAAAAAACCAAGGTTTGTTATTCAAGGCAAGCCATTCCCCTGCACCTTCAGAAACTCTGCATTTTTGAACCACAATAGTCTCAGCAATTCCAATATATCTCCATTTTTTAGTTCTGCTGACACTGTCTTATTTGCTAAGTTCTTTCCTTTTAATCACCCTTAGAGTACCAATCCAAGCTATGAAGAATAAAATTGTTGAGCGAACTTGTGATCCAGCTGAAAAACAATATATCTTGTAAATTTTCTACTCATTCTATTTTATCCAAGGAAGACTATGCTTCCCTTGTGTCATTTTACAACACCTACAGGCATATTAAAATCTAACTCTTCTCCTCTTGTTCAGTAAACAAACACATGAATGGCATGAAACAATAGAGCTGAATATCTAGCATTTTTGGATAAGAGAGTTTGGTTCAAATTACAGAATTTATTTTATAGTTCTAATCTCAGTGATTTATCTAAATTCTATTCTCATTTTTTTTAATATTTAGTAAGGTACAGGTCCAAGAGTAATGTTGGATTTATTCAGCAAACCAAGCAGTTCTTAAGGTATCCTGCTGAGGCAAGGACTACAGTCATGTTGCTATTTCACTACTTTTCTGTTAGGCATCCCAACACTGTGCCTCCAGGATAGGCTGCCTTTACATTATTGTTCCTAAGAACATGGCAGAGGTTTGCATTGTGCCCTAAATTACAAGCAACATAGCAGGGGGAATATCTGACAGAGCTAATGAATCTGGTTTTGTCTTGAGGTTAGAATAAATTCTTCTAATATACATTATACACTAAAAATACTAGCTTCGGAAATCAGCTGTGATGCATTTCAAGGCTAAATTTATGCTGGAGCTCCAAGAAAGTAGGATTTTATTCTACATACTTCTGAGCCACTTTGCAATCTGCCCCTTGCACTGTCCTCTAAGTTGTTCTCATGGAATCTCTCCCTCAAGAATTACAGGTTCATCCTTCTCAGCCTGAATTTTGGAGAAGAATAATGTTTTGGGCCCAGCCCTCTACCACATCATTCAAACCTGATATTCCTTGCTGAAACCTATAGAGTTTCAGCTGTCACTTGTGTTTTAGTTTCTGTGGGTTCAGCAGTAGTTGTACAGTTACTACTGCCCTTTCGTCCTGCCTTGGCTGGGAACTGAAGACTACAAATATCTAGCTATTTGTAGCCACGTGTCAGGTCTCACTTCAGACACGCTCAGTGGGCTGACTCAGCCATTTGCAGAGTAGAAATAGGATGAGTTGTTGGCAACTTTTGTGGTACTGAAATGGAAAGTAGGGAAGAGGTATGGTTTGCACACATTTAGGCACAGGCAGCTGTTGATCTAGTGTGTCCATAATTACTGTCACTCAGATAGACACCTGAGGTTCCCTGGCAGATAATAAATACACTCCACTTTTATTATCTTTCTCATGTTGTCTTTGTGCTGTTGTGGGAAAGGAACAATGTTTACATCATTTTCTGTAATGCAGTAGCCTATACTGCTATAGTCTGCTTACACTTTCCCTTTGTACAACCTCCAATTTAGAGACTTGGGAGGAAAGAGATTGTAACAGCATCATGTGGTATGGACTGAATTTTCTCTAAAAATCCAAAAGACAGGAGAATGATTGCTTAGAAAGACTAAAAAGCCCCCACAAATCAAAGAGGGGAAAAAAGACCATTTTAATTTATTAGGAGAGAAAATAAGCATCAAAATAGAATTATGAGGTGAGCAGGTGCTTTCCTCCTTACTTACATTGTTTTTTATAGTATATTTATTCTTTTGTAACTGAGTTAGTCTTTTCATTATTCTTTGAAAATTCTGGAATATTTAATGTCACATATAATTATAACTGTAGTATATGAATAAAAGAATTCTGTGACATAAAAGTGAAACCTAAAAAAGAGAGAGACAACAAGCTCTAGCACGTGAAAGAAAAAATATTTCTTTCCTGGGAAACAGGCCACAGAAATAAATTTGTATCTAGCTGACATTTCTTTGTACTTTATTCAAGCAGAATAAAACTAAAATTATCTCATATGCCTATAGGCTGCCCTGGTGTAAGGCACAGAAATGTAGAAGGGATTATTTCATATGTGCATTTTCATTTGCTTCCTTTCTAAGATAAAGAAGCAGCTCATTCTAGTTGCTGAGAAATCATTTGGTAAAGTAAATCCTTTAAAAATAGAAGCCATTTCCACTTAAATGTTTTTCAGACACTCCATGGTATAAGTGAAGTACTTTAATCGGGGGCAAATCCAGCTGCTTAGACTGACATGGGAAAAAACATTACATAAGACAGTTAAAAATTAAAAAAAATGTAATTTGGGAAGAAAAGCTATACATGAATTTTCCTCTTTCTATACTGGAGCAACTGTATCAATACTGAAGAAAAGTACATAGTGCTAAACAAAATTATTATTTTATAGCAGAAGTAAAACCTATGATCTATCCTTTATAAGTAACTGTCAGCCTTTCTTTGCAACCTGGTGCTAAGATGAGTAAGAAAAAGATGAATGATTTGTTAGAAACAATCTAATTTGCTTAGTGACACATGCAGGAGCAAGGCTTGCAAGATCACATACAATTTAAAGGAACTGTGAGATAAATGTGCCCAATGCAGCAATGATGATCACTTTAAAAAGAAACGTCTCGAAGCATGGCTGATGCTGTTTTGCCCCTGCAACCACTCTGTTTTTTATAACAGAGCCTGATGATCAGATCAGTTACTTGGGACATGAGAGGACAGTGTTCTCAGTTTTGAAACCCCATGTCTTCCACTTTCTCAGACAGCACATTAACCACTAGGGTTAGTGCTTTAATCCCCCTGTTTAAGTTGTCTCACTGTGCACCAAAAAATGAACAGACATCCACAAAAGAGTATGACACTGTGGCCTAGGAGTTAGAGATACTTGGATGGATTCAGGCTCTCAGGGTTATGTGAGTTCTTACTTCAGAAGACTTGATATGGGAAAATGCTAAATGTACATATTCTCCTTTTTTCTTCTATAATTTAAAGAGAACTGGATGCCTGTTCTTAGCCAAAGACTCTGGAATTTGAATGTTTCTGCTCACCTTTTGGCAATTATTCAGACTTCAGATTCATATAAAACATGTTTTTACTTAGTTACTATCCTGTCCAGCATGTAGATACTTTTTGTAACTCGTCCAAGGTGTCTATTTCCCTTCCTGTACTTCCTGTATAGAGAAACTGGGTTTGGGCAGGTGGCTTTGTGCTCTTGAGGGTGTAGGAGCTTCAAAATTATGTTACTGTGCCTGTCTGCTTTGGATCTGTGCAAAAGTAATTTCTCTCCATCGCAGGGAACTGCTGACTTGTTCTTGCAAACCTTCCTGGTTATTCTGCTATCAGACATGTAGGTATAGCCAGAGCTCCCGCATACTGCAAAATTTTCTGCCTCAGACCAGCTACTTTGTCCATAGTCTCTATTTTTCAATATCTGGAGTTACAGGTAAAATAAAATCAGACAACTTGATATGGGGAAAGCTTTATTACTTGTAACTTCCTTATGAAATCAAATTTGAGTCTCCTCAGTAACTAGAAGACTTTGAAGGACTCATCTGTATTTTGTTCAGCTCTTCTTTTGTGAACATTGCCTCTCTCTACTGTATGAATGTGCAGCAGGGAATTTTCTCCCACTGAACTGAATGATTAAAAACAAGACTTCAGAGAAAAATGTTCTGCTGGAAAATAAAGTTGAACATCTACAGTGCTATTCAGTTAATAAATATTGGTTCCCTATGGTGCAGTTTGTGGGAATTGTGGGTTCCTGCAAGGTTTCTATAAAGCAAAACAGATATGTGTTTGTTCAAGAATGCTCAGTTGTTGTATGACCTGTCCTGACAAGGGCTGAAAAAGAGGAAAAAGATAGCTGAGTTTTATGAAGTTGTTAAAGCAACAATTTCATAACTTTTTAAACACATTTTGTTGAAATTATACCTTTTGCTTGTTCAGTGAAACGTTATGATAGTTTCTGTTTGAAGCACAGTCATATATAGTGAATATACCTGCCATCTGTACATACTCTGATACAAATGCCTCATATTAACCTTTTATTTAGTCACATTAATTATAAAGGTGACATAGGTTATTAGTAGGATTATCCACTTGGGTTAACTATGGAGTTTTGCTTAAATGCTGCATATATTATATTGTCCTAAATTCCCTGACATTTGCAGCAAATACCTATCTCTCACTCTTACTCAGGAAAATTTCTGCTGTCAGACTCAGCCATTGCCCCCATATTTGAAAGCTTGCTTTATAATATTACCATCTGTCCATTGTAATGAAAGATAGATCTGGCTTTCATACTCACACTGCAATTTTTTGTAAAACCATACCATTACCCATACAACAAATAGTTCTGACATACTGACTGATAAATAATTACCTTCCCCTTCTCTTAGACACTACTCTGTTCCAGTAAAAGAAGAAAAATCCAATAAATACGTTAATCAACTATGTATGTTGTGTTTCTGATCTAGAATATGCTTCAAATAACCCACTATGTTTATTATATAAGCAGAAAATTATTTTCTTATATATTTTACTTATTGATCCTAAAACTAAATCTAGATCTAACATTAATATGAGTACTTATTATTTGATTTTCCCCTGTCATTAATTTTCACAAACTTCAGATTGGTGAAAGTTTCAAAGAATGCTTGACTTTATTCTATTTTTGTTCTTTACATCATTACGAGGACTTTTGTGCCAGGAATTACTTCCAAAGTCCCTCATTTTAAGGGGAAAAGGCAGTTCCCAAATACTTAATATCACAAGGAAAATGAGAATTTAATGCATATCTGTGACTTCCTCACACATTTTGTGTTAGCTCGGATCATAGCATCAGACAGAACCTTTGGTTTTGTCTTTTTGTCTCTAGTGTGTGTGCCTTGAAATGGCATAGCTGCTGTATGCTTTCCATTCTCTTATGTTCTAAGCAAGATATAAAGGGACATGATAAGTACAACATATGATGGGTTGAGTTAACAAATGCTAATTTTATTTCACATAAAAATTATTGCTGTTAACTGAAATATAATTCTGCAGTCTGTCTTGTCTAAACTGGTTTTGCCTTCTCTGCTCTCCTCGGGATATTTGTGTATAATGCAAATAGGGCTTTATGAAGAGATTATTTAAAACACATGGAGTTGTAATTTCATTTTTTCCATTTAAATTCTAGTGTAACACCAGGCTTGATCAAACTGTCAGACCTACTCTGTGCTAGAAAGCTATCAGGTCTTTTTTTCTTTCTGTGTTTTTGCTAGGTGTTTTCAATATCAAGCTACCTGTGCTTTTTCCTTGAAGCCCAGAGTGTTCAGAAGATGCTAGAAATTTATGAAGTGTTATGGCTGATGGTCAGGTCACGCCCATATTTTATCCCTAGCTAGATGATACCTTGTATGGATGTACTGTTTTTTTGGCTGAAGTAGAGCAGTTTTCTGTTTGTTTTTTTGTTGTTGTTGTTGTTGGGTTTTTGTTTTTTTTTTGTTGTTGTTTGTTTGTTTTTTATTAATAGCTAAAATTGTGCTGCGTTTCGCTTCCAGCCTGGGACTCGCTGTGAGAGAGAGACTGATAACATACCAGTGTTTGCATTTTTGTCACTGGAAGTGAAGGACTTTGTGTTCTGTTAGTCCACAAGCACAAGATTTAAGGGGGGAAAAGAACATTTAAATTAATATACTTAATTGACAGTTAGATATGCCATTGGGGTATTCCATATCATATCACATCATGCCCAGTATATTAGTGAGGGTCTCTTCCTCTCTTGCTCTCTCTGGCTTTTGCTGGGGCTCTCGTTGTTCCAGGATTGCGGTTTCGGTTCAGGATTGTCGCTCCTCCGGGATTGTTCTCTGGGAACAGGCCCGGCTCGGTCAGGAGCGGGGTGAGCTATAGCATTGGGTGTCATTCACTTGCATATTTTGTTACTGTTATCATTATCACTACTATTTAATATTAGTGTTATTTTAAGTTTTCTCTCTATTATTAAACTGTTCTTATCTCAACCTACAAGTCTCCTTATCCTTGCCCCCCAGTCCTCTCCCCTATCCCCTGAGGTGGGGGGGAAGTGGGTGAACGGCTGTGTTGGCTGCTGGCCAAGGGCTAGCCCAGTGAAACTATCACAATGGACAACTTCTTCCTCATAACACAAAGGCTCTACAGCCCTTCCTAAGATTTTCTGGGGGGTGTTCCACTGCTGCCCCAGTTGAGGGGGTGAGGGCTGTATAAGTGACATACCCTGTGTAGGTAGGTACATGGGCACATACATATATACATATACATATACATGCTGTGCAATCTTCTACTACTCCCTTGTAGTAAACTCTTTCCCTAATCCTTTCCAGGATGATTAGGTAAAAACTACAGACATGTAGCTATAACGCTTAGGCATGTTGAAGACCTAGGGCAGGAATCTGAAGAGCAGGGACTCATTATATATAATCTTGCTACCAGCTTTGAAGGACACTGAGTTATTATTCTTTTCAGGATAGTCACATACATCACTCCCTTAAGTTATTCTCATGTTTTCCTTATGCTCTCCCATATTACTGTCCCCCTCTATGTGTGCACATGGAAGACTTAATGGTGAATCCCCATATGCATAAATTTTGCATAAAGGTAAACCAGCACTGAGTGCTTAAATTTAGTAGTAACTTTAGATTTACACAAAAATGGTGATTTTCAGTACAAGTATGGATGAAAGAATCTCTTCCTTTAAAAGTCATGTGTATTTCACAGGTTTTTTTGGTAAAATAGAGGATTCATTTTTAAAAATTTGTTTGTATACCATTACAGGGGGTCTTTCTATCTTCTGCATATCTGTTGTAATCCCTACAAAAGTATTTTTAGGACAATACATTACTCCAACTTACAGCTTTCCAGCTGCATTATACATGTTTGCACATCCATTGGAAAATTTTTCAGATCCATTGGACAGGATAGTATTAAAGTCAACCTGAAAGAACACAAAAAATATTTAAAATATACCAAAAAAATTGCCATAGAACTGCACAGGAAGAATGTATTAAATCACTGGAAGTAATTAGAAATATAAGAATATACATTTTTTTCATTAGAAAGCCCTTTAAAGGGATGTATATTAGATGAACCCATTTCACTTGCTCAACCTAGTCTGACAATATGGAAAAAATTAATACAAACTTTCCAAAAACCACATTTTTCAGTAAAGTTGCCTAACTTTATGGGAAGTCTAAAGGAATGAAACAACAGCATGCTTTTTTGTACTACAGTGGAATTATTGTACTGTTACAGTATTTCAAATCCTTGACATAAAATTTACCCAGATTTGCAAGAATTTCGTAACACATGTCAGCTGCAAATCATGGTGGCAAAGTAATTTAAGCTTTATAGTCCTAAAATAAGGTGCTTAAATTGTCAACACAAAGGTTTAAGATAACATTTTATTATATTGATGGTAGATTGAAATATGCCTGTAATTTTGAACTACAGCTGTGTTTCAAATTACTCCTGATACTTCCTGTGAAATACTTTGTAACCCACAGCAAAAGAGGTATTTTCACATTTTATACCAAGGCAATAACTTATCTTTAGAGTGATACTTCTCAAAGGACTGAGAAGGAAGAATGTAAGAGGTAAAGGCACATGAATAGTGTGGCCAGCAGGACTAGAGAAGTGATTGTGACCCTGTTCTCAGCACTGGTGAGGCTGCACCTTGAGTACTGTGTTCAGTTTTGGGCCCCTCACTGCAAGAGAGACAGATGCTGGAGCACATCCGAAGGAGGGCAATGAAGCTGGTGAAGGGTCTAGATCTCAAGTGTTTTGAGGAGCGGCTGAGGGAACTGGAGTTGTTTAGTCTGGAGAAGAGGAAGCTGAAGGGAGACCTTATTGCTCTCTACAACTACCTGGAAGGAAGTTGTAGTGAGGTAGGTGTTGGTCTCTTCTCCCAAGTAACAAGTGATAGGACAAGAGAATATGGCCTCAAGTTGTGCCAGGGGAGGTTTAGACTGGATATTAGGAAAAATTTCTTCACCGAAAGGGATGTCAAGCACTGGAATGGGCTGCCCAGGGAAGTGGTTGAGGCACCATTCCTGGAGGTATTTAAAAGATGTGTAGATGTGGTGCTTAGGGACATGGTTTAGCGGTGGACTTGGTAGTGTTAGATATACAGTTGAAGTCAATGATCTTAAGGGTCTTTTCCAACCTAAATGGTTTTATGATTCTATGATTTTATGATTTTATCTTTTCCCTCATTGGTCATGTTTAGGTATCCATTCATCATTCAGGGTCATGGCTGCACTTTTCTTCTTGCTAGAAAATATCTTGTTTGAAAATTTTGCCCCATATTAATTTAGCAGTTCAGTTGATGGAATGTTCTCCAAAAACCTGAGGGGCTTGAGTTAAATTCCTTACACATAAGACTTTTCTAGAATAAGAGTGCTCTTATCCCCCTCTCTTAAACCCATCCCCCTGTTTTTAGATTTGAGGCTAACAGGAAGTGGGTGGTAGGTGGCAAGCATGGCTGTATATTTCTTTTACTCTACTTTTTTTTCCTTTCCGAAGCTTCTTGATTCTTTGTTGCTATAACTTGTGCTCAGCCTGCCAGTGTCAGGACCTAAGAGGGAGAGTGGAAGGAGGGAACTCAGACACTGACACTATCCCCCTGCTATTACTAATGGTTCCAAATGCAAAATCTGACTAGTAGGCAAGTCACTTCAGAGAAGAGGCACCTGGACTTTACTTTGTGATTCAGTAAATATTTTGGTATTTTATATTAAGTATTAATTGAATCAGGAACTGGAACCTTCTCATTATTTTCTTATCTGAATTGTTCCAGTGCAATATGGGGACAAGGAGACATTATGGAATGAAAAGAAAAAGCAAATTTAAAATTCTGGTTATCAATTAGCATGTCTCCCCTCATCAAAAGCCCAACTGACTCAAATTCACATAACAACTCAACTAGATGCCAATTGTATGATTTTAGATTTGTTTCAGAAATTGTAATTGTTCTCAATTAAATCATGGCAACATAAACTTTCTGGCTCCATAAGAAACACAGGAGCTATCTAGCATCTGCTTTCATCACAGTCAGTTTGCTTTTGTAATTTAATATTATAGTATTTCTCATGTTTGTTTTTTTTCCCCCATTTCATGTGACCATGAATGTGGTCTGAATTCTATTGAAGCTGCAATCCAACCTTGCTTCAGTTGAGTGGTGGTGTCTACATTCTCTGTTGCACGTATCTGGAGGGAGTAGGGCAAGAAGGAGGAGTTATTTGATTAGCGTGGAACAACTGCCAGTGCCTCTCAGGGTGACTCAGTCTGGAGATAATTGATTTAGTTCTACTTTGTACTTGGGTCCAGAGAAGGAATAATTTTTACTTGCTTTCCATCTGTTTCTAGTGACAGAATACATGTTGTGACACTGAAGAATTATAATGTTCTCAGACTAGCAAACTAACCTCCTTTTGAATATGAAATGCTCATAGGAATTTTAACCCAATCCCTTCTCCATCTGTAAGCTTGATGTGATGCTGCCCACTTGCACTGGAAGGAGGGAGGAAGGAGACTCTCTTGCCACTGATACATCCATGCAAGTCACAAACATTTTCTTTTTCTCTTTGTATACAAACTGTTTTACAGATTCCTGATATCTTTTCAAAAAGTCCAATTACCCATTAATGCAGTATTGTAAAAGCATGCAAAACAGAACTCTAAGTGGACAAGAGGTATATTTATTTTGAAAAGTGTAACATTTTGCACAAGTAGGTCACTGTACTAATACCCAATCTATCTCATGTCTAATGGGGCATTAGTACACTTATATCCAATGTATTTCTCATTAGATCAGGATTTTGAAGATAGTGGTAAAATGCTGGCCAGTGTCTCTATTAATAAAATTAGGGAGAAGAGAAAAGAAGTAGGATAACTAGTTTTTGCCAATACTTATGACTGTTGCTTACAGCTTCTTAAACCTTTGCAGAAGTTTACTTTCTACTTTCCTCTCCATCTCTAGCAATGAGTGAACTGTTCTTCAAATGTCATGCTTCCTCAAACAGGTCATGTTTCCATGTTGAAGTGCAACTGCAATATCCAAACAGTGAAAAAGAAATAACATTGGATTGCTGTGATGTTGGAGGCTATAGCATGTGAAACTCATACATAGGCCAGCTCAGATTATAAAACTTCAGGATTATTTGCTCTGTGCAAGTGTCCTAGCTCCTCTAGGCTAAGTATCTGTACTTTAAAATGGGAAATATACTTTTCTTATTATTTTTACTATGTGCATGCCTAATGAGGGATCATTTTCTATTTTAGTATTAACAATGAACAGCAATGATGATAAAGTTCTGTATTCAAAACTCACAACTACTTAAGTGATAGTTCTGCGTGATTAGCAACTGTAAATATCTGTTAGCAATTCTTGTGTACACTTTTGAGATTCTAGCTGAAAAAAATAATTTTATTGGAGACTCACCTGATGGAATAAAGTACATTTCCATTTTTGAAAATTCTCAACAACTTGTTATCTGTTGTAACTTCATGAAAGTTGGCACCTTTTTCATTAGCAAAGAACAAATCAGGTTTCCAGATTGAATCCAGCATGGATGGATCTAAGTCTAAAGAGTCATCTGGATATTCACTGTATGCGAGGCGTGGATCATTCCAATTCTGACGGAGAAAGATGTTCACTCGGTAATCCTGAATGAAATAGAAAACAAGCAAAGCTTTATCAAGCATAGGGATTTAGCTTTTATTTCATTTCTTAGCCATGTAATCCTCTGTCCATCTGTGGATGACAAAAGAATTACTTAGCTGAATGCCAGCATGATACCTATTTGTATTAGTGGAGACACAATGGATAAGAATAAAGATACATTTCAGGGCAATTGACAAAAATCCCAAGCTAAAGAAATTCAAGCTCCATGTACAGTTCATATAACTCCATATAACTCTAACCCTACAGTACCTTTGTCTTGAAATCAAAATGATAGGTGCATAAAAAGAGTTTTATGGAGATACATTTTCTGCCCAGCTCCTGGTGGGGCCATTCCCACATCCCTCTCTTAAGCAGTGAGAATCTGTCCCACTGTAAGAGAACTTCAGTTAATTTATTTTTTCTCTTTCTAATCCTTACATATTTTAGACCCGCTTCCTGTGCCTCAATTCCCTATTGAAAATTGTGTGGTGAGTAACTTGCCATACAGCTGTCTGCAGAGGACACATGTTCCTCCTCTGTTCAAATATGTTGGTGATCATATAAGTCCTTATTATAAATTAGCCTAGGTACAAGTGGAGTAATCTTAATTCCTACAGACAGTTCTGTCTTAATCAAGGGTGCTTTTATAGAAAAGACGAGTGGAGTGCTTCAGTGGTGTATGCTCTCTGTCAGAGACAATATTGTATTTATGGCTGCTCACTTTCTTAAAACTTTACCACTCTGAAAGATTAAAATATTTGATTTTAAATGAAAGTTAATATTAGCATCTCATTACATTATATGAAGAAGTGAGAGAACTGACGATAAGGACATAGGGACTATATTTTTATTGGCAATAATACCATTTTCCTCCATACTTGCACTACTGCATTAATGAAAAAAGGTAAAACTAAAATACAAGCCAAGACATGTTAGGTGCAGAGGGGAGAGCTGGTTGTCAGAGCTTATGTAGCACTTCTGAATGTAATAGAAGTAAATAACATCAATTGATTATTATTAAAAGAAACAATGAAAATTAACTTTAAAAAGAAAACTTCTTGACTCAGAATGGGAAATTAAGTATTCAAGGCTGAGCAATTTAATTTGGCCAATAACTATGGGTAGTAGTTATTAGTGGTTAGGATAAAACCCCACTGGCACAGAAACTGTGGGTACTGTTAAAATTCCAGTGTCATATCAAAAATTGGTCTTAGTAAACTTGGAACATACAGCCATACAGTTGTAAAAATCATGCCAACAGACATTAAAAAGGACAACAGAATTCTCAATATACAACATTTACTCATGAGAAAGTTGATGGTTTAAGTAGATGTTCCAAGGGAGAAGAATATGTATCAGGAAGAATAAGACCTAAAGGCATTAGGAAAAGGTTCTTCATCCAGAGGGTGGTGGAGCACTGGAGCAGATTCCCCAGGAAGTTGGTCATAGCACCAAGCCTGACAATATTCAAGAAACATTTGGACAACACCCTCAAAAACATGGTCTAAATATTGGGATCATCCTGTGCAGGGACAGAAGTTGGACTCGATGATCCTTGTGGGTCCTTTCCAACTCACAACATTCTATGATTCTATGACTATCAATCCGGGTCTAAAAAAGTAACCAACGCCTTGAAGAGCCACTTCAACGTAAGTATAATTTCATATCTATCCACACCCTCCCCCCGCCCCAAACAAGAAAAAAAAAAGTTATCAGGTGCTGAGTTATCAGGTGTTCAGTAGTAGTTTCATAATTCAGCACAACATTCTCAGTATACCAGTCTAAAATGGAAAGTAGTAGAGCATATGTCACTTCATTTTCCATTTTGTTTCTTGGGTAAATGAAAAACACATTTGGCATTTGGTCTACAAAATACTATGGTTGCTGTATGCATTTTATCTTCAGTATACTTTGACTTCTTAATCTTGATGTAATTTCTTATGTGGGATGCTTGCAACAGAGTAATTAAAAGCCCTTAGCAGTTTTACCTTTAATATTTTAATTTTTATGTACTATTGTGGAAAAAATTATGTTATTTGTAAGACTATGTACTAGGTCTGTCTGAGATGGAGTTACTTTTCCCCATAGCAACCCTCAGAGTGCTCTGTTTTGTATTGGTAGCTAGAAAGGTGTTGATAACACACCAGTGTTTTGGCTACTGCTGAGTAGTGCTAGACAGCATTAAGGCTGTCTCTCAAACATTCCCTCCTCACTAGTAGACTGGGAGTGGGCAAGATCTTTGGAGGCAACATAGCCAAGACAGATGGCCCAAACTGACCAAAGGGATATTTCATACCAAATGACATCTGCTCACCAATAAAAGCTAAGAGAAAGGAGAAGGAAGAGAAGACATTTGTCATTATGATGTTTTTCTTCCGGAGCAACCGGTACACGTACTGAAGCCTGACTTCTTGGGAAGTGTCTGGATATTGCCTGCTGATGGGAAGTAGAGAATGAATCTTCTGTTTTCCTTTGCTTCCACACATAATCTTTTATTTCGCTTTATTAAACTGCATTTGTCTTGACCTCAAGGTTATTTTCTACCTTAGTTTCTCCCCCTCCCCATCCTGCTCAGGAGGGGAGTGACAGAGTAGCTTGGTGGGAATCTGGCATCAAGCCAAGGTCAACCCACCACAAACTAACTCCAGAAATGGAAGATAAAATGGAAAACTAAGAAGAGAATGGTTATATTCTGAACCACATGAGTGCTGCACAATCTGGTATGGTACTAAACTTGTTACTGCTATAAGACAGCAGCAAAAACTAATATTAACTTTTTTATTTTGCAGTTTCTAGGGTTTTTCCGCTTATAACATGTGCTTTCCCTGTTTACCATAGAATTTTTTTTTTTAATTTTTTTTTTTACTTTAGAAAACCATCAGAGAAAATTTTACAAAATGTGAAAGATGATCTTGGGTTTTGTTACACTAATACAAAGGTAGTACAAGGTAGGGACTTGGTGGATACAGATTTGTCACAGTTGCTTTCTTAGGTTCGCTTTCTCCTCACTGCTGTACATGAAAAGCTACTATGTTACAGAACATATTAATAGTTTTAGTTCTTACTGGTGAAATTTTCTAAAGTTGCTATCTAAGTCTTTGAAAAACATGCAACTTGACATACTTTTTATTGCCCTCTTGATTAGTGTAATTACACAGAATGCCCTGTGGCATATTAGTATTTTGTGGTAATAACATCTTTCCATTCTAAATTTATTCATTGGCCCTACACACTATGCCTGCACTTTAGGTAACCTAATTATTTTGAGTAAATTGATGGAGTTTCCTTAGTTTTCCTTTGCTTATCTGAGAATTTCAGGTTGAACCAGAAGTTATTCAACTAATTATTTCAATATATCTTTGATGAATTTTTCCAATTATAGAAATTCAAGTATTTAAATTTAAGTAAGCCCCACAGATTGGTAGGTTATTTTGCATGCAGGTTATTAGTCATTGTAAAATCAAAGTAGGAGAACTTTGAAATTCACAGATGTGAGAAATGTAAATACAGTTTGTGTAATCTGAAGGATTCCCCTGTATTTCCTCATGCTTAATAGTTGTGATGCCATGATTACCAAGGTTATTTATGGTGAAGCTTCGTCTGTAGTCATGCCTGTTCAGAAAAAGAATATATAGAAGAAGGTGTAGAAAAGGGTGATATCAGACTGGACAGGATAGCAAGCTCTGTAAAAAGTTTGATTTCTTTAAACTGGTAATAGAAAAGGCTTGCACTATGACTTGTTTGCCATTTAAGGACAAGAATATCCTTAATTATCAATAAATTTAAGCTGGACTGAAATGGCTCATCCTTTTGCTTCTCCTGCTAATAAATATTGGTGATCTTTTCACTGGCATGATTTATAATTGCAAAAAGGGAAATCTTTTTTATTATGTTTTCATATTATTACAAGTCTGAACTGCAGCAAGGCTAGTGCATGTATCTATGCTGTACAGCAGTTCAATTAGTGAGTGAAAAAAACTTGCAACAGGCTCCATGCTCCACCAGTAACTGCAACTCATTAATCTGTCAGAGATTTACCATAGAAGGTAAAGAGAAATTAACTGTGATTTAAATTGATGATTGAGTACTTTAATTGACACATCAGATCTGTGTCAGAGTAACAAGATTTGACTAATGCCAAACATTACTAAGAACATTTTCTGTACTGAATAGATGTAGGACATTCATTACAAGAAGCTATGTAGATATGCCCTTGATTATGATAAAGAGTTTGACTCACAGAATCCTTCCTGATGATCTGAAGGCTGAGGATGAGCAGTAAGGTCTTTTGGTTCCTGGTTAAAAGCTCTAATCCTAGACTAGTTTAAAAATGGTGGGTACTCTTACTTCCTTTACTAAGTAGGACAAAACAGATGGTTTGGGGATTTGGGTGAGGGCTAACTTGCCTCTGATCTCAGGAAGCTTTAGGAAATTATTTGAGCTATTCAGAAAAGACTGATGATAGGTTTTAGATGAAGAGCTCTCTTTCTTTGTTCACCGATGTATAAAAGCAGATTTTAAGGTGTTCACAAATATTTTTAATATTTCTGGGGTTTTTAGTTGTTTTGTTTGTTTTTGTTTGCTTTTCTTACACTTTGAACTACTAAGTGTCCAAGTGGGTGTCCTGTGAACTGTTTTGTTAAAGTTTTATTTAAATTTTGCTTAATTTCTTTGCAGAGTTTGGCTCCAATAACTGTCCAGCAATACTTATATTGAGGTCAATAGAACTGGAATTACTTGGCAAAGAATTAGCTAAAACTAGGACTTCAAAATTGCTACCTATACTATCAGACATCTCGTTCTGAAGTAGTATGGCCTCTGTTAATGTTCTGCCTGGGACAGATGGCTGATGCTCACTTTCTTTTCTTCAGGATTGAGTGATATCTCATTCACCATCACTGATAATGGTTTGGAGGATGAGAACTGCTCTGACACTACTCCAGTTCGGTCTTTCCCTTACTGAAAGTATGGGGCCACTTATAAGGTGCTTACTCAATCCACAGGTGAAAGAAGAATATAGTTTCTATGAGGACTCTGATTTTTAGCTTCCCACTCCCTTGTCTTTATTACAAAACATTCAAAATCTGTTGAACTCAATATTGTGCTACAAATTCTACTTATTTTCTATAGGTTTGAGGATGGAAGCATTGCGAAATGAACAGATGTAGTTAATTTTAGTGCTGGGTTTTTCCTGGTTTATTATCAGTAGCAATGTCTAGATTTTATTTTCTGTGCTCATAAATAATCATCATATCAAAAGTCAAAGTTAGTTAATATTTAGGATGTTTACTTTTAAAAAAATAATTAAACACAGTACTGACATCGTGTATAATAACATTTTTCACAGCTCTTACTGCATGTCCTAGAATATTTATTAATTGCAAATTGGATAGACTACTTAATGGAAGTTTTGTGTTCCCAACTCCTAATGCCTTACACTAAAATCACATTTTGCAACTTGTTCAGTGTAATTACTTTTTTAAGCTTTAGCTCAGGGGTTTTTAAAATGTTTGCACTTTCAAGCAGTAGTATAAGGGGTTAGATGAAAATGGACATGACACTTACATGAACAAACATCATGTAAGCCTCTGTCTTCGTTGATCTTTGCCATATTCTCAGTTGACAAAAGACTCTGGGGTTTTTTCTGCAGACAAATGATGTGTCCCTGAAGGTGCTTTGCTCTAGCAGCAAAAGATATTCTTGCTAAGTGAAAAGTTGAGTTTTTCTGAGATTATTCATTTTTCAGATGAACTTTTGGTGCTATATACTCCATGTTGTTATCAACAAATTTTATATGTTAGCACTTAAGAGTATGACTTGTTTCAGTGAGTAGCTGAATAGGCTAGTAGTAGAAATCTTTTATTGAAAACATGTATTTAAAATCATCCTCTGTTTCATCTCCTCAGGGAAATATAACCTAATTAGATCCCTGCAGCCTTTCTTGTGTTAGTACGTAAATATGACATTGTGTGGAATAGGGTAAATAGGGTAGAATAAATGGTAAAGCTGAACCAGCTCAAGTCCAGAAGCAGGACCTGCTAACTCCAGCAGTTTAAACACCTGCTAAAATAGGGTGTGGGGAGGGATATCTCTCTAACTTTAAACAAAACTTATTAGATATTAGTTGTCTCTAAATTTATTGATACGATGAAGTGCACCAAGAAGTCTGTCATAAAAATCATGTTGTTCAGAGGTTCTACACTGATGCCATGGCAACACATAACAGTTAAAGCGAATTTGAACTGTACTAGTACTGAGAAGGGGAACAATTTGTTTGTCTGCACAAAGACATCTAGTGGCATTTGTAAAACCCTAAGTTATTCTGCTTTTTGGTTGATGGTTCAAAAAGATGCACATCTCCTGCAGTCCTGTGTCTACCAGCATAGATAACGCAGGGACTCTTAGGGATTATTGCCATCTCTAAAAACACTAAATGCACTTAGGCAACTAAATAAAACTTTGACAGGCACAAATTTTATTCAGTATCCGTGAAGAATTTCTTCTTTCATGAAGAAATAAACTCTGTGAAGCAGTGCACACAGGTCTAGATGAGTAGCAGGGGAGAGAGAAGAAATGTCAAGTTTGTGGGCTTCCACTAGGTAGATGATGAAGAAGTTGGAAGTAGAGCTTACTAATTGAAAATCCAATCCTAACCTTATTTTGACACATCTCAAATACCATGGTTTGTAATACTACAATCATACCAGTCACAGGCACAAATCTGAAACATCTTCCCTGCATTTTGCTAAGCTGGGTAGTAGTCTTGTTACACTGTAAGGTCTAGTATGAATATTTAAAAATTGCAATAAGATTATCCAAAATGAATGAAAGACATTAAGTGTTCTTATCTATATATATGTATTATTATATATAATAAACATTATATCAAGACATGCAAATTATGTATTTTATATATTCAGTTTACTGAAACTGTAGAGTATCTAGTTTTATAACATTCACAAAAATAAGTAATAATACATTCCAAAACAGGGAACTACTGAAGACTGACTAGAAACATAACATTTTCAGTATTCTATTCCTTCAATCCTACTAGGGGTCAACTAAACCCTCATTCAGTTTAAACCTATAAAAGAAGATAGAGCAACTAAAAAGAAGATTGTGAGAGATCCCACATGTTGTAGCTCACAATGTCTGTAGATGGAAAGCAGACTAGAAATCTTCTTTAACTAATCCTGTTATGCCAATAAATTAGTTTTCATGTGTTCCTGTATATTTACATTTTGGAAAGCTATTAACTGAAGAAGAAACCTACTGAGTAAAAGATAAGGCAATGTAAAAACTGATTATTTTTTAAAGCAAGGGAATAAATTTAAATTCCCCAGAAGTGCTTCTGAAGATTATTGTTTTATCATTAAAAACAGGTAAAGAAGAAATAATTAACACATTTTTTTCAGTTACATATATTCAACTTATTTGGTTTTAATTCACCTTCAGTATCTTCATGATTGTGATAAAGTGTTTGATCAATATCTGTTCACACTGTCTCACAGACTCTAACAAGAAACGCCTTGAGAAGGAAGCTCACTTTTTTTTTTTTTTTTTTTTTTTTTTTTTTTTTCCTGAGAAGGAAGGATATGGGATTAAATTGGCTCCTAGGGTTTCATAATGTTTTGTAGAGGCTTACAAGTTGGGACATTTCCAAACTGTGGAGAAAGCTGCAGCTAGAGGCAGCTGATTTTTTTGGCTTCTCTGTGTCTAAAGGCCTCGATGAAGTTGAGAAAGTAAAAGCCTCTGCACACTGGAGCACTAGAGGAGCAGAGAAGCCTGTGAGCTGGGACTACCTGCAATTTGAAGAGAGGGAGGAAGGTGACAAACGGTAGACCAGTCTGGAGGCACCTATTTGGTGAATCTGGCAGCATCATTGTAATGACACAGGGAACAACAGGTCAGTAAAAGTGCATATCAGAACACACTTTGCTGTGATCATATTCACTTTTAAAGAATATTAAAGCCTGAATCACGATCTCATAATAACTCTTGTTTTACCAGCTGTTAATGACCGTATTTGAGAAAGTGCTCTGTATTCTCTTTGGAAAAGGAAAAAGGCTATATAGAAAGCAGATTCTTACATGCTCTTTTAATAAATTTTATAATTCTACTGTTTAATTTTAAAATATTATAAAATGGTTTCAATTTTATATATATATATACGATTTAGGATATGTCTTTCCAGTGTGGGCATAATGTATAAAAACTCTGAGTACTGTGTGATTACTTGGCTGTTGCAATTAAAAGCACACACCCAGAGTGCTTGAAGTACAAAGTATTCAGAGCAGAAATAAGACATAAGAAGAGAACTGAATTTAAAATCATAGAATCATAGAATGCTTTGGGTTGGAAGGGACCTTAAAGATCATCTAGTTCCAACCTCCTTGCCATCAGCAGGGACACCTTCAACTAGACCACGTTGCTCAAAGTCTCATCCAACCTGGTCTTGATCACTTCCAGGGAGGGGGCATCCACAACTTCCTTGGGCAACTTGTTCCAGTGTCTGACCACCCTCACAGTGAAGAATGTCTTCCTAATATCCAATCTAAACCTACCCTCTTCCAGTTTAAAGCCATTTCCTCTTATTCTGTCATTAACTGCCCTTATAAAAAGTCCCTCGCCAGCCTTCCTGTAGCCCCTTCAGGTACTGGAAGGCCACTATAAGAGCTGCTATTCAAAGAGATTGAAAAAGCTGGTATGAAAATATAAAAGTAAGTAAGAAATTGTTGGAGGGGAGAGGTGTAATACCATAGGCTTTCATAGTGCAGTGCTCTGTAAGTCATAGCTTTTCAGTTAAGTGAAAAAGAGCAGTCAGAGAAAGAAGAATCAGTGAAAGTAAGCATAGGTGAACAGTAATAAGAGGTGTGAACTTTTCTTCAGCTTTTCTAGAACATGATCAGATGGGTGTAGTTAAAAACAGGACATAAAAATTTGGCTAAAGGTTAAGTCTCCCTTGGAATGAGGAGATAAAGATCCTGGAAGAACCTTTCATAGGGGCTGGCACATAAAGAAACCATTTGGGGTTTAGACAGCATTAGAACATATGATGAATAGGATTATAAAGCAAAATTGTCTGCTTTACTGTAGATACTTATTGTTATAGTTTCAGACCTATGACTTGTTCATGCACAGAATATAGTCCTTTTCAGTTCTTGCATCAGTTTTAAATTTCTATTAATATTGTAAATGCACACTAACAACCGAGTTGGATCTTCTATGGCAGTATTTTCATCTAAAGCTATCAAAAATGTCTGAAACTTTTTCAAGCAGCTTGTCCTCATTACATTATGACTTATTCTATACTGTAACTTCACAGTCAATCTAGAGATGTTGATTGTATGAAATAGTTTCCTTTCATAAAGGAAGTTTCAATTCTTCTTAAAGCATTGAAAGGATACCTAGAAATGGCAGATTTTGAGACCTGAAAACAAGACCTTGTTGTTTTTCCAGTATTTTCTCAGACAGATGCACTCTGATATTAGGTAAGATTGCACTGTATCTGTAGAGCTTTCAGCAGAATTTGGCTTCAGGATGCTACCTAAAATAAACCTGAGACTTTGTCTTGAGTTGGTTTGTTGCTGTTTTACAGTGACAAATAAGAAAGATTAACCTAATGTTTAATAAGACAAGATTGTTTGTTCATTTTTTACTGACATGTCTCTATTCATAGTTCAGATGTGTTTTTCTATGTATCTGTGTTGAATATACTGCTTTTCAAACATTTGAAATATGTGGAAGCCATCACTGTAACTGACCCTCTTTCTCAAATAACATAATCACATTCTATTAACTAAGGAATCAACACTACTGCTCCCCAGTAACTCACAGGAGAGTTGCTTCTGAAAACAGTTTAAAAACCACTGGTTTGAGAGGCCAGGGAAATAAGCCTGCCACCAGCTTCTGCAAAAGCTCTCAAGTCCAGCAAAAGCAAAGCTTCTGGCAATTTAAAAAAAAATAATTTAATTAGCCATTTTTGCTAGTGTAAACCTAAACCAAACATAATAGTCAAAACTATTTTCTTCAGTGCAAAGCCCATTTGCTGCCCAAATTCCTGGAATTTAATTCTGTAATGATCTAATCAAAACCCTATCTATTATTTTTTTCTGAATCATTTATAAATCATCAAAGGAATCAAAAAGGAAAAGCTGGCTTTTCCTTTACTTTTTCAGAGTCATAAAAGGAGCTCAAAAGTCAGGGGTTATTTCCTGATAAAAAAAACTCCTGCAGTATAGATGCTAGGAGAGAATACAGGAATATTATCATCTTGTAACACAGAAAGAGGAGGTTAGGAAAAGGTATAGAATAGTACAATTGTCCTCATAATCTTCCCAGAGGCCAGGAGATAAATGCAGTGAGATTATTTCTCCCCATTTCCAATTATTTGTGTAAGGATTATTTTCAGAGTTAGTAGGGAACGACGTTTCCCAAGGTTTGCAAATTCAGCTATTGGTACCTGATAAGTATTATGTGCAGTATCATCTGTACTAGCCTCTTCTATGCATAGCATCACCCAACCTATCCATCTGCTGCACCATTACAATTTATCAGCAAATCAGATACTTGACCCTCCTGTTTTTACGCATCACTCCACTTGGTCTCATTCTTAATAGGCACCTGAAAACACCTCTTCTCCTCAATATCCATTAGCGATACGCAATATGCACCCTTGATCAGCTGTTGCAAGCAGTTGGTACCATGCCACACCTTGTAACTCAGTGAGACAGACAGGAATTAGCTGTGCTACCTTTGTCTAACATTTCCTTTGACCTCTCTGCTTCATCATGCTCTTGTGTTGTTGTAATACCAGCCAGCATTTTACCTGATAACTTCCATCACAGAGTATCTGAATACCAAGATTCCCCAAAATGTTATCCTAGACTACCTTCAGAGCAGAACTGCACAAAACAATGTTTTCTATTGCTGTTTATAAAATGAACTGATATGTTGTTTTTTTTTTTTAATTTGAAAAAAAAAAAGTGCTATTTGTTTGCTAATTCATACGCTGTATGCATTGCACTGTGCTTTTTCAAGCACACTTTGGTTGCATCCTGTATAATTTCCATACAATATGGAAAATAGATGCTGTATCTGGGGACTGTGATTTGATGCTGTCTGCTTAGAACGCAGATTCAGCAAGGGGATTTGCATGGATTAATCTGGTCATGCAACAAACTGGACAGCTGCAGACCTGCTAGAATTGGAAAACCTCTGTCTACTCCTAACTCTGTGACCCAGTCTCAGGGTGGCAGAGTCAAGTTTATGATAAAATAAAGGATGTTAAATTATCCACCTTCCAAACTCATATAAGAACAATCTGTTGACTTCTCTGTGCCTTGATAAAAGGGAATTAATTGTCAAATAGGGAAAAAAATGAATGTTTTTTGTAATTTTGAAACTTTAAAGTGGATTTTATTGCATGTATGCTCATCTGAGGCAAAAGTTGTGCAATGCAGATATTTCTGCCCCTCACTTCAGTATTGACACATTGCTATATCCATTATATAGATATTTTCAGCATATTTTCACAAAAGCAAGACATATATTCCCTTGTATTTTAGATAATCAACTAAATGATTCATTTAGGAAAAATATTTGGTGAAACTCTTCACCTTTAAGCTTTACATACAAGTGAACACTCCTTTCAAGTACTCTTTAAAGACAACCTAGAATAGGTAGAATAGAACATAAACAGAAATGCTCACTTGAAGAAAGATGAAGCTAATCAAATTAAAGAGCTGTGACTCATGAAAGGAGAGTAATTATGATGGCTTAAAAATGGGTTAATATAGGTTAAAAGCACATTTTACTTGTAAATGTAAGGTAATCTCACCAGTGCTAGAAGCAAAGAAAGATCTACCACCTGCCTCCTAATAACACTCAGGGTAACACAGCTCTTTTCAGACTGAGACAAGAAATATCTATCAGTAAAAATGTGGCACAAAACCCCCCATTTTTAATGTGTTAATTCTCTGCACTGTTGTCATTTGCCATTAGATCTCAGTGAGTGTTCCTTTCAATGCACTCTTAGCACATGAATTATGCTAAGCATATTAATGTATACTTAGTAAAAATTGCTGTAAACCTGCATGAGGAGAAAAGTTTTGTTCCTGACCTTTAAAACTCAGAAGAGCTTGAGGAAGCTGGTCAGTCATGTTTACTAGAATAGAAGTAGGCTTTTTGGTATGGCCCACTATCTGCCCCATAGCCTAACTATTCTGTAGCCTCGCTTCATGTATTCAGTATTTTGACTCTGAACATTTGTGTCTGAGAAAGTTGGCATTGTTGTTATTCTCATCCTGCAAGACTGATTTTTTTTTTTTGTAGCCACACACAATATATATGACACTGCTCTTAGCAATGGGAAACTCTCTTAGAATTAGCAGATACAGTGTAAATACAAGCTGAGTGCAGCTTGAGCTACAAAGAGAAACTCTATAAGGCACTTCTGAGGATGTTGTCATAAAACCTGAAATTTAAGTTCCAGTGCACCAATAAGAAAATTATTTGGTTTCCTGTGGGATATGGTTCCCATATTGTCAATGTACATATAACTTTACATGACCAAGCAATCCGATTGATTTCTCAGGTTTTTAAAGTTAAGTGTGCTTAGGTACGTCACTATTTACCTTAAATAAAAAACTTCAGATGTTAATTTATGTTATGTTAATTTCATGTAATGAAATAGTTATTTTATTCTGAGCGTACATATTTTTTTTTAATCTGCTGCTATTCTTCAAATTTTCTGAATCCTTGTGTGAAAAAAAAAAAAATATAATAGTAGGAACACATGAAAAAATGAAAGACTGGACCTAGGTTTTCCTGTACATGTGCAAAGCAATAAGACTTACTTGGCTAGAGGATGAGTGTGAAATCCTCACTCTGTGAATATTATCGAGACATATACAGATCTGGTACTACCATTCAGCTCAATAACACAGAAAGATTGGCAAGGCTAGACCCGAAGTGGTGTCAATGATTAAAGTTTGTTTAAGGGAGTTTTAAATTATGTTATTTACATATTTTCTGCCTCCTCAGGACATCCATGACATGAACTAAGCTTCTCATATGATCACTTAAAATTACCTAGCTTCAATTAGAATCACAGCTTCCTAGCAAGAGGTGGCATGCCTTTTCCCCTCTATGAACTGTCTGTTTTGTCTTTTGAGGCAAAGCAAGGGAATATGAAATAACCGTAACCCATACTCTAAAGCAGTTGAAAGAAATCTAAGAAACAAAAAAAAAAAGAAAGAAAGAACCAATTTACAGAGTTAGGCTTTAAGCCAAATTAAGCTACTTTTTTTGGTTTTGCTGTCTCTCCTGATCTGTTAGACCCCACTGCAAAACCAGAAGTGGGCCTGGATGAGTTTAAGAGAACCCGCTCGCCCAGAAGCGGATTCCTGCTGCACACCGTAAGTTCCCATTGCACTCTGACGACCTCTTCTTCCTTACTGAGAACCTGAAAGTCTGGTAATGTAAAGTTGGCACCGGGCTATTTTGCAGCCAATCTTGGTTTGTTTGTTTTTTTAACCCATTGTTTTTCTGTAACCGTTTACGGTGTTATACATAACCGGGACAGCAGAGGGAGCTCAAGATTTTGGTCACCAGTGAGAGAACTAAAGAATCAGAGAGACATGGAGAGAGACTGACAGTGCCAAGAGCAGTTACAGCGAGAGTGAAGGGCAAGGCTCGATGAACTCAGACTTCTTCAAAACTATTACATTATATGCATATCCTATTATTCAGCTGGTAGTTTTAAGGGCCTAGAGCACACGTGTTATGAGGAACAGCTGAGGGAATTGGAATTGTTTAGTCTGGAGAAGAGGAGGCTCAGGGGAGACCTTATTGCTCTCTACAACTACCTGAAAGGAGGGTGTAGTGAGGTGGGTGTTGGTCTCTTCTCCCAAATAACAAGTGATAGGACAAGAGGGAACGGCCCTAAGTTGCACCAGGGGAGGTTTAGGTTGGATATTAGGAAAAAAAATATTCACTGAAAGGGCTGTCAAGTATTGGAACAGGCTGCCCAGAGAAGTGGTGGAGTCACCATCCCTGGAGGTATTCAAAGTACGTGTAGATGTGGTGCTTAGGGACATGGTTTAGTAGTTTAGTGGTGAACTTGTCAATCCTAGGTTTATGGTTGGACTAGATGATCATAATGGTCTTTTCCAACCAAACTATTCTATGATTCTGCGATACTTCAAGGTACCACTTAGTAGCCAAGTTTTATTTTGCACTTGTTGTTTACTGAAGCTTTTTTGTTTAGAGTTTAGAAAAAAGTTTTTATCAAGAGTATAAAAGTCCTTTCTGAGCCTAATGTAGTATTCAATAAGTTGTTCTATGTGTAAAGATTTGGAATAAATATTAAGACACAGGTACTTGACTTTTAAGGACTTCAGTAAATAAAATTGGTATAATAGTGACAATTGGTAAAATCCTGAAGTGCAGTTAACTGACCTTTGTTCAACAATGCAGAAATTCAGTTTGCAAAATAATGCATGATGTTTTTGATTGTAATTTAAAGATAGAATGATTTTTATATTTTTCAGAAGATGTTCATCTTCAGTGTTGGGGAGAAGTAAAGCTAATAAAATACACAATTGAAAGTCCTAGCTGCAAAAAAGGATTTGATCTGCAAAGGAAGATCTGAGTCCTTGAGAGGTCAACAGCTGCTGACCATAACTAAATGTATGTTTTGAACTGTATCAGTGATACATTATAAAGAGAGTACCAGTGTCATGGAGGCAGCAGTCCTAAGGCCAAGGTTGTGCTTAATTGTCTGGTTTTTGAATGCACATAATCGATTGAATGTAAAACCCAGCGGTTCTGACCAGGTTTGGTATTTTCTGTAACATACACCTATAACTATTTGTTACAGGTAAGTTTGTGGTCTATCTTGACTGTTTTAATTGGCTTTCACAGCAATACAATGTCATTATAAGATAGAAGTATTGTACTAACTTACTAAGTTGTATTGAAAGGAAGGGTTTACAGTTCTCATTATTTTGAGACAAAATACACTTGAGATGTGAACTCAGGCATCCTCTTTCCAAATTCAGGACATTTTTTTAACTGGTAGCAACTTCAGTTTTCCGAATATCCTTTTTATAGTGGTCTAATTGCTGGATCTTTGCACTTTACTGACCCTGTGGTCCATCTCCTGCTTTGCAGCAGATTCACCCATACAGCCATTAAAAAGTAGCTGTGGAGCACTATTCTAATCATGTGGGCATTGCTTAATCCCCTGATTGAACTGGAATAACTCTCCTTGGATGCCATGTTAATCTGTTTGGGATTTGCAATCTGGCAAGGCACCCAAATACAAATTAAAGTATTTTTCTACCTGAAAAAATCATCTGCCTCTCTCAGTAAACATCTACCACTACGTTTGAAGTTGGGTAACAATTAATTTTAGTCTGTGTTCTGTCATTCCAAGTATGTATCCTGATGCCTGAAATTGTTGGGATTTGAGAGTATTTACTATATTTGGATCTTATGAACCCCCTCAGTTCTTCCTTCATCTCTCTGTATTTTAACACTCTCTGTCCCCAAATTACTATGTAACTGTTTTCAAATGTCAAAGATGTTTGCCTTTCTTCAAAATATGTGAGACACTTGTATGGAGAAAGTATGCCTATATCTCCTCTCTCACCAAATTTTAATGAGTAAATCTGTGCTCCAAGTTATTAGCATATATGTTTCATCTGTTAAGTAAAACAATCTAAGTTATTTTTGTCAGTTTATAGTCCAATATCCAGATTTGTTATTTTTAGACTTTGTCCCATCTTTCCTCTTATTTCCTTACAATCCAGTTGTTTTTTTGTTTTTTTTTTCACTTTATCTTCTGCCTTTCTTTAATAGACAAATTATAAGCGTATGTACAAAAAGTGTGCAATCCACTTCTATTTACCCCACTCTTAGGGGTACATTCATAATGAAATTTTATATACCAGATCACCATTTTAGTTATTCTGTTATCTCTGTGCAATAGGTCTATAGAAGAAAGGTTTTTTAAATACACTGTAAAGCCCCATCTGCACTGTATATAATGAAATTATAAAATTTTATTAACAAAGCAACTTACTTGATTGGCAGTTTTGAGGTTAGAAAGGTGGAACACTATAGAAACTAATACCTATCTAACTGAAAACAATGAGTTAATTACAACTGTCAAATAAAACTTATGGAAAAGTAATAAGAAACCTCAACCCTTGGCTTTACTTTTATGTGTGTGTTTGATGGTGTAAAGATGGATTTTCTGTTAGAAAAAATTAATTGCCAAATTAAATGTTCTCACTTTCTGTTCTCAGAAGTGGATTTCCTTCATTTAGTTCCAGGTGAAAAGAAGCCCTAGCTAGCTTTTAAGCTCATTGAACATATTTAACTTGAACTTTAAACATCATTTGAGGTAAAATACCTTACCATGGTTGTCTCCGCTATGGAGCCAAAGCTGTTTATAAATATGTTGCAGGTGACATTTACTGGAGGGCCTGCAAAAGAAAAAAAACACCAGTCCCTGTTCCAGAATCATTGCTTATTGAGTGACTGTAAAATATAAATCATTATGAAACAATGTGTATTGACTTAGGAGGAAATAATGTTATTCACATCTCATTTACTGCAGAATTAAATTGAATAGTTTCTAATATTTTGCCTTTTGATTTTTCTCAAAGGTACACTACTTGACTGGCCAGTTCTAGCCATTAAAAAAAAAAAAAAAGGTAAGTTCATTATAAACTTACACAGATTGTTATATGGAAAACATTCAACATCCCATTTGAAATATGTATTAACAATAGTTTTAGGTGCAATTCAGTGAGCAGTGTATGTCACCTCTTACAACAATTAGGGGAAAAAGTGACCTTTTTCACTCAAATAACCTGCTACCTTTAATGTTATCTGTCATCACTGGTAACAAAAATGCATTATTGCTGCTCTTATCTCTGCTTCTTACAGGAACAAATGCGGATGAGAAATAATGACTTAGATTCTATTCTCATTTGCCTTAAATCCACAAAATGGTTAAGAATTCATTTAAACTGAATTTTCTGTTACCATGGGTCTTCAGTCAACTGTTGTTCTGTCTTATCTTGCATTTGTGAAGTGTCAGTAGTGGCAGAGCAGTCATTATAACTGAACAATGAATCGTCTCTTCATGGAAAAGGTTTTAAATTATTTCTCTGAAAGTCTCTGTAAAAATGGCACTCTGGTAGAGCATGCTAATTTCTCCATTATTTCTTATCAATTTCAGTCTGTGTATAGCAGAAACAAGGTCTTTCCATCACAAGGTTTTTCTGTCATCCTCCTGCACCTTGATATTCTTATATCAGTAATCCAGTTCAGCATTGGAGAACTCTATTTCTTTTTGCAGGTGTAAGCAGTCATTAATAATGAAAGATCTATATCTGGAATTTGAGGACTAGTCTTCTAAACCCTTACACAACCTCTCTTTTTTAGGGTCACTGAAGTAAGAAGCTGCTCTGCCACTGCTGGTGGTTTGCAACTAGCAAGACCTAATGTGGCCAACAAACTTTATTTTAAATACTTGAAGAATCAGAATGCCCATTAAAAATTCTGCCAACAGGACACAACTTGGAACACCCAGCTTCCTCCTCTCAAGTCAATAATTGTTTTGAAGTACTGTATGGCAATTGCAACAAAACATCACTACATGTACTTCAGTCATTGTAATACACAAGACTGCACCTATGAAGCAGAATTCTCAGATAAGGAGTATAACTCTGCAGTCACTTTGACATTATTTTCACTTTGATACTTTGTTAAGTATTTAGAGTGGCTGAGCATATCCAATACTTCTTAGAATCCAGTAAAGGCCTGACATTGACAACTCCTGAAAAGGATCAAGGGAAAAATAGAAAGCAGGGAAGATGAACAAAGGCAGAATCACTAAAAACTGTCAGGGAGAAAACTGTACTTACTGGATATGTTAGATAATTTGTTTGCAAGGCAGCTTTCCTTTCAAACACTTACGTGTTGTAGTACTTGTCATCATTTCAAATTTAGTATGATACTATCTTGTTTAAAATAATACTATGCTTTAAAGTGTAAGTTTGCTTTATCAGCAAGCACAGTTGCTTTTATAAAGAAAAAGCTCTAAATCACTACAATGCTGATGCTTAATTTCAAAAGCAGCATTGAAAAAGTATAGTTAACAGCTAATTAAAAAGAGCATAAGAGAAGCTAAAAACAACTTGCAAACAGTTTAGAGATTTCTTAAAGATACTAGGCTGAGAGTGAAAATGAACTTCCCAAAATATGTTCAAGAAGAAGTATAAATTAAGCTGTTAAAAATGGAAATCATATTCAAACACAAGATCTCAGGCAAGTTGAACATAAATTAAAGATGGCGGGGGGGTGGGAGGGTGGTGGGGGGAGCCGGGGGTGGAAGAGAGGCAAATAGAGCTGAAACTCACCAAAGACAGAAAAGCTAACAATGATAACTATCTGCAAGGTGTTAAAAATTGAATCCTGCCAAGATCTGGAAGATGAAGTTAAGAGAAGATGATTAAGATACAAAAGTATCTGTGAAAGTGAAGAAGAAGGTCAGAGTAGAAAAACTGAACGAAGTCTTTGTAGCAGCATTTGTCTCCAGATGCTAGCTGTGTCAAATACTGGAGCCATTCTGATGGAGAATTTGCATGAGGACTGTAGTTGGTATTTCAGACTAAGTGAACAGGAACAAACTGACAGACTGGGGTGATACCAAGCCAGACACTATAAAAATCTTTGCAAATTTGAGGAAATATGAATCACTGTGAATCAGCTATCACCTGTGTCAATTATTTTATCAGTGGAAATGTTTATCATGTCCAGCAAGTATAACTTGAATTAAAAAAGAAAAACAGACTCTAGGTATGGTGGTGGATGACATTGACAATGAACTTTATCCCTGTAAACCTTACCTCCTCTGTACCCACCAAACTGGTAGAAATGATAACTGTTATAACTAAGAGATATTGATTAATATTATTTTTTATGAAATAACACCTCTCAGATCTACTGAAGCTCTCTGAAACAGCATGTGGACGAAGGCAATCTAATTAACTTAAATATTAATTTTAACTGTAATATATAATTCAATTAAAATAGTTTATTTGGAGTTTCAAAAACTTTTAAACATGATCTTTTGTCAAAGGCTTTTTAGAGATATTAGTCATGATGATGTGAGAGACAGTCCTCTTATAGGCCTTTTTCTTTAGTTATTAAATGTTAGGAATAAATAATCATTTTACAAAGTGCAAGGTGATTGCTGGTGAGTTCCTGCATGGATCTGCACTGAATCTTTGTAGTTCAATATTAATGACCTAGAAAAAGAATATATAGCAGTATAATTTTGCATCTGGCATAAGATTATTTCGGGTGGTTGTGTATAAAGCTGACTGCAAGGAGGTTCAGAAAAATTACAAAATACTGAGCTGTCAGTCAATAAAATGTTGAATAAAATTCAATGCCATTCAAATGCCAAAGAATCCGTACTATGCATTCCTACTAATGGGCTCCAAATGAATGATTTCCATGTAGGAAAGAGAGATTAGATTAATTATGGATGGTTCTCTGGAAGCATGCTCTGTAATCATTAAAGATCAGAAAATGAAAAGACATACATTTAAAAAATTGACTACCATACAAGTAGCTCATAAACTTCTGTCTTGAATACTTCAAAATTTCTCCCTGTCCACCTCAAAAGGATATATTAGGGAGAAAAGAGATGTCAAGAAGGCAAACAACTATCACAAATTTTATTAAATTCTGCCACACAAAAACAGCTTAAGTAGAACAGAACTCTTGACATTGGAGAAGGGATATGGTAGGGAGCAACACATGAGTATACATATCTGAGAAGGAAGTGATCCTTTTCCTCCATTTCTCAATATGTCATATGGCAACAAAATCAGTAAAATAGTCTCCAAATTCAAAGCAAACAAAACCTGATACTTTTCACTGTTCCAAAACATGAAGATTTTGTTGCCAGAAAATACTGGGAAGGCCAAAAGTATAAACAGCTTCCAGAAATGATTGAAGAACATATTTATCTAAATTAGCTTTTCAGTTAAGTACTGGCTCAAAAACTTCCTAAAGTAATAATTGCTGAATATGGTTTGGTAAAACCAGGGCAAGGAACACTACACTTTCCTACGTAAATCCCCAAATTTCCACCTTAATATTGAAGGATACAATCAGAACTGTATAGGTTTTAAAATATAACATCTCTTCTGTATCAGGTGAATTCTGAGCATCTTGAAGCCACAACAATTTTTACATATGGATTACATAATTTTGTCCAAATTTGAATGAAAGTAAAGTATTTCCTGTATTTGTAGGAACAGATATAGTCCAGGATGTGGAACAGTTGAGTAAGAGAAGCACCTTGCTATAGGTTTGATGTACTAGAAACAAAAATATTTTGCAACTGGAACGAAGATTTTAAGCATGTAAATGCCAACAGTCTTCTCTATTATTTGTTAAACAAGAATGGATATGCAGAATTCCTTATCCAAAAGCAGAGCACTCAGACAAAATATATAATTTTGTGTTATTGACCAAGATTAATTTTGACTAAAAGATGGTAGTTAAAAATTTTGTCTACCTAGGAATTTTACTGGGAGAACAAATAATTTAAAATGATTGTCTGGGTTCTCTTATTAGTACTTATTCTGTTCCTTTAAAACTGCTGCTAGATTAAAAACTAAAAAATGCATTAAGCCCCAGCACTTGTTCTAGGACTTAAAAAAAAAAAAGACTAACCAGAAAGTGGCAAAGTCACTTAAGGAGATACTTATCCTTAGTGATAGATCTGAATCATTCTGGGCAGATTTGTTCAAACTGCATAGCTGTCTAGAAGATTTAGAATGTGCACTTTTTGAAAAAGAACAATGTCAAATTAGGTTTTGTCTCTTTAATTTTCAATAGTCACAAAACAAGGCTCTAAGTCTTTTGAATTATATTTTCAAGAAGTACTGCATTGAATTTGCTAATCTCCAAACCATCTGCCTGTTCTTCACTGTAGCCCCAACAGAAGATTGTGATTGCATGGTGTCCATGACAGGCTCCAAAATCCAATCCCCAAATCAACTGCTAAGCTGTAAGCTTCTCATTTATAAACATTTGTTTGTAGGACTTAGGAGACTCAAAGAAGAAAGAAGAAAAACTGTCGTGCTTAAACTTTGCCTGAGGTCTTCTTTTGTCCAGCCCAGCTTTACCTTAGGTTGAACCTTCAGTTTGCGTGCTAAAGCGCATACTGTGTCAACAAGCCAAGATAACTTTAATAAGGAGCAAAAATATTTTAAGAGCTACCATTCATATAAGAAAGCAATTTTAAAATACAGTGTTTTGCATTACCTTGCAAATATTGTTTGATATATTAACCCTTCAGAAAGCCAGGCACTGGAACATTCTTCAGAGTAGTTGTCACAAGGCAAGTCCAAGAGACTTACACTGTACGATCAACAGGGATATTGATCACTGTTGTAAATCTTTTAGCAATGCGTTTGAATTTCCAGTGCATGTTTCTAATTTTCTGAGAAATATCAGCACTGCTAACTTATTAAAAGCAAATGCTTTCCAGCTGCAGTAAATCCTAGGTAATAAGGTTATGTATACAGCACCAACTGTTTATGGCTTACTGGTGAAGAAGTAATTTGACAAAGTACTTACTTGGTCCTTATGAATCAGTCTGGGGAAATTCTGGCAAAACCAGCAAATAGCAATGGCTTTAGAGTCATATCCACTTAAGTTTCTGGGACTTAGAGATGTCAAAAAATATTATAAAATTTAGTGCTGAATAAGAATTAAGAGGGAAAGGCAGTGACAGATGACTTGGAGGAAGAAGGCCTGTCTGCTTGGAGGAAAAGTTTTGCAGTAAACATGGAGTAAAACCCACTTTACAGCAAAATGTTAGAGCTAAGGGAATCTCTTGGACCCAAGAAGGAGGCATAGCATTTTTAATCACTACAGATTTATTCTTTCAAAAAATATCTATATTCTGAAGAATTTAAAGACTGATAACTTGATTTAAAGATTCAGAAATAGTTAAATATAATTCTACTATATTACTGACACTCTTTGCATTCTAAAAAAGGAATAGTCAAATTTACCTAAACTTCACAGATGGCAGAAGTTAGAAGAGGTGGTATTTGTCTGTATAATAGTATATATATTTGTATAATAATACTGTTTGTACAATCCTTCATTAAAAACTCTACTTTAGTATGCTTTTTTTTCATATTTGTTCCAGAAACTGTATTTGTGTGAGAAGAAATACTGAAAACCTGAAAGTTTAGGTTTGAAATTACCTTTGAAATTTGGTCTGATTCTTGCATCGTAGCCTGACATCCTACCCATTAGCTTATCCAGGAAATCAGATGGTGACATTGGCATGCTACGAGATCTTGCACTGTCTGTTTCCTTTGTGGCTACCAAGCTAACAGCAAGAAAAAACAAACAAACAAAAAAACAGAACAAAGCATTTTGTTAGCGAAACTTTAATTTTCCACAGTCAATCACTTAGTTCATTCTTGTATGAACAGAAGAACAGGAAAGCTAAGATTACCTTTCAAGCTAGTTTATGCTTCAAGAATAGTAGCAGCAAAGAAATGGAAAAGAAGTAAATTCTTTTTATATCTGTCATTTTATATGCAAATTTTATTTTGCTAAGTTGCATAGTATTAGCTTGCTGTTACCTCTTCCTTAGGTCTTCTGGAGATTATTAACACTCCCAGTCAACAGTAACTGATCCAATATCACACAGTTAAATAATGTAATCTACACAAATAGCTGTGCATGTGGAATATCATAATTTGGGGTCCAAGACTGGTCTGTTTAACTGGGTGTGGTGTAATAGAAGACTACATCAGAAAAAAAAAAAAGTAGTGACAATCTTTCATGGACTGGTACTACTAGCATCAATTTTTGTTCAGCCAGTGTTTTATGCTGATATTTAAACATAATACAACATATAAGACAATCTCTTGGCAAATGGTATTATTTAACATTGTCTTAGAGGTTCATTTCCTGTTAAAACAAAAGTGACTCCAGGGGTGGTATAAAAAACCCAACATACTGAAGGAACTATCTAAGGGCAAAATTTTCATCTCAGGGCCACATGTCAAATGTCATCTCCTATAGCCTTCTCTTCATACCTATACAGAACTACCACTGACATTCTAAAGTGTGTTCTACATATTCCAGGAAAGAGTATTGGCACTGCAATCAGCCACGTGGACCTGAAGAGAAGATCTTTATTGTTGTGGAACTGTCACTTGAGTGCTGGCCAACACATTGAAAAAACAACACAGTCAGTAAATAAGTATATAAATAAAACTGAGTAACAGTGTGATATACAATGCAACTAAACTCATTTGTGGCTTTTGGAGTCTCAAGAAAGACAAATAGCTTTTGCTGTTTGTGCTGACTTCTAGTCAAAAATCTATTGCAGAAGGAAGTGAATCTTTTACTTACCCACTTCATTGTCTCCTGTTCATGACAATTCACTTTTTTAGAAGTGCTTAAATACACCTTTGTTTAGAAGTAAACACAGGGTATAATGTAAAACCCTGAATTTTCTAACTCATACAAAACCTATGCTGAACCTTGCATGTAAATAATGGATAGAGTTCCAAAATGGAAAAAAAATCCATACATATGTGTGTGTGTGCAGGTGCTATGTTAAGTGCAGACTGGGGAGGTAATTTTAATGACAACTTCTATTTAGGTTTATTAAAAAATCTGTCTTCAAATTTTAAATTTGAATTTAGTATCTTAAATAAAAAAAAATTTCATATTAAATCTTGAGTGTTACAAATTTGAACACGCACAGAATATTGACATAGAAACCTCTAAAATGCTGTGATTTACTCATATTTTAATTAAAACAAGCAATTAAGTATTTTAATTGTAATATTAACTGAAATCAGAGAGTTAAAAATTAATTCTGCTGCTTATTCACTTAACTAATGTTTTTTCCATTCTATATGTAAGTTGATTTCATATTTCTAGATTGTTCATAAATTTATAAGTTGTTGGCTATTTCTAAATTGTTCTGAATACTTTTATATCTCTTTCAGTATTATCATTCAGTAAAAATGTTTCTTTAGTCTCCTTCAGTAGCTAACCTAGTTCTTTATTTCTTCCCATAGCTAGAGAAAGTATTTCCCTTTCTGAGAAAGTAAGTATTTAAAATATTCTTTTTCTAGTTAAATTTGATATTATCCTATTGGCCTCTGACATAATTTTCATTAACATTCACTCTGAATGTAAGTGATTCATCACAATATTGCAACTCATAATTGTTTATATTTCTACAAAACATTGTATGTGTTTATAAAGCAAATAAAATATGACAGTCCAGTTACAGTTTGCTGGATATTATCTATTTGCAAGGCAGGAGGATCAAGTTACTATGTATATATATATGTGTGTGTGTGTTTACATATATATAAATATATAAAAACCACTTACATTTCTTTCTTACACTCTTCTGTAAGAAAGTTGCATTTCTATTCTACAGGGTATATAGAGTTCCTACACTACACAATATAGCTATCCTATATTTTTATTTGGGATATAAATAAATTCTCCAGAACACAAATATAGAAAGGCCTAGTGTTAGCTTCAATACCGATCACTTTCTCTGAATGAAGAATTTGTTTATTTCTCCCTTTTTCACTTCTCTGAACTTTTTCCAAATCTTTCTTTGTTGTAGTTTTAATTGTTACTTTTAAAGGCTGCCATTGAATAGAGTACTTTGAAATTAAGGTAACTAATGCTTATCAGGAAAAATAGGAATTGCTATGACTATGGATTTTCTCAAAGTGGCATTTACCTTTTTGTATGATAGCATCATTAATATTTGCTTTCATTAATCAGTTAAAAGTCTCAGAATATCTGTAATAATTTTATTGCCTTCTTCTGAAAACAATATATTCAGCATAAATAATATTGTATAAGCCAGGGTGTTTTTTAGAAATCATCTGTAATTTGTAACTCAATAGTTCTTCACCCTTTTTCTCAGCTTGGTGTGTTACTAGTAAGACCTAGTTGAGCACTGCAGAATTCTGCCCTTTCAAATTACCTTTAATCAAAACATGTATTTCAAGAATACTGTTGGACAAATAATAATTCCATCTATGCAAGAAGACTTTTGGAATACACTTCAAGTTAAAAAGGTGCAAGACGATAATACAGTAAAACCTGACTAAGGCAGTGGATTTTATGAAGGCCTACCTGGCAAATTATGGGTTTCCTGTTATTAGGCAAGCTTTGCATCAGGCCTTGAAGACTGTTAAGTTGGAATTTTATGAACTGAGTTAGGAAAACACCCTCAATCACCAATCTGTGACAGTGCATTACCTACCAAAAGTGTTATTTGAGTCAGAAACTGGTAGGTCAAGCTGAGAGCATTTACAGTGGGATATAAATGTTATAGTATGAAGTAGTCCAGCACAGCCAAGATGCAGCTTCTCTAGATAAGCACCCACATCCTAAATTCTAGGCAAAAAGCTTACTGTAGTACAAATGGTGTTTAGCATTGCCATCTATGATCTGGAAAGGAAATACAAAATCATTGATGGTTTAAAACTTAGAATTGCAGAAATATTGTCAGAGGTATAAATATCGATGAGGACATTTAAATAGAACAGTTTAAAACAGACAGAAGAAGGATATTAAGAGATACATGAACTGGGAGTGTGAGCAGAGTTTGAGAAAGCAGTGGGTCTGAAGAAGGATTCAGAATTCATACTGAACTACTCAGCACTGTTGTGGTAAAGTTCTCACTGCACTGTTCTGTTATCCTGTGGCGTGGAAAGCTTGAAAGATTGAGTAGAAGCATGAAGGTCACTTATATTAGTGAGACCAGTTCTGGGACATTGCATCAGATTTCATGTCCAGGTGAAATTAAAAGGACATTAAGGCAGTAGGAAATGTACTGAACAAAGCTACTAACCATGATCTGAGAGCTAAGGAAATTTTCTTAAAATAACAGACTTTAAGAGCTCAATCTGCTTAGTTTGTCAAAAAGAAGATTGAAAATTAACATGATTGAAGTGTAGAAATACCTCAAAGGAACAGAAAATGCTGGACATTTATCTAAAGAAAAAAGCAGTAGAAAAATCAATGAGACAAACAAATTCAAATGGGAATTCAGTCTTATAGTTTAATAATAAAGGTAACTTAAGAGAAGATCAAACTGTACCAGCCAAGACAGTAGAGCTTTCTGGAAGAAACAATTTAGCAAAATATATTGTGTTTCCTATATGGCTCCCTTAGTGAAAAGGAATGACCTGAAAAGTAGGCAAATTCAGAGGAGACATTACGAATCTCATGCAGAAATCTTCAGACTGCCAAAAGACACTTTATGGACTTGAAGAGCTTAAGGAAGGGAAGCAATGGGCATAGTTCAAAGATGAAAATGGTGTATTCTCGAGGTCCTTCTATGCTAGGGCTGGATTTCAGATTTGCTGTAACCTGTCGTCTGAGTGGCAAGTTACATGTGGTCATGTTGGCCCACTTCTCTCAATTCCTTTCACAGGTGAGTATTTGACTTACCCAGCAGTTGTATGAACATCAGCTCCCTGCACAGTATGGACTTAAGTTCCAGAATGGAAACTGTACTTAAACTGCTCATAAACTACAGGCAGCTTAAAATATCAGAGATTGACCACTACTAGGAAAAAAGGGCTTATGTTTTATCTCTGACATGCACCTGCAAAGAGGAAAGAATTTTAAGTTAAATAATATTGTCATGGAAACAAATGGATATAAAGAGACCAAGGATAAATTTAGATCATAAACTAAAAGGCCTTCAAACACTGAAATGCTTCAGTTCAGGAATAGCTGAGCACTTTGAGCAGAGATAGAAAAGCCCTGTATGTTTCATGATGGAGCTAGGTAAGGTATTAGGATGCTGTGACATGTATGACTGTGATTTTAGGTGATGGTGACTCAGTTATTTTCTAACCCCTCTGCTGAGGATATATTTACATTATTATTGATTCTTTTATGCATTTAAAATAATTGCTACTACAGAACTCTGAAAAAAAACCAGTTAATATAGCTATGCAGCCAGAGCACCAACATCTACAGAATTTAAATGAGAGATCTCAGTTAGCATCTGACAATTTAGCTAGCAAGAGAAAGCACGGGTCATGAATCTGTGGTTCTGAAATATCTGTTTAAAGTAGGCATGTTTATGAGAGACAATCTCACTTTCTTCCCTTCCTCCAAAAGAAAATAATTGAGAAAAACTCTTCAAAGGGAATTTCACAGTCTCCACAAATGTTTCCTTGTATAAAATATTTCAAGCTACAAAAATCAAATTGCTTTCCCATTTTTATCCAAGTTATTCTGAAAGTTGTCTCCAGAATCTCACTAACTTCCTTTTGAATACAATTGATATAAATTATCTTTGAATTATATGGTATGTTCATTTTCTTCCTTCCATAGTGAAACTGCCAATGTATTTAACTTGAAACTCCTATAATAAGTTACTGTTGTATTTGGTTTGTTGATTTTTCTCATCTGATCGTAAATTATATCTTTCATCTCAAGCACAATCCATCTTAGCCATTCAGAGAGGTAGTAGTTCATCTTACAATGCATACTACAGAGCTGCTATATGATGCTTTGCATGTATTAGAATGGTTCAATAGCTCTTCCATTTTATTACTTAGCTCATTCTCTAAGATGGCAAGTGTGGCCAAGCCCCTGGAACAATTGGATTTTGTGTTTGCGGTCCATTCTCTCCAGATGATGTTTGAATGTTTTTAATGCACTTTATATTAAAAAAAGCTTTGCAAAGAAGCTCAAGGAAATTAATTACATGCTCATAAGGAAAGCAAAAGCTGCAACCAGCCAATATGCACTCAGTTGCATCTCACAAACAGCAATACACAAAAGCATTTTAGTAAATTAATCTGAATTGGTACTTATACACTGGTTCACCAATAATGGTTAGATGAATTAATCTCATGACTACTTCCCTTGATTGTGTAACTATAAATAATGGTGATAGAGTTCATCAATTCTAAACCAAAAATTATTCAGTATAACCATGTAATCAACAAGGTCTGCTAAAATTAAAAGATCCTCAAATAAGTGGTGTCTGATAATTGCATTTTGAAAATTGTGATGATAAGATTTTGTGGTATGAAGACAGTATTTAAACCCTCTTCTGTGTAATATTGATCTCTTAGTAAATTATATTTGGTATGATTAATAGGAAAAATGTTTGAAGAAGTGAGAAGCATAGGATTTTATTTGCAAATAGAGTGTCTATTAATTAAAATAGGAAAAGAACTAAAAAGATCAGAATTTATAGTATGTAGAATTTGCGTGTTATTCCATATGTGAACATAAATCTGACAAAAATACCTTTTTGACAGAAGCATGTTCCAGAATATGACAGCTTAAAACAAAACCCAACAATGTTAACAAGAATGACCACTGAAGGCTTCAAGCCCATTCAAATGAAAGTGTTTTCCATATCTGAACAAAAATATCAAATCCTGCTCTTTCAGAATTATAAAAATTGCTTTCAATTTCAGAAAAAAAGGTCAATGTAAAGCATAAACAATACTAATTATTTGGATTTTTGTGTATAAAGCTGTTTCCTAATTTTTTTCCAAATTTTTGCAGTTTGTCATTAAAATGCATTTGTTCAGTCAAGTAGCATGACACAAATATTCTTCTGATGTGTGATCTGTTTAAACTGCTGTATCTGAGCTACCTGAGAGAGCTCTGTCAGAAGAGGAATGCAATTCTCTGATTTTTATTTCAGTAAAAAATGTTAACTTTTGAAAGCCTTGCAAATGAAGTAGATATTGTCGCAGCTCAGAAGGGGGACAAACATGTTTAAAGCAAATATTTTTTTTAAATTGCAATAAAAGTTTACGGCAATCTCGTCACTCAGCTGAAGATTAAAATCCTTCATAGAAAACAGAAGACCAATAAACTTCTCTTATTGGAGGCCATTCATCAGCAATACTGATTCACAAAAGCCAGGGCCATTCTGGAAAGCCAGGAGTTGTGTCAGAGGATCACAGCTGCATGGATCCAGTCTTGAAAGGGGCACACAGAATTGGCTGCCACTGCTGTTCCATTCTAGTTCACACAGAAGGAGTACCTTCTGAGGAGCAAAACGAGACTCAAAATTTGTCTCCTTCTCTGAATTATCTTTTGGAAGACTCAACCTCTTTACGTCATCTACACTGTGAAGCCAGGGTGACTGAACTCTTATTTTAGACACCTGAATTACTTAACATTACCTTCTTACACAGTACAAGTTTAAGACAAGGAGATTCCAACTCCTTTCTATTGCAGCACCAAAATAATTCCACTTGAACTTCAATTTCATTCTGAGAGACCAAAAAAAAAAAAAAAAAAGAGTTTCCAGTGGTGAAAGGGTAGTGGAAGAGGGTGATATGTACTAAACCCAAAGATAAGCAAAAGAGTCTGAGATTCCAAACATTTTCCTATTATTTCTGTTAAAACAGACAGAAATGTATTGCTTGCTAACTAAACATGTTTTTTTTTTATTTGTTGTAGGTCATGAAGTTGTCAGTTCCTAATGCAATGAAAATGCAGATTTCATATCCTGTGATGTTTTAGATAACAATAATTTTATCAGATCAGAGAGGAACACAGAACTCTCAACTCATGTTTGCCAGAGAAAAGACTGTCGCTTCAACTAACAGGAGCACAAGCAATGTATCATCAAGATTTTAATAAGGTATTTTCTAAAAAAAAAATCCTCAGGAGAATTTTAAATCTTTTCTGTGACAGGTTAGATTTTCTACTGGTTTTCACAGTTTTACATTTTTTCTAGTCGCCCTTTTATGTTCTTATTTTGAATAAGTTCAAATAGTCAGACGTAATAATTCTACAGACATAAGTAGAGTTATAACAGGACACATTTTCAGCCAATATAAGAGTTTCTATGTGTAACAAACAATAAATTTCTCTTTTGGGATCACTAATTATGCATGCTTTATTATTTTATTGGCTAGAAATGAAAACTAAATGAAAAATGTATGGGATTGCATTTCAATGCAACTATTAATGGTGTCTTTTCTTTCAGGTTTGGAAAAATCTTGGGTTTCAATTTCAGTGATTGAATTAACATTGCATTTTAGCACATTATAGGTTAGGCAATGGTAATAAGCATCTTTTTTATGTTCCTTATACTTTTATGATGTCATATTTTTTTCCCTCTTATTAATACAGTTGAGAATCCCTCCAGGCCTATGGTCTTCCTCCAGTCCTTTTTGTCACGGAAGTAAGATTGTATAATGTTTATAGCTTATTTACTTTTTGTACTATAGCTTAAAAAAGCTTTGGATTGCTGTGGAGTGTTTCAGCTTTTCTTAACAGAGAAAAAAAATAGAGAATAGTGGGGTTTAAGAACTTCTGAATAACTCACTCTCCTGATCAGCATTCTACAGGTCAAAGGGCTTTATATTCTAGATGAAGCTAAATTTGAATATACTTGTTTTTGTTTGTGACTCTGTACATATGTATAAGCATAATGGTTTACTACTCCCCTTTGAAAAAAAAAAAATCTCTTAGGGTAAAGGAAGAAAACTAATTTGTCAGCATTCTTCATAATCCTATAGGCATGGATTTCTAGCTTAATTAAGATATAGCTTCAATAAACTACAGGTTATCCCTCTAATTTAACTTTCTTATTTAAGGCAAGTTTATTGTTGCCAATTTCAGACATGCATCAAGTAAATTTTCTTAAGACATTTTATGAATTATGACTCTGAGTATTTATCCACTGTTTTCCCAGGAGCACCTACTTCCTCAATAGTCTTTTGTACCTGTTGTATGTCTTATTTTTATAAACGTTTTAAACTCAGATGTTAGTTTCTTTGTTTCTTTATTTATTCAACCTACATTTTTGGGGAAAAAGCTGACTCAATCAGCTATACAAGGAGCAGAGAATGTTTAAAATATTGAAACTCTGACAAATCTTTCATTCTTACAAAGACCTACTGCATGGGTTAAGTTTTTGACAACATTAACTTTGAATTAAAAATAGTCATAGATTTCCAAAATTCAATTAATCGGTTTTTGTTTGGGTTTTTTTGGAGGGGGTGTTGGGGTTTGGAGGGGGTGGTGGTTTTTTTGGTCTTTGGTTTGATTTTTTTTTTTAGACAGATAGTACTGGGCTAAAATGAATGGAATATCTTTGTAGATAGAAACTGTAAAGCAGTAATTTATAGTAGTCTGAGCTTGCATTACTATCTCACTATGAATACTAATTCAATAATGGAGAAAAGTTAATGGAGTAATGGACAGATTGCAAAATGACCAAGTGAAATAATTTCAGAGTATTATCTTTTGTAACACCAGATATCCTTCTATAAAAGCATGTCAGAGCTCAACAATCACATTTATTTTTGTGATTAACAAATGCTTCCTGTAACCAACTGAATTTGTGCAGGAACTGACTGGTGTCTTTCACCACCATAACGAAAAGTAATTTAACTGATGTCAATGAGACAAGACTAGATTGAAAGGAGAATTAATTAAACTGAGACTTTTGCCTGGCTAAAAATTGCAAACTATTGTTTCCCAAGGCAAACTCCTCCCAAATCTAGGAGCAATGTGGGAATACTGAAAACAGAATTCTACAGATTACATTTACTTGGTTGATCCTGTATTTTGAATGAATCTCAAAATGTCCTTTAAATTGTAGAGCTGCATATTACTGTGTTTTCTAGTTCTAATTCACTACCTAAATTTTTTACTACTGTTGTGGCATTCACTGATCAGCTCACTTTGCATCCACTAGGTTGCTCTGCTTTCACTCAGTACAAACAGGAACAGTATCCACTGAAGTGTGCATCTGTAGAAAAAAAATATATTTACAATAATCACAATTAATGACCATTTAGAGTGTAGCAACTCTTTTGTTCCTCATTTGCCTTGTTTTGCTTTAGAAATCCAATTTATGAGTTGAAAACCATAACTGAAACTGAAAATTGAGGTTCTTTGATATATTTCTTCTCAAACAATTGTTTTACTATTCATAACAATCTTCACAGAAAATCTTAGAATTAAAAGATTGGAGTTCATCAAAACCAGATAAAAATTTTATTTGGAATTAAAAACCCCAGGCTTGGTGAAAATTGAAGCACAATTCAATTAAACACTATTCCATTTGCATTAGGGAAAGCTCTGCTTCTATCAGTACAACAGTGTTCTTCATCTCTAGTGAGCATGTCAGATGGCTGTTTAGAAGATGAGACTTTTTCTCCAAAATAAGTTTGATAAGATATAAGTTCAGTTAGATAAAAGCTGAATATAATCTGAAGAGTCAGTCACCTTAATATAAAGTATTTCAACAAGCAGGACTACAGCCCAGACAAGTCAGAACTTATCAGTAAATAGAAGTCAGTGCTATATAATTTTCTTTCCCAAAACACTTCTCATGAAATGGTTTATTTTGATTAGTCAGCTAATTATAGTGTAGCTACTGTGTTATTACTATTGATTAAGAATTTCCAATTAAGGCAAAATAGTTCTATTTGGAAAAATACTGATTTCTTGAAATAGGTTTTTACAGAACCATAACTTCTTCAGTGTTGTTTTTATGAAATGCTAGCAGGCTTGGGTGGAATACTGTCCAGTTTCCTTTCTATTCTGCCAGCCACAATCAGTTTTCTAATGTCGATGGGAACTGAAGGTAGGCTCTCGGGTTCTAATTTTCACAAAATTATCTGAACATATATCCCCTATAGAATTGACAGAGATTTTTTTTTTTTCCTCCTTTTTGCAACTTAAGATTCCTTTTCTGAGTTGAACAAGGAATAAAATCTTTTCAGAGCTTTGGAATTTTTTGAGAGATAGGAATGGTGATGTTCAACCAGCTATGTCAATTTATAGGAGATAAATGGGTTAAGTATTTTTTTTTTCCTTTTTATTGTTTCTACCCAGAATCAGAACTATAATAATTCAATATAACACTTTCTTTAAGGAATAACAGGGTTGAGCTTCAGGCTGATGATGAGAGTGGCAGGATTCATGCCACATAATGACAGAACCCGGTCTTCCTAATGCATGCACTGAAGCATATTCCTTACTGAATAAGTCAGAGAAAATAATGTGAAGGTTAAAAACAGTGCTGCTAGCCTTTCATGTTTCCACCAAAATTATCCTGGTCCACTACACATACACACATTCTCTTTCACACACGAGAAGTGGTGCTTAAACTTGCCCTCAGATACACGCTTTGTCTTTGCTATACTAATCTGGCTTAAGCCATGTATCCAGCGCTCCCTTAATTATCATCTCAGTCTTCTAAGCTTCATATAAAAACAAACGGAAGGTTTGCTGGGTGAAGATAATGACTGAATGCATTCTGGTCTTATTATGTGTAAGACACTTCATCTCCTGAAGGAGTCATCAATTTTTAAAAGAAGGAAAAAGACCATTCTGTTAACCATTACTTAGAGAATCTGTATAAGTGCATTTATGCTCACATTTTGATTACAGATGAAAATATGAGTACTCTTACAACCAATGACCTGTGTACAGGAACAACAAAAATAGTTAAAGACATAGACATGTTCCTAGAGTTCATTTGGGATAAGTTTTGGAGGTAAAATTTTAACACACACAAGGAGAAACTGGTTGCAAATAGCTCTTTTAATTCCAGTACTCTACTGTATTGTACTTCTTGTAATAATGCACTACTATCTCAAGAGGGTGCATTTCATATTCATTTTGTGCAGTAAAAAATTGCAGTATCATGTTCAAAACAATTGAGTACCTAATCTTCAGTGTGCAAGAACTGAAGAAAAATGGAAGATAGTTTATTTTACTCTAACTCTCGCAAATTAAGAATTAAAGCAAACTCTGATAAATCTGCTTCCTTTCTGAAAAAAAAAAAGTTTGCATAAGTCATTCTTTCTGATAGGTGAAGTAAAAAATACACTATGATTTTTTTTAATATATATTTTACGGGACACAGTCCAGACATGATGCTGAAATTTGCCCTTCAATTTTAATTCTGATACTGCTGAGTCAGAGGTAATGGATCTGACCTGATAGCATCAGGCAAAACATCGCTCAGATAAGCATTGCTTCATGGAGGTGTTACATAGATGTTTAGACACAGAATTAACATGCACCTTAGAATACTGTATTTAGGCATAATTTAGCTGTGTGAGTCAGTGCTTTAGTCATGATTGATTTCAAAATTTTTATTTTTCCCTTCAAAAAATGAAAAGTTTTACTCCACTTTTACCAGCAAGTTACCAGTTTGTGACATTCCTTTTATTTATCTAGTAGGGCACCCTTAGCCATCGGATATGTTGCTCACAAAACTGGAAGTTTATTTGGTCCTTGTAGATTAATATGTCTTACCTTACATATGCCCAAAGCATGGATGCTCATGTGCATTACTGAATCTAACAGATGACAGTGCAGTTTTTAAAACTTCATTAAATTAGAAGTCTTAGCAGGACAAAGTCTAAGGATCTTTTTAATAATCAAGTCCCACTGCATCCCAGAGTATCATAAACCAACTTTTCACAAAAAAGTCCCTAAGCTCTGCAGTCACCCACTAAGATGTAAAGTAATAATGATATAAAAAAAACCCCCAGCCTTCTGAAGAACCATGCTGGTACAACTGTAGCTACTAGACATTTCTGCTAAGTGGTTAGTTGTGAAATTAAAGTTAATTAAAGTTAATTGTTGGTAAAAATTGATGGTATTTTGGTACCTGTGGATCCCCAGAGACTCTATTTAGGATTACATAAGGCTGATATTTACCTTTCAGAATTTTGAAAGGAAGAAAAACATATTTCATAAGAAAATTGAGATAAGTTATAGACACAGTGAAGTCTTAAGCAAATTATACATAGTATGTGAAGCTTTGGGCAATGGAGAGATTCATAGCATATTCAAATATTATTTTTCATATAAAAATTATATATATTTTATATCAAAGATGGAACGTAACAAAGGGCAAAATCTTAAGACAGTAGGTTACATAGCTATAACTGCAGCTTGAATTTTAATCAGGAAGAGGAAAAAAACTAGTTTGTTTTTTAAATGTCTTAGTTGTACTGATTTTGCTTATGATACCCTTTCTAAAATAGTTTTAGCTGTAAGAATCACATGCAGGTTAATAGCAATTAACTGAACCTCACAGTTTGAGATAATTTAGTACTCCTGTGTTTGCTTTCTACTAACTTCATTGTTTCTCTGAAATAGCCTTAGAATAATCTAATCTACTGGCTTGCTTTTTCCTATAGCCATTGATGCATATTACACAGCAGCCTCACTATTCATGCAGCTCCACTCTGTTTCAACAGCGCCATTGGTGACCACATTATTATCTCATACCAGAATCTTCTTGAACTTTTCTAAATTTTCTGTAGTCTCAAACTGTTTCCCTTGGAAATTGCATTTTGCTACCATTTCATGTCACCAAATAAAAACTTCAATAATAACAATATTGAAGAGGACTATCTTCCTTAGGGAAGTTTTACCTGGAAATAGTCCTGACTCTCCCCCATCCCTGTTCATTTTGTACATCTGTGTCAGGGCTACAAGAATAACAAGATAGTATGTGGTATAGGAAAATTATATAGGAAGTGTTAGTTATGTAGAAATTCCTTTGCAATGTACACCAAGTATTCTTGCACTGTTTGCTGTTGAGTAACGTTGGAGCAATTCATTAGATAGCAGACTGGAAGAGCAATAACATAATGCATTATTTTATACATTTAGAACCACATGCTCTCTATTTTTGTACTTTTTTCCTTCATTCTCTTTACTCACACTACTTAGCATTTGTATTGACACAAGATCTAAAGATGTCAGTCAGGAAGGATCATATTGCTTCAGAGGCCATAATAATGGATCATAGTCTGTGCTAGAAAAAAGGACAGTATCAAAGATTCTCACCTTCTTTTCTCTTGACTTTACTGTGCACAATGTTCTGCTTCCTGACACTCTTCTCATTTTCCTGCTTTGGTCCTACATTCTTGTTACACATAGTTTCTAGCTATGTCTTTTCCTGCTCCCTGAGATGTTCCTTTCTGCTGGTAGTTGATACTCATCCTCACAATTGTGCCTTTTACTTGATCTGTTCATAATGCCTGCATATCAGTGAAAAAAACCCTGCTCCTTTTTAGTTCCTATCTCCTTTTACTGATTTTTCCAATAAACATCATGAAGATCAGTAGGAAAAGCAATAAAAAGGAGAAGAGGCAACACCACACAGAAGGGTTTTTCGTTGTTCATTGCTTGAGAAAAGCTGATTTGCGGGAATCATTCCCTATAGGTATTATTATATAATACTCAGTAAGGTCATTTGAAGCTTGTTCTAAATCTGTTAAAATAAGAAGCTCTAATCTTATAATAATCTTCATTTTTGCTAATTGTGATGATTCCTAGAATATCTGGACAAGACTAATCTGATATATGAACTATGACCTTCTTAACCATACAGAAGCAAAGCACTTATCTCACAATATTACTTGCTTTCAGTTGTTAGCATCAGTTGTCTAGGAATTAATTAGGAAAGACTGAAAAGTAAGAGAATGTCACTAGCACAGTAAGAATTGAAAGATTCATGGTTTTAATTGAAATTTCTTTATTATTTAATTTTCTTACAGTTTATAACTTTATAAATTCAAAAATCTACATATAATTATTTGTCAAAATTGTGAACATGGTAGTTAAAAATCATTTTTTATAGAAATAAAGAATGGATAGCAAAAGATCTGATCGAATGCTTACTTGTGACAAAATTCATATTTGGTTCAAAGGGATTTCAACGTTTTCATTGGTATAGTTGAAATAAGAGAGAATTTTAATTAAATATTCTTGGTCACAAAAAACCTCACTTCCTTTTTGTCTGAGTTTTGGAAGGTAATGTCTGCCTATGGGTACATCCTAAAAGGGAACCCTGATGCTCTCTCCACCTGACATTTATAAGGACCTTAATCCCAAGGGTTTGGATACTCAGGCTCAGTGCCAGCTCTGATAACACAGCAGCCCAGCTTTGAAGCAGAGCTGTTTGATAAAAAGCTGTACAAGCCTCAGCAGGGGTTCACCCCCTTCTCTCAGGAACTGTTTTTTTTCTTTTCTTTGTTTGCTTCTTTTTCTCTTTTATTCATTCATTTATTTATTTATTTCCCCCTCCCTCAGGAGTTCAGTGCTGAGGGAGGAGATGCTCCCGGTCTCTGTGCAAGCTACTGTGCAAGTACACCTTCACCCAGCCCTATATTTTCCTAATTCTTATCCTGAACCTGATATGCTGACCTGACTTTTTGGCTTGACATTGGACCTGCCACATTATGACCAACTTTGCCTGGTGATCTGAAGTGTTGTTTGGACTGGATCTGCTCTGCTTCTGCACACATTCTGTTGGATTGCAAATGTTGTTGGTAGGACCCTGCTCCTGCCTGCTTTGCTGTGAGTCTGAACTCCCAGCTCACTGTCCCTTCCCTTGCTGCTCCCCGAGATATATAAAATGTTTTTCATTTGGACCTGGAGTCCATCGACTGATTTATCCCACAGAATCTTTTCAAAATGAGTCTGGGCTACCAAGGAAAGGTACAGTGCCTCAGTGCTCTCATCTTGAATTGCTACGTTTTCTTTCACACACTATTTTTTGCACATCCTGATTTTATCAAACACTTTTATTGCTTGACTAGTATTGTAGATGTAATTCCTAACATACTAATAAGCTACTGAAGTCTCATCAGAACATCTGAAAATCTTTCCTTTCAAAGATGTTTGCGATATTTAATATGTTTTAGCTGTTATTCTTTCATTATTTGGGGGAACTAATGCTGGCTTAAAGGTTATTGACTTCTGCTTCTTAAAGCTATTCATCTGAAATCAATTTGCAATGCAATGCAAGAATAATTTCAAAATCAGTTAACTGTGAGCTCAGACATGCCCTAGAGTTAGGTTGCACGGAGGTTTTTTCCACAAGAATCTGGTCTCTCAATGCAATTAGCTGTCTCTGTGATTTTGTTTCTTCAATATAAGGTCAATGAGGCAGTGAACAGAACAAGTAAAGAGGCAATAACCTAATCATAGCATGATTCTTGCTGTATACTAACATGGATACATAAAAAATACCATATAGGGAGAATCTATTTTACATTTCCACAGTGCTACCTGGCTTTTCATCCTTTGCTTTCCCCATACACAGAGCTACATATAAAATACTTATTTATACTCTTTAAGGAAAAAGCAGAGTTCCTGGCAAGTTGCTGACAGTGTAGTTCTAATAGAGCTGTGCTGGTGTCCTTGCAAGTTCGAGAGCTGTCATAAAACTGTCTCACAACTATGATCTTTGTGTTAACTCTACAAATGTGGTCTTACTTTCAGTGTGACCTCTTGGAATCCAGGCAAATCCAGATGCATTTTTGTTAGTACTATTACTTTAATGAAAACAGTAATACTCAGTCTTAGAGTATATTATGACTTCAAATCGTATCTTAGAAATGTTTATTTTCCTTCTTTGGCACTGAATTACAGTTATTTTTAGGCTCCGTTAAATTTTCCCTAGCTTTTACCCTCATTTTTACATCTCTGCTCTCTTCTTAGTATCACACTGGGGCTTGGCCTAGCAGTCATTAATGAATAATACTTTTTTTATTTTGGATCTGATTATAGCTTTCCTCCCAGTCCTCAAATATATCACTGAAAACAGAGTTTGGTGCTAAAGCCTTGTTTTTCATGTCTAAAATCTATTAAAATCTTACTAATAAGTTTGTTATTAATCTGAGACATAGTAGTACAAGCACGGACAATATTATGAAGGATTATTAATGTTTATTCTCTCTACAATGTTTTTCAGAAACCAAATTAATAATGAGATCCTACTATGACCAGTATACATCTTCAGTCGTTTCAATCTGAAGAGCCCTTAGATGTGGGATGAAAAATTACTATTAAAAAAAAAATATATATATCAGGTGCAGTTTCCTCTTGTGAAGAATGCAAATCCAGAGACTTTGTTCATTAAAGTAGCAAGCCTGTAAGTTTATACTGAAATAAATTATTTTTGCTTTTATTTGACGTGTACTGAAAATAAAACTAAAGGCCTATCTTCACAGGCATATAATTTAAACAATCATTTTAAATGGCCTCAGGGCTGTTGGACAAGAATTGAAGGTTCTTCCTGTTAGGTTCCTTCAGCCTTCTCACACAGCCCTGAGTGCTTGCTAATGATTTTGCATGATGTAATAGAAGATACATTATTTTTTCATAATCTTTAAGCAAGTGAAACACTTAAGGTTTGTTTGTTCCTAGAAATTCATAGCACATCCATCTTTGCACTGAGGATGTTAGGTGCTAAAGCTGGAGCCTGTGTGTGTTTTACAGAGAGAGGAAGCAGTGTACTACTGTTCCCTGCACCCTTTGCTCTACAGTAAATCACTTAGCAAGGCTTAAGGTGGAAAAGTACAAGAATTAATTGCTTGGGAATTTTACAGGTTTTAATATAATAAACTTTATTTTTTTACACTTTTTCCATTTTAAAGCATGGAGAGGACTTCTGTGTGTCTCAAATTAACTCAGATTTCTCAGGTATTATGCTAGCTGTAAAGACATCAGCAGTCTCTATATTCAAATATATATCAAAGTTATACATAGATTCTGAGCAATTTTGTGAAGTCTTTCTCAGACTACATAGTTCTTTTGCACAGTAGCCATGTTCATTGTGATAAAATGACAATTTAAGAGCAGAAGGCTATTGCAATACCACAGTTATTTGAACATTAAACAGAATTATTTTAATTTATGCAAAATAAGATGCCTGTATACATTTTGAAACAATTAAATTTTAGCTCAGAATTATATGATGCAAAATACCTGTATGTTTTCCAAAATTTACTTTTTTACTTTTGCACCCCACCTTGGGATATATTAGATGTTTTTATATCATTAAAATAAAAGATTAATCATTAAACAGTAGGATAGTATTTAAAAAAAAAAAAAAGAGGACAAATAAGTTCTATAAGTACATTGAAATATAATAATAACACAGTAGTACTTGTATTGCCTACATCACACAGGGGTTTGGTCATCTACTCTGAACATTAAACGCTTAATGCAACTGGAAAATTCAAACTGTAATATATGTGTATTTAATCTTTCATCCCAGTGTGAATCCCATACCATGTAACCCAGTTTCTTAAAATCTATTTCTTTTGGTGTAATTACAATAAAAATCTCATTATAAACTATTTACATTACATATGATGATACAAAACAGGTCATTAAACTATCTCCAAAAAGGGAAGATCTGCTATGAACCTGTGAGTACCTGTGAAGTGTGCCATCACCGTGGGGCACTACATGCTACCGTTTCAACTTTGTGGTTCTAACTCCCTCACACGTATAATCCCCAAACTGTCCCTGGAGAACCACTTCTCAAATTTAAGTTTCTTTTTTAATCTTTGTCAAGGAACAATGTGATTCTTAAAATAGTTGGCATTTTCACGTTATATGCCATCGTCTGTTTACTGTGATACAGTTAGAATATTTGTTGATAACAAGCATGGTTAACTCTGCACCAGCGGTGAATCTGTAATGACATTGAAGTCTGCTTCTTTACATGTCTGATTTTTAAGTTTTCCTCTTACCTTTGAACAGAGGATTCAAGTTTATTTCAGCTTGCTATCACCACACATCCAGAGCTATGTATTAAAACTATGCTTGCATTGATACCATAACATTACTTTAGCTAGAAAAAGTATGCTGGACGTAAAGTAGAAAAAGCTGTATGAACGTCAGCCTTCTACTCAGGTCATAATTTATAGATATTTTGCTATCTTTTGTAACACAAATCCCAGACTGCAAGTGCTACAGCAAACACTTTCCCTCTTAAGGGAAATCCTGTAGAGCACATCCTCTCTTCACTCAGCTCTCATTTTTTCTGTTTCTGTACAAGCCTTCTCTGACCTAGCACAATCCCTGATTTTCCTTTGACTGAAAAGAATGGGTAGTAATAAATGTCTACGTATTCCCAACTCAGATTATTTTCTGCAACTTTTATGTATAGACAGTTTGCACCTGAAGAATTTTCAGTATTATTAATGTTACATTTCCTGATAAAAACAGTGATAAAATTCACAGATCAAACAGGGGAACCCTAACTGTGAGCGGGTGAAGGAAACGCACAGCTTTCACCTTGCAAAAAGCAGAATCAGATCCTAGGCAATGCAATGTTCCAAAGTCATTAGCGAAGCGCGGACTTCACGCATTTAAGTTTCCGTGCCCGCACTCCGGCTGCCGAGGACAGCCGGGCGCGAGTGGCGAGGAAAGGCAGTGGCCGCTCTTAGCGCGAGTCCCAGCCATTTCACTCTCCCGAAAAAAACGGCAGGGGACCTTCGTTTCTCCAAACAAAACTACTCACCTGAGCAGCACAGCGGCTTCCCACAGGTAAAATCCCGAGACAGCCGCGCGGAGGTAGCTCATCCGCCCCATGCTGCTGGCAGGCGCCGCGGCGCCCTGGAGGGGTCGTGTCCGAGGCATCGGCAGGCACGGCTCCACTCGGCGCGGCGCAGCTTGGCTCGGAGCGACTCCGCTCCGCTCGGCTCGGCGCGACTCGGCTCCCCGCGGGCGGGCAGCGTCCCAGCACCCTGGAGAGCTCCGGCGGCTCCGCGTCCACCGCCTACCTAGTGCTCGCCGGCGCCCCGCGCCCTCCCGCTGGGCCCCGCCGCCCCGGCCCCGCCGCTCCGCATCGCCGCCGAGCGGGAGCCTAATCTCAGCCGCGGCGGCGACACCGAGGCGCGGCGGCGGCGGGAGTCCACCTACCCGCCCGCCTGTCCCCGGCTCCTGCCAGTAACCGGCACCCCGCCGCCGGCCACATCCCGGGCGCGGGGTCGCCGCGGCCCCGGCGGCGGCGGGGCGGGCGGGGCGACAGGGCGGGGACCGGCCCCGGCCGCCCCCCGAAGTGCGCTGCCGCCTCGAAGGCGGCGGGGCGGGACCAGGAAGAGCGGCGGCGAGGGGGCGCCCTGGAGGCGCTGCCCCTGCGAGGGAGATGGGGCTCAGCTGGGGCTGCTGGCTGATGTTTGTGCTCAGCGCAGCCCCTGCCCGAGCGGCTGCCCTCCCCCGGGAAGAGGGGTGGGGCGGTGATGCCTGCGCAGGGCAGCTGCGTTTCAAGAGCTGGGGTGAATTCACTGGACCTTGGGTTTCAGAAAGGACTAAGGAAAAAGGTGTGGAGGGTATTCTGCTTCTCCTGTAGGGCTGATGGTATGCTTTTTCTTAAGAAATGGGGATGAAGAAAAACCCACCTCTGTATTTCAGTCTCTTCTTCTTTGAAAGTCCATTGCTGATGGACATGGGAAAATTATATCCTTTTTTTATTCCACATTTTAGAAAAGAGAGATGATCTAGTGCTATAAGGCAAGCTAATAGGGAAATCCAGAGTTTGAAAGTTTGTCTCGGGAGGAGAGTGTAAGGGATTATGGGAGAGAACAGGGGAAAGAACACTCTGAGAGTGAACCTGGAAAGTTATTCATGAGAAAGGGGAGGAACAGAAAATGAGTTTACAAGTACAGGTGAAAGTAGAAAAGTGAGATGATTACAGTTACTGTTAGAGAAACCAAACAACATTTCATGTAAGCCAGGAGCTAATTGAATTAGAAAATGGTAAGGATTTATGAGCTGATATTGAGAAATATTGTTTGAGAAATTCTTGTGGGAATCTGTGTGGTTTGTGCATGAAATATAATGAAAGATATGTGAGGAATGCCTATACCTGGAGAGGGACTGACAGGGAAAATATGTCTGAGATTGTAGGGTAGGAATACTCTGTGAGCTTAAAAAGCAGTGGCCTTTGAACTCCTACATCATGTCTGGGAGAGACAATGGAAGGAGAAATATGGGAGGAGTTTAGGGACAGATCTCTGCATATGTGAAATGTATTTGGCTGAGCATATCCCTCTTTCAGTGCTTGCCTTAGTATGATCTGCTGGTTTGCTTTTTCCTGTAGCCACTAATTTGTGTTAGACAGCAGCCTTACTACTTGTGGAGCTCCACTGGTAGCACAGCCCACATGATTATCTCAGGCCAGAGTCTTACTTAAACTATGAAAAAGCTATAGAAAGCTCAAGTGCTGAAGAAGGAAGAAGATGTGGCAAAATGCAAAGGTTCAGCAAGATTAGGCATGTGAAGCAGAGTAAAGGAAACTGAAATTGGAGGGAAGTATAATAAACTCATTACACAAAAAGGAAGATTAAGAGACAGAAAGTGAAATATAGAATAACTTTTTACAAAAAATAAAAAAAAAGAGATTAAAAGATCATTGAGTAGAAGAGATGCAGGAAGGAAATAAGAAAAGGGAAATTTATGCATTCCCTTATGTCTAAGGTTATAGTGTGTGTTAGAAATAGGGTATTTCATTAGAAATCTTTAGAGGCAATCATATGTTCCACCTCCAGATATATTGTATTTTTTGTTTCAAAAATATCCCACATGTAGCTTTTGCCTCAGTTCTTAACTTACATTTTCATTTTTGCCATATCCTTATTCTTCTGTTAGCTCTTCAAGGTTGTTCCAGCAGGTATCACTAAATAATAATGCCTACTACACATTTTAGATTCAGTTTGGATTTCTTTATTGACACCTATCAAATGTATGGCTGAAGAATGTACCAGAATATCAACAATTTATTTCTTCTGTTCCCTGAACTCTTTTTTTATTAGTAGTGGTTACATAAATTCAAGGACTTTTTGTATTCAGTACTCTTAAGTTTCTAGGTCCACTTTGCAAAAAGTTTATCCTTTTCTTCTTGTTCTCCCCATCACCCTGGGTGTCAACAATGATCATGAAAAGAAGCTGTTTAAACCCTTAGCTGAAAACATAATAGCAAACAAACTAAAGAACCTCTCTATTTGCTCAAGGACAGTCTGTCAATGCAGGTGCTCTACAGAATCAGTGTGGAGTACTTCCTTTGTATATTCAGAACAACTGATTCTTATCTTTCTCCTAAAAATAAGTATCTAGTGAGGCTGCTTCTCCAGGTGCTGTTTATCTGTGTTTGTTCTTTACTTCAACAGTAAATTGGTCTAACATTTCATTTATTTGCACTGAGGCAATTCTTTTTTTTATTATTATGATGTTATTAGTTAAAACTACCAGCATGAACTCTCCAGTTCTCCAATAGGAACAGTTCTAGTAATTATAAATGTAGCCTATACTTTAGATATGCAGAGTTCAAACTTCTCAAAATCCCTGTGGGGAAAAAAAAAACCACGCTTGTGCTTTAAGTAGCAACTTTGCTGTTGCATCATTTTGTTCTGCTAAATACAAATGTTGTTTTCAAGCTTTTGAAAATTTTCATATGGGTAGTGTTGAATATTAAAATATTATTTTCTGAGTAGATTCAAATAGCTCGCCTTGATTTATGAAAATTTCCAGTTCCACAAAGCACTCAAGCACATACTGTTGCCTTCAATGATATTAGAAGCACAGAAGCATATTTAGTCTTCAGTCACATGCTTTGATGAAATATTCATTAAGTGGGTTTTTTCACTATTGTTTTAATTACTATCTTTTTATTCTTTCTAAATAGCTACTGGTAGACTTACCTGCTATTTTACAAAGCTGAACACATGGCTAAGTCAAATCTTTAGATCTTTATGGTATCTCTTGATACTTCTGGTAGATACAGTAAATTGAAAGGTGAGATTTGTTTGTCCATCCATTTTAAAAATGGAATCCATGGAGTATCACCATGATTCAAATCTGTCTCAAATATTAATGTTGTTCATTTATGTATGCCTCGTATACCTGGATAACAACACCATCTTTGTTCAAAACATGGTAACTGGTCTATGTAGACCATATGTGTACGAAGCCGAGCTGTATAGTTTACTTTCAGTAGTATTGGATGTTAATTGAAGCATATTCTTTAGAAATGGAAAACACTTGTATATTGAAATAAAAGGTTTTCACCAAAATATGTTAATGTAATCTCTAATTCTCCTCATAACCTGTAGGCTGTATAGCTACTCTTTCTCTGGCCCAACCATCTAGGTTTACCACTTGTGTTTAAGAGCTTGCAGGATATTAATTAGGAGTAGCCTGGGAATTAAAAATGTTTTAAGATTACTGGAAGAAGATGATCCTAATGTGGATCACAACAGTAGATTACCTTTTTTTCTCCCCAAAATGGGGATACTTGAAAAACTTAGGGTATTTGCACTCAGCAAGAAATAAGGATAGGTCAATTTTATAGAATATCTCACTTAATAACACACAATTTATACAACTGAATGCAAGATCATGCAGCTATTCAACAGTATTCATACAGAGAAGTCGATGTGTAGATATAGATTGAAGGATTACAGAATGTACTTTTTGGGTGTGACAGAGTCCTTGTGGAATATTAAGACGAACTAATCATGATGGTAGTTGTAAGAATCTGTTATTTTAGTGTGCCCAATCCTGGAACATATTATGGTTCATTATGTTGAAATAATCATTCTGCAAGAAGGCTGCTGACAATTTTGAAAGGTTTCTAAAAAGAACTACAAGAACATTACAGTTTGGAGTACATTTCTAACATAAAACAGTTTAGCTTGTAAAAATCAGAAAGTTTTAGAGATTTTTTTTAGACACCTTGATGTTGGAAAAAAGATTGTGAAGTAAAGGTAATTGTTTAAATAAGTAGAGGTAGTAAATTAGCAAGACTGGAACATGATAAAACATTAATTCAGAATAGAAAAAAAAAATCTTACTTTGAAGCAATTAAAAGATTGAAAAAACTAAAGAGAGCACAGAACTGATCACCATTTAAAGTCTCTAAATGTCAGCTGTATGTTCTGGGTTTGGTCCAGAAGCTGCTGGGTAAAACTTGATGAGCCTTGAGATTCACAAGTTCAAATCAACGATGGCTCCATTGTTAAAACATGTGAATCTATAAACCCACATTGTGACATCATGATATATTCAGCTACAAACTAAAAGTTATTTACTTTCTCGAAAAAGCAAAACATTGACCTTACAAGTATTAGACTGGCTTCCAAGCTGACAGAGTTGCAAGCCACATGTGTCATAATGATTATGTAGTCTTTACCACACTTGTATTGCCAGTTTGAACATTGCAGCATTTTAAGAGGGTGTTTTGATGGGATATGACATCACTGTAGTTTCAGATCCTGGTTTTACAGAGACATGCTTGATTATGTTAATTAGTCTGGCTTTCTCAGTACACAGGATTCCCCAGAATGTAATTTATTTAACTCTGAATCCCCAGAGGCTTTCACCTACTATTAAACACAAAATTACAAATAGAATAGGTGCTTTTCAATAAACACAATCCTAAAATAGAAAGGCTACTTTTAAAATATGGGAGTAAAGTTACTAAAAAGTATACCTCAATAAGCAACAAAAGACTTATCAACCTATTTCAGTCTCGGAAAATAAAGTGAGGAGTCTGTATAAGAGCATTTGCCAGTTTTCTCCATAAGAAATATAGGTGCTCACCTCAAGGCTGTAACGTATTCTTCAAAATGTATTACCTCAAAAGCAAGTTATGGGGTAACTAAAATAGACTTTTTAGTCTGATTTGCTTAACTGGTAGCTGTAGATGCATAGAAATAATTTCTTTCTACTTCATGGTTAATTAAATTGTCAGTCTTTTAACAAACTCAGATATGACCAACAGATTGCATGCATTTTTCTTCAGATAATTTTTCTTCTCAAGCCCCTTCTATCTTAAGCCTTAATTCGGATGGAGTTCCCCAGGTTCAGTGGCAACCGATGTTCTCTCTATCATGTTCTTTACATCTGTGCTAAACTGTACGAGAAGCTAATCTCTGTGAGGGTGGTTTAAAGTAGTATCAGAAATTAAAATGCAGATAGATGGTTTATATTTACTCTCAGTGCTAGAGGTCATCCAAGGTTAATAAGAGTGGTATAATTCAGAATAATAACATATCACATGTATATATCAAGTATATGTACAGCAGAATTTGGAAAACATATTGATACAGGGAGAATAGATTGTAAACTTCAATGAAAACCCCCCCTAGTCTTGTAAATAACAGGTATATACAAAAATATACCACCCTGAAATTGTCTAATACCTAAATATAACATCATTATTAAATATTAGTAATTATGTTTACAAAATGTGTGCATATATATTCACTTTATATGAAGACAACTAAGCAAGGATATAAATACAGTGTAAATTCATACTCCGTAAGTAGTTAGCACTGAAAAGAAGTGCTGAGGTGTAGTTGATATATTTATATTCACTGTAGTGTCTTGACTGCCTTGCAGCAAAATCTAGTCTTTATGTGCTTATAAACAGACTTTTTGTTAGATAGTGAGAGTCAATGGGAAGTATTTTCTCTGTTTCACATAAAGGAACAGAACGAACAATGGTCTAAAAAAGGGAGAGAAATGCCTGTGAACTGTTGTGCACAGAGTCCAATCAAAAGCAGAAGGATTTTCAAACTAATTTCATACTTTGTTATTAGCTCAATTTATTAATCAAGGCTTCAATCCATTAAACACTGTTTAGCTCAAAGCAAGTGAGCTGTTCTGCTGGAGTCAGCGACCCTCTGAATGTTTTACTGTCTCAAGCCTCAAGGGAGTCAGTTACTGATAGTCAGTGAGTTCTTCTCTTTTTTTTGTTTAATTACTCCTTATAATCACAGCAGAACAATGCTTAAACATCTAGAGAGGCCTTCCATTTTCCCAGTGTGAAACTTTAAGTTTTTTCTAATTTTTGAGTGGGTTTTTTTTGGTTGCCCATGAGATAATTTTGCATACAAAAAATTAACTTTGAGAAGCAAATTGGACCTGTATAAATTAACTCCCATGGATTTTGATGCTAGAAATATGATTGTCTGCATGTGTAAAACATTAATATGGGCTGAGACAATTTTAATAAAACAGCTAAAAATGTGTGGTTCTTGTAATGAGTGGAATTATTATAAGAACACCTTAGTGGTTTGTATTTCAGGCTGTATTGATGTTTGTGCTTGGAGGCGGGGGTTTAGAGTTGACATTTTCAATATCTGCTGGTGGTGGGCTACTTTTGTTTCTATTGGAGTATATTACATTAAAATAGAATAAAATAAAAAAAACCAAACCACTTTCAAATAATCATTTCTCAGCGTCCACCAACAGATGCAGCAAAGTCGTAGTGACAGCAGATGCATGTGAAATGGAAAGAATCAAACCTGATTTTCTCATCCTGCCACACTTTACACCAGTGTTCTAATTCATCTTAGAGAATATTCAGATTTTGCAGCATGTTCTGAAAGCAAACAAACACAGGTATGAATTTATGGAAAGATTGAATCCTAAAGAAATAGGCTAAAGCGGAAAATCTCCCTCTAACCCTTCTCTCTCTCTTGCTATGATCTGCACTAACTCCAGTGTTTGTACTGACTGTGCATGTTACATCTACCCTAAGGAGAGAGAAAGGATGTAAATCTAGTGAGAAGATTATGAGCTGTATAAACTGTCAATGACTCTTTGAATTCCTATATGACTTAAATAACTTGCAGGGGATCTTTTATAACAATCTGGGAAGTGATTCCAAAATGTAAGACCTGGAGTAACTTAGTTTGGTAGCTGGTGTGAACGCTGTTACTCAAAACTGGTTTTCAGAACTGTGATTGAAAACCAAACTATTTTTGTCCACTATTTCCTGAGCAGCTCTTCTTAAACACATTTTGCTATCTATTGACCTATTTCAGCTAATTAATTTGTTGGAAAATGTGGGGATTTTTTTGTGATAACTACATAAAATTTTTTATGTGTATTACTTTTTATAGGGAATATGTAGTTGACAATGTATTTTGACATGTTTATAAAGGCTTGGACAACTGGATCATTTACACTGAGGTGTAATTATCCATCTCTCTGAGCTTCCATCTTCACCAGCCTGCTCAAGAATCCTGCACTTGGAAGCTCTTTCAAGACATATAGCAAATTAACATTATACCTGAAACTAAACAGATCAAGCTGAGATCATCCCTTATTGTTCTCTACAGCAACTGACCTATTAGATATTTCCATTTGGACAGAATATAAGTTATGATAATTTGGAAAAATGGATGTAGCATGTAACGTAGTACTTTATCAATAGAAAGTATTGCTATAACACACCCTAATGTACATTCCTTTTACAGCAAGTGACTTAATACCTTAGGATTTTTGAAAATGTGTTCATGTGAGTAATCCTGCTGAGGTAAATTGCGAATTATACCTTCATTGAAAGTGATGACTTATTTTCACAGAGGAACTTGGGAGTACCAGTGAGAACTTCCTCAAGGGAAGGTGAATGCATCTCCCTCAGACTTCTTGCAGAATGAGTTTAGAGAAAAGAGCCTGAAAGAATAACAAGTCAAACTTGGGCTTAAGACCCAGTTTCAGTTTGAATGTTCTTCAACCATTGTAAAATCAAGCCTAATCTCATAATTCGTTAGATCTGGTGAAACCATAAAATACAAGACTTTGATATGTTGATGTTCTAAGTCGGAGGCAAATACTTTCAGTTTAGTGATCCTTGTTAATTTTTTTCTTTTTTCATTTTGCTGAAGTCAACTGGACTTTAAAATTCTATTTTTTATAACAAGGCAACAGTTGTTCTTGATCTGAATCTGTAGTTGTCAGGGAGAAGGATTTTAAGCATCAGTCAATTGTGCGTGATGCTTCAAAATTAGGTATGTAATAGCAAGCAACTCACATAAATAATTTTCATCATTGGCATCAGGTCTTGAAGGTAAAGGATTGCAACAGCATTAGCAAAAATTGAAAATCTTCCATTACAAAGTAAATGTTCTGTTTAGCAACTTCCTTTTTAGCGTTGATTTCAGTATAATCTTACAGAGTCATAGGTTACTGGCAGAATTTATTATCATCAAATATTATATATTAATTTTACTACTAATTGCTAAATGTGATCAATGCATTAAAAACTGGAAAAGTAACACAGCATTCAAATGTCAATGATTAATAATGATCATGGTATTTTGTCTTATTTTCACTTCATGTTTATCCTATCTTCCACTTAACTATTTTAAAATAGAATGCATTCAGTCGGCTTGACTATGAATGGGAAACCACTGTCTGGGACAGAGTGGAGGAGTTTTGAGAATGTTAAACACTAGATTGCAGTAGATAGTGTGGCCAGCAGGATTAGGGAAGTGATCTTCCCCCTGCACTGGTGAGACTGCACCTTTAATACCGTGTTCAGCTTTGGGCCCCTCACTACAAGAGAGACATTGAGTTGCTGGAGCATGTCCAGAGAAGGGCAACAAAGCCGGTGAAAGGTCTAGAGCACAAGTCTTATGATGACCAGCTAAGGAAACTGGAGTTGTTTGGTCTGGAGAAAAGGAGGCTCAGGGGAGACCCTCTTGCTCTCCACAACTACCTGAAAGGAGGGTGTAGTGAGGTGGGGTTGGTCTCTTCTCCCAAGTAACTAGTGATAGGACGAGAGGAAGTGGCCTCAGGTTGTGCTGGGTGAAGTTTAGTTTGGATATTAGGAAAAATTTCTTCACTGAAAGAGTTATCAAGCATTGGAACAGGCTGTCCAGGGAAGTGGTGGAGTCACCATCCCTGGAACTATTTAAAAGATGTGTAGATGTGGTGCTTAGGGATGTGGTTTAGAGGTGGACTTGGCAGTGTTAGGTTTATGGTTGGACTCAATGATCATAAGGGTCTTTTCCAACCTAAATGATTCTATGAAATAGTTAATGTTTTAAATTGGTTGAACATGTATTTTAAAACAGCTTATACAAAATGTGGTTTTGAAGTTCAATTCAGTGTCCAACTGATCATTTACATGCATTTACTGACTTCAAAGTCCTCGCATCTTCTGATCAGAAACTGTATAGTTGTATATAATTCACAGTTTTATGAAGACAGCTATTGACTTTGAAGAGTATCATCCTGACCTGATCTGTGATTCTGATATCTGTGCAATGCTGTTTCCAAGTATCCATATCCAATAAATAATCTTTGGTTTAGTCAGATATACACTTCCTTGTAATCTCTTAAGAGGAAAGGCAGAGGAAAACTCATGTACTTGTGCATTTACCACATTGCTGTTGTGTCTTGTAGTGAACAGCTACATATTTCTGAAGCTGGCTTTATTTTTTTTTTTTTTTTTAAGATGGAGTATAATAGTGTCACAATGAAGAATTTCACTAATGGCTCTCTATCAGATATTGATTACAAAGTAGCTCTTATTAAATATATCTTATTTCATTAAGATGTGCCTTCATAAGTATTCTTTCTGGTAGGAGTTTTATGGGTTACAGATTAAGTCATTAACAAATAAGATAATTAAATGCCTTTTTTAGTTTGAAAAGCACTGATTTAAAGGTTGGCTGTTGCTTCTATAACTTGTACATGCTTGAATATAAAGTATTAGAGAAACAGTTTTTCTCATTTAATCTCATTTTTATTTTATTATTCATTATTTTATGAAATAGATAATTTTACTGTTTATCTATATACAGCATTTTTTTAAAAGTCTCTGTTCAACTGCCAGTATTTCCTACATATATATGCTGATCATGCATGTGATGCATTTCACATTTAAAGCATCTAGAAATAACTGAATCTCATTGAATTGACTCTTAAAATTATTTAAGTGAAAAAATGTTTGTTTTAATTTTGGCTTATCTTCACTACTGTCACTGGACCAGTATAGCAATTATTTTATTCCTGGATGATCCAATTACAGAAAATATGAACTCCATGCTCCTAGACACTTCAACAGTAGGAGGTTAGAGTGAACCTAGAAGTTTCTTGAGCTTTTAATTTTTGTAAGTTTGTGGACTACTACATCCTTGAGGATGCTCTGGGACATGAAGATAAGGAGTAGGTGGAAATCTATAGCTTTACATGCTCATGTTGGAGTTCTTGTAGCATCAAAATGCCTAGTTACTTCAGAGTGAAAAATCTTTCTGCATCTACAAATCAGAACATCCGAAGGGGAGCTCCATGCCTGTTGGCACGATGGCAATTTCCCATATATCTCATGGTTTTAGCTTTATTGGATTTTGGAAATCATAAATGCAAGCTTTGACTGAGATGCCTGAGGAGTAGGAAATAGTTTATGTATACTTTTGAGTGGTCTTCACAGATGTATTCTGAAAGCATGGAAATATCTCTTGTGATTGTCAACCCCCTCCTTGCAGATAAAGGGGAAAAATAGTTATTATTTCTATTTAGGAAGTATGTTGGGGAAGGGAATGTGTTTTACTGCAAACAGAGTTTACTCTGAGTCTTTAAAGAACAAACGCCCCTGCCCTCCGTCCCCCCAAAAAAAACAAACCCAACAAAAAAACTCAAAAAACCCCCTCAGAACAAACAGCAACAAACAAAACCAAGTACCCCCCAAAAACCCCCACCAAAACTAACCAACCAAACTAAAAAAACCTCTCAGATAAATCAGTTTGTCAATTTTTGCTAATATAGGTATGACTATAGAATAGAGGATTTGCATCAGTAAGGAAAACTAACTTTGTATATTAAATTTCTATCTATCAAACACATACCACTTCTGAATTTTTTGTATGAAAACCAGTATTTGGTTGACCTTTAGAAGAAAAAAGATATATATTTTACATATTCTTCCCCCTGCCCCCAATATGTTTTGCATGCTCACATACCTCAAAGAACCTAACTTTCAGACAGAGGGAGATGGTACTTAAGTCACAACTGCTGACTCAAGATGAAGCTGTATTTGGTTGTTCCTCATCTGGGATGTTTAAATCTTCTGAATGAAAAAGTGCATTTTATCATTTGACTTCTTTATCTCTGTCTGTGAGAAGACTATCTATATGCACAGAGGGTAATTCTCAGGAAAGACTTTTTAACATTTGACTGCTTCTCTTAATCAGATTTTTCTTCCTTCCTTTCTCTCTTTCTCTCTTTCTCTCTTTTTCTCTTTCTCTCTCTCTTTCTCTCTTTCTCTCTTTCTCTCTCTCTTTCTCTCTTTCTCTCTTTCTCCCTCTCTTTCTCTCTTTCTCCCCTTCTCTCTTTCTCCCCTTCTCCCCTTCTCCCCTTCTCCCCTTCTCCCCCTCCCCCCCCCTCCCCCCCCCCCCCTCCCCCCCCCCCCCCCCCCTCCCCCCCTCCTTCCCCCCCCCCTCCTCCCCTCTGCAGATCTGCAGTTTATCACTTTGTATGTTGACCAAATTGTGTCTTTTCAGAAAAGATGAGAGAGAGATTTCTTCTCTCTCATTCTGACTATTGGCTGGGAGGCAGGAAATAAAGGGAATCTAAACTGCAGCAAAACCAGGAGACTACCAGCGAAATAGTAGTAGAGCAGCTAGTATATGTGTTTCTTTCAGGGCTATAGGGGTATGACATGGTTTTGCTGACTTAAGCAGCTTGCTTCATTGAACAATGTCTTGGTTCTGTTTATATACTAACTGCAATCTCATCTAGAGAATAGTTTCTTTGTTCTAAATGATGTTTATGTATGGTTTTGGACCTTAGATGATTCTGAGGAGATGCAGAATATAAAGCAAATCTATTTCATTATCAGATATAGATATAAAGTTTCAGATTCAGGGAGAATCAATGTACTGTTAGTAGATCTTTTAATACTGTGGTTTCAGTGTGAACCCTGCACAATTCTAGAGATCATAGAATGGTTAGAGTTGGAAGGGACCTTAAAGATCATCTAGTTCCAACCCCCCTGCCGTGAGCAGGGACACCTTGCACTAGACCAGGTTGCCCAAAGCCTCATCCAGCCTAGCCTTGAACACTTCCAGGGAAGGGACACCCACAACTTCCTTGGGCAACCTGTTCCAGTGTTTGACCACCCTCACAGTAAAGAATTTCTTGCTAATATCTAATCTAAACATACCCTCTTTCAGTTTAAAGCCATTATCCCTTGTTCTATCACTACCTGCCTTTGTAAAAAGTCCCTCCCCAGCTTTCTTGCAGGGCCCCTGGATACTGGAAGCATTAATGAGATCAATTTATCATCACTGCTTAAATTATATATAGGTGGTATTTACATTCCTCATTCTCAGTAAGGGTGCTTGCTGAAAATGTAAGCTGCTTTTTTTTTTTTTTTTTTTTAAATAAATGGTCAATATGTCAGCCTAGGAGACGAGATAGACAAATGAGCAAGAACTCAGTAGTTCTACTGAGTATAAGACCTTGAAACATGACACACCAGTCAATCAAGTTCAAATCCATTCATAATTGGTAATAGGGAGCTGTGGTCTATATGCAGAAATTATATTGAAAAGTGAAAAGTGATTCCTTGGAATAGATAAGTTGGATTAAAAACTGTGATACAAATGTAAATAGCCTTGCATTAGAAATGTAGCATATCAGTTCACCAATTAGTATCTCTAGCAGTATGAGGCCTATTACCAAGGGATCAAGAATACAGTTAATGTCAAAAAGTAAATTAAGCTGCTCTGCATTTCCTGGGCCTCAGAAGGTTTAGAATACAGTCTTCAGGAATACAGATTGAACCTGATGCTATCAGCAGTTCTGTCCTTGTCTCTGTGGCACTGCTTCATACCACTTTTAGGGAAATAGAATGAAATAAAAAATTCTGCAAAGGAGTTGGTTTTGGTTTCTTGGAATAACCTAAGTGTCTACAAATCCTTTGGAGATAGTAATGCTCTCTAATGGGGGAGCATGTATAGCTGTTTCAAAATCTGTTATACAGTACTACTATTTTATTTTTTCTTTCCAAAGTCTAAAATGGGAGTAAAAATTATTTTCTTTCTTATCATCTTCTTGATGAATAACTGAAAATAGATGTGCCATCCATCCAGCTTGTTGAATGCAACCCCAATGATGGATGTAAAGAAGAAATTCCACCTGTGAATTACTGAGACATCAGTAATATATAGGACTTCCTAGAGGAAGGCCCAAAATATTTTTACTGTATAGAAACCTCTTGGCAAAAATATCTCATTCAACAAAAGCTTTTAAGAATGGCTGTACTTTTGAAGTATTTAAGACCTCCTTGTCAGCAGTTAAGACAACAAAACACATTTAGGAAAAAGTTAAATGCTACCTCCACTTAGTTTGAACAGCATTTAGCAGCAAATAGTAACAGAAAAAATTTAACATATTTCAAGAGCTCTGTTTGCACAAACAAAATAAACAGCTATGATCTGCTGCATTCATAAAGAAATTGTAATAAAAATTATGTATAAAACAAACCCAAACTAATTCTTAGTGGATTCTTCAAAAAGCATCTCAGTTCTTTAGTTCCTCAGCCATTAGTAATTTTTTTACTTGTTTTACAGTCTATTTCAGTATATTGCAAAGATTAGTAGTGGCTCATCAGAGTGAACTCTAAAGTGTATGAATAAAAAATATTAAAAAGAAGATGCAAGCACTCTGTGTTCGAAATATCTGAGCAATGTCTGTCAAGAACCTAGGCTTCAACTATGATGGTTATCTTTCTTTCAACGTTAAAACATCAGGCAAACTATTTTTGTTATAGTGCTGTAGCGGGTGCAGAAAGAGGAGGAAGGCTTTAGAAATGTATTTAGACTTACCCTGGCAGTTATGCTTTTACTGTTGTTTTTATTTAAAATTGCTGAAAGGTGAGATTAAGCGGTGTGCTTTGAAAAAACCTTCAATTCAATATAACCAGCATGACCCTTGTTTCACAGTACTCTTTCTTAAAGGCAGTACATTTTGGCTTATTACTTCAGAAAAAGGTTTTCTAATTATAATACATGCCTAGATACCTGTGGGAGCCTGGTTTGAATAAGTGAAGCTGTTAGGTGAAACAAATGTAAAATGGAAAAAGTGTTGGGTTACTAGAATTAATAACAAAGCTAGTTATTGGCTATTGGCAATAGTTAGCCATAGTACCCTTTATGGAAAGGACACACATTCAAATAACATTCTGAAATTAAATACAGTGCAGATATCTTGCAAAGCTGGCAAGGGGGAAATAAACTTCCCTTGGAACCTTGAGACATTTTGAGCCTGGCATTATAGTAAACCAGATTTTTCCAGCTACAGGAAAGGCTTTTTCTTTTCCTCTGAAAGTAAATTATTAGCAAGGATCTTATCTCAACAGAAGTGAGAGTGCAGTAAGGAAGATAGCTCAGTGTCCCCCAGTTTTCTTTTTTCAGCACAGCATTCAAAAATCTGTTGAAGATAGAGCTACTGTATGTAAATGTGTCAAACTGAATGTCTCTGGGATTTTTTGTTTTATGTTTTGTCTCTTTTTTTTTTTAAACAATACCCCTACTATTTATTGAGAGAAGGCAAATGGAAGAAATTTCATAATGTTGTGAATATCATAGTATAAAATATGAGGATACTGGGAGCAACCTCCCAATGGATGTGTTAGAGGCCCTATCACTGATGATTTTCAAAATGTGTTTGTACAGGTGCTAGATAATCTTATCTACTCTTCCTTTCCTACAGAAAGTTGGACCAGATGGTCTATTGAGGTCCCTTCTAGCCTGGGCAGTTCTATGATTCCTATGAAATAAGGAGCCTTCAAGATTTTTGTTGTACCAAAGTGGTTTATGCTGACCACTTTCAGATACTCATGCTTCTTTTCAGTGACTTCTGAACTGTTTGTGTTTACTGCTGTGCTCCTGAGGCTAGGGTTGTTCTTTGACCTAAAATATAGTTTTGAAATAAGATATATTTTTAAATGTTAACTTGTCAGAGTCCACCCTAATTTATGACCAGTAGCAATTGAAATGCTTAACATGAGATCACTCACTTTCCATACAGTGAAACAAACCACAAACTACCTGTTGTGTGTTAGTGCTATTTGTTTATGCAAAAACATGTACTATTTCCTTTAGCTGACTAGCAATAAGACTTGGCTGTTCTGCCAGGGCAATGTTGACTAGACCTCCTTGCCAACTGATAAAAATGAGATCCAAAAAGCTTTACTTGAAATGAGGTGAATCCAGATAAAGTCCGAGAGCAGCATTCCAAAACAGCCTATGAAAAAAAGAAATAAATAGACCCCAAAAACTTAACAGTGAGAGACTCTATAGGACTCATAATTTAACCTTCAGTGCCAGATGACTTTCCAGATATTTTTATACCTCTTACTTTATGAAAAATAATTTATGCTGTGTTCTTGCAACAAACTATTGAAGACTCAAAATAGGTATAAGCAAGTATCCCTGCATTTGCCAAAGTGAACTGACCAGATTAAAAAGGTTAAATGGCAACTGAAAGCTGCTGAATGTGCATTATTTATTTATTTATTCTAGAAAAATTGCTCTTTGATGTCCTGAGTTCTTCTCTTTGATATTACCCTCTCCCAAATAAGACTTGTCACTGTATCAAAAAAATGTACCAGATTCACAAAGTGTCCTTGTCCAAAAATGAACCAATGCTGAAGGTTTTTAATGGTTTATGAGATCTGTGAAGAGACTTTCCAATACAATCACCTTGAGTTTTCAAATGAGGGTAGAGGGAGGAGAATGCAAGCAAACCCCTAAATGCCTTCACTGTAATCTCCCCCTACCCACAGGACGATGTAAATGTTTTTTTAATAAAATATTTCACCAAGGCTTTGGTGAGACTTCTTGAAAGCTTTTGAAAATTAATGCGTACCAACTCCCCGTGGACTTGGGAGCCTGTGTGTGTTGGAGATTGTAAGCATTTATCTATTGTTATCGCTAATTCTAACAGAGCTAACATGTAGTGTCACACTTGATCACTGACACCATGTTGCTTAACTGCCAATTTCCAAGTAGTATGTTACAGGGAAAGCTGTTAATGTGCTATGAATTTGTAAAGTCCCTTTAAAAGGATAGAGTGTTATCTGAAGAGGTTTCTCCCATGTGTTCAGCAGGACGCCTGGTCAAGGGTGTTGGCTAAGCACCATCTATGCTATCTGAATATAAACAGAATGTAAAAATGTTCTTTGATTTCCCGTGTTTATGCTTCCCATAAGAAAAAAAATATTTTTGCACTTGTTACTATAATAAACAAAGGGAAGCTTTTATTGGGCTAATCACAAAAAATGGAAGCTGACTGACCACTGCTTCAAGAATTAAGTCACATGTTGGTCACACAGATACAGTTGCATTATGTCTTAGAGATGATTGAATGAATCCTCTACAAGACAAAACCTGAATAACTGGGGAGAAGTGAAGGGGTTGAAACTCAAACAAGTCTATCTGGGTAGTGTGAAAAAGCAACAGAGAAGAAGAATGGAAATATAATTGCATATACACACACAAACACATATATATATATGTTTTCAATAGTAGTAAATTATTTTAAGGAGCAACTGTTATATCAAAGGTAGATGTAACTAAAGTGTGGGGTTTGGATTTTTTTGAGAGCAGAAGGGTATGGCTGTTTCTTTTTCTTCAAGAAAACAAATCAAAATACTTTCAATAAGGTCTTTTTTTCTAACATTGGTTTCATTGATTTCACATGGCAGATTTCTTTGCTAATGTTTTGAAGTATGTGCCTTAAAGACTTAGAGTCATGGTTCATTGCGTAGAGATAAATATGCATATAAAACAAATTATGGGAAAACTGTTGTGGTGGGTTGACCTTGGTTAAATGCCAGGTGCCCGCCAAGCTGCTCTATCACCCCGCCTCTTCAGCAGGATGGGGAGGGAAGAAAATAAGATGGAACAAAAACCCCCAAACTCATGGGTTGAGACAAAGGCAGTTTAATAGAAATAAAGCAAATGGGGGAAGAAATGTGGGAGAGATAACCTTGATGCTGTGTGAGCACTGCTCAGCAGTAACCAAAACACCTGTGTGTTATCAACACCTTTCTAAATACTAATACAAAGCAGAGCACTCTGAGGGCTGCTGTGGGGAAAATTAACTCCATCTCAGACAGACCCAGTACAACTGTACACATCAGGCTAGAAATACTAATAAGTTGATTCCCAATAGTTTATTTCAATAGGTAAAATAATCCAAAATCTAGCTACTAGAATATTATTTGAATGTATTTAATACTTATGATTCAATCTTATAATCCCAGAAAGAAACTCTAGAAGTTTCCATGTCCAGGCCTCACTGCTCAAGCCAGGGTCATATAGAATAGGTTGCCTAGGACCATATCCAGATGGCTTTTGAGTGTTTCCAAGGATGGAGGTTCTGGCACTTCTTTGGGCAAGCAATGTAACAAACAAATGCCTGCCAGGTATTCCTTGTCAGACTGGTGCTGGAAGGCACATAGTTGCAGAGATGACTTCTGAGTTGCATAGGAAAGCATTTTATTAGAAGTTCTGGCTGCCTAGTAGCGACTTCTGACTTGTACCAATTCAAAGAGGATTTTTTTGTTCATACCTATGCTGTTTCCTTACCCTAGCTCTGCTCTACAGTATATTGTAGAATTGCATGGGACAGCACCTCCTTTACAGGATGTCCAAGCAGTGAAATTGAAAGAGAGGAAGTGGTGTCTCTTTTTACCTTTTAATACACAAAAGACTGGGTTACTGGGTTAAACTTGTAAGATATTCACTAAATTTTAAAAAAATCATTATTTGATATCTTCATGTACTAAATCTCAGTGCAATCCACTTATTCATGGTCAAATAACTGCTGAGAATATAAAATTCTTCTTCAGCCCTACTCCTTCCTCTCCTCCAGCATACTGAAAAATATATGGTGAAAATGCATACCTCTAAGAAAAAAAAACAAAACAAAACCAACAAACAGTACTAAGGAAATATTTACTTAGAAGCCTGTCCGAAGAAGAGAACTGCCTTCAATAGATAATTCAAATATATATAATTTTTTTAGAAGCTAACAAGTGAGTACAATCTTTAAATTTACTAAGTTTTCTGTTGCAATGAGAAACTTTCCAAAAAAAACTTATCTAGCAAGAAGTTACTTGGTAAACTTTAAGCTTGATTACATGCACTTAAAGAAAAAAGCTTTTACCTTTTCATTCTTTTTTTCTTTCTTTTTTTCGTTAGAGAATCCTACTGGAAAACTGACTTTGGATATTAAGTTTCCAAGATGCACATAAAAATATTTCCTTTATAGTTTTGTGGGTTTTTTAATTTTAAAGTTGCACTTCGTATTTTGTTGTATTCACATTTTAATCTTTCTTGAACATTTAGGAAAGTAACAGATTTTTATACAGTGGCATGAATCTTAAATTTGTGTTATGGAGCTATTCTGTATAATAGTAAGCTGTAATGGCTATTGTATTTGCAAACAACATTCTCTCAATCTTTTGTAAGCTTCTCTCTTAACAGAGTGAACAATACAGGATTTTCCCAGCTGTCAATCCAATGCCAATGTTGTCTCTCCCATACTTGGCCAGACCTTGAAGATCTGAGCATATTATCTTTAATTTTAGAACAGAAATCTTGAGTTCATGACTGTATTACAAAAATATGTGACTCTGGAGTACAAGGTCAAATCCTCAACTGTGAATGTTTGACATCCTGTGGAAATGGACAGCCTCCTGACTAGGTGTTATAACAATGTTGAATTCAAGTCCTGAAGACATGTGCCTGTAATTCTTCCACAGGCAGCTGTTGTTTTGAAGGTAGAACTGTTATAGCAGAACATGTAGTAAAACAAACTGTGGGACACTGTGTGTATCCTTTTGTGCAACAGATGCTCTTCTGACTCAGTGGTATAACTCCATATGACAGCAGGAAGCTTGAGTGATTACAATTATTTACAAATAATCCTAGACTCCTGTGTTAGGCTTCACAGGATTTTAAGTATATGTATGGATCATAACAGTATGTGTATCCAAGGTGAAACTTCAGTCTTAAATGTCCATGAATATCAGATAAACATTGTAGTATCCATTAGGAGTATTTATCTCTCAGTCCTGGTTATTTTTCTCTGCTTTTCCAGTACAAATGTTAATGCTAATAAAACTGACATGCATTATAAGGCATCCCTGGGAATGCTGTCTATCTCAGAACATTCATACAAGATTTTTTTTTTCTGAAATGCATTAGTGAGTATTGAACTTATCACAGAGAGGTCACAAGAAAATTAATATTCATATTTAAATGTGTTACAGAAGCTATCCAGAATACTGATAGCTTTTTGGTACTCTAAATTAAGACAGTAATTGAAGCAAAGTTTAGAAATATGATTATAGAAAAATGTATTGACACTTAGAGTTCTGACAGATTTGTCATTTTTGGTTTTTAAGGTGTACATGTGGTGAGGCTGGTAGGGTGAGTGTGCATGTGTAGGATTTTCTATTCATGAGTTCCTACCCCTCTTGGAAGTTTGTTTGTGGTATAAATGGCTTTTTCCACATTTATGGTTCCATGATTATAGGGTTGCCTTTGAAGACAAACCTTAAGCAAAACCTGGAGCAAATATTGTGAGTGCCTTCAGACCTAAGAGGTCTGAAATACAGCTACAGCTATTCTTGAACTTACTCTGTTTGTGTTCATTAAGTATCTTTTTATTATCATGTTATACTGGTCTATGAACAAATCAATTAAGAAGCTGAGAATGTGAGTTTTCTGTCTTCAAATATTTGTTAATATGATTCAATAATAGTAAGACAAATATTAAAAAGCAGCATGGGAGAATATCAGTGAAAGTTCTATTTGAGGAACATTTGAGGCAGAAGAATAGCTTGACCAGAGTTTCTATGTGGCAGTAAAATTACTCTTATAGCAGCCTTCCAGTACCTGAAGGGGCCTACAAGAAAGCTGGGGAGGGACTTTTTACGAAGGCAGGTAGTGATAGAACAAGGGATAATGGCTTTAAACTGGAAGAGGGTATGTTTAGATTAGATATTAGGAAGGAATTCTTTACTGTGAGGGTGGTGAGACACTAGAACAGGTTGCCCAGAGAAGCTGTGGATGCCCCCTCCCTGGAAGTGATCAAGGCCAGGTTGGATGAGGCTTTGAGCAATCTGGTCTAGTGGGTGATGTCCCTGCTTGTGGCAGGGGGATTGGAACTAGTTCATCTTTAAGGTCCCTTCCAACTCTAACCATTTTATGATTCTATGAACTTTTCCTGATTAGGTAATGAGAAATCTCAGATTGGGCAGATTTGTAATTCTAGACTTTAATCTGGTCTACTTCTGAACTGTAACATTGAAATTTTCAGTGCATTTGTTCTTAACAAGAGAGGGGCTTTAGTAAAGGAAAATTGAAAAGAGAATTCAGTAAAGAAAGAAACTGAACTTCCAGCAATTTATTAAAGATAAGTATCTTTTAGAAACTTACACTCTTAAATTTTACAAATGAAGCTATGGATGCCTATCTTTGACAAATCAATTTCACAAAATCTTCCTTTTAACAAAAAAGCTCTTCTAAAGTATCATAGAGTATGCTATTGCATTTTTGTAGAGTTGTTTATTTTAAAATAGTCAGGCTTACCTGCCGGTTAGATTCAGAAGCAAGACTGGGACTCCTGAAAGGCAAGAGACAGCTGAAGGTCTCTAATTCCAAATATTAACTTAATTATGGAATAAAGTACTTTTGATACAATAACTAGTTTAAATGTAAATAGGATGGCTTCTCCAGTGTTTGCAAGATCTTAAGAAAATACTAAGTACTTGAATATTCCTTTACTGCTTTGTTCCTACCTCTTTTTCTTTAGCATCTTTAGTATGTTGATGTTTTCCCTACAACCTTCTGTCTACCCTACAGCACTTCGAGTAGCAGATCTGTTTTCATAAGTCGTCATGAGAGAAGCCAACAGTCATGAAGAAAATAAATATGTGTTGATTTCTGCATTGTCCTGACATTTAACTGAAAGTTAAAATAAAGACCAGAATAAGATTCCACTGCAATTCATACCAGACTTGTTTTGTGTTCTGTGGAAGTGCAGTTTTTCTTTTAGACTAGAATTCTTATTTTAACGGGTTTTTTGCTTGTGAAATAGGATGATGATGAAACAGAACACAACTAGGTTCCAGTCCTGAAATCTGTTCTCACTTTTTCATAAAGGCAAAGACATCACTGATGTCAATAGCAGTTTTGCCTGAGTCAGAATTGCAGGATTGGTCTGATAGTGTCTGACTTAATGAGTTTCAAAGAGATTTAATTTCATGACCAAACAGATAACTTTGGAGCGTCTTTCAGAGCCAGTGGAAGTGCTTCTTGTGATCATGATTTTGTTTTCTTTTTGTTTTCATGCTTCTTTAAAGCTTTTTTCCCTGGGAGATGATACTCTAACAAATGAACAGAGTGTTTTAATTGAAAGGATAGTAATAATATTACTGTAAGAGTATTTTTAAATATTACTGAAAGATGCATGGATTTTCTTGGGATTTTTTGTTGTTTGTTTTATTTTTTGGTAGTAGGACTGAAAATGGTTTTGCTGTAACATTTTTTCTTTGTAGAAGTTTGCATTAATGCTTGATAACTATGAGGCAAGGTTTAATTAATTGGAAAAGAAAAAAATGCATACACTTCAATCTTCTTAAGAATGGTTCACAATCACAGAGATCAAACAAGGAAAAGGCATAGAAGAAAGAAGAGGCAATTTCTTCTTTCTTAGAAGAAGTGTGTGGGGCTGGGATTTTGTTGTTTGTTTTTTTTTTCTTCTTCGTTTCCTTTGGCAGCAGAACTTGCTCCCTGGTCAGCCTAATGTGCAGTACCCTGCAAGAATTACCATTTTTGGAAGTAATAAATGCACCCAGTCCTAACCTGAAATCAGACTTTTGCCTGTGGGATTTAGTAAAGGGAAAATGCATGATATTTGTTTGTATGGTTTGTTTTTTTGTGTTTCTTTCTTTTTAAACCCAAAGCTGATCTTTGTATGTGAAGCTCTTTACAAAGCTTTGCAAGTGACCTTAACCTAAAGTTGCCTTTTGCTGAAGTGAGGCAACTCAACACAGTTTTTCCAGCCACAGGCTGTTTCATAGATTCTACTGCCTGCTAGTATATAATCTGTAGCTTGTCATGATATTTAGACTTGAATTGTAGTGACCAGCACTCCCTCTTGGCCACGCACAGAACTATGTGAACAACACAATGGAAAACAGATTTTTATCCTCATTTAAACAGGTACAAACACTAATGTAATAGAAGTTTTGAATAATTTAAATGGTGCTGGATCAGAGCTATGGTATCTTGCTTGCTGGACCTGGCCTTGGTAAATATTATTTTTTAGAAAATTTGCATTAATAATAATTTCTCAGAAATATCTTGTGAGCTCTTAAATTGTTCTGTTTTACAAAACAAATGTAAAGGGAGAAGTTTATAACAGCAAACTTACTGAACTGAACTCTGTCTTTATGTCAGACTTTCTTCTGCACTTTTTCCCTGCAATTTAATGCTTGTGAGGAAAAGGTAGGGCACTAAGGCACTATATTTTTCAAAAAGACTGAAAACCAAAAATAGGTGATATGAGAGAGTTGGATCAGAATTGTGGGGAAGATGCTCAGGGTTTGTCTGGGGACCTGGATTAGGGAATGTAGTCTAAATATGTGGCAATTTCTGACTATACGGTAGACCTATTTTTTCCTCTTTCCCTAAGGGAGTTGATGCTGTAGATGTTGCTTCCTATGCCCGTTTCCCTTGGAGAGGGGATATCACAGTGCAACTGCTGATTCATTTCCAGAAATGAATCCAGTTATTAAAAAAATAACAGAATCTGTATTTCTGAATGCAATTGAAATATTTGCACTTGCAGAGTAATGTGAATAAAAACTTTGGGAAACAGTTATTTTTGTCAACCAAAGGAAGACTGGTTACTGTGATCAAGTAGTTGGGGTGCTGGTGGCATTGATGCTTATGCAGAAGGGATCATGCACGTGACTTTAAAAAAAAATCCCTCAACTGAATATGTAATATCAATATCTTAGTTTAGATTAAATGTTTATTTATACCACTAAATTGATATGGAATTCTGTCAATGCTGTAATTAAATGCTTGTTGCCAAGATGGTAGTAATTATCTTCCACTTAAAATGTCTCTTTAATTTTCGAAAAATTATTTTTAAAATATAATTTTAATACTTTTTGTTTCTTTTGAAGGACAATAAATTTAAATAGAGATTTTGCTTCTGATTTATTGGTTTTGTGAGGTGACGATTTATGTGCTGTCTTTAAGGGATGGAGGTCTAGAGGAGGATGATATTACAGCAGTCAGTGAGGTGACCCAAAGAGACCCTAAGCACAAGGTATTATGGAAGCAGACAAGAAATAAATCATAAAATGATCTTGCAGTTTGAAAGGCCTATGGAACATCTAAGCTTTCATGGTGTTTTAACAGAATGAAGGGAACTGTGAAAAGAGTTGAAAAGAGAATCCTATTTATTCTGTTATCTGGGTGTTAGATCTAACAGAATTAAACATAATATATTTCTAAACTAATTACTAGGCAAGTTTAGGGATACTTGTTTTTGAAAGCACTTTTGTTTGCCAGTGGATTTCTACAGGTAACTTTATTTATGCTGAAGACATTAATGCTTTCATTGCTTGCATCAGCTCTCATAGAAGCCTAACTCTTGTGGCTACCATGTTAAATGTTAGTAAGGTTGAGAACTGGTTTTTTACCAACTGCAACCTGGCCTTTTGACAAGTTTTCTTCTTCCCCTTTCCCCTTGTTAATGGTATTTGCTGCAATAGTAAGTCTTGTACTTCATTGGTAAACTAAAATCCAGAAATACAGTTAACCACCTAGTTATCAGAAAAAAAAAAATACTATAATAGTAATAGAACAAGCAAAACATTTATTAATAAGCATTTATCCTGACAGAGCCTTCAGGTATACTCTTTTAAGAACTGCAAATACTATAAAAACAACTGACAGGTTTTTTTCCACTGATACATGGCTTCAGGGTACCAGTAACTCCTTGTGGTAACAGCTTTCTGGCTAGAATACACAATGCCTATGGTTGATTACTGGCCCTGGAACTGTTCATGGAATAAATAAGTTAAACTTTATAGTAAAGAGGGGAGCTATGAATTTATTTGTATTTGTCAAAATCTGAAGTGGCTAGCAACAGCCCAGTAAACTTCAGTGTGGAATGGGTTATTAAATTTAGCTTGTATGTCAGTCTGACAATGTCATGTTCTCTCTGTGTTGCCTCGGACCTGATTTGCTACAAGGCTAGGTCAAATCTCTTACTAGGGGAGAATAGGGAGTTTTACAGTTTTCCATTTTTAATCTACCCTGGAACAATGTTTGCCACCAGGCCTTTCTCCAACTAGTTGTTGTAGGTCTGTATTTAAAAAAAGTGACTTCTATTCTAAATGGTATACAACTAACTATTGAAATATATCCCTTACTATTAATTAAAATCCAGAACAGTTTTTCACAATGCAATCGTTCTGTAGTATGTAGTACAACAGAAGAAATGAAGATGACTCTCTTCATAAAATGTCACATAGCTAACTCCTGGCCACATGCAGAATCTACTAAATGACTCACATTTTGCACAAGAAAAACAGAAGATTTTTTCTTACTCTGTGATACTTTGGGATACCTTATATAACCTCAAAACTACACTTTGAGGAGAGTTCTTGAGCTTGATCTTGCTCCTGACAAATTTTCAGTATGACACAATTTTAAGACAAAGATGTATAGCATCAAGCTATTTCTGTTTTTCAGCCCTGAATCTTAACAACATGTAGACAGTATTACAGCACTGTAAAACTCTGTGCTATGCAGCAGTATTCTGCAAGTACTTAAGTTCTTTACATTTATTTTTCTGAAATATTTTTTATTCAGAATTTGTGAAGGAAGTGTTTTATGTGTTTTATATGTGAGGAAGAACTAAACCTTTTGGCCAATATTTTGACTTAGATTTGCTTTTTCTGCATTTCAAGTACCCTGTAATATATTTTTAAATAAATGTTGGATTAGGTGAATTTTTAGTTGGCCAGCTTTTGATCCTCTGTCCTGGATCTTATAGCAGAGTGGATAAATGTACAAGATGCAGAAAACAATTTATTGCTTTCAGTTTTAGCCTGATAGTGGAAAGGTATGCTCAACAAGAAATATGAGTATGGGTTAGATGAATTTATTGCTGCAATGAGTCATGGCTTAATCACATCTTAACAGAAGATGTCAAATCAGTGGTATTTTAGTTATTTAAAATTTTAAAACTTTATTATGAAAAATAACGCAACATCTCCAGTAAATTGAAATTTAAATACATTTTTATGTTTGCAAAATCAGTTCTGCCTCAGTCTTCTGGGTGCTCAGTGACTAGTGAACCATTTGAGAAGCTATCAGCTGGAAGTGTGAGCTTTTTAAGGTGTATCACTCATGAGTGGTCTTAATATTAGACAGGAAAAAACAATTTCTGCACATAGACTTTATGAGCAGGCAGGAAATAGTCTCCAGGCTAATATTTCTACCAATATTATTATCTAGAAATTGTCTCATTAAAAATAGCTCAAATTAAAGCTGGAAACAAGCAAGGAAAACCTTTTTTTCCTCAAGTAGTTGAAGAAAAATAACTTAAGCTGCTGCTTAGTGCTGATTATGAACATATGAATTTGAAATAAAATTGATAGATGAATACTTGGCTTTCTAGACACCACTGGGAGTTGAAAGCTGGAATGTCTGGGACAGGAATAAATCTTTGATTTACCTGCCTCAGAGATTCCTCACTTAAGGAAAGGAAGAGATGACATATATTCTTTCCCTCATGCAAGATTCTGACCCTAACCTCTAGAAAACTGGTAAGAAAGGGACAAGATGAAGCAGTGAAGATGGATTTTCTGGAAGTACTTTGCCAGAATATTTTCAAGCTACAAGTATCCTCTTATAAAAATTAATGGAACCAGATGCATGGAGTTTATTTTTAATTCAGACTTCATACTCTGCTTGTGTTCTTAGTATATATGCTTGAAAATAAAATATTACTCTGTTTTTCAGATAGTTTCACCTAGTCCTTTAAACATTGATAAATCATTAGTCAATTTTGTTTCAGTTTTTGACTTTTCATAACAAACTTTACACAACACAGATACATCCAAGTTGTTTACAGTTCATAATGAGATATAAAAATCTTAAATTTTTTCAAGGATAGATAAATTCAATACAATCACTTCAGATGTGTGCAGCATTTTATAAAATATAGTAGCCTTTTACAACACAATTGCAAAATCTGTCTTGTTTTATTGCCACTTGTACTACAATAATTCAGAATGATTCAGGTTTTATTCACTGTTCTCCTGAGTGATATCTTAGACATATTTGAAATTTATGTGATAGTCTGTGTTTGTTAAGTCCTTGTTGTGTTTGTAAATGATAATGTTGAAATTGCTTTTATAAGCCTTCTGCTGGCTTTCACCAAATATAATGAGCATAATTAGAGAGAGCTTATTGTTAAACACTCCAATACCCAGTCTGGGGGAGGATGTCTGCTTTCAGCATATGGGAGTATAACAACACAGATCCAGAAAGGATTTAAAGTCTGAAGTTCTTCATATCAAGCTTGTGACATGCAAAATTCACCTAGTTCTGTTGGCATCTGTTTCTATTACTGAAATTATCCAATGGTCTTCTGGAAATACATAGAAATGCTTAATCTCTACTGAGATGGGCAGCCCTGATTCCTGGTGTGTGGGAAGTTGTGGGCTTTTTTGCTTGTTTAAGGTTTGGAAGTTTTGCGTGTGTTGTGGTTTATTTCGGTTTAAGGTGGATTTTTTTTGGTGGTGGTGGGTTTTTTGTGTTTTTGTTTTTTTCCATAAGTGGAGTTTACTCCACTGAAATATTTGTTCCAGTGGTTACGAAAGTAATTTGGGATATAGAACACTGGTTTTAGTTCTGTCCTATTTTGAACTGTTTGCCTCAATCTTCATTTTTTATTGTCAGTTGCTTAATTTTGTGTAGAGACTAACAGAGATGAGTATGACAGGAATAAGGGAAATATTAGGTTTTCAAATGTACATAAAGAAGCTAGAATTTCTTAATTCTGAATATTAATATTCTGGTTGGAGACACATAGGTGTCAACTGGAAACCAGAAGATTACCATTGTGGGAGGTGGAGGAATCTTCTGGCACTTTCGTTCCTCCCAAAATCCTGTCTTGTTTTTGCATGAAATAAACTTACTCTGAAAACGATAGATATGCTGGGTGATGAAGGGAAAATACCAGTGGAACTTTCCAGTGGGCTTGCATCTGCAATGGGAAACAAGCTTCCCCTTGAAAAAAAAAACCACAAAAACACCAGAATGCAGGAAGATTAACTATAGTGATGGCCTAAATCTGCTTTTCCAGAAAAAAGGTACAGAAAAGTATCTAATGGGGGAATATACCTTTTAGTGGTATAAACTCTTTTGGCAGCAAAAGTATTAGGGGAAAAAAGAATGAAATAAGACCATAACTGCCTTTAAATGAGCTGTTTCACAGTTTAGTAAGATGAATGTCATCTTACTCCTTACTTATATCCTCACGCATCTATTTCTGACCATATTTCTTATCTACCTTCCCAAATTCTAATAATATTTCTCTTCTCCCTTGTGTTCATGGGAGCATCTATGTTTTGATGAACACAGGTGTTTTTGCTGCCCTAAACATTACTTTCTAGTATGAAGCATGGTTTACTGCTTGTCTACTAGTAGTCTGCTTCTAATATATTTGATAGCCATTCAGTCCTGATAACTTGGGTTTGAATTTTATTATATTCCTAGTAAAGGAAATTAATTGATTAATATTATCCTATGCTGAGGAGAGGTCAGAAGAACTGTGTAAAGACCAATCAGTAACTGGTTCCTACACCTCTTGGAAGACCAGAGGAAAACTTCTTCCCTAGTGACACACATAAGCTCCTATTTTATCTGGGCTTGTCATTCACAATTGACCTCCTTCTGTTTACCCTCCTCTCAACTCCACACCAAATGTGTTCATCCCTAACTCTGTCTTTTAAGGTTTTTGGTTGGTGTTTGTGTTTTTGTAGTTTATTTTTTGGGGTGGTTTTCTTTGTTTTGTTTTGGGGTTTTTTTGCTTCCATGGAAATGCCAGCTGAATGAACTTTGCAACTGTACGTGTTGTTTGACAGCTCAGGAGAGAAGAGTCTACTTCCTGCTCCATCTTGAGCTTTCAGCTTGGTCATTTTTGCTAATTTATTCTCTGGCAGGCGACTTTTTTTTGCTCCTTCTCACTTGTTTGAAGCTTCAGTAGGCATAGTCTCTTTCAGTAGAACATAATAGAAAGTATCAGTACGAAGTACTAGTAAAAACAATCTAAAAGCCTTAAAGAATTCTATTGTATGTGTGATAAAGGGACGACTAATACTTTGTATTAAAAAAATACATTGTGAATACTTTTTAATGTTTTTTTTTTAAGTTTCATTTCTAAATTGATCTTTTGTTTCATAAATTGTGACTACGCATATCTTAAATGAGTATTAAAAGCATCATTTAAGGGTAAGGATTTCAGGATCTCCCTTCCTAGTTGGATTTATCTTTAGGGTTTTGAAAGGGAGGGAACAGTAGACTTAAGGCAAGACAGAGAGTTGCTTGGATAATCTGGAATGTGCCTGGAGCAAGGATGGACCAATATAAATTCTTCCTCGCCTTGCTGTTAGCTAGTCTGGGTTCCACACTGCAGAAATAAATGCAAAAAAATTTCTCCTGGTCCCTGTGAAGTACTTGGGAACATAAATTCTGCTGAATTTTGTTGACACAGATAATATTGAAGTGCTGTATAATACTACACTGTTTTGGTAGCATGTCACAGAATCATAGAATGGTTTGGCCTGGAAGGGACCTTAAAGATCATCTAGCTCCAACCCCCCTGCCATCAGCAAGGACACCTTCCACTAGACCAGGTTGCTCAAAGCCTCATCCAGCCTGGCCTTAAACACTTTCAGGGAGGGGCCATCCACAACTTCCTTGGGCAACCTGTTCCAGTGTCTCACCACCCTCACAGTGAATAATTTCTTCCTAATATCCAATCTAAACCTACCCTCTTCCAGTTTAAAGCCATTTCCCCTTGTCCTGTCATTAACTGCCCTTATGAAAAGTCCTTCCCCAGCTTTCTTGTAGGCCCCCTTCAGGTGTCCTCAATAGAGAAATTCCTTTTGATACCAGACTTGTATAAAGCTAGACTTTGCCCGAGATGTTTCTCTTTGATTGTCAGTAACAAGATAAATACTTCATGAACTTAATTGCCTAGTGTAATCTTATGTTTAGTAAAGTAAATATGCAATTACTCTTAGTTTATGTGGTATTCAAACATGAATTTTAATGCTGCCAAAATGAAGTTTGCAAATGCAAATATTGTCATAGTGAAATATGAGACTTGTTTTGTCCTCTTTTTGTAAATTACTTTACCAGAAATGCTACGCTTCATTGCTGTTTCACAGTACTGCCTTAGTCATTAGTGTTGACAAAGTCTATTTTCGAAGAAAAAGAGAAATACTTTACATCTAAGGTGATCTTGCCACAGTCAGCTAGATCTCAAAATTAAAACCTGAATAGCTTAGTATTTTTTTTATTATTATTTTTGCACAAAAGAAAAACAAAAGAAGGATATTTCAGAAATCAAAACATTACTTCTGTTGAAATAATATGCATATAACTTCAATGGAAATAAGTTATCTTTACTTCTGAAACACTTCCTCATGGCTAAAGCACAAAATCCAGCTAAAAATGTAATAATTTTTATATTACTCTAATTGTATGGTAATTTAGTAGCTAAAAGTTCTATAATATGATGTGACATATAACATTGATATATTACTGAGGGGATAAATAATTCACATGCTAACTTATGGTCTAAAATATTAAGAGATACTAAGATCAAAATTATACTAGGGAAAAAGGGAGATAGAATTGTACAGTGCTGATGGAACTGTGATTGTTTTGTGTATATCATATGAGAAGTAAAGAACTACCAAAGCAAAAATTTAATTGTATGATTCTTCTACTTGATTTCATAATGTGATGCTTTTTTGATGGAGATAAGCAGCAAAAAAAGTGGTAGGTATGCACCTAGTAGAGGATTTTTTTTTATTTTACTGTCTGGACAGTGTATTTTAATCTGGTGGGTTTGGAATGTGAAATTATAGAGCATATATGAAAAACTAAGTGGTACTTCATCATGTACATAACTTGTTCTTTACTGCCTTTTTTCTCAGTTTCCCTCTTTCTGGTAAATAAAACTGACTTAATCTTTATGGATGCTCTGTGAGGTATGCTTAACTCTCAGCACATTTGGAAATAAGTAGCCTGAGTCTGTGTCTTCTTGTCTTCCAGTTAGCTATTGGAGACTTGTGAAATCCACTGTCAGTATACAGCACGTGCACGGCATGCAATAGAATCAACCATCTAAATAACGTCTTAATTGTGATTCTTAAAATCCTTAGTATAATCTCTGATCTGTAGTACAGAGGATAATCTTTCTTAGGTTTTTTTGTTTATTTACACAAACGCTTTCCAAGTTAGAATCTATTCCAGGAATTTAATGCAGATTCAACTTTCTGGACAATATTGTTCCAGCCTATCTATCATACAAAATATATACAGTAGGTGATTATTGAATATCTGAGTAATGTCTGAAACTAAGAAAATTCAAAACATCCTTCTTCCTCTACTGTGATTTAACTGAGATAAAACCTGGAAGCTAACTATACCTTAAACTCTTAATGGTAAAGTTTCCAGAATCATAGAATCATTAAGGTTGGAAAAGACCTCCAAGATCAAGTCCAAATGTCAACCAAACATCATGATGCCTACTAAACCAAGTCCTGAAGTGTCACGTCTACATGGTTTTTTAACACCTCCAGGGATGGTGACACAATGTTCCAATGCTTGACCACTCTTTCAGTAAAGAATTTTTTCCTAATATCTATTCTAAATCTCCCCTCGCACAACTTGAGGCCACTTTCTGTCTTCCTATCATCAGTTACTTGAGAGAAGAAACAGACACCCACCTCACTACACCCTCCTTTCTGGTAGTTGTAGAGAGCAATAAAGCATCCCCTCATCCTCCTCTTCTTCAGGCTAAACAACCCCATTTCCCTCAGCCACTCCTCATAAGACTTGTTCTCCAGATGCTTCACCAGATTTGTTGCCCTTCTTTGGACACACTCCAGCACCTCAATATCTTTTCTGTAGTGAGGGGCCCAAAACTGAACACAGTACTCAAGGCGCAGCCTCACCAGTGCCAAGTACAGGGGCACAATCACTTCCCTACTCCTGCTGGCCACACTATTTCTGATACAGGTCAGGATGCCATTGGCCTTCTTGGCCACCTGTACACAATGCTGGCTCATGTTCAGCCAGCTGTCAACCAGCACCCTCAGGTCCTTTTCTGCTGGGCAGCTCTCCAGCTACTCCTCTCCAAGCCTGTAATGTTGCATGGGGTTGTTGTGACCCAAGTGCAGGACCTGGTACTTAGCCTTGTTGAACCTTATACAACTGACCTTGTCCCACTGATCTAGCCTGTCCAGATCCCCCTGCAGAGCTTTCCTACCCTCAAGAAGATCAACACTCCTGCTCAATTTGGTGTTGTCTGCAAACTTACTGAGAGTGCACTCAGTCACCGACCCCCAGGTTCCAGCTACCATTAGGAAGAGGTATTGGTGGTCTACTGCAGTAAGAACTGTTATTTTCAGACCATCTGGAAAGTGTACACATCCCACTTCTATAAGACAGGGAAATAATGTCTCCTGAACTAATGGAATTGAGGAAAACTACTATAAGCATCTTTTTGCAAAATTAATCACTAGTACCTATAAACTTTTAGAGCAAATCCATATTAATAGAAATTTTAAAATGGAATTTAAAAAAAAAATTACTAGGGGACCCTCATGGTTTCAGCATAATGTTAAAAGAGTAAAATTATGACTGCATGTAATTCATAGTAACAAAGAAGTGAGCTGAGATTTCATCTGTGCTTTTGGGCATGACACAAAGTGGAGCTGTGGCTTCATTAAGTTAGCTTAGCATAAGCTATTGTGGTTTATTGAGGCAGTTTTCAGAAAAAAATACTCTTGAAATGGACATAAGCATAGGAGATCTGTAGGGAAAGACAACTCACACTTCTCTGCAATGATAATAGGTTTATGCTTATAGAAGAGCTCATGTACAATCATTAACTGAAGGTGCCTTTATACTCTAGAATACTTAACGTTTTCTTTGATGCCTTAGGCTTTTGGAAGATAACTGCACAAAAAACTGCAGAGAGTCTTAAAAGCAAACGATACTATCACTTCTCTAGTCACATTTTGTTCAAGATGTAGCTAGAAAGAAGCCAACTCCTCTCTTCAGCTGTGTTTGTAATGTTGATGCAAACAATAACAGGCACCAAGAGTTGGAATTACTTCCTATTTCTTCCTCTCAGTCAATGTAGGAAATGCTTTTGGTTGAATCTTTGTTTGGCCTAGTAAAAGTTAACACTCAAATGAGTTGTTGTAGCAATGTAGCTCTTCATTCAGCCTGTAGAACCATAGGTTCAGAAGCTGTATGTTGGCAGAGTTGTTTTTGGTTTGTGTGGTGGGTTTTGGTTTTTTTTTTTGTGTGTGTAGTGGTTTTGTTTTTTTTTCTTTTTGGAATCAAGTTGAAATACTTCAATACATATGCACACTTCTTGCCTCAGATCTTCAATCCTATATGTGCCCAGTTTCCTGTCATACAGCCATTAAAACGTTATTTACTTTACTAATCTGCTCCACTTAGCGCCTATGTTTTTTATTCAAGCAAACAGCCATCACAGTAACAGTTCTCAAATGTTCTCTTCAGCTCTGTAGTTCTGAATAGTGTCAGCAACACAGCCCCAGTTAGAGAGATGTGTTAGTTTCAGTAAGTCATCATCTGTATCTCTACATTGCTTTAATTGTTGTCCTACACGCTTTTAGATGTAATACTGATATTAATATACAAGAATTAAACTTCATGAGTTCTGTGCATACAGTTTAATACTTCATAGATGGACTAATCCAATAAGTCTGACACTTTCACTGAATGGTCATTAGCATCCCTAGAAATTGTTAGAAAACAAGGAATAAGTTATTGACTTTTTAAAGCTTTCAATAACATGACACTAGTTGAATAAAAATGGTACAACAGTAATGTTATTGAACTAGGTGTCTGCTTTTCACTTGAGTCCACTCAAATAGAATCTCAATTTATTGAATAGGATAAAAAACGTAAAAATCATTAACAATGTAAAAGATGACTTATTTAACTAGATTTTTATCTCAAATCTTATTTTAGTGAAGAAAAATATGGAAAATTTAAAATAACCTTTGTATAGAACTCATTCTGGTCTAACATCTAACTGTTTTTAGAAAGAAAGTAGCTTAATATCTTTGAAAGAACTTTTTCCTTCTTAAAACATCATTAAGAGACTGGTTGGAAAGTTCTTAAGATGTCAAAACCAACACCTGCTATTTTGTGTTCTTGGAGGATTTTCTTTTATATGAGTTTAGAAATGTTCTTTTGTTCTTACCTTGCTTGTGACATTAAGTGGAAGAACAGAGAGCCTGCCAAGATCACATAAAATACAGATTGTGAATGTCTGCCATCTATGAAAAAAGCAAAATTTACAATTGACCATGCAATTTTCCCTGTGGTGTGGTTTTTTTTGTTTGTTTGTTTTTGTGGTATTTAAATTTTTTTTATATAAATTAGTGTTCAGGTTGGAACAATTGCTTTATTACACTTCAACTGGTTTTTAGACATCTTTTTATATTGCTAGGTCAATTTAAATATTTTATTGTTGTCTCTGATAATCTATTTAGTTGTACTTCAGAAGCCCTATAGGCTTTATCTAACCTGTGTTCAAATGCAGTCTTAGAATAAATCCACGGTATATGCAAACACAGAATCACAGAATCACAGAATGCTAGGGATTGGAAGGGACCTCGAAAGATCATCCAGTCCAATCCCCCTGCCAGAGCAGGAACACCTAGATGAGTTCGCACAGGAAGGTGTCCAGGCGGGTCTTGAATGTCTCCAGAGAAGGAGACTCCACAACCTCCCTGGGCAGCCTGTTCCAGTGCTCTGTTACTCTCACAGTAAAGAAGTTCCTTCTCAAATTTAAGAGGAACCTCCTGTGTTCCAGCTTACACCCATTGCCCCTTGTCCTATCATTGGACACCACTGTGAAGAGCCTGGCTCCATCCACCTGACACTCACCCTTCATATATTTATAAATATTAATGAGGTCCCCCCTCAGTCTCCTCTTCTCCAAGCTAAAGAAGCCCAGCTCTCTCAGCCTTTCCTAATAAGGGAGATGCTCCACTCCCTTAATCATCTTGGTGACTCTGGGCTGGACTCTCTCAAGCAGTTCCCTGTCCTTGAACTTTGGGGCCCAGAACTGGACACAATATTCCAGATGCGGCCTCACCAGGGCAGAGTAGAGGGGGAGGAGAACCTCTCTTGACCTACTAACCACACCCCTTCTAATGCACCCCAGGATGCCATTGGCCTTCCTGGCCACAAGGGTACAGTGCTGGCTCATGGTCATCCTGCTGTCCACCACGACTCCCAGATCCCTTTCCCCTGCACTGCTCTCTAGTAGATCATCTCCCAACCTGTACTGGAACCTGGGGTTTTTCCTGCCCAGGTGCAACACCCTACACTTGCCCTTATTATATTTCATCAATTTTTTCCCTGCCCAGCTCTCCAGCCTGTCCAGGTCTCTCTGGATGGCAGCACAGCCCTCTGCTGTGTCAGCCACTCCTCCCAGCTTTGTGTCATCAGCAAACTTGCTGACAGTGCCCTCTGTTCCCTCATCCAGGTCATTTATGAATATATTGAATAATACTGGTCCTAGTACCGACCCTTGAGGGACTCCACTAAACACAGGTGTCCAACTAGACTCTGCCCCATTGACCACCACTCTCTGGCTTCTTCCCACCAGCCAGTTCACAGCCCATCTCACTACCTGATCATCTAATCCACACATCCTCAATTTATCAGTGAGGATGCTGTGGGAGACCATGTCAAATGCCTTGCTGAAATCAAGATAGACCACATCCACTGCTCTACCATCATCTAGCCACCTCGTTGTGCATTCATAAAAGTCTAGAAGGTTGGTCAAGCATGACTTCCCCTTGGTGAAGCCGGTGCTGACTGCCCCTAATGACCCTCTTATCCTTGATATGCCTAGAGATGGCACCAAGGATAAGTTGTTCCATCACCTTTCCAGGGATGGAGGTGAGGCTGACCGGTCTGTAGTTACCCGGGTCCTCCTTCTTGCCCTTTTTGAAGATTGTAGTGGCATTTGCTTTCCTCCAGTCCTCAGGCACCTCTCCCGTTCCCCGCGACTTAGCAAAGATGATGGAGAGTGCATGTCCTCACTTCTTACTCGCTTTTTTTTTTAAATACACAAGCTGGAAAAGATTCCCTGCTTTCCACCAGTGGGCAGTGGTGAACTTCTGTTGCTTTGATTTGCTGGGGCTTTCCTGGGTTCTTGGACAGGAAGCTTGTTCTAGGCAGCTTGTAATGGAAACCTGTCTGTCTAATCAAAAGTTTGTTCAAATTGAAATTTCTTATTTCAATAAGCTGGCATTTTTATGACTTTTTGGGTCAGAACTTTCCAATTGACTTTTGCTCTTCACAGACCACACCCGAATGAGATTCTGGAGTTCCTGTTCTGCATGAGAACCGAACTATCTGATCTGCAAACCAGACTAAAAGCAGAACTTTTTCAGAGTAATTGGGGACAGAGGACGGGCTGTGAGGCAAGCATTGCTGGCTTGCAGTGAAAATGGCTGATATTTGAATCAGGAGTGATACCATTCTGTTATTTCTAAGGTATTTTATTTTAATTTACTCAGATTATGATGAAAGCCATGTTTCAGAGCAAACTATGGACGAAAAAATCTGGAGTAGAAGAGCAGTGCAAAATTCCTCAAGTGCACGTTAGACTTCTTGTTTAGACCCGTGAGTCAAGACTTCTATTCTTACCTTATTTCCACTGAGAATGTATTTTCTGAGGGGCTGGAGGGATTATTTATTTATTTAAGGAATAAATAAATTCTGAGTTTTCCTTCTCCCGGTTTTATTTTTTGCTCTCCCTACCCTCCCCCCCCCAGCCCCTTCTTAAAATTCTATTCTAGCCATGAGTAAATTGTAGCCTCCGGTAAATTCTTTAAAAATGGAAAATTGTGAAGAAAGAATGATATTCTAGGCTGGCATGTCGAGCCATTTGCAGGAAAGAGTATCCTTAGACTCTGGATTGTTCCAGTTTTTACTTCTGAGCTACTATCCCTTGGCTAGTAGCTCATTAGACAGAATTCCCTTCTTTATATTTGTTTAAGAAGGGAAAAATAAATTTATAAATGTTTTTAGATGATTAAAATATATTTTTAAAGGGGAAAAAAAACACATTTTAATAAAGTATATTTCCAGCTGTACTGAAAGTGTAGAGAAGAGTTCTTTCAGGATCTAGGGTAAATGTGTTTTCTGTCAAGGATGGGGCAAAGTGACCTTCTATCCCATGTTATTACAGAAACCTCTGAAAGAAAGGTGTTGCTTTCATACAGGACGAAAGGAAGGAAAGCACTGCGAAGCTCACGCACATTGCAAAGATCTGAGAGAGAGATCTGGGCTCTTTGGGCCATTTCAGAGCTCAAATCATCCATCATCAGTGGCATCACACCTCCCCATGGTGATCTTGTTCCTCCTATGTTTATAGTATTCAGGGACTGATTACAAACAGTTATTTTTGCTTTTCTAAAGCAAGAAACACTTTTTTTTCTAAAGTCAAGATACCTGTGAGAAATGGGGGCAGTTGTCTGTATTATGGCATCTGACAGAAATAATCCCTGCTTGTGCTCCTCTGTTTGGTAGCAGTCTTTTATGACAGATTTTCTATAAAGATTTTGTTAATGAAGACTTTTGGTCAGAATTTACTGGGATTCACTCTATCTAAAGAATTTACTACTTGTACACGTTTCTTCCCTCTGCCCTCCTGTTTCTCTCCCCTGCAAATCCAGCCTGTTCAGCTCTTTACTTTGACTTTCCACATGGTATTTCTCCTAGACTGTAGCAACTCCTGGGCTTTTCAAAACAGATAGCTTGCAGCACTTGTTTATATAGTCTAGTTGCAAGGAAGTAGTACTCTGAAAGGTGTAATGCATTTATCTTCATGCTACAGTGAAATAATATATTCATATTACCTTAGGCAAGTATAGTCTTTCTCAATATCATTTCAAGTGGAAATAATACCTTAAAATAGGCTGATGTGCTGAAAGGAGTTTCCTATCATATGACAGTTGCTATTAAAGGAATGTGCTGTTATCTAACATATATGCCACTGAGTCTTTTGATGTAATAGATCAGCCAAGCACCATCAGAATATTGCTCTGACAATCCCACAAAGATCTTGGTCAAGGTGAGGTGACACTGAGGTCTGATAATGAGATCTTTCACTTATGTTTGGAAGAGGTCAGATTAAAATAGCTCTGTTTCATCTAGGTTAGCTTTATATGGTAAGAACTGCCATTTTTAGTGCCTGCCAATAAAAAGTTTAAGATTTTTAACCATTAACAAAGGGAGGTCTATTACAATAGCAGCTAGAGGGAATCAGTTTGTTTTCTGTTTTTCTCATCTGGAAATGAAATGAAAGAGAAGAACTTTCCTGCATCATGATTAGGATCATTGTCAAGGAGTAAAATGGCAGTGCTAACAACAGATTGTAGATACAAACAGGATAACTGCAGTCTAACAAATAGTCAGGACAAGCTCTGGTGTGTTTTGAACCTTATATTTGTAATTGCTAGTGCAGCTGAACGAAAGATACCTTACAGGGACAAAAGTACAATAAATATTCCAGTACTTGAAGTAGAGAATCACTTCCCCCCCCACACACACACCTTCTGATGCATAAGGTACCGTTCACAGAAAGCTGAATTACACGAGGGTGAGGGGGACTCTGCAATATGCTCTTGTATGGTGCAAAACTGATAAGGCTGCATTTTACAAAGGAACTGAGAGATTTTTATCTGGTAGTAATCATACCTTTCTGGTCAGTTTTTGGCTAGTCACCAACTCCTACATCAGTAGATTAGGTTTTGACCTTTTCCTGACCAGTTACAAAAACAGTCCCAATATTTGGACAAAATCAGTCCCAATATATGGAGAAAGTCTAAAGGTGTAGCCTTAGTCAAATTAGAGTCTACAGTCAAGCAGAGCTGAAGTAGTATAAAGGCTCATTCTTGCAGATGTGGCCAGCAGGGGAGGAGAACTTTGAACAGGTCGAAATTGTGGGGTTTGGGTTTGTTTTGTGGTTTTTATGGTGATGTGTGTGTTTTGGTTTGTGGTTTTTTTTTTTTGTTTTTTTTTTTTTGGAAGTGTATCTACTGTGAACATACTTACCATTATACTAAAAAGACTATTTCCCTAACCAAAATATGTATGACTATATATACCTATATATATATATATATATATATCTGTATATATATATACACACCTATATATATATGCAGAGATATATACTGTGTATATATAGGGGGTGTGTGTGTGTATTTTTATATATATATATACATATATATACATATATATACATATGTATATACACACACACTACACACCTGTCAGCCTGACCTTGGTACTGGGGAAGATCATGGAGCGGTTCATCTTGAGTGCGCTCACATGTCATATGCAGGACAACCAGGGAATCAGGCCCAGCCAGCATGGGTTCATGAAAGGCAAGTCCTGCTTGACCAACTTGATCTCCTTCTGTGATGAGTGTAAGGCTGTGGATGTTGTTTACCTGGACTTTAGCAAGGCCTTTGACATTCTCCCACAGCGTTCTCCTAGAGAAGCTGGCGGCTCAAGGCTTAGACAGGTGCACTCTTTGCTGGGTAAAAAACTGGCTGCATGGCCAAGCCCAGAGAGTTGTGGTGAATGGAGATAAATCCACTTGGCAGCTGGTCACAAGTGTTCCCCAGGGCTCAGTTTTGGGGCCACCTCTGTTTAACATCTTTATCAATGATCTGGATGAGGAGATGGAGTGCACCCTCAGTAAGTTTGCAGATGACACCAAGGTGGGTGGGAGTGTTGATCTGCTTGACGGTAGGAAAGCTCTGCAGGGACATCTGGACAGGCTGGATCAATGGGCTGAGGCCAACTGTATGAGGTTTAACAAGGCCAAGTGCTAGGTCTTGCACTTGGATCACAACAACCCTGTGTAACACTACAGGCTTGGGGAGGAGTGGCTAGATAGCTGCCCAGCAGAAAAGGACCTAGGGGTGTTAGTCAACAGCCGGCTGAACATGAACCAGCAGTGTGCTCAGGCAGCCAAGAAGGCCAACAGCATCTTGTCTTGTATCAGAAATAATGTGGCCAGCAGGAGTAGGGAGGTGATTGTGCCCCTGTACTTGGCACTGGTGAGGCTGCACCTCGAGTACTGTGTTCAGTTTTGGGTCCCTCACTACAAGAAGGACACTGAGTTACTGGAGTGTGTGCAAAGAAGGGCAACAAAACTGGTGAAGGGTCTGGAGAACAAGTCTTATGAGGAGTGGCTGAGGGAGCTGGAGTTGTTAAGTTGGGAGAAAAGGAGGCTGAGGGGAGACCTTATTGTTCTCTACAGCTACCCTAAAGGAGGTTGTAGTGAAGTGGGTGTCGGTCCCTTCTCTCAAATACTGAATGATAGGACAAGAGGGAATGGCCTCAAGTTGCGCCAGTGGAGGTTTAGATTGGACATTAGGAAAAAATTCTTCACTGAAAGGGTTGTCAAGTGTTGGAACAGGTTGCCCAAGGAAGTGGTGGAGTCCCCATCCCTGGAGATATTTAAAGGACTTGTAGATGTGGTACATGCTTTAGTACCTAGGTACATGCTACAACCTAGCTTGGCAATGCTAGGTTTACGATTGGACTAGATGATTGTAGTGATCTTTTCCAACCAAACTATTCTATGATTTTATGATATAACAACTAACAACAGTAATTAGTTTACCCTTTCTGAAAAATATACAATAGAATTGTTGTTAAGGATTGTTTTTTCTCTCTTCTTTTTTTTTTTTTTTAATTTATCCCTTAATGTAGCCCAGATAAATACTTTAAGTTCATAAAGCGTTATTATCAGAAGCTCTACCATTGTTATAAAGGCTTTTATTTTAAAACTTGCATGCAGCAATTCTAAAGGAGCCAATTGCTGCTAAATTAAAAGAAATCTAACATTATTTTTCCTTGATATTTGTTGCTTTTGAGTGATGTCGGAGGAACTTTGGTCTCCTTTTCCCCATTGTAGTACTCTGCTATTTTGGGTTGTCCTACTGATAAAGATTTATAAGAAATATTCTTGAAGCTAAGATGATAAAAAGTCTAATTTATTGGTTCAATTGTTAATTTCACAGCTCAGTGATTATTTCAAAATGTACACTGGTTGAGTGAGCTACGTCTATAGACAAATATTAATTTTAGGGGTTTTTCAGGGTTTTTTAATGCAAATAATTACTTCACCTAATTCCCTATGATTTCTTTTAATTAAAAAAATAAAACAGTAAAAATTTCTACTCATTTATACAGGAGGGTAACACAAAACTTTGAGTTAAAGCACTTTTGTTATTACTTAAGAGACTGGAAGGGCAGTTTTCATTTTATAAAATATCTACATTTAGTCCCTGTTTGCAATAACTTATTGAAACTAAGGAATCAAAATTTCTTTCCATACCTCCATTTAAACCAATGGAGATCCCCAGGTGTAGAAAGATGCTGTTGGGGTTACCTAGCAACAGCTTATTGATGCGCTCCTGAGCCTCACTTCCATACCTTTTAGGAGTATTTTACTTAAGAGATATTTGTGGTGTTTAATTTACAAACTTTGTTTTGTGCTCAGGCATTGATTCTACTTAATTATATTAGTTCCTAGCAATAAACACTGGAATCTTATTTAATGTAACTCAGATATTGGATCATGATGCACAAATCTAAAAAAAAAAAAAAAAAAAAAGACAAGTATCTATGTATTGCTGTGATGTGGAAAACAAACAATGGAAATAAGATTATAAAGTAGAAACTTTCATAAAAGTCAAAATCACCATTCTTCACTATCTTTTTATTTAAGCAAACCCCTGAGTCAGTGGGAGTTCTTCCTATCTAACAATAAAATAACAACAAAATTAAGAGGAAATAGCAATTGTTCTGTGACTTTGTTCAGAATGAAGCTTTAACATCTTGTAAGTTCTGATTGAACTGTAGTCAGTTTGTTCTGACTACGGACTGAATACTATGTTCAGTTTGTGGTGCAGGTGTGTAAATGGAATCTTATAGAAAGCTAAAAATTCATGGTAAAAATTATGAATTACTTATCTATACAATTGTCCTATACTTGAATAGCTTCATCAGTCCATTTTGTAGATATCAATAAGGTCTCTTTTGATGTTGCTTTCAGAAATGATGTGTCTGACTTGAGTCAGTGTTTCTTTTTATTTTTTTTTTTAACCTTATTTCTATTTCACCAGAAAAACTTCTTCTAAGCATTTGTCAGTACAGAGTAGAAACACCAGAATCGTATATAACAATGCATTTTATGTGGCTTTTTTATATTGTATGGGTATACCAAAAGCTACATCAATTCTAGAGGATGCTTTTCAACCCATTCTGAATCACAAGTGGATTTTGAGGACAGACTGTATTCCTGGAGTAACTTCTGTTGATGAAGTTGAATTACTGAAGTTTTCTGGGACTTAATTGCTCAATGAACAGACCCTTTTATATGTCCTCCTTAGCAAAGTTGATGAAACAAGAATTTATTGGTAAAATATATGTCCCTTGTCTGCAGGCCATAGGTAAACGTAATCAGCAATTGCAAACACATTGATATTTATACTACTTAAACACATCTGTCAGCTGCAACAAATTCAGTAAAATTATTTACTGTTTAAAGTACAGAAAACACATTTACTCTAGCTGTAAAGATGTTTGTATCAGTTAATTATGTAGATTTTAGCTACAAGATACAATGGCTACAAGAGATAAGGGGTGAAAATGTAGCTCTACAGGTCAATAACACTCTTAATGATACCTCTGTTTGAGGACAAGTTAATGCCTTCTGTATTGTTGTCAGATTAAAATACACCTACATTTACTCTCAAAGAACTTGATCTTACTGCATTTAATAATCTAAAATTAGTATTGGAATCGATGGCACTCTTTTTCTGAATAGATTGCAAGAATAACTCTAAAGTTTATTAGTTAAACTGTGTAAACATAAACTTGATAACACAGTGCAAACATAAGAAGGCCAAATTTTCACTGCAGCATTAATGTGACTTTAAACTAGCAGTTTTCTCTTTGAAAATTTCTGTTGTGAAAATGTAGCTGTCATTGACCTTTCAAGCCAATTTTTAGTTTAAAAGAATGTGACTCCAACACTTATAAACAAGGCTCTGGATAATTTTCTTTCCAGGTTTTAAAACAGCATCAACTTCACAGCCTACTAGTCTGACTACAATGAAAAATCTGGATCTCCTAAAAAGCTTCTAATGTTGATATTTGAAGAAAAAGGTAATCTTATTTCTCAAAGCTCATTTTTTAAAAAAGCAGAGTGTGTGCATGTGTATATGTGTGTGTATATATATAGATATATTTTTTTTTTTTTTAAAGTATTGTTTTCAGAATGTAAACTTTAATGTTTTGGAAAAGAAGTTCACATTTCCAACATCAGAAACTAAAGTTTGCCTAATGGATATATTAATTTTCCTAGTGTTTCTTTCTGCATTATTTTCGGTAAATAATTCTATTTACAGTAATTTACTGTCTTTCAGAATGTCAAAATCGATTAGAAACAAGATCAATACCTTGTCAGGAGAAAAGCCACTGTTCAGAAAAATTCTGAATGGTGTGAGCTGTTGTATTTTGTTTCTTTCTTCACAGCTAGAGATGATACCAAACAGTGCAAAGATTTATAACTGACAAAGAATCAAAGCTGAACAGAAAGAAATCAACTTGTGTTCTGTTTAAAAAAAGTATTCATAATATTGTGAGCTTTCCATTCTCATCTTTTTAAAGCTTCTAAGCACTTATAATAGCTATATAGACTGTGCAGAAAAGTAGCATCAGCTCCAGATTCATGAAAAAGTATTTCAGGTAGAATAACTCTTAACTTCAGTTAAACTAATTCCCAATATGTGTGAAAAATTACTCAATAAATTGAAATCCTAGAAAGATTTTATTTTTACAATTGCTTATTTCCTATTTGCTGTTCTGTAGTAGAATTACTGTGCTTTGTCCTTGTAGACGGTACCTCAAAACCCTGGTAGATAAGTGTATAAGATGTATATTGCTACGTGCTACTGTACTACCTAACAGCCTTGATTCTATACTTTTGTTCAAACTTCAAAGGGATAAATTAGAATACATGATTGGGACTTGTCATGGTTGAAGCTACTTTTTTGAGTATTACTAGTACATATGGTTTGTGATTTTTAATCCACCTTCTTCCTTTGTCCAGTATGTGATTAAATAAAAAGAAACTGATCAGAGCCTAAATCTGTATTTTCTGCTTAATCTCTCTTCAGAAGCACATGTAATATCTGGGCTGGATTCTGTATTAGAAGGTAGAATAATATTTTGCTTTTGATTAAACAGTTTAACAATGCTATTTAAAATCTGTCTTTATAAGCAGCAATGTTACTTAAAAACAAGTAATGAACCCCTGTCTGTTGTCCATTCTCTGCTCTCGCTTTTGGCAAAATCAGTTTACTTCACTAAATAAGCCTTCTTTTATTTGACAGCCAAGTTAACAATGATAACTGAACTTACTTGGTTAAATCCCCTATAGTTCAGTTGTAGATAAAAGGTCTCGGGGGTTTTTCTAGAATTTGACTTTGATTATCTGGTATCACAGAAGAGTTGCAATAAGGAACTGCACGTGTGTGTATGCAAAAGTACCTGCTGGATGGCTTCTTGTCTGCATATGCCCCACACAACATACCGACTCTCTTATGGAAAATTATTTTCACAGATCCAGATTCCAAAATAAATCCTCTGTATTCCCCCATCTTCCTTGACAAGTGAAATTTAATGTGTCATCAGCTCTATCTATTTTCTGTTTCATTAAGGTGACAAAAGTTTTTTTTAATGAGTTCGAAGAATTGCTTAAGTCATAATTAAAAAGAAAATTGTAGAATTCTTAAGGCTTATTTTGCAAGAAAAACAGACACTTATTTTCCATTATTTGAAAATGCTTGTTACAGAAATTGCAAGATCAATTTATTCTTAGAAATTGAAACTGAAGCATAAAATCAATGTATTTTTTTTTCTTATATGTTTATGTATTAGACAAGTAAATCTATTGGGGGGGATTTTTGTCATTTACATGTTTTGTTCAACATACAGATTATTCCTTTGCTTCATTAATTTGTAGGCATTTTCTAATAATTATATGAAATAAAATAGAAAGCTGCTGGTTATGTTAGTGGAAAATGGTGTGAGGGAGATTAAGTAGCAATGGCCTTCTAGTATCAAATAGAGACTTAGTCTCCTTTCAAAGTCCAGTTTGGGGAAATACACAAACATTCCTTTTCAGTGTGTTTACATATCTCAAATCTTTCACAGTATGGGAAGGATGTTTGTTAGAGGAATAACATTTTTCAGTTGATTTATGTTGCTTTTGTTCTGTAATTGAGGAGAAGTCAAAAGCTTTTATAAAAACGTGTCATAGTATTGGATATGATGTATGTTACTGGAAAAACACCAAACCTATCTTCGTTTGGGAGTTAAGAAGCAAAAGTTAAAGGTCTTAAAAAAAAAAAACTATATCAATTGTATGAGAGTTGATCTTTTTTTAAAAAAACATGTAGATAACTAAGTAGTTGATACTTCTGCTGTATGATCCTAGACTAGTTGCAGCCTATAGACTATAAGGCTTTACATATAAAACATTTAATTCTTGAAGTTACAAGCATTATCAGATAAGAAAGTAAACGCACTGATAGTTTTTATAAGCTATTCTCATATAAGTACATGTGTACATGTGCATATATATTTCTAAACTGCAGTGGTCTAGAAAATATTCCATTAAGATTAGTCATGGAGAGAAACTTGGTTTAACAAATAGTTCCAGGTGCAGATTATATCTGGTGTATGCTATAAATTCACACCCAATTCAAATGTAAAATGACTCTGAGTGTGATTTAAAAACAAACACCCTCTTCCACCCCCACCATCCCCTCTCTACCCCCGCCGCCCCCGCCCCCCTCGAGGATGTTAGGCTGCCTTATACAAAGAAAAAACTCATGTTTTTACTAATAACAATATTAAGAAATGAAAAATAACTTGAAACAATCCTAAAAAAGAGCTATGTTCTTTGCATAAAGCACTTTATTATTCAACTGCCATCATTTTTGTTCATTTGTATTTATAATCATAAGAAATTCAAGTATCAGATTAGCTAAAAGGCCATGAGAACCATGAAAATGTGTGTGTAGGGGAGGGAGATGGGGGGGACGGGAACACACCAAAAACAAACAAAAAAACCCCAGTAATATTGTTTTTTTAAATTAACACAAATCCAGTGTCCAGAACATAAATAGTACAATGAAGAACAGACTTATAGGAAATATAATGAAAATCATTTCTTTTATTATCGGAGAGACTACCCTTCTGTATTTTTCATCATCTGAGATAACACAACTCTGAAATCAGAAGGACTTTTTATAGGAAAAAAAAAAATCCTTTGCAATAACTGAATTTCCCTTTTAGTTTGCAGGCATAAAAAAATTCAATGGTTTATTTGGAAGGCTTTATCTTTTCCAATTTATTTCTAACACGATAATAGACTGCAAGTGTTTGAGACGATACAGACGACCTAATGACTCTCACTTTCTTGAGGAAGAAGATATTTATAAGAGAGATTTACAATTAACTGATAGTAAATCATGAGCTATGCAGGGTGTTCCTTTGTGGCCTGCTTTCAACTATTGCTTTCTCTGATACTAACAAGTGAACATAGTTATACTTTGAGGACTTTAGTTCACTTGAGGTGATTTCAGGTGATATCAGGAACTGTATAAAGTAAAATTAATGCTGTTTCTTTGTGTAGGGAAACTGATCTTCAGGAGGAAAATTTGCTGAAGCTCACAAGTGGAATCAAGGTATCAATATAAATAAAGATCTGTTAGCTTTTCTTTTCCTTTTCTCATCCTCTGGCTCAAAGTACCTTCCTGATGTGAAGATATGATTTTTTTTTTTTTTTTTTTTTTTAAATGAATGCGTTAACAAATTGGGCCTTTAGGTACTTTGTGACTTTGGAACAGTTCTCTTTATTGGTGCCAGCTAGCTTCAGCACAGCAATGACAACTGATGTTTTATAGATTAGAGTTTCATTGCAAATTAAGTAATAGATAAAACATTTGTTTTCTGTCCTCAAATATTTGTCACAAATTATCTCATTTGATAAAATAAATATTTATATGTTCCATTTTCAAAAATGCAATTTTTTAAGCAAATAATGGAGAATGCTTATTTCAGTATTTAAAATTTTGCAACTGGGACTTAAATAGTCAAGTTTTTATTACAGTAGATATAGAAAAAGTGCTTTAGGCAATTATTAAATTTCTATGATGTTAGACTTAAATAAATGAAGGATAAATCTCCTATCCTCAGATGTATGGACTATAATCTTGGAGAAACACATATCTTAGCCTTAACATTAGTGACCAATGTGAGTAAATTGACTCAGCTGGCTTTGAGTAGGCTGTTCAAATACCTCCAAGTTCTTTTATCTTCAGCTATTTGCAGGAAAGGGGCTATAGCTATTGCTAGCTAGAATTAATATAGATAGGAATTACACTAATGCAACTGAATGTGTTTAACAGAATTGCTCAATACTAAAACCACAGCAGCTGCCAAACTCTAAAAATGTCTTTTTAAAGAAACTGTTTTCATTAGGTAATCATATCAAAGATTGCAATTGGTAGATGTTAGCTGTGTGCGCTCCCCTATGTGTGACTCTCGTTTGAGCTACAGTGATGTTCTCTGGGTGTGTCTGCTCTGAAATCACTATTGTAGTTGCATATCTGGCTGATTTCTTCCCTTGCCCCAAATCTGCGTTTGTCTCTGCAGACTAGCTGGTTGGCTGGAAAAAAGGTCTGGATACAGTGCTGTCCTATGGAGAAAATATAAAGGCACAAATATCTATTTTACAAGAGTGCAAATCTTATCAAAATAATTGGTGCACTTTTTGCTGACATGTCTACTCCCTCATGACTAAAATCATAATTTTCTGACAAAAACACAAGGGGAAAATACCTTTTTTTGCTATCTTTGTATTGCTCTTGTCTATATGAAAAAGAACAAAATTACGTACATCTCAGCCTTTGGGTGACAGTTGTTGCCTCTGTGACAATGTTATATTGATAGTTACCTATCTACTAGTATTTGACTTGATTTTTGTTCCAGGAGAATGACTGCAAGCTTTTGAATGTAACTGAAGCTCCTGTTAAGAAAAGTTATCAGGTCAACTACAGCTATTCTTGTTTTGTCAAACAGAAAGATGAGTATGTACATAATGTATATGACAAAGCTATATGTACAGCAGGAAAGAAAGTAGCCTTTGCATATTGTTTTATTGATAAGAGTTGAAGCAGTCTAGCATCTAGGACAATGATAGGCTTTTCCTTAAATACAGTTATGCTGAAGTTTCAGTTACACACATAGAATTTAAAGACAAGTATTTGTGATTGGCTTCTGGATGAGGGAAAGAAAATGCGAGTTCGTCCATAATAATAGTGTGTGTTCCCTTTTCTAACTGTTCTCTATGGAAATGGATGGTTTCTAGGTAGGTTTAATAATTTCTGGTGAGGCACTTTAGATTTCAGCTGCAGCTGAGACTTTCATGAAGCCTTATGACCTTACTGATTTTTTTTTTTAATTAAAAAAAACCCAAACCTGCTGTACACAGTGAATAATAATTGGAGTACTTCAGCGATGCCATGGTGACAGGTCAAACTTCACAGTTTAAAGTGGTCTTTCTTGATTAATTAGACTAGCTTTGTAACCTTATCCCCTCTTTAACATAATTGAAGAGAATTTCACACTAAACAAAATGCAATATAGAGAAGGATGGCAAGGTAAATGAATGGAGGTGTATGAAGATATTTTAAGTTGGTTTTGCTTAAACTATTTAGTTTAAGTAGTATGATTTCTTTTTAAATCCTATATTGTGACATGAGATTAGTTTCTTCACCAAGACCTGTAGTGCCTAAAAATGAAGGGAGTAAGAGATTTTGACTTGTGTTTAAATCGGTGTGATATTTCAAGATTGATAAATCCTGGAAATGAAGTGCAGAATATATTTTAAAAGTAATAGTGGAGTTCTAAATTAGAGCACACAGCACAAAGGCTTTCTGGTATTCCCATTATGGGAGTGAAATTATTCTTGATTGCTGCATGCTTACTCTGGGCACATAGATTTAATTATTTCTGTGCTTCAGGGCTTCTGCTGGTTAAGTATGTACCTACTGTCTGGATGCAACAAGGGATATTCAGAAAGAATATGAAAAAGAGGTGGTTTTATCTGGCTATGGATGCTCTTTAATGCCTAAAAGAACAGTATTGAACTGGAGTGTTGTGGGGTATTTTTGGTTTTGTTTTGGGTTTTTTGTTTGTTTGTGGGTTTTTTCCTTTTATAAATGAAATTCCACTGAAAAAGACATGTTGGCACCAGATTCTTCTGAATAGACCCACAACTAAAGGTGTTAGGAAAAATCCTCTACAGTTTGAAATGACAAATACTTCCATTATTATTTTTGATTTTGCAATGTAATCTTTAGATGAATGTTGGAACTGAATAGGCTTTTTACTTGGGCTGTTATATGACTGCAGAAGACTTGCTTTCAGATTGAATGAGGTTGGGATAAACTTCACACTTTAAATAACTAGTCCCTCATTCTTTCCCTTTTTCAAGTAGCTTTTGTGGGTTTTTTCTATTTATTTATATTACTGGGAGCTGTGTGGGGAATCCCATGTATGTAAGATGTAAAGCTTTTTATAGGTTTCACTGCATATTTGCCAACTAATTACGAGTATTGACTTATAAAAAATACTTTTAAAAAATACTCCCTTGAAAGAGAGAGTCCATGGTGATTTGGGTGGCATGAGCGCCCTTAACTGTGTTAATAGCCCCATCAAAGTACAACTGTCTTTTATCTTCAAAATTTGAAGGTTATTTGGAGCAACTGTTTGGAAGTACAGGGTTAGATAGTGCTATTGATTTCCAGTTTACTTAATGTCTGTTCTGTTTGACTCTTCAGTGTCTGATTTGTCTTGTTTTCCAGTCACAGATCCTACTGTAGGATGGTATACTTGTGTGTCATTTTGTCACTTGTGCCAAGAGTTAACAGGGAGTGTGCAGGTTACTTTCCAATATCCAAAGCCATAGTAACGCACAGCTTCAGTCTATGCTCAGTCAAACTCTTTGTCCATTTAGTCCCTCTGAAACATCATAAGTTGAACTAACCACACTTTAATCTTAAACTAACCATAAGTGTAATCTCAGTTCTACAAGTAATAAAGTAATAGTTATTACCTGTAATGTAAACTTTAGAAAAATGGGAGTGGTATTAGCTGCTTTTCAAATGAAATCCTAATTTGAGAAGCCTATAGAGAGAGAAAGTAATTAATATGATTTTATTAATTTTAAAGAAATTGATGTATGTATGCAAGTCATATACCATTAGGCATAGGCTTCCTATCTTAAACCAGTTTATTTAAACCATCTTCAGTCACTTCTGTTGCTGCCTTTAAGTGCACTGTATTTTGTTTGGACAACTGAATACTAGTTGAATATTCAATTTTCTCTTAAGCTTGACTTGTGGTAAGAACATCACCAAAGCTGTCTTTACTGTTTTCAATTATTGTCATCAGCTACTCTAGTGACAAAGTGTCAGTTTGGTTAAACTTGATGCTGTAATAATGTGGCTGATAAGTAGTAAGTCCCTAGTAGAACATAACTATTTAAAAATGTTTTGCAATGTTTAGTATCACAGATATATTATCTTAGATATGTTTTATATGGTTAGAGAAAGATGAGGAATAGTATTAAGTATTTAGCAGTTACTGTCAAGAAAGCATCAATGTAATACCAGAATACCACAAATTAATCTTTCCTGTGAATTTATTAGAAAAGCTGATAACAAATGTTAAATGTATAGCAATTTTTTATTGTTTAAAAAGTTTTGAATTCTTTAAATAAGATACTTCAATAAAAATCAACTATGGAGTCCAGTATAAGGTTGTAAATATTCCCAAGTAATTAAACTGAAGCAAGACTGATGTGAAGGCAGGAACAGGATTGGGATTATTCAGATTTAATGAATAGAGTTGTGGTTCAAGGCCTTCCATACTAGTAGAATATAGGTTTTTGGGGTTTTGTTTTGTTTTTTTTTTTTACTCAGAATCCTTTTGAATAGGTGAATGTTGGAGTTAGTTAGTTTAATTTTACATCTGAGCTAGCAGGATATGGAGATCACTAAAATATAAAATTAAGTAGGAAGAATAGTAAATCTTTTACCAGAATACATATAATCAAACTAGTTACCTTCAGTATTGGCTAAATGCTCTCTGCACTCCCACTACAGGGACTGTCCAAATTAAGAAACTCAAATGGAGGATCAAAGTAAGATTACAGGCAAGTTTATTTAAATTGGCACATTTGCATATGAGGCATTCATTGTTAGCTGTGCAAGAAAACTAGGTTAATTAAAAGATTTTACAGTTGTCAGAAAAAAAAGTTTGAAGAACAGTTCATGAGCCATACCCTCCCAAGGTGTATGTGAAAGGGGAAAGGGGCTGTGGCTGTACAAGATGTAGAAGACTGACTAGACAAGACCAGGAAAAGTCACTGGTGATCTGAACAATTGAAAAGGCACATGAAGACTGGAGACATTAAGGCGGTGGTTCCATTCAAAAGTGGTTCCATAGCAAGTTGAAAGTGAGCAACAGGATCTAAAGTATCTTGCTATTCAAATTAGCATTGATCTCTTTATTATGTAATTAGGAACCAAAATATGGTCAAAAACATGCTTTAATACTAAATTCTTATTTTCTTTGAAATTCATAAAACATACTAATTTCTGAAATGGATGCCTTGCTGACTGTTTTAATTTTTTAGTTTTTTTAGAGGTGCAGTCCTATAAAGGACCTCTTTTTCCAAAGGTTTTGAATACAAAGTCTTAGAAACTCTTAGGTTAAGTCTAAAAGCAATCATTTGAAGAACTTTCAAGAACCCCTGCTGTTTTAATTTATTTGAGAGAAAGATGTAGACTAATATTGACAGCCACAGGTGGCTGTATGGTGGTGTCGGTCAGGAGACTGAGCACCTGTTCATTTCTGCAAGCAGCTGGCTTCATTGACTTGGCAGTGGTGGATGGGCCATGATTTAAGGATCATGTGTTGACAACAGGTTTTGTGGACTAATGGTTACAGCTACTTGTTCCTGATTAGTCCTAGTTTTTGTCACTGCTCTGACAACTTTTGTGAAGATGTAAGGAAAAAGAGTAGTTCCATGAAAGTTATTACTGAACCAGAGTAGCCACATTGAAATGATGAAAAATTATTTCAAATTACTAAATGAGTTGCGTGCCTCTTTAGGCTTTAATAAAATAGAAAATTACAACTATGGCAACTATCTCCAGATGACATCATCATGGTAGGCATTTGCATGCAATGAAGACATAGCTATACTAAATCTCTCTCATCTGGAGAGGCATGTGGAACATATGGTGGCTTAGCATCACTGCACTTTTCCACAGTATGAACATCAACCTTTATTTCTTCTGGAACCATAGTCAGAGATGGAAGTCTGAAGAAAATATAACTGCGAATATGAGTAAAGTACAAGACTGCATAAGGCATTCTGGTATGGACATTTTTATAAATAGCAAAACCAAAGAAAACCAAACTCCCACAAAAAACCAAGCAAAACCAAATGTGTGTATGTGCTCTTAAAATATAGAAAGCTGTCTATACTGTTTTTGCAGATAAGGATCATTAAAATCAGTAACAGGACATAGCTCTTACATAAATCTTACATTAACTGTAAAGTGGCCTTGTACGAAAATCCAGGAAAATGAGAAAATTTCAGCTTATTCATAGCCTAAGAAGCAAATCCAAGCAATGTCTAGGCCATTTCAAGATCAAATCAAATCTGCAGAGCTTCTTGTATAGGTAAATTCCACATGTTGATATTGTGTATTTCTTTTGGGCTCCAGACATAAGACAAATGGCTTTTACTTCACTCCCTATGGGAATCACTCCTTTGTCATCCATATTTTTGTTTTAGCACAGCTCAAAACCATCTGCTTACTGTAACATGCTTTTTCAGTTCTCAAGAACAGTTTGCTAGTTAAAATTTTTTATTATTTCTAAATAATAATTTGAATGTAAAGTGTCTCAGTCTTCCTTGTGACTAGTTGTTCACAACCTGGTATTGTGTTCCTTTATCCTCCACACAATTTTTTTTGTTACAAAAGAATTTCCCTGTTGGAAATTTAAGTACCTTCTCAGGTACTGAAAAATATTTACCCATTTATCTTGCTACATAAGAATAAATAAAGATAAAGGACTTAATGTGTTTTATTCCTGTTTTTGCAATTAGTTGTTCTCAACAGTTTTGTTAGTATAGCTTTCCTCACCTCATCAAAACTCGTAGAGTTAAACCTATCCTGACTCTCTAGCTTTCTTCTTGTGCTTGAAATTGAGAACCATTTCATCATTTCATAGTTTTCTTCTGCCAGGGTCCATTTATCATGCTAAAAGTCCTTCATGGTTTGCTATGAGTCATGAGGCGTTTAACAGTTGTCTTTGCCCTCTGTTAGGGCACATGAGTAGTCAGGCCAGGAATAGCACAAAGCTGCAGACGCAGCTAAGGACTGGATTGCTTCAAGGATGTATGGAGCTACATTTGGCACATAGAATCTGGGGCACATGCTGGCTATGTATGGTTGGTGATGTAAAAAGGCTGTTTTTATACTTTCTGTAGGATAAATTTGGCCAGTTCAAGTTTACCACTCAATAGCTTGTTTGCCCTTTCCCTCTGTCATGTCCTGAAAAATACACTAACTTGCACAATATGGATGGTCAGCAATTTTACCTTTGAGGATTGTGATTGTACACTTAAGAAGGACCTAAAAATACCTAATGACCTGAGATAGTGAAGTCTCTTAAAAAAATAATTACTCAGCCTACCCAATAAAAAAAAATTCTAATTTACCTATGATAACTATTGATTAAACTTATTGAAGTTCTTTATATTAAAAAAAAAAAGAAGTGCAAATAGCAAATCAGTTGCTCCAATCACTTGGAAAGCATGCTGTGGCATTTGGAATAAGCTGCAGGTAGCAGAGCTGCTGAGCTGTGAAGCCTGTGAAGTGGGAGTTAATTGCATGTTTTGGTCATGCGGGCATATACTGCTGTTGCTAGGTTATCTCACAGGATGAGAATAGATGCTACTTCTGCCGATTGCACACGGGAACAAAATGTTTTCATATCACATCGGATATACAGCGACCATGACATCCCACTCAGACTTATAAGCAGTGAGTTAGGTCTCTCCACCCAGCAAACAACAATTCTGAGGTGTTCTATGCTTAGCATTGGAAAGACAAGTCCAGTATTAATGATAAAACCTTATACATATCCCATACAAAGGCAAGCTACATCTTTTCATGGGAAACAGGATACCCAGACAAGCCCCACTAAACTTTAAGTCTGTTTCTAGGAGTGACTGTTTTCCCAAACATTTGTTTTGTGCCATGACAGAAATGTAGTCTCCCTTCCTTATATAGGCAGCAGCCTTCACTTATTTAGAAAGTATCTCCTGCACCTAAGTTGAAGGGACAAACATAACTAAAAGAGACAGATTATAGTTAGAAAAGAACTGGACAGATGTCCCTAAAATTTGTAGATGTAGTCACCAGAGCTGTAGTTACCACTGTTTTTCTCCAGTTTTATGCCCTTACTTATACAGTGACATGGTGGTAACCCATCACAGAACTTTGTGGAAAAGTATTGCCCTGAGACAGTGAGTTCAGTATGACCTTGATGATAAGTATAGACTGTCCAGGAGTGCCTGTGGTGGTCTCATCTGTGTAAATTGACCACCTCAGGGCCAGTTTCCTGTAATCACTTTTTAAAACAAAGTTGCTGTATGTGGTGTATATGCTCTACATCCAGTGTTCAACACTGCAAGTTTAGTAAAAAGATAATCCTTAATAAACAATCCCGTTCTAGTGGCAAACAAAAAATCTAAACAGGTAAATAAATTAATTTAAGAGTTGTTTTGTTGCATGATTACTTAGATTATTCTCTGCTGAACAAGAATCCATTTCAGGGGATTTACAAAGGAAAGTTAATGACTATGCTTAATTACACTTATTTTCTTAGCATTATTTTTCTCACATCTGTTGTTGCTCCAAGCACCTATGTAATGGAAATTTCATTTTCAATCTGAATAAAATATTGATCTAAAGAATTGCTATAAGTATTGTGCATAAGAATTATCTTCACTGACATTAACCATCAAAAAATGTTAAGCATTTTATCTAAGCTTATGTGTTTGGATTCTCTATAATGCTGCAAGATCGAAGTATGTGCGTAAAGTTAACTTACCTTAGAGAACAACATTTAGCTGTGAAAAATCAAGGAACTGAGGAATTTCAGTCTTTTTCCACTATTTGACTAATAGTGGGAACTCTTTTTTCAAATAACTAAATTTGGATGAGATGGATACAGTATATAAAGTTCAATAACAGCAGACACTTAGTGTGATTTTTCTGCTCAGTTAGGGGAAATTAAACTGAAATAGGTGTCTACCAGCACAGAAAAGCATTGTTCAAAGCAATCCAGAAGGGGAAGATTTAGAAAGGACAGAGATTCCTGATCTTCAGAATAAAAATCTTCAAGTTATGCTATTATTAGCTGTTGATTTTACCATAAGCTTGGAAGAGTCACGTTGAGAATAGGACATATAAGATAGCTAGTGGTGACAACATAGTTGTATATCCTTTCAGTGAGTATATTATATTGTGCAAGTCTTTGTAGATAGCTACTTGAAAATCTTCTGAAATGTCCAATATGAAGTATGATCAGACAGAGGACCTTGCAATGGAGACATCTTGTGACTTGATTTGACTTGACGTTTCCTGGATTTAGGCTATGATTTTTGATACTGTATGATACAAATGTAGTTTTATTCAATATGACCTTTCATATTACTTTTTTCCTTTTTGGGCACCAACCTGTTTTTGACTGCAAGTATGTCCAAAGGGGCCACATGGCCTCTGCCATTCAGTGTAGCAAAAACCATGGGTATTCACCATGGGATCCATTAGTTGATACTTCTGACTTAAGCAACTTAATGTTAGCAATTATTTTTTATGACGTTACAATTTCATTCCTCCAACACCATAATGTAAGAACATAATATGAGAAAGATTAAGAGGAAACTATTCTTTTCTAGGTATATTCATGATGCTAAGCCTTGGTGATTGTGGGTTCTGTGGAATGACAAAGGTATCATTCATGTGGTATGCTTGACAAGTGAATGATTGCACACTCATCACTAGTTTGGCTGTTTGCACTGTTTGTGGTGCAGCTTGTAGTGTAAGTAATATGAACTTTCTGAATCAAGTTGATGCAACAGGACACCTAAGATCCCAGACATACATATATGAGAACAAGACCTACCTTGAATCTTTTTTTGGGGTATAACCCAGACCTGTACCAGCCTACTACTTAAGTTGCACTCCCAACACCACTCCTGCTTTATTCTTGCCCTCTCCAGACCTTGTTTTGGTATACACTGTATTCTTACAGAAATTGTTTTGGATGTAGCCACACTGGTTTTATTGCCTTCCTTGGTTAAAATATTTTAAAGTAGTGACTAAAATAAAATAAATCATGTCTGTGTTCTGAACTTGGTGAAAAGAAGACACTTTTTAATGCAAAACTGAGATCACAGTTTGATCTAACAGTCAGTGTCATAGACAAGTTTATGGGAATATGTATATGCTAGAGAGGTGTCCTCATGTTTTCTTGTAATCTCCACTGTCCTTGCTAGGTCTTATTTCAGTGCAACTATGTCAATAATTTAAAGTTGAAACTGTCCTTGAGTTTGACATAAGGTTATAAAAGCGACATTAATTGAGATTATGCAAATTAAAATAATTCCCGTTTTACTCAGCTGCAAATTATTGTAACTTTTCTGTTAAGAACATTTGCATATATGTAATAAATATAGATTTTGAGATCCATCTGTTTTTTCAACATTATTGAAAAAGCTTTTATTTATTAATATTTCACATTCTCTACTGATCACTAATTTTCAGGATCAATGAAGTTTTCAAAGAACACTTCTGCACTAAACTCAATTTGAATAATGTACATAGAAAGAACTTTCTGCTATGCCTATTGTGCATATTTTCCCACCCATGCAAAGCAGAATGAATATTTTATTAGAGATTGAATCTTCAGTAATTAATATCCTAGCATTTAAATAATAAAGCAATCCATGCTGGGCTATTTTTACTTGTAGTAAATATTGCTAACAGGTTCGTGCAAGAAACTATTTTTCTGAAGCTTTTATTATTTGTTTCCTTCTATCATGTCTTCACAATGAAGAAATACGTCAGACTTTTTGGCCACTGAAGACAGTCTTAGGAGAAAAATAATAAAACCTTGGTTTCCAGAATCAAGTTCTGGAAATAGTCCTACTACTCATGGCTATTCATACTAATTCATTTATCAATCTGTTTACAAATTCAGATACGTTGCCTCTGTTTAAACATGATTTGTAGTCTAAAGAACAGCTATGCATGCAGGTAGTACATTTGTAAGACTATTATAGTAATGTAATAAATGGTGAGTGAAACCTTGCAGGGTGTCGTTAAATGAATTTGGATGGACTTGACTATTAGTGATTCCAGAGAAAAATGGCTTTTATTCTTCAGTTGTAGATTTTATTTTTTGTTTGGCTGGTTCATTTTTATAATAGTAACATAAGAATTCTAACAAACTTGATAAAATAATCTACTTTCTGGAGCCTGATTTTCTTTTTGTTTTGTTTTGAGAATTGATGTTTTTTCTTTCTTTCTGGCTGCTTACAAGGTGGTTAGATAAGATATTTGTGCCTTTCTATGACAGCAATGCTATAGAAAGAGAAGAGGGGGAAAAAAAGGAAAAAAAGTGCTTTAGAATTTCCTGGCCTTGTCTGAAGTGATGTATTTGTTGGAGTAAACAGACTTCTAATATTCATATACTGCTGAGCCTTAAAGGTATTCATCTGTGTTTTCATGCTTTGACAGTTGAACTTTTTTTTTCTTTTTTTTTTTTTTGTAAATCATTCTTCCAGATGAGAGGATTATAGAGCAACAGGTTGTATCTGTTGTTGGTTTTCTACTGGGGTCTAGTGAATTTTAAGCTGTTTTGCAGGTGTAGTTGTTTGAACTGATGGCTTGACACATTATTAAATAGCTCAGCAAGATATTCTTCAGTTGTAATCTTTTATATTGATTTTTCTTTGTGTACTCACTGTTATTTAATGCTGGTAAGAAACTGAATTCATAATCATTTTTTCCACTCTTTGCTATCTTTGTACTGAATAATATTTCTTGTAACTACATAGAAATCCTTTAATTTGTTTTCCCTGAGTCTCACTGAATATTGTAGCCTTGTGAAACTTATTCAGAAATCTATTAAAGCTTAATAAATTCCATCCAACCCTGCTGCTTTCCATTTGTCAATAATCTGACTTTATTTTATCGTTTGCTAAAGTGTTTTTACATTTGCCTTTGTTTATAGCTTCGAGCTTCATAATGAAAGAATGCATTTTCAATAACAGTAAGTGGAAATTTATAATACAGGGTGAAATCCTTTTTGTTGGTATCTCACTCTTGTAAGTGGATATTAACTGTCTGTAGACCAAGTATCTCACTGCTGATTTATTTTTTTAAGGGTATTCCTTTGCAGAAAACTGACCATTTACATTATATCACTTGAATTCATATTGCTTTCAAATAATAAAATAAAATTTAGCATTCATTTCTAAGACTTGAACAAATAGTGGATTAAGAAGATGCTAAAATGTATTTAACCTCATCAGGCTAGGAAAGGGATATTGATAGGTGCTGATAACTATTGACATAGAAAATTATGACAATGGTGGGGGGAAGATAATTGTTACCCAAGAAGGAGAACTTTTTGGGGAGATGGAGGAGGAAGCAATCAGGAGATGAAGTTCTTGATTTTGAAATTACCCTTTGGGGAGGGGAGTGGGGGGAGGAATAAATCATGGTATATGCATACAGTGTCAGTCTTAACAACCACTTATACCACTATGAGCATCCACACAAACAGGAGGAAAGTAAATTCTGCTCTTAATGAAAATCTGACTCATGAGCACTCTAAGTTTATGTGCAAGAAATATGAAGAACAGTGCAAACACTTTAAAAAATTAATATATTATTTAGTAGTTTGAAAACAGGTGCTATACAGATTCTCCAAGCTAATTACACACAAGGCAGCTTGAAGTCATATAGTGACATCAGTGAGGTATAGAATGTGATATTGTATTCTACCCATCAGTAGAAAGAAATTCAGTACCTTGATACCATACTAATACAACTGAATACCTTCTACTCAGAAGCTGCCCATACCCAACAGGTTTGGGGAAAGGAACAGGAGTACCTACATTAAAAAATAAAAACAAAAGTTGGAAATCTGTTGCACAGACCTCGCTTTAACATTCAGGATATGATGGTACTGACTGAATGAAGTTTCATAGTAATTTTCTCTGCTTTTCTGATGTCAGAATTTGAGTTCTAAAACAAGAATTGTCCTGGGTTTGGGAGTAGACATTCTTGCCATATTCAGCAATTGTTTCAGTTTTATGTTAAATTCTTATGCTATCAAAAGTATTTGAAGTAAATGGGCACCTGAAACAAAAAAAACCCCTGTATATTAAAAAAAAAAAGTTGTGCACACTTCTTTTCTTTTGTATCTCCAGGCTTTTTTCTTTGACCTCCAAAAGGGGGGAAAAAAAAAAAAAAAAGCTGGGTCTCTTTAGCTTGGAGGAGACTGAGGGGTGACCTCATTAATGTTTATAAATATATGAAAGGTGAGTGTCATGAAGATGGAGCCAGGCTCTTCACGGTGGTGTCCAATGATAGGACAAGGGGCAATGGGTGTAAGCTGGAACACAGGAGGTTCCTCTTAAATTTGAGAAGGAACTTCTTTACTGTGAGAGTAACAGAGCACTGGAACAGGCTGCCCAGGGAGGTTGTGGAGTCTCCTTCTCTGGAGACATTCAAGACCCACTTGGACACCTTCCTGTGTGATCTCATTTAGGTGTTCCTGCTCTGGCAGGGGGATTGGACTAGATGATCTTTTGAGGTCCCTTCCAATCCCTAACATTCTGTGATCCCTGTGATCCAGTTTGTGCCCGTTGCCCCTTGTCCTGTGGCTGGGCACCACTGAAAAGAGTCTGGCCCCATCGTCTTGACACCCACCCTTTAGGTAAGCATTGACAAAATCCCATCTCAGGCTTGTTTTCTCCAGGCTAAACAGACCCAGATTCATCCTTTCCTCATAAGAGAGATGCTCCAGTCCCCTAATCATCTTTCCAGCCCTCCACTGGCTTCTCTCCAGTAGATCCTTGTCTTTCTAGAACTGGGGAGCCCAGAACTGGATGCAGTACTCCAGGTGAGGCCTCACCAGGGCACAGTTAGAGGGGGAGGATTGCTTCCCTCAACCTGCTGACCACACTCTTCTTGAGGCACCCCAGGATAGCATCGGCTTTCTTGGACAGTAGGGTACACTGCTGGCTCATGGTTAACCTGCTGTCCACCAGGACTCTCAGGTTGTTCTCCACAGAGCTGCCTTCCATCAGGTCAACCTCCAACCTGCACTGGTGCAGGACTCGACACTTGCCTTTGTTGAACTTCATTGGGTGTCTGTCCAGGCCTCACTGAATGGCAGCACAGACTTCTGGTGTATCAGCCAGTCCTCTAGTGTATGGTATAGATTGCAAGATTCATGTAACTGGTTCTACATTATCTAGTACATAATGTCCAATGCTTAATCTAAAGGGGCTCAACAAATAATCATATTAAGTTTTGTTTGGGGAATTTTATTTTCTTTGAATGAAAAATAGCTTATAGAGATTTGGAGAAGTATGCAAAAGAAAGCTGTTTCAAAAGTTCATTTCTGAATGCATGATGAGTTCAAAGTTTTAAATCTCTTGAGTTTAGATTGTTTCAGTTTGTTTCCTGAATGATTTTGTAAGTGCTAGAAAGTTCTCTGCAAGAATTATCCATTTTACCTGTGATATTTTCTATCTTACAGGTTTCAGATAATCCACTGAAAGGAGCTATTTAAACAGGAGTGAAATAGTCTTCAGAGTTTAGGTTTGGACTAACAGAAGCTTCATGTCTTACTGTAAAACTCCAGTTTACTTAATTTCTATTTCATTAATTATCTGAATGTGCATGTATGTACTTTAAAAATGTACTGCCTTTTCTTTCTTTTGCTATGTTGCAAATGTAAGTAGTAAATTCTAAAGCTCTTCCCACATAAAAGATCTGTGATTATTGAGTGCAGCAAGTCTGCCGTCTTTTCTTTCTGAACTCCTTGTACTTTTCATTTCTGAATTTTCTTAGCTATTGAGCTAGAGCTATTCTCTGCCCCAGAATCTGCCACTTTCACTTTTTCTAGACACCCCACTTGATTTATTAAGCACAGATTCAATTCATCATTACTGTTAGACAATGCAAATGGCAAATTAATGATTTTGCATGGTCCACCAGCCTTTGACAGTGTCATTTATGCTTGTTTGTTTCGTAGCTCATTACTTAATGAATTTTTATCCAGAGTTTGTTTACTCTTTCATTGGATTTCTTGTTTGTGTGCTTATCATACATTCTGACCCATGTTATTTACAACTAGTATACTTTCAGGCTTTACCTGTTTACATATAGTAAGATCATACAGATTGGCATGTCTGTTACTCCTCAGGATGCTCACAGCCCTTCTTAACTTGTCTCAATCACTCTCAGTACTGTTTGAATAGGTGTGATTCATGCCGTGGTCAATTACTGTGCCTGTGAAAAGATCTCAGTAACTGCCTAGAGAAACTAAAGCACTAAAGGTTTTTTGATTGGTAATTTTGTTTGTTTATTTCCATGTTGAAGGTTTTGCTCAGAATGTTATTATTTTTCCACCCAGACATGTGGTAATGATCAATGCAGGCAGCATGGTGCTAGAAGTAAAATGTTTGTTTTCTTTTTACTTTGTTTTGTTTTATGTGGCTATCTGTGAACAAGGAGTGGGAAGGAAGACAAGTTCTGACTGTGAGTTGTTGCTCACAGTTGCTTCCAGCTGTGACTGCTTACAGCTTCCAACAAATCTGGTTTTAGTTGTAATGCGCTGCAGGTGATTGCAGTGGCTTCCAGATGACATAGCACTGTTGCCTTGAAAGAAATGTGTGTTTATAAATACACACTGATGGGACCAGAATTTGTAATGAGATTAGTCAGCCTCTGGATATTTCACTGTGCAAATGATTAGACTGTTGAGAGTAGAGCACAGCATCTAGCTATATTTTTGGACAATTAAACAAAGTATTTTACCAGCATGTTACATTTTACACTGTTGGTCCTATACAAGGACCATGTAAGATGTGCCTTCGAGCATACTTGGCAGCGTCAGGCAATTGGGCTTTTGAAAACCAGAAGGGAATGTGGACCAAGAGGTGTTCTCCTATACGTAGGGTATAACAATAGCTTCTTATACTACCTGATTTAGTAAAGGTAAAGCAGGACTCCATACTTACAAGAGTTTACATGCTGAGGCAGCCATAGGAGGGAAGAGTAAGTTTGCAAACATTTTGTTATAATATGTGGTGAAGGATGTTCATATCCTGGAAAATGTATATAACTAGACAGAACTTGTAACTGAGCGTGTGTGTGTCATGTATGGTGGCAGCCACTACTTGTCAACTTGCACATGTATGTATAGATGTATCTCTGTGTGCATCTTATTTGTAGTAATCAAATGTAAGTGAAATAGTTTTGTTTTGTTTTGTTTTTTTAAATAAAAGCAAGCCGGTCACATCCATCCCTAGGCTTAGATACAACAGCATGTTGCTGGATAGTTCCAGGCCTGAAGATATTTACAGGCAATATGCTGGCAGATGCTGTTGGAAATAGAATCACCAAAGAACAGAGAAATTAAAGCTGGTGGATGCAGTGGGGCCACTATAAGATTAAATAAACTCAGCTAGTTTAATCTATATGTCACTGACTTGATAGGCCTGCAATCAGGGACTGGAACAATCGATCAGATAAGCAGAAAATACTCAGTTAAAAAGAAAATGTTATTGCTTCAGGACAGAAATTGATGGTTACTAATCATCATCCACAGCAAAGAAAAAATAGATAACCTGCCAATAGCTTAATCTGTTCTTTAAATTGACTACTTTTTTTTTTTTTTTTTTTTTTTTTTTTGTGAACAGTAGTGCTTTAAATGTTTTTCTGTTGGAAATAAGAGATGTTAATTTCAAAAACCTGTTCCAAAATTATATGTAGATATCCTTGCTAAATGTGGATTCTCATGACAAAGACAAATAGCTTTCTTTTAAAGTATCAAAGTTATAAGATCAGGATGACACTTCTCAGAGTAAATATTACTTGTATGGTGCTGATGGAATATTTTGGGACAGAAAAATAAATTTGTTTTGCAGAACACTGTTCAAGCAGTAGCAAAAAAAGTTCCAGCTGGTAGCAATTAATGCTTTCAAGTGGAAAACACTCCAGATATTTCTGTGGCAATGTGATATGTGAAAAGATGAATCTTTGTGAGGTTTCTTCTGGATAAGTTGACACTGTACTCCCTCTCTTTACTGCATATCTCATTTGAACTTACAAGTTTAAAAAAAAAGTCATTGGTGTTATATTGCCACGACCAAAGAGACATTATAACAGGCATAAAAGATTTTGTATATGTATAGATGCAGAATGGAGTGAATGGAGTAAGAAGTCAAACTTCAGTGTACTTTTTTCCAGAACAGCTAAGTCAACTGGTCCTTTAAAAACCAATGTGGAGATGTTTGAGGGAATCACCACCAGAATATCATTAGAACATAAGAGGACTCAAATGCTCTTTGAGAAGCAGAAAGGGATTGATTCACAGTATAGTAATATGCTCTGTATTTAATAGTTGTCATTTGTTTACCTCAATTGTCGGCTTTCTAAAGTTGCCGAATTTGGGTTCTGCCCTGGAATGAATGCTAAATATTCAATCTGAACCTTTTCAATTGTTCTTCCATCTCTGCCTGATTGTTGTCTAAAGATCAGAAACGTGGGTAAGCCAGAAGGAGGAGCTGCTGGCTTCATGCAGTTCTGATGCTGGTTGCAAGAAAAAACTACTGAGAGGTGAAGCAACAACCTCAGAGCTTGCATCTGGGTTGTGTTGCCCAAGATCTTGCTGCATTCCTAGAAATAATACAATTTCTTGGGCTTTTGTGTGTAAAGCAGTGAATTTCATTCTTTATCATGAAATATGTATATGTTTTAATTTACCCAAAGGACCAAAACATTGGCCTTGAAATGTTAGCCTTTTCAGCTAATGGAATCTTCTTTTCAATATTTTTTTTTTCCTTTACTGGAGATGATAAATATTTTAGAGACGGTTTAATATGAAAGGGGTGTTTTAAAAATGATAAGTTATATTTAAATTAAATTATATTTAGTGTATTAGTTATATATACCATTAATTTTTAATGTAAACATAAAACTTTATTGGTTTTTGTAGGTCATACCTTTGTGATTCTTTTTTTTCCCTTCAGATAGCTGAAGTTTTGTTTGAAATGTGTAATTCAGCAATGGATTTTGCTGACACAAAGACAAATATGGAATTATATTCACACAAAATCATTTAGGCATAACTTTAAAAATGTGTGTTTCACATAAAATACCTCCTCTGATTTTTTTACCATCATGATAGACTAAAAAGTCTGGTACCTTGAGGCTCTGAAGAAGATTTTGCTCTTCTGTGACAGTTATTCAAAACATAGCTTGAGGAGGCCAGCTTTTGCAGTTGGACAAGTAGACCGTGACAGTTCTTCCCTGAGGTTTAAATATGCACTCCTGACATGAATACAAAATCCATTGTTATTGCTGTGTTAGTTTAGACACTGAGCTACTCTTATCCCTTAGACTAACGAACACCATCACATCACTTTTGTTTTGTACCTTAATTAAGCAATGATCTCCAAGGTCCGAGTCCTATATGTAAAACTACTATTGACCTCCTTGAGAAGGAAAAGTATGTATATTTTTTCAAGGTAGAACAGATGATTAAGAAACAAGAGGAACTAACAGAGACATGAGAACCTAAATTTAATCTTGGTCAGTATGCCATCCTCTCCTCTTTCATCTCATTCTTGACCCAAATGTCTTTTCAGCAAGGATTGTTAGAGGGAAAATATACTGCCAATTTGAGTTTACTGTGCTTTCCAAAGCTAACAATGTCAGCCTTAATTTGCTGCTGCTGGTGGTCTAGATCATCTCTGGACAGTAGTCAGGGATCTTGTTCAGACCTGAAGCTTTTTCAGGGTTGATGCTTTCTGTTAATATTTACAGCATAATGATTCTCAAAAGTGCAGAAAGACTGGAGTATTGGAGTCACTAAGAGAACACTGAAATTGTGCCTAATTTATATAATGCTTCATGAAATTTAATACTATGATGTTTTAATAATATGCGCTTCATGTGAAATCTTTGAATTTTTTTTCATCTAATCATTATATTTGAAATTATATTCAAGGTTTATTCCTTCAGTATTATGGAAATGCAATTGTTTCACATATATTAAAAAAAATAAAATAAAATTGAAATCATACTCTTCTGAAGAATAAGTCTAGGTTCTGAATGGTCACTGACAGGGAATTTGCCCTGATTTATTTCAGCTAAAATGTCTGTTTAATAATAGAGGTTAGCTGGACAAGAATAGTTACAGAAAAGCAGGCCAACATAACTCAACAGGTATTGAATACTATCTTACAGACAGAAATACTTCCTGTATACACGTTGTTTCTGTGAGTCCATGAGATCAAGCATGTAGAGGGAAATTAATGCTTTCCCAGAACTACTTAGTATGGTGAATATGATAACTTAAATGCTCTAAAAGCACCTGGAGAGGGGTTGTTTGGGGTTTTTTTTTAATCAAAGCAAAACTATACAAATCTAGAGGTTTTGATGAAAAAGCATTAAATCAAAAGATCCAAGTATTTTGGAAAGTTTTCTATCTTTATGAAACTGGGTATGAAAATAAACTTCTAGGTGTTTTGTTTTTTTTTTTAATTTGAGCTTGTACACTTCCAGATTTTAATAATTTTCATTTTAATTTATTTCATTCTCTGTTTCATTATACGTATTATAAAGTATTCATAATTTTATATATATTCTGAAAACTTGTGTTCTTAACTAATTTATATGTTTTCACCACTTTAAAATGCCAGATAATGCTAAGTAAATTAACAAATTTGAAACCTCTGTCATAGTTTTAACCCCAGAAGGCAACCAAGCCCCAGACAGCTTCTTGCTCACTGCCCCCCAGTAAGATGAGGGAGGGAATCGGCAGGATAAAAATAAGAAAACTCATGGATTTTGAGATAAAGACAGTTTAGTTGGTAAACCAAAAGATGCATGTGCAAACAGAGCAAGAAAAATAATTAATTCACTACTTTTCATTGGTAGGCAGGTATTTAGCCATCTCCAGGAAAGCAGGGCCCCATCACTTGTAACAGTTACTTGAAAAGACAGACACAGTAACTCTGAACATACCCCCTTCCTCCTTCTTTGTAGCTTTTGTTGCAGGGCCCAAATGTCATACGGTATGGAATATCCCTTTGATCAGTTGGGGTCAGGTGTCCCAGCCACATCTCCCCCAACTTCTTGTGCACCTCCAGCCTACTTGTTACTGGGGAAGTGCGAGTCCTTCATGCTGTGTAAGCACTGCTCAGCAACAACTAAAACATCTCTATTATCAACACCGTTTTGGTCATAAATACAAAACACAGCCCTATACCAACTACTATGAAGAAAATTAACTCCATCCCAGACAAAACCAGCACAGACTTCCTATCACCTTCAGGTTTTTCACAAGTAGAGTGTGATGATTTTCATGTACTTTTTTAACACCATAATGGTTTTAGCAACAGATTCTCATTTTCCTGACTCCTAGACAGGAATAGAAGAGAGTTCTGAGCTCTTTCACTTTTTTCTTACTTGAGGGTATATTACTGACAGTTATAGCCTGTAAAGCATGTATTTATGCCAGATATTTGATTTGTGGTCATCTAGTTAGTGGCTGAACATTGACAGAACTGAGAGGTGTTTTGCATAAAATATCTACAAAATCAATTTCCAAAGATAGATGTCTTCTTGCAACAAGATGTCTACAAAATAGAATTTGACCTACTCTACTGGTCTTGTTGGCTCAGTTCTGTTGATGGGATAGGTTTTTTTGACTGCTCATTCAGACTCACACACACATGAAGTTCTCTTCAGCACATTGAATGCTTCATAGTCTCCCTTGAAATGTGTTGTGTGTTCACTGGATTTTCCAATGTTCATTCACATCTCTCAGAGTCATGGGGGCACTCATGTTTTGCTGCCCATGGAAGCATACTCAGTTTTCAAATGAATTACTTCTTTTTGTGCATCAAAATAGAAATAGTTTTCCTTAGCCATGGGTTTTCATGCCTTTTTTTTTTTTTTTTTTTCTTTTTTCTGTTTCTGGCTGCCATCATGAGCTCTTAACTTGTTTTCACAAGTGGGTGATGCATATTCAGTTTGTTACTATGCCACTCGCACAAATGCAGGCAATTAATCAAAAAATCTTAGTACTTTTTCTAGGTGTATTGAAAATCAGGAGATGCTTATCCTATGGAGGATAGTAAAAGGTAAAAAATTGGATTTATATGTCTGTAGTATTTTGGTAGAAATGGTAATAAGTTTAATTTTGATACTTTATATTCCAAATGGTACTTGGCTGATACTCTTTCAGCTCACTCTTAAGAAAAGGCAAAAGTACATGAGTAGTAAATATAAGAGATCAGGAGGAGTTACAAAAGCTTAGGAAATGCAGGGACTGTGCATTAAAACAGCACTGATTTAGAAGCAAACCACAAAAAAAATTTAGGATATTCACCTATCCAGGGGTACACAACTTACCATTACCACTCAAGAGAAAGCTCTCAGGATAGTGTTCTAGTTTCTTGTAAAAGCAAAGTTAAATCCCACTAGTTATTGGGGAAGAAAAATTGAAAGCAGAAGTATTTGGGGGCTGGAGGGGAAAGGAAGATAATAATTTTGTCACTTTGACCTCTATAAAGTTTTAGTCCTCACCTCATAAATAGGTGTGTTTTAAGAAGCACAAGGATATACAAAAGACCTTGGAACAGCTTCTGTACAAAGAATCCGCAAATTTCAGATTTCACTCTTAAGAATTAGATGAGGGAAAAATAAACTAAAGGTCAAAAACCTACAAAATCAGGGTGGAGAGGAAGGATAGGAAAAACTATTTATCATATCTTTTGTACAAAAAAGACCTTGAAGAATCAAATTAAGGTAATAGGAAACAGATTCAAAAGAAGTAATGAAGCCACTTTTCATGCATCAGATCACATAATTGTGAAATTCCTTGTCAAATTTTTTGTGCATTAGAAGTTTGGATGAGTTTCAAGAGGAGGCTGGATAATTGCTAGGAAATTGCATTCACTGAGTGTGCTAGACACATACAAGTCATATTTGTTTCAGAAATAGATGAAGACTTAGAGTACTTTGAGAGTACTCAAAGTCCCATTACCCCATTCTTCACCCTATACATCTGTGTTTTGGAAGAAAAATACTGAGCTAACTGGACTTTTAATCTAATTTGTGGCAGCTTTTATTTTCTCAGTTTTTTATGCTAAAACATGAGGGTTAAAATAAGTTAGTTTTGTTTGGGGAGTTTTGGTTTTGGTTTGGTTTTTTTTGTTTTGTTTGTGGTTTGGGGTTTTTTTTGACAAATAGGGGAAACAGGCTTAGGCTTATGGTATGTTAAGAGTTGTAACATCATAATAAAGAAAAGGATTGGCCAGGCGAAGAAGATAATGTCACATCATACAAGATGTTAGTGTGACACTTTATATACACAAGATTAGTCTAGTTTCTATTATTACTATTATTAAAATTCTACAAAAACTGCATAATTACTTTAATGATGATTTTGTGGAAGACTTTTTTAATGAATTACTTTTTAAAGTTTATTATTTCTTCAAATAGATATCTTTGAATGAAAAAAAAAAAAAAAAGTAAAACCAACAAAACACAAAAAAACCAAATTGAAACAACCCAGCCACTCACAAACAGAAGCAGGGTGGGCTCAGACAGGATGATATTTTTCTATGATTTTAATAGACCACTTGGTTCTGGAAGCTTTGACATTGATTGCAGTGGGAGAGAGCACAAAGCTATTAAGAATGTTTAGTGCTCTTTAAATCACTGATTAGTTTTATTGAAACTACTAATGATATTAAAACTGTTCAGCAGTGCTTTTGAACCACGTAGATCATGAAATTCCTCTGCTAATGCAACTGTGGTTTTGTGTAGTATGTAAAACTACATCCTTTTCCTGCTTGACAGGGTGTTGAGATGAGCAGCTTGGCAGGCATGCTCAGGTTCTCATGACGGACAGTGCTGTATTTACAGTCAGCAGCAAGTCTCAGGGCAACAGATCATAGAGCTTGAGTAGTGTGATGGGGCCCAAGTGCCTTAAGGCCAGTCATAAATTTTGGAAAAAATTTTGCTGGGGCTGGAGGATGAGGTGGGATGTGAAACTCGGAAAAGCAGTGGATGTTTGAGCACTGGATGAAGAAAAGGGGACCTGAGGAAGTTAGGTTGGAAAATGTTAGTGGTGAGCATAGGATGCAAAGAAGTGGAGAGGGGAAATATATAAGGATGAGAGAATGCATGCAGGATATTTCCCCTCTTTTGACCAATACTGAGCTGGAAAAGAGAGATGGCTAATTTCACCTGTTGCAGAAATAAGGAAAATGTATTTGGCCCCAATACAATAAGATTAGAACTGAAGATAGCAGTGGTATTTTTCAACATCAAACACCAGTGTTAGGATTGAAATTACTTTGAATGTATTGTTTAGTTAGCAGTAGCTAACTAGTTGAATATCTAATTGTGCAAATAGGTCATAATGTTATTATGTTATCAAACACAGAGAACATTAAAAATTCATAGGTAATGAAAGAAATTATTAAATGCTTTGTGAGGGAAGCAGAATTCCACATCAAATATCTTAGCATTTTTATATTTATGGAAAACTTGGTTTTGTGCACAGAACACCTTCTTGAGATATTTTTTTGACCTTTAAGCATGTAATTTTCTATTGTTTTTGCATTATTAAATTATTCGGCACAACCCAGCTGCTAATAGCTGAGCAGAAAAAGTTTCTTGGAGTTTATAAAGTCTGAATTGAAAAATTATTCTCAAAATATGACAAGTTGTCAGAGCTAGTATAACATAGGAGACAAATTATTTTACAGAGACTGACTCTTGACACTCAGAAACTCTGTCTTCTCTTCTATTCTGTTTATCCTTTTGTTTTAATTATAAAACTTTTTTTTTTTTTAGTGCAGGCTGCTATTGAAATCTGTATTTCATTAGAATTGCCCTCATCACCTGGCATAAAAAGTCTTTGATACAGGAGTCAGAATAGCTGGGTAAATTACCTACTTCTATAAAATAAATCTGTATGAAATACTGAAGATGTGGTCTGCTAAACTTGATATTTATGCAACTATTATGTAGTCCTTATAGTATAAATTGGTACTGTAATTATTGCAGTCACTGTGTTATGCAATAGTATAGACAAAAATTTAAGTATATGAGCTGAAACATCCAGTGCTCAAGCTCTGAATCATCCAGACTGTGCTATTTGTTAATTGACTACTACTTATCAGCCAAGTAACTACCTGATATTTTCATCTGGAGACAGTTTGCTGGTCTAGAAATAAATTATGAAAAAGCCCCTGAAAAATGATCTATTGCTTGAGTTCGTGTTATAGTTGAAACTGTGAAAGAACTTTGAACATGTAGCCTATTCTAACATGATATCAGATATTTATGGATCAGACTATATTATTTATGTAATTTTATACTTTTTCTGCCTTCTGGGTCATAAGGAAAAAGTCTTTAACTTAAATATTTTTTTTCTAGGCTTAAAAATAAAATAATTTTTTGATCATATTTTTGTAAAATGTCCTGCCTGAATGTTGCACCCTTTGGAGAGATGATATAGCCATGTAATTGCTTCATGTGTGGTCATGTTAAATATTGCATAAGCATTACTTGTCTGTGTTTAGTCAAGGCTTAGATTTACTGTGTCAATTCATTGCTGGCAGCCTACTTGAAGCTGAATGTCAAACAGCTTCTTACAGTGTTCCAAATTCAGGTACAAAGAAGAAAATATGGAAAAAAGTTTTAATGGACAAGGTAAACTTCTGAAAGCACTGCCAAAAAAATTGAAACAGTGACAATTATTTGACTTAATATTTTTACTAGTCATTAAGATTTTGCACAAGAAAGTATAGTAGCTTTTATGGTCTTAGTGTGCTGTCTTATTCCACTGAAAAAATGCAGCTTTCCTTATTCTCTAAGCAGTATAACTTGTTTATCATAAGTTACAATCCCTAAAATCTAATAACTCCTGTAACAGATATTGATCTACTATGCCATGAAAAGTAATAAATTTCCAAAGGTATATAAAAATTCTTGTTTTAACACCAAAAGTTAGTAAGAAATCATATTAGAACCTGTTTTATGAATTTTGACATAGTTTAGAAATATCAGATTTTACTAAACAGATGTAATAAAAAATGTTTGCCTGTTTCAGAAAAAGCATTTTACTTTAAGCAAAAAGTTCAAATGTACATGTCTACACTGTTTATGGAAAATATTCACAAAAGGATGCAAGTGAATATACCTTGGTATTATGCAGTGCCCTGATTGTTTGTTGGGGTTTTTTTGTGAATGTCAAGATTTTAAAAATCTTAATTGATGAACTTCCTTGTTCTGTTTGTGGTTTGTTTGATTGCTATGGGGGGGGGGGGGGGGGGGGTGGTGGTGGATTTGTTGTTTGTTTGTTTTGGGGTTTTTTATACTTTATTGTAAATTTAGCTCAGAATTACCAGTTTCTATGATTTTATTTATTTATTTATTTAGCAAAGCTTAGTGGCTTCACAGGGAACTCAGTAATGTGGGAACATTTCTCTTGAGACTGAATAATGTAAAATGATGTAATTTGCAGATTACTATATCTGATCTTTTTCATGGTGACATATGTAATCTATTTAACTGTTCTAGCTGTCTGGAACAGAGACTAGCCTGAATATGCCTGTGTAGAGTCAGCAAATATTTAGGTAATTTTACTTATTTAGTTTGCAAAGGTATATTTAGGAAATAATTTTTTATTCCCCTTTCTGAAGTTCCATGGCTACATGAAAAAACTTCAATGTCTGGAAGCATTGCAGATAATTAAACTATGCCAATGTGCTTTTTAATTCTCACCATTGCAGTGTGCTTCTATGTTCTACAGAAAATAGACCACTATGCATTAAGGGGCAGATAGGAGATACATCCTGTTTCAAAAATTACTTGATCTAGAATAAATCAAAGAGGAAAATAAAAGACTACCATGTGGCGTATTTTCAGCAGGTGTTACTGATGGGACTACCAGATTTTTTAAAAAGAACGTGTTTAAAACATGCATAATCTGTCTACCTTGATTTATTTTTTTTTGCCTTAGATAATAGAAAAATAAGAAAACAAACTTTTAAAGGTAAATTGTCCTCCACAAGCAAAATGGAGACAAGCATTTTGACTGATTATGAATTTCCATTTGTGCCATATTTGTTATTCAACCAACATTTCATAAAATATGAGGGCAAGATATATATAATCACCTCATCTAGACTGAAAGTACTGTGAAATAACTAACATCCTTTCACATAAGTTAGACCTGTTAGCTTCTCTGCTGGTGTTAACCCATAGTCTTACTATGACTCCACACTCCCATTTTCCCTAATAGCTAGGAAATTATTAGATCCATGTTGCAGCCTTTGTGAGACTGAGGTTTTTTAAAGGAAAATATGAGCAGCCAGTGAAAGCCAATTTGTGTTCAGAAAGAATGTATTGGAGAGTTAAACTCCAGTAACTGAGATAATAGTCACTACTGTCTTTAATTATATGCAAATACTTCAGTACTAAACACTGTAGAACACTAACAATGTAAATTGCTAAAATAAAATATAAAAACGCTGCTGAGCTACAAGTACAAATTAACAGTGTGATTCAAAAGGGAATTCTCCCTTAGTTGCTTACATGTCTTTTGTTAGTTTAAACTTTTGCAGCCTGAAAAGCAAATGAATGAGTGACTGGAATAAGTATTCTTGAAAACTGAGGAAAAAGAAATGAGGTAATATTTTAGATAAAAACTAATTTCTACCTTTAAATGCTTCTTTACCTATGTTAATGAGTGAATTTGTCATGTATTTGACTAGATTTACGTTCTGTTCCTTACTGCAGCAGGCTCCTTGCACTTATTTTCTCCAGGGATTCTGAGCCATGTAAGCTCTGAGACTCATCCTGTCCTTTTTCTTAGATAATGCATATTTTTTTCTTATCTCTGATATTTTGTAGGGTTTTTAAATTAATGTTTGGGTACCTAGTATTTGTAGATAACACCATTCTCTAACAAGATATGTTGCAGCTCTATGGGTACACATCTTTCCACAGCTAGCGTTCTTAACTAATGTATTATGCAATTTGTTTTTATTAAAGATGCTTCAATTTTCAGCAATACCTGAGTACATGCACTCATTCCATAAATAATAAATATAAGATACAGAATAAAATCTCAGTGCTGCAGTAATTGATGTCAGTATCTTGAAAGATCATAAACTTTTTTAATTCTAATTTAGTTATTCGTTAAATTATAAAAGTTACTCTTCATTACTAAGGAGTTCATTCAGCTAAATCAGGCTTATACTGAAGTGAATGTATGAACTGCCTTTGTTATTTAAATTAAACACCCACTTTTAAAGCTCATTGGCATAAAAGGAATAAAATATTCTTATTTTCTTTGGAATCTATATTACCATCCATAACTTACTGCTGGACATTTCTTAAATATTTACCATGACTGAACTGGCAATATTGCTTTAGCCTTTGCAGGAATAGCTAGAAGATATTTTCATTGTCATTACTAAATGTTTTTCACTTTAAATGCATTTAATTTATTTCTCTTCCTCTACCTTGCAGTCTTTTATTCTAAAACTACCTGCAGTTCATTCAGCTGGCCCTTGTTTCCATGCCTTTGTATTTACTAAATTATTGCCAAAAGTTATTTCCATATTTCCAGACTCTGTAGAGTGTCAAATACAGTCTAACGTTTTCAGACCTTAACACAGAAATAGGAGAATTTGATACTTACTTAGGTCTCACATTGTTTACAATAGTAGTAATCAAATTTTGTTCTGTGGTTATCTGTCTGAACTAAATATCACAGAATCTCAAAATAGTTGAGATAGGAAGGGATGTCTGGCAACTATCTAGTACACTCCCCGTGGACTAGAATGGTTTACTCAGGGCTGTGCCCAGCTATCTTTTGAATATCTCCAAGGAGAGAGACTCTACAACCTCTCTGGGCAATCTATGCCAGTATTTTATCACCCTCACAGGAATAAAGTATTTTTTTTCTAATGTTTAAATAGAATTGCCTTAATTCCAGTTTGTGCCCATTGTCTCTTGTCCTGTCTCTGGGAACCACTGAGAAGAGTCTGGCTCTGTCTCCTTTACCACTCCCCAACAGGGACTTCCTGGCTCTTCACAGCACATGGTCCCGTATGTCTTTGTCTGTTGCACTGGGGAGCTCAGAATTGGACCCAGCATGGGAAATGCATTTCACCAGGGCTGAGCAGTAAGGAAGGATTACTTTCCTCCACCTCTGATGCTCTGCCTAATGTATCCCAGGATTCTGCTGGCTTTCTTTGCCACAGGAACACATTATTGGCTCATATTAAACTAGCTGTCTACAGGGACCACCAGTTCTTTTTCTTTTTTGCAGCCAAGGCTGCCTTGTCATCTGTCCTAGGCAGAGGTCCTGGCTTCCCCTGATGCTCTACCATCGTCAGTCTCAGGGAGACTTCCCCTTAGTCTCCCAGCCTGTCCTTCCTAAAGAACTGGTATCCATCCATGGCAGCATTCCATGGTGGTGAGGTGTGCCACCATGTCTCTGCCATTCCCCTGAGAGTATAACTCAAGACTCTAGAATAGTTTAAATTTGGCAGAATAAAAAAAACAGAAATTCAGAAGAATGTCCTGATATCTAAATAGTTGTGTGTGATATGGGAAAGGTGGCAGCAGTAAATGGAAGGAAAAACAAAAAAGTAATTGGTGAAAAATATAATTAAAGAAACTAATAAACACTGCCTTGCAATGTTATTGGCTTATCAGACCTTTCTGATGATATGTAGAGGTTTCACTTTGTGAGTTAAGAGTCTGAAAATTGCAGTATCCTACTATGTTGGCTACAGTGTTTGTTTTATTTTTTTTTTTCAGGATATGGCGCAAATTTGTTATATATTGCCTGAATTTACATGTTTGCATGTGTAAACAAGTAAAGAAGGGGGGAAAAAAAGTCAGAGAAAGGGTGCAGCAAGCAGGGGGTATTGAAGATGTGTGCAAAATATTTGGTGGTTTGGTTTTTTAATGTCAAAATTGTAGCAGTTGTGTTTACCTATTTTGGGTATATTTTTTAAACAAATGTTTGTGTTCAGATTTTTATGGGTTGTATGATCATATCTTTAACTTCTACTGTGTAAATATTTTACATAAGAATTACTATAGGGAAACAAAATATTTTGTTATTTTTAGTCTCTTAAATTGAAAAATTCTGTACTATAAAACTAGCTAATTTAGACACTTAATTTCTGCCTACCTAAGCATGTTAAATTACAGTCTGTTTGAGACAGCTGGCAGTGTTTGAGAGTTATGTCCAATGCATTTTAGAATTAATGAAAAATAAGAAGTCACTGATCTTGTGATTCAATCCAGAGAGCACTATTTTAGTAAAGGCAAGACATTTCAGAAATTAACTCTTAAGTTCATCCTAATATCTGACTGAAAGAATTGTTTGGCTAGCTTTTGTTGCATAATAGTTTTCTTTAGACTTTTTTTGGCATTTGGCAGTGCCACACTAATGCTGGAACTAACACAGTTTGTTCATAATGTGTTTTGCTTCCACAAATGGAAGCTGCACACGTTAGGATTTCAGACTGTGTTTTCCATTATTTGGAAACTTGTGTTTAGAAGCTACTATTTACATTTGCAAACAGTAATACAATGAAAAATGTTAGAGGTTGCTCTTGCCATTACTTGCTGCGTGCTAATAATCTTTTTAGGTTTTTAAGATGTGAAATTGCAAAAATAAAAGATGGAAGATGGTAAGGAACTGGAAATGCTTAATATTGTTGGAGTACAAAAGTGACAATAAAATCTGATGTCCTTGCAAGCAATCCTTCATTTGAAGATGTGGCCTTGAAAGATGTCAAAGTTTATTGTACATGACATGTTTTCTGAAGATTTTATTTGGTTGAATTTACGGTTAGTTGTCCCAATCAATATAAACTTTAGATATTAGAAAAGAGGTTAGTCTAACACTGGCACTAGATTCTTCCTTAATAAGTCTTATAAATCACTTGAAAGAGAACAGTAACAATAGTTATAAATTTTGTACTCAGTCTATTAACTTGGTAGCAAGCTCTGGAAGTCTAAAATAAAAAATGAGATGGTTCCATACCATGTATAAGGATTTTATCAGTACTTCATGATCCATGAAGTAAGCCAGCAGTTTCTAGCCTCCTGAAACTTTCTGTTGCTTTAGTGAGGGCAAAGGAGCTGGAATCTGGTTCCAACCCAACTGTTTATTTATGAAAAAGTAGTTGACATCTGGCATAAAAACTTCTGCCTCTCAAAGTTAATCTAATACTTGATACTCAAAATAGAGAATCAAATCCAAAAGTTTTTAATCATTTGGATAACTTTTTGCTGAACAACTCATATGTTACTGAATTATTAACGTAATAATTTTTAAGGGCCTACTACTATTCAAGAACATTTTATTCACTTTCATTCTGTGTTTCTAAGTATTAAAATGAGTTTTACTTTCATGCACTATCATGGTAAGTAATAAAAGAACAAATAGAGATCTAAATGTTATTTGGCAAGATCTAAGCTGAGACTTGTTGCTTAGAAAAAAATAAATGATTTTTTTTCTCTCTTCCTTGTTCTGCCTTCTGAATTATTTTAATTTATCTTTCCTATTTTTTTTCATGTCTTTTGTTGATTTTACATGTTGTTTAGCATTCTGCATTTATTATTTTAGCTATAGCTCAACTTTTGTGCCAGTAAAATATAATACCAAAAATTCAGAATATTCCATAATTTATCCTCATTATATATTCATCATACTAGACCTCCTGACATAACAAGTTCTCTTTCAAAGCTGCTACAAATCACACTATGTTATCAGGCTACATCTTTTACTTAAGATGATATTGACTATAGTGCCCTAGCAAGGAGTTCTAGGATAAGCAGCATCCCATGTTTTAGCTACTTTTTCCTTCCTCTGTTCCACTTAATGTTTCAAAGATCAATCTGATTGTTTGAACACATAGCATGGATTGGGAGGTATTTTATCTGATTTTTGAGCAATCAAGATACTTTCAATCTTGTAGAATAGTCTTGTTACAACTTTTCTAACTCTTGAGGGAAGATGAGTACTGTTATTTAGATCCTTCTTAGTTATAAAATTCAGGTTCATCCTGCAGATTGCCACTGGATCCGTGTTAAAGCACCCTTAAATACAACCCTGAGCAGTGCTGGCTGGCAAGACAAAGGCTTTGCCATTGTGGCCATAGTCTCTGCTCCAACATCAGTGAGGCAGAGTGTGCCAGATGAACGGTTATCTGCAAAGACGCTTGAAAATCCCTTCTAGCATAAACATCTCATTTGTGTATCCAACTGGGCAGAGCCTGGATTAACCAGGTTGTGCACCACCTGGAATGGTTCTGCAGAGTGGGGTATGGCAGATGGCTTTGCAGAAGCAAAGAAAGCTTCATCTCTTTGCCTTCAGCACAGCCCTGGCCAAATAAGTTCAAAATCATTTGGAGCACTTAGGAAGCCTAGAACATCTGTGCTTTACCCAGCTCTCCTGCTGCTTCATCTTCAGATTATTGTCTAGCAAGATACACTCTGAGGATGTAGTGGGTTAAGAAAAACACTAAAGGGAACATACAATGTTTACAATACAGAAAATTGTTACATATTCATGCTGCTGTGAACTGTGGTGAGTCTATAGCACTACCTAGACTGTGGTTTTCTTTTGTGTTGTTTTCACTATAATTTTTTCTTTCGATTCTTGACTTCTCTAAGATTTATACTTTATTTTTTTTTTTTTTTTTTAAGATCGGTGTCCCTTTATAGGCTATCTTATGTCCTTCCCTTCCCCCAACAGGAAACTTCTTTCAAGTTCTGACTTTTTTAACCCCTTAGAGTTTTACTTTCTGCTATAAGAATTCTACTCTGTTCTTCTGAGTCTTCCTTATCTTTCTTTTTTCTGTCTTCCTCACTTGTGTAACAAATTGGAAATATCACAAAGCATGCTGATTCCCCATGGGAATCACAATGAAGCACTGTCTCTTTGAAAATACCATCATAACTGAAATCAATTTCACGTGAAAATGTAGTGACAGAATAAGTGCTATTTAGCTCCTTTTACTGTGATGTTCCTGGAATTTAGAGTGATTGAATAGTGATGAGATGTTGATACCTTGTACTCAGTGATAAAGAACAAAGACTAAACAAAGAAAGAGTTAAACTATGTAGTGTGCAAAGGGATTCTGTTAACACAAATACCTGTATCTCATTATCTGTCCCCTCCCAATCCCCATCAATGGATTAGCCAATCAGTAGTTAAAATAACTGCAAAAAAAGCCCACCACAATTAAGAAAAACCCTTTTTTCTTTAATTGACAGATCCTGTGTTTCCTATATTGGGGAGAACGCAGTGTCCATGATGGTACCGTGAAGTCATTTAATGTCAGTGTGATGGATATTCCTTAATGTTCTTAGAGTACTTGAGGCTGTGGAAGAATGAGATCATGGCCAAATGCTGTTAGCCAAGCAATATTTCCTGTAAAAAATAGCATCACCATAATTCCTATCTATGGTTTCAAACCTTTCTACAACGTGACACCAGCACAGATGGCAATGCAATAAGACGATAAATCCCATAGGAAGCTTGTTGCAATTGAAATAGGTGAGGATTGCTGTTCAGTACAGAAGGCTTGTCCTTATGTGCAAATGCCTCAGTCCACAACAGAAGCTCATATCTGTGAAACTTATTTATCCATTCATCTTGAGTCATTTCTAATGCCAGCTGACCACAACTCTTGCTCAACCTTCAGGGAAACAAACCATGCATACTAAATCTCTCTTGATTATTCTGATGTACTATAGGCCCAGATCTACAGAAAATGTTTTTAGATACTTAATTCATATTGATTTAAGTAGGGCTATGTATCTAAGCAAGTTTGACATCAAAAACATTCCCTTCTGCTGTTCATTGCAAATAAAATGGCTAGTGTCTTATACTTCCAAGTGAAACTGTACAAAGTAAAACATGAATCTCTGCTATTTTCTTTCCTAATCTTTTAGAAGAAGCAGATACAATTCTATACATTTTTTCCCTATCCTTTTTGAGGAATCACTTTGGGTTTAATTATGTTATATACCATAATAATATTTTCATTTCCACTTCAGTTATATAGGTGGTCAGGTGTTTTATAATGATAAAAGTATTTTGTTTCAATTTTGACTCTTTTTCTTGTTTTGTTTTTTTTTTTTTTTTAAAAAAAACAACACAAAAACCAACAAACAAAAAAACCCAACCACTTCTTTTCTGTTAGAAGTATGGAAATGAACAAGTGAAATACAAATGTTAAATACAGTCAGAAAAGTTGTAGTGAGATCAAAGTTACTCCAAAAGCTTTGTTATTGTGCCTTTTCCTGTTCTGCTCACACGCATGTATATGTATATAGTGGCAGTAATAATCCTGGTTAAATAACAGAGGGAGGAAAGGGGGAAAACAATGGTGAGGACAGAAGATTAAAAGAACTGCTAGTGAACAATAGAAAATCTCCTAACAAATTAAAAGATCAACATAACTGTTGCTGTCCAGGGAGCTTTATAAGCATGAGGTGGATTTGATGTGGAAGGGGATTGCTTTTGTTCTTGGAAAGGTAGTTCCTGCTGGGGTCAGTCCTGAAGGATATTTCTCAACTCAAAATGCTTGTTCTGTCTCAAGGAATTCCTAGTTTTACCTTCCAGTCGTGTTGGAAGGTGCTCTCAATGTTGACTGGAATGAGACAGGGATGGTATTGGTCTCATGTTCTTTGGAACTGTGGTTATGGATGTCAGTAGAAAGTATTTGCTTGTTTCATATGGTTTCTGTGTACATAGAAGGAAAACCTAAAGACTGTAGTTGGAAAATAAAAAGGTGCTTCCTTCTAGTGTTGGCAATAACTTTGAAACTTCTGTCTACTTGTGCTGAATGCATTTCTGTTTCAAACACAGTAGTGGTTGAAAGAAGATAAACATTCATGATCTGAAAAAATTGTGATAAGTTTCAATGCAGAAAGTTACTACATGCTTCATGCAGGGAGAGAAAATTGGACACACTTGGTTGTGATGAGGCTCAGCAAGATTTTCATGCACAAAATACCAACTGCCAGATGTGCTTTATCTGTGCTAGATGGGAGAAGAATATAAATGAAGCCAAACACCTGTGTGTGTAAACTGACATTTCAGATAATGTTTTTTCACACTCAGTAAGTTTGCAGCATTTAGATTTGTCACTTAGGGAAATTGCATGACACTCATAATGTGTCATTAAAGAATGATTTAGAGCTAGGGATTTTGTTATTAGTGCTACTTGTAAAAGTATCCCAAATTGTGTGTCCTGGAACAAAGAGAAGTTATACTATCCTCAGGAGAAGTTATACTATTTTCTAACCCCAAGTAAATAAACCATTATTTCTGCTTCATAGGAAGGTGCACTACAGATTTTTTTGCGAAAATATGGCATATGTCGGAAATGTAAAAAGCATCACAGCAATTACTTTTAAAACCCCCAACTTGTATTATAGTGAGAATACTTCTATATTTTTCTTTAGGTAATCATTTTATTTAATTTATGAAGCATTAGAACTTTAAGCATACTGTTGACATAAAAATCTAAGAGTTCACATAAGTTATAATGAAATGAGAAGACCAGAGATAGAAGACAAGAAACTAATACCTGCCACAGGGGAGCAGCTTTTATTATTTTCACTGATGTCAGTAACATTTGGCAAGACTCCAAAGCTGTTCTGAGACTTCACCACCTTGTGCCAATCTGCTCACTGGCATAAATAAAACATTAAAATTAATTTTTATTCCAGCAACTCCATTCCCAATATTTTCAACAAGCTCAACGTTAGAAAGCTGATTTCCATTTCTGATTTCTAAGATTTTTTTTTTTTTTTTTCTTCTCTGAAATCATCTCATGTTTCAAACCACCTTTAACCCTCAGGAGTACAGTAAGCAGTATTATTGGTTCCAGTTGGTGGGATGGGCTGGAAAAAAGCCAATCCTTGTTTCAGTGGTGAGTTTTACTTCTGTGCTACCTTTTGTTAGGGACATAATTGGCAAATTCAGTTTATTGGGGATTGTGAGAATGACAGGTGTTCTGGTTAAGGAGAGAGTCAGTTTGGGGCTGGCCTGTTTGCTCATCAGAAAGCTTTGACTAGAATAGAGTTTCTTCCCTTCTCTCAGCTTTTGGTAAAAACTGTTTTTTCTTTATTGATGGGGAGCAAATGCACGTAGATTTTTGGACAATGTTTTATGTGTATATGGATATAGAAATACAATACTGGGAAATATATATAAATAACGTACTCACTGCTTGCCAAAGTACAAGGTGAAATGGCTGTATAATGCCTCAGTTTCAGATAAAGCTTTTTCCCTCATTTAGGCATTTACCATATGGGAATAATTCATTTTTTTAAAGACATTGGTTGTGTTTTGAATTTTTGAGCTAAGTACCTGATTGAGAAAAAAATATTTGAAAATAGTGACAAGGTCCTATCTTTAAACTATAGGTCAGGCAGAACTGAATTAATAACTTATACAGAAAGAATGTTAATCTACAGATGTGAGACCTGATGAAGACTGATAGTATAACGGTGGTTCTAATAAAAAGAGTTGCTGCCAGTTTAACTGTGATAATGTATCTTAAAGTCTCTCTTGCAGAAAATACTTTAATATGGCTTCTATGGCTGCAGACAGAATATATGAGTAGAGAGCTCTTGAAGGCTGCTTTAGGTCGGGATCTGTGTGATATTGCCCATTAAAGTCACTTAGGCTGCACAAGGGGATGCAGGACACCTCCATGCTGAATTTTGAGAATTCAGTCTGTACCAGCATAAATCAACTCTTCTACTGAAAAAGAAAGCACCTTCACCTCCTAAATGCAGCTGTTCTTTGTTTTTGTTCATTTACAACAGTATGGATTTTTTCATGACTCATTTGTGCAAATGTGTTTTCCTTTTCTCTGTGCTATTCCTTCTTTTGATTAAACTAATTTTACTGAGATAAAGTAAAATTTAAAAAACTCCATTGACATAGGTTTACATGGGTACACGGATTTGCCCTTCCTCCTTTTCTTAGGAAAAAAAAAAAATCCCATAGCATATGCATTTGCTAATTTTATTTCTTACATTATCTTTCAAAGTGGGCTGCCAAAGTGCAGAGATTATAAATAATTCACATTTTACTTTCCTGCAAATATAAGGAATTCCTCAGAATAGATAAGGTTGTTGCATCCAATTTATATGCCTTTTACAGGTCTCTTCTAGCAGCAAAGAAGGGATAGGCCTGGGCTTGCTATATTTAAACTGTTCAGGGCTGGATTTTCACTTGGAGTTCAGTTATATTTGCAGATGTTTGATCAAGTGGAAGACTACTTGGTCCTAAGAATAAGCTGTGACTGAAATGGGGGTTGGTAGTATTTGCTATGATGTGACTGAAAACATGATATTCCCAACATAGATCTATTTGTACATTATGTTAAAGCTGTAAAAAGATCAATTTTCTACTCTTTGGTCCTAGATAATGCCTTTAAATCTGGTTCTGGAAAATTACTTTTTTTTTTTTTTTTTTCTTGAAACCCTTTGAATTATGTAGGCATGTTGATGGGTTCTAAATTAATTGTGATCACTTAAGAGGAAGACATTGCTGTCATTGATAATTTAATGAGGGTATTTGCTCAATGCAGCATGGTGAACGAGAGTGAAAAGGTACATCTTATTGTGCAAATTCACCTTGTGGCTTGTAATATACTGCATTCCATTCACACTACTCTGCTAACTTGGAAAAAAGGAATTAAAGGAGATGACAGAAAAAAAAACAAAAAAAGAGACAGACCTATTTACTTTAGAAATAATAAAATAATAGTAACACTAGGCAGAGATGAGTTAGTTTTACAAAATAAAAAGTACATGAAAATATGATTTTATATTGACCAATGTTATAAAATGTACTCACAAAGTTTTAAGGCATTTCCTGATCTAACATAGTGGTGCCTCTCTGCAGGCACCTTCTTGGCTTTTATTGCTATCTGTCTTTCTTGGTTGAATTATTTCAGCACTGGTTCTATAGTATTTTTTGCAAAACACATCTAAGAATTTCTTAGTTGGTGGTTCTGTTGCACTTAAAAGAGTTCTTAGTGAGAAGGGGAAAGACAAGGGTTAGATGTTATAAGCAGTCATCTGAACATGTAGCTAAAAGAGGAAACTTCAAATGGAGTAGTATCATATTGTGGTATATCTTGAATGTTCTCTTAAAACACAAGTGTATTTTGAATGAAACAATTGTGCTATTCTTTTCTTATAGTTTCCATTGAAGCAAAACTATCATTTATAGAAAATAGTTCCTCAGTCGAAGATTACAGAAATTTCTCATCCCCTTCATTGTACTTGAAGATGCATGACTGTGTGAAATTTCAGGAGCACAAATTAATTTCCCTGTCTTCTCTTTGCATCATGTTCATTGTGTTGATATATCTCAAGTCAGCTAAGAAATGACTTCCAAAACACATCTTTTTTTAAAGTACAGTATCATTTTGACATAAAGTGAGTACAGTTGTAATACAGCAGGACCTACATTCATGTGCATTTTCCATGCACAAATCTGAGTTTAGATGTGAAAAGTGTAGATGTGAAACCATGAATATATATATATATAAAAAAAACCTCACACAAAACAGGTTCTGTTTTTCTCACCTGTCTGGGAAAATGAAGACAAACCAAAGTTATCCTTTGTTGAGTGATGCATATAATAATTTTAAATTTAAAATAATAAACAGAAATTCTGAACTGTCAGTATAAGGTTTGCTTTTCTTGTTTATTAGGAAAGATAATGAAAAATTGTCAAGAGGACTTGACAGAAACCAAGAAATGGTATTTATGCCATGCCTTTCAAACTACCTGCAAAGTATTCACTGTCTCATAACAAGTTGATGCAAAAATAATTTAACTTTAATATCTTTCCATTAATTATACCTAATTCTGCCCTCAAAATTTATTTGACCAGCATGTGTTTTTTAGTCTGAGCTAGTTCTGGAAAATAAGGTGTAGTTAAGAAACAGTTCCTTGAATTTATCTGTGCTGATATCAGCATGAGGTCTCAGCTTGCACAGGAGTGTAATTTTAATCTTCTAAACTGCAAACAAAGATGAATATGAAGTATCAAGTGTTAATTTAGACCATATAGAAGGAAAGGAAAAGCCCATTGGATTTGGTACTGAAGATAATTTTCACAATAATGGAACTCTTGGCTGATTATAAAAATCTTGCCTGAGTTCTTTCCTTCTTTTTCAGAAAAGGTCTCATGATGTGAGTTTTCTGAACTCAGCTTAAGCTCATTATGGCAGCAGTAAACAAAGAGTTTAGTGCAACAAGTTTATATGGGCTTTTCTGTTCCTTTCTTTTAGAAAAATAAAAATATGAGAACATTCAAAAGGCAGGATAAAGTAGAAAACCAAGGCTTGCTTGCTACCATTAGCTATGCAACAGAATCACATTTAGTATCTGGAAAAAACTTGTCCTCTTTATAATTGATAAACAATCTTAATTATCTTTGTATAATTGATATTGATCACATCATTACTGAACCAATGTGTTTCTAAACCAACTGTAAATTGTAATTTATTATAGAAAAAGTTTAATTGAAACTTTGTTAGTCATTCTGAGGAGGCTTAACAGCATACCTTAAACTGTAAACAAAACCATTCAATCCTGAAGATGAATATTGAAACAAGTATTTATATTAGAAGCACAGACAAAATAATCTTGGAACAAGATGGGTTACTTCATAAGCACAAATGACATCTATTATAGCAAAGGTGTTAATTTGCATGTGACTTCAAAGAATTGATTGCTCAAAACTGATTAGATTGATTCTTGTTTGTAGAGTTCTTAAAATTTGCCCTTGTCAACGATAATCTAAGAAGTTAATATTTATTTCCTTGTTACATTTCCAAAAATGAACTGAGTTATTATGCTATCATTCCACAATACTTATTTAATAAGCTTCTGAATATAAATTACAGATAAAATGATGAAAATGCATCAAGTCTCCTGTCATTGTAATGTGTTGGGTAAATATACGTGTGGTTATTTACATTTAATTATTTTTCTTCCTTCAATATTATAGTTGAAAAAATCATCTATTGTTTACTATGGTTCATTATGCTTAAAACTTTAGGATTTCAGGAGAGTCTAAGCAATATTATTTATTCAGCTATATTTTTTTCTTTTAATTTAAAGTCTACAAATTAAAATTTAATTTCCAGATATGGGTTAAAAATTAATCAAGTTCATGTATCCATGTGTTTATATTAGTGCTATCTCTCGTTCAGGAAGTGGCGAGAAAGACTGGTTGCCCTCTAACTGCCTCTGCTAATTACCATAGCTGCTAATGCTCTTCTACCATTATTTTTAGACCTGCTGTTATTATTACCTTGGAAAATCTTGACCAATAAGGACAAAAACTCCCCCGTAGTGATGAAAAGAAAATACTTCAATGAAAATTCATTTTCTTGACTAGACATCATGTTTCCTACCACTGAATATATAAAAATATTATTAAAGCTAAGCAAAAAGATGGTGTTAATTGTAGTCTGGGTCATGACTTCTCAGAGCAGTTCAAAAGGACAATATTAATGTTTTTATTAATTCATAATTGTCATTTAACAATTTTGTTCTTGATGTAGACATTTTACTTATTCTTTTATACAGTAAACATTTTGCAGTACTTATGTTTACAGTACTTTATATATTCCACAAAGAATGGTATCAGAAAATTAATCTTCGGCCTTGCACAAAGCAGTGCCTTCAGACTTGTGAATGCATTTTTTTTTTTTTCATTTTGAAAAATTGCTTGAATTATGTTTCAGATAGTCTGAAGATTTTAACTGATAGATCATGTTAGACGTCTAGAGTTGATAAAACAAATAAGACTCCTGAAAGCAACTGTGGTGGACAGTGGTTTTAATTTTCATTTTATGTCTGTAGAGTGTGACATCTTTCTAATTCATGACCTGAAACGGAATTTCAAAAGCTGATGTAGTCACTCTGAGAGGTTTTAAGTGTGATACTTTCTGCTGGTAATTCCACTGCTTCTCCAGGTACATGACAGGGATCACTGTTGACTCTGGGTTATACATTTTCATGGATTTGGGGGTTGGACTAAACACCTAAGTTATGGAGAAATTAACTTTCTGCATCAAATGTTTATGGTACTTTGGAAAGGATCATATTAGTTCCCATTAGATGATTCTTGGTTTTCATATGCAAAGAAAACTGAATAAGTCAAGCTTAGAGTTATCATTTTGTAGCTTTCTATAATGTCTTGCCAACATCAAGTATTTATTTCGTTGGCTTTTGACAGTAAATATTTGTATTGCTACACACAGCTTTTTTTTTTTTTTTTTTTTTTTTTTTTGTAACTACTACCCACAACTGATTTTTTAAAAAAGGAGAGAGATCTAAGAGGACATTACATCCATAAAACTTATTGACTACATATAGGAAAGAGTGAATACTTCAAAATATATTAAAAAAAAAAAAAAAAGTGCTTCCCTTTCTTCAAGTATTCAATCTAATTAAATGATTGATAAAAATGTTCATCAAATTTGTTTTTGAACCTAATGATATTGTTCACTGTGCAAAGTCAGTTTTGAATCTATAAAGGCAAGGTGTGCCTGTTGGAAATGTTTTGATTGTGATCACTTATGGAGTCAAAAAAGGAAATACACTGTGAACAGCTGAATATGTCTATTCATTGCTGATGAGATTCTTAATAATCTATACCAGTGTGTAAAAAGACCAAAAAAACTCTGCACCAAAACAACAACAACAACAACAAAAACACCAAAAAGCAAATCCTCACTGCATGCAAAAGATCTATTAACTACAAAACAAATTGAGACAAAGAATGTTGCCTAAGAAACAAACTCAATAAAATTGTATCCTGGTTACAGACAAGTCATTGGAAATGAAGCTTGAAAAAATCCATATTATATAATTTCTTTATTATCCAAAATTGAACATAGAAGGATGATCTTGTGATTAGGGCAATGGACCAGAAAATAGGCAATTCTAAGTTTAATCGCTGGTTCTGCTTTGCCCTCCATGTATGATATAGACAAAATTACTTCTCTCCTGGTTCTCAGCTACATAAAATCACAATTTATAATAATTTTTAAGTCTTTCATAAGCATGAAGTACAACCAACTGATTTGAAATATAAACTTTGACTAAGTAATAGTCATAAGTCAAACTTTGATTCTCAATGAAAGTAACAATGCATGAAATATTTCAGTTTTTTTTATCCTGACCGCCCTGATGGATTTCAAAACAGAAGCCTACTCTGCTTTCATAACCAATGTGATGATTTTTTCAAAAGGAAAATATTTACTGATAACCTTTTATAATCATGAAATTTTTCATCCTGATACTTAAGAGGTTTTTAAGGGGAGTGTGCCTTATACAGGAAGATAAATATTGTTAGTCTAATGAAAAATCTTCAGAGTTAATTAAAACACAGCAAAAATTTATTGTGGTTAGTCCATTTAAAATGCTGCTAACACTTACTGTCCAAATTACCTAATTACAACCCTTCTTCTATTTTAATGTTTTTTTAAAATGTTAAAATAAATGTTCAAAGTATTTGGGGAGTTTGGTTTGCAAAGAAGCATACTTGTAGGGTTTTTATTCCGCTTTTAAATTTAAGTTGGATGAGTGTTTGAAGTTCCTTCTTGAATTCAAAGGAAAGTGGGAAAGATGTCAATTTTTTTCTCAGTATTTGTGGTAATATATCAACTGTATGTATTCCATTTTGTAGGTTCTTAGTTCCTCACAAGAAATATATCTCTCAATATATTTAGGCAATTGTCATATAGCTTTCTGGTTTACCAACTTCTTTCTAGTCTCATTTCAAAAAAATTAAGTGACAAATGAGAAAATCTTGAGATACTCCTCTACAGAAATGTCCAAAAGAAAATTAAGTAACAAAGTTTAATGAAGGATAAGGTCAAGAAAGTAGAGACAGTCTCAAGAATAAGCAGAGATCAACCAGATACACTAAGGGTCGGTTTGTCCAAAGTGGGGAAATGATCACAGATTACAGGTGTGGGCAGAGGCTCTGCTACCTTGAAAGTGTGGAACTTCTGACAGTGGTTAAATATAGACAGCAATTTGTCTGTTGCAATGCTGTGGTCATTCTGGTTTTCATTCTGTTAATTGCAAGAATTGAACCATACCTCACTGCTGCTGCCTAAGATATGCAACTACTTCTAAACACTTTAATAAAGTTTTGTGAAACATTGCTCTGCGAAAAATAGCTGAAAATAAAACTGATTTATTGTAGATTTAAAACTTGTAAATACTAGCTGCTGACACCTCTGTCCAGGCCGTGTTTTTTTCTGTGCAGACAGGCCATCCGTAACTCCCAAGCCTCAGGTGATTCGCGCTTATTCTCTTGTGAAGTGGACTGGGAAGCTAGGGCCTATTTTTCTTTCACTGACTAATAATTTGTATGGAGGAATTGTGTTGAGACACAAAAAATGAATTGAAACACCACTCCACACGATTTTTCAATAAACTGTTTTGTAAGTTATTGTTTTGTCACGAGAAGTTGCAGAAGTTTAGTGAGGTAAATGTATTTCTGTGAGGATTGGGTTTGATTTTTTTCTTTTTTTGAGATAAAAAAGTCTTACGCCTAAATTCACAGATTTGATGAAAAATAAAAAGTAGAAAAAGTGTTGGAATATGGACAATATGTTTTTAAAAAGTTATAATTTAATATTATGAATTATTTTGAATTTTCATAATAAGCTAAAAAAACCCAATGGTTTTGCTTGAGTTTTTTTTGTTTTCCATGTGCCCTAGACAACCAATTATGATTGTGTTACAATTATGCAGATTTAAATTATCTTAAATGATCACAGTTGGAACTATTACTTATCACATTCTATACAATAGGTAATTAGGTAATGAATACTGCAAAATAAATTATGATAAAAACATTTGCTAATAGTGTGAGGCACTATGAATTGACTTTTGTCAATCAAAATAAAATTACACATGAAAAGATATTATTTAGATGCACAATTTTCCTAACCATTAGGCACAACCAGTAGGCACTAAGGAAGGATGAGGATGTGAGAGAAACTATCATAGTTGTGGTTGCATCAAATTTTCATTTGTGCTGCTAGAACAGATATGAGGTTTTAAACTTGCTAATGCCACAGTTGAATCTTCCTGAAACTTGTGGTTTCACAGTTTACCTAAAACCACAGATTTCATGGTTTCTGGAAGTGTACCACAAAAAAATTTATATTCTGGGATAAGAAATAACAGTTCTGTTGTTATTATTATGCATTTACTCAGGTTTGTACCCTCATGCTTTTTACTTCTCCTCTGCATTAGGAAAATTATTTACTGAAATTCATATATGGAAACATTTTGTTAGGTCTGTCATAGAATCGTAACCTGGTAATCAACATTTTATTTTCTCCCTGTAGAAAGTAGGGACCTGAATAAAGACAGTTATCTTACATTACAGAGGGCGAACAAAATGGGAGCACTAAATGTTTAAAAATTAATTCATTTTATTAGAGTAAGTGCCTGCAACCACTTCCCAGATGACACAGTGCATGATAAACCACGACTGTGGTATGAAGCAAGAAAATAGCATATGCTAGTGGATAAAATAGAAGGTAATCATCACAGTTACAATTAAGTCTGGTATTACTGGTGATTTTATTTAACTTGACTATGTCTAATTGAAAATGAAAGAAAAATAAATTCAATCATATTTGATAAAACAACTGCATTTGCAGATGTATTCTTATTTTTCTTCCCCAAGATTCTATTTGTATGTATTACAGACCTATATAACTTTTTCCACACTCTTGTGATATCAGAAACAACATTTATTTCCCTCTGAAGACTTATTTTGTGATGTAAGGTTAATTTATTTATTTGCCTAATCTATTCCTGTTCCAATTTGTTTATTTAATTTTGATGATTCAGCTCATAGTAACTGTCTCATAACAAACTTTAGTGTCTGGCAACCTGGGCTGAAGGTGACAATTATTTCAGTCTCACTTCTGAGAGAACTCATCAACTCTGTAAGCACAACCCTTGGCCTTAACCATGGATACCAGAAGTCAAGATAAAAATCTTAAAGAGAACAAAAAAAAAAATCTAAAATCTGCAGATGCCTCTTTAGGATTCAATATGACAATATAGGAAAGGTTATAGAAATTTTCTATGAATAATTAAAAGAGAAGAGTAGTGAACTCTCAGGACACAACTATCCAGGATGACTAGTATGTTGAAACTACATAAAACTTACCAATATCTGCCTGTACGTTTGTTTGTTTGCTTGTTTCAATGGTGAGTAAACAACTTTCAATAGATAATGTAACAGAATTTTGTCTTTTGAAGGAAAAGGAAGATACAGGGAAGTTGCCACATTAATAAATGTACTTAAACAGATTTTTTTTTTTCTCCCCCCTTTGAATCTAAATAGCCGCAGAATTGCCAGCATTATAAAGCAGCAAAAACTTTTGACAGAATCCTATAAATTTATATTGATTGTAATCGGTCAGTGTAATTCATTTAGACATGCTTACATCTATTTTGGCACAACAACAAATATTTTTTTTATGACACTACAAATGAATAATACTGCAGTTGAGCACCTTCTTATGAAAGCATGTTCTGGTTTGAACAGTTTCTTGTGTATTTTATTTAATGGCAAAGGTTTTTAGGACCCCTGAGGTGTGCAGAATTTTGAAATAAGTGTGCCCATTGTTTAATTAGCGTGTAACACCCTCATTGTGTGTTAAACCTGATGTTTAGAATACATGTCAAAAGTCCCATTTGCCTTAAGCATAGATCTTCATCTGGAACAATTCTGTAAGTTATGATACTTTAACCACTAATATATATTAAAAAAAACAGTTCAGAAAAAAATGGTTTTGTTTCATGGAAGACATTTTTGTCTTCCTTTGCAGGACCATGTATGTAAATAATATAAAACAGAAAAGCTGTAATGCTTTCTGAAGAATTTACAGAACTACATTTTTGATTTCTCTATGTATATACCTTGTACAGTTAGACAATTACATATTACACTTTGTTTTTTAGTAACAACCTTGGTATCAGTTAAAATCTGTCCATAAATGACTGGGTAAAATCCCCTTTAAAGTTAATGGAAAGGAGTGCTCAGCTTTCAAGTTCAGCTTTGTACTCAGTTAAAACAAAAGTTAAAAATCATACAACTGAACACTTTTATTCTTCTTGCTGCCTAGATGATTCCCATATGATATTAAAGGAAACATCTTTATCTTGCATGTTGTAAAATTTTAGAACTATATTATATACAATTTGTCAGAAGAGAGCTACCATGTTCTTGTATTTTATTCCTCATCAATTTTATGCCATTGTTTTTATACCTTGAGGGGCACATGCTGAAAGAAATAGAATTAGAATATTGGATTTTCAAATATTTCCTCTTTTGTTTTATAATGTCTAAATATTTTTTGTCAATTACTTTTTTTTTACTGGGGATTTTTTTCTGTTCAAGTTTTGCCTTGAAGATGGTTTTCTGTCTGTCTTAGTTACATGAAAACAGTAAAATGAACTTTTCAAATGGAAATAACTATGTGCATGAACTTAGTTTCTGAGCTGACTCCATTAGGGTTGTTAGGAAAACTATTCCTTGATTTACTAGATCAGGTTTCCAATGATAAATTCACAAAAAGGATAAGTTTGGACCCTATTGTATAACTGTCTGGATGCCTGCTGCTCTAGCACAACTGTTCTTGGGTTCAGCCACCCTCTCAGTAAATGAATGCTTCCTAATGTTCAGTCTAAACCTCCCCTTGTGCAGCCTTGAACCATTCCCACATGTTCTGTCACTGGATACTGGGGAGAAAAGATCAGCACTTCCCTTTCCACTTTCCCTTCTCAAGAAGCTGTAGAGAGCAATGAGGTCGCCCCTTAGCCTCCTTCTCTCCAAACTAGACAAACCCAGAGTCCTCAGCTACTCCTTATAGGACATGTCTTCCAGCTCTTTCACCAGCAAAAACCCATTAATATTAAGCTTTATATTGAGATAAGTTTCACACAGAGATGGTAGGTGGTGCAGAGCTCCCTTTGTCCATAACGATGGGGAGCTTTGAGCTGCCTGTAGAATGATAATCACAGAATCACAGAATGTTAGGGATTGGAAGGGACCTTGAAAGATCTAGTCCAATCCCCCTGCCTGAGCAGGAACACCTAAATGATGTATAACCCTGATAACAGGGTATAGACTAGGTCTATGTGTGTTTACTCATCTTTAGGTCAATGCCCTTGTGGAAAGTTGCAACACTCTCCAGCTGAGTGATAGAGGAAGGAGAGGACAGGTGTGTGACATGTTGTGGTCATGTCCCTGTTTGGGGATGTGGCTGTCAAAGACAGGAGCATCAAAGAATAGAACAGCCACCCTCCATTGCCATGCGGCAGCTCCTGCCTCCTTGCCTGGAGCTCTCCCAGCCTTATGTCAAGGCTATCCAACCCAAGTCTTCCTGATGGACAGGTAACATGCATCTTAGTCCATGTCACCAACCTCACTGCAACATGGGCCACCGCCAGTATTTTCCCTACTGTGACCTGGATGCTGGGGCTGGTGCCAGGAGCTCCTGTGTGGACCAGCCCTTGCCTTCCTGGGGAGAAAGGGTGTATGGCTTTTCTATGGCTGTAGGGAGCTCCCAGTGAGACTGTAACAGGGTCTGGGTTGGGGCAACCTTTTCTGTCTTGCAGTGCACTGACAGCTCTCTGGCTGAGTGTTGGAGGAGGGAGACGACAGGAGTGTGCCACTGTGTCTAGTCACATGCCTATCCAGGTGTCCGGCTGTAATAGGAGAAGCCACAAAGGAGGAGAAGCCACCCTCCACTGCCATGTGCAACCTCTGCCCATCCCTCTCCTACCCTCTCCTCTTAGCCCTTGTTCATCTGACTTGTTGTCTGACAGCCTGGTCTGGCACAGCCCTTTTTCTACTCATCCTGGGCCACCCATGTCACTACCAGGGCTGGTTCTAGGAGCTGGTGGCTGCCTGCTGTGACATAGCCATGACATCACCAGATCTGGTGCCTGGAGTTAGTGTTGCATCACTGTGACATGTTACCTTCCACAATTCAGGCAAGAAGAAACATTTAAATAATACAATTTTTTAAAAGTTTAATAAAATAACAGGTGGCAATCTTGGGGTAGGAAATTAGGTAGCTGTTGCAAAAATTTGAAGAACAGAACCCCAGAAAAAGCTAGAAAAGTATTAAAAGTAGAAAGTCCTACTAACCCTCCAATTTTAAAGATTTGTATGATACTTGTTGCTGAGATTTGTGGGTTTGAAGACAATTCTGGAAGAAAAAAAATTGCCATGTTATTTGAAGGTAATATTTTGCACCTTTGAAAGACATGTCCAGTGCTGAACCCTGCATCTGTGAGTGGCTGACATTGCTGAGCATGGTTCAGCGTGGACTGCAAGACTTGCATCTTTCTTTCACTGAAACAAAGCAAAGATTTTACCAGGGACTCTCGTGCTACGCACTTCAGTTGAACAGTAAATAGAAATATATGAATTAGCTTCCATTGGCTTGGTTCACTGCAGGCTATTACACAGAACCTCTTTAACTGACAGGACTAGAGGCTATGAGCACAAACTGAAACACAGGAGGTACCCTCTGAACTTTAGAAAACACTATTTTACTGTGAGGGTGACTGAGCACTGGCACAGCTTGTCCAGGAAGGTTGTGGAGTCTCCCTACTTGGAGATATTCAGAAGCCATCTGGATATGGTCCCGGGCAACTGGCTCTAGGTGGTCTTGCCTGAGCAGGGGAGTTGGACCATATGACTCCCAGAGGTCCTGTGCAACCTCAACCAGTTTGTGATTCAGGCACATGGAGACTTATTGCAAGTCTGACACATGGTAACTGTTTAAGCCCTATTGACCTGTCAAGTCTGGCCCAAAGACAGCCCATACAGTAACTGGCAGATGCAGTCAGTTTGTGTGATATCATGACTAGAGACTTGACAGTGGGCTCATGATGACCAGTCAGGGACCATATTCTCTGTGTGCAAACTCTGACTTTCCTTTGGAGGTGATCAAAATGGCAGATAATTTACAGTTATCACAAAATAATTTTCCAGGAAGTGGGTGTATTAGCTGTGCAGTCTTCCACTGGGAGAAATTAAGATCCTTAAAGGCTCACTAGTCCTATATATTTTGGACTTAAACCAAGGAAGTTGTCAGAGGCAGCTCATCTGCTACCTTCAGTAGCCCTGGAGGAAGGCAGGTGTTTTCTAGGTATCAGTAAAGCTGCTGGGATGAGAACCAGACTGAGCCTCTGAACAGTTCATTATTCTTTTCTGTGCTTGTGTGCAAAAGAAGGTGCTGAAATGCTGTAATCCTCTAGCATTTTGCACCTTCTTTGCTTTCACTCTTTGCAGGGGTAAATATTTACATAGGGTGCAAAGCAGTGATGATTCAAGCCTACAGTGTTTCCAAATGGGATGAGCAGTACCAGCATCTGAGGGGGCCTCATGAGAGCTCTCGCCTGCATTTTCAGACACTAGAAGTTCATACAATTCAGCTAAACTCCTGATAAGTACATGGACTTTGTGAGGCTCTTCTGAATGTAGCACAAGTTCTGAACTATTTAAAACTTTTGTTCACTGATAATTTCTCATTTCCTCCTTTTACCCAGAAATAAAACTGAGTAGAATATTTAATGAAAGGAAGCATCTACATTTGCTGATGTGAAATATCTAGTAAGTGAAAGTAAGGGGAAAAAAAACCAAAACTGTATGAAGATAAATGGTTTTGTTTAGTTTCAACTTTCCATCTTTATTTGCAATAATGTTCTTATTTGCATTGTATGAACATGTCTAGATACAGATAGCCTTCTGCTGGCCTTCAGCTAATCAATTAAATCATCACAGTATGTAGAAAATTTCTTCTAGATTAAAGATTGGTAATCCTTCATCACCTCATGTTCATTCTTTGATTTACAGAATGGCTTCTTATGCTATTTACTAGCTGTATGTGCATCCAATTTCCTAGAGCTACAACAGGAAAAAAGTCACAATGGGCAATTCTTTCTGAAATTTTGTACCAGATTTCATTGCCTATGTAACTATCCTTTTACCTGTTTTTCTTTACACATTCCTACTTGCAGCAAGGCCGACTTTGATGCTTCCCCCCCCCCCCCCCCCCCCCCTTTCCCCCCATATGTTCCCCATTTTTGTCATGTTTAGATATTTCAGCCCTCAGGTATTTATTTTGGAATGTAGAAACTATAATCTTTGGCCTGCCTCTCTTATCTTTAGAATCCTTTCAGTCTTCTGTTACTTGCTTCTGTTACATACTTGCTTTTGTTACTGTAGCACAGGACAGTAAATGCTCTTATCTCCCTCTTTGTGTATACTGGATAAGGTATCTCCACATGAGGTATGAGAGGTGGATTCAGAGTAGCTTTGTCTTTGCATTTTGGTTTAGTGAATAGAGTCTTGTCTTTCCCTGGTTGCTCTAGTTAAACACACTGCTGAGATGGAAGCCACGCAGCCTTGCTGTACACTGCCTTACTTACCTCAAATGTTTTGGAAACATTTCAATTTTTAGCAGAAAATTTCCATGTTTGTTATTTATATGGATAGAGAGGGTTTCTTCTATTGCTAAGATGTTTGTCTCACTTAAATTCCAATGACTGGAAACAATCAATTAAAAACAGATAGATTTTATGTCAAACACTTTTATAAATATGCAATTTATTTTTAATGACGATAATTACTCTTTTGCAGAAATTGTTCCAGAGTATGGTAGATTCTCCATCATATGATATTTTTTCTACTCTTTCAGTCACAATCAGGTTTTAAAGGATTTGCTTTATTTTAAATATAAAATAGTTATACCTATGACTACCTAAAGCTATACCATATGACTAAGAACATTGTTCAGGGGTGCACCAAGCACGGCATTGCGAGCCAGTCACGGTTGGTCCTTTTGGCTGCCAGGGCACACTCATGATGCTGTCCAGCCTCCCATCCCCCAGTTGTACATATAACCACAATCCCCATCCCATGTGCAGAATCCAGCACTTGCTCTTGTTAAACTTCATACAGTAGATACAAGTCTGTTTCTTCCTTCACTAATTTGTTTTGGTATATGGGAAAGAGATATGAAAAAAAAAAAAAAATCATCATTATTCTATAAACTAATTTCTGATATCTGAAAAAGGTTTATTTCCTTTCCTTACCAGTAAAGGCAGTTGAGATATTCATGGGATTAAAGTACTCATTTGAAGACTTGATTTGCTCGGCTCAATGCCTGACTTCATACATTATATCAGGCATGCCTTTTTCTTTTACCAAATTTTGTTGTTTGAAAGATGTTCAAGTTAGAAGTTTGTATTCTAAATTTGTACATGGCCTGGAACAAAAGAAGTTAACTGTTATTGAGATGCCAGCAGTAAGCCTTATTTCTACAATATACTGAGCCAATACTTTTATCCCAAGATTCAAGTTTAATTAAAAAACTCCAGAGAATACTTTTAGCTGGGAACCTCAAGATAAACCACATAATTTCTGAAAGGTCTCCTGCAAAACAATAGTGTTGTGCCATCTCTGAGCTAATGGGTGTCAAAATAGGAGGGAAAAGAAATGAATTACTAAATGTTATATTTCTTCTGAGGTAGTTATATTTTTAATTAGAGTATTTAATCAAGAAAAAAATAGAATAAGAATTGACTAAACTTTATAAATATATTTTCTGCTGTAAATTTTGAATATTTCATCCCCTGACCTTTCAACTGTTATTTATTATTTTCTAATGACATTGAATATCCCATTTTTCAAAATTACAGAATTCAGTGCTGTAATTGTAGACAAAATGTTGCCGTTGGGCAAGAAACAGAAAGGAGATGAAGCAATACAGTATCTGATTTGGGAATGTAGAGGTATAGGCAGAGAAATTAGTTTTGTACGTGTGATTTTTTTAAAAAAAGAAAAAAAGCTGAACTTTGAAGTTAGTAGTAAAATGTCTAAAATAGACATTTTAAATAGATTAAAATGTCTATTTTAATCTCTCATTTGAATAGTATTCAAATGAGAGATTAAAATTAAATATGACTCAGATAATTGAAGAGAATCAATATTAATAGTTTAGACAGGAATCAGCAGCAAAGAATTGCCATACAATTCAATGAAACGAATGAATGTATGTGAGAACATCTGAAAAAGCCATGTATCTCTGAGGTGTGTGTGTTATACCATGAAAAGCTAATGATGTTGAGCTAATATTTTATTTTCAGAAATAAAAACTTTCTTGATCTTTCATAGCAAATAAGTGAAAATTACTTTTCGAGGTCACACTTGCTACATTTCCCTGTCCTGAAGTGAGGATTTGCTTTATTGGCATCACTCATAAGCGCTGACCAAAAGTACTACTTGCTTGTCTGTTACTGCAGAGTTTCATCATCACCTGTTAAATATCTACTCCAATAGCTGTTACTACTGCAGCATTTTCCATTCTTGACCCTACTGCATGAAACTTCCTGAACATGCTTTATGCTGAAATAACTTCTGCAAATACAGATACAGTAGGCTGCAGGATAATATTTTTAATTTTTCCATGATATTTACATTTTACACATATTTTTAAGACCTTGACTACATTATGTCTCCCTTATGTAATTTTTTATGGAGAAAAAATTGCTTCACTTTCTGGGAAATTACTGTCTAACTTCTACGTAGCATATTTTCAGGGGACAGCAGGGTATGCCTGCATTAAAAACCCCAAACTTATCCTGTTTTCAGTGACCACCAAAGGCCCCTTATGATCACAGAATTGACGTGTTGGTTGGAATAACTTTCTCAGTGAACTATTGATGGAACAAGTATGGCAAATAATTCCTTATGAAATCATGAGGGAAGAATAAAAATGCAGTAAAAATATACTGAAACACAAATTATTACAAGTAAATTATCAGAATAAAAATGTAGTAACATTTTCTAGTAGTTCAACTGTTAGTCGGGTAAACTGCCTCTGGGTAAACTGACATTTTCATATGCACTAATTAGCAAAGAGGTCAAATAAAATTTCAAACAAAATAGTTCATTTGTGGCGTTTTGCCTCTGTGGAGGAACTAATCTCAAACAAGCTCTGGAAGAACTGACAAAGTAAAACACTAGGTGCACCCATTTTATCCATCAGGACTGATTACTATCTACATCTAATTAACTGCAAATGAAATGGAGAAAAATACAGTTATAGATTTTAAAATTATTTTTAGTTTTTAATGAAGGCTGAAAAATAGCTGTATGCTAAATTATGAGACGTTATTACTGTGTACACCCGTACACTTGCTTTTGGATATAAACAGACGCTGGAGTGTGTAACAGCAATGCCAAGCCTGCCCTGGCGGTGAGCTATCGAACAACCTAACACCTCTTCCGCTCTCCAGGCATGCCCGCAACACCATGCTCTGGGGCTGGTGATAGCAGCAAGCACTCTTGCTAATTAGTGCATATAGAGGTACTCAAATACACAGGAGCAGTAGTGGCTCGAATAGAGACAGCTGAAGTAACATAAGAAATTATAAACTGTACTTCCAAGCCAGCTACAACCTCAATCCCTGTTTTAGTCACATAATTCCCTGGTTAAAATTTCCAGCTGCTGCAACCATAACTTTATCTCCATGAACAACGGAACAATAAATGACTAAATGTTTAGCAATAACATAATCTCTTGGAACCAGTGCCTACAACACAAGTGCTTATAGGATTATAGGATACTCCTATCTAAAACAGTAAAATTATTCTGTGTTTTGGCTTAATGAAAAGGCAAAAGATTGTCTGGAGTGAAAAAATCCCCCACCACCTTCTAAATATAACAGTAAATCTGAATAAAAAGCTGTTAATTGTTTCTATCACAAACCTGCTTAAGATTGTACATGTTTATATACAAAAGTAATGCCAAATTACTGCCAGAGAGCTAAATCCTAAGGCTGCTGTTAAGATTAGCAAAGCTGATACTCAGTGAGCTACAAATTTCTATGGAATTAGTTTTAAATAATACCATTTGGATCTCCTCAAAATACTTTTAAAAGTGCACGCTTGAAATATTAACTTAGACAAAGACATATATTTGTTTTAGCTTCCAAAGAAAAAAAATCATATAACCATAATAACATAAGTTATATTTCTTTGTATATTAACCTGTATATAAAGTTGATATTTAAAAATTAAGTGGGTTTTGTTCAGTATTTTTCTCTACTTAATTATTTCCATTCATTTTGTACAGATGGATTTGCTTGTCCATGCATAACGATACATTTTAATACTTTCATACATCATTCGTTATTATAGTGCACTGTTTCAAAAGAGAGAGGTTTAATGAGAATGAACGTGGCAGGATGGTCTCCCACATAAAAGTTAAAACAGAGTCAATTTTAACTCTAATAAAGTCAGAAAGGGAAGTATTTGTCAATAAGAGCTAGTAAAAGGTTTTGTGTAAACAAATGGAGAAAACAAAGTTTAGAAAGGCACAATTTTTAAGTGCTTATATTGATGTATTTAATTATATTCTTCATGAAGAATTAATCTCAGGCAAATAAGTAATAATATTGAATTATCATTTGATACTTTTGAAGTATCCTAAAACATACTCAGTGACTTTTATTCCCTGAAATAAAGGCAATTCTTAGCCTCTTGTTCAAGGCTCCATGAAAACTAAACCAAATCCAGTTTCTCCCCTCATAAAGTCAGGTGATGCTTTCTTAACAGGTGGTTGCAAGCGTGAATGATTAAGCAGTGTGAAGGTGAATGAAATGTGATAAATGCAATTAATTTCTGGATTATTGGTGCCACGTGTTTATGGCACACATGCTTATTACCTCTTTCTTTCAAAGTGTATGTATAGCATAACATATATGTGCATGTAATTTTTCAGTAGGCAAAGTAAAATATCAGAGATCTGTTGTAATCTATGGTACATATAGTGCTGATAGTGTAGATATTTTTCACAGCTTTCTTTAGAGTTTTATCTTTCTCTAAAATAATGGAAAAGATATATATTTTTTTTTCTCAGTGTTAAGAGCTGAAATATAACTGCACTTAGAAATTTCTGAGGTATTGGAATAATTCTTCAGGCCCTGTCTATTTTACTTCTGTTCAATTGTATTATGAGCAGGAATGAATCCTTAAATGCTGTGTTGTGCCATGTGCACTGGAAAAGAAAGCCTTATTCTCCTTCAACTCTTGTCCTTACTTACAACTCTGATTGCTTTCTTTTAAGATTGTTAATGCTTTATTAAGGATATGAGGCATTCATATGTAACTCATGCCCTTGTTTTAGCTTGCTACTTCCAGAAATATCTAAAAAGCTGAAAAGTTCTAAGTAATTTTTTTTGTGTGTTTAAAAGAAGAGATGGTATTTATTTTAGGTTACATAGAGGACAAAGTCTTTGCTTCGCTGAAGTCTTTGAAGCAATGTTCACTGGAGCCAAGATTTCCTCAGGAAATCTTAATGACAACTGCTCTGAACACTTTAAAAATAATTCTTTTCTAAATTGACTTACATTTGTTTGCCAGGTAAAATGTAAACAAATCAGTCATCTTTACAGGGATGTGCTTTCAATTACACCTTTAAGACTGTTTTTTGATTTGGTTTAGTAGTTCCAAATAAATTTTTCACAGATTAGTTGTTGCTAAGTACTATTTGCCAATATTATACTCACAGATCTGCAGTCAGCTCTCAAAATAAAGAATTGAAATATAGATGGTAAACAAAAATTTGTTTGTTAATGAATGTGCTAAAATTTCTAGGTCAAAATTTCATTATAATTGTACTTGTATTGATACACTTTTCATTATAATTGTACTTGTATTGATACACTTTTCATTATAATTGTACTTGTATTGATACACTCACCTCACTTATTTAGCAAGTCAATAAAAGGGAAAATTCGGCTCAGAAGCTCCTAATGTACAGTCAAGTATTACTTGGTGTAAGACCCATAGAAATAGTGAATTATAGATTAGTTTCTTTTATGGGCCCGTAATATCTCCTGGGTACATTGAGAACAGGATCTAGTTTTGAACAGAGGCAGTATTTGCCTAACTGCAGTGTTACCAGCCCTTGTAATTTGTTCACTGATGGTTTCAACTTGACTGAAGTTGCAATTCTTGTACTGGTTGGTAGTTGGACCCCTGGCAGTTGGGAATGCAGGAAAATCATGTTCTATAAAGCAATGTTTAGTCTTGACATGATAAAACATGTCTTGAAAACCTGAAGCTTTTCGTTGCTCGTGTCACAGATATCCACCAGATGTTTCAATCTGTAACCCAATTTCAAATCAGAACATCTCACACCTAAAAGGGAAGACAGTAACTTACTTTCGTTTATTTTTTTTTTTTTTTAACTCTTATTTATTCATTCAAAAATAGACTGCTGCTGATGAGCTTGGCTATCTGTATAGTGGTACCTAGATAAAATACTGAAACTTGGTTGCCTAGGAGTAATTACTCCTCATCTGAAAACATAATTGCAAAAGGGTTAAATTAAATCCTATGCTGCAGAGTGAGGATGAAAAATGTATCTAAAAAACCCCCCATTTCAGCTTGTGTGGACAGGAGTATCAGAAGAGAGGGTTAGTCAATCCAAAAAAAAAGTCTTCTTATATCTACAAATTTAGAGAAAAGACATACTTCCTTTTACTTGAAAATAAGATTTTCAAAGCAGAATGCAGACAAGAGTTATGCATTACAGCAACAATTTTTCTCTAAAATATTTGACTGCCAGAGGATTGTATGAACAGTAAAAACCTGCTTTTCAATATGTAGATATTTCTAAAATAGCCACAGGAGATTCTTCCTATTGCTAGAATGTTATTGACGTTTTCTGATGGCATTTGTATTGCAGCTAACCTCCTGCTGTCCTTGGGAAATTGCATGTAAGTGGTGTTACCTTTCAGAATTGGGAGCAAATTTATACAAGCAGTATACCTGGATACAAAAATGATTTTACAATATTTTCATCTGCAAGCTATTGCTGCTTTCAGTTACATAGAATGTTTCTGCTGTTACTGTACAGTGACACATTAGGCAAGGCATGTAAAGTAATGCAGTGTGACTGATACAAGCTGATGTTACACTTCACAGCACAATGCTTCATAATGTGTTATGTCAATGAAAGCATTTTTAAAAAAATGTAATCCTTCAGAAAGAACTAATAAAAGAGTCCAAGAATAGCTTTCCCTCTCTCCTCCTCCTGTCTCCCTCAAAAACCAAAAACCACTGAGAGCAGAAAGCAATTTGCATTTGACACACAAAAGTAACTTTTGGAGGATTCATAGTAGTAGGTCATTGTGTAACATACTTGAAGCTGAATAAAGAAGGGAAAATATTTTTTATTTTAAAAATATATTTTTCTCTTTACAGAGTGAAAATAATTTCACAGTTGTGATCTTTACTGGCTTTACTGGCCATGTATTTTTAGAGAGGTAAGAATAAAGTATTTTAATGTACTTCAAGTCAACATAAGTTTATAAACATTTTCAGCTTGTAAGGTAATATGTTTCTTCAGTTCCAAACAGAAATACTGGTTTTACTGAATATATTTATATTTCAATTAATTGTATAATTGTATATTCCTTTCATTTTGGAATGAAATTTGAATTTTGAACTTTTATGTCTGTTTTTGAAGGTATACTTCTAATTTGGTTTTAAACATATATTTTCTTGAAAATCACATGAATGTACAGAAACTAGTACTAGTGTGGTGTTTTCCTCAAGTTATTGTAAGCTTCTTGCAATTTTTTTGTTTTTCTGTGAGCTCTCCTACAATTTGAAAATCTTTCCATCATTGCAAACTCTATCCTAATTCCATTTAATCTGACTCCTGATATTATAGATATCAGTTGAGCGTTTAGGCACCATTTGCTGCTGGTAATTTTCTCCCCTGACAGTTGCTCAGAGTTTTGCAATCTGTGCTCAGAGAGAGAGGGAGCATGACCCGTAGCTGGTGGAGTACATGCAGAACCTGATGGATACTTTGGGCTTCTCTGTACTGGTGCACTCCACATTTTTAATGTGTACCTTCTCAGTACCTATAGTCTGAATATATCTTAAATTGATTGCATAGTGTCCAGACATGGAAATCCATGTAACACCCACCAGAGGCACACAAGGCCTTGGGCTGCCATCTTTGCAAATAAAAAGTAAATTGACATCATCGACTCAAGCCAGAGGGTTAGAAGGGGTGAGGGAAGTCTACCCTTGTTACTCCAGCACATCACTCCATGCCTGGCAAGCCCAAAGACAAATTGGTCACCTGGGAGGAGTTTATCAAAGAGAAATTAAAAAAGAGGAAGAATTTGCCCTTGTTATTACAAGTTTTCTTTTACAGACCAATCTTTTTCATTCCAGGAGAAAATATATTTTATTCCTTTTTACTAGAACCAGATTATTATTTTGTTAAAATAATTTTATTCCCCAAAAGATTGCTTGTCTGTATATCAATTTGACAGTAACAAAAGGATTTAATCAGCCTGCCTCTTTATCAATGCATCTCAATCATCCAAGGATTATTCACTCAATTCAGGTCATCTTTCGTGACAAATTGCTTTTAATCTCAGTATCCATAAAATATTCCTTATCCCTTTCCAGTTGTAGGTGTGATGTTCATATGAGAGCTAAACAGCTGAAGAATGGAGAATTTTCTTGGGCATCAAGATCTCCAGTGTCACTATACTCTTATTTAATTAAGGTAAGAGAGTAAATGTGATGCTAGTCTGCATAATTAACAATTTCAGATAATAAAGTCTTCTAATGAATTGCCTGTACTGGGCCTACATGCCACTGATGTTTATGTGCCTGGTTACACCAGCTTAAATTTCAGAAATTATCATTAAACTGCTGAGAGAGATGTCAAAACACAGAAGGCCTTTTAAAACCAACCTGCTATTAAGAGAGAAAGTCCTTCTGAGTTTTAAAAGTGAACAGTATAATGCCTGCAGCAAAGCCCACAACCTCCTTTGCCACCCCAAAGAGGAGGAAAGAGGACACCTAAAGATAACTCTTTCCTTTGCCAGGTTAGGCAGATCATAACCCCTGCCTTTGGCATCCAAGAAGCAATACACTTACTTACACTGCACTTTCCGGTCCCGTTGGTGGGGTAACCCCTCACGTTCCCCCTCAGGCTTGCAGTGTCTGTAACTGCTTTAAAGGATGGAGTTCCCTTTCTGCCAGCTCCAGGAGTCATTGTAACTCCCGATGCTGGGCAAGAGGAACGAGTAAAGGCTCTCTCATGTTTTAAAGATACAAACACTTTTAAGAAACAAATAACAATAACATAACAACTTTAAGGTATGAATAAAGATATAAGCAGTTTTATAAATGAAAGGTTTTAAATAAAAATAAGTTATCATGGAGAGCCAGGTCAGTGTCCTCAGAAAGGAGCTGTGTCCTGTGCTAGGGAGCTGAGGCATACAGTGATCTCTTTCATGATGTGACCAAGCACCATCTGAAAATTTCTGAGGTTCTTTTTTCCACTCTTCACATGGCTTTTCCAGAGTCTCATTTCTGCTTTACATGCTAAATTTATATGTGGCAAATTTATGCATAATCACGCATTCTTGTAAACTTGTACAGATCACGTCTTCCCTAGTGTTAATCCCTGATTTCTTTTTGAGCTTCTGTTGTTGTAGGCTGAACAAGCTACTTTTTAAAAATCTTTTCTTGTAAAAATAGACTTTTCATTTCTCAAGTCACTCTAAATAGAATTTCCAGCACCAGTTCTAAATATACACTCCTGGTTCTCGAATGCGATTGATTCCAACTCAGATCCAGCTGAAGAACAGATGAAATTTAGTAAATAACTCTGTATTTCTACATATCAACAGGACGAAGATAACTTACAGAATATAAACTGGTACAACTTACTGTTTGTTTATAGTCACTGTGTTTTGATAAAATGTATTCATAAAATGAACAGTTTCCAACAAGGAAGGGACTACCAAAATTAAGTAGAAGTTTCCTATGACAGTGATAATGAAATTTTGATGGCAGCAGTTCATACATTTCTAGAAACCCAGGTAGTAAAGTAATTCAGGCATTTTCTGTAACATATTCTTGTCTTTTCCAACATACCGATCTTAAAAAAACAGATGTTATTGTTAGTGTAATTTGTTGTTAATTGAAGGTGCACATGTCACTTTCTTCCTTTAGAATGCCTGGAAGAGCTTGGATGTCTGGTTGAATTGTATGGCATGAATGTATGCCAGCCAACTCCAGGGAAAGCCCTAAAAGAAATGGCAACTCATATTGGTGATAGGGACAACACTGTGCACAATGCTGTGCTGAACACCATTGTGACTGTCTACAATGTTCATGGTGACCAAGTGTTCAAGCTGATTGGAAATGTGAGTATAGCTGGAAATAAGATTTCCCCCCCACCTCAAATCCTTATGCTTTTGTAGGGGATTTGCTTGTGATTAGTCACGGTACATCTTGCTGTTGTTGTCCAGCTGAAACTGGACATGATCCAGTTTCAGCTACTCCACATAGTAAAGGATTAAATTGTCACATTTACGCTATATTTTATAGTTATTTTCTAACAATCTGAAAGGACAAGCTAATAGTAAGGGTAAGTAAATCTGTCATTTATGAGCCAAAAAAAGTAACTTAATTTCCTCAGAATAGAACTGGGTTTTCCTTTCCAATACTGAATCATCCCTTTTAACTATCAAGAGTAAAGATCTAATAGTTTTCCCTCTTTTAGTTTGTTTACATGTGCCTGGGTTTTTTTGGTGTTGTTTTTTCCCAGAATAATTTCAGTGTGTGGCATCCCACAACATTGCTTGAAACAATAAGTTACAGAACAAATATCAGAGAGAACAAATATGTCATACTGAGAAAACATAAAATAAGCTGAGAGATAAGCTCAAGTGATTAAAAACATTAATAGAGATTTTTAGTATTGCTAAAACTTCCATCTCTGAAAATGAATAGTTTGCTTTCTGTCAGATAAAAAACCTGCAGTAATTCTAGCAGATATTGTTTGAGTGGCTGAAATATGAATCACGTACTGAGGAAAATTCTACAGGTGAATCCTAAATTGATCATGTCAGTGTTAGTGTAACTCCATCACGCAGTCTCTCTTTCTGTGCTATGAACACATAGGTGGTATCCCCTGTTGGGAGACAGTACTCAGGGATTATGCTGACTGCTACAGAAGGAAATAATGAAAAAATTTACGTGTGTCTAAAACATCACATGAGATCTTTTATTTCGTACCAGGTCCTCTAATCTCTGTTACTCTCCAGGCACTCATCAGGAATTCCTATTCCTTTTGTTTCCTTTACAATGAAAAGACTCTTTTTTTGCCTTCCCTTGCTTTACTTGGAGAAAGGAGAGAACCAGCCTGAGCTGCTGGGCCACAGGTGGTGTAGAGCACTGCTGCTCCTTCAGGCTCTGCTGCCTTCACCCTCCGTGGAGCTGCTCTGGTCTGCTGAGGTTCTCCAGTGGGAGTGAGCTGACCTCTGCTTTCCTCTGCATGCTTGCTTCTGCACTTTACTTCTAAACTTCCCCTGAAAACACTCTTTTTTATTTCCATCCTGAAAATGGAAATAGCCAACACTGGGCTTGTACTTTGAAGGCTGCTATAGTCTGCTACAATATCAGCAATGAACAATTCAGGTTAAGTTTGCTTAGGGAAAATATAAAGATCAGTTTCAGATCTTCTCAATGTTAATCTTGTTCTTTCCTTCTTCCTGCAACAATAAAACCTGATACAGAAATAACAATTGGGAACTTTTCCAATTTTTTTTGTTTACATTTGTAATACCCATAAGCTGCAACATTTTGCCAGTCTCATTAGCTTGGTGCTTTTTAGCCAAATAAAGTAAATCGAAACTGTGTGAAAGCTTCACACTTTTCATGTACTCTTACACTTAATTAATAATAGTAATAATTTACCATTGTTGTACTGCTACTGATGTTTAGAATGACTGCACAGAGAGAGAACTGCAGTGGGTGTTCAGAGGCACTTTCTGAGCACAGTTTATCTCTCCTTTTTTAGGTATGGGTTTACATTGATGAATCATTCACTATTTCTTTCAAGAAATAAATGGAGTCCAGGTGCTAGCACATATGACTGTGTATCATATGCTGAACTGGACTTCAGATCTGACATACTGGTTTCAAGCATCCCAGTAAGAGTCCCAGGCACAGGCTCAACATCTAAGTCTAACCTCAGAGAGATCCAAACTGGAGATCGCTGTGAACATGTAGATGCAACAAATGGGTGTCAGTGCACAGCCACTATGGAAAAGACCTCAGCTAAATTCCTAAGTAGTTACGAGGAGGTATCTGAATTAAAGTGGAATTAATCCAGGTCCACTGAAAAAAACTTCAGTTATTGATCCACAATTTCAAAAGACAAAAGAAAAGAAATAAAGTGCTATTCCTTTTCTTGACTACATGCACTAATGAGATTAAAATACTGCCTATGTATTACTGCAACCTCTGTGCTACAGAAAAGGCAAGGGAAAAAAATAAACATAGTTTAATTTTTTAATGTGGGGTATCAGACCCAGTGTTGCTGAGGTCCAGCCAATATGCTGGGGTCTCGTGCTCTGTCTGAACATAGCTGGGGTGCTGCTGGAAATAGACACGCTGTGTTACAAGTGCCAGATCTGATAGTTACATGCTATAGTACAGGATGATTTTTAGTCAGGCAAGTGCTTTTGTACAGAAAATTTCACAGGAATTGTAGTTATTACTGGAAGGTAACATTAAAACCAACATGAAAACTGACTAAAATGTTACAGCATTTGACATTACAAAGCTTTTACAGTTAGTATGTAGTCCTCTTGGGGTGAGGATGATGGACATAGAAGCAAGTGTTATAACATGAAATCTGACATCACGTGATTTATTTATGTACTTGGACAGTGATTTATGTTATCTACTTGATTTGTCATTTAAAAAGGAAATTATTATAAATGAATCTTAGCCATAGCCAGGGAGTCAGCTTGGAATGGACTAGAGAAACAGTTCACTAATATTTGAGTTCCTATTGCAAATGTGCTGATTTGCTATTTTTTGCATATGGATGAACATAATAAAAGATGGTGATGTGAAAAATAACAGAAGGTCTCAATTTTCATTTTCCTGAAAGCAGGAGAGAAGGGAAAATTTCTGTTGAGGAGACATGTAGCATGAAGTTTAAGACATCATTTCAATCCTCTCACAGCTGGAAGAGACATGCCCCGCCACAAAGCTACATCATCATTATAGCTTATTTTTATATTAAAAAAGATAAAATATTTAAGATTATTAAAACATTCAGTAGTTTAAGATTTATTTTTGGAAGACTAGAGAAAGACTAGAAACTAAGTGTACTCTACCACCAGGGAGACGAAGCAGATGAGGCCCTCTATAGGCAGATAGGAGCAGCCTCACGTTCGCAAGCCCTGGTTGTCATGGGCAACCTCAACCACCCCGACATCTGTTGGAGGGACAACACAGCAGGTCACAAACAATCCAAGCGGTTCCTGGAATGTGTGGAGGAAAACTTCCTTCTCGAGGTGGTCGAGGAACCGACGAGGAGAGGTGTCATGCTGGACCTTGTTCTCACCAACAAGGAGGGGTTGGTGGGGAACGTGAAGCTCTCGGGCAGTCTTGGCTGCAGTGACCATGAAATGTTGGAATTCGAGATCCTCAGGGCAGTGAAGAAGGTGCACTGTAAGCTCACCACCCTGGCTTTCAGGAGAGCAGACTTTGACCTCTTCAGGGGTCTGCTTGGTCACATACCACGGGATGAATTCCTGGAAGGAAGAGGGGTGGAGGACGGTTGGAACACACTCAAAGATGTCTTCCTCCAAGCCCAGGAACGATGCATTCCTACAAAGAGGAAGGCAGTCAAAAACAGCAGGAGGCCTGCATGGATGGACAGGAAGATCCTGAACAAAGAAGGAAGCCTATAGAGGGTAGAAGGAAGGACGGGTAACCTGGGAGGAATACAGAGAATTTGCCCAAGAAGCCAGGGATCAGGTTAGGAAAGCCAAGGCCCTGACAGAATTAAATTTAGCCCGAGATGTCAAGGGCAACAAAAAAAGCTTTTATAGATATGTAGGGGAGAACAGGAAAACTGGGGAAAACGTGGGCGTGCTCCACAAGGCGACAGGAGATCTGGTCACCCGGGACATCGAAAAGGCTGAGACTCTCAATGACTTTTTTGCCTCAGTCTTTACCGGCAAGGACTCGTGCCACACTGCCCAAGTCCTAGAAATCCAAGGATGGGTCCAGGAGAATGAAAAGCCGCCCACTGTGGGAAAAGATCAGGTTTGGGAGCACCTAAGCAACCTGAAGGTGCACAAGTCCATGGGACCTGATGGGATGCATCCACGGGTCCTGAGGGAACTGGTGGATGAAGTTGCAAAGCCTCTATCCATCATATTTGAGAAGTCCTGGCAGTCTGGTGAAGTTCCCAGAGACTGGAAAAAGGGGAACATGACCCCCACTTTTAAAAAGGGTAACAAGGAAGACCCAGGGAACTAGAGGCCGGTCAGTCTCACGTCAGGGCCAGGCAAGATCATGGAGCAGACACTCCTAGAAACTATGCTAAGGCACATTGAGAATGAGAAGGTGATTGCTGACAACCAAAATGGCTTCACCAAGGGCGAATCGTGCATGACCAATCTGGTGGCCTTTTATAATGGGGTTACAACATTGGTGGATAAGGCCAAAGCAACTGATGTCATCTACTGGGACTTGTGCAAGGTGTTTGACACCGTCCCACATGGCATTCTTATCTCCAAATTGGAAACATGTGGGTTTGATGGATGGACCACTTGGTGGATAAGGAACTGGCTGGATGGTTGCACTCAAAGAGTTGTGCTCAACAGCTCAAAGTCTGAGTGGAAAACGGTGATGAGTGGTGTCCCTCAAGGTTCGGTATTGGGACCGGTGCTCTTTAACATCTTTGTCAGTGACATGGACAGGGGGATTGAGTGCACCCTCGGCAAGTTTGCCAATGACACCAAGCTGAGTGGTGTGGTTGACACGCTGGAGGGACGGGATGCCATCCAGAGGGATCTAGACAGGCTTGAGAGGTGGGCCTGTGCCAACCTCATGAAGTTCAACAAGGCCGAATGCAAGGTCCTGCATCTGGGTCGGGGCAACACCAAACATAAATACAGGCTGGGCGATGAACGGATTGAGACCAGCTCCAAAGAGAAGGACTTGGGAGAGGTGGTGGACGAGAAGGTCAATATGAGCCAGCAATGTGTGCTTGCAGCCCAGAAGGCCAACCGTATCCTGGGCTGCATCAAGAGAAGAGTGGCCAGCAGGTCAAGGGAGGTGATTCTCCCCTCTACTCGCTCTAGTAAGGCTCCACCTGGAGTACTACGTCCAATTCTGGAGCCCCCAACACAAGAGAGACATGGACCAGTTAGGACGAGTCCATAGAAGGGTGATGAGGACGATCCGAGGGCTGGAGCACCTCTCCTATGAGGACAGGCTGAGAGAGTTGGGGCTGTTCAGCCTTGAGAAGAGACGGCTCTGGGGAGATCTTATAGCGGCCTTCCAATACTTGAACGGGGCCTACAGGAAAGCTGGGGAAAGACTTTTCACAAGGGCAGTTAATGGCAGGACAAGGGGGAATGGGTTTAAGCTGAAAGAGGGTAGGTTTAGATTAGATATGAGGAAGAAATTCTTGACTGTGAGGGTGGTCAGACACTGGAACAGGTTGCCTAAGGTGTGATACTATTTGCTTGGGAGTCTATGAAGGACCAGATAAGATTTATTTGCCCAAGGAAGTTGTGGATGTCCCCTCCCTGGAAGTGTTCAAGGCCAGGTTGGATGAGGCTTTGAGCAACCTGGTCTAGTGGAGAGGTGTCCCTGCTCATGGCAGGGGAGTTGGAGCTAGATGATCTTTAAGGTCCCTTCCAGACCAAATCATTCTATGATTCTATGATTCTATGATTCTACCTTGAAAACTGAGGTATACACAGTAGAAACTGGTAGGGGAAGAGGATCGCAGACTAGTAATATTAATTTTCTGGCACTAATGTAGCCTGAAATAATTTGCTTAAATAGGCAACTAATCAGGTTCTGTTTTTAATGGAAAACTAAGGGTAAGATTTTGGCTGGGAGATTTCAGGAAAGTATTTTTTAAGGACATAATGGATGTAAACAATGAATTGCAAGGACAGAGGAAAAATCTCTCTAACTATGACTACATGTGATGTGGAAAACTAAAGAGTAATGCTAGCAGAGAGAGTCCTGACAGCTCACCACCACGACTGTGTCCCCTCTGGCATCTTCCCATCTTGGAGCTCGTGCCTTGTCTTTGTTGAAAACAATAGCAGGTAAGTTTAGATGGGTCTTCCAGTTGGTGAACATATTATTACACATGAAGGAAGGCTGGTGAAAGCCAAAGTTCAGTGTACCAAAGGCTGGGGAAGTTGTTTTAGGCTATGCAGCAACAGTGGCAGCAGTGGGCCAGAAGGTCTCAAGTGTGTTGTTACAGGAAGGTCAAGGAGCTAGCTTGATCTTGAAAGAAAAGAGATAAAAAATGTCTGTGATGGGAGGAAAAGAAAAGTGTTTTCTAAGGTATTGAATGTGGAGAGTGTTGTCAGTCTGTTTTCAACTTAATCATAAAAATATGCTGAAGGAATTTTGTAATTTGTATTTTCAGTCTATATATATTATAATTTGAATTTGTACCTATAGAGCCTCATGGGGAGCTGGAACTTGGTGCTTGACAAGCTGGAAGCTTTCAGTTGATGTTGCAGCACATGCAGCAAGGTTTCAGAAAGGACTTTTGTACTCAGCAAGAGTAAGGATAGAGCTCATGATACTGGAGAAAGGAGACAGATGTCTCCTGCAGTTTGCAGACATTCTTCCCTCCTGCTTTGCCAGTTCCAGAATTAGCTCCAGCAATGAGGCAAGGACAGTGAAATCTGTCCTGAGCCTCTCCATGTAGAGATGCCAGGAACAGCCATGTCCTTTTACAGTAGCCCATAGCTACTCCAGACCTCCTGTTAGTCTTTCAGCATATTTGTACATGTTTTTGGGGAAGAAGGAAGCAAAAAATGCAGTTTCTGCACCTGAGTTCCAGAGTGTATTTCAGTTCTGAGTGTGCCAAAACTGTAAAGATAGAAGACTTTTACAGAAGGATCAATTATATGACTACTCTGTATTTTGCCCTCTTCATCTTGATGTAACTGAAATATATCTTAGAAATAATGCTAGCCTTGCTTAGACCAGATAAATTGTTGGGTTGGGTCATTTTGGTATAGCCATGTGCTTGTGCTCAAATGTTTTAACATGTTAGCTAGCTTTCTGTTTGTTTTCAATAGTCACTCACTAAGTCTGGACAATTTTAAAATCTTCCAGACTTTGAACTTAGATTGAAAACATTATAATACATTCCAGTCAGAATTACTATGAACTTGGTGGTTCACTTCTGTCATTAAAAAATTATAGTGGATCCTCTTATGCAGTCCTATATCATCAAAGTATTTAAAAATGCGTAAGTCTAGCTGCAAATACAGCTTCAGAACTTGTAGGAAGCCAAGTCTGAGGGCATGAGAGAAAATATGATTCAAGTTGTATTGGGTTTGCGTGGCAAGGTTTTTGGTAGCAGTGGGGGAGGGGACATGGGGTGGCTTCTGTGAGAGAAGCTGCCAGAAGCTTCCCCCATGTCCGACCCGACACAGCCAATGCCAGCGGCTACAGGAACGGACCCGCCGCTGGCCAAGGCCGAGCCAATCAGTAACGCCTCTGTGATAACATAATTAAGAAAAAAAAAAAGGAAGGGAGAAAAAAAAAAAGCTGCACACTTTGCAGCTGGAGAGAGGAGTGAGAAGATGTAAGAGAAACAACTCCGCAGACACCAAGGTCAGTGAAGAAGGAGGGGGAGGGAATGGGCTCCAGGCGCCGGAGCAGAGATTCCCCGCAACCTGTGGTGAAAGACCAGGGTGAAGCGGGCTGTCCCCCTGCAGCCCCTGGAGGTCCATGGTGGAGCAGATGACCACCTGTAGCCCGTGGAGGACCCCACGCCGGAGCAGGTGGATGCCGAAGGAGGCTGTGACCCCGCAGGAAGCCCGCGCTGGAGCAGGTTCCTGTCAGGACCTGTAGCCCGTGGAGAGAGGAGCCCACGCCGGAGCAGGTTTGCTGGCAGGACTTGTGACCCCGTGGGGGACCTGCGCTGGAGCAGTCCCTTCCTGAAGGACTGCACACCATGGAATGGACCCAGACTGGAGCAGCTGTCAGTCATGGGAAGGACTCACGTTGGAGCAGTTGGTGGAGAACTGTCTCCCGTGAGAGGGACCCCACGCTGGTGCGGGGGAAGGAGACCTCCCCCTGAGGAGGAAGCAGCGGCAGAAACACCGTGTAATGAACTGACCCTAACCCCATTCCCTGTCCTCCTGTGCTGCTGGGGGGAGGAGGTGGAAAATCGGGAAAGAGATTAAGCCCGGGAAGAAGGGAGGGATGGGGGAGGTGTTTTAAGATTTGGTTTTACTTCTCATTCTCCTCTGATTTTGATTTGTAATAAAGTAAATTTGTTTTTTTTCCCCCAAGTCGAGTCTGTTTTGCCCGTGCCAGTAATTGGTCAGTGATCTCTCTCCGTCCTTATCTCCACCCACGAGCTTTTCGTTATAATTTTCTCCCCCTGCCCATTTGAGGAGGGGGAGTGATAGAGTGGGCTTTGGTGGGCATCCGGTCTCTAGCCAGGGTCAACCCACCACACAAGTATACAAAAAAATTATTTTAAATGACATAATTTTTGAATTTTCTCCTCAAATGTAGTTTTGGGTGGGGTTTTTTTCCCCCTTCTTCTTAGCTGAAAGTAAGTACATTTTCTGAGTTTGAAACCTGCATTCAAAAATAAGAGTAATGATAGTAGATATTTTGGTACAGGTTTACATGTGAACAAAAGTCTTCCTTGGTAGAATTTATATATACCTCCTAACCTTCCATACAGCTTTTATGGAGCTGCAGATTGTAACTGTACAAGAAAATCAGTACAGTTACCAACCCTTACATCACTCACCTGGGAATGAAAAATGTCTAAGCAGGAGCTCTTAATTATGTGAATGTGTGGAACAGGAACTATTTTATTCTACGTTAACATTTTGTGTCAGAGTAGAAGACAAGAATGGGGTGTGTTGAAAACATAAAGGATTACTGTAAAGGAAAAGAGTATACTGTTCTGGTGATATAATGTCCGAGGAGGGCTCAAAAGCTATCATAGCATGGATAGTGTGATCAAATGTAACCAAAATAGGAGTAAGGAAGTGGATATATTTTATGCTTGACAACTCTAGCATCCTATTGCACAATAACTGTGTTCAATTAATAGCTGTAGCTTTTACTATGCTATGGCTCTACTATGTAGAACCAACCAAAAGATATATAACAGAACAACCTCTGAATATCTTGATGTAGCAGTTCTAGAGTTGTATGTATTCAGAAGAATCCTTCATCCCAGAACTATATCAAAACAATCCAAAGCCTCTCATGCTTTATTTCAAAATCAAACCAAACCAAACCCTGAATTTGTAGAGCACCTAACAGATGAAGGTCCAATATAGTTTACGAAAATTATATTCCCCTTATTACTCTCAATATTTCCCCTCTGAGGAACACACTCTACAGTTTAAAAAAATGATGCTTCAAATACCTACAACCTCTCAACAATTAAACACTTTCCATAGTTGCTGGTTAGGAAGCAAATAAAATGAACTAAAAAACCTGCCATCAGTAGTCTTGTGACAATGAAGGTATAGAAGCTGTCAGACTTTAATTTTAATGAAAGTTGAAAAATAAATTTATTACTGTAAAAATAATATTAATATCATGTCAATAATGTAAATTCCATAATTGAGTCTTCCTTAACAGATGTTTTACTAAAATTTGCATAGTGATGCTGAGGTTGCTTGAAGCTTTTCCTACAGCATATGGTAGTGTATGTTTTTTTAGGTCAATGATTACTGTACACACAGATGAATTCATAAAAAAAGAATATTCCTACTCCATGTTACTTAATTTTGCTAATGTTAAATAAACGGCAAAATGAAAAAGCAGACCCCATCTTCTAAAAATTAGTCTCACTGGCTTACAGTTTCCATCATATTAAGTTACACAAAACTTGTAGTATCATTCAGCAGCAGACCTTTCCTCAACTAATTACTAACCAAACTCGAATTTACAAACTTCATAAGTCTAGCTTGTAAGTCACAAACATGTCTGTTAGAGACTTGACAGATTTAACACCTCTACAGTTTGCAGAGTCTTACTTTGGTATCCAATATTTATCTGAAAGTTTTGGATTTGTAAATTTTCCTGTCTAAATTAATAAAATAGGATAAAACCAGATCAATGTTGGATGAAGGATCTGCTTTCTCACAGGGTGATCTAGTAGCAGCAGATAAACTCTTAGTTCTCATTTAGCTCTGAGTCATTGTCAGTACTCTGCAGCCCCAGATTTGCTGTCTTTTGCTTAGACATCCAACATAAAGATCCAGCTTATTTGCTGCTAGAAAAAAGAATTTAAATATAGACATATCAGTCTCAGTCCTGGCAAAATTCTTGGCTGGGTATTAAATTCCTCTTGCCTAAATTTCTGTTTGTTTATCTTTTGTTAATTGGGTGGAGACATTTTATGTTCTGAGAAAAGAAGCTAACTCATTTCACTGCTATTGACACCTGAATCCTAAATTCCTTTACAGATAAAAGCAAAGCTGTTTATTTTGAACATGAAAATTATCTGAAAGTGAGATAGCTCTCTTTAAATGTATCATTCATATTCAGATGTCAAAGCACTTTACACCATAAGAAAGAATAATTATCCACACTTTACAAGTGGGAGCAAGGCTCATGGCATTGCAAGCATCAGATTACCCAAGGAGAAATGCCAGAAGAGAAGATATCCCATCAAAGTCTGTCTGATGACTATCTATGAACCCAAATTCTTTTGCTGGAGTAACAGATTCAGCTTATCGATCAATCAGTTCAGCCCCTGAAATATTGAAGGAAGATGTGGAACGACACCATCAGTAAATAAAACTAAAATGCAGGACTAGCAAAATTCAGAAAAAAAAGTTGGAATTTGTCAAAGACATTAGAGTGAGAGGATGGTAGCTTAAAATGTGGTTGCAGAGATGTAAAATGCAGGCAAATTATAATCATCCAACAAATAATGCCATTTGCTTTTTTGAGAAAAATGAAATGACTATCATATTCAGGCTGGACTAAGTTACTCTCCAGTGTTCATAATCACAGAGATAAGTAAGTTGATACAGGTAATCAAGAGTTGTAGCTACTGTAATTATTTTAGGTACTCTTTTACAGAAAATATGTATTTATACTTAAGACTCATTAGTATAATCAGGTTATGAAAAATGTCCTACATGATTTTCATCACCTTTTGTAAACTGGAATGTCTAAAATCCTGTAAGAGTGTATTATATGACAAGGCTCCAGATTGATCATTTTTGTCTAAACATATCTGATCTTTTTGTCTTCACAGTAGAGGAGCACAGGGATAGTTCATATAGTAGCCTTCTAATAAAAACAAACAAAAAATCCCCTCATCTTTTGTAGGAAATCTTTTTAATAAGAATTAAATATTCTCCCATAAGCAATATCCATATTAAAATATTTCATTACCTAGATGCTACATTGTATTTACAAATGTTCATTTGAAGGTTTTAACCTTGCAACAGGTTATAAATCAATTCCCTGGTGCACTGGTAAGCATGAAATGTCAGATCACAAAAATCTAATAGTATCTGAATTAATTAGTAGTGGCCACGCTATTTTATTCCCTGTATAGACCACAGATTGTTAGGCTGATATGACTGATTTTGTGTTGGTTTGTAAATCCAAAGAATTTAAAGAAATATTTCAACACATTGTAGACATCGGAACATCGTGAGTCCATATAACAGGCAATCAAACAAAATATTTTATGATTCAGTTCAAAATGATTCTCTGTCACATTATTCAACATGGGACAGTATCAGCTGTGTTTTAAAAATAGGTTAATTGTTTTTAACTGTAGACTTTAAAAAGCTGGAAAATAACTAAAATTATCTGAGGGAAAGAAAAGATAGACTTTATGTTTATGATGGCCGATTTATGCTTCTTATGTTAAGATACTTTCTGGAAAATGTGTTTTTAAAGTAGCTTTAAATATATTTTCATTAAGCAGAAATGAAAACATTGTGTATTCTGAAAGAAGTCAAAGAGAGCAGTGACATTTAATGATGGGTTTTAAAGGAGGGTAGACAAGTTTTCAACCAGGGTTTCCAAATACATGAGTAGTTCTAGCAGTTGAAAGCAGAGAATTTAAATCCTTTTGACATTCTTAATTGGATGTTCCCTCACTCTCTCTCCTGTCTTGCTATCTGCCTTTATTTCTCTCTGAGTTTTTCAGAGTATTCAAACTGTTTATAACCTTGCAAAAATAATGCACCTAAATATGTGTAATGCATATGAGGTCAAATTGTGTCCACAGCACAAAACCATTAGTCAGTGGAATTATACCTGGTGATATTTTACCCCTTACATTTATCAGTCAAGGCAAAACAGATACATACATTTGTTTAAAATATTATTTTTGCCAGAGGGTAGATATGCAAAGAATCAAACTGACAGTAATTGAGGTTTTAGTACAGAATGAGAGTAACATGAGCTCTGCAATCATGTCTATGTGTGTTTATATGTGTGTATGCAGATGCGTGTCAGTATAGATCAAAAACATTTTTGGTCAATTTTTTTGTCCTAGAATCTAGAGAAGCGATTTCACATTGTATGAATCCTCAGTATTTTTTTGTCTGATGTTTTTATATCACATTTATGATATGTGATGTGGGACATGCTCATGGTACAGTAATATAAGACTGCTAAGCAGCTATCGGAGAGCTTTCAATCACAGAAAACCTGCATGCGAGGGAGGAAGGGAAGTATGGTCTTTACTGTGCTTAAAAAAAAAACATTGAAAAAAATGAATGATTAGGAGAGGAAAAGAAACCAAAACCCACGTGATTATGCTAGTCTGTATGTCTGTGATTTATTGGTTTTAAAATACTAAATACTGTGTGTAGTTTTAATTAGTTTTCCTAATTAAAAAATTATGTGGTAGAACAGTAAACAGCTCAGAGAAGAACAAAAAGGATATTCAAAGCTATGTAATAGCTTCTGTGCAAACAATGACAAGTAAACTGTGAGTTTTTCTGAAGAACTAACAGAAGACATGAAAGCGGTCTATGAAATCATGGCTGTAATGCAGACTGTGTAGGTACCGATAGATATTGTCTCTTCCAATACAAAAACCAGAGAGCATCAAGCTAAGGTAGAAGGTGGCAGGTCTAACACCAGGACCAAGACTTTTGATGCTGCAGGTGCCAGGATTTTATATGTGTTTAGATTGGTACTGGACAAGAAAATATATTAAGGATAGAAACCCATGAAGTGAGGAATTGTAGCCAGTGTTCAGCTTTGCTGAGGTACTCAGTGTCAGATCCTCACAATTTTTTAACCTATAGCATTTGTAAATTTTTACTGTGTATTGTGTAGTTCTATGCTTTGTTTTCCAAGGAAGCAAACCATTAATTTAAGCAGAGCGAAAACGAATACTGTGGGAGCATTCTTAAGCTACAAAGCTGAGAGATATTCAATGCAATGTGACTGGTTTAGTACAAAGTTTAATTTAATACAACGTAGGTATTGTGGGCATAAAGGAAAAGCTAGACAAGTGAGATTTCTGAAATTTTGATATTTTCCAATCACCTCTACTTTTCATATTCTTCTGAAAAATTGTTAAGTGGACATTTTTCAGCTTGACTTGAGCTCATAATTTTTAAACTTCTGAAACCAATGCCATTTTAAATAATGTCTGTACCTCTCTACCCTTATTTCTTTCTTATATGATGTTTGAAATATTTTTATTGTGTTTAACACAGAAGTGGTCAATCAAAACAAACTATATTTTCAGGATTTTTTTTTTAATTACTATTTTATTTCCCCACTCCCTCAGTTATATAACTGTGTTGTGAGTTGGGTTTTTTTTCCAAACCACTTGCTTCAAAACAATTTATCTGTTTAGCACAGTACATCCCAAGCTATTGAACACATCAGCAAACATAAAATGTGGCAACCATAGCCTCAGGTAACTCAGAAATGGGCTGTGTTTACAGCTGAGAGAGTGGAGGAAAAGCACGACTTGCTGTGCTTAGCAGTAACTGAGTTAATGATTTGCTGACATTGATATTCCATGATGATTGCCACATTTCACAGGATTTTGCAGAGATTCATAGGTTATGAGATTTCAAATGTGATTAATCAAACTAAAAGAATTAGAGTCAGGAAGTTCATGAACTGCAGATTGTTGGAAACAGTATGGTGGGAACTATATGACTACATGCTTGTCCTCTTCTTCCCCCTGAGCCCGTATACAGGGACAGGGAGCAGAACAAAGTTCCCATGATCCAGGAGGAAATGGTTAGAGACCTGCTCAGCCAAATAGACATTCACAAGTCTATGGGGCTGGATGGAGTCCACTCAGGGGTATTGAGGGAGCTGGCAGAGGCTCCCACCAAACCCCTTTCCATCATCTACCAACAGTCCTGGCTGACTGGGGAGGTTCCGCTTGACTGGCGGTTGGTAAATGTGACGCCCATTTACAAGAAGAGCCAGAGGGAGGAACCAGGGAACTACAGGCCTGTCAGTCTGACCTCGGTGCCGAGGAAGGTCATGAAGCAGATCATCTTGAGTGCTAGCACACAGAACACACAGGCCAACCAGGTGATCAGGCCCAGTCAACATGAGTTTATGAAAGGCAGGTCCTGTCTGACTAACCTGACCTCCTTCTATGACAAGGTGATGGGCTTAGTGGACAAGGCTGTGGCTGTGGTGTACCTGGACTTCAGTAAAGCCATGTTACACCCATGGCCCTGCAAGCCTTTACACCATTGACTGTTTCTACATCAAAGCTGTGAAAAAAAGAAGCATTACAATTATGCACATAAATGCTTCTAAGATGGGAAACTTTTGTGACAGTGTTTTTAGCCCCAGGAAAGTCAAGGTTATTTTGGGGGTTCTTGAAATTTCCATAGCATAGATGCAGGAGGAGAAATGGATGGGCTAGTGGCTGTTCAAGACCTTTATCCATGCCACAGCAGTCTGATGTTCTCAGGCAATTATTGAAAATGAGGTGAAATAGGCATTTCTAAGGAATAGCTGATTATGAGGGAAGCAGGTTAACAACCAAGTTCTGTGTCTTGGGTTTAAATAACTGGGTAATGATATCTTTTTGCTATTTCTTTCTTTTTGTTCCTTTTTAGGACACAAGCAAAGTGGAGGAAGTGGATTAAATGTGATTTCAGTACCGAACTACTAAAAAAAAGCTAAAAAAGTCCACACAATCCCCTGTCCCTCCCCAATGACTTAGAAAAGACTCAAGCATAATGACCTTTATTTCAAGGAGTCTGTTCAGGACAAAAGTGGTTTGTTTTCCAGAGCTCCTGAATGCTGATAATGAACTGACTAATGAGGAAAAAGTCAATTATTCAGATTGCAGGATTTTGGGAGACATGAGCAAGGTGATGAGGGCGGACAGGGACTTCTACAGTGTCAGTCACAGTCGTCTCTATTGGTAGTGGGTAAGGGTTTTAAGCTAGGAAGTACTTTGCTCAACATGGTTCATAACCCTCAAGGTGAAAGTTGCTTTCCAGATTTAAGTGTACAGATGCTCAGTCTTCATTCATGCCCATAGCAGAAAAGAAACAGGTTTTTAATTTTGGCTGTGCTATTGTGAGAACACTTGACAGCCCTTTCCTTATGAGTGTCTGTGAGTAATTTAATTATTACTGCTTGCTGTGCAGTACCTCAGAGCCTGAGGGGAAGAAGGGGCTCGGAACTCGTTCAGTTTCTCACAGCTTTATCTAAGGATAGCATCCTCTGCCTTTTGGTTATCACTCATTATTGTCACTCTCAAATTACTTTTAAAAATTGATTTGTTAAAGATAAGGTTAGCAATTTGTTTTTCCCCTAACAGTGTTTCTATGCTTTTCTGGACCGTTGTAGGAGGCATATGGTCATGCAACCACACTATGATCTGCATGTGTTTAGTAGCTCTCTCGGGTAATTTTTACTCATTTATTACTTTTGCTATTTTGTTTACAATTAGTGTTGTTTCTTACTACAGCTTACATTTTTTTTCATTAGAATTAAAATGTTCTTCCATAATCCAGTACTCTTTTTTTTTTCCCATAAGACATTGCTCAGATGTTAAACACAGACCATACATTAGTTTAGGCAACCAGTATCTCCCAATTGTACTGTCTAACTACATGCCAACCCAACCAGAGTAAAAAGGTTTCGGGAATCAGACAATTTTTCCCAAGAATATTCCTCCTTTATCTAAAAGAAAATGTTACCATTTTGCTTGTATTCAGCTATTTTTAATTTATCCAGAAACAAAGAAATTTAGTTGTCTAGAGGGAAACAGAAGTTGAAATAATGCATCAGTTTCCCTGTGCTCACCGTGGATACTATGTCATAGGTATTCCCTTTCTTTATATGCTCTGTATGTTCCCTTTTGTTAATTCCTCAACAGCTCTTTGGTGTATGTTCCTTCCCTTAAGAGTGATATTAGCTAATAGAAATCCAATCATATAACCAGACATGAGAATAAACACATACCTGTAAGGTCAGATTTATGTTGACTTGTCCCACATACAGCCTGTATGGACACTGAATACACCATCATGCTGAACCAACTGCACTGCATTCCCAGCTATTTTCCTCAAGCCTCTTGAGTATCTGAAGGATGGCAGGGATTGTGCTTGTTTTGGCAAAGAAAACTCTGCAAAGGTGAGATGGAGCTTCCACACTTGGCCACTTACATGTTCTAGGGCCAAGGATTTGCTCAACCCTTTTAGAATTCCAAATATTTCAGAAAAAACTCTGTGTCAAGAATTGCCATATTCAGTGCTCTTGGTTAACTAGTATATGCTTTAGAGCCACGTTTTTTATTTTGGTTTGAGTAATATTGCTTGGTCTTAATTTGATTTTTAAGTAAAAAGTCAGTATTCAAACACTCATGTTAGAGGATGTTTGAAGATCCTTTGTGTACTTGTGGACATCCTGAACACTTCCTACTCTACCCCCTGCCCCCAGCCCCCCCCCCCAAAAAATAGACTTAACTCAGAGGAGTACTTTCCTCAAAGGAAATATTATCATATTTTAAGATTTTTGGAATAATTTAAGGCAGTCTGCAATAGAGAAGAGTGAGAAAAAATAAATTAGGTATTGAAAAATCCACCTTCAACTTGCTTTGTGAGTAAAATATTAATTATTTCAATAAAGAGTAAGGAGCATATTTTTATACTAATTTTTTTAAACACAACTTCAGTAAAATCATATCCAAAAACATGACTGTTAAAGAAGCACCAATTTTCTAACAGTCCTGTTCTCAGAGAAAAAGAAATAGTGAAAGATAATGCACTAATTAACATTAGATGATTGCAGGTCCCTGTTATACCAGATTCTGCTTTCTATAATAAAGGTGACTGTGAAGCCACGGCCCGTGATACATATATATCTGTAATAAATTATCACACTCAAAAGAAAAGTATGCAAAGTAAAAACAAAAACATATTTTTTTTCTGCCTCTACCAGTATATCAACTGTTTCTGTCACATCTTATTTTAATTTTTATGAGCAGAAGACTCTTGTGGGCTTTTTTTAAATCAGCAGTGGTAAATTAATTTCTGTCAGCTAGCATTCATAAGCCTTATGGAACTTGAAGCTTTGTAAACCTCAACCTTCTTTTTTATTATTTCTATATAGGAGGTAACAGGATCATCTGACTAGGAAGTACCATACATCCTTGCAAACAGCATGTACTACTTGCTGCAGGTTCTCCGTATGCACAGCTATTTAGTATCTCAGTTTCCTGCAACACACTCAGATTTGATGGTTTCTCAGGTACTCAACTGTGTAAGCTGTAACAAGTCATCTGTAGCCATCTGTTTGAGGTGTGGAACCACCTCTAAAAATTTATCAAGTGAGATACTTAACATGCTGCTGGAGCACACTCCAAAGCTATTACAGAAGACTGCTTGCTGCGGGGTGTCCTCTGTAAATGCAGGGACCTTTTTGTTCACATTTCTCCCATTATCATGTGAGTAATTTTGGTGTCATTTTTAAATCCCTTTTTTTCTGAATGTTTTTGTGCCAGTATTCTTCAGTGCCGTATTTGAAACCTTTCCTTGTAAAAAAAACAGGCATATGAAAAAAACCCAAAAACCACAAGCAAACCCATCAAACAAAAAAGCCTGCATTCTGGTGTTGAGCTCTTACTGGTAAGTGTTGACATCCCCTTGGAAATCAACTATCATGTTGCAGCTTTACATTTCATTAGGCATTAAATAATCTTATAATCAAAACAGTATTACACCAGTTATATAGAAGATTGCAAAAAGGCTATATACTTCCTTTAAGGCCCATAATCAAGTCTTTTTCTATATAGTCTAGAGTGGTTAAACAACTGAGAGTCATAAAAGAACAGAAAGAATTTTAAGAAGTGGAGAAATTTAATGTGTACCAGTTTTTAAAAATAAGTCTGTATAATTTTCTTAGAATTTAATGTTGAGTCCAAGAGTGGAGAAAGGCAGCCATATAGGGGCAGGGAAAGTAGTAGTGAAATGTGATTCTGGATGTGGGAAAATGCAGAAGCCGGATGTGTAATGTGTGAGAGTGTTAATTTGTGTTACATGATTTTCAGCTGTGAACACATAAACTTAAATACCAAAAGATAATTAAGTTCCTCCTGTGTATTAATCACAGTCAGAGCAAAGCTTGCCCACCAATGCTGAGAGGATTTCACTGCCTGAAGAAACTACCTCATGAAAGAAGCTGGCATGGAGATGAATGTAGACTGTGACAGGCTCTGCATTATCTTCTGTATCTGTAACACTAATAGGCAAGTAAACACAAGCCAAAACAATTTCTTTAATATTTTACAAAATTTTTCTTTTTCTTTTTATTTTTCTTTTTCTTTTTTTTTTCCTTAATTTGGAGTAAAATTGAATGGTACATCACATGTCATCTTTTAAAATAGAGTCAAGTTACACATAGTGAACTTTTTTTTCCACTAGTGTTTCTCCTATTTGCTGTTTTCCCCTGGAATATTATTTACAGATTTTATCCTCTCCAGAACTCTGGTTGTAAAAATTCCAGAATTCGAGTCACGCTGGTTACCTAAAGGGCAATTTGTGAGTGAGCATCACAATACTTTAACTCTACTTATACCAGGAGAACTGTTATGTATGATTTTGATGCCAGCCAGTTACCAAGAAGGCACTAAACTGGGAGAAGTATCATGTGATGAATAAGCTTTTTGTACTGGAAACACCCTGGACATTTAATAGTTTACAGTTTGACTCCTATCTTGTGTAATGCTGCAGCATGCTATTAAAAACAGCAGATGTTCACGCTAGGGATGGTTGCACTTCATTTGTGAACAAAGTGAATGCTGTGTGTATCATGACAAGGTATGTTCTCTGTTGTACCTTGAAACTCAGGCAAGTCCAACTGACGAAAATTGACTTGAATAATTGAAACAGAATTTGCCCTGTATGTTCTCGTTGTTAAGCTTTATAAAGCATTTATGATCCATGTAAATGAAGACAACTCATGTATTTTAATGCAGTGTTATTATTCTAATTATCTTTGCATATGGCATAATAAATATTGATACTATTAATAAAGTTAAAGCAAGATGGAATTGAATATTCATACTTTATCTCAAAGTGCATTACAGATGTTTTATACTGAGAATTAATGCTGTGTGAAGTTATATATAACTTTGATAGGCTTTAATTTGACTGCTTATGTTATCTACCATACATCTATTCTGTCCTTGATTATAACCTTCTGGAAAAAAATAAAAAAAAAATTAAAAAATTGTTATCTCTGAGGTTTTCCATGAGAAAATAACAACAGGAACTATAAATGAAAAGAACTTAAATTAGTCTGATTTTGAAGAGCTACCACATTAATCTAAAAGTCTTTTTGCTTGTTTAATCACCAGAATAATAATTTAAAAAACCCATTTGTGTGTTCCCCTGCCCTTCCAACCCCCCCACACTATATTTGATTGGTTTAGTATGATTTTAGCATTGCAACTTGCTTTTGATTCTTCATATAGTCTTCCTCCTCTCTATTTGGGCCTTCCAGATTTCTAGAATTTAGACTAAAGATCCTGTGTAGGATCTTAAACCTTTGTTTGAACTCTAGTCCTTGTGAATCCAAGGTATGATCTCTCAAATCCTGCTGGCATCTGAAATTTAGTCTTTTTAAATCTGAATGTAGAACTGTCTTCTTTCAAATTTCTTTTTACTGTCTCATTTCTCTTGAATTATTGTCATTCCCAGGCTTGCATGTAGACTTCTGGTCTACTTTTCTCTCACCTTTGCTGTGACAATTACCTCTCCCCTGTCTTCTTCAGTCCAGCTTCAGGAAGTTGTCATTGCTCTCTCCAGTGCTTCTTTTTCTAAGCCAGTTGAAAAAAACATTTGAAAATACTTTGAGAAAGAGGATTCTTTTATCTTAAAGCTAAGTAATTTCATTGTCTTTTTGCCACTGTTTATTCTCCTTGGAATGCAATCAGGAAAGTCTGAGAAGGCTCCATGGATCTCACTTCTTTTGCTTCTGTGTGTGGCCCCATGCAGTTGTTGCAAGGCTAGCATTCATTTTTTTTCCCCTTAAAGAGCAGTTTTATATAGAAAAACAGTGTCTTAGTGTAATTTGTTCTCTAGAGGTAAGTGGCCTGGGGTTTTTGTTTGTTAGTCTGTTTTTGGTTTCTTCCTGCACTAGACCAGAAGTGTTTGCAAACTTGTATATTAATGCAACTGCAATGGACTTTTGGGGTTTTTTAGGCTCCTCTATAATTCATGCTTTCAAGAGCAACTACTACCTGGTTCACACATTATAAATATATAAATTTCATTATATGCACTTAATATTGTATATATATATGAAGGAATATAAACAAAGCCAGTGAAGGAGCTGTTAACTGATTACGAGCAGAGGTGCTCTGCCACTAAATGATAAATGGAAAGGGATTAAAACAGAAATTAAGAATTAAAAATAATCTTTAGGGAAACCCTCAAGTACACCTTAAATCACATTGATTAAGGCATATTTCAGCAGATGTTTAGCTTAAGTAAATTAAGAATAAGTCTAATTCAGTGGGGTATAAAGCTCACAGATGTATGCTCAGAGTACATTTAACAAAAGCTTATCTCTAAGTGCTCTTCAATTTTGCACATCAGGCCCTTGGGATCATATTTTCTGGATGCCTGGTTGCATTACCTGTGCCTAGCACAAAAGTACTGACCTGAAAGTCTTGTTTAAGTGACCATCTAAGAATCCTTGCTTAAAATGAGTCACAAGCATGAATAGTATCCTTTTCTCTAGAGCAACATAAATTCTGCTGTCTTAATTGCAAAATCTTAATTTTTAAACAGTTTTCTACTGCATTTAGAGCATATCTTAAGAGAAATAATGTACAAATTCTGCAGATTAATTCACAGATCACCTAAGGGTTGAACTGAATGAGGCAATGATGAGGAAGAGGTAGGAAGAAGAGAGGGGAAACTCAAGTATGGAATTGTTTCCTTAAAGAGAATATTTTTTAAAGCTCATCTTTCTAATTCATCCAGTAGAACCATAAATCCTTTATTGTAGTGAACTAAGGTCTATCACTTGCTTAGGAAAAATTTCTCTAGTATTCTCCCACTCCACCTAGTACTAGCTAGAACATTAAAAAAAAGCCACAACAGCAAACCCAAAAACCCAACAACAAACTTACGAAATTAACATTAACATCTGGGTAGCTCTCAGTTTAGGAAAATCTGTAATCAAATTATCAAACACATAGTATAGATAGTAAAGTAACGTTGATATCTTTGCACTCTCAGAAATGTTCCTCGAATTATTGTCAGTGATGCTGTTATGAGATGTAAATCCATTTTTCTGGTAAGTTTTTATTCTTGACGCCCACAGTGCTGCAGCTGAACTAATAGAACATATTTATGAGACAGTTCCAGTGCCCAGGATGCTGATTATAGGTAATACATGTATAATGAACAGTAATCTTCAGAATCACTAGTTGCTCTGGTACAACTACACTCAAGTTTTCTTGAAAGCAAAACATTTACAGCTCTCAAGTTTTATTTGAATTGTGGTTGTAATTGTTTCTTTATAATTAGAGTCTGATTTTCTTGTTCCCGTCACGGTCTCATCTGTTCAGAGACTGTGATAGCCCACCGAATTTGTAACAGACTTTGATTTCAAATGAAAGTTTTTGGATAGTTTTACATTTTGTATTCTGAGTTAAATCCATGTTTCTTAAGTTTTTTATTTCTAAGGAAAAACATTCTCCTCCAACTAGCTTTTTTTGGCTGTAAACTGAATCAATTGTAAAGACAATTCAATATGAAGTCCTTCAAAACAAACTACTTTTCAGCAAGCAAAATACTTTCTTTTTCAAGAAGCACTTATGTTTATGACAGAGTTCTAGGTTGTGAATCTCCACTGGAGAAATAAAACACTTTTTCTCTGTGTTTCCTTTGGCTGGATTAACCAGGCCTTGATCCCTCTTCCAATAGCTCCTGGCTACAGCCAAATATTGTAGTTTGCTTTCTTTTCCTTTTTTTCCTTCCACACACATGGAGGACACACACACACACACACACATCCTACTCATGCTATTCACACTACCTCACTCCCTGCCAGCTGCTAATATAAAATGGTACAGTTCTCTAGGGAGACTTGTTTTACATGTGTTTTTTTCCAAAGATCTGTATCAATTCTTCCCCTCTTTTGTCTTACAGCTGTTCACTGCAACGACGGTTTAGCTTCACCTAGGTTATTCGACCCTTCATGCATACACATCTTTCGAAGTGGGCAATACAAAGACCTCCTAGCACCAGCTCTCAATCATTTGAGTTTGGGAGAACAGCTCTCCCTCAATACCTTTAATTTACATATAAAAGTTGATCAGCCCTGGTGTAGAATACACAAGTAAGCAGTGCATTTACAGTGCAATTATTCTCTTTCTCCCTGCTGAAACATGACATGCACTTATGGGATTATAAAATGATACAATAATGCAACACTGAATTAGATTCAACAATTAAAACACTGGGAATATTCTTTCCATTCCAGTAACTTTTACTTCCTAACTTTTAAGTCAAGATAGAATTTTTCTCCGGCCTTCTCCATGTGTGTAAATATATATATATATATGTTTGCTGTGCACTCACTGTAAAGCAAGGGAACTTTGCAAACAGGAAGATCCAAGTCCAAGTAGGGTCTAGAGTAAAAAAAAATAAATCAAATCTTTGATTTCATAGTGTCTGATTGTTACATATAATTTAAACGGTACTGTTTCCATGATTTTCAAGTATTTCATGGAAACAAACCTATATCTTCAAAGTAATTTTGCAGATTGACCAAATACATACACTGACACCCTTTAGGTCTGAAGCAGTCAGCAGAGAATTGTAGTAAAAACTTGCATTTCTATTTAGCCAGAAATATATTAGTTGATAAATACAACAGTTATGGAGAGGTCAACAGATGATAAGTACAAAAATTAACGCTTTCTTTACTTTTCATCATAGAATCATAGAATGGTTTGGGTTGGAAGGGACCTTAAAGATCATCTAGTTCCACTCTCCCTGCCATGAGCAGGGACACCTTCCGCTAGACCAGGTTGCTGAAAGCCTCATCCAACCTGGCCTTGAACACTTCCAGGGAGGGGGCATTCGCAACTTCCTTGGGCAACCTCTAGATCATGGCTCCTCCAGAGAAAAGAAATCTTATCTGGTCCTTCATAGACTCTCAAGCAAGTAGTATTACACCAAATAAAGTTGCAACTTCGATGAAAAGAAATGTATTATCCAGAAATAGTAAGAAATTGTATTCACAAGTGACTTAAGCTGAATTTAAAAAAAAAACCCCAAAACCAAAAATAAAACACGTTTAAATTTCTTATTAGCTCAATATATGGATATTAAGAACTAAGTAACTATAGTTCTTGAGCTGGACTTAGGTGTACTATAGTTGGTTTTACTGTGTAACTACATACCTTCAATCAAGTTCAGTCACTAAGAGACTGTGGATATGTGTTGATCCAGCAGTACTAGACAGGAAGAATGATAATACCAGATTTGCAACTATTATTTAATCTACTTTGAAAGTTAAGTTTAATGAAGTTTAACAAATCCATTTTAAACTGAAAATTTCATCTGGAGAAAATAAACTGAAATTTTTGAGAGTTTGGATGTCTCAAGTTAAGCATAATACTAAACTTCTGGATTTATTCTCTTTTGGAACAAATGTTTAACTATTTTGTGCAAAGAAACCTATGATGGAGAAACACAGGAGAGTGAAGACAAAAATCCTGTTCCAAACAGTGAAAACACACTTAAGAATCTTTTTTTTTCTGCTTCTCATGCAAGGACTTTGGGTTATAAGTTATTCTATGATGGCTTATTTAAAGGCCTTTCTACTGTATTTGGTTTTATGGACTACTGCTCATGAAATAAAAACAAGGAGGGGAAAAAAAAAGCAGACACATAAATTTAAACATTGCAGATATCTATATATCTCTAGCTGTGTCATCTGTTGGGATTTCCTTATGACTGCCCTTTATAGCCAAGAAATGACAGAAGAAAAATACTGTAGCTAGCATTTGAAAAACTTCATACACTTCCAAAAAGTTTCATGTGAAAAAAATTAAGATTGAAACTGTTAAATTTGTTTGAAATTAGTTGGATTACCCCTTGGAAAAATTATAATCAGATTAACAAATGTTTCAATTTCAATGAATCAGGTTTCCCTCTTTGGGGTGATAAGAAGGGAAGTCCACCTTGAAAACCAGAGAATTTTACTGCTTTTCCTTGTTGATAAGGCAGTGGAGAGAACTGATGGGATAGCTCAGTCTGACAGAAGCAAACTAGTTTATCCTCCTCTGTAACAGCTAGTAGGATGTAATGCAGTGTCTACCGATGAATTGAATCATTTTAACATGGTTCTTACATACGAAGCTTAATAGGCAGCATGCATTAGATGTCAAATGTCGGTGCTGTAATACACAAAAAAAAGGGAATTAAAATGCAATTTACTGTTCCACTCTTGCCTTAGAAATATTTATCAGCCGATAAAAGGATCCACAAGTGCTTTCCCTGGGTTTCTTAATCCATCATATATTGTGATGATATATTCAGTCCTTTATCACAATATGCGTAACTAACGATTTCTGCTTCACAGAAAGTAAAATGTCCAGTTCTTATTCTAATTTTTATTGAAATAATAATCTTGAAAATATACATCAGCCACAAGAATATAATTCTTGTCAGCAATTATTCTTTGGCACAATTCAGTGTCAGTGACCCTGGCTAAATTGTTGAAAAGAAAGAGTAATTGGACTTTTCTTTTCTTTTCTTTTCTTTTCTTTTCTTTTCTTTTCTTTTCTTTTCTTTTCTTTTCTTTTCTTTTCTTTTCTTTTCTTTTCTTTTCTTTTCTTTTCTTTTCTTTTCTGATAGAATACTGTATGACAAAGTCATGGAAGGGTCTAGGGGGCAATTATCACCACCTTTCTTGCACTTACTCTTTCTTCCCACCCCCTGTTGCTCTCACACTGTTCTGCCCACTTATTTTGTTATTTAATAAGCTTTCTGGACAAGAAGCATATTTTGGGTTTTTTTTTTTTCCTGGACTGGAAATCACTTTAATACTGTAGATACCATTGCAACATACAATTACTGTTTTGAATAATGGAATCTTATTTAATAGCAGCCATCTGCAGAGGCTGGTGAACTCTTGGAGCTACAGTTAGAGCACTTTTCAAAATGCACAAAATCAAATAAAGTTGTAATTATTCTCAGCAAATTTGTTCATTATTATCCGAATTGTACAGTTGTGAATTTTACTTGGTTTTAATCTCAGAAGATCATAGTGCCTGAAGGTTCTGCCACCCTAGCCTTTTGATGTTGTTGAGTCTAAAGAGCTTTTCCAACTATAAATTGGATACCATCTTTAGGCTGGGAGGGGTTGGGGCAGGGCATGTGGTGAAATCAGACTTTGTTTGATGGCACCATTTTTGTAGGGAAACTTTTTCCTGTCTTACAGATGTTTTGTAGAACATGAATGCATTCTTTTCACTTTTGGTATCTTATCTTCAAAAGCACATTAGAAATACAGATCTCCTTTATTTTATTAAGTATTAAAATGTTTACTTTGCTCAAATATATTTTCTTTTACACAGGCTGATGTGTACACTGATGAAACTTACTTTCTTCAGTCCTGTGGGGACTTTTAGAAGAATTTAATTAGGAAATGTAAATGACATCACTTTCTCAGAAGGGCTCTCACATGGGAAAGGAAGAAAATTCAAGGTGTCACTGGAGCAGTATAAGCTGACTGACATTGAGCTTAGAAACTCACACTTCTATACAGTGCCTTCAAACAAATAGATGTTCTGGTGATAGCTTCATTATGACTCAATCCTAAAAATGAAGCTATTATATACTACTGTTAATTTTAAATGTAGTTCACTTGCTTATTATAGCATTGTCCAAATGACGAGACCAACCTGATTAGATAAAACTATGGCAAAAATTGCTGGGAACTTTGAAACTATTGTATAGTTATATGGAATATTTATAGCTTAAACCTCAAACAGATTTTCAGTTTACTAGAGATTTCTTTCTCATTTCATAGATGAATGGAATATAATTATTCACCTAAAATTTGTTGATTTCTAAATACTCCATACTGAAGATATACTACAGAGGAGTGCTGTTTAGCTCATTAATATCAGAGAGAGATGGTTTGCTCCAGAATAACCCTAGTTCTGCAGATTATTTTGCTTTTTATGCACAGGGGTGCATTTCTATTTTGGGTTTTTCCTGATGTCAAGTGATGCCACTAAAATTTGGCAGGCTGTTGCAGGTGGGTATTTATGTGGATCCAAAATGTATCACACAATGCATGCAAAGCAACATTCAGAAGTTAATTTAATGTTTGCTACAATTACTGCTATAATGGAAATTATTCCTTTGAACAGCTCAATTCCATGTTCCTTGTGGTTCATACTGTACTTTTATGAGTTTCAAATCAGTATTTTTGGCATATATTTTATACTCAGAAAATTCTGAAATTCAATAACGTATTCAGATCACAAATCATGAGAATTAAGCAGTTCTTTCAACCTCCACGTTTGTTAACAAGGTCACACAGATTTTTTTTCACTGTGTTTTTTCTCTGTTTGTATCTTTAATTTCTTTCTCTTCACAAATCATAATATCTTCTATAGTTTATTCTTAATGTCAAAAATAATTTTCTCATCATCCAATTTACCACAGTCTACATACTAACAATTCACAATTTCCTCTTCAAAGATCTTGATTTCTTCTTATTGGGACATATTAATCTGCTTGGCCCCACAGTGGGAATAGTGGGAAATCATCCAATAGCTCATGGTTCTTGCCTGGAAGATGCATTTTATCTTCATAAACAGAATCAATAATATATCCTAGGAAATCAAGCAGAGACCATAGACTACAGGATAGACTGAATCCAGACTATAGGATTCCTTACAGTCAAGGTTTGGATGAGCTTCCCTGTGAATTTTTTCCATTTCTCCCAAAATCAAAAAAGTCCTTAATTCCACATACTTTTCCTGTGGCTGCTTGTACATTCATGTAAGATGTTAAGACTACTTGAAGAAGATGTCAACAGAAGTCTGCCTCCAATGGACTAGAAGAATCTTGTTTTGTCTAAATGGCATTTAGATTTTTATTTTTTTAAAAAAATGTAGGAGGAATTACAACCAAAGGTATAGGGAATAAATCATAAATCCAAGTGTTTCAATCTTAACCAGTTGAAATGAGCTTTTATTTCACCTTACCCATAAACTTTTTTCTCTTTGTTTGTTTTTAATGTGGCTTTGCTCTTATGCTGAAGTGCCTAATCTTTTGCATGGATACACATTAAAACCCCTAGATTTTGCATTCAGAGTTCTGGGTTTTACCCTGGAGTCAGATGCTTTCTGAAGTTAAATTTGGCAATCCTTGGCTTGTGTCCACAAAGTCCCTTTTGGGATCTAATTCAAAGTGCCTGACAAAAAGATAAAAGCATGAAATCTTTCTAAAATCCATGACACATTACCAGTGTGTGCAACCTCATTTCATCTTGTTGTATATGACTATAGCTCTCACAGCCAGGGAGTTCTAGCTAAAAAGTAATAAGCTAAATAAGGCTGTTTTCCTTGTGAAGTCAAGATCACTTAAATCCCACTTGAAATTACAGTAGTTTTAAGAATAAAAGTGATGTGAAATACATTAGTGTTGCTTTCCTCATGTGAATGTTTCATGGAAATTCGAACTCATGTATTTCTGAGGAAAAGGTGTATATTCCTAAATATTTCCTATTTCTATCAGTCTTCACAAACTGCTCAAACATTCTATCTTTGAAAAAAATCAAATTATTTGGGCAGATATGGGTAGATTCAGTTAATAAATAATAATAATAAAGTCAAAGCAAAAAACCCACAATGAAATAAACAAAGCAATAATAAAAAATGAAGAAGTGAGAAGAAAAATAATATTTTTCTGAAATATTTGAAACTAGTGAAATCATTTACTAAGGGTGCCAGCAGGCTAGCTGAACCTGGGTAAAAAAGTTAATACCTATCCACTCAAGTTTTTGAGTACAACATTTATCCTCTTAGTTCCTTCAATGAACCAACACAAAAGAGAGGACATTCCAAACAACAGGTTATCTGAACTTGATCACTTTTCACATTATGAAATTAAAGCCAGTTGCAATTGTGCTATCATTCCCCAGACAAAACCATCAGTGTCATGAACTTGAAGACACGGGGAGAGTCCTAAAAGCCCCTGGGCTTTAAAGCTGAGAGATAAGACATAGTCCCAGTTTTAGATGAAAATTTCTGTTTTGTAAGTGTATCTGTTCCTGTGGTTTATTCAAGGATTGAAATTTTCATTTATACCTTATTTTGAAGAGGTGTTTGCAAGATATTTGAAGACAGAAAAAGGACAGATGAAAAAAGAGGGTAAACAGTCATTACTGTTTCCAGTCATTACTGGAAATGATTTTGCAAACCATTGTTTGTTATCAGGTTGAATGATTATACTATTTATTATGTGTGCTTATAAAAGGTACCTGAATAGATATTTAGTAATCTAAAAAGCAATTCATGAATGACAGAGAAAAAAAAAAAAAGTGACATAATTAATTTTGCATTTAAGCCTTTCCCCCAAGAGGTAACTGGATTTATAAAATAATACAAAATCAGAGATGTTTAGGAAAATAACAAAGGAAAGAATACCAGGGATAAGTGGTATCAAGTTTAACAGAATTCATGGTAGAGTGCAGAAGCAATTACCTAGAGGAACCTCTACCTCATTAGCAATATTTGTTCAAAATTTATGTGAGCTACTGAATTTCCCCAACTTTAGGAAGTGAGAAAGGATTATAAACTAACCTACCGAATATCCATACTGAGGAGCAGTGGGGAAATCATTACTCACTGACTAGTTATTAATAGCTAATTAACAAATAATAACTATCCTAAATAAGAATAGAATATAACTTTCAAATATTTCTACTATATTGAGGAAGTAGGCACGTCAACACTTGGAAGAGCAGATTAAAATTTAAATTTTTTGGGTATTTTTTAATATATTAATGATAACTCCCTTGACCCTTTAAAAAGTGAAAACTGAAACTCTAAAAAACCCCCCAAAACCAAAGACACCTAAGTTTAGGCAGGAAGAATAAATTCTCTTTTGTTCTTAAATCTGTTGCAAATGGTCTATGATGACATCATTCTGCTTCACAGCTGGAAACTCCCCATTCTTCCTTCCAGTTCTGTTACCTTTATGATTAGTATTATTATTTTCTTATAAAACCACTTATATCTCTCAGAAATTAAGAGCCTAATCTGGGACCTCTGGATTCTATCACAATGTAATTTAACATAAAACTGTTTTTTGGTTCAGTGAATAGGAAGATAAATTAGTTTAACACCCTATGCTTCTAGAAGTCAAATAAGTGAGAACATAACAGATAATGAGACCTAGTTCTTATGCAAGAACCCAGAAAGAAATGAGATAACATCTATCTGGTACCAATAAAGCTTAGACATTCCAAGCAACTGTTCTGGAAAATTGAATTTTCCAGGCTTTTCACACTCATGCATATGTTTCTGAAAGGTTCAACATTAGCATACGTAATGAGTTACAGGAAAATTTTCATTTATTTAAACCAGCAGGCAATTGACAACTAAAGCTATTTCACATCTGTTTCCTAGACTGAAAGCACGTATGTGAGCTAAGTAAACAATAATGTTAATAAAGTTTTAGCTTTCAATTTAAATTCAAATTTTATAAAGGTGAAAAATTGCTCCCTGAAGGTCAAACATTTCTTGATACTGCAAGATTTAGTTCTGTTCAGTATTCTGGAAACTGGAGGAATACATATGAAAGAAGTGAATCTACTGCTTTGGATTAATAGGATCTGATTGTGGCTTTTTTGAAGGTCAGTAGCTTTTGAACCTATGGGCGACAGCAGTAACATATACACAAATTAAATCAAACTCAGAAGCTAGTTTCTAGCCAAATTTAGAATGGCTTAACACAGCTTGACTTGCTTAATAAGGGTGAACATTTACTTTGTTCCAGAAGAAAGTGCTTTTGAATGATGAGAGTTGCTCAAAAAAGAGATGTGTCATGGGATGTCAAAAGGAATACTTACAATCTATCCAGCCTTTTTCTTTCTTATCCTGTTGAGAGCTAGTCCATGAGACAGACCCACAGGAATTCAGGTTGGATGCTTTTAAAATACTTATATAAAGGCTTTGGACATGAGCTGGGAGGAAACTAGAATGTCAGTGAATGAAAAAACAGCTTTTATGTGGTATCCGACAACATTAAAGTCAGAAAACTGTAACACCTATGGCCTAAAGACCAAATATAGACAAATATCAAGCTCAGCATGTCCTCTGTAACTGTTGTAGAAGAGAGGTTATCAATATGACATATGAATGAACAAGTTTCTCTTAGGTTACCTACAATGTAATATCTGACAGACAGAAGGCACTAATGTCTAAAGGACTACAGAATGATCTGTGAATGATCATATGAAATGAAATTCAAGATATACTTTCATTCCACGTAACTCTTCAATACTTCAGTAAAATACAATTATAAAATATTTAAAATATTTGTACTTTTGCAGTTTAAAACAAGCTTTATTTTTACATCAGAATTATTTATTTTTGGCTTCTCATGTGGGCATGTTTGAACTTTTATGTCAGATCCTTTCTGAGCATTATATCTGTCATCTCTCAAATGTTTTAGAAGGTGTACTTGTGAGTTCATAGCCTAAAATCTACCACTTTATTTGCTATTGACATTAGTTAGGATGCTTATTTCAAAAGTGCAATTAGACAACAGAATGGGATGAGACGGCATAGACTGGACTAGATTATTTCGGTTGGAGGGGACCTACAACAATCATCTAGTCCAACTCCCTGACCACTTCAGGGCTGATCAAAAGTTGAAGCATGTTGTTAAGAGCATTGTCTAAATGCCTCTTAAACACTGACAGGCATGGGGCATTGGCAACCTCTCTAGGAAGCCTGTTCCATTGTTTGACCATCCTCTCTGTAAATGAATGCTTCCTAATGCCCAGTTTAAACCTCCCTTGGCACAGCCTTGAACCATTCCCAAGTGTCCTGTCACTGGATCTCAGGGAGAAGAGCTCAGCACCTCCCTCTCCGCTTCCCCTCCTCAGGAAGCTGTAGAGAGTACTGAAAGCATTCCTCAGCCTCCTTCTCTACAAAGTAGACAAACCCAGAGTCCTCAGTCACTCCTCACAGGTTGTGCCTTCCAGACCTGTCAGCAGCTTTGTTGCCCTCAACTGGATACATTCAAGAACCTTCACATCCTTCTTGAGCTGTGGGACCCAGAACTGCACACAGCACTCAAGGTGAGGCTGCACCAGTGCTGAATACAGTGGGATAATCACCTCTGTTGACCGGCTGCTTGTGCTGTGTTTGGTGCACCCCAGGATGCGGTTTGCTCTCTGGGCTGCCAGGTCACACTGCTGGCTCACACTGAGCCTGCTGTCAGCCATCACCACAGATCCCTTCTTCAGGGCTGATCTACAGGCACTCCTTTCCCAGTTTATACTTGTGCCTAGGGCTTCTCTGTCCCAGGTGCAGAATCGGGCATATTTTCTTGTTAAATTTAATCTCATTGATGGTTGCCAAGTGCTGCAATCTAAAGCTATTAACTGAATGGTAACTTTAGTATTTCTCAAAACAAAATGTGAGACATTAAGATGGTTGCTAGTTTACACAGCTTTACAGAATGCATTATATTTGAAAGAGTTCTTAGCTCTGAATAGTAGCCAGGGATTTAAAATCAAATTTTAAAACAGCTTGACACTGGAGACGTGGAGAAAGAAAGAAAAAGGAAGCAAGTGTGCGAGAAACAAGAAAAAAAAAAGAGTAAGGTCTGAAACTGCTTCTAAAATAACTTCTTTTTTTCTTTTTTTCCCCTTCCAGCTTTTTCATGTCACAACTCAGCAACAAATGTTTTAAGAATGTGGAGGAAAAGCTGTTATTGTTGCATGCTCTTTTGATTTCATTCTGCTTTTTTTTTTAATCACCATATATACACATACACATTCCTCTATTACTGCTTTCTTTCACCTCTGAAGGTACGTCTTTTCCTCCATTTTCAAAGGTTCATAAAACCCTCTGATGCACCAGATAGGCTAAAATACCCAGCTCTGTACAAGTCGTTAGAAATGCATATTGCCTTGGAGAAGTTGCAACATATTTGCTGACATTAAATATTTCCTTTTTAAAAGTAAATTATCTAGGTAGATAGCAATCCTCTGTACAGTTGTACTTCGTGGAAACTTTCATGACACTTGAAAAAGTTTAAGGAAAATAACAAATCTATCTATTCATGAGACTAATAAGCTTTTAAAATAAAGATTGTTTAAATTTATGATGATGGAATACTTTGAAATTATACCTAGAAGTCAAAATACAAACATATTTCTCATTTTGCAAGCACCATAAATAAATGGATTAGCTGATATTGATTGCTATGAAGATGAGAATGTATTTGTCACTTTGTACATATTTAAACTTTATAGCAAGAGCCAAAGGAAAACTTTATTTTCCTTATACTATCAGAAGCTCAAAATGGATGTAAAAAGTAATTAAACACAACTCTGCCAAACTTAATTAATACTCATAAAACTTCTAAGTCAGGTGTGAAATTACAAGATACTAAATGCAATGCATTCAGAGTTCTCTATTAACAAAAATGGAGTAAGAGGGATTTTTTTTTTTTTTTTCCATGCAGCACAATGAAATGAGTGTGCAGTTACATCAACTAAACATGCAGCAGCACTGGTAAAAGGGTTGCCCTATTCTGTTTCCTTGGCATTGCAAGACCAGCTGGTCCTATAGGAAGAAACACTTGTATATTTACACACCATACTCCATTTCATCTGACCTTCTTATACCTAAAAACCCACTAGGATTAGTTCAGTTTACTAAAAATAACATAACAATCATATCAGAAACTATCAAACTTAATAATTCCTGTTCAGTAATTCCTGTTTAATAATTTTCTGTTCAGTATATAGTGAAACTGAAACTAGCTTTTGATTCAGTGGATATCTGAATGTGGCTCATATGTAAGTGCTCATACAGATGTTGCATATGTGTAATCCATACTATTTCATTGTGCTACAAGAAAATTATTTTTAGCTCTAGCTAAAACAATAAAAAGAAAAAATAAGCATAAATCTTGCAAAATATCTTACTTGCTTGACATTTTAATGTCTTAACCGGAAAACATTCATAGGTAGTTTGCCTATTATCATTCAATAGTTTTTTAATAGACTATCTTATTTAACAGATAACTGAAAGATAAGTTAACTGTTCCTTTTTTTTCTTTAAACACGTATTTTGTTGTTCCCAGCATTTAATTTTAAGGGACTCTAAAGTCATAACATGTACTGCCAAGAAAACATCTTTTAACTTCCAACCAAAGTCACTCATGAAAGGCATACATCTTAGAGGTCTCTTTGTGTTCCTTTCATCATTACAGAACTTGCTTATATTATAAACATCAAGATCACTTGGAGATAAAATTAGCCTAACTACGGAGTAGTATGTGAACCATATGAAAGCAATGAAGTGGATGATGCCCTTAACACTAGCAGAAGGTCAGCAAATAAGATTGCTAAATCAGTTTACTTTTTATACTCTTTACTAACTACTGTAATTAAGTAAGTTATACTGGTCTACATGCTGGAGTGGTTGCCTACTGTAAAACCCACAAACAACAACAATAAAAGCCACACAGTCCCAATCCCCAAGCCTGCAAAGTGTCCTGAAGATGAAGCAGCCTTCTTAGTGCTGGGGCAAACAGAATTTTTGTTTGACAATGTTTTATGCCATTTAGTGTTAAAGGATTAACATTAGTCTATCAGTATGGCATGAATATCACTATTCTAAAGAGAAGTAGTGCAATAGATCACAAACACTTCTTCTGAAATAACTTCCATATTATTAATGTAACACACTTTTGAAAAATGGATATTGAACACAGTAAATCCACAAATGTATTACAATTACTGGTCATTGGTTCAATTTTTGTTTTAACAGATGACAAGGCAGTATCACAGGGCAGTTAAGAGGTCAGGAGACTTGAAGAGAAAATAAGGTGATTTATTTAAGGTTATCTGAATACAAAGGGCTGGGACTGAAAAAAAAAAGAAAGCAATTATCAGAGTTCTGTTAGCAGGCTTTGTAGATCTGGTATAGAGGAAGTGGTTACTATTTTTGCCATCTAGTAAGACTTCCAACTGATAGTGACTTCCTTACAGTCACTTTGGGACATTAGCTAATTAGATTAGTAATCTGAAACATAGAGACATGTAGAATAGCACATTTCTTTTTATCTCCGTCTACACCCAGGTAACAGAAATAACTGTTCTCCAAACCTGCTTCTGAAAATGGACCTGGCTGAGATACTGAAAGACTTGACAACAAATTGTACTCCCTAACTCATTCTTGCTTGTAAATGTTTAATGACTACATACAGGAATTACTCATTTGGCTTTTGTTGTTTATTCTTAACCCTCTGTGGAACACAAAAAGTTATATACGTATATATATTTAGAAAATGTTGTGAATTAGTCTGTATTATCTCCCATTGTACTTTTTTCACTTCAAATAAGAGAACATTCTTTTGTTTGAAAACATATATATTTTCTAGGAAGACCATTGCAACTGTTAGGGTATGTGTTAGGAACTGTTGTCTGATCTTCACCTGGTAAACTAACAAGAGATGAAAAGAATTCAGTGTTGTTTGTAAGAATATTATGCAAATCTTATACTGCAAATCTTAATTGGTTTTATATTAATGTAGCATCATGTCTTAATTTTATCATAATTGTTAACAGGATGTTCTTGTGCTGTATTTTAATATAACAACAACATCACAACTATAAATTTCCTTTTATGTGCAAATGGAGCTGCCAATACAGGAAACTTCAGAGTTTGGGAGCAGCACCCTGGTTCTAGGAATAAGTCAGAGAACACAGAGCTAAAAGATCTACTAAATTATTAAGGAAGAATGGATTCAGGAGTAAACCTCGTATTAACCACAGTCTCCTGAATAAGCCAGTGTGCTTGCTAATTTCTCCAGACAACCCACAGGCTAAGTACATGAAAATAGTAGTATATCTCCAATTTTTAGGGCTTATGTTGAATTAAAAAAATCAACAACATGTTCTTAGGTAAAAAAAGTGAAACGCAAAAAACAAAGAACACAAAGTCTTAAAAGGACAACTGTAGTGCTGAAGACGTGTTATACACTAAAAATTATCACAGCTCTCAAAATGTTTTATGAAGAAACTATTCCAAGACACTGCATTGCACCTATAAACACTTTCGGTGTTTTTATACATTTGTATTGGGTTTGCATGGCAAGGTTTTGGTAGCAGTGGGGGAGGGGGGTACATGGGGTGGCTTCTGTGAGAGAAGCTGCCAGAAGCTTCCCCCATGTCCGACCCGACACAGCCAATGCCAGCCGGCTACAAGAACGGTCCCGCCGCTGGCCAAGGCCGAGCCAATCAGTAACGCCTCTGTGATAACATAATTAAGAAAAAAAAGGAAGGGAGAAAAAAAAAGCTGCACACTTTGCAGCTGGAGAGAGGAGTGAGAAGATGTGAGAGAAAACAACTCTGCAGACACCAAGGTCAGTGAAGAAGGAGGGGGAGGAGGTGCTCTAGGCGCCGGAGCAGAGATTCCCCTGCAGCCTGTGGTGCAGACCATGGTGAAGCAGGCTGTCCCCCTGCAGCCCCTGGAGGTCCATGGTGGAGCAGATGACCACCTGTAGCCCGTGGAGAACCCCATGCCGGAGCAGGTGGATGCCTGAAGGAGGCTGTGACCCCGCGGGAAGCCCGCGCTGAAGCAGGTTCCTGTCAGGACCTGTAGCCCGTGGAGAGAGGAGCCCACGCTGGAGCAGGTTTGCTGGCAGGACTTGTGACCCTGTGGGGGACCCGCGCTGGAGCAGTCCCTTCCTGAAGGACTGCACACCATGGAATGGACCCAGGCTGGAGCAGTTCATGAAGAACTGTCAGTCATGGGAAGGACTCACATTGGAGAAGTTCGTGGAGGACTGTCTCCCGTGAGAGGGACCCCACGCTGGTGCGGGGGAAGGAGACATCCCCCTGAGGAGGAAGCAGCGGCAGAAACACCGTGTGATGAACTGACCCCAACCCCATTCCCTGTTCCCCTGTGCCGCTGGGGGGAGGAGGTAGAAAATTGGGAAAGAGGTTAAGCCCGGGAAGAAGGGAGGGATGGGGGAGGTGTTTTAAGATTTGGTTTTACTTCTCACTATCCTCTAATTTTGATTGGTAATAAAGTAAATTTGTTTTTTCCCCCAAGTCGAGTCTGTTTTGCCCGTGCCAGTAATTGGTGAGTGATCTCTCTCTGTCCTTATCTCCACCCACGAGCTTTTCGTTATACTTTTCTCCCCCTGCCCATTTGAGGAGGGGGAGTGACAGAGTGGGCTTTGGTGGGCACCCAGCATCTAGCCAGGATCAAACCACCACAACATTTTATTTAATTACATAATATTGTAAACATACATTTCAGGAAATGTTATTAAATGACTTAACTATTCGACAAACTTCCAACTATAAAGGTACAATCGCCACAGCAACTAGAAGCATTTCAAGACTGCCTCAGGAATATTGTTCCAAAACTAAACACTGTTGTGTTTACTTTTAAATATGGCAACTCAAAAGCTAACCTTTAAACATGTGTAATCTAAAAACTGAATGAAATTAAAGAGTCACAGAAATAAAATCACTTTAGCTTCCTCTTTAATTAAGATGTTTCAGGGCAACATGATAGTAATTTATCCACTAGATCTACTTTCTTTCTGCCTTCCTCTCACCAGAACCAAACCATGAAGGAGTCCTATGCCATAGAATCATAGAATGACAGAATGGTATAGGTTGGAAGGGAGCCTAAAGATCACCTAGTTCCCCGCCCCTGCCATGAGCAGGGACACCTTCCACTAGGTCAGGTTGCTCAAAGCCTCATCCAACCTGGCTTTGAACACTTCCAGGGAGGGGGCACCCACAGCTTCTCTAGGAAACCTGTTCCAGTGTCTCACCACCCTCAAAGGAAAAAAATTCTCCATAATATCTAATCTAAATCTACCCTCTTCCAGTTTATAATCATTGCTCCTTGTTCCATCACTTGTCCCTCCCCAGCTTTCTTGTAGGCCCCTTTCAGGTACTGGAAGACAGCTATAAGGTCTCCCTGGAGACTTCTCTGCTCCAGGCTGAACAGCCCTAACTCTCTCAGCCTGTCCTCATAGGAGAGGTGCTCTAATCATTTCATCATTCTGGTGGCCCTCCTCTGGACTCATTCTAGTAGGTCTATATCCTTCTTGTGTTGAGGGCTCCAAAGCTGCATGCAGTATTCCAGATGAGGTCTCACCCGAACAGAGTAGAGGGGAAGAATCACCTTCCTCAACCTGCTGTCCACGCTTCTCTTGATGCAGCCCAGGATACAGTTGGCCTCCTCAGCTGCAAGTGTGCATTGCTGGCTCATGTTGAGTTTTTTTGTCCACCATTACCCACAAGTCCTTCTCCTCAGAGCTGCTTGTGATTCATCCATGATGGTGTCTTATCTGAGTAAAGCAATATTGTATGAATCTGTATTAAGTAATTACGCACCCATCCATTTCAATTTATAAACCAATTGACAGACTATTTAGTTGGTTGAATTTTTGTCTACAATGAAAACAGAGCATCTTTTCTGTGTCTCAAGTATTACATGCCTAACATTGTCTAGTTAGGACAAAATATCTTTATAGAGTAATATTTGGCATCAGAGCACAATGTTTCATATTTCTGTGGATTTCAATAATTTTATGAGATGTTTGTATTCTAGATAAAAAAACATTTTTTGTGCATTTTTTGGCAACTGTTCTAGCTTGATTTCTGCAACATGCTATGTAAGAAACAGGTTTATTTCTGCAATTTATTGCTTATTATAGAGCTTCTGTTTAAAAGGATTCTCTATTTCTATACTACCTCTCATGATATCTGATCTACCCTACTCAGATTTACAGTGTATTAAATTTGCACACATGAAACATCAGGAGAAAATTTTTTCTCTGCAAACCACCAGATGTGATGTTATGTTACATTAAAAATACAGAGCACCATCATGCTTTCATATTACCAAAATGTAACTATTCTGTGACAAGATAATTGTTTCATAAATTAGCACTTTTTATACAGCTGTACTTTCTCAGCATTTTGAATTTAAAAATCTGTTATGGTAGAGTTGCTTGGAAATGAATACAGGTTGCAGAGTCTAGATCTGCTTTATCTGTCTTTAAGGTAAAACTACTCCCTCTTTTCAGTATTGAAGCTAGAGTACACACTAGCTGACCATGTTTCAGATTCAAAGGACTAATATGACGTATTCTTCCTTGCCTCCATTAAAATGTGACAGTCTTCAGCATACAAAATTCTGTGGTTAAGTTTGAGCAGTTGTAAAGCCTGAAGAGAGATGTGGTTGCAATTCAGAACGTGTACTTCGATCTCTGAGAAATTAACATCTTAAGTTAAGCAAGTAACACATCCAGACATACAAGCGTAATAATACACTAGAATATTTTATGGTGGTTTGATTTGAAAGCTTAAAGACACTATTTAAGATAATTTAATTGCCAGTCTTCAGTAAAACAATCTTCCCTTCTTTGTAAAGATTTTCTTTGCTGGAAAGAGTTACCCATTGCAATTAGTTAATAGAAAGTCCTCTTCTCAGTGTATCTGATAATACGAAATTATTAATATACTATGATCCCAGGAGTAATTCAGTATTTTAAGAAAGTATGAGCTCTGCTTAATAGTCTTTTGAAATACAGTAGAGAATTTTGTTGAAAGAGCTGAAAGCTGAAAACTGAGACTTTGAAAAACAGAAAGAAATGACTCACCAGGAGCCAGAAGCTGCAAATAGTATCTTTGAGAAACAAAGAAATGATTCACTTGTGAAACAGAGAGCAGCTGAGTTTCTTGATCAGAGCACTGATTGGCAAAAGAAAGTGGAAATAATACTCTGGAAACCAAACATCTGTACAGTATATAAATGCAAAGTAGATTGACACATCAATTCAAAAACTGAAGTCTTCATATCCTGTCTTTATACTTCTACAGTAGTATCCACTTAAATTATAAAAAATAACTTGGCCTACAGCAATGGCATCCTTTACAATATTTTAAGTTCAAGTATAATCTGCTGTAAACAGGGTGATGAATGTTGTTACAAAGGGGATCAACAGAGTTGTCGTACAATTGGCCACATTTACAAAAAGTGAAAACCTTCACTACAGTCCTGCTTAGGTTGCTCTCTGGAAAGCTAGCATACTTCAGTGCTCTACCCATTCATAACAGCCAATGCTTTTACTTGTGTTAGCATAATTTTTCTTTATCCAACTATAAACAAACAAAACTCCCCAAACAAACAAACAAGCTGGAGTTTTCTCAAACCTGGCTTAACTACCATGCTCCTCAGAACAGGAAATTGATCCCTTTAACTAGAGAGAAACAGAACCTTGCAAGTCACTCTGATTTTTTTTTTTTTTAAATTAAGTTCTGATTTCTGTGTGAGAAATCTGAATTACAAGAAGCCTCTTGAACTGAATGATAAAAGAAATACTTTTACTTAAAGTATTTTGTGGTCTGTATTGTCTCTAATTTTGTCAAAAATAATAAAGTTATAAAACAATGAAATATACTCCTGAATGGAAAGTAAAACATTTTTAACAGCATTTATTTTTTTGTAAAGTTCAGTTTTGAAACAGATAATTTCTTTTTGGTATCAAGAAATTGTTTGAGTACAATTAGTTCTAGTTACCAGAACCCTTGAAAAGCATTAAGGACACAATCATAACACCTTGCCTTTTTCCTGAACAATATTTTTATGAACATGAAGATAAAAGTAGATAAATGTAACTATTCAGGAGGAGATATTCCAAATCAAAAATTTTTAAAACCTCAATTTTCAGATTCCTTACGACAAATATAAATATACCTGCATCATAGTATAGCTGAGTCTGGAAGAGACATCTGGACATAGTCTAGTCTACTTCTCTCTGCCAAGAAATGATTTCAGGAAATCAAACACTACCCAAACATAAACCATTGAAAAATATCAGTCTTGATTAGTTAATGGGAACACCTCAGGTCTACATAGGTGATGATTAAAATTGTACATAACGTCTGCTTACATAAACATTAAGCAGACTGGAGAAAAAAAGAAAACAAACAACCTATAAAGCCACACAATCATGTTATTCAATTACGCTGACAATAGCCTCCCTAGAGTCACTGGCTATTTCTCCATAGCATATCTCTTTGGGAAAGGTTTCTGCTCCTTCCTCCAACCTAAGCAGGGCCTCTAAAAGCAGGGCCTCTAAAAGCTTAGATGTTCCTGAAACTACCTCCTGTGTTCTCTTTCCTGTCCAAATTTTATGTTGTGCACCTCTCTCTCTACTGAGTGGCCAAGATCTGGATAAGATTTTTCCCATTGTAATACTTGCTCTAGTATCTGCTCTGTAACAAAACTATTCATGTGATAAAGAAATGCACGCACTTCCTTTGCACATTGTTATGAAGACTACAGTCATTGCAATGAAGGCATACTTCAGCTCAACTTTGCAAGAGTTCAGGTTCATGATGAAGTACCCATGCATGCAGGCCACTAGAAAGCAAATGGATAAACCAGGTCTCCAATAACCTTCAGTCTCCAAGGATGTTTGATATTAAAAAATAACATAATGCACAGGACAAGGAAAGGCTGAGAAGGAAACTTTCCAGGTAAACATTGTAAAAAATTCAAAACCAGAGACACTTGAAACTATTAATAAATTGAAAGCAGGATGAATATGACAGCCATGAATATAATTTTCCTACCATTTCTCACTAGAAACACAGTAAGTTCTCAGGCTTAGCACACCCTGGTCACGTGTGCACGATTGCTCAGTGTACAGTTACTATTAACATTATGAATTCATTTGCAATTTGAAGGAGTTCAATGCAGAAGATCTTACATCTATATGAACCCAGACTACATGACCAAGCTTATATCTGTCAAAATCTGTTAATATTCAAAACAGAAAAGCCAATGCCTTTTGGAGCTGCTTATCTAACTTCTCCACTCACTTTTGTTTGGATTAGGAACTTGAGAAAATTAGCCTGATTTTTCAGGGGTACTCTCTTATCAGAAAGAAAGTAGGCTACTTGTACAGTTTTTATTTATTTTATTTATTGGCACAATATTAATAATAGTAATTCATCTTTTTAAAATTTTGCACTGAAATTTTCCTTGTTATTAAAACATAGACAAGATATCTGGAATAGTTTCACTGTGTCATTAAGAAATCATAGTTTCACTGTGTCATTAAGAAATCATAGTTTATTGTAATTTAATTTCCTATATTTTATATATATCAATTTTATTAATCTAACAACTCTGTAAAAAGAGAATAAATTCAGTACCAAGACACACAACATAAAAGCTAAGTACAAAAGTAAAAAAAAAAGTTTTTTAATATCTGCCCACTAAAAAGGCTTTTTTCTTCCATTCAGAAAACATGGATTTACTCTCTTTCATCTCCCATGTTACAAATAAGACTTCCCTTCTTACTTTTACCCTTTGTTTTTAGAGATTAGATATTTAAATAAGCTGTTGGAGAATGAAAATACATCAGTATTTTACCTATTTAATGACAATCTCACTTTTAAAATAGATGAGATATGTGTTAATGTTCATATAAAGATTCTTTGGAATAGATGTCAACATGTATTCTGTGTCTTTAAAAACCAAGGACTAATTAAGATAATTTACAGTTGTTGTGAAATGCTGGTGTTAGTAATTTGATTAATTATCTATATAATATGAGAACAGCCAATGACCCATTAATTAACTTAAATGTCCTCATCAATGTATTTGCTGTTTCATTAAGTTTCAGCTCTATAAAAATGCATATACAAATAGGATTCCTATCTAGTTTTTGACAATAATTATGTCTTGTTCTAAACATTTATGCTTCCGATTAATTTAGACTCAGTCCACATCAGGTCAACTCTGTTTTGATTTCATTAGGGATGAATGTACGTCAAACATTGTTGCCTGCGTTGAGACCCAGATTTTCAAAGATCCACAAAATATAAACTACGGTGACCTGAAGTAACACTGATGCTTGTCACCTCAAATGAAGATCAACAAAGGCATTGGTATGGCAGAATTTATAAAGAAAGCAAAAACTCTGTTGTTATGACTAGGCAAACCCAGAGGCATCCTGTTCTGTATTGGATACGGACTTCCTTTAGATTGATAATGTTGAGTGAATTGACTTCTAAATTTCCTCTTGGATCATGAATGGCTGAGCCTTGACTACATTTTGACTTATTGCTGTTTCATGCTACACATTCATTGTCTGCCTCAGCAATTCCAGGGTCAGTGTGATTCTTTGTGAAAATTCACAGAGTATATAGAATCTGCATTACAAAGCCATAGACTTTCACTGTGTATTGTTAAATAAAGACAATTCAACCTGATGATCAGTGTTTTCTAGAACAGCTTTTCTAGATGCTCTGGATGGTCCTGCTCAGACCTAATTTCACATACCTCTCTAACTATCCTTCCCTTCACTCTCCAGAGACGCCTCCAGTTTTCCTGGCCTGAGGTGGCTCTCCCACATAACAATGTTCACCATAACTTTTTTCTGTTCTTAAGATCTTCTCTATGCACCATCCTCTCCTCAAGACCTTCTCTACCCACCATTCTCTCCTCAGTGCATCATTCTACACCCATATTACTTTGTTCATGAAGTCTCTTTTGGGAAATAGTTTACCTTCTGAAGTTGCTTTTTTAAAAAATTAAATCTCCCAAAACAATAATAAAAAGGCCACAGCAGCCACCCTGTCAAGTTACTTTTTGGCCCTATATCGCCTTGACAACATGTGTGATTCACAGCATATTACTTTGATTCATTCATGTCACACTATCATTACTTAATGGAAATCTCTTTTCAGATAACTCCTAGTCAGTCATGGGGGTGCATGTGTGTGTGTGTCTGTGTAATTGCTTCCTCTAACTAGCAGCAGTGTGTAGGAACTCAGCTAGTATGCTGTGTTGAAGGCTATTCAGAATCAGAATAGTGCTACGATTTCAGTCATAGGTGTTAAAACTGAAATACAGCATGCAAATCTTAATGAAAAGTATGCTTGTTCTTTGCTCCTGAGGAGGACAGAGAAGCCAACCATTACATACCTTAATAACTCCTTAGTCAGTTAATAACAGTTTTCAGCCACAAACTCTATATCAAAATGCAGCAAATGTCAAGGTGATCTGAATAACATTTTAGGAAACATAAAGTGTTTAAAAGAGAAAAATCACCTTTGTGACAGTTGAGCTGGAAGTGCACTACAGTTCAGGTAACAGAACTGAAAAAAGCACCATCAGCCCCTGTGCAATATTCAACCTTCTCTGTTTAAGACTAGAAAAAACACCTATAAGACTTCATGATGTGAAAAACAAAGTTGCACGTCTCACAGAAATACAGTACAAACTAGCAAAAGTAGATACAATTTTAGTTTTAGTTCTTATCTTATTCAGTTTGTGGCAGTGTGGAAATACATTTGAATTGTAAAGGTCTAATGGCGCCCAAGAGGTTATTACAGAATTAACATCTTGGATTAAATTTGAAGTGCTCTTAAGTTCCAGATTCTTATCAGTGTCAAACCTATAAAGGTTTTGGTTTTCAGTTCTGTTGAAAAAGAAAAGCCACATTCAAAATATTTGAAATATGAGGTCCTTTCTGAGGACCTTGTACTTTTCTGAATTCTGCAAAATACAGCAGCATTGTTCCTGCAAAGGTGGGCATTCCCTATTCCAAATGAATCACTCAGCAATCAGCTTTACAGCCTAGTGAAATAGGACATCTCTCCTTTATGCTGCTCTGCAATTCGCAATGGAATGACACTGCTTCCAAGTATACAAAGTATCTATACATATGATCTGTATTACATTTAGACTTCAAATGCTGCACAAGTTACTATATAAAATTCCTCCAAAATGCTTTTGATTTAATCACTGCATGAACTCTTCCTGTCTTTAAAAACACAAGTTTCTGACCTAATAAAAACCTCCTTAGCTAGGCACAGGACTTGGTGGTGTATTTGAGACTGTCAGTGTCATTCAGTTTGTTTATAAATTTCTGTTGGTTTCAGTAAACTGAAGTATGGTGGTTGACTTCCCCAGCACACTCTCTGGGTACAGGGACTAATTGGTCCCAGAAGTGGATCCAGCACTCCTGCCTCAGTAGCTTAGCCCACTAATAAACTACAGTTTTTACTTAGGCCAGAGCAATCTAATAGCTACAATATCATATGCTTCTGTCACTCTCTTATGTGTCATTTTTCTTCCAGAAGCTTGCCACCCTATTCTCACTTGTAGATTATTTCTTCCTAAAATTCTCATTTAGAAGCTTCATGATCTGAGCAGGAGGCCAGCTGATGGGGCTATGTCTATTCCAGGAGACCTCTGCTCAGCCCCATCACATGTCATGGGGCTTCATTTCTTCTCCTTAAGAGTTCAGGACAGAAAACTTTTTTATTCTGCTTGGTAGAAAGATTTCTTGTAAATATTTACATATAGTTATGGAATAGTAAATCTTGATTGTTCCTGACTATTAAGAACCCTCTTCTTCCCTTTTCTGTTCTCTCGTCGTTAGAATTACAGTCCAATACGGAGGAAGAGATACAATTCTATTATAACCCACATTTGAAATTGACATTTTTTCCTGAAAAAAGTTCAATAACTGGCATTAAAATAACATTCCTATGTAACATAAATTTATTCAGATAGTGACAGAAACCAACATGTCTTTCTAACATTAAATTTCTATTAGGAACAATTCTGTATATAGATGAGACATGAAAGTTTGCAATCCTCTTTCTCTTTTTTTTTCAGTCCATGTGTTTCCCTAATATAATTATCAATTAGCCGAAAAATATCCCAAACAAAAATGATGTACATTTGTTAATATTTGAGTATTTGAATAATGAGACAACTCAAGAAATGCCTCCTTGTAATATTAAATATGAATTATTATACATCAAAGTGGAGGAAACTGTTGCAAGCGTATGTGCTTTCATAGTAATATGGGGTCAATAGAGCAGCAGTTTAAAAATAGTTATTAAATGCTTTGAGGTGAAGGTAAAATGAAAATGCTTTCCCTAGACCCTAATCCTGACCTGAAAGCAAAATGCTACTTCTCTAAAGGATACAGTGTAATGTGAACTTACATTGTAGAATTGTTTGAACCACCTGAATAGCACAAAGGTAAAAAACCCCATATGACCATTCCCTTGATATCTGGGCCTCCTTTCAGGAGAAACTATTTAGCTGACCTGTGTGACAACAACCCGTGGAGAGAGAAAATGCAGCCACACTGTCAGGTTAGATGCACAGAAGCAGCCTCACACCTGGGGCAGCAGTAGCCTGCTGGATTGTTGCTCTTCTTTATAGCATCACTTTACATTCCTTTTGTATAAAATAGAATTCATCTATCTCCTTGCTCTGAAATCTTTAAGAATGAGAAAGAAATGCAAAAATGTCTGATTATGCATCACATTTTTTTAATAATTTTTATCAAGCCTTTAAAGTTGTAAAGGTTTCAGGCACTTTTATCCCCAAATTAAAATATATTAATCAATGTCTAACCCCAATGTCTTCTCAAATGACTATTTCCATATACCACAAAAAAATGGTACATTGTATAGTATGTATTCAGGCTTGAAATCTACTGCTCTAGCAAAATTTTATCCTTGGTTTGTTTCTGTATTTGGATGAAAAAGGGAGGGAACAAGAGAGGTTCTGCTTTGCTTTTTGTTTGCTGCAATCTTTCTGCTTTAAGAAAGAGAAAATATATGCCTTCCTACTCATAAAATAATAATTTAATACCTGTAAACATGAGATGAATGCCATTATAACATAAGGACTTTAAAGTTATTGGTGACGTTTTTCCCTATTTGATGGGGCATTAGATATAGAACTAAGATATGCCTTACAATTTCCCATTAGGAAATGTGTTCTTTTCTCTACTCCTAGGCAACCAATTCCTACACAGACGTCAGTCCCCCATTTATTCTCTACATCTTTACAACCCTTTCAGGACAGATTATTTGCTGCTATATAAGGTTACGCAGTGCCTGAGACTCAGAGTAGAAAACATTATTCATAAAAAGTTCCTCTGTCATCAGATACAGAAATTGTAAAAATGATTATTTTGGTAGAGATGGAGTAAAACCAGCCTATGTTGTTTTTTTAAAAAAATTAAAACTGCAGATGTATGTAGAGATATGGCACTATCAGAGAACTATATTAACTCTTCCAGAGAACTGCTTCATTTGCCTAAAATACTTCCTATTCAAAATATTGTCCACAAGTCTACAGGATTAAACACAAATTTATCACCAGAAACAACAAAAAGCAAGAGAAATTAAGTTTCAGCCTGATACAAGACAAAAACAGATCTGCTTTAAGTAAATAAAAAGAAAACAAAATATCCTATATCAAAAGTAAGAAAAAAATACCTTTTCCTAAAAAGGAAATTAAAAATAAGATATTCTAACCAGAAATGAAAGAGGGATACAAGCTATGGAGTAACTGAAGAAAAAAAAAAGTGATCTAAGTTATTAAAGACAAGAAACAAGGTTTGAGGTACAGAAGAGAGATTAAAAAATGCTGGCTATGTAGACAATATTGCCTCTGTTCATAGTTACACTTAACAATAAATTTGTCTCTTTATAACATGCAATGAACAAAAACCCATTACTTTTTATGTTTCAACAAAAGCTATCTTAACTGAGTTCCATGGCAGGAAGCAAAAAGACAGAGGTCTTTGAAATTTTAAAATGCTGCTTACCACAGGTATCCTGTGATTTAAATTTAAATTGTATTTTAAAAGTGTGTAAAAAAGCCAAAAAAGCCCAAAGGTTATGTTAAATTGATAATACAATGGTTTTAAAAAACCCCAAACCAGAGTGATTGCTATAGTTAAAGCTTTTGTGATAGTACCTTACATTTAAATACATCAATTTCCTTCAGAGTAGCATTTGAATGGTATGCCTTCGTGAGACAGAATGCTTCAGAGAAAACTAAGAAGAGATAATAAGTGACAGATATGCTAGTCATTTGGTTACTCTGCACAAAAAAAAAATAGGCAAAACCCCCCCCCCCCCAAAAAAAAACAAACAGAAAAAAAAACTCGTAACAATTTCTCATTTATTTGGACAAAGCCAAAATCTAAATGCCTAACACATGCCTTGACCACTAGTTAATTTTGTGTCTTACGCTGAGTTATCTAAAGGCATAAGAAGAGATATTATTTACCATTGCTTTTATTATATGCACTAATAATAAAGATCAATGATAAATTGAAATGTCCATGGGCCCATTTAGAAGTCAGTGCTCTTTTGTGTTTTAAATGTTTTCAAAATGTTGATTCTATGGCACAATTTTATAGATAGAATTATGTATTAGGCCACTTCAATGGGTGTAGTCTATTTATGTTAGCTTCATTGTACCAATTAAACCGTATACCACGCACGTTCTGATATTAGAGGTCAGTGCTCACTTACTTCTCTTGTCTGGTAAGATCTCCTATCTTCAGGTTCCAAGGAAACTTCACTGCCCCTGAACAAAATCCCAAGAGTCTAAAGAAATCCTTGCTGTAGGGGGGTTTCCTTGCTTGATTATCTAAACCAAACAGTTTTGTTTAATTCCCAGCTACTATATTTCTTTAGAACATGTAAAACATTGTCCAAAAGGAAAAGAGTTCATAACACTGTAAATTGCAAAGGACTTCTTCTAGGCTTTATAGCTTTTAAAACCAGAAAAAGAGTATATATGTTTATTGTTTAACTTGGCATTTTCAGTGCTTACTGCAGCAGTAGAGATAGATAATCTGCAAAACCACAGAAGAACAACTAAAAAGACAACAACATAGCATGGGTAGACACAAGGAATTAGCTCTTTATAAATTCAAACAGCACAGAGAAAAATTAAGGATGATGCAGCATAGCTGCAGAAAAAAATGTTCACCTTTGTATTTTGCAAGTTTAGATAGACACCTGGCTTAATAAATCAAGCATACTTTAAAAAAAGGAGGACAGCACAACTGAAGTCATCACTGAGATATTGACAGTATTTCAGCTGTATTTCAGCTAAGGTCAAAAGTCAAGCTATAAGTGGTATCATTTTCTGACGTGAAAGGTTTTTTTCCACTTTATTACAAATCTTGTTATTAAGTAAGAACTGGGTTCATTAATGCAACTTTAAGACAAAATTGCAGAAAGTAAGAAAAATAGCAAAATATTTTATGTTTTCCTCTTTTACAGCTACATATATTTCGGAAACTATTTTCTGAAAGTGTTTGTGTCCTTGTGGTCCAGCAAATATTACTGGCCACAGGTTTGCTGTTGAGCTAACAACACAGGCTTCAGGATATGGCAAACTTTGGGCTTGTCTTGGCCTGCCTGGATTTACCATTTAGCTTGTAGCAGAACTAATGCTGGTGACTGGTGAAATTTGTTTTAGTTTCTTTAGCTTTGTTGAGTTTTGTGGCATAACACCTGCTGTTATATATGGGATTTGTAGGAGATGGCTAGTAACAGCAATCAATTATTATCACAGAATCACAGAATGTTAGGGATTGGAATGGACCTTGAAAGATCATCTAGTCCAATCCCCCTGCAATACTGTGTATAAAAAAATAAATTTAGAGAGATTAAACATAGAGTGGGTGAAAGAAATGGAAAATACATACTATGAAAAGTAACAACTGCATTTGCATTTTGTGAATTCTTATTTCTCATTGCCTTTGCTTTTGAGCTCTTCTTCCAGCTATAAGAAAATTGGTAAGTATTAAAATTACAACTCTAGAAACAGTGAGAGCTCAACCAATGAAGGAGTTTCATCCATACAACATGCTGTTCTCTGATAGCATCACTATATTGCAGAATGTATTTTTCAGTAAGATTTTAATTTAATATGCTTGTATAAACATTCCTGTTCCAGCATAAAGAGGGATCGCTGGGAGTTTTGCCAACTGATGTTTGAACACAGTGTAAAAACTCTCCTCTAGATGTAAGCAGTGGAAGCATTTAAAGGAGATATAATAGCTCCTTCACAGATGAAAACCCAATTTTTTTAACAGAAGATAAACAGAAGACATTGGGGTTTTTTGCTTTGATTTTAAACTAAATGACTAGAGCAAGCAAAAAATTCTAGCCTCTTGACTAGGCCTGTACATATTTCAGTAAGCCTAGTGAATAAATATGTGGTCAGGCCATAAGTTTACTTTATGTACCTTGAGGTTCACTTTATTTTCTGGCAAACACAGCAACGAGATGTACTCCTGTATAAGGTAACGAATGTGCTTATAAAACTTTAACAATTAACTTGTGGATGTTGGAGTAAATGCAGTAGACATATGCCTATGTCAGCCAAGATTTAGTTGACATCTTTTTTTAAACATATTTATAGACCAGGCATTTTATCCTCACGTTATTACTGCTGAAAGTTAGATTAGACCTTTAGAAGGACTTTGAAATACTTCTGTAAAAAAAACAAAATGGCACGACTGGAGTGACTCTGAGTGGATAAAGTAATCCAAGATGAAGGAGAAACTAACTAAACTCCTCATTGACAGAGCCTTTGGACCGCCAGCTGCAAGGTTACAGTAACTTAACCTGGATCTATCACAGAAAGTTAATTCTCATTTTCAAATAAGGAAGCCTAGCGCTTGTTTCTACATGCTGACATTTAGTAAATAGGAAAACATTTTTACTTTAATTTCTATTTTATTTCTCATTAATATAATCTCCAGACGGTTCTTATTTTCATATCTCTTGCATGCACACTTGGAGAGAGGGGTTCAGAAAAATAAACAAATAAAAAAAAAAATCCAAAAAGCAAGGAGAACATTTATTTTAAGACAGAATTTTCTCTGGAGTAGACAACTCAAATGTAGACTTGCCTTTAATTTGGGTGGTCCTACAAGAAATATCTAAGATTCTCCAACTCACAGATTCCACTTAAAAAAAAAAAAAAAAAAAAAAATCTGCTTTCACCTGTATTTCAGAGACAAAAGCTTTATGGAGAATCAGCTTCTGTGGGCTAAAAGTTATAGCCAATACAGGAAATTAAAATATGTAAATTCTAAAGCAACTATTATTAACACCATTATTTGAATTTCTCTATCCATTCAGTTAATCTATCCCAACCACAGACAGCTTGTTTTGCAGTCAAATATTGCATCTATGAGAATAATATACAATATCATTCATTTGTACATACATTCTTCCAATTTACAAGAGGAAAAACACAGGAAAAGCAAAAAGTGAAAAACACAAAATAAAAGAAGGCTAATTGCTAAAAGGTAGCAGATAGGAATCTTTTTAACTATGTAAGGAACTCTTACAAGTATGTTAGCTTTCTTAAAATTATAAATATTTGCCTGAGGTCTTTACCTTCCATAGTTCTTTAAGCTAAAGTGAAGTAAAAGAATCACCCACTTACCTACACTGAAACAGGCTGTAGGTTTAGTGTACAAACTTATAATCCTTCTATAAAGTGTATGGAATTACCATATATGATCTGATGTCCACTCTTTGGTATGGATATTTTGCTTATTCTGCCTACATTATATAGAAATATATTTATGACAGTAGAAAGTCACAGCTGTTAGCAGGAATAGTACAGTGTGCAAAAAGTCCCAAATAAATTTTTTTGAATTATATCAAGATTTAAACAGAGTAGTCTTCACTTGACTGGTAAACAGCTCAAACTTTTCTACAGGTCCTCTTCCATAATAAACTATCTTTTGTCTTTTAGAGTTATCATTTAAAGACTATGTAGGGGCAAATGGTAATTCCATATAAGCAATGATCTAATGAATTGATAACATCTGGAAATTCCACAGATATGGCTATAATCCTACACATACACAGCAGATCCAGTGCCTTATACACTAGATCTGTCAACACAAGCAATTTAAAAAAGAGGAACATCTCTCTGTATCACTCCTGTTTCAGCATCGCTCCATCAGAGCTGGGTTGTTGAAACAGCCTAGTTGAAATTCTGTCCTCCACAGGCTACACAAAAGCCTCTTCTAGAAATGGGCAAGGGGTATGGTCATGACTCAGTCTCCCTTGTAAATGAGTCTTTTTATAAAATAATTTACAATAAAATATTGTATAGAAGCTTCCTTTAAAATGTACTGAAAGAAATGAGTAAGGTGAGTTCTGCTTATTTATTTACAAAAAAGAGAGAGAACACTTACAGCCAGAAAAAAGTTGCAAGTGGAAGATTGATGGATGCGGCATCTTCCTGGAGACATAAAGAAAACAAGCTTGGGAAAAAGACTAATATCTGTTCTGTTTGCATATCAGGCAGTCAAGATAGCTAGTGGTCTTATGTTAGGGGGTCTCATATGAAAGACTGAGAATAGTCAGGTTTTTTTAATTTTCAGCTCTGTAAAAGCTGCACCTTTGTTTCTGCACTGAGTCAATAGAAGTACCAAATATTTTGTCTCTAGCGTTTAGACTAAGTTAGCTATGAGTATCTGGTTTAAAAAAATCAATTTCAGGGCACACAAGCTGACCCTGAAAAAAAAATCAAATTCAAATAAAAATAAGGGTCAGAAATACATTCAGTGACTAGCATTCTATAGTTTTCCAAAGGCAGCTTCCTCTGAGAATGACCAAGAAATATATACTCCCTCAGGTAATAAAGTAAACCATTAGTTGGATTAAAAGCAGCACTAAACATTAGCACTAAACATTAGCACTAAACATAATTGAAGATTCACAGCAAAGTATATGAGTTTTTCATAGTTTGATTTTCAAATAAATCCATAGTTAGACTACAATTTCTCTTACAGGTAAAAACCAGTGATTATTATTTAACACCACTGCTACTGAACTATATTAAGGCTTGAATTGCATGCATATATACAATCTCACCAATAGGTTAAACAATTTTGGGTGCAATCCTGGTAACCATATGTATGACAAAACTGCTCCCCTTTCTGAGACTGAAGCAAAGATACTGAAACCAAGAAAGAAAATGAAGTATGTCAAGAAAAGATGAGCTGCCACTCAGAAAAATATGTGGATAAAAAAAGATGAGCTGTCACTTACTTTGCTGTTTAGGTTTCTCTCTTTCCTAGAGCAAGTAAACAAGTGCTAATCCAACAGCTGATTGTCACCAGCTGAGAGGTAATCATGAAGGACACCTCACCATTTCCTACTCACTTGTTGGTATCACATCTCAAACAGCAGAAAAACATCCCTGCAAAAAACCAAAACAGGGTGGTGGAGGAGAACAAGGGATGACAACTTTGTGTTGCATTAGCAATTTGAATCTACTGGAGGAGAGTTCTAACAAACACAAGAGCCAGTTAAAGGTAGCTGGTGACAACCTGTGTCCTGGATGTTGTAAGTTAACCTCAGTAGGCAGCTAAGCCCTATCCAGCTGCTGGCTTGCCTGCCCCAGTGGGATAGGGGAGAGAGTCAGAAGGGTAAAAGTGAGAAAACTCATAGGTTGAGATAATCAGTAAAGTAAAAGCTGTGTGCACAAGCAGAGCAAAATCAGGAATTCATTCAGGAATTCTTCATCAGAAGGCAGATGTTTAGCCATCTCCAGGAAGGCAGAGCCCCATCACGCATAATAGTTACTTGGGAAGACAGGCACCTTAACTCCAGATGTCCCTCCTTTCCTCCTTTCCCCTGCCTCGCACAGCTTTTATTGCTAAGCACAAATATATGTTTTTGGATACCCCTTTGGTCAGTTGGGTCCCCTCCCAACTTCTTGTGCACCTCCAGCCTACTCATTGTGCAAGCACTGTTCAACAATAGCTAAAACACCGATGTATTATCAACACTGTTTTGGTTACAAATCCAAGAAGAAAATGAAGAATATTAACTCTATCCCCACCAAAGCCAGTACACTGGGGCAGCAACCTTTTTATTAGGAGGTGTGTTGAGTTTGTGTGTGTGGGCAGGGGGGCATTTTTGGTAGTGGGGGAAGGGGCCACCTTGTGAGAGTGAAAATTACCCTGGCTCCAAGGCATAGCCTTCCCCCGCAGCCCAAGCTGAGCCAATTAGCAATTAAGAAATGCCTCTGGGAATCCATTTTTGTGAGGGGAAGGTGTTAAGATGTGGTTGTTATGTCTCACTGTGCTACTCGGATAAATGGCAATGAATTGAATTTATTTTTCTTCCCCAAGTTGAGTCTGTTTTGCCTGTCACCATAACTGGTGAGTGAGCCACCCCAATCCCTGTCCTAATCCATGCACCCTTTGTTTTGATTCCCTTCCCCTCTCACCAGGTGGGTGGAGTGAGTGCAGGACAGCATAGTCTACCTGTGGATAAACCACCACAGGAGAGTATTCTGTTTTTTTTCTAAGATATAGTTAATTTTCTTCTTAGTAGCTAGAATAACTGTGTTTTAATTCCAGTATGGGATTTGTTATGAGAAGAATGTTGATAAAGTATTAATGTTATTAGCCCCTGTTGAAGCCCAAGGCCATCATGTTTGGTTGGTTCACAGCTGCATTAGGACTGGGAGGGAAATGCACAGTAAATAGCAAAACCCCAAACTGGCATTTGGATATGACAATGAAATATTCCATATCATAACATATCATGTTCAGTATACTAACCAGGGCTGACCAGAAGACAGGGGTATTCTGGCTGGCACAGGCTGGACATCAGTCGGCGGGTGGTGAGCAATTGCAGTGTGTGTCACTCATTTGTAAATTCTGTTATTACTGTTATTATCCTTTTATTTTATTTCGGTTAGTATTTTATTTTTTTTTATCTTAACCCATGAGTCTTCTTGCTCTTACCTTTCCAATTCTCTCTCTTGCTCCCTGGGGTAGGCAGGGAGAGTGAGACAGTGACTGGGTGTATGTTTGGCTGTAAGCCAAAGGAGTGAAACCACCTCAGAGGGTTTGTTCGTTGGTTTTGTTTGTTTGTTTGTTTTGGTTTTAAATCGTGGAGATAATCTTTATGTACATTCAGATAAAAAGACTTCAACAGCTGTTTCAGTAAATATTGGAATGTGACGTAGAAGCTTAAGAGAGGTGAAGGAGACACAGACAAACAGAAAACACCAGCTCCCTACCCTATTAAAATATATCACAGGAAATTGCTAAAAAAATATTTAACAAATTCAAATTGTCAGACTTTATTATAAAAAACTGCAACATGAAAGTCAAAATTCTTAACCCGAGTAAGAATACTCACAGCACCAAGAGGTAGATCATCAGACAGGAAGATAATTAAGCTGTGCAAGAGATTTCCTTAGGATAATACAAGTAGAGTCTTTCCCAGATGGGCTGGATTTCTTTTCAGATTGGAGTGAGAGCTTTGAAACGTACTACCTAGAACATCCATATGTACATGGAAGTATCATGGCAAATATACAGAGATTAATGAAAAAGAGTGAAAAAGGGCATCTTAGTGAAATAGCATAACATTTCACAAGACATTTTAGTAAGTGCCACCATTAACATTTGGCACCTCAGTAAGACACAACTCTGAACAGACTCTCACCAACTAGTAATGCAAAGCATTTGACATGAGATCCTCAGTGAAAACCCTTTTAGTCCCTTTTTGACCTCTTTCTTGAGAAAGACTGTTTCCTGTTAGGAGACACACATCCCACCCACTGGACTTTTAGAGGACAAAGTAAGAAATCGTAATATATTAGAAGAAACATAATGTATCATAACAAGTGTTTAATTTAAACAATAAAGAATTACTCATAGGAAAATGAGAAATAGAAATCCAAAGTATAATATAAAAAAGTATTTCTAATCATTTGTATGTTTAGCAGGCTCAAAGCAATGCAGGCAGTTCACAGGAATGTGGTATTATCTGAAAATATAAGATCAGAAAGGAAAGCTGTCATTGGTAGTTGAACAACAAAATGAGAGCACATACCAGATGTGAGCATTTCCACTGATAGATCTAATTCCCTCTCCTTCAAAATAACCACAAAACAGCCTCTTTCCTTGCATGTGATGAGAAATGCTTACTGAAGAGCAATCTGGCTTTAGAGACACCATTGACTATAGATACTGAACTCAGTAATTTAATAAAAATGCAGCAATTCTGTGGCTAGAAAGAAAATTTGCATGGTAATTCCATGCTACTGATTGGCAAAGAGGAGCAGTAACTAATGTATGTGTATATATAATTTGTGTATATATATTTACAAATAAATTATTATCTCATTGTTTTTGCTTAATTTTACCAGAAAAAATATCCTGGGATATATAATCCAAACCACAAAATACAGTGTGTGCATATATATATATATATATATATATATATATATATATATATATATAAATATAAACCACCATATATCTAGTGTAATATCTCAGATAAGTCCTCTGTGCTTCCATTAATAATGACTGAGGTTATCCAAGATGGGAATACTATTTGAAGTCTGCACTGAAGATAGGAGAATGGAGTTTCAAGTGTCAAAAAAGAATCCTCTTTCTTGCTTGGTAAAGGATGCATCTGATGCTAAGGTTCATTTAAAAGTCTAAAACTAGAAGCAATGAAATACATTATATCAGATAACATAAATCAAAGTGTCTGTATGTGATGCAGCCTATTTAGAGATAAGAAAAAAAATATGTCAAGAATAGACTGCACATGATATGGTTTCATGATTTTTACATAACAGTCACACTGTGTGAAAATTCACTCAGAGATTCTAACCGGAAGCAAATACTTGCTTCAGCTATGCACACTTTTCAAATAAATATTACTGAGCAATTATTGTAAACAAGATGCCTTTGGAGATGTTGAGAGGGTGCTAAAGTGAATTTCCTTTTAGATCAGATACTGTGGAGAAATATACACTGTTAATAGAATGAGACTGGTATCAAAGCATGAATTTGTTGTCCTAATATAGAAATACAATGAGAGTGGGAAAATGCACCAGCCTTCATTTCACTTTGTAGCAACAAATATGACATAATTTATTGCACAGTATCAAGCGTAAAGAAAATATGTAATATTTTATAATTCCCTTTCAAGCTCTTATTTTATCTTTTTTTTCTTGCATTCTGCTTCTGGCTGCTTTTTATCTCTCTTTGTCTTTCCATCAACATAAAAATCCATCTCAACATTACATTGCCAGACTATTATTCAGTGCATCAATTTTCTCTGTCTCATGACTAGTTTATCAGTCTTTTGAACTGGATAAGGGCTGTCCACTTTTTAATTTCATAATTATTAATGTCAGTGCTATGAGTGTATATTCGTATAGCCTAATTGTAAATAATATAAAAAATACAGAAATTCGTTTTTCATCATCTAGTCTTTTTCTTTTTTCTATTTTTTTTTTTCCCTGATTCATGTTCTATTTTACAGATAGACCCATGTGACAGACTTTATGGGTATATCTATCAGTAAGTAATTTCTGACTGAAAATGGATATAATGGCATTTTTCCAAAATATGTGCACAGATTTTGTTTAGCTTGTTTGAGCTTTGCTGTAATTGAATGGGTTTCAAGTGAACTATTTGAATGATATCCAGCAGATCCTGATGGCATCCTTCTGCTTTGCTTCTAGCTTGGACTTTTTGAAATGTGCAGAGGAATCAGAGTTTCATGGAGACTTTCTAAGCTTAATGAAATTAGTTATTCTTTTAGTGTGAATAGCAAAAAAGTTACAGTATTCCCTAATAAGCACTCTTTCATCAGTAGTCAGCCCCTACCATCCTTCAGTGCTGTACTTTCAAGAGGAAGGCACTGGAGCAGATCTAAACAATTCCCATCTAAGACCTTGTACACAAGATGTGATTCTCGCTGCAGTAGCAGAACTTTTTTCCCATAAATTAGATAGTGGTGCAATCTAAAAATTAACTGTCATGATTTCTGTTGTGTGGGTTAGTTATTCCCCATTACAGACTGGAACTTACACTTCATCAGTAGAAAATGTGTAATCATTGGCACTTTTCAGAAAGGTACATGAGTTAAAATGAATCTTTCCTTTTATGTTTGTTACTGTGGGCTGTATAAAAAGAATCACAGTCCAAGAGTGACTGTTCAGTGTACCTGCTTATCGGTAGTAATATTTTTACAATATAATAAAATAATTATAGTAGTGAAATAATAACCTAATCAAATATTGAAGAAAAAAAAAGAATATTATTCTTACCTCTGGTTTATTATGTAATCAGTGAAAATAGCAACCCAAAGTAATAGGTACTGAAATTTACAAAGAAAGATTACTCCAGATCTCGATTCAGCAAATTCCCCAAATTAAAATAAAACTTATTCAAATACTTCCCCTTTCTTTGCCTTGAACGCGCAGGGAATGTATGTGACTGATGCAACTTGTTGCTATGGAGAAAAGATTAATTATTTTTACACACTGCAGATAGAGTTTTGATACTTTCACAGGTGGGTCACCAAATGCATTGTGTTTGTGTTTTCAAATGCACAACAGTTGGTAGATGTTATATTGATCTCTGCAACACTTAAAATATTTTTTTGTAAATGTGGAAATCGGAGAGATCTATTATCAACAACTCTGGTATCACAGAAAATACTGCTTTAAAAAGGCTAAGAAATACAAGTATTGCAAAACATGATAGTATTTAAAACCAGCATAGACAAAATACTTAAAAAATGTTTCTTTTCTATGCTATAGTAATCCAATAATGCTTGGAAGCAACTTAAGTTGTGGATTTTATTTAATTTCTGACTAATTTATTTAGGTTTGATGACTATAGTGCATTTGTCCACCAATCACAAAACAAAACTGTCACCACAGAATTTAGATCAGATCACTTCAAATGTATAGAAGGAAAAGATTAGCAGACTTAATATTTCCTACCTTCTCTTCTCTAAAAGCTTGAGATGGGACATGCATGCTTTCTTATGTTTTGGGTTTTTTTCATCCTTTACACAATTACAACCCTATTACACAAACTTCTTGTGCAAAATATGCTAATTCCCTTGCTAAAATATGCCTACTGTTCCATCATTCAGCTGCAAATGCATCTAAAAATGCAAGCTGTTAGCTGACAAAATAATGGGGAACAATTAAACAGATAGGAGAAAATGGAAGCTCTTGCAAGTAATGCTCACGAGATTAATTTAGTACAATAGTATGTATTAAGAGAAATTACTGCTTTTTTCTCATTTGTCCTACTGTTTTAATAGAGTTGAACAAGTCTTTCATACCTGTCTCAAACTTTTAAAATATACTGGGTTTACAATAACTCAGTATAATCCAAATATATTAATTTGAGACCCTAGTAGATAGCTGCATAAACTACAATGTGATAGATGCTAATGTACATACTTAATTACTAGCAGTGGGCAGCAATAACAAAAAATATTTTGTATAGAGAAGTATTTTCATTTGTAAAATCACTGTTCACCTTGAATACACAGTTCAGACAAATTACTTCAATGTAAAAAGACTATAAAATGGAAGAAACAGAAATCCAGGCAAATCACAAACATAAGAAAGAACCCAAATGTGTGAGTGAACAAACAAGAGAATAGAATATTGAGAAAAACAGCTTATGGTTTTGCATATTTTCAAGTTAAATTTTTTTCTTTTATTAAATTATACCATTATTCAATAAGCAACTGAATTTTTGCTTTTGTCAATGTCATTTCCTTCTCCTAAGTGAAGGACTGAAGCATTGGATCCTTCTATTAGTTAAGTAGCTAGCTTACTCATTTTAATAATTAATAATTCAGGCTGCCTTGTTTTGTTTGCATTAAACTAATACATTTAAGATGTTCTACAGGGCAGTGCGCCTTGTAAATGTAAAAAATAACAAACTATACAATTTTCTAGTGATAATAAGACAAAAAGGTTTTTATTCTTATGTAAAGAACCCTTAAATAAACAATGCTAAAGTGAACAATGACGAACAATGACAAATAGAGCTTACTAAATACCTTCTGGAGAAGCCCACATTCCAAGTACAGTGAATTTTTTACAAACTAACATTCAATGACATATTTTAAAACCCACTGGCACAACAAAGTTGAGAAAATTTTTCATAAAAATATGTATTTCCATCTGAAATACTGTAATGTACTCTCTCAACAGCTTTTATCATCACAACTGCATTGTAGGGTGATCTAAAAATAATACTTTCTTACTAAAAGAGAGTTTAAAAGAGACTTAAACTGCTCCATCATGCATCTTTGAAAGATCTTGGGGAACAGGAGAGGTGCCCAAAGACTGGAGGATGGCCAGTGTCACTCCAGTCTTCAAAAAGGGCAAGGCAAGGACAGGCTAGTCAGCCTCACTTCCATCCCTGGGAAACTGATGGAACAATTCATTTTTCACACCATCTCTAAGCAGTTGGAAGAAAAGAAGGTTATCAGGAGGTGTTAACATGGATTCACTAAGGAGAAAGCATTCTTGACCAACCTGGTAGCCTTCTATGATGTCATCACCAGCTGGGTAGATGAGGGGAGAACAGTGGATGTTGTCCACCTTGATTTCAGCCAGGCTTTTGATACTGTCTCCCACAATATTCTTATAGCAAAGCTTAGAAGGTATGGGATAGATGAATGGACAGTGAGGTGGATTGAGAACTGGCTGACTGGCAGAGCTCAGAGGGTTGCAATCAGCAGCACAGAATCTAGTTGGAGGCCTGTAAATAGTGGTGTTCCCCAGGGGCTGGTACTGGATCCGGTCTTGTTTAACATCTTCATCAATGACCTGGATGTAGGGGCAGAGTGAGCCCTTAGCAAGTTTGCTGTTGATACAAATCTGGGAGGAGTGGCTGACACACCAGAAGGCTGTGCTGCCATTCAACAAGACCTGGACACATTCAAGATTTGGGCAGAAAGGAACCTGATGAGGTTCAGCAAAAGCAAGTGCAGAGTCCTTCACCTGGGGAGGAATAACCACGTGCACCAGTACAGGTTAGGGGCTGACCTGCTGGAGAGGAGCTCTGAGAAAAAGGACCTGGGTGTGTTGGTGCACAGCAGGCTGACCATGAGCCAGAAGTGTGTCCTTGTGGCCAGGAAAGCCAATGGTATCCCGGGATGAATTAAAAAGAGCATGGCCAGCAGGTTGAGAGAGGTTCTCTTGCCACTATGTGCTGGTGAGGCCACATTTGGAATACTGTGTCCAGTTCTGGGCTCCCCAGTTCAAGAGGGACAGGGATCTTCTAGAGAGAGTCCAGCAGAGGGCCACAAAGGTGATGAGGGGCCTGGAGCACCTCCCATATGAGGAAAAGCTGAGAGAGCTGGGACTCTTCAGCATGGACAAGAGAAGATTGAGAGGGGATCTTATCAATGTCTATAAATACCTGAAGTGCAGAGGACAAATGGATGGGGCCGGGCTCTTTTCGGTGGTGGCTGGTGACAGGACAAGGGGCAATGGTCAAAAACTGGAACACAGCAAGTTCCATACAAACCTAAGGAAAAACTTCTTTACTGTGAGGGTGACGCAGCACTGGAATAGGCTGTCCAGAAAGGTTGTGGGGTCTCCATCTCTGGAGATGTTCAAAACCCACCTGGATGCTTTCCTGTGTAACCTGTTGTAGGGAACCTGCTTTGGCAGGGAGGTTGGACTAGATGATCTCCTGAAGTCCCTTCCAACCCCTACCATTCTGTGATTCTATAAAAAGTTCTTATCTTTGTAGATATTGTGAATCATACATAATTACCTAAAATAAGACTCTAAAATGTTTAATACTTTTCAAAATACAAAAAAAATCAACCAAGGGTTGAAAGGTCCTCAAATGCCTTTTGATCATACATTAAGTAGTGCTGCATTTTTTCTATTATGAGGCTGATTCAAAATTTTTATACCTTTGTAGATTACACCTTTACACAAAAGTTTGTAGATTAAGACCAAAGATAAACTTCAGATTTTCCAGGAAGCTTGAAAGCAGCATGGAGTACTCCTGTTTCCCTTACATCCTCCTGAAGCAGGATGTAAGGGAAACATTAGGAACATCAGGTGTTCAGCATAGAATTTTTTTTTTCAAATTTATGTATAGAAATTTCTTATTATTATGGATATCAGAATATTCTACTGCATACTATAAACATAAGTAGAACAACAAATAGCTGGCAAGATTTTAATCTTCTGTCAGAAAATCTCAAACCTTCTTTATTGTAGAGTAAGATTTTATAGTATAAATTTGTTCCTTTTTTCTTTTTTCAGGTCCTAACTTGAGAGTTGGTTATGAAAAGCACCGAACAGTAAAACTTACAGACTTATCTCTTCAGAGGCAGCGTGAGAAGAAAGGACTTTCTAGTAGCACATGTCTAATGCTTACAGTTCTGCTCCTTAAAAATTCCTGAGGCACCTGGCAGCTTATGGCTCTACCTAGAGATATGGAATAGAGGAGTTAAGACAGTTTAAAAAACCATACTTTTGTATGTTGTTAATGTGAGTTTGGCAAAAGAAGATGGAAAATATAGTAAAATGAACAGCACTAGAAAGGAGAGGTAAGCAAGGAAACAAGTCAAGAGATACAAATGCAAAACCTTCTTCCTTCCCTCCTTTGAAACATGATTTTTTTTTTCTTTCCCTACAATTCTGTTAACAGGTCTGAGCTGTAGATGGCTTCCAAGCTAAGTGAGGAAGAATTTAAATGAAAAAGAAAGGCCAGGGAGAAAGATTAAGAAATGTTTTGGTCATATTCACATTAAGCTGAATAACTTAATATCCTTAAACAGAAATCAAAGAGACAGGTTACAACCGAAGTGCAAGGCTTTAACTACATGAATGAAATAAAATTTTACAGGGATGACCAAATCAACTAAATATATCTTTAGGCAAGTATAATATATCAAGTGTGGCTAATCATAATTTGAGCTAATGTAAGCGCTGGAAAGAATTCAGGTTGATTTAATACAAGTTTATCCACTTGACTCCTACATAAAAAAAATTCAGACTTTGTTTATAAGTTTAAAAAATGGTGCAGAGTTTTGTCATTACAACATATAGGATATATTCAGAAATTATTTTAAATTACTTTTCAGAAGATAATTATTTAAAATATAAAAAGAATTAAAATCTAACCAATTAAATTTTGCAAAAATTTCTGTCAAAAACATGTTCTACAAATAAGAAATCTTCTACTACTTGACAATGTTACCAAGGATAACATTATTTTATTCTGTTCTGTTAAACAATTTCCCCAAACTGTTTACATTATTCGTTTATAATTTAAATAATTACATTTAGCAAGTAGGTTCCAGTTGTTCATATTGTTGTAAAAGAGCTTGATATAAGCTCAAAAATCAGAATATAATGTGAATTTAATAATATAAACTTAGTAATACAAATTTAAAATAAAATTCAGAAGATGTAATTTCCTCAATTTAATATACACTAAAGTCCATGCACTTTGGAAATGTATAGCTGTTTCTTACTGTATGATCACTCTTTTTGATGAATTAAGTCTGATGTTATTTCAGAGCTAAATAAATCTCTTTATTTCACTTGGAAAAAACAACGAAAACAAACAAAAAGCTCTGTCATTGATAGAGTAGACACTCAGGAGTAATCATCAACAAGATCCTTTGAGGGAATAGTTACTACTATGTCAAAATGTCAAGTGTCTCCAAAGGAATAATTTGTTAGAATGAATTTCCAGTTCACCACAAACAAGGAATTTTGTGGTCATGCGATCTGACAATTCTGAACTACCCATTCAAAAATGTACAAAACCCACAAAGCCTCAGCTCCTTTTGGTTACACTGTAATATAATACAATATGCCTGGGATCTGGGATAAGATTATAACATTGTTATGAGGATGATTTATCCACTCAAAAATCATTGTGAATTTGTGAAAAAAATAAATAAAATAGCAACAATTACTGATAGAATTTTGTTCTGCAAATTTATAAAACTAGCAAGGCTGACAGGGAAGGTCACTTCAGTATTTTCATGGTGTCTATAGGCAGCTATACAACTATCTAAATGAGAAGGTCTTTTAAGAACAACAAACACTAAAATAATCACAGACAACTAAGTATCAAGAATGGAATTCAGGTGGCATGGAGATCCTTAAACTAAGTCTTTTCTAGTTTAAACCTTTACCCTTGTCCTGTTGCTACATGTCGTTATGAACAGTTCTTCCCCAGCTTTCTTATAGGCACCTTTCAGGTACTGGAAGGCTGCTATAAGGTCCCCCTGGAGCCTTCTCTTTTCCAGGCTGAACAACCCCAACTCTCTCAGCCTTTCTTCATCAGAGAGGTGCTCCAGCCCTTTGATAATTTTTGTGGCCCTCCTCTGGACACGCTCCAACAGGTACATGTCCTTCTTGTGTTAAGGGCTCCAAAACTGGACACAATATTTCAGGTGAGGTCTCACCAGAGCAGATTAGAGGGGCAGAATCACCTCTCTCGATCTGCTGGCCACACTTTTGATGCATTCCAGGATGCAGTTTGCCTTCTGGGCTGCAGATGCACTTTGGTGGCTCATGTCCAGCTTTTCATCCACTACTACCCCCAGGTCCTTTTCCTCAGGGCTGCTTTCCAGCACATCATCTCCTAGCCTGTACTGATAACAAGCACTGTCCCAACCCAGGTGCAGGACCCTGCACTTGGCTTTGTTGAATCTCATGAGGTTCACTTAAGCCCACTTTTCCAGCCTGTCCAGTTCCCTCTGGATGGCATCCTGTCCCTCTGGCACATTGACTGAACCACCCAGCTTGGAATTGTAAGTGAACTTGCTTGAGGGTGCACTCAATGCCACTGTCAATATAATTAAAGAAGATGGTCCCAGTATGGACTCTTGAGGGACACCACTTGTCACCATCTTCCATCTGGACATTGAGCCATTGACCACTACCCTCTGAATGCAACCATCCAGACAATTTCTTACCCACTGAACAGCCCACCTATCAAATCCATACCTCCCCTTAGAGAGAAGGATGTTGTGAGGGACTGTGTCAAAGGCCTTGCAGAAATCTAGATAGGTGACATCCATAGCTCCTCCCTTGTCTACTGATGGAGTTAATCCATTGGAGAAAAACACCTAGGTTGGTCAGGCAGGACCTGCCCCTAGTAAAGCCATGTTGGGTGTCTTGAATCACATGCCTGTCCTCCATGTGCTTCAGCATAGCTTCTAGGAGGATCTCTTCCATGATCTTCTAAGGCACAGAGGTGAGCCTGACAGGTCGGTTGTTCTCAGGGTCCTCCTTTCTACCTGTTTAATTTCTATAAAAACTAAGCAGTTTTTATAAAAAGTTCTTACATTAGTAAATGATTGCCATTGGTCCACTTATTCCTAAATTAGTAGAGTATTTATTGTGAGGAGGTAGAATACACATCTTTGTACATAGTCCCATCACAAACTGTTTTCAGAATGAGTACTGAAAGTTATAAATAAATAAAACTCCTTCACATTATTAGAGGACACCATCCAGCCAATTCAGCCTGCTTTTCGTTAGAAAGCTGAATTTTATTATGTTCAGTCAGTGAAAGACTTGACGAGCTTTGTCTTATCTACAGCAGTAATTTCAAGATTCCTGCTTAAATCTGTTTTGTTATCAATGGGGAGCATTTTTTAAAACGTGGTAGTAATTTACGTTAAGTCCTAACTGACCCGAGACAACTTGCTTATGTACTTTTCTACCTGAAGCATTTAGCCAAATTATATAAATTGCTTTTTCACTTAAAAAATCCATTTTATTTGTCTTAAACAATGTTTCTTTATTCATACAATGGTTTGCAGTGCTTTATCTAATTTTCTCTAAAAGTAAAACATTTTTCATTTTAAATTATTGGAGTGGAAAATTGCACACATTTAAAAATTTATTAAAAAATATGTAAGGGCCTGCGGTCTCATAAAATATGTATCATATAGCACCACATTTATTCTGCCTACTTGTTAAATTTGCTCAATATGCCCACTGTGATTTGTTTGGCAGAACATACTCATTTTTCCATAAAAGTCTTTTCTGTGTCTTACACAGTGTTATCTATTGTTTTAACTCTGCCAGGGAAAAAGAAAGTAGAATATGTCTAATGATTTTTTCTTGACCTTATTAAGAGAAGGTAGCTGGTAGAGGGGATTTAAAACAGCACTTTTATGAAGCCATTAAAGACAGTTTAAACTGAAGACCACCTATTAAACAATATAGCAATAAACAATATAGGTTTTGTATTCAAATTAAATTTTGAATCAAGATATACGAACCTGGATGGAGCAAGTTAATTCAATTTAGTAATGAGGTTATTTCAGATAACCTCTATTCAGTAATGAGTTTAAATAACAAGTGCTTGACTTGTAGAAGAAAGTAAAAGCCTTTTCAGTGAAATATCAATATCAAAGTCACTTAATATGGTGAAAGGAGAAAAAACTTATCTTTCCCCTTTGGACAGAGCAGAGTTTTTCTTTTTATGTTAATTTAACAATTTTTACATCATGCATGCTAATTACTTAATTCAGTATTTATCAGACTGACAACAATTTTAATATTCATTCCTAAGAACCTAAGAACAGTTAAAGGAAAATAAACTTTTTAAAAGTTTATATTTTCTTTAAAATAAATTATATCTACTTTCTAAATGATAAAGTAATTATTAATTTTAGTTTACCATAAACTTGTCCATTTCTATTTATATGATACAATAGAATAAATTCAGTAAATAAGCTTTTGAAACACACAGCATTGTTCTGAAAATGGATAGTCTATTTCCTGAACATTACAGATAAACTACAGAAGGAGAGTCAAAATTTGATATCCTATTAAAAGAATCCTTGTTTCTGAAAGAAGGGATTAATTTTTGTGCATTCAAGGAGCTGTAACAGAATGAACACATTGCATTTCAAACCTTTATTTCCCTCTAGGATAATGCTACACTAACTTTTTCTTGTTTAAAATTTTGTGTATTCAGTCTTTCCTCTATATTTTAGAGATTTACTTATAAATTTCTTTGACATCACTGCTGCAAGTTTGCTGCAACAGTAGCAGTTCAAACTCAGATGGAATAAAGGGAGTAGCTGTTAAGATGGAGAGATCTGCTGACAGAGGAGCCTTGTGCCACAGATCCACTCAGGACAATCCAATCCCTTGAAAGTTCCTAGGGAAGAACCCTTAGCCCTTCTGCAGGATTTTCAGGAATTTAAATCAGTTAAAAACAGTGGAGACTTTTTTTTATAGCTTTGTTTTGATTTGTTTGATTTGCAAAAAGACAATTTTGGTGGAGATTTCCCCTACTTTTCCCCTACTCCCAAAGACCTTGATTTAGCATTTAGCTTAGACATCTAACCTTTACTTTTCATATGATAATTCTGCCTTCCTACCCTTATGATACTCATTTCAGCATGCCGTTAGGATTTGTACTATACTTCACAGCATGAAGATCCACTGACACTAATAATCAGGTGAATAAGTTTGATCTTAATGGTTAGGTTTCACATTCGATTAAATTAGATGTTCTTATTAGGATATAAGGTTAAATTCAAAGATAATGCAAAAGATATAGCTCAAATAGGAAAGCTAAGAAAACAACGTTGATGATCAATACGATCACACAAACAAGGCTATAATATTTTCTTTACCTGTCCTTAAACCTTTAAAATAGAGAAAGGAAAGAGGATATATAAAGAGATGGCAGTGAACCAATAAATAAGATCTCTACACTCATTAGAGCTATGGATTAACTGAGCTTTCTGAGACTGATGCACACAAAAGGAACATAAGTACCATTAACTTATCTGTCACAAGTGAAATAAAGCAAATTATAGCTACTTTTAAATGTTAGCTACTGATTAAGTCTAGTTAGGCTTCAGGAGATTTCCAGGAAGAAATCACTATTAATGAATCCTAATTAAGAACATTTCAATTAGGTAGAGTGCAATTTTATACTGAAAATCCACATCCTGAATGTCCAAGAACATAAAAATATTCTGAATTACCACCAAGCATCCCTAAGCAACAATTAAATTCAAAGGGAAATGTTAGTGAAACTGAGTAAGCAGGGTTCCAAAAAAAAAGAGACTTTTTTAGCATGTTGTTCTGGAAACAATTAAAGATTACAGTTTTCTCCCTGATTTCTTTTATTTGTAAGTATACAGGTGGCACCTATCATCACTATAGGCTGCTCTTCATTCCTGAGCACGTTACAAATGAATGAGAAAAAAAAAAAAGGGAGATTACACATTAAAAAAAGGTAGGCATACTGCTTACTGATACCCAGAAGACATATCCTCTCCTAAGACAAGCACTTCTCTATTTTTTACCTCTTCTACTTAAAGAAAAATAATATTTTTAATCCTATAACCTTGAAAATTTCTTCAGAGCATCTTCTAACTTAAGTACAGAATCTGCTCATATGTCCTTAAATATGATGATTGAGCTCAAAACAAATGCACATCAGTTGAACAACAGGAGAAAAAAATCATGGATGGCCAGTAGGTTTTGAAATGTTTTTCTATAGCACATATTTCCTCTGCTCCCTCTCAGTGATTTCTGTATCAATGCTTCTATCGTACCGCCATAGAAACCATCAGCTTACAGCTGAATGGCCTTTAAATCACTGAATTTCATAACTAACTCTCAAGGTACATTAGGTTCAGTACGGTTGATCACTTCAACTAGAAATAATTTTCCTCTGGTAAAGAGCCAGGAAGTTGCATATGTCAGAAGCAGCTAACTGCTATACCTAAAATGTAACACTTTCAGAATCTTACTGTGAAAAACAGATATCAAACATCATAATCGTATTATCTTTCTTGGCACGAGATTTCACACTGTTATAAATGAAGAATAATAAAACTGTAAAAATTTGAAACAATATATCTTCAGAAAATATTAGCAGCATTATATGCTGTAAACAGATTTTTCTTGTTAACAATTCTTTGCTTATTCCTGTTTCTAAGTGCTAATCTACTTTAAAAATGCAGTATGTAATAGAAATATTTTTTATTCTTTTTGAATAAAGACATAAACAATTATTTCTGTAGTTATTTCACCCATGTCCCTTTTTTATACTAGAATGCTTATAATTGAACAAAGTTTTTTTAGAAAAAAAATACTTCCATATTATTATGTCCTTCCAAGAGTGGCCGAAAATTACTTGGATTACTGTAAAGCACCATTAGTTAAGGTCAATCTACCAGTATGACTTTGGTTAAAATAGTAAACCAAGGAATCTCCACTGTACAGCAGTGAAAACAGAAACTCCAAAAATATTCAGTAGTTTCTATCTTTTGTAGTAAATTATGTAAATCAGAAATCTGAATATATTTTCATACATATAAGCTGCAGACAGAGTGTGAAACTATGGCTAAATTTACCAGTGTATACATATCTGGGCTCAAATTTGTCATTTTTGTCTTTCTTTAGAACTTTTCCATGAGCTTGACCTCATGGAAGTTCCACATCCTTGAAGAGCACATCCTTTAACCTCCTTCCCTTTTGTAGGAAAGCAAAGCACATTATCCTCTGCTATAATGCTGTTAAACACCATTGCATAAAAAGCTGGGAAAAAAAAAAATCCTATGGAAAAGTATTCCAGCTGTGGAAATTTATGCATGAACAATCACAAAGCAGTAAATGTTCTAGGTTTTTTTTTTAAACTTATCTGTAAAATATAAGATTAATCAAGAAGATGGATCCAGAAAGATCCAGAGGATAAAATACTCACTGAAGCAAGAATCACTGTTAGATATCCCTTTCAGCAGACAGGAGTAAAATTAGAGGCATTTGGCATAATCAGAATTGTTGAGTTTCTATGGCAGACAGTATTTTTTATGGTTCTCAAGTCAACTCTGCTACTGGATTCTTAAAGCTTAACACCACATACCAACCTTTGAACTCTTTCTTTGCGGTTTTAGTGTCTAAATAAGATGCTCTTGAAGCAGACAATCCATTTTCCATATATAGAACTATGGAAAGTTAATCTTGTTTGTGGCCTTGGCTGTCATAAGAAATATGCAGTGAGGTGAATCTTCTAGTCCATCTCACCTTAAGGCAGGAAAAATACCACTTCACCACAGAAAATGTGTTTCACTTTACATTAAAACTAAAAAAACAAAACCAAAAACCAGTACTGATCCTAACTGTGATAAGATTATGAATTATCATAATATGATATGCTAATATTTTGACTAAATATATTCAGTGGACAAGGGATAGGCAAAACATAAGATCAAACTGAGTACTAATGTGATGAGAAGTATGTTTTGTTTCACATCAAGTGTCCCAAACAAAGATAAGTTTGTGATGTATAAAGACGTAATAGAGAAATGAGTGCTACAAAAAATCTATTTTCATTTATTTTACTCACAGTGAACCTTATCCAAATCTCTCTGAAATGGCTCCTAATATCTTGACCAGACTCCCACGGCAGTGACCTTAACAAAGACATCATAAAAAAGGAGCTTTATTTCAATAAACAAGAATCGAAAAGAGAGCAATGAACCAATGATGTCAAGGAGTGTAAGGGGCAACGGAGGAAATAAAAGAATTAGGAGGAACACTATTACAGATAGGAAAAGAAAATCCATGACTGAGTGATTACCTTATTTTCTTATAACCTAGAATGTTATTGTAGTGGGAGGAAGTCACTTTCTGATAGCATATTGCATAACTTAGAATAATTATTTTTTATTAGATAGAAAGGTAGTTAAATTATATTTTTTCTTAAAAATAAATACAACATTATTCTAAAAAAACCCCTTCTAGCTCTACTGCAAAGCTTTCGAAAGATATATGACATATTTAGTTTGGGTGATTTCATTTGTTTAAATGTAAATTATGAAGCTTCATGGATTTGAAGCAAACCACTCAGTGTCCATATTATTATGAGTTTAATGGAACCTCATTACCAGTATTTACTTTCTGCAAAATCTATTATGATTTTCTACTATATTCTTGATAATAACACGTGCTAAAATGTAAAGCTTTTTTCCATTTAACTAAAGTACCAGCAGAGGACTCCTGAATCAAAAAAACAAACTTCCTGCCAAAGTATTTTTGCCTGCCTTTTCCCAATAACTCATGTCTGAAGAGCAATTCTCTAGCTCTCTATTGCTTATCTCCAACTACCTCCACATTTTTAGTGTTTACAAGGATTATTGCATGGGTTAAAGACTGTGATTTATAATGTATTTGAGATTAGCAAATCTTTTCATCCCAGTAAAATTGCAACTGAAAATAAAAGAAAGAAGTAATATACTTAATAACAATATTAAATTGATGTAGTTTGATTTTGCATACCCATATGCTTTATACTACATCTTTTGCTACAGCTCCACAGTATCTTGTATTAACATCAATATTTCCAGAGAGGACACCAAAATTAAGATCTATCAACATTTGTTTTAACAAACCATAGTAAAACAAGGTATTAAGTGGAAAGAGCTGGAAATAAAAACAGCCTTTAGCATATGTCCTGGTTTTGCTAAGATAGAGCTTATCTTCTTAGTAGCTAGAATAGCTGTGTTTTGGTTTCAGTATGGGATATGTTATGAGAAGAATGTTGATAACATACTGATGTTTTTAGTTGTTTCTAAGAAAAATCAAAGACATTTCAACTTCCCATGTTTTGCTAGTCTGCAAGTACAGAAGAAACTTGAGGGGACTGCAGCAAATTAGCAAACCCAGACTGGCATTTGGATATGTCAATGAGATATTCTATAACTTATAAAGTCATGTTCAATAATGAGGGTTGGCTGGAAAGCTCTTGGATCTCTCAGGCTCTTTCTCTTTTGGGATTGCAGTTTTGGTTTCAGGACCGTGTCTGCTCTGGGACCACTAGTTGGGGACCAGACTGGGCATCAGTCCGCAGGTAGTGAGCAATTGCACTGTGCATCACTCTGTATAGCCCATTATTACTGTTATTATAATTATCATTTTAATTTCAATTTTATTTCAATTATTAAATTGTTTTTATCTCAACACACAAGTTCTCTCAATTTTACCCTTCTGATTCTCCCTCCTACTCCCAGACAGGGGAGGGTGAGCAAGAGGCTGTTTGGTGTTTGGCTGCTGTCCAGGCTAACACCACCACAGTATATTAAAAAAAAAAAAAAAAAAAAAAAAAAGCAGGTGTGAAAGTCCTCCTTCTTAAGATGTTTATAGCATGGATTAGTTTGCAGATGTTGCACTATATGCTTGGTCACATAAATAAATTACCTTTAAAACTGATACATAATCCACACAGTAAGAGTTATGTGTATGAAATGTGGTAGTCAGAACTATGATCAGTATGCCTAGGTAAGTAGGACATAGTTTTTATTTCACTTATTTTGGAAAGAATTGCAGAAAGAATTTCAAAAGTACACATCATCTATCTCTGTACAAGGAATTCCCACGGGCTTCAGTCAGTAACAGAATTTTGTTTCGTTAATTAAATTAAGTCAGGTAGATTACAACCGCTCTGGCTGTAAAATGGATTTAGTGAGATTCTTTTCTCCTTATCACAGCATAATAATAGGAAGACAAAAAAAATATAGATGATATACAGGATATATAAGAAAGTAGAAAAGAAGAAAAAATGTTTCAGTAAGAAGAAGGAAAATTAAACAATTTAGACAAAAATCTTTCAGTGGTAATAAACACTGAATGTCTAAAGAATTGCCTTGAGACAGATAGAATGAGAGTAGTGTTACTGCTCCACATCCACCAGGACCTGATAAAATATATATTCAGGAAGATATCTTTATTCAGAATCATTTAGCTTCTGAAAGAATATGTGTGACCCTTCAGGACTAATTATTCTAATACTTTGTAATGTGTTTCTCAAAACAAAGGGACAATGACATGAGTAGGTAAAAAAAAGTAAATAAAAATTATCTCTGTTGGAGATTAATTTCTGCTGCAGTGGTTAAAAATTTGAAAAAAACCCCACACATAGCTAATGCCTTTAAAGGTATTTTTAAAATAATGCTTTTAGTGTGGAAGATTCTTATCAATACTCATTCTGGAGCAACCTCTTTGCATCAGACTGCAATTTCTGACAAGACCATCTGAAAGCAATCACCTTATACTTGTTGATAATTGGTAATTCTGAGGGATTTAGTTACAACAGCTATTTTGCACTAATGCATCTGAATAAACTAACAATTTTAATTTTTAATATTAATTCTCCAGATAGTAAAATTTACAAATTACTTCATGTTTGGACATGGATTACTGTCAATCATTGAAATGAAAATTCTCTCTTCTCTGTGTAAAATACCTGTGCAATTTTGCAGATGTCTTCCATTTACCTTCAGAAAATGTTAGTTTCATATTCTTTTAGTGGAGGAGAAAGAGGAACAGAATTTCAGTGGTTCTCAGTTGATATAGGACAGCAAGGAAAATACAAATTTGGACAATTCTGTTCTAATGTCCATTCATTCATTATATTAGACATACACTTATTAAAAAACACCTCCAACATATAGATTAAATTAACTCAGTAACAGACATTCACCAACTGCCTCAGCTGCACACTCTCAAGCTTTAAAACTTATTTTCTCCCAGGACTAGATAGAAATGGGTGATTAAATGATCATGTATAAAATTATCCCAAAAGGAAGAATTTGCAACACATACCAAAAATGTTTGCATATACATCCTCAGGGTAGGGTAGGAGTTTCTTCAGTCTAAATTTGGTTTAATCTGGACTATATATTGGAGGAACAAAGAAGGTAAATTGAAACCCTCTATTCTTTTATCTGAATTTTCTTTGTTCCCAAATTACCTTTTTTTTTTTTTTTTTTTTTCCCCAGTACACCACAGACAAAAATTTCTCAGAGCTGAAACACATACCTTAATTTACAGAAATCATACCGGGCTAAAACAAACAAACAAATGAATAAATAATTTACCAGATACCCTCTATTTCTACAGTTAAGGTAGACTTTATTAAAGTGACCTGATCTGCAGTTCTACAGAATACAGATAGCATTTTTTAACAGCTATCTTAACCATTCAAGCTAAATAGCATTAGCAGATAGCAGCAGCTCTCAATATCATAATATATTTTTGCTGGACTTTAATCAACAACTTTATCAAATTCAATCAAAATTTACAGTTCTACTGACTTGTCATACAATACCATATCAGCTCTTTTATTTAATCTGCTAACTTCTCAGTCTTCTGTACTGTCACATCATCATTACCTCAAAAAGCTAATCAGAAGTGGATTTTGAAGTCTGTAAAATCAGACATAAGTACAGGAACCAGGTATGTGCTTCCATGACTACAAAATTAGGAGCTATAAGCTTTAAAAGGAAAGCTAGCAATCCATGTCAATGAATAGTGAAAATGAAAATTATTTTTCCTATTTACTGCTCAGTTCTGGGCAATTCCAAAGTAAGTTCATGCATGTCTACTCAAATGCATGTCCAGTTAACTCTGATGTCCAATCTATCTGCAGTGACATATGACATCTTAGTAAATTCATATTAAATAGGTTAAGTTATGTGGAATTCAGAAGCCAATTAGAGTTGGCATTGTTTATGTACTCAAAACCACCCATGAAATTCTTCTTTTACACAATGTTGCACATTGAACACTTTGAATTTGATCAATCCTTTTTATTCCTTATGTCATAGATTATTATCAGAACAGGTAATACACCCAGTGCTACATGTGAAAAGAGTCTTTGATGGATTATTGAATATTATCATTAGATTATTCATGGAACATATCTTAAAAATAAATTAAGCTGGAACAGTGGCTAAATCTGAACAGTTAAAAGTTTAAAAACAAACAAAAACCAACCAAACAAAAAGCGTCCAAAAAGAAGACAACCAGAAGTACATTGGCATGAACTATCAATAAGAGGGTTTTTGGCATTTTCTTTTTCAGAATGTTCTGTAAGGAATTATTGCATGTATCGTGTTATTATCTGTCAGGGCAAAAGAGTGTCTCTTTATCCAGCACTATTTGATGTAATTACACAGTCCATGATCCCAGAAGAGCTATTGCCTTTATACACATTCTCTATTTCAATCATGCCAAGCCTGTGTACGAGTGATACAATAATATGAAGCAGCTAACTGAAGATTTCTTAGAGTTAGGAGGTGTACTGAAAGAACTTTCCTGAACAGGGATATAGGTGAAAGTTTGTGGAGACTTGCTGAAGCCTAACCTGGAGTCAATAAAATAATTTCCCAGATTTCTTTAAACAAGAGAAGTGGATAACGCATATGGGTTATTAAATTATTGTGTTATCCGTGCAAGAAAAAAGTTGAATTAATTTAATTACTGTGTGAACAATTAAAGAAATTATAAGTAATTCTTGATTCTGACCTGTAAGTAGGTTTTTTGCCTATAAAGATAATGGAAAATATACAACATTTAAAATTACAATAATCTTATTCTTTCAAACCATGACACACATTCATGAAGACAACTGCTTGGATTTTATAACACACAAGATATGAAGTAATTCATTCCTGCTATTGTCACTGTTGTCACATATTGTCACATGCTGCTAGTAAATGTTAATGTAATTATATAACTAATTGTAGGTGATTTGTATCAACATCATTGGAATTGCTTGCCTTCTCTGGATTTGAGTACTGTCCTTTCTCTGATAATTTAATTCTTCACCTTGAAAGACTGAATCGCTTTGAAATTATACACCTTGCCTCAACCTTTACCTTTTATTTATTTCCTCAACCTTCTCTTTATTAAAAAAAAAAAAAAAATCAACCAGAACTCCAACAAAACAAACTCATTCTGAGCAAGAATTAAGTTTTAAAAACAATGTATTATCAAAATTACATGTGATGGTCCAGAATTTTTCTCAGCCTGTATGCTAAAAACAAGATATTAGATTACATACACAAAAAATGCACATCTTCAGTACATTCACTGGCCTCAATTATTTTTCTACATTAAATTCAGATCAAACCTGTTAACCTATCTCCATCTGTATGTTAAATTTACACTCCCACATCCTCCTAGGTCTATTTCTGCAGTTTTCTTTTTCATTATATTTGCAAATGTTTTATGTATGTGTGTATGCACACATATATATGTATATATATTTGTGTATATGTATGTGTACATATGTATGTGTATATATATGTATATATGTTTGTGTGTGGCATTTGTCCATGCGTATTGCTGCTTTTGAGTGTGTTTGTTTCTACTCATACTTTTGCTCTCAAACATATACTGCTGTATTTCAAACATTGAAAGTAGTTAGGAATCAATAAGAATAAGAAATAAGGCAGGAGTCACCCATATTAATTTCTGAATACATATCTGAAAACATTAAGAGGACAGAATTTTATGATTCGATACAGAGATATGGGAAAAAAATTATAAATGCTGAGATGTTTTCAGAAATATTAATTTTGGTAAATTTTCATTAAGCTACTCTCTTGTTTCCAGTCGGTGTACCTGATAGACTAATTACAGTTCCCCTATTTGTCCTTCTAAATGAGGCCTATATACAGTTTAACAGACAGTCCTGAAAGTTCAGTCTCTATTCAGGGCTTGGTCCTCATCCCTGCAGCAGGAAGAGTGAAAATCTTAATTCTCTCAGACTTAGCTGGATCTCTTGTGACCTGTATAAACTAAGGATTTTTTCATGCTATGAACTAAGAGTATTAAATTATCAGCAGAGAGATCTGGAAATCTAAAAATCACAGCTTCAGTCAGAGGGAACACTCAGATATCTCTCATTCCCTGTGAAAAGGCTCAGAAAAAATCTAATGTTTCAAAATGTCTCACGGAATGAAAATGCCCAGACTCCACCAGCTCAGTCTGTATTTCTTTGGAGAGTTTTTCTTTGGAGTCAGAGAGGTAGGAAAAGCCTCTTAAGAAAAAAAAAGCTGCAATTCTAGATATTGTCCTTGTTTTGGGAGGTAGGATTTCACTGCAAGATATGATTAAATGACAATATTTATTTGTATTTAAGTAATGACAAGTCTATATGTTCCAAGAACACAGTAGATATGATAATGAAATTGAAATTTATAGCACTACATAAAACAGGAATAGAATTAAAATTTCTTTTTAACATTAAAAAAGAAGAAAAAAAACAATAGAAACCAATCAGGTTTATTTCATAAAAAGTACCAAAACCGAAAGTCTTTACTTACTGAATTTTTAAATTATTTTATAACATGAAAATGTCCCTAAATATTGAAACAACATTTTTGCAAAGAAAAATAATTTTCATGGAAAAGTAAAGATAAGTTCTAGTACTTCTGATAGTAAGAGAAATACTACTTAATATAACAAAAGTAGTTCTTCTGTAGCACAATGAAAGATGATTATGAAAGGGGAAATGTATGTGAGCTGTAAGCAAAAACTTCCTAATACTTGTATACATTATTCATAGCACTGATAAGAGCATTCAGTCTAGCCTCAATTTTTGTATGACTCAGGGTATTGACTTTGCACCAGTTATCTTGTTATTGATCTGAATAACTTTTGTTTGGCTGAAATGCGTCTTTGAAAAAATAGTCATCTACCCTTGTTGACAAAAGATTTAAAAAATCTTCATTTCCTTTTATTGTTTTTCCACTGACTAATCTCTCTGTTAAAATTTATGCCTAATTTATACCTCAGATTTAGGAGAATGCCTCTGTGGTGTACAGCATTTTTTCCCCAATAAAAATTATTTATTAACAAGTTACCTCTTAGGTTTATTCTAATCAAACAATCATATATAGAACTTAAAGAGCAAAATTTTACCACTTGTTACAAATACTAACAAAAGTATTGGAAAGCAAAAAATACCCTCAACACTTGGCCATGATGATATTTTTGAAGATCAAAACCAGTGACTGAAATCCTTTGAAATGCTATAAATAGAGTTAAGGGTGATCAAGAAGTTTTACAGGAAACTTACATGTTTCCAGAGAAAATCACTAATACTCCCCAATTTCACAATGACCTTTAAAAATTAAGTCTGTTCAGAGTGTTAAGTATTAAGGGGCCCTGGATGAGGGCACTTCATTTCCCCTTCCCTTTCCGCCATACCTTTTCTATACACATTTCTGTCTGAAAAAGGGCCCCATATCACTTCCTTACCCTCTCTGCTGCCCATCAGAATCTTGCTCTTTGGTATGGGAAACCCACTGAACAGATTTCTCAGCCTCCTAGAGAAGTATCTCCATTTGGCTTCTGTGTATCTGGAGTGTTGAGAAGGAGGTGCAAAGCAGCAGAAGTGAATCCCAAATGAATCTTCAAAAGAGAATAATTGCATGCATTGCATGGACTTGTCATCCAAAGTTTGAATATGTTATCATTTTAAGTTAAGCTTGTACAAACATCCTCATGAGTTCCATGCTCACTTTACTAACTCTCAGTAATTCATACAGGTCTTGACAACTTAATCATATTTATCATCATCATCTTTCCAGTTGGCTCACTTGTTTATATATGTACCATTTTTATTTCCTCCAAGCCCATTTCTGAAAATTTATATCTTCTTGTACGTGAAGCCTTAAACTGAAAATTAAATTATAAGGTGTATTTAGGTATCTACATATTATGAATCATGAACCATTCCAAAGAATTTTACAGCAATTATTTATGAGAATTGACTCTTCAGAATGCAATTTTACACTTTTTTTTTTCAACACCAAAGCTATTCTAAGATATTAACAATGTCTTATCTCTAAAATGCTTGTTTCTACTTCTCAGTTATGGCACTCTTGTAAACAGATTACTAAGATAAAATATGGGGGGTTTAAAAGTTAATTATTTCAAGGTTGTTCCTAATACTAATCTCTCTTCACCATCTACAGTAGTTATTCACTGCAAAGAAAATGGTAGGATAATAAATGTAATCCAGATAGGAATGTTATTTTAAATAATCTCCTTGTTATTTTATGACTACCTCCACCTTTTGTAAAACACCAGTAGCACTGATAACAGGACGTATCTTCCCAGAGGATATTCAGCTAACGTACCACTTCTCTGAAGGATTCACTTCTGGCCTGGCCTGGCATTGATTCTTCCCTCACAACCAAGTCAATGCCTTAATACAGAAAAAAATTAGTAGTTGAATAGGCAGTATAGGCAATGCTTCTTCATACTTTGTTGGTTTATCTCCTAGAACTTAAAACATAGATTAAAAGCTGAATCTAGAGAAAAATATCTACCCAAAACATCTCTCCTTATTGCAGATAATACATAAACTTCTGTAATCTTGTTTGAAAATATACTGTATGAAATTCATACTTAACACATCTGTGTTAAAGACTTTATATGATACTGAGGATTAATTTAGCCTAGCTTTACCACTTAATTTGTAAATTACATGTAAGTAGTTATGAATATAAACACAAGCTTAGGAGAAACAGGACACAAAAATTAATGTATTCTATACAGAGGGCACGCCAATTTTAGAACTAAGATTGCTTAAGTACATTTTACATCAAGATAATCACACACACACACACAAAAAAGAAAAATCAATAAAACAGTAATTTACGCCACTCCCATTCTCGGTGCTTCCATGCCTCACCATTCAAAATACTCATTCCTGGTTGTTTCATAATTCTTTTTCACTTCTTGGATGTAATCCGAGTACCCATTGTTTACAAATCATGATCAAACATAACACTTATATCCCATCTAAATTAAGATTTATTTTCTGCTAATTCACTAATTCTACATAATACAGTATGAAGCCCCATTAACTCATTTGAAGTCCTTAGAGAACTTGGTGCAATGCCAGTAAATACTTTGCCAATGGAGAATTTACTAAGGAGCAGGGAAGTTAATGAGTGAATTTGTCATGGTATTTGATGTAATAAGACACATCCAAATGAGATCAGCATGATGTTAATATTGTCTTAACCAGAAATTTTCTATATTGCAATTCATTACACTGACAGATATTACACCCGAGCAATTTTCATAACAAGTCAGTTATGTGGGAATTGCATAGGAGAAGGTTGGTCTCCTCTGTCTCTGCTTTCCTTCCTGTTTTTCTCTGTGTTTTCTGGTTATCCTTAAAACAAGCCCCTGATTTTCCATCTTTTATTCCCTATTCCACTGCTGAAATTGGTCTGCTTATTTTGAATATAAATATTAATTTAGCAGTCTTGGTTTTATCTTAGTCTACATTCCTTAGCTACCATCTAATCAAAAGCAGAGCCAGGGAGTTCTTGATTTTGCCCTTATCTGTTTGGATCAGGCAGTAAGTACATACTCTATCCAAATTAGCATCTCAAGTGACCTGTGTTCCTCTCCCTGAACTGTGTTCATTGACAGAAGTTAGTTTTCAAAAGTTAGATACCAGGAGATTCTTTATATATAATATTATCATAACATTTTTCTTTAAATCCTTCATTCTGGCTATGGTTTATTGTGAAATGGAATCAGCGAATTGGTTGGTTTTTAGTCTCATTAGTTGTTAACACAGATTAAAGATCTTATGGAGACAGGCTATTACTGAACAGACATCCCTGTCCCCAAGGGTAGCAGAGCACATTTGATTAATTCTGGTGTGTGTTAGAAAGCATGAATAGCCCAATTATATGTGATGCCTCCACCACAGAGCATTTCTACAGTCATTGCTTAATTAAGGAAAGCACTTCCACATCCAGTGCAAGAGAGTATGAAAGATTTACTTTTGGGGATCTAATGACACTTGGAGTTAAAGCTGACTCAGCTGAAGGATTTACAGTCTACAACCTTCAATGAAACTTTTGGGTCTTTGTTCTTCTTAGCACAATGGCTTCCATAAAACACAATACTCCCACACCCTGCTGGAGCTCACATGCAAAGTCAAAGTTAACAAATGAAGTTCCAAAAATAAAGTGGAAGAACAGAGCAATTTTCTTCACAATCTATATTACTCAGCTCCCTGCTGCCAAAATCTGTGTCAGGGGATGATACAAGCAGCTGCTCAAATGCAAGATTTCCACTGTGAACAGCACAGTCACATTTTCTGAAGCGCAGACAGATACAAGGAGCTCCCTTATTACCCCACATGCTTGTGATAATCTACTATCTCTGTCATTCTCTTAATAAATATGTCATAGCCAAAAACGTGCAAGTGTTTAGTGACAACTTAGGAAAAAAAAATATTGGTTAAGAATTGAGATTATATCTTATCTCATAACTTATATCTTACAATTAATTATATAACTAGGTAGAAAGCATGGTGGATTTCTTTTTAGAAGGTGAGTGATTATTTTTACATATTTAGCTGTTTCTCTATGAAAAAGAATAATTTCAGGAAATCAGAACCCAATCTTCCACATGCACATACATATTATGCTCACAAATACAAATTAGTAATACCAGTCAGCTCTGCTCCTATTGGATGAAACATGGTCTGTGTGAGGTGGGAGTCTTTATTTCTTCCTCTCTTCTCATCCCTAGATGGAAGTTGAAAATTGCTGCAGTTCATTACTTCAGACACACAGACCCACTTCTTGTGCCGTACACATGCACTTGCAAGCAAGTAAACTGTGCGTAAAATACTTTGAGTTTGTGCAGTTATAAGTGATCACGGGCACTTAAGGGTATCTAGAGGAATAAATCTCTATCTACATCCTTTACCACTATACATTTACTTCAGAAGCTACCGCAGATGTTCAAGACTCTCATGTTTGAGAGATTCACACTCTCTCAAATCCCAAGCCCAAACATTAAGAAAACAAAACATAAACTCAGTATAACAACACATCATTAATCTTGTGTCCATCTGTGACAGCTACTAGATGTTTCAGAAGCACTTACATAAAATTCAGAAGTGGATTAATCTGTCACCTCATATTAAAATCCAGATATTGATTCCCTAATGTAAGTTCTTTGAGACCCGACACCTGCAGGTTTCTGTCTCTTCTGCAGTGCTATTAATCGGTGACAGTCACAATTCTGGTCACCTTCTGTTTTCTGGACAAAAGTTTAACCTCTTAATAAGTATTCTTCAATTTTGGAATTAAACTAAGGTTAGGTAGATTTCATGCATGTAAGGCAGAGATGAATACAGATTATTATTGCCAAATACAGTTTGTGAGCATATAAAAATATATTTGAATTCTCTATGTACTTAGAAACAGTAAAAAGCATTTTTGCACAGTTAGAGTATTCAGCTTAAAAAGAAGAAAATTTATTCCAGCATCAGATAAGATAAGATTGTCTTGAGAAAAATGACTCTTAAATTTTGAACCAAGAAATGCATTTGTTCCGTGTGTTTTGTGCTAAAGATACCTGTGCTAAAGAGTACAGAAAAAAAACAAGTAAGTATGCTGTGATGATAGGCAAAGTCACCAAACCTCATAATTAGGTAGAACCTATACTTTCGATAGGTGGGTCTGAACAACAGTTGAAACCAGAATTAAAGCCATTGGAGAGCTTAAATTGGAAGCCTGAGTACATGCTCCAAATATGGTCTGCACAGTTTGGTATGGCAGATAAAAATACTGCTAGGTTATATGACAATGATATATTGTTTGGGTTGTCAGTCCCTTGTAAATAACCCTAGCTTGCACATATTCATAGAAAATGTATGGTTTTTTACATTTAGAGGAAAGGAGGTGTTAGTATTTTACAGCTTGATCTAAATACAGATGCATGTTTAGCTGCATCAAATTTAATATCCATCAAAGAAGAATGAGTCAATTCTAGAAATGACACGAATCACCACAGTAGTATATAGTGATGAAGCAAGAAGACACATTGTTTGTAAGGAAGAGATGTGTGTCAGAATGCACATAAAACTAAGAAACATACTGAGAAATTTCTCTTTTTGAGGTATAAGACAGCCTTGGTTTGTATTTTTAACATATTAAAGTCCTTCTTGAAGATTGGCTTTTTTGTATTTTACTCACTATAATACAAGTGCTGTTTTCAAGAGCTTTTGAACTGGAGATAGTTCAAAACAGAAATTTATAACCATTGACTGTGTCCTTTGACTGTGTCCTCTTGATGACAGAGAATTTCCATGAATCCCTAATTGTATTGAATAACAATAAAACTTTTAAGAGAATGAAGAACTCATGGAATCAGGGAAATGACAGCTTCCAGCAAAGTATCACTGGACTTCATTTGTTTCTGGCCCATAGAGACATTCACCTTAAGGCATTGCCTCAGGCTGTTGGTTTTCTTAAGTCTGCCTCCTCGAGATTATTTAGACTGCTTTTTACTTCCCACTAAATAAATCCACCTTAACAATATCTCACCACCTTAGTGTAGTTCTGTGCTCTAAATTCAGTAAATATCTTTCCAGAAAGAAAAGGCAAAGAAAAAGTAACTGTAGTATCCCACCTTTATACCATATTGAGAGAGAACAAAAAAATAAGGTAAGTGATCAGTCATGTTTCTACATATCTATTTACAAATAAAAGCAAAGTATGTTCTGGGAAGAACAAAGACATTGGTCTGCTCCACTCTGTCCTCACAGGGATAAATAACTTAGCACAGGCTTTTGCTGGTGTAACGATCATCATTGATGTGAATTTTACAAATCCTGTAAATAGACTTGGTTTTTACTGGCTTATTTTATGCAATTTAAGAGGTAATATGTTATACAAACAGAAAGACTTGCTTTAGCAAATACAGTGGTTCCACACAGGGGCCCTGCCAGTACAGATATAGTAGCAGAGAGCTGCAGTGTCATACACAGGGATCTGCAGATGTAGAACAATTTGTTTTAAAGCTACAGGCTCCTAGAAACTGTTGTCAACTCTGAATTGTATGGCACACATTAGCAGATTACCATCACTAGCTATAAAAGGATGTATTGAGTGTTTCTAGTTGTGAAAAAAGCTAAGAAATGTGAGAATGATAAAAGTGATCCAATTGCAATCTAAGAAGAGATAACATATTCTGCAGTCAACCTCAAATGGTAGCTCTGAGAAAACTCTATGAAGTTTAATGTGGAATTAATCTCAAGATTACCTGGACTGATATAACAGAACCAGACCACATGTGATTTAGTTTACCTGGGTCAGATGGAACCCAGCCAACACATATTATACTAGCAAGCTGCTTCTTGTGCTTGGTTTCCCAAAGCAGACTCAGACCACACTTCTGAGAATGTAACAGGAACCATAGACACTCCTCTTAACTTCTATGCAAAATCATTGTCATGATGTGATGGCTGCATTGAATTGCCTTGCCCTAACCCTGTTTCTAGCTGTGTTTACATGGATGCAAATTAAGGCATCATGAAGCAAAAGAACAGGCTTCTCAAACTGACAGTGACAAAGGTTGAACAAGGTGACATGAGGAACTCCAGTTGTTTTAACTACGTTACCCCTGGACAGTGGCCAGGCCATATTGTGAATAAGTGAGAAAAATTCCTCTATGCATGGTTTTGTTTTGTTTTCTTTTTCTGATTTTAAATTGCATACAAACCCATTTATCAAACGCCAGATATCTTTGACAAATATTCTAATGTAGAAACCTTCAGCACCCAGAGTTTAAGAAAATAAAGAGTAAAGAAGCAGTGTAATGTCTTCTTTTTATGTCAGGTAATATTGGGCAGACAGACTTTCAGGACCTCTGGGTTTGTCAGTAACTACTCACGTGCTACAGTAATTTTTGAAAGTTATGGATATATAGTGGTCTGAACACTGAATGTAATATAAGCAGGCAAAGAAAAAGTTTGGGTTTTTTTTTTTCCAGCAAATATCATATTTACTACCTCTGGGCTGCCCAGTTGCTGTGCATTTATATTGTATTTGGATTAGGCTGTCAAAAATACACAAGTTTCGGGTAAAACAGAGTAAATTGCGTCCAGAGAGGTCAATGAAGCTGGTGAAGGGTCTAGAGCCCATCTTATGAGGAGCAGCTGAGAGAACTGGGGTTGTTTATCCCGAAGAAAAGGAGTCTCAGGGGTGACCTTATCACTGTCTACAACTACCTGAAAGGAGGGTGTAGAAAGGTGGGGTCATCTCTTCTCCCAAGTAACAAATGATAGGACAAGAGGAAATGACCTCAATTTGCACCAAGAGAACTTTAGATTGGATATTAGGAAGAATTTCTTCACTGAAAGGGTTATTAGGCATTGGAATGGGTTGCCCAGGGCAGTGGTGGAGTCCTTATCCTTGGACATATCTAAGAGTCACGTAGACATAGTGCTTAGGGGCATGGTTTAGTTGGGGACTTGTCAGTGTTTGGTTAATGATTGGACTTGATAATCTTAAAGGTCTTTTCTAATCTAGGAAATTCTGTGATTTTGTAAATACAAAAAGTACACATGCAGATACAAAACATAATTGAAAAAAAATAAATGTTGCCTAAGGTAGATGAGCATGAAGTCTAATGCTTCAAGAAGAGGCCACATGCTGAACAGCTGTCCAACTCCCACGTGGTATTAAATATAGTATGTTTGTGCTATAATAGTAAAGGAACATCTGTGAAAATATGTCTAATAAAATATGCAAACACCAACAGTTTTCTGATGGCAGTATTACAAGAAGTTCAATCAAAAACTTAAAAGTCCAACTAACAAAGTTATCATGGACATCTACTTCTCTAATTTTCCCCATCAGTTGTGCAACTTCAATGCTCTGGAGCCCTTGAAGGTGAAAAAATGTTTGTAGATTTAAAATAGTTTCTCTTTTACAGAATTTTCAGTACACTTACAACATTATATGTCATGCATACAATTGGAAAGTCATAGACTGTAAATAGATTTTTCAGCAAACTCTGCCCCACACTAACCTCTTTTTCCTACTTCCAAAGCTAAAATAGAACACAAAAGCTATTTGAATATTCTGCACATCAGCCTTATTTTCTCTTTTGCTTCTCACAAGATAATTTTTATTGCAAATTACAGATTGTCTTTTAAAGTGCACAATGACCCATTATGTACTATGTCTTTGTCAAATAATGCTATGTGAATGGAAGACTGAATTTAAACAGCAAATTTCTACTGCATAAATTCTTCTATAAAATAGTAGAAGAATGGTTTTCGTTTCACAGGAAGCTGAAGTAGAAGAACAACGCATACAAAAATGCAAAGGTGCAAATATATAATTTTCTTGTGAAGCTAAGTGTATCAACTGTGATATTGATTTTTTTATTTTATCCTGAAGCTTTTATCTGAGTTTTTTTAAAAAAAGCCTGTTAATCAGGATTTTTATTGTTTACTTGCAATTATCTTCATAATATATTGCCTAGAAAGGCATTCTTCTATTTTTATATAAGTGCAGAATTTTAGAACAAAATGTATGTAAAGGCCATGTAATTTTCAAATGCTCTCAACCAGTTAACTGGTTGATAGTTTTTCTAATCAGATTAAATAAAAAAGTAGTAATTTTCATGTTTTTCACTCAGTTTACAAGTGCCTGACTTGTTTTTCTTAGTTTAGTTATGCTTATCAAAATTAGATAATAAGCATTCCGCACTTTAATATAGTATTACAGTTTGTATGTGAAAACAATACATACAAATAAAAATATTTCATGTTAAAATTACCAATATAAAGTTGATTTATTGATATTGACAGAAAAAATAGATAGAAATGAAATATATTCACCATTGACATTGACAGTAGAATTACCGTATGAAGCTAAAAGGAAATTCTAGAGTCTAAGGTTACTTCTCCAATATTACAGATCAAATTATGCATATATGAATATGAATGCCTAAGTCAGATGACATAGTAGTTTTATGTCAGAGGAAAAGGAAAGAAAGAAGTCTTTTAAAACAAAGACGATTTTTAATGTGGTGCAGAAGAATTTTCAAAATAATTTGCATGTTCGCATTATTTGTTTTCCTGTACTTTTGATATAAGCTTCATAAAAAATATTTCCTACATAGTAACTAGTCTTCCTTGAATATCAGATACCACTTCTGTTACCCTAATTTAATTCTTGACTTCATTCTACTACTTTGCCGTATGCTAGTTCTACCTGCAAATATTCAGATTTAATAACATTCTAAAACATAAAAAAATAAAAAATTTTGGTTGACTAATGTTTACAATGAACTACATAAATGATGGACAGAGAAATGTAGGGACAGATAAATAGAGATGATAAAAGAACAGACAAATAAGGACCAAAAGATAGACGGAATTGCACACAAAGTTGAAGAGAGCTCTCTCCCATTGTAGAACCTTTCCAGTGTAAAAGTTTGCAATTCTTATCTTTTTCTCCTGATTTGCACAGAATTTCCCATCATAAACATTGAAATCCATTGAAAAAAATTGCTTAAATGTATTAGTAATGTAATGCAAAGTTCCTTCATCTACAACAAGTTGAATCCCTTGTTACTCATACCACTTCAAACCATTAAATGTGCTTCCACATTTAAGCCAAATTCTCAACAATATTAAAAATTGGACCACAGAATTTTGCTTTAAGCAAGTGCCACTAAATATAAAGCTTACTGCTCTAATTTCACAAAATATACTTGCCTTGAGAGCTTTAGAATTAATTCAACCCATAGGGGTTTTTTTTCATTTTTCTGGTAGCTCAACACCTTAATGCTATTGTAGTTAATCAGGATATTAAATAAGCAGAATGATAACACAATTGGCACTTGGGAAACTAACGAGGAGCATTAACTCACAGTTGTTACGACACTAAAGAAGGCAAAAGCTCTAGTTCAATACATGCATTTGCTGTGCTAGTCACAAAGCATAGAAAAACTACTGCCTATACTGCACTGTAAGGAGACCTCCACAATTGTCTAAGACATAGTGTCTGTCTACTGAACTTCTTTTAATTCCAGAATTCCGAGGCTTGCCAGATGTGGCCCAGGTAGAAAAATATGTGAAAATAAAACTTTAAATCCATCAAAATATCTTGATTGCAAACACCACCATATTTAGAAATGGCAGGGACATCACAGGGTCAGGCTTACATTATGTATCTTTTTCATTTTGTCATAGGAGCTCTAGATTGTAGTATCACTTAGTAAAAGTCTAATATGTTTCCACAGCCAGAACCAGGACCTATGTCACTCTTTCAATGACAAACAGAAGTAGTAGATGAATTTTAATACCTAGTGCAGCTATTTTCCTTTCTCTCAGTTAATTGACACTGAAAGAAAACATAGCCCCTCTCTTGGACTCTGCTCCAACATTAGCTTTAAAATGAGTACATGTCTATGTTCGTTTTGTTATCACTACTGTATGCCAGGAGTCAAGCACTAGCAGCAGGTTCTTTGTCACCCTTTGGAATGGCATTACAAGTAGTCCTGTCCAGGCTTTTCAAGAACAGTTGTCAGGCAAAGCATTTACATACCAGTTTTTCCATTCTGGTCCTGATAAGACACAGTAAGAGGTATGGCAGATGGGGGCAGCCTAGAAAATACAGTTCTCCCTGGGTGAGAATTCATGACTAGAAAATACTGTCATCCAGAATGTTCCCTACATGCCTGTTGAACAATCCGCTACTATGTGGTAAGACAGGTCATATTTTTTCTTAGAGAATCAATAAATCAAAATACCCTTTCAGAGGCTGCAAAGACTACAAATAAAAAGAGAAGTCCATATCCAATATCTAATTTTATTTTCCACCCTAAAGCCTATGTTCACTATTCCCATCCTTGCTTCTGCTCTACTAAAAATCAGGTCTTTTCCATCATACAGTGCAGAGCTGGAAGCGAGAATAGAGAGGAAAGAGAGGAAGGGGAAGACACAAGGAGGAATTGGAACAATATGTGAGTACAGAAAGACTCTGAGCTAGGCTATATGCCCGCAGATGCTCTGCAATATGCACATACCCAAGAAGGAACAGCCCCATAGTGACTACATAAATGATAAAATCTTCTCAGTGCAGTCCTCAAAGGTATCATTGATCTGTGACTTCCTTCTATTTAAAAAAGTAATTTTATGTAAAGTTAATGTCCTTGGAATCAAAAGTAATTATTTTGCCTCATTTTCTATATTTTATGTATTTAGTTAGACTTTAAGCCAAAGGGAAAAAAAAAAAAGCACATCAAAAGCAAAAAAACCAAAACCCTTCTACATTTAAAACTGCATAATAGACAATATAAGATTATTGATTCACGGGGAGATGTATGCTGTTTCAACTACTTCCAGGTTCAACAGGCAAATACTAATTTCGATTGCATAAACTATAAATTTTAAATTAATTGATGTGGTATTAATCTGGTAGTTTTCTCTACGCAACCATTGTGTTACAGTTAAGTTGATCTTGCTCTCATGGGAAATCTCTGTTTTCCCTGACAGATGCCTCCCACACAATCCCCTCTCACCCCACCTTCCTCCAGTAAACATCTGTAGTGTTGCTATTATTCTGGAAAATTTGTTTTTATTCATGCATCCTCCGAGTTAATTATTCATAAAAACTTCTAAGCCTTACTAAAGATAACACTTAACTTATTTAAAAGATACAAGGGTTCCCTGAACAACATGTATGCTGATCTAGAAAAGTTTTGGAATTTGTAACTGTGAACTGGTAACTGCCCTGCAAAAAACACAGCCAAGTCTGAATTTGCTCACTTGTACACTGTGTGAATAAAAGTGAAATGTGAGATTTAAAAAAAAAAAATGCATTAGTAATAACACATCCATACAGTAGCATAAGACCTTTCTACCCACTCACACTCCTGCACAGCACAAAGATATCAGGCAAGTGGGTATAAGCAACTCAGGGAGTTAAGAGAGTGAACAGTAATGGAAAAATGAGTTTAATTATTGAGGACCTGTGCTTCACTGGGCCCAAAAATTCATGGAAATAGGGATGATGCAATGGATATAATCTCCTGCTCTAATCTCCTACCGCGTGTCCTTGCTTCCCTAAGCAAGGCTACAGTGGGCATGCTGATCAGTTCTGATAGACTCCCTTTCTTTCTGGATGTCATGTCTTCAGGCCACAGAGCAGATTTTACATATTTATTTCCTCTTCTATCCTTGTTGCCCCTCACAATGTGAGTCTCAAAGGCTGAAGAAGTGTGCAATGAACGAAATTCCTCACTGTGAGGGTGGTGAGACACTGGAACAGGTTGCCCAAGGAAGCTGTGGATGCCCTCTCCCTGAATGTGTTTAAGGCAAGGTTGGATGCTGCTCTAAGCAACCTGTTCTAGTGGAAGGTGAACCTGCTTATGGTAGGGGGATTGGAACTAGATGAGGTTTAAGGCTCCTTCCAACCCACACCATTTTTCAACTATTGATTCTATGAATACTAAAAACCAGGCTAAGATGGATCAAGCTTGAGCGTAACAGTCATTACCAACATACTATATCCTAACAAATGACCAAATTCCCAAGTTATTAGTACTCTTGCCTTCAAAAATACAGTTTATGTAACTTTTTGTTTGAAAATCCATTCCTCTGTGTTTTGTTAATTTGCAAATCCTAGTTAATTCCATTTAGTATTATATAACCTTATTTGCATAGTCTCCCAAGCTAATAGCATCTGTCTCTTATAGCTTCCAAACTTTGGTTTACTACTGTCCAAAGCCTTTTAAATCAATTTGTAATTTACATAGAAAAATTTCATCATCAGTTACTGATAACAATCTGGCTTAATATGACGCTGCAGTATTACCTCAACTAAGATTCCAGTACAAATAGAAAAAAAAAGAAGAAAAATGAAAAAAAATCCCCATTTTCTTAAATAATCCTTTAAAGAAGAAGAGGAAAAGAAATTGTGGAAGTAAATTAGAATTATATCATCTTACCTTGCAAAAAAGGCATTTGCTATCTTTAAAAGAAAAGAAAACTGTTAGCTACTACTGACATTATAGGAAGTAGGAACAATGAATCTCTAAGATTCTGATAAGTTCATGTTTTTATTCACATGTCAAGGAAAATGATTGCTTAAAGAAACAAATCTAGCATCAAAGTAATAAGTTGTCCAACTGATGAATTAGAATTTTTCTTCATTACCATGTCCTGTAAAATTTCAAAAGTGTTCTTAAGCTACAGGCAGACCCATAACCCCTTGGAACTTTTCAAAGGTTAATTCAGCTACATACTATATTGTGCAAGTTACTGCACTATCCAAGGGATAAGACTCATTTTAATCTAAAAGTGAAGTACATGTAATGAGACATGGCCATGGGGCCTGCACACTGAACAGAGTTTACATGCATTCAGTCAGAAACTTATGTATTCAACTACCCAAGAAGACAAGAGAAGAAAAAAAATCCACCACTGATTCCAAAGTAAACTGGATAGGGATTCATAATTTCTTATTATTTTTTATTACATACGCTACAGTGTTCTAAACACTTTCTTTTAACCAGAATATTTATATTTTGCTGAAGACCTAAAACTTTATCAAGCATGCCAGTCTGAGGAGCATGACGAGAGGATGACAAAAAAGCAAGTAGGAAAATCTATGTCACATACACAAAAATAAAGATCTGTAAAATATTACACTGCATGGGAACTGAAAGAAGTTGAAATTTAAGCCAGTAAGGTGAGATATTATTTGTTAAGTTTAAATGAGTTAGAGATTAGAACTCTGGAAGCTTTTTTTGCTTTTGATACATTAAATGAATAATAATTATTTTAGTTAAAAAAGAGAAAGAAATTGTTTAGCCAAAGTCTTCCTTAATACTTGATACTTGACACATCAGTGACTCCAATAACAGTCACAAGATATTCAAAACAACATTGTCAAACAAGAAGACTCATGGTACTCTTTGGATTCTATAGCTGATAAAATAGGTACTTCAATAAATAAGGAAGCAACATCTTTCAAAAAGAAGCAAAACAATAAAAAATAATAAATAGCCTTATAATAAAAAATGAAGTAATAAGTGTGAAATTCCTATAAGATTAAAAAGCATATCAAGTTTCAGTTAAAATCCTATTTCTACTGTAGCTGCTTCATAATTTTTCTCTTTCCTCATTTTATTTTGAAGATTGAAGCTCAGGTTATGTTTCAGGGAATGAAACAGTGCCTTGCAATGATACCCAAGCAAGTCTCCTAAGCAGCAAATATTTTCACACCACTTTCCCGACAGGTTTATTAGCAGCCCTGTTGTAGCAATTACATAACATTTCAGTCAGGCTAGTTAATCTCCTTTCTGGGCATTAATGACTAGTACATCAATGCAACTATATAGATGCTGTACTAGCTAGTCTGTCCGGACATTGCAATGGTCAGAGCTGCAAGTTCAAGAGCAACACGTTTAAAACAAATTTAATATGATGTGAGAAAACCATTCACTTGGACCTGGAGGGTTTTCCTGTTTTGTTACAGGAGGGAGAGCATGTTCAGCAACAAAGACTGAGAAACTGAAGCCCTCAGGAATCTACCAAAACAGCACAACAGCTTTGAGACTAGAGAAATAGTAAACTGTATTTTTAAAATCCCCAGACAGAGGGAAGAAACAAATCAGAATATCTTGCACTAACTACTGAATAATCAAATGAGATTTATATCTCTATCTTTTTTTCCTGATCTCTTCAGCTTATATCTCTGTGATTCAGGTCTGAGAAACATGGTCAGATACTCAGATCTACAAAATTATTTGTCCTTAAAGCTATTGTCTATTCTGAAGTTTCCTATTCAGTTTTTCAGGTGTTGTAGTGGCAAAAAAAATGCTTGATTAAGAATTGCAGCATCCCGAAGGTATGCAAATATTTAGTACTGCTACTAGTCTAGCTCACTCTCTTTTCAGGAGAATGCTCCTGCCAAAAAACTCATCCTGCTAAAATGAGTAATTTTTGACTGACTCAAACAAAAATGTTCTCCCTGGGTCCCCTAAGCCTTACTCTAGTCTAAGAACAAAATAATCCTTGCCCAGTATCTGATTTGTCACGACCTAGATTACTTAATGCAAGACACTTTTTTTTTTTCTTTCCCTTTCCCAACATAGTGTTCCCAGTTGTTTAAGTCATGAAAGCATGGCCATTTTCAGACAAGTGCTGTTTTTAGCAAAAAAAAAATACTATCAGCTTTACAAAATAGTTTTGCTTTTCATAATAAAGACTTTTTGTGGAGGATAAATTCGTCACTTAGAAATTAAAGCAAAAAAACCTCAAAAATAGCAAGGCAAATCAGAAATTATTGGTCTTTTCAGTATAGCTCTACTTTAATTAAACCCACTTTGATGCATTTGTTATTATTACTGATATGACTGGCAAGTTCTGCAGCCAGAATTTACATAGTTGATACAACCAACCCACAGGTCAGATTTATTAAAAATACACTTTTCTCCTATACTTCACATATTCTTGATGTCATAACCCAAAATATGTGCAGGGATTATACAAAAAATAAGGGTTTATTTAAGAAGCTTATATACTATTGTCAGCATTTACTTACAACCAGGTTTAATTTCTTTTTCTGATATTTGCTCTAGTTCAAGTTTGCATGGAAAGCAAACACTCAAGGTCATGCTAAATTAAGCACTGCTCGTCATTCTTGCCAGGATAAGCATTTTAGATGCATCTTCTGATGCTCAAGAAAGTCTGATGCTTTTCTCCCTAAACTTGACATTCTCTATAAATAAAGTTCTGTCCATATTGCTTTCTACTCAAGACACACAAAGACTATAAAAAAACTAATGTGGATACAATTTCTTCCAAAATCAGCTGGTATGCACTCTTATTACCTTGGATAGAAAGGTTTGTTATGATTTGTTAGTGTGTTGAACTTGGATGACAACTTGGCCTGCATAAAGCCTTCAGGGATTTGCTGAGGACAAGATCATTTATTGGACATACCTATACCATTTATCTACAAGTTTACTGATATAAAAATGCCTCATGACTAAAATATACAGAATCAGAATGTTACAAAAATCTACAATATTTGCAAATTCTACAGGGTAGAAAACAGAATTAACTCCATATCAGGCTCATCAGAAAAACAACATTAAAAAATACACACAATTACATTCCACTAAAAATAAGTTAAATGCCCACCAATGAATAAATACCTTGAGTGTAAAAAGATTAATAATACACTTCATTAAAATTAAATTACTCATATTTGTGCCCAAACATAATCTTAAATATTTTTACTTAGAATACTTGTGCTACAACTCTTGCATAAATACAGATGATTATTTAAAAACTTATATTAGTGTGATTTAATATATACAATTTAACCATTTCTGTGAACCATTGTTGAGTGGTTTGGAATGTATAGTTGCATGAAAATTATAGTTTCTGAAGGTTTATCATTTAAAAGGCGATCTTCAAATAAACTTTTAAAAATCTTTGAGAATTTCCCATATACCCAAGCAAAATAACATATACCCAAGGAAAATAATCTGTGGTTTTAAAATGGTAAGATATATTCAGCCTCATTGGCATGATTGTAATAAAGCAGAGAACTGATATAAATCCATTTGAAATTTTAAATAGGTGCATAGAGACCTTAAGGAAGATGAATAAGATGAATTTCCAATACAGCAATGAGATGTTTAGATTTAACTCATGGTCAATAAATGTGATTTATATTGTTTTCATTGAGCTTGCATCAACCCTGAAATAATTTATATCAGCTGCAATAACATCTATCACCTTGAGAGTTTACCTTCTCTATTTTATAAAAAAAATCAGTTTATTGGTGCTTGTTAATGAAACAGTATATTTGGCTATATATTATACTTTAGTTTATCAGTGGATAAATCAATATATTGTAGGTTTAGAGGGATAGTGCTTTACATGTTCCTTTCTGTCAAAATCTGACAAGACAGTTCAAAAGCAACATACTGTGAACTGAAGGCCTTGGCTATCATGAATATCAATAGCTCAACATTCTAATATTCTGTGAAATATTCTCTGCACTAGAGACTAATTTTGCATTAATGAGCACCTGTCTATTTCTCTCATTTCACTACAAATGACATGGGGAAAATAGGATAAATAAAAAGAATGAACAAAGCAAATTAATTTAAAAAACTAGGTTTCAAAAAATGGGGGTTAAGAGGTAGGTCGTTGGCAGCAGCATTAGCTTTTAATGATAAATAGTAAATCTAGACTCTTTCAGCTCCTTTCTAGCTCTCCTCACTCCAGGACCAATACAAGAGAGGAAACAGGCCATGAAAGCAAGATCCTTTGAAGTATTCCTCTTAGTCTAAAAATGGCAGTGTTAAAGTCTTGAATGAACCTGGTTCTACAAATTTAGCATCAGTTTTGGAAGGTCTAAATCTACTCTCTTAGAGATACCAAGCAAAAAAGGTGCAGTTTGACTCTCTCCATACAGATTCCTATTTCAAACAAGAAGAGAAACATCAAATGATTTGCTTAATGAACCAGTGAAGTCAGACTTGCAAATGGTAATCCTAATAAATTTACACAATTGATCTACAGTGTAAGAATTATTTGCTAGAGAAATCAATAGATTTTTATTAGTGGATAAATATAAGGTTATTATATTTCAGGACATTTCCAGATGGTGAAAAGGGAATACATTTACTGAACAAATTATTCATCACTCCCTAGCTACAGAGCATAACACCAGTCTTTGGATATGATACTTAGCAGCATAACATTTAAAAAAAGCTGCTGAAATATTCTGATAAGAGTAGTCTTGTAGTCTTTGTCTTCAGAAAAAAGTACAATCTTATTATTCAATCTGTAGGCAGCTTTTTATTGTTTTACTGGAGGAACATAAACAAATTGAGACATTCTGTTCTTTCATATTGCTTGGTTTCAGGCAAAAGGCAATGTATTTTTTAAATTATTTTTTCAAGTTTTCTCTTTAAAGCTTTATTCTGAATCATATTATTTACAATTGGAAAGAAACATGTTTTCTTATTATGACATCCACAGTTTGACAACTACTTACACACACACATATATATGACAATTAATGTAGAAACAAATGTGTGTGTGCATGTGCATATTTATATAGTCAAGTTGTTCAAAAGCTAAATAGCCTCTCCTGTTTCCATCATGCAAGTCAAACATTTCATGTTTTTTTCTTTACATTTCTTTTCAAAAATATTATTCTCTTAAGTCTCTCTACAATTCTATTCCAAATATGTCTGTTGCTATGAAGTTAAGCTATTATTATTAGTCAGGCTAGTACTACAGTATAGTATTAGAATGTTCTCTGCTACAAAGTTTTGAACACAAAGGAATTAATTGAACACTGCATGGTTGGTCTACTTGGACTGGAAGTTATCCATGACTCTGTAAGCACAGGGGAAATCACAAGCATAGCAGTAGGTTTTTATTTGGTGCTTGTTTCCTGAACAAAATAATAAAAGAAATGTTTTCAAATACTGCTCCTAAGTGACTTTATATATAAATGTATATTTTTAGTTTTCCTAGCAGTGCTATGCCAACCAGTAGGTAGCATTCACTGACAAGTTAATAACCAGGAAATGTGTTTTCCTTTGATATTGGAATGGAATCGGACATCATGTTAAGAGCGGAAGAGGACTCTTTACACTTCAGCTGTCATCTGGCAGCTAAGCAGCTTCTAAACTGAATTTCCAGTTTGAATCTCAGTCTGGTGGAATGCCTTAGCAATACTGGAAACTATTACAGGGTAATATGTAGAATGATAATATACTCCCTTCTGCAGATTAGAAGGAAAAAATATAAATGCATACCAGAAAGGAGGGAATAGCAAAAAGAGAGAGCTGGAAAGTGTAGGTGTCATTTCCCTAGCACCAGGAGCTGTAGGGTGAATGGGTTTGGAAGCAGACAGAACACTTCTGTTGTGGGGTATGAGTTATTTATTTATTAATGAATGAAGAGCAGCCCTAAGCAAGACTTGGATGTACTGGTGGGTGAGAAGCCAAACGTGAGCCAGCAACATGCACTCTCAGCCCAGAGGCAAACTGTATCCTGAGCTGCATCAAGAGAAGCATGTCCAGAAGGTTGAGGGAGGCGATTCTTCCCCTCTACTCCACTCCAATCTTGTGAGACCCCACCTGGAGTACTGCATCCAGTTCTGGGACACCCAACATAAGTAGGACATGGATCTACTTGAATGAATCCAGAGGAGGGCCATGAGGATGATCAGAGGGCTGGAGCACCTCTCCTATGAGGACAGTCTGAGAGACTGGGGGCTGTTCAGCCTACAGAAAAGAAGGTTTCAGGAGACCTTATAGTGACCTTCCAGTACCTCAAACGGTCTACAGAAAGGCTGAGGAGAGACTTTTTTCAAGGACAGATATTGACAGAACAAGAAGTAATGTGTATAAACTGGATGAGAGTAGATTTAGTTTAGACATTAGGAATAAATTCTTTACTGTGAGGGTGGTGAGACACTGGAACAGATTACCCAAAGAAGTTGTGAATGCTCCCTTCCTGGAAGTGCTTAAGGCCAGGTTGGATGAGGCTTTGAGTAATCTGGCCTAGTGGAAGGTGTCCCTCCTCATGCCAACGGGGTTGGAACTAGATGACCTTTAAGGTCCTTTCTGACTCATACCATTCTGTAATTCTATGATTCTATGATTTTGTGACAATTTGGTTTGACCTCAAAAATATAAAAGTCAAACTGTTCTTGCATCATTCAATGCACTAGAATGCTCATTGTCACTTCAGCGACATAAATTTTTTCAGTTCCTGGAAATTCATTTTTCTGAAGACAGTCTTGTATACTGCTGGCATTACTGTGGAGGTCTGGAGATAAAACAGATACAGGATTTGTAAGGATAGGCAACACATCTTAGGTAGTGAGTACATGTGAAAAAGAAGATAATTTCTCACATGTTACATCCCTTCCCCAGATCTGTTGAGATATTACTTCTCCTCACAAACATGGTTTGATGAATGCTTAAGAACTAGATGCTTTTTATAAATGCCTGTTTTCTAGAGGATAAATGAAAGCAGACAGGGATGTCACTATGCTGATTTTGTACCAGTGAAAGGTCCTCTCATCCCACAGAATTTTCCTGAAGCAGGAAAGTTTACTTTGTATATAAAAATAAAACAAGACATAGAATGGAAAAATAAGTTATTTTTCAAATTAAAAGAATGCTATGAAGTTCAAAGCTTACTTTTTCCTGTTCATGTCTATCTTCTTCCTATATGCCTACAGCTCAATTCTGGTATATGCTTTCTACAGTTAAAATTTAGTTTTCTGCTTAAACTACCTCTTTTCATTTCTCCCAACAAGTGTTTTGTTTTCAGCAGTGTTTATGTAATAAAAGGCAAATTTTAATCTACAAAACTTTTGAAACATCTTCAGGGAATAGTAGCCATCTCTAATGTGCAAAGTAATTAGATTCATGACTGCAGATCTTTTGAATGACTGAACTGAACAACTTTAAAGCACTTTAAGATTGTATGCTTTCTAAGGTAACAAAGACAGATGTGGATATAATTCACCAGTTCTCAATTGCAATAAGTATTTAAAAATCAACATTGGTGAAATATTCAGTCATAGAACAAAAATGTTGAAGGTGGATGTTAATAAAAGTGTATATACAAATTCTGCAAGGTGCCAAAAAGATCTGCCATTCCTGAGGTAAAATTATCACTCCAATTGATTGATTAAGGGACACTTTCAAGTAGAAAGAATTTGTGGGTTTTGTGGTTGGCTTTTTTTGGACCTCTTCCTACCTCTGAAGAGATTAAAGATACCACAGGGATGTTTTTATCCTATTACATAACTAGCACAAGATATCAAAGAAGCTGTATGAGTTTCTCATTTTCCGGTACTCATTTTAAACCAACCTGTCATGGTTACTATTACAGAAATTCAGCAGGTATTGGGGCACTGCTCTAACTCTTCCCCTTTCAAAAGCATTTCATCATTACCTTCCAATTTCTCTTAATATCTGTCAAAACTCCAGAGTCTGGAAAGACAGTAAATATGATGAAATAATATTAAAGTTTGATTTGCTTCCTTTCAAATCAGTAAGAGTTTCAATTCACATCTGGTGAACTGTGGAACAGATAGATTTAAGCACTGTTTCTGAACATCAATATTTCACAGTACCACTTTAAATTCTACCAGCAAAACAGAATCTGGAAAGATTTGTCCAACAGAACTGTCCCCCAAACTGCTGATAGTCTTATTTAATATTTAGTTTACCAAATGTGCACTTATAACTGAATTCCAGAGTATTTATTTCACTTTTACCTCAGATCTCTCACGGTAACTACCTCAAAAATTTGCAGAGCATTGCTTTAAGTTGACTATCTATTCAAAAGTATGAGGTTGTAACTCTGCTTTTTGACTACCAACAGGAAAGGTATGCAAAGAGTTGTATTTTTTTCTTCTTGAATTTGACAGATTTCGATTGGAACAGAAAGTGAAGGATTATTTCACACTGAAATGAAAATGATTGGGAAGAAAAAAAAAAAAAGAGTAAAATATAACGAATCAATAGGAGAAGTATAAGAAGATGAATATACTAAAGTAAACTAGAGAACTCATAATACTTTTTTTAATTTCAAAAGCAATTCCCAGAAATTAAACATTTTCTAGATTTTAGAAAATCTATCCATAGAATATTTACCCTCTAGAATAATTTTTTTTTTAAAAGAATCTAAACTGAAAAGGCACTTCAAAACAGAAAAGATTTGTTTAGAAACTACCAACATGATTCTACTCTTTTTGTTTTATTTCCTTTTGATTTTGGAAGTCTTTTCCCAAAATTGATACCTGACACTAATTCACAGATTACTTTTTCACTGCTAAAACTTCTTCTCCTCTTTTACAGACTAAACACATCACAGACCATTTGTTCTCTGCTTCTTGGGAAATAAGCAGAGTCAACTTCAATCATTAAGGAATTTCTCTGGGGGGAAAAGCCAAACCAAACAGAAAAAAACCCAAACAAACAAAAACGAAAACCAAACCAAACAAACAGAAAATTGACTACTAGTTCTATTATAATTAATCTGCTGCACAAAAGCATGCAAGACATTCTGCTGGCAACCTGAAATATTTTTAATATTTAATGCACCTGAGAATGTAAGAACACTGTTAAGATTTCTAAAGCTTACCTGGTGCCCATTTCTGTAGCTATTCTGGTCATTCTGTACCAGACTCTGTGAAATCTTATACACATCAACCTAAGTGAAGCCAGAGTCCGTATTCTCCTGCTGCCTCTAGCTTGACCCAATTAGTTTGAAAAGCTTGGCCAAACCTGTGCCTTGATATTTTGGAACCAAAAACTGCCACCACCATCACTGTATATGTACACAGGAAGACTGTTTGTTTTAAAAGACCTCGAACTGCCATGATAAGCAGTTTTCCTGCCATTTTTAATCCTTCGGGGAAACCAAAGACAGGAGGCAGTCCAGTAAGTAGATGTATTGTCTACATGACAGAATGAAATTAACTTGCTAGTTTATAGGTATAAGACTTGTTTAGACAGAATACAGCTCTACAAATCCTCCATCTTTTCATCTATATAATTTGAAAATTTTTGCACATCTAAAAGGAAAATGAAGCTAGTCATCCAGTCTCAAGTAGCACAGAAGTGAGATGAGAGTTTCAAGAAGATAAAGTAACATCAGTACAGAATAAGAATTTGTGGAGAACAAGATTTCATTTTGTGGACGTATTCATGAAACAGCACAGTTAAAATTAATCTTAATTATGTGGAATATTTGCAAGTTTATATGCAAAAATAACTTGTAAACACTATTTTCCTTTTACCACTACTTCATGATAAAGTTCATCACCACTTATGTCCTATATTTTCTTTCTATGTACCATCTTTCTCCTAAAGCTTATTATTTACATTGTAGGAATTATATTTTGCCAGAAAGCTGGGACAGAAACACAAACTTTACAGGTGTTAGGATTTATTTCTTCAGTGATACAGAACACTGACAGAAAATGTTAATAGTAGCCACATAAACAATTTGTCCCAAAATGTTCTGATGTACTTATTTTCAGCTGTGGAATTCACCATTTGAGAGAGGGTTTTGAAGGAAATGAGAGACAGTTGGCTTAGACTTTGTCTTTAATATTTGCTGGTTTTCCTTAGTGGACTCTCCCTCCTCTTTCTCCCCAAATGTTTTGGAGCTACACTGACATCTTATCAATAAGCAACAGCAGTTAAGTAATTGCTTAGTGCATCCATCAATAAATATTCCTTTTTTTTTTTCATTTTGAAGAACTGCTGCTTCTAAATTTTTAGTAAGTGATTTTAGAATTGTGTCAGGTTATAAATAATATGATAAACTGAATATTTTGCCTATCCACTGCATGAAAGGAACAGAAATGTCCCTCAGTTCTATTACTTCTCAATACACTATTTGATTTTGACACAGACAGAAGAGAACCTGCTAAGTCAGTCTAAACAAAGAATGTTTTAAAAACAATTAAGACATACCCTACTTCAGTTAAGTCCTATATATAAACAAACACAAAGATTGTTAAAAGTCTTGGAAACCAAGAAGACAATTCCTCATAATTTGAAAGAGATTGGAATCAACCCTCCCCAAAAAAACTAAACACAGCAGGAAGTAATCTGCTGAGACACCAGACAGATAAATCACCTATATCTTCTCAGTAAATAAAAGAAAAAACCCATAGCAACACAAATTGCAGAGGAACTTGTTTTATAAACTGCAACAGCAAACAGAGCAACTGCAAGTAACCAAATTAAAGCCAGATTCTCTCCTGGGGTGTCCACTTAAACTATTATGATATTAACAAGAATGATAGATGATTAGTCAGAAAAAGATGCCTGTGGCACATAGTAACTCCTGAAATGCATTAACTTGGGAAATAAAACACATCCCATTCCTAAGAGAAAAGCCTTTTACTAATTGGTTTACCCCCCAGAATGATTGATTTCCAGCACCGCTTTTTTCAAAATCTACCTGTGTTACAGAAGAAGCAGCCTCTCCTCACATCTGATACAGAAATATGCAGGATCATACCCAGAGCCTGTTAAAAACAGGCAACAAGAATGCCTCAACTCTGAATTAACCACTAGACTTCATTGCTCTCCAAAATAAAACGCACACTCTTTCCCCATTTTCTTAGACTGACAGTTTATATGAGCTGGACTGGGATGATGCTTTGCTTTTGTACATTCCACAACATGGGAACACCAGTCTTAGCTTTACCTAAGGCCTAAAAAGACTTCTCTCTGCTAACACTGAAATAGCACCCTTTGAGATCCGTATGGCTTTGAGAGTCAAATGCTGTCCAAAAAAAATCTAAAGAGACTGCAGGTCACCTAGAATAATCTCCTTCTCCATGTCTCTGAAGACTTGAGTATTTTCAGGAGGTTGAAAGAAACATTTTAAGTTGCCAAGCAGCCAGAGCTGTGGAAGCAAAATATTGGATATCACTTTGTGGTGGGTTAAATGAAGCCCCTTCATTACCTGTGCCTTAAGGTCCAAGCCAGGCTGCAGCACACCAAGAGACATGGCATGACAGTGAGGGAATGGGGGAGAAGAGAAAGCTAGAAGCAGGGCAAAGAAACTCTCAACATGAGGAGGACTTGGGAGCTCACTGGAGAAGAAGGCAGATGAATGAGTGAATGACTAATTGACCATGGTGCCTTTCCCCACCTCCCACTCCCTCATGGGGAGCCATCTTCCCCTGCTCTCCCTCTAACCTAAACCAGGACCCGGTATAACCCACACTCCTCTTCTCCAGCCTGCTGGGGCTGGCCTGAAAAGCAGGCCCACACCTCACCCCTGGCAATCTCTGCTCCTGCCCTGGTGCCTCCTGCCCACCCCAGTCCTCTGGTGAGGGCCCACAGCCAGTATGGCTGTAGCCTGCCTGTCCCCTCCAGGGGAACCGGGGCTGAGGAGATGGAGCAGGCTGAAAGGGAAAAGAAAGATCCAGTAAGCCCCAAAATACAGATGAAAAGGAAGTGCTAGAAGTACATGGGGTACCCCAGGGGAAGAAGCAGGTGGCAGGGAAGTGGTGCAAGAGGGCCTATGAGAGGAAGCCCCATGGCAGCCAAGGAGGTCCCACGGCTCTTCTGTGTGCTCACCCAAATGCCCTCCCCTGCTTTGCACAATGCACCCACACACAGACCCTACTGCTCTCAGATCACTTATTCATATATTCCCCTGAATTCCACTGAATCATATTAAGTTATTGCTCTCCTCATATTGGAAAGAATGGGGGAGAAAAGGTGAGACTTTTAAAATGTATTTCCTTATGCTCCGACCTTCCCAGCCACCTTTGAAGCCAGGCATGAAATGATTTAGTTGTTTTGAAGGAAAACAAATAAAAATGGTTCCCTAGCAACAGGAGTTGCAATATTAGTCTCTTGGGAATCTCTCTGGTGTTTTCAAGGCTTTGCCCATATACTAATATTGGAATAAAGATACATCGTATTAGTGTGATTTTTTTAAACAAGGACAAGCCTATTTTGCCTTTTGACAATGCAGATGTGGCAAAGTGTGGTGTTAAAAAATCTTCATATTCTTGCAAAAAAAGCAAGGAACTTCAAAACTGAAAGCAAACATCTAGCATACCTTCAGCAGGTGCAAATAGCTTTATTGCATTGAATCACACAGTGTATTATATCCTACCTGCAAACCTACCAAGCACAAACTATTTCAAAGCACAAACCTAGCAGTACCTTGAATTGCAGAACAGTTATTTTTTCTAATATATGAAACTGCATTCCAGACATACCATTCGAGTTATTTGGCAAAAAAATTTAGGGCCTGCCAGACTCGAACTGTCTGATGGCTGATAACATGTTACCTGGGAGAAGGCAAGTGAATTAAATACCAATATTTGACCTATCTGAGATGCTTTAGGGCCTTCCAAATACAATACATGTAAACATGATGTAAACAGATCAGAGGGATACATAATTCTTTTGATGTGTTTATAACAGATGTAAACACATCAGAGGGATACATAATTCTTATTTTTGGAAAATAGTACTGTCTTGAAGAATTAACTGCCAGGAGATGCCACCAAAATTAAGTGCTTAGTAGTGTTAAAATAAGATGAAGAGAACATATACAGTTATATTAATCAAAGTAGTAGAAAGAAATACGGTGTAATCCTTAACATGGTCCTAGACAAATTTGTAGCAGAAGTTGCAAACACTTCAGAAATGGTCATTGCAGGACTTAGTTGCACAGCCTACTGAAAAGCCAGTTGCAGGAACAGATTAACAAACTACAGTGAACATTAATTTGCTCCAGCATGGAAATACTTGCGGCTACTATTATTTATATCACTTGTTAACAGTAGCAATGGCAGCAGCATCCAATTTAATAAAACAGAGGTATCAAAGTAGTGTTATTCCAAACACACAATATTCCCACATCATCCAGAACCAATTTACTGTAGTACAAGCTGAAATACTACAATAGTAAATTCTTTATATAACTGTTGAAAATCTGGTACTGATAAATCATTTTATTGTGGATATTGTGGTCAAAACTCAAATGGATTATAAATAAGATATATCTTTTTATATTGGCAGAGAAGAGGCTATACAAAAGTTTATTTCACTTCTTCAGCATTGAAAGAGCAAGAAAATAAAATCTTAGGAAACATAGTGAAAGAAACAGAACAGAAAAAAAGATATGTGCAAATATATAAATCCATGGTGCAATTGCATGTTGAGTGTAAAGGTCATGTCCTCTATTTCAAGAGAAGACGTTACAGGTGTATAAATATGTTTCAGGAGCAGAAAAAAAATAGACAACAAGAATAATCAAAGGTATAAAATGGTTTTCATATAAACAGCAAAAAGATTCATCTTGTAATACACACAACTACAAGGAGTCTGTAAGCAAATGACTTCTTTGACTTGCTCTAGAACTGTCCCATATATCAGACAGCAGAGTGTTACAGACTTTTATAATCTAAGTTAAAGTAGTTAAGAGTGTGTTGGGGATCCCAAGCTGTTTTCAATCAGCTGTTGTCAGTTACAAAATCATTTAACCCAAATAAGCACTGCCAGAGTAAATATTTATCACCTGGCTGTAGCTGAAATCTGAAACTTGAAGAGGAAGAAATCTTAGAGTATGATGCTAAACCTTTCCCACTGTCAACTCCTCTAGAGTAATTGCTTTTATGCTCCTGTTTTTCTAAATGACTGCTATAGTTTTATATATAACTTGATAGGGTTTAAATTGCCCTGATTCAGCACAAAAAATGTTTTTCAACTAGTACATGGATCACATCTGCTTGGTTGCTCACCATCTAATTAGTAAACTGTGAGAGGGAGGTTTCAGAGTTTCTATCTTTATTTTACAATTAAAAAACATGTCTGGCAAAGTTCAGTGTTTTGTAAGGCTGGGACTGATCCAAAAATTAAAAGCTTATTAAAAGAAATAAAAAGGATTTGCCCTGGTAGCTGTAGCAGTCTCGCTGCTTTTCCAGAAAATCACAGTACTGTAACCTGCCATTAGTTATGTTTACATTTCTTACAATTTGTTATACAGGGAAGAGAAGTTTCTTGCTGACCACAGTTAAACTGGCCATAAATTTTTATTCATGTGTGACAGAAATAATGAATTCTTATCTGAAATGCCGTGCATTAAAAATTCATGACACAAATATGGCAAATATGTAGTTAGCCAAGTCACTCTGTTGCATTTTCTGGGGAACGGCCAATTCAAGTTCCCATCATTGCAACTCACTGGATCAGCTGCCAGAACTAAAACAAAACCAGCTTTGTTTATATAGCACTAGTACCATACCAGCAAACTGACACCTGGCATAGAAGGGTGCTATGCAGAGAGCTGACTGTTCATTTAACTGATCAAGTAGAAAATCAACTTAATAGGAACAGAATTGCTTCTATAATCTTCTCAAAAAAAATCTAAAATCAAAAAACAAACCAAATGTGCAATGGACCAGAGATTTGAGCATCATCATTCATAGTTATTAAATTTAAAAATAGTCTGATGTAATTTTAATGAAATAAAAAAATAGAGTAATCTCTTAGAAAGTTGGGACTGTTTTCCTTTGTTATTTTTGTAGTACATAAATACCTATGAGGAAATGGAGGCTGGTTAAGTCAAGTGTAACACAAAGAAACAAGAGTAAATGTAAATAGGAAACAGAGAATGGTTAAATAAGGAAATCCATACAATATATTTGTTTTACAGACAGTACACTGTGTCCCATAGGTTGAGAGACCTGAGACTCAGCTTGTTTCTGAGCTATTAGCTGAATGAAATGACTGCGATAAAGGCACAAACAGGTAAAATATATTATGGTATTCTGAAAGCAAGACTAGTGGTCTAGAATTATATGCTCAATGTTGTCCTGTTATGCATATTTTGTACTTGTAATTTGATTGTTTAAAGCACCATAGTGCACTGTTTTTCAATATCTTTTTGAAGAGCAGCAATCATTAATACTTTTTTCAGAATACCATACATCAACAATATTACTATCTCTGAACTCCCCTGCATTGGCTATGCTTGCTAAATGGAATTTTAAACTCAAAAGAACGTGGCGTGAATGCTGAGAGCAGCTCAGCTAATCGGAAGGAGAGTTACTTCCAGTCATGTAAACTCCTGCAAACTTGTGCTATATTTGAGTTGAAAAAATATTTGCTACAGTTCTGAAGACTTGCATCTGTAGCTACTGCTGTAAGAAAGCAATCTGATGCTACAGTTAGAGCTATGGAAGAAGCTCTGCTCTATTCAGGCACAAGCTGATACACATTTTCAGGCTTCTTATTGTGCATTAACATGTCATGGAAAGGCCACACAAGCTAGAAAAAACCCACTGTGGTTCCATAATTAGAAACATAATAAATCCTTATAAATATAAAGTATTACAGTAAAGCAGTAAGAAATTAAACTCATCCACTACAAATTTTGAACTTACCATTTTGAGTGATTTAGAAAGTAGGAAAAATGCATTAATTCCAATATGTAAATTTGTAATATATGTTTACTGACAATATATTGTGTTTATATTTATTGTGTTTGTATTTACAGGAATAGATACAACCTGGAAGAAGTAAGTATTAAAAAATGAAGCTTTAGACACAAAGAAAAGGTAGTATGGAACCTACTTCTCAGCATTCCTTATTCTTTAGCACTACAAGATAAAGTGGCATTCCAACAGACTTCAAAACCAAGCAGTCTGAAAAAAACTCTGGACAAGTATTTATATTGCTGGAAAAGGTAGTAAATGATTAAAGATGTGGGGGTTTATTGTCATGGGTTTTTTTAATTTTCTTTAGATATGTACATGCCCAGTCATATATATTTTAAAAAGAATATTATCATTTATTTGTGTCAGTTATCAGTTTCTTATCACTGACCAATAAAATTATACAAACATTTGTAAACTGTCTGACTTGCAGTAAGTTTTGGCACATGATATAAGCAAGTGTGCTTGAAGACAAATAGGCCTTTAATGCATTTATATACATGAAAGACAGTGGTGAAACAACCTCTGTCTCAATGAGTTATCTTATTTGTGTGCTTCATGACTTTCCAGGATGTTGGATGGATAGTTCCCTCTAAAAAATGGGGGAAAAGATATGGAGTCTTTCTGTGATATTGATTACTGTATATGTCTTCATAATAAACAATTGTTAAAATATTTGAGAGTGGTTCCCATGGACACTGTAACTTATAAAAATGAGTGATCTACAGAAAAATGGATTAATGGAGTAAGAAGAATGGTACAGGATGCATAGTCTTGAAGAGGTAAGAAAAGTTCATTGACTATAAGGTGGACCAGCTCCCCGTGACAGGAATAAAATGTGAGCATCAAAGCTGGGATACAGGTGTAATCTACTATATAATTATTTTTGATCCCTACTTAAAAGCTGAGACATAAACCATAAAAGTTTTCTGTTGTCCCATGGGACATGATTTTGTGCTAGTGTCTTTTTAGAAACTCACACACATTAGCACCTTATCAGAGGAAGACTGTTAGAGACATAACTTGAAGACCAACTTCCTCGTAAAGTCTTTGCCAAGAACCAAGACTGTGACTATGGTTCCAGTCAGTGCTGGAGTCTGGCAAGCAGTTATGTCAGCACTGAGTTGTCTGACATTACAGCACTGATAACACTGATGTTTTCACTCCTCTAATTTTAGAGGAAATTCATTTGGAGTTCATGAAATCTACCATCAGTTTCAGCAGCTATTGAGATCAAGATTGAGCATTTCTGGGAAGCCCACTACTCTTGAATGGCAAATTAATACTTTTAAAACGTCTTTACTGCCTTTTTGTTTAGCATGGCTTGACAACCAATATTATAGTAAATCCTAGTTGTCAGCCTGTATTACCTATTGTGTTGCCACATTCAATAATTCAACTTGAAACTGCAGCTCGGAGGTGTTCAACTTATATCCTCATTTTAGAGATGACTGAGCTATACTTAAGTGAAAAGGGTTGTGTGCACTAATTAACACATAAGAGTATAACAGCAGGCCTGCTAAAATATCCCTATATAAAAGCATGTTACCACGACAGTGAACAATTTTGACACCTGCATAGTAGCCTGTCCTTTAAGTAAACACATATAATCAAATAAAAAAGCACAAGTTGAGCACAAAATTATCAAGTCTATCAGCTACATTTTTCTAAACCATTCTTATGGCATAGCTTTAATCTTGTAAATAATCCAGTATGCAATAACCCACAAGAACAAGGAAAAAGAAGGAAGATCATAGACTTCAGAGCTAATTATATTATCAGTTAATTTCAGAATTGCTATATATAATATTTAATTATGCCTTTTAACTGCATAAAGCTTTAGAATTAGCATCACTTTACATGAAGATTTTAAATATATTCCTTTAGTGACTATTTGCAGCCTTTCAGAAAACAAGACTTTAAAGAAAGAACAAGAATTTATCTCATATATTGTAATCTTTTCCTAATAAATTGATTTGCGTTATATTGTGCTGCTTCTTTTTATGCTGTTAAAAATAACTACTTAAGGAAGAATTAATACTAGTCCACATACATGTGTACATTTATGTGTATATATATATATATGTCATTATTTCATACATAGTCCATATAAAACACTTATCATAATAGTTTTGCTGTATGATAATTATTGTCATACGTAATTTATTATACTGTATTATAGTAATACCATATAAAATTTACATTGATGTATATGATCAACCATCCAATACTAACTCCAAGCTACTGATGACATTTTCTTATGTGTTCTGTTGACAATTAAACACTTGTTAGACAACCACTTAGCTTTTCATGGGGAACAGTAGCTCATGACACACTTTTAAGAACTGTAGTTTAAATGTTATTTATGAAAAGCATGCTTAATAAATTTCATTATGCAAGAAGAAAGTATATAAAGCAAACATATTATATAGTACCGTGATTTGGCCTCAGATACATTCCCTTTTCATTTTAACTGCTTATACAGAACAACTGTTTATAGAATTCTAAATACTAGATAGGCTATTCAGCTATAAAGAAGAATATATATGTCTTCTTAATGCTATCTGAAATTGAGCTATTTTTTGGTAAATGCGGCAAAAATATATTTCATTTTAATCCTCTCTTTTCCCATGTGTACATAGATGTAGTAAATATGATATCTCTATATTGCAAAACCATGTGTAAATACCAATTTATTATTTTAGCATTTTCTATTTTCTAAATAACTGCAGGGTGAAGAGCTCCTACTGAGGAGCAATGCATTCACCTTTTCTTGATAAAAGACAGGTTAAACTGAGTTAAGCTATCCACTTTTGAAAGTCCTGAATGGTTCTGGAGCAACCTTGACCACTTCCAGCCTATATAGGAAGTAATCCTTGAGTTCTTCACTTCAGTGTGCCTTCTGTTCCTTTCTCTGTAGAAGTCATATTTCTCTCCAGCATAGAAGTGTAGAGCTGAATATAAATGATTATAATTTCTAAGTCCTACTTTTCCTTTGATCATCATTTTCTGTATTCTAAATAACTTGTGTTGCACACAGAGTAAGAAAATAGACTGTATGGCCTACATGAAGAAAGTTAGTCACAGAATAGTTTATTGTTTGTTTTTGTTTGGTTTTTAATATAAAGTAAAATGGTAATTTTCAAATTAAAAGAAAAATTAAACTTACTTGAACATCTCTACAGCACTGATTCTGCCTGAAGGTATTACTGAAGACCATAGATAAAAGCTGGAACAGTCCTTGGTCCACCTTGCTCCTTGTCGTGTGTTTGACAGCAGTGGTGCCTAGAGACAACTTCAGAAATTCTGGGAAAAAAGCCTGCAGATATGAGACATTTTCTTTATCCAGTAGATCTTACGCTTCTGGAGAATGACTTCAGCAATTTAATGTCATCGCCACAGACAGTGGTAGTGTTTTTTTTTAATTTTGAAATGAATGGCTGTGTTGCATTAAAAATAGTGCTGGGGTTTTGGGGTTTTTTTTTTGTTTTCTTAAACGATCATTTGGAAAATGGATTCTGACCGTTTACTTTGATTTTTCTATACTTACATAAATGCAATTAAGGAAGGATGGTAAGGCTGACTTTTGCACAGCTAGTTTAACTACATTTCACATAGAAATTATGATCCAGAAAACTTTTCCTTGTAAAGTAAGAAACTTAGCAAATTCCTGGACCCAAGGTTCTGCAATAATGCCCGTCGTAACCCCAGATATTATATGACCATAGAGATTGCAAAAGCAGTTGAATTTGTATAAGAACTGGACTCCTTCCTAGGCACTTTAGCAAAGCCACTACTGTGGGCAGAATATTCTGTGCCTTGGCAAACCAAAGAATCACCAAATATCTTCAGATCAATAGCAGTACAAAGTAAATTTTTTAAAATTTGCAGAGACACACTGTGTAGAGACTGGATTACAATGCAGTGTTTTCTTTTGAGCCTTTTCGAGTTGAAAGGGTGCTTCGAAATGAAATAATCTTTATTTTTTTCTGCCTCTTCATTCAAATATTATAAATCTAAGTCTGAGCTCATCCCTAGCAATCTCAGTGGATTTATTTCTGCTGTATATTGATCTAACTAGTAGCAGAATCAGATCAAGTAACATGGTACACGTACAACAAGAAAAAGAGGGCTTAAAGTGTGGCTTTTGAGCATTTAAACAGTGAGGTTTATCACTCATTTAGCATAGATTTCTGATGTCATTTCAGGACACTGCATACTGGCTTCTCACTGTGTGAGTTACAAAACTGAAACATGTAATAATTTTGATATTAAAGTACCTGACATCCAGTTCTGCTAATTCCCTCAGAATCAGTGTTCATGCCAATCCCACACAAGTAGACGGTCTTTCAGCCTTCCAGAGTATTCAATAATTATGCTAATATTTTCAGGAATCTTTACAGAACGATTGACAGTATAGATTGCATTCCTTTCTATACTGCTACGTGACATATATATGCAATGAAGTCACTGAACAGCCTTCAGCTCTTTGCAGATGAATAAAAGACCTCACATTAAACTCAACAGACAATATGATTCTTCTTAATTTTACTTTTGTGGTACTTTAATTTTGCCAGGAATGTATGCCATCTATGCATTCCAGACAAAATTACAAGTGTCAAATATAATATGCAACAATAGAGACACTCAAGTAGATCTCCCCTGATTTGAAAGTTAATGAAGAAAAAAGACAAGGGGGTGGGGGTGGGGGGGAAAGACATAAATATTCCATGTCCCTATATTGCTGGTAGATAGCACACTGAAATTAGCTTTTAGTGTCTTATTACGACATCTTGTCATTCATCTTTTTACTTTGATACAGGAAAAAAAAAAAACATTTATTGATCTAGTGAGGTGCAAACTGCATTTTTTTAACAAGGGAAATACAATATTTCTAAGGCAGCATCTTTAGACAGAAAACAAGCGATAGAATAACTCAAAACTAAGGGAAAGAATAAGCAGCTTTTAATTTTTGCTAGGGTTGATACTATTTTGTTTGATAATAAGATATCTAACATTTTTTTCTTTTTGGTTCACTTCAGGCAGGGAAATTATAACCTCCTTCAAAGTTTTTATTAGATAGCCTGTTATTCCCTTGAAAGAAATTAAACTCTATGCATTATTCATTAGGGACATCAAATCTTCACAGCAGCCACAAAGGCTGCAGTATCACAGAACTACTTAAAATTCTACGGCTTCTTTCTCTATTTCTGCTGAATTCAGTTCTGGTCTAATCTCCATGTAAAATGCAATATCTCTTGCTAATTCAGATAGTGCAATGCTGAAGGAAATATGTACTCTTTATAAGTGCTGAATAAAATACCCTCACTTTTATTTATCAAATGCTTGTAGTTCACTCTGTGTATGATTGTTTCCTCTCTTTTCCTTTTTTTTTTTTTTTTTTTAAAGGTGCTGTATACACAGATACATCCATAAGCAGTGGAAGTCCAAATAGAATATTGCCTCCTCCAGGAGTCTGCTTCGTGTGTATTGTAATAGCTTTCTTTACTCTTTAAGACTGTTACTGTGTGCTTCCCTCACAGTTTCCTACAAGCTGATACATTTTACTTTATGGGGAAGAAAAATCAATCCTTCTTTCATATGCATCAGATGATGTCCATTTGACAAAGTATATTGAAAATAGTGTAGACAATGAACTAATAAAATAATTCAAGTAGCTTTCTTGGGTCTTCTGGTTTCTCTCTCTACCCTATACATATTTCTTCTAGACAATGTAATATAAGACTAGGCAAACTGTGTAGTTCAGCGGAAAGCCTACTGCACCAAGGCACAGACTTCCATCCCATTCATGACTGGGCCATTGACCTTCTGTGAGTCACTTTTATATTTTGTTTTTCTCCCTCAACTCAGTGCTTCTGCATGTTATTTCCACTTAGCACATAACTAAGAACACCAGGGCTGTAATTTGCTATATACATATTCAAAGACTCACAAAATCCTCATCACACTGGGGAACTCTAGAGACTATAAAAAATATATATATTATTTTAAAATCCCAATGGGTTTTTTTTAGTTGATGGTTTTTACCTCATATCAACTCAGTTAATGATTTTGTTCTTTATTTATTTTCTTTTCCTGTCACTGTATGTTTCCTAACTACTCTCAGCTGAGCTCTTTTTAAGTGTAGAACTTTAGGAAAGAATTAGGAATGCACTCATGATGTTACAGCCCAAAATCTGCTGATTTGAACCTTTCCTGCCTTTCAAATGACCTTACCTTTGCACATTAACTGCTGCTGGGGTACTGTGCATCTTTCTGGCCACTTTTGAAACAAAATACCTTACCACAGATGTTTCAAATGAAAAAAATCCTCTTTAGTCAGGGCTAGTTTTTGCCTAAGTTGTGAGGCATATATCTTTGCAATATGCCTTCTTTTGACAGTATTCTTTTTATTTTTAGGTCTATTTGTAGTACTTATTGCTTCTCTTATACCTCTGGATGAATAAAAACTTTAAAATAGAAGAGAAAATTGTATCAAAGAGGCCATCTGAACTGTTTAAGACAAAGTAAGTGATATCCTGCAAAGAATATTAAAACAAATTGCAGCATTCCATGATCATATAAATACAAAGAAAATCAGAGGGAAAAAAACTGTTCAAGAAGACAGTTATGCAATAAGAAACTAGAAGATAATACAGGATTATCCCTCTCCCCATAAAAGAACATGTGACAAAGAAGTGAACCATAATGAAATTGCTCACCACCTGTCAATGGATGCCCAACCCATTCTTGGATAGCGATCTAGGAACAGAGACAATCCTGAAACCAAAACCACGATCTCCAAAAGAGAGAGACGGCCTGAGACATCCTGCAGGTCCAGTCAACCCTCATTAGTATACTAAACATAATGCTATATCATATGGAATATTCCATTGGCATATCCAAGTGCCAGTCTGGGTCTGTTAATTTTACTATGCTCCCCACTAATTTCTTCTGCACCTGCAGATTAGCAAAAAGTGGGAAGCTGGAACATCCTTGATTTTTTTTAGCAACAACTAAAAACATTAATATATTATCAATATTCTTCTCATAATGAATCCTATACTGAAATCAAAACACAGTGCTATTCTAGCTACTAAGAAGAAAATTAGCTCAATCCTAGCTAAACCAGGACAAAATTTCACTGAATACTACCATACTTCTTACATATTACTATATTTTTGTTTTCCATTTTTATTGACCAATTAATCTGCTAGAACTATGAAGTGAACAACTCTTATTAAGTGAATTCTATAAATTTCATTTCATTTTCTTCAATTACGTACTAAAATGCCAACATTATATTTTTCATCAATCACATTCATTCTAGCATAAAGCTGACCAATGAGATTTCATTCATCTGGCATCATGAAAAATGTCCTAAACATATATAAAATGTAAAATCATGTGGGAAGTGTTCAAAATGCCAGTACAGTATATTTTTTTTAAATTTAAAAAATCCAGATTCTAACTAGGATCAGGATGTAAAACCAGAATGTAAGACTTTCATTTTACTTATATTTTCTTCAGAGAAATGGAAGATACAGCTTTGAGAATGGGACTAAAAGGTAAGGTCTTGATCTAAGACAAATTATTAGTATTCATATTTTGCAGAGAATAATTTTTTACATTAAATATACAGACACTCATATATACTGAATGTCACTAGGTATTAGCATAATATTTCTATTAGTGATGCTAGCTTATCTATCAGAGCTGTACAGTGTAGTCAAGAGCAAAGCACTGGAGCAGTGAAAATGAGCTTTAAGTGTTTCTAGAATGGATTAAAGAGAGAAAGTGACCACTTCCACAGGCGGCTATTTAACTTCAACTACTGTACTTCCAACAAAGTCTCTGTTCTTACATAACCGATTGCCCTCCCTTCCATATTCCAGTAGTTTTCCCCTTTCTTTCTCATGCTGCTCATTCCAGACTCTTCAAACTAAACAGAAGGAACTAAAATTCTACCATGGAATAAAGGAAAACTGAAATTGACGCCTTTTAAAATACTTGGTGGTAAAAATAGCCCTATGTATATATCAGCCCTTTTTCATTACTATGTAAATCTCAAATAATAGGGAAATATTCATTTCTTAAATGCTAGATCATTCATTCCATATCCACCTTTTCCACAGTTGCTTTAAGTATGGTATTTCCACTCTGCATAGAGGGATTTAACACAGGATGGCCCTGCTCTTTACATAAACTTATGAATGTTATATGAACAGTGCAGATTAAATTTACACAACTGATCACAGAAGGAGACTATCCTTGATATTTTCTCCAAGAGGAAGGTGTTCAGGAAGGAGCTGTGATTTTGAAAGAAACTACAAAGAACAGTGACCAGGTTTCATTTGTAAGCAATGGAGTTTCCTTTGGAAACATCTTTCCACAGGGGAGACCTGGTATTGCTTGCATATTTTCAGATAAAGCTACCAAGCTGAAAATTTTGGTTTGAGTCAATCTTCATTCCTATTACAAAAGCATATTAACCTGAGAAAGGCTGAGAGTGATCAGTTTAATACAGGAGGGAAACCAAAAGAAACAGAGCAAGGCAAGGAGCCAGCACACAAATTGATCAATCTTTAAAAAGTGTCTCTGAGGTGAAAAATCCTGCTTGATCTCTGACTCATTTTTTCTGAGCCAAATTTTATTTGATTGATTTTAGTTTTTCAAAATCATACAGAGAAAAACCTAGGTTCTTCATACTTCTCTCTACCTCTAGCTGAAACAGAATGGAGAACAGTGACCCATTATTTCACTCTTTGGATATGTAATGAATATGCATATGCATAGAACTATATCACTATAGATATATTTTTCAAATAAAATTATTAACTCATACTTTGAGAACAGGAAGTAAAAAAAACTTTCTACACAAAAGGAAAGAAAAGGAAACATTTGGGTTGAAATTTGTTTCAGATAAGTGTAGTGCTAATTAACTTAGTTAAATAATAACAGATAAAACCAAAACATGGTAATTTAGATGTCAGCAGTACCCATGACAAACAATACCTGGTGACAAAACGTAATGCATTGGTTCAACATCTAGGCCCTACCATGCTCCTTGTCCTATACGTGCTTTTGTGCCACTGCAGCAAAATGTGTCCAAACTGGTCTTCCTTGTTCAAGCATCAATTTGATTACAGTTGATAGAATATAGAATTTCCATTCTGCCAGAACTTGGTGGGAAGGGCTCGGGGGAAAAGTGTTCAATTTTGTAAGCAGAAAATAAGTTAGAAATTTCCTAGCAATCAGAAATTTAATTTTATATCACTGAGCCTCATTTGCAAGGTCTTCAAATGAAAATGAGCTTGGGTATAGCTGGGTTCCTAGTTCCTTACATCTTTTAGCAAACTGATGAGGAGACAGAAGCCTCACAGACAGAGCTTCCAAACCCCCAGCTCTGCAATGGGGAATGCAAAGAGGATGACTGATCCTGGCAGTGGGTGCAAATGTGCATCATGGAAATCCCCACCAAGGAATATAAAGTATCTTATTTCAATCAGAAGGTTAGTAAACACATACACTGAGTCAACGTTTTATGTATTATCGTGAGCTTGGTCATGTGATGTCAGGCTAATGTTCACCCTCTAACTTCCCCTTCCATGTTTTTATTTATTATTTCATGAGGAACTTGCCCAACAAATATATCTCATATCTCATCATAATCCAAGCATCTCTGCCAAAAGCTTTCATCTTTTCCACAATGGGAATAACCCTCAACATGATTTATTGCACAGCCTACCAAATTTTACCTTATTCAGTATTCAAAAGAATAGTTTCATTTTGGTAGCAGAAGGTCATTATCAAACCTCCTAAACAATGAATATTCCTATCCTTATATGATGGTTGACCGGTCATAACCACCTGACATGTTTTCCACAGGAAAGTGTTGCTCTGTTTCTTCCAATATAGATCTTCAAGTGACTCGAGGCACAGATTTTCACTTTGTATCACCTCATCAAACAGAGACCAAATCCATTTGCATTACTTGCTTTCCTTACTTTATCAGTGGTTCAGGTTCTCAGAAAGAAATTGTTAGGGGAAATCCCATGGGAAAGGGTACTTGAAGGTAAAGGGGCCCAAGATAGCTTGTTAACATTCAGGGACTGCTCCTTCCAAGCTCAAGATCAAAGCATCCCGATATGTAGGAAGTCAAGGAAGGGAGCCAGGAGACCTGCTTGGTTAAACAGGGAACTGCTGGGCAAACTCAAGTGGAAGAGGAGAGTTTACAGATCATGGAAGGAGGGGTTGGCCACTTGGGAAGAAAGGCTGTTGTCAGAGGGTGTAGAGAGGCAACTAGGAAAGCTAAGGCCTCCTTAGAATTAGACCTTGCCAGAGGGGTCAAGGACAACATGAAGAGCTTCTTCAAATACGTGGCAGATGAAACTAACACTAGAGGCAATGTAGGCCCACTGATGAATGAGGTGGGTGCTCTGGTGACAGAGGATACAGAGAAGGCTGAGTTACTGAATGCCTTCTTTGTCTCTGTCTACTCTGCCGGAAGATGTTCTGAGGAGCCCCGGACCCCTGAGGCCCCAGAGGGAGTCAGGACAATGGAGGAGTTTGCCTTGGTTGACGAGGACTGAGTCAGGGACCAATTAAGCAATCTGGACATCCATAAATCTATGGGTCCAGATGGGATGCACCCACAGGTGTTGAGGGAGCTGGCTGAAGTCATTGCTAGACCACTCTCCATAATCTTTGCTAAGTCGTGGGGAACAGGAGAGGTGCCTGAGGACTGGAGGAAAGCAAATGCCACTCCAATCTTCAAAAAGGGCAAGAAGGAGGACCCGGGTAACTACACACCGGTCAGCCTCACCTCCATCCCTGGGAAGGTGACAGAATGACTTATCCTTGGTGCCATCTCAAGGCATATCAAGGATAAGAGGGTCATTAGGGGCAGTCAGCACGGCTTCACCAAGGGGAAGTCATGCTTGACCAACCTCCTAGACTTTTATGAAAACACAACCAAATGGCTAGATGATGGTAGAGCAGTGGATGTGGTCTATCTTGATTTCAGCAAAGCATTTGACTCGGTCTCCCACAGCATCCTCGCTGAGGAAGTGTGGATTAGATGATCAGGTAGAGATGGACTATCAGCTGGCTGGTGGGAAGAAGCCAGAGAGTGGTGGTCAATGGGGCAGAGTCTAGTTGGTCCTGTGTCTAGTGGAGTCCCTCAAGGGTTGGTACTAGGACCAGTATTATTCAATGTATTCATCAATGACCTGGATGAGGGAACAGAGGGCACTGTCAGCAAGTTTGTTGATGACACAAAGCTGGGAGGAGTGGCTGACACACCAGAAGGCTGTGCTGCCATCCAGAGAGACCTGGACAGGCTGGAGAGCTGGGCGGGGAAAAACTTAATGAAATACAACAAGGGCAAGTGTAGGGTGTTGCATCTGGGCAGGAACAACCCCAGGCTCCAGTATAGGTTGGGTAATGATCTACTAGAGAGCAGTGTAGGGGAAAGGGATCTGGGAGTCCTGGTGGACAGCAGGATGACCATGAGCCAGCACTGTGCCCTTGTGGCCAGGAAGGCCAATGGCATCCTGGAGTGTATTAGAAGGGCTGTGGTTAGTAGGTCGAGAGAGGTTCTCATCCCTCTCTACTCTGCCCTATTGAGGCCTTACCTGAAATAGTGTGTCCAGTTCTGGGCCCCACAGTTCAAGAAGGACAAGGAACTGTTTGAAAGAGTCCAGCGCAGAGCCACCAAGATGATTAAGGGAGTGGAGCATCTCCCTTATGAGGAAAGGCTGAGGGAGCTGGGCCTCTTTAGCTTGGAGAAGAGGAGACTGAGGGGTGACCTCATTAATGTTTATAAATATATGAAGGGTGAGTGTCAGGTGGATGGAGCCAGGTTCTTCACAGTGGTATCCAATGAAAGGACAAGGGGCAATGGCTGTAAGCTGGAACACAGGAGGTTCCGCTTAAATTTGAGAAGGAACTTCTTTACTGTGAGAGTAACAGAGCACTGGAACAGGCTGCCCAGGGAGGTTGTGGAATCTCCTTTTCTGGAGACATTCAAGACCTGCCTGGACACCTTCCTGTGTGAACTCATCTAGGTGTTCCTGCTCCGGCAGGTGGATTGGACTAGATGATCTTTCGAGGTTCCTTCCAATCCCTAGAATTCTGTGATTCTGTGAAAGCCTTTTTCTGGTAATTCCCTTTCTCCATTCCACCATATGAATTCTTACTAAGCAATCACCAGCTTTATACATATTGTCTTCACATGGAAAGATAGTTCAAAGATTCTATGTGCCTTTTTCATTCACTACGTTTTGCTGGTGGAGAGGATTATGTTGAGACAGTCTGCCATCACAACAGTTCTCTCAACACCACTGCTTTAAATATCTCAACTGTCACAACACCAGTGTCTGCCACTATCCCATGTTTCATCATCTTAGCAACAGGAGTTCCTACCACAACAATAAATCCTTTGAGGTTGTTATTCCATTCCCTGCAGTTTTCTCTGATATTTTTACTGAATAGTTTTCCAGAAAATCACTGCTGTCTGCTGAAGACTTCATTTTTTTTTCTGTCTAACACATTGTGAACCTGTACAGGTTCACAAATCTTTATCGTCTAGACCAAAACTTACCAAGGATTTGACTGTAAGACCCTGGGTGTGCTCCCACTGAAGTACAAACTTTCTGTTGATAAATTTAGACATAAGCATAACAATAAAAGAATCAAGTAGGCAACAATTGGGTTTTTTTCCTCTATAGCCTGAAAGACATCTAGGCAAAATTCAATAAAAATATCCAATGGCTACTTTCTGTTGCACAAGCAACTGTAAAAATATATCTTTATTTTGCATTCTAATTGTAAATCTTTATTAAATGCCCCATGGCTATAGCTTTGATACACATTATTTCTATGTTGTTGTTTTTTTTCTCTCTTTGAGAGATTACTAAGAATTAAACAAGAAAGGTGAGATCTATTGTACATGAGAATTATTAGCTTTTGCAAAAGATTTGTCCAAAAAGCATAAAACAACTCCTTGTAGTGAAACCAGAGATATTCCTTATCATAATGCTAAAACCATTTGTCACTCTCTGGATAGCATTTCTACATTCAGGAAGGAACAACAACATCCATTTCTTAATCATATCAGTAACAAGGGAATTGTGCTGCCGCAAGTAACAAAAACATTACTTACATTTTCTCCTTCTCAATAACATTTCTTTTTCATATAGCCAAACTAATTCTGGTTTAGGTTCATAAAATGACTAAGAGATGCTGAACAAAAATGTAATTATTTAATAATAAAAAGGCTTATATTTAAAAATTCAGTTCCCCTTTTATTTTTTCTTTTTTTTTCCTAATTACTGTATGGGAAGTCAGATCACAGAATCCAAGGATCATTCAATTACTGCAAATATCTTTAAGACGTAATGAAATCCCAGGTCATTCATTAAGGGAACATGGGCTAAGTTAGGAGAAACACCAAATCCACACAGGTTATCTACAGTAATTAGAAATGTCTGTGATACCAGAACAAAAAGACAACCTAACACTTACATTTTTGCACAGGAGATGTATTTTTTTACTTGAGTAGGAAATTCTGAAATGTCATATTTTTTCACAGAATCAAAATCCTCAGAAGGGCAATATTGCAGCCTCTCCAAAGAATTCTTCTCCTACGCATCCCAGTTGTGGATTTTGAGCACAACTCACTATAGGTCAATGTGTGGCTCGGGTTCCTTTTCTAAAGAAATATGCTAAATATAGACCCTGTAAGACGTACATTGTTTTTTCTTTCCAGTACTAATTACATTGCATTTCTCAACAGTGAACTTATTATAATTCTTTGGATAATACTAACCCCTGTTAATAGCTAACAACTGTGAATTTCAGAATAATGAAGGTGCCTCTCTGAGTCATGAAATCTGCTACTTTACTCTCTGCAAGGTGCAGGATTTAGTCAGCTCTTTTTATTGGCATTTTATATGTGCTTCAGCGATTCATCATTTAGACTGTAAGTAAGACTCCCTGAATCCCTATACACCTAGCACTCCTGATCACTGTATGAGGTTATTGAAATTTGTCTAACTGGCAAGACATCTAAATGTTATACTTAAATATTGTAGAGTCTAAATTATATTATGACCTATTCAGTAGCCATCAAAGAGTCTAAGCTTCTCTGCAAGCCATTTGGCTCATAATTAACTTGATCTTTGTAGCTCAACTAAAAGTAAACAGGTCTGAAAATTTTATTTGATTTTACCAAAAGTAACCTCTGTAAATTAAATATTTTTTAATGTTCATATTTTGGGAGAAAACCATACACCAGTCAAAAAAATTGTCTTTATTACACCCTCATATTCATGAAGAACTCATGAGGAATGTAAATCTCTTCTTTCAAGAACTCTGTAAAATATAAAACAAATCTTAATTTTCCATGCATGAGAATCCTTCCAGAAGGAATAATTAAAATTCAAGACTGCGTAAAACGAATGTTTTAAAACGCCTAAGCATTCACAGAATTTATTTTATTTTCTTATTCTTTTTTTTCTGGTGTTTTATTTATTTGTTGATTTTACCTCACTGTAAGCATTTATTTCATCTCATCTAAAATAGTTTTTAACCCAGCAGCAAATGGCTTCCAGAAAGCTGGCAGTGATGAAGTACTGATATAAAGAACCTGTGTATTTAAATTTTCTATGTTCCAAAGTGACCAGATAAAAAACTATGGAAAATATTCCAAAATATTTTTTAATATATGATAAAATAGTCCTTTATATTTATATTGTAGATTAATTTATGAAATGGAAAATTAGCTGTGATTTCTAATTTATGTTATTTATTTATATTTTTATAATCCTAACAGTGGTTATCTTTGTAGGCCCACAATGACATCTTGTGGCTACTCTGGGCTGATCTTTCAGTGATGAATATGATGAAAATTTCTACTAACTTTCATAGAAATCTTTCCTGCATGAACAGAAAAGTTAACCTCTGTAAAGAGTCTGTGTAAGACAGCTACTGTGACAGCAGTGCCTGGTCTTTCTAACTCACGAGCAACCACTCCAGCTGCTCCATTTTTCTGTCAGTGGAATATTAACTAATTAACTTTTCATATAAGCCATCATCTGTGGAAGAGGCTACATTACACCGAGTGACAGCTGAAAGACTTCAAGCTTTCAAAAGCTGATAGAGGAATTTATATCTGCAACATTAGGAAAATGTAAACTAAACCTATGAAAATGATTTCATAGTCAAGTCCAAAATAAACCCTTGCACAATCTTAAGAAACAACTTGTTCTGTTTTTTTCCTTCTATAGTTTGGGATGGATTGTTGTTATATTGGTTGGCTGTTTGTACTTTTTTGTTTTACATCAGTCCTCAAATATTTTGACCAGGTATCCACTCTCATTCACTTCCTTTTCTGTAAGTATGATTTGCAATAAATACCTCTATGCATACATATATGTATGTATATCTAGAGCTATGGAGCAAATGCTAATGTTAGTATGACTCTTATGTTATCTGCCTACAGATTTCTCTGACTTATACTATTTTTACTCCTTGACTATTTCTTCACTGGCTTCTTAATTTCAGGGGTACTCTTTCAGTGACAATTTTTTTTTTTCCTTAGAAATTTACTTTCTAATACTTTGAGTATTAGAAGGGTCACGTCCTCTCCTCTCCTTTCCTTTGCTAGTTATGCTGGTTTTGGCTGGGATAGAGTTAAATTTCTTCACAGTAGCTGTTACGGGGCTATGTTTTGGATCTGTGCTGGAAACAACATTGACAGTACAGGGATGTTTTAGCTACTGCTGAGCAGTGAGTGTCAGAGTCAAGGCCCTTTTTGGCTTCTCACCCCACCCCACCAGCGAGGAGGCTGCGGGTACACAAGTTGGAAGGCAACACAGCTGCGACAGCTGACCCCAACTGACCAGAGGGATATAGAATCATAGAATGGTTAGAGTTGGAAGGGACCTTAAAGATCAACTAGTTCTAAACCCCCTGCCATGAGCAGGGACACCTTCCATAGATCAGATTGCTCAAAGCCTCATCCAACCTGGCCTTGAACACTTCCAGGGAGGAGGGCATCCACAACTTCTCTGGGCAACCTGTTCCAGTGTCTGACCACTCTTACAGTACAGAATTTCTTCCTAATTTCTAATCTAAACCTACCCTCTTCCAGTTTAAAACCATTTCCCCTTGTTCTGTTACTCCCTGCCCTTGTAAAATTCCCTCCCCAGCTTTCTTGTAGGCCCCTTCAGGTACTGGAAGGCCGCTATAAGATCTCCCCAGAGCCTTCTCTTCTCCAGGCTGAACAGCCCCAACTCTCTCAGCCTGTCCTCACAGGAGAGGTGCTCCATCTCTCTGATCATCCTTGGGGCCTCCTATGGACTCGTTCTAACTGGTTGTATTGGGTTTGCATGGCAAGGTTTTGGTAGCAGTGTGGGGGGGGGGGACATGGGGTGGCTTCTGTGAGAGAAGCTGCCAGAAGCTTCCCCCATGTCCAACCTGACATAGCCAATGCCAGCCGGCTACAAGAAGGGACCCGTCGCTGGCCAAGGCCAAGCCAATCAGTAACGCCTCTATGATAACATAATTAAGAAAAAAAAGGAAGAAAGGGAAGAAAAAAAGCTGCACACTTTGCAGCTGGAGAGAGGAGTGAGAAGATGTGAGAGAAAACTCCACAGACACCAAGGTCAGTGAAGAAGGAGGGGGAGGAGGTGCTCCAGGCGCTGGAGCAGAGATTCCCCGCAGCCTGTGGTGAAGACTGTGGTGAGGCAGGCTGTCCCCCCTGCAGCCCATGGAGGTCCACGGTGGAGCAGATGACCACCTGTAGCCTGTGGAGGACCCTACGCCGGAGCAGGTGGATGCCTGAAGGAGGCTGTGACCGCACGGGAAGCCCGCGCTGGAGCAGGTTCCTGTCAGGACCTGTAGCCCATGGAGAGAGGAGCCCACGCCGGAGCAGGTTTGCTGGCAGGACTTGTGACCCTGTGGGGGACTTGTGCTGGAGCAGTCCCTTCCTGAAGGACTGCACCCCATGGATAGAGCAGTTCGTGAAGAGCTGTCATTCATGGGAAGGACTCCCGTTGGAGAAGTTCGTGGAGGACTGTCTCCCGTGAGAGGGACCCCACTCTGGTGTGGAGGAAGGAGTCCTGCCTCTGAGGAGGAAGGAGCGGCAGAAACACCGTGTGATGAACTGACCCCAACCCCATTCCCTGTTCCCCTGTGCTGCTGGGGGAGGAGGTGGAAAAATCTGGAGAGAAGTTAAGCCCGGGAGGAAGGGAGGGATGGGGGAGGTGTTTTAAGGTTTGGTTTTACTTCTCACTATCCTCTGATTTTGATTGGTAATAAAGTAAATTTGTTTTTTCCCCCAAGTCGAGTCTGTTTTGCCTGTGCCAGTAAATGGTGAGTGATCTCTCTCTGTCCTTATCTCCACCCACGAGCTTTTCATTATAATTTTCTCCCCCTGCCCATATGAGGAGGGGGAGTGATAGAGTGGGCTTTGGTGGGCATCCGGCCTCTAGCCAGGGTCAACCCACCACACTGGTCCATGTCTTTCTTGTGCTGGGGGCTCCAGAACTAGACACAGTACTCCAGGTGGGGCCTTATGAGAGTGGAATAGAGGGGGAGAATCACCTCCCTTGACCTGCTGGCCACGCTTCTCTTGATGCAGCTCAGGATACAGTTGGCCTTCTGGGCTGCAAGCGCACATTGCCAGCTCATGTTGAGCTTCTCATCTACCACCACTCCCAAGTCCTTCTGTTTTGGAGCTGGTCTCAAGCCACTCATTGCCCAGCCTGTATTTGTGCCTAGGATTGCCCTGACCCAGGTGCAGGACCTTGCATTTGGCCTTGTTGAACTTCAAGAGGTTAGCACAGGCCCACCTCTCAAGCCTGTCAATCAACTGCAGCATGAGGTGAAGGCTGAGGAAGAAAAAGGGTTTTAGCAAAAAGAGGCTGCTGGAAGGCTGCAGTACAGCAATGAGCAAAAAAAATAAGGCATGATGAGAACAAAGTTCCTTCAATGACTGCCAGTGAAAGTGGCCAAACATAGCCATTATACACAAACAAGCAGGAATGAGTGGGAAGACGGTGAACTCCGAATAGCTGAGCTTCCTCAAAAATTATTCTAATAAGATTCAAGCTCTAGCTCTAACACGCAACTGAACCTCATTCTCGGTAGGAAGTTGCAGTTTTCCAACTATTAGTAGTGTGCAGTTGATGAACAAGAAATTGCTGGTGTTATGAATGCTACTGCCAACAGTATTACACTGCCTACTGGTATGCTTTAAACTGTAAACAGTCTTGAAAACCTTTGGCAAAAAGTAATTCCCTGTATTTGTTACAAATAATCTCACTTGTATTAGCTGTTTACTCAAGCTGATCAGTAGTATATGCAGCAATGCTAGCAAACAGCAGCAAATCATAGAAACAGAATCAAATCTGTTGGAAAGGACCACTGGAGGTCTTCTAGTCCAATCTCCTGCTCAAAGAAAGTCAAGTTGAAGCAGGTTGCTCAGGACTTCATCAGCTGGAAATCAGAATACATCCAAGGATGGAGATTTTACAGCCCCTCTGGGCAATCTGTTCCAGTGTTTGACAGTGTTTTCTCAGAGTAAAAATATCTCCTTACCTTTGCCATTTATTTAAACTTCTCCATTTACGCTATTTCTGCTAACATTGGTAGCTCACAAGTTAATAAACGAAAAGTCATATGTCTTTTTCACAAAATTAGAGCAACAGCATTGTTTGTTACTTTACTTAAACTGGCATCCAAACCAGAATGAAGATAGAGCAAAATTTATCTAACTCTACATTTGGAGATGCCTTAGGCACCTGCTGGCAGTCTTCACTAGGGTGTATGTCAGAAGGCACCACTCTCCTGGCAGAGATAATAATCCAGTTGCCCCAGGCACTTTGAAATTCAGGAAGTGAACAGAGTTGCACCTTGGTTCCCTAAGGACACCGATCTAATATACACCAACAGACAGAAAGGAATTCATTTGGAATTGCCTGATTACGCAGAAAACGACCACATTTTGCAGAACAGCCTTATGCAGGGATTTCAAAACACCTGTACGCAGCCAGTGTCTTGACACACATAAATTGGCATAAACATGGGAAAGTCTTTTTTGACAGTAATGGTGCATATGTTGTTGTGGTGGCTTTTCTTGCCTAGCACTTGGCTAGCAGCCAAACACACCCCCTCAGGAGATAGGGGAGAGAATTGGCAGAAGGTAAGGGTAAGGAGATTTGTAGGTTGAGATAAGAACAATTTATTAATTAATTAAACTTAAAATAATTATGTTAATAATAATTATAATAATAATAGTAATAAACCATTGAAATTAGTGATATACAATGCGTTTGCTCACCACCTGCTGACCAAGCCCAGACTGTTCTTGGATAACAATCTCAGAAGAGCAACAATCTCAAAGCTAAAACTGCAGTCTTGGAAGACGAAGAGCCCAAGCAAAAGCCAGAGAGCAAAGAGGGAGAGACCCTCATTAATACACTGAACATGACATTATATGATATGGAATATCCTATTGGCATATCCAAATACCAATTTAGCTTATTAATTTAAATATTCCTTGCCCCACCCCCCACTAGGTCTTGCACTTGTAGATTAACAAAGCACAAAGTCCTTCAACTTCCAGCTACAAATGAACATTGGTATGTTATCAACATTTTTCTCATAACAAATCCCATGTGGAAATCAAAATACAACGCTATTCTAGTTCCTAAAAAGAAATTTAGCTCTGTCTCAGCTAAAGACCAGGACAGTTGTTTTGGTTTGCTGGACAATAGACTGAGACTGTCAGCTCACATCAATCACCTTATTATAAGCTCTTGGCTTTCCCATCCAAGCTACTTACAAGGTCTGGTCAAAGAATGCAGGCAGTCCCAGACTTGCATTCCCCCTCAGGATACCAGAACAGGACAAAGGGTGTACTGTGTTGCTGAGGTGGTAAAAGTTAGAAGCAAGATCTAGGTGAAGCCATGATTTGGAATCCAACTGCAGTCATGAATAATAGTGAGGAAGCAGGAAAGAGTATGTAACTGGATTACGCTAACTATTAAAGGTGGGGACTAGCAGCATATATACAAATCCTAAGGTAAACCGCATCTGGGTACACCTCACTCAATCTTTTCATGACTAATGAGTAAGTGAAGGGCTCAGGTTCACTTCCCACACAAGAAAAATAAAAAGAAATAAAGAAAAAAAGAAAAAGAGAGGGGAAAAAAAGATAAAAAAATGAAAAAAGCAAAAAAGAAGCATGGGATTGTCCTTGCCTCCAGGTCAGGTATATAGTTGCCTACAGTAGAAAGCATGCTTCCTTTGCTTCCTGTTCAATCTGGTCAAGTGTAGCCAAGAATATGCATATTGCAGGCCTAGGCATAATGCTACATACTGCTGCAGCACATACCTGAGGAGGTAGAGCTCATTTCTGACATTTGTCTGTTGAGGATGGATTTTTGGTTTTGTACTTTATTTTAGTTGGGTAAAAAAGGTGTAATCTTGGGATTAGGAAAAAAGCCACCTTGGTTTCCTCCCCAACCCTTGAGGAGGTTTCTTGCAAAACACACAAATTTCTAGGAGATTTCAAAAATTATTGCACCCTCCACAGGAAGCTTCCCTCTATTCTAGAATTCAAAGCCTCTCTCCAGCCTTAAAACTGGCAAGTCCTTGGAAATCAGTTTTATGTCTATTTACTGTAATGCAGGTCCTAATCAGGTCCCACCAGTTTGTGTCACTCTAAACTTTTGCCAAAATCTTAATCAGCCCCTGAAGTTCTAAAAGGACTGAGATAAGACATGGGTGGATGTAAACCTGATGGCAACAGTGGGATTTCGTAGCCTCATCAATCTTTCTTGTGACAAGAGCACCTGATTCAAGCTTAATGCCAATGCATACAGAAGGAAAACAAAGCTGTCTGCCCATCTTTGACAAAAACACAATTTTTTTTTTTACTCTTTTTTCACATAAACCTAAAAACCTAGCAGTTGGATTGTATGCTGTAGCCATGTACATGTTGTAACAATGTCAAAATAAAATCTAGCTGTGGTTAATCTCGCTGACTCTCAAACAAGCTGAAGAATAAATTTCCTCTGAGACTCAAAGTATTGTCATCACAGATTCACATCTACACTATGCATGGGAATCTGCTTATTTTCTATACCTTCATTCTAATCTCTTGAGTGCAAACTGTAAATGCCATATTAGGACAGAATGTTCCCTCTCTTACCTGCTTCACTCCCCAGATGTTTGATATCATAATCTAAACTCAACCTTTAAAAGAAAAGAGTGAATAATACAATTCATTAGACTTTATTGCTATTGTAAAGTGTCCTGTGGTGCACTAACTACCCTTTTATTACTTTCTTGATTACAAGAAAATTGCACTTGTCTGTTGTGTCAAAGTTAATGACCCAATGGAATTGCTAACAGCTAATAAAATTGTTTCTAAATAATGTATGCAATTAAGTAGTTTCATTTAATGCATTTATGTCTTACTGATAATAAAAATATTCTGCCATCTATAATGAACTTCCATCATGAGTAAGAATTGCATAAATTGTATAGTAGTGCATCTTTGTATTAATAGAATTATCTAGTAAAGACAATGATTCAGAAGATCAAGAGTAATATGTTTAGAATCAAACATGTAAGATAAAGCAACGATACACAGGCCTGAAAAATGTGAATATTAGTTACCAGAGCCACATTAATGATTCAATCTTGAACCTGTAGTTTAGAAGCAGCTTCAGAACAGACTATTGTAAAGGATATTCATGAGCTTAAAAATCAATTAAAAGTGTGTAGTGAACACTTGCATTGTTATAGGGAAAAGAATAAAAAAAACAAATGTAATATGTAAATCTGTATGGCTTGAATTAAATATATGGTGCTGCTTATGGCTGGAATTGAGTATGTCCCTAGCCATCAGATAGAATAACAAAACCAATAGAAATGGCATGATAAAGACATACATAATTAATAGATGCAGGACAAACTGATGAAAAGTTACTGGTTTAGATCCACGCTACTGTGTGGCTGTAAGTCATTGTCACTTAATTGGTCACCAGCACACATACTAGTCAGAATACTTCTTACCTACTCGGTTATCCTAGTGCTAAATAGTAGATGGTAACTCTGATGTCAAGTGGAGTTTTGCTGATCACACCAAGAGAGGTGTGAATGTCTTTCTGACCTAGCCAGACTCATAGGGGGAAGTGTATACTGGCTCAGCCTAAGAGAGAGTGTAAAATCTGAGCAACCAATAAAATGACCTTAGAAGAAAGTAAAGAACTTGAGTAAGTTTCAACTTATGTATTCCTTCCAGCAACTGGGGAGGCCCAACATTGTGACAATGAACATACAGACAATGGTAATAGGAATCACACTTGTATTGTGATCCAGCTGTATATCACAATTGCTATATTGTGCTTATGTTGTGATTTCAATATGTTGCTGTATCATGCTGCTAAATCTAAATCTTCTGTAGAATCAAACATTTTTAAATAAGTAAATTTGGTATTAGAATATTAAACCATTCCTGTGTGGAACATCTAAAAGAATCTGTTCGGAGAGTATTGGATCATAATTTCCTTAGATCTGATTTATGTATATTATATTTTTTTTAATTTAATTATCTCTTATATTGTGCTGCAGCAACATTTTTATTTGGATTCAGCATTACAAGATGAACATTTATTTTTATAAATCAGCATATTTTTCTATAATTATAAAACTAAAATATTAAAGTTTAAATAAAGAGTAATAAAACATTAGGAAATGAAGCATAAGATCAATTTTAAATCAAACAAAGTGAAAAATGTTGAACTGAACTCTCTCAGGACCAGTGCTTAATAACTCCTAGGACTATACCATTCAAGTTATTAAAACTAGCCTATATTGTATCTTACATCACTGTGAAAAGCTGTTGTGTATTCATTAATGTTTTATTTGAATCTCTAGCATGTAAGATGTAATTTCTATTATATAAACTTTGTAAAGGAGTGCAAACTACAAACTAAATCCTGTAAGAAGCAAACTTCTTGATATGAAACATCACTTCATCCTCACCTTGTGGAAATATTCTGCATATACTATTACTTAGTTCAGAAATGAATTTGCTGGTATAATGTGAACCATTCCAGTAATGTAGCTGTAGTATGCAATGTATCCATAGAGATCCTCTTAAATTAATCTTGTCATGGAGTTTATAGCCCCCAAATCTGGTTTTCATTTAGATGAGCCTGAGCAAAATCTGCTTATCAGAATCACCAGGAGAGGGTGTGAGAGGGGAAGAGAGGAGAGGAGATTGCAGCATCAGAGCAAGTAAAAATTCAGATATAGTTTTTGTTCCAAAGATCATTGAATCCAAACTTGAATCTGAAACATAGATACTAAGAGATGAACTGAACAGATCCCGTAGGATATTGTATGATACTGCTATATTTCTGAGCATTAATCCTATCCAGCCTCAAAGCAATTATTTCACTGAAACACTTAATAGTTCATTTATACAAAAAAGAAACTGGGAACATAGAGCAGTTAGGAAAAAAAAAAAAATCTTACCTTGGTCTGGAGGTAAGAATCCCATGATGTAAAATTTGTTTAACTGACAGGTTCCCTGTGAAACCCTCTTCTTCCAATTCTGTCCTTGCACTGAAAATGCACTTACCTCTGTCATTTAATGGTTTGGAAATGAAGGCAGACATGCAGACCTCGAGTGATGCCTGGGATCATTGCATTTTGTTCTTTCCTCTTATTAAGAAAAAATAATAATCCATAGAATTATTTCAAAATCACTATTCAGTTCTGTTTAAAAATATTTTTTTTTCCTTCTGTTTTCCCATTAGAAGGTTGTTACAGAAAATCTTTACATTAAGGGTTTGAAATCTTTTTTTAAAATTTCCAGCCTAAAACCATGACAGGTAATTTTTTATCTATTTATTTTTTTACCAGTGTTAGCTAATAGATTAAATAACTGTATCTCCTTCCCCAGTGCTCACTGTCATACAATTCTGTTACAGACAAGAACCATATCCACTCAGTTTTTACTGTGCTTGGCTGAATATGTCAGTCTCTTCATGCTCTCTTTTCCATTTACCTGGTCACCTTTGAAATATTTCCATCGCTAGAGTCGACTCCTTTGAACTACAACACAGTGTTTTAGTTAAGCCCTTACACAAAGTACTTCTGATACCATATTAAAGCATTTATTCTCAGTTAGCGTGACAGCAGTATCACAGTTCTACAGAAACTCTGTCCACTCTGCCTGCATTTGATATGTTCAGAAGAGATCAGATTTTTTCTTGTGTTCTTCTGTTTTCCGTTACTCTATTGGCAAAACTTACTTGCTCACATGGGACAGAAGAGAAATATCCAGCAGTAGAACGAGAGCAGGGGATCTGACATTCATTTTCAGCTAATAAAATACCATATTTTAAATTATTTTTCCTCATCTTTGTTTAGCCTGGTTTCAAATAAAACATAGTTAACAAATGAAGTATTGCTTATTTCCAAGTCTACAAAAGAGAAGCAATTTTGCTAGTCATTGAAAAACAAACAAACAAAAAAACAAAACCAAAAGGCCAAAACCCCACACTGAAATAGTAGTCTTAATACTTTTGTAACTGGTATATTTCTTTCTGCTCTTCTTTACATGCCATTTTTCATTTCAACTTAGGGACAAAGAATGGGTGTTTTTTTCTGACTTTAGTGAGAGACTGTGTTTTACTTCTTGTATAAAGCCTTCCAGAAGATTTTAAATCTCCTGCTCCAAGCTATATTTTAATGGAAGAATGTCAAACCTTTCAAAAGCACTATTAAGAAAACAAATTACTTACATGATAAATGCTAACAAAAGGAAGATTATGTAAACAAATGAATAAATGGAACAAGGGAAAGGACCATTACCTCAATGTGAGCCTAAGTTGTAGACTGGCCACATCCATACTGCGTAGCTCTTTACTGTGTCTCTCTTCCAGCCTGTATATGGTATCTTTGCAGCGCTAAAATATGGTTGTTATTTTCTTTCATTATTTAAATTTCAGAGTGAAAGACAAAAAATGAAGGACCTATTGTAATTCTTCAGAATATTTTTGCATGGGAAACTGCCGATGGGTGTTACAGACTTTATGAACAAGCATGGAAATCTAACGGCAATATACTTGCTGGTTTACTGGTAAGGGACCTTGTAAGGAGCCAGGCCAAACCTAGCACAATCTCATCCATTTTAGCAAGCACACACCATCCCAAAAATGATACCTTGGTATTGTCTGAAAATGTATTGGTTAACAAACTGAATTGGGAATTAATTTAAGTGAACAACCAGCAGTTCACTGTTTAAATTCAGTTTTCACCTTAATCAGAATGTAATCTTAAGGGAAAATCATACAAACTGGCTTCCATGGGATATTGTAATTACATTTTCAGATGTGGAAGATAAATGTTTCATTGAAGCATGGCTATGAGCTCAACAAAGCACCAGTGCTGGGTGCAGGGCTGGTGGTAGAGGACATTAGAAGCTTGGGGCTTAGGCTTGTAATAATCTTCTGATGCATCAGAATGTCAGTGTCCTTTATTTCTTTTGGGTTTTGTTTGGGTTATATATATATATATATATACATATAAAAGTGAACATCTAATTTTTATTTCCTCTTTTTCTGTGATATATCTCTAAAAACCAATCTTATCTGCCTAAATCTGCAGAAAAACTGAAATGAGCTCTGAGAGGCCTTTCTGAAACCACCAGGACCAGTGGTTTGGAGGGAACCATGTTCCAGTCACCAAGTGACTGCTGCTTGGCAGACAGGGAAATGCTGTTGCCTGTTGCCACTCCTCTCTGTCTTACAGAGTCATACAGAAGCCTCTTGTTTTTATTTTTCAGTTACTAATTTTTCATTCACCCTGTGAGAGATTTTCAGCTTTTTATATCCTGCTAGGGGGAGGGAGAGATCCCTGTTCTTATCTCCTCTTGGCTGGTTCAATCGGTTTAAAGCAGCATTGTGATACCTGTCTTTCTTTCTTTCTTTCTTTCTTTCTTTCTTTCTTTCTTTCTTTCTTTCTTTCTTTCTTTCTTTCTTTCTTTCTTTTAATTTCTGTGGGGTTTAATTGTTTTTTGGTTTTGTTATTGTTGTTTTATTTTTTTAATGGTGCAGTTGTCTGCATGTTTTTATGTGGGTGTGTAAGTGAGAGATTTTGGGAGTGGCAGATAAGAATATGCAAAGCAGAGACCTGAACAGATCTCCAGCTGACATTCTGGCACAGCACCTAACCCCATAAATATTTTTCTCATGTGAGTATTTGCATGAATAAAAGGGCAACACAGCTTAACATTGCCATTTTTACATCATTATTACATTAGTCAGAAGGTTAGAGTTTGGAATCCTGTTTCAGTCTCCCAAACAATTTATTTAAAAACTGTATCATATACTAAATATTTTCTCCTTGTTTAAAGACTGATTAGAAACTATTCCAACCACTCTATGTGACAGCACCAGATGGCAGCAAAAGATCTGTTTTTAGCCTGCGGGGTTGGGGGTGTGGGGAGGAAATGATTACAAAGCGTTAACACAGTAGGTAACCAGTTATTTTCTACTGGAGTGACGCCTCTCATGAAAAGAGTTTCTCCAAACAAAAATGTTATTTGGGAAAATGTTCTCAAAATATTTTGGGGTGAAACCGAAATAATTTTTTTTTGTTTGGTGTAGTTCTACCTAAGCTGAAGCTGCCTGACATAAATTAATTTATAAAATCCTAAGACATTATACTGTTTCCTTTGAATAGCATTTTGGCGAAGAGGCAACATGAGCCTTCATAGTTTCCTCAGCTAAGCTCCCTAAGGCTCTGAAAGCTGCATGAACATCTGCATTATTGGCCAGCCAGCTCTGATAGCCAGTTCTGCATTGCACCATGGCAGTCCTGCAAGAAGATACTGGACACATGAACTATCATTCATATAAGGAAAAGTAAAATAATTTAATAACTGAATAAAAAATTTCAATTTCAGAATTTATGAAGTAGAATGGAGTAATAATACAGAAGGAAATGTTCACACAATGCAGAAGCCAGTATATTTTTAGAGGTTTCTTGTTTTGTTTTGGGTTTTTTTTTTTAAATTTCATATATTAATTCCATTTATGCACACTGAACCAGTAACATTTCTGAATTTCAGTAATTTCTGGCTACCACTTCCCTCTGCCTATTCTAGTATCCTCCATCTAATCTTAACAGACCCCTACCAGAATAGAGCAGAAACACTTGTAAGGCACTAGGCAATCTTTCATAGCTTTAATTTGTTATGTATCTAATATTTTTATCTCATGGCATCCTCAGGCCAGCACATTTTTGTGCATATTGCTAGACAAAGCTTAGGATTAAAAGGGCATTCCCGAGAGCAGGAAAATTGTATAGAAAAGAAGATGCAGCAGACAAAAGGAAACTGGGACATAACAGTGGACAATATGAAAGTCTGTGTACACATCATCATCTATCAGGAGCCAGAGAACATCCCCCCTTTGAACGAAATGCTCCACAGAAAGGGAGCACAGCAGAAAATTCTTATAACCCAAAAAAGTAACAAAAGGACAAAACAGAAAACCTGATATGGCAAATAGGATGATTACTTAACAAAATGAGCAGATATTAGAAGAAAAACATTGGTGTTGCCTTGTCCTTCACCTCATATCAGAGTGACTGATCTAAGAGGATTTGGCACAGGTTCTGCCTTAGTTCTGGCTGGGCAGCAGTGCAGACGAATTCATTTTCCATAAGGCCATGTTTTATCACCAATTTGAAAGTAACATCTCCTGAACCTAAAACCAAACATTTGTACAATACTTAGTTATCTCAGTTTTGTTAAGTTTATCTTTTTCATTACTCAATATAGTAAGACACTTTCCATTTCCAGAGTCATGGAGTAGAAAAGCAAACTACAGAAGACTGGGTAAACAGTAGTATAAAGTACATTTACATTTATATGGAAAGAAATTACCTTTGGGAATACTTGTCTTATTTCCTGCAATTATATGCTGTATAAATTCTTAATACTGTACATAACTTTTCTAAAACATGGCAGAGAAATCCCATTAGGTGTTTAAAGTCTTTTGTTGCTTGCTATTATTCTGATGTTACAAATAAATTCAAAAGGAAATACTCTTATTTCACTCTACTCCCTGTTCTTATGTGATCTTCCTCAGTCTCAATGACTGAGTCACTGTGACTCACAGACTTACAGAGGAAGATCTTTCATCTTTCTTTTTGCTTCGTATTTCAGCCTTATTACAGGTGTTCTCAGATTTTTGACTGTCAAGAGACATTTAATATGAGCATCTCTTGACAGTTCTTTATTTTTTTATTTCAAAGTCCCACAGTTTGTAAATTGTCCACAACTACTTTCTCTCTGGACTCATGTCCAGGATCTCCAAATACTGCTAAATAGTTTTACTTATCTTGTCTCAACATTTATTTGTGCATGTAATTTTTCAGTTCTTTCCCACTCATTCAAATCTGCTCTCTAGTCTTGTATCAGATTGGTGATTAACCCCCGACTGCAGTGGGTTTCCCATCCTGTCCCTTGTCCTGGGCATGACCCATCCCTGCTCTGTATTCACTGTCAGGGCTCCCTGCTACATCGCATCAAGCGCTGCTTCACTCCTGTCCCCTTAAGGCCCTTAGTTGTTGTTAACTTGTCATCTCTCATTTTGTCTTGTCTCTTCTTTCTTTTATCACATCCTCTTTGCCTAACTAGCAATACCCGTTTGCCCATTTTTCCATTAGTTGTTTTTCACATCCATCCATTTCGTTGCTTGCACCAGTTCATTGGAATAGTTTGCTCAACGCCAGCTTTGAGATAGGTGTACACAAATTAACAAAATGTTTAACAGCCTATGCGTAGCACAGGTGGTTATGTGGTGGTTAAGTAGAGAAGCTCTCATCATAATCATGAGTACTAATATGTGGAAAATGTTGTAGTGCACCAAATAAAATGATCAGATCAGTATATTTTAAAACTACGTGCTGATAAGTCCCTTTACATGCCTTTAGTGCCAGAAGGCAAGTTCCAGGACTCTTTCCAGACTGCAGAGGGTGCAGAAGTAATGATGAAAGGAGAGGAGTGCAGGAAGAGAATTCACACATTTAGGGGATGGGAGAGGGGAAGTCGGGCTTTGGCAGCTAACGTGCTTTTAAACTCTGCCAATGTTTCCACTTGAACTAGAAATTTGACTACACATATTCTGTCTTTGAATTTGTCCAGACACGTATTTTCGTGCCTTATTCTTGACTTAGAGCCTGACTTTCTGTGCAGCCAGTTTTGAATTACTTTTAAGACAGAAGTTTTGTGAAGCAGCCTATGTCTGAGTAACTTCAGAGAGAATCCCTTCTTATCTCAAATTCACTGGTCACCCCCCTAGAGCCATTTTTAATGCTTGAACTGTACAGACCCAAATTCTGTATTGCAGTTTTCCTGCTCTGCTTCATATGCTCACAGCTCAGCAACCTCTTCCCTGTAATAGAGTACAGAGCTTCAGCTCTTTTGCCTCTCCCTTTTGACTTGTAGCCCTTTTTTGTCATTTACTACTCTTCCCTGTGCTCTATGCTTAAAAAGCTTGTGATGGCATTCAATCTTGAGTTCTGTGAATTTCATAGAGTACCTTTCATTTCACCTTTAGCGTTAGGATTCATTTGAAAACCTTAAAAATATAGCCCTGTCATATCTGCTAGATGAATGTCTGCCTGAGTCTGCAGAAAGGAAAAACAGGACTTCCAAAAGGGAAAACAGCTCCAGGAATTTCAGTAAGACATTACCTCAGGTATTTAGGATTTGTGTGCAGAAGGAAGCGAACAGTATAGCAGACCCCGCTCTGACATCCAAGCAGACACAGCTCAGCCATGAGGTAAGGCCTTGCGTATATCAAGCCTCAACTGCAATGAGAGAGGAGACCTGTACCCTAAGCTGCTTGGTTGTTAGATTTGTATTCTAATTAAACTAGCTTGAGTTCATAAAATTGTACTTCTTGGCCTAGATTTGGCTTATCACAAAAAAAAAAAAAACCTAAAGTACTTATAGCACCCCTTTATTAGTCCTGGACCTCTGTGCATATTTATTTCCCAAATAACACTCCTACTTCTGGAAATTTCTGAAGTATCAGGATGCTTGAACACCCAAGTTTAGGTGTTTGCATGTAAGCATAATGTATAAGATCTTATTATAGCCAGTTTAGATCTTAGGTTCACCTCACTCACTTCAATGCACATAGGTAGTGCCTTCTGAGATGACATCTTAGCATACCTGTGATACGTGCATGGAGCTGACAGTTGTCTCAATGGATCTGGCATAAGAATTACAGGATGCTTACACCCTTCTTTACTGGCAATGGAAGGTCAAGTGGGATAGCCTACAGCATCTGAGTAAATACCTATGGTTAGGCAACTGAATCAAGCAATATCGACAGTCAACAGAGCTTGCAGTGATACAGCTGGCAAGCTCTTGGGCATCATCTTGTGCCGATCTGAATTGCTTTCTAGCTCCATGTGCTAGAAGAGGAGCTTAAGAAACTAGACTAGATTATACACACACCTCATACATTGGATGATTCTAGTTCTCTTATTGTGGAGCTGAATCCCCCTCTATTGTCCCACTCATGTTAACACTCATCTGCGACTCCACATAGGGGGAAGAGAGGAATCTTGAGTCTTTTCCAGGAACACAGCAGTCAAATCATACATTCAGCCTGCTAATATATATATATATATATTTTTTTTTTAAAAAAAAAAAAAAGAACTGCACCTTATTTTCAATTATTACTACTGAAAAATGTTTCTGCTGGCTTTGAGTCTGTGATAGGAACTTTCCAAAGCCACTGCTCTGAAATAAAACTATATTCCAAAGTGGTCCAAATGACTAACATTCTAAATATTATTTTTGTGTTTATTTAAAAAACCTTTAACAAATACGCCTTTATGATTTTAAAGTCATATTTACAATTACTGTTATGATCCCTAAAAAATAATAATCCCCATGATTCCCAAAATAATAATTTTAATGTGAATAGTCTTTAAGGAAGACATTGCCTTTTCTTCTTAATAATTTTTAAGAGAATGTTGTCCTTTTTGATTTTTGGCAGGAAACATTTGTGAACAAGTAAGTAATTAATATTTCAATTAAAATTAATATTTTATATTCAAACAACTTTTTACAGTAGTACACTATTTACAATGTCATTCTTGATCATATTACTGCATTAACCATCTATATTTTCATATTGTAATTACATCAATCAATTAATCTGTTAGATCTTTAAATTTGGTATAACAAGAGTTTGTATTGCCATATTAACTAGCTGGAAATACGATGTTAAAAGTTATCACAATGTCAAATCCTGCATTTTCTTTAATATTAAATATTAAATTTAATATTAATATATTAAATTTATATTAATTAAATATTATATTAAAATATTAAATAAAATTATATTAAAATATTAAATAAATGCAGAAATAACAGTAAAAGAAAGTAACTTTCAACACCAGTCCGAGTACCTCTGGCAAGAGTCAGTTGGTATTTTTCTCATGTACACTAGACTGAATAAAAATTGTTGTAATGTTTACTGACTTTTGTATGCAATACCTCTCTTCTTTTTACAAATCTTAAAAAAATAAACAAAAAAACTACTAAATCAAAGGGCATTGCTCTTTGAAATGACAGTTCCCTTAAAACTCATAGAGAAGCAAGGGCTTAGCTAAAGAGTTTTACAGAATACATCATTAAAGACAAAAGTACAATGTCCTAAATTCAAATAAAATTATTCTGGATATCTGGAAGGTCTTAATGCAGGGGGCTATAGAAGTGATAAATACGTATTTAACGACCAATAAGGAAGTTCTTTATGTTTGATACTTTGGGGGAGAAAATAAGCTTTCTGAGGAATGTCTCTAGTTTAACAACTGGTTCAATCAAACAAGAAATCGACATGTAATTATGCCAGCTATTGTTATCTAGACAAGTTCTACATGCAAGTAAATGTAAGTATATCTCCTAAAACCAAGCAGCAGCAAAGGCACATTTGCCGTACTTAAAAATATTACAATACATTTTTACAATTTTATTTAGAACACTGTTTTTATGCTAGCTTGGAACTTTCTTCCTGGGAAAGGACTATCCATTGTTAAACTGAGCTAAGGAAGAACTAAGAAAATCACATGTTTGCAAAGGCATTTAGTTCTTTTTTTTTTTTTCTCAAAAGATTTTGCTACATAACTCATGATAAATTTCCCCTCATTTGAAAAAAAACACAGCTGAATTGAATTAATGCATTTAAAAATATTTTTCTTAACATTAAATATAATAATATAATTATTTTCCTTTTCAGTCACCAAGTAAATCTGCTTTACGAAGGCACCAGAATGTGAAGAGTTAAGTTTCTCATCTGCCCTAAGGCATAATTCTTCCTGTTTTTCATATTAAATCAGTTCTATATTTTAATTATCTGTTAAGGGGAAATGCTATCTCAAGAGCAGGGCTACATGTGTGACGTATGTACACGTTGTTCCTCCAGCTGGGATCCTGTGAGAGCCGGAAGAGCCACAGATGGATTTGCCTGTGTTGTCTTCTTGCCAAGGAGCTCAAACTGGAGGTCTGAGCCAGAGACAGCAGCATCAGGGTTGGCTTTTTTGAATTCCCTGTGCTGAAAAGCCCCAGCCAAAATACTGGAGATCAAGAGATGCAAGGCTCACTTACCTAAGTCTAGTAACTTAGTGACATTTTGCATGTTCTAGGGTGTTTGATACCCTTCATGGGGCTAACAGTTGCAAGCCATGTTGTGTTTGACACTCCGTGTGGAGTAGCAGCTGAAGACCAGGACAGATATTTTAAGGCATCTCAAATAATCATAAGTGTCATCCAATCTATCCCCCTATGTGTTTTAGTCTGTAGCAATAACACAGCTTGTTTTTGAACAGCTGCTTGGCTAGCTGGATATCAAGGCATCTTAACATGCACCTTCCATGTCTACAGAAGTAATAGCACTTACCACAGTCTCTACCAAGTTGAGTTGTCTCATGGTTGTCGCATGACCTCATGGCTTTTGAACCAAGCACAGCTCTGCTCCAAGTGAATCTAGAACTGTGCTGTTGCTTTACTGACAAATAAAGTTTAGATATAGCTGGAAGTTGTTCGTACCCCTTATTAGTTAAATTAAATGTATGTTTACTCTAGAAAGTGATGAAGTATTTCTAAAAGGCTAGCAGCCCTGTTTTCCCACCAGATAAAGTAAGTAATCACCTTATAAATAGCACTTTTATAAATTGTACTTGCAATATAGAAAAGAGCACCATTCTATACAAATAAGTAGCATTTTTGGTGGGGTTGATTCAGAGGATTATCTTGCAACAATAGTTACGTATAAATTCCATTTCTAAAGTAGGTGGCAAAAACTGCTAAAAATTTAAAAAATCTTTTAGATTAATAAGTAATGTCAAGAAGTCAGTCTCACGGCTTAAATTCTTCAGTTATTAACTTCCTGTCAATCTACTAGTTATTACTAAGATTTACCTATATATTTATATAAGGACAGATTGTTTCAGTGCTTTTAAGCTGTATTACAGAATAATTTCTAAATATACAGAATTCGAAAAGAAACCGATTGGAAATCTACTGAAAACAATTACTTAAAATCATACTCTCTCAAAGCGACCAATTAGCCACATTTGTGGTAGTAGATTTACCACTAGATGTCAGTGCTCTACAAATTGCAGTATGAGATTTGCCACACTCTCCACTTCAACCATTTTCCTCATTGTCATTAAAAGCTAAAAAACAATGAGCTCTGTCAAATAAGCAGGAAAAGAAAATATGAATTCTACAGCAGTTTAATTTCTGTTATGGTTTTCATTGATGTTTATTTAATTTATATCAAACGAGTCTGATGGGTCTGGTCATCAAGAAACAAACTGCCTGAATTTCACAGGAAGATTGTTTAACAAGCACACCACCCCACAGGCTATTTGCAGCACATGCTGACATGTAATTCAGGACAGAAAAATATGTTTAATCTCAGATTTCAGTGTCACCACAACACTTTTACTTTATTACATCCAATTTTTTGTGCATAAAATAATTTAGGTAGAAGAAAGGCTAACTTTGAACTTCAGAAACCTTTTGAAAATTGTAACACTTTAAAAAGAAAGGTTAAGTACATTTAGTCAGATTTCTTAGTCTGAAAAAATTCCTAGAAAAAGAGCTGCATTTATTGCATTTTCAAAATCTCATACAGAAAAAAAATTACAAACATAAAAAAATATTTTATAATGACCAAAAACTTCAACATCAAACAAGCAGAATGTTATTGACAAAGTATCTCTACTTCAACACAGAAGAAATTAAATTAGGTCAGCTGTAAGTATACAAAGTCAAGACTGCAACTGCCAAAATAAAAATATGAAGTAAAGGTACCTTTCTGTGGTCAAATGAGAATTTTAAAATCAGATTTTCAAGGCAATACAGTCTGTTATACCAGTTAACTATGATCTATGCTTCATAATGGAGAAGAAAAGGATAATCTTGGCAACATTTATCAAATTGATGTGTAACACTAGATTATGTATTTGTTGTCCCTGTCTAGCATCGTATCAAGAACTCACAAGCAGTAGCCACTACAATGCTGGACCAAAAAGAAATTTGTTTTCACTCAGAAGGCTCTCTATAATATTTTCTTTTTTTTTTTTTTTCCCAATCCGATAAAAGAAAACAAGCAATAGAATTATTAGGACTATGACCCTAAAAAGAGTTGCAAATTTTACAGCCTTCTCAGTCAGCCTCCTGGGAAAACTTGTGACAGAGAATTTAACTGTAATCTTCTGGAACATAGTCAGATTGCCTGCATATCCATTCATAAATACTTGTTCCACAGATCTGGCCCATATATTAGTCCAGGAATTCAGTGGATTTTGTTCTCAAGAATTTAATCCACGTAAAGAGATTAATCCAGATAACAAACCCTTGCTGCTCCCCATGGCACGTGGCAAAATCTTTGGTAAGAAGAAACGACTTTCACCGTTTGATGACTCCTTCAATGCACGTGGCTCTCTGTTATATTATAATGAATTTAAATACAAACTGATATATGAATCTGTGTATTTATTGTCAAAATGCAAAAATATCACATCATACAAAAATTACCAGAACATCAAAATGTGTGTCAATCCTGAATGCTGTTAGTTGATCTTGCATTTTAAATAAGGAGGTTTTTTTATTCTCTTATTTTATTAAACTTTTTTCTTTAGGAAAAATTATTAACATCTCCTATAGTTTACTTAAGTAATTATGGCATGAATTCACATTATTATTTTCAATGTTTTTTCAGTAACTTTTTGGATCTGGGTTTTTTTATTATCAGCTGTTTTTTCCCAGATTAACACCTCCTCCCAAATTTAGGAACCTATTATTTTCTCTAATGTTTTTATTTACTCTTTTGTTTTATTTTAAAGAACAACAAAAAATCTTGAATATCAGTTGAAAAGTATTGCATAGAACAAATTTGCATAGGATTTATGGTAATATCATATAGATTCCCCCACTTCCTATTTTTCCTTATTTTTACACTAAGAATACTGAAGGATGACAGAAATTTATTTAAGGAGCTCAGATTTTTCTCTTTAGTTAACATCTTCTCCATAGTCTTCACAGGGTACTCACGTTACCACTTAATCCTCAAATTTCGGTAACCAGGCTGAGAATGTGCCAGGAGAAGCAGGATGAATCACTGTGGCAGGGAATTAACTAGGTACAGCTTCACGTTTGCTCAAAGTCAGGTAAGATTAATCCCAACACCATTCTCAGACACTTGCAGCGGAAGACCTGACTTGAAGAGATGAAGGTGGAAGCTGGGCTCAGCGATGGTCTGCCCCAGAGCAGTGATGTGTTGGTGAAGCAGGTACCAGGAAAAGGGTTAGGGGAAATCAAGCATGAAGTTGCAGCACCTGAAGTTACACACTAGAGACTGTACAGGGAGGGAAAGAACAGTACTTGGCTTGTTAAGGACAGAGGTGGGGAGCATCTGCTCGAGCACGTATTTGCACATGTTAAATTCTGAGACAAATCCTAAGTACTATTATGCCTAACATTTCTGTCAGGATGTTTGGAAGACCTAAAGGGAAAAAATTAACACCACGAAGGCTCAAAGGCCTGCTTTTAACAGAAGTCGAAACGAGCTGAATAGGCTCATAACGAGTCAAAGCTGCTATTATTTTAACAAATTAACTTACCATTTGCACGGTTATCTGATGAATATGGTAGAGTAAAATAAATGCCATTTCTTCTAAGAAAAAAAGTTCAACTTATCATTGAATTTCCTATTTTCCTTTAAGAGTGACATTAATATCAGTGTAGCATGGAGGTTCATTCTCTGAGTATATGGCTGTAGGAGATTAATATGGATGTATTCAGTATGGAGGATGCCAATTAGCTAAAGAGAAGTATTGGGGCAATAGAAGTGGCAGCTCTTCAGTGAGGAAACTGGTTGCTGCTCACCACCTAAAGCAGAAACATTTTCCCCTGGGTAAAGAACAACTAAGCTAAGATGAATTCAAACTAGGAATGAGGAAAAGAGCTGTGTTCCCCAAAAGACAGAGGAGTCCAAAACAACCATCCTCATAAAACACAGAAATGACCCGAGACTTTACCTGAGAGTGATGGAGTTGAACGTACAGAATCAGGACCAACCTTCCTTAAAGATGAACTACCCTAGAACCCCAAGTCCAAAAATGACTTTCCTCCAGATAAGAACTGTCTTATTTATTATTTGTTAACCAATTACTTACTCATACAAGGACTTTCCTATGGCTGATCAGTCTTCAAATACTTTGACAATAAACTATATCAAATGGCCTTTGGATATCTAAATAAATTGCAAATGGAACAGAATGCTGATAAGCACATGGCTGCTGATACCCTCAAAAGACTCCGGTAGGTTTGTTAATAGATTTCCATTTATAAAAGTCATGCTGTGTCTTCTCAAGTGTATTTGATTTATCCAGGTACCCTCTAATTGTATTTTTCACTGTAGAGTCTAAAAAAACTCTGTTGAATAAAGATAATGGGTTTACAGGCCCACAGGACATCAGAATACTATAAAAGTCTGCAGGATCTCAGCTGACTCCTCTTCTATAATGCAAATAGTACAATTTCACACAACAGAGCACTGATTAACTGTATATTTAAAAAACAGAACAAACCTATTTTACCAGACTAGATATTGTATGCTTGTATGTGCATATTTAAAATAAATGAAAAATTCCATTACTAAACTTTAACTATTATATTGCAGAAAATCCTAATATATGTCACTTGGTTTTAAGCAAATTATACAAACACCAGATTTTCCAGACTGCTCAACCTCAAATCCTGACTTTGTTCTCTTGTGTTAGTGAAATACAACCTCACTTCAGTGGGGCCAGGATTACATATGCAGTGGTGGTCCCATTCTGCATCATTCCTTGAGCTACTTTAAATGACACAAACTCTACCTGATTGTTCCATGGCACTGCATGTATGACACATCTGCTCTGCCATCATATTACATATGCTGGGAAGGGAAACCAAGAGGACATGGCCAGACCACCAGCAACTTGGTCCTACTGTGACAATTAAAGGCCACTTGCAGCTACAAGTTTCTCTCAGCTCTTTTAAGTAGAAACACACTTTGAGACTTCCCAAAATCAAGATGTTCCAGACAGTATTTGCCCTTTATATCTTGTCAAAAGCGCTCACTACTCCTTGAGCCAATCAGTCCTATGAGGCATAACTATACAATTCTTTAATTGAGGTACATGTTCTGAACTCAGCTTATTAGCATGCAGCAAGGGCTACTAAGAAGGGAAAATCTTACATTTCTGTGTCTGTGTCCTTCTCTTGCTCCTTTTCACTGTCTTCATCCCTATTTCCAGCCATATGGTATGCCACTCAGTCACATTGGTGAGAACTCCCCTTTTCAGTAGCAGTAAGTTTTATGTTACTTCAGTCCCACTTAAAATTACAGCACAAGGAACAACAGGTCAAAGAGAAAAAAGTAAATCATGAAAGGAGAACAGATATGAATTAAATACATTCATGAGGTATTCCTGCCTAACCTGTTTTTTCATGTTTGGTAATGTTAAAAAATGGGATGAATAAGAGGGGTTCAACACTACCTTCTTGAGAAAGGTTTCAGTCTGCTTAATCAGCTCAAACCACCCAGCTGATGAACCTGACAATTTACCTCTCTGTCTAATTGTATCATTTATTTTATTACTACAACTTGTGAGCGTGTGGTTGTATGTGCAAACTAAACTATCTGAATTCTAAAATTCCAGGAGTTTATTTGCATGCTTTAACTGGGATATCTTATTATTGAAGATAAATTAATTCCACAATGAGATTTGTTCTTAAATTAATATTTATCTGTAAGAAAAAATACAGGTGAGTAAAACTCTTTAAAAAAATGCAGTACTTACAGAGATCAAAAAACTTCTGTATTAACAGTAGGAAAGTGATTCATACATAAGTATCATTTTTTCTTGGACAGCTGAGAAGAAAAACCATTTGGACCAACATTCTAGAAAACTCAGCTCTTATCATAACTTTTCTGGCCTTTGCAGCATTCCTGGCTTGAGTAACTCAGCATGCAGAACCATAGGATATTCATGCAAGCTTTTTGCTAATGTTCTCAAGGGGTTTTTTTTGGTATGGTTGGGATCTAGTGACAAAATTTCAGTAGCTGCTGTGTTATTGCTATAGCTGTGGCAGCTGCTGTGAAAAGAGCTTCTGTTTCACATTACCTCACCACTTTAGAGGAGATACACCTGCCCCCAAATCATGCCTTTCAGCCATGGGAAGTTCAGCAATGCAAAATAAAAACAGGCAGATCAGAACTGCTAATTCAAAGAGCAACTAAAATGATCTTCCCTGGGGGATGCATTTAGCTGGCCAGACTCCATTTGACATGTGGAAAGAGTCCACAGCAGTTTGTGCAACCTGGGCAGAACCCTTTTCTCAGAACAAATTTCTCCCTGCAGAATAGCTGCAAGTCTCCTGGCTGGTGCTTAGATTACTGTAAATTGAAGATAATCCACTTCTCTACTAGTAACCAGCTCTCTCACTGTACCAGCAGAGTCACTTACCTTTTGCCACAATCGCTAATAACTGTTAAACACAGGGGTAATCCTGTGAACTGTTTGGATCCTCTGCTGATATCTGAAAGAAAAGGAAACTATAGTTGAAAATCTTGAAATTCAGAAACTTCTGAAGTTCCTTCCTTGAAAAACATACAAGTCAAAAGAATTCACACAGGACAGAAAGAGCTGTTAAATACATTAATTGCTTTGAGCTTGTTCTTTTTCATTGATATCTACCCAAAATGGAGGCAGTGATGAAATGTGATATCATCTGGAGCCATAAATTGGTTTTCTGCCTAACAGTATCTGCAGAGTTTCTGTGCAACCCAATTGAAAAAAAATGTTGCTTATATTTAAAAGAGAGCTTGCATATACACCACCTTTCCCCTCCTGGGATGAAATGAATTATAGTTTACTCTTTTATGACTTAGCTGAACTGAGCTGTGCTCTTCAGAAAACCTGCTATATTTGCGGTAATCAAAAACTGAATAATTGAAAAATGCATTAGATCTGAACAATGGAAAGAACTCTATAAACTTTTGACATTGATTATCATAGGAAGTACAGTACAGAAATATTCTGTCCAAAAATCTACTCTACCAACTGGAGGTGAATTGCAACCACAGTCACATTCAACAAACACTTATGAGCAATGCATACACATTACAGTTTAGATAAATGCACTAAGTCAATATTAATAATTGCATATATTATTAAAACCAATTAATTTATAAAAATATTTCCAACTATAGTAGAAATCCTCTTGTTTTATTTTAGTTCCCTTGGCAAAAAAAAAAACATTAACTATTTAGAAACATGAAGTTAGCACCTCATTTCAGTGTCTCCTGCTTTTAACTATAGCACACAACTATATGATACGTTGGCCTTAGGAATGAGATTGGCTTAAAAATTCCCTTTCCCTCCATCCCTGCTGTGGACACTCATCTCCACATCTGCAGCGCACTTCACTATTGCCTAAATCATGCTGATTAGATGGTTTTTGTGGTTGTGCTGAAGACAAAAACACTGATATGATCCTGCTGAGTGATAAAATAACCTTGTGCAAAAAAAATGAGGTGATGCATTAGGGGAAAATGAGTAGGAAGTATTTCTAACTCAAGCAATTTTTGAATCTGTTTTTTAACATGCTATTAGCACTATTGATGTGGCATAGTAAACTGAAGAAAATACAAAACTGACAATCTAGGTCTAGAAACATCTTAAAACAGAATGTTCATTGAACTACATCCTTTTGTGCAACAAAAAACTGCACCAAACAGATTGATCTACAATTTTTCTTGTTTCTGAAAAGCACAATAGTCACAGTTTTAGACTAAGCAGAGAAGGGTCTATAGAAATCAAGATCCATGCAACCTACCTCAGGATAAATCATCTTAGGCTGTCAACAGTCTGGAATAAACCAAATACATACAGACTTTGAAGTGAATCAGTTATGACTGATGTGCTGTGGGAAGTTCCACTATTCCCATGGCTTGTGCTGCTGATGAAAAATTGTTTGCTGTTATGGCACGTGTTCTCATCAAAAGCACACAACAGCGAGTTAACTGAGAAACAAACACATTGTGGAACTGTATTTTAATTAATTTTTAGTGGTAGCATGTTAATTGGCGCAGCTATAGATTTCTTGTAACCCTTTAAAACACACACACTCAGGTAAGGTACCATTGTTATCAAGGTTTTAAAGTATTAGCTACTGTAATATCCAGGTACCAGTATCCTCAGCAAGATTCAAATTGACGTCAGAACACGTTCTGCTGAGCTTTTTCCAAATGACACCACAGTAATGTGAATCTTGCCCAGTTGTTCTCTTGTTAAAAATATAACAAGCATGGCTCAAGCTACCTTGCTCTTTTGCTCTCTTATTCTTAGGATATATAATTTCTGATAGTAAATGCTGATTAAGAGACATATTTGAAGTAATCTTCACATAGGCAATGACCAGTAGTTTTAATTTGGTGGAACAAACTACCCAAAACTGAGGCACAATTTCTAACTATGGGAAAGTTGCACACTGTATTTTTACCTATGTTTGATTCATAAAGGTACAGGCCAGAGGAAATTGCATCATGAAAAGGATAAGAATATCACTCTCTAGAGTTTGGAACTTTTTTTTTTTTAAAATTATTAGTTGCAGTAAGAATTTTTTGTCACTGATTTCACAAAGATATATTCTATCATTAATATAACATATCCAGATTATTATTTTTTAAAATTTTACTACTTGTTCTCATAATTTATGCTAACGGAACCATCTCCTTGAACATCTAAAAGTAGGTCATACAAAAAAAAATGTGTAATAATGAGAACAGTCCTCCAGTAGAAAGAATAATAGAAGGAACAAGCTTCTTCCATTTCTGGTTACAATGATTCGTCCAGTATAGGCAAAGAAAAAACTACGCAACGTGAACAATTAATAAGTACACAAAGTACACAAGTGTGTTTATTACATTTTTGCAAGCACTTTGTTCTACATTTCAAAAACGCCACCATCAAGCTGTTGGCACATTTATGTACAAAACATTAATTGTAATGCCTGCTACAAAGCATTCTTTGTGAAAATACAAACTCTAATACCAGAGAAGAGCCAAAAGCATTAACATCATTACATGAGTTTAAAAGACATAGTTTTAAAAATCAGCACAAACGTTTTAAGACACAAAACTGAAACACTACAATATAGAATCCAAAATATTTTCCTAATACTTTTTGCAGAACTGTAATACCGGTACTGCACATTATCAGAAAACTGTTGATCCCATAGGACAGGCTAAGTGTAAAAAAAGAAAAAAAAGAAACAAAAAGGAGAACAAACAAACCTGAACCCCAAATCAAAAACACAACCAAAAAAAAACCCCAAAACAAGAAAAAGAAAATGTAAAAAAATTCAATCAACTAATACTACTTAATGCATTATCATGCCACAATTAACTATATTATTACCCTCTACTTACTACAAGAATTGTTAAAAATTACTGATGTTGCATGACTAGTAATAGTACAAAGAAGAGTTTTACTCAATAAGTTTTATTAGAAATGCACTTACACTGAGAGAGAATTCACAATGGTCCAATAAGTGCACAAAACTACCTAAGATTTTTAACACTGACAAAAATGTCTTGTCAGGCTACATCACTTTAAAAGACACTTTACAGCATTCTTGTAGCATTAGAAATAGGCAAAAAAAAAAAAAAAAATCCACCAAATTTGGTCCAATAATACTGATCATTCTTAAATAGGGGTTTTTGTTTTGTTTTTAACAAAGGTAATGCTTTCAAATTAAGATGCCTTATCTTTCTGATAACATCTTCCTATCAAAATAAAGGTTCAAATATATTACTACACTTTCAAATAATAAGCTCTGTAGTGGTCTTTCACCTTACTTTAACATAATACAGGTAAACCAAGATGGGTAGGAAAGCTAGAAGCCAAGCTATAACATTTATGGAAGTCTCCTTTAATATATCTTTTACAGTTCAGACAGGTGCAATCCATTTAAATTTTTAAAGCAGGTAAAAAGACATCTGACTCCTATGGTCACTGTATTTTTGATATATTACTTTCATAAATGTAGCTAAGCAGTAATTTTTTACATCATCACATCAACAGCTCCAATTTAGCATAACCATCATTGAATTAAAGAGAGATCATTCTGTAAAAAACTATGGATAACTATATCACTTAATTAACAATTGTCTATATACCATAACTCTTTAACAGGTAGCCGTGGTATTGAATTCCTTCAAAAGGCAAGTGGCCATGCATTGTTAGCACCACGGTCTGCATGCTCACAATACAAACAGGAATTATCACCCATGGAACTTGGAACAAGAGAATATTCTTTAAAAACATCAATAATAATACAATGTTAACAAAGATAAGAAGCACTTTTTAATTTTTTTCTTTTTTTTTCCTTTTTCTCTTTTTTTCTTTTTTTTTTTTTTTTTTTTACCCACTATTACAAATTTAGAAATTGCACCTTTGACTGTTTAAAACGTTCTTAGGACCTTCATTCAAGTTCAGGGTCCATCTGGCAAGTTTTCCAAATATAAAGGAAAGTCATCAGAGCATTTTCTTTGTATATTGTACATCATGTACAATGGTCCCTTTGAAGTATACCTGTAGTTAAAGTACTTATTGAACTGAAAACTAAAAAGTATAAAAAGCTACTTTTTTTTTTTCCAAAAACATATAAGAAACAATGCAAAAGGTGTTATGCATAACACATACAAAGTGATTAAAAAAATCAAACACATACTTGTATTTGACAATAGTTTAGTATCCTTGACCTAGCAGAACTAATTATCTTAAAAGGATTCAGAAAAGGCTATTTAGAAGCTTTGTGGTAGAGAATGGTCACACAAAGTAAGAACTAATTAAGAAACCAAGTGCTAGACAACCAAGAATTGTACATGGGTGATATGTAAGTCACCCAAACTATCCTTTGTGAGAAGCACTTTCAATTGTTTTTAAAATGTAGATGGCCTTCAGTTAAACAACAAAGCATTCACATGTTAGAAAGTAAGACAACGTTTCTTTTATGTGTAAGCATTGAGCCGCTCTTTAGAGCGAGTAGAATGAATATCATGAAGCTCTTGTTCCTCCTTTGATTTAATATCCTCATATTTTTGCATTCTGCACGCATCTTTCACATAGGCCCAGTTGGCAGACAAGACCATGAGATAATGGACCTGTAAGAGAGGCAACACGAAGTTAGGAACCAACAGAGCTAGTAAGAACAGATTAAGTTCAAACTGGAAAGCTAGAGGACAGAGATGGGGTTTTCAGCAGAAGGAACTAAGCATTGCTAAGTCAAGAAGTACTACAGCAATACAATACGAAGTTCAAGCTTGAGCTTCATTAATACTCAGATTACTCAGTTCACAGCTGTTACTGTTACCATGACTAGCAGCTGGTAGCAATGGTTATGAAAAAAATTTAAAGGACTGAGAAATCAACACATCATCCCTGCTTTACTGTTTCAGCTACTCTTCAAATCTGTGTAGAAAAATGCCTTCTGGTTATTTCTTGCAGAGTTTTCCCCATTATTTGTTAAAGTATTTGCTTAAGATAGAAATATACTGTAGATATATCTGTAGTCCTATGATTAGATAACTAATATAATTACAGAAATATTTGCTTTTTCTTTCCTGTTAAAGTTAGCATTAGTTTTCCATTTAGCCATGATTTATTTCTTTAATCTACAACTCTAGCTATCTTGTCAAAACCAGCTAATTTGGGAAAAAGTTGTCAAAAACTGAAAAATATGTTCAGCTAGGCAAAATGACAAAATATAGTTACAAATAAACTTCAGGTCTTAAAAGGGCATGTACCTGTCACCACTTAAATTAATAATTTTATTTCACCATTATATTAGTTGTAACACAATTTATTTATGTAAATCTTTAAAATGCATAGAAAACAAAAAAAAAGTTATTTGTTTGATTTTTAAAAGACATATTGAATGGAGCAGAAACAATGTTCACGTTCCATGTAAATTTTTGAATATATAAAAATACATGTATTTATTTTTTTAAGAAAGCAAAACTAAAAACTTTCCGAGTGTTTCATCCGAAACCAAAATAAAAAATTATCTGAAAAGAAGGGGGGAAGCCCTCACAGCCTGTGATTATTATACAATTTATTGGTGAATATTGGAGATTGGACCAGACAAATCATTGGATGAGCTATGATGACATACTCCCCAAAACCTTGATTTATTTATGTTAGCAAATGGGGTATTGGTATGGCTGCCAATGACTGAGCTTAACAACCAGCCAATGGCCAGTCACATGCTATCTGCATTCAGTCCTTTTTGGAGTTAGTTTCTTAGTTTTCATGCTTGAGGCCATGTACAGTGAAAGGTCTGCTTCAGCTGTCTGTTAGAACAACATACTGCTCTCCTGTCCACTTCAGCTTTCCAGGTCTTGGCCTTTCAGGACATTTGCAGACTTTGAAAGCTTTCCTTTCAAAGGTGGACCTCAAATGTCCTGCTTTCAGTCTGCTGGACGTGCTTGCAAGGAGCCTCTGACCTTCTCAAAACTTGTTCCCCTTTCATCTTAGGACATGTTATGTTGGCTCTGTATTCATCCAGAAACTAAAAATGTTCAGTAACTAAATTATTCAACTGGATTATTCTAAGACTCTCCAGACATTTATTCCTTCCCTAGCAGGCCTTCAAATACTTTCTGATGAGAACATCTCTTACATTGATGTTAATCAACTGCCTGCTTCACAGATAATTTTCTGAAATTAAGAAGATCCTACTCCTCTCTAAGAAATCAAGAAACTAAACTAGGATTCAATTAGTGGAAAATAGAATACCATAATCTTAAAAATACCTTGAGATTATGCAAATTCTGCTCTTTATATTGGACTGTTGTAGCTATATTAATATCTTATATTCATACTAAATTAACAGAACCAATTCAGTATTCTCTTTCTTTTTTTTAGAAATGACAATGTTGGCTTTTTCCACAAATTTTTGGTGGCAATTGTTGCTGATTAGTGCAGGCTAATGTACATTTCTTAATCTGGATAATTAAAATAAAGGAAAGCATTCTGAAACCCATGAAGGGACCAAATCTTTTTAGTGTCTTTTTTGTCCTGGTGGTTTATGGCAAGCTTTCATCCAGTTAATCCCTGTTTGAGGATTACAGTCTGAGCTGAGGAGCCATAAAAAAAGAAGTGTTCAGAGAACCTGTCCTCTAGGAAAAAGACTACATATAGCAGTATTTCTTTAAGAGTTTCTTAATATCTATAGTACAACCCTAGAAGCTCAACTTGTGATTACAGTGCAAGTGCTGGAGCTGGCAGCATGTACCCTGTTACTTTGGGACACTTTCTGGTCATAATTTAGCACATAGGAAAAAGAAACACCTTGTATCTAACTCAGAGGTTCCAAAACCTTTCACTATGAGTCGTCTCCAGATCGGGCACTTCCAGATCAAATTAAAGACACTAATGCTGAATCCCCATTTTGCTGAATGAAATGCAGTGAATTTCCTCCAGTGAAACTCTTGAGAAAAACCAAAAGAAACAGGCTGGTAATCCTAATAATTCTGTCATCTCAGATAATTACAATTTGCATCCAATTAAAACATCAGTGTTGGTACTTTAAGTGTACGATTCAATCAAAAATACGATCTGAACCTCAAATAGATTATAGACATGAGAATCCTAGAAGTAGGGGGTATCTGAGCAGTGCACTCATATCTCCCTGATCTTTTAAAACACATCTGCCAGAAAACCTTGCAACTGAAGACTGTGATGAAAATGGGACCACATAGGCACATTTCTTATCCTCACAAAATATTTGATAAAGACCCAGTAAGAGACAAATTTAAACCTACAATCTTTCAGTTTTGTTTGGCATTTTTCTACTACTAAAAAAATACAAAAAATATTCTGAAGGTACATTGGTCACAGTTTGGCCTTCATTAAACCCCCACTCTTCACCCGTCCCTTCCTTGAAAAGTTACAGACCCAAACTTCTGGAATAACTGTTGAAAATTCTTGGAGTTCACATTCACTGTAAGCAGGATGACTTTCCTGGAAAAAACTACTTCAGCTCATGTAATGAATATAATCTCAAATACATATCCATGTTATATAGTGGCATATATGTTTAACAGTCCCACCACCTTTGTTTTTTTGTTTAACACCAAGTTTCTAGATAACATTAGCACACTAAGGAGGTCAAGTGGCTGTCTAATTGCATTTCACACTTCCATGACCTGAATAAACAGCCTGAAGTCAGTGGGGCCCTGTCAAGGTTTATTCAAATTGAAGCAGGGCAAATTCCACAGTCTGCCTCAGGGTATTTCAATTACAGACATATGCAAGACAAAAGGGTCTTTCCATACTCTATGAAACATTCCTGCTTAGTTTTCTTCATAAGGTGAAAGTATGCTTCAAGAATACTGTATAATTGTATCTAGGGTAAAAAAAAGTTTGGTTTGGTTTTTCCTTTCCTTTTGGGACATGTCATTACCTCAGCAGGGCAAAAGTTTAACTTTTTTCCTCACCTTACATGCATCTAATATCCCACAGAAGAGTGCAGTGATACTGCGGGAGAGGAACTAGACCACTTAGAAATTTTCCTTGTCCTTGTCTCAGGAGAATTGACTTCATTTCCATCTTACAGGACATAACCTGTGAAAGTTCAGGCAGAAGAGTACTGCTCACATGGCAACTTTTGAGAGGGAAACTGTGTATCTCATAATTCAGTTTTGCTGTAGTGGTTTTGGGACAACACCACAGGCAAGATGCTTACTAGTCTTACAATCAACCCTTTGGGATGGTAGTGTTTACAATTCGACAACTTCATGGTCTTCTGTTTCTGTCTAACACAACAATGAAAACAGTAAATTTAATATGTATTACTTAAATTATAATTTCTGTATCCATTTGTTATCCATTCAAAAATAAGAAAGAACAGTAATGTGCAGAATCATACATAGTCCAAATTAAGTATGATTTAAAACCCTGGATATTTTTTCTGTGTTCAAGATTCACAAAAAGTATCTACAACATAAATAATTCTATCAGGTCTTTTTCATTTTGGGCTGAAGTCTAAGAATGATAAATTTTCAAAACAAATTATTTGACATTTTTCTTCTCTGCAAAATAAAGTTTTCCCTAGTGTATACTCTAAAAAATACACAAGTTTTTCTATACATCAATCTTAACTGATAAACCAACTGGTTTTTTGAATCCCAAAACAGCATTCTGCTTTGGAGACTAAAGAGACAGGCAGCTAGTGAACTGTGGAAAAATTCTAACATTAATACAGAAATCTGAGAGAGAGATTAAAGTAGTAGATATGGGAAAATTATGACTAGTGACCAAATGTTTTTGCAATTATTGGCAATTTTTTTTTTCTGTGGCTTTTGCAATAAATGACTATATTTTCCTAAAATATATTTTTAACATACAGATTAATGAAAGTTATCCTGGTGACAGATAGTCACTAATTTCTTTGGTGAATTTCATGCAAATATTCACATTGAAACAGTTAAAGAAATCTGCACATTTTAAATAATCTGGCTCCTGCAAATGTCCACAAATTCAGAAGTAGGATGTAACAGTTATAATTATAGAATGATTGTAATATTCCAGAAGCTTGGTTCTGTAATTTTTTAAGGAAGGCATGAGTTAGGAATGAGAGTTTAAGGAAGGTCATTATAATATTATAATTGATGTCATAACTTAAAATGTAATTGAAAAAAGAGCAGATTTTACTAGTTCAGTTATTCAGCAGTCTCATTGATGATGTACTACTATTACTGGCTGGTAATAAATACACAATACTCACTACTTTAGTCAGGTGGACCATTCTAGCTTAAAGTAGCTGTTTGCAGGAAATGTTTTAAAAGTGCAATAAATTAATAAGCATTCTCTTTGGAAAAGGGCTAGTATTTTAATTTTATTTTTTCTGTTAAAAAATCTTGTTAAATTTCACAAACATGCAGATCTGCTACTGTCATAGATATATACAAAGATAACTTCATTAAATCATATTTGTGACTATTCTTGCAACAGCACATACAGGGCATACTTTGTTCTTCACCCTAGCCCATTGCTTATACCTTACCACCTTCTACTAATTTGAGGATAGGATCTGGGGAAAAAAGATGTTTTCTTCTTTCCACATGAGATATTTAGGACCGCAAATTCATTTTCCCTGCCCTAAATTATATCTTCATTGGGAAAGCAAACTTCCCTTCATGAACTAGAAGTTTTTAATATTTGGTTGTTCATCCACAAAATTCTGAACTTTCTCTCATGTCCTGTCCCCAGTCTTTGGGCTACTGTGAGCAAGTGTGAAGCACATTGCTGTGTTATGTTTGGGGACAGGGTGGGTAGGGGTGGTTTTTGGCAGCAGGGGAAGGGGCTACAGCATTGGCTCCTGTGCGAAGCTTCAAGAAGTTTCCCTGTCTCCAAGGCAGACCCACCTCCAGCCCAGACTGAGCCAATCACCAATTGTGAAACATCTCTACAAATCCATATTTATGAGGGGAAAAACCAGATTGGCAAGGGAGAGCTATCAGGAAACATCAAGAAGGACAAACACCACAACAACAAAAGGAGAGAGGAGGGGGAATGTGAGAGAGACAACTACAGACACCCAGGTCAGCAAGGAGAGAGGGAGAGGAGGTGAACGGAATTGCCCTGCAGCCCATAGAGGTTAATGGTGGAGCAGATACCCATGTGTAGCCCATGGGAGACTCCATACTGGAGTGGGAGACTGTGCCCAAGTGCAGCTGTGACTATGTGGATAGCTCACAACAGAGCAGAAGACCCCAGAGATGCTCACAGCAGAGCAGGGAGAGGAGGTCCGACAGAGCAGAGCCACATCTCCAGCCCATGGAGTTCCCCATGGGGGAGCAGGGGCTGCACCCAAAGAAGTCCATGACTCCGTGAGAAGCCCGCATTGGAACACTTTGTTTCTGAAACCTTTTAGCTCGACGGAGGGACCTAATGCTGAAGTTGGGGAGAGCGCGAGGAGCAGTTCCTCTGAGGAGGAAGGAGTGGCAAAGACAAACTGACTGCACCCCCAATTCCCCATCCCCCTGTGCTGCTGCAGGGGAGCAGGTAGAGAAATTGGGAGCAAAGTAATTTGATGTGGTTATTACGTCTCATTATCCTACTCTGATTGGTAACAAATTGCATTGACTCTTTTTAATTCCCCAAGTCCTGTCTGTTTTACCTGCGACCATAATTGATGAGTGAGCCGTCCCTGTTCTCATTTTGACCCATGAGCCCCTTTGTTGTGGTTTTTTTTTCCCCATCCTCCTGGAGTAGGGGCGTGGGTGAATGACCATGTGGTCTTAGCTGCCGGCTGTGGCTTAAAACCACCACAATTGCTCAACCTATAAATGTGGTCTGGTATGCCAGTTTAAAAATTACCACCATTAAAGAGTGGAATGTGCTAGTCTTTACCAGGAACCTAACATCACAATGGTAGGTTAAAAACAAACAATTTAGTTACAAAATTGAAATATAGACAACACAGTAGCAAACATTTAATAAAGCATACATTTACCATCATTTGGACACTACACAATTTACTAGCACATCGAGCCTTAATTTACATTTCTGTTGAAACAGCCCGTGTGTTATCACGCCTGCTCTGTGCATTCAGAGAACCCAATAAAATGCATACTTTGGTATGGGAAACCCTTCATGAATATTTGAATAAATGCGAGCCATCAAAGTGAATTCCTAGTGGATTAGTGCTTGCTGTGACACATCTATGGCATCTTTGATATGGTATTCTGAGCTTTCTGAGTTTTGAAGGGTTTTTTAAACTTCATTGAAAGTATCATGCATTTAAACTACATGGCTCAGTGTACCTACTTAATTTGCTTCTACTGAAGATGTGTTTGTTTTCACTGAAAATCTTTTGGTGGTTATTCTGATTCAAAACTCTTATTTGAAATGCAGAATTATCTGAACAAATTAGCATTTTATAACTACTACTGAATATACTTCAAAACAATAATGCACTGAAGAACTAATGGTCTCTTGGATATATTTTCTTAACACTAATATATATTTTATAATAATTACTATTTGGTCATCGTTTTTTCAGCTGGAAGTATAAAAGTCTGGAAAATCAATTAAATTAGTAATATAAATTATATTCTATTATACTTATTATTTGTGGTCTTGAAATAGAAATTATGTTGAAAATATATTTTTTTCATTTAGCTACCTGTGCTGTATGAGCAGAGTTTATGTAATACTGAAAAAAAATGGCAGAGAAGAACAAAAAAATAAAATCCCTAATGCAAAAAGAATACTAGCTTCATTTAATATTTGACTGCCCTTTTTTATGAATGTAATTCTAAGGAAAACAAAAAATGTATGGCCCTAGTAACAGTAATCATCATCACTAGCACTTTTCTTATGGAACACATCAGTACCAAGTAACAGTCATTTTTTTGTTTCCCATTCCAGTGTGTAACACACAAACCTACCCTGGTACAGAATCTCCATTCTACAAATATCTTTATGTTTAAGCAGACACAGCAGAGAAAAGGCAGAAGAGCAGGGCACTACCTCTTACACTTTTTCTCAGTAGAACATTCTCATTATCAAAAAGGCCTCAAATTCAAAGTATTCTTCATTTTAAAAGAAGCAAAAATTTGTCCTAACAGAAAAACTGACACATTCACATATATGCACAGAATTTACAAAAGGAGTCTGTTCCCAAAATAGCAGTATAGCAAGCCTGTGAACACCTAGAAAGGCATAGATCATAAAAGGATGTTACTATGGTCATGAAACAGACATGCGAGTTCACACACTTGTCTGAACACAGGAATATAATAGTAAAAATTCTTAGCATGTACTTAGAAGTGGGTTTTTTATTCAAAAAAGTAATAATGATATTTTACTTCAAAGGGAATCCATCAATATATTTTTTTAAAAAAGATAAGAGTATTATTTTTTAGCAATAACATTGAGTGATAGTATGAAAATTGAATAACTGATACTAAGTAACAACCAGAATGTATTAGCAATTCAGAAGACAAGGGAAGTACAGTGTTGGGTTGCTTACCATAGCAATGACTGCTGCCCCAGCTCCAGCAAGTGCCACAATGAATAAGTGGAATGTCATGTTTAGCTGCAAAAGGGGACAAAGACAAGGACTTTCATGGTGATACACTAAATACTAACTTAACAAAAATTCTTAATAACATAGAGCAAATAACTACCTTCCTGGTGCCACCCTTCTACGAAAGTAATAACTATTACTTTTTCCAAAATATTGTTATCACTAAATGACATTATGCTTGTACCCATTTTGTTACAATACTCTTATCAAGGATAAAGCACAATTCTATTTAAAAATATTTTATTTAAATTATAAAATACTAAATAACTCAATTTTTAAAAATAAACAGTTCAGCACTTTTTTCTGTTGTTTTTTCTTTTACAGTTACGGCACTACCTTACTAGATCTGCAAATGTTTGTGGTGGTTTCTCTAGTGACAGAGACAGCCTAAGAAAACTCCATTTTGTTTCATTAGTTGTAGCTTTCCATCTTCATATATTGATTTACTTCCTGCCCAAATTTGCCAATAAAATTTGTTCATACTGATATAATATAAAGCAGGTTACTTAAACAACCCAAGTTAACCACCTTACTCAGCCCACCCCAAACCAAATTATCACATTTGATTTTAATTTCAGTGATCTGGTTTACACAGCAGCCACTGAGTGTTGACTACACAGCAAGGGTTGCATTTTTGTAGATGGTTTTTGCATAAAGACAGATTGTGTACTTTCCCTCTACAAAGATTTTTTTCAAACATAGTAAGACCCATTGAAACATTCAGCAAAGCACCCTCTGACTTCAGCGGGATGAAGATTTTAGCGTCTCTTTTTGTTTTCAAGAAATGCTTTTTTTTTTTTTTGTCCTGTCTTCATTCCTGATCATTTAAAAACAAAACCAAAAACCTCAGTTGCACTGAAATAAGTAGCTTTTGCCTAAGGGAAAAACCACAAAGAAAAATGTACTAGGAGTTATTTTCCTAGCACACTGCAAGATCTGGTCAATTCCACTTTCAATCTTCACTCTCCTGTCACAATACTAATCATAAGATCTTCAAACATTGATTCATTATATAGATCTATTTATCATGCAGTAGGTGCATTAGCTTTCAAAAACATCTCAGTAAAAAGATACATGATGATGGAATTCTTAAGGAAAAAAAAAAGGTATATTTAGAAAACAAAAGGTTGGAGAAATTCCACTGACTACATTCGGTACATGGCAAAGGACTATGAAAAGTATTTGCTAACTGTATTTTCCACTGGGATTTTATTGCATCATCATAGCCAGAATTAGAACATTAAGAGTAAGAAGAAAACACACATCAGTTACTTCCTACTATAACATATATAATGGATTTACCAAAATTATTATAGCATTTATTTACCTCATTAGAGTCACACATCTTGATGAAACTTTCTGATGAGGTGCAAACCTTCTTTTCCTCTCCAATAGTTACAATACCTGGAGCAGAATAAATACTCATAGTATTCAATATTCCTAGAACATAGCAGCTTAGTTCATATGAGCCAGAAAAGCTAAGAAATACAAATTCTTGGCTGATTTGCAGAACTTATTTTAAAAAACAAAATATTTTTTTTGTTGATAATCAGGGGGTTGGAGCACCTCCCATATGAGGACAGGCTGAGAGCTGGGGTTGTTTAGCCTAGAGAAAAGAAGGCTCCGGGGAGTCTGATTAAAGGGGTCCTACAGGAAAGATGGGGAGGGACTCTTTATCAGGGATTGTAGTGACAGGACAAGGGTTAGTGATTTTAAACTGCAACAGGGCAGATTTAAATTAGATATTATAAAGAAATTCTTTATTGTGATGGTGGTGAGACAATGGAACAGGATGCTCAGAGAAGTTGTGGGGGGTTGGACCTAGATGGTATTTAAGGTCCCTTCCAACTCAAACCATTCTAGGATTCTACAATAATTTCAGCCATCATGAAACTAACACATCATCTATTTAGTAAAAGTTCTAGTAAGAAAAATGCAGGTAATAATTTTTTCAGCCATTTAAAAAATATCTTCATTCCAGATTTTGATCAGCATCAATAATCAAAACACCAGAAAATTATTTGCAACCAGTATATACACTTACCATGTTGTTCACAAACATTCTCTACCCTCATGTGGAGAAATGTGCAGTATATTGTTTTTAAACACGTTGATCTGGTACAAAGCTTCTTTCATGAGTTATAAAAAAGCATAATTCAAATGTATACTTTATTATAATAACAGTTTCTCTATCAGCAATAACTAGAATCTGTTCTATTGTTTCCTTTAGCTAATGTTTGGATATTAACTCAAAGACTAGCTTGAAGAAAACTGCTAGAACTCAGTTGTCATGAAAAATGGTAGTTAGTAATCAGCAGTTTTTACACTGAATTTACAGGAAAAAGGTATGTTCACAGAATACACATTTTCTATGTTAGTGTTCTGTGTGCATTTTAAACAGAATTAATAATAAAAAATAAGCATGAATACTATCAAAATAAAAGGTCCTAGAAAAACGAATGAATACTTTTTATGAGATCTGTACAGTTAAATGCTTTTTCAACTCACTCATCATGCTGGGGTAGGGGGTGGCAGGATCAATAAATTTAAAAAGATTATTTTTTTTTTCCCCCTTGTGAAAACAAGAACGTAGAAATATTTTGGTTCAGGTTAAGTCAAATGTTTAATATGAACCAGACTTTCATTCCCAAGCAATACAGCATTTTTTGTAGCTCAAAATAGCAATTAAAAATATACTGCAATTTTATATTAGGCCAAGGCAGCAAAAGAAAGACTCAAGGAAGTGCCTGACAAGAGTGTGATTACTGAAAGCACTGTGGGCTGAGAAACCCCTGAGGCCAAAACATCTGGATTCAGATCAGTCTTGTGGCAGAAATTATCACCAGCAACACCAAGAATTCTCAGACCTTTTAAGATTCAAAACCCCCTTTGGCCAAAATCTCCATTCCCCTAAAACACACATATGTGTATATTCCCACTTTATTCTAACCTCCACAGTTCAGGCTTTAGCCTTGCACTCCCTCTTCACCAGCCTTTTAGAGTGTTATTATTTGTATCGTCTCTCCTCATCAAAATTTTTGCAAGCAATGAATCTTGTCCTGTCCTGATTCACCTTAGGCTCTGCAGAGAGAGATGATAACCTAGGATTTCACATCTCCAAATCAGTGTCCTAACAAAAGGTTAAAGAGTAATTCTCCAGATAAATGACTAATTAAGCATTTTAGACAATTTCCAGCAATTCCAAAGACGGAGACTAAACAGAAGCCCCAAACCAAATTTTCAGTACTCTGGGAAGATGGACAATGTTGATCCAATTTTATCAGGCCTGGAAATAGAGTGCATCTTTAATATACTGCCTTGACTAGTGGGTAAAAGGATAGAGAGAAAGCAAACAATGTGATATTTTCTTTTGTGAAGTCCTGCTTTATATGCAATGCTCTTCAGTCACGTACCATATTGGCGAAGGTCCAAGCAGAGATTAGCTCCATCCACTACGGTGGCATTTCGGCAAATGGTCCACAGATTGAAATACATGTAAACAGGCAGAGAAGTGAAAGCTGTAACGCCAAGCCAGGCCAACATAAAGATGTATGTCAGCATAATAAACTGCAGTAAAAGAGGGAAAAACAAAACCAGTGGTAAATCAGAACTTAATTGATACTCCTTTTCAAAAAAAGGAACCACAAAGAAGTAAAAAATGCATTCCTAACCGGTTTTGTCTGTTTCTGTCCTTATTTAAATTATGATTTTTGGCCTGATAATCAATTCATGATCTGGCCAAAGTGAGTGACAAACTATTAATATGATTTTTCTGAAGAACAAGCAGTTATATTTCCAGAAGTGCCAGCTTACTCCACATTCCTGTCACTCTTGGGCCTATGATTGATGTAAAGCACTGCATCTGAAGTACAGACAGCTGCATGCTTTATGAAGCATGTCTCTCCCCCTCTCCCATCACCACCACTCCACAGTTAAGACAAGAGGCCACATGGTTGTTTTTTCCACTATCAATCATGAAGCAAAAAGAAATACTATAGGCTTTGCTTGCTTTTGCTTTTAAATCTGTGTTTAAATAAAAATGAGTCATTATCTGTGGCTGCTACAGAATCTCACTGACAAATTAATTTTGCCTTGAAACAGTAAGACAATATATTTGTCATTTTGTTACTGTATTTAGACATATTTGGGGTCTATGTGCAAGGGAATTCGTCATTCAGAACAAACTAGGATGCTTGCCTCTGTTAGTAAGAAATGCATTACATTACATACTTTGCAATGTGCATTATCCAAAGGCTACACATTTTCTTTTTTTAGCCATGAGCCTCAAGAGTATAGCAATCTGCTTGTAAGAGGTATTGAACTCTACTTGCCTTCAGGGTCAGTAGTTATGCTAGCACACCCAGTTTCTGTAAATATGTAAGCATGTTATATTACTACTCTGCTGCTAACCTGAGATGACTAGTAGACAAAATTCACCAACAAATTCCCTTTTCATTTTATTCAGTTGAAAGGATATTAGGATTTTACATCATTAAATGTAGAAGATAAGTCAGAATATAAATGTTGAATCCAAATAGACGCAAGATTTGATGGCTTTAGAAATGATGAATCTAAACTCATTACCGAAACAAAAAATTTCATCACACTAACATTTTTTGTGGCTGTTTACCACACAAACAAATTGACTCTGATAATGAGAAATAAGAGCTATTTTTGAAACCTGAATAAACTGGTCCACAATCTGCTTAAAATTAAACCTTAAAGAGTCAATAAGGGGAAAACAGAATACATTTTCTAGTTCTTTTTTAATGTAAGATCTCTTACACCAGATGATAAAGGAAAAAGCCTAAAACAAATAGAGATTTTAGTTATGGAAATCAAATCAGGTCAGACTCAAAAGGATTGTAAATGGTAGTAAAAACTGTTGGAAGGGTGGCTCTTCCATGTGGACCTAACCAGCAAAAGCAATCCAAAACAACAAAAGGTTTGAACTTTAGGTGAGATAGTTTTATAATTTTGAAGTCATGGGATAGACATTCTCAAGCAGTATTAAAAAGACCTTAATTTGATTTACTTTAACTCACTTCCAAAGAATAATACATAAAAGTAATTTTAATTTTGAGGAAGTATATTTTTATAGGGTTTTAATGCAGTTTAATTAATCCAGTTTAAAATTCAATTCAGATTAATTTTCCTGATTGTCCCTAGGTAGAGGAGTCTTTCAACAGTCATTTGAAAACCTGGAGAATTCATAGCACTAAAAATAATTATGAGAAGGAGGCAGGAAAGTAAAAGATAAAGTGGAACAAATAATAGAAGCATTGTTTAACACTCTGGATGTCTGCATTTTATAATTTTCTTTATCTAGTACTCAACACTTCAGATTACCTGCTAGCATGTAAGTTATAAAACACTTTTTTTCCTTAACACCAATCCAGTTTAAAAGAGAAACAGATGTGTCTAATTTATGTTCAAAGATTTTTGAAAACATATTCATGCAGATAATGGCTGTTTCCTTTTCCAACTTTTCCCAAAACCACACTTACTAGAAAACCAACTGATAAAATAGACAAAGTGATAGCGAAGTCTGTAATAAATATATACCCTTGAATCTTACAATAGACTTTTCTCTTTGACTGTTGCTTTATATAATGGAAATTCTATTCCATCTATTGCAGATAAAATAGTCAATACTGTTCCGTACACATTCCCATTTATTTTTTATTTTTGCTCCTTTATTGTTTTCCTTTTTTTGCTCTCAATATTACAGTGTTAAAGGTAATGAGAAAACATCTGGTTCAACCCTAGTCATTCACTCACAAATAATTACTTGGAAAATTACTTGGAAATGTAGATTCACTTCAGGGCTATGAATTCCCAACTAAAATGCTATGTCTTCATTTATTGTCAAGCTAAAGAGTTGCATTCAAGTTTTCTAGAGCAGGAGCAAAAAATAAGAAGGCTCTCCCTATGTTCTCAGAACAGCCTTTAAATTCTCCTCTATTTCCTATATTCTAGAAACATTTTAAAGCTAAAAATCAGCCTCCCAGCTTATATCCTATGAGTTTCCCAAAAATAGGTAAGTCTGAGGCCTTATTTTTAAGCCTTCTTTTAGAATTCCTGAAGGAACAAAAAATAAAATAATGAAACAACCAACCAAACATCCCTCACTGTAGTACATGCACAATAATTTAATGGAGGACTAAATCTTTGATAATAGTTATATTACTGAACTGTAGTAACTTTTTTTAAGACTGAGCTCCACACAGATTCAGGAATCTTTCTAATCTGTGTTTACCACCAAATGGAGGAAAAAGATCATCCCTCCTATGAGCATTAGAATTCCTATTTAATAAATTTTTATTTTCTGATCTGAAAATCAGGAGCAATGAAACTCTGTAGCCTTGCTTGCTCAAGAAGCTTGTTTAAAAATCTGTACTGAGATAATACTGAGCACTGGTATAGCAAAGAGGGGAAAAAACAGAGCTTATTAGCCTTTAAAAAAATCTGCCTTGGGCATAGAATAAGAGCAGGAGAAATCAGATGATGGCTGCTAGGAGTTACAAAAGCTGCCCTCTTAGAGAGAATTGCTTGCTTATTTATGGAAGGGATTCTCTTTTAAAAACATTAATCTGTTTGGTTGAGTATCTCAGAAAAAGTGAATCGAATGCTGACTTAATTTTAAAAGCATATTTTAGAAAAGGAAGAACTTCACATTTCTTTGTTCACTTTTGACTGAAGAGCCAGTGCCCAATTATATGCCCAAATTAATGTCACACCACCAAGCTGACGATGGGGGGTGGGGGGGGAGGAGAGAGAGAGGGGTGGGGAAGAAGGAAATAGATAAATGTCCTTTGTTTCAAGTCAGAATAGCTACAATGCAAAACTTTACATTAAATCACTTGGTAGCTACAAGTTATCCCTGGTATAACTGGTATGAAGTGAAACAAACCACAAAAATATGATCTGGGCAATAACACACTTTCTGCTGTAGGGGCAGCAAAAAGCAAAACTTGCTTTTTTAGATAGTTTTCTCTGCTATTACAATCTTCCCTCTTTTCTCTGCTATTACAATCTTCCCTCTTTTCTCTAGAGACCTTACAAGAAATGCTTAAGGAACCTGTTCACTCCAGGATTAAATTCACAACTCAGTCTCTTGAGATATTGTCCTGGTTTTTAGCTGAAACAGAGCTGGGTTTTTTTTTCAGTAGTTAGAATAGTGCTGTATTTTGCTTTCATCCTAGGATTTGTTATGAGAGAGACACTGATAACACACCAGTGTTTGCATTTTTTGTCACTGGAAGTGAAGGACTTTGTGTTCTGTTAGTCCACAAGTGCAAGATCTAAGGGGGCGAGGAATGTTAAAATTAACAAGCTAAACTGGCATTTGGATATGCCAATGGGATATTTCATATGCTATCATGTCATGTCCGGTATATTAGTGAGGGTCTCTTTCTCTTTTAGCTCTCTCTGGCTTTTACTCGGGCTCTTGCTCTTCTGGGATTGCTGTTTTGGTTCGGGATTGTCGCTCTTCCAAGATCGTTATCTGGGAATGGGCGGGGCTTAGTCAGTGGGTGGTGAGCAACAGCACTGGCTACCACTCATTACATATTTTGTTACTGTTATCATTATTACTACTATTTTGATATCAGTATTATTTTGTCTTTTATTTCTATTATTAAATTTTTCTTATTTCAACCTACAAGCCTCCTTATCCTTGTCCCCCAATCCTTTCCCCTATCCCCTAGGGGTGGGGGGGAAGTGGGTGAATGGCTGTGTTGGCTGCTGGCCAAGGGCTAGCCCAGTGAAACTATCACAGATTCAAAGGGAACTTTCTTCTTTGAAGTAGCATTCTGCTACGTGACCAACCAAAGATTTATGGAACAGCAATACAGCATCTTAAAGAGGTACCACAGTTTGTTCTTTAGTGTGTATGTATTGCATTGGTAGTGAAAATTATTTTATCTGATCAGTTCAATATTTACTGTAAGAAACCAAGCACATAAACCCAAAACAAAGTGGAAGTGATACTGAAATTCATCTGCCAAATCATGAAGTTAAAAGTTCACTAACTGATATTTGATTAGCATTGGGAAAGAATAGCTAAAGTATTTGAACAAAACAAATCTTTAGCCTTTGTAGCAGTTGATTTATTGTACCAACAGTATGGCTAGTAAAACCACCTTGCCAGATTTTATAAGATTTCCATTGCCAGTAATGGTTTTCCTGAATTGTAAATTATCAAAGTAAGCAAATCATCAACCCTTCTGGAAAGATTTTTTTTTTTATAAAATCTGTTGCACAGATCAGTGTCAGGAAGTAGAGATTTCAATGCATGTTCTGAAATGGTATGTATACAGCACAACAACTGCCATGGTGGTCATAGCTAGTTGAAATCCTGCTTCCACTGAAAACATTACCCAAATCCTAGCTATTTTAATAATATCAAGATTTCAGTTACTGCTTTCTTTTTAAAATTTATGGGTAGTGGTCCCATGAAAAGCACATTCATTGAATTTCAAACACTGTTCTTGTTTTAGTTTTGTTATAAATATTTTAACAGCCCTGAAGAAACGTTTTATGATTGCTTCAGTGACCCTAGGGACAGAGACAGTGAAATCATATCTAAAAGGTACTGCTACTAGAAAAAGATGGACTGAAATGGAAACAAAGTAAACTTCAGTAATTTTATTGTAGAAGGACACTGCTGCTTACTACAAGAAATAATATAGAAAAATAGCAACAAATTTAGACGTACCTGAATAAAATTTAGCTCCAGAAACCTCATGTTGCCATGTAATTTTATCTTTGTTCCAAAACACTCAGTACTTACATTTACTCTTCCTCTCTATTTAGTCATATATTTTATATTAACTCCCTGACATAAGCTCTCAAGCCAAAGAGTTTAAAGAAGATGTAGACCTTGCTGTTCACTTAGATTTATTATCCTCACACACACACACAAAACTTCATTGTTTACTTTCAGCTTGATGATCTAAGAGGTTCCTTCCAAACCTCTTCACAGGCTCAGAAATTCTCTTTGACAGTTTTTTTCAGACATCAAAACTGTATCTACAGACATCACATACCTCCATCCTGTCAAAAGCTTATTATGTTTTGTTATGAAACCCTGTCAGTGAAGAACATCATTACCTAAAGTTGAACCCAAGATTAGCCTGGCTATCTCTAACTGGAATACTGGAAGGCACCTGACCTCCACTGTAGTCCTGTGCATTGTGTAGTCCTGGTTCTGTTTGCAGTTTCTCAATTGCACATCAGAACAAGGCCTTTTGTGTCATTTGATGGCAACTCAGAAGCATGAACAGGAAGACCTTTTCAATTTCTTCCCCATATGCAAATACTAGAGAAAGCAAGTGGAAAACTCACTGAGTTCCTCTGGAAAGGATTCTAATATTGTAGAAGCTAAAACAGCCTTTACTGCTTAATTTAAAAATGTTAGGTTGTCTAGAACCAGAAATACTAACCTTGATTATTTAAATCTAAATAAATCACAATGCTCTCTTATGTGGCCAAATGCGAAATTGAAAAAAAAAAAAATATATATATATATATATATACAGATGTCTTTCAATGTTTCATGTTTTACAGATCATCCTTTGCCATCCTAGCCAACCTCTCTTGGTATTCATACACCCTCTTCTTACACACAGTATAAGATCTAAGTATGTTTACAAAGGACTTAAGTAGCTCACAACCAAATGGCCTCATCTAACATTCTTGTTTCTGTGCTACATTCATGCCACACTCCTGAATAGAAGTAAAAGATGAAGCAGAAGTGTTTTAACCTATCTCATGTTACATATCATGCTGCTGGAAGAAAGAGACTGATGTTCTGATATTACCACTAAATGCACTATAAATCACAGGAAATACACACTTACAAAGTCTTCTCTGCTTGGTCTAAAATATAATTCTCATTGCTAACAATCACTTGTTGGACATTTATTATTACCTCTACAAAACATGTTCATCTTATCTCTCTCTCTGACATATTATATTCATAGGCACAGCTCCAAGAGTCTTGTTGAAACATGGATACATTTCATGCTATGCTATTACTGTCATGTGGTTGATCCTTCTTGGCTTGAATTCAACTGCTTCAAGAGGAAAAAAAAAAAAAAAAAAAAGGCAAGCCAATTCTGGTCCAAATTTGTCTTCATAGTGGGACAGGCTTCTCAGGTTTGCTTAAATGCAATTCATCCATATGATGAAATACTAGCTAACATGAAATTCTTTAGATTGGTAAAATCTATTACCAGAAAATTATTAAATCCCTGAAATTTTGAATTGAAGGATGCATTTTATGGTAGTTTTGTCTGGGTTTTTAAAAACATTTTTCTTCTACAGACATTTTAGATGGATGAAAAACTGATTTTGACAAAATTAAAAGCAATTCTCACTGTTATTTTCTGCTTTTCATTTCTGCATTTCATCTGCATATATATTTTTTCTAAAATTTCCTTTAAAAGTGCATTTCATCATTGAAATACTCTACACATGATGTCTATTGTTTTGTAAATATTTAGATGCCTATAAAAAGTTGGTTCACTTTCTGATTTACTCTGAATTGGTTTACTGGTAACAGTGGTGGAGGAGATATCCACAGCTGCACCAGAAATACAAAAAGAAGATTCTCTAACAAATTGATTCATTTTTTGAAACTTTGCTTTGTAAACAAATCTACTCACTATCAGAAAATACTCAGTTCAAAAAAGATGGCTTTGCATTGATGCAAGACTAGGTTTTCCCTGAAGATAATTTATCTTTTCAGTACTTCCATATAAATCAATTATACTATTTTTTTTAATTATTTCTGAATCTTCCTTAGAATGTTGATGGCTTTGTAGCATTGTGATGCTTAAAGTTGTTAGCATTAGTTATTTCATATTTCCTTCAGGCAAGACTATAATTTTTGTAGTCCAAAAGGCTTCTGAAGTCCTATAGAGAGCATTGGATGTTATCTGTTATTTAACAGCAGCAGAATTTCCTATTTAATTTTACAATCTTCCCGATAGGAATTACTTCTTCTCAAAATGTATACGCTTATATTTTCACATTCTCACAGACATAATAAGTATGCTCAGGCAAAATATTAACAAAAAGTAATTGGTGACAATGGTAAAGCAGAAGGACTTTATCTTAACTTTCAGTCTTTAACATGCTAAACTGGTATTTAGAAAGACATCAGCAAATTTGGTGTGAAATCAGTCACAATTAGATTTTTACAAAGGTATTTTTGATGTGGAGCTATTTTTGTTATTTAAGTTCTTAAAAAAAACAAATATCCTGTGTGTATATTTCTATTAGTATTAAAATATTGCTAAAATAAACTGTTTAGTCTTTGACAGCTTAATTTTAATACTTATAAAATTACTATCTCAAAATTTTACACAAGGAAGCTTTCTTGCAACATGTAGTATCTGACAATCTTCATCAATAGCATTATATCATTTTGGCAACTGTACATGACAAAATTTATTACCACAAATTTGCATTTCCAGTCATCTTTTTGCTGCTCTCAGAACTTATTTCTTCATATCACTGCATGATTTAAGGAATTAAATAAATTGTAAACTTACAACTTCCAGATTGAAATGTTTTCTAATTACAAATATTTTTTTAATATGTAAACTTTCATTTGCTCCTTAAAAAATTTAAATACAAGACAATCAAAATATACTTAGTCAAAAAGGTATCAAGTTTTAATTGACAAAAATGCTGCATGTGGTGTCTTAGTCTCAAATCTCTACAGCACAGAAGCAAAAGCCAGAATAATAATCCAAAATAGCTCTAGACACTTATATAGAAATCTTACTGATATAACATCAGAATCAGACAAGCAATCAAACTGCATTTTTTTTTTCTCCCAGAGAAAGGAAAAACTTCCACTAACTTCAAGAATAATAACAACGATGTATTTAACTGAAATAACTGATTGGCTTATTTTAATTGTGATCATAACCAGTATACAGCCTTAACCTTAGCTACACAATGTATATCAACCCAAGGTTTCTTCAAGTAAAACACAAAGATTACGATTTAATGATGAGAAAAGTAAAATGATGAAGGAATTAATTTAATGAATCCTTAATAACAACAGTGAAAGTAATCATAGAATAGATGCTTAACTGTTCATTTCTTCTAGACACATACCACAGAATTACAGTTTATACTGCAAGGACATTAAAACTGTGAGAGAATGCAGCATTGCTCTGCTGTAGTACTAAGGACAGACATTTATGTGAGCTGTGAAGAAAAAAAAAAGTTCTGAAAAATTTGCTACTCTTTACAGAATTTGAACTAGCTTAGTAGGTTCTCAGTGAATACAGATTAAAGATTTCTTTCCAGGAGATAAAAGCAGTGTTGGTATAAATTATAGTTGTTTTTTTATTTAAAATGTTCTCAGTCTTTATTTATATATTTATTTAAAAGCTTTAAAACAATTTTTAGTCGAAGTTCCAATATAATACAATGACACTAGACAGGAAGAAAAGAAAAAAAAGATTTAAAAGTTGCATTACTGTGGATCATGTTACACCTATGTAGTGACATAGTGTAGGTACACACACTGTATTCCCCAATTTCCAATGTGTAGATTATCTGGGTTCAGTTTAACCTTAAATGTCAGGATATCCAAAATACTAGTTTTGATAGTCTTTAGTGTGACTGGAAGATATCCTCTATTTCCTATATTTGTTTCTAGTCTGTATTCCAGTTTAATGAAAGTTGGCATTTGTAGGAGGATGTAATGAGAAACACTCTTCTGGCTATTATTTTATGTATCAGTTTTTGTAAATACAGGGAAACAGTAAGGGTATCTTAACAACCAGATATACCTGGGTATATTTAATCATTCATTTTTCATCAGAAAATATGATTTGTGGATACTGATACTGTTTGCATAAATATCCAAACCCAACAGCTACCAAGTGCCCACGTCTCTTACCTTAGATGTAGAAGAGTCGAATACTAAACAAGTTAGTTACTTATCAGATACCGAACAATCTTTTCCAGTTCAAATTATTGGCAATTTTAGCATGAGAAACCTCCACTTAAGTCCCAGTACAAATCAGAATATTTTTAATCTAGGTTTTACAGTGTCATAAGTGAATGGTTTCTCTAAACCAGAGATAAAATAGGATTAAATAAAGAGCTGGTTGCCATTTAAAAACAAAACCAAACCTGATGACAGGTCCCAGTTTGTCCCGAAGAAGAACAGGCAAGATTTTAAAAATAACAGTAAAATATTTCTGGACCAGTACAGCTGAAAGCATTACACACTTTTGGTCCTGTCCCAAAGCTTATGTTGCTGAGAGAAATTCCTCCTACTTAGTGATTAACCAATATAGAGAACATTTCTAACATTATATTCTTCTTTGCTATGATTCTTAACCATTAAACTGAAGTATCACAAAATATTAATGACCTGAAAGACAAAAAATAAACATCACAAGGCACTACAAATATACAAAATGTTGAAATTATCATAAGTACAAAAGCTTTCTTAACCACTTACCCAGGCACTAACACATCTGCCGCAAGTGGTGATTTTGAAATCCCCATAGAGATCCTTGATGGCACCAGTTGTAAAGAATCCCTCCACCATCAGCAAAATGCCATATACAAAGAATGCAGCTGCTACACCATATATCACATACTTGAAGATGTCAATCCTGCATAGGAACAGCAAAAATTATTTATCTGCATAAATATTTAAAGCTGCCTCTGAAATTTCAGGGTGAGATAAAGAGACCCACCAAGTCTCAGAGTTTCTACACTGAAGTCAGCTTAAGTGCTGATGTGCTATATCGACAGCTGAAACTGAGGAGAGGAGTGAACTTTGGAATAAAACAGCACCGATATATGAAACGCTGGGCCATCTAATGTAATAAAATGTAAAAATGGATCTGTGTAGGTAAGACAGCACAATTTTTCCAAATAATTTAAAAGTCAGTTAAGCTTTATTTTATTTTTCCTCTTAATACAGTATCAAAGAAAAAGGAAATGAGAAACTGGCACATCTCCTCAGTAACACATTGTATAGAAAAGATATTCTGTCACAATCTTCAATAAACCTTTCCACATATACAAGTAGTTCTCAAGCTGCAATGCCAAACTGTGCTATCTTCCCCTCATTATTATTTTTCCACTTGTTCTCCAATGGACAAAGTGTCTGACACAGAATAATAAAGTTATTAAGAGAGATCTCTGAATTCAAACCAGAAACACATTATACTGAAATAATGTCAGATCATTTGTTGTTATTCTATAATGGTGCTTTAAGAACATAATTTCACAGACCTAAAGCTTAAGAAACAGAAGGGTGGCTTACATTGCAACATGAAGAGCCCTAGAAGACTCAATTTCTTGCAAAGATTACCTGGGTTGTTGTGTGGTTGTCCTGCCCAGTACTGTCTAGAAGTTCACCAGTGGCTTAAGGAGACTCTGCCTCCTAAATGTTCTGTCATGACCTGGGTTGTGAAAACATGTTTGAAAGCAGCTCTCTGCTCTAAGTGTTTTGTCTAAACTTGGAAACATTGTTAGTGATCATTGATTTGGGTCAATAGGTTTTAGCATTTCCTGTGTGAACTTCTCTAAAAAACTAGCCACAGTAAGCTGCCTGTTTAGCAACATGATACGGCAGGAACTTTGCAGCTATTTAGAAAATGATAATATGCAGGTTTAAGAAGTTAGTAAGTCCCAGTCATATGGTCCAGGTCAAGACAGCAACAGCTCATAACAAAGTAGGACAAAAAATAAACCAGAGATCTATTAGGATCTGTCAGATGAATTTTGACATGCACCAAACAAGTACCCAAACCAGACATTCCTCAAGACATAAAGATTAATACCTTCATTGTTATGAAAATAAATATGTAACAATAAAATTTATTTAAGATCACATGTCACATTATCACCCAAAAACTCTCAATATGTTTTACATGTACAATACAACAGCAAAGCTCAAAATCCAACTAAAAGGTATTTATCTTTGAGTTTAGATGGTTTTCAAGAGATTCAAAGTCAGATTCAAGTTTAAAGTTGGAATTTCAGATGTATAACTGTCTACAACTTCACTGAATCTATCTTAACCTTGCATTAGTCTCATAAAAATACAGTTAAACTCATGACCTGATTGGAGGTGGGAAAAGTATTATAAATTAATGCTTTTAACTTCTATCATAGCATTTTTCAGAAGGCTATAACTAAAAGATTCTGGAAACAGCACAGGATATGTTTTTTTCCCTAGTATTCCAATAACAAAGCCCTCCAAGCTTTTTTCTACATGACTTTTTCTTTCATATTCAAGTGAAAACTAGGATAAGCTGATATCTGTAAGCAATAGATACATGAACTATTCAAACTGGTGAAACAAATCTAAAGCTACAGACTGTAACAGATGATGAAAAGATGAAATTTATTTTAATGCATATAATTGCTGATTACATTGCAAAAATCTCGTTTCCCTGATTTTATAGTAATTCAGTCAGTGTAACACTGTTTTAACAGGAATATATTTTTCATTATTGCTGAAAATAAAAGAAACAGACAGCAACTTTGTGACTATTCCATAAGATCTCTTCCAATTCCAGTATTACACACCTTATAAAATTATGATGTCCACCAGTGGCTCAAGTGTGGGAGCTCTGTCAGCAGCAGCTCCTCACAGACCTCAGTGTGCTCAGTGCTGTAGAAATTACAAGCTATCATTGCTTTAAAGAGATTAAGGCTTTTGGGAAGTCCAGAGACTATTTCAGCCCTTGCAACATCCCTTTAAACCATCTGTGCTGAGCCTCACACTGAGCTACTTCTATCAAAAAGCATTCTAGAAGATATCTGCTTTTTCCTCAGCCTTGTGTGTCACTAAATGAATAACTTTCACTTAAGCCTTCTACAAGGAAAATTATATATAGCTATACACTAGCCAAATATAGAAATCAGTTTCTTCCTCATATACTCTCTACATAGAGAAGTAGTAAAATCACTACTGATCAGTCTGCATGAGATGAAACAGCCAGACTTACTCCAACGAGAAAGCAACTTTTATAATGCAAAGAGTAAAAATATAAACAAAAGTTGTGAAATTATCATTCAACTACCTCTTTAAAAGTCAGATAGAATTGTATTGCAATATAACTACATTTAGCATGTGCTGTATTTGAAGAAAACATGTTACAACAGTAACATTTTATATATAGTTTTGAAGATAGTGCTGGTATTAAATTATTCTGCAGCATCTAGTAAATTTCAAATAAACTTTGATTTTTCCGATGAAATTCTAATAGGTAATAAAATATAGCCCTTGTAAAATGGAGATTATTTTTCTTTAAAATAAAATTTGATTCTTTGTGGATGAACTCAGGGAGACTAATTGCCCTCTGTGTTTCAGCAAAGTCTCGAATGCTGCAGACAGAGCAGCCAGGGAGTAGAAGTGAATGGCAGAAGGAATGATGAACATGAGCCAACGGGCAAGGACAAAGATAAAGGACAAGCAGGGCTTGCTCTTGTGTAGGCTGAAATGGAAGGAAAGAGGTGGGTAACAGGCAAAGGAAGAGACAAAATCATAGAGATACACTTTGTATTCCTGACAGAATTGAAAATTAGGTGAATTAGGTGAAGATTAAAGCTAATACTAAGTGAGAAGAACAAAAAGAAATCTTGCATACCTATCACTAAATGCAGAAGTCCTATGAATAATGGTATAATTAAATTCATGAAACATTTGGATTAAAGGGCAGTCAATGAAGATTGTAAAGATATATCTGATCTTAAAAAAATGCACATTGATCAGTCTTCACACATTAACCTAGGTTACTGGGTAGAATAAGCTGAATTATTACCTACATGTAAATTAATTGTGAAAAACATCTTGAAATTAATAAAAACTTTTATTTAATAGAATAATCTAAAACATATTTTGCATACTGTCTTAATCTTGTAGAGGATCCATGGGTTCCAGATCTGATTTTTCTCACAACACTATGTTCAGAAATGTTAAAAACGCAAAAATCACTGTTTTCAATTTGTTATTTCAATCAAGATGATCTTTCAATTTTTAGTTATTTTTTTGCTGCTGGGTCCTTAATTATTCCATATTAAGCAGACTTCCTAATTCATTAATCTGAATCTGGATTCTGTCCAACAAGATGAATATTAAAATAGCTCTAGAGAAAACACTTTCTTCCTCTGACAGAAGTTATTGATGGAAGCCCTCAATGCTAATATCTTAACAAACAGGTTGTAGCTGAGTAGAGAGTAGACTATCCCAGCAGAGACCAGTCAGAGGTGAGTGAAAACATTCTCAGTGAGTCAGATCAATGTTGCAGATTTCCTACTGTGTATTTTCATGGTGCCTTGGCAAACTCAAGGAGTGAAAAATAAAATAAATCAGCAAGCAATAAGATTAATTGTTGAATGATCATGCCTATGTGTAGCAGGCTTTTAAGAAAGGCGTGTTATAACAAATTAGTTATTATTTTGTTGTTGAGACTTCTTCAATCAACTGAGCTCATAATTATTCCATACTGTTTCAAAAGTATTTCAATATTCATAATTAGCTTCTGTTAACTGTGTCCAGAAGTAATAATGTTTTGGGCTTGAGGAATTAGTTGCTTTACTGAATTAAATCAGTAACGCTTCACCATAATAAATGAATTTACTACCCCAACAGATAAGCCAAGAACATTGACTCTTTAAATTTTACTGTGCCCTAAAAGGAATTGCAAATTGTGGGAACTCTGAAGAAATTACGCTATCCAATCTAGTCATGGTACACTTTCTACCCTTAGTGTTGAGGGTTGGTATCCAGCTAATGCACACCAATATATATTTTTCTATCAAAATTACTTAATATTGCTTTGGAATAATCTAAATACTAGCTAGGGCTATTTTTTCTTTAATTTGGTTAATATAAGAATGTATTACAGATATTTATTTGCAATTAACAGCAACAGAAACACGTCAGTTTGCCCTGTGACACATGATTCTAATGCTGTCCAGAAAATCTTTTTCTAACCTGAACTAGAGATAAAAGACTACTATTGCAGAAGTTTGGGTTGGCCTAGTATGTCAGAGTACTACGTATTAATCTGGAACTATTTTTCCAGCCTCTAGAAGTTTGATAGTTGCTTCCTTCCTAGGAATGGGACAGTTAAGCTGAGATTTCATACAGTACCTCTAAAAGCAGTAGAGAATTCACAATGGAAGAGAAGCAATAACAGTGCAAGCCACATTTCTGCCCTGCGAATTTTGAAATAGGGAAGGAGTTAAATAATTTAAATAATTGTTAAATAATTTAAGTAATCATTAAATATTTTAATCCAAACCACAAAATTCTGACTATTACATATGAATGAAGCTGCTTCTCGAAGTTGTTTCTGATAACCTAGGCTTGTTCTGTCTGTTCACCTCTAGTAAGACTACTTCTTTAGAAACTTTTTTAAAGATGTTAATTACACAAAATAATCTGGAGTCCTCTTTACCTGAAGAAAGCTAAAAAAAGATTGAAATTAGTGCACACTAACATCCAGATTTCTGTTAGAATGACATAATGGTATTGTGCATTATGGGTATTGAATTCCCAGGCAACTTTCCATAGAAATAAAGTGTAAAAGTACATCACAGGTTTGCAAGTATTTCATTATTATAAATGTAAAACACAGTAAATACTGATAGTGTAAGACTGAACACTTGATACCAAAACTCCAGACTGGGATGGCAATAGTTAATTTTACTCTTACATACACAGTAGACACATGGGATTACATATCAAGCTATGATTTCTACAGCACTTAGGGGAAATGAGATTAATTGAAAATTATTTGCTGTCACAAAAGAAACTACATGCATCAATGTAGTAATATTCAGGAATTTTAAGGATAGTTTCCAAGCATTGCATTTGCGAAATACTCTGTATTAAAATATTTTTTATATTTATAAATATTTTCAGGTACAGAAATTTTTTCAGATACTTTTAGAGGTATCAAATTGACCTAATGCAACAATAAAATCTATTATCTAATAACAAGCATACTTTTAAGAAAGTATACTTTTAAAATAATTATCATTTTATAAGAACCTTTTAATTCTGATTTTACAGACATGAAGCTAAAAACATACTCCCTAGATAATATATTAATTTGATATATAAAGTAAACTATTGTTTAAATAACTACTTGGATACAATTACATAATCAGGAGTATGAAAACATTCCTTACCAAAAGGTAGTATACACCTCCAAAAAGGCAATATGCATCTCAAACAAATGACTATACTAACCTGCACTTCAACCACAGGCAGTCATCCTACTAGTTTGGTATATGCAAACTATGTACATCTCCACTTCTTTCCTGACTCTTCTTCCTATTCATAGGCTTAGATAGCTGAATTGGTGCCCAGATGAATCTTCTCCTTACAGAACCAGTGGAGTCACCTGCCAGGGCTCTTTAAGATGGTTGCTGTTTCCCCCCGGCAAACTATGACACAGCCCTGTGTAAGCTCACAATTACTTGTGATACAGAGCCTTACATGTTTTGCTTCCCATAATACAAATAGCGTTTAAAACATTACTTAATTTCAAATTTAAAGAACACCAAGCTTTTGTAAGAGAACGAACAAACCTGTATAGGGAAAACCAAATTAGTACTATTACATATTGAGTAAATGACTAAAACAAAACTATCCCATGGTTTAAGGCAAATATTTATAAATACTGTATTTCATATCAGCTAGCCTTTACTACAGGCCTCATTGTAATACTTTTCACAGCATTCCATTAATATTAGTGTAACAATATTAATGATAACAATATTGTTAATGGTACTTATTTTTAACTTGTGATAGCTGCAAAGCCAACAAAACCAAAGAACAGCAGAAGATCAGAACAACATACATTTATTTACTCCCCAAAACACTATTTTCAAACACTAAGAGGGGGGATATAAAAGCTCCTATGCATGCTCTTGTTTTTCGTCAAAAGAAAATAGTTGCACATACATATGTGTTTACTAAATAATATTCTTTTAATAAAAAATGACTATATACTGACTAACTGAAAAGTTCTCAGTAAGCATCAAACCTGGACACAACAGCACCTGAAATACAAGCCTTCACATTTTTAAAAGGAAGGAAATTTCTATCTGTAAAAAGATAGCTGCAGTAGAGTGTCTGTGGAACTTCCAACAGAGAAGATAGTGGCAACAGATTTATAGATTGTAACTTCGTTTAGTTTACTATTTGTTTTAACACCTTTAAAAGGAAGTGATTTTACAACGACCTGAATTAACTCTGACTGTAGGAAAGTGTTGTTAATGTTTCTATCAGGAAGATTTCAATTTTCCACTCTAAGAGTGTGATTCCCCTGTTTCGTGGCCTATATATCACAAACATGTGACAGATGGCACTAACTGGCCTTGCATACAAAAGAGAAAGAACTGTGAAAAGATGCTGTTGGGAAATACACCAAATGTACCTTGTGTGACTGATTCCCTAAAAAACATCTTCTGGAGTGTTTTCCAAACACCAGAAAAATATAAAAATCCAGCTCATACAATAAACATTTGATAAGCATACATCTTTTTCTGCTGACTTTGGAATCTTATCAAAATCAGTAATTAAGTAGGCTAACCCAGTTATACTCAGTGCTTTGCATATATAGTGTTCACTGCAGTTTTATTAAGTTACTAGAAAGACTGAATACCACATCTGCCTCAAGCAGATTACTCAGTTTCAGTGAAGCCAACAGAGCTTTTAAACTGCCAAAGTTGGCAACATAAACCATTTACCGTTTACAGTAAAAATGTCATAAATAAATTTCACGATAATTTAAACTACAATGTTTATTTTCTTAGGATCTCTTTGAATCACAAGGAATTAAAATAACCACTCTACATCCACTGAAGGAATTCATGTCCCAAACAACAGCTTATGAGTTCTGTACATTAAATACTCAAACAGGTGTTTCTTTACTTATTGGGAAAAAGAAAGGAGGAAAAAAAAAGAAAAGGAAATTTAAAATGGAGCTACTGTCCTTTACTATGTTGATCACAAAGCAGTCTGGGACTATGGAGAATGAAGATTCACAAAAGTGATTCAGAAAGCAATATAAGTAGCAGTTAGTCCCAATGAAAAGGTCATTCATTGGTAATTCCAAATGGGGTTTTTATAACTATCCAATTTATTAAAAGTTCATGGATTTAGAAATTACTGTGTTAAGATAGAAGAGTCTACTTCATCCAGCTTTGTGATTTTTGAAGATATGCTCTCTCATAAGGAATACCTGTCTGTACAGTATGTGCTCTCATTAATTTGAATACATTCAATTTAATTAGTTTTCAAGAGTTTAGAGTATCAGTTTTAGTTGCATCAACCTGAAGAAATTCAAGTCAGCTTGTAATCCAGTACTTTGAGACAAAAGGTCATTGTTACTTTTTAGAAACTAATGTTTTTAGCATCCTTTTATAGGCCAAATTTGGTTTTGGTTTTTTCCACCCTCAAGTTTCTTTACTGTAAACCCTTGATATAAAAACACTATCTCTACCCCACCCAACATCTATCCAGGATATCTCCAATACCACAGAATTATTAACCAGGATCATTCCACATTTTAACTTGGAAAGAAAATCACAAATTTGAGAAAATGTATTTAGCTGCCTCGCATTTAAAGAATTTTAAAATCAGCTGCAAAATTTGCTCTTCATTTTAAAAATTATAAACATTTGCTACTTATTAGTATTTCCAAAGCAGATATGAACTGCAGGTGGTACACATTTGAACTTGGATAAGAGTATAGGGAGTTGGAATTGGGGACCACATCCATTCTGCAGGGCCAGCACTCAGAACACCTCTTCTATTCCATGAGACTGCTGCTCTTGGCTGAAGCCCCAAGGGCAGAGCCCTCCAAAGGGACTCTGAACTTAATTCACCTCTCCTCAAGCAGGGAGGGCACCGCATGGAATGATGGTTCCCCGTGGGACAGCCAGGGCCCATCCCAGCACCCCAGCCAGAGAGCAGGGCAGTCAGGGGGCAGCCAGAGCAGGGTGAGTCCGTGGTGATGGACTGAAAGACCCTGGCTGGGCTGAAATGGGGTCTTGGATCACTGGCAGGTTGAGAAGAGGCCAGACAGGGACAGTCAGGGCTGCTGATGCCCTCAAGGACATTGATATGGACATTTCTGAATGGCTTTGTTGGATTTTGGCACTTTGGCTTTTATTTTAGGCACTTAAAGAGTGTTTTAGATCTTGTTTATGCCCTCATTATGCCCCTTCTCCACAGGGGTCCACTGCTTCTTTTAAATGGAATGAGTAGCTGTATTGACAAAGATAAAACATACAGGGTGGCTTGTGAGTTGTGTTATTTGAGTTCAGAACAAGCATAGTTGTGGGCACTGTTAAAAAAGCCCTTATCGCTTACCACCCATATAAGTAGCTCTCAGATAGGGATTGATTTTTATTCTGAATGACATTTGAAATCCACTGTGCTAATGAAAATATAGACAGAAACCGTAAGCGTGATTAAACACTAACTCACTTCACTCCACAGCAGCATCTGCCTAGTATGTTTATCACAGGACAGACTCCAGGTCAGCTTGAGACACTTCACAGCACTAAAATCATTAAGAGCCAAAATTTGTTAAATAAGCTTTGCAAAGTATAATTTAGTAGGGCACACTGTTAGATTTTTTTTTTAAATTCTTATTAATTCAAATCAGAACAATAAACAACTAGGTTTTATTTCCATTTCAATATTTATAAGAATGTAGGCACTGCACTGTTTGTTTCTACTTACATATTTTTTCTTTCTGCTTTTTGGCCTTTCAAAACAATGTAACTATCATAGGGCTTTTGTACCACCAGCTGTTAATCAATAGTTGTGACAAAATATCAAGTGTTTCTTCTCTCTACAAAAGTATTTTTAAAAGCAGAGTAATATCTACTTAAGCAGGTGGAAAATAAATATGTGCAATTTTATTTGAGAATCACACAGCTTATCCATTTAAAAGCAATGGCTCGTCTGCTTTTAGTCAAAATATTTGCTCCTCTTCTCTTTAAGACATAACTGTAGAAACATCCTTCACAACTGAATAACCTGAAATATTGATTCCAGTAGGTCTGCAAAGGAAAGAATTGGGTTTAATATATCTTTCAGTAAACAAAGAAAACCCCCTCAAACAAATTTAAAAGTTACTGGCTAAGGCAAATAATTAAATGCCAAGGAAAAAAAAAATCACCTTTACAGTTCCTTAACCCTTTCCAGTGAATTATATGCATTTGAACAGTCTCCTGACTGATATTTTCACTTAAGTATTTGACAGAGGGAAGCTGAAAAACTTGCTATGAAGAGAAAGCATCGATTTGTGGCTGTGCTGCACTAATGGCTTCCTAGGGACTAATAAAATAAGTTAGAGCCTAATAAAATGACTGATCTTTCATTCAGGTTAACAGTGAACCTTAGCCATCAAATCAAGTCAGACCCATTATTCTAAGTGACAAGCCAAAAAGGCAAAGCAGAAGTCACATACATCCCATCAACCCAATACATTATTATACAAGAACTTCTAAATTCTTCAGTCCTAAGAAGAAATATAGGTATGGTATAGCTGTGACATACGTTTTTGATACATTCTCCCTTCTGCCTACTCATTCCACAAACAATACAGCTAACGTTCAGAGAGAAGCTTTGGAAAGGACGTTGATAATATAGCACCACATAAGTTAAAAGAGATTTAAGATTCTGTTTCTAACTATCATGAAAACAGTGGTACCAAGTCAGATTAATGTATATATCTTGTCTATTTTCCCATCTCAAGCAATGAATTTAAAAAAGTAAGAGAAGGCAAGTTGACAGGATAACCCCCAATGCTATTCTAATCTCTGGGACCTCCTGAGCTGGGTAAGTCTGTATGTCATTAGAAACCATCAATTGATTTGTTTTCCGTGATTACCCAGTATTATCCTTAAACCCATATAAGCTTTTAGCATCCACAATATGCAACTGGCTTCACAAGTCTGCTACACAACAAGTCAAGAACCACCACTTGTTTTTTTCTGAACCTGGTACCTACTAATTTCCTCTGATACCCCAAACTTCTTGTACTGGAAGAGAAAGACAATCTAACCTTGCATACCTTACTCATAACATAATTTACAGACCTCTAGCCCACCAGCTCTTAGCCATCTTCTTTCTAGATTGAAGTGTCCTACTCTACTAAATTTTTAACCATATAGCCTCTGTTCTATAAGTCTAATCATCTTCTTTTCCCCTCTTTAGGGTGCCAATATTGTACACAGTATTAATTATATGAAGAAAAGATGGATTTACACAACGGCATAAGCATGTTCTCTGTTTCTCTATGATTGTCCCTGTAGTTCCTGGTACTTGGTTTGCTTTTTGACCACTGCTAAGCACTGAACTGCCATTATCATAGAACTATCCATCACCAGAGGTCAATGTTTTGATGGGTGATCAAATCACTTTACTTCTCCAAAAAACATTCATGAAAGAAAAGGCTTACAAATTTCAGGACAGGTTTCCTCAGCTTTAGTTTATGACCATTAGCAGACAGATAAGAATCTGGATTTCAAATAACTAAGAAAATAATGTTTTAAAGAGACTAGAAAATGTCATTTAATTTCAGTTTACAGTAAACTACTTTGTTAAATGCAATTAATTTACCAAAGGGAAGGAGATACTCAGCAAAACAAAGGCCTTCCAGAAGTAGGTTTTCAGGAGTAGCAAAGCATGAAACCTTCAAAACAGATAAATTCAAGAAAAATGAAAGGCAATAGAGTTTTGACATTTCAAGTCTCAGTGTTCTGGAAAACTCTTCAGTTACTTCTCCATTGCATTTATTCCCAGAAATAATCTGTTACTTGTTACACTCTTGTGCTTTATCTATTTAGAGTATAGAGATATTTTCTTTTTTTTTTTTTTTTTTACACTTTTCAGCAAAGAAATTATCACAGGATAAAAAGGGATAAAAGCTAGCATGCACGGAACAGATTAATCAATATTATATGAAGTAATGCTTAGTAATAAATTAAATTATAACTATAGGATATTAAATAGTGTTACAAATTACTTGTAAATAGGAAAAATCGCCACTCTGTCAAAACTTAATCTACTGATCTTATCCAAACCATTCTTTGATTTTCATTACAATACATTTTCTTGAGTCAAATTTATATCCCCTGTGGAATTTTTCAGTTTTAAAAGGAATCAGTTAAAAGAAACTACTAACTTACATGGTAAAGACATCAATAACATCTCCTGCAGCTCTTGTCATCTCAAAGTAGGTTTGCAGAATGTTGACAGTTCCTGAAAGTGCTTCATGTCCACAACCACAGAACAGTGCAACTCCAGCATACAGCAGGATCGTAGCAATCAAAGATGCATACGGAATACCTCCCAGGCATTTGATGCAACACTCGAAGCACCCTACAAGAAAATAAAGTTATATGTTAATATATCATATCGAGAAAGCAAAAAGAAAACTTTTCCTTTTGAGAAACACTTTTGAAAATTGAAGAGAGGTTAGGTCAAATATAACAACCCATAATATCAGAAAATCTGTGAAAAGGCATAGGTTAATTCAATTTCTAAGTTTTCTCAGTTGCTACTTGACCTATTAAATGTAGGCATGCCATCTGATTAACGTGAAATGTTAACAGTTAATTCCTTGTGCACCTTCGTGTTTTTATTCAGAGCTAGTTACAATGTTAATCTTTGGTTATACCTATATTCACAATTCCTGTTGCTCACCTACTGGGTTACTGAGCAGGATCCTCAATAAGAGGAAAACCACAAAAAGAGGATATCCTGTTCAATTCCTTTCATCACTATAGGCTTATTCAATTTTTTCATGTGTACAGTGCAGACAACAGAATTGTTTCTGCTCACAGCACTAATTCTTCATGCATCACTCAAATACCTTGCAAGAATAAATTAAGATATACACTATAAAGGCACAGAATTAGAAACAATTACAGAAATTGAATTTTTTTCTCAATATATTTTACCCTATGCAATGTTTCTTAAGTGAGGGCAATTGCTCTTGAGTTATGCAAGACTAACCTTTTATCCAGTCATCAGAGTGTCTAAACCAATGCCAAGTTCCACAACAAACCCTCTCCCCAGCAAGCATGCCCAAGTTTCTAGCATTACCTTGCCTAGTTTGTCAAGTAGTTTCATGAATGCAACCTATCTGACCCTTTCAAATCTCTCCACTCCTATAAGGACTTTTATAACCTGTAGAGCCCTTCCTATTGTCTTCTGGAAGGACAGAGAAGGCAGGAACCACTGACTGAGGGAAGGCAAACATGTACTGACTCAGTAGCCAGAAGCTTTATTTTCTCCTAAACATTACCAGTTTGTACCAGAAAGGATTTAAACAGAAAACAAGGTGAGGCCTATACATTTTAGATGCTTACACAGACAATAGCCAATTAAAAATTACTTTTAAGATGTTCAACAGGTGTGACCAAATGTATTTTAACATGTTCCAAAAGCTTTAGGCTATGTTCAGTCATAGGAATACCATAGGTATACTAAAAGAAAAAAATATTAAAAAAAGGAAAAAAAGGGCACAAAAAAAGCCATTCTTTAAAGAAAGTATGTGCACTTATTCTACTTTTGTCAAAGTACATATAGCCTCTACAAATAATTTCACATTTTGTTCTTTAAGTTAGTAAGTTCTTATTTCCTTCAGCCTGGATAACCAAAGAAGTAATTTCATCTGTCTGTTCAAACAATAATTTTCTGGTTTTAAAGAACAAATATATATATATATATATATATATATATATATATATGTATGTTTAGCAGCTATTTATAAACAAGATTCTCTCAAGAGAACAGTTTAAGCCATTTTCAAATATACATACATTTTAGTTAAATAGAAGCCTCTCTTGATATTTTGTAAATATAGGTACTACAAAATGCACTATTTAAACTGCTGGATAATTCCTGTAAGAGAAATATAAATTAATACACTAAACACGTACAAGACAAACAGTCTTAAAAAATTGGGGCAATTCTCAACTATGTATGATAGTTGTATAAAAATAGAAAGAAAAATATAGCTTGAGACTACTTTTGTTTGAGGACACATTATTATACCACAGCCAACTGCAAAATACCAAATGTAATATGTACAAACTCATATACTTAAACTGCTGCCAAAGTCTTTCTAAGTAACCCAGTGTACAAGTCACCCACCTCCAACAGCCATCACACACCTGCATATTGGTGTAACACCTTCAACCCTTCCAATACTTTGGTAATAGTATTTTATTTATTTTCCCTCTCTGAGCCTTTATGACACTGTTTGAAGGATATATCCTCCCTGCAATTCATGTCATTCTACTGTACTGACAGTAGGCAGCTTTCCTACTCAGTAGCCCAGGGCTTTCTTCAGTGGTTGTTGGACTGTAGGGTTTATACCCAGGAAGCTGGTGGACCTTCCATCAGTGGGAATTCATAGGAACAGACGAGGAAAATATATAAAACTTTTGGAGTAACTAATTTGGCACGCAAATAAATATAGGAAATCTCTTAAAATTTCTTTAGACCTGTTTTCTAAGATTATCCTTAACAACTGTAGTTAATTCCTCAGTGTTTAAAAGCCTACACAAATACTAGAAAAAGATCCTTCAATGGATAATATAGGGAAATGTATAGCTGCATGATATCAGAGTTTATCACAAATTATCCATTACCATTCTCAGCACAGCATAACAACAGAAAAAGCCTAAGGAAATTGGTAACACTGTACATCTGTCAGCATTATATGAAAAAGTAAAGAGAGGGGGAAAGACAACAATAGGGTGATACTGTGAGCAATGTCTGAGAGCCTGTAAAGCTAAAGATGAAAAAATAAGGTAGACCTAAATATTTACAGGGACACACGGACGGTAAGAAGAGTGTTTCTTAATATAACAATAGCTTGGGGCAGGGAGGTGGAAGAGAGATTTTGTAGAGATTTCTTTTTCACCTTCTGAGACAGAGGAAGTGGAAGAGAGAAAGTTAAAGTGACAACACAGGAACAAAAATAGCTAATAGTCTGAACCAGAATAAATTTCATTAAGGTCACACTCACATACAACTGCAGTATTTAATAGTGTGGGTGCTGTTATCTGGAAACAGATGTCTGTGCACTACCTCCTGAAGCTGCTGCACTTCACCCACTAGGTCCAGTGAGAGTTGAGTGCACACTCAGATATCACAAACTACATCAAAATCCATGGTGAGTAATACTACTTTTAGCTTAAGATATCTCTGATGATAGAGAAAAAGTGCAATACAGTAAAATAGCATAAGAGAGTAAAAATAGTATTATACTATAAAGAGATAACAAATCTAATAAGGCGCAATAAAATGAAAAATTTCATCAGAAACAAATCCCCTTTTTTCCCCAATTGTTTCAAGATTTTAAAAATATCTGAAACAGATTTATGGTTTGTGAAGAAAAAGTGCTTCTGTTTCTCTCTCATATTAAAACTGTTCTTGCTTATAAGCCTTTGAGGGTAATGGTAATAGTAATTATTAAGAGTAGTATATTTTACTAATTCAATACTTTTTCACTGATAGAAAAATTATTAGAAAAAAATCATCCAACCACATTAAATTTCCAAATAACCAGGTATTCTCAGGGTCTTGCTCATTTATTCAGCTCTTCTACAGGCCTACTACCTTTCTCACTACTTACTCCATTAATAACACTAGAGTTTTCAGTGTTGTCAAATCAACTCAAAACTAAAGAAAATCAGTGAATGATGACTAAGATTTTAAAGTAGGGATCACACTTTATCCATACATCACAGAAGGTAATGTGCCCTAGGTAACATTTGCTACAATTATTTTATTTCAACTGTTCAGAATGTGAAAATAGCTGTTGAATAACATAACAATAGAAATCCTATTTAAACTTTCACGATGATGCTGAACCACTGATACAGAATGTGACTCAGCTGTGCAACATGTGTATACATCTGTGTGAGACAAGCAGTCATTCACGACTCTGAACACTAGCTTCACAAGGCAGTTAAAATCTACAGCCACAGAAATAATTACTAGGAAAGATAAAAAAGACTGCATTCTCCTTTGATGTTCATTTTCATCTGCAAATACAGGTTTCAGTATTTTTCAAGCAGTTCACTCTGCACAATAAGCTTGTGCAATATAATTCAGCATTTACTGTTCTTGTTTTGCTTATGTTTACCAACATTTTCCCTCAGGTAAAAATCTAGATCTGCTGGGACAATGTATTTTTACATAAACCAAAGGAAATAATAAAAGTCACTTTTCTTCTTTGCAGCTTTCAATGTGAAGAACTGTGCTGTTCTTCCTTTTTTATCTTATTAGAAATCATCCCACAGAGAAAATGTAGAAATGAAATACAGAGAAGATAACAAGACAAGGAATTTTATTTTATATAGATAAAATAAAACTCCAAACATTGGCTATATTCAGCTACTAAAAATAGTGCACACTAACATTGCATTACATATGTCCACTTTCCAGTCAGCAGGGATCTCATGGACAACTACCTCTGCTCCTTTTAGTGCAATTATTACTGTCTATATCAGAAACACTCTTGATATAGGTATATAAACTTTAAAAGGCTTGTAAAGTGTTCCTTATACAGGCAAATCTGTGCAAACCTCTTCTAGTTTATGTTGCCTTTTGGGTGCAAGTTTTATAACATATTAGTGCACCAGTCAAACATATGCTGACTCTTTTCTGTTTATACAATCACTTCTTCTCATTAAGAAGGCAAAAGATTTAGATCTTGAGCAGAAGCAGAAATTGTCATTGTGATTTACTTGTTAATTATGCACACAAATTGCATTGCCACAATAATTTCTTTGTTTATATGTTAGGGATATGTGAACTCTTTCTCCTCAATGCAAAGCAGGACATATAACTGCCAAATAAAAGAGACAATCCATTGATGGACAGTACATTTTAAAAAAGAATGATTCAGGGCCTACATCTCTTGCCACCTAAGTCTGTGAAAGCTAAGTTTAAACCAATGATATCAGAACCAGCCTCAGGATACAATACTACTCTCTTTTACATAAACTGTTAGGAAAATCCACCCACCCCAGATTTCTACAGAAAAACTAACATTGAGAATTTTTTTTTTTTTAATATATATATTCAAAATAAATAAAAAATAAACATAGAGAATACAGAAGGATTTTTTTTGGTTTTGCTTTTTTCCTCCTTTACAATGCATTTTCAGCTAGAATATCTAGGATTAATCACAGATAATGGATTTTCTGTGATTGCAGATAATTACATTTCCAATGGATCAAGCACCTCTGAAGATCATAAAACATTTTAATGACATCTTTTCTTAATTTATTTTTCTTAAAGTTTTTTCTGCCTAATATTAGGAGACAGGACAGCAGAGACCAAGGAAAATGCAAGAGAATTACATAAACTCAAAGTGGAAAACAAATAAGAAAATCTTCTATGCCTTCCATGCCTGGCTAGGCATGCATTTTTTCATATCTAAATTTGTACCACTTGTCATACAGCTTTCACGGCCTATCAACTCAAGCACAGTTTCGCAGACCCATCCTGAAGTATGCAGATTTAGTTCTGAATTTTATTAAGCTAGCCTTAACATCATGAAGTCAAGGCATTGTTATGTAATAATTTAATTGATAAATACATCCATCCAAACACAAAGTACTGGACAAAAAGCAACACATTTTACTTAGATCTAGTACAAAAAAAAAATCTCAAGTTATTCAACACGTGGCATGACTTCTTGATCTGAAACTGTTCTCCAAGGCATCACAGCAGAGCAACAGGCAGAAACAATCCAGCTCCCTTGCTATTGTCCCAAGTACAGAAGAGAGACACTTGAGATGTAGCTTAACAAAGGTGCAAATAAGAGGAAGCAACATTTGGGAATTAATCAGCAAAGGTCATCCTTGTACTGTGATCTGGAAAAACCTGTTCAAGAAGTGCTGTGTACACACTTGACATGATTACCCTGTAACTGTGTCCCAGGGTTGTTCATGGGAGACATGTTCCTCCCTCTGCTCCCACCCTTTAACATTATACAAGTCCTACTGGAAATTAGAAGAAAACTTTATCCCCTTGCTATATCAAACACTAACAACTAAATTACCTTTCTTAGTCTTGTTCAAGACAGGACTTCTCCTTTAAATTAGCTTTCTATGAGAATCACAGAATCACACAGAATGTTAGGCATTGGAAGGGACCTCAAAAGATCATCTAGTCCAATCCCCCTGCTGGAGCAGGAACACCTAAATGAGATTACACAGGAAGGCAAGGATAATGAAAAATAAAAATAAATCTTAAAACACCTCCCCTCGCCCCCCACCCCCGCCCCTCTTCTTCCTGGGTTTAACTTTACACCTGATTTCTCTACTTCATTCCCCACAGCAGCAGAGAGGTACAGGGAATAGGAGTTGTCATCAGTTCATCACACATTATGTTTTCCTGCTCCTTCCTCCTCAGGGGCAGAACTCCTCACATTCTCCTCTGCTCCAGCATGGGTTCCCTCCTACAGGAGACAGTCCTCCACAAACTTCTCCAATGTAAGTCCTTCTCATGAATGACAGTTCTTCAGGAGCTGCTCTAGCGTGGGTCCTTTCCATGGGGTGCAGTCCTTCAGGAAGGGACTGCTCCAGTGCGGGTCCCCCACGGGGTCACAAGTCCTGCCAGCAAACCTGCTCTAGCACGGGCTCCCCTCTCTATGAGTCTACAAGTCTTGTCAGGAGCCTGCTCCAGTGTGGGGTCTCCACAACGTCATAGCCTCCTTCAGGAATCCACCTGCTCTGGTCTGGAGTCCTCCATGGGCTACCAGTGATCATCTGCTCCACCATGGACCTCCATGGGCTGCAGGGGAACAGCCTGCCTCACGATGGTCTTCACAACATTTTGGGGGGGAATTTCTGCTCCGGTGCCTGGAGCATTCCCTCCCCCTCCTTCTTCACTGAACTTGGTGTCTGCAGAGTTCTTTTTCTCACATATTCTCACTCCTCTCTCCAGCTGCAGTTATGCAGCAGGTTTACTTCCACTTAATTATGTTATTGCAAAAGTGCTACCACCATCACTGATTGGCTCGGCCTTGGCCAGCAGTGCATCTGTCTTGGAGCCAGCTGGCATTGGCTGTGTCAGACATTTTCAGGAAAAAGGCCAACTAATTGCAAGAAAATACAAAACAAATATGCAAGTATCCTCTTACACATTAAATTCTGTATCATTGCCGGATCTGCTTTGACTTGTTATCTTCTCAGTGTGACTGGATGCTAGCTAATTAGAAATCAGCTAATACTGAAAATCAAATGTTATTCTTTAGGACCTTACAATCATTCTGCAGTTAATAATTGCATCAGTTGCTGCACTCAACATAAGACCAAGGCTAAGAGGAATTGTAAAAAGACTTGTGCTTATTTAGATGCAGAATTTCTCAAACTAACTTGAAATAACTAAGATTGTGCATTCTCACTATTACTTTAATGCATGCTTCCTAGCAAGAAACCTACTGGCCAAAATTACAACTTTAAGCAGTGTGGATACATTCTGTTTATGCTGGATCTTGAAGGCAACTCCCACAAACCCATCCCTTATCTTGCATTAAAATAATCCCAAAAACCACCTTTGTGCACTGTTTAGTATAACTTTGTAACACAGGGGAATTATATGAAGGATCAACATCTCAGCAACCTGCAACCAGAAGGTGCTCTATAAGGTCTCAGGCCTCCAAAATTCTCCCTCTGTAGAAATATAACTTCACACAGCTCATCCAATAACAAAAAAAGGAAAAAGAGAATACCTTTGCCACACCCATCCCAACTGACTGTGCTCTGATTCTCTAATAGAAAGCTGCATTCATCAAAAGGATATTTCTTAAGTTACTTGAAAGATTTTGTGATTATCTCACCATGAACATGGGAAGTCCCCACGTAGACAGGCCCCACAAACAGGCCAACAATAATAACAATATTGCAGCATAAAAATCCACAATTTTCCATCATATTTGATACTGCATTTTGTCTTTAGGTTATACACAGAACTTTCAGCAACACAAACAAATTATAAAATCCTTTAAAGGTGCTTCAAAATAAAAACAAAAAGAAAAATGACATAAGTGTAATAAGTGGTCTGAAAATGGAGCCTTAAGAGTCTGCACAAACTGAATGTGTATGTGAGGAACCCTTTAGTGACAAAGGGTGCACAATTTTATTGACATCTTTAAAAGCTTATGTGGCTAAATGCTGAAACAGTTGAAACTGAAGCAGTAAAGGTTAAATATTTGATCCTTCAGCATAATTTGAATTCCAAAACATATTTGGAAACTTCTAAAAGGCCTTTTTCCAAACTAATTTAAGTCAATTTTTGGTTAGAAATTTTAGAATTATAAGACCAGATTAGGCCAGTAGTCCAATGTGAATTCAAATGTCTCATGGAATGCAAGGGTTTGGGTTTTTTTCTTTTTAGTTTGCCAAATCGCCTTGTAGCAGCACCATTATTGGTTAAAATGGAAAATTGCGCAGTAAAACTTTTTTCAATGGCAAAACTACAATGACTTTCAAAGACCTGCTTTACAAATTCATTTAAGAATTCTTTTTTGATTCTTATTACATAGGCAAACTGTAAAATTCTTTTTGTTCATTATTATTTTCATTCAAAGTATGGGGTTCTGCATATTATATGGCATTGTAATAAAATATAGTACATGACACAAAATCCCTCCCTCAACTCATATTGATACTCTTGTTCTGAGTAACAAATAGCAATAACAATTAAACCTGAACAAGGGCAATGGAATTTGTAATTTTTGCACACCACTTAAAATTAGCTATAATTTCAACCAGAACTGTTTCTTGTTTTCATTAAGCACTCAAAACTCCAGTTCAGATTATAATGTTTAAAAAATTGCATTCATTAGAGAAAAAACTTAATTTAGCAGGAATATTAATAAACCATCATGGCACCTTCTATATCAGAAATATAATTTAGATTTCCATTTTCTTCATATCCATTGAACACATTTCTTCAGTTGTATTCAAGGTAATTAAATATCAAATGGATTGCTTAAATGGGTTCCAAATAATTCAGTTTTAATGCACAGTGGTAGCAATATTAAATATGCTGCTTAGTCAAAGAAAATAAATGTTATTTCAAGAAGCCTGCAATAGAATAACACCGAGCCATTCAAACAACTGTATTTAGCAAATCCACCTGTCAGAGAGATATATCATTTGTGTGTTACCATCTGCTGATATAGCAAAGTTTCAAAGCCAAATTAAAGATGCATTTTTTTATCTCAGCTAAATTATATTAAAAATCAGTTTTCAACTAAGTTTAAAGAAATATCTAACATAAATAAACGTTGTTTTAATTATCACTAGAGCATATAGCATGGGAACTTAAACAGCAAGTGAGAGGAGATCCTTTCTTTCTTCTAAATTAGCATTCACATGTATGTACTTACTTATCCCATAGATAACAAATATGCTTCTGTTTTGTTTCACCCTTCTTAACCGCACTGAAATCTGGAGGGGTGGAAAAAGGGCTACCTACAACCTCTTTCCCTGGGTGACTGAAACACAGTTGCATATGGATAAATATACACATATATGTTACAGAAACACTTCTATTATGATGTCCAACATGAAACAGAAAGAAATGAAAAATTTCTGTCTAATGTATCTAAAACAGTAAATTGAATTAGCCAGCACATACAATAATTTCATCCTGCCTTTCAATGGTCATACTTCAGCAATACTCAATGGTGGGAGTACAAAATTTCATATTCTGTCATACTGGACTGTACTCTTTTATCAACCATCAAATAGCTCATTAACTTCCTCTGTTGCACCAAAGTATTCTGCCAAATATTTATTGAACTTGGAAAAGTTTATAACGAATGCCGAGAATTGCTAGATATCATACATTAATAAAAGGACACTGTGAAGCACTCCACCTGATTAGTACCTTTCGGTAGAACACAGATCTAAGCTATTGTGACAGCAGAGTACCAGTAGCTTGGCAGTAAACTCTCATCATGAGTCATGATCAAAGGTCTAGACTTCACATGGTGAAGGCACATTCCAAGTTTTGGCAGAGGCTGCACAACATCTTAAAGAGCTACTCTGCATCTCTTTCCTACTCCATAACTCTTTAACAGCACAGGGAAGCTCTCTTGGATTGACTGGAACTACTTTTTTAAAGCAAAATGCCTCATTCTGATTGCCAATTAGTCAGAAAACTAGCCTTTCTCTTCCTCACTTTATTTTTTCTTCCTTTTCTTTGACAGACAGGTAAATGATCATCTTGCATGCTGTATGCTTCTTTTAAGGTATCAGTGTCACCTTTCCCAGATCCATCAATTGTGATTCCGACAAAGAACTAATTTAAGCAAAAACTCCTGGCTGCACATCTCAGAGCTTGTCAAATAAATTGGCTCAGTTACTATTTAGGCACCTACACAAGGTTCCATTTAGCAAAGTACCGAGCACATGCTTGACTGCGAACATGTGGCTTGTTGCATCAATTTAAAACCAAATTAACATTGTAACTTCAATAAAATATACATCATTGATAGGCAAATAGACAGAAATAGGTGACATCACACCAGAATTATTTCTAAATAGTACAGCCGCACCATATACCTGAATTCATTGTTTTCATGGGTAAACATCTATGAAAACATTTAATTTCCACAAGTATAACTGAGAGAAATGAGAAGTAATTTAGGGATGGTTTTAGGCCAATTTGTTTCTTTTTTATATATATATTATTTTTTTACTACTTGCTGTGTCAAGTCCCTTATAAAACATTTCTCATCTCCTTGCTCTTTTGTCCCTGATAGCCACCATCTTTGCTGTTGTTCCTTAAGCATGTTTATATTGTTTGACAGTTGTATTGTAGAAGTAGCTGCAAAATCTAATAAGAATCACACCCTAACTGGCTGTGCTATATAAGGAACAATTATAAAAACGGACACAATCTGGCTTGGATTTTTTTACTAAATTTTATACACCAGTACATGACATCTTCATTGTTTCACATTCATATAAAATACTTTACATATGTGATATTTATAAATGCCCATGCTGGTTTTGTTTACCTATATCCAAGTGGGTAATGAGTCTGGTAAGACACGAACTGATTATTAAGTGAAAACATTTGAAGGGGGATCTGTACATGCCTGTGCAGATTCTCTCTTTTTACAGGCACCGTTATAGCTTGAAATGTAAACTAATGCAACTTTTCCAGACAAAGTAGTAGTTAAAATATTTTATCTTTATACATGCAAATATTTACACATTCACACCTTTGAAATAAACTATGAACAGAAACAAATACTCTCATTGGTGGCACACTGATGATTATGACAATGTACAAAAAACTCTGTTATGTTTAGCTATTATAGACTCTTCAGTTCATTAGGTTTATTGCTGTTTAATGAGATAAATCTTAATCTAGCAGTTAATAAGTATTAAACTTACTGACACAGAGCAGTTGCTGCCTGAAATACAAATCAGTCAGGCACAACAGTCAATCTTTGTAATCTTAAAAAAACCTCATGGCAGATTTAACACAGACATTTGTCAGCTTCAAAATGACTCTAAAGCTAAAGGAACAGGAATGAAAAAAACTAGCTGCACAAACATGATACAAATAAAGAAGAATTTGGCCAATTAATTCAAATGTTTTGCCTATTACATGCACTTTATATATCATATATTTAAGATTTGTACATTAAATAAATGAACAATTCACTATTGTTAATAAATAGGTTATAAACATGTTATGTATATCAATAATGCATAGATGATGATTGAAACCATTACAGATGTTTATAATTATGTTTTTGATGTGCCAGAAACAATAACTGTTTGTAAGAACATTGATTCTATGAAACATGTAGTACTCATTATAAAGTGAATGACAATGCCATGGATCATGAAACTAGAAAATAAGCACCCTTTCCATCCCTCTCACCTAGAGTTCATAGAATCAATCCCTCAGTCTTTCTCCTCAGCCTTGAACAGAGCTATTTCTCCCAAATGGAAAACTACTATGAAGCATGCACTGAAACGTAATTCTGCAGTAAATTTTTCTCATTCACAAATAGATTAGTTACACTGGGCTTCAAGCCACATCTTTTTTTCTTTTTTTAAGTGCATTATTCAAACCTTGCAATCTCAGAGAACATTCCTCCATTAATTTTCTGTGCACTCATCTGTTTAATTGGAATGTCCTACAGATCTTATACATATTTAAATGGTATTTACAGTTTGAAACATGCTCATTTTAGAGAAGGCAACATCCCCTTTTCTTCAGGTGGTGGAACAGGGTTGTACAGTGGTTAGCTGACAACAGTGGAATTTCAGAACTCAAAAATAATGGCCTCCTGGATATGGTAGAGATTAATACCTTCTTTTACTTGGCACTACATAGCCCTTGCCCTTTATCCTACATCATAAGCAATTTCTGATCCTGTCCCCTCCTGTTTTACATGACTTCTCTCAAAAGCCTCTCTCTTGACTTCAGCTGCTCCCCTTACCCTCAGGCTGTCTTCATCCTGGCTACTCTTATTCGCTTGAACACTTACTTGCCTGAGAAACAATGAAAGCAGATAATCTTGCTCATTCTCTTCAGGCTGGGAGAAAGCAAGCTCATCTGCTCTGGGGGATGAGGAGTGGGAACACAGTGTTGCCTCCCTCTTCCCTCCCCATCCTTATTCTAGCTATCTAATCCCACCATCCCTCTCCAATGTAGACACACTCCTCAATGAAACAGACATGCACACGTTGTCATGGGTATTTATTACCCAAAAGGGTAGAAGAACTTCAACTAAAGTAGTAGAAAAAAGAATTATAGAAAACTTTTTAACATTCTGAATATTTCCATCTGGAAATAAAACCATACTCTTTTAATGGAAGTATTAGAGAACTTTGATATATGTTTATATACATTCAACACATCAGAAAGAAAAATAGATGATGAAGGGGCAGATAGCCATCATCTTTCAAGATGATCTGAATAATCCAGTCATGACTTGACTAATTATGAGGAAGACTGTTCTATGAAAATAATGAAAGACATCTTTATATTGTTTATATATATATATGAATATGTATAACACTTTAAAATATATTATTTAGACTTCTCTATATAGTAATTAACAATCCCATTTAAAAACAAACCTATAAATTTATTAATAAGCAATTTTGCAGACAAAAATAAAACAGAAGCAGAAGTCTTTTTAATGAATTTAGAATAAAAAATTTAAAGGTATCATTTCTTCAGTCAGTGCAAATTGACGTATTAACTTTTTTCATTGATATAGCAACTTTAAAGATACAGGTCATAAACAAAGTCTCTGTGGACCAATATGTTACATACTTTCTCAAGCCTACAATAATCTTAATGATATCAAACTGATTTTTTTTTTACTGGAACTGTGTCACTAACTTTCATTCTACCAAGATCTCAAGTTAAGTTACTTATTTCTTTTGAACAGTAATCTCTGTAGTAGCCAACTTCTATTGGCTTCAGAAAGGCCATATATTTAAAACCTAAACCATCTCCCATTAGAGTTAAACAGTATTTATTAGTGACTCTAGCAGGAATAGAAATCTCAGCAGGTATTCAGTGAAGTCACAATTTTTAGAGTAAAGGAATGAATAACTGTATCAAGGAAAACGACTCTCAAACACATTAGAATCTGGTGAAATAGCCATCTCCATTAAGCATGCATTTCATTTTCATTCTCTACATAAAGTGGAAAAAGCATTTATTCTTGTATATTGAAATACTAAAAGACCTTTACAACTAATATATGAGAGGTAGACAAGAAAATTCCATTTCAAGAACAGAGGCTCTGAAATAGTGTTTTACATTATTCTTACTCAACTGCTGCTTTGCCATGAAAGACTGTTTTCTTTTTAGTTTCACAAAGGTTCATCTGTAAGATACTTAGATACAATTATTTTAATTAACGTTTATAGTTTAGTAAAAACTCAATCTAGATAGGATGCTGAAAGTCACTAATAAATCATAATATCTTTTATATTTAGATATCCTGTCCCCTTCCCCTTTTGTAGTTTTTTTTTGCACTCAGTCTTCCTTCAATGAAAAAAATTATAATTTTTTGGAAGGATGATTGCTGCACAAAATTATAATGTTCTACTAATTCCATGCTTTTTTGAAGCTTTTGAGCTAGAAGCAAGGTTTATTTTCTTAGCTAAGATCAACAGAAGGATGAACAGGTAATAGGTAACACTTCAAAGAGTTCTTCAAGAGCACAGAACACAAAATACAATTATTATGCATCACAGGTTTTTTTTTTTTTCCCTCCCAGAAATCTAAGGCTAGGGAACTATTTTTAAGACAGGCACATGAAAAAGCAAGAAAAGATCTGTGAAAGAGTAAAGGCAATAAAAAGTGGGAAACATGCTAAAAAAATAAAAGTAAAGCTGCCATTTAACCTTTTTTTTCCTAATAGTGACAGACATCTACTTTTTTTTTTTTCAGTCATTGACTATGAGGCCAAGCAAGACCAACTACAAGAAGCCAATTTACCTCCTATACAACCTAACCTTACCTAAAATTACATCAAGACTGTAACTTACACTTAAATAGCTTTTTAGAAAGAAATGAAGTATTAATTTATGGATTTCAAATGATGCAGAATGAAACATATCTACAGATTATTTGCTCAAAATGTGAAATTACAAGACTGCATGAAACTCAGCAATATAGTAATAGCCAAAGTAGATTTAGTTTCATCCTTCACCAGTTGAATATTCCACTGCCCTTGTCTAACTTTAAAGAGGGAAATGCCTACAGTAGTTGAGTACAGTTTATACTGGCTTTAGAATGTTTTATTTTTACAACTTCTATTCTTTTTCACAAATTCCAAATACCAAGGAAAAGAAACGTTATACATGTAATATAAAAAGACAGGCCAATCCTGAAATAAGAAAGCATTGCCCAGAAGCCAATATCCACAATGAGTAGCTCTCATTTATCACATATCTCCTGTTCTGCTGATTTCCTCTACAGCAGGAGAGCTCTGTAGTTCTTCACAGTTATGCCACTGTGATAGGATGCTCTCTAATCTCACATTTCACAGACAGACATATCCACATTCCTGTAAATCATTTCATCGAAGCAGCTCCAGAATAAGAAATCAAACAAAAGAAAACTAAAACTAAGAAGTCAATATATCATATTTAGATAGAAAACATAGATATAATAAAACAAGTTCAAAAGAAAATTTGACAAAATTATTAGGACTATGGCAGTGACAACAAAGTCTTTTAAATCCTATTTATAATATGTAAAATTTATATTTTCCTTATTTAAAAGATTTGTAGTTATTTTATTATGACTAACCAAAGAAAATTTCTAGGTAGTGTTCTAGTCTGTCTTTGAGATACAGATGATTTTTCTTCATACTTTCAAAAGATTTCAGCCTAAAAGTTTTCTAATATAATAGATTATCTTATCAAATATACTGGTGATTTAGAGCAAGGTCACTACAGAAAGGGAACAACAGCTGCTTTAGGAACACATAGGTGTTATTACCATACAAATAACAGACATTTGTCTTTTTTACAGCAGTGATTTTCACCTAACATTGCTGTTATAAGTCCCATGGTGACTACAGTCTAATACTATTTGGTGAATATTAAATTTGTTTTCATTTTATTATCTTCAATTTATAAGTTTCCTTACTCATTCAGTAAACATGAACTGACTAGCACTAACTCGTATTTGATAAAGCAATTTACCATTATGTCTAACTTTATTAAAAAAACATTTTTTCTTTTTCTTCTTTTTTTTTTATTTTTACACTAAAATTAAAGTCACGGTAGTTGTAAACCACTACTTTTTTTAAACTTGAAGTTGTCAAAATTAATCTATTGAAGCCTTTGTGCACTTATTTAAGTTAGCACAGTTATCTCCAGAAGGAAGCCTTTTAGTATTTAAAAAAGGTCACAGTCTCAGGAAGTCTTACTTAGGTCCTGTAAAGTCTCTTTTTTGCAACACTGTGCTAAGAACGACATATTTTTCTCCTGGGAAATTAAAAAAAAAAAAAACCACAAAAGTGAAAAGGTCAACAGACAGGAAGGTTTGAGACAAAAAAAAGTCAAAACAAAGACAAACACATTTCAAGAAAAAAAAAATTGTTAACATAAAAGTTATGTATCTATAATTATCCATACCACACTTATCCATAAATATTCATATAACTTAATTTAGGTTAAACTCAGGCCTTTTTAAAAAAACAAAAACCAGCAACTGGATAATTTTTCTTTTCTATTGTATCAGTTTTTATGTCTATGGCAATTATGTCTAGATTTGTAAATGCAAAGATAAGTCCTTCCATCTGATATCTCATGTATTCCTTGGCAGCATCTCCAGTCACACACCGTTACCCACATTTACATAGGAAACTCCTCACTTATGTATGGGAACAAAGCTGTGTTGCACTCAACAGCTGCTGCAGTGTGATAATAGGCCACAGTCAGGATACCCAAAACTGCAAAATAGATAAAATTTTGAAAATGGAAGAATCAGTCACTCTTATGACCTAATATCATCCATACAGAATCACAGAATTACCTAGACTGGAAAAGACCTTTAAGATCAAGTAGTCCAATCATTAACTAAACATTGACTACTCCCCAGCTAAACTATGTCCTTAAGCACTGTGTCTACATGACTCATAAATACCTCCAGGGAAGGGGACTACACCACTACCCTGGGCAACCCATTCCAGTGCCTGATAACCCTTTCAGTAAATAAATTATTGCTAATATCCAATCTAAACTTCCCTCAATGCAATTTGAGGCCATTTCCTCCTGTCCTTTCATTTTTTAATTTGGGAGATGAGACCGACACCCACCTCTCTACATCCTTCTTTCAGGTAGTTGTAGAGAGCAATAAGGTCTCACTCTCCCCTCAGCCTCCTTTTCTTCAGGGTAAAAAACCCCAATTCTCTCAGCTGCTCCTCATAAGATTCATGTTCCAGGCACTTCACAAGCTTCTTTGCCCTTCTCTGGACACACTCCAGCATCTTCATGTCCTTCTTGTAGCGAGGGGCCCAAATCTGAACATAGCACCCAAGGTGCAGCCTCACCAGTGCCCAGTAGAGGGGTAAGATAACTTCCCTGCTCCTACTGGCCACACTATTCCTGATATAGGCCAGGATGACATTGGCCTTCTTGGACACCGGGGCACACTGCTGACTCATGTTCAGCCAGCTATCAATCAACACCCTCAGGTCCCTCTCTGCTGAGCAGTTCTCCAGCCGCTCCTCCCCAAGCCTGTAGCACTGCCAGGGGTTTGTTGTGGCCAAACTGCAAAACCCAGCATTTGGCCTTAATGAAACTCATGCAATTGGTCTTGGCCCATCTATCTAGTCTGTCTAGATCCTTCTGCACAGTCTCCCTACCCTCTAGAGTATCCATTTATTTTGACTGCTACTAGACTTCTTTTTGAGATAGTAGAGATGTTGCACAGAACCATGCAGTCTGGCAAGAATGAATTTTGACTACCTTAAGAGGTATTTTGATCAATGTTTTCCTACCTCTGCCCTGGCCATTTCAGAAAATATTCATGAAAACCAATCTATTGCAAGGAAAATTATGATTTTCACTGATTTTTCAAAGGTTTCTTTTCTTTTTAAAAATATTTTATCATTTTCAATTGGATGTCTGAGTTTAAGCTATTTTTCTTTTAAAATTATTTTTATATCAAAGGAGATTTAAATAAAGCCAAAATTAAAATAAAATACACACACAGAAGTTTTTTATAAAGCTGAGTGTTTTCTCTGAATTAACAATTTATAAAAGATACTGAGATTTCAAAACTTCAGCTGTTTCAGATAGAGAAAAGTTGTATAAAGAATGCCCAGCTCATGCTCCTTGTATTTTAAGACATTGAGAAAACAAGACAGGGACAGATTTTGGTTCATTAAGTAATTATGTTAGTTTTATCTGATGACTTCTAAACAAAGTGTGAAGATTAAGATAACCTTGCTACTTTGCCTCTCCCATTACCTGTTGTGCCTGGAGGTACATGAAGAGTGCTGCACTTTTCATTTGCAATTACATAGATTAGCTGGATCCCAGACAAGCTTGTTCTGATTTACTTGCCTAGTATGTGGACTATCTCTTCTCTGAATGTGCAACACAAAAAAAAAAAAAAACAGAGCCCCAAACTTCATATAGGGAGGTATTCAAAGATTTGGAAGAGAGCTGTTTTGCAGACCAAAACCTCAATGTATGTGAAATGCAATAAACTAAAATATTGAATTTTAAGTTAATTCTAGCTATTCTTATTAGATGTCAAAAAAAATGAAAGCATATCATCAAGCTCAGGATTACCTAATTAACTATGTGTAAGAGAAAAATGCAAGTTAATAGCATTCACATTTTGATGAGAGTTTGCAACCAGATGTCATAGAAGACAACAGAAACCAGGACACAAGTTTTCTATTTTTGAAACAATGCTGATTTGAGAATTTCCATTTTATGAATGGGATATTATCCAACATGGAAAGTTACAAATTTCTCTGTTTGCTAAGACATACAAAATATGAGTAATCTGCAAACAACTCAATCATAAAATGTTATTATAAAAATATTTGAATTATACATACTTTGCTGTTAACATTGCAACACTGTTGGTATGGATTTATAATGCTGTTTCCCTAGTTTACTAAAGACAAATCCTTTAGTCTTTTTCATTACACAGAAACAAATCTAACAGTGCCTGAGTACAGAAGAACGCATGAAAGTTCTCTCCAAAGCAAATGATCTCTTCCCTATGTGAAGATTTCAGATACGTGTTTGCTTCAGGCAAACATCATCAGGGAGCACTATGAAATGAGCTCTAACTGCTAGTAACAACTATAATTTACTGTAATTCCACATGCTGCAGATAAATATCATGGGAAATTTCCAAAATTATGCTCAGACTACTGTTAGCCACTCCACAGCATTCTTATAAAAAATAGAATCTGATATTCAATTCCATTTTAATTCAGGGAGCATATCAGTACATTACATGCAACCTCAGAAAGGTTTTTACCAATTGCTTTTCAATCATGGATTAATTGTAATCAGGTTAGGTTACAGCCACTAGCACAGGGAACAAGAATGCAGCTGCCTCCAGGGATTTCATCTGCTTCCTGGCCTAGCAGAATTCATGCAAAGAGATGATGGAAAAAAAAAAAAATCGATTTGTCGTAAATTATTCCCTTGAGCAGCTCACAAAACTCACTGCACACTGCAAGTTGCTTTTTGAATAGCTGGACAATTCCCGGTGAGCAAATGTCAGTGTGGCTGCAGGACGCATGGTCAGGGACACAGTTATGTGCTTGCAGAGTATATTAAAGGGTAAATATTTAGAGTACCAACAATACTGAAAGATTACCTTAAATATAACACCGAAAAGACTCCAAACAGATATTACTGACTAGATTCCATATTGAGTACACAGACACATATAGAAGGTAGAGGCATCATCTTTCTTTTACAGTTACATAATTTCTCACACACCTTTGTATCTTCTGTCACCAGGATACCCTGAATACCCTGATACCGAGAAGGCAGAGGTACTGAATGCCTTCTTTGTCTCTGTCTACTCTGCCGGAAGTTGTCCTGAGGAGCCCCGGACCCCTGAGGCCCCAGAGGGAGTCAGGACAATAGAGGAGTTTGCCTTGGTTGATGAGGACTGGGTCAAGGACCAATTAAGCAATCTGGACATCCATAAATCTATGGGTCCAGATGGGATGCATCCATGGGTGTTGAGGGAGCTGGCTGAAGTCATTGCTAGACCACTCTCCATCATCTTTGCTAAGTCGTGGGGAACAGGAGAGGTGCCTGAGGACTGGAGGAAGGCAAATGTCACTGCAATCTTCAAAAAGGGCAAGAAGGAGGACCCAGGTAACTACAGACCGGTCAGCCTCACCTCCATCCCTGGGAAGGTGATGGAACACCTATCTTTGGTGCCATCTCAAGGCATATCAAGGATAAGAGGGTCATTAGGAGCAGTCAGCATGGCTTCACCAAGGGGAAGTCATGCTTGACCAACCTTCTAGACTTTTATGAAAACACAACTAGCTGGCTAGATGATGGTAGAGCAGTGGATGTGGTCTATCTTGTTTTCAGCAAGGCATTTGACATGGTCTCCCACAGCATCCTCGCTGACAAATTGAGGAAGTGTGGATTAGATGATCAGGTAGTGAGATGGACTGTGAACTGACTGGTGGGAAGAAGCCAGAGAGTGGTGGTCAATGGGGCGGAGTCTAGTTGGAGACCTGTGTCTAGTGGAGTTCCTCAAGGGTCAGTACTAGGACCAGTATTATTCAATATATTCATCAATGACCTGGATGAGGGAACAGAGTGCACTGTCAGCAAGTTTGCTGATGATACCAAGCTGGGAGGAGTGGCTGACACACCAGCAGGCTGTGCTGCCATACAGAGAGACCTGGACAGGCTGGAGAGCTGGGCAGGGAAAAACTTGATGAAATATGATAAGGGCAAGTATAGGGTGTTGCAACTGGGCAGGAACAACCCCAGGTTCCAGTACAGGTTGGGGAATGATCTCCTAGAGAGCAGTGTAGGGGAAAGGGATCTGGGAGTCCTGGTGGACAGCAGGATGACCATGAGCCAGCACTGTACCCTTGTGGCCAGGAAGGCCAGTGGCATCCTGGGGTGCATTAGAAGGGCTGTGGTTAGTAGGTCGAGAGAGGTTCTCCTCCCCCTCTACTCTGCCCTGGTGAGGCCACATCTGGAATATTGTGTCCAGTTCTGGGCCCCACAGTTCAAGGACAGGGAACTGCTTGAGAGAGTCCAGCGCAGAGCCACCAAGATGATTAAGGGAGTGGAGCATCTCCCTTCTGAGGAAAGGCTGAGGGAGCTGGGCCTCTTTAGCTTGGAGAAGAGGAGGCTGAGGGGTGACCTTATTAATGTTTATAAATATATGAAGGGTGAGTGTCAGGAGGATGGGGCCAGGCTCTTCACAGTGGTGTCCAACGATAGGACAAGGGGCAATGGGTGTAAGCTGCAACACAGGAGGTTTGGCTTAAACTTGAGAAAGAACTTCTCTACTGTGAGGGTGACAGAGGACTGGAACAGGCTGCCCAGGGAGGTTGTGGAGTCTCCTTCTCTGGAGACATTCAAGACCCGCCTGGATGCCTTCCTGTGTGAATTCATCTAGGTGTTCCTGCTCTGGCAGGGGGATTGGACTAGATGATCTTTCGAGGTCCCTTCCAATCCCTAATATTCTGTGATTTGTTTATCCTTATCTCAACATTAACCACTGAGAGAAGGTTTACATAGCCAAAGACATATATTAAAGAAAAAAATATATATAATTTGCTTTTCTGGATGGGAAACACTACAAAAAGTTATTAATCAGACTTGGATATCTGAAAATTCAGGCCACTACCAATGGACTCAGCTTTATAGGCTATGAAATCTCATGCTATTTACAAAGACCTTTGAATAGGATTTCAGTACCCAAAGCAGAAACTGAAGGATTACTTAAGTAAACCAAGAAACCAGGTAATACAAGACCCAAAGCAATGCAGATGAAATAGACAGTACATTATCTTCTTTTTTTAAGGCATCAGCTGCTAGTAATTTCTGAGAGTACAAATTCTTCTCCTGCAACACAAAAAACTAAAGTCTTTATAAAGACTTTAAAGGCTGTAAATTCAGAATATTGAAACAACGTTGTTGATCAGTTTTTGCAAAAAGAGATTCAGAGGAAGGATGAAGTGTGTAAAAGGAGAAATAAACTCATTCCTGAAATCAGAGAATTACATTCCTGCAGTTAAATGAGATACTGAAAGAAAATCATACAAAATGGCCTCTAGAAACTCATTAGAATCGGTAGGCTCACAACTGGATTTTTTGGAAGTTGTCCTGTGTTTGGACTCTGAGCCATGGAAGAATGACACATATATATTAAAAAGCAATTTTCATGAGATGAGTAATTGTGTAGCTTTATGAGAATGAATCTGTCATTAAAGAGAAGTTCTTGGAAAGATAAGCGAATAAAAAAATTTCCAGTTTCCATAAATTACTAAACATAACATACAGAAACTTATATTTGCTGTCAATATAAAAGACCTACACTTTTTTCTAAACATTTAGTTCTAAATTAATGGACAGGTTGTTCTGTTCACATTCGCAAAAAAAAAATAAATTTCATATATCTGAAATGCTGACAAGGGCCAGCAAAACAGGGCCAAACCAGCATGATTTTAATTAGACTCTCAAACCAAATAAACTTTTCTGCAGGCTAGGAAAGCACAAAAAAAAAGGAGGTTGGCAATATATTTTGCCAACAAGTTCAAGCAACTTAGGTAAAAGAAATCATCATTAATCTGCAAATATACCTTCTCTAATGACAGAAAACTGTTCGCTTCCACAAAGCACAAATGGCAATAATGTTTATATGAGTTCACCTGAATGACCTTAAAAGACCTTCCTGTTTTCTCAAATAGTATCTTCTGAGGAAAATCACTCTAAAAGACATGAAAAAGTCGATATAGTACTTTAGATTATGATGATAAGGACCTGGGAATCCTTCTAAAACTTAGGCATATCTTCAGACAGCAAGTCTAAATTTCAGATCCACTTGACTAGCATTTAATAAAAAAGTTAAAGACTTCAGAAAGTATCTAATGTGGTAGGGCATGTGCAACAAAGGAAAACTGCAAAACACACAACAGGGTGCATCTTCAGACAAACATACTGCATTCTAGTAAAAATCCATTCCTTTGGAGAGCAGATGGTATTTCAGCGTGGACCAATTTGCAGCTCTGCTGATGGAAGGTTTTTTGTTGTTTTAGGTTTTTAAAATTTATTTTAAACCTTACTACAGCTTCAAAGACTCCCATCAACAGGCTTCTGAAGAACTGTGCTGGTTCAATGGTCTTCAAAATTACACTAAAAGACGACAGCTCATTTTCTAGATGATGCCCACTCCCACACATCTAAAGTTAGGATAGCAAAGTAGCACCAAAATGTTTTTTCAAATTGTGCTCCATATGCAATTTTTGTCAGAGTAAACAGCCAGTGCATTGCCTAGGAGCCTGGTACAATATTTATTTGTGGTGCAGCGTTAAGGTATGCTGTCACATATGGATTCCCAGCCTGAAAGGCTTCTCAACCTAACTCATACTGAAGAAAAAAAGCAGTTATTTTTAGATTATCAGCAAGCCTGTAAGCTTTTCTTTAAGGATTCAAGACAAAAATGTGTAGTTATAGTTATCAGCATCATGCTAACACTGACGTTGCCTATGCAAAGTTGAAGGAATACTAGAAAGAAAAAAAATACATCTACTATTTTGTAAGTAAGGGAATAGAACGGTGGCAAAGTGAATGGAAAATAGACTTTACTACAGTATGAAACTCATCAAATATTTACCTCTCTCAAGTGTACAATATCCATTGAACTACACAGGCTGAGAATATTTCCCCTATGGGCATGGGCTTTTTTAGTACACATTCACTTCTCAAGCACAGTTTTGCTATCAGATCTCATGCATGTAAATTATGTTTTGCACTAATGGCAAATTTTGATAGTTTATATTACATGTAATTAAAAAAAATATTAACTCAAGATATTCTTATTAAAAGAAGAGAAACAATAAGATTTATTTTAACAAAGAATAAGACTATTACAATCTAATGGCAACTATTTATTCAGTGTTGCTAAGGATGGAAAAATGGTTGCAAAGTAACTTTTAAGTTACTTTTAATAAATAATTGTGTAGGCAAAGTATTATCATATTCCTTTGAAAAGTACAGGATCCAGACAAGTTAATGAGGTAGTGTGTTCAGGCATAACTCAACATCCTTCCCTATTTCCACTCATCCACATTGCTGCTTCACACGCTTCTTTCTTTTTCTGGATTTTCTGCTTCAAGCTCCAAGCATTAGGATATTTTTTTCTATGGAACTGGATCAACAAGCTTTTTTTCACTAGTTCCAAATTTTATTTCATCTTCCAAGGTTGCAGAATGATGTGGAATAAATGAAAACCTGCTCTTGAAAAGGAAGCTATCTGAAACACCAGGCTTTGGCAAGATCAGTATGGAATATGCATGTCACCCAGAAAATCTGTTACAATGGCCAGTTGCCAAGGCATTTGTTCCCAGTGAAGCACAGGTTAAAACTGATGTCAATAGTTTGACAGAATCAGGTAGAACCCAGCTAAAGTGGAAAAAACCCAACATTTAGAAACCAGGCATTTGAAAAATTTTTTCGGAGAAAAAGATTTGAGGTTCTTCTTTCTAACTACTTCTAAACAGCTAGAAATAGCTCATTTTCATTGATACATTGAGTAACCATTGAGTCAGAACTGAATCATGAGTTCATTACTCTCCTCGGGGAAGAAAAAATGGTCAATGTACTTTGTAACAAACCAACTTTGATGGCAAAAATCTGCTAAAAAAGCCTCCATTAAAAACCTGTATTTTGTAATGAAGTTAAAAATATAAAAATACATCTGCAAAGAAGTTTTTACTGTTTAAATTATTTATTGTGTTCTGGTAATGAGATATACAGGCTTCCTTGTCTATTCTGATATATTTACCTCATGTGAATAGCACATTACTGGAGATTAGTATGAGATAAATTGTAAAGAAGCTTTAGAAATCTTAATGCAGAAGAGTTCACTGAACAATTGTATATTTCAAGTTGTGAAATTCTCAAAAATTCCAAAATCTGTCCTTAGGCATGACAGTACTAGGAGAACAAACAGCAGAAAAGTGTTAATATCTGTTTTGATGTGTGTTAACCTCTCAAAAGTTCTAGATGACCCATAAATAACAAGTACTTGAAAGCTGAATAAAAATGTCCAGAGAACCTAGGAGAATTTACTAGTCATTCTCATATATACTCTCATTTATTTATGTCTCTACATAAGTTAGCTGTTCCCTTTTAATAAGGAGCTCATGAGCTTACCCAACAAGACAAAAAAAAGCCTAAAGAAGAAGAAATTAAAAAAGAAAGTGAAATTTAGTATCAGAAAGAAATACAGAGACTGGCTTCAGAAGCAATTATATTTCCATTCTCCAAATGTAAAAAAAAACAACCAAACAAACAAAAACCCCAACAACTTGTTTAGGAGTAATTCACTTATGACAAAATATAACACACATATAATATAGCCCATCACAAAATCATTGTAAATAAATTCTTGTAGCTGAATTTCATCCTCTCAAGGAGTTCAAAGTTACAAATAATGTAAGGGAAGTTAAACATTTTGTTTAGTCTGAATGTAAGCACACAAAGATTGACTAATTCTAAATTATCACCTTTAAAGAAAGCATTCAGAACAAGTTCTTACACATAGTTATTTCCTGATAGAGTACTGATAAATATCTTCAGAGGTTTAAGAATTATATGTGCTAAACATCACAAACTATTTCTGCAAAGAAATATAGTGGCCTAACAACTTTCATGAGAACGATGGTTCTAAACTATCTTTTTGGCTATCAGCAACAATTTAAGGGTTTCATAGAATCATATCATAGAATGGTTTGGGTTGGAAGAGACCTTAAAGATCATTTAGTTCCAACCCCCCTGCCATGAGCAGGGACATCTTCCACTAGACCAGGTTGCTCAAAGCCTCATCCAGCCTGGCCTTAAACACTTCCAGGGAAGGGACATCCACAACTTCGTTGGGCAAACTGTTCCAGTGTCTGACCACCCTCACAGTGAAGAATTTCTTCCTAATATCTAATATACACCTCTCCTCTTTCAGCTTAAAGCCATTTCCCCTTGTCCTGTCATTAACTGCCCTTATGAAAAGTCCTTCCCCAGCTTTTTTGTAGGGAAATATTTTGAGTAAAAAAGATAACTAATCCATAATCCTCAAAAGTTATGTTTATGAGCATACACTGAATTCAAAGCCATGTGCAGTGTGTTTGGGAGTCTTATTTTTAAAAGTATGGATACTTAATTCAAGCAGATTCTACTAGTTAAAGAAACTAATAATTATATGCAAGAACATCATTCTCTCTTTTCAGAAAGTGATGTGTATCTCAGCACAAAACAATTACTAAAATAACTTATCTGTAACTTACAAAAAAAAATTACACCATACCTAAAAGAAAATCTAGGAATGGCTATAGGAAAAACAGGTATCCCTACGTACAATTTACTAAGCGACATTTAAGGAGTGAAGAGACTAATTCATGCAGCAAATATAACAGGATCCTCTGCTTCTGGGGAAATTATGTCTTCATATCATTTATGAAATTTCTTCTGGCTTGGTACTTGTTTAAAGATAGTTTTCTCTGTCAGCATCTTTCAGAAATGCAGCTGTTCTGGAAGTCTGCAAAGAACATAATCTTCCAAGTCCTGTTTGGCATCCTTAAATGTGATAGCATCTTAAATTTTGTTTTGAAGACAAGAGAAGGCTAGGCATTATTCTTTTCTGTTTATAAAGGACAGTATTAAATAAAACAGTAGCTTTCTTTTAAAGACAGTAACAATTTTTGTTCTTCCTTAGCTAGAAGACTGCTAAGGGGTGTTTTTTTTTTTTTTCTTGAAGACAGCATTTGGCATATTTAAGACTAAATCATGAGCTTGCTTAGCTAAGCATGAACCAATGGTCTGATAAAGCTTTAGCAAAATTCTACCAAATTTTCTTTTTCTCTTAGTATTATCCGTGTATTGGTTAGAGTCTGAGACAGCTCTTTGTAAGATTTCTACTGATTTCTTCCACAAAATATCTGCATGTTTGATGACTGTAATGTCAGACCATTGCAGAGTTCAGCTGAGCATAAGATGCATCATTGGCATGTAAATCTGGAATAGCCTGTACAAGACTTTAAAGAGAGCACAAAGTCTTGTACAAGTTAGTAGGAAAGGAATCTGAATGAGAATCTAACTCCATAATTTTAGGGTGTTTTTTTTTTCCTCCTACAAATACAGTGATTTATTAGAAATGTTATTCTGTATAAGATTAATTTGCCTTATTGATTATTGACTTATTTTATTTGCCTTATTTTCATGTCAAATGTCAAAGCTGTGAGGTGAAGCTAAGAGTGGGACCATGTGACTGACTCCCCAGCCAAGGAGAAAGTTCTCAGGGACAACTGGGATGCTTTACAGAATATCCTGCTTTGACCTCAAAAGATACAGTGCTCTTAAATAACAGTGTACGGGTTGAGAAAGATTTAATGACATTCTCGTTAACTTTGGCAAGGAAATGCCAGAGATTTTACTGATCTTAAGTAAAGGCTTCCCCTAGTCTGGTTAACATAGTATTTGTTTGGAGCCAATTAATTACATGACCTCCATTACAGAAGTAGAACACTAAATTTCTCAGTAATCATGAGAGATCAGTAGGGCAGATGTCAATTTTAAAGATAATGGCCTAAAGATATTTCAGGCTTTACAACTGAGCAATTAGCTCAAATTTCAACTTGTATGGATTTCTAGTTGTAGCAACCTTGCCCCTGCCTTGTAAAGCCGATTTCATTCTAGTCTTTATAGCACCATTTTATCAAACAGTAGATTTGAAGATTTTTAAATTTAATTTTCTGCTTTTCCAAAGGATTTAACAGCTTACTGCTCAAAACAGTAAACAGTTCTGTTGGTCATAACACGGCCTACACAGCTGTAGATGTCACTGGGTTGGTTTTTTTTTTTTTTCCTTTGTTTTTTTCTTGGGTTTTTTGTTTTGCTTTGTTTTTCCTCAGCCATAGCAGCTATAAAAGCAAAGAGGCTCCTGGCATTGCAGAAACAGCAAAGAGCAGATTTTGTGCTAACTTTTTTCCTTCTTTTCATCCAGTTAAAAGAATCACAGTCACCTACCAAGTTAGCACAGTATATGGGTTATTTCCAATGCTAGCTTACTGATGACACTGAGTTGTAATGTTCTGCCAGATGTCATGAGGCAAGTATAGAAGGAGTAATGTATGCTGAATTTCCTCCTCTTCCCCTTTATTCCTTTGTTTGTTTGTTTTAACTCAGAATGGAACAGCAGAGTTGTCTGGAACATCTATAATAAGTGTAGAATATTTGAGATGAGGAGATTTTAGTTTCTACCATATGATGTGGACAAACTTTTTAGAAGGGCCTGTAGCTGAAGGCTAAGGACAAGGGGAAATAGTTTTAAACTAAAAGAGGGTAGACAGACTAGATATAAGAATTTATTTATTTATTTATTTGCAATTAGGGTGGTGAAACACTGGAACAAGTTGCCCAGAGCAGTGGTAGAAGCCCCATCCCTGGAAACATTCAAGGTCAGATTGGATGGTGCTCTGAGCAACCTGCTCTAGTTGCAGGGGGGGTTGGACTAGATGACTGTTAAAGGTCCCTTCCAACCCAAACCATTCTATGATTCTGTGATATAAAATGAGAAAGAAAAGGCCTCCAAAAGCCATCTAGTCCATTTCCTGGCATGACAGAGAAACCAGTCATACCCAATGCACTTTTATCAACTTTCTGGTAGGTTGATCATGAAATCCCTTGCCAATTGATATTCCATTACTTCCCTTTAAAAGTAATTTATTTGAATTAGCTTTTCCGTACCTTCTCATCTACAGCTATCATTCTCATCTACTCATCTAACAACCAACAAACATATATCCTCTCTTCTTACTTCTAGTTAAAGAAGATAAAATAAGACAGGAAAAGTCTCCAAATGTGGAGAAGCCTTCTAGGAATAGACAGGGAATACTTGTGGAAAACAATTATTCAAGGGGGAAAAAAAAGTAAAGAGAAATGAAGAACCAAGAATTACACTTGTCCCCAAGTATAATGAAACACATATATGGTTGAGAGTCTGGATCTGGATGTAGGTCTATCACCTTACTCTAAGTAGCATGTTACATTATTTTTTTATAATTCCTCATTTCTTATTAAACATGAAAATTACTTTAAAAGTCCTGTCTGAAATCTCTCTTGTACCTCTTTTTGATGAAAAACATCAGAATTTATATAATTTCATGTTATATTAAATTTAAGACATATCTGACATACTATGTAGGAATAAATTGAAATATGAACCTTTTGTAGCATTAAAAACACATCAGAAAGATAAAAGCAAAGCTAGGGAGACAACATATAGCTTATTCTCCCACTTCATACAACATAATTTCACCATTAGCCATTTACTAAGAGTAAATGAATCATTGAGCAAGTTTTAAGGTTTAAAACATTTCTGTAAGCATGCAAATATTTTCAGTTGCCAGCATTTCCACATCCACTAATTCAGGACATTATGAAAAATTGGTTGCCCGAGATCTTACAGATAAACAATAAAACACAATATTTGGGGCAATTACTCTCATCAAAAATATACTCCCTGGAATTCAGGAAAATATTTTCATATTAATAACGTTATATTTTCATGGATGCTTATAGATACATAGCCAGAGAAGTTAAATAACTGGTTCCACAGTGCAGTTGAACATAACAGCAACACACCTTTCCTGATTTTAAAATGCTAAAGAATGTTCTGTAGGGATATAACTTCTTTTCAGGTGAGCAAGGATTAAGCTAATGCTTGGAAGGTCATTGCTCTTCTGTTATTCTTTACTTGTAAGTCATTGCTACAATAAAACAAAAAAATTATTTTCCTCAAAGTTTTCCCTACCATTACTGCAGAACAGTACTTGAGGTACCAAAAAGTTTCTCCACATGGCTGGTGAAAATATCTGAAAGCTTTGAAAGTACTTTGAAGAGGACCAGAAAGTGGAAAGCTTGTGTGTTTTCCATAGCTGAAGTGTCATAAATAAACAGCTTCCTGACACCCAGTTCTTGATGTGTCAAAGCTTTCTCTCGGCATCAGCTGCCCCATGAAACAAGATTAGAGGTATAAACTGAAAGAGACAACAAAGCATACATCTTTACTTCTAAACAGTATGCCACTAATTTCAGTAGTCATTAATACCAGTATTAATCTATTGTATTCAGTGAGGTAACACAGATAAAAGCCAGGTTGTTTTCTGACCTTATTGGTAAATTTAGTGTACTCCAAATCTTAGCATGCAGAGGTGGTGTTAAAATAAATAAATAAATAAATAAATAAATAAACAAAAATCATTGCTTTATTGTCCCAAAGTAGACATATTCTAATAGAGGATATCAAAGGTGGTATAGTGTTTAATGTGTCCTGAAAGACCCAGGATGTGACAACTGAAACTTTAGCAATAGCTTTGTTTACAAAAAAATACACATTCATTGCAAGGCAAGATCTGGAACCTACAATGATTTCCAGAGGAATTTTCAGAAGGTCACAGAGTGCAGAAAATTTCACTTGCATAGTCCAAGGAAATGGTCCAATGGAAGAGCTGCTTTATTAAGCTCTCTCTACAGCTGCAACCTAGAAAGAGGCTTCAATACAAAGGAGAATTATTTTCCAGCTGCACTGCCATTTTCACTGGCAAATCTGCTGGCAGAGTAATGCAAAAATGTGTTGAAAAATGCTGAATTAGTAGAAAACCTAAGCATTGATTGTTTTAATACAAGACAAATAGAGTCCTTCAAGAGGAAGGGTGTGGGCTGTGTTTTTGCAAGTTGGTAATACACACAACTGAGGAATCTACTGGTCTTTCTAGGAAGTCCAGAACTCTGTCAAAACCATGATAGTATAAAACAGTATGGATTTGTGCAGGCTGATTTGTACTTCAGGGTATTAAAAAAAGATCTTTAGTAGGAAGAATACGTGCTAGAAGAAAGTTACCACAGGGACTTACCTTGAGGCTGAAGACATCATTGTTCACTTTGTAAAATATAATAAACCACAATACTACCTTCCCTATAGCAAATACACAACAGGACCTATGAAAATAGCTCCTGAGAAGTCAGAAAAATCTCTTATGTATTTCCCCAACTTATAGACACTCTGTAATATTTTGAACTATATTAGACTGAGGATTTTGAAACTTTTTTTTTTGCTTAAAAAAATCATCCACTTAGTGTCAAACTCCTTCATTTACTGCCCTATTCATTTCTACCTAAGCTCACATGATACAGGTCAGATTTACAACAGCCAATTTTGCTTGAATCTTTCTACATCAATAGAATGCCTGGTGAATGTTGAAATGCCCCTTCCATTAATTGAATATTGTAGCTGAGGGAAAGAGCCCCATATTGCAAACTCATGACTCAAGGCCATTTTCTTCTGAGAATTTTTCAGGCTGAAAAGAAACCTTGGGGCAACAATAGGATTAAGCTCTCTAGACATTGAGAAACAGAGAAGACAGTCAAATGAAAACAGAATATTTTGCTACTTGATGCCAGTTGCTTCAGCTTCATTCACGGCAACAGCTTTTCATATATTTAGCATCATTATAGTTCCACAACAAGTTTTTAAATGGAAATAGAACTTCAAAGAAGCTTAAGAGAATATCAGGTAATAGTCCCAGATACTGCCAATACTAGAAGTTTCACTGAATATGCCTATTCCCTGCTTGTGCATGTCTGACATGGTATATCATGAAATTAAATCTGTAGGAAAGCAAAACAAAACAAAATCCCTCACACCAAAATAAACCTTCCAAAGACTTTATAAATATTTCTCTAGAGACCACCACAAATAGTGGTAATGAGGAACAACATTGTAATCAGCAAACTTGGGGATTATTTGGGGTTTTATTTTGTATTCAGGAATTTTCCTAACAACGGTAGCTGTTTTATTGTCCCATATAAACACATGTGAACAGTCATCAAGCTTATAGAATTTACTCATGATCATATTCATTTAACTGCCAACTAACTTTGCAAATGGCAAGCTATGATGGAAACTGGAAATATAGAATCTGTCTTGTATCTAGCATTAGTGAAGAGGAAGAAACATCAGAAACATACTTCTGTACTATGCTGATTTAGTGATTAGCTTACAAAATAGAAATGGAAAATATTTAAGTTTTTTTTTATACATATCCATAAAGTCAGAAGACAATGCAAGTTAAGCATCAATCTATTAGTTAGTAAACACCAACTTAAGCATGATTTTGACAAATTCTGAATCTTTTTAAAAGTAAATATATTTTTACTAATATTTCATGATCATTTATTCAAATATATAATCCTCCAGTTATATAAAAATTCAGAAGCACTAGTTACCACATTTATATGCAATTTCTTAACAACCAAATTCACAGACAAGCTGCAACTAGCACAGCTTTATGCCTGAAATCATTTGACTGGGTTCACTTCAGCTGTCACTAGGGATACGATCAGAATACTAATTCTCTTTAACACAACCTACTTGTACGAGCTCTTCCTGTAAGAGTACCTTTTCTTGATATTTAGAATTCAGGAGTGTGTGATAGTTCAGTGGTTAAAAAAAAAAAAGCTTATTAATAAATAGCAGATTCCTAACGAAGTACTGACTGCCAAAAATACAGGCAAAGATCTTATACACTCACTTGATGTCAGTGGGATCTTCTATATAATTCTTTGGATATCAGTTATTTTTCTAATGCACCAAAGCATCTATAGACACACATTATAAATGTGTATTGTCAAACACACAAGCACATGCAGTTATAAAAGTCACAAAGGATGTCTGCACCTTAGAAAGACTGCACCTGAGATAAATGAAGATTGTTTACTCTAAGTCAGTGAAAATATTAACACACAACCAGTGTTTTATTAAATATTCATCTTAAATATGAATTTTAATAAAATTATAATATTCAAAATATTAATATTAAAATTAAAAATATAAAATAGAACTAAATTAAAATAATAAAAATAAAAATTAAGTAATCATATTTTTACATAATATGAAAAGAAAAACCCCAACATTTTACTTGCAAGCATATTTTTACATATGTAAAAGTTCTCTTGCTTCATTAACTGTAGTGTAACATGGTGAAAGAAGAAAAAAAAAATTGAAATTATAGTTTGATAATACTGTAAACTTAGTTGCATTTTCCAGGGCAGAGGTGTGTGAACATTTGTATTCCTCCACTAAAGTACTTCAGAGTTTTAAGATCACAGAATCACAGAATATTAGGGATTGGAAGGGACCTCAAAAGATCACATATGTTATCAATGAAATTACTGATGGGAATTAATTTCTGCATAGTCCATTACTGAGGGCAAAAATTTTCTTAATCTTTCACATGCAGTTATTAAAAATTTGATATCATCACCCACTTTTAAAATACCATTACACCTTTAGGCTGAAGCTCAAAGGAACTTTAGGAGGTCTTTTCTTCTCTACTGACCCCACCCACCATCCAGCTCTAGGGAAGGGTAGAGATGCAGCAAAGCAACATGGGACTGGGTCAGTCTGCAGGTCAACTGAAGATATGTTAAGGTCTATTAGCATCTGTCATAGGCAAAAAAAACCCAAACAACAAACCTTCAGCTGAAACAGAGAACACCAATAGGTGGCAGATAATTGAGTGTACGTGTGTAGGAGGGTTGAATGTCAGAAATCGAATTTTTGAACTGTTAAGCAGAAGTTTGCTATTTGCCAGCTGAGTCTGATTGTAAATTTTTATAACAGCTGGTGTAAAAGTGGCATGTCCCAAATCTTCCAATTTTTAGAGACATAAGACCTACAAATTAGGATGCTGATCATACATTGTGACATTGTGCTTCTGCACACTTGCGAAGTCTGAGGCTTTGGTGTTGTGAAAGAGAAGGAAGATAAGAAGAAGGGAGCCTGGAGTGAAGGTGGTGAAGATCCTGGCTGGAGGAAAGATCCTACAAGTGGGGGAAGATCCAGGATATAAGCCAGGTGGATGGAGTTGAATGTTATAGTCATCCAGGGTCCTTGGCTAACAAAGACCAAGATGGATAAGTACAAGCAGCACAGGAATCAGTACAACCTTCTGCCCAACCATACTGGGCCAGCAGCAATCTCTGTAGGGAAATTGTGATCTACTGAAGGCTGCGTTGAGGAGACAGAGTCAAGTGGGACAATGTGAGTGGTAGTGAGAGATAATTAAGTAGGGGAAAAGTTCTAGTCTAGTTGTTTCTTAAATAAAACCTGGTATACAAATCAACTCTGGGTGGTTTACAGTGTCTCACTTGTGAGAGCACCTAAAAAACCTCATAGGCATCATATATGTTTTATAATTATGGTATCAGTAATTTATCTGTATATCCCTTTCAAGTAAAACGGATGTGGTTTTTTTAAATGCAAGTGATTTCAACCACACAAAGCATGTACTCTGATAAGAATTACAAATGGACATAACCAGGATTTTTAAGTGATGGGAGAGAAGCCCTAAGGTTTTTCTGCCTTACAAACAGTAAATATTGAGCTGTATTTTAGTCCTATACTGCAGTAATAATTTTCTTCCTACCAGTTTTTACTTTATGTACACATTTCAACATGAAACAAGACAGCAACAACAGAACTTTGGGAAAAAATTAAAATCTGAGTCTTATCAGGATTCTGCTCAAGTACAACGATTGTTGCTCTGCCATCCTGCTTCTGATTTGCAGATTTTCACAGCTGCAGGAGCTTAGAAGAGCATAGGAATCTGCAGTATAGTGCCAGAATATATTTAAAGCCTTCTGGAAAGAACTGTAGCAGGCTTCCTGAGATCATGGTTAGGAAAGACGTTTTTATTTCCAGTTATTCTGTCTACTGGAAGGGTAGTACTGTCCACTTTCTGCTACAACAATCAATAGTCATCACTTCCAAAGCTATCAACTATGGGCATTCAAAAAATCTCTGCCTAAATGACTTCTGCATCTGCATGATCTTCAGACATTGGCATCTACATTAGATGGCCACTTTCTCTTCTACTGCATGCCTGCAGGCACTCCAAAAACTCTCCAAACAGAAGTAACAGAGACACTCATTAATTGATTTCCTTTTGGGAATATTTTTACTGGATGAGCCGGGGGACAGAATGTATGTCAGCTAAGAGACCTGCTAGATACCAGTCTGTCCATTTCACCTTTTATTCTGTTCAGTCACCACCCCCTCACTCAGCTCAAACAGCAGCAAATTTAATAGGGAGATGTGACCACAGATTATAGGTATCTGACATGATGGGTTTTGCTCGGACTCATGTCCAAAAGACTATCTGCCCACCTGTAGATGCACAAATGACCCTCTGAAGTGTTCCTTGAAAAGCATAACAAATATCACAACCAAACCCATAGAGAGCGCTAGGTATTGCTCAAATACAGAACTTAAAGAGCAAAGACTCGAGATTTAAATAAAATTCTCAAGTTGCATCATGGATACTAAATAAACTTGCAGTCATAAGAATCTCATTTCAGTCTTAAAAAAGGCTTTCACTTTCCATACATATCACAATTTGTGAAATCCAGGATATACTGGATTTTTAATATAATTTCAGTGACACTCACACTGCAATTAAAATAACTTTCTCATAGCTTTTAGAGATTAGATTTATTATCTTTTCAATTTAGATGGGGCAAACATACCATTTAAGATTATGAAAGACTGTGAACATCATCTAAACATACAAATAGGGGTTTGGTAAAAACCCAGTTTATAAACTCTGACTTTAATTAGACCAACACTAGCTTTGCTTAGGTTTGCCTGCATACACAAAAATAAAAGCCTTGGGTAAACTCTTCCATGCTCTGAACCTCTACCAAAATTCACCAACAAGTTCCTTTGCTCATTGGGAATGAGTTCGCCTCAGGGAATAGAGAGGCAAACTTTCAGAAGCAAAGGTTTCATTTCCAGGATTCATGTTGAGGTTCAATCCAATAACGAAGGTGATATGGGGAATTGTATCTGCCAGACCTTTTCAAGAAAACAGTTGTGTTCCGTGTGTACCCCTGGAGCTTGCACTTGGTTTCCATCTCATTCTGAGTATGCTCAGGCCACCTAAAAAGTCTGCTGGTTGATAGCCCAAACCTTTTGGGAAAGATCCAGGGCATCCTTTTGTCAATGCCAACTCTGTGAGGCTGGTGACAGATTTCCCAAACATATCTGCATGGTGGAGAACACACCCAATCCAGTAGAACTAGACCTTTTTAGAGATAAATTTGAATCAAGTTACCAGAAAGACAATTCTGTATGTATTTTCAAGGACAGATGTTACAGAAAGGCAACTATTTTGTCCTTGAGGCTTCCATGATGGCCTTCCTGGATGATAGATGTTTGCCAGCTACGGGAGAGGGTTGATGCATCAAAAAGAAATCAAACTGTGCTGCAACTCTATTTTCTTGACAGCTGACAGCCATGTAATTCAGAAATCAAATAGTGACACATCATACAGTTCAAATAAACTAAAAATCATTCTGCCTTACAAAAATCTTATATAAATGTAAGGTACAAGTGGGTTTTTTTGTTTTGTTTTGTTTATTGAGAAGACCACCTGAAACCACTAGCAGTCTGCAGTAGCACTTCAGCATATCAGAATTTTAAGCTACTGGGTATACACATGACAAAATCCACCTAAGGCTGCCTGAATCATCTGTATACAGGTAACAAACCCGGGTTTGTTCCTTTCAAGTTAGTTCATAACAAGTCAGTGGAATCAGATGGAAACTCAGCTTATCTTTAAGGCCTGCAAGTATGTAGCACACAAAACATTAGTGGAGTGTCAGGAATATACGGACATCCTTGACTCCCTCATTCCATGATTAATCTCTCTCAGAGATAAATCGTTTTCTATAAACTGCCAACTGAATTTACAACAAAGGACAAATATTCATGCAGTATCTCATGACCTTTGTAGAGTTACAAGGCAAGCAAGAAAGGTAAAGAGAAAGACCCATTCTTGAAATGTCTTTTAATATTTCTAAAACAAATTAAAAAATTAATCCACTGATGATCAATTATAAGGAGTTTTTTAGGCCAAATTTCTCTGACTGCTGAGCAATCCAGAAAGAAACAGCAGGGGTTTGTAATTTTCATTTCTACTACCTAAAATTCTTCTTCTGATACTTTTAATCAGTACACTTAGCAATGATGCACACAAAATGAATACTTGTTTACATATCTGGGGGACAACAATTAGTCTTATGAAAGCAATGTAATTCTTTTTTTTTTTTTTTTAACTGAGCAGCACTACCTCCAGATGTGTCAACCAGGAGGACAAGGTTGTTCTGTGCCACTGGAAATCTGGCCCATTAAGGGGAGGAAAGAGATAATATATACATGAGGTAGTGGTGTAAAGACTGTCAGCAGGGTGTCTTACCATGTAGTAGTGATCTTTCCAAATTAATATTAATACGTTTAACTCCCTGCATGTCATCTTGTATTCCATGTCCCATGTTTTAAAATGATTATTTTATTAATATTAAGATATAAAATGTATGCATTCATACTATCCATCTGTGTGTTAAGATAAGGTCTTCCCTACCACATAATGCAATGTACCACCATGTGTCCTGGCACCAGGAATTTCTCCTATTCAGCAAGGCCACTGACCAATGACTTTGGACACCCAGCTAACTACCCACAGCATTCACACAATTTCCTCCCCCTTTCTTTTTTTAAACTTTTATGAGCTATCATCCCTGTGGGAGTTAGTAGAAAAGAGTGAAAGGGAAAAATGAAAAATCTAGATTCACTTTTGTTTCAACTTTGAAATAGAAAAAGACAATAAAAAACCCAAGTGATTAAAACCTTAGGATTTGGCACTCAGCCTTTTGTCTTAAAAAAAAAAAAAAATCATTAATTTTACCTACCATTCTTAATATTGGTTCTACTTTCTCTTTATCCCTTCATACTTTTCCAAAAGCTTTTCATATGCCTGCATACCTTCTTACCAAAATGAATTAATTTTCCTGTTATGCTCTCATTTTTTTTCCTTTCCTGCCTAACTAATGATTTTTTTTGTTACTTGGTTGCTTCCCTTTTCAGAGCTATTTTTTTCTCAGCCTTACATCTTTAACTGTATCATGAAAGCACTTGGCTTTTTTCCTGTTTCTTTCATTGTGTTCACTTGGAGATGTGATCAGTCATGCTTTAACCAGTGGGCTTTTTAAGACTGCTCTGCTATTTTGGCAGAATTTTCTTTCTCATTTTTCACTTTACTAACTAAATTTCCCAATGCCTTTCAAATTTGCTTTCTCAGATTCTAAAATTGCTCTGTGGCTTTATGCTACTAGAGCTATTGCTTCTAGGCTGGATACAAGAAGGCTGCTAACACTAGTATTAGATGTCCTAATTTCATACAGTTTCAGGTAACTCACATCAGTTTATTTTCTGATATTTTTCAATAACCTTCCTGTTATTTATATTCTTTGTAATCAAATTTTCCTATGGCATTTAAACCCCACAAAATATTGTACCTAAGGAAAAACAAATGCTCAATCATATTATCAATCATACTTCATATGTTGAAAACATTATATAAACTAATAATTCAATGCAATTGCATTTTGACCAAAAAAACCCCAAATAATTAAAAAAGTATGCAAAGGAACATATAACATACTTTTTTAAAAAAAACAAAGGAATTAAATTTCTATTTCACAAACTGTTTTGTTGCAGAGATTCTCTGTTATTATTCAAATAGTAATATTATTATGCTTGGCACTTTACAGATATCTTTGAAAATGAGGTCACTGCCTTGAAGAGCTTGTAATCAAAACCCCTATGAATTATACACTGAGTGAGAATAGTACATCTATCTGACTGTGAGCTATAGAGACAACATTATCCAGTGCTACATATTACATACTTATATTACTTTGGGTTCCAGTTTGTATGTTATCTCATGTGAAAAACCCAAGTAAATGGTGGAAGATTTAAGAAACAATTCCAGCCAGATTACTGTTTTCTCATTTGGTTTTTCATAGCTGTAAGCAAAATGAATGTGTTACCAAGACAACCATTTCATAAAATCAGATTGCCAAAACCTGTTAGGAAACAAGTACTCTATAAAATGAGCCTTTGGCTAAATGAAGTCAGCTGATGTGATGTAACTCTAAAATTACCTCATAATTTAAATTAAAGCAAGTTGCACCTATTTGGTCTATGTTGACCATTGTCACAGTCTGCAATTGTCATTCTCCAAATTATTAGCACAGAACATATATAGTCGAAAATTTAGGGAACTTATAAGACCCCAACAGTTCTACTATCCCTTTCTCCTTCCCCGTTCAGTACTCATTTTCACTGTGCTGACCACCACAACTGAAAGCATACTTTTGCAGAGCTAGCAGAAAAAAGGTTAAAATTTTCCCAGCCAGAAAGCTGAACTGAAGAGATTGTTTAGTATTCATAATACCACTTCTTCTCCTTCCTTGCCCTGTCTAGGCAACTAGGGAGTTAGATCCTGTGTATATAAACCAAAAAGAATAGTGTGAGAAGAATAAAGGGTTTGCATTTTCCATTCATTTTTGTCACTCCATGTTTGCTTCTCTTTTTCAAGTTCCACATTTTAAACCAGCATAAAGTTTTTGCTTGCTAATACCACAAACTTGTAACCAGTATTACTATCAAATGAATGATGTGCTGAGAACACCACAATCTCCCAGGGAGTGTATATCATTTTTTGTGATGCTAGACCTGTATTGACCTCTTTACAACTGGGTTGGAGGAGGGGGGTGGGCAGAAAGAGAAGAGGAAAAAAAAGGCAAGAAAAAAAAAGCTATAGTTTATTTCGGTTTGTGTAATAAATGCCTTTTACATGCATTTACAGAGCATTTTGTATATAAAAACACAGAAATACACACAGATCTTTAAAATTATGTGCTGCTTATTTCACAATTCTCAAAGGAATTTTTCCTTTAAAACATATTTAAGCTTAACCATAGCTTCTGAAACATTCTGAAATGTCTTTTACTAGAATTTCTGGAATCTCTGGAAAATACTAAGAGCTCCAGATGGACAAATTTTTTGAAAAGCTTGATTCAAAAGACTTCTGAATTTTGGCAGATAAATGCTGCATATGTTGTGTGGAGGTGATCTCCTGTGGGGGACAGGAAGATGATCTCTTAATGCACATTCACCAACTGTCATAAGGCTGAAAAGAATATGCACGTATTGTGCAAAGATACTTAGCAAAATTTCAAACCTTTTTTTTCAGTGCAAAATCTGAAAGACATCCTAAAAGCAAAGTTTCATGTTCTTCAGGGGATGAATTAAACATGCTGTTAAGTGTATACACCATTGGGAAAAACTGTCGCCCTTTTTAACCTAAATTTATATAACTCTTTAAAAAAATACACTTCCAACAGCATGTTTTATTAGGAAAAAAAAAAAACCCTAAGCTTGCCAGCATCACATGCAACAATCCAGCTGATATTTTCAGTCTAAGTGAAGGTACAATTCTAAACTAAAAGTAAAATAACGAGTCTAAAGTAAATAATTAACTAGGACAAAAACAGGTTTCAAACTCATTCAGTTGTGCCACTTGTTGGTGATATACATAAAGTTCCCTCTTTACCCAATAGGTCAAAACTTTATACCAGGATGCAGTGGCATAGCATCTAAGACTGTTTTGGACAACATTAATAAACATGGTTTTCCTTAGAAGCCAACAAATCCTTTTACAGGGTGGGGGAGAAGTAGGATCCCTATGGCAAATAGGATCAAAATAGGTGATCTCTGTGCTCACAAGGAGATACTATTAGTCCCCAGATGGCCACCTAATTCTCATCACTGTTCTGTAAACTCTTCCAACACAACCATCAAGTTCTTCCCTGTTCTGCAGAGCTACACACAAGATTGGTAGACAGCTTTTGAAACACTAAAATCATTAACATTTAACAGAGATAACCTCACCATACAAGTGGCCTTGAAGAAATGGCTTATATCCCACAGAGAGACTAAACACTGACACCTCCCTCAGGCCATTAAGTGAAGCTTATACCATATCATTCTTAGCAAGATGAATTAAACTCACAACATAGTAAAAAAAATATACAAAAGTTGGAGAGTTCTTATATAGCAACCAAGGTCCCATGAACTAATTTCCAGAGAAATATAGAACTCATTAAGGCAAACACCCCCAAAGTTTCCTTGCATATCACTATTTTATGGAAAGGAAAGCAGGCAGCAAAAGCAGCTTTCATCATCAATCTTTTGTCTAAAAAATGTATTAAAAACTTCTAGATTACAAATAACAAATTACTGTTGATTAACACATGATTTGTGCATATACTATATCTTCTATGAATGCAAAGAGCACAGAAAATGGAAACATAGGTAATAATCAGTAAAACTTCCCCTAAGTTTCTGTGAAGTTAATATAAGGAAAGATGTTTCACAGGGGAAGATCCTTACTGCATATATTGAAAATTAATTATTCAAGTTTTAGGTGATGTTTTAGATTATTTTTCACAGATCATAAGGAAAATACTATTGTTTCAATAATAAATGGAACTATTTAACAAAATATTCCCCAAATTCAGAATAAGCAGTTTTTCAGAAATTAATTTTATGTTGAAACACAATACATAGCAGCTTGATGAAAGTGGTTGAGGTTTAGTAGCTTCAGCACCTTTTGTCTGTTATTAAAATTCATTATGAAATAAGTCTGGTCAGCATGTTTCAATGAGGAAACATGAAACAAACCAGGTTTTGAAAAGTGAGAATGTCCATAACTGGCAATTGTATTAGATTATGGGGAAGATCCAGTGGAAGACATGAGCCATTTACTCCACAACAGATCTAAAAGCCACACGTTTAAAAGCATCCAGGCAGCTTTAAAAATTATGTCATCTAAAATAGGCCCAGCTGTTGTCTTGGTTCCCAAGAGGACCAGGAGAGCTCAAGGACATCCATCATGGGCCACAACTTGTGACTAAGGGGAAAAACCTGTCCCAAAAGACAAAGCTTGGGAAATATTTCTCTAATGGCTACAAGGCAATACAGAACCATACAATCTCAACACCCTAGTCTCCTGTTGCCCAGTATGGGATAAGTGCCTACTCTAAGGGACATTTTTAATATAGGAAGGGTGAAATAACCAAAAGAACATAGTTCAACAAATTATCTTTTTCCATAAGCTCATTTTAATATTTACAAGGAACAAGAATTATCAACAAATAAGAAAAAATCCCCGAATGTTTACAGAAAATCGAGATCATTTGACAACTAGGTATACGATACCTTTAGTGGATACATCAGAATAGACATTTTCCATTGAATCTTAACTCTTGCCTACATGAATACTAAGGCATAACCTATTTAACTACATCTCAAATTATATTTTCTGAGTAGGTAACATGTACATTTAAAAATAAATAAATGTAATTTCCTTAAACAACAAAAGCCAAGATTATTTTTCAAAGGGCAAAAGCCTTTCGTTAAATCATTTAACAATAAAATTTTGTTGCTATGCAGTTAATTTCTGAAGTATTTTTGGCCCCTTATACTTTTTTTTTTTTAATAAACATTAGTTATATCCCAGTTACAGATTATTTTAAAATTATGAAAAAAAGAAACTTAAATAAATTCTCTCACATAGAAGCTATTTGATTGACACATCCACATATTTTTAAACACAAAATTCTGGATTACCTGCACAAAAATCAAAGTAAATATTCTATTTATTCAAGATTATTTTTATGGACATCCCTGTTTAATTCAGGCCAGAAACCTATAGCACAGCTATGCAACTTACTGTTGGCACCTCAAAACATACAAACATCTTAGGAAAAAAGGTGAGGAAACTTTCCCTCATTTTCCATGCTTTACACAAAGGTAATGAAAAAAAAAAAAAAAAAAAAAAAGAATCTATTTAGAACCACCATACCCTTTCCCTCCTCCATCCTCTCCTTCTACTCTCCCCAGCCAAAGTGCCTTTTTAAAAGCTGTTCAGAACAATTTTTCTATAATGAACTATAAGATGTTTGAATAATAATTAGAAAATAATTGGCATTCATTAAAAAAAAAATCATTAAATTGATTTGATTGGGTAATCCTGCCTACATAATTTAGGATACTGTTAGATATAGGTGTAGTGATTTCACTTAGCTAGCAGCAGAAAAAGGCAACAGTTACTATAGCAACACAACTACAGATGGAGTATATCTTGCAAATACCATTGCTCCATTTGCTTACAAAGCAAAGCAGTGTTGTGTGCTTAAGTACACCACAGGAGACAGCATCAAAAATATTTTGAAATTGTATTGTTTCTAAACTATTAATATTATAAATAGTGGGTTTGAAGTCTTATCTTTTGAGCCAATGATTGTAATTTACAAATCACTAATGAAAACAATGTATTTGAAAACTATTAATCCCTGAGAGTTGGCTGTATTTCAGCACTGACAAAAGTCTCTAATGGATGTTCTTCTAAACTTTAAATTATGACCAAATGAATGGCCTTTTAAATTAAAGTACTTTTAAAAATGCTTCTAAGGAAAGATATGGGGTTTTTTTGTTAATAAATTTAGCAGCAGTACTGTACTATTCATTCTTCAAAGAATATCCAAAAAGAAACAAACAAACAAAAAATAAATCAAAGCCAGTTGTCACTGAAGTATTTTATTTCAATATTTGACACTTAATCATCCAGTTTGTTTGGTAGACTAATACAGCAAACATACTTATATCTGAATGAATGTTATCTGAGCCCTGGCTTTTTAGCAGACTTTTAGCAGTTTCAGTTTCATGGATCTGCTTTCTCAAATCATGAACAAAGAGACTATTTAAATAATCAATATCACAAGCACAGAGCTTTAAGAGTTGTAACTACTGAACATATACCTCCAAGATACTACATTAATATTTGTTACTTAAAGGAACAGAATAACAAATACATAGAAACATACAGCTCTTCTTTTTTAAAAAGACATTTTCTAAAATTCGATGTTCTTACATATTCTGACTGTAGACATAAAATAACAGAAATTAGGACTAGACAAAATTTCAGGAGGTCACTTGTACCATCCTTTGTCTTAAGGCAGTATGAAGTCAGTCTTTACCACTTTGTAGCAAATAGATGTATCTCACTAAACTTATAGTTTTTAAATATATACTGAGATGCTTCCTAAGACTCTGCTAGTGGATTTTTAAAGGAACTATATAAAGTTCTTTTTTTCAAAATCTTTAAAGTTTTCCTGATCAATTCAGGACAGTACCTTAATCAGAAATAGTGACCATTATCCTAGCAACCAAAGGTGCAAGCATAGAATGGGTTTTTTTCTAATTTTATTTTTCCTACAGAAACTAACCTGATAAGGACATACATTGTATTTAGAAGTAGATTGATAAAGCTAAGTACAAACTAAGCCAAACTTTAAGAGCACCTGTATAAAGACTTCCAACTTATTTTTAAAACAGTTTATTACTTTAAGACAGGGATTGAAGGTTATTGAAATGGAGATTTACAGATGTGTTGGCCATAAATTTATTTGTCCTTTGCATTATCATCTATTCCTTTTATTTACAAGCCAATGCCCTGTTAAGGCTATTTATCTCTGAAAGGGCAGACCCTCTACTTCTGCTACAGTACCTGAGGACTAGGAAGGAGAGATTTGCAGTTAATATCACTGCCACTAAATATCTTCAATAGACACCAAAATAAACTTGGTAACAGCAAATATATTTAAATAAGTGTAGTCTTGTATGCTAATACACTCACTAAAATATTACATTGGATAGCAATTTGTAGATGTTTCTCTTGTACAATTAAATTTTAACAAATTTATATCTGATAAAATTCATATCTAATTTAATATTTGAGAGAATTTTCAACAGAGGTTGAGTACAAACCTCTTTGGACCCAATTTATTACTTTTTTGATAGTTCATAATTTTTGGAAATTGCACTTCTGGAAGCACTGGACAATAAGACTCAAACATATGCATTAGTACTTTTATTCCTGGTTATTCTGGAATTTTATGTTGACTTTAGTGTCTTTAGAAGATTTCAGCTTACTGTATAGAATGTTGCAACCTCCAGTGTAGAGGTTCTTTTACTCAGAGTAAAAAACAAATTCATCTGAAACCCACCTTCAAAACAAGGTATAAAACTACTATATCTTAGATATCATCCCTCTGCTAAATGCTGTCAAAAGTTGCTGGCAAAAGTTCCTTTTTCAATCATCATCACATTTTAGTTCAGAAAGAAACTGTTCCACATGAGTTGAAAATGCAACCTTCATTAGACAATTCTCACAGCCTTAGGCTTCTGCCATTTTATCTAGCAATGATCATATTTTTTAACTTTGAAGATGATGGTTTTCCAGTAAATATAGACACCTCTCTAAAATAGGAAACTACAGCAATAACAAAACTATAAAACAGGCAAGGAGAAATTAAAAGGTATTGCTACCCAAGGTGGTGCAAGGAAAAAAAAAAAGCCAGCAGAGAATTACAAGTCTTTGACTGAAAAGGTAAGACAATGAGGCAAGAGGTGGAGATTTCTCTACAGTGTAATGTCTTCATCAGAGAACATGTACATTATGTGGTCTCTGTTAACAGCACTGTCAAAGTAACTTATTACAGGAACATTGTGCACCAGAAATCAGTTTATCAAGGACACTTACCTGACACTTTTAAAGACATTTTAACTTGGTTGCTTTAAAAGCTTAGAAAGCTTTTTAAAAGTTATTCCCATTGGCCAGTAATTACTTGTGGGAAGGAGGGAAAATCAAAGAAATTACTCCATTTAAAATAATCTTCAACCAAATTAAAAAGAAAACTTCAAATTTTTAAGAAATATACTGAGTAACCTGTTAACAAACATTTTTGCACCATAACCACAGGGCAGAAAACATCTGACCAAAGGAGAAAATAACTATGAACAACACCATAACACATTCAAAATTCAAAGGCAAATAAATGAGGATTCGCAGCTGTAAAAAAAAAAAAAAAAAAAAAAGAAAACCACCACCACACGTAAACTATGAATAAAGATGCACTGAAACATACAGGAGTCAGTTCAAAAATAAATCACAGTCAAATAAAGGTTGACATTTTCATCAGAAATATGCATTTATGGACTGGGGTTACCCACATGAAGTAGTCAGACAAGCACAGAGCATTGTATCTTTATACATTAATGCTTAGATACATATAGTTTAGATTTGTATGTCCAGGCTAGTTAATCATTCAGAAGTAATTTAATTTCAAGTTCAGTTACGCACTTACAGAAGAAATCATAGTTTCCAGTCAAAACAAGATGTAACTTGTTGATTTCATGAAGCTGGTTGTCTCTGGCTCATCTAAAGATGGGCAAAATATGAGTAAGTTTTGCAATTTCTACTCCCAAAACAGAATCCAGAGAGAGGCACAGACAGTGTTGCTTCCTGATACCCACCAAGCAGTAAAACTCCATATCATCAACTATTGTGTCTACTATAGGAACTTACATACATATAAGACATAAAACAAAAAAATGAATAAAATTTCTCATTCAAGAGGGGATGCTTTAGGTTCAATAAACTGAAAAATCAAAATATAGATTCACTTGCAAAATTAAAAATTAAAATTATGTAAAGGTAACCTTGAAAGCAACAAGAAGTGTATTTAAGTTTTTGTTCTAAAAGATTAAAAAAATTTTAAGGTTATATGTCAGTGTTGTAATAGAAATGTAAATCTAGGTATCTTTGTATCTTAGTGCATTCATGTGTCCTTATCTAGAGTTTGAACACTTTCCTTTTGTTCTCCATAGGTTTTTCAATTTCTGTGGCCAAATAGTTAGTTGTTCTTAAATAATGTAATGCAAGAAATATTTTTTTTAAATTAGCTACACCATACTGTGCAATTTAATATGCAAAAGTAGTGAGAAAATAGTCACATGTCTTTTTCAAGTAACTAACTCATACAAACTAGGTATTTATTATGACACTTGTCATACAAACAGTGACTCATCTAGTTAGGAACACAAAGGAGGTGAATCCAGATGGGGTCAAACAAAAAAGATAGCATGATTTAGACTAATTAGCACAATTCAGAAAAGTAAAATTTGGATTTGTTCCAAAAAAAGTCGGATGTGAAAAATATTTATGTGATATGCCTTAATTTACTTTCTATATAATTTATTCAGGTGCTGATGCTGGAAACATTACAAGGATAGGCTTTAAAAAAAACCCAAAACAAAACAAAACCACCAAACTGGACTTTATTAAAGTTATCCACTCTGTTATACTACAGACAAACTTTCTTTCAAGGATGAAGTATAAGTTAACTGTTCTTCCTATTGTTTTTCACCCTGGAAACATCTGAAATTTACATCAGAGTACTACTATGAGAGTACCACTAGTCGCAATTTGGCATTTTCACATTTAGGTAAGTGCTATATATACTGTAACATTTAGGGTCCTAGTATGGCATGGAAATCACAGCTGAGTTAGTTACTGAAATGTACATTTCTCATCTGGGAAGTTAAATGCAGACTTTTATCCCCCTCACAATATACTTAGACCTATTTTTTCCATATATAGATAATGTATGCCATGAGCAAGGACTTTACCACACATTTTATTCTGATAACTTAGTTACCACTCCACATCACCCAATCAGGATGCAATTGTGCTTTGCTAATATAATATTTATAAAATTATAGTCTCATATAAAAGGTGATTCTAGCAAATAGCTGCCAGTGAGTATTGTATTCTTTAGAAGTAGCTACCAGCTGACCAAAAATACTACTTAAAACTTTTTTTTAATGAGCCTAAAAGAGCTGTCCAAGCACACAGCAAACTTAAATAAGCAAGACTCAAGTTGTATAGCATCAAATAGCAGTATTCACAGAGACAAGTAATCTTTATGGGTCTCAGGAGTATCACTGTAAGGATTATTGACATGAAGACAACATGAAGAGGTTCCTCTTAAAGAATAAGTCATAAATGTAAGATTGGTTTTGTCTTGAATGAGTTGCTGTCTATAGGAAGCTGAAATATATGCAAAACTGTAGCTTTACCATATGCTAATACAGAGAGAATACCAGACATGCTAATGCAGAAGACCAGACTAGTACTTGGCTTTACAGTTCAAATTAAATAGACAAGATTTAAACAGATTACATCACAAGTACTTTGTGCGTACAGAATGCCATCAAAACCTTCCTAGTGCAAAGCCACTTTCACGTAAAAAGTATTCTATTTTACTAGCAAGCTCTGAAAAGTCAATCGAGATAAATATATTCAATAATTTATTATGTCAGGCATTTCAAAAATCAAAAAAATTAGCATGCATACCCTGAGCAGTTTTGTGTTACTTCTGAAGTTTTTAATAAGTGTAAAGCCACATACCTACAAACTCAATCTGAAGCATTTTGAAAGTGATAAGTACATCACTGTCTACTGTAAAAAACTACTACATATATACACTAAACCACAACTCATGTAAAAACAAGATTGATTATGAGATCAAGCAATGTCCACAAAACATCAGTGCTTGATCAATAGATTGAATGAATGGCTGTCTTCCAATCAGAAGCTGATATACATATCTAACAATATTATGTATGCATTGAATGTCTGTTTAATTATGATTAAAAGGGCATGTTTGCTCATCACCAAATATTCCACAAGACTATGTTACCTAGAAGATTTCTAGGAGGAAGACAGTGGATAAACAGAAGTTAATTGTGAAAGAAAAGTGTCAAGTACCTATTACCAATGTTTTCACAAACATTATTTTGCCTCACATCCAGCATATGTGTATTCTTTGCCTTCACCACCAAACCATTTCCTCCAACTGATTTATAGAACAAGCATTTCTCTTTTTCTGTGATCTTAACACTTGATTCTCCTGCCAAGCAGCATCATCTCTCAAAGGAAACAGATGACCAGCCACATGCAGCAGGGCATGGTACAGCCAAGGCTACCAGGATCTGACATATGACTCTGTCTGGTTAGACAGCTTGATGATGCCTCAGAGTTCAGAGGTCTATATTCTTCTTCAGTATATGCAAATCACTAAATGAAAATAAAGCTGAGAGATTTTAAAAATCTTACTTGCCTAGACGGATTACATTAGCTTTCACATTTAAAACTGTCAGAATGTAGCCATGCAGATAGGAGGGATGCCTAGAAGGGTGTGCAGGAGTCTCAGATGACTGCACTCACTGCCTGAGTGCACTGGAGACTTCAGAGGTTCTCCCCAGTCATTGTGAGGGAACAGAAGAGTCACTAACTACACCATGACATTACAGCAGATATAAGCCTCAATAAACGCTAGGTAAACTTTTTTTACATAATACTGATGAATTAAAACTATTTTTTTCAGAGTTAAACGTATTTGTGAATTTGTGTTTAATTCAGCAAGTGATACTCATATTGGTCAAAAGGACAAAAAAAATGGAGCTCAAAAATGAAATGCCTTTTCTGAGGTTAAATCACTTAGAAATTCAACCATGACTCATACGGAATAAATGCCTTAATTGTTAATCTATGAAGTAATTTTCCTTCCTTCCTGAAGATAACCAAGGAGCCTCCTTTTGTTGTCCAATTTGATTCGGCACAACTTTTTCACCAAGATAAACAAACCCAACTGTCAGAATTAAACACACAAGTGAAACTAGACATTTCACCAAAACTGAACTGTGTTGAAATGCAACATGTTCCATATTCTATGCCATGATTATTCACATGGTTCCATTATTTTCTTATGCTATCAATATTTTTAAGTGTCCTGAATGTTAGATATAGCAAACTTGAGGTATTTCAATACAGAACTATCTCAGGTACAAAAATAGTATGATGAAAGTGAGACTAAACTCTCCATAAATATATGTTTATATTAGAGAACAAAGGAATACACTCACACTAAATGTGGCTTAAGAAACTTCAGTAAAATTTGACTAGTCAGTTTTTTACTGGAAATTAATTGATGGCCACAATCCCAAAACTAGAGCAGTTTTGAACTTTGAAGGAATCACTAGCAGTTTAAATAATTGTACAGGCATGATGCAAAAGTATTTTACAGAATACTCTTAATGGAGAAGTCTGCATCAACAGAAACTGCAACTTGAAGAACTGTATTTGATTCTTCCTCTGTAAGTACAAATCAGCAGTGTCATCACCACATGCAGCAGTTTTGTACTGGCAAAGACAAGAAAGGTATGACTTGTCAAAAGGACAATCCAAACTTCTTAGAAAAAAATGCAAACCTGGAAGTTAGGATGACATCTCTCTATCAATCACCATGCAACCATGTCAATTTAGATGTCTATACATCTATCACAGCTCTGTGTTGCAAGCACTTTCACAGAAAATTAAATTGGATCATATGCAAAGATGAGGAGAACTGAAGACCAAATGCAAAAAAAAGTAATATTTTCTTTTTAAAAAATGAATACAGATAAACAATAAATTAGTCTGACAAAGAACTCCAGGTTCAGGTTTCAGAGGGCTGACCAGGGTCCTCAGCCTTCCATTCCTTTTATACAGACAGCTGCAAGAGATTCAGGCTGGGAGCCTGAAAATATAGTGCTACTGTCCATCACAGCCTACGTGGAACTACTGTCACAGACTTCAAGAAGTCTCCCTGCCAGGTCAAAACCAAAGCTGAGTTGTAGGAGGCTCTCTTGGGGCAAGCACCTAGGAAACTTTGGTGAAGGGGAAAAAAAACACAAAAATAAACCTACAACAAACAGATCACAAAAGTACCCCACAAAACCAAACAGTATGAGAAGATGCTTTTAGATCTTCTTGTCGGTATTCAATTGTTAGTATTCCCACACATGCTTTTGTGAGGAGTAGAGCTAGCTTTCAATTATTTTAAAACATAGATATGCTTTAAAATAAGAATCATTGGAAGTTTATGATGTAAACACTCCATGCAAATCCCTGAGGAGGGTTTTTGAATATCCTGTGGCAGAAAATGACAAATGTACAGCTAACATATCTGTGGTTTAAGGTTGCCTACTTGTTGAAATAGAGTAAATGCATTCATATTTTTTTCTGCATATGAACTTTGACAAAATTATGGTGAGGTCTCAACATTTCTACTGCAGAAAGGTATCACAATAAGAAGTCCTTTTCCTCCTACTTCCTTCATATTTTTCAGCTTCAAGTTTTATTCTGTTCTGCTACAGAAGACAAATGTAATAAATAAATAAAGATATCTTTATCTTTTCCAAAGAAGCTTTAAAATAAAAGAGAATAGCAGGATATGTTACAATTACACTGTCTACTATGCAAATATGAAATGTGGAGAAAGATGCTTTAGTGGCATTCCATTAACTCTGCTACATCTTAAAATCCAGAAAAATGTAAATAGTCTCTGTGATGTTTCAATCCATTAGGCTATGCACTATTTCCCCAAGAATACAGCAGAAGTTACATCTAACACTTTCAAAGCCAACAATCAAACAAAATATAATTAGAAGACTCTGTTAAAAAGTCCTACCTTGCCAGATCTCAGGCAAAAGAAAGATCTTCCCCACATCTCTTTACAGTACTTTAAATATCTCTGTTTTACCTTTCATTTCTAGTAGGCTATTCAAAAGACATGACAGCCAGGTCAAGAAAAAGGCACACATTTCATCTTTCTGAAAAATTATTATGTCATTTTATTTAATTATGCAGTAAATCACTTGTCAAAAATCAAAGTGGCAGGATTTTTAGGCTTATTTCATTTGGGGGACCTGGGCATTTTTGGTGTGGGAGAAAGTTATTTTTCCTTAACCTCTAAAGCTATCTTTATCTCTGACACACTTTGCTCATTGGGAGTTGGCACCGGTTTCACATATGCTCACCACAGTCCATCTGTTAAAACAGATATCCAGTGAGTATTTAAGATACACCTTGCTACAGGTACTAGCTATCTCCAAATATGCTATCTAAAAGAGGAAAGGACATCACTGTAGGTGAATAAAATCGAACTCCAACGTCTTCAGGCAATCAGAAGTCCATTTTGGAAAATATGCAACCCATATTGAAAATTACAGTGCTACAAACAGGAAATAAAAGTAAGGGAAGCTGTGAGATTTAAGACTGTGCCATATGTCCTCTGCTGTCTTGTGCATCCCCTGGAAAATAAACTCCTTAACCACAGCTTCTAGAAATCTGAGTCCCTCCTGAGAATGACTGGAGTTGTGGCAGATTTTATTTACTGTCCCTGGCTTTTTTGCAGCTCTGTCCCTCACATTCTTTAACATGTTCCAACAAAATATGATGTATTTATTCCTGGACCTGAAGAAATTTAAAGCACTGCAGAGGAAGATAATTTAAGATCTGACTATACAGCAATGAAGTATGTGCAGTTTTATGATTAATTTCTGTAAAAGCAGCACTAAGGCCTTAGCCACAAGGACAAAAGACTTAGAATCACAGGACTACTTGGGTCAAACTGAACAGCAGTATGCCTAGTTATTTTGCTCAGAAACCAAAAGAGTGAGAAAGTTTTAAAGAAAAAAAACTATAAGAAACTGAAAACTTCCTTATAAAACGAGACAATCCTTTTATAAAAATAGTAGTGAAGAGCTGAAAAAGTTTCTCCCATTTATTCAAAGAACAAGTAATGCTTTCAAAAGCCATGGAGTTTTTCCAAACTCAAGCCCAAAGTGAACGGAAAGGAAAATTTTCTCCGCTCTTTTGACAAAGAACAAAGACTAGCTAGTATATATATGCTGCCCTTTAAAAATGCTTATGTATCATTGGTTTTACTTTCCTTTTTTATTAAAAACATACTTTTAATTGTCTAGGTAATAATCAAGCAATAAAGGTGAAAGATTAAAACAGCTAATTTAACCACTTCAGAAACCGCAGCTCCTGTCCTTGTCCCTAAGTCTTTTTTGTTAGTAGCAGTATAAAAATCAACTAATGTTTTAATTCTTCTATTCAAAGGTTGGTTTCGTTAAACTATGCAGGGAATGAATCAAGTTGGACAAGGATGGTTTGTGAGAAAATGAGAGAAGAGAAAGATCACCTACAAAGAATATTGGGAGGAAAAAGACAAGATTTGTCAACTCCACATTTTTTCCCTTTTTGCCTAAAATATATACAGAGCATAATGTGGCATTGCACCAGATTATGACTTAATGTTCACCTAGCCTCAGTTTTAAAATGTAATCATTTTAATTTTTAACTTGCCCAACTTCCATTTTCAGCAATTTTGAATTGGAGCATATCTACTTCTTATTTGTCCAGTATGCCACTGTTTATAAGTGCATATATTTAGGTATACTTTTAAAACCCTTCTGAGATCCCCAAGTGGCTTGAATTTTTGTTTATATAAAACAGTATTCCAAATAGGGGTTTTTTTCTGCTACATGTGAAATATCTGAAGGTCAAAAAGATGAAGAGTGTTCACCATGCAATGTGAATCTACTCTTCAGCAGAAGTAATTGCTATTGATCAGCTGATGAGGATGGGAAGCATATGAGTTGTGAAGGTGACAAGAGTTGCATGCTGTATCAGGTCCAGATGTGTAGTGTTGTGACAGTGGCATTCCTAGTTTTTTGGAATTCCTGAGACCTGTGTGAAAGGTACAGGGAAGCCTGGCTCCCTATGTTAAAAATTCCTGCCTGAATACATTTAAAAAAAAACCAACTTCATAGCTTACAGAACTTGATATGCCCCTCAGCTCTGTACGATGCTTTTATTTTACAAAAATAGATGTTTTTACCAATGCCCATCAAGGTAACAGTCTAATAATTTCTCTTCCAGTCAACAGCTATCCGACTGAAGCAAAGGAATGTGTAGTCCATGGAGCAGTGTCACTTGAAAGGTTAGTTTCCTCCAGATGCAAGAATTTCTTTGATGCCTTGACTTGGTCAGGGAAAGTTTTTAATCTCAATGCAATTATAAATTCCTTCTTTTTCCCTTCACAGCCCTTTCCTTGTCAAGTATTTTTGCATTAACATTCAGTCTTCAGTATCAACTGTAGAAATCAGTAATAACTGTTGATCTAATTAATTATGAAGTTGAAGACGTTCAAATTCAAGTTTCCTCTGTGCACGGACTACTTTTCAGAAAGTGGTATGAATTCAATTATCGATGCTGTCTTTTGAATGTTGGATGCTCAATTTAAAGTAACCTATACTAAAGACCAAGATAGAATGGAAGTTCTTTCTACTCCAGATTTTTCTGGCTAAATCAAAATACTTCTAGTAACAATATAAATGCTAATAACTATTGAACTCAAGCAAATATATAGAAAGTGTTAGCAATTTATATTACCTTTGTGCAAGTTCAGAAACTTCTACCCATTTGAAAAAAAAAAAAGCTACTAAAACAGTCATGAACAACTCTGCTAATTCCCACCAACTTTGCTTGCAAGTGAAGTTTCCTAACTTAACTCTCCATAAGCATCTGCACTGTGCAGTATAAAAGCATTTCTGTTAAATTTCTACCCGTTTAAATCAAAATAAAATTGGTTCAAGAGATTCTGACAATAATGACAAATCCACTAAATCAGGTTGCTCAAAGACTTATCCAACCTGGCCCTGAGCACTTCCAGGGAGGGGGCAGCCACAACTTATCCAGGCAACCTGTTCCAGGGTCTCACCACCTAATCTAAACCTACCCTCTTCCAGTTTAAAGCCATTACCCCTCACCCTATCATTAACTGTCCTTGTAAAAAGTCCCTCCCCAGACTTCCTGTAGGCCCCCTTCAGGCACTGGAAAGCCTCTATAAGATCTCCCCGGAGCCCTCTCTTCTCCAGGCTGAACAGCCCAAACTTTCTCAGCCCTTGGATCATCCTCATGGCCTCCTCTGGACTTGTTCTAACATCACTGTGTGATTTGTCACAATCTCAATCAGACTGAATAAAAGGCAGAATAATTTGTAGAGGTCATCTAGTTTGGAAAAAACTAAAGTTCTCTTTTCTTCCCTCATCAGCATTTGATACGAAACTATCTGCAAACTACTTGTTTAAAACAACTTGAGGAAACAGAATAATTAAGAATACATGATGGACAATGAATCTGACTGTCTATGGACTTTATCTCCCTTTTTGTGCCCCCCAAAAGTATCCAAACAAAAAACAAAAACAAAACAACAACAAAAAAAAACCCAACAGTCAATGAATAGTGTCAACTAGGACCATACATAAGAATTCCAACACATGGAATCCTGCTTATTTATAGATTAATGGAATACAGTGCTTTATCAGTTGCTTCTGTACAGGGAGTTGTGGAAGAGAGGGGAAGAGAACAGCAAATCAGAGCAAGATCTAAAGCAGTTATGAAATATTTATCTTCCTCCTGTCGTGCCTTAGAAACAACTAGCTCCAACTGCTGTACAATGTATTCAGTCCCCTCAAACTAAAATAATACCAGAGTCGTAACACAGCGTCCACGGCCGTGCCTGGCTCCACTGTATTTGCCGGGTCGCATTCATGCGCCCCTCACCCACGACCACCAGTGCTGCCAGAACAGCCCACCCGGCAGGGCACATCCCCCTCACCACCCCACCCCCGCTGGTTGCCGTGACAACGAGCAGGGAGAGCTCTGGGCTGAGACGGGCATCTCAATGCGGTGACCCAATTATTGCCTGTCATTGCATTCACTGGGACAACAGGGAGCATCACACGTCTCAGCCACCAGGCTGCAAAGGTGTCTGGGACAAAACCAGAACCTGTTGGAAGGGGCAGAGTGGCAGGAACAGAGCCAGCGGCAACAGGCTGTGATCCTCACATCGAGTCATTGCTTTAAAGGAGACATTTTGGCCATAATAATCCTCATTCATTATTATTGGTGTATTTATTTTTTTTAACTACCCTCACAAAACAAAGCCGATATTGCTGTAAGCGTAATGGGGACTAATACCTTTTATAAATTGCATTTATAATGGCTAGAACTGGGCAGAATTAAAACATAAAATCTTCTTCCAAGCTATAAGAAAGTAATGGTTAATTTAGAATATTTGTACAGACGGCCATCATAGGAGCAAATCATTAAGAAAACCCAGTGATTTCTGCAAGACAGTTATCACATCATGGATTTATATTTATAAATGAACTATGTGCAGATGAGTTACAGGTTTCTCATGCTGTTCTGACCCTTCACAGTTATCACAGGCATGCTCAAAAAGCTTTCCCTCCTTCATTTCCTGGTTTCCTTCTGTTCTTTTCATTCTCTGCAAATAGATTTTTCCAATATAAATAAGTTACTTGAAGAGACTGGCAGCTATCAAGAGAACTAAATACACATAATGGCATATTATCAAAGGCAAAAATATATACTTAATATATATTCACTTACATTTTTTAGTTCCTTAGCCATATTACCTTGTCACTTTAAATTAAAGTCAACATTCAGCCTTGTTTTAAATGCTTATGTCACCAGTTATCAAATGGAATTCTCTGAGGAACCATGCAGAGAGCAAAAAATAGCTGAAGCCTTCTGTAGTATCTGTAGAACAGAATATTTTTTAATGCCACTGAGGGTTTATTTATATGTTTACTCCTAATATTTTCATACATGTATTACTTGCCTGGTTATAAGAACCCTTACTGCAGCAATTCGATATTACCAAAATTCTGAGACTGTTTTCCACTACCTGCCTCCAGCAGAAATATGTTTATGATTAACACCTAAAAGTGGGTATCACTTGGCATCTTGAAATTGATGTTTACAAACACAAAGTGGCTTGCAGACACCCATAGTGTCCATAAAATATACATTTTAAAAAGACAAAGAAACAACAACAACAAAAAAAACCTTATTGTCAGGGAGTGACAGGGAATGCAAATATTCGTTACGCTTGCCTGAGATCACTGATACCACACAGAATTAAAGGTGAAAACTTCAGTCTAGAAAATTCAGCATCAGTAAATTGTAAAAATTGCAATTCTAGATTACACAGAATATGCCTGCTGCATTGTCTAATAGTTCAGCTAGCTTATAGCAATGATGAACCATACACAACCCTTTCACTTCCAGCCAACTTTCCTGTGTGCATTCTTTATATCCCACACTACTGAGCACTCAGTCCTTCCTCTGGGCTCTTCTAGCTTTGCTTATTTTCTGAAAAATTAAATCCCAAATCTGTCATATCTTCAAAGCACTCCCTAGGCCCATGCAGAAGTGACATAGGGGCTCTCCTTTCTATCTCCCAGAAAGATTATCTTTTTTCTATAATCTTGCCTTGTTCCCTATGCAGCAAATTAATCTCTATATTTGCTGTTCAAAATATCAGAATATTATAAAACCACATACATTATTAATACTTCACAGAATACATATTTTATCAAATCCATAAGCTCTCATTCTTCAGATATTACACACCAGTAATACAGATACACACCTGTACTGATTTTCTATTTCCACTTCTTTCCTCTCTTCCTTACACTTAACTTCTCTCAGATGTGGGGACTTCCATCATTATGCCAATATTTTCCAATTTAAACCACTGTTTTTATTTACTGATTTTCCAAAATCAATTATTAAGGATGAATTTGGCTATGCATGCTGTCTCTCTAGGCTGCAATCATTAAAGTTACATCCAAAAATCTCCCACTGTTCCAAAGAATGAAGTTAAAGAAAACTACATTAATTTGCCCTCATGGTGGGAAATCTAGCAGCTTTTCTTTGAACAACTTTAGCATCTTTTCTAGGCTTTACAGGAAGGACTTCAAAATGGCAATGGTGAAGAAGGAGTATCTACTGGTTTACAAAGTGTTTATCATGATTTCCAATTCTTTGCAATTCTGTAAGAATTTACACAGCCCAATTTGTTATTCTTGATTGCAGGACATATGAAGCTTCTAGTTCCTTCCTTCCACCGAGATCATCTGCTTTGCATCTGATAGTGACTAAAAGGTGTCTAAGTTTCTCCTCAACACATCTTTAAATGACAATAATTGCGAGGGATTTATTTCAGAACGTTTGCTGCCGTGGAAGTGGAACTTTCCAAGTATCATTTGGCATCAGTGTCCACAGGACTATTTGGGAAGAGAAGAAAGTAATACTTCAGCTTTCTCTCCACTTCTCAAACAATGTCTGGAAGTGAAAATTCAGACTCTACTGCATGTTTTCACTGTTCACTGTTAGCAAGACCTACACAAGTCTAGCCTTTCTTCCTAGGTAGCAACTTAAGGAAAACTCTCAGCAGATCTCAGTCCAATGGCTCCTATCTCCATAAGAAACAGCAGCAAAATACTTTCAAAAGTAACAAATGCTTCCTGACATGGTGCTGCATTTCCCAAAGCCAAAGGCTGAGGGCAGTAAAAATGAGATAATTCACTCTTTTGTATTAGAGGAACATTTTATGATTGATTGCATATGCTGCACTCAGCTTTTGGCAAGTATCATCGAAGAACAGCTTTAGCACTGGACCATACTTAAGAGTTATTGCTCAAAGCAAAGCAATGTTTTTATAAAAATTAATGTGCACATCCCACGCAGCACTGCAAGGTAGCTAGTGATACAGGTCTAAGAGTTCATGGAAACCCTTCAGATAGCAGCAGACATAGCATTTTCTATCTTCTGTTGTTGCCTTGGGGAAATGCTAAAGTCCTCAAGGCTTCCTCTCTGGCTAAAGTCTCAGTGGCAATGCCACCCCCTACACAGCTTTGCTAAGATCCAACGTAACTGCTACAGAAACACCTTCTAGCTGAAAAGTGATTCTGGTTTTCTTCTCTCAGCTTCTTGCCTCAATAGCAAATAGCAGGAGTAAAATGTCATGTAGATACATCACATCCCCTAGACACAGAATAAAAGCTGGAGACCCTTTTCTCCTAACAACTTCCTTTCTACACTGAACACTTCCAGTACATTATTTGCCAGTCACTGGCAACTCCAGCAGCTATCCACTCTCCCACTCCACCTAACACCATACAGTCCTGACAGTTTCTGACCCATCAGATATACTTCACTATCCAGCTGCTGCAAGCGGAGGTCTTCAGTGAAATGACCTAACATTGTATGTTCAGTCTCTATTCACCCATTGCATTTGACAACACCCCTAAGACACAGTCTCCAACTACATATTCTGAATAGCCCTGTTATGACCTGCTTCAGGAGCAAGAAAATCCATGATTCAATTGAAAGTAACAGCTAAAGGACAGCTGTCACCCAAGCAGCAGCTGCACTGGGGTCACAAGCCTCGCTATCATAAAATAATTAACTGTGTAAGAGTACAGTAATTGCCATAAAGAATCAGGCCCCCATATGCCAGTTAAAAAAAGTTTGGGGATTTTTGCTTTGTTTGGGTTTCTTTTTTGTTTGTTTGGTTTGGTTTTATTTTAGAAACAGCTTGTATTCTTTCACTTGCTTTCTGGTTCCTGAGCCTTCAGAATGCATCCACTTCACCTTTTCAAGATGTTTCATATATTTATGACCTTATGACTAATATTTTCACTTAATCCCTATTACTTAGTCCTTGGAAATTTTGAAAACATTAGCAGACATGCCATACAACTCCATGCAGCAGCCACCTTCTGTCTTGTATAGTTGCTCAATATACTCGCTTGGCAAAAGTCTTCTTCACTCTTTTGTTGTTCTCTTGTTCTCCAATGGTAATGAATATTGGAAATCATTCATTTCTTCCAGGCTTCTTCACCCTCAGATCTACTTGGCTTTGCTGAACAGCAGAGCATGAGAAAATTGCAATCACTTTCTATTTTCCTCTCTCCTAATTTCACTTGGTGAGGAATATCAACATACAACTGTGCTCTGTCCATCCTGCTAGCACAGGAACACTTATTGGTCTGTTTTATATCCTGACTCTGAAATACGATGGCCTAATGCTTGCTTCACAACAAAAGCAGAAGTTCTGCAAAATGCATTGTTTCCTCAAAATATTTTCTTGAAGCTCTGTTCATATCATTTATAGGACTTTATTTCCCAGACCTGAGAAAACCAAACTGTTCTGCAAAACATTATACATGCTGCTTTTCTAGCAACTATGGTGTAGTTATATTCAGAAAGTACAATGGTGATTTCACATCTAGTAAAACCTACCATGTATTAGCCCATGGTTGCAAGCTCACACGTTACATTCATCTTCTGAGTACCTTTTATTACTCCTTCACCTGCCTCTACTCAGGACACAGAAAAGCGCTTTTCATGACTAAATCAATCTGCCATTCACTGCCTCTTCCAGCAATGTCTCTGTCTCCCAGAAGTAGCAGTGCTTATTTATCGACAAATAGTTTTTGATGCATGTCACAATATAAAGAAAGCATTACACTTAATGTATGGAAAAAAATCAAGTGAAAAAGAATAAAACTTTCAGTCTTCCCAGGAAACTGCCATAATATTTGATAGAATTTTGAAAATAATATTTTTCCAGAACTCTTGAATTAATAAATGCAATTTCATAAATTTGTATCAAATTTGTACAAAATTAATGCAAAGCTTTGAATACTATTCACTTAAAAATTGGAAATAATTGGAAATATGCAATTTCCCCTTTCCTTTTTCCTTTCCCACTCCCTTCACTCTCCATGCCCATTTCTAGCAGAATCAAGTACTCAGTTGTACAACATTTCAGAATACTGACATTTAAAAGGTATTGTAATTATAGGTATGTATAAAAAAATATATCTTTTGGTCATTTTAAGGAAACGTTTACCTTATCTTATTTTGTCTGTACTCCAAGATGTTGAATATATGACAAAAAAATGTTGGATTTTTTTGTGGTTTTTTTAAACAAAAAGCTGACTTTGTAGAGTTAAATCTTATTTTGCAGAAAAACAGTGCCAATAAACAGAAAAATCCCCCAAAATTTCAGTAAAATATTCCTCTTTGTATGGTGTATGTGGCATATGTAATATAACTGTTTGATGAATATCACTCCATGACTCCATTACTGAAAGTCATCTAGCATGACCTGATAACTTACATGTGGTTCCACTGTTTGTGAGCATTGAACCATTTCAAGTTCACAGCAATGGCACCTTTTTGCTTGCTTTTGGTGATGTGCATTTGAGTTGCAGCAACTTCTTATCACCTTCTGGCTAAATACAGAATTTAAACAGGCCTGATCCTCTATAGTAATCTAAGTTCTAATTCAAAGAGCTCATCTGAAAGTGATTGGATCAAATTTCAGAGAAGCATTACAAGCAGTGACAAATGCACTAATATGACTACTCTACATTCAGATATTGTATTATATTTATTATATTATAATAGAAACTGAGACATCAGGGGTTTTGGGGTGAGGTTAGTTTTTTTTTTTCCGCCCATCATGCAAGGAAAAAAGTGCTTATGTTATAAATAATGTTTAAAAAAATCACTAAACAAATAAAACATTTTAACACATTCATAACACAGCAGTAGGAGAGAAGTTCCAATTCTTTCACTGAAAGGCTAGGGAAGTCAATTCCCACAGACTACTCTTTAAGACAAATGACTTAGTCTCTGAAACAAAGCCACAAAGCTGATGCACCTTTAAAACACACTTTTTATTGTTGTTCAAAGCATAAGGAAATAGGAGTTTTGACAGGACTCACTTATATAATGTGAATGCCATGTTTCCTCATGGATGCAGTACATGAGTTGGTGCTTCAGTGGAGTGACTTCTTAGCATTATCATTAACCTTCTTGAGTGAACTTACCCTATTATTACAATTCTTGATTGGATGTTGAAGATAAAATTCCATTCACTTTTCCTCAACCCAAGTACTAAACAGCCTAGCATCAGAAAACTTTATGTCCTTTTGATAGAATACAATATATATGTAATTTTAAGAATAACTTTTGCTTTGAAGTCATGAAGGCCAGAAATTTGCTTTTATAATGCAATTGCTGAGATTTTGTTCATATCAGATGATTTCAGGAGCTGCTATTTAAGAGGACTTCAAACTTACAACAAAGTGAGGAGCATGCAGAAAGCTGCCTATTTCAACAATTAATCTAAGCATACATCTTGTTAGCAGACCGTAGTGTTAAAGAAAGATCTATAAACAACATTTAAACAAGACAGCATAAGTAACAGAAATAAATCTTGCTATAACCATCCAGAGCTCACCACAGTATATTCTTTCCACTAAGATAAATCAGATGGTGGCGGTGCTTATAGTTCTGGGTAGAGACTGCATGCTCTGTGACATGATGGGACCACATCCCACGCACCACTGGGGAATATATTCAGAGCCTCTCTTTGCATGGGCAACACACCATATGTATTTGAAGAAAGCAGATACATTTAAGAAACAGACTTTTGAGTATATTCCTATTAAGAGTTAGGTCTGGTAATCTCCTTCCATACTTCAGCCTGGTTTTCTTTGGATTTGGGGTTATATTCCATCATGTGCTATTAATACAAAGTCCATGTATTCTGCTGCCAAAGACAGTATACATTTTTTTCATTTCATCAGTTGAAAATGTTGTAGTCATATTCCTAAAGAAAAATAGCCATTCATCTGAAGAAAATGCGGGTTTTTTTTGGTTTAAACAAACAAGCAAGGAAGCACAAGTCAATTTGTCACTGTTGTGTATCACTTCTGTAAAATGAGTAAAAAGAGACACTGATCACTAGCAAAATCATATCTGTCCTGAACTTCTCATATCACACATCTATTATCACTAAGAAATCCAACTCTCTTGAACGGGGTTGAAGTTAACAACTTTCTGAACTGTTCCTTCCTTTGGCATACTGCACAGACATCCACCATATGTATATCACAGCATTCTGTCTTAGATTATGTCACTGCTAAAAATCAAAGGTCTGTCACTCTTCATTTTACCAACACATATGCCATATGCTGAATGATTGCAACTCATTTAGTTTTGCTCATTTAAATAAAATATTTGGTTAGAAAGTAAAGTGGGACAGACAAGATACTTCAATTACTCTGTATTCCACCTTTAATAGCAAAGAACATTTAATGTCTGCAATTATTTTCTCTTTATTTATTTACAAATCAGTAAGTATTCCCTGGCATACTTAATCTGTCTTTAGTATCTAGGGGCCTCAACTAAAATGAGATTCCCATTGTAGAAGTGTAAAGACTATGGTCTACTAAAGCAATAAGCAGGTCATAGAATGGGTGGGAGAAATGAGAGCTTACATATGTGCTATATGGCTTTTGACAAATGGGAAACCAAGACAGTGAGTTACTGTAAGATTTTCCAAAAGCACAAACAAGTTTCTAGTAATTTATGTAGGTCAAATTGAAAAAAGTAAAAGATACAGATAACCAGTTTCAGATCTTTCATATCTCAATCTAGAATCTTTAAGTGATATCCTAATAATTTTCACAAAATGCTATCTGTAAAACAATAACTTATAAATTACTGGCTGAAAGAAGAGCTTACTTTTTAATCCAATAATATGACTTCTAATACTTTCACTATTTCATAATAATTTCATTCCTCAGAGTTACCAAGCATGATGGAAGTGATTGCTGTGACACATTTCCTTTTTTTTAATTGTGTATTCTTACTAGGAATTCATGTATTGGACAAAGGTCCAACATTTGTACCTACTGAAGCTGTGCACTACTGGAACTACCTTTGGAAGGTCTTTGATGGGATTTTTGTTTTGTTGTTTTTACCCTATTTGTTGAAATGCAATTGTTAGTATTTGGTAAAATTATTACAATAAAACAGTTGGTTTTAAAAGAAATTTATCCAAGCAAGTGTTCTGCCTCACAGAACCGGGGTTATTGCATGTGTTCATTAAGAAATTTATTTCATGCCCTCTACAGGTTTGCTTTCACTCACATTAACATTCTTCTGTTGCAGCAGTTTCATAACCCAGTTTCACAAACTGAAAACTATCATCTCAGTACTGCTTTCTTTAAGTGAAAAAAATCAATTAAGATGAGCTGGAAGAGCTCATTAACGTGAATATAATCTTAATAAATTTTGGCTGTATATACCACCTCTCATTTACAAAAATTGAGAATGTTTCCCAAGTATGCATTGAATACAAATGATCCAACTTCTTACTTTCATTGTACATTACCATTACAGCTGCAAACATTCTGGATATCTACCCACCTTATTAGCTCATATATAACAAACAACTGAATTAAAGCACATTGTTCCATGAGGAATACAGATGAATGATTTATTTTTTCCCCCTATATCCTTTTGAAAAAGTCTTGTAAATACTTATAATTGTGTGATTTTTTAAAGTTAGTTTTCTCTCAAAACCAATTAGAAAGCTCCAAAATAGCACAGTATTTTTGCTCACCTAACACCAACATCAACTGTAATTAAAGTTGCAAGACAGCAATTGGAAGATTTTGCCAGAGGCTAGTCACTGTATTAAAAGATACTGCAAAGACTGTGTACTTAATACAAAATCATTGAAATATATAATTTTCCCAGTCTTCTCTGTCTTGATAACATGTTATGTCTGTGCTGGATAAAATCAGACTAATCATTTAGCTTTCTGATGGCAACAAATTATTCAGATAAATCAAATCAGCTGTGCTGCTCAGTGCACTAACTTTACCAAAGAGGTGGCCACTGTCAGGAAGACAGTTTTACTATAAGCTAGGGAGAAGGAAAATAAAGAGCAATTAAGCATGCAGAATGATGTTTTCAGCTAAGAAAACTGAGCTGTTAAACTTTGATCCAATGTCAGGAGCACAGAGCCTACTAGGGTAAGTCATTGGCATTCTAGCCCACAGGACGCTTTCTCCTACAGAGAAGTCGGGTGGATTTCATTCATTTCCAAGCAGTGCAGTTCACCATTATGGAAACATAATAGTGGAATGGAGACAACAAGCCAAAAAGGTAGTATTTCACTATCTGATAGCTCAAAAAAAATGAAAGCTTAGAAAATAGCAATAAAATAACCTAGGCCTGCACTTATGCAGTACCCTTATATTGAGGAACTAATGAAATTTCATTTAAAGTTATTTTTCCTTTATATTTGTCCTTAAATAATAGTATTGAAATAGCAGAAAATAATAGTTTACAGTTTAAAGAAACTGTCCTGAAGCATTATATTTTTCCAGCATGAAAAAAGTACTCTGGAACTACAGAATGTTAAGAAATTTTCTTTAATAATATGTTTGTTACTACTTTGAATATTCAATACCTATTTCTGAACTTCCCTGCACTGCTAATAGGCAAGACCCACTGAGTATATCTGCAAGCTGAGTAACTGAGATATGTAGCACTGATTACACCATTGCCACTGAGGACGTAAAAAAGCTTAACCGACACCAGCTCCAAATATAAACTACATAACCAGCTCCACAAGCTGCCTTTAAAAATGTCTAAAATGTCAGACATTAGAGCAGACATTTATCCACTACGTATATATGAAAGTACAATTCTGCCTCTATTGAATACCTTAGATTTACAATGGCTTTGTTGGAATGCACAAGAAATACAGGACTGGATAATAGAAATGTGGATATTTTATTAGCTATAGTAATAAAATTGTACACCGACAAGTATTTGTCAAGCATTATGTCATAGAGAAATCTAGTTTCAGTTTTAAAGCAAATGATTGCATATTTTGAAATGAGAGCACCCTGAATTAGTCATTTCCATTAAAACTATGAAGTAGAATTGCCTAGCAACCAAGAAAATTAATTCAGAGATTAAAATAATCACTGTGACACTGAGAGAGCAACTGCTGTTCTATCCCAACAACCATAAAGACACTTAGAAAAGAGGCTAGTGTTCCCTTATATTTTCTTAAAAAAGGAAAACCAAAAAATATCATAAAATGAGTAATAATGGAAAAAGAATAAAAACGGTCAAACCAATTGCATAAAGCAAATGCAAATAATTGTCCTCTTTTTACATAACACCATTAAGATGAACAATACAGAAAGTTTTTTTCATATTCTGATAATAGTGAATAAATTGCTGTGGAGATTTCAAACATGCTTTCCTACTTACAAAGAGCAAATTTGTTTTGTTACATTAATTCCATGAAAGTATTATATATTTTGGTACTTATCAGCTTAATGCATTACAGAATTTATGATCATGCCTACCTGAAAAAAACCAACTCTGCAGCATTATTTACTACTACTACCCCTAGTCAAATTATTCTTCATCACATTTCTTTAGGGAAGCTTTTAAATTAGTTTATCACACTGAGCTTATTATAGAAAAAAAACCATAATAGATTAAGGACAGTAAGGATGACTGCAATAATTTAGTTTAGTGACTGCTACTCTTATATTGCTTGTTATATCTAGGTCATTGTCTAATTCACTGTCCCTAAAGGACAACAAAAAACCTAGTAAAATTATCCTTTTAGAAATAAAACAACCATATTCTGTAGCAACATTAAAGTCTATCACCTTGTCAGGATATTAGATTAGAAGAATGATTACAGATCAGTGATTTCTGAGTGGCAGTACTTTCAGACCTCTAGTAGTAGACAGTCCTTTCCAGCTAGAGGTACAGAGCTTGTATTCACTCAAAAAAAGATCAGGAATTATTAAGGCAAGAAAAAACAAAAGAGAAAAATTAGGTCCCAGAGGATATCACAAGATTTAGCAACTGCAGCAGCTACATCAAATCTAGTTGAGTCTACATTAAAAGATAGTAATAAAAATAAAACAGTATGAGAAATAAATCAAGACAGATGAGTAGGAATAACTGTGTTAGAAGGTAACTCCCCAGGCATGGACATAACTGTACTCCTCTATGAGGAAATAGCAGTATAATTCAGCTCTTTGGCTGCATATAATATTCACAAAACACACCCACAGCTAGCTACAGGTACTTTAAAGTCCTGAAATCTGCAGATCCTGATCACATTCAAGAAAGGCAGAGGTGCCTGAATGTGATTTTAAAAGTTGAGGCTGTCAATAAATATGTAATAAAGTACATGTTTTCATCTTCTAGAAGAGGATATGACAGGTAATAATGGAAGAATATCTTTTGGAAGTACAGGCAGTACGGACAGTATGGACATGTGTAACAGATCAAAATGAAGAAAAAATTAACAGCAAAAGTCCCTCATATGCAAACACATCCATAAAGCCAATAAAAGACCTCAAATGTCCATAAAAGGTTCCCCTGTCTTTTAAATATTTAATGACTGTACCAGATGGGATGGGGGGAGAAAAATAACTTATCTGAACCATTAGAATAAAAACAGCTGACTTAAAAGATCTACTCACCGCTAGGTTATAATTACTCCAATGGTTTCACTAGTGAACAATGTTTGTAAATCTAGAATAATTTTGAAAGATGACATATTTGAGAATTGGTAGCCTCCATATGCTGTTGAACAGCTGAAATACATTTACTTTTTATTTTCTGGCCCTTATGCCACATGCCATGGGTGTGGTTGTAGTATACATGTTTTACTAAACTCAAAGGATAGTCACAGTGATAAGCACTTTTTTTTAATTAATCTTATCTGTATGATAGAATGGCATTATGAACTAGAAGATACTCCTACAAACTCTACACATAGATGACAACAGTATCTTTTTTCCCTTTAGGATTTTAAACAGCACAGTTTATATAGCAAAAATCTCAGAAACAAATGCCCATTTTCTGTCTTTACAATAGACATTGTCGAAGTCCAGAACATTGTAATGACAGAAAGCCTTATAACAGACTCTCAGTTCAGAAGGATTTATCAAATATCTACTCCACTGTATCCCACAAAACACAGGCAAACCAGCACACTACATCAGACCTGCATTAAAAGATCAAAAGTCTCACCTATGTTTGCTACAAGAGGACAATGAAAAGGATAACATCAGTGTTAGTGCATGCACTAGCAGCAGGAATTTAATGAAATTAAACTCCCAGATAATCTTAGAAAGCAAACCATGACCACGGTACAGAGAAAAGGTAAAAAGAAGGTCACTAGTAGCCTGCCTTGGGGAAAATTCCATCTGCTCAGCAAATTTGATGATTGGCTTGGCTTAGGCGTGTGAACAAGACACACTAGCAAAATATTTCAATACCACTAGTAGGGCCAGTTTACCCTGCCCAAGAGTGAATTCAAATTCTAGTAATTCAAATGAAAAGAAAAAAAAAAAAACCTTAAAAATTAAAACAGCCAAGAATAAAAGAATAATAATTTATTGGAACCTGCAGACAGCCATAGGAGATCTCAAAGCATATTAATCTACTGTAACACCATGCAAAACAAAGAAAAAAACCTCAGCTAATAAAAAAAAACTGTTCAACCTTCCTTCCAGTCTCCTCTCAGACCCTATTCAATTGCATTATCATATCCTCTTACAGATTCCCCTGCAAAAACCTGATAGCTACATGCAAATTACTCCATGGCATTGTTAGGTCTTAATCTTAAAGACTGTGCATGTATTTCCTTTTTGCTTATGTGAATAATTGGTATAAAACCAACAGAATTACTCACAGTGCATGACATCAATTATGTACATAGAAATCTTTGCAGATCAGTGCCTTGGTCATTGATTTTGCCTAAAATTTCATTGCCTAAAATCAAAGGTAATATATGCATTGACATTATATAATACAATATATTGCATTTACAAGCAAATCCTACTCATTTCTAACAACATCGGTGAGTAGTGTGAATTAAAGTGGTCCTTAATACTCTACTAGGACTATGAATTTTCCAGCAAAAGGAAAGTATTATGTAGCAAATACTAAGACTAAATAGAATAAAATTTTATTGTTCATAGCAGTAGATCTCAAGCTAATTATGAACATTTGGAAAACAAGATACTGTTTTTTTTCAATCTAGTTCAGGCATCTAGTTAAGTAACATGGCAATAAGATGCTTTTGAATATCATGAGAACCACAAAGAGAATCTGCACATTTATAAGAAACTGCAACCTACTACTAAGAGGAAAGGCAGGGGGAAGCACAATTATGTTTATATAAAACATTAAAAGTGTATGTTGATCAGAAGCCTCCAAGTTGCATCATGAACATGGTAAATAAATCATGCAGAAAAACAGTTGGAAATATAATCTTCAGGTCACAAAATGAGCAGGCCAGTAAAGAGCAGTAAGTTGCTGAATATAAATCACTTTTTACATATGACACAAGGACGCAATATGGTATTTAACTGGTAAAAGGCAGGGATTAATGTACTGGAAAAAAGTAATTTTAGCTTTTCTCTTGCCATTCAGTAACAGGGAACACAATCCTCCATTGAATTACTTCATAGTTAGTTAGGTAACCTACAAACATGCCCTTATCTAAGATCAAGAGTATGTCTCCCTCTGGAACAAATGTCCTTCTATCTCTCTAATAAGTAAATGTTAATTCTCCTATACTTTGTAAGGAAGGGTAGATGCTCTGTTTTATATTACTTGACCTGTGTATCTAATTCTCCTTATGCAATAGGAATTTGCAGTTCCTGGTACTACTACCAAAGGCTTATCAAAAAAACACAATTACCTATAAAAATTACTCAGGGTTCTACCAGTAGGCTATGTACAGATGTCTTCGGCAGCATGCCTAGAACACCATGAAATTCAAAGTGTTCCATAAATTTCCACATCATAGTCTCAGGCCATTTAGGTTTTATGAGTCAAAATGTATGAGTTGAACTTCCCCAAAAGAGCAAAGACATGACCAGGTAACACCTAAAATATGGGAGGTTTATCAGTCTCTGCAGTGTACTTCTATAAGCTAACAAAGAAACTATCTGCAAGTCTCTGGGCATTTTTTTTTTTTCTTTCTTTCTACGAAACATCAGAAAGAAAACTACCCAATACTGGAAATGTTTACTAATGCAAAATGCTAAAGAACAATCTTAAGACTTATTTACTGACAGAACACAAACAACAGAATTAGCAACAGTGCTAACCTTTCCATGGCCTTCCACCTCTAGTGCAGACTTGAAGGATTCAGCCTCAGCAGCCTGCACAAAGGTTGTTTGAAGTGAGATGTGTAAAAGCAGCATAAAAGAGATGAGAGCAATTTGACAGATGGAAGTAGAACATGACAGGATGTGTGTATTTGCTTTCTTCTGGAGAGTCAAGGATCAGAGCTCTATGCCATCTAAGCAGAGGGATGACCACCTGGCTTGGATAGGTTAGGTTTCTTCATCTACCCCCTGAGACGCCAATCAAAACCATGACACCAGAAGCTCAGGATCTACTCCTATATAAAAAAAAAGCAAGTCTAAGTTCTTAGCTATGGCCAAACATGTCCTTACTTGACAGCTGCAAAGAGGCAGTCCCAGGTCTTCCCATGTTTGTTGTCTAAAGGCTTTTAAATTGATTAAGAATTATGCTAGCTGTTTACTATTGCATATAGCTTGATAGAGTAGGAAAAGATTTGGTGGGAAATCAGGGGGTGACAGGCTTTGATGAATTGCATAAAGAAAGGTCAGCTGATTCACCAGTAGTAGAGGGTGCCACTACACTGTGGAGCCTCCCACACTGGCTACGTCACCTTACAAGGCAAGGGTATGTAATACCAGCTTCCTTCACCAGAGAAACCAGGCCAGTGGGTCAACTCTGGTAACTCTTTTCCATGAATGGGAAGTGATATACTTTCCTTTTCTAAGAGAATCTTTCCTATCTCTAATTGCTTTAACATAAAACCAAACTTGCTCTGTCTCTTTCCCTCACCTATGCATGACTTCAAAAGAGTTAGAAACTGCCCACAGTTACGATATTACCATAGTAATATTACAATATTACCATAGCATGAACCTAGCATGGCTACTGTTTTACCTGGGGTGGGGGAAAAAAAAAGTGTTTGTTACATGTTCACTATTTTAAAAGATAATCTGAATTTATGCTTATAATAACTTTTTATGTAAAACTTCTCAAATGTTTTATTTACCAACATTAAGCTGCAAATATCAATCTAGTACTACTCTGATCAGAGTACTTGTGCTTTGGTTAGGTTTAAGTTCAAAGTTATTGAACTTTATCTCATTATACCAATAGCATAAGAGATTGAAATTCTTTTTTTTCTTGAGACACCATAATGTAAAGATTTGGAAGACATTAAAATACACATTTTATTTATAAAGAAACTCCTAAAATTTCCATCAAGGCCTGCTATGAGTCTTGTCTGAAAGACCAAATGTTAGTATCTTTCTTTCTTATAACTCTAGTATTGTCTTTATTTCCCTATCAATTTCAAAATTCCAAACCCTTCTGAAGGTCTTTCAAGTTATATTGCTTATTCCTTTCTTCTTTTCACCATATTGCCTCTCTTCAACCTCTACCAGTGCAATCATCTCTAGGTTTTTCCCCCATCATGCCTTAATGCAAAGCAAACCCTGTTTAATCACTTCACTATGCTACTACAGTCTCTTCCTTCAAATTCCTCCTTAATGTCCAGTTTTATCTATATCAAATCATCCTGCTGCAGATTGAGAAGGAGGATGTGACCAGTTATGACTTAATAAACTTGCAGCACTTGACATATGTGGTGGGTTGACCCTGGCTAGATGCTGGGTGCCCACCAAAGCCCACTCTATCACTCCCCCTCCTCAAAATGGGCAGAGGGAGAAAATTATAACGAAAAGCTCGTGGGTGGAGATAAGGACGGAGAGAGATCACTCACCAATTACTGGCACGGGCAAAACAGACTCGACTTGGGGGAAAAAATAAATTTACTTTATTACAAATCAAAATTAGAGGAGAATGAGAAGTAAAACCAAATCTTAAAACACCTCCCCCATCCCTCCCTTCTTCCCGGGCTTAATCTCTTTCCCGATTTTCCACCTCCTCCCCCCAGCAGCACAGGGGGACAGGGAATGGGGTTGGGGTCAGTTCATCACATGGTGTTTCTGCTGCTGCTTCCTCCTCAGGGGGAGGTCTCCTTCCCCCGCACCAGCGTGGGGTCCCTCTCACGGGAGACAGTCCTCCACCAACTGCTCCAACGTGAGTCCTTCCCATGACTGACAGCTCTTCACGAGCTGCTCCAGTCTGGGTCCATTCCATGGTGTGCAGTCCTTCAGGAAGGGACTGCTCCAGCGCAGGTCCCCCACGGGGTCACAAGTCCTGCCAGCAAACCTGCTCCGGCGTGGGCTCCTCTCTCCACGGGCTACAGGTCCTGACAGGAACCTGCTCCAGCGCGGGCTTCCTGCGGGGTCACAGCCTCCTTCGACATCCACCTGCTCCGGCGTGGGGTCCTCCACGGGCTACAGGTGGTCATCTGCACCACCATGGACCTCCAGGGGCTGCAGGGGGACAGCCCGCTTCACCCTGGTCTTTCACCACCTCTTGGGGGGGGAATCTCTGCTCCGGCGCCTGGAGCCCATTCCCTCCCCCTCCTTCTTCACTGACCTTGGTGTCTGCGGAGTTGTTTCTCTTACATCTTCTCACTCCTCTCTCCAGCTGCAAAGTGTGCAGCTTTTTTTTTTTCTCCCTTCCTTTTTTTTTTTTTTCTTAATTATGTTATCACAGAGGCGTTACTGATTGGCTCGGCCTTGGCCAGCGGCGGGTCCGTTCCTGTAGCCGCTGGCATTGGCTGTGTCGGGTCGGACATGGGGGAAGCTTCTGGCAGCTTCTCTCACAGAAGCCACCCCATGTCCCCTCCCCCACTGCTACCAAAAACCTTGCCATGCAAACCCAATACATTCCACCCCTCGCCTCTGTGAATCACATATTTAAGAATCATCACTAAAATCCACATTCATCACACAATCTTCACAAACTTCTACTCACATCAACAAAAAAAAGAATTCCCCACACCAAAATCAAAATAACTTCATCACAACACCAGACAAAGTGGACAATTTACACACATAATCCACCCCTTGTCTCTTCACCACAATTAAATCGATAAAATCCCCCATAATTGTCCTACTCATCACTCTTTAGCCATGTTCAGTCCATGTTTTGCCCGTTACCTCTCCTCTCTCCGTTAATAACCTTATCTCCAATCTCTCATGCCCCACGTTGGGCGCCAAAAAAGACTGTGGTGGGTTGACCCTGGCTAGATGCTGGGTGCCCACCAAAGCCCACTTTATCACTCCCCCTCCTCAAAATGGGCAGAGGGAGAAAATTATAACGAAAAGCTCGTGGGTGGAGATAAGGACGGAGAGAGATCACTCACCAATTACTGGCACGGGCAAAACAGACTCGACTTGGGGGAAAAAATAAATTTACTTTATTACAAATCAAAATTAGAGGAGAATGAGAAGTAAAACCAAATCTTAAAACACCTCCCCCATCCCTCCCTTCTTCCCGGGCTTAATCTCTTTCCCGATTTTCCACCTCCTCCCCCCAGCAGCACAGGGGGACAGGGAATGGGGTTGGGGTCAGTTCATCACATGGTGTTTCTGCTGCTGCTTCCTCCTCAGGGGGAGGTCTCCTTCCCCCGCACCAGCGTGGGGTCCCTCTCACGGGAGACAGTCCTCCACCAACTGCTCCAACGTGAGTCCTTCCCATGACTGACAGCTCTTCACGAGCTGCTCCAGTCTGGGTCCATTCCATGGTGTGCAGTCCTTCAGGAAGGGACTGCTCCAGCGCAGGTCCCCCACGGGGTCACAAGTCCTGCCAGCAAACCTGCTCCGGCGTGGGCTCCTCTCTCCACGGGCTACAGGTCCTGACAGGAACCTGCTCCAGCGCGGGCTTCCTGCGGGGTCACAGCCTCCTTCGACATCCACCTGCTCCGGCGTGGGGTCCTCCACGGGCTACAGGTGGTCATCTGCACCACCATGGACCTCCAGGGGCTGCAGGGGGACAGCCCGCTTCACCCTGGTCTTTCACCACCTCTTGGGGGGGGAATCTCTGCTCCGGCGCCTGGAGCCCATTCCCTCCCCCTCCTTCTTCACTGACCTTGGTGTCTGCGGAGTTGTTTCTCTTACATCTTCTCACTCCTCTCTCCAGCTGCAAAGTGTGCAGCTTTTTTTTTTTCTCCCTTCCTTTTTTTTTTTTTCTTAATTATGTTATCACAGAGGCGTTACTGATTGGCTCGGCCTTGGCCAGCGGCGGGTCCGTTCCTGTAGCCGCTGGCATTGGCTGTGTCGGGTCGGACATGGGGGAAGCTTCTGGCAGCTTCTCTCACAGAAGCCACCCCATGTCCCCTCCCCCACTGCTACCAAAAACCTTGCCATGCAAACCCAATACAACATATTACATTACATGTTCCCAGAAGATATTAAAAAATGTTGTAGAATTTCATTCCCATGCCTTGAAGATGCCAAAAATAAAGTGTTTCCACAGAAAACTGAAAAGCCAGACAACAATCACAGAGAACTACTTTTTTCCTGCTGAGGTACAAATGGGAAAACACTGAGAAGTGAGAAATGCTTACTGGAAGTGCAAAATATAGATTTTGCTTGAGCTTTATTTACACTGTGGCAGTAGCACCTTCCTGCAAATCTCATATACCAAAAGTGCAGCAAATACACCTTCTGATGAAGTCTATTTTTTTACCAGAACTGCACCAAATACAATGGTCACCTCTCATCACTATTAAAAAGAAAGATTTGTGTTAAAATTGATACTAAACTATTCATTTGCCGTATAGTTGTACTGTTATCACTGCGGGGGAGGGGAGGGGTGTAGGCGGGGGAGAACAAAACACAACAACAAAAACAACCCCCAACTTTCACTATATGAACCAAATAAAAATTCTTCAGAAACTGTCTAAGTACAATATCAGGGGTATTATAAATGTAAAGAGAAGAATAATCCTTGCACTTTAGTAGTTGGTGATATTTTAGCAATTGTTACTTTGAACAATGTTGTCCCAGATGGCTGCAGTAGAAATTTTGGGAGCATCACTGAAGTCCTACACAATGACTAGTAAGAAGGAGATTTAAGTATGAAGGGGAAAGAGATTTAACTTAGCCTTCTTGAGACTAGTGCATTGTAGTATGAAAGTTAAGTTGTCCAAGCCAACAGAATACTTAAGTCATTTTCTATGTCAGTTTCTTTCCTTCAAAAGGCCCTAGAGCATATGTGTACAAAAATTCACAGTTCTCATGGTAGTTAATCCCTATTTGGTGTTTGTCTTTGGCCTTCACAAGTCTGATGCTCTGACTTTGATCTCGCTGCCACTGAGAAAATGACAAGACTTATTTCTAATTCTTTTCATGCTGGCATTGAAATCTCTGTAGTTTCCTGCTCCGCCTCCAAGCAAAAGATTTGTGACAACACATCAGGGCAATGTGGGACTTGCTGGTCCATCTCAAAAATCAAACACATGTTAAGATATCAGCAGAAATTATGGATTTTAGTTGCATGAATCAGCTGAAAATTCTTCTGAAATATAATTGTCAAATGGAATATTAACTGACAAAATATTTGGTAGATCAATATTCACTTTTGTATTTTTACATTCTGATTTTCAGTGGCTATCAGGGGCTTCTGTGCTTTGTGGTTTTTATAAAAATCATACACAGTGACTACAATCTGAAGCAGAACAGCCCAAAAATGTGGTGGTGTTTTGTTTGGTTTTTTTCTTATTTTCTACTCAATCCTTCATATAAAACTATTATGAGGAAATAACATATTCTTACTTTTTTATATATGGAGAATTAACAGTTCAAAAACATTTTATCGAGAACACAAACATTGTCACTATATGAGGCCAGCAGCATTCCAACCGTTCTTCCATAATGAATTTTATTGCAGCAGCAGGCAATTCTAACATGTTAAAAATTGTATTGCCAGAATTATTTCAGGTGCTTATCAGAAATGAATGCATAGTCACAATATAAAAGTAAAAATTTTTAGATAGTAGATATATCAATCCCTTAATCTTGCTCCATAAGGAGCCTAAGCACTAAACTGAATCAAATTTATTGTAGTTATATCTGCAGTATTGTTTTGTCATTACTAAATGTTTATTTTTTCAGAGTAATTAGAAACCCAAAATATCCCTTTACCCCCAAAGTTAGGCTTTACTTTAACAAACTGTAGAGAGAGCTTTTTATAATTTTATATTGTTATTTTGATACAGTAATTTTGTATAAATTAATAATTTTAATTATATTCAATGTTTTTTCCTAGGCATCTTAGGAAATATTGTATTTCTAAAAAAGATTATTTATTAAATTGATAAACAAGTGTCAAAATTACCATGAAGACTTAAATTCTCACACACTGAATTGAGGATTCCATCTGCCTTAAGGCAGCTGGAATACTTTTTGCCCTGTAAGAATGCATATACAAGTATAATTAGGTCCCACTAATGCTGGATTTTCATGCCTATGACTAGTATAATGTTAAGCCTGTAAGAAATACAAATTTTTCTACTATTAACAGAGATATTTCAACGTTAAACATTAAATAAGCAAACAAGACTAAATTTATTTACATCATTATCTGTGAATAAAAGCCTAATATATTGAATAATAACATCTGTTGAAATGGACCAGCTGTGGAACTCACTGCTCCTAATGTAAGAATGTTAAGTAAAGTAGTCCATAGTTACTACATAAAGGAGAATAACTCTTACGGTATTAGAATAATTAACTTCAAATTTATATTTAATGTTATTGCATTTTTTTAAATAAGCTGTATTGATTAATTACTAAGGAGTATTAAGCAGGAAATATAGTGAGATACTTTGCCAGATGCTAAAATTTATTTCCATATTTAGCATTAATTAAGAAGGAAAGTTATTTACTGTGTTAGTGAATTTGTGATTTTCAAATGAGTATTTTATCTGACACTTACTATACACACACACACTTAAGAACAGGCAACAATAAACATTAGGAAAGTTAAGACCATTTTACTCTGAAGAAACTTACAAAAATCCAATATGAACACAGGCTTGGGAACTAAGAGCAGAATTGAAAACATTCCTAAAGGAAATAGAGATTGACCTCCATCCTAGACTCCTTATGATTTTCTAAGACTCTGCTTAAAGCTCTCCTTTACTGGCATGTTGTGGAACAAACAAAAAAAGCTTTTATAATAGGCTTTAGATCCACTTAAATCACTGATGAAGACCAAATACTAACTCATTATTTATTTTCAAGTATTCAACCATTCCTTCTCACAGTATTTTTTTTTTTTTAATTTTTTTTTTTCTGCTATCCTACCAGTGGAACCCTATCTATGTTTGTTAGGTATATTGCAGCCAAGAGAGCTTAAGCAAAATTAGCTTTTCCTCATGTCTGCTGCTGTACAAACACAGATGCTTCATCCATCCCCAAGTGTTTATTTTATTAAGGAATTCAAACTACAAAATGAAGTTATGGATGAACCATAAAAAAAGGCATATTTATCTTCATTTTAGTGCAAATGATATAAGTACATCTTGCTGTGCTACAGAATGTTTTTCTTTCCAAAATAGATATGTGGTGAGAATAATCCTAAACTCCACTGTGCCAAGTCCTGTAGAATGCAAAAAATTACAGTGCCTGCCCTTGAAAAGCATTCTATTGGGACAAATTACTAGGGACATCATTGCAATCTTAGTGCTTTCATGGAGGGAAGACCTGTTCTGCAGAAACAGGACCAATATCTGTTTCCACATAGCAAAGCTAACAGTATAATGTCATTGCTTTTCAAACAGTTGAGACCTACCACTGACACATGCAAATTGATGCATGAGGTTTTCAAAATTAGCATGCATCCCTAAAGACTTCAGTGAAACTTCTGCTTTTAAGTGGAGATGGTAATTTTTGAAAAATAACCACTCAAATAAGTTACAGGCTTTAGTTATCCTGGGTTTTCCAGACAGCAAAATTGCTATCAGCTCTTGGTATGTTACAGTTCTAGGCATGTAGCATAACATCAGTATTATGGGAAATGTGAACAAGCTGATATTTCTGAGATGTTATGACTTTTTACTTTGTTAGGATATATTTTAGTGTTCACATGTAGCTTACATTTCAGCCAGACATTCTACATGCTTTCAGTTCTTGGACAGCTACAGACAGCTGTGTAGCAAATACCTTTGAAACATCCTCAGCAATCTGTACCGGCTTGCAAAATAAGGAAATGTGATGTTGAGGGGAAAATAAAAAAAGAAGCCAGGGAGGGGGGGAGAGGAAGGGGGAAGAGGAAAAACAAGTTTCCTAGTACTGTAAAACAGAAAGTGGATTAATATAAATTATTATTGGTTTCAATTTTTACAGCTTTACATATGAAAACTGCTGGAAATCAGCATTATCTCAATTTATTGATGCCAACAAGAAATCACACTTTCCAAGGCCAATAGAAAGAAAATATTAGGGGGCTGGGGGGACGGCAGAGGGGGCAGGGGAAGGTATCCATTTCTGTTTTCCAACCATTATTTTGAACTATATAGTTTCTATTAATTCATTATTTTCAGAAAACAGATGTAAAATTCCCTTGCTGACAATTTTCCAAGATACAGCCATAAACAAATTGTAAATGTTAAACACTGAATGTACAGAGATTGTGTAAGGCAGAAAGTCATTATTTGGAACCACTATGGTAAGAATTATGTTTGCATTTAACAATATCTTATTGCTTAAAATTCTCTAAAATGACAAGACTTCCAAATCTGCAAACCTCTTATTAGAGCTATCTTTATTGTATTTATGAAATGCATCAATATAAAACTATTCACTTCCATCATGGCTGCTAGCAAGACGTAATCCTGTTCAGTGGGAGGTTCAAAGCATCTGCTGTGAAGAGCACAGGAGCTGATAAGCTGTGACAATTCATACTCCCATTGATTTTGTAGAAAGCAGAGAGAAAAAAAAGAAACAGTTCATCTCAAGATGGCAGGAGGATGAAAATTAGAATATATTATTTACAATTAAAGTTGCTGGGACACTAGTTAGAAAAGCTAGTCCAGATGATCTGGAACTATATTATGGATATCAGTTAAACAAGTAATAGATAGATCATGCTAAAAGAAAGCAAGAAAATCAGGAACTATGAAAGAGAAGTATCAAGTCATACTAATAACAGTCAATACTTTTCAAGCACAAAGTGTAAGCCTTAAAAACACCCATGATTTTATAATCATCCCTAAACTTCACTATAATTCAAACATCTGCATTTAAGAACCCTCAAAATTTAATTTTTTTTTTTTCCTCCTGAATTGCAAGTTTTCTTCAAAGTCGAAATACATTTTAAAAGTTGATACAATCTGAAGTGGGAACACGACAGGCTAACATGACAGGTTCACAGGTATGGTCACAGCAACCAAGCAGCATCTCCTTCCACACTGATAAGGAAAAATATATATGATTTGTGAGCTCTTAACATTCTCCCGTCACTGTCTGTGACGACAGCTGGGTACCACTACAGGGAAAAAAGGTTTAACACATGGCATTGTAAATGGGAGGTGGGGGGTAAGTAGTGGTAGCTGTTGTAATCACACAATTTTGAGTGGCTATTGGTCATTCAGCTGCCTGTCATATGAAAAATGAGGACACAGTTTATCAATAACAACATGGTCTTTTAATATAGAAAATTATGCACTCTTTTATCTGATTTTTTTTTTTAATCTCTAATAAGAATTCAGGGATTTTGAATTCCACACTCTTCCTCGAGACAATATCATTCAGTAACAAGTATTTTGATTCAGCAGTCGAATAGCTCAATTCACTTGTTTTAAGAAGAAAAAAAAAAGCACTTCAGACTTTAAAAAAGCACGTATTCAATTTCTACATGTAAAATACACAAAATAATTATGAAGAAACTGCTGAAATCATCAAGATACTAATCTATTTATCTATAAACATAAGGGTGTATACATAGAGAGGGGTCACATATATGCTCCTTTAGTCTTCTCATGACTATCTACTATGCATCCAGATCAAGTCAAGATCATAAACAATTCAAAGCTGTATTCTGTCTAAATGGGTCACTTATAATGAGAAAGCATGACATTTACATGTAGACAGTACATTGATCAGGGAGTGCAAAAACAGAACATGGCACCAGCACAAGAAAATATGCCTTTACAGGTAATTTACATTAAATGATTTGGTGAGCTCCTACATCCTCCTCAAAAATGGAAGGGAATTCAAAATAAATGCAAAATGAAAAGTATACATGATTTAACATGGCAAATATTCACTAGGATTACCCTTTGTGCTTCCAGTAAAGTAAAACAAGAAACCCTTGTTTTCTTTCACTACTGTCATGTCACTTGTAGAGAATAACATTTAACTGAAAAGACTAAAACCACTATATTTCTCAGAGATTCACAAATTAATAGTCTGTAATAATTTTAGATTGCACCTTCAAGTGCTAACACATCCCATAGCATTCAGTTATTTTCTCCTTAACCAGAAACAGTGGAACAGAAATGCCCTGAACATGCTGTGTACATCTTGCTAACGCAATTTTCTTTTCAACATGCAAAATGATTTTCAGCAAAATGCAAATCTGTACAATGCAAATATTAGAACTATTGCAAGGCTGGTTCAACACATTGCAAAACAAGTGGAAAAAAGGCAGAGGGAAATTTTAGTACTGTGCAAGTATATACAAAATATATTCCATGTCTTTGTTCAGTCTGGACTCTCATTCAAGGTGTAAATACTGGCTACATTGTTAGATATCCAACAGCAACTGGCTCCCAATATTGTGAGAGTAGCTCTCACAGTTCACAGTAGACTCCCTTGACCCAGCTAGACAAGCGTGAAAGCATGAAATAAATGAAGGTTAACAAAGACTGCTCTGGGAAGCAGGCTGCATTAAATGCTTGCAATATTATTTGTATAGATGTAAAATTCACTGTTTAGATTCTTTTAATATTAGATATCAGAATGACAGTCAGTATATTAATGATAGGTGCTACTGCAGAGAGACAAATGAAGTAAATGGTATGAAAAAAATAAAAATCTTTCCCTATCTGACACATAAGGATATTGACTAACCTTACAGCATGCTGCTAAAGCAAATAAGGAACTGCAATATAATTATCTCCTTGTAAAGATAAAGCAATTTTATCACAATACCTTTCTGTGTTTGTCCCTCTTCCATATTTTCTTCCATGGCTACCTTTCTTCACTAGAAACAGCTACAGAGAATTAATCAAAAGCTTCAGTCAGATGTAGGAAAAAGTGTGGATTTTTTTTTCCCTGGGAAGCTCCAACAGCAGAGGCTTAGGCAAGTCCTCAGAGCTTAGCTAAGGCTCCCTCACTCTCCTTGTTTGCTTGGAGACAGGCTGTCAAGTGTAATTTCATTCAAATTACTCTTCCGTGAAGATTATCAATTTTTCTTCTCAAAGCTGCCCATTGTGTACCACTGTAAGCAGGTATTCAAATGAATAGCCTGTGAATTTTGGGGGGAAATTTGGTCTGAGCCCTTATGGCAATGACACAGATTCATAAGCCTCACTTTGCATATAAAATGGAGGAAAAAAAAAATGAGGTTTGTATTGAAATCTGTGTTTTAAATTGGAAAAAGGCTGTACTGAAAACAGATGGAGGGGTGTCCCCTTAATGGGAAGCAGACCACCAACCCATAATTCCCCCTATTTGCTACCGAAGTGGGAAAGCCCAGATGCCTGTGGGTTCTTTATGCTGTATTACTTGTCTTCCTCTCTCTCTCTCCCCTCCACCCCCCTCACCCCCGCCCCCTTGTATCAGCACATTCAAGAATAATATGACTCTTCATTTCCCTCCTTCTCATATATCTGTATCATCTGGAACTAACAAAAAATATACACTATTACCCTTATAATATTCTAGAAAACATCTTTATAACAGTGCCATTTTGTATGTAACTGTGTGTCTAAACACACATATACAAGCACAATTTAATACACGACATTAATCATTGCAAATTATATGTACTCTTCATATCTGTCAGTAAACAGGGCAGTTCAGAGATTTAAAACTATACTTGCATCAATTCTTTTTCTGATTGCTAATATCCAAAATTATCTCCACACTTCAAATCCTTATTAAAAAAGGGACCTTCTTAAAATGGTGAAGCACCACATGTGGGTATGTATGTGAGGAAACATGTACAAACACATATGCTGTTATGAATTTACTCAGGAAAAGCATAGGTTAAAGACATTGTGAGGGCACCTACTCATTTGGGGAGCTCTGCAGCCTGATTTGGAATGCAAATTGGACACTGCAGTCTAGCAATAAATTAGCATTTTTGTACCTTAGTCTACAGAGTAATGTAACAATATTTTAAGACTTTAATTATCTCACCAAAAGCACAATTAGAACAATATTTCTTTACAGTTTTCACTTCTCATCCTTCTGGGGAAAAAAGTGACTAAAAGTTACCCAAAAATAAAAACTACTATGCCTGAAAATTCATATTTAAATATGAATGATAAATAGCTCATCCATTTACTTTATACTGTCTAATGAGATTGACCTAGTGCTGCCTTCTAAGTCACCAAAAAAAAAAATAAAATTTGTTTTTTGGTTGGACGATTGGTTGTGTTTTTGTTGTGTTTTGGGGTTGGGTTTGGTTTGGTTTTTAACACTTTGTATATAAATCTGTTCAAATCTGGTTCAAATCAGAATAATTTTTACACATGAAGTTAAATTTATATATGTAATTAATTAACTGAATGCATATCTAGTTACTCAATGCATTTCCTACCCCTTTTTTCCTTTTTAATTTGCCTTTCAAAATTATTTTCTGGAATAATTGAAGAACAATATTAAATTGCTTTATTTCTCAGATCTAATTGATCATTTCGAAATCAACACATTGAGACTACCTATACACATGGAAGTGCTGAAACATCATAGCATCTAAGTGTCTTCCACCTTTCTAGGAATTATTCCTTGAGTTAGATTTTTTTTTTTAAAAAAAGGCGTATTTCCTTTAAAACACAACACTTCCTGTGATCTCCTGTGTAAGTCTCCCCTGCTATACTTTCTTTTCAAAGTATTTTCTTACATAAGCATTAAGAAATCTTCATATTTAAAAAGGTGTCAGGTGAATATTTTACTTAGCAATTGCTAAGTGGCCATTGCTTCTAAGCTTCGTTTCTTGATAGGACCAAGTATTTAGATAACCAACTACTACAATGATGTTTGCAACAAAGGAATCCATAGGTTGCTTATGAAACCAAACCACTTTGTTCCTTGAAACAATAATACAAACTTTGTTTCATATATAAAAAGCATTAAAAAAAAAGTCTAGAAAGAAGTAACTGGGAGAGGATACAATAAAGATTGTGCAATCATGAGTGACAGAAAAGGTCAATAAGAAACAACTTGGTCAATAAAAGGAGATTGCTACAAAGAAAGGCTGAGAAGAAAACAAAGGCATAGTACAGAACCTGTAGTTAAGCTGTGGAACTTGTTGCAGCAGGGTCTTGTAGAGAATTAAACAAGAGCAAGCAGAATCTGAATCACAAAGATTCATGGATATGAAGATGCACTTCTGGATTAGGAGGTCCTTGAGCTGCAAATTATTGGAGGGTGGAGGAATATTCTGTGGAAAAGTTTTATCTTTTTCTTGTACTACTTCCCAGACAGTCTGCTTTTGGACACAAACATATGAGATGCTGCACTGAATGAATCCTTGATCTACTACCCACTATAGTCATGTTCACATCAGGTTCACATATATCAATTTTAATAATACAATTTTTAATTTCCTAAAAACATACACTCCTATGTCAGACATTAAGATGAAATTACAGTAACTGGTGAAGCAAAGTATAGCATTACCAAACAATGGCTTTGAGCTTTTCCCCCACATCTTGCAATAATCTATTTTTCTGTGTAGATATTATTGTCATAAAGACAATAATACAATTGTCATTGTATTAACAGCTCCTCCTTAACATCAGTTAAACATCAACTCCTTCAAACTACCTAAGTGTTGAAACTCCTTCTTAGGAGGATTAGTTTCAGGTGCTATTAAGTGGCCATCCATTCAGAGCTTGTGTGTGACTGTGTGTGAGAGAGAGAATGTGAAAGATATTTTATATAAACTTCCTTCATATTTATCTGCATTTTATTAACATATTAATGTTGAAACAGAAATCTGCCTCCTAAATATTTCCTTAAAAACTGTTCCAAGGACCTTTCAAGACAAAATTATGAATAGGTGTTTGCATTGGGTTTGAGTGGCAAGGTTTTTGGAGCAGGGGGGGACACGGAGTGGCTTCTGTGAGAGAAGCTGCCAGAAGCTTCCCCCATGTCCGACCCGACACAGCCAATGCCAGCCGGCTACAAGAACGGAGCCGCCGCTGGCAAAGGCCAAGCCCATCAGTAACGCCTCTGTGATAACATAATTAAGAAAAAAAAAAAAAAAGGAAGACAGGAAAAAAAAGCTGCACACTTTGCAGCTGGAGAGAGGAGTGAGAAGATGTAAGAGAAAACTCCACAGACACCAAGGTCAGTGAAGGAGGGGGAGGAGGTGCTCCAGGCGCCAGAGCAGAGATTCCCCTGCAGCCTGTGGTGAAGACCATGGTGAGGCAGGCTGTCCCCCCTGCAGCCCATGGAGGTCCATGGTGGAGCAGATGACCACCTGTAGCCCATGGAGGACCCCACACCGGAGCAGGTGGATGCCTGAAGAAGGCTGTGACCCCAGGGGAAGCCTGCGCTGGAGCAGGTCCCTGTCAGGACCTGTAGCCCGTGGAGAGAGGAGCCCACGCTGGAGCAGGTTTGCTGGCAGGACTTGTGACCCTGTGGGGGACCCGTGCTGGAGCAGTCCCTTCCTGAAGGACTGCACCCCATGGAATGGACCCAGGCTGGGGCAGTTGGTGAAGAGCTGTCAGTCATGGGAAGGACTCACATTGGAGAAGTTGGTGGAGGACTGTCTCCCGTGAGAGGGACCCCACGCTGGTGCGGGGGAAGGAGTCCTCCCCCGGAAGGGGAAGAAGCGGCAGAAACAACATGTGATGAACTGACCCCAACCCCATTCCCTGCCCCCTGTGCCACTGCGGGGAGGAGGTGGAAAAATCATGAAAGAGATTAAGCCCAGGAAGAAAGGAGGGATGGGGGAGGTGTTTTAAGATTTGGTTTTACTTCTCATTCTCCTCTGATTTTGATTGGTAATAAAGTAAATTCATTTTTCCCCAAAGTCGAGTCTGTTTTGCCTGTGCCAATAATTGGTGAGTGATCTCTCTCTCTCTGTCCTTATCTCCACCCATGAGCTTTTCATTATAATTTTCCCTCCCTGCCCAGTTGAGGAGGGGGAATGATAGAGTGGGCTTTGGTGGGCATCTGGCCTCTAGCCAGGGTCAACCCACCACAGTGTTAATCCTAAAATCAAACAACAGAAAAGCTCTACAAGCATTAAGAGTAAACAAAATCAGGAAATGACAACTTTAAGCAATTAGCTAAGCAGCAACCACAGAGGCTTTCTTTCTTCAGCATACTGTGGAAGATGTTTACCACCAGTGATATACAAGCTATTTTAAAGCCATACCCAGAAACTACCCAAGCTGACAACCTTCTTTTTTGGGGCACAGTTCTGGCACAGAAGGAAACTATTTTAGTAGGAACCACATGAGACTGTCTAAAATTCCCTCTTAATGTGAGGTGAGATTATTGGCACAAGTGGTCATTGGACAACCATGCCAATTGTAAGTGTCAAGGCAAGACAGAACATCCAACTGTATAATGACACTAAATAAACAGTTAATCAAGAGAATAATTGGAAGATGGTGACATTAACAGATCCCCTGGTATCCATTATGATACTATGAAATGTAGTTGAGCACTTGCAGCTTTAAACAGCATGACAAGACACCTGACTTTTACTCCCAGATTTGTATGGCCTTCAAATCAGTTTACCACTTCATCCTTCAATCTTACTGATTTTCAAATACATATTAATGATAATGTTGTGGTGTAATGATGCCTTGATCAACACATGAACACATAATTTAAAAGTATAATGTTGCTAATGCTACTATTTCAATAACAGAACAAGAAAAATCAAAAGCCAGCTCAAATTACCTCAGCTGTGTTGCAGCACTTTGCCTATGACTGCATGAATAAGTTGTGATGAATCTGGGAAGTAAAGCAATATCCATTCCTTGTGTTTCAGGGGAATTAACTTCAGACTAATGCCAGTCAGGTCCCACAGACTGACTGTCCTTTAGGGGTTGGGGTGATATAAGGAACACTCCTGGAAAGCATGTTCTGGTTTTATTATATGAAAAACAATTTATGGTCTTAGGCAATAGTCCATGATGCAAACCAAAATAGAGCAGGCAGGAAAAACAGGGACATTCACTTTAAAAGCTCACTCCTGAACTCACCAAAACAGTAACACAGATGCATATGTAGTAATTATTTTATGAAATTTAGGCATCAGATTATGGAAATCTGTGAAAGGCTCAGAGAAAAAACTATCAAATTTAATGTTTAGAGTACTTCACAATTAATATTTATATTTTATATAAAAATAGAAACATAGCTATAAAAGGATGGCATAAGATATTTCATCTTTGCAATATCCCAGAGTAAGGTTAGAGGAAGCACTGAGAAGCTTTAAGACTTACAAAATGAACCCAATAGCCTGTTCTGGGATGTGTATTTCTTATTTACAACTTCAGAAGATACTTATCAAAATAAACAAACAACATATGGTCCATCCCAGAGTTTCACTCATGCCAGACATTCATACAAGTGTCCAGGGAAAAGAGAAATGCTTAATGTAATGAAAAATTATCAGAATTAGTGAGGAAATATAAAGTTAAGAGAGGAAGGAAGGAAGCAGAAGGTAAAATGTAACAGTGGTAGAATAGTGTTGCTAATCCAAATTATGGGATTGTGTGTAGTTCTACTAATTCACAAAAAATATTTTTCTGAGGAAATTACATTCTTCTAGAGGGAAAAAGTACAAGTTAAAAACATGCAGTTATCAAAGAAATAGCAAGATGGTCATATAACCTAAAGACAGTTCAGAACAGGCCTTCACTCAGTACAAGTGAGTCTATTACTACTTAAAAAGAAATATTTGCATTCTGACTAATAACATAAATCATTATTTGGTAAAAAGAAAAAAGTAGTGACATACAAACATAGAACACTAAAAAAAAGATGTTTGAGAGGTTATCACAATCTATTTGTGCTCAAGTGTGTATGTTTCATTTGACAGAAGTATAATGGACATCCTTTCTTTAACAACCTTAATTTATTCTCATTTCTTTCTACATCTTTCTACAACCTAACACTTCTAGCAACAGGGCTTTTATTGAAGACGATAGTGTGAAGGGGATATCCTTGCATATAGCTTAATTATGTTCCATACCAATAACCACTAATTACTATGTTCAGAAAATTAGCCCCTTTGAAAAATTCTCATCTGGTTAAAAATATTTCTTCACAGAGAAAATATTTCACCACTGCATATTATATCCAGCCTTAAAACACAACAGGATCAATCAATAGGAGAAAGATAATAAACTGATTAATAGGATCTCTGATTCAGAATATCATTCTTAATATATTTCAAGGCTATTATCTGTAGCTATTTTAAGTATTATTTATAACATAAAATCTTCAGTCTGACTGGATATGCTTCACTATTATTATCAGTAAAGTTTTACTTTTGAAAATAAGTAAAGTTTACCAGATTAAAAGAGAGTTAACATTGCCAATACCATTCCCCTAGAATTCTAAAGAACTTTAATAATTTTGATAATTAAAAATAAGAAAATTACGCCTTTTTAATATGACAAATGTGAATTAATATCTTTGAGAACAAAAATAGTTGGCCACATTCCCAAAGGATACTGTTACGCACCCAGTAAGCCTTAACTCTGAAAAGATGCTGATGGTGGAGGGAATAATGGAGGACAGTCAGTTGAACATAAATACCAGGCAGTAAAATTCAGGGATATCCCCAATACCGCATTTATATATAAGGGATTCTAAATTGCATGGCTAGGTTTTCCACGTGAACACACTAAGTCTCAACTCTAAGCTGATGAGTATATTTAAATCCCAATGGCAACTGGCTGTTCACATCCCCTTTCAAAGCTGGAGGCCACGCCATAAGCACAGCATTGTGATCAATCCAGCAGACCCCTTTTCCTGCCGTCCCCCCCCCTCCCATCCCAGATGGTGTTATGGGTAGTGGATGTACTGATAAAATACCTATACTGATTTGTATTGGATGTACTGATAAAAAAAAAAAAGAACATTTCACAGGGTAGCATATATACATACATGCAGTTCTAGTCGACCCTGCTTTTATCAGGGGACTTGGACTGTACTGTCTCCAGGGGTCTTCCTCAACCCCAACCACAATGTGATTGTATTCTAAGATTTCCTACTGGTGTAACTATTATTTAAATATCCCATATAGTTTTTGGTGCCATCAATGCAAAGATGCTGTTGAAAACTGGAGGTACTTCAAAAAATAGCCACAGTCAAGGATAAGGAAAACATCTCTTCGGTTTAAAAACTCAGAGTGATTAGTCTGGTAAATTTAACAAAAAATTAAGGAGCATCTAGATTACACCAAAATACCTACAAGAAAACAGATCTAATTGAAAGCTCTTCAAGTTAAGTCAATACATGGAATTTAAAACAAGACGAATTCAGAATAGAAATTATATTCAAATTTTTTCTTCAAAACACTTCAGAAACTTGTCAAGATTAGATTCCTGAACACACAAAAAATATTAAATCAAGATCTGATATTTTCCTAATTGTACTTCAGTTTAATTAGGTCATAGGAATTCTCTGATTAATTCCTGTATTATGCAGGCATTTGAACTAGATGACCACTCTAGTCCCTTCTGGATTTTTAATCACTTAATTAATTGAAGCTGTAATTATGTTTGCTGAGAGATTTCATATCTTAATGTGCTCTGAGATTCCCTTGACTTCTGTGGTCTTTGTACAACAAAGTGTTCATTCAAATAGCTTCAAAATTTAGGGGTCTGATACATCTAAGAATTAGTTACAGCCAACACCTTTGCTTTTCTTCCCTTCTATCCACTCTTTTGGAGTAAGTTGCTGACAATGCAATTAAAGATATTATCTGTCCCACATACAACAGGATGTGTATCTCCCTGTGTGCCTCTGTTCCATTAGTGGCATCGGTCTATTAGAGCATTCAAGTTCCTCTTCAGTTCCTGCAAAGTCTCTTTCTTATGTCCACCTTTTGATGACTTCAAAAGGTTGTATTTGGTCTAACCCTTTGTCTTAACAAGGACTACATGTGCCTCCAAGTCAGGAGCTGAGAAGACAGCTGGGCACAAAATAGTATACAACACACACACAACATACAATTAAAGTAACAAGAACAAATAAACATAACAGTATGGAAAGAAAGAGGGTGGGAAAAGATAAAAATGCACAGACAAGGATGCACTTTTTTTTCAAAATGGTTCTCACTATCAATCATTTCTTGCTTCCATTTATCAGAGAGAAAGAAGAGTTTGACCATTCCCATTGGAAAACAGCAGTTTCTCATAGGAGATGCTGCTTTGCAGGGAAAGAAAGCACCACATTTTTACAACTGAACTCGTGCTCCCTCACTTCCATCACAGTTCAGTGTGTGCAAGTGTAAGCAACAAAATTGAAGGCAGCATTAAAGCACAATTATCCTTTAAATCTTACCTCAAGGTTCACTACTTGTTATCCACACCCCGCCTACAGGATTCGGATGGAGGAGCTGATTTACACTTAGTGATGGGGCATCTCTATAAACTCATCCATTTCTTCTGCTTTCCACTTCAGTTTCTAAAGTTTCCCCACATGAATCACAACACAGAAGAAATAGCCAAGTTACTGCACATGTACAATACACAAGCCACAGAACACTAAGCTACCCAACAGATTACCTGCAATACCCAAGTCAGTTAAAATTTCTCTCTCTGTTATTCTGCAAGTTTTAGTTTAGACGTTGTCTTTGTTCACATATTATTTGACACAGAATAGTCTTTGCAGTTAAGACTTTCAGACACGACAAGACATAATAATAATCAGGAATTACTAATGCTTGGTTTTCCACACTATAGAATAAAAAGGCATGTGAAATAAAATTAATGCAAAATAGCTGTACAAATGAGATCTTCCAGATTTTAAAAAAAAAAAGTCCATGGGAAAAATTCTAATGATCTTACATAGAGTTGAAGGTGTTATTTACTCTCAATAGAAATTCAGAAAACAAACACATGAAAAGTGTTCTTTAAAAACTGTTGCTTTTTAGAACTGTAAAGTTAATAAATTACTGTACACATTTCAAAAGAAAGAATACAATCAATGTTGAGAATGTCTAATTTATAGTAATAATTTTCTCATGAGAAGACAAGCACATTATCATTTCATTAACTGCATGGAAACTTCAATGAAAATTACTCATGTAAGACCATCCACACAAAGTACATGGGGGGTACAGACAGGGTGCTGAGGAACTCATTTTGCTTCAAAGAATTTTCATGTCAGCTAAGGTAGAATATTATGGAAGATTCATCTGAGCTTTAGGAAATATAAGAAGTTAGAGAAATAAAAAAAATAATAGAACAAACAAGATGTCCGTGAAATAGTAGTAAATATTGGTTGTTAATGAGTTCACATGTCCTACTGCAGACTCTTTTCTTCAAGGTCTAGTAAGGGAGCAACTACAGTAGATTCCTTGTGTAGATGCCAGCTACATTTTTGCTACCACTGGCCTTTTCTTCAACTGCATCAAATTCATTCAGGCTCTGAAGGGAATAAGGAAGGAAAAACATGCCAAAAAGGAAGATAGCAGTGGAGTAAAAAAATAGAAATAAACAAAAGGCTGCTGGGTAGGTCCCCCCACTGCCATAGAAAGTTCAAGGCTTAGAGAACTCTGAAGCTGACAAAATCATAGATGCTTAATGCTTATTTTAAGGTCAAGTTTAGTTGCCCGTGTTTATTTGTGCCCAGCAACAAAAGGCATGTAAATCATGTCCTAACAGAATATTCACTAAGTGCTGCACTACATCCCTTACCCCACCCCCTTATGATTTCTAGTAAATCAAAGAAAAAGATTTAAAATCCATAACTGAAATTGACTGTTCAATTACAGGCTACAAAAGAAGAGTTTATAAATATCTTCCATGAGTACTGGTTTAATGATGCTGGTTCAGCAAACCCCTGGGAACCTGTAATCCCTTTTTCAATCTCTGTTATATACTTAGTGCTTTTGAAAAGGATCAAAGTAGCATACAATATCCTTATTACACAGCAACATTATAAAAGGACAGGTTGGGGGAAATAAAGTTTAAAAAAAAAAAAGTTTTGTTAAAGTGGCACAGTTTGAGTGGTATTCAAACTAAGACTCCTTTGCAAACTTTAATAGCAATCTCTTAATCTACGTGATTAGAGGATCTTCCTAATCTGGAAAACTAAATCACATAAATGGATTGCAGATCAGTTTTCAGATGAACAAAAAAGAAAAAAGAGGTTCCCACACAAAGAGTAAAAACAAACCACACCACATTTCCTGAATTATCACCTTTACTCTAGCATAGGTAAACTGATTTGTGTTTTAGATATCTGCTAACATTGTAGATCATAAGAATGCATCTCTACTTTAAAAACTATTTTCTAACAATTTCAAAAATATTTTGTATACTTATCATACAGTATCTAAAAAAAGTAGTCTGAGATGTTCAGGTGTGAATCACCTGCATAAATTTTTTAAAGGATAGGTTTAATAAAATACTAACTTACTAGTGTGCCTTTATAAATTGCCCTGCACTACCAAGGTATTTTTTTCATTTCTTAAATATTATTTATGATACTTGTAATAATAATAGTAATAGTGATGAAAATATTGTACCTTTGAGTGTTTTGTTTCTTTTTAAAGAGAACGTGATTTACACATATCAAATTGTAAATATAGTTTTACCTCGAGTGAAGACATTGATGAACTAAGCACATTAGTATGGAAGAAAAACAATTACTGATACACTGTAGTGCTAGAATTCAAAATATACAGCAACATTAAATGAACAGGACAGCTAAAAAAAAAAATGTTCATAGAAAGCATAAAGACTCTTGAAATTCACCATACTGGAAGTACAGCACCTACCTAACACAAAGATTGGGGAAAGGGTGGAAGCTGGCATGGAGAACATTGGATATGTTATGAGTAGCAGATTTTTCCACATGTTTTTCATCCTCTAAACAGGCTATAGTAACTTATGATTTCAGGTTTTCAAGATCTTCTCGTAGGAACTCAGCTGCAATTGTCATTCACTACACACTTTGGAAGAAAGGATGAAATATCATATCAGAAAAACAATGGGAACAACGTCTGAAGTCATAATGAGGAATTAGTGAGCCTGAGGTATATGCTGACCCAACTAAGCCTCCCTAGCTAGTGCCCATATGTTAGCTTAAGTGGCTGCTGAATGATCCCACTCTATGTCCTGTCATGCTAGCTTGCAGGTGTTACAGAAGGATGTACAGATGTTACAGGAGGATATACAGATGGTCCTGTCTGATGTTCTAACATGTATGAGCTGTCCTTCCTGGACATTTCACACTCTTAAGATGATAACTTAATGGCTTTATTGTGAGGAAAAAGATCATCTTTAACTGATAGATTTAATGGTGTAAATTTAATGGTGAAGAAGACGACTATAAAAGCACGGCAGGTGGTAAGGTATGTTGAACTTCACCATGGATTGGAATTCTGCACAGTGTGCTATGGACACCTTGAAGAGGTCTGACACTGACATACCTCAGGGGTTCTCAGCACCAGAAGTGACACAGGATTAACTCATGACTCTCACTTTCTAATTATTCAGTAAATAGCATTTAACCACATATATGTTTGAGTCATTTTTCTTACCAAGATCCAGAAATAACAAACATGAAAAAACTGTGAATTACTTAGAACTATCTTTAGGCATAAATCCTTTTTTACCAGCAAATATCCTGTTCAGTCAATGACAGAGAATAGACACAATAAGAAATGGACTGTTTAAGTGGCCTCCATCAGTAACTTAACTCTGCAATTAACACGTATATGGAAAGGGAACAATACCTATTATTTGGTCCATTGCGATTTAAAATTTAAATTTTAACAATAAATTGCATGCTTCTTTACAATGATGCCTTCTTTTTCCTGCCAGACTGAGGCTAACTGTTTCTATACGGGTAAGTACATGCCTGATATCTTCATATCTGGCTGTTATCTTCATATCTGCCAATATCTCCTTCTTCCTCAGCCTTTTAGCCATCAAGTTCTAATGGAGATAAAGAAGTAAAAGGATGATAAAGGAAGTGTGGCTGTTCTTTCATGAAGCACAACACTGCCAGTTCAAAACTAAACTTATGAAGGGAGGACTATAGAAAGCAAAAATAGAACAAAGAAACCTACCTGAAAAAAATCCCAATTTCCATGACAACAGAAAAACATGATTAAGGGCCAGTATACTTCAGAAGAACTTGTTTTCTCTAACAGACAGTGCACTAGATGCTTTTTTATTCTATTATTTTTTTAAAACAGAAAAAGCTCTTTCTCTGGAGCCTTCCCATAAACAAACTTGTAAGGGAACACAAGACAAATGGTTTCTTTTGATATGTAAGCAAAAAAAAAATCTCACTGCATGGTTCTTAAAGTAAAGAAACAGTTACTGTGAGCAATGCTTAACACATCTCTCAGAAGTAAATACATGGATTAGTTATAAAACTACAGAAATGCTACATAATTCTCACACACACACTCTAGGTAGTTTTATGAAGTTCATTTAAAAAATAAGTCCATAGAGTTTTGCTATGAAGAGACTGTTCTACATTACTATTTATAGACATACAAATTTCCTTCTTCTTTGTTCATTGTACATGAGCAGCAACCATCTTTTCATGGCAGCCCGTTTTACACATTTAAGTACACATTAAAGCTGTAAACAGAATCAGTCTTTCCTAACAACGGAAGTATACCAGCCTTCTTAAGATTTGATGATGATACAATTATTATGATAATTATCTATACTGTCACTTTATGGAGATCCCTGTTCTGAAAAAAATTACCATTTTAGCTTTAGTTATTGACAGACATAACGCCTTTCTTTACAATGATTTAAGAAACAAAAACCCCAAAATATCTTCCTAATGTTATTTCCATCTTGTTATTATCTCAGTTTCTTCCAGCCTAACAAAATTTCAGAATTTCAGCTATATATCAGGTTCATTAGCTGGACAACATCATTTACCAGGCCCAAGATTTCTTCTGTATCTTGTTAGCACCAGAATTTCAGGACCCAATCTAACTTCACCATTGCCAGTATCTCTTTTCATCTTATCAATGTCATGCCCCCAAAAAATCTCATCTAATTTCATAGTTTTTTCATTTCTTGCTCTTCCAATTTCTACTAGATCAACTAGTATTTATGGAATTCATTTCTATCTCTGCTGTATGAGGTGACCACTCTTCCCCTTCCTTTGATTTTGTCCTTTTTCAAGCTTAAAATTTACTGTTTCAACCACACTAAAATATTGATGATAAAATGCAGGCATTTAAAAAAATTACTAGGAAAGTGTGCTGCTAAACTTGAAAAATTATGTACTCTGGGTCAGAATTGTTATGTTCCGCTTGAGTAGATGATCAAGGACTATTTGATACATGACAACTTTCAGAAACAAATTGTGTTATTGCTACATCCTTGTAAGATAAGTACATGCAAAATATTGGGACCCTACCACTGTTATATCCTTGTTTACATGTTAATGAATGTAAATCTTATCTGCGAGTACCATTCAAAACTATTATTCTTACATATAGATAATTAAGAAACAAATAACTATCCAAGATTTAAAAATAAAGTAACATACTAAGCTACCTACTGTAGGATGTTAAGTTTGCATATTGTACTATTTATCATTAACAAGTTACAGGTCTGCATTAAAAATTGAATAGATAATGTAGAAAATTATTTAATTCAGATATTTGAACACTGTGTTGAGTTGGGGGGAAGGTCATTTTTCTCTAAAAAAGTACAAACTCTGTTTAGACCCTATCAAAGCATCACAGTCATTAGCTGAATACTTTTCAGCCGACTACTTTTCACTATCTAATTAGCCAAAAGTCATACCTCATCCTTCCAAACGGACTCTGAGCAGTGAAGGATAAGCAATGCTACAGTAAAAGAAAGACTGGAATAGCTTCTTAACTAAATTATAACTTAAGAGCTTCAGACAGAGAGAATTGAAAAAAAAGGGAGGGGAATGGAAAGAAGTCAATGTTTGAAAATTATTATGAATATAAAAGGGTTTTGGGACATAATAAGAGAACTATATTTTCCAATCCATACATCTGAAGATGTAGGGTTGCTGAGGAACTGGATCCTCAACCAGAAAAATTGAGCATCTCTTAGGATGTCAGCTAGAATATACTGTATGAAAATTACTTCTGGAGCTAATCCAACATAGATATTCACAAGGCTTTCATAACTGTTTAAATTTTTTATAAGCTTTGCAAAGGTCTATTTAGATTTTTTTTTTTAATTAGTTCTTTCAGTAATTCTACTTTTTACTGTGTTCTTTTATTTTATGTTTATGTGGTTTATTTTTTACACATACACAACCAGATAAGTTATAAACCAAGCCCAAAGAAGCTACAAACCTCCTTATTTATTCTCCCTTATTTAAAGTTTTTGCATGAGTGAGTTATGAGTGTCTTCAGGATATTTTTTCTGCTTCACATTTGTATGGACAGACCAATATCTGCCTCTTTTTTCCCCTCCCGAAACACAGTCACAATTTCCTTGACTGACTAGCACAGTGCCTGCAGCTATATTTACTGAGCAATTGTCAAAACAAGCTATATTCTGATGACTCTGAAAAGCCTCTTTCTAAAGCAGTGTTTTGTGAAATGTTCATAGCAGTATAATTTTAGGCTAGCTGCCCATCCTGGCTTTGCTCTTGAGCACTGGTATCCACCAGAGTAGGTTTCTCACTACGTGCTCAACATCCAGAGTTCTGCTGTTTCTAAGCACCTGTTCATTCCCAATAATCTCCTATTGGGCCAAATGTCATCCTATTTCTGAGGCTCCTGTCCTGTTTAAGACACCATCATGAACTGTGATGGATGTCACCTGCTTCATTTATTTGTTCACCACTTACTATCTGTAAGCTGCATTTTGCAAGTATGGCTGAGCTGCAGAGGAAGGGCTGTTTGCCTTGCACTTGCTGCTGCTAATGGGGACAAAGGCAGAATTTTGAAAGGTGAAAAGATTTTTTTTGAGAGCAACTGCACATCTTAATTTGGCAAAAGCTTACAGAAGGCAGGCAGGGAACCTGGAAGGGTGTACAATGGGCGACCCTGAAAAGAAGGAAGGAACATGCTCTCAGACCTTAGAGGTGACTAAGGAGGAAAAAGGAAAAAGGAGAACCGGGTGGAAGGACTACATCACACATCAAAACGACACAAACTTTACTCAAGGAACCCAGCAAGAACTACCAAGAAAGCCAGTGAAAGATGTCAGATGAGAAAGTGAAGAGGAGGAAAGGATGCATCACTTTAACCTTTAACACCCAAGAAATCTGAATTTCTATTTCAAAAACAATCATATTTTAGCTTTTGTCCCAATAAATTATATCTTTAAATTTATAAAGCTGTTTGGAGTACCCAGTTTAAGGAAGTGAAGTTCTGACAGAGTCCTGTCAAACAAGCAAAACTGAAGCAAGCAATCCAAAGATCTTCCAATCCCCCATATTCAAGTAATGCCTGAATTCACATACTTGTCCACCAGCAAGAAGTGGGGAAAGTAATGGAGCAGTTGTGAGGGGGGGACCAAATAGTAGTAGAAGTATTTTCAGGACAAATATTTCTTTTTTGTCTTCTTACTAAGTACCAAACAAAAAATAAACATTTCAAATATGTTGCATAAGAATTATTTCAATTTTTAAAATAATGATTTACCATATTTGTGAGCAATTCTTCTACTAATAGTTTAATACTCTATTTTTTTCTACCTGTTACAGAAAAAAGCAGTAGCAAATCCGGAAGTTCTATGAACTGCAACAGGAACAAAAACAAGACATTAGCTAACTAGGAAAGAATTGAAATTTTATGTCCTCCCACAACTGTTTTTCTTTAAGTTAACATTAAAAGGAATACATGAAAACCCACATGCCTAACCTGTAACACAAAAAAAAGAAAAAAAGAAGTTTTGGTTCCATCAACAATTTTTCCCCCTATTTGGTGACTTCCATCATGAAGGGAAAAGTACCACTAAATGTCATGTAACAGCTTGAAAATACACTGAGATAACTGCTGAAGCTTTGTCAATTGTTACTTTAAAAAGAAATGTAACCCTGAAGACCTGTATTTGGGAGCATTGCTGTGAGAAATGAATAAACATCCTTTCTCTCCTTCCCACTAACATCAAGCAGAAATGAGAAAGGGAAGTCAACAGAGGTCACATACTAACGTGAAGAGCTCTGTAGAAACATCTCTGGATTCTAATCTGGACTGACAGCTATCCTATTCTTCACCAGTGTTATGTATAATGGACACATAATTATTGCTTCAAAGTCAGAATAACCCTCTGTCTAACTCTTTTAAAGACAGAATTACTAGGCCTCATTCCAGCCTCCTGAACCAAACTACACACAAACCAGTTATTTACTTGGCCATGTAATAGTTCAAGAAAATGCTAAAAAAAAAAATAAAAAGAAAAATTTTTAAAAAGCAAAAGGTCCCCCAAAGTACATTGCCTTATTTATGCATTTCTAAGAGAATTATCACATCTGTTATCTGTATGACCTTAAGAAAATTATTAATATTGACTCAAATGAATGAATGCAGGTTGTTAAGACATTGTAATATGTAGATCATGAAGAAAAGGAAGGAAACCTTCCACCAGGTGGAAAAATTGCTTTCTATGTATGTTTCATTGGCTTGGATATTTAATTTCACTGCAGTTGATATAATGACCAATTTACTTCCTCAGTATCAGTTAGAAGTGTGTTTATCTGTTTCTAAATCTGATTTAGAAATCATTACCTTTTCAGTTGTAAAATTGAACAGAAAAATTCTATTTATCTATACCCTTCCCCAGTTTTCTATACACGTCAGATCTCAAAGTTAATTACTCCAGCAGAAATTTACACTTCATTTTTTATCTGGTATAATTTTTCCTGTATTAGCTCTTGGACAATGACGTGGCCACCAATCAAGACAGTAAGAGGTAAGGTTTTTAAAACATAATCTGGGTAATTTTCACACAATGCTGTAGAGCCCTTACAATTAATAGAAAAACTTTGTGTCCTCTTGGGTCTCAGAATAAGAGACAGCTCACTACAGCTGGGAAAATTGGTGACAAAAGTGTTTTTTTCTGGAAGAACAAGAAAGGCATCATTACATGAGCAACATTTCTAGGGACCTTCAAACTTTATTTTTGTGATATTCTATGGTGGTATCACTCTTGTGCAGTGGGGTGAGAGAGATAATGGGTGAAAGATTAAAGAAGAGACAATTCACATTTGAGGAATATCTTTGAAACATTTAGAACTCCCATGGAGTCTCTTTTCAATGGCTACTGAACACTTGCAGAACAACGCATTCAAAGACAGTACTGTTCTTGATAACACTATGATGTTATTGCAGACAAAGCTATTAAAAGACAAAACACAGATGGCTGGGATTTCCCAGAGAAAACAGTGCTACAGAAGCTCACACACTGGACAGTTATGCCTTAAAGCCTCACAGGTTTCATCTCTTGAGTTTTCAGATTTTCAGCCATATATGCATAGCGTTCTCCTTCACTTCACGCAAATCACCTGCATAACTTACAGCTTGCATTCCTAGTTTAGATATCTTCTTAGCCATGGTAACATCCCCAAAAACTCTGAGAGGAATTCTCAGATTTAAATTTCTTCAAAATAAGCTGCTTAATTCCCAACACAGTAAATATTTTTAACTGTAAATAACAGGCAAGCTGTGAAGGAAAAAAACACAACAAAAACAAAAAATAAAGCCACAACAAAAACCAACCTTGACTAGTTGGGGCTGAAGACATCCCATTTATTTTCTACAGTCTCTGTGTTATACATTTGTCTCAGCTGCAGGTATAACCGCCATACCAGCTTCCTGTCAGTTTTTTCCCCTACTAGTTCCTGGTCTCTCTAGTGAAGACTGAAACTGATTTAAAGCAAGTGTAGAGAACAGATTGTTCCTATCCAAATACCAAAAAGAATAAGAATTACTTCCTTGAGTAGCAGGACTCATAATATCCTTGCTATCACTAATTAAATGCTGATAGCTGCTTCTACACTGATATGATGATAATGATGGAGTAATAACCCCATCTTGCAGGATTTGGTTTTTCCCAAGTCTGTGCTCCATCAAGCATGGACAAACTGACCAGCTACATGATATAGCTGTAATCTATTTAACAGCATTTTACAGAATAAGAATGTAGCTTTTTCCCTACATAGTGCTCAAAAAGACAAAACTATTTAAGTATCTGCATTCATGCACCTATTGGAAATGTGGTTACAGAAGAAGACTTAGTCTCTCTCTCTTCCCTACTTCTATCTATTTATAAATCAGAAGTAACTTAGAGTTTCATGGACTGAGAACTCTTAGGGGTCCAGACTCAAAAATGCTGCTGCAAGTTAGCATCAAGTAAAGACAAGGGGATTGTCTAGCAGCAAAATTAGTGTCTTAAATCAGAACCAGTCTGCACATTTTAAAGTGAATCTAAAATATCCTCATTCACCTCACTCCTATAACCTGTTACTCATAATGTTTTATCACAAAACAAAGTCTTTGATTTCTTGAAATAAGGTGGTTTTGTCATTCATAGCATATAAGGGAAACCATAAAGCATATGTGCTGCAGAACAACAATGAATTTTCTGTCTTTTCTCTCTTCCCCATAAGCCGTAGAGGGCCTTAGGTCAATAACATCAATTGGGCATTAGCCATCCATTAGTTCTGATGTATCAAGAAGATGTTGTATGGGAAACCAGCAAAGTAAACTGAAAATTTGTTCCATAGTCTGAAAATGCTATCCTTATTGTTGCAAATATTCAGTTCTTTCTCTGAAAATAATTCTTTTCATAAGCCCAAAATTTCAAACAAAACACTGGAAAAATACACATAAAGTCATCTCTGAAAGCATATACTTTTTTCCCTTTAGCAGTTACTCTAGAATTCCTGCTCAGTGCAGTACAGAAGGAAAAAAAAAAAAACTAACCAAACTATGAGACATAAATTGTGCCAGAAACTTAACCTAGATAGCCTAAAAAATAGACTAGATTAACCATATGGTCCTTCGTATATCAAAGCTGTTAAACTACTTGTGCACAATATATTCAGAATTCAGCAAGCATTGTTAACTGCTGCTATTACTTACTTGAAAATTAACTTTCTAAGACCAAAGAATTAAAGTGTCTTTGAAAGTAATTAGCTGCAATTAATAGCTTGAAAATTGAATAAAATGGGAATAATACTACAAACGCCAAATACTCCTAGAACTTTCCTCTTCATTCCTCAGAGTTTTCCATTTTAGAACATAGGTATAAGAGTGTCACATGTACAAAATAAAACATGCTTATAAAGGGAGAGAGCAGAAAAGAGTGTAAAAAAAGCAGTTATTTTCTTTGCAAGTATTTTATGCCAGAATAGACATGGTAACAGAAAGTAATGGCTCTCTCAAAATCCTGAGAGTTAAGATGCCAATATACTAGTCATGCCAACTAGATTTTCAATTCATATCAGTTCTACAGCATATATACACAGAAAGCTAATAAAATGTTGACAAGTCTCAACTTCAAGATATGAAAAGCATCAGATCTTCCTGTTACGTAATCCCATTTATGCATAACCATCCATGCGGGTTACATTACTGCGAGGTCAGAGAAGCAGCACAATAGTCACTAGGAAGTTGTTCCAACATGAGACTGTCATCTGCACCATAAAATTTCTACCTAGTCAGATACTGGTCTAAAAAACATTTTTAACCTTCAGCACTTGGGTCTACTATGTTTTATTGACTAGATAAAATAGCTTTCTAGTGTAAAATTTGTTTTATCATACGTCAGAATGTTACCATCACAGAACCTCTTTTTAGCTAAATGATGCACTGCATTCTCCGAGTGTTTCAGTATGATGATTGATTTTATATTTTGCTCCAGATCCCTGAAAAAAAAAAAAATGTTAAACTACGTTTATAATCAGTCCCTTTAGGGTCCCACTGAGAATTAATTTGGGAATCATCAGCCAACTTCTACTCTAAAGTGTACCATTTAAAACTTATATCACATTTATTTTTCATTAAAATGTCAATTTAAAAAAAACATCAAAAAAACCCACCCAAAAACACTGATTTCCAGCATCTCCTGTCTGCTTTTAAACACGTCGTTACAATAATTGTCAAGGAATCTACTTTCCATTAACCCCACCTGACTGCATTAATTATATTATATTCCTTCAGTTCCTGACTAACCAAATCTCGTAAGAAACATTTGATCTCTTGCCCGAGATCAGCATCGTACTGATAAGATTAGAAATATTTATTTCACCGCATCCTTTTCCAATATCGGAATTGTTATGCAAATTTTCAGGAGCTACTACTTCTGTTTTACAAGGGGTTTTTTTATGAAACCTAACAAAGCTGGTTCTTAAAACTAAAAGGCTTTTGCAGGCTGCTCTTATTTCTTCAGAATAAGAGAGAAGTGATAAAAGGCACATAAATAGGGTGCATATTTTGACAGTCAGGAGGGCCTCTAGGCATTGCCTCTTCCAAGTACGGAGAAAGACTAGAATCATAGAATTAATCCATAAAAGCTGAAATTTATTAACAGGGTTTGAAAAAAGCCCATCTTTTGCTGAGACTACTCAAACATCAAGTAAAAGATACATTTTTGCTAGTATAAGAAATAGTTTTAAGGCAAAATGTTGGGCTTTCAGAGATACCCCACTACATAAAAAAATAGCATAATCTGCAACGCTAACCCTGCTGCCAAGCAAAATTAAAAACTCTTAGGAGCTACTCCATCATTCAAAAGTTGCATTATGATTCATGACCAGTTCACTCAGTGCAACTACTTGGCCTTCCTGAACAACGTAAGTTCAATATATACAAAGTAGTCTTGAAATATCAAGGTATTTTAAGCACATCTGTACATTCAAGTGTATGGTCAGGCCAACTGTTTTTGGTGGAACCATTAAATTCACACAACCAAATTATCTAACTGAGTTAGAGACACAATGGAGAGTAAAACAGACTTTCTGTGAACATTCTACTGAATTAATAACGCAATAAATGTGGTTCTTGATAATGCAAAAAAAATTTTTAAAGAATCATGTACTTCCAGTATTATCTGTAATAGTAAACTCTAACTAAACAATAGACATTAGAAATAAATTTTAGTAGATGATTGCTCTTATAAACCTGAGAGGCTTTGGGAGTTTGGAATTATATTTCAAAAGCACATATACACTATCTCATATTTCAGCAAGTAAAATGACATACTAAACCATAGGGTAACAGAAAGTCTTCTTTGTGAAGGAGGTCAGATTTAATTTTGTGCAGCTGATGCTGCCTCAAAGAAGAGAGATTGAAAGTAATATTATGAAGAAAATTAAATTTTCATCACTGAGCACTGTTGCCACAAATTTAACTCAACAAGAATGCTGTGTGATGAGATTGGCTGATAATTCTGAAAATTCAGATATTATGAAAAGAAACTGTATGGAAATTCTATTTCTTGCAGTGTTACAGTTTTTTTATCCTAAGAAATTAGCATGTTATTAGAAGAGGCCATGTGATTAATATGCAGTGTTCTGCTAACTGAGCTCTTAATTAGGCTAACAATTTAGAAGACACAGGAAATAAAGGAGTTAATTTAGGCAGTTTGTAGATGAAAAGAATTAAAAGTTAATGCTAATCATGCACCGAATAAAAGTGAAGCCAGATGGCACAACCTGTGGAAAAAAAAAAGAAAAAGATACTAAAAATTTTTGTTTTCATTAAACTGTAATATGAGCAGCATCTTGTTTACTAATTAGCAGAACTTGATGATCCCACTTTCAGTATATGTAGCATATGTAACATATGTACTTGAACATATGTACCACTTTCTATAATAAATATTGATAGAGATACCATGGTATTTATTTGATCTGCTCCCTGAAAGTCCTTATACAGCATTTGAAGTACACAGTATTGTTAAATTCCTATTCAATCAGGAATGACAGTTACATGTAAAGGTGAAGTGAACCACAATGTTTATCTAGTAATATTGTGGCACTGCCTAGAAATTCAGTGAAGTAACACAGACCTGCAGTGCCATGCATGCATTGTGAAAAGAGAAAATCAGAGACGCGGGCCACATCCCAAAGAACTTTATTTCAACTATTAAACCATAATCCTTTCTTACAAAAAGGAGTAAAACAAAATCCATTTACATATCCCCTGAAACAGTCCTAAAAATAAAAGGTGATGCAGGGGGCAGGAGGGGCTTCAGTGAAAGAGAGAGGTAAGAAGGGCAGAAGGATTAGAAAAATGTCTGAAGATCAGGAGCAGAGGTTTGATATTCATAATTTTAATACGATATTTAGCCATTTGGTGAGCTCTTAGTCTTCAAAACACGTTGACACTATAACAAAAAACTCAGTACAAGACCAAACCTCAGTCACTTCTGTTACTTTATTTGCATCTCTGTTTTCAAGATAAACTACAGCACTTAATCAATTAAGAATTACTGACTGTTTAAATCCTCACTTCTCATCTTCCATACCTTGTGTAATCATGAAGTAAATTACCTGGACTTAAACACCTGCTGTAGTGTTAATTGAAGTTGTTACATCTTGAGCTACAGTCATTTGTGAATTTATGTTAGCTAGTGCAAAAATAACACTGAAATTACAGGCTCACAAGCCATATCTCCTTTATCTCTATATTAAGTAGAACTATCTGAGGAATTTCCTTCTTGTAAATAATGTCAAGAATTATACTTAACCAAATAGATATTTGTAATTCTATTACCTCTCATAAGTTATATGTCTATAATACTAGTTATAATATTAATTACAGCTTTTTTTGTTTTAATGTTGTGACAAACCCTTAGTGGTATTACAGAAAATCTACAGTGATTCAAACATTTGGACATTTCTCACTCTTCTATCCCTAAAACTTCTGTAAGCTATGCCATAAGCCAAGTTTGCAAAAATATGTAATTTTCTACATAATTTATATTATTAGGTTTCAGTATCACCATTTCTATAAATCTCAACCATTATGCAACAAGAATTCTCATGCTGAACACTCTCCTTCAGCAACTGCAAGTTTTCCAATATTTCTCAAACCTGAAAAGACCATCTACTTGACCTATGACATTACAAAAGCCAAAGAATCAAACAAATCAAGATCTAGAGATTCAATTAGTGAAATCAAACTTCAGACTGAAAATAAATTCTCATGTTCAAGGCAGATGTCAGTGAGCCACAGTGTAGGAGGTAGATTAATCCTCATCATCTTTCTAATGAGGATTTGTATCTGACTTATTCTTTCCATAGGCTCCTGCAAATCCTGACCTAAAGATACTATAAAGCAATTAAACAAGACAAATTATGTCTGTACTGTAAATTTTACCTTGTACAGCTTGCTAATTCCTTTTTTACTTCACGCCTTTGGTAAGCTTAAGTATAAGAAAAAAACAAAAACAAACCACTTTTGCAAGAGTCAAAGCTGTAATACAAAAACAAGTTATGGTTCCAACAACTAATCTGAACCCTAAGTAGCCACATCTTTGTTTAGTTATTATGATTGGTTTAGCTCCACAAAATATGGTGAAGTTATCACTGAATTAGTATATTTTAGACAGTGCAGCAAAAAATACTATGAACTGTTTTAATCCATTTTGCAACATTAGCTATGTTTATGCTAATTGCTATTTTAATTCGCCTATTATTTGGACAGTTTATTTATTAGACTATTAGTCTAGTAAAGCTTGTTTTGGTGAATATCTGAAAATAGCATTTTACTGTTAAGGGCCAAGCTAGATGCTTAAGTTAATGTGTCTAGCTACTGATCCACTTCCACTGCTGTTTATCAGTACTGGGAAAAGCAATCAGATCACATTCCAACCTCAACTATATCCATTATACCCCTATATTCTGGAGGCCAGACGAAGGAGTTGCCTTTAATTTGCAGCAACAGTCTTGCAGTGTTTTAAGAATGCATTATTAATGTATTGGCCATTTGCCAATACAGAAGTTACCAGGTGCAACTTTCCAGCAAGTTTATGGCAACTTTTGGGATCTTAAGGCATGCTCATTTTTGCAATATTCAGTGATCTTAACATGTGTAAGATAATTAGTCATACGGGACAGAGAGCTTAAATTATTATGCCAGTCTGAACCACTGCCTGGAATTGACACCATTTACATACACACCTTGGTGCATCTTCAAGTCTTCAGTTTCCAACCGGGTAGTAATTCCAGATTCTAGATTTCTTCTGAAAGTAATCAACAATTAACAAAAACTGATTCACTAGTACCAAAATCTTATTTATTAGTTTTGTTAAATACAAAATAGTCTAACCTAGCCACTTACCATGCTATCTGATCAAGGATAATAGTGAAAAGCTATAACGGCTATGTATTAAACTGAAAGGTACTAGCAGACATCAGTACATCAAGGACATCAAACTCTAGGGGCCAAAACAGTCAATAGTGTCCCTGCAATTACCTGGAAGCTAAGGCACAGTAACTGGAAAAGAACAGAGGAATAGAGGCAACACATTAAAAATGGGAAGCAGAATTGTAAAGATCAGATGCAGCAAGCAAAATGACAGGTTTTAAAATAAAATCTTGAAAAATAGATTATCTTATTCAAATGTAATTGGTTTTATATGTATCTTTTTTATACACATATATACAAATGTACATATATCCTCCAGATAAGTGCAGACACAGCTAATGTCAGTTCTTTTAATAGAAATACCACTTATAAGTAAGCCCAGTAATATAATAAAGAGCAAACAGTAAAGCAGTTATTGGAACCACTAACAGCTTTCAGAAAGCACTAAAGGAACTGAGTAAGAACAGAAGCATACCATTTATGATTTTAATTTTCATTAAGACATTCTCTGCCAAAGAAAATAGCTGAATAGTTCCAGAAGCCAGAAATATTTTCAAGACCTATTAATAACTAGATGAATGTTATTCATCTAACTAATGTTATTCAACTAATCTTCACTCAACCTCTCACCTGACTCAGTGTGGGGAGAAAAAAGAAAGTACAAGACAAAACTGCATGAAATAATTATTCAGCATGGGAAAGTATCTTATCCTAGACAATAAGTTGTGCCTTAACTATTCACAGTATCTATCCATTTTCTGAAAGTAAAATGAATTATAGTGCATTTCAGGATGCTTCATATAATAACACAAGAGATTATATTTGCTGAAGAGATCTGTCTTTTTTTTTTATTTGCGTTAGTGTTGAATTAAGCCACAGTAACATAAAACTACCAGACCACACATCCAGTGACACTTAAGTTTTGTGTTGCAGATCACTTTGGCTAGGACAGTATTTGCAAGACTGTTATTCTACTTCATCAAATGTACAACATTTGCTTTCATATCTGGCACATACTGGACAATCAGTCTCTTTTGCTCTGGATTCAATTTCTGTGACATTCCCAGAAGCCGTATTTAGGTTTTAGGTCAGAGTGTAGGAATATATTCTTAGCTTGCCAGATTCAGACTTGTAATAAAAGTGAAGCTGTTCTCAGATCTTTAGAGATCACTTAGTTTGGCCTTGTACAATATGAACAGGTGAACACACCTAGACAACGGCACCTTATATCCTCAGCAACACACATCTACCAGGGAGCAGCAACTCATGTTTCTCCCCAGCTACAGTACTTACCTATGGCAATCCAGACTGGCACTACTCTCCTCCACCACCAGTCTTCTGCCCAAACTGGTTATGTGGCAAACAAAAGCAGCTTTACAGGGAAATTTCACATTTGCACAAGTTAGACTTGGAAAAGATCCACAGAAGAACACTGGAACACAGAAGAGGACTGCTTATTGCATTCTGTATTACCATGAGAAAAAGGCTATGAAACACAGTGTCCCCTATACCTAGAAAGTTATCACCAACAATTGCACTAAGGAAATTTAATGAAATCCATGGCAGGGGGTGGGGAGGGAAGCATTAAAAATTAACCAGGTCAGTGCAGAGTGCCTTTAAAATTCCTAGTTTAATTAAATCTTTAAAATGCAAATCTCAGTCTCTCTCATCAAAAGATGGGACTGGCTTTAGCCCCGACTGTCAGGCAAGGATTAAGGTCTAATCCTCATTTCAAGGTTTGGCTAAGTAACAGCTGCTTTAACTGCATCTCTAGCCAAAGCAGACAGAACTGGCTGCAGACTAAGTGGGCAGGTATGTAACAAAAATTCACCAGGAAAGAAAGAAACAGTGGCTACACAACCCAGACAGCTTAGAAAATAAATAAGGAGTGAAGCATCACAAAATAAGTAAAACACCCTCTTCTGAAACAGATTCAGGCAATCTTTTCTGTAAAGGAAGGACTCAAAGAAAGAGTGAAAGAATAATGAATAAGAAGCAAGAGAGAAGAAATAGCAGAAGAGACTTGAAAGGAAAAAATAGAAAATACAGCTTTGACAAACAAAAATTCCCCACACATATTACTCTAATACCAGAGGGAAAGATGTCTGGTCTGATGCTTGTATTACATAACCAGATGTAGCTAGACTACACATTCAGATTATTTCAGTTTGAGATCAGTTTACTTCATAAAAGTTTAAACGATTATTTGCAGTTCATTATAGCTAAAAGGGGTTTTATGTCACTTGTTTTATTATGCTACAGTTAAGTCCTTAAGGAATTGAAGCAGAAGACTGTTATTCTGTTTACTGATATGATTCATATCATGGTCATAAAAATACTGAAATTAAAAGAATATGCATATAGGTAACAGACAGTGGTTTTTTGGTTTGTTCTTATTTATGCTATGACAAACTATCTAGTTAAGGTAAGACCACTGGAAAAAAAAATGGGAGTGGATGTCATGGGAAGACTGCTCTTTCCCCAAGAAGCAGCTGAGCATGCTTATGGTGGAGATATTTTGCAGAGGATAGCAGGTAAAGAAGTAAGGGAGGTGCACCAAACAGCTTCAAGATGCAGTTTAAGCAAAGAGGACAAGATTACTGCAGAGCAACAGACAATCAATTCTTAGAGCAAAAACATCTCAAATGCCAAAGAGGAGTCCACAGAATTTCCTGTAAGTTAGTTCAGTGACATTCTGACCCTGTTGGGTCCTGTTGATAAGACCCAACATGCCAAGGCACTGTGGGGAAATGTTTTAAACCCTCCTTTTTTATTTCTGCTCTCTCCAACATAATCATTTTGAGTTTTCTGTATTTCAGAAGGTAATTATCCTAGCTTTGTTCTTACAAATCTTAGCTTTTGTGGGTTAGAAAAAACAAAAAAACCCCTTTACTTCTCTAGAGACACGTTATAGAAGATTATTTAGACAAATGCACTTGATTATTCTGGAAAACTCAGGTTGCTGCCACAACAGCATATCCAATATAAAGTATCATGGCACCACATCTATATAGTATTAAACAAGTATCATAGATAAGATCCAAAATAAATTCTTAAACAGGCAACTGATGGCCATTTGAAAACTCAGGAGTGCTCCACCAATAGCAGATATTCAAACATTCCTGAACAGACACTGCCACACAGAAGTCTGATTCTCTGTTAATAATTCATATCAAAACAAGTCAGATAATAAAATTCTCTATTATTACACTTCATGCTGCACTTCTTATATAAGTTTCCTTCCCACAAAATACAAAATAATTTTTTTCAAATAATTGCAGACAGGATTGTACAAAAGAAGTGGAATCCTTTCTGCCCACAATAAAGTGTCTAAAAATATTTTCAAATCACTAATAAGAATATGGATTTTTATTCTAATGTACATATAAAATGTTTTCTTAAATACTATTCCATTAATAAGTAGAATAAATTCCTATATTGCACTAGTTTCTCTTTTTTTATTAGAACCCTAATGTTACGTCCACTTTCCTGAAAATAAAAATTCTTCTCAAAATATTCCATATTAACCTGAACTATACTTTGTGCAGAGCAGACATCTTCAGTTAAAGATGTGAATGGATATGTATAATCTTTTGTAAGACACTTGTCCTGTATTCTGAAATCATTCATCTTTCCACCCAATTTCATCTAACTTTGCACTGAGCATCCTCATATTTGTATACAAATACAGTTTCAAGTTAAATCAATTTTATAATGGAAATAATGTTTTAAATAATCAGATTAAGTGACAAATTTTCAGAGGACAAGTGGTTATAGAAATTTGAACAAAAATGTAGCAAACCTTTCTGATGCAAACAGTACAGTTGAAGCAAAATATATACAATTTTCCTTTGAACAGACTTGACTTTAATGTAGATGTTTTTCTATAATTAATGAAGCTTTCTGCATATTGTTTTTGCCTCCTGTCTTATCACATTGGGGTGGGGGTGGATTTGGAAAAAACTTTATTATCATTGTTCTAATAAACTATACTTTATTGCTCCATTACTCTCTTTTTTCTCTCTTACAAAAAGAGTGAAGGAACAAGTTTTTCAAGTCCTACTATCCAAACCTATTAGTATTACTTTTCCCTTCCTTTTAAGCCTCAACATTTTGTTTAAATCACTCCACTACAGTAATGGCCAAAATCTGACAGAAGCCATTTAATACAATATCTGTAATATTAAAGATAAATAAGCATCAGAATCTTCATGCAATGCTTTCTTCAGTACCTCAGTGTTACATTTGCTTTTTCTATGATAGCTCTATCTATTCTGCTATTTTCATTTGCATTTGACTTCACCTAAGTGCAATATCTCATACATATTGATATTGTATATCATCTTGTTGATTTCAGAGATCTTCTCCAATTTATCAGATCATTTTATATACTACTTCTATCTATTTTGAATAAAACTTTTCAAGTATTTGTGCACTGGTCTTATGGCTAGATGAAGCTACTTTTTTTTTCGCTGATATGAGAGAGTATCAAAGTGTTAACAAAGATTTTAGATGCACTGCTTCCTCTGTGTGCACTAGCCAAGTTACCCTTACAAATAAAATCTGTTGCACACAGAAAGAATTAGATTGGCAGACCTGACATTTAAAAAATGCATACTGTGTTTTTTTGTCTCGTGGGACTTCAACCATCCTTCTCAAACTGACCATTTGTTCAGAGCGTGCATTCCTTTGCACAGTAATTATTCTATTGCTCCGCAGACTTCAATGTCTTCAATCTCTGCCTCCCCTGTACTACTCTTTTTTGCCAGCTGCTTTTTAAAAATAAGCAACCAAGAAATAACCTGGACTGAGACGGCTAGGCTGAAGCTTTAAATGCCTTCTCCACATCAGCCAGATATTTCTCTTTACTGAACAAACCTTTTCTGTTCCTCAGTTGTTGTAATTCATTTGTTAGCTTGACCTTTTCAGCCCTATCCTTTTCCTATTTTCCATGTAGCTTCTTACTCTTTAAATACTGTTTGTCTTTTTCCCCACAAGATCTTTTGGGGTTTCTGGTATCATTTGACAAGAAAATAATGATAGGTCAGTAATTTCTCCATATCAGGAGAGCTGCAGTTCACAATTTCTTTTATTAGCAGTAAGATCTTTTGCTCTATTGTTTTCCTGCAGAAGGCCTTCCCATAAGTTCCTCAGGTTTGTTTAACTCTACTTTCTGATGTGCATTTATACTTTTTTTTTTTAAAGTATCAGAAATTTGACTTGTGTTCATTTCAACCTAGATTCTCACTCAGCTTTTCAATTCAAGAAAGTTCTCATTTCTACTACGCAGAGTCAAATCTAAGCTATACTCACACTACTTTTTCACTTACGAACAACAGGTTTCCTACAGACATGCTAGGTACATCCCCTATAAACCACAAGCCAATTCCCTGAATACTCTTATTATTTGAGTAAAATTTTGCCAAGAGATATTACAGACTCACAGAATCGTAGTGGCTGGAAAAGTGCTTTAAGCTCACTAAGTCCAACCATAAATGTAACACTACCAATACCACCTCTAAACCATGTCCCTAAGCACCTCGTCTACCTTCCTTTTAAATACCACCAGGGCAGATGACTCCACCACCTCCCTGGGCAGCTTGTTCCAATGTTTAACTACCCTTTCAGTGAAGAAGTTTTTCTTCATATAAAATCTAAACCTCCCCTGGCACAACTTGAGGCCATTTCCTTTCATTCTATCACTTGTTACTTAGGAGAAGAGACCAACCCCCATCTCTCTACAGTCTCCTTTCAGGTAGATGTAGAGAGTGTTAAGTTTTCTCCTCAGCTGCCTTTTCTCCAGGCTAAACAACTCCAGCTCCCTCATACACTCCTTGTAAGACTTCTTCTCTAGGCCTTTGACCAGCTTCATTGCCCTTCTTTGGACCTCTCCAGCACCTCAACATCTTTCCTGCAGTGAGGGGCCCAAATTGAACACAGTACTTGAGGTGCGGCCTCACATTCATTGTCTCTTTACCAGCTCCACAGCATTTGAGAATCACTTTGCCATTAGGCCTGAGATTCTGGTTCCAGTCAAATAGTCTGTCTCCCAGGATGGCAAGTCAAAGACTCTTAACTTTTTTTTTTTTTTTTTAAATCAGAGGTGGAAGGATTTGAGCAGAGATACTTGCCAATTTTTATTATATTCTGACTCTTTTGTCTCCAAACTTCCATCTTCTCACAGATTTTTTGTAATATGCCATATTCTTGCCATGCTTGCCAGATATAGCATGGCTGGAAGGAGATCGCTCTCTGCTATGCCAGAAGCCACCCTTCTTGTGAACCAGTTGTCCTTTCTTCCCTTTCTGCACTGAAGTCTTTCCAGATTATCTAGAAACCTCCCAGTGACAACTTTCTTGTGCTTCCTTGTCTTTTATATTCAAACCTCCCCCTAACTAAATATTTTCCACTAATACAACCCTTTCATACAAGTTGGCACTCTGGAATGCCTTCAGTTGGGCTACATGGATCCACATAGCCAGCAAATCAAGAACACAACCTAGTAAGGATGAACATCCTTGTTCAGTCAGAACTTCCAAAAATTTATGCAGAAAGATTTTTTCCCCATCTGTCATGTCTGTAATGCATACACCCGCACGTATATAAAAAAAATCCTTGCTCCTAGTTAATGAAAACTAATTCAGTTTAATTTTTTGGTTCCACTTCATCATGTCATTATTTACACTAAAAAGGGGATCTGATGCTGCAAGAGACTTTTTAAAAATCAAAGAAACAAAGCTAAACTAAAAACCACATAATATAATAAAATGAGAAATTATAGACAGTTTAAATAAACTTCCTTTAACTGAAAACTGATATATCTCTATTATATCTCAAAATAATGACACTCAAGGTGGAATTTTGTTGTGTGGAAAAAGAGGAAAGATTGAGTCTCTTGAGATTTTATGCAGAATTAATCTGCAATACGTATGCATACTCAAAATCTAAAGGCCTTGATGTCAGTCAAAAGATAAGATTACAGTTCGTCTGTTATGTAACATTGTTTGTTGTTCTCACTGATTATAAGAAAAAAAAAAAGAAAGACTGCAATGAGGCAGTGGGGATCCACAAAGGTCCACAGAATCTCTTGTAGCTACTGAGTTTCAGGTCACAGTTGGATATCCATAGGACAGAATGGTGTTTAAAGGAAACTAATATGAAGCTTTGGTAGCAGTTTGGATCACCCAGAGAACAGTTCTTTATAAAAAAGAAAAAAAAAAAAGATTGGTGCATTCCATTTCTAAGTTTTCACTGTGCTTCTCTAAAGCCTGTTAAATTCTCATTTCATTAACTCTACCATCACCCTCACCATACATCTTGCACTGATGTAGACTTCTAATTTGTTTATTTTTTCCTCTATTTTAAACACCCAAATATGTCATCCCAAATCATCCTCTTGATGACTAACTAGTTCATCATTTCTCAGTATCAGCCCTTATGTTTGAATACCAGGAACCAGAGTAAGTGCTGTCATTTATTTCTCAGTCAATATAACCAAAGGAAAGGTTCATTAACTTTGAAAACACACTGTGGTCAGGCACCATCTTCCTCCAAAAGTCTAAATTAAAAATATTATTATGCTTAAAATAGAAATTGGTACAGTCAATTCCCAGAATTGTTATTTGAAGTTTTATATAAATTACATGTACACTTAGGGATTTTTACAGGCATATCTAACATACATTAAAGGAAATTGAGAGATCCATTATTAAGCCTTCTCATTACTGTGAATGACCCGTCCCCTGCAGAGTAGCACTTCACCTTCCTTCATCACTCAAATATTTTATTGTACTCAGCATTTATTTCTGATTCATAATTAAAAGTATATTTTAGAAGAAACCTATATGGAATAGTGGAATAATGATGAACTATGGTCCAGATGGCATCAAGATGTGAGGCCTTAAAGGACATCTCATTCACCAGGAAGTACTGTACATTTGGTTCTCAGTTTATTCTCTATTTAACTCTATCTAAAATCATGTTCCTATAGCAACCCTGTGAATACACAGATATGCCTGAAAGAGTTATATACCAGTAAGGATTTTCGTCTCCAAAGCATACATTGCAATTTAACATATCTTTGGGCAGGAGCTTCCATTTAGGTACTGCCAGAAAATCCCTTTGTCCATTCATTCAGGAGAATTACAGTTTCTGTCTTCTCCTAACATCCCAGGACTTTAATCGATTTGCACAAACATCTCTGTTTCTGCCTCACTAGGGGCAACTTTGTTATTTAAAACCCAGTCTCATAAATTTCAGTTGGAAACAACAGCAGCTACTTAAGCATGATACTAAAAATGAGAGATTGGATTACATTCCCCAAGGTCCTTAGAACCATTTTCTTTTCATGGAGCATCTAAAAGATATTTTCATTATAAAAACAATGTGATGGAAAAAGTCAGAAATTTAATATGCTTCTGGTCTTTAAGAACAAACTTCTCAACAAACTGGAGTAGTCTCCCTTCCTTCATTATACTTCTTCAAATCATTAGGACATTGATATTAGGAAGGATTAGATATGATATGTAAAGAAACTAAGTATTTATTAAACTGAAAAGAAATGGCACACATACCAAGCCTAGAGGTTACAAGAGACTCTAGAGCTATCACACATTTCTTGAGTTAATCTTGAGTTCTTTCAAAATAGGTACACATGCTAATCCGCAATATCAACTATAATATATAAATTGAGTCAGGAGGGGTTGATCTTTAGAGTTCTCTCTAAAGGCCACATATATCTTGACAGATTTTCAAAAATTCAATCAGAAAAAAGAATCAGTTCTTTTAACATTGAAAATCTTCAAACTGCCTTTTACAGAGCATCTAGCAGATCTTCCAGTGGAATAAATCTTTTGCAACCAAGAAATTAGCCACAGTCTCTGAGAAAGTGACCTCTTTCTCTGCTGAGCAGGATAGTTATATTCATAGAGTAGTACTAGATCAATGAAGCTAAAAATTCAAACAGCAGTCTCACAAGTGCAAGAGATATTCCTTGATCCATTCCTTGAGGCTCCTCAGAAAGCATTGTCTAGCTTGGCATTTAATTTACCAATCCAGTCCCCAAAGAGCTCTGTGTAAACTCTGCTTTGCAATTTCTAGGATGGCAAGAAAATAAATAAATAATGTATTAAAACGTGATCTTGAACAAGTCTCAAGAACATTTCAGTGTCTTTTGAGGTGTTCTTGCCAGCAACATAGCTGTTAGATGACAGATCTTGTCTTAGAAATATCTACTTCTAAGCAAAACATGTTATTTTGTAGCAGCATCACCACTTATCTGGTATTTAAAATAAATTTTATCAAATTTACACCATTACAAGAAACTGAAAGAGTTAAAATTTTAACTAAGACAGTTATTTTACACAAACTTAATAGCTTTGTCTTCATATTCACAGTTAAGAAAAAAGTCTGCTTCAGCAAACATTCCAGCAGGCAGATAGAGAGAAGGCAAGTTATTTATAGCTTGGGTTATAGCACATTAGGATAGGGGTTATGAGCAAAGTCTTCTGTCAACTACTTCTCAAAATAATTTAGTTAGTATTTAGACAGGCATAGAGCTCCTATGGAGGGCTTTGTGGAGACAGCGGTGATGTTCCAGGTGACAGTAAAAGAAAATACTAGGCTACAGAAATAACACAAATAATGTTCAGTTCTAAATAGCATTGGACTTTTCTCTGACACACATAGAGCACTGTTTTTATACTACTCATTGATTTCAGTAGGGCTAGTCATGATTTAGCTGGAGCAAGTCAGATAAGACCTATTTCACTTTATTCCCTGGACTGGACCACAGAGCAAAATATCAATATTCACTATCTTCAGTTTCAAATACAGAATTCAAATTTGAGAGCCATCTGACCTTCAAAACCAAGTGAAATCAGCCACAATGAAAGTTCCTCATTTTTACTCATTTTCCATTTCCCATGGAATAATATCAGTCTAATATAAACTGCTGATGCAAGTACCACAGTCTTCAAAATAAAATGCCGGTAGTGTGGAATGTCACAGACTGCAAAGTATTCTCACAAAAATCACATAATGTTAGGCATTAGAAGGGACCTCAGAAGTACATCTAGTCCAACCCCCCTGCCAGAGCAGGAACACCTACAGTAGTTCACACAGGGACATGTCCAGGTAGGTTTTGAATGTCTCCAGAGAAGGAGACTCAGCAACCTCCCTGGGCAGCCTGTTACAGTGGCCTGTTACTCTCACAAGTGAAAAAGCTTTTCCTTATGTTTACATGGAACCTCCTCTGCTCCAGCTTGCACCCACTGCCCCTTGTCCTACTGTTGGATATCACTAAGAACCTGGCTCCATCCTCCTGACATTCGCCCTTTACATATTTATAAACATTAATGAGGTCACCCCTCAGTCTCCTCTTCTCCAAGCTAAAGAGGCCCAGCTCCCTCAGCCTTTCCTCATATGGGAGATGCTCCACTCCCTTAATCATCTTGGTGGCTCTGTGTTGGACTCTCTCAAGCAGTTCCCTGTCCTTCTTGAACTGTGGAGCCCAGAACTGGACACAATATTCCAGATGTGGCCTCACCAGGGCAGAGTGGAGGGGGGGGAAAACCTCTCTCGACCTACTAACCACAGCCCTTCTAATGCACTCCAGGATGCCACTGGCCTTCCTGGCAACAAGGGCACAGTGCTGGCTCATGGTCATCCTGCTCTCCACCAGGACTCCCAGATCCCTTTCCCCTTCACTGCTCTGTAGGAGATCATTACCCAACCTATACTGGAGCCTGGGGTTGTTCCTGCCCAGGTGCAATACCCTACACTTGCCCTTATTATATTTCATCAAGTTTTTCCCTGCCCAGCTCTCCAGCCTGTCCAGGTCTCTCTGGATGGCAGCACAGCCTGCTGGTGTGTCAGCAACTCCTCCCAGCTTTGTGTCATCAGCAAACTTGTTGACAGTGCCCTCTGTTCCCTCATCCAGGTCATTGATGAATATATTGAATAATACTGGTCCTAGTATCGACTCTTGAGAGACTCCACTAGACACAGGTCTCCAACTGGACTCTGCCCCATTGACCACCAATCTCTGGCTTCTTCCCACCAGCCAGTTAACAGTCCATCTCACTACCTGATCATCTAATCCACACTTCCTCAATTTGTCAGCAAGGATGCTGTGGGAGACCACGTCAAATGCTTTGCTGAAATCAAGATAGACCACATCCACTGCTCTTTCATCGTCTAGCCACCTAGTTACATCCTCATAAAAGCCTATCAGGTTGGTCAAGCACAACTTCCCCTTGGTGAAGCCATGTTAACTGCTCCTAATGACCCTCCTATCCTTGATAAGCTTGAGATAGCATTGAGGATAAGTTGTTGCATCCCCTTTCCAGGGATGGGGGGTGAGGCTGACCAGTCTATAGTTTCCCAGGTCCTCTTTCTTGCCCTTTTTAAGGACTGGAGTGACATTTGCTTTCCTCTCTTGTTCCCCATGACTTACCAAAGATGATGAAGAATGGCCTAGCAATGACTTCAGGTGAATATATCAGGAGATACACAGATCTTAGAAGATGAGAAGCTAAGCACACTACCTGATGATCAGGAATAATTATTACTATATAGAAAATATATTTTACTATATTCAGCACTGGGTTCATCAGTCTTCCACTGACTCACCTTTTGAACAGATAAACCTGCATGCAAATAATCCATCAGATTAATATTTTAAAATAAAAACAGATCAGAAGGCCCAGGAATAAAACAGTATATGATAATCAAAGGAGAGGCGAAAATAGAAAACACTATCAGACTACAGAGTTCTGCATCCTTCACGGTTGTACTGGAAAACACCCTGGATCACAGACAGAAATAACTTTTCAAATTAAGCAATTCACACACTACTACTTTTAAAATCTACCTAATCAATTACACATAAAGATCTTCAAGCTCATTAAAAGTAAGAACTCTGTACCTTAAGGATCAACAAAGCTGAGTCACCCCAAACTGGTAAAAAGCTTCCTGGAATGATAAAACTCTATGCTGAATATCAACTTGCATCAGACACATGCTGCATGAACTGTGTAGCAGAGATTTTCTTTGTAATCTATTGATTTGAATTCATCCACTAAGTCAAGATGGAATTAAAATACCAAGTTGTTTAATCAGAAGTTGTTGATCTTACTTTCTTAGGCTTCCCTGGTTTCATTCTGCCTCTGTGGACTTCATGTAAATGTTCTAACTTGCATGAGGATTATTCAGTCTTTCATCAGGCCATTAATGGTGAGGGATTGAGAGTTTCACAATCCACAGCACATTTTCATCTTCAGCAAGGATTTGGATAAGAAAATTACAAAATGACCTTGTGTTAAACAAGACAAGAGGCAGTACAGCACTTAGAATATTTCTATGCCTTTTTATATTCTTTTTTGTAACCAGCCATCTGTTTCATCCTAATCCAGTTACATAAAGCAGGTATAGCCTGAAGACTGTTCCTGGAAAGGATAAGGCCTTCAGGTCAATGATACAGATGTCAGAATTCTAGTCAAGCAAAGAAAACAAAAAGTTAGCCTGCCATATGATAAAAAGGAGCTTTTATTAGCAGAAAGGGTTTGTTATGATTTTTAATCAATATTGATATGTAGAAGATATCTAAAGTAGAATATAATTTTGCTCTCCTGGTAGCTATTTGTATCTCAGACTTCTGAGAAAGTTAATGAGTGATATCCAATAGTCTTAGGGATGTTATGATACTCTAGCTAGGAATTAAGAGATTTAATAGAAAAAAGTGTGGTACCCTACCTCATGGGGGGAAAAAAAAAAAAGGCAGGGAAGGGAAATAAAAAGAATCAGGACAAAGAAACCAACCCAGTGACACAGCTGCCACCCTTTGCCAAAATCATCATTAGACACCCAGTTTGAGCTAAGACAGGTTTTTTTTTTAACAATATTGTCAAAACTCGCGAGGACATGTATTGAGAAGGCACAGCAGATCATGGTGCTTTACCTGTTCCCCTTTGTTTATCACCACCACCATTACTGAGTGCCATCAGCACCCAGTACCTTCTCCGTAGCACTCCTGCAACAAAGTTTTATACGACTCAATTACTCTAGTGCCTATTTTAAGCTGTCCTTATCACGTACAGCCAGTAATGACAGTGAACAGAGCATAGCCTGAAAGTTGCACCTTCTGACAACAGGCTGTCAGGCCTGTATATTCCAACAAATTGTGAAATCTGGGCATTCGACACTCAGGCCATGTGTCCGCTTGGACTCCTGACAAATATTTCCAGTTCTCAGACCATCCATGTGAAAATTGAATGTATAGATACAGTAGTAAGATTAAATAAATAAGAAGTTAATTTATAGTTCTAAATAAGTGCTACACCTGAAAAAGATGTCCATCAAGGGCAAAAGCAACTTATGAGTACATACAAATAACTGAAATGGACTACAACTTTATACAGATATAGAACAGACCTGCATGTGTTATTACTCAATAGGAAAGCCACAGAAAACTCCAGATGTCCACATATCTGACAAACTAATTCTGCTCTCATTTAGGTATATAAAAAATTACAGTTTAAATGGAAACAGCGTATCTAGTTATTAATGTTTAAAAAAAAGAAACTGGGAGAAGCATTGCAACATGCAATTTAAGATGTGTCTAAGAAAGATATGTGCTATTCAAGGGAGAAAGAATAAACATGCTTTTGTTAAACTTAAGAGTAATCACTTGCATTTTTATGTTATTTAGAGTCATCACATCAGCATCTGAGATATGATTGAAATGGGAATACTTTTTTCTTTCAGATATCCTTTGGAGAGTGAATTAAAAATATTAAGAATATTCTGCTGCTAACAGATCTATAGGCAATGCAGAGATGGAAAGAAATACTTTAACAAAATAGCTTTTCCAGTGTGGATGAGATATAAACACCAAACATAATGATCTGGTTATTCACAGACACACACAAAAAAAAAAGAGGATAAACATTTACTAGTATTCTCCTCAGCCCACCTGCTCCAAGAAATTTGTCAAGCTATATATTTAAAAAGCAAATCATAACTGCATATTCCCAATCAAATATATCTATTAAACTTTTAATTCAATACAGATGAAGATATAATATACATACAGATAGCATAGTATGAACGACTCCATGCTAAAACCATTTCACCTTCCTTTCTTAAAATAGCATAAATATATTAGTGTTTTCAGATAGTGGATGAATTGGTCTTAGAACAAATCTCTTTGTAGACTTCCTTAGGATTCATAATGCAATGGTAGTGGCAATTCCAAAATAAATGTACTACGAGGTAACAGAATTATTTTAGTTTGCCTGGAAGGCAATACATTAATAAGCAAAAATTTATAATTTAGTTTTGGAATAAGCTTAGCTGACTGTGACTAGTTAAAATTAACATGCTTATTCTTTTGAGGCAAGTAGTTTCTGAAACAGATTTTCTACTATATGTACAATTCCAAATCAACACTTACTGAATTTCGCTAGTGAAAAAAATAATCTTTGCACTCTGGGCCATATAAAATAAAATCTGCAACTAAACATACTATTTACTTTAAAGCTGTATATTTTGACACACTCTTATTTACATCTATATAGCATGGGAAAAATGCATAATATTTTAAAATATTTTACAGTGTAAACTACACTAAAAGAACTCCATTCAGTTCCAAAAGCAACTCTTGCATTCACTGTCACTTGGCAGGTATAACTACTTTCTGTTTACAGGGCTGTTCTAGTGACAGGAATATTAATTTTCAAAAATCTCTATTTAAAGAATGAAGCACTTAGGATTCTAAAAACTGTTCATATTTAAATAAAAACAAAAACCAGAAAGCATCTGTACAAAAAGATTTTTCAAGTCAGCTGAAAGCTGTTGTTATAGATTTTTTGTTAACTGTTATAGATTTATAGTTATAGCTACAGATTATTCTCCCCTTTAACGTACCTATTCTCCTTTCCTAAGGCATGGCAGAACTAGACACTCTGGATAGCATCCCTGTTAACCCAGGAAACGCTCCAGATCTACCTCTAACAGACATTAGGAAAAAAAAAAAAAAGTCTGCCTTGGTAACTCAAGGCAGGCTTTGTACCCTAAGATGACTGTAATGATTTTGCATCTTTTGTACTGTTTAAAAAATAGGACTGGGAATACAGTCTAAATCTCCTGGCACAAGCTAGGATAAGCTTTAACTTTTTGATTTTTTTAAAGAGCTTACTGCAGTATCTGTCTCAAAAAGACTTAGAAAACCAGTGAGGTTTGCTATGCTCCTAGCTGTTACAATATATCTTGTTTGTTCCAGAAAAAAAAAAGCAAGGTATGATTCAAGATAAATCATATATCAGACTTCTTAGCCACATGACTGGTATGTGTTCAGCGTGATAGTCTCTGTATGCTCTGTGCAGAAATGACTCAGAAGCAAGTTCCACATTTCTCAGTTCAAGCAAAGGATACAATAGCAATTAAGATCTCTTAATAATAAGCTGAGGATCAAATAGCTTTCATGCATCTAGATCTATTAGATGTAATAGAAGAAGATTTATTTTCTAGGACTTATTCAACATCATATCATAATATCTAAATATACCTGATAGAAACATTAATGTTAAAAAAAGCAGGGGGGAGGAAGGAAAAAATTAACCTAGTTAGTAAGTTAATTCATGGAAGTGCAAGTGCTCACTGGCAGTTTCAAAGGATTCATATTAAATAGTTCTTTCTTTGAGGCTTGAATAGATTTCCAGAGAACAGCACTAGAATAAGAAAAAACTATTTACACAATAACTCACATCTCCTACTTCTCCCTGATTTGAGACCAGTGTGCAGCTAAATTTTCATATAAGTTTTCAGATCTTTTCCATACTTTGATAAGAATTAGATGTAATAAAAGACTTGGGCATCTACAAGTTACATTTCACTTTACTTTTTAGCTGCTTAGTCCCAAATAGAAAGTTAGGATCCTATGACAGGGCTCCAGGGATAAAAAATATCCTGCATGCCAATCAGGAAGTTGCCTAGGCATAATGCACAGGAAGACTAAGAAAGCAAATATACATGAAAATCCATCCCTTTCCTAGCATACCTTCAGTAAAGTAGGTGTCAGAATGAGGGTAAGTGCCAACTTCTTTTCTTTCAACAATTAGGAGATAATGATTCTATCGTAAAATACAGATGGAGAAGAAAGAAAACATATTTTACACCAAAGTACAATCAAGGAACACACCTGTGAAATGGAAGATGCAAATTCACTTTCCTTTTCTACCTGAGGTGATTCAAATATAGCTTTAATGATGCATCATCAAATTGTAGTATTCTCTGGATAGGACATTCCTCATTCCTCCTATCTAATGTTAAGAAAATAACAAGACACCCTACCCAAACTCCTACAAAATACTCAAAGCTAATTCTGGTCTCTGTCCTCTGACTTCTCCCCAAGCAGATCAGTGACTCAATTGCTATGCTTTTGACACTCTGGACTCAATGATCCCCTCTCTTGCTCTCCTTGGACAAGTCAATTCAGAGTTATTTTCTGTTCTTTTTCTCTTACATCCATCCAATGGATTGTAAAATTACCATTTCTAACATCAGCCTCTTCTTGCTAAGAACCAAAACTAACAATTTGTTTTCATCCTCAGAGATTTTAATATTCTTTTACAACTGCTACTATGCTCATTATACAGACAATAAGGGACTTCCTAAAGTACTATAAAGATACACATGCTGGGAACAAAAGTACAATTCACTAGCAGTGTGCACATTTTATGGAAAATTAGACATAGCCCTTGCTAGCCTAACTTTTGATAAGCTCTTTCAATCTTTAAAATACCTTTCTACCTATGAATAGAAATGCTTAGTCAAAATTCCACCAGCATAATAAAACACCAAACCACTTGAAATAGCTCTAGTAGATCAGATGAAAACATCTCACTAGCCCAACACTCAGCTTTCAAAAAAAGGTTCATTAACAGGCACTTGGAAAAGTAAAATGAGGAATATACCTTTCATACAATGCAGTGCAGCCTTATTACTCAAACAAATTTAGTCTGCAAACTAAGAGAGTCCTGAGAGCTCTCTTCCCTCCTTTTAAAGGAGGGGGTGAAAAAAAAAAAGTACATTCCTTTGCCATCTACCACGTACCTAGCACCAAGGCTGGTTTCAGTTGTAGATCAAACACCACAGTTACCAATTAAGCAATTTCAGATTTCTTTCAGTAGTCCCAGATGAGTTGTATTTGATTCTGGTAATCAATTACTATCTCCCTGATTAAATACCTCTTCTACTGCATATGATTTGAGGTTATGCTTTAGGTTTGTTTTTCATTAGGTGGAATTTAGCTCCTGTATATTAAGTAACAATGCAGTGAGTAAGTTGCTGCTCAAACCTCTTTTCATTTGACTTAAACACACTACCAAAATATTATGCCTGAGCTTTTGCTCTTTTCTGTGTTTAGATACAATTTTCACTTTCAAAAATACTGTCTTTACTTACAACAGGAACCTACTTAGGAATGCTGGACTTTTTTTTTCTTTCCCCTCATGCTCTAAAAAATTCCCTCCTATCTGTGGGCATTTTAACTACTTATTTGCCCCTTCTAGTTTCATCTCAAAAATCTTAATCTGTACATAACCACTACTAAACTGACTGGTTGGATTATTCCTAGAAAGATTTTGAATTTACTTGTATTATCATTACTATATGTATAAAACTCCTCATAGAACTACTGTTTTCATAACTGCATCTCAAACTAGGTCTTGTGTAATGCTCAAGGCTAAAATAAAAAACTGCTATTTTTTCAGTTTCATTACTGGTGACTCTGAAAAGCAGCCATTTATGAATTTTAAATGTCTGCATCATCGCCTATCAGAAAATTCATCCAGTCAAAGTATGCACTTTGCATAATGCTAAACATCTGCATTTTTTTTAAACAGTACAAATGTCTTTGTTTATAAAGCATACACTGTATTTCAAAGCAAATAGATATTACAAAAATCACACTACTGTATCACAGAATATTAGGGATTGGAAGGGACCTCGGAAGATCATCTAGTCCAATTCCCCTGCCGGAGCAGGAACACCTAGATGAGTTCACACAGGAAGGCATCCAGGCGGGTCTTGAAAGTCTCCAGAGAAGGAGACTCGGCAACCTCCCTGGGCAGCCTGTTCCAGTGCTCTGTTACCCTCACAGTAAAGAAGTTCCTTCTCAAGTTTAAGCGGAACCTCCTGTGTTCCAGCTTACACCCATTGCCCCTTGTCCTATCATTGGACATCACTGTGAAGAGCCTGGCCCCATCCTCCTGACACTCACCCCTCATATATTTATAAATATTAATAAGGTCCCCCCTCATTCTCCTCTTCTCCAAGCTAAAGAGGCCCAGCTCCCTCAGCCTTTCCTCATATGGGAGATGCTCCACTCCCTTAATCATCTTGGTGGCTCTGTGTTGGACTCTCTCAAGCAGTTCCCTGTCCTTCTTGAACTGTGGGGCCCAGAACTGGACACAATATTCCAGATGCGGCCTCACCAGGGCAGAGTAGAGGGGGAGGAGAACCTCTCTCGACCTACTAACCACAGCCCTTCTAATGCACCCCAGGATACCATTGGCCTTCCTGGCCACAAGGGCACAGTGCTGGGTCATGGCCATCCTGCTGTCCACCAGGACTCCCAGATCCCTTTCCCCTACACTGCTCTCTAGTAGATCATTCCCCAACCTATACTGGAACTTGGGGTTGTTCCTGCCCAGGTGCAACACCCTACACTTGCCCTTATTATATTTAATTAAGTTTTTCCCTGCCCAGCTCTCCAGCCTGTCCAGGTCTCTCTGGATGGCAGCACAGCCTGCTGGTGTGTCAGCCACTCCTCCCAGCTTGGTATCATCAGCAAACTTGCTGCCAGTGCACTCTGTTCCCTCATCCAGGTCATTGATGAATATATTGAATAATACTGGTCCTAGTATCGACTCTTGAGGGACTCCACTAGACACAGGTCTCCAACTAGACTCCGCCCCACTGACCACTACTCTCTGGCTTCTTCCCACCAGCCAGTTAATAATCCATCTCACTACCTGATCATCTAATCCACACTTCCTCAATTTGTCAGCGAGGATGCTGTGGGAGACCATGTCAAATGCCTTACTGAAATCAAGATAGACCACATCCACTGCTCTGCCATCATCAAGCCACCTCGTTGTGTTTTCATAAAAGTCTAGTAGGTTTGTCAAGCATGACTTCCCCTTGGTGAAGCCGTGCTGACTGCCCCTAATGACCCTCTTATCCTTGATATGCCTAGAGATGGCACCAAGGATAAGTCATTCCATCACCTTTCCAGGGATGGGGGGTGAGGCTGACCGGTCTGTAGTTACCCAGGTCCTCCTTCCTGTCCTTTTTGAAGACTGGAGTGACATTTGCCTTCCTCCAGTCTTCAGGCACCTCTCCCGTTCCCCATGACTTAGCAAAGATGATGGAGAGTGGTCTAGCAATGACTTCAGCCAGCTCCCTCAACACTCGTGGGTGCATCCCATCTGGACCCATAGATTTATGGATGCCCAGATTGCTTAATTGGTCCCTGACTCAGTCCTCATCAACCAAGGCAAACTTCTCCATTGTCCTGACTCCCTCTGGGGTCTCCAGGGTACAGAGCTCCTCAGGACAGCTTCCGGCAGAGTAGACAGAGGCAAAGAAGGCATTCAATAGCTCTGCCTTCTCTGTATCCTCTGTCACCAGGGCACCCACCTCACTCATCAGTGGGCCTACATTGCCTCTAATGTTGGCTTTATCTGCCAATTTGAGCATGAGGAAAAAGGAAAGTCACAGTCAAGCTGATTCTGTCTTCTGTTCAAGATCTTATTTTGCCTTAGTAGAATCATGTTTTCAGAGACAGAGAGGAGCAAGGCTGTAACATTTATGTCACTTCAACAGGCCACACTTTTCTTAAGGTTTTTTTTTTCTTTTCAAAAGTGGCCTTGAAGAGCCTGTATAAAGGCTAGATAATAACTCTTAGCTGCTCAGCACCTGCAATTTCTTACAAATCTAACAAGCATACAGCCACCTAAGTATAGCTTTAGTAAATAGAACCTCTTGTCATGCAGGTACAATTTTCATACATCTGTTCCTTGGTAATTGCAGGTATTTTTGTATGTAAAAAACACCTGTGCAAAGGAATAGCACAGATGAACCTGAAAATTATTTTGAAGAATCTGGATTTTATCACATATGTACAGTAGTGCTGTGAAGTTAAAAACAAACAAAGCAAGAAAACAGGCAAACAAACCCACTGTCTTGGGAGAAAAAAGCCTGTAAGTTGCACTTATGAAATAGGGCACCATATTGGATTTCCTGTGAAAAATATTTTGCAATATTACATCAACAGATGATATTTCTTTGAGTGTTTGTTCTGCGTTTGTTTGAGTTGTTAAGGTATGCAGGCAGATGACCAGGTTCTGCCGTTGGGTTTAACTGTCTGAACACAACATAACTATCGAACAGGATATGAGAAACTGCTGGACATAGAGAATAACAGTGAGAATCTGACAAAAGTTGCAATTCACACTGAGAGAATTGGCTGGATTTCACAGGTGGTTAAGGGAAAGTCAGGACAGAAATGGACAAACCTCATGGATAATTAAAGGAGGGCAATGGGGATCTTTTGGGGAGCAAACGGTTGCAGAGCCAGTGGTACCTAGGTGCGACTGGGACCCATGGGGTAGAAGTAATTACTTGCAAGTCATTAATTTTGGGAAGACAAGGGTGGAGATAAGGAGAGATCAAGATGGATCAACAAGGAACAAGACCAGCATAATGGAGAGGAGTTAGGGAATAAAAGAGACCTGACACATGTAAGCAAGCTACTGGTCAGTATGCTTGTCTGGCTCATGTTCATGTTTATGAGTGCTCTGTGTGTTTATGTAGGTGCCCACAAAGGCTGTCTGTGTCTGTAATGTGTGTGTTTGCGCGTGTAGATGCATGTGCCCACTGGGAAGTAGGCTGGCTACAGTCAGTCTGGAAACAGAGTGGAACTGCCACCTTGCATCTTGCAAAGTTCATTGGATTTAGCTATCTTTAAAATAAGTAATGTTATTTTAACTCTGAACTGACTAACAACTTCTTTAAGTTTGTAGGTTCTATTCACACTTCCTCTATCACTAAATATGAGGAAAAATCAAAATACATTCTCATATGATCCATCAGTTTTTGTGTCTCTTCTATATTTTTTCTCCCTCCTCAGTTCACCAGAGAAGTATCTAGCAATTATTTAGTTATTCAAACATACTAGGATAGCCACAAGATCATTTAGACAGTGAAATAAGAGAGTATATTGTTAATTATTTAAAACAAATAGATGTAAGCAGTCCTCTATGCTATATCCATTAGGCTTGAAGAAGCAGGACAAAACAAGATTCGAGTTGACAATAAACCATGACACAGAGATATCACTTCTATCTGCCAGTAATAAATGATGACCAACCACCTGTTCAAATAAGATGCCAATTTACTTCAAAACGTCAATAAATTTTGAAGCAAGAATCCACAACCCATTTGGAAATTCCACAAGGAATTGTATAGTTAAACCTAATGAGAGAAGCAAGTGAATATGTATTATTAGTACAGCTCCATACTTTTTGAAACAAATATTCACCTATTTACTTGAACTTTTAGAGCAGTGTTCATGGGAACATATGAGAATATCAAGAATTGTGGGAGGTTTGAGATTGGATTTTGTTTGAGTGCATTGTGCTATTTGCCAACTTCATTGATAAGTCTCTCTAATTTATTACAACAGTACTTTTTGATAGTAACATGATGAGAATGCCCAACAGCTGAGAGAGCATAAAAAGAAACATTCCAAGCACTCTGCATCAAGCTTAGCAAAATTACTTTTTTTTTTTTTTGTTGGGGGGTGGTGTTTTGGGGTTTTTTTATTATTATTTTTTTAACTTTGCTTTTTTTATTCACAGGTCAATTTCAATTAGTAGCTCTACCACTACTGGTTAAACATAATTTTTCACACAGTGCTCACAGAACTATGTTTTTAACTACACGTAAAACTAATTGTTTTACATTTTTCAGTTAAAAGCCACTTCAATTTGTTTTAATACAAGATGAGAAAAAAGTCCCTGAAAAAAAGCATATATTTCAAAATGCAAAAATGTTTGTTTATGGTCTAGTAGACCAATCATCTCATGACAGTAGATTTCTACATAAGAAGTCCTAGAGAGTTTGGAGATGAAGGCTAAAGATGAAGCAAGACAAATTTAACATAAAAAAAAAGAAAAATCCCAATCTGCAAATAAATTTTCCAAGTGACAAATGGAAGAATAATTATTATCTTAAAATAATTGTAGCATCTTTTGATGTACGTGTGAAAACTAAACTAAAAGTGATTGAATCAGTGAAGGTTGGCAAAGTTTTTTTTAAGAACTGCAAGGATATCATATACATTACAGATGTTTATGGAAGAAGCAAACAGGGGAGACAGTGGTTCTGTCTTCTGTGGTCCAGTTACTGAAGGAAAATATGAGCGTAAGCTTTCCATCCTTATTAAACACAGTCAATATCTGTAAATCAACCAAAGTCACAGTATTGTTTTCAAAAGTTTAAAATTCCAGATCTTATTTACAAATGTATTCAGATTCCAATTCATACCCTTTGCTCACAGAAAGAATTTTACTGAAGTCAAAAGGGAAGATTAATATGAAAAGCATTAATTGTGTAGCAGTTCAGGTTTTAAACAAGTTCTATTGATAAACATTTTTCATGTAAGATGAAGAATTTCACCTTTAAGAGATCTATTCTTTGCTGCTAATTAGAAGAAACTCAAAAGATCTACATTAGTGTCAAGTCAGAAACAAAAGTACAAGTGTATCCATCGAGTACATTCAATAAGCCACCTGCACATCAGTTTGAATTATAATTATCTCAATAATATCATAACTATTTAAATTACCTCTTTATATGCACCATATTTCTTAATGCATGCTACCTCACTGTTTAGGTGAGTCAGTGAAACAATATAAAAAGTAGTAAACTGCCAGAATACTCACCACATAGCAAACAGGAAGTCTGTATTTCACACTTCACTCCAGGTTTGATAAATTGATGATTTGTATAGCAATAGTTGTAAAGTAGTTTTCCTTATATATATTTCAAAATCCTGTATTTTAAAAAAACTTAAACTTTAACTCTAGTTCAAATCTCTACAAATCTGCAAACCTCTACCTTTATCCTAAACATTTAAGGAAAGACTATCTTGGATTCCTGACAACACATTACTAAAAAGATGGAGAAGACATTTAAAGATGGAGAAGACATTTAAATTAAGCATGCCATTATTGTTGGAAAACAGCCAAAATGAAAAAAAGTTCTGATTCTTTTCTTTCCATCTTACCCTGGAGAAATATATTTGGGAAAATAATGTGTTAGCATAGCCAGAGCTTCAGAGGTAGAAGACAGTTTAACAATGAAATAAAATATAAATATTAATTGACATGAGAGAAGACTGTACACTAATAAGGTAAAAAAATAAGACAAATGTCTGTTTCATTTAGGAAAAAACTACCAACAAGTCTTGGCATGGTTTTTGACAGCACTGATCATCACTGACTTCTTTACCGTTCATGTTTTAGCACTTCTTGGAAAATCCATTCTTTTTTAAGTTGTGACCTATCCTGCAGTCACTGCACTTGAATAACTTCTCACTGAACTATATGTCTGCTTCACCTGCACTTATACTCCAAGTCCTGCATACTGCTAGTTCTTCAGGACAGAAGATCTATATAATTCATGCCCTTTATTTTGTAAGGAAAAATATATATTTGCCTAAAGAGAATTTAAAGACATCGCAGAAACTTCAGTGATTAAAAACCAGAGAACAAAACTGGATTGTATTGGATGTTCAGTATGATAAGCTTTTTTTTATAATAGTCACTGGTCATTTACAAGTGCTATATAATTTGAAATCAATGCATCAACCTTGGGTACAATACATTTCTTCTTTAATGTGTCTCCCTTGACACAGATCTAAGCAGGTATACAAAGATTTATTTTCTTTCTAATAAAATTGAACAGATGAAATACAATGTGCTAATGTGCTACTTCGGGATTTGTGGTAATAAAATGCCAAAGAACAAGCTGCAAGTTGTTTGTTACTTAAGATACTCAAAGAACTAATTTTATGCTGGTGTATACTGTAATTAGAAATAGCTCTGTGCATCATGATTAAACTAGTAGCTATGGAAACCAAAGCAGACTAGAGTAAGTGTAAAAGAAGAATACTGAATAAGCCAATCATAAAATTCCTTTAATCTGTTTATTTTTAATCTTTTTCATAATGCAAATTGGAATACTAAAGGTAGATATTACTTTATTTTTCTCAACCTTTGTATGTTTGGAAAGAACAGTATTATTTCCAAACTGCTTCCTAGCAAAGGTATCAGATTTTGTTTTCACATTAGAACTCAGCCCACACTATCCTAGTTGTTAAAAGTACACAACTTTTAATGACCCATTGTGAATTAAATAATTGTATGTATTTATTCCTTTATAAAATGAGAACTCTGTGGTTTCAAAAGTGTAAAATCTCCACTGTGCTCCATCCTCTTAACCATTCTGATAAACATATTCCAATTTAGCAATCTCCTTATGGGTGAGCGGGAAGGGTGGAAGTATCTTCACACAGTACCCACCTGATGCAACCTCCAGTGCTGAATGATGAGAGGGAAGAATCACTTCCCTTGCTATGCTGGCTACGTTTACTGTGGCCACCAAGCATGCAGATAGCCTTCATCACACAGAGCTGACTCATATTTAAAATTGCATTCCCCCTTGAGTCCTTTACTAAAGAGCTGTTTCGTGGCCAGTCACTCACCAGGTTATGCTGTTGCATGGGCTTATGCCAGCCCAGCTGCAGGACTTCATGTCCGTTCTTGAAGAATTTTAGCAGATACCTTTTGGTCCACTCCTACAGCTAGTTGAGGTCCCTTTGAATGCTAGCAACACATATAGCCCAGCATATAGACTGCTTCCCTCCCTCCCTCACCCATTTTACTGTCATTCACAAACATAAGGGCACCTTCCATCCAATCGTCCAGGTCACTTATGAAAATGTTAAGCAATATGTGCAATAATATCAGCCTCCAAAGAGCATCACTTGTAAGCAGCCACTAATTAGGCTTCAAGCTGTTCACCTCTTCTCTTCAAGACATACAGTGCAGCTGCTTTCCCACACATTTTGTGGTCACCAGTTTATAACGCTGTAAGAAACCATGTCAAAATACTTGATTAAGTCAAGGTCAGCATCATTGTTTACCTGTTCTCTCCTTGTCTGCAGAGCCAGTTGTCTCATTACAGAATGTAATCAGATTAGTCAGACATGATTTGTCCCTGGTAAAGCCACACTGTTTTTTCTCAACAACCTTATTTACTTTCCTGTGCCTGGTAATGGCTTCCAGGAAGATTTATTCCATAATACTCCCAGGGAATGAGAGGAGACTGTCCTAAGGGCAATTCCTTGGATATCCTTCTTTTCCCTTTTGAAAGTGGGCATATTATTTACCTTTATCCTCTCATAATCACCAGAAGCTTTCAAAAAACATGAGGGAAACCCCCCTCACCGTAACAGCAACACTGGATGCACATCCAACAGTCTCTTTGCTTACATGGACATCATGTAAGCATCAGTTCTCCCCTTGAAACTCTCCCAGTTGGCATAGACGTCTGGGAAGCTAGTGACAAGAGGCCTAAAGAGAGCACTTTAAGATTTTCAAATCTTAAAATGGAAAAGGCCCTAGGTGTATTAGCTATATTACAGATTAACAAACTGTACCTGCCTTCACAAAGGGACAATTTATGCCACTCTGTGCCAATATTCCGTACATTATTGAGCCATTAATGTAAGAGAACTGCTTAGAAAACACATTTTTCTCAGGCAGGGGACCTGGTCCAAATACATGCCATTTTCTGGGCTGTGGCAAATGATGAATAAAGATTTCAGATATGATGTTTAACACTAGAACGTTCAGACAGACTTAAACAGTTTTCTGGTATGAAAGATCTGACATTGATACAGTCAGAAAATACTTTGTTGTTGATTGGGATCATGTTTTGAAATGAAAAAATCATACAGAACAAAATAAAATATTTTTTCCTGACTGCCAAAATAATCAATACAAAAGCAGATAAATCTTACACTTCAAAGTCCCTTTTCAAGAAAGTACTCAGTCCAAAAAGTTAAATTTCATAATTCTCAGTTAAGCGCTTTCCTGGGCTACTCCTTCACTGCCTCCCATCACCAGTGCAAATATTCATAAAACAAAACATGAAGAGCAACACTGAAGGACACAAACTTTCTCCCTGGCTTTTTTGCTTCAAAAAGTGTTTCCTACTGTTGTATCTCCTGTAATTCATAGCAGCTAACAGCTGTGTCTCTGTAAGTAAGGAATGAAACCTAGTAGAACCAGCAATTTCAAGAGAACCTCATCAACATTCAGCATTACTTGAGTACAGAAAACTGTCATTATATTAATCTTTAAATTCAAAATCTGTTACCTCCATGGTGACTTAAATCAACATTTTTTTCTGCATTAATAGTCACGCCTTCATCAGTAGATGTAGGTAATAATTTTCTCTCAACTTTGGAAAAAAAAAGGTTACAAACATAAAACTAGGTTTGGGTTTAGGTTTGTAACTGTATTTTTATAACTGAAAGAGAAGAGAATATAAAAGTCCATATCTAAAAAAAACACGCTGATTAGCCATGTCCATTTCTCACAACCTATACAACTTCTGCACTGAAAGATGAGGAAAAATCTCCAATTAATATCTTTACTATGGTATTGTAATTATTATAGTTTTAGAAGTCAGTTAAAATTTTTTTCCTCTCACAGTACAGGGAAGTTACCAAAGAATTTAAGAGGTTTTGGGGAGAAAAGGAAACAAAAAAGCTTCAGTAAAATGAATTAGTATCCAGGATAAAGAAATCATGCCTAGCTAGGATACCTCTGAATTTTTACATGTTCTGTTAATAAAAGTGAGAAGTCCTAAACACACAAGTCAACAGCAATATATTAACTATTTTTTCCTACACCAGTATCAATCCCTACATTCATTTACACTATTATCATCCTCTCCCCATGCTAATAACTTCAATGATTGCACTAGCTTTCACATACAGTTTCAAAACGTATCTGACAATATCCCAACCAGTCTCACTAACAACAGGATTCTCACTAAAAGTCAAAATTACTCAAGAAGATATCACAAAAAGGGGGTTTTTGGCACACTAAAGAGCATTTGTCTTTTCACCAAAATGTTGTCTATTTCACAAACAACATTTTGGAACCAGCCTTCTCCAACAGGCTCTCTCCCACTCACTACTAGTAGTATATTTTGTTTTCTTTAACAAAGAATTGATTACTGCAACTTTGTTGAGCCACTGCCTACCCACCTCAACAACATCTGAAGCAACTGCTCGACTGTTTCATGTGCTTAGAAAGACAGAAACAAGCACCAGAACTAAATAAATTATTCTCTTGGCAATAATCCATGTGAGTTGGTGTGATGCCACCAGCAACTCCTATCAGTCATTATTTACCTGCAGCCAGTTCTGGGCCACAATAGCGAGCATCACCAATAAGAATTGTATCACTCTTACCATGGCTCTTTTTCTACTAAGAACAGCTCTATGAACAAACAAATTACTAAAAAAAGGAAGAGTAATATTAGATAGGTGGTACTTTAAAAATCAGTGCTCCTACACAGGATTATCATCCTATATGATGATATAGAGCATGTTGATCGATAATAGAAACATGCACAAATTAGTGGAACTATGTTCAAGTTAAAAGCACTGCACAAATCTGTTTCTATGAAATAAATACAGAGTACATACTGGCATTTTGCAACTTTCAGTATATGCTGGGTGGCAGTGGCACAAACAGACCTACACAAAGGAATTTAGTTTGTAAGATTTTAGTTTGAGGAGCAGAGAACACAATACAAGGAGACTGCACTTGAAACTAGAAAAACTGACATCAGTAACACACTTGACTTTCCTTCAATACAAGGAAATGATTCAGAACAGGAAGAACCATTATACTATGTACTATTATATATTATTTTATTTAAAGAGTGGAGTTTGAGGGCTTTTACTGACAGGGACAGAAATTTTTCACTGTTTCCCTGTGCAGGTATATGAGCTATTCCTCAATAAGATCCCAGACTACAGGTTACAAGCTCCAGTTTACAACACAGTATTTCTAAAACAAACTGAAATCAGCAATACCTTGATTGGAAAATGAGGTTGTAACATTATAAGCAGCAACGCTCACTCATTCATCAAAACTTTGTATTTTTACCTGGGTTGATTATCAGACTACAATCTGCATCATGTCATGCTGTACCACAATTAAATTCTCTAGAATAAATATTCTCTACTTTTCTCTCATGCATTTGCCTACCTTTTTATGCCAAGCATGATACCATAAAGGCTTTCTAAGCCTGTATGTCTGTGCAAGTGTGCTGACCTGAAGACCAAGGGAAAAAAACAGTCCCTCCTTGAGGTTCTCAGAGGGATTGAGACTGCTAATCTGAGGTGCTTCAAGACTTGCTGGGAAATAAGGGAAGTTGAACAGAAAGACATAATAAGGATCTTGATGAGGTCTACCAAGAGATAATATCCCATTTCACAAAATCTGGAGGATTTGGATAACCAAACTGTACTTCAGGTCAGCAGACACCTTAGCACAATGCTTCAGTTTGCAGACCTGCTAAAACAAGTTCTGGATAAAGACCAGAAAAATCTATTGAAGAGGGCAGAAAACTACATAGTGAGTCTCCCTTACACAACACAGGTTCTACATCAATCCTTCCAGACCTTCTTCCCCTTCTTGAAAAGTTAATACAGGACAACTTGTAAAAGCAACCAATGGACAGAACACATCCTTCAGGATCATTCACTAATCATTTGAAGATCCCTACCTGTAAGTCTAAACCATGTTAAGCTGTAGAACCTTAGAAACTTGTATTGGAGCCAAAGTGGAAGAAGGGTGAAAGTGATAAGCAGTGAAAATGATGCAATATGCTCTTCTTGGTCTCCTCTCCCCAGCTTTCTCCCTTCTCCTCCCTCTGCCAAACCCTGAAAAGTATTATTTGTTTCTCCACCTCTTAAGCAGGGATAGATTATGCATATAATGTCCAGACGATGTGATTTAGTTTCCCCAGTTTTTGAGAAAGTCTATGAGCCAATTCTGTGGGTCTTCTATTAAAAGCCCCTTGAATTTTAACTCAGCCTGCTGCAATTATGAAGACCTGTCAGAAAGGCTATTTAAGAAGGCTTGGGCAAAACTTATTTTATTTTCAGAGATGTTGCGAGACTTCTCCCCCCCCCCAGAATGCAGTTCCATAAAACAAGGTCAGACAACACAGAGCTCCTACATCTCACGTGTCTTCCTGGACCCTGTTTTACATTCCTGTCGCTTACCTCGAACTGGCTTGTTACACATTGGCTTCAACACAAACTGCACTCCTCCGTGAACAAATCAACTCGAATCAAGCAGAAAGCAGTGGCTACTTTTATGATGGGACAGTGACTTGAATCAAGATCAATAATTCTGACTTCAAGAAATTCCTAAGATTAAGAACTGTGTCGTCTTCTGTGTCCTCCCCCATGACGTGCTCTCTATTAGACCCTAACTGACCCTCCAGTTCTCCACCTGCAGGTAGGCAGATGCACCCACATTCTGCTGCGAGAAAAACATGATCAACCTGACTTCACTCTCCTCCTCAAAGAAAAGCGATTTCCACTCACTTCAAACACAGACGATGTAGTCATTGCTTTTTTTTGCCTTTTTTTGCTTTTTTAACAGCACAGAGGTAACTGCCACGTGCTACTCGAAAGGGAAAGAAACAATTAAATGTAGGAAAGAAAAAGAGGGGTTCCAAGAGACAACATTATCCCAGACGAGGTTCTCGCTTCACCCTGTCGCACTGTTTCCAAGCGCGCTCCAGCTCACCGCGCCGTGCCCGCCACGCATTCGCCCTGCAGCGGAGCCACAGCGCGCGGCCCGCACACACTGTGGAGAGGCGGTGGCTCGCGCCCGACACCGCCCCCTGCCGGGTCGGGGCTGCACTCCCCAGCGCGGGGCAGGTGGGACGCCCCTGCGTGACAGCAGCGATCAGAACAGCGGGACGGGGGAGTCTGCATGTAAATATGACGTCAGGCGTTGCAGGGAAAACGCCGGGGGTTTGTGTCGGTAAGCAGAGGCTCGAAGGGCTGCTCGCTGTTGGCCAGCTCCTGCTGTGCGTCACAGGCGCTCCTGCCGCCAACCTGCCACCCCCGTGCTCCCTCGCTGCTCGGCAGGACACCGAGAGAAGAGGTGCCGGAGCGCCGGGCTCCCCTGGCAGCGCTCCGGGCTCGCCTCGTACACGGAGGAGTCTCAAAACCCGAGAGGGACAGAGAGCAGGTAAAAAGCACTTGCCGCTTCCCCGCCTTTGCAGAGACGGCTTTGGACCTCGGCTGTGCACAGCGGTCACAGCACAGAAGCAGCTCCCATCTGCTGACCTCCATAAAGGACAAACATTCCAACAGTTTTCCATCACGCTTTTTTTTGCTTTTTTTTTTTTTTTTTTTTTTTTTTTTTTTTTTTTTGGTAGGGCTTTGAAATAGCTGCTCTGGTGAATTTTGTTGTCATTCATTTTTATGCTACAGAACATTACAAGATTGTAAAGAAAGCCTTAGAGAAACATCCCCCGTTGGGCAACCATCGGCTCATGTTATCCCGCAGTGCCACACGGGCGCTGTCGCTAGCACGCACTGCAGTCCACATGGAAACTGCCTCTCTCCTGTGCAATAAATGAACAAGCCTGAACGAGGTACGGGGTTGACCGTGCAGTCAGCAATACCACCACTCTCCTGTGTTTTACAGGACTAAGTACCATTGCTTAGAAAACCACAGCAACCTGCCATGCAGGTAACATGAGCAACTTATAAAAAAATAAAAATAAAAAAAAAACAAAACCAAACAAACCAAATAAAAAAGGAGAAAACAAACAAGCGAACAAACAAAACCTCCAAAACCCGCTCACAATTCTCATTGGTGCGCTGTTTGCTCTGCAAATACCAAGTCAAAGTTGGTATCTTTTATGCTAACCTTCACAATTCCCCAAATACTCCTGACAAAGCACATCTCCATCCACAAGGCCAGCCCTGCTATTTGCTACGTTCCTCAGTAGTGTTGGATGAAACCGTCATCCTCAACGAGCAGGACTTGTATGGTCAGGAGGTGGGGTCTCTCATCAACAAGGCAAAAGCTTTGAGCCTGTTACTGGAGATGAGTGCTCTGAAAGTGTCAAGGTTTGCAGCCAGAGATGAAAACTCACTTGGCTTGCCTTTCTTCAGAACTACAGGTAAAAATAGCACTCAATAAGTAACAGAAAGATTTTTTTTTTTTAAGAGCAAGGAACCAAAAAATATTCTCAACAGCTTCAAAAGAAATAGGAAAATTAGAATATTGCCCTAACTTGCCTCTTAAGCTTCAGTTATGCAGCAAAGGAGACATTATAATGATCTCTGAGTTGATAAATTATATGGTACAGAATAAGTACTAGATTTGGCTCCTGGTGAAAGTAACAGAGTATCCACTGACACTGGATTACAAAATGTTCAACATTATAAAAGGTAAAATGTTTTGTTGAAGAGTACATTACTCATTTAAGCAAGTCAAGCACATATGTATCATTATTTAACAAGTGTAGCTGAGCAAAAAAAAAGGTTTTGACCCTTTTCCAGTGTTGCATTATATTTTATGAATCATCAGCAATTGATTTTTTTAAATCCTATTGTTGCCTTTCAGACTCTTTTCTTGTGTTTACATAAATATATTTTCTTGCTTATAAATTCCAGAATATGGGCAGATCATCATGATTCTTTAAATACTTCAATAATCTGAGCAAGACCTAGCCAAAGAATATAAAAGCCATCTTCAGAGCTATTAGACTGCCAACTGTAAGGATTACCAACCTTTTTACAGCATACCAGGCAAATTCCAATCTATATACTATCGGCTACAGAAAACTACTGTCATTCTTCATCTGAAATACATATATTTTCTAATTGCTCATAAAAGCAGATTTCCATTGTTTCAGTAACATATTTAAGATGATAATATGAAGAATCAGCATTCACCAGCAGATTAAATTAATAACTAGAATCACTACTCCAAGAACTGATCAGCTACCCCAAAAATGTATGACACTAGTGAGTTCAAATTTTTTTTTTTTTTTTTTTTTTTTTTTTATAAATGTCAGCAATAGGTAGGTGTTATTCCTTAACCATGCCACGTAAGCTATCGAGATTTTACAATACAAACTCCACTAGTGGCAAAACAAGACAGTGTTTCCATAGGAAACTGGTTTATTTTAAGGGACTATTTTCCTGTCAGAGATGTTCAATTTGAGGCATTTCAGCAAAAAGAGACACTTGCTTTTGTCAGTGCAGAAGATGATTAAAAACTTATATTTTGTACAGTGGGGCATCTAGTTGGAAGGCATCTGATGAGAATTCAGACTGCCCAAGATCACTTCTTCCACTAACCCCATTGACAGAAGACAACATGAAAGCCTAAGAACAAAACAAACTGAACAGCTTTCTGGCCCCTAAACAGATTCTTAATGCTACCAAAGAGTTTTTAACTACCATAGTTCTACTTTATCAGCTGCTGGCTCTGAAACATTGATACATAGCAGTATCTGATGCTAGTAGAATTTCTAGTGTAGTTATTATTATAAATAAGCATATTGATAATTTTAATAAATTGTGAATATTCTTTTCAAAGATAATAGACATGTATTAACTCTAAAACTCACTGTTAAGTGACTAAGTGACACTTAACAATTGTGCACATACTCTGAAAGTATTCAGCTGTTTTGCTTCCATTAATTTCCAAAAGGGGGTAGACCAGGATGAATATCCACAGGCCTATAGTTAGGACAATCACATCTGCAGCTTTCCCAGGGGCAGGAGTGACAAAGATTAGTACTCCTTGTTCCAGTTAAAAGAGGATGTTAATAGCAAACCAGTGCCATTCTTTTCCTTTCACCTTACATTTTATGTCGAAACTAGGTGTATATTTTGAAACATTCACATCTGTCTGAGGGTTGGCTTTCCAAGTCATTAGGATAAAATCAGTTTATGATTTATTTTCTAATTGGTCATTCTTCCTGGCAACATAATTTTACTTGAAGCTGTAAGTATTAGAAATGATTATTCAAAACTGCAATACATATAGATGCTAAAGTTACAAAGTGCAATAGAAATAAGCATCTCAAAAGGAGCAAAATAAAAACTCATGCTGCATGAACGAAGAATGATGTGCAGACTGAAAGAAATTCACATTCTTGGTATAATATTAAATTCATGAACTAATCAAGATCTAATTCAAAATAATTTTAATTAGTATCTCAAAAAAAATATTTTAAAAACTCAGTCTATCCCCACTAATTCATGAACTGTCATTTTCATTTATACCAACGAATGACTAACACTGAATTTGCAGATATGATTAGGGAGAGACAGGATACATAAGTTCTATGATCAATTGATTTTTGTTTCCTCATTTAAATAAAATGTTTCAGATGAAAGCAACATTTCACTATAAAACCATAGAAGTATAGAAGCAGAGATGTTCTTTCTTCTCTTGAAAATTTTTTACATAAGAGAAGGAAGCTAGGCTTCCTCTGCTTTTGAAGGTTTCAGATTTTTTATAAGAGCTAGCAGGAAGTTAAAAAATGATCTTTTACAATGATGATGAACAGTCATTATATATTTCTCTCTTGCCTTTCATTTAAGTAATTTGACCCATACTCTTCAGTAGTTTAGCACTGTACCTAAAAAACCCAAGAACTTATGATGACTATGGGAAGGAAATGCATATAGCTATGCAATGCTCAAAATCAACCTATTAGCAATTGCTCTAGGTTTGCCATGTACCAGCCTAGGATATGTGGTAACTAGTTTGTGTCAAACAAGTTTTAACAAACTTTGCCTTTTCCTTCTTCTGCATTGGTTAAGATATAAAAAAAAATACATGACAGATCAAAACAGTGATACCACCAGACATACTTGTCTAGATTATTATAAATCCAAGCCACTGCAGCATTTCTCAAAAGTAGAGTTCATTTATTAGAGCTCAAAAATGGACAGTTGTTTCCAACATGTTTTAAGTCGAAATGGTACAATACATTCATCTACCACAGTAGTTCTGCTGTACTTTCCTAATGGTATGAGTTTGATGTTTCAGTAAATTCTGAATAGTGACAGTGTCTTCAAAACTTGCCTTATCACTCTGTTTCAAATGTGTCCAAGTAAAATCTTGCCTCACTCAAATCAAATACAGAAATTTTGCTTGGTATAATGAAAAACAGGATTCATTACCTGTGGAGCTTACTACAATAATGTTCTCTAAAAGGCAGATATTTTTATATGCATTTCTTCTACAAAAATAGTTACAGCACTCTTTATTTTATGTGGATGCCATAATTTTCCAAATGTGAAAACAAGATGTCAGTTCTGGAACTTGGTTTTATTCCAGTTACATCCACTATGTTGCTTTCCTGAAAACCACTGATTTAGCCTCCAGAGATGAGTAAGCAAGCATGAAGAAATTATACCTGCATGAAAGCACCTGACAAGAAATATGATATCCTATTTTATTCAATGAAAACTGAAGGGTTTGAGTGGCACTGGTAGGGGGCTGGAGGCAGGGAAGAAGATGGAAAAAAATGTGAATTAAGTGGAATTTTTCTTTAATCTTCCATTCTCTAGGTATAAAGGATTAATACTCATAAAATCTTACTATAGACAAGAACAGTGTGTAAACTCCAACTTTTTTTAATTCTTCAACACAGCTGTCACAGCCTGACATCATGTTACTAAGTATTGACTAAGTTACCATCCCTTACTTAAAAGCTGTCAGATTTTAACTTGTAATCAAGAGATAACGACAGGAGAAAGTGAAAGAAAAGCAGAGAGAACCCCTGCCAAGGAGAGGCTAGATTTAAGGTAGATTTAAACAGTGGGAAAAGGAAAGTAAAGGAAGAGGGCTAGAAACCAATAAATAGCTATGCATCTGATCCCTGAAAGGCTACTCAAGGATAAAAGATGCAGATGAGGGGCTGAAAGAAGCAGGCAGAACAGGAGAGGAGGGCAGAAGTTCATGGAAGACACAATAAGAGCAGTAAAGAGATGATTTCACAGATCCACAAGGGAAGAGGTCAGACTGTAGCTCTACAATCTAATGAATCGACAGTGAACAGGGCTACCTCAAAAATGAAGTTCCAGCACGAAAGGAAAACCTTAATCCAGGCAATTTCCAGTCTCCTCCTAAAGTCGCAAGGTTTGCCCCTACACATGCCACACACTCTGCAGCAGCAGCATGCAGCACCATTGCATGGCCCCTGCCCCCAGCACGCAGTCCCACCGCACATCCCTGTCCCACTGCATGCGCCAGGGAATTCCACAGCCCGCACACCCTTCAGCACTGGACACAGCACTGCATTTGAACCCACCCAATCCCACTGCATCTGGACCCAGCCACAGCTGTTTGAGCGTGATAGAAAGGCTTTCCTGGCCAAAGTGCTGATTTTGGTCTGTGTCTCAAAGCTGGCAGACCTGGGCCTTAGTAGTGCTATGACATCTGACTGCTGGAGACAAGGACCGATGGGCACACAGTGTAAGCGTGTTCCTCGCTTCCTGGTATTAAAACGTGCAGGTTCAACCTTTACCAGCACACATAAAGAAGCACTCAGCAACTGCCTTGTATAAGTGAGTGCACATCAAAAGTAAGATTTCAAGCACGCGTAGGTGCCTCTGCAGCATTTTGGTAATGGCCAAACCTTTTTTCCTGAGGCTGACACTAGTTTGGAGCAAACATCACCCCACTCCTATGCCAGCCATGGCCTTGCACAGCACCGTGAGTGGAGCTATGGTGACAGTCTGTAAGGGCACAGCTGATCCCACCACAGAAGAAGCTTTGCACTTGGAGGCAGGCGTAGGAGTTTGTCCCCCAGCAGTTCACCCATCATGATTTCTCTCTCCCCTCCAGGCACTTACACCACTGCTGGGACTCACTTTACCCCACTGAGTATCACTACACCTCATCCTGGCCTGTGGCATCTCATCCTCTCCCATGGCATCTTGAGCCTTGTTTTCCTGTGATCCCAGGTTGGGGTTACCCAAATTCATTGTAAGTGTTAAAAGTTTGCAGCATGAGTCAGGATAAATTTAAACCAACACGAAATAGTTGTAGTAGAGCTGGCAATATAATCTTCTTCTTTCTACCAACAAAGAGTTACTGAAAATGAGTAGAAAAGTTGTGTATCATTAAAGACCTGAAATTACTCCTGGTTTCTGCAGTTATTTAAAACTAAAAAAAATGAGTCAATCTTAGTTATTATAAAACATAAGCAACTCATAACACATAGCTTCTGACTCAACATAAATGATTTTATGGTATCTTCATCTATTAGTTCAAATTAGTGCAAAGATATTCAGAAAAAACAAGAAATAAACCTATTTCACAGGATTTAATTTAATGCTAAGTGCAAGATAAGAATAATTGGTTCAAGTTTAATTAGAAGTGTATGAAATAAACCATTTGAGAGAAAATATGACTGCTATCTGTGAAATAAGAGGTGCTGTTAGTAGGATTGAGTGATAGGACAGTTTACAACCATCTCTTTGTCTTTCTCCTTATCTCTCTGAAGAAAGCTATGGAGGAGAGGAAGAAAGCAAGCAAGAGGGAGAATACAGTGCACTTTTAAATCAACAGGTCCATTGAGTACATGTTTTGTAACATCCAGGAGAGTTAGAAATATTAGTTCATGGGTTTATCATCTTAGGTTTTTGCATCTGATATTGAATTATGCAAGACACTGTAGTAGGCCACTGAAGAAAACATTGTAACATGGAGATAATAATTTCAAGAAGAATGTTGATAGTTTAATCATAGACCTTGGCTGTAGAGACCCATACCTGAACATAAGTTACTGCTATATGACCTGAGCACATATCATGGCATTAGTATGTACTGCCTTTAACAAAAAGGCCTGTATGTACTGTTTGTAAGAAATCATTCCTCTACAGATCTGTAAAAGCACAATGCTCTCAGTGAACCTCTATTCCTGTCTGTAAAATTCATCTCTTCTGGTCTATAATAAAAGGAGTAACAAGTAACTACGTTTGCCAACTCTGTGCTTTTTCCACCTTGAAGGAATTCTGACAAGCCAGCTGGAGCTGTACAATAACTAGAGAACGGAACAAAATCAGCCTCAACACTTTTTTTAATTCTAAAATATTTGTTTTAACTAACGCCTCTAAAGATACTTTTTGCAGTAGGGTGGAAATCCCACAGGTATTTCTGGAAAAAAAAAAAAAAAATCAGAAAATGAAGTGTTTTGCACCAGGAGAAAGGCACTCAGACTTTGTAAAGTATCATTTAAAATGCTCTTTATTATATCTAGCAGCATAAAGAAAGAGAGAGCAGTACAGATATCTTACCTCCCTTTAGATACTGGGAGCCCAAAGAGCTGTGCAGACCTTGCCTGTAGAAAGGGTTACCCCATGTCAGTCATGTGAGCTACCATAGGATTTTCTTAGAAGCAAACAACTCTATTCATCATTTCTACTGTTAACAGGAAGGATACTCACAGAACTTCCTTCTGCACTTTTAGATAAAGGCAAGGCCATGCAGGTGGCACAATCACAGGTACCAAGTGGGAGCAGCCTTCCAGCCTCCTCTGTTACAAGGAGTTGGCTGACAAGTGCAGCACAGCAAAGGCCTGGCAGCCAGGCAGGATATGCAGCACAGCACGGCGCAGCACAGGCCTGCGCCTTCTCAGGTTCAGTGTTATCTGGGCCAGGAGCTCTGCAATGTGCAATGAATTTATGGTCAAGATCACTGCAGGAGGGTGGCATTAAGTAGGCTAAACATCTGTTGCTGGTAAATATCTGGGGAGGGATTCAGATGGCTTAAATTCTGGGGCCCCCAACATAAGAAGGACGTGGACCTACTGGCAAGAGTCCAGAGGAAGCCATGAGACTGGATCACCTCTCCTGTGAGGACAGGCTGAGGGAGTTGGGGCTGTTCATCCTGGAAAAGAGAAGGCTCCAGGGAGACCTTATAGCGGCTTTCCAGTACCTGAAGGGGCTACAAGAAAGGTGGGGAGGGACATTTTACAAGGGCAGGTAGTGACAGAACAAGGGGAAATGGCTTTAAACTGGAAGAGGGTAGGTTTAGATTAGATATTAGGAATAAATTCTTCACTGTGAGGGTGGTGAGACACTGGAACAGGTTGCCCAGAGAAGCTGTGGCTGCTCCTCCCTGGAGGTGTTCAAGGCCAGGCTGGATGAGGCTTTGAGCAATCTCATCTAGTGGAAGGTGTCCCTGCTCATGGCAGGGGGGGTTGGAGCTAGATGATCTTTAAGGTCCCTTCCAACCCAAACCATTCTATGATTCCGTGAAATTTCAGTGTCTGAAATTCCTGTTGTAGTCAATAATTATATAATCAATACAGACAACAGATCCCAGAAAACAATTCATTTTACCCTAAACTGTAGTAAACCAAGCTGCTTTTTGAAAGATCCTGTGGGACTCTTGTGAGAGATTAATGGTAGTGTCAGTTTATATACCTACTGATCCAGCTCTTCAATCTAAGTGCCCCAGTCTCAATGTGAATCTTGCCTCAATGCTAGATTTTGTAACTACAGCCTGTCTGCCAGCCAGTTCAGATTTGTGAGCATCCCACGTTGCTAAAAAAGCTGCTTTTTGAAAACTAGTGGTAACCATCATCCAGGAAGAGTCTGTCATCTTGCGCTTCCTCAGGTCCCGCAGAACCCCATACAAGTCACTAAGGGCAAGTGGCACTTTCTGATTTGGTCTGATCTCAATGCAAGTGATAGACTCTGCGATAGCTACTCAGTTTTCCAAAATGAATTCTAGACAATCCTAATGCTCTAACTACCAAGGGACAACATCAACAGCACTGTCAAGGTGGCAGTTCCTCCACTTAAAATAGCTTATTAAAAGCTATTGATTTTAGCCACATCAGAGACCTGATGCACATCAGAGATATGCATCTAATAAAGCAACTGCATGAACTAAGCATAATAACTGAAACTTCTTTCACGTATTGTCTTCTTTTGAGTTTTCAGTAAGCACTTCTCAGCAGCAATGGAGAAAAATAATCATCAGCCTGAGTCCTATATGAAATCCATTACTAGATGTAATTTGACAGTTAACATGAGGTCGAAAAGCATATGATCCCTATCAGGCAGCAATTTAATAGTATTATAGGATCACTAGTGGAAGAAACCATTCTTAGTGACAAATTGAAATGAATAATATTTGCTGACTCCCACCAGAGGTCAGTCACAACATAGAAATAAAATGAAAGTTATCAAAATTCTACGTACTCACTGATTCTACATATGATGGAAATCAACACTCCATTTTTTGACCCAATTTAAAGTTCTATTTCTACTTGTTTTATTGTATCATGCATAGTTGGGATAAATGTATCTTGCTTTACTAACATGAATGCAGGAGAAAATACAGAGCTCTGGTAAGAAAAAGAAACAACTCACTGAATAAGTGTAGCTTTCAGCAACTGCGAAAGAACAAGATACAATTCTGTAAAAACCTAAGCCACCGGTAACTATAATGAATGCCCTAGATAAGACTGTGTATGATGGATATGGATGGCAATAAGCTAGCACATTTCACCATGATACATTTCTTGAGCTGAAAGTCACTGAGAAGTTAGAAGAAGCGGGGTTTGTTCTTAGTAGTATGGTAGAGCTAGACACCTTGCATAAAGGAGTTACTGTGTATGCCTAGGTTAATCAAGACTGCTAGTAGCTAATAAAAATTGTATTACTTTTCTGAATAAAATAAAACACAACATAACAGAGATTGCAGTGCTAAATATAATCTCAGAATCCAAAGGAAACTACAACTTTATGCACTCAAATGTGAGTAGTCCTATTTAAATAAAAGGCTCCTATCCTTAACGTGAAAGAATAAGTATTAAAACATTTTTATCTTATACATATTTAACTTTTTTTTTTCTCTACTCAGCACTTCATAGACCACATCTGTAATTCTGCATCCAGTTTTCGTCCCCCAACACAAGAAAGGCATCAATAAAATGGAGCAAGTTCAGCAGAGGGCCACCAAGGTAAAGCCATGAGCAACTTGGTCTGACCTCATAGCTCACCCTGCTTTGAACAGGAGGTTTGACTAGATTATCTCAGACAGCCCCTTCTAATCTGAATCATCCTCTCGTACTATCGTATGATCCTATGAACCTGTCCTACGACCCACAGACCATCGCTTTTGTAGGAATAATATTTAGGCAGCTCCAGTCACCCTACCTCAAAAGAATGAAATAGAACTAGGAAAGATAAAGGCAAAAAGGGTGGTCATTTGGATTTATAGATTAGGTTTTCTCCAAAAGACAAAATAAGCTAGATCTCTTCAACCTGTGAAACAGGTGGCTGAATAGAGCTATGAAAGCATGAATGGCACACAGATACTGAATAGAAAATTATTTGCTACCTGTAATTAGAAAGGGAGCGCATGGATTACTAGATGGATGTTTTAAAAGAAACAAATGCAGATGCTTTTCCAAAATACTTTTAAAATATAATTAGTATGGTGGGATACTTTGGAGATCAAAAGTTAGGGGGCTAGATACATGTCAGGGCTACATATCCATGATCTGAATTTAACATTTAGTACAAGAATCTTATAGTTTATAATTGCCAAAAGATATAATATCAGGAGGGAAATAATACATTTGTTCCCTTATATTCTTTGGGCCTACCTCTGCTAAAAGCTTTTGTTAGAAATGGAATATAGTTCTTGTGGGACTTTTTGTACAACCAAGTTCCTAATTCATGATTCTAAAAAGGCAGAAAGAGGGAAAGGCTGTGTGGTTTTGTTCCTTACTGTCTCTGCACCTTCTTCTTGCGCTCACTATTACTGGATATGGAATATAGTGCTTGGAACTTCTTGTCTGACCAAGTATGACTGTTATGGTCTTCAGAAAGATCATATAGGTTAAAACTTAGAATAAGCTTCTGAAGAAGGAAGCAAATTCAACAAAAATTTTTGCTGGCGGGTGATGTGTGTTGAAGCTGTACACCTATCCACATCTTCTCCGCTCCTTCTGCTACAGAACAATCTATTGGCAAGGTCAGGAATTACACTGTAGGACAGATCTCTTTCAAGACAGAAATTGTTTTTGTCCAGAAAACATAGTAAGAAGACATTTTTAAATGAAATTAAAAGAAAATAAGAACTCTCTTTGGAGTTGTTGTTCCATAATTCATGGGCTACCTCCCCACTATTTGCCTTGCATTGACACAAGCACAGTCATGGTGATGTAGTGAGTTGTATCAGGAAACTGTTCTGCCTGAAAAATAATTACAGGAAAAGTAGTTGTTCAATAAACAAGTAAATTCTGTGCTGCAAGTCACCATCCAGCTGCAGAAATAACTGCAGGAGGGAAATAGCAGAGAAAAATAAGCAGATGTTGTTCAAGAAATGTCTGTGGATTAAGAGCTCACATGATGTACCTGATGACTCCAGGCTGGTGGAATTGGATTCAGTGGGACGTGTTTTGTGACTCGTATTTGACGGGATTAGTCAGTGTGGGACACGATAGTCCGCAGATTTTTTCAGTCCCCCAGCACTGAGCAGCGGTCTCTACAAAGGAGGCGCAGCTATCGCCAAATGGCTCAAAATTAATGTCAACTTAAAATGCTTAGTTTAACAAAAGCGTCGTCCGGGGGCAGGAGGGCAGCACTCTGCAGAGATTCTCGGGGCGTTTCAAATCCGCCCTTCCCTCCCGACACTGATTCCGGACCCCCTCACGGTAACGGGGGACCCCGCCCCGACCCCGTCGAAACCCGCACGACAGAGCGGAGCTGGGGACGGAGCTCGCCTCCTCAGTGTCTCCCAGGTCGCCCTGGCGCAGCGTTAACGGCTGAGGCACGAGCCGCCGGCGGGGTCTCCCCAGGCCGCAGCTCCTCAGGGAGCCCTCAGGTAGGGCTCGTGCCGCCCGCCCCGTTGCTAAGTAACACTGTCCCCGCTTCCGCCCGCCGGCCGCCGGCGCCTCCCTCCAATGAGCGCGCGGCGGGGGCAGGCCTGTCCGGTTGCCCGGGAGACGGGGTTGGTGTCGCCCTGCGCGGTGGCGGACGCGCTGTCGGCGCTGCGGGAGGACAGGTGAGGGCCGGTGGGTGCCGCCGGTCTGGGCCGGAGAAGGAGGTGGGGAAGGAGAAGGAGGTGCTGTGAGGTACGGCGTTTCTTGCCCCGCCGTGTGGCGGAGGGGGGCGACCCGATTCGGGCGGCTGAGCCCGGTGCGGCCCGGTTGTCCCGCGGGCGGCGGTTCTGTGGGGCTCTGCCGGGCTGCGCCTCCAGGCGCCCACCTGCGGCCTGGGGAGCTGTCGCGGCTCTGGGCGGCTGTGAGCAGTGTCCAGGAGCGGGCTGGCGGTACCGCTGGGTTTTTGCGTTGCCTTTGCGGCTTCTCTGCTGTACGAGCGACTCTGTGCAAACGGGCCTGTGTGCCAACAGAAACTTCCAATGGAGCAAAGGCGGGGGCAGCAGAACTCAGCAGAAGCAGGCTGCGTGGAAGCCGCTTGTCCTCCGTAGGCAGGGAGAGCTTTGGGCTTGTTGATACTACAAATGCTTTTCCCAGCTGGGACTAGTGTGGGAGGGGGGAGAAAAATCAGCTTAGAGAATTAAAAAAAAAAAAAAAAAAAAAATATTCGTCTCCAAAAGCGAACTACAGGCTAAGCAAACAAACCTTATGAAAACAAATTTAAAGACAGCAGATTCTGCAAATGGGAAAAATAAGTATTTAAAGTTTTTTCTGTTAAATAAATTCCTCTGATATCTGAGGTGTTGCTTTATATAGAAATGGTCATGTGACAATTTGAGAAACTATAGTGGAAGGCTTGAAAATGGCAGGTGTGAAATCACAGTCTGAGTGAGATTTTTAATTACTTGGAATGCTGTAGTAGATATCATAATCCTGGATTTTAAAATCAAGGAAGACCATGATGTTCTTTATAATTGGCCTAACCACTGCATGATATAGAACATAAATACTTGGAAATCTCCATTTCAAGCCCCCAAACTGGTTGTTTCAAGAATATCTTTCTGATGGCCATGCACTCGGTCTCTCAAAAATGTCATGGGCTACGGAGTCTGTCATGTCTCTTTCTAACTAATTCTAGAGTTTAAGTGTCTTCTATGTTAGGAGTGTAGAGTTTTCTGGTTTGATGCCTCATTTAAAAAATATGTCATGATATTATGCAATTTCCTGAAATTTGTAAGAGCATTTAGGGGGAAGAATTCAGATAATAAACATGTATAGTAAACAATCAGATGTTCTTCAAACTTTAGCAAAGTATTATTTTGCTTAAGTTATTCATGGTAAGGCGTATTTCCCATTGTTTGAAATTAAGTTCAAGTTGCTAACCTTTGCACTTCTTAATAGCCCTAAAAGGGGAAATTCACTTAGGTTGTGCCATTTGCAAATAAATTATTTCCTGATTAAAGGCATAGCTGTATAAGTTACTGATATATTTTAAGGTTTCTGTTAGAGAATATGTGCCTTGTGCAAATCAGTCAAGCTGACTTTGTGTAATGGTTATTTATGTTTTGCATATCAGAACTGTTTAAAGGCTTCATTAAGACTGTGTAATCTTCTATCATTTTTTAAAACACTTTATGTAAAATGTTTAAATCAATCTCTCTTGAATAGGCTAATCTAATGTGGTGTATGAGTGCCTGGTATAATGGTGTTAAGCTTCCTTCTGTGTTGAAAATAGCTTTCTTAACACATTGTATGTCTCTTCTTCTCGTGGCCACATCCTGTAGATAGCTCATACTTTTCCCATGGTTTATAACATCCTGTGTTTTACTCTTTTTGTAAGTTTTTTCCTCTCCTTTTCTTGTGCTGTAGTTGTGTAGTTTTTTACTCAGTTTCATGGTCTCTTGAAACCAGCCATCTCTACTTGCAGGTTTTTTGGGGGGGGAGGAGGGATAGGGTTTATCCCATCCCTTCAATTTATATGTTTTGAGATCTCTTGTTTTGTTTCTAGCTTAGATGTAACTGTTTGCATTTACTTATGCCATTAGACAACCAGCTTTTGGCTCTTACTTAGTAGCCTCTTTCTTAATGAGATGTAAATTGCCTAGTTTATTGATAGCCTGAACCCTAATCATCTTGGTGTTGGCCTCCTGTATTCTCTTTTTCAATCTGGTTAAAGAATCATGTGGAGTTTTTATGCTAGAGTTGAGTTCCCCCCGCCCTGCCTTGGCAAATCAAGATCTAAGAACGCTAATTAATGCTGCTATTTGCATTGTCTTAACTTCCTTTTAAAGTTCTTGCCTATTGCTTGAAAATACCTGCAGTAGGAGCCTGATAATGGTGGAATGAAGGAGAATGTATCAGGTCCCGGAGATCAAGTTTATATATCAGTTTAAATGCCAGGAAAGAAAAATTAAGAGTTCCACTTAATGTGGAAGTGTGAGGTTAGTGTTGGGAAGAGCTCTGCAATCATGTAGTTGTATTGCATTCAGATTTCCAGAGAAGAGAGTGCAATCTTGTTGCAGTTAAAGAGGTTCCCTTTTTTGGAGATGATTGTGATGTATGTTTTTTTGGGGGTTCTTTTGCTTTTGTGGTTATTTGAGCACAAATGGCCCCTGAAGTGTCTGAACAGAACTGTTAAATTGACTGTGCTGTAAAAATTTTTAAGGCACAAAATCTCCATGTTTTAGAACATTATCTGGATGACAAACTTTCCAAGAGTTCATCTGTTTTGCCAATAAAATCAACTCAGTCTTGCCCATGTCCAGCCTTGGGTAGTTTTCCAAATTTAGAAAATTAGCATTAGCAGATGTGTGAGAGGGTACAGGTTGTACAAGATGATATACAGCTGGATGTCATCCACACTTTGGCTATTCAGCCTCTCTTAGCTCACCAAATCCATTAACAAATACATACAGCTGATGAATAGCACAGGGACATGACCAAGATCTGAGGGATTTAAAATTTTACCTTGAGCTTCACAGCTAGAGACATTTATTTCTTCTTTTTTATTAAGTTCTTTGCCTACTTTCGAGTTATATTCTCTGTGGGCTTGTTTGTGCTTCAAATGATGGGGTTTTGTTTTGGTTTTTTTCTGCTAAGGAAAGTTCTTCATACATTGAGTTAAATGTACTGAGAAAGTGCTTTTTGTTTTTTCTTATGTCTGCCATAGAAATGTGCTTAAAAAAAATTAAATGAAAAGTACTGTTATCTTAACATCCAAATCAGCAAAATATAGTTTAAAAAATGTGTCTTATTAAGATGTTTACTTTAAAATGTGTTCATTATCATTCCAGACAGGGATTTGCACTGTTATAGTCTAATTTATTATAATCCAATATATTTCTGAAGAACATGATAGAATGGTATGACTAGCTAGATATAGATAAATTCTATGAGCATGATACAAAAAAATACATGCAAAATCTTTCTTGCCATATTAACTGTTTGCTGACAAACTGAATAATCTATTTTTATTTTTTTGTTTTAGCTATATAGAAGCTGGGGCACTTCTGTAAAAACATCCAGGTTTTATGTGTGTAGTGATTATGAAACAGACAAGCACTTCAGTATAGACATAGCTTTATGAACAAGGTTATAATTTTTCTCCATACATATATAGTGTGCCCTTTTTGTCTTTTTTTGACCAAGGAATTTGAAAAATCAAAGATATATTTAACTTTCCCTTTTCTTAAACATTATATGTATTCTTCACAGAATTTAAATCTGCTAAGCCATAGTAACAGCAGTACTGTGTATATATAAACATACTAATTTATATTTTTTCTTAAGAGATGTTAAAGTTATTTTCTTAAAAAGAAAAAAAACACTGTAGAAGTTTCATTGAATTTATTTTTAAAGATCCAATTATGGGACATCCTGAGGAAGATATGTGATCAAGTCCAATCCACTGCTATTGTTGGCAGCTAGAGCCTAATCTCCTCCATAACCTGATGAAGCTCAGTTTTAAAAGTAGCTATGGTTTTGCCCTTGTACTCTTGTGGCAAGGTTGTTCTAAAGTCTCATCCCACTGCAGATCTGGTGCTGATGATGGTGTTGCACATCTGTTACTAACAGCTTATTCTAATCACTGTAAGGTGGCTTGGCTATCCTGTGTGTCATCTTGTCCTGATAAATCCATACAGCTTGTTGGGAAAGAGCAAATGAGGAAAAAACCAAAAAAGGCCACCATTTAGAGCCCTGCTTATGTTTGTGCCATTAGTAGCTTGGGAGGAGTAGGGGAAATCTGGTTCTTAACTGACCTATTATGACATAGATTTACTGTGTCATTATCATGTGATTGCTTATTGCACAGCCTTACTGTCAACATTGTATTTTAGGATATTTAGCATCATTACATGCTTCTGATTCTCAATGTAAATGTTCTTAAAGCACTAATCAATAAAAAAAAACCCTGAGGCTTTTAAATTAATTTCTTTACTATAGATATTGATGTAATGAATTTACATAATGCCATACAAATTATGAAAGTAACTAATTTGTGTGCTCCTTGTAATTTAAGGAGTTTTAAAAGTATTTTGTCCTTGGGTTTTTTGTTGTGTGTGTTTTTGTTATGAAGACCTTAATTCCTATAATTAATTTTGAGGCTTCAAAATGTGTTGAAAGAGAAAATGCAAAGTTGTAGCAGGTTAGTCTCTAGTATACAGACATTTGAGAGATAATTTTTAGTGCTATGATGGGACATATTATGAAATGATGTCTACAGGCATTGACAAATAATTAATTTTGTCATAGAATTGGGTGCAGTGAATCTGGAGACAATCTTACTAAATTAACGATTTCTATGAGATGTAAATATAGTCAATTAATTGAAAATTATTCTTGATTTTGAAACATACTTAAATGCTACTGATTTATGGCAAGACTTTTTACAGAAATGATACAGACAAACATCTAAATATCTGTATAAGATTTAAGCAGAAACATAAACTGTGGTTAGAAGTTTTTTTGAAAAAAGTGCAGGATTGATTTGGCACAGTATATCAACTACAGTTTGTTAAATGATAGCAAATTTGGTGGCAAAAGTGGAAGATCAAGATAGAAAGGTTTCTTACCTCTCTTCCATTCTTGAAGATCTTTCATCATAACTGAAATGCACTGCTGACTTCAGATATTGCCAGATAACATGCAAGTATAGTATCAGCTTGCTCATTCCAATGGCATATAGATAATTATTTTCAGATGAAATCTTTTATCCTTTGCTTTCTAGGTAAACTTTATATGTATGTTCTATTTAGGAATATGTTTTAGTTTGTGGCGATTGAGGCCACTATACTCTTCAGCATGTCCTTTCAGACTTTTTTAAGGTCATGTATTTGTAGAGAGCAAGAATAAACTCTCAGAATAAAAAGATATCTGCACTGAAGTGTCCAGAAATAAGATCAACTTGCAAATCAACTACAAATAGAAGATAAACATTAATTTATTATATTTTTTTAAAATTCATTACCTTTGTAACACTGAACTTTAATCACACATTGTAATTATCATGATTTACAATGTGACTTCCATTTTATCCTTCTGACTATTTTATGTTTTTTGTATTTATGCCTAGTCAATCAAACTTTGGGGCCAAGTATTGAGCTGTTTTATCTGTAATACTGGAGGTAGTGACCTCCACTGACTGTCACTATTCCCAGATTGCACATCCTTCTCTATTATCATATAAGGGAGAATCATTAAAAGCAGTTGGCAAAACTTAATTACTGTATTACTCCTGCTGGATCATATCTTAGTGGAAATTTTGTAATGTGTGGACTTTGTCCTGCTTAATGTCCAGACATAAGATAGTTGAAGGTTGTAATCATCAGTAAGGTAAGTCTTTCCTTGGAATGAAATCTTCTATTTGAACCTATAAGTTGTTTCTGATTCTGAAATCAAGTTGAACTGTTCAATATTCAACTTCTTTGAGAATAATTTGATTTAGGAATCCAAATGAGGATTAAAGAACCTTGTATCGGTGACTGGTTGATCCATTGTCACTTCAGGCAGTGGTTCTGTGAATATGTACAATTTCTGTTATCCATGACATCTGATCCTCACAAACTTGAGGAAAAATTTCCTCTGCAGTCTCAATATATCTGAGACTATACATGTTAGCAGCGGATACAGCTGGGAAAATCGTTAAATGTTTAGCACAGAGTGTAGACCTCTTTCCCAGTATCAACACCTTATGTGAAGGCTTCCCAAACCTATTTGTTCAGTCACTATATTGTACAGTGGCACATAGCTGCTTGTGGTAGCAGGCCCTAGGATTGTGCTGGCTACACACATATCAACCCTCACAGGAGTTGCTTGTATGTATAAGTGGAAATGCCTTAACATGAACAACAATATCTCCTGTATGACACATCAGGCTAATAAACTATATACTCCATACATCTACTTCATCTCCCTGGTTTGTGCTCTTCCTCCTGAGTCAGCCAGCTTCTTTGAATCCCTTTTGCTCATGGTTTCAGAGCTCACAGTTGTGTGATGCAGTGTCTCTGCCATTTAAGTGGCCCTGGCTCACTGAGCATGCAGGCAGCTGTTGGTACATTCTCGCGCTCCCCAGTCCCAGTCACTCCCCATCTCCAATGTTGCTTTCACCTCGTGAACCATCTTTTGTTCCACTTGTGTCCATTTTCACCACTTAAGCTTACTTGGGGTTGTGGAGTTTATCAAAATTTATCAGTGTGTACCAGTACAGGTTGGGAGTTGACCTGCTAGAAAGCAGCTCTGCAAAGGACCTGGGAGTGCTGATGGACACAGGTTAACCACAAGCCAGGAGTGTGCCGTTGTGGCCAAGAAGGCCAACAGTATCCTGGGGTGCATTAAGAGCTTGGCGAGCAGGTCAAGGGAGGTTCTCCTCCCTCTGTACTTTGCCCAAATGAGGCCACATTTGGAATACTGTGTCCAGTTCTGGGCTCTCCAGTTCAAGAAATACAAGGATCTACTAGAGAGAGTTCAGCGGAGGTCTATGAAGATGATTAGGGGACTGGAGCATCTCTCTTATGAAGAAAGGCTGAGAGACCTGGGTCTCTTTAGCCTGGAGAAGAGACTGAGAGGGGATTTTATCAGTGCTTACCCAAAGGGTGGATGTTGAGTGGATGAGGCCAGACTCTTTTCAGTGGTGCTCAGTGACAGAACAAGGGGCAACGGGCACAAACTGGAACACAGGAAGTTCCATCTGAAGGTGAGAAAAAAATTCTTTACTCTGAAGGTGACAGAACACTGAAACAGGCTGCCCAGAGAGGTTGTGGAGTCTCCTTCAAACCTGAGAAATGGACTAATAGAAGAATGTTTTCTGTCATGGTAATAAGATACAGGGTTTTATTGCACTGGGATGCAGAATACCAGAGACTCAGTGCACAAAGGAAGTTCTCAGAACCCATGGCTAGCTGAATGTTGTTCGATTCTCAGAGGTAACGCTGCCAGTGGCAGCTGCTTCCCACTACTGAGTGTTACACTGTGAGAAGGTAAAATGCTGTAGGCATTAAAATTGAGGCTCTTTATAGATCAGAATGCCAGTGTAGTGACTTCTTGTGAGCTTACAAGACTCTGACCTGATGATGATATGGTATCAAGAGTGCTATTCCTCTGCATCTTTCATTCCACCAATACCCAGGCTCTAATTGGCCTGACCAGCCCATAACTCTTGCTCTGCATTATCTATCTTTACTCTCTTTCCTCCCCACACCAGGAGTTTAACTGTGTTCAAGGCAAGCTCTGCTATGGTTCAACTCTTTAACTTTGGGACAGACTGTGTGAAAATATTGAAGTTGGGTGAAAGAGCTAAGAGAAACCTTGTCTGGCGCCTCCATCCATGCACCTTCTGCCACCTGGCTCTAGAACTGCATTGGAGCTCAGGCCCTTGTCTTGTTCTTTGCCTGAACTGTGCCATAGCTATACTGTGCCTGGCCTTAACACCTTGCTGCTCCTGACTGTGCTTTGCTGACTTCCTCTCTTGATCTCAGATTTTCTTTGTCACTGTGAACTTGTCTGGTGATCACTGGACTGTCAGCTGAACCTGGTTGCCATTGCTAGCCCTGTTCTGCTGAGAAATTCTTCAGTACTGAGGAATTGCACCTGGGTTCAGACAATCCTCATTATCGATACAGGCTAGTAGATGATGTGCTGGAAAGCAGCCCTGAGGAAAAGGACTTGGAGGGAGTAGTGGATGAAAAGCTGGACATGAGCCGCCAATGTGCATCTGCAGCCCAGAAGGCCAACGGCATCCTGGGCTGCATCGAAAGAAGTGTGTCCAGCAGATCAAGGGAGTTGATTCTGCCCTTCTACTCTGCTCTGGTCAGACCTCACCTGGAATTCTGTGTCCAGTTTTGGAGACTTCAACACAAGAAGGATGTGTACCTGTTGTAACATGTCCAAAGGAGGGCCACAAAAATGATCAAAGGGCTGGAGCACCTCTCCTATGAGGACAGGCTGAGAGAGTTGGTGTTCTTCAGCCTAGAGAAGAGAAGGCTCTGTGGGGACCTTATAGCAGCCTTTCAGTACCTTAAAGGTGCCTATAAGAAAGCTGGGGAAGAACTGTTCACAAGGGCGTGTAGCAACAGGACAAGGGTAACGGTTTTAGATTAGAAAAGGGTAGATCTGGGTTGGATATGAGGAAAAAGTTCTTCAGTATGAGGATGGAGAATCATTGGATCGGGTTGCCCAGAGAGGTAAAATAGAGACCCCATCCCTGGAGATATTCAAGGTCAGGCTTGATGGGGCTCTGAGCAACCTGCTCTAGTAAAGATGTCCCTGCTTACTGCAGGGGGGATTGGAGTAGATGATCTTTGAAGGTCCCTTCCAACCCGATACATTCTATGATTCTAACTGTGCCCATCATCTGCGAGGTCACCCCAATGGCCTGCTTTGCGGTCATCTTAGGCTTCTGGCTTTCATACTTTGCAAAGTAGCCTACTTGTGCTGCTCCCTGCTGGTCTTGCTGGAGGCAGATAAGAGCCCTACTCCTAAAGGAAAGCCTGCCTCAGAGTCCAGACTGAGAGATAAGCAGTTCTGTGAAGGGGAGAGAACAGGTTCTGTATTGTCTGGCTGCCTCTATGGAGTTGTAGAAGTTGGTCTTCTCCTGAGCATGCTGCCTCATTGATAGCCCTGAAATACAACCTCAGCATGATGGTGGGACTTGGTGGGGGCTGTGGATGGTCTGGACAATGCACTTGAATACGTGCTAATATGACTGTGGATGCAGGAGGTGCTAAGCATTGTGAATGACCTAGAACAGCATTAAATTTAGAATGCTGTTTTTGTATGCTTTTAGTTGACTTATTTTCTATATCTCTCTTGCCTTTTAAAATGCACATGGCAGTGTAAAAAAGCTAAAGTGTTGAGCCTGGCAAGATATCTTGGGTTTCTCTAAAGTATGTTCTCTTAATTATATGTATTTCTCTAGAAGTCTTATATTACAGCATTGATAATAGCTATTGCAAATTCCACCTCAAATGATCAGAAGTTAATGACTGGGAGTGTGTTGCGTGAAAAGTGTGGTAAAGCAATTTAGCAGGAAAGAAACCCCCTTGTGTTCCAACTCACCCTCAGATAACTGGAAAAGCTGGGGGCAGCTGAGCTTACATCCTGAGTGATGCCCAGTCGAGCACTATTGGTCTGCCAGCTGCAGATGCACCGAATAATGTGCCGCACTCCCGTGCCCGCGATTTATGGACTTACACGGCTAAACCTGCAGAATTTAGCAGCATCCCACTGAGCATGGGCCAGTTGGGGTGGCTGGTTACAGACAGACACAGTTTGACGAGACTTTTAGGTAGGAGAATAGTATAAGAATAGCCCCAAGAAGTGGGGGAATTAGGAAAGACTCCATCAGAGTCAGGGAATATGCCATTATCGACAAGTCAGGACCGACTCCATCGCAGACCTCAGACCCCTGGGACCAGCCGACGGGCTGAGCCTCTCTTCTTTGTATCTGAGAACATAGCTTGTTTATACAGTAGCCTTAATGGAAACTGCGCGTGCTAGAGTAAGACTGGTGATGACACTGAATTGGTCTTTGGAAATGGTAAGTAATGTTGACTTGCTAACTCGAGGTTAATATCTAGTACTTCCAGCTGTTCTTTTCCTACTTTGCTTTGTTTATTTCTTAGCTGAAGAATTGACTTCACAGTCTAGCTTTTGCATTTATTATATTGTGAATTTTGGGAAACAGCTTGTTAATCCAGTACAGAAAGGCAGAGGTTTTCTGGGTTCTAGAAGACTTAAGAAACTGGGGTTTTTTAGGTCTCCATAATCCTCTGTTGAGGATTTGAAAGTTGCTGCAACCATGCAGTCAAGAAGATTTGTAGATGATATTGTCTTCTAAACAGAACAACTGATGAAGTTCCATGCAAACCTAAGGAAAAACTTCTTTACTGTGAGGGTGACGGAGCACTGGAACAGGCTGCCCAGAGAGATTGTGGGGTCTCCATCTCTGGAGATGTTCCAAACCCGCCTGGACACTTTCCTGTGCAACCTGGTGTAGGGAGCCTGCTTTGGCAGGGGGGTTGGACTAGATGATCTCCTGAGGTCCCTTCCAACCCTTACCAGTCTGTGATTCTGTGAAGTGTGCTGCTGCAGTACTGAATTGTGGTGTGAGCAATATAGCTTTTATTCCTCTTTTTACCTCTTGTTTTCATTGGTATAATGCACTGTGAAATCCAATGTGAAACTTGGGAGCATACCAAAATGGATAATTAGCTACAGAAAGAATAAATAAAGTCAGATATGATATGTGAAGCTCTCCCGAGAGAGAGAAAAGAAGCAGATGCATTCTGATGAATTAGTGAAAATTAGGCTTTTTAAATTTCCTAGCCAGTGCTGGTGGATGTAGCTGAGTGATTCAGGCTCTGCTGGCTGTGAACAAGAGAGATGCAGATTATCTTTTCTTTTTTTCCTTTTTTTACAAAATGTTAATCAGTGTTGGGCACTTGCGATAATCGTGGCCCCTCCTACTGTGCCAGTTGAAACCACTCCTTACATAACCAAAACATATCACTCCCCATGATTCTGAAGGTATTTTACATTTCAATACAAGCTTTTGTGCACTGAACCACATTTCTTACTGACAGTACATTTGAAAAAAGGAAAATAATTTTTTAGGAGACAAATAAGAATGACTCGAATAGCTCCTCATTTTCAGGGCTCAGTAGTATTGTAAAATGGAGCTTGAAGCACTAAACTGCTTTATTTTAAAATACTGGAATATATAATCTTGTAATTGGTTTAGTGTTGGTTTCTGTTTTCCAGTTCAGAATCCAATACATGCAGCATTTAAATTGCAACTAAAAGTATTTCAGATTATATATTTATGAATGTAAAGCTTATTAATGTAGAAACATTTCGCAGAGTTCAGATCTGATCTTTGGGTAGCTTTTTGTAGTTTTGAGTAAATTTTAGCACAGGACTCATTCTACTTAAATGTGTTCAGGTTCTGTATTTTTTATTTCAACTGTGCCTTCTGTCATGGCTTGGATGGCTTATATTTCCCACTGGTTTGATGAAGATGATTGGTATGAAGGACAACAACGAGTAAGAATTGTTTAAATTAATATTGTCTCTTTTACTTCCTTTATATTTTTCTTCTTTAAGATGCTGTTATTGTATTACTAGTACCAAAAGTAATATTCCCGTAGTGGTACTAAGAAGGGATTTTTAGTAGTTTTCATGAGATATTGAATCATAGATATGCACATCTAAAATTATTTTTTTTTAAATTAATGTAGCTAGCTGGTTAAAGGATATTGGAAGTTTGGTAGCCGCCTACTTGCATTTCTTAGGTTGCATAATGTAATGACTAGTAATTCTTTAATATGTAATGAGATAGAAATCAAGCATTTAAAGTTACTGTATTAAGAAGAATTAATAAACTGTGCATGAAGTAAGCTAAAATAACTATAATCAGTAATTGAGTAAAACAAAAATATTTGGGAGATATTAATTCAACTAGGATAATTTCCAAGTTGTGCCTTGGATACTTGTATATTTTTATTGACATTTTTCTGAGGAGGAGGAGTCGTTGCTATAGTAACATTTGCAGGATATCTTGGATTTTTGTTAATGTTGATTAACTGCATGCCTTGGGCAAGTTTGATCCACTGCTGCTTTCGTAGATTCATGGTGGGAAGTGAATATAGGTCACGTTTCTTTCATTATATCAAACTCCTTTATGTAACCATTTTTTTCTATAATTTCTGTTTCTCATTTTGATGGTATATTGTCAGCTATTGAGTTAGAATGTAGGACATGCTACTGCAGCATAAGCAACACACAGTTGCTTTATTACTTGGCAAAGCTAGTTATGTGCTCATGAGTACTAGAAACTAGCAGATTTTAATACTTTTCCACTGTTCTTATTTTACGTGTCATTTATGATGTTAATGTTTCAGTTGTGTAGTTATCTTTTAATTGCTGCTCATCAGGGGTTTGGGTGTGAGAAGTGTCGAGAGGTAACTATCAGAAATCAGAAGTGTTGTCTTTGCAATCTGCCAGCAGAAAAGCAATCTTCTGGTGACTGTGGTGGCTCTGGGTTGGAAGATGAGAACTAAATTCTTATGAAGGGTCTTAGATGCTTTATACTGAGATCAGACATGGTTGCATGTATTTCTTCATGTTACATACAATATCTGAAAACTAGATTTCTGGTACCAAATGGCCAATGAATACTCTATAGATTATGGGGTTTTTACCACTGCTATGTACTACACCTTGGGCTGCCTAGGTATATAGTTCAACACTCCTGGTGATGTATTATTAGAAATACCAGCATTTCTCCATGCTCTGTTTCAAACCCTAGTATTGATCTTTAGATTATTTTGTTACAGTTGCACAATAAAGGATATTCTAGTTAAACTGTGCAAGTAGTGTAGTCAAGACAGGAAAAAAACACTGCTTTGTAAGACAGCCCAAGTTATGATTTTTTTAATGTTAAATTGTTTGCCTTAGGTTTTCTAAGAAAGGTATCTATATTGGATTAGTATATTTTGTTTTAATTTCAAATAGGCTTTTGTTTCTGTAAAATACAGTCTCAGTCTGTGATTTCAAATCCAAACTTTTTCTAAACTTCAGCCAGAAGTCCACAACGTTTTTAGGGCTAGTTCCCTTTTGAAGCCAGATATGCTGTGATTATATCAGTTCTAGTAGTAGTTGGGCTCAGGGTTTATTGTGGAGGCTTAAAATGTCTATGAACACTAGTAGAACACTTGTTTGTTTAAAATAATCTTTTAAATAATAATGTTCTCTTCCTAATCAGTGTTTGGATAACTGAATGCACTAATTTTGACCACTTGCTAGATTATCATGAGTTAGGAAATGTCATCTGCAAATACTGGTAGCAAGATCCTAGCTGAGGCTTCTTGTGTTTTTGAAGAATCTTGATGAAATCCAGAGCTTGTCCAAGGCACTCCTTTCTTGCCTCTGGTTAATCTTTTGATTCTCCAGGAGCCACAGATGGTCTGTATGCCATGAATTGTATGCAAAAGTAGAAAAAAACTCTTACAATTTTTGCAGAGAAGTGTGAAAACTCTTTGTTTATACTGCTCAGTGGTAAACTAGCAACCAACTTGACACTTTAGCAAGCGGTAGACTACCTAGGTTAAATCCCACTGAGAAGTATGAAGGGCTTAGCTTTTATTTAGAGCAGTACCTGCATAAACCTACATAATTATTCTTCATTATTCTACACCGTGACTGTCATTATTAATGTAGTCAGTCATTGCTCACCTTTTGCCCAGAAGCAGTTGCTTGAAGTAGTGTGTGTACAGTCTCAGCTGTTTAGAGACTTACAGTAGTAACTGCAGTTTGATTGTCCACATCAAGAATTGAAAATTCTTAAGCATTTTGTGGTACTCTACACAAAGCAGGAATATTTTTCTTTAAAGAGAGTAACTCAACTGATATTGAGATGTCTGGTTCTTAAGAAATTATAGCTGAAATATGACACTGCCATCTATTTCTGTGTTTCTAACCTTTTTTTCCCTATGGATCTATTAAAATCCATAACAGCTGGTCTTTAATAATACCCATATTGTCAAAGTTTTCATAGTGTAAGATTTCTTATCATCTTCTGATGTGCTTATTTTTACTTTTGAGATTCCCCAGTTTCATAAAGTAATAGATATACATACATTTTTAATGTAAAAGCATAGAATAGAATTTAGAAAATGTAATAACTTCTTAAATGCTCCTTCCAGAAACATTAAAGTTTTCAGAAATTTTATTGCTATGTTTAGTCTTAGTAAATTTAATTTGTTTATTGGCTTTTAAGTTGCATATATACCAGAATATTTCCATTTATCCTTTATTACATGAATCTGGACATAATCAGAATTTAATTTCTTGACATGGCTATAATGTGCTTGGTGTTTTCCAGCCCCATTGGAAGAGGGCTCCTACTAATGATGCTTATGTTCTTACATGAGACTATGTGCTATTAAAGTAAGCACAGTCAGGAAGACGTTGGTTTCCACTGTGTCTTGAAGACACATAGAGATTTTTTGGTAGGTCTGAAGACCTTCATGTTTTTAACAAGATAAATTCATTGTCCATTATCTGGTGCTTCAAACTGGTCCCATTGGATAGGGACCAGTTGGATTTTCATCTGCAGTGTGTTTTCCCACAAAGATGGGTAAATATGCCTAATGTCTTTAAGGAGACATTACTTTTATATCACTAAAGAAGACCTTTAATTGTTATCATTGCCATGTTGACAAAAGTATTGGTACCAGGGGACCATAGTCTGTATGAGATAGAAGAGTTCTGTATGTCAAACATACAGGAGTGACAGAAAGCTTTCCACATAAGAAAACATACAAACTTGATTGGAATACAGTGACAATGGAATGAACAGAAGCAGAGGACACTAACACTGTACTACATATAGCTGTTCAGAAACTAGGGGTTTGCATATATGGAAGCATATTGATTGACATAAGGATACGGTATATTTGTTTTTGTGTGCGTGCCTCATTGGATACGTACTCACGTGGACAGGTCATACGCCATATGGACCACAATCACTAACAGTGTAAGCATGTTATTGGTTGTGCTTGATGGTTATAAATGTATTAATACTTATAACATATCTCTCTCTATATATAAAGGGTGCTTAAGTGATGGATTTAAAGAGCTGCTATTATTCTGTACATATTATAGTACAATTGTGAAATACAACAAGAAATGAAATACACTGAGTGGCTGAAGCAGAGATAAAGGAGTCAAGTTAAAATTAAAATGGTGCCTGTTAAAGAGCTGCAGTTGCCAGGCTACTGACACTGCCGTTTTGTGTGTGGTGCAACACAATGCTCAGTCTTTTCTCCTGCATCCTTTAGTAACTGCATTATTCTGTGAACATCAAGGTTTAGTTCCTTCATCTGTCAAGTAAAGTGATTTCATTCTACAATCAAAGCAAGGTTTTGCATTTTTTGGGAGCAGCAAGGTTTTGGAATGAACATGGAAATTCTTAAGTGGTGTACAAAAAATGATACCTATGCTAAGGTAGGGATTATTAGGCATTTATCTTTAAGTTATTTATATATAGCCATATCTATGTATCTAGTCCATTCAGTTGTTATTTTTAAATAATATTAACTCTGTGGTATATGGAATTTCAGTTTAATGGGATTTTTTTCCTATGTTTAGCAACAAGGAAGGACTTAGAATATTGCTGCTCATGCCAATTGAAAAGAAAGATTTTTGTTGTCCTCCCTCTTCCCTTCATCTCCTTGGAAACTGTGAGCATCCTTTGATAGCTTTCCCAGTGTAGTATACATTTCTTACAGGCGTTGTTTTTTTCAGTGTATACTTAAGAGTCCCATATAATTGCTTCTACATCTCTTACTTGAAATAAAATGCTTTTTTATCAAAGTATGAAAAATCTTCATTGTATAAAAATGCAACGTGTGAAATCATACATACATATATTTATTCAGTTGCACTGCATTTCTAGTTTTCTGACATTTTACTCAGGCTGTTCTGATGATTGCTGCTTTCTCCCTTGTACTATAAGTTGTTCCACAGAAATCTATAACGTCTGAAAAGATCTGCAGGAAACTGCTTTGATGCATGATACTTGCAATAAAATAACATTCAATGAGCCACACAATTGTAATTTCTTCTTCTACTTACTATTGTACTGAATTTCAATGCAAATGCTTCTTAATTAAAATATTTTTGTGAAACAGTGTATAACTCATTAGAAGGAGCAGGAAATATTAACAAGTTTAAACCAGCAAATATTAGTAAAGAAAGTGCAAGTTCCTTTCTATAATACAGCTCAGAATATTTTACATATGTAATTTTTGTACACATACTTTAATAGGAAAAATCTATATGAAGAATCAAAGTTTAATAATGCTTCTTAAGCATGAATTATTAACTCAGTGAAAGAATGGTATATCACAAAACAGCATTTTTCATCTAAATGTTGTTCTTGTTTGGGAGACTTTTTCATTTTAATATCAGACTTTAAGAAAAATAGTACATTATCAAAACAATGGTTGTTTTAAATTAAATTTGTGAATGAGGCTTCTGTTGTTGTATTTCTTAAAAAAAAATTAAAATTACCTTTTGTCTTTAATGTAAATGTAAAGAGAAGACAAATGTGTTTTTCTGTTTCAAATACAGTACTTAATATGACATATCCAGAGATGCTTACAGGCATACATTTAGAACTAGGCTGAAATAATTTTATAGCCATTTGGTGACAATGATTTTTAGTCATGATTAATCTAGCCTGAATTCAAATTGGTGACAAATGCATTTGGGAGCTATTAAAATACCTTTAAATTATGCAGGTGTCCTAGTGACATGAAAAAAAATACATAAAAGCTTCTTCATTTTTAATCAGCTGCATGAAAAACATGTAAATAGTAGCACTAGTAGTGGAACTGTCTCCAAACCAAAAGTGCTCGTTTGTTTCGTGTAATCACGGTAATTATAAATCCAGTGTAAAGGACCTTTTTGTTCTAGATTTCAGTACTTAGGCTTGGAATCCTTATTCTCAGCTGCTTGAAACAGTATTTTCCAAGAGACTAGAATTCATGTAGTGAAGAATAACTTCTCTCTCATATATCAAGGCAAAAAGGAAGATCTACTGAAGGTATGAACAGGAATTTTTTTTTTAATACAGATTACTGCAGAATCCTACAAGACAAATGTGCTGTTACTCTAAAAGAAACATTTGTAGAATTCTGTTTTAGCATCTGTAAGAAATCTTAATTTTACAATCAATTTTACCTGTAATTAAACCACAAATTAAACAAGATTTAAGATAATATTTTCTTACTGATTAAACTTAATCAAATCAGGAACCTCTTATCTCCCATATGAGAAGGTAAAAAAGAGGATCTGTACAAAATGAGACTAATCTGTTATTACTATGAAATAAATATTTATGCACTTTTAGTGTCTAAAAGAGATGTTAACTTTTAATAAGTCTTACATGTGGTAAACCTACAAACTAAACCAATGATAACCCAGTGTTGTACATCTGATTCTCTTCTACTCTACCAGGCCTTTTTTAATGTTCCTTATCTGTTTGCTGGCATGCCTAGTGTCCCTGGAATCAAAAATGGAAGCCAAGAGTTCTGGTTCCAGGTGTTATTCTGCATTTTAGTAAATTGTTTTATAATCAACCGGATGGCATTAATTTCAAAAAAAGTGTTTGTTAATGGTGCCAGTTATTTTTTCATTGTGACTGGAAAAAGTCTGTGTTGCAGTTCTAAATGCCCCACATCCAAATATTTCTGAATATATGATACTTTAATTGCACAGAAGGGACCTCTGGTATTTGTAATTTTACTAAACAGTAAAAGAACAATAAATGGAAAAAGAAGAAATTTGGAGTCTATTTTTTGTCACTTTTTGGTGATGATGATGATGATTCTTTAATAAGATCAATTTCTTTCTGTGGGACTTATGTTATTTATGACATGAGATAGATTGCAAATGAACTGCAAGGTGATGCAGTTCATAAAACTGTTCTCTCCAGAATCTCTAATTTATTTGCAGCAGAAGTCAGAAGAATTAATATTGTTCGCAGAGACAGAAAAGAAGTCTAATAGCCAAAGCACCAGTCTGCAGCAGAGCTGAATCTTGTCACTTCTTTTCTGTATTTTTCTGTTCTGTTGTTGTACAGTCTCCTTTACCAAAATTTTCGGAGGTTAAACATGGGTATTTCATTTTCTTTAGACATTTAGAACTCAACCAAAACCTTTAAGCACTATAACTACAGTCAGTGATGTCTTTGATCAGTCCCAAACATTCATTCTGATTCTGATCTTCTGCTAAAGAAGCACCCAAAATAAGTCTCTCAAATTTCTTTTTCTTTCAGACTTTCCAAAGTAAGAGAGTTTTATAATCTCGTGGAGGTTGCTTCTTATATTTTTACATTACTGTTTATCTGCCAAGTAGATACCCCAAGCAGATAAGAAAAATGGAAGATAAAATTGATCATTCAACTTCATTTTCATCTCTTGTATACATGCATTAAAATTAAATTTTGTTAATACTTATAAGCTTTTTGTCAGTATTGACTGATAGGTTCCCTTGACCACTATAAGTCACTATTTGTACAGAGTTTTTTCCAAATGTGCCTTAATACTAATGTAAAGCAGAAAACTATTTCCCCCTCCATAGTTGATATCAATTAGATGGAAAGTGATCTGCAGACAACATATCTCTCCTAAAGCTGTTACAGAGCAATACATTGCATAACTGACCCTTGCACTTCATCAGCAGTTGCTCCCTCAAAATACTTGATTACATTTGAAGTCCCATTTTTTTTCTTTTTAATTCCCTTTCCTTTGAGGGGCTTGAAATTATACCTAACACTTGGTAAATTGAGCATAACTCTTCTTGTCTTTTAAAGATTATCATCTTAGCTTTTTGACCTAAAGCTCCCATCCTTCAATTTTCCATATAACGTCCCTCAGTCCATTAACCTGTCTACTGTATAAACATGTCCTTAAATGAGACATCCCATAACATAGTTGGAGGAGTAAATTTTTATGTCTGCACCTTACCCGAGTCCATGCTGAAGCACTCAGCGATATGGTGAAACTCAGCAGACTTGTCCATCACCAGTCTGCACAAGAAGATTCTTTTCTGCAGGAGTTGTCACTGACACAAGTACAATTGTTTTCCTGTGTTAGGATTCTACTGCTAGCCCAGCTGAAGTCATATGTATGGTGAGGTTTCAACTACAGCTATGGGTTATCTAAATATCCTATGTATGGGAAGTACTTTCTGTCATGCTCACGAAGCCTTGTTTGGATTGATTTAACCTCCATGCAGAAGTGGTGAAACCTTTTTGCAGCTATTTTGACCCTGTTCTGCCAATTCGATCACCACACTGTTGCAGGCTGTGATCCACCTAGTCATCATTGTCAACTTCAGTTGCAGTTGTTTGGCCACTGGAGCCTTCTGTAATGGTGGTAAAGCCATGATTATTTCTGCAGGTTGATCGAGCAGGCATTGCATCAGTTGGCAATTGGCTTGAACCTGGGATGTTTGCATCATATGAAGATTAGGTTTCTAAGTGAATTCAGAGATTCTGGAAAAGCTGACGGCCTTCCCTACTTGTCTGCTGTAAATAAATGCAACAAGGCTCATTTTGAACGTTTTCTTAAATCACAGAATCACAGAATAGTTGAAGCTGGAAGGGACCTCTGCAGGTCATCTGGTACAACCCACCCAGGAGTTAAGTTTTAACAGTACCTTTGGAAATGTGTACATTCTTGGTCATAATAGAATATGTACATGGATCATAGAAGAATGGCCAGGCTCATGTGCTCTAAGTAACATTTTGACATTATCATGAATCAGATATGGGCTAGGTGGATAATTGGTGTGCCCCAGCAAAGCATTTCTTTTGTTTTTATGTTAAAGTTAGTTGTTGCCTCATTCTGAGCAGAGCTGGTAGTTTGAGGCTTGTTTTGGACAGTGAGAGCATAGTTTGCTATACAGTAATGCAGTAATGTTACACTAAGCTTTGCTTTTTATGTTCCACAGTTTCCTTCAACTTTTTTGTTAAACTGTAATTACTAAGAAAGTTTAGAAAGCTTCTCCAAAAAGGATGATGATAAAAAGTAATGCATAGTTGTTCAAGCGGTTTGAAGACATTTTTAGACATGTTGATTAACTTACTTAGAACAAAAGTATTAGCATATGGTCTGTTTTGTCCAGCTATCCTGGTAGGGGTTGAAGGGAAGAAGACAGCAGAGAGGGCATTACAGTGTAATTTAGAAAGTGTTGAACCAGACTGCAGAAGAAAATGAAAGTGATGAAGAACAGCTTTAATGTGCTGTCCCCTGCTTTTTTTTTCCTCCCAAATGGATTCCTGTGAATGGTATTAAAATCCCTTCCTTGTTAGCACTAAAGTCTGTGAACATCTGTTTGGCTTTATTTTGGCTACATTCATTTGTACCTCATAAACACAAGATGTTGCTGTTAAAACATAAAGGCTATCTGTATTTTTAAGGTACATACGTGTATGTTATTTATGGGAACAAAAATGTATTAGTCTGTTCTTTAGCATTCTGTCGTCTTGTTGTTGTCTAATGGATTTCTGTTTTAAAGGCAAAAATGTCACGGGTTAAACAAGTGGGTCTTTTAGCTGCTGGATGTCAGCCATGGAACAAGGATGTATGTGCTGCTAGTGGGGATAGATTTGCCTACTGTGCTACCCTTGCTATTTACATTTATCAGGTAAGATTATTTTTATTTAATGGACTAGTTACAATTTTATGTTGTTGTCTATCCCACTTTGAACCCTTCCAGTAAGTGTTTCTAGAATGCTTTTGGAAGTGTAATATCTGTGGAGAAGATGTCTATGTAAAGCTTAGTCTTCTGTTCAAGATACCCCTTCCAAATTATTTTTATCCTTGCTACAACTACTGCAAAAGATTGATGTAAACTTTATATTTGAAGTTGTATGTGTCATGAATTATTCTTAAGAGACAGGCTCTCAATCCAGCAAATGCTTGAGATGAATGAAGTGTGGTGATAAAAAGAGAGAAATGTTCTGAGAAAGAAATGAAACAATTCCTTGGTTTCATTTGAAGCTGTAATTTAACAGTAGTCTTTTGAAGTAGTTCAATCCACTGTGCAGAGCTATGGATTCAGTTGCCCACCTTTCTTTGATTTGGAACAAGTTATGACTTTCTTCATTTCTGAACTGCTCAGCACCGTGGTCTTCTGAAGTTCGCAGTTACCAAACATCAACACATAACAAGAAAAACAGAAATGCTGCAATGTGAAATTCTGAGACTGAGAAATACGTCAGGAAATAAAGAATATGCTTGTTTTAACTTTGAGTTACACTGCTAGTAGGATTAAAATAAACAACACTTACTGTGACAGGTTTGGCCATTTTTTTTTTTTTTTCATTGTACTAAGTGATTTAATAAACGAGGATTTCAAACTAATTTTCATATACTCTCCTGTTTAACCTCTTCCAAATTACTAAATGATTGTTACCATGCCTATAAACAAAACATTTTAGGATTGTGTTTGAGTGCAGTTATTAATAGAATATAATAGTTTGTAAATGAAAAGGGGATAGACTATGTTAATACTGGTTGGGCTAATTGCATGTTCAACAAGTTTACTGTCCAAGTCAAATGCATGAGAATTTAAGTTGTTGAGATGTCAGGTACTTATAATTGTTAAATCCACTGTAAATTCATCTGTAAATCTAATACTGTTATATGAACTATTCTCCAATTCAACAGTACTTAAAGTGAGTTTACAAAATATATATTTCTAAAATTAATTTTACTTTCTGTTTAGCTGGATCACCGATACAATGAATTCAAACTCCGGGCAATTATGTCTGAGCATAAGAAGACAATCACAGCCATATCTTGGTGTCCCCACAATCCTGACATGTTTGCAAGTGCCAGTGCAGATAGTTTAGTGATTATTTGGAATGTGACTGAACAGAAAGTTGTGGCCAAGCTGGACAATACAAAAGGTATTCCAAACATGAAGATCTATTTGATCCATACAGCTTTTTCATCCACTAGTATCCACTAGTATTTGATATAGAGTAAATTCTAAGCAGTCAGTAGGCTAGAGGTTTAACAATTGCATAACACAATATTCTTGTCAGATCTGTTGCAGTTCATTTTAAAAAATAATGATAGTGTGTTTGAGTAAATTTCTCTGAAACATCTAGTAATTAGTAAAGAAAGAGGTTATTCTTTTTTCTAAAGTACTTGACCAGTTCAAGAATTTACTTGGCATTGATTTCTTGTTGAGCAGGACAAAAAACTTTTTTTCATCACTATATAAAAGGATAAATAATTAAATTTTAAACCTTGTGTGTTTTCATAATAACTTTATGGAAGTGAAAGCAAATAAAATGTGGCCTTCAACAAATTCAAGTACAGATTATCAATGAATTTGGAAAACAGTTTTTGTTTAAATACGCTAGTGCTTGTCTATCTGGATCTTCTCTCAGGACTTGAAACTGCTGATTAGGAGATTGTAGTAAAAGTTTAGGAGTTAAGCCTCGTGTTTGCCACCTTTCCCTTCCCAGTTCTGATTTACTCCCTTCAGTCAAAGCCAGTACCTGTATTTCTGTTCCTACAGTGAATCTCTGTCAGGTGTCCTTGACTCCTGCATTTGTGTTCTTGGAAAATAGGTGCCACCCAAGAACAATCAGTATCTCAGGAACTTCTAAGACATCTTGAGACCCCCTACTCTGTTCTTTCCAGACACGTAGGATACCTCTGAAAATCTTGTACATCTTGCATATCCTGCAAACGGAATAAGTAGGAAAAAACCCCACATTGATTTGATCTATTCTAAAAAGAATATTGTAACAGATTATGCATTAATATAAAAACTGATACTTATTTTTAATATATTCCTTGTTTTAAAACCTACTTCAGCCAATGACTGTGTGTGAAAGAAGTGTTATTATTATTTCAAACTTTTTAAAAGCTAGTTTACTTTTAGGATAATATGTTTAAACCTCCTGTTAATACTACTTTTACTCTTTGACACTGCCATATTAAAGTGTCTAATAACATTTTTGAATTTTCAACTTGAGGAGTTAGTTTTACTGTCATTTATTCCTTCATAGACACACTATTAAATTATTAGGATAATGAGGGTTGGAGATGTTAAGGTCAAAATCCTTAAACTGGAATGCTGGTGTTAGGCAATTGAATTAAAACTTTCATATATCCAGAAGGAAGCTATCAAGAGTTCCCTTTGGTTACAGACCTAGCTTTCCAGTTTTGTTACAAATATCTGCCTCTGTTATATTTATCCCTAAATTCAATTTTGTTGTGTAAATAGACATCTTAGTTTTCAATACTTTACCAGCTTAGTAGCAAATAGCTTACAGTAAAACATAATGGTGAATCGAACTGTGAATGAATGAAAGTATTGTCTGCAGGATCAGGCTTATCCTTTTTCGTATGTGTGATTATCTTTGTCACTAATGAAATCAAGTATAGGTATGACAAAATACAGTCCATCAAAGTAGTATTAAAATAATTTGGGAAATAATTCTACTTCCTGCCTGTGGATATGTATAGCTTGCTTTTACACCATAAGGTGTTCACACAGTTGTCTAAATTTCAGTCTAATAATTTTTATGTAGAATAATTGTTTCTACAACTTTTCAAGACAATTGCTGATACTGGGTCAAGCAGTAATACACTGAATTTCGTATTCTGGTTCTTATAAGGTTTACCTGTCTGTTTCAGGAATTCCTGCGTCACTTAGCTGGTGCTGGAATGCAGGTGATGCAGTTGCATTTGTGTCCCACAGAGGTCCGTTGTACATTTGGACAATCTCAGGACCTGACAGCGGGGTAACTGTACACAGAGAAGCACATAGTTTCTTGTCAGATATCAGTCTGTTTAGATGGCACCCAAAGAAAAAAGGAAAAGTAGTATTTGGACATACTGATGGAAGCCTATCTATTTTTCAGACAGGTAAAAACTGATATGGCAAAATATTTATTTTTTATATATATCTCTCTTATTTTTGTCTGTGTGTGTGTGCGCAATTCTGCACTTTTTTTCATTTAGGTTTTATAATTATGTACATATATGAAACTTGTTCTTAGTTCATAATACTCCTACTCCTTCCGTATCATAAAAATATGTTTTCTAGTATAAAGAGCACAGAGCATTTTCTTTATATCTTCTTCCTTTTGTGACCAAGATAACATTGCAATTTTCAACAAGTACAATAAACCAGTTCTGTTAGGGAATGATAACAGCCATGATCTTCTACTGAACTATATTGCCCAGCAAGTTTATTCTTCTGCATGGACTAACTTGAACCTTTTGCTTAGTCTCTTACTTTGGTTGCATGTGTTCCGGAGCCCTCTGCTTCACGTTCGAGAGTCACCTGCGTTTTTGTAGGTAGAATCTTATGTCACACTTCATATTATCTTCATGATTCTGTTCTCTCAAAGACTATATAGGAAAATATTTGTCTCTTTATGTCTGAAATCCACTGAACACTTTGTGCATACTTCATAAATAGTCCAGTGCTCTGCTAATGAAGGTGTCTTGTTGATAAGTTCCTTCGAAGCTAAAATATAGCTCTCTTTCATACATCTGCAGTTTTCTGTAGTTTTCTACAGAATCAGTTTTCTACAAAGACAGATAGTAGGTGGACTATTTCAATGTGTTTTCTGGCAGATACTTTTTCCTCTAGTAAAAACTGATTTCAACTTTGTGAGAAAATTTTTTCTTTAAGTAATAAATAATGTGTTAATTTAGCGTGGTATTATGCAAAATTTCTTCTGAGTTCACTCTACTAAGTTGTTACTGAAGATATCACAGATAATAGATTCCCTTGCTTCAGTAGCACTAGCTGAATTAATATTGGCAGTGGTAAAATAAAATCAATTTTAATATGATAACCTCTATATCAAACTGAGACTTTGTAGATGAAAGTAGAAAAATTAGGAAAAGGATTTAAAATATAAAGTTATGTTCTGCAAATGCAAATATAATATTGGCTAAAAAACCTATCATCAGTGGCAGTTTTGTGTGTACCATACGTATATAAAAATTTCTTTACTGAAAATTATCTGTTACTACTGAGGAAAAACCTACTTGCATCAGCTTGAAATAGAGTTTCAACTAGCACAGAAATTTTGTCTGTATTTAGAATAGTTTTATTATTGTATTATTATACATATTCATTAAGATAATTTTACAATAAAAATAAATCAACCATAAAATTTTTTTCTTGTTCTTAACTTATGTAAGAATCTTGGTTTCACACAGAGGAATAAGGAGCTGAAAGTTTATACACAGTTGGGTGAAAATTTTTGTCAGAACTCTTTCACTGAAAATCCTGAATTAATGTAGTGTGGCTTATTTAATAAATTCTTCAGAATTGAAAAGAAAATATTGCCCTTTGGCTTTTAAAAATTAACTTTTCAGTTTGTTAAACTATTTAGAATTTAACTTTCTCAAAATTATTCAAGAAAAGTAGTGCACTTTCTGCTGGATCACATTAAGTGTTTTTTAAACCTGAATATACTTATTTTAATGAAATGGATATAAAAAACTTTTTAGTCAAATATGATTTTTTTTTGTAACAAAAAAATCACTGATCTGCAGAGGCCTACTTACAAATTAGTTGTCAGAACTAAGTAGCAAATTCTACTATGTGGAATATAGTATACAACAAACACATGCATTCAAGAACAACCACTAATTGAAATACTATAGAGCTGCCATTCAAAGTCCTGACTTCCATACAATAAGAAATTTGAATATTTTAATTCAAACTATTATATTCTTATAATTAAGACAATGGCATTAAAGCAATCATAATGACTTTGAAAGAACACAGACTAGTATTAGTTTTCTTTTAACTTGTTTTCTTTAATCTGGTAGACAAAGATTTTGTTTAGATAAAAACATAGATGTGTTTAAGAATAGATCACAAAAAGCTTGGTGAACAGGTCAAATCATTAAAATATGTTTCAAAATTAGATAATATTGAAAAATAGTTTGTAGCACTGTGGTAAAATTTACATACCATTACCGTGTTTCATAAATGACCTTAATATTTGTCTTAACATTCAGATATAATAGAAAATGTAGGCTTACCCAAGTTATCTATTTTACCAATTGTGGGTTTCTAGTTTGCAAATTATAGTCAAACGTCTTAACTTTTGTAATTGGTAGCTTTTTAAAAAATAACGGTACTTAAAAGAAAGTGGTATCAGTAGGATGAATATAGGCCTTCTATTAAAAAAAGAAGAAAAGAGGGGTAGGGGAAGGGGACACAAAGATTTGGTATTTTTCAGTGAGGAACAGAAAGCTAATTTTTTGCTTTGAAATCAAAGTTCAGCCCTCATCTACCTCATATCAGAATGTGTACCATGCCTTGTTATTGGACTAGAACTTTGTCACCAAATGAAATAAATTAAAAAAAAACCAAACAAACTATTCCTTACTTCAAAGGTTTCAGTCATTTGTAGGGTACGTAAAAACACTATCCTACAAAACACTATCTTGAAAGAACCTGAACATCCACAGGTTCCTGTTAATTGCTTGGAATTTCAGTGTGATTGATTTGTTGCAGGCTCTAGTCTGTCTATTTAGGTCTGAGTCACAGCTGCATAATTAGTAGGTGGCACAACTTTTTTTTCATGATTGTTACCTACTTCGGGTTTTCTCTTGTGTGGCTGTACTTTCTTTTAATTATCTCCAGACTATCCATTAATGTAGCATAATATTTAGTGTGAAGAAAAAGTATGCAAGGATTTAAGATTAGTACCCTATTTTTAAAGAAATACAGTGTAGTCATGTAGAGCCAAGTGTTCTGTACTAGTTTACCTTTCATTTATTCTCAAAATAAGCATAGCTTACTTAAATGACCTGTGACTCATGTGCATGATTCACAAGGCTGATGTCTCTTCTTTTAATGGAAAATAAAATGTAACAGTTAGGATTTCCATGAGCTTTGCTTCCAACTCCTTTGTGAAGCACACACGTAAAATTGAATAGCTCCTAGATATTGATAGAAACAGGCCTGGGGATGGCACTCCAATGGCTGAAGGACAGTGTGCTAGTGAGGCTCTTTGGTCTGCAGCCTCAGGGGAAGTGTGGGATATTACTCCAAGTGACAGTAAAGATACAAAGGTTGTTGATGGGTTAGAAACAATAGCAAGTAATCACTTAGGAACTAAGACCATCCACCTCCAAAGAGTGGTGGGATCAGTAGCCCAACTGCATCTACAACAATGCACGTAGCATGAGCAACAAACAAGAGAAATTAGAAGCCATTGTGCACCAAGAAAACTATGATATTACTGCCATCACAGAAACATGGTGGGACAACTCACATAACTGGAGTGCTTCCATGGCTGGCTATAAACTCTTCAGGCAGGATAGGCAAGGTAGGAGAGGTGCTGTGGTAGCCACTCTACATTAGAGAGTGTTTTGGTTGCATTGAGTTCAACAATGGTGATGATAGGGGTGTGTGTCTGTGGGTAAAAATCAGCGGAATGTCCAATAAGGCAGATGTCATGGTGGGAGTCTGCTATAGACCTCCCAGCCAGGATGAAGAGACAGATGAGATATTCTACAAGCAGCTGGGATAAGTCTCGCGATCACTAGCCCTCTTTCTTGTGGGGAACTTCAGCTTCCCTGGTGTCTGCTGGAAGTGTAACACAGCAGAAAGAAAGCAGTCTAGGAAGTTCCTGGAGTGTGTGGAAGACAACTTCCTGACACAGCTTGTGAGTGAACCAACTAGGGAAGGTGCCCTAGTGGACCTGTTTGTGAACAGAGAAGGCCTTGTGGGAGATGTGATGGTTGGAGGACACCTGGGACACAGTGATCACAAAATGATTGAATTTTTGATCCTTGGTGAAGCAAGGAGGGAGGTCAGCAGAACTGCCACCTTGGGCTTCCAGAGGGCAGACTTTGGACTGTTTGGAAAACTGGTCAGTAAAGTCCCCTGGGAGGCAGTCCTGAAGGTCAGAGGAGCCCAAGAAGGCTGGATGCTCTTCAAGAAGGAAATTCTGGAGGCACAAGAGCCGACCATCCCCATGTGCCGAAAAACAAGCCGGCGGGGAAGAAAAACGACTTGGCTGAGCAGAGACCTTTGGGTGAATCTCCGAAAAAAAGAGGAAAATCTATGAGCTTTGGAAGAGGGGGCAGGCATCTCAGGAGGACTACAAGAATGAAGTGAGGTCTTGCAGAGACAATATCAGAGGGGCTAAAGCCCATCTAGAACTTAATTTGGCCAACTTTGTGAAGGATAACAAAACATATTTCTATAAATATATTAACAACAAAAGGAAATCCAAGGAGAATCTCCATCCTTTACTGGATGCAGAGGGAACGATAGTGATTAGGGATGAGGACAATGCCGAGGTCCTTAATGCCTTCTTTGCCTCAGTCTTTAACAGTAAGGTCAGCTGCTCTCTGGATACCCAGCCCCCTGAACCAGAAGCCAGGGATGGGAAGCAGAACAAAGCTCCCACAGTCCAGGAGGTAACAGTTAGAGACCTGCTTAGCCAACTGGACATCCACAAGTCTATGGGGTCGGATGAGATCTACCCAAGGATATTGAGGGAGCTGGCAGAGGCGCTCAACAAACCCCTTTCCATCATCTACCAACAGTCCTGGCTGACTGGGGAGATTCCACTTGACTGGAGGTTGGCAAATGTTACTCCCATTTACAAGAAGGGCTGGAGGGAGGATCCAGGGAACTACAGGCCTGTCAGTCTGACCTCGGTGCCGGGGAAGGTCATGGAGCAGATCATCTTGAGTGCTAGCACACAGAACACACAGGCCAACCAGGTGATCAGGCTCAGTCAACATGGGTTTATGAAAGGCAGGTCCTGCCTGACTAACTTCATCTCCTATGACAAGGTGACCCACTTAGTGGATGAGAGAAAGTCTGTGGATGTGGTGTACCTGGAGTTCAGTAAAGCCTTTGACACCGTTTCTGATAGCATTCTGCTTGAGAAACTGGCTGCCAATGGCCTGGGCAGGCACACTCTCTGCTGGGTTAAATACAGGCTGGATGGCTGGGCCCAAAGAGTGGTGGTAAATGTAATGAAATCCAGCTGGAGGCCGGTCACAAGTGGTGTTCCCCAGGGCTCAGTGTTGGGGCCAGTCCTGTTTAGCATCTTTATCAATGATCTGGATGAAGGGATTGAGTGCACCCTCAGTAAATTCGCAGATGACACTAAGCTGGGTGGAAGTGTTGATTTGCTTGAGGGTGGGAAGGCTCTACAGAGGGACCTGGACAGGCTGTATCAATGGGCTGCAACCAACTGTATGAGGTTCAACAAGGCCAAGTGCCGGTTCCTGCACTTGGGTCACAACAACCCCATGCAACGCTACAAGCTTGGGGAAGAGTGGCTGGAAAGTTGCCTGGTGGAAAAGGTCCTGGGAGCATTGGTTGACAGCCGGCTGAACATGAGCCAGCAGTGTGCCCAGGTGGCCAAGGCTAATGGCATCCTGGCTTTTATCAGAAACAGTGTGATCAGCAGGACCAGGGAAGTCATCCTTCCCCTGTATTCAGCTTTGGTGAGGCAGCACCTTAAATACTGTGACCAGTTTTGGGCCCCTCATTGCAAGAAGGACGTGGAGGTGCTGGACCGTGTCCAGAGAAGGGCAACAAAGCTAGTGAAGGGGCTGGAGAACAAGTCTTATGAGGAACAGCTGAGGGAACTGGGGTTATTTAGTCTGAAGAAGTGGGGGCTGAGGGGAGACCTTATCACTGTCTACAACTACCCGAAAGGAGGTTGTAGTGAGGCGAGTGTGTGTCTTTTCTCCCAGGTAACTAGTGATAGAACAAGAGGCAATGGCCTTAAGTTGCCCCAGTAGAGGTACAGATTGGATTTTAGGAAATACTTCTTCACTGAAAGGGTTATCAGGCACTGGAACAGTCTGCCTAGGGAGGTCGTTGAGTCACCATCCCTGGAGGTATTTAAAAGATGGGTAGATGGGGTGCTTGAAGATGTGGTTTAGTAGTGGATAGGTAAGGTTGGACACAATGATCTCAGAGGTCTTTTCCAACCAGGCGATTCTATGATTCTGTATTTCTACTCCCCCATGAGTTGATAGTGCTTTCTTGGGACTGAAGTGTTTGAACATTACTGTCTTTGATGGCTCAAGAATTTTTTTCCTTTAGTTCTTGTAAAGCTAACTGAAAAATGACAACTGAAAAATGACAATTCTGCTTTGTTGTCGTATACAAACATAAATTGAATAGAAAAATCAGTTTATGCTATTAATAGTTGTGCAGTCTTAAATTACTTCCCCCATTTCTGGTAATTGCTTTATAAAGTTACCCTAGGTATAATGTGCACTAATAGCGTTCTCCCTAGAAAATCATAATGAGAGTTATTTTAATATTCAGAATGTTCCCCAGTGAACAAAAACTTTTCAGCATTTTCTTTAGTGTGTATCGGAATAGGGTTTGATCTACATCAATCATTAAGCAATATAGATGGATCTTGGCATTTATCATAATGTGTGTTCTTCATTATCAAAATTTAAAATTAGATTAAAAACTAAATAGTGGAAGATGTCAATTCATTATTTCTAGAAAAGGGGTACAATATTAGTTTTGTTTTATTAATACAAGATCACAACTTCAAAATACAGATGTGTGTTGTTAATTTTTCATTTGAACTGTACACTATCTAATAAAACTAAGAGCCAGTTCTCCATAAAAACAAAAAATGGAAAATAAACATGATGTTAAAAATTGTTGGTTTTGATAATATGGATCATGAAGTGAAGTATGTCCTCTGTTATGCAAGTGTCAAATTAGATATTTAATGACCTGTTTTGGCTTCAAAATCTATGAATGCTTCATAATTGAACATATAGTTTTGAGGAAGAAAAAAAGTCTAAAGGCAATTGTTCATAAACACTTTTTTGACTGCTGCAATTTCTTTTTCTAGTTTGTGCTGCTTTTATTTTGTGTGTATTTCCTGAGTATGCAGATTTACTTATACTTAAATATCTTCTACTTTATGCTGTGCTGCAGGTCTTTACTTATGAAAATTGTTAGGACAATGTATATTTTTAACATACTTTTCTTTAGTATAAAATTATGTTAATAAACCTGATAGCTGTTTCTCTTTGCTGATGCATTAAAAAGAAAGTTGAATCTGATGGAGCCAGAACTACTTGAAGTCAAATATTCCAAAGCCACCTTCAGTGTCCCTGCTGTAGACAGTAGAGTAGTACTAAAAAATCCAGGGAGAGACAAAAATGTTTGCGAACCTTGTAACTATTGAAAGGATAGACTTGGCTTCACTTTGAAATAATCTGTTTTCTTGTGCTCTTAAAGGTTGTAAAAATCAGAAACATGTCTTACGACCAGAGTCTCTTGAAGGAACAGATGAAGAGGATCCAGTTACAGCACTGGAGTGGGACCCTTTGTCAACTGACTACCTTCTTGTTGCTAATTTACATAATGGTATTCGACTGGTTGATTCTGAATCTCTGTCCTGTATCACAACTTTTAATTTTCCCAGTGCAGCAGCATCTGTTCAGTGCTTAGCCTGGGTTTCTAGTGCACCTGGAATGTTTATAACTGGAGGTAAGCCTTTTATTTCCCAGTTTATACAGAGGTAATAAATATAGGACTGAGTCTTCAAAATTGGTACTTTGTTTGATCTTTCTGTTTCTTAACATTTTTACAAATAAAGGCATACATGCATTGTACAAACCCCCCCCCATAAAACTGTAGAACAGAAAACTACACTGAGCAATTTTTACTTACTTTGTATTTTTTGGTACATAAACCAATTACAATAAGTGTAATTAAGGTATTTTTTATACTAAATAATATTTTCCTCATGCATGCTTTAGGAAGAAATATGACAGTTGCTTTGGGAATAGGAGTAAAAATGTATTGTACTAGTGGATGTGATTTATTGCTCCCCAGCTTTTCTTTCTCTATTTTTAGAAGGATTTAAAAAAAACCCCAAAAAAACAGAAAACAACAACAAACCTGTTTCCTGCCTCTTTTCTACACTATAGATGTTAGTGCTCAGGTTGAAAATCTAATGAATAAAGAAAGTAAGACTGTGAGAATATGTTATAATGAGAGAGTTCCCATGAAGTTTATCTACTGAAGTAACTAATGCTAATGCTAATAATTATTGTTATTCATAGTGATACTACCATGGAGATGACAGTGCCTGCTTAAAAAATTCTTCTTAGGATTATAAGTTCAACTCATTGTATTTCTACTTAAATCGATGCGTAAACCACAAACCTCTGTGTACAATAAAAAGATAATAATAAATTAAAAAAATGTTTTTGTATGTTTTTTTGAACCTCAGATTCTCAGGTTGGTGTGTTACGTATTTGGAATGTTTCACGTACAACACCTATAGATAATTTTAAATTGAAGAAAAGTGGTTTCCATGGTTTGCATGTGCTAAGTTCTCCTCCAAAGAAAAAGTGTAAGTGTAATTTTTATTGTTATTTATTGCAATAGCTGCAAGTTAAGAGAATCTTGTTTGTGAATCTTTTTATATCCAAGTTGATCTCTGTGTCAGCTCTGTAGTTCTTAATTAAACAAAGTACCCTATGGTGCCAGTTGACTAGATAAATGTGTAAAGGATCAAGCACTTTATAAGGTCCTTCTTTAGTAGGCCAGGCTTCATACAGGAAATCTCCATTTATTTTGTTTTTAATCTCATTAGAATACAAAACATTTTACTCTTTATAGTTGTTACTGATTATTAAATGAAAAAAATAAAAAATAATCTTGTATCTTTTATTTCTTTTGCTTTATGTTGTTAAGCATGTTCATCACAGTATCCTACTAAAAATCACCATACATCCTCAACAAGTGAGGCTATTCCTCCTCCAACTTTAACCCAAAACCAAGCGTTTTCTCTTCCTCCTGGTCATGCTGTCTGTTGCTTCATGGATGGTGGAGTGGGGCTTTATGACATTGGAGCCAAAAAGTGGGATTTCCTTAGAGATTTGGTATGTTTTATCTCTGTCTTTGGAATGAGAATCTATTTGGCTTATACACTTTCTTCTAACAGCAAAAATCAGAGAATGAAGTCTTGACAGCACTGTAAAACAGTTTCTATCATTAAAAAGAGTCTAAATTTCTAGGAAACAAAATGACAGTTCTGAAGTTGAAAGTAATTCTTTAATGCAGAAGACCAAATCCTGTTGGAAGTATTCTGGCCGTTTTCATCCTGATATAAAGTTTTAAGGGTTTGAGGTTTGTTTTAACTGAAATTTTAATTTGATGGCCTTCTCAGAAATATTATCTGGAGGGTTTTCTATAATCCAGAATAGTCAAATCAGAGAGAAGATATATGCAACTGAGATGGTGAGGTCATTCAGTTTAAAATGGCAAAGACTGAATTCTTAAATCTGCTTTGAAGCAGAAATTCAAAACTTAGTTTATCACATATTAGGTGCGCCACCTTTTCACTGAGATTTTGTTTATTCTTGAGGATTTTTCTCTTTTCATTTTTCCCTGTTCTCTTTTCATTGGAAAAACTTGGATAATTTTCAGCTGTGCTCCCATATATGTCTGAATAGGGGCTGCTGGTTGGAGTTCTTTTTCTGTTTTTAATGGTTTTGGACTTGGAAAGCAACTGAGGCTTAAAAAGGTTCTACATATTATCTGTTTCTCATGTATGTGTCAAGTTAAATTCTACAAATGCATGTCTTAGAAAACAAGCAATTGATATATGAAATTTCTAATGGATTGAAGATTAAACTGAAATAGGGCATAGACTGTATTTTGAACATACAAAACTCAGTGGAATACTAGAAATCTTGTAGAGCATGGTTAACATGCAAAGCTTTACTTTTTCAGTCGTATACTTTTTAGCTAAATGGCAACATTATTTCTGTTTTAAAAAAATTTTTTTTCTTGGTTGTTTTTTTTTTTTAACTTAACTTTTTAAGTTCTGCTTTTTAGTAACTTGTTTCCAATGGAAAATGGTAACAGGTCTCTGCATTGTATTACCCTGTTGTTTCAAGGCAGAATTTTTCTGTCTTTAATAGTTATCTATGAAAGGGAGGAGTGTTATAGTCCAAGCTATTTTGTGCTTTTTAATTTTGACTGATGAGGCAGGTTTTTCAGAACTCGGAATTGATCTGACATGTTATAATGCAGTGTAGTTTAGAATTTGATCTAGAGTTGGACTTCTGAAAAAAAATCAAATGTAACAAAAATGGATTAAATATTTGTTTCATTTAAGGGACATGTTGAGACCATCTTTGATTGCAAATTCAAACCTGATAACCCTGATCTTCTTGCTACAGCTTCATTTGATGGCACAATAAAAGTTTGGGACATAAATACTTTAACAGCAGTTTACACATCTCCTGGTAATGAGGGGGTTATTTATTCCCTTTCTTGGGCTCCAGGTAAGGATATTTTGCTTTAGGTCTAAATGTTGTTTGAATTGACATTGACCAGTAGCAACTTGTGTTCTAAAAATATTAGTTTTAGATAGAAGCATACTTACAGTGTTTAAACATGACAACTATTAGCCATGAAACTTATAGAATTCAATGCTTCAGACCATACTGAGGCTTACCCTTATGAAGAATGATCTTAGTATTTCACACTGAGTCAGAAAGGAGGGAGGAAAATCTCCAGAGCCTTTCTAGCATTACATTATACAGACAATGAAAAGGCTTTCTTTTCATGGGATGCAGCTGATTAAAGGGATTCAGATTCTATTTTGTGCTGAAAAAGAATTAAACGTATATGTTCAGCTCTCTCTCTTGCCTCTTTGTGTAGGATTCTAATCACTGAAGAGCTCTGATTGTACCTTATTAGAACAGGGAGTACCTTTTCTGCAAAGCATCTACTTTTTCGCAGAGAAGTTACTGAAGTCAGTGGGAATTTTTCTTCTTAAAACTGTTCTGCAACCCACTTAGGTGAACCTGGGAGTACATTTCTGATAGATACTAAGTGTCAGTAGTTGGTGATAGGTAGACATTCTTGTTGTGTTGTGTTTTAATTCTTTGACAATAGACACTTTTTAAAAAAAAAAGTCTAAATAATTCACCTCACTGCCTTTCTCTCCAATGCTTTTAAACTCTAAGAAATAATAGCTGACAGGAAAAAATATTGTGATGGAAGCTTAGTGTAGTTTGCATTTGTGAAATGAATTTGCACTTTTTTCAATTCAGAGGGTCTCTTGCACCTTGTTCCTCTTCACAGATAATTTGTCTTGCTATATAGAAATTATGGCAACATGAAATATAATGGTTTCTGTTATTCTGTTTTGAAATTTAAATTCCATTTGCAGTAATATCTCACATTGAGAGAACAGCTTGTTCACTGGGGGAGTGCTTTTCAAATCTTGTATTCTGATTTTCTGATTATTTTTTTTCCCTAAAAAAAGTAAATTAAAGCTAATTGGAAGGATGTGCTTTGACATCAGATCCTTACCATCTTGTCCAAAAGTTCCTGTTCATCCCAGACAGAACTTTTCCTTCTTCTTTCACATCCCTTATTTCTAGAGAGTTCCTCTCCACCTCATACTATCATTTATCTTCATTCCTAATATGTAATCCAATGCATGCCATAATTTGTATTTCACTTTGAACATAGTGATTACTCTTTTTATAAATTATTTTTTTTCCTACCATTCTCCTACCTGAATCTCTTTCCATCTTATATATGTACCTTTCTGGACTCCTCCTGCATAGATCATCTTTTCTGCTTCTGAAGTGTGATATAAAATAACAGTTAAAACTTGTATATAAATGTGCCATATAGATTTTTATGAAAAGTGTAGCTATATTGGGATAGAGGGTCACTGTGGTGAGGAGAATTTGGTGGCTTTTGAATTGGGCTTGGATCTGGTTTTAAAGTTCTCACTATGGAGTCTCACTGTAGTCTCACTATATTCAGATTTTCTACCCTGTAGAGTGTCATTACAGATTCAAGTACATTCTTAATGGGCTCAGATGCTGCAGTAGTGCAAGATTAAGAAAGCAAAGTACTGCTGCATTTTCTATCGCATTCTTCATGATTTGTCTTAGTACATAGGGAACTTTAAAAGAAAATGTTCTAGTTGCTACAACTTTTAAGTTTGAAACATTGAGATTATATCTCTCTTTCAGTTTGAGTGATATGCACCATGGACATTATTTTCTTGACACCTTAACTGCAAGACTTTCAGAGGCCTTTGAGAATATTTTTTGCAACAATACAACTTTTATTTTACTCTTTCCTCAAAATAGGAATGTAGAAAAGCAGGTCAGGCTTTTGTTATATTTGTATTTGTGACTTAGTATCAAATGCTGACCTTAAACTATGAAAAACTCTTGTTTATATGCCATTGATGCCTTCTGTTTATATTAAATTTCTTGAATTTAAAATAGAAAAATATTAGTCAAACAATATTGTGATCCTATATTTATTGTAAGAACTTACAAATATCTTTCTCCAAAGGAGATCTGAACTGCATAGCAGGTGCAACATCCCGAAACGGTGGCTTCATCTGGGATGTCCCAAAAGGCAAAATAATAACCAGATTCAGTGAGGTAAGATGAGATTACATCTTTTTTTGTCTAAATGAAATGTAAGTTAGTCATTCCCTCTAGTGTCAATAAATAAAGATAGGTCAAAGTTCACATGTTTTTAAAAAGTGCTATAATATAAAAATCTGTAGAAAGAATTATTATTTATCTCTGAGGCAGAGGTATTTTTACTTCCTCAGACTGGATTTGTGACATGAGAATGATGAAGCACCAGATCTTACAATCAGTCCTGTAGTGATACATGACAAAAGCATAGCTGATTCTTTCTTAAACTAAAGTCTAAATGTATATGGAGATAATAGACTTTAAACTGGATATCAAAATGTAAAATTATGTTCCATATTTTCAAACATAAGGCCCAGTAAAATTTTGCAGTCTGTGAAGTCTGGACCAATAAAACTCCATTTTGCAGCACACTAAACAGTGTGCCTTATTTAGCAGCTTCCCTTGTATTGCCTGAAATCTGTGCAGGCAATTGCAAGTCCTGAAACAGGAGCATAACTCTTATTGGCAGAAGGAGATATTTAGTACTATGTTGTAGTATGCCATACTATTTTGTAAATTGTTAGTATAAAGCTGTAATCTTCAGATTATACAGACATAATTAACTGTGGCATCTGCATTAGAGGACAAGGATGATCTTTAAGAAGACAGAGATGGGGGTGAGGGGTGGCAGAAAACAAAAATACATATGTACTTTCAGGAGTTTCTGAGTCCTAACACTCAGAAGATTTGCACTTGTGCTACTAAGCATCCTTGCCTAAACACTTATCCTGATACACATCCCACTTAAGTTTTCACATGCCATAATTATTCACGCCTACTAACTTCATTATTCCAACAAGTAGCTAACCTTTATTAAAGATTCAGGTTCATATAATTATAGGGTGCTCTTTCTTCAGCTGAGCCCAGCTTTGTCTTTTGGATCCTGGAGAGAATGGCACTTTTACTGTCTCTGTCCTCAGTCCCAATTTTTGGACTTGTATTCTCAAATATTCCAGCTATACTGGGGACTCATTATAATTTGTTTTTATACAGTATACTTCACTGGGAGAAAAGGGATGAAGCCCATAGGAGAATAAAATAAAAAAGATGAGTCAATAGATGGGAGAAAAAGGGGTGAATTATTTCTTATTGATAGGTATTTTGCATTTTTTGAAGCATGGAAAGAATGGAATCTTCTGCATTGCCTGGAGTCATAAAGATTCCAAAAGAATAGCATCCTGCAGCAGTGATGGATTTTGGTGAGTGTTACTGGGAAGAAAAAAAATTGCTAAATGCACTTCTCAAGTCAGTAAACTTTGACAGTACTATCAGTGATTAATTTTAACACTGTTCTTAGTGGCCAAAATTTGGATTATATTAATCTTCTCTACTTGTTAGGATATATATCTCATTATTTTAAGAAAAAAATAAAGGAAGTGTGTGCAAAGGCATAGTGTCTAAGACACTCTGATAGTGAAACTGCATATTGATTTCTATTTAGCCAAGAATATTCTAGATTTCTAATCTGTAAAAATGGAGGATGCTTTTCAAAAGTTATCCCACTTTACTTGTCTCAATTTTAAAAAAAATTTTTGAAGTCTGTTATTTCAAGGACTAGGAATCGCTATTTTAGAACAAAGTAATAGAAAATGTACTATTACAGGAATAAAATAGTTTATTGGTAAAAACTTGCAGATGCCCATTGACAACAATTTTGTGTGTATTGTGTTTCAGTACATTTTAAAATCCTTGTTCACAATTTTCCTTTGCTTCCCATTTTATTTCAGCTCAAACGTAACAAGAGCATGAATTTTAGAAAATAATCAGCTTTTTTTTTTTTTTTTTTCCTTAAATCCCTAAAGATCTATTTGTATCTTAAAGCCATAGCTACAACTTAGATTTTGGGCTGTGAGGATCCTTTCAGAGAGGGAAGTACCACACTGGATATCTTTACAGCCCCTCTGAAGGAATGTGGACTCTGAAGTCCAATGAAATGTTTTGTTGGGAAATTTATAGTTAGCCTTGTAGGGCTGTAGGAATCAAGATTTCTCATATTCTTTCTGTATACTTTTAATTGCTATCTGGCTTATTTGCACAGAACAAACTTGACTTTTGAATAGCCTACTCAGAATACTCTTTTCCTCATAATATTACGTTGTAATTGGTTTCAGTATTATTCGAACCATCGATGGCAAGGTTCTTCACAAGTACAAACATCCAGCTGCAGTGTTTGGCTGTGACTGGAGTCAAAACAACAAGTAAGTAAAAATTAACCCAAAGAATTAGTAATATTTACTATTAAAATTTATTACCAATAAAATAACACGAAATTATTTAGAATGTTATATTTACTGTCATATTAAAGCACTGAAGTTATTTTTGTTCCACAGTAGGATATGTCTGATATTCCCAGTACTGTATTTCATTGCCCAGCATGTTAATGTGTTGAGTAGGATAAGGACAACTTAACTTTCAAAAGAGGATCTTTTCATATTGATGGGACAAAAAAAAAAAAGCAGACATTCAATACCGGGAAAGGGGGGTTTAGTTTGGCTTCCTTTTAATGACTGCTAAGCTGAAGATATAGCAGGCAACTAAATGCACTGTGATATATGTTAATTTTACTGATAATTCCTAATAACAACGTGATAACTTTTTGTCAAAAAACAATTATACAGTAATTAAATATATTAGTAGTTCTGTGTTGTGTGTTTGGTCAGACTATAGTGCAAATACTATTCCCAGTTGCAACTAATGAATCTTTATCAGGATTTTTTCTGATTTAGTATATTTAATTGAGTTACCAATAATTACATCATAAAGAGACAAAAGAGAAGCAAAAATAAGCTATTTTTTAAAGTAAATTGAAAAATATGCATCGTATTTATTTTTAAACTAAAAAAACCCATAAGTACTTTTGGTTATCCTATTAACTGAGGATGTTACTATTTTTATTTTGCAGAGATATGATAGCTACTGGTTGTGAGGATAAAAATGTTCGTGTTTACTACTTGGCAACCAGCTCCGATCAGCCACTGAAAGTTTTTACAGGGCATACTGCAAAGGTATTTCATGTACGGTGGTCTCCTCTGAGAGAAGGAATCCTCTGCAGTGGCTCTGATGATGGGTGTGTATTTCTGAACTATTAGAAAACTTGAAACCTCAAGCGGGACTATTAGAGAAACTTAAGATCTTTAGTCGTGGTGGCGCTGGTACCTTCAAAAACTCTGTGAATAATGCAATAATCTAAATCTCTGCCTTGTTCAGATTCAGGCTGTAGCTTTGCTGTTAGTTTAATATAGTATTTGAGCAGCAGGATAATTACTGGATAAATATGCTGCCATGAATGAGCTTTGCTAACATATTTAATAATGTAATAAAATTTAGCCAGAATTACAGTGATCTTTCTAAGAAACTGAACTTTTAACTTTCTAATTCTGTAGTCTGATCAGTTAGCTATTCCCAGAGTTAGCAACAACTGAAAATAAAAGGAAATGCTGGAAACATACTTGGTTAAAAGGGAAGAAAAAAATTGTGATAAAGCAGGTATGAATTCTTCCTGAATACTTATGTAATAGTGGTGGGAGTTTCACAATCTAAGATAGTGTGGTGTCTACTTCTGCCATATGACAAAAGCCATGTTTAAATGAGAGAAGAGAATACTTCACTTGGAAAGGACCTACAATGATCGTCTAGTCCAACTGCCTGCTAAGGGCTGAACAAAAGTTGAAGCAAATTAAGAGCATTTTCCAAATGCCTCTTAAACACTGACAGGCATGGGGCATTGACCATTTCTCTAGAAAGCCTGTTCTAGTGTTTGACCACCCTCTTTGTAAAGAAATGCTTCCTAATGTCAAGCCTAAACCTCCCCCGATGCAGCTTTGCACCATTCCCACGTGTCTCATCACTGGATCTCAGGAAGAAGAGCTCAGTACCTCTCTCTCCACTTCCTCTCCTCAGGAAGCTGTAGAGAGCACTGAGGTTGCCTCTCAGCCTCCTTTTCTCCAAACTAGACAAACCCAAAGCCCTTAGCTGGTCCTCAGAGGACACACCTTCCAGCCCTGTCACCAGCTCTGTTTCCCTTCTCTAGAAGGAATTCAATTATCTTCACATCCTTCTTGAACTGTGGGACCCAGAACTGCACACAGCACTCAAGGTGAGGCTGCACCAATGCTGAATACAGTGGGATAATCTCCTCTGTTGACCAGCTGGTTGTGCTGTGTTTGGTGCACCCCAGGATGCGGTTTGCTCTCTGGGCTGCCAGGTCACACTGCTGGCTCACACTGAGCCTGCTGTCGGCCAGCACCCCAGATCCCTTCTGCAGGGCTGATCTACAGCCACTCCTCTCCCAGTTTGTAATTGTGCCGATGTTACTTTGTTCCGGGTGCACAATACAGCATTTCAACTTGTTAAATTTCATCCCATTAATCATTACCCAATGCTCCAGTCTATCTGGATCCTTCTGCAAGGCCTCTTGTCACTTGAAAGAGTAAACAGCACCTCTCGGTTTGGTATCATCACCAATTTGCTAATAGAGCATTCACCTCCTGCATCTAGATTATTGATAGATATATTGAACAGAACTGGCACTAGAATTGAACCCCAAGGAACACCATTGGTGACGGTTGCCAGCCAGAAGTAGCCCTGTTCACGACAACCCTTTGAGCTCTGTCCTTCAGCCCGTTCTTCGGCCAGCACACCATGAACCTCCTCATACCACAGTTGGAGAACTTGTCCAGAAGAATGCTGTGAAGGATGGTATCCAGAGCCCTATCTCCCAGAGATGGAGACTCCACAGCCTCTCTGGGCAGCCTGTTCCAGTGCTGCGTCACCCTCACAGTAAAGAAGTTTTTCTTTAAGTTTGTTTGGAACTTTTTGTGTTCCAGTTTTTGCCCATTGCCCCTTGTCCTGTCACTGGGCACCACCAAAAAGAGCCCAGCCCCATCCATTTGGCCACTGCACTTCAGGTATTTATAGGCATTGATAAGATCCCCTGTCAGTCTTCTCTTCTCCAGGCTGAAGAGTCCCAGCTCTCTCAGCCTTTGTTTTTCTTTATTTTTTTCTCCTTGAGAGTCCTAACGGACAGATTTATTACACATGCAGACATATGGGCAAATTTCTTTTCTCTCATTGACACGTAAGATAATGATGTATGTGGGATTTGGAAAAACTGTGTGGTTGTCAGAATAGTTTCTTGCTCAGGTAGACTGTCTTTTGTGCTCCATCCTAAACATGAAGGGTATTGGCTCCAACCTCTCCTATTACAACTTTGAAAACATATTGCAAATAAATATTCTGATGTATTTCAAGCTTAGAATATTGCTGAATTAGAGATATAATCATATTTCAGGAGGTGGTTTGATGGACATCGGTCTTTTTCATCCTGTTTCAGTACTGTTCGAATATGGGATTATACACAGGATGCTTGTATAAATATTCTTAGTGGACATACATCTCCAGTACGGGGACTGATGTGGAATCCTGAAATTCCTTACCTTCTAATATCTGGCAGCTGGGACTATACAATTCGAGTCTGGGACACAAGAGATGGAACATGTTTGGACACAGTTTATGACCATGGTGCAGATGTATATGGTAATATTTTAAAAATTTGTTTTATTACCGTATTGAAATGCATTTTTAAATATTTTTATAAAATAATTTAATCAGACTTGTTATTAGATAAACTTAATTATTTTACTACATTTTTAAATGCCCTCTCTACTAGGATTAACATGTCATCCTAGTCGTCCATTTACTATGGCATCTTGCTCTCGTGACTCCACTGTGAGACTCTGGTCATTGACACCTCTTATAAACCCTCTACAAATAAATATCTTGGCAGACAGATGTTGGGATGAGATTATTGGTAATACAGGTAAGTAAGTTGTGTATACCATTGTTTTAATTTTCTATATGTTGCTATACTTTAAAAAAAAATAAATTGTGTATAAATCTTTGTGTGTGTTAGATCGTGCTGTGGAATCTGGTGCTCCTCCTTTGCTGTGTGGTAAAGTTTCCAGGGATATTAAACAAGAAGTGGAAAAATTGACAGAAAATCCCCGAGGAAAAAAACTAAGGTGGTTTTCAGAATGTTTTTCAGTAAGTATTTTGCAAACTTAAGGATGTTGTCAGTGTGCATGACTTTCTCTTCTGAAGTCAGTCTCCAAACCTGAAATTTCTTTTTTCCCAACATTTTTTTTCTTAAAGTGAGCTCAGAAAAGATACAGAAATAAATTCTATCTCTTAACAATTTTGCATGTAAAAATGTACAGGACTGAATCGTTCATCAGTTGTGAACACCAGTTTTTCACAAAGTGAAATAGGTGTAATAATTTAATTTTCTGTAGGAAAAGCTTGATTTGATAAGAACTTTGATAAGATATTGAAGTAAATTAAAATAAGTGTTTTATCAAACTGCATTGGACTTTTTAATTTTAATCCATCAAAGGGACACCCTCATTACAGGTAAGTTAACTGCCCAAGTATCTGTGCCAAAACTGCTGTATTACCTTCTAGGAGCTGTAGATCTGGATGACCCATGCCCCAGTATCCATCTATTGCCTTTGCTCCATTGCACAGCAGTATTTCCTGTAAATCACTGCAGCCCCTCTGCACAATTGAATTAAAAATATAAACTACTGGATCCCTGTGAATGCTTACCTGCATAGGACCTGAACTTGAGGTAGAACAAGGACAAAAATTACCTGGAACTACAGCTTGTGTCAAGCACTGTTGTAATTTAAGTCAGTACACTGATCTACAAGGACCTAGTTCATGCAAAATATTTGTTTTGATTTCTAGGTAAATTGAAGTGTATGATTTAGAGATGCAGAAAAAATCTTCCTCAATTAAATCTTGACATTTCATGTTTTATTAGAAATATATTTTTACAGAATTCCTTGGTTTACAGAAGTTATGCATTTTGATGTCCCTTGTTCATTTGAGAGTAAAACTGTTGGAAGAATATTAGAATTTTCCAAAAACAAAAACTTTCTTTGATCAGCTATGTTCAGTGCTTTTTGAGTCCAGAAAATAAAAGTGTTACACTTAAACTATGGGGAGATCTTTCGGGACTGTAAAAAGGAATACTTGTTTGTTTTGGGTTTTTTTTCCAGCTCAGAAATTATTTGACTTCTAAACTTACAGTCCTGTTATTCTTAGAAAAGCTCCTTCAGGTCAGAAGTTTAATATTTATTTTTAAAACCTTTAATTACTCACTCTCTTCTAGACCTCACTGAATGTTAAACCATTTTCCTAGTTCCAGGGAAGGATTGATTCAAAAGTTAGACCAATAAAAATGCTTAAAATTTATTTTTAAAAAAATCACCTTGTGCATATACAATTGCACCATATGTGTCTATTTTAAGATTTAACATTAAGATAGTAAAACAGATTATGGTAGTTAAAGTTATTTTTCACCTGGCCCATGGCTTTGCTTAACAGAAAATTCAAAACAAGTAGTGGGGCAGCTCCTGCATCCCAGCAGCCGAATGTTGTATTCCTTTGGGAGCAAAAGGGAAAACTCTTAATGGCAAGCTCTCAACTGTGCCCACACATAACCAAATACTTATGTTCACAGATCTTGCTGTGTCTTCAAAGCCTTCAAGAAGACTGAAGGAGTTGTAGTGTCTTGAACTAATTCATATCGTCATAGTAAAGCTTCTAATATTGAAACTGTCTGAAATTGTATTTCCTTTAATTGACTGACAAATGTTTTCCAATGTCTTTGTAAGTTCAAGTTTCCCTCTTGAACATTACTGTAATAACAACTCTTTTCTTCACTAACAATTTTAGCCTCCAGGAGGCAGCAAGAATTTATGGGATTTAGTTGCTGTAATAAAAGGACAGGATGACAGTTTGCTTCCACTAAACTACAGCAAAGGAATTATGCATATGAAACATCTCATTAGATTTAGAATGGTAAGTGAAGTATAAACAGTATGTGTAAATGATTGTTAATCTATATAGTATTTTGCTCTTTAAAAATAACATTTGATGCTTTACAAAAGGGTCATAGTTTATTCAATGTCCAAAGATATTTTGGCAATATCAGTTCTCTGTGTCATGCTAGTCTGTTAGAACAATTAGCATCTACCTAAGTCTAGGTGACTTCATGGATACTCAGTGTTAAAATGCTAAGTTACAGTTATTAACTAGAAAAGCAGTTTTCAAAATAATGAAAAGCAATTGCAAAGCATCCATCACTACAGTTCGAACATTGAAGTGAGTATGTGTTCCCTATTATATATACCTATATATGGTACTTTTATATTCAGTAAAGTCAAACTATTTGCTTGTATAAACATGAAGTTTGTAGTTATGTTCAGATGCAGGGGAATTAATGTCTGAAAATGGAGGACAGTCATCAGGAATAAGCTCTGTAGCTGTCTGGAAGAAGGAGTGGAAAAGCAAGAACCTGTCATTAATAGAGATATGCAGCTGAAGAGTGACTGAGGTGTGAATATGAAATTCAAGTACTGGGCCATGAATTTATTAGTAGCTGCATATATTAGTATGCAACCAGGCATACAATTTGTGCAGAATATGAGGATACGTGGTTCTGTCAGGGAATACTAAAGGATCCCATACTCTAATGACTGGGTTGGAAATAGAGGAAAGATATCTATTGGTATGAATCAGGAAATGCTAACTCCCCACCTGCCACCCCCAAGGCTAAATACCTGCCAGCCATCCCCTGTTGTTTGCTGTTGCAGGCTGTCTCTTGCAAAATCACCCTTTAAGAGTGTTCTACATACCTTATGACTCTTAAATGATAGAAATTTTTTATTGGTGATATTAATTGTAATAATAGCAGTTGCTCTGTTAATGCTATGAAGCTGGAGGTTTGTGGGTGGGGGGTGTGTCCAAAAAACAGTTTTCTCAGCCAGTTAGCCTGAGAAGAAGAAATTAATTCTTGACTCAAGCAGTGCAAGCAGTCTGATTATCCCTGCAACATGATTTCATACATTTATAACTCAGATGACCTAGAGTAACTACATGTGGACCTGGATTAAGTGTTCACATTAATTAAAAGCATTTTGTCTTCTTTTTGCTGAGTCAGAATCTTGCTTGAGAACTTTAGGAGAAAGTAGGCATAGGATAATGCTGGCTGCTTGTGTGTGGCTACTAATACCTTTTTTACCTTAGGAAACTGGATAGTGGCATTGCAGCATCTAGACATTTCAGGATGAAATAGAGTCCTACAGCAAGTGTATTTTTCTGTTTCTAGCAAACAGAGAGGAAATGGAGACCAGCATAAAAATGATAAAAAAGATAGAGATGCCAATTAAAAAAGTAACAGTTTGTTTTAAAAAAACAGATCCTTTGCCTTTCTGAGTGGCTGCCATTGGTCTACATTGCAGTTTACTTTGGTGAAGAATGTTCAAGTTAATTATCCATCCTCTATATATGCTATTGTAAAGCCATAAGTAGCCAAACACCATCTCACGTGCATTGATGGTAGAGTTAAACTGACAATTCTTGAAAAGTAAAGTGAAGCTCCTTTAGCCTTTTTTTTTTTTTTTATGTTAAATGTGAACCTGTTGCAGCTTGTTTCTCAACTCTGCCAGATGGAAAAATTTAGTCTTATCTCTTCAACTAATACAAAAATTGCAATGATTTGGAATATAAATAATTTATTTGTCATAAGGTTAATGGGGTAAGACATATCAGGACATAGGTTGAGCCTACTGTCTTTATTCTTTCTTTATTTGGACATAATTATAATGGTAATAAGTGCAGTTTCCAGTTCATGGTTTATGTTCACAAATATTTTTTTTGAAATGTCAAAAATGTCAAGATTTTTATGATGGACGTCTGAGTGAATTACTATTACACATGAGAAAATGTTTGAGAATTTTTTAAAAAGAGATTAAAGGAAGATAATAGAGGAAAATGTATGTGTGCAACAAAATACAGTGACTTTAACAATATAAATAGTTCACTGTAATCTCATTGTAATGTCTTCCAATTAGTCTTTTCCAAAAAGGACTTTTTTCTTAATTGATAGCCTTTATATTCCATTGTAATGTTTGACACTAGTTTTCATCACAGCAAACTGTATTTTTTAAACCTTTTTTTTTTCTCCCTCAGTCCAAGGCACAGGAACTGACAACGGTAAAAATGTCCAAGTTTGGAGGTGGTATTGGTGCACCAAGCAAAGAGGAGAGGCTTAAAGAAGCTGCAGAAATACATTTAAGATTAGGACAAATTCAGCGATACTGTGAACTAATGGTAGAACTTGGAGAGGTAAAATATCAAAACATTTATGCTAGCAAAGATGGGGTAGCAACAAAATGGGTTACAAGTCCAGAAAAGAGCAATCTTGCTCCAATTATATTATTTTTAACATATATAGTCTAATGCATAGCTCATTCCTTATTTAACTTCTTGGCAAATTTATTTTTAATGGAAGAAACATGAAACTATTTAAAAATACAGCTGTTTCTCAAAATAAAAAGGTCAGGTTAAATGTATTGCTTCTTTCTTCTAGTGGGACAAAGCTCTCTCAGTTGCACCTGGTGTATCGATGAAGTATTGGAGGAAGTTAATGCAAAGGTAAGGTAATAAAAATATGATGCTGAATTGTAGCTTCTTGCAGTAAAAGGACACAGACAAGTAGGAAGGATGGATACTAGTATCAGTTGCACCTAGCTTTTATTACAGCATTCCAGTGATGTTACTTTTTGTTCAATAAGCTTTGGGATGGAACTGTGGAGGATTTCAGCAATCATCTAACACCTATATCATAGAGATAAGTTTAGTGATCAATTATATATGCAGATCTTTCTTTTTTATTTATTCATTTGTTTAAGCAGGAGAGCTGATCAGTTAATTCAGGAAGAAAATGATGATGTCATCCCATACTGTATAGCTATTGGAGATGTGAAGAAACTAGTTTCATTCTTTACTTCAAGAGGCCAGCTTAAAGAGGCTCTGCTTGTTGCACAGGTATTATTATGTATAACAGTGTGGGAGATGTATTTAGCTATTCATTTCTAACTCTGAAGATGACAAGTGTGTTTAAAAGCCTAGCTCTGTTCACTTGCAAAATGGCTAAATAATGATACACTACTCTTTACTTGTGTATTGTATTGACCAGTTTTTATGCAGAAATCATAAAAAGGTATCTCATGCTTACAGATTTTAAGTGTGATTCTTCTAAATTGCAATCAAATGACCATAGTGAAACCTGGTGTATTCATTTTTGGTTGAGGTAGAAAATTAACCTGATTTTCAGCAGTCAGTATTGCCTTTAACATCTAAGACATGCAGAATTTCTCTTGCATTTCTACTGAGGTCTTGTTTGTACTACCTCCTATAGAATCTTCGGGTGAAACTTCTTAGTTACAGGAGTAATCAATATAGGAAATCAAACTTTTAAATTGATGCAAAAAAAGGTACAAGAGATTACCAAAAGCACGTCTCTCCTGCTTCTTAATGCAAACACAGTTAAAGTGTGCACAAAACATGAGAGACCGATATTTTATTTCACTCTTTTTCACCATTCTTTTATTCTTTTTGAGTAATTAATGCATACTTAGTATAGTTTGTTAAATAAACTGTCAAGATTTGTCCCTGGTACACTCTCTCATGCCTACTTGTCCTTTAATGTTCACTTGCCTCAGAGATAAGAACTTTAGTAATGCATGTGAATTTGTCCTTTAAAAATTGTCTGTCTGTATGTTGTTGATCAAATAGTAGCTGAATAGGACACAGCATGGAACTTTGAGGTATGCTTAAATTTAAGAAGTTATAATGTTTGAACCTTAAAGCTTTAGAAATATCTTAATTTTTCTTGTAGGAGAGGCATTGAAGGGATTGTTTTTATTGCAAACCATAGAACAGTCTGTCTCAAAGGTTTAATCTGATAATATTAAGCAATAAAACACCAGGACATTTGTTCACTTTTAACTGAGCCTTGAGTTTTAATGTTTTTATCCCAGCTAAACCTTAAAGCACATGAAAGAATTTCCTTTTAACACCTTTTAACCCACACTGATCTCTTCTCATTTGATGTTTGAAATAATTTATTACAAGACACAAAAAAGGTTCAGCTTATGCCACTATATAAACCTTCCCAGATTAGCTGGTATACTTACTGAGGAGTATCATGGAGATCATCCCTTGCTCACAGCCACTTGCTTCTAGAGGTGTAAAAAATCAGGGTTGTAGCCCTCACTGTCAATTTTAAGCATATTCAGATGCTGGAAAAATCCTGTACAAATGCATTGAAAAGAAGAGGTCTCTTGCTTCTGTAGAATTTCTTGTATGCTTGGATAAAGCCAGACTGAGATTTAGCTATGAATAAGTTCATTGGTAGAAACATTTCTTTTGTTATAACTGGGGATTTTATAGATCTTAGATTATTTGTTGTTGTTGTTGTTGTTGTTGAAAAATCACATTTTATATTCAGTTTGATTGGTGCACTAATTAAGCCATTTTTTATTTACTTCTAGGCAGCTTGCGAGGGAAATATACAGATGTCACCACTCTCCACAAGTGGATCTGCAAATTCTGGTGGAAACAATACAGATGATTATAACGAGTAAGTGGTTCTAGTTTATATTTGAAGCCTCATTTTAGTGCAGAATGTAAAGCCATCAAGGGATATAAATCTTGGTGGTTTAATTTGGTTGGTATCAGCAGTGTAGAATTTGACAACAAAATAGTACAGCTTCTAGTACTTAGTTGATAGAATTGCTAACTGATGCTACACTGAATAATTCCCCCATTGTGCCTCCTTCTGGAACCAAATGGATTTTTCATATGTAGGCATTATAATTATAAAGTTCCTTTTCATTTGCTTTATATGTAAGATGCATTCCTATGCATTTAAACAAGTAGCATATTAACTTAGAGCTTTTGGTAAATAGAGTAATATTTAGCATTAACAACTATCCATGAGACCCCATGTTTTATAGATCTTCTCTTCCTGAAGCTTCACTGTTTATCATCAGTGGAGTTTCTGATGATGTACACTAATGGCTGTATTTTCATTGTGTGTGCCCATAAAAGAAACCATTCATCTCTCCTTGTTTAGAACAGTGCCCAAAAACCCAAATTACATTATCAAGTTACATGTGTAGTAAGAAAAGCAGCTTGGAGGCTGTGTAGTTACTTCATTTACATGTGCAGTATTTGAGCAATTAGAGAGGTATTTATGCAGAGTTCACAGGTACAGAATGAATATTCAAATATTTGATTTTTCTTCTTTCGGTCTGAAGAGACATTTCCATACTGATGTAGATTTTGGGAAACTGACCCGCCTGAATATGCACCAACATAAGTAGTGGATGAAGGTCAAAGTGATAGATTTGAAAGCTAGTGCTGTCATTATCAGTAAGTCAGATATGGAAATTTTAGGCTACAGAAGCAAATGTGGTGACTTGTACATAAATTAAGAGACAAAGAACTCCAACTCTTACGTGACCTTTCAGATTTCATGTTTTATTCTTTCAGGCTCCTGCACAAGGTCACTAAAGAACTGGCAGAATGGTATTTCCAGGATGGCCATGCAGTTCTTGCAGCATGTTGCCATCTGGCTGTTGAAAATATAGAGGTAATTTTTTTTTTCTTTCTTTAGCTATGGAAAGGCTAACATTGACTTCATTTTTACATCTCTATGTGTTAACTTTTTTAAAATGCATGAACCACATTCTAAAATGTATTACTTATACTTGGTATTTGAGAGTTTGGTCCTTACAGTATTGAAGTTAGCAAAACTCCCCTGACTCTATTAAATTCAAGATTTCTCTCATGCTCAGAAAGTAGTATGTTATGATTTAATTGTATTTTCATATATACAGTGTCTTGTTATATTAGAAAACATAAGGTACCTAAGTACCTTACATATATACATATACACATAAGTGTTACTGTTTACTGTTTATGCCGACTCTAAAGACCCATTCAGAACTGGAACTTTATTGTGCTACAAAAGAGGCAATCTCTTCCTTGAAGAATTTGCAGTCTACATGGTGAAGTAAATAGGAAAAATACCCTACTCTTCAGTACAAAAATAGGGCTGACACATAGAAAACACTTTATTAGATTTTCATTTTGTTGGTAGTTTTACAAATTGTTTCTTTTCCTCATTCTCTCTGGATTTTGTTGTTGCTGGCTCAACACATTCTTCCTCCTCTATCCTCCAAATAAGTAAAAATCCATCTTAAAGAGCTGTTCAGAGAGAAAGCAATAATCAGTAAATGCCTGTATTTCAAAACAGACATATTTCAAGTTGTTGTGTACTCTCACAATATATTTAGTATTATTTAATATTGTGCTATGCCTATCAGTAACTCCAGTTGCCCAGAGAGGGTAAGAACAGGAGAGTCCTTGGTTTGGTTTTGGGTTTTTTGGGTTGGTTTTTTTTGAGTCCCTTTCATCAAAATAAAGGGGAGATATGTACTCTAAAAGCTAGTGTCCTTACTGAAGACTAGATGGAATTGCTATCATGTTTTTTACGTATAATATTTATGTAATCTCTTTGATTGGAGAAAGGAAGATTCTGCTTTACTTTAACTTACTTGGTTATATAAAAACTGATTAACATGTGGTACACAAATATTTACTCATTCAAGAAACCCAAATTATATATAAAGTTGCTTTAATTAATGCATATTTTGCCCTTCTGTAGAAAGCAGTCTCATAAATGAATGTTATATGCTCAACATGGTGAATCCCCAAAAATGCTTATGTCCCTTAATGATATAATTTTTTCATTGAGCAAGCTTGCGATGGCAAACCTGATTCGTGGAAATGAACTGGAGTTGGCAATCAGTGTGGGTTCTGTCTTAGGAGAAAGTGCAGCACAAGCAACACATTATGCCCTAGAATTACTAGCAAGAAAATGTATGACAGTAACAACATGGTAAGAATTTCTTAATCCAAAGAAGATTTTTTTTTTCTCCTGACAAAATTATAAAGGTGTTTCATTCTGAAATTTTTATAGATACCAAATCATTGTGGGTAGGTAGAATAAGAATTTCTGCTTAAATAAGAATTGCTGTATTAGACTTTTGAAGCACAGGGCATGCAAATGTTCTGCCTTAATCTCAAAATATATTATGTATGCACTGTAAATGAGAGAAGAGTTGTTGTCAAACAGAGTATGAAACCCACTGAAAAAAACCTAAAAACTTGGGCAATAGGTATCATAGTAAATCCTAGTCTGTACTGAGTAATAACGACTGCATCAGACAAAGTGAAGCTGGAACTGAATTATAAAGTCAAAAGGAAAAGAAGCTTAACTAGGATCTGTGAAATGATTTTTAAGTACTTGCTTGAAATATATAAAAATCTAAGAGGCTGGGGAATTATTTTATACTGGTATTGGGAATACAAGACAGCTGACAATTTAAGGATGAAACAAGATTACTGTTTAATTCTGCAGGAGTAGGTAATTTCTCTGTTGCATACAGAGGAAACCTTATCTCTGCTAAATTTTTGTTTTCTCCTTCTAGTGGTTTTACTTTGAAGGATACAGTTTTGGTCTGTTTTTTATCTACCAATGAAAAGGAGAAAATCATCCTAAGGTATATTTGGCAGCTGTACAGGTGTTTTGGAATTACCATTTCATAGAAAATGTGTGCTTAAACAGATACTGGAATTAATCATCAGTTTTTCTGCTCCAGTTGGTATTTGCTTAAGCATGTAGGAGTAGCCTAAGAGAAACATAGTGAAACTCCTCTCTACAGAGCATTAAGCCTGCCTTAGACAATGTAGCATTGTAAGAAAAGATAAAATAGGAAACTGATGACTTGCTGCTTTGATTTTGCAATGATTTAACTTGTCTGAATTGCATCAATTCTAACAGGGTTGTTTTGGCAACTCCATCTGCAGTTTTTAAAGTTTCTGAAGCTCTTTGCCTTTGTTATGCAGAGTGAAGTTTATGCAGCTTCTGATAGGAAGCACTGGACATGGAGTTAAGAAAAACAGTGTATATTTTTTCCAGTTCCATAAAAAAACCCTTGTTCTGATCTCAGTGCTGTAACAAGTACTTATAGTAGTATGGCACTTACATGTATGTACATAAAAGTTCTGCAAACTTATGGTATGTGTACACTGGAGGCTACATGGGTATATAGGATAAAATTTTAAATTTATATACTGCATGTTGCTCAAGTATACCTCTGGATTTGTCAGTGGGTTTCATATGCTATACTGAAGACCTATTAAAGTGACACTCTGCAATCCTTGATTCTGATTTGCAGCCATTACAGCATATTTTTCTATTCTGTAGGAAAAGATCAGAAATTCCTGAATCTCTTCGTATTTTGTAATAAAGAGGTACTGGCACAGCATAGTACCCCTTGATCCACTGCATGTATGAGATAATGTATGGGGAAGCTGGAGTTCAAGGGCCTCTGGTATCTGAAGGGGTCTCTTTTTGTTTTTACTAGTTTTTATGCTTAGGGATATTTATCAGTTGGAAACATTACACTGTAGAAACACACTTAATTGTAAACACCTCAAGGAATATCGAAAGGACCTTGATGGATTAGTAATTAAATCCTTTATTGGTGGAATGTTTTTTGGGTTTTAGCATTTGGGGGGGGGGGGGGGGGGGGGGTTTTTGGTTTTGGTTTGGGTTTTTTTTTAGAAGTGCTCTAAAATATGAAATCAAAACAGAAAAAGTCAAAACTAAACATTAATGTGCTTTCCCATCTTTCCAAATCTCAGCCTTGGGTAAATGTGTGTGTTTTCACCATTTTCAATTTTTGTGTTTAGCACCTAAATACTGTTAAAGGAAAACTTCTACTATTCAGAAGGCCAGTGGTATTTTACTTGAGTTACTGAATTCTGCATATGCAGACCCAGCCAGATTATTTTGTTCTTTATACTGACAGTGTTTTCAGTTTGACTCAAGATAACACAATTTGTAGGCAGTTACATGAGAGCTTCTTTGGATTTTTTTTTTTTTAAATAAACATTTGATTTCAGTTTTTTGCCTGAGAAATTTCTATTCACTTTAAAAAATGTTTAAAGTGCCTATGAAGATGAGTACATGTGAGTAACTGATCTTGAAAACAGTTGAAGAACTTGTGAAATATCCTGTATTCTGACAGAGCCTTTCTATATCTTGGAAAAGTGGCTATTGCATGGTAATGGTATAACAGATTTTCCAAAGACCTGGCATTAGCTTCTTTAGGTTGTCAAAAGGCATTGGAAAGCTATTTTTTTTGTCGTTAAAGTTGGTTAACCTGACCCTTAGATTTGCTGTTGTAGTTTAATTATTTTCTATTAGACTTTTCCTCTGAAAAGTGAGAATACAAAACAAGTTTTGTTCATTACTGTTTCAATGTCTTCCTTTTAGCTTTCCATCACTTGGATACAGGTATTTTGTGTGTTTATAGAGAGAGAGAAATTTGAAGAGTGTGTGACTTTACTAATGCTAAAAATAAGCTTAAACTAAGTGTTCTAAATTTTTAATTATTATGATCAATATTTGAAAATGGGATAGAAAGCAGTTGTAATATTGGACAGTAGCTTACTGGAACATTTTTAAGCCAAGGACTGCATTCTGAAAATCCAGGGGAACTCAGTAGGAGTTTTTGCCTTACACAGGGGCAAGTCACTGTTGTGGGTCATGGGAGAAATGATGTCTGCATGAACAGAAGAGTCAAAGAACAACCAGAATAATCAGTTTTTAAAAGCTCAATAGAATAATTGTTTCAAAATAATTTATTAATATTTACATGTGTTCCCTCTAGCTGCTTGTTGTGATAAGGAGCGGGTAACAAACAGTAAAAAGTTGGGAATATTTCAGAAATGTCAGTTTGCTAAAACACAATTTTCCTTTCAGAAGGATGAAAATAGGTATCACATTCTTTTTTTGTGTAATCTCTCTTTTGTAATATCAAAGAAGCACTAGCCATTCTGTATGACTGAGAGATGCTTTATGCTGATATCATGGAGCTATAGAAGCCTGCAAGTTTGAGGATGGTTTCATGACACAGAGCCACGTTAACATCTTTCCTTCTTTCAAATTGGATAGGTCCTACTCTCCCTTCCTATCCCTGTTCACATATTCTTCCGTCTCACTTTGAGATGGTTCTGATGCTTGAGGATTGCACAGCTGTTTAATTCCCCAAAAAGATTAATAGATTAAGCTTCACTTATTGCTCCAAAATAGTCTTAGAGACTGAGTTGCTTCTGCTGTTCTCTGGAAATAATTTTTTTTTTTCAGTAAACTCTTCATTATAAAAGGAATGTAAAAGAGAAAACAAAGTTTCCCCCTATGAAAAACCAGCAAGAGTAACTATTTGTCATCTTTTGTTTGTGCAGGGATTTAGCAGCTGATCTGATGATGATGATTCCTGATAACAAACTGCAGTTGGTAAAACTATGTGCTTTTTATCCTGGATGCGTAGCAGAAATAAATGACCTGCATGAAAAGGTACAATGAAAAAGAATTTACCTGAATGCTAACAAGAGGTTATGTGTTGATTTGTTTGCTAATTTCAGAAAATTTAAGGCCACATGAATCTGTAGGATGAATTTGTCACTAACAGTCTTATATGTTACATATCCTTTTTTGCTCCTTTAGTCTTCATTAACTTTGTTTTCAGTATTGCACAAGAACTTTAGTTCTTTAATTCCATTCTGTGTGTAGTCTTTCCATGACATGGGTTGCTTCCTGAAGCAGCTTATGATCTTCAGAATTACCTATCAGCATGATTTCTGACCTCGCCATCACTAAAGTACAGCCTAATCATGACTTGGCAGATCAGCTTTCTGTATTATCCTGAATTGTTTTACATTTTATGTCTGTAATCTCCTTAAATCCCCACTTTCGTCTTCAGCAGCAGAAGGGTCTGCTCCACTAACTCCCTTAATGTTCAGCTCAGACTGCGTACCTATTAAGCTGTAGGAAAAAGTTCACAAAAACATTAGCAATGGAAACTGATAGTGCTTAAAGTTACAGAACCTTCTCCTCCTGTGTTGTTCTCTGGTCTAGATGGCTTTCTTAGTGTGCACTATGTGCAGGTATGTTCTTCAAACAACGACTCTTCTTTAAGAGAGAGTTTGATTTTATTGTTATGTGCAAATGTCAGTATTTCTCAGCATCTTAGAGAATTGTTTGAACATTACAATAGTTTTTTGCCAAAATCTTTGTTTTCCAGTGTAATCTTCCTGATGTAGAAGAATGTATGCGATTGGCAGAGACAGTTCAGGCAGATGGGGATATATTTGAAACTATAAAGTACTATCTGTTAAGCACAGAACCTGAAAAGGCTCTCCCTATTGGCATTCAGTATGTGAAAGGTAGGTACTTGGATGAAGAAACCTTTTAAAGCATAAGTCATTTGTGTAGCTTGCCTCTTGAGATATTTTTGTTTCTCTTTTTCAACAGAACAACTTTGTGGCTCAGACTGGACTTTAGATTCAGTCTGTCCATATCTTGATCTTCTGAGTTACATACGCACTGAACGATTAGTGTTACATAAATGTAGTGAGTGAGTATATTTTCCTTACTTATAAAAGTGGAAGTTTCATTAAAGGAAACTTTTGGAATTAAAAAAAATATAGGTGCATACTGTTAGTATCATTTTTTGTTTACCAGAAGAGGGGTGCAAAAAAATTGCAACAAGCAGGCTGGTTCCCAATCACAAGAAGAGAATGTGGAATTTTCCTAAGATTTTCAAGGTTTAGCAAGAATAAAAAAGATATTTTACTGCTTCGTTCTCTGTGGGGCATTTACAATGTATGAATCAATGTTGGTCTTATTTGAAGAATCTCACTTTCATCAGCTCTGGTTTCAGTTTCCTGAAGAAAAAGAGCAGTGGTACCACACATAATAATGGGGTTTTTTGTCAAAGTGTTAAGGCAATTGGAGCTGTCACTCTCAGAATTAACTCTAAAATAGCTGGATAGCTGTGGTTCACCTTTATGACAGGTGCTTGAAGCCCTGGGTACCTACACAAGTGTACATGTGAAGAACTAAAAAGAGCAAAAGGCTTAACTCTTATCTGTGGCCTGTGGGAAAACTTGGTGAAACTGAAGTCCGCCCTAATATGTGGGGCAATTTTATTTACACTTAAGAATTTTACCACATTAAAAGCTCTAAGTGACATTGTTTTTCTAACTTTACTTGATTGTGCTTAATAACTATGTGTTGTACACGCTATTTAAAATTTAATAATTGAAATCAGTATAAAGCAGATGGAGTCTGTTTTAACTATTACATCACACAGAAAGTAAGCATAATCGTCAAATGTATATTCTCCACAAAAGATGGATGAATAAATTAGGCTTTAAAATTATAATTTCAATATGAGTTTGTTTAATGTTTTTGCAAATGCTTGTTATTGTTCATGATTAATACTTGTCCATTTATAGATTTCGGAATGAGTTGCTGATTTTGTGTGGTTACATTGGTGCTTTACTTGCTATCAGAAGACAGTACAATAGCATTGTACCTGCACTTTATGAGTATACAAGGTAATATTATGTTTTCAGTAAAACTGAGAAATCTCAGTCCCTACCCCCCCCCCTGCACCCCCCCCTCCCCCCCAAAAAAAAAAAAATCTGAGTTCATAGTTCTGTTATAAAGTTATAAGTAAAGCGATAAGGGTATGCCCATACCTGCATATGGAACCTTCTTTACTTTCCTTATTGCGTTATCCACATAGAAGTTTCTGAGGTAATACAGCAAGTTGTGAACCCAGGATTTCAGTCAAACTCTTAGTTCTGTAAGAAAAAACAATTTTTAAAAGTAAAAGACTATTCAGCATTACCTCCATGTGTGATTAGATGTTGACAGTAACAGTTCTAATTTTGTGTCTGTGTAGACAATTTGCCAAGACTTGCTCAGTAGCAACAAGGACAAGCTTTGAATTTACAGTTCATGACTGGGCAGTAGCTCGATTCCCACCAAGAAAACTGGTGACCTGCTTTTACTGAGTAAGCTGATATTCCCAGGCATTAACACACCTGACCTGGCCTACTTAATCCAACCTGGCCTGGTCCTGTCTACTTGGCCTAGCTCAACCCCAACCAGTCACCTACTTGACCTGAGCTGACTAGTCCCACCTGACTAGACTTGACTGACTTGAACCAGCTCAGCCTGACCCAATTGACTTGACCTCACTCACTTCACATGGCCCGACTTGGGCCACAGGATGTGAGTGGACTTGGCTTGACTTGACCCAACCCACCTGACTTGACCAGACTGGGCTTGACTCAGCCCAATCCAGCTAGGCCCAACCCACTTGACCCTACTCAACCTGACCCAGTTCATTTCACTTTGTACACTTGAATTGACCTGACCCCACTTGGACTTGAACTGACCAACTTGGACTTGAAGGGAGAACAATTAAGATCAAAAGATCTTTGAGGTCAATAAGATCTTCATCTTATCTGGTAAATAAAATAGGCTTACATACAGTACTCTAGTATTCCTTCCTCAGAGTACAACCATGATTGATTAGTCTTCCTGTATGGTCTGGTAACGATACTGCTGTCCAGCTAATTTCCATATCTCCCTCTCAATTTGAGACTGTCACATCCTTTTGGTTTTGTTACCCGACTTGCTGGGTAGCAAGGCCAGCTCCAAGGTATCGGTGATTTCATAGTGCAAGCAGTGTTGGCATTGTTCTAGCTGTTACCGCTCCTCTAGCTGCTCTAACTGACCACTGTAGCTTTGCTAACACTTTTAGCTCATTTATCTCTTAAGAATAATTGTTGCATTTGTTTTCCACTCCTTTCACACCTTACTAGAACTGTGAGCTTTCCTACACCTCCTGATATTTTATCAGAATTGCCTACCAACTATAATCAAACAACAGAAATTTAACATGACTTAGGCTTCCTGTGTGTTTGCCCCTTTGGCTCTCTCTGGTGTCTTGACAGCACTCCTTTCCTCTTAGCCATCCTCATCTCTGAATCTTGGTGAGAGGATAGGGAAAATGGAAAAGGACTGTTTTGGTTTTTGTTTGTTGTTTTGTTTTGTTTTGTTTTTTTCTGAGACACCAGACATATGGAAAACAAGAAGATGAAATATAAGCATTTACAGAACGGCTATTCTGATATGCAAATTAATAGATTAGTAACAAGCCAACTCACTTTGTGATACTTTGGCTGTCAAGCTTTATGTTTTCCTGGGATTTAAAGAACCACAGAGCAATACTGCTCTAAATTTTTCTTCTGATTGACCAATATTTTCAGGATTCATAGATTTTTAGATTTCAACCCATCTTAAACTGGGTAAACTTATGTGCTTAAACTGGACATTTTTAAGGCATCCCAACACAAATCTAAGTCACTGCAAGGGTTTTTAAACTGTTTTCCACAAGTAATCAGGTGAAATGAGGCTGTCCCTGAGCATGTATTGAACCATGTTACTCTAACTGTATTTTTATCGTATCTACCATATATAGGCAAAATGGGTCCTTAATTTTAGTAAAGTTGTCATTATTACAAAATAAGAACACATATAGCCTTAGAATGTAGAACAACCTCAAAGAAAAGAGCTAATTAAAGACAAGAAAGATTAAATAATAAGGTGTAAAGAGGGATAATTAAAATTAAATGTAAATGAAAAGGTATACTTTTGTATCTAGTAATTTAATATTTCAAAGGTTTAATAAAGTGATTATCATGAAGGATCAGTGTACTTCCATAAAGTTATTTCCATATCCAATCAAAAATAGTTTTATGTTACTCCTGTTTATCTTGTTTTTCTTTCAAGAAAATATTAATTGTTATAATTAATTTGGACTTTAATTATTTGCATTCCTTTTCAGTCAGCTTTTAAAAAGACGGGAAGTGTCTGTACCTTTGAAAATTGAACAACTTTCTGAGGAGCTAGATGCATGGAGAGCTTGTACTCAATTAAACAAGTAGGTTGAAAAATATAAAATTACCATGAATGCAACTATTAGTATTTAATTTTTTAGTTGTAAATGCAGTATTTATTTCCTTTGCAAAACCTGAATATAGAAACATAGAACACTAGGTTGGAAAGGACCTTAAGGATCATCTGGTCCAACTTTTCTTGGCAAAAGCACAGTCTAAACAAGATGACCCAGCACTCTGTCCAGCTGAATCTTAAAAGTATCCAATGCTGGGGAATCCACCACTTCCATGTGGGGATTATTCCAATGGCTGATTGTTCTCTTTGTGAAAAATTCTCTTCTGTCCAATCAGAATCTCACCAGGAGTAACTTGTACCCATGAATACGAATGTAAAAATGAGTACAATGTGGATCTTAATTTCTAGCACAAATTAATAAGCATAGTTGAAAAACAAGTGTCTTTTGTTCATAGACCTACCGATGATTTGCCGTGCACCCTGCCATCTGAATCACAGAGAAAGGTGTATTCAATGCTCCTATCGCGAATCCAAGAGGAGCCTCTGAAAGGAATGGTTGGGCCAGACTATGTCACTGGATCAAATCTTCCTAGTCATTCAGATGTTCACATCTCGTGTTTGACAGGGCTAAGGATACAGGTACGGTAGAAATTTTTCTGTAGACTATGTGTAGACTTCATGTTTTCAAACAACTCATGGAAGCATTATATTGCTCTTTTTGTAGATGGGGAAACACACAGATCAGCACAGATAATGACAGACACAATGAAATGCATACAGTATTTTGAAGGAAAAAACCATTTTACCTCATTTTTTAATTCAGGCTAAATTTAACACTGGAATAATTGACAAACATATGAAAATACCACAGTTACTAAAAATCAAACTAAAAATTTATGGATTATTAAATGTTGAGTCTCCAGATTTTGGAACATAACATGTTCACTCAATTTATAATGTGTAACTATTATCAAAGGTTTAAATGGGTGGGGTAAAATTTTTGCATGAACGTAGATGATAGTTGTAAATCAGGTTTTAATGTTAGATAAAGCAAAATGTGATCTCTGTTGTGATAGTCTTTGCACAATATATGTATACTTTCTTTTTCTTTCCCTCCTCAAACACTTTTGCTGTACAGGGTCCAGTGTTCTTCCTTGAGGATGGAAAATCTGCTATTTCACTGAATGACGCTTTGATGTGGGCCAAAGTGAATCCTTTTTCACCACTAGGAACAGGAATACGACTTAACCCATTTTGATGAGTGTTTTCCTCTGTACTTTGTAGTGCTTAAAAAAACATTCTGGGGTTTAATACTGATTTAACCTTGATTGTCAAAGAAAGATGACAGTTGACTCCTCCTGGAGGGCAATTACTTGGACTTTGAAAACTGTAAAATGAGAACATGAAAAGGATTTCTATACAAATGTTTGTTGATAATCCAAAGAAAAATTTATTTAAGAATCCAAAGAAAAAAAAAAGTCCTAATTTCATAGACAGCCATGTCTCTTTTTAAAATAAGAATAGTGTTGTCAGACAATACAGACATATATCATTCAACTCTGTGTAAACAGATGCCTTATAAAGGAAGTAAGCAACTATCTGCACATTATGAAAATATAACTGTGAAATCCATAAACACACTTTCAAATACATAGTAATAGAATGACTTTATTGACAGCCACTGCGACTTGTTTTTAGAATGACTGGAATCCTGCAGCTGTTTCACACATTGTGTCCCCCTTTTTAACTAATTTTTACACACAGGATTCTATAGCAAAAGTAAAATTTTAAAAGTGCTTAGATTTTTTTTTTTTTCATCCATTAGTTATTGTGCTTCAATAGCAGTACAAAGATGCTTACTAATGTTTTGTTTAGATAGGTTTGAATATCTAGATTATAAAATTCTATTTTCTAAGTTCATTTTTGGCAACTGTCCCCCTTATACTTTCACTGGAAGCTAAAATGTATTTATAAATTTTTTTTTTAAAAAAACAAAGGGTTTGTAAGGAACAAACAGCAAATATACTGAAATTATTTAAATATGTTATGTACATTTAAAATACTTGCTTTCTTTTTACATTTTGTATTAGTTATAAATATACATGTAATATGACAGACCAAAAGTAAATATGTCCATATATTTTTATTTACTAAGCCTGTGCTCAAATGGAAAGAAAATGATGGCAATAGAATACTAAAAATATTTAAATTTTAAAGCTATGTATAGTATGGAATTTAATCATAAGGCAAATCTTATTTTTATTAATAATTATTCAGAATTACTCACCTGTAGAAAAGATGCCTGCATTATAATATTCTTTATGGGCTTAATTGATCGCACACAAGCAGAAATCTACTTTAACTGTTGTTACATTTTTTGCTGCTACTTTAGAATAAATTTTAAAATCTTGATAGTTACATAAAATGTAAAGAAGTTGCAATTAAAAATTGGCAGAACTATTTCTAGAGAAACTGTTGTAAAACTGGAAATAACACAAGGTCTCTTTTAGGAGACCCTATCAAACAAAATCCTCAATATATAGGTAAGCAACGTCCTCATTTAACTAGAAATAACAATGCCACCATGCTGGAAAGGTGGGATGGAGATTAGAAATAAAAAAACCCCTGTGGTTTTGTTTTTTTTCCTCTTTAAAAAGTTAAAATTTAATTCTGTCAATGTTCTAGAGTGTTATTACAGGGTTTCTGGTGTAAGAATATATTGTGAGGGGAGGGAAAGCTTAGCTGGTTTGTAACCTATACAAAAACATTTTTGTACATACTTGGATGCTGGAACAAAATGTTTTACTTTTTGCAGGTATTGTTTGGAAAATGTTTTCCTTTGTTTAAGCCTGTGGAGCTTAGGGAATGAGAGCTGGATTTCATAAATAAAAATTCATAGCTTTTGAATGAATTTTCCAGCAGTCAGCATCTGATGGGTTGCTTCTGTCAAATGCAAGACTAGCTGTCATTTAGCACATAAACTGTACAACCTTGTACGTAAAAGTTGTTAATACAGAGTTGGAGAGCAAAGGTGAGAACTGAACACGCAGCCCCGTGTCTGATGATTGGGATCTGAAGGATTGACTCAACTGCCACTCTACTTTCTTTAAAATCTTTTGCTGTGTCCTAAGGATTATTACTGATATTTCACAGTTTAAATATCTTAAAAATATTTAGAGTGACTACATCAAATTGTTATGCATAAACTGTGCCTTAACATGGAATCTTACACAAATCTACTCCCTCTGTAAATTAGAGAGTGAGGGTTAAGAAATCTTTCATTGACGAAATACGGAAATTAAGTCAAAGGGCACATTTTATATCGGGAATCCATCAGGTAACGGTCATTGTGAATAAAATGAGGTTGCGTTTCTGTAAAGTGGTTGTGAGGGAAACATACAGAAAAGGTTGTAATTGTGTTTACTGCTACAACTGTGTTTGCAACTGTAAAACTACAGATTCATGATTTTCAAAAATAATTTCAGATTGTTTACTAATGTGTGACTTCATTGTCTGGCACAGCTAGTCAAATACAGATATTTCCCCTTAATATTAAAGAATCCTTTGTCTTCAAATGATTGTTTGACTCTTCTGTAAAAGTCATCTTTCTATTTGAATGAAGAAATTTATCAAGCTACAGCTAGTGCTTTCCAATTACTATTAAATCCCAGTTAACTTTAACATCATTTTATCCCTACAAAATCAAATTAATTATTCAACTGAAAGAATCTGATCAACATTACTGGCATGTTTATAAGCTGCACAGACTGCAGTCACATGTGAGACTTTCTTGGGTGGGTCCCAAAACAATACAAAAAACCCTATTGTGCTATAAGGCCTTCCCATTGCAAAGACTGCCTTTAAAATGAGATAGGACACTTTAAATACATGTAGCTGAATGTCTTCATTGGGTAAAATAATTTAAATCTAGAATTACAACAATTTAAGATGATACTAATACAAGAAACTCCATTCTTTATACAGGAAACAAAACTAAACTACTGAGTCTAGATAACTTGTTCAGAGTAGGCATTAGGGTTTTTTAAAAAACTTGAAGCTTACACATTTACGTGGGAAGGAAATTAAATCCAGGGTCATCTTTGCTCTAGATAAAAATTACTAAAAACATGGGGTGAGGAATAGATTTAGACAAGCAGTTGTGAAGACCCAAATGCATTTGCAAAATAGGTCAAGATATGAAGACATGAATTACACTTTCAAATTTCCTGACAGTTTCACATGGAACAATTATATCTTGAGGCTTCTAATGTTGGATCAGTAACAGCTGTGTTGGAAAAATTCACTGACACAATAGTAAACCAGATCTAGGAAGAAATGAAGCTGAAAAGGAAGCAAGGCAACATTATAAAAACAAGTAAATTACAGTATTGCAGAAATTAAGAAATAATAAAAAGCTGTATTTTAGAATGTGATTATTTCAAAGAGGTTTTCAGTTTATTTGCTTTGAAGAGCATTGTTCCCTAACAGACAGTAAACTTAAATTTCTGTTTGTTCATTATGCAGTCAACACTACTGTAATCAGAATGAGGTTTGTGTTTCAGAGTTCCACTCTCTGGGTAATCCTTTCAGTGGTCTCCTGGGAGGTACCAAGCATCAGTCATAACAGGATCTGTCAGCTTGTTTTACCTGATTTTCTTCAAAATGAATACCTGTTTTGCCTCTTGTTTCTGAGGAATCAAGATGCAGGTGGGAGGAAAAAAAATTGGAAAACTATATTAAAAGAAACAGTGGCTTTGAAGATTCAGAGTATTAAAACTCCACAATTTCAAAGTGACAATGCTGTTTAAATCACCTTTGAGTTCAAATTTAGTGTAGAATTTTAAACAGTGAAAGGCCTCATCTTCCTCTATGAGAGCAGCATTTTATCCCAAGGTACACATAAAGCCAAAGCACTACCATCTTCTGAGGGTATGATTATTTGAACCAGTGTAGACTATCGTTGGTGAGAAAAGGGAAAAAAATATATGCAAAGAAAATGGATCTGAGTGGTCAGTTTGGGAGTATTGCCACCAGCACCCAAACCAGCCAAGCACGTTGGCATCCGTGTGGGTGGGGCCATCGCAGGGTTCAGTGGCACGGCTACAAGAGGGCTTGGACTTGCTGCAGAGCTGTCTGACCATGCCCCACTTCTCCTGCACCATATCCTACAGTTCCCTACACAGTCAAGATGTCTGTCAGTGCTGTGGGAATTATTGCTTAAGTAAAGACTGGAGCATCTGCCCAGTCAACGTTCATCAACAAAACGAAGATCTCCATTACATAATCGGAGGGAGGAAAACTGATTACAGGATGGTGAAAGTATCCAGAATAAATCAAACCTCTGAGAAAGGTAATAGGAGCACTTTTGAATATTAGAATAATGTCTATAGATGCCATGCTAGGGAAAAGCTCAAAGCAATTTTATTTTCAAAATGAAAAATATTGGCAGTGCCTCCAAACTTCCTAAGAAATTATATCTGATGTCTTCAGATTTTAAACACAAAATCTCTTTTTTGCCTTTATAGCAAAAGTAAACCAAAACCACACAACATTACAATCTGAAAAGATTAAAATGAAGACTTAGGTGATGTGCAAAACAAACTTACGTGATGTAGCAGTTTTTCCTTTGTGATATGAGCTGCATTCTCAGAGGATGAGAACAACAAAGATGGTGAACTGCACATTGTCCCAAACTTGGTTAAATGTTAACAGTCCTTTAAAGCAAAAATCACAAGTTATTCATTTCAGCAGTATCTTAGGCATCTGATCAGTTGTTCAGTTTTCTAGTTTATTTGCATTTACTAACCTTCCCCCCTCCACTTGACTTAGACACGCAGATGATCTTGGCAGCTGTATTAAGTGAATACTACAAAAAAACCCAAACAAAACAAAAAAAAAACTCTCTAAAGAGAAGGAAAAACATCAAACGGGTTGTACGGTAAAAGCGCATTGCATCTTCTTTTTAAATTTAATGTTTTGCATATGTTGAAAAAAAAAACCCTAAAATGAGATAGCTTCAGCATTTTCAAGGCATAACATGCATGAGACAATCATAAACAAGTATGAATTAGAATGTTGAGAGATTACATAGTGTGTCTTGAAACTACACATGCTGAATTTGAACAACTGTTAACTATATGAAGAGTAAAATTGTTGTAATTCTAGTTAAACACCTTGCTTGGCAAATTAGGTCCAGTATTGAATAAAAGAAACAAAACAAAACAAAACAAAAAGACAGCCAAACAGCCTTTGACAAGCTGTGATCATATACATCCTTCTGATGCTTCAGAACAAGTTTTTAATTTGCTGTCTGTCCATCAATATACTTTATTCTCTTCAGAAATTTTTAAGATGTAGCAAAAAGAACGACTGACCTGAAGTTTAATGTCTAAGTTCAGTTTGCACGTGCTTCATTTACTCCTGCAACTACCACTGATATCAAGAAGCTGGAAGAACTTGTACAGTCCCAGTACATACAACACATGGTACATTAAAAAATAGGAGAGTTTTTACCTTGGTCTGTGGCATAGAAAAGACTTACACAGGAATGTTACGTTCCATGTTGGTGCCAGCATTTTGAGAAGGACACTGAGAATTTACAGGAATGCAGAAAAGGGCTCCAAAATGAAACAAACCAGAGGACTCACTCAGTGTTATTTGGGAAATATCACTGATACAGCTGTGATGTCTTTTAATTGAGATATACCATCTTCTAAAAAAAAAAAAAAAAAGTTAACACACTGGTTAGGAAGCTGAATGTAAGAAAATTCAAGTGAAATGCAGTGGCCTGCAAGACAGAGGAGGTCAAAGTACACAGGCTAATGATCTCCTTAGACCTCAAAATATCTGAACTGGTTTCAGTAAGACTGATACATGTACAAACATTTGCAAGATGGGATTGATATAGGGTCATTTTTTTTTTAAAAAAAAGGTCATATAGTTTTACTGAAGAGAGAAATAATAACATTAAAATGAACAGAATTATAAACTCAAACTGGTTGTTTTAAAAATACCCTTTTATGCTTGAAGAACATTTAATAATGTTACTGATCCAATTCCTAATACTCATTATCCACATAAGTTAAATTAACCTAATTAGCAGAAGAAGGAAATAATTAGCTACTGCATTATCACTTCACCTGCTCTTTTTAAGGCTGAACAAACACAATTCTCTCAGCCACTCCTTGTATATCAGCCCACTAACCACCTTGGTGGACCTGCCTGAACTCACTCCAGTATGTTATCGTATGTTTTGTACTGGGTGGCCCAACACAGGGCAATACTCCACGTGCAGTCTCACAAGTGCCATAAAGAGGATCAGAATCACTTCCAAAAGTGCTGGTGTGTTACACCCTTACTGACACAGCCCAAGATGCTGCTGGCCCCCACTGCAGCAGGAGCAGTGTTCAACTTGTCCATTGGGAACCCCTGTGTCCTTTTCTGCTGAAGTCCTTTCTAACTGTCAGCTCATTTCTCCAGCCTGCTGAAGTCCCTCTGAGGCTGGACTGACCTCCAGCATGTCAGTCACTCCCGTGTTTGCTATATGTGTCCTCCATCCCATTGTCCCAGGTCATTAATAAAGAGATTAAGCAACACTGGCCCGAGATGCAATCCCTAAGGGAGCTCACTTGTAACCAGCCATCAGCTGGACATCATCTACAACCCTTTGATCACAGCCCTTTGAATATGACAGTCCAGTCAATTTTCCATCCACCTTATCAGCCTCTTATCCACTCTATGTCTCAGTAATTTGAGTAGAAGGACACTATACAACATCCACTGCTATCCCCTTGAAGTCAGAGCCACTTATTTCTTCAGAGTATTGGTGACAAGTTATAATATCTCTCCTATAGGTATAATAATAGAAACATTGAGTGGTTTGTGTTGGAAGGGACCTTTAAAGGTCATCTAATCAAACCCCTCCTGCAATGAGCAGGGACACCTTCAAGTAGATCAGGTTTCTGAGAGCCCAGTCCAACCTGACCTTGAATGTTTCCAGGGTGGGGCTTCTACCACCTCTCTGGGCAACCTGTCCTAGTGTTTCACCACCCTCATTGTAAAAAATTTCTTCCTTCTATCTAGTCTAAATCTACCTTCATTTAACTTAAAACCATTACCCCTTGTCCTATCACTACAGGCCCTATTAAAATGTTTGCCCCCATCATTCTTATAGGCCCCCTTCAGGTACTGGATGGACGCTATAAGATCTCCCCAGAGCCTTCTCTTCTCCAGGCTGAACAACCCCAACTCTCTCAGCCTGTCCTCGTAGGAGAGGTGCTCCAGCCCTCCAATCATTTTTGTGGCTCTCTTTTAGACCCGCTTCAGAGACGATTCAGCCAAGAAGAGCTAAGGAAACCGGCGGCTTCTTTCAGTAATAAAGAGAGGAGTATTTATCCATAACACGCTATTTATTAAAGCTAACTCCAGTAGTATAACACTGATACGCTATCCAAGGAAAGTTGAATGTAGCCACATAGCAGTCAACATCATGAAACACTGGGAAAAACTCAGAAGACTGTACACATGACCCAATTAATGTTATCTCCTGTACAGTTCTAATGGTACTCCCCAACCATGTTTAGGCAAGACAAAGGCAACCAAAGGAGGACTGCTGCTCTCTGCCTCCAGTTATTGTTCTGACACGTAGCACTGTAGCTGTCATAAAATATGACTGTCCCAAGCTCTGCTCCTGCTCCTCTGCTTTTTAAGAAAATAAAAAACATCAGCAAAAGCACTCACATGGATCCTTTTCCCTCTCCTGCATTCTCATGTGCATATTAATGACAGTATTAACCTTCTGTCTACTTATGTTAATACTGGGCTCCATCATTACTTCTCTTAGCCTGATGTTACTCTTGATAGCCTTTGAAGCTGTCGATTTGGTGACCATGGATAACTGTGCATGATAATAGTAGTCAGTAAAATCAGCCTCCCTGTCTTGAAGTTTTTTAATTCTGAAGAAAAAGAAGGAAAGTGGTCAGGAACTGATTACATTAAAAAATTACTCAACATTAGTTACTTAGTTCTTATAGTTCTATAACATATAATTGCTTTCATTTTGAAAACAAGGAAACCAATATACAATATCATCTTGAATAGCTGGACTAAAGCTATTGGGTCGAGTTGAAGGGAATCAAGCAGCAGCTGATATCCAGGCCTGTGAGCTCCATCGCCTAGATTAAACCTTCTCACACTCCTCTTCCAGAGTCAAATTTCACTTTAAAACACATTTTTCATTTAAGACTGTGCCATTTCTTGCCAAATCAGGATAAGATATGAGAGATACTGAGTAATAATAGGTCAGCACTGGGGATGAACAGGGAGGGAATTGCCTGCAGCTCACCCTCTGGGAGCAGGCATGGTGGCGCAGTGTCCTGCCCCAGGGTTCTGCTGCTCCCGCCACAGGGCAATTGCTCCCTCTGTCAGCTCCCGGGCCAGGCTCTGCTTCTGCTCCACAAAACCCTGTACACAATAGGAAAAAAAGCTTCGGGCACGAGCAGGTGTGAAGAAGATGCCTGCACGGTTTTGTTACTCAAACTTGAGATTTCTTACCGCTCCAAAACCCCCTGTCCTTGGCCCAGAAAGGGTTTCCGTACTAGGACCCAATTTGTACAAACACAAAAATAAGCCAGATATTGCCGAAGCGACTGCTTGGCCCGGGTGTTTGCGGTTTAGACACCTCATTCGCGTGGAGTGGGAACGCAGCAATGTAACAGCAACACGACAGCCTCCAGGCCCGCACCCCTCTCCCGGCCCCAACGGCCGGTCACCGCGCAGCCCTCGCCGGCCGCAGCGGGGCCGGGAGCCAGGAGCCGAGCCCGGCGGGCAGCTACCAGCCCCTCCCGCCGCCGCGTCTCTGCGGGTCCGGGGGTTAGCAGCGCGGCAGGAACCCCGGCAACCGGTACCCGCCGGTGCAGTCCCCGCGGAGGTAGCAGAAGGCGCTGCTGGCGCCGTCTCCCGCTCCCGCCCCCGGCGCAGCGCGGCGTCTGCAGCGGCTGGGGCCGGGATAAGCGGAGGCTGGGGCGGGGGGAGAGTCTGGAGCAGCCCCGCCGCCCCGGGGCGGCTGTCGGCGGGCAGCGGCCGGGGGTCAGCCCGGGCAGGGTACGCACGGACAGTCTCCCGTTCCGTGTTGTCTGAGATGCCGGTGCGGTGCCGTTTGTGTGCCCCCCGAGTGCTTTTTCATCAAGCCTGCAGGACTGCACCGCTGGGTTTCTTTGCAGAATTGAGATATTACACTACAATTTTTTTTCCTGAAAATATTTTATGATACTTTTTTCTGGTATAATAATTTGTATAATAAGAGCTGCTTCAGCTCTTATCAGTAAGGAAGGCTCCTTTTAAACTTAGGTGTCCTGTAGTAGCCTTTAACAGCGCTCTTACATAGTTCAATGTGTTGCTTCAGATCCTGGTTTCTAATATTTTAATACATTACTTCTCATTTTTTTCATGCTAAGAATTCAACCCATCAGAGCCCCATTGTAATGGGGTGCCCACATAACAAGAACAATATCAAGCTTGTTTCCTTTCATTTCTGACAAAACAAGGGATCATTTTTTGGAAAGAATTTTACCGAAGACTAATGTCAGGTATTTCGTTACTATGTATTTTGGTATGTGGCATTAGCGTGGCCTATCTGCCAGAGACCTGTTCTGTACATAGTAGATAGTCCTGCCAGGGCAACAACAGCCATTCCTTATTTTGTTTGTTCCTGTTACATAGTAACAGACGTGATGCCCATCCAACTTGGTTCAGCTTGCCAAAGTGACTATTTTCATATAATTATCTGGTAGCAAAAGAGTAAAGATGATGTTGAGAGCTGCATATTGCCCAAGACTGAACTCATAATACTACTGTAAACTAGTTCTGGATTACTCTTCTTGCTAGTCTACCATTCTATGGAAGTAAAGAGAAAGTTGTACCCAATACCTGTAAACTCTGAAGACGGTCTTATTTGCTCTTTGGATGACAGCAAGGATCAGTGGGAATGGTGGAAACAGACATTGCAAATGCCACGAGAACATGAACACACCTATTTGCCATAAAATGTCTTAGACTCTGATGTGACTCTCAGCAAAATTTCTAACATCATCTAGTTTTCTTTTGAACAGGCATTTTGCAGAATAGCTGTGCAAACTGAAAACTGATCTTATTGTATAGAAGATGAGAGCACTTTTTTTAATGGTACTTTTCGTGCATCAAGCTGGAAAAGTGCTGCACACACCTGGAGATGGGAGTCTAAATGACTTCATTCTACACAGAAAACTTCAACAGTGCCATAGTTGGCTTGTCACTTCCCTGTTTCTTGAAGTAATGGTATTATACATAAAAACACAAATTACTAGTTTCTGGATGAAAACCAAACCGACGCATCTCAGAGTATGTAAGTTATGGGCTCCTAAGCAGTTCCTATTACTTGCAGCTGACTTTCATTTACAGGGTGTTGTGGGTGGTGGAGAGAGGAGAAAGGAGGTAGAGAGTCAGAAAGGGGATCTGAGTGAGTCATACACTTCACTCATAAGAAAGATGTAATTAATATATATTTATTGATATAAAAAATAGTGAATTAACAAAGTTCGAAGGTTAATGCGACATTCATTTAACAGGATTCGATGGTGAGGTTCACTTGATTAGTCAGACAAAAATCAGGGAGACCCTCCCCTTGAGCCACAGGGTTTTGGGAAGGACTCCCTTGCTTTCTAAACTCCTTCTCACAGAGGAGTCAGTGGCTAGATCCAGTCCTAGTCCCAGGCTCGATCAATGGTTTATATCTAAAGGATTATATGTGCGCTATCAATCTTTTATATCACTCAGCTAAGATTTTGCAGTTAGCATGCTATTAGTCACTTACCAAGGATCTGTTGCAGCAAGGAATCTCTCAACCTTGAGGAGTAACCTTGAGAGGTGTCCCTACTCAAGGGGAGATCCTGGCATGCAGCCTCCTGTCATTTCTGGAGAGCTCAATAGGCCCCTGGAGTCTCTACTACTTATGGAGTAAGATGACTGACCTATTGTCATATTTGCATACCAGCTGTATTTTGGTTGGTGCATACTCAGCAAGACCCTCACTGTTGGAGCAAGTTGCACAAGACAGCCCTTGGCTATTGTGTTGTTATCAGTCTCCCCTGATCCAGATGCATCTTGCACGACCAGATAGCATCCATTATGGTCATCACTGGTGGTTATCATTTGAACAGGGAAATAAAGGTTATGGGAAATAAAGATCAGGTGGAAGTGGAGCATACCATCGCACAGGGCTTCCAGAAGAGGCCCCCACTAGAGTTTTTGCAGGGAACAGAAGGAAATTAATATTAGTTTTAACAAGGGCAAGTGTCAGAGAGCTGCATTTTTATTAGGTGGATACAATTTAGCAACCAAGTAAGCATTCTTCTGTGTGAAAACTTCCTCTATAGTTAGGTCCTTACTTTACACTTTCCAGTAGGAACATAAATACTGAAAGGGGTCACTGAAAAGGAATGGAAGAGGGTGAATCATCAAGGACAAGTGGTAAATTTTCAGGTGACTCATGCTTTGGTTTGCAGGGATTGAGTATTAGTCACTGAGGATAGTAATCTGTTCTCAAAGGAAGACCAAATGAGAAGACTGAGAGAAGGAGGCTGGAGCTGTATTTTGATGTAGTCAGATAACCTTTTTTCATGTGACTGACAATCATCACCATGCAAGGGCATGAGCAAGGCAGAAATCCTTTGGGTTTTCTAGTGTCTCTTGGGGGTGTCAGCATTCCTTCTCTGGCTAGAGAGCTGAACAATAGAATTTAAATCTGATCACGCACAGAAATGCCAGCTAGAGCATTCTGGGATTCTGAAACATGATTTTTGGAGCTGGGTAACTGTTTATAACCTAGACAGCAAGAGAAATAATGTCCTTTTCAGAGTGATCCTATTGCAAGTACTCTGAGAAAATAATCAAAATTTGATTATATAGCAGAGTTGGGTTTAATTAAGAAGTAGAAAATTGTAAAGCATTACATATAAGTTTGGATTGTTAGCTTTGAACTAGGTAATCCCAGAAACCTCACCAAGAAGAGACTGTAAAGTCCCAGGCCTGTTCTAATCATTAAGTTAGTACTGGAGTTAGAGAACAATGTATCTTCATCATAGAATTTTAGAAATTGAAATTTATTACCTTAATGTTCATAGAAGCATTAAGACTCTGTTTTACTGACCACTGGGATGTGACAAGAGAATATGTTGAGCTAACTCCTTGGGACAGGGTAGACAGAAGTGTTGGGAAAAGACCCAGGAAAGAACTGAGCATGTGCAGAGGAAAAGTACAACCAAAGGACACAGTGATGACGACCACCAGAAGAGCACGACAACCACCAGAGAAAGTGGACATGCGAAAAGGATATTTACATATATTAATAAGTTCCTGGAAATGTAATGAATATGTTAATGACTTCTCAGAAAAGTAATTAATATGCATGTTTTGATAGTATAAAGCTTTTGTGGAGAGACAAGTCAGTGTGTATGATAGGCGGAGCGATCCCCTGTGCATCCAGCGCTGTAACAAAGTGCTTGCTTCTCAAGACTACATTGGTGTTAAGAAGTTTATTCCCAATTTCAGTGACAATACCTGTCCTGATACAGGGAACCAATGTCTTTCTGGAGGCTTGCATCCATCTCCTGAACTTGAGGTTGAAGATTCAGTATTTCACACCTCCACAATATGCCTTCAGAAACCTCACAGATACTATACAATAATATATACCTTTCTCTGAGACAAATAATAATTTAATATGCCTTTGAGTTATGATACAGTATCATTATGAAAAGATAAGGAAAGAGCCAAGAGAATTCTGTTTTACAAGAGGAGATTAAAAAAATATCTCAGTGTTAAGGCTTCAGAGGAATATTCCTCTGGAATTTTAAAATTAGTACTAACTGTATTAATAAACAGAGAATCTATAAACTGTGCATGGCTGAAAAAGTTTTGATTATGTTCACAGAAGCATAATTCCAATTCACAGCACAAGCAGTGAGGGATAATAAAGGAAGTTTCTCACTGTCATTAATAAATTGTCTATATAAAGAAAAAGAAAAAAAATTGGCATGTATTTGTTTTATTTTTATCAATGAATATAGTGTACCTATCAACAAGTATTTTTAGGCACAGAAACAATAGAAATTTAAAAACACATAAAATAATGACTCCAGATGGACAAAGTTAACAAATAATAATGAAGAAATTCTTTGTGATTGAGGTGTGTCAAACATTTTAAAAGTATAAATACAACTAAAATTAACAGCACTAAAGCTATTTAGTAAGTGTTAAGCTAAAGCTATATAATTTCTCAGAGTACCGGCACACGTATTCAATTCAGCCTTATTAGCACCTTGGTACCAGTTGCTGAATGGCTCCCAATTATTATTATATACCAACACTAGGTGTCAAAGATATATATATTTTTTTAAGTAATATGCAAAAGGCTTTTTTTCCACCCAGCCACTCTTTAGAGAAAATGTACAATAAACAGAAAGAAGAAAAAAAATACTTGTTATTCAATATTCTAAAGGTTAATTACTGTTATCTATACTGTAAGAAATTCTTCAGTATTGTCGGCAACTGCAGTTGTGGGATAAGATGCAGTCTAGCTCTTCCTATGTAATTTCGGATACTTAGTCGGCAGAGCTGACAAAGAGAAGATGGTGTGGCTGCAAGCAAAAAAGAAAGGGGTTTAATTACACAACTGCAAAAGCCAGTACTTTGTTTTACAACAGTCCTGCACAATAATGGGATTTCTAAAAAAAACCAAAAAAAAACAAAACAAAAAAACCCAAACAATCAAACAACAAAAACTGTTCACACTTTGCAAATTTGTCCTTTTCTTTCTTCCCCTTTCCTTCATTGCCTTTTTGCCCTCAAAGATAAAGATCAGGGCTGCTGAAACCTTATTAATGACCAGGGAAATACTCAAAAAAGCAAATACTCAAGGTCAGCAAGTAATGTGTGGTTTGAAATTAAAAACCCGCTCCCAGAAAATAACTGATGTCAGCAACTTTAAAAATGGCAGTATTTTTTGTTATTTCTAGAACAGGTGAAATACATGCTACAGCACTACAAGCTGCACTACCAATGCATCAATGCAACATGAATAAGCAGGCAAAATACCCTGAGATCCTGGACCTTACTAGCTCATGATAATGCCCTTGTCTCTCTATGCTCCACCCCACACCCTCAAAATGAGCACACTGCTGTGTTTCTCTGGGCAATAAAACCATATGCATTTCATGACAATCAATTTTTTCTTTACATCTTTGCTGTGGTTTTTAAAAATCCTACTAGCCTTGGTAATTTTGTGATAACCAACTGTTTTTAGAGGGGTTTTTTAACAGCATTCAGACTACAAAGATGTTTTCTTGAGGAAAAACATTAATCAGTGTTTCTTGTCAGTTTACCTCTAAAGAGATGCCCATGGTTATTGCAATAGTTTCTCTGCTTATTTTCCACCTTTGTCTTGTGGCTTATTTTCACACTGGACATAGGGCAATCTGAACAAATCCAATTCCTTTTGGGATATTCTCTCTCTCTCTAAGGCAACTGACCTTTAAGAGTTTTAAGGGACTTGAGTGTTGACTCCTATTTCTCAGGTACTTATAATTCAGTAAAGAAAATTTAGAAAATTAAACTTGCTATACTTTTTGCCTACAATCAAAATAAAGTGCTTTATGTGCATGTAAAAATATATTTTTAAAAATATTGGGACAGCTGGCCCAAACTAAATGTATTATTAATAAACACTCAATAAACATTAGATGATAATTTTTTAGCTTGGTCAACAGGCTCTGGCCTGAAACTAAATATTAGTGGGTATTTTTATAGTTAAAAAGGAATTTACCTGAATGTTAGTATATTCATTTCATAAAGCACAACGTTAGCTTTTGTAACACAGGGTGTTGGGGTGTTTTTGAGGTGGGGTGGGAGGGTTTTTTTACGAATACAAGTTACGGTTGCAAAAACACATGTGCAAAACTTACCTTCATGGAGGAGCAGCAGTCTCTCCACTAAACTGCTTGGAGCAGCTAAATCAACAGGCCTCTCAAAATCTGTATTTTTGGCATTTATGTCTGCACCAAATTCAAGGAGTAAGTTTACGATCTCTGTACTAGAATGTTGAGCAGCAGCATGGAGTGGAGTTTCCAAATGCTTCCCTTTCTGCACATTGGCACCTGGTGGGTAAAGGCACATGAAGAGACTTAAGAAGAGATTAATTAAAATTGCCATTGAGTAAAGATGATTTTACAAAACAAACAAAAAACCCCTACAGTCCTAGAATGCCTCAGTGAATTTAGCCACTTTATTTTATTGCATAGCACTATAGTTAATCATATCAGTGGGTTTTTTTGAGCACATATGCTTATCCTAGGTTTTGTTACCCAAGCAGAACTAGATTTTAAAAGGAAATACTTCATAGAAAGAAGGAAAAGAAAAATCAAATTAGATCACATGAGCATAATTGTTGCCCTAATTATAAAAAAGTACATTTAAGATAATTTGCACTACACAAAAATATACTTTCCTTATTTAAGTCTTCAAAAAGAATCGCTAAACTGAAGTTTAGTATTTATATTTTTGTAAGTACCCCAACTCAAGAAAGAATCTAACTTGGATGCTTTATATTTTTTCATGTGTTAAAACTGGCAAAAGGTTTGAAATATAGTCCCATCTCCAACATTTATCAAGGATTTTTCTATAAAGGCCTTAATTTTAATTAAGGTGGAGTACACAGTCAAGAAAGCTATCAGAGATAAAAAACCAAACCCTTAACTCTCCCAGTCCACAGAATACTAATTATTACACTTTTGTATTAATAAGGAATTGCTAATTTATTTTAAATTAAAATGGACAAAATTAATTTGCAATAATGCACTCATATTCAAGAAAAAATTATCCACACAAGAGCTAAACAAAACTAGATAGTATGGAAGAATTTTCCTTATAAGCAAGCTGCTAGTCCCCCTAAAACTGGGTTTGCCCCAACAGTTTTCTAGACTATTCTATCAGAAGAAAAACTCAGACCTCTTAAGAGAGCTTTGCTGATCTTGTGAGACCAAACATTGGCTTCTGTACCAACTTTTCTCGCAGAATCAACAACTTTTGCCTTTTTAATTCCTATTTGAGTAAAACAGTAATATCACAGGCCTAGCAATTAGATTTGAAGTCTGAATAACTCACTGTGCTCAGTATTAACAATTTGATAATGTTTCCACAGTATCACTCTTGCCTATTTCATTGTCTATTTGCTTTTTGACTTCTAATGCATTCTCATAAACTGATAAAATATTTAAAAAATTCAGATTTACATAAGTAGTTACTTATATTCTCAATTTACATACCCTTTTCTACTTCAGAGCACCAACGAATGTGGAAAATGCCCTTATGTTACTGTTTTTAATGTATGGCAGCAGTTGAATCCCAAAATATGCTAATTATACTTCTGCAGTTGATAGCTAATCACACAAGGAGACTGACATAATGAGAAACAATTTAACTACTTACTTAAGTTCCAAATAACCTGCAATTAACTAGAAACAGAATTCCAGTACAAGATGGCAACTCTGTAATTATTCATCTATACATTTTCATTCATTGTGCTGCAGGACACAAAAGCCCTCTATGTCATTACCTGAAACACAGCAACTGAGCCTTTAGCTATGCTGACTGTGTCCCTGGATTTGTGCTGAAACAGAGTGAGCCTCCAGCATCTCTTTCCCACTGATTAAATAAATAATGTGAAATTAGGATCGAATGCCTTTTACCTCACCTATTCTCTCTGCAACTCAGCCTCTGTGCCTTGTAAAATGATTAATCAGAACACGCTGCAGAATGAAAAAGGGTGGGACTGCATTGCTAAAAAAGTTCTGTTGAAAGGTCAATGATGACTATATAGAATTCCTTTCTCAAAGCTGGTATTTTAGCTTTGTTTTTCCTACAAAAAATGAGTATCTGCAAAGCTGTAGTAGGTCCTAAAAATTTTGAACATCCATTCTTATTGGTCTTGTTTCCTTTTCCTCCTCATATGTTTGCTATGCACAAAAAAGGAGATATAGCAAGTTGTTATAAGAAAACATGCATCACAGAATAAACTTAGAGACCTGTAAGCAAGTGATTGACTGAGCACAGCTCGCTTCAAGGTGAATACAGTATGTTTATTTTACAAAATACTAATATTTTTATTTAAATCATGACATACCTGCATAAAGAAGCTTTCGAATACAATGGATCTGCTGTGAAACACATGCTACATACAGAGGTGTTCCTAGATGAGGAAGATCTTGATCAACATCTATACCCCAGGATATTAGTACCTCCAGACATTCACTGTGACCTGTCAGAACAAAGCATGACAGAGTTTGCCTGACTTCAGTAAAATGTCTCACAGACAAAACCAGACACATTTCTGAACACTATTATTGAGACATTCATCGGCTGCTCCATGTTTGCTCTGCAGGCAGTTTCTTACCTCTGCTGGCTGCTTCATGAGTTGGTGATGGAAGACAGGACTCCCACTGGGCTTTGGCACCATACTCCAACAGGAGCTCAGCACATGCTGCACTGCCTCTCGAACACGCATTAAATAAAGGTGTCACTCCATCAATTGTTGTAGCATTTACCTAGAATATATAAAACTCATTTAAGAACAGAATTGAAAGAAAGGTAAAATTTTAAAGAGGACATAGTCAGAAATTGCATTAACATATGAAAAAATGTACTGTTTAGAATAACATATCTTAACTAATCAGTCTTTGTGCTACTGTCTTCCTCTCACCCCATCCGTCATTTGAAATTAGTTTACTATTATTCTTGTTAAACTATGTTGAATAAACCAAAATACACCTGGGATACTAAAGAGCACACATTAACAATAAATAATTTTCAAAAGTCTTTGCACTTAGCTTGTTTCATTGACACGGAAAATCTACACTTTGTGTAGTAATGGGATAATGAAGACCTTCTTTCCACAGCTCTGCCAAGAATGCAAACTCCATATTAAATGAGAGAATAATTTGCCATTTTCTTCTGTGATTTTAATCTTCAGGTTGGAGTGATATTTCACAGGATGGAGACAAAGCTAATAGTACAGGCTCACTGTTTGAATACCAGCCTCACTACCTCACTGGTTAACTGAATATTAACTGAATATTCCCAGTGTGAGAGAATAAGGAGAGAAACTAGGCAAATTTGTGAGGACAAATAATAATAATAATAATAAAGGAAGGAGCACAGGCATAAGGAGAAAGCTCCTTCCAGGACTCTGGCCTATCCTCTTCCATGTGTCCCCCAAATTCACCAAATGATTAAAAAAAAGTACTAAAAAAATTCAGATAAGAAAATGAAATTTGTTCTTATAATTTTGTCTATAGTATCTATAGTTTTGTATCTTTAGAACCCTTTTGTTAGCTGAAGTGGAGAGGAATTGTTTTTTGAAACAACTATGTATTTTTTATTTTTTTTGCAGTAACACAGACATATTCTACATGGTTCTCAAAACTGAATTGTAGAGACAGTAAATATTTCCATCATAATGATCAGAGATTTAGGAAAGTAGGCATTTGAACTCTGATTTCAGCAGAGATTGTAGTGAAAGTGGTCTGTGAAGTCCCATATTTATTTTGGGATAACAGACAGACAGCCTGTGTCAGGAGAACAGAAAAGTGCCAGTGCTTTTTTGTACTCAGACCAAAGAATCTTAAGAGCACACAGCTGCAGTGTGAGAAAAAACATTCTGGAGATTAAAAGAACAATCTCCTGCAAGCCACTCAAAGCAAGAGGAAACCTGTAAAGGAGAGGGACACATTCCATATTTTAGAAGATAAATAATGTAATGAAATTCAGGGAAGAAATAAGGCTGGTGACATACTGTCAGCAGATTCTCTCCAGTTCATTACTCTGTCTCAGTGTTTGACCAGCTCCCATCTATTTTCCCTGATACTGTTTTTCTGTTTGATATCTACTCTTATACATATAATTACATGGTTTGTTTGGCTGGGTTTTTTTTTTGTTTGTTTCATCAGTTTCCTTTGTTAGCTTTCAGATGGCAGCTTCTGGTAATTAAATGAGATGAATGCAATCAATAAGAGTGAGTAGAGAGAAATACCAACTAAAAAAAAAATATGAATATATGCTTCTCAGTTAAACAAAGGTTAGCACTGGACTTCATATACAGAAAAAAAAACCCCTTACATTTGCTCCTGCTTCAAGAAGGATTCTTGCACATCCAACATGATCTCCCAGGCAGGCTTCATGAAGTGGAGTTACTTGGTCAATTGTTAGTGAGTCTACATTGTACCCCTAAAGAACATGAATGACAAATAAAGATCATACAAAAGCTGTTCAGAGTTGTTTCCTTGCACTACTGTTCAAATTAACAGTTTACAATACTCTAAATAGGCTTAAAACTCTAGTTCTAATAAATAAATCCTCAGTGAGCATAAAAAGAATCTTTCATCAATCAATGTATATAACAGAATAAAAGTTGTTATCTCTTATTTTTTAAAAAAATCAGAAATAGCAATAGGGTATGAATGGTATAAAGAAGATGGAAACACTGTTGAGATGCACAGTGATAGGACAAAAAGCAACAGTTGGAATATGGTGAATTCCAATTAGTTATATGGAAAAAAAAATAATTGTGGGGACAGTGAAACCCTGGAATAGGGGTCCAAAGAGGTTGGTGCATCTCCATTCTTGGTGATCTTTAGAACTCAACAAGGCCCTGAGTCTGAACTGTCCTGTGGTTATGATTCTCTGATTTAAGGTTTGAAATAGTTAAAACCATTAATTTTAGCAAGAAAAAGAGTTCTTGCATTGATAAAATCATAAAGTCCTTGAAATTTTCTGCAGATGTTGTTTGATTCTTAAAAACTAAAAATTGTACCTATTGGCTTTCATCAAATGTATGCTATTGTATAGTTTTTCAATATCGTAGCAGCTAATATGACAATACTGTAATATTAAAATTCAGTGGTTTACAGTCTCTGCCTTTGTTATTAACAAAATATATTTTTTTAAAAGCACAATTATGCAAAAACCATAATCTTTTTGTGATTCTTTTAATCAACAAGTATCTTCCTGACTAGCTCTATTTACCTGAGGGCTTAAAGCAGTGGAACTGCATTGACTTAACACATGTGAGAGGAGAAGACTGATATACAGATGATTTAGATACAGCTTTGGTAATTTTTTTTTTTTTTTGAGAGGAAGTTTTATAATGTACAGAGGAAATACTTTAAGTATTAACTTATATTTTATAATTTAAAAAAATTCCTAAATGTGTATTGCTCTGAAAAATTCAAGTAAAAAAAACCCCACAAACAAACAAAGCAAAGCATACCAAATCTGCATTAATAATCCATACTGAGAAATTAAGTAACATTAAAAATGAAAGCAATTTTAAGAACACAGCTTTCACCTGTGACAATAAAGTCTTTAGAGAAAGAAGACGTCCTTGACTGGCTGCCTCATGCAGAGGTGAGCGATCTGCCCAAGAACCTATATAATAACAACATTTATTGAGTAAACCATATAATAAGAAAGATTTTGGAATGCATAGAGCAAAGCAGAAAATATAATCACAGAATGAAGTCAACTGTCCTATGAAATTAATTTTTCCTCTTTAGAGACTGTATTTCAACTGATCAGTTTCTAGACAATAAAACTGCTCTATTATTAACGATAAGTATCTTTAACAAATTATTATGTGGTACAGAGAACAAAATGTTGATACATTGATTTCAGTAATATGATTTAATAAATTCATCAATTGCCATATTTCCCACTTCTATTTTGCATAGTTCAATTTTTTTAAAAACGACATAACTTATTTTTGCAGCTGACATATAGAAACCTATAGACTTCAACAAATTGGTATTTGAACTTAAACTAGACATAAATCTGCCTGAAAAAGTCCTGAAAAAGCTGATGTATATGGAAATCCTTATGTACGATGAGATTAATCTGCAGCTATTACACAAGTGCAAGGAGAGAAAATACAGTGAGAATCACATTAAAAAAATTGCCATAGTAGAGATAAGATATTAAGTCCTAAGTTCCCATTCTAATAGGCTATTAGGGCTAAAAATAGTTAGATATGGTTAATGTAAAGGTTCAGCATTTATTTTAATTTGTTTATCACTCCCAAAAAGAAAGGCAGAAAAAAACCCCAACCAAACCCGACAACACCTCTGCCTTCACACGCACACCCCTGCTTAACTCCCAGCCCAGGCCCCAGAGTCATCCTGTGGCTCCTGATGAAGAACTGCCATTTCCTACAGAAGACTGGCCACTGACAGGTCCCTTCTAGCCAGACATAGCTGATACCAATTTACTGTATGAATTTTTCAAATGAAGTTTTGAGAGATTGCGCAACGAAGAAACATCTTCAAAATACATTATGAATTACTGATATTTATTCCTGTAAGAAGAAAATCATTGGAACTGTAAAATGTTAATACAATCACTCATGTGAGTTATATCAAGCTCCCCAGAATCCCTGAAGAAACACTGAGAGAATTATCCAAGTATGATGAATTGGTAACAGTAGCAGATGAATCCCCAATGCTTAAACGTGTTTGATTGTTGCAATGGACTAGAACTGCCTGCAAAGCCAGTTATTGCATTTCAGTGACAGGCAATGGATTTTAAATGAGAAGGCTATTGCTCCATCACTGGCAATCATTAGTCTACACTCTAAGGTAACTACCCACTAGAAACAGACTCTGTTTCTGTTTCCTACTGGACTCCTTCTGTCCATTAGCCTGTTTCATAAAGTACAATTTTGGTTACAATAATGGACCATAGGCAAGATTCAGCTTCCAATACTCTTTCAGAATTATTTGCACGAAACTCTGGTCATCTGTGTGTGCATGTGTATGTACGTGCACACATATCGTTCCCTATGCTCTTTACTTTAGGTTTATTAAATGTAGTATTTTGCAATTCTTATTAATAGTCAGAAGAACAGCTTAAAAATATATATACAAAGTGTCTGGGATTTTAAGCAGTATTATACTACAAAAATTGAGCTCAGAAATCTTAAAGTGACCTGATTTTGACAAAATATCAGTATTTTCTCAATCATCCCAATAAGCTCAGATATATTTATCCTATTGTAGGTTGGATATGTGTGATCACTATGAGAATTTTGACCCATATTATTCTTCTTCTGTAGTAGTATCTGGACCAGCACTTGAGTGGTTGTAATTCAAACCAATTAGATCCATTAATTCTCCTGCTGGTAGCTGCAAAGAATTCCTCAAAAATAATTAAAAGCTGTATTTAGAGGCTGTTTTTGAAAAGTTGTCCCCCCCTCTCTACAGATGAGAACTTCTCACTCTCAACAGTTTATCCTACTCCTAAATTAATGGGGGCAGGAAGGGGGGGGGGGGGGTGGAAATTGTAAGCATCATGAAGTTTTTATGCCCATTAAATATACTTGCACTTAGGACATTTTTGTAGCCATGTATAATTCTGAACAGAGCAAAGATGCAGGTAGGATCTAAAAGCAACATTTTTTTCATCCTTCCTTCCTTCCTTCACCTCCTTCCTTGTTAGATTGCTCAGAAGAATGTTAATATAATTACTCCAATGGCATTTGAGAATCAATTAATGCCAGATCCCATTGTGAGGGATCTCTGTTTTGCACCTAGACACACCTCATATTCCTTACATTCATGTGGAGACATCCAGCAACTTCAGCTGTTTCTGATAAATCCATTAAATACAAAATACTTGTATGATCTCTACTAGAAATAAAATCTATAAGCAAAATGCTGCAGAAATATTTTGTGCAAACCAAGTTTGGAAAAAAATCTTTCACATTCTAACTGATTAATCAATAAACACAGTAATTAATCATTAAATATCACAGGGACAAGAATATATGCAAAAAATATGTATCATAAATAAACATCAAAGGTGTCTTAAAATATACTCTTTGTCTAGATTGCTGCCTTCTGCTAATCTACAAACTTGCTATGACTTGCACTTAGAAAGCATGAGCAAGAATATAAACAAGGACATTTTTTCATTCACTGTAACAGCAGTATTAGCAAACATAGTCCATTTGAAAACTGTTAATGCATTAATTCCCTACTGATATAGTCTCTGACAGATGCTGAATACAAAGTATCTCTAACTATATTTAGAAGCCACATTAGTTCCAAGTAGTCTGGTGTACAGTTTACCAGGAAGGGCAGCCTACATTGCTTTGTAAACACTAACAAGAAAGAATAAATATATTCACTGCATTAACAGAAGTTAAAAAAAAAAATAAATTACAAAGTATCATACAATACCTAAATCTCCATCTCCCCATGGCACTTCCAGCCAATTGCAATTATAAATCCTACTCATTTCTTTCAATCTGGAAAATAAATAAAATACAATAATAATAATAAAAAAAAATCTGTTCTTGCTTGTTGGGCCTGTTCTTAATACACTCCAGCTATGTTTGGAAGGAGATCAGCAGCTCACTGTAATACGAACTTTCACCCTTCAGTAAACACAGCTTTGAAGATACGAGCATATACAAGTCACCAGTTTTCTTATGCGAAAGGTCTGTCACCCTTTTTGTTAATTTTTCACATTTCTTTTTTTAACAAAGTAACTTTTCAAAGCACCAGTATCTGTGCATTTGCCTTCCAAGACAGATTAACTGGAACAACACAGAGAAACTCACAGTCAAAACAAGAGAACTTTCAGTTGAATAAGAACTGCAGGACAAACTTTTCCTTTATTAACTTTGTGCAGTGAGACACCTAGCTCTGTATCATCAAAAATCAGTATTGGTGCACAGATTTGTGAGGGAAGCACTGCCAAATGTTCATATGTTATTTTACTACTTACACATAATATACTTAGAAAAGAAATCAGCAAAGCTATTCTGTTCATGTTTCAAATGCTATTTGATCAGTAGGCTGAACTGTGTTTTTCTTTTATCAGTTCATTATTGCTTCAGTTATCTTCTAAACAATTCTTTGGTTATTAAATTGGGGTTTTGATAAATATTCTCAGCAGTGAAAAATCCCCAAAAACCGGGGATTTGCAATTCTGGCTTTGATCCATTTCTAAGTCATTCATGTTATTTTCACCATGTTTTCCTACAGACTTCACTCCTTTACAACTACCTGCCATTATGATCATAGTAGTAAAATATTAAGTAAAAATATTTTAATAACAGTCATTAAAATACTGCTCTAAGGGTAAATAGATGGTATCCCAGTCCTAAGAAGCAGCAGCAGCATCGGAGAACAACTGTAAACAGAAGCCTGCCACAATTAATTATTGGGAGATGAGAAATATGGACTATTTGTAAAGTGTTGTAGCTAGTATTTCTTTCTGCAAAACTAACAACTGCTATGTAGTATACTCATAATTGTTACTTTTTATTTCTGAAGACATATTCTGAGTGTTTCAGTTTGTGGCAACTGAAGCAACAAACAGGATCAATAACTGTAGCAGAAAAACTCTGTAACATTCTAGTCCCAAGATCGATGGACTCACTTCACCCCGGTTGTTAAAACTGCCTGATATTTTGTATAGGTAATGAAGTTCTAACAGATTTTTACTGTGGCACTATAAAATTACCCATTTGTCTAAAGCCTTTGCAGGATAAAGGAGTGTGTCAAATACTTAATTGATATTTGATGTCAAAAAACTATTGAAAAGTATCTTAAGTCAAGGATTTAAAAATTAAGAAATGCACCTGTGCTGCTTAACTACTATGATTAGATATGAAAAGCAAAACAAAAGACACTTCTTTTTAACAAATGAAATTCCAACAATAAACACTAAAGAACTTCAACAGAATCAAGAGATTAGGCTAGAGATTATTAAAATATGTCTGACAGAGATATCGTTCATGTGGCATTTAAATATTTCATTTCAATATTTTAAATAATCTTTGTTTTCATTTGACTAAAAATTATATAACAATATATAAACATATACACATAAATACATAAAAAAGAAACCTTGATTGGTTTAAACTGATATTCTTTCCAGTGTTTATCATCACGTAGACTTTCAAAGTTTGGGATTTCATTCTAAAAGCAAATGGCAATGATCTCCTATGCTTGAAAACTATATAAAAACCAATCTATTTTCCCACACAGTTCTGTTTATGATGCTTTCACATTACATGACCACATACTAGTTTTTCTGTTGCAGTGTTGTATTCAATGAGTTATCATTCAAATTATTTTGTATCTCCATATCTAGTAGGATCTCTCGCTCTTTAAGACATGCTATCCAAGCTATAAACTGACTATAACATTGTTAATTTTATATTGCCTTTTCCATAGTGTTCTCCCATTAACAAAAGAATACTTCAAAACCCTTGCTGAATCTACCTTAATAACATCATCCTTTCATACTATAACTAAGGAACCAAAAGACAGAGTTTTAATGCTTACATTGTAAAACCAATCTAATAGCTTATTTTTTCTAGAGTACTTAAGCATTAGAGTGCACACTGAAAGCACAGTTTAATTATGGTTATGAGAGCTTTGAGCTTCTGAAATTTCAGCCTTAGATAATAATAACCATGATCAGTCAAGAAACCTTTAGGTTAGATGATTGGTCTTAAAAAACACAGGTGCCACAGTAAAGACAAGAATAGAATTTGCTTTTAGGGACACTAAAACGTTAACCCTTTTTTCTTACCATTTACTAAATGCCTTTTAAACTTTGCAACACACAGGAAAGCATAGGGTGCATTTTTTCTGAGTATATGCCTAATGCATTCTCAGAACATCATCTAACTTGCACACCAAAAGAAGCAGGGACTTTGTGGAAAAGTACAGCATGTGACTGTGTTGTCAAATACTGGGTTACAATGCAATAGAGGGTCAAATCAGCATGGCACAGGTAACATTATTTTTAACAATTCATAAATTTTGAGTGCTTTGGGATTGCAATTTAACATACTTTTCACACAGAAACACGAGCCACTAAACTGTATTAAAAATCCTAACAAAAACCACAACAGCAATATCCAAACATAGCTTGCTTGGCTCCCAACAGAAGCAAGACTGAGTGAAGGCAATGGTGATGATGATTGCATTGCTGCTGGCTCTGTGACGGGCCTTGCACACACGGGAAGAAGTGTGTCAGGCCGCTTCTCCCACCACGTGAAAGCACAGCAACAACTCCCCTGTCCATTGCTCATGCACAGATTGGGTTTTTTTCCATCCTCTTGAAGGATCAACAACTGGCTGGATATTTTTCCAGCTGAAAGTAGCTTGCAAACTCTGTGTGCCATAGCTAGAGCACAAAGGTGTAAAATCACATCAACCCCTAAATTCAGTAATCTGTTAGTCCCACATCAGATTTGAGTTGAGTATGTGGCAGCTGGTGGTACTCTTAGGCTGTTACTATTTCCTCGGACAAGTCACTAGAACAAAGTAAGGGTTTTTTAGTGGCCTTCCCAACCAGGTGACAGAAAAGGCACACAGACATTCTGAGCCGAGTTCAGACTCTGGAGGACTTCTGCCTGGAAAAATTTTGGTCATCAAGTGCAGTCTCAGCCTTAATCCAGACTGCAAGCAATTTTCTCCAAGCTGTGCTCAGTATTCTTGGTATTTTCCCAGCCTTCTGGGAAGTGAATGCAGCACATACCCTCATCCCTAGCATTACAAGCAGTACCCAGCCGAGCAGTAAAGCTGGGCCTAGTATGCTGATTTTTGCCACATGCATGAAATTCTGATAAAACAGGCCCGTTGTTGACTCTCAAACCAGTAGGCTGAAGACCTTTTCTAGCATGACTCTATCCTTTTGCCTTTCTATTAGACCTTATCACGAGATATTCCACTCCTTGCATCGCTTTTAGTCCATTTTCTAACCGGTATATTTAATTACATACTGCACTGCAGTAAGACTTTTCCTTTGCTCTGCAAGGGTGCCTGGCAAACAACAAAGTCATGTGTGGACACCTCCATGGATGTGAATAAAAAGTGAAGAAAAGAGCCTCCTTCAGATGGGATACTTGATATATTTGTCACTCAAGTGAACTGCAACAACCAGAAGCCTCAGCTGCAACACAAGTCTCTCAGTACTTCAAGATGTCCGTCAATAACTAGAGACTCCCGCTTCGGCCGTCACAAAGAGGCTGCACGTAGCTGGGCTGTGTTAAGCTGGATTCTGCAGAAAATTTTACTTTCCATATTTTACTGTGATTTTGAAAAATTCAAAACTTGACTAACTGTGGCTGTTTCTTTCTAAGAATAGCAAAAGAGCCTAACTCTGGCCATATCAAGGAGTGTCCAGTGCTGACATTGATAACTTTCATAAAATTATTCTTTTCAGTCTGAGGGAGAATGTCCTAGCTTTTTTGGGGAACTACTGACCTAACTAGCTGAAATGTCCATAAATAAAAGTTGCTACAGATCAGGAAATCTTAGCCCAAACAGTTAACAATATGAGGGTAAAAGATACACTGCATATTAAAACTGATTAATAAATGTAACTTTACAGTACCATTGCATTCAAACAGTTACTTGGGAAGCTATGGTAACTGTTGCTTAAATTTTTGAATATTGCTTAATTCTGAGATTGGCACTACTGGAAATCAGCAAAGGTATTTTAAGAATAACTCTGATTCCTGTAACATAGAACTACATTTTACATGGTAAATTCATAATTATTTTTATGCGCAATATATCAAGTCTCTCTTTCCTATTGCCTCCTTTCCTTGCATATTTTAACATCTCCAGTTATCATATTAACAAGAATTTCAGGTTTGATTTCCTTATTTTCTTTTTTGTTCCACTCTAAGTCTTATGATAAGGTCAGTATTAATTGGAATTATGATCACTCTTTAAAAAACACCTATTAGACTCTCACAATTACTTAAAGCTCCCTTTTACACACTTATATTATGAAAAATATAGGAAAATATAGCACAGAAAATAGCAATACTAAACATTTCTTTTATAATAGAGTTTGTTCCTCATTGCTGAAAACGTCAGTGTCCAGCAACTTAAATACCTCCTAAGAACTTCTCTATATAAACCCTTACAATTATATCTTTGTTTTTAGTGTCTCAGTACAGGACAATAATTCCATCACCTGTAGTTCCTCCATTGCCTCCTATTTCAGCTACCTATAAACTTCTCTCTACCCATAAAGTTATATGTAAAGTTTACTCCTCCTCCTTTCATTCCTCAGTTCCCTGTTGTAAACAATTAGCCTTCAGTATCCAGTTACCTTGTGAGAGGACTGCAAAAGTCAGGGTAGGTCAAGCCTTAAACACTTGCATAAAACAAATAGGGCAGATAAACAAGAAAAGGTATTTTAGATCAGCTGATAAGAGTGAAGAAAGAATAAAAATAGCTCCAACACCCGTGTGTTAACCCATGCAAGACAATAAAGTGCCACTAACATAAACATGCGTTTATATTACAGCTAGGAAAACAAACCAAAACAAAACAGTTTAGAGCTAGAACATTGTAAAGTGGGTCAGTTTAGCATATTTCAGCACACGGTTTCTGAAACGGCTGCTATACCAACCTTGGCTGGTCAGAATACCCCAGCTAGCTTTTCGTTTCGCAGGACACTCCCCTATTCTTTCTAGGAGTCTTTTGGGGAGATTCTGGCTCCTCTGAACAGCAGTGTTTGTTGTCATTATTTGTTTCTCGAGGAAAGCCTGTCTGTCATTGGTGCAGGTACTCTGGTCTGACGAACATCCCCAAATGGATTTCTACTATCTTTTTTCCTCCTTTTCCTTTTTCTCACAGGATCTTGCTGTACTTACTGTAGAATGGCTACAACACTGAAATCCATTCAGCAACATTTACTAGCTTGGACTAGTGAGTACACAGTGGGGGAAGGGATGGACTGCTCTAGCGTTTTCTATTTTTAAAACAGAGAAAGAATCAGCTTAGCTACAGCATAAGTCTTAACTATTCACATGATTTAAATGGAAAGAAGGTATTATTTTTTTAATCATTTAACCAAAAAAGAAAGATTCTTAAAAGCACAAGTATTTAGTTCTTTATTGCTTGAATAACAAGCAACCTAAAGCAGAAAAAACTAAAACGATTTTATCAGAATGGCAATTATTTTAATAATAAAACCAATAATTATTACTGCATCAGGCTTTACTCATATGTAACTTGCAGTTAATAGAGATTTTTGAATCCAGAAGAATCTACTGGATTCTGAAACATTTCTGGCCTTTTTTTTTTTTTTTTCCCCCTTTGAGGGGGGGGAGTTTGTTTGTTTGTTTGGGGTTTTTTTTTGTTTCTTTTGTTTTTTAAATCTAGGACAAGGTATCATACAGATGTCAACTAGAACTATCCTCTTCTACTGATACTAAAAGTAGCCATTTGCATTTTAAAGGAAATTAACATTACTGGGTTTCATTAATATTACTCCTTTCAGGTACCTGACAAAAATTAACCCCCAAGATGCTGAAACAATACACAAGTATTGAATTAATTTTTTTATATCCCTCTTGTTTTTCTTTAAGAGAAAATCAGAAGCAAGGTTATAGTTAGATAAGGTAAGGGGAAGAAGAAGGAGCAGCTGCAAGTTTCACCTTGAAATTACAGCACATGAGAACTGCCCTACTGGAATGGCACTACACTCTTTACAGAACAGAAGCAGGTGGGCTACTGCTATTCTTGCAAGAGAGAACAAAATGGCACTCTCCCAGATGTTACACTGTTTTCAGTAAGTTGTTTTCCTCAGGTTTTATCTAACTGAATGAACCAGAATATCTCACAGACTGAAATAAACACTTGTACACATCCAGCAATTGATTCTGCAAGTATGTCCTGAACACAGCTTTTGCAAAAGGGCTCAGTATAAATATATCACTTTAATACTAGAATTACTTGTTAAATGGCAGTGTTTTCTTCAAGTGAATAAATACTGGAAAATGAATTAACAGGAAAGCTTACTAAGGACATGTATACACCTGTCTGTGTCAGGAAGATATCAAAACTATTCTCCAGGTGAGAAATAACTGATGACAATTTCTTGCCATGACTCTGAGACTCATCTCAGTTTTACACTTCCTTTCCATTTGGAATGGAATCTCAGGACTTCGAGGAGAAGGTGATGAGGATCAGGATCAAGCAAAGCATCTGGCACTGCAGGGCAGGGATTGACAGTGAGCTGGGAAGACAAGATCTACATGTTTTTGTAGGAGTTTTGTGGGAGAGACTGTCAGCTGAGAATGAAGCTAGGTCCTTCTAGGAGAGTGTTAGAAACCTGGACGTAGTTCATACAACTTGCTTTTCACAGATATTCCAGCCCCCACTCTCTCTTACTAGTCTTAGAGGTGTGACTTGCAGGAGCAAGGAAACCAGCAGATCCACAGACAGCTGCCATGGCTTCAAAGAGGAAGACCCCCAGGGGTGTCAGCAGCACCTGCTCACTCTCATCCAGAGAACTGCATAGGAAGCAATGAGCTACCAATGGCATTAGACTACCCCCAAAGTCTACCACCTTCAAGGCCAGGGTACGCGGAAAAGTTTCTCTGTTCCATAGACACTTGCCATTCACTATTATTAAGTTACTCGGAATACTTTGGAGAACATGAGAATGCAATGTATAAAAATATTTACTATCTTTTTACATGCTTTAAAGAAGGCAAAGCTTATCTTATACAGGACTCTAGAAACAGCTTTTCACTAAATTGTGCTAGGCACACCATTTGTCCTCTGGGCAAAAGCCCTTAAAAAGTGCTATTAAAAGGGAAGGGAAGGGAAGGGAAGGGAAGGGAAGGGAAGGGAAGGGAAGGGAAGGGAAGGGAAGGGAAGGGAAGGGAAGGGAAGGGAAGGGAAGGGAAGGGAAGGGAAGGGAAGGGAAGGGAAGGGAAGGGAAGGGAAGGGAAGGGAAGGGAAGGGAAGGGAAGGGAAGGGAAGGGAAGGGAAGGGAAGGGAAGGGAAGGGAAGGGAAGGGAAGGGAAGGGAAGGGAAGGGAAGGGAAGGGAAGGGAAGGGAAGGGAAGGGAAGGGAAGGGAAGGGAAGGGAAGGGAAGGGAAGGGAAGGGAAGGGAAGGGAGACCAGCCTCAGAAATCAACTGGAAATGTATTAAAAATGTACTTGAGATGCTGATATAAGAAGGGAATGAACATACAGTTAAAACTGTGGAGTAAAGCTGAAGAACTCGCCATTTCACTTTCAGCTCTAACATGGAATTGCTCTGTGATCTTCCTCAAATCAGATTAATTTAGTCAGTATCTCTCTACTTCATTAGGTAGTAGAACTATTAATATGTGAAGCTACTGAGGCTTGGTACTCAGATAGTGTTCTTCAGATTTTTCTCTATGGAAGACACTCAAACACTTCAAAAATCCACCAGATTTCAAAGTAGATATCCAAGTATGTGGAAAATAAAGTAGGCCACTACTTTCCCTGCCTTGGCACGCGAGCAATTAGTGACAGTATTTAGATTATGGTTACTCATGGGTGCAATGCAGCTACCTGCAAAAAAGGAGCCAGAGGAAGGGGCAAACACTACAATCTGAGTAAGGAAACTTGAGGATTTTACTGATGAGTTTGGAATTCTGACATAATTTATCAGACAAGCTTTAAATAAACCACAAAATGAACCACTTTCACTACTAATTAGTTCTATTCAACTTCTATAACCCAGGGGAAGAACTGTTAAAGGAAACTTTCAAGGTATTTTCCTCATAATCTTTTTTCACCCAGATTTTTATAAAGAGAAATGTTAATAATTTCAACGTTTCTATGTCAGCAAATAACTCTGAGTTTACTCTACCGGGGCAGCAGTTCTTAACAGGAGGGAATGAAAATGGAAAGAAATTTTTGTTCATCCCTTTCAATGGGGAGCTCATTCTATCTCAAAAACTCTTCTTAAGGCAACAAAGATCCAATTGTGATAACACAAAAAAAATGAGTTAATAAAAACAACAGTGCCAAAAAAAAAAAAAAAAAAGAAATTCCCACACCTTTCAACATATGATGCAGCCCAATGCAATACAGTCCAAGCTGCAATAACAACAATTTATCTTAGGAAAAAATGGACAAAATGGTACTATCTTCAAATGTCACAGATCAACATTTTGTGTGCAACCCTCCTCAAGCTAGTCAAATGATGAGCCACTTCGCTTCCCAAACTCTTCTGTACTTTCATACTCTCTCTACTTCTATGACCAGGATTATTATGGACTTAGGTGACTGCACAGAACCTGCCACACTAAATTCTGGAACAGGACTAGAAACAGCCTCTTCTGCTGATGTGATTCACAGACTATGACCACGAAGCTGAAATAACAGATAGGCTCCCTGGATCTCAGTGCCAGGACCCCAAGAGCTGCCTGTCATTTGACATTGCCAGAAATGGATCACCAGAGATCTTGAACATGCCTCTCTGTAGGAGAAGCCAAGATGAAGCAAGTTTTAGAAATACAGAAACGTTGTTACTGACAAAAACATAGCATCCTAAAAGGCCACAGTGGCCACTGTTACATCCTGCAGTGCAGGCTCAATGCCAAGGAACTTACATGCACCATAAAAGCACAGTGATAAAACTCTAACAGCAGGACAGGGAAAGGACTGAAACTTTTTTTTTTTTTTTTTAATTTTAAAACAGATTCTTTCACAAAGCCATACTTCATGGACAATACAATGACACTACAAGTCATTAGCAGCCAACCAGAAGCTTAGGCATTACCCAGGTGTTACCAGCCAGTCCTCTGACTTCCACATCTTGACAAATGCCAGCAGATACGCAGATAATACTTAAGTGATCATTAGTTATTTAAGCATAACATGACATTTCCCTATGCCACTGTAAGCACTAAAAAAGCCTATTACACACTTCTGCTCTTTGATGATACAGTATCATCACTGCCTCTTAGCTGGAAATCCAAATTATTATTATTATTATTAAGGTAGCAACAGCATGGATGGCTAGTAATTTTCCTACCTCTTTCCCTGAGATTTTTACAGTTGTTAGGCCCTGTATCCTTGGGTGCTGGGAATCAGAATGGAAGTTTGAGAAAATATTTACAATTCTGATATGATATAGGCTCTGTCTCAGTCCCCACAGAAGTCAAATATGGAACAATAATACACTAACTACATTTCTTGGTTTGTAGATTTGCAATGTGTACCTGTCAGATCTCTTCATGCAGACAGGCATTGTTAATACAGAATATTTGCTAATATGTGAGCCAAAGGAAAACAAATCACACCAGTCATGCTGTTGAATCTAGATCAATCATTTAGCAAGCAGGCCTGGGCTTCAGATATTGACACAGAAGAAAGACAGCACGAGACCAGTCATCAGCATGGGAGTGGCACAGAGCACCACAGAGTGAATCTTTAGCCAATTACCAGGAGAGAACAGCCATAAAGAGAGAGATCATATCCACAGCCAGAAATACTCTAGACATAGCAAAGAGTAACATCCACTAGTGCAACAGAAGCAGCACGCCGTGATAGATTTATGACCAGCCAGCCAGCATTGCTGCAGTCATGCATAGAGCTCAGTACTTAGGCACGTAATGCATTCCCCCAAAGTCATCATCATCTAACCCTGGCAGAAGTTCACTCACTGCCTGCCTGCATTGCAAATGTTTGAGAACATCCCCTATGAGTGAGGAGTGTGAGTAGCAGAACCCTGGCCATAACAAGTCTGTGGCTGTGGGAAGGAACATCACCTTCAGGAAGCTATGCTATTTTGGTCTTCCCCCATTGCCTTATGCCCCACCATTGGAAAAAGACCAGCGCAGATGGTATGTTTGAGCTTGCCCCAATCCAGTACAGGAGTTTCCTAATGGCTTTTCTTTAACAACAGTTGTCTTTAAGGCCTTGCAGGTAGATTATTTTTCAGTCTTACTGCTATGCACCTTTAAAAATCCAGGTTTAAGCCACATCAGAGTTCATGTTTGATTTTGTACTCATCTGCAGTTCAAAAGCTTATTATTCATTTAATCCAGAAAAGTAAATAAATCAATTGAGGAAGGGAATTTCCATGTCCATTAACATGGACAAGTTTGCCGACGATGCCAAAGTGTGTTGTGTGGTTGACACACTGGAGGGACGGGATGCCACCCAGAGGGACCTTGACAGGCTTGAGAGATGGGCCTGTGCCAACCTCATGAAATTCAACAAGGCCAAATGCAAGGTCCTGCACCTGGGTCAGGGCAATTCCAAACATAAATACAGGCTGGGCAATGAGTGGCTTGAGGCCAGCTCTGAAGAGAAGGACTTGGGAGTGGTGGTGGATGAGAAGCTCAACATGAGCCGGCAATGTGCACTTGCAGCCCATAGGCCAACCGTATCCTGGGCTGCATCAAGAGAAGCGTGGCCAGCAGGTTGAGGGAGGTGATTCTGCCCCCCTACTCCACTCTTGTAAGGCTCCACCTGGAGTACTGTGTCCAGTTCTGGAGCCTCCAACACAAGAGAGACATGGACCAGTTAGAACGAGTCCAGAGGAGGCCATGAGGATGACCCAAGGGCTGGAGCACCTCTCCTGTGAAGACAGGCCGAGAGAGTCAAGAGCATGCACATAAAGCAAGCCAATAGGACCTAGGCTGGTGACAAGTTAAGGGTCATCTTCAGTAAAGACACCTTTCAAGGAGGCACACATAAACAATACTGACCAAAAAATACAGCTTGTGGCAATGCCATTCTTAAGGAGGTCCTGACATACAAATACAGATAGGAGTGAAAAAAAAAAAACAACCTAAAATAAAACCACAAAGGAATCCATATGATAGGATATCTCAGCTCCTTTCAGAGAAGCAAGTATGCATGCTCCAGCAGTTACATTCACTAGAAATTTCTGTAATCTCAGAGATTTTCTTTAAGGTGAGGGAAGAGTCAATGCTTGCCAACAGATGTGCTTGGTTTTTGTTGCTGCAAATAGGTCAGGGCTCTGGTCATGCCAGTCTAGTTGCATCATATAACTCTCACTAAAATCCTTTCAAGGTAGATTAGGGTCTTCAGAGAAGAATGGTTCTGGTATCTTGCTGGTATATGGTGCCATTTACTTAATTCTAAGCAAGTGTCTTGAGACTTATTTTGAAGTATGACTCTTCTTTGGCAGTTGTCATACTAGACAAAGTTATTTAGCATATAAGAGAAGGCAACTAGCTCCCTCAAAAAAAACGCCCTTCTGAACTTTCAAAAAAGAACATTCTCACTATCATCTCAAGCACTTTTACACCATTAGCTTACGTGCTGCATATGAATAACATGCTAAACGTGGTACCTAACACCAAGTGGTATGGTTAATAGGTATGCCATGCAATATTCCTGTCATTACTAAATGAATCACTATTGTATCCAGGAAGCTAGTAGAGGTCTTATATGGCTTTTATTAATAGAACTGTGATCTCTGTGGTATGCAAGTTGAGAAAATGCCTCGTGCCTATCTTCCCTCCCTAACAACTGTTGCTGAGTGACATTATCAATTGCAACTTGTTAGAATAAAATAATAGGAAAACTTTTCTCTAATCATTCACTACAGCTCAAAATGCAATCAAGCTTTCCAAACAGCAGATTTTCAACAGTGAAACAGCATTATTTCCTATTTATGAGTTGTATTTAATGGACCAGTTTCTTGGGTCCACCCAAGCAGTGCTCAGTGTACAAGAAGGAAACAGAAGGTTTCATACTATTTACAAGCCTCATAATCCTGAAAGGAGATGAGGATAGAGTGATATTCTATGAAAATTTTTGCTGATATAGTTGACAAAATTTTAAAAAATAGGCTATTAAAGGAAAAGCACTGTATGTTGTCATAACTATTAAGCTTGTGCATCACAACCCAGCCATCTGTACATGACTAGTTGCTTGTCATTTATGCCATATTAACTTCTGCAAAATGATTCTTCCATAAGAAAGTTCCTCCATATCACCTGCTTGCAGCTAAAAGCATTTTTATAGTTACTGAGTATGAGGTTTAATTTTGATAAAATAGACTCTTTTTGCCTTATAAAAAGTTTATGAATGGGAACAACATGTCCATCTATAAAGCCATCGCTCTTACTGAAGTGTGGACTGTTTCATACAAACCAAGCTCTTAACAGTATTTGTCAACAGAGTTTGTATCTTACAGATCCAGAACACCTGACAATGATTTAACTCTTAAGACTTAATATACACTTACACTTTGAAATCACTTCATACCATAGTGCTACTACCTCAGCCTAAAGCAACTGAACCTCAGCTGAAGCTCCAACTCAGCACCTGTATATACAGAGTACTTAATGATATGACCAACTAGTCAGTATAGTAGGAAGAGTCTAAAGGTTGCTTTTGATCCTCCAGTTTGTATCCACCAAGAGCTGTGCAAAAGGCAGAGTTATTAACTCTTCACAGGTCTGGAAATACAGTGAGATAAGACATGTTACTGTGCAGACCACTGTTGCTGCAGATAGCCTGCTAAGGAGCTAATTATACTCAAAGTTAATTTAAAAGTAAGTTCATTTTTGTGGGTCAGTTTGTAGGGCACAGAATTTTAAAATGGAATGAACATATACATGCTATGACTTTGTCCATAAAGACAGACATTAATAAAATGTTGAGTTTTGCAAATTTTCTAGCGTATTGAATAAATACATGCTCACTTCAACACAATAAAAAAATAAAAGCTAGTCACCATAATCTATTTGCAACACAGCTATAGTCCTTGATTGCAAAGCACTTAGCTCTAAACAACTAATCAGTTCTCTTTGATTCAACGGGGCAAGTATGTGTATGTGAGTAAGTGTTTACAAAATTAGTGCCAAAGTTAAAAATAATCCAGTAAATGGGACATTTATAATAGAATGGATCCCTTTTTCATTGAATTATTTTATGGTAGTAATACCACTGACTTCACTGAAAAAATAATTAAATTCTGATAGTTTATTAAGACATGGGTCTTTAATTCATTTTAAACAAATGTAAAAAGTGCAGAGTTCTGTCCTGCATTTGGTGCTATTCAGTTTTTAATATTGTGGATGAGAGAATATTGTATTTATTTTTATAAAATCAGTAGATGACACTAAAGTGCAGGTGCTGCAAGTGCTCAGAGGGAAATAATTCAAAAAGACCTGAGTAAAATGCAGAAATTGTCTGATATCAAGAGCATGAAGTTAGCTGAAGGACAGTACAAAGTATTATACTTAGAGAGGAAAAAGCAAATGCATAGCACAGTGACCCTGTTTTAACATGGTGTTTATAGGTTACAGACTGTAACCTTAAATACTGTTGAGGGGGGGAAGGACCCCAGAAAAAAGCATAATTCCAGGAGGTATTACATACAGTATCATATATATGGCACATGACATAACTGTTCCACTTTTATACAGCCCATAGTTCCACTGGTTGCACTAATAAAGTCTCAGCTGGAGTACTCTGTTTAACATGGGGAATTAGACATCAATAAAGATGTTTATGAACTGCATATGAACTGGCACAAGTCCAAAGGATAGCAACTACAGTACTTCCAGATCTAGAAAACAAGACTCAGAAGGACAGACTAAAGTTAAATCCTTTGCTCTTTATGCTAGAAAAGATAAAAACAGCAGAGGTAGGAAGATGAATCATAATAATCTTTAAATTGATTACTTCTTGATCATATTTTATGTATTTAGTTTGCAAAAATAAAGATTTAGGTAGGTCTTGGGAAAAGTGGGAAGCATTCTAGTGATGAGAATAGTAAAAACTGTAATTGGTTGCATAAGAATGCTGCAGAAATTGCTATTACTAAGCATTTTAAAAATAGGTTAGCCAAACACTTGCCAGACAACCCATGCATAATTGATCCTAGAGCATCCAAATTACCTCTGAAGGTGCCTTTCAGCTGTACACAGTAAAAGTTTTACTCAGACATTATCTCCATAAGCAAATTAATGTGACATAATTACTAGAGCTTTTATGCACACTTTTCTGGTCTTAGTTGATGGCGAACACGGATCTAGTTCTTATACTAATTGTCACATACACAGTATAATAATTTCTAATTAATTATTGTGATGCTACCCCTATCCAGCTGTTCACATACATATGAGATACAAAGGACAGATTTAACACAGTAGATTGGTGACTAGCCAAACTGGAGAGAAAATATTCCTGAAATATTAAGGAACAAAATATGACCTGTTTCACTACTAAAACTTAGCAACATGAACACAGAAGGCAGATGACAGAGGTATCCCTGTATTCAACAAAGAACAGGCCACAAACCAAAAGGAAGGCAGACATGAAATGTGTGATCCCTGGGCCTCAAATTCTGTACTGACCTGTACACCTTCAGCTTGATAAAAGGAGTTCTACGAGGTACTATTGTTTAGTACCTAAAATGTCCTCAAATTATACAGGCTTCATAAAAGAAATGCTTATTTTAACTCAAGAGCTCAACTCAGTAAACATGAAACAATGCTTGTGCCTAGTAGCACATTATTTCCAAACATTCTACCAGCACTAACAGAATTTTAAGAGTAAGTAATCAGCTTAAAACTAGAAAATTAAAACTAACATTTCCTCTAATTTGAATTGATTCTTGAAACAATATAAACTCCAATTAGGCAATGATAGACTTATTTTCTGGGTTGCTTTTTTTGTTGTTGTTGGCTGGGGTTTTTTTCTGCTGAGGCATCTCTGTTGTTTAAGAAAAAACACAAAATTCTCTGTACTGTATTTCACAAATATAAACAAACCAAATTTCACAACATGGTATGAGTTGAGACAGTAACATGCCCTCTTCTACAAACACAGAACAAAGGTGTAGGAAAGACAAGATAAAACAGTAATTTTGAGAAGCCTTATTTGCATCCCAAAGAGCAAGGATAGGTCCTGTTAATCACAACAAATGGCTGAAATTGCAGATTATGTAACATCAGCTGAACACGTGCGTAGGACTGTTCCAAATCCAGACACAAACACAGTGAGATGGGCAGTGAAAAATTAAGACATACTGGTGTTGAGTTGTAAAAAGTTCACTTAAGCACAAAATATTTTCATTAACTATTTTCTTTTAATAAACCAAGTAAAAACCCAGAAACTCTACCATATATTTTAGCCCTGAAGTCAATATAAACCTTTGCTAGCTGAGCAACACAGTAATCTGCAAGAGTGATAGATTTTCATCTTTTGCATGGGCCAGCTACTAGAATGATGAATATACATTTATTTAGATATAATAGCTCAGATATTTGATGAATGACCAAACTAAAGTCTACTGGATTCAGCAACAGGTGACATCGTAGAGACTATTTTACTTTCCAACCTGATGCGTGTTACTCATTTCCCTCTAGTTTTTCCAAGTATGATTTTTTCCACACTCAGATTCTGTGTCAGTCTTCCCAGAATGAGCTGCCTTAGAGCAAGCCAGCAGTTTTTGATAAAAAACCCCCCACATTATTTCAATTGAGAGCTACCACATTCACTGTGAATATTTCTGCCAGTGGGATAGACAGTCAGTCCTTCCCATCCTACCGTAGTGAATACACATACAAACCCACATCCCCACATCCATATGTATCTGTCCACAGACTCACACACATGCATAACAGCTCAAATGATGCGATGAACATACTCAGATGTAAAAACTCTGAGTTTCAGAACTTTCTCTCCAAATTGTGCAGAGAACACAGGATATAAATCCACCTTAAGTAACTCTTCTGCAAAGCAAGCTAATTCCTGCTTTAGGATGTAAGACTTTCTCTCTGGTTTACAAATTTAAATACATACACAAAAAATCTCTAATTTTTGTACCAACACTGAAGACTGAAAAGATCTTTATATTTGAAACTGGTTTTGGCTCATTTTTACAGTTTCCTCCTTTTCATTTAACCTGGGTTATTTCTTGTTCACAGTACCTAGGGATGAGTGGTGAAGGTGATAAGATGCAAGACAAGTCTTCTTGTTCCATCACTTAACTCAAACCTGATGTCATCCCAGAATACAAAGAACAACAAGCGAGGCAGCAGGGATCCCAAGTTGAGCAAAGCCATGGCTCAATGATGCACTAGGATACCACAATCAAGAAGAGTTTTCTGTGTTCTGTGACCCAGAAAGAGGATTGAATGAAAATGGTACTGCCTCACTGCAGATGAGCTTGGGGGACCAGTAGTGCCCAGCTCTGCCAAGGTTCTGCTTGAGCAAACAGAAAAAGGAATATTCACAAGAGCTTTCAACCCAGTAAAATTTGACAGGTTTCCACACAGATGCCCAAAAGCTCACCCTGACAAAGAGTAAGACTCCTGATATACCAAGACACTAACTGTGTCTTCCCAGATAAACTATAAGAAAATTCTAACTTAATCAAGAAACAGTTCTCAGAAATATTTAGACTAGTTTCACTAAACTGTTGCAAAATAATCACATGCCAAACATGGTAAATTTCAACCACAAATGGGCAAGCTGGGGAACCTCAGAAGCAATTTGTAAAACTGTCTTAGATTGGGAAGTATTTGGCAATCTTAAATATAACCACCTTATGTGTAGGCCTCTCTCCTAAGAGGAAATTGGCTATAATACTTAAGTTTTTTCTGAACTTAATTACCTAAAAAATCCTCAAAACAAACTTTAAACAATCTAACAGCACTCCTTCAGATAATTTTTGTTAAAAAAAACACAGTAAGAACTACAGGAAAAAACACTCACATATATAATTTGACAAACTAAATATAAACGAGGCTAGCAGATAAATAATTACCTGGAGAAAACAAAACAAAACAGTAACAAAAACCCCAAACAGTAGTGATAAGGTATTAAGTACAAATATACCTTGTCCTTGAGGAACTCCATAAAATTCAGCAGCTATCCTTGCTGCTTCCTTACGGTTTCCTTTCACAATGTAGAAATGACTAAGTATAGCGAGGCTGATCTTCACAAAGAGTTTAAAACAAAAAAGGGAAAGTATAGTAAAGTAGACATTGGATAGCTGCTGGGCAAAAGGGCGACTTTCTTCTATGACAGTCATTGCTGCAGCAAAATCTCTCTCAGTGTTTGGGTAGGGCTCTCAAATGTGTTGATAAGATCATATGGCTCCAGCCACGCACTCTTGGGAACAACTGGTCCTGAGGAAAGAAAATATCAGCTGGTCATGATGCCTGCTGCTCAAAATATGACGATTATTTATACTGTACATAGTATTGAGTTCACTACTGCTCCTGCTAGCCTGGTGATATTCAAGTGGGATGGAATATAACAGAGACAGGTTCCAAGACCCTGGATTATACTTGTTCCACTTAAAAGGTCTGTTTCATTCCAAATTCTGCATTGCTAATTCATTAATTTACCCTACTGATACACACTTAAAAATACACTGTCAAAAGTATTATTATTAAGATCTACTATTTCACTACAATACTAAAACAGGTAACTCGGGTAATAAATTTTTGCTAAAATAAGTTTTCCTGCTTCTTAAATACAACTGCTCTTTTGTACTACTTCATTTTATGTTAAACTACTTTTTTTTTTTTTGTTACAAAACTAGAACCACATCAGTAAATAGCTGAAATACACATTAATAAACAAACAGAGATTTCATATGTACTAGCTTTGACAGTCTCATTATTTTGTTCAGGTTCAATGAAAATACCTACCATACATGGTTTATAGCATTATACAAAAAAAGTCAGAGTAGACTGTAAAAATCAAACTCCTAGATATTTTTATAAATAAGATCTCAGAGTATCTAAAACTAAATTAATTAAAATGTAATTAAAATTAAATAAATTAAACTGTAAATATACAACATGGAAAATTTCTAATGCTTATGATACACATTTCATTGTGCTGTATATCATTTTAAACCTATGACATGACAAGTTTTATTTCTTGGCCAACTGTAGAGAGGGGAATATAAATTCCTCAGATTTTTTTAAGAATTAATCTGCTTATATACCATTAAGTTATTACTCACAGACATCAGCAGCCATGCACAAACTGTTCCACCAGTGTGAGTAATTGCTGAGTAAATAACGGTGTCACAACGTGATACAAACTGAGGAGCTACAGGACAGAATTAGATTCCTAAGTAAGCTGTAACCCTAAAAGAAAGAATCATAGCAGCAGAGGAAAGGGTCTTGTTCTAACCTTTTGTATTTTCTTTTAAATAACAGAAATTGTGCCTTTAATAAGTATAACATACTTTATCATAGTAATCTTAAACTGATACACCCTTTCTGCACCCACAGATTCCCCCCAACTTCAATGAACAGGACAGCAGACATTAAGGTTATGATACAAAATCATATTTCTGAAAGGAAAATGGCAAAATAAAGAACTTCTTATCATCTGGTTGCAGGAGTAATTTATTAGAGTGAAAAACGATATTTTTTTCTGGAAAGTACATTCAAACAAACCTATATAGATGAAGAAAACACAGTGACAGAAGGAAATGTGTTTGGAAATAAACATCAAGATTTTTAACAGACAGGAACTGAATTGTGCTTATCTTGACAGAAACAGACATTCAGTCTTTTTCTTTGAAAAAAAAAAAAAAAATTAAAAGCCAAACCAGTAACTAGAAAAGGCAATTAAAAAGCACTTTCCATTCTAAACTATATTAGTCTGTGAAAAAATATATGCTTTTTCTCCTAAATTTCATTTATAGACATTTTCTCATCCAGCCAGAATAGGAACTGCTCTCCTCATACCATAGTTAGAAGCAGGAGTGAGTACTTAAAATGCCAAATGAAAATCCCTTTTTATATTTGGAACATTGTTATCTGACACTGAATTGAGGTGTCATGTTTTCCATAAGGACAAATAGGCATTATGTTCTGAGTGACCACTGCCAATTTCCGTTTCAATCATTAATAGAAATGATATTTTCCTATATGTAACACACCCAGTAGTAGAATTTCTTACTTTTTACATATTTCCACTAGTATTATTAAGCTTAATTCAACCAGTCCACAGAACACCCCAGCCATCTTAAGTACCTGTTTCCCAAATTTACCATGCAGAATAAAGAAGAATCATAATTATCTCATGGAAAACCTATTCCTTCTTTATAGTTTTACCTGACCCCTTTTCTTCCTGACTCCACACTGTGCTTTCTCATTAACAAAATAGTCTGTCTTTGTAGAGGTGAAAATCCAACTAGCAATTACTATAAATAACAGCTGTAGTTAACAGCAGCACTCAGAGTTAAACTTCCCTTTACAATCCTTTTTCCTGCTTCTTATAACTGTAGTAGCTAAATCTATGAAAATAAATCTCTCAGTTGTTAGGTTGTCTTCTTCAGGTTGAATTTTTCTGTAAAGGGTCAACAAAAATAAGAAAAAACTTTTAAAGAAGAAGGGTGTGGGTGCATGTAATATTTTGTAAGTGATCTTTCAAAAATCTTCATTGATCCGTAAAACTGCTTTTAGAAACAACATGAAAATTGAGCAGGAGGGTTATTCGTGTATCAAAGTTTGCCTTCTGTCCTCTCAAAAACTTCCCTCCCCAGCTATAAACTACTCAAAAAAATCAAAGAAATTATTAGTTTTGAGAATTTCGGTTCACACACGCTTGTAAGAAGCTGGCAAAATTATTCTCTGAATAATTCTTCTTTTTTAAAGCTGTGTCACTCTCATCGTAACTGGAAACTCTCCCAACTGCACAGAATAACCAAGTTTATTCTAATCTAAGGCTACCAAAGCTCTGCAGAAATTGCCATTACTGCTTGTTGGCAAACCCATGCTACCAGGCACCCAGTCATGAAAACAGAACAACTGTTCAGATGTTAACGCTCACACGGCATTTTGGAAGAATCACCAATGTGCAACCTGAGACTTGAACACAAAATAGCTCAGAGCAAGCCCATGCAGACTGGGAGAACCAGGAACAGAAAGCTACAGATGTTGTAAGGGAAATCAGAAAGTAGCAGCATAAGCAAATAAATAAAGGATCTGACAGCGTGATGCCATGAAAGCAGGTAAAAAAAGCTGGCATGGAAGTGTTCCAAATTTTCTATTGCATGGCAACATGAAGAGATTAGAGTCTGGTCTTGGAGCAGTGCAGAATGCTGAGCTCCCAAACAGAAATGTATCAGCAATATGTAACAAATATACAGCATTACAAAAATACCAAAGCACTTGAAAACAGCAGAGGCTTAATCTGGACATTCACATCTCCTGTATAGTTTTGACTTTTGGGAATTAAACTTCTCTGCCCCATCTCCTCACTTGTCAAATGAGTTTAAAAGGACCACTCAAGAGGAGTATTCTGAAGATGACTTAATTGCTGTTAACAAAACACTCGGATATTCTGGTGAAAACAATACTGAAACCAATTAGGTATCTAATTTCTTTTAATACAAAATGTGGATAACAAACCTAAATAAAATATTGAATGTTCATCCATTTAATGACTACAAAAGGGCTAGCATGTAAAATTATTATAACATTTAAGGTTTTATAATAGCTCACAGGTAAATGGCACCAAGCTACATTGCAGATAAAACAAAACAAAAATCTTAATATTGTTTAAGAACATAGTAACACTGTGGCAGACAACAATCCCCCTAGCTTGACATACTAGCATATTCCCAGTAAATAAAACAATAACATTATAACAATATCTCTGGTATGCTTTACCCATTTCTGGCAATTAATTATTTTAATTTAAAAAACATTTTTAAAACTTCAAATGCTGGAATTTATGGTCTTAAATTTCCCTTTTAATGTAGCTTGGTCAGTTATAACTTCAAATAACATAATTGGTATATTCATGATGGCAATATTGCCATTTATAGTTATTATAGAAGTGGTTCATTTCAAACTCTAATGATCAAAGTAGCCTGCCTTTTAACGTCTCACTTTGTAGTGGCCAAGTGCAGAATGAAAGTATTCAGCAGCAGCACCTGTTTATGCTAATTCAAACTGTTCATGAAATTTAGTGCAATTTACCCACAATCTAAGGGAGTAACTTTTTGAAAAAAGTATGTTCTATCTTCTATGATTAATTACATAACCACATTAATAAACTCTTTTTTTTATTCTGGCAGTTTTTCCTAGATGCTTTAGAAGACTGGTGTGCTTAAGTTTTCAGTAAGGCAAGATGCAGAAAAAAAATAACACAATTGATATAATATTTAGTCTCTGAAGGCATTTTTTTAATACTAAAGACTGTAAAAACCTTAGAAATATGATTTCTTTGTAGCATATACTGTGTCTTTAGTTCTGGAAAATATACTTATTTCTGATTAAATCTTTTAAAGTAATGTCCTTAGATTAATACAGGCTGTAGAAGAGTAACTATAAGTCACAGCACAAACTGTGTTACAGTTAAGTCTTAATAGTGTTCTTCAGTATTTTGGAGATGCATCTAAATGTCTGAAAGTTAAAATGCTTTTTTAAAGATGAGATATGCAATACAGTATAAGGAATTAATTGTACAACACTTCACCTGCATGTCTTTCTCCACATACAAGAGATTTAGCTAAAAATACATGAAAAGTTAAGATAGTCATGTGATTTTGAAACTTTTGCCAGATAATAAATATAACAGAAGATAATTTAATGAAATAGGATGCCAGGAAGAAATGCAAGAACTCTTATATGCTTTGAAGAATACATTATTTTATACATAACAGACAACCCACCAGGAGAAACTTCTAAAACAATGACCTTGAAACAGAAAGAGTTTAAAATAAAATTAGTAAGAAGCCATTAGTTCTCATACTGTTTCTGATGTAAGCATACAATGCTTGATGAAGGACTCAAAAATGCTGAGAAGCCTTTTGTTATGCAAAATATTACCTTAAGCTAACTCTGAAGGTAAGACAAAAAAAGACAGACATATCATACAACAATCTTCAAAAAATTTAAAAGTTCTTTTCAATAATGTCTTCTATAAGTTAAGGATATTATGCATCTATGCTTAGGCATAGAAAAAGAAATCATATTTATCTGACAGCTACAAGAAATTCAGAAATTGGAGTGACGGGAAGACATCAAACAGCTGCTGAGTCCTTTTCCAAACAGAAACTCAAGCCCATTAGCACAACCCAGACATTACTCTTTCTTTGTAAAACATTAAGACAAGAGGTGGCCGAAGCACAGACTTTGTGCTACTGTTTTGGGGGAATGAAAAGCAGAAAAGTGAGGGAACACAAACTTTGGTTCAGAAGAGATCAAGCTTGGTTCAGATCTGAACTGCTTTTTCATAGCACTCTGTTGCTATCCTTAAAATTCTACAGACTTACTCAACCCCACAACAAAGCCATATTCTCAGGACAAAAACCTAAGAGTTGTGTTGCCAATTCAAGTGAACACAACACTGTTAAACAAACAAATGAAAGGCCTACATCCCCTTTTTACAGATTTTCTTCCTAAGTAGCGTAATGCCGTGTCTATCTAGTATCTATAGAAACAACGCAGAGTGAAATTATAACTGATATCCAAAGCTACGTTTCATTCAGATTTCTGCAGTTCTCATAATTCATGTTAGTCTCCTGATCATCTAACTAAAGACTTTAACCAAAAAATTTTCAAAATAAAATGCAATGACATCTTAAGTGTTGTAACAGGGAAAACCAGAATCTGTGTCATAAAACATGTCATCCTCTTCCTCTTAGTAGTCATGCTCTGACTTTTGATGCTTCTGAACAGTTAAGTATTTAGACACCATTCCTCTTCTCTCATAAGATTATGATACACACCAGTTCATTTAAAAAGATTTAATGGGCAAAAATTTATCTTAACACAAGTTTTGTTACACATATAGTTTCTCTCTGTACTTTGGTGTAGCACATTATTCCCGTGCATTCTCAAACTGCTCCAGAAAGGTCAAATTCATGCCTTCAGGTGGATATGGCAGTACTTCTTTTTTTTCCCTCCATGGTGTTAAAATCAGTGCTCTGATAAAGTTTAGTTTCTACACAAATTAAGTTCTGGGACATGAATGATGCAACTTTTTCATTTGTAACATCATGAAAAGTTCACTTATTCTACTGCTAACTTTTAAGGAATTTAAATTTGTTTTATTCAGGTGCCTTGTCTTTCGTGTCTGTTAAAAACACTGCTCCTATCTTAGGAAATAGTTCTAACATACAGACTTGCATAACTGGATTTCCACAGAAAGGACTTACTGGTCAAGGATTTAAATATCAATCAGTATCTCTAGACATAACAGACATTCTCTATATCACATTCATTTAAAAACACAAAAAGGAACTTAGATACACAAGCGATGATGAAATTCCAGTTTTCTAACTTTCTCAGTTCTTTGAAAGACTACACAGAAATTTTAAAGCTATATCACTTTGTTATACTATATATAGCAGTGGATAGCTGCTTCTCACAATGGTGATAGATTTCACTTCAAATACAAGTCCAATATCAAGTAGTTCCTTTCAGCAACATTACCACATGAGCATGCTTGATATGCTTAACCAGTCCATCTAATAACTGGCAGTAAAGTTCTATACAGAAGGGAAGAAGGTATAATCGACCCGAATACAAGTAAATTCAATCTGAGTCCTGCTAAGAAACACAAGTTTGTCCTACAGTACTTGTTGCAATCCTTTTTGGATACCTAACACAACCCAATTATTAAGAGTATTACAGAAGATGATTCCAAAATAAGCCACGTATGTACTCAAGAGACATTCCTAAAACCAGAGACGTGTAGGACAGCAGACACACACAGACTGCTGACAGACGAACTCTAGCAAATCTTGTCCCTTAGGAGTTTTAAAAGTTACCACCTCCAACTGCCCATTCCATTCCTCAGCTAAAGGTTCCTGCCCCTCCTTCTCCTTTTCTGGAAATCAACAGGAAATAATGTGTATTGGTATTCAGCCACTTCAGTTCAAAATCTGGCAATTTAAATTGTTGATGAGTATGGTGGTTTCACAATGAGTTAAACAATGAGTTTAAGCTAACCTTTTGGACTTCACACTAAAGAACTACTTACACTCCCTACCATTCATTCTGCTACAGAGATACAAATCTCATGTTAAAAAGTAGTAGCAAACTATGAGGGGAGCGTAATGTCAAAATGCACATACAAACTGCCTCTTAGTAAGGATATTTAGCAGTATTTTTTGATAACTTAATGTACTGATATAGCTGTATCAGTGAAATTTTGAAGATTCTCCTCATTTTGCATCTCGTTCCCTCTGTATAGTCCATTTCTTGGGTCCCAACAAGGGTTTTAATCACCAACCACATGTATATAGAACTTTACAGATTCCTTCTTTAGTAACTAATTCACCCTCTTCCTTAGGTATGTGGTACTACAGCTACTATGGCTTTGGTATTTGAACTAGCCTAACAGAACTATGCTACTTCTTATGTCTCTAGTAGGCAGTGCAACCACACTATTAATTTAAATTCATATAACTAAACCTGGTATTTTTGCAGTTTTTACAGTTAATTTTTTCTTCACTCAACTGCAAAATGTTACATATTTAGAGACAGCTATTTAATAAGTAAATACATAAATAAATCTGTAACATTCAAATCCCAGAATAGCCATGATGTGAAGATCTGTTTTTCATCACATATAGAGTTAGTACATAAGAAATGAACTTGACAGAAGTTTTCTGTTTCAACTGACAGTTTTTTCAAAAGACCAGATTTGCACCTGTAACTAATGCCTCTCTGCCACTTTGAAACCTAGGCAGACCTCTTCAGCTAATTGAAATAATATTATCTGGACTTTCATGAAACTATTTTGGATCTATAGAATTTTTTTATTTATTTATGGGTAAGACCTTTATAATTATCTCATGAAGATGAGACAAATGTCAATTATCCTGAAGTTAAAAGTTTTCTCAAAATAATATCTGAGTTGTGAATGTTTTCTGTCACCAATTTGAAATCCTTTCAAAATTGTGAATTTTACTCTATATTATAGTGTCTTTTATTTTTTTAATTATTTAAATGATTTTTTTTCTTCATTACAAACTGTTTCTAAAAACAGTGAAACCATCTGTTTCCTTTAACTTTATACCTACTTTCTTCAAACTTTTACCAGGTTTTCTTCTAGACTAAATAGAAGTAGTTTAATTTGTCTCCTTTCTGTGTAAAGTATATTTTGGTGCCTATGAATGGTATTAATGAAAGGAAATGACAAAGTCAGTTTCATGACTTGGTAAGGATGAGAGTGAAAAGATTATTCTGTAAGTATATGTCACTATACACTGACTCCTACGGCCAGGGTTCACATTAGAAAGGTTTTTTTCCATCCACCAAAATTGGTATCAGTTCAGTGATATCATGACAGAGCTAGCAAAACATTCTTTTCCTCAAGCTGAGGCATGACAGTCTCTGCTTGGTGCTTTTCCAAGAGATATAAAAATACTTTGTGATGAAGAACTTATAACTGACTTAGGGAATAAGGTTAAACTATAGTGACCTGGATCAGTAGTATGCAGGCTTCTTGCCACAGAACGCAAAGCACAATGAAGTGTGAAAGCTTTAGCAGAACCTGTGATGTATGAGAGGACTCTACCTAAAATGGCTTCATATGCCATGGAATGGTAACAGCAAATCTGCCAGAAGCCAGAAATGAACTGTGTTGGGCTCCAAAAACATACTTAGAGTTGGTTTTGGAGCCAAGAATATTCAGTTCCACATCCAATGAAATATTTTTAAGCCACTAAATGAGACTGTTATAAAATATCAAGTTCATTCTGAAATCAGAAATTTAAAATTCCCTGAGAGTTTTTTTGCTAGAGAATTACCAGTAACAATACAGAAGTGAAAATTTCAGTTTGCTTATCTTCTTACTCTCCATACTTTGTAGATCCAAAGCAAAAAAAAAAAAAAAAAAAAAAAGGAGGTGAGAAGGTTAGAATCAAAAATCTTTCAATGCAGTCCAGAAAGAATACTTCTCTTGGTCACAGCCTTTCCACGCCAGCTTTAGAAATGGCCCACCTGGAAGAGGTGCTAACTGAAAGGGGGCTGTTGCAATAGAGACAAAAATTCCCCAAGTTGCTCATGGCCACGTTTATTTTAATATTCATCTGTATACCCAGACCTGCCTAAGAGACTGCATATTGCTACTGTCTCTTAAAGAGTTAACATTTCAATAATTAATAAAAATCCTTAATAAAGGGATTTAGACATTTATGGTAAAATTTGGGAAGTATATACATGACCCTAGACCATGAAAAGTTATCTATACAGTCTTCATCTAACTAGCTAGGTGCCGAATATGCCACTGGCATCTAAACTTCCACCTGTAAAATTAGTTAGAAACTTAAGCCACAAGAAGGCCAAAGGTGCTAGCACCTGGGCTGAAGTCCACACCTCCCCTTCACCTGGAATTCAAAACCATACACCTCAAACTGTCAGTTTAAAGCCACTTTAGAACCAATATGACTTCAGCTGCAAAACAAAGAACTCATAGCAATCTCTGTTGATGGTCAATGTCAACACTTGCCATTTTGTTTCCAGATGATTAAAGGAATCACTCACTAACTTGAACATCAGAGTAGAAACATCTCAACCAAACCAAGCAAGCCACTCTCTCGGAAGACTAATCATCAGCTGCCAACTGGGATCAAATGCCAACACTATTAAAAAACCAAAAAGAACACATGGTTAAGAGTGTGTAAGACCACCATTCCAAAGTCAGATAATTCTAGGGAAGGACCGGAGAAGGGAGAATTCTATGTTTCAGATCTGCTCCCAGTCTCATCTCTGCATTTTCAGAGTTCAATTAGTTTGTAATAAAAAATTATGAAATTTATTGAAGAAAGAATCAGCCTGAGCACTGTCATGCCTTAAGTGCTCTGCTGGTCTGGGCCTGAGGACACTGCCCAAGCATACTGAATACCTTAGACCACTGAATCTTGGAGATGGTCTCCCAAACTCTTCTGCCTCCCCAAGATTCAATAAATTTGTTTTCATAATTGTCGTATTTGATCCATTCAGACTAACACTACTTACTTAGCTCACGGTGACTTCTGTCATATTAATATTATGCCACTATTTTTGTCACTATAAAAATAACAGATTTTATATTTTTCACAGAACAATGTGGAACTTACCAGCAAACAGCTATTGTGAATAATCTTCCCTTCTCTGTTCACAATTGCTGCCTTAGTTTCAAAATTTTCCTCCTCTTTTGATTTGGTAAGATTTCAGTCATTAAAAAGCTACAGAAGGTTTCTTTGTTCTGAAACAGTAAGGGATCAGTTCTTGAATAAACTACACCATCTGTCTTCCCCTGCATACTGTGCTTTTTATTTAAGGGTTCTGCTAAAATAAATCAAAAACTACACAAGCAGCAGTCATATTTATTCATTTGTCTTAAAAATGGATGCTAACATGAATTTGGCTAAACCTTTTGATTTGGGTCTTCTTCAGGTATTTGATTGCTGCTTTGGAAATTTCACAACTTTACTCCTACAAGTTCCACCATAGTTACTTAAGTTTTTTAAGATCTAATGAAAAACCTCTAAATAGCAACTACAAGAAATAAAAGCAAGAGCAAAGGGAATTGAGCCTTTTGTTTGTAGATACAAGAAAAGAATAGCACCTACATTGGGAACTATCTTTTTGATTATAGCAAAAAATTTCACAACTTCTGAAATGTTTAGGTTCCCCTTTTTGCAGTATAAGCTTCCTTGTTGCTTTTAAGTCTTCAAATGTTTTGGACAAAACTACCCACTCTTCAGTAACAGTTATCTAAGGTTTCTGTAACACTACTTTCCAGACCAAAAATCAAAATCCTTTAGCTCACAGCAACTAATGTTTTGAATAGCAAATCAAAACACAAAAAAATATCAAACTGACAAAAACTTTTATACAATAAACTCTTTGTGTTTCTGTAACTCTTCAGGAAGGCCAAGAGTTACCAAATGCAAACCAGCAAAGAGATTATCATCAGATGATTGCTAAAGAGCCTATCTTATTTGGGCCTGCAAACTGATTTTATTATTGCAAATGCACAGACACACAAAAATCAACAGCATAGTGGAACAGAGGTTCCCAGCTGCAAGGAACGCCCCCATAGGTATCTTCACAGAATCACAGAATCACCTACATTTAACAATAGTGTTAAACAGGTGTTAAACAGGTACCTGAGTGCTACAGGTACTCAAGATGGGTGGAAACACAGTGCATTAGTATTATCTTTCCCCTCTGCCATTTCCTAGCTTTATCTGCAAAGATTTTTCTTCCCTGAATTCACAGACCTGCCCCTCAGTAACAGGGGAGGAAAAGAAACAGCACCCCATCATTACAGAACATACGTATTTCAGAACGGCCTGACAGTCCACACATTTTTCTCCCTAAGCCCTCAGTCACCATGAGGCCTTCCACCTTCTTAGACCCCTGTATCTGAGCTCCTGTTCCTACCCCCAGCACTTACAGCAAAGGAAGCTTAGGGCTGGGAAGAGAAAGTCCAACATAAGCGAACCACTGCTGACACCTGTTGGGCGCCCTGCGCAGTCTGTGTCAGTCAGGCCTGGTGCACTTCATACAGTGAAACAGGTAAATAACACCGCATTGCACGGGCTCTGTCCCCCGAGTTCTCAGACTCACAACGTTGCACGCCCAGGGAGCAGAAATGAGTGCCAAGCAGGGCTCCGAGGAGTCGGAAATTACCTCACTACATAAGCTAAGCTTTGCTAGCACCAATTTGAAGTGAAATTTCAATCAATTCGAAGTCTCATTCCGCGAATGGTATGGGATCACAGAGCCATCTGGTAAATAAAAAGGATTCCAGTGACGTGCGCAGCTACTATAGAAATGAGGTTTCTCGACAAGATGACTTACATACTGAGTATGTACGTAACAAAGTGGAAATTAGTAGGAACATCATATAGGAAACAAGGTAGGGAACGGCAAGGCACAATACCAGTGAAAGCAAGAAACAGACATTAAATGAAAAAACAAGCCTTCACCTCAAGTGTTATTGACATTTTATTACATAACTGCAAAAATCCACCAGAGCTACCAACTTCCCTCTAAAAATAAATGCCTTAGAAACATAGCAGGTGGGAAACAATGCTCCAACACGCAACAACCTTCTTTGGGTTTGGTTTGGGTTTTTTTTCCCTAAAGTTATGAAGGAACTGAGACAACTACATACACTGCTCGTATTAACGGTGAGAGTACCGAGCAGCCGTCCCGGGAAGGCTCTGTCAGGCAGCACTCCCGTGGGCACAGACGAGTAGAACTCTGGGGACTCTCCCTCAGCCGGGCGGGAGGGACACGATCCCCTCCGCAAAGGGAAATAAACCACCCACAGATAAACCGCCCCGGCTGGGCTCTTTGTCTTCTCTAAACAGACCGACGCGGCAACACCGCACAGGCGCTTCGATCGGTCAGTCTCCTTCGACACGCGACCGCCAAGGGGCCCAGCGCGCTTCCTTCTCCAAGCTCCCAAATTCGAGAGGTGCCTGGCAGGGCACGGCGCTGCAACGCTAACGGTTGGCCGGCAGGAGCTGACACAGTGTGCGGCGGAGCAGCCGCCGGGCTGTCAGCTACGGACCCCACCGCCATTCGGCGCCCTGCGGCGACACCCCGGCACCGCCCAACGCTGGGCGGAAGCGGCAGGGGACCATCCCTGGCCCCGTTCCCGCCGCGGGCGCAGGCGCGGTGCTGGAGGCGCGTGGCCCCGCCCTGGCTGGGCGGGCTCTTCGGTGAGACCACGCCCCTCCCCGCCGGCCGCGCGCGCCCCTTCCTCCGCGGCTCCAGCGAAGGTGCCGCCGCCGCCGCTCGTTTCCTGCCGCGCCCCAGCGCCGCTGGGCCCGCTGGAGCCGCCCCCTCTCCGAGCAGCGGCTGCAGCCTGGGAGCCTGTGCGGCGCAGCGGCCGGGCCGAGCGGGGAGATGAACACCGTGCTGTCCCGGGCCAACTCGCTCTTCGCCTTCTCTTTGAGCGTGATGGCGGCGCTCACCTTCGGCTGCTTCATCACCACCGCCTTCAAGGAGCGGAGCGTGCCCGTCAGCATCGCCGTCTCCCGGGTCACGCTGTGAGTGCGGGCGGGAGAAGGAAGGCAGTGTCGGAGGAGGGCGGGCCGGGCCGGGCAGCGGCTGTCCGCTAGGGAGGGGGAAGAAAGGGTTTGTCGGGGACCTGCCGCTCTTCCCCGCTGCGGGGCGAGTAACGGCCGCGGCGTGTGAGGGGACGGCGCAGACGCGAGCGGAGGCCGTGCCCCGCTGCCGTGCCGTGCCGCGCCGCCGGCTGCATCGGCCGGAGCTGCAGAGGTCTCCGCTTCCTGCCCGCTGGCTCGCTCCCCGTCTGGGCCAATGAGGGAGCCCCACGACGGCGCTCCGACGTCCCGGCCGGGCGGGCGGGAGCTGGATCGGCGCCGCCCGCGTTGGGCGTTCCGCTGCTGGTCAGCGCGTCGGGGGTCCGACCTGCTGAAGGCGCCGTGGGGGCCGGTGCGGTACGGCCGGGTTGCTGGCAGGCGCCAGCCACCTTCTCTGTTAGGGGAGTGACTATATTACAGGGGAACTGAGTGAGCTGCTTTTGACAGTTCTCAGGGTGCAAGGACCTAAATCAACATACGGTTTATCTCCTTGGCACCTTTTTTTAATTAGTAATTCTCTTATATTTTTCCATTGGTAACTGTTTTCTGTTTTGTGAGCTGTGTGACAGTAGACTGACTGGGGTGGCTTATCTTCCTGTGAAGTGCACCAGGTGTAGAATACCAAATACCACATCAAAAGCATGCTGCCCACATGACACGATTTTGCGAGGCAAACTTGTGCCAGGGAAACCTTCTTTACAATTTCTTTTTTAAAGGAAACTTTGTCACAGAAAATTTCTATCAAGGTCAGAGTGTATGATATGGAGGGCTGTAGTTTCATAAGCAGTTGAGCAGCTGCTACTATCACGAGAAAGTGGAGGTTTTTGCAGCTGCTTGAAGCCATATGGTCCTTTACCAGAACTGCACAGGTGATTGGGGCTCGCAGGATACTGAGCTCTTTAACTCAGCTCATGAGTTTTAATTTGGTTTTGGCCAAGTTAGTGAGCTAAAGCAGCTCATAGAGCTTTGGACCACCCCAAGTGAATGGCCAGCAGTAGGGTTTGAACAAGGAGGTGAATGCAAATAAAGAATGGCAACTGCCATCACCTTTTGGATTGGTTTAATATCTCAGGAAAATCACCCCTGTATTTATGCTAGATTGAGGATTGCAAACAGCATAAAAACAGCATAAAACCAGCATAAAAGCATATTTTGGAGTGTTCCAGTGAGCTTCATGTATTACCACCCAATTTGGATGAAGTTTATAATGCTGTGCCAACCCTTTCCAAGATGCACAGCTCTGGTATGAATGAGAGGCGTTATACCTTAGTTGCTTTTCTTGAACTTTTGGGAAGTTCTGCAGAGCACAGGCTTAAGGCTCAATACCAGACTGACAGTGATTCAGAAATTAAGTCAAGTGCTTGATAAGGATTACTGCTTAGAAGATGTTGCTTTTTGCAAAGGGATGGAAAATCATAGCAAGGCTTAAACTTAAGATTTTAGTAGTGTTTTTCTTAACTGCTGTCTCCAAAAGTGTTTTTTCTGCTGGTAGACATTTTTTTTTCTTTGAGATAGCTGACCTTAGTTTTAGTGAAATGAAATTTTAACGGACTAATTTTCAAACTGGAATAAATGTAACTAAAAAGTTCATAATTCATACAATTTTTGTTACATGAGGAATTAAGGTTCATTAGCTGATTTCCAATCTGTTTATGATATTCCTCTTTGTAGAGTGTGAGTTTGGTAAATTGGTAAGCTTTGTGAGTATGTATGAAAATATCTGCTGTCTCTCTGTTATTTTTCAGTTTCTTCTTCTAATGTGGTTTAGTGTGGCAATGTCAGATATTCCTCCAAATGTGTATTTGTAATAAAGTCTTCCAGAATTATGTGATTTTCCATAATGTAGAAGAAAATAAGCATTTTCTTTATACTGCTACTTAAATGCATTCCCGGAAGAAATCTTGTAAGTTGTGCAAACTACAAACATGAAGTCTCTTTTTATCAGATTAATTGGAGTGTCTTGTATGAGACTGAGCACTAGAGGCTTTTTTCTATGGAAAGCTGAGAAATACTGTTGAAAATGATTGCCAGCAAACAGCTATGCTGCTGGTGTTCCAGTCAGATTTATATATTTGGGGATGTCTAACACATGGTTTACAAAAATGAATGTAATGCAGTTCAGGTAGAGATAGATACAGATTTTTGTTCACAGGAAAAAGTCTGTAGGCTATTTGCATAACATAGACTACTGTGATGGCAAAGCCTGTCATTCAAAACTTGGAAGGCAGGTTTTATTTTGTAAATGTTGATTATATTTTAGCCAAAGGTATTTAAAAGAAAGTACAGAAAACGGATGAGGGAAATATGTAATAAGAATAATAATTTATTTAATGCATGAAAGAGAAATAATGCGAAAGAATAATCTTGTGTTTTGTTTTGTCTTAGAAAAAATGTAGAAGATTTCTCTGGATCTAGAGAAAGAAATGATCTGGGATTCGTCACATTTGACATTACTGCAGATATCCTTAATGGAAAAAATGGTTTGCGAATGTTTTGAAATAAGAACATCCTGACATCTATTTTTGTTACCTTATAATCTTCAGATATTCAGGACTTGAGGAAAACTAGTGATTTGTCTTAAAATATAAATTTAAAGCAGTGAAAAGTAGTATTTTACATAGCCAAGGCAGTAAAACAGAACTTAGAGTAGCTATTCTGTCTCTAGTAGATCGCACAAGGCAAGTTGTTTTCTCTTTTTTTAATGCCTGTTTTTAAAAATTTGGCTCTGTAGTAAAGTGCACTGTGTCTAATAATGGGAAGTGAAGTTTAACATCTGGACAGTATTACTGTTAAGTGAAGTTTGTATTGGTGGTTTGAGGTGTGAATTAATTATAGGATTTATATAACATGCTATTTTCACTGTCATACTGAATCTAGACACTCCGATGCACCTCTCAAACTCATTTTGTTGTGAGGCTTACAAAGTTCTGTCCACGTAATAGTTGTGGACAAGTACCTGTCTTCCCTTAAAAATAAAAAGGCATTGTAAACCTTTACTTACTTAGATGTTAAACCATCAAATGTTTAACTCTGAATAGAATGAAATCCATTGGGAAGCAATTGAGTTACTACAAAATTTATCACGTTACTTTTTGTCCTCTTTCTCATTGATGTTACCTTTCTGCAACTTTTCTTTTGTATTTCTCTGCTTCCCTTTTAGTCTGGTTTTTATTGGCGAAAGAGGGTTGTATGTGAGTGTTTTTGTGTGTTTTTATTCTGAGTAGGTTTTTTGACAGTAGAGGGGAATCATTCTTAGGATTTAGAGTCTTGATATTAAAAAAAAAAAATAAATCTGTCTTTTTCTGGCAAATATGAGGCAGCATGCTTTACCTCAGGTGGTTACACTAAGCCTCGCTTTGCAGCTGGGCTGAGATTCCTGAGATTTTTCCCCGCCTGCTGTTCTTTGTCGCTGTTAGGCAAGACATTGATGACCCTCTCTTTCAGTTTCCCTGTTTTGGAGAGTATGACATTGCGAAAGCAAACCAAACAAAATACAAATCTTGAATGTGTGTGACACTGAATAAACAGATTAATCAGATTTTTGCAGGTGTGTGTTGCACAGGAATAAGAGGGGGTTTTTTTATCAGCTGTAAGCAGGAGAGGTGAACTCCTGAGTCAGAGTTTTACCTCTATAATGGTTATACATACTAAAACTAGCGACTGAAATTTTAAAGTAGGTTAATTGAGTTGTATGCAGTGTACATAGCAAAGGGTAGAGCAAGGCAGGACAGAGCTTCTAAAAGAAATGTTCTTCTACAAGGATTAGTCTACAGTATGTGGACATAAAGTTTCTCTGTTTTAATGACTTTTAATGGTAGCAGTATGTAATAGTTTCACTGGGCTAGCCCTTGGCTAGCAGCCAATACAGCCGTTCACCCACTTTCCCCCCCACCCCCAGGGGGTAGGGGAAAGGATTGGGGGCAAGAATTAGGAGGCTTGTAGGTTGAGATAAAAACAGTTTAATAATAGAAATAAAAGAAAACTTAAAAAAACCCCAACAACAACAAAAAACCTAAACAACTAATATTAAAATAGTAATGATAATGATAACAGTAATAAGATATGCAAATGAGTGATAACCCAGTGCAACTGCTCACCACCCACTGATAAGCCCGGCCTGTTCCCAGATAACGATCCCGGAGGAGCAACAATCCTGAACCGAAACCGCGATCCCGGAAGAGCGAGAGCCCGAGAGAAAACCCGTGCAAATTCCCCCTGCCTTTTTCCGGTCAGCCCTGGATAATATACAAACATGACGGGATAGGATATGGAATATTGCATTGGCACATCCAAATACCAGTCTGGGTTTTGCTATTCACTACGCTTTTCCCTCCCAGTCCTAATGCAGCTGTGAACCAGCCAAACACGGTGGTCTTGAGCTCCAGCAGCAACTAATAACTTTAGTACTTTTGTCAGTGATGTTCTCAAAGCAAGTCTGAACTGAAATCAAAACGCGGCTCTTGTAATTACTGAGAAGAAAATTAACTCTATCCTAGCAAAACCAGGACAGTATCCACCCCTTATTCCATACCATTCACGTCATGCTCAGGTTTATATATATATAAACCTGTTTTATTTATATAAAACAGTAGTTTTAAATTTTTTTACAAAAACTCTGACTTAATATTTCATGCCTGGCATAAACAAACCTTGCAGTGTGCAGAGTTGTAAAATAAATTTTTTGGTCAAAATTTGTAAAGACGTATTGGTATGTGGGCTCTCTTAACTAATGGAAACAAGTTGTTAGTCCAAGGAAAAATTAAATAAAATGACAGAAAAATAAACTAGGGAAGGGGAGGAGACAGTTTTCACAAACTCTTTAGCTTACTTTATTCGTGCCTAATTTAGCAGGTGTTAAGAAATCCTACAAAGGAGATCTTCTGAATCTTGTTTGTAGTTTGGAGTTAGGTAATTAAAATTATTCAAATTAAATAGTTCCAGCTATTCTTGTAGTAACAGCAGTTAATTATTTAATTCTTTCCTTCCTTGCCTTTTGAATTAGTGGCTTAAAAACATGATTCAATCTTGGGGTGAGTGGAACAAAATAGAACAGATTTTGAGGCTGGTTGGGGAATCCATTTAATTTATTTTTTGAGGTAGTGGCAAACAGAATAAAAAAAGAGGACTGGAAAATAAAATGTTACAGCTAATCTTTATTATGAGTTAAAAGGTCTTTGCCTTAGCAGTCACACACGATGCATTTTATTGGGGAATAAACAGACAAGTATTTAGAATATCAGCTTTATTATACTTTATTATACAGTCTCAAATGGCAGTCATCAGTTCTTTACTGTTGATCAAAAATCTGAGCAGAGTTTTATTCCAGTCTAATAAGCTGACTTTCTTTGTAGTAAATAGGTAATTAAATTTGCTAATTCCTGATGTCCCTACCAATGTTGAACTACTTCCCATCTACTGACTTCTCTAATGTGGATATTATAGGCTCTTTCAACTCTCTACAGTGCACTAATTTAGTATTTATATATTGTTTAATGCTATTGTATCTCAATCCACAGCCAGGTTCTTTGATAGAATAAATAGATAACTTAGTGAAGAATTCTGTCTTGCCTTTTATGTTTAAGGTTTTATAATAGATTATCTAGCAGCAGATTATGGTTACTAGCCTGCAGTGTCAAATATAGAAATCTTAAATCATTGGAGAAAATGGCTGTTAGGTTTCGTAAATGGTTAAAAAAAAAAAAAAAAAAAAAGAAGCCAAAAATGTATTGCTTTAGTATGATTATATATGTTAGAACTCCTGGAACTGTTCTGATTTATAAATAAGATGAGGTATGTTGAAAGGCAAGAAGTCACTGTAATTATCATAGTCTATTTAGATCTAGTAAAAATAAAAAAGGTTGTGTAAGTACAATATGGTATTTTTCTTAACTTGCATACATCTGCAGAGTATATTTGACTGGAATGTTAAACAATTGTTTCTATATTTGTCTGCAGAATATTCAACGAAAAACAATGTAAGTATCAAATAAAGTGGAAGCAATTACCCATTTTTGTGCCGCAGCTATTTTTAACATTCTGAAGTTCTGCTGGGATGAGTTAAGGCACCAGCATTTCCTACGAACTTAGACTGTTTCTACTGGCCTTCATGATTGTTATTTTCTTGACTGTTTAACTGCGGGGAGGTAAGTTCACTCTCATGAAACCTAACTTGATAGGTACCCAGCAGGGTGGGAGAAAAGCAGCACATGCTTTATTCACTTACAATAGTGGACTGTAAAATAGTTTTTTCGCTTATTTGCTTTGTCTGTTTTTCTTTTCCCTAACGTTCTGGAGTTGAGTGCTGTTAGAAACAAGATATAGTGACCTTTGGTCTGGCCAGGTGTGGTGGGTCTTTTGTTCATGGATTTATGGAAGTGTTTGCCCCTACCAGTTGCTGTAGCCCCACAACACATTTATGTTATCTTGTCATGCTTCTCAAAATAATTGTCCTTGCTGCATCCTTTAAAATGATTTCTACTGATACTTCTCTTTGGATAGCTGAAGGCTTTTTTCACTGATCTGATAGGAGCTGTGTGGAACAGCCTATGGAAAAAATATTTTTGTGAAACGCCATGCTGCTATGGTTCCACTGAATTCTAGTTTAAGCTACAGTGGTCGCACTGCGAAGACACAGTGAAGGCTTGGGGTTTTCTCTTAACTTGCGGCATGAAACTATCTCCTTACTTTCTTTCTTTTTTTTTTTTCATATAAATTACTTGTTCTCACAAATATTGAGAAACACTTTTTCTAAATTGTTCTATAAGACACTGAAGACTGTTTAGCACCTAACTACTTAAAAGAACAGTATAAGGTTTCAAATACTTAAGAATTTGGGATCCATCTTTTGAATAGTTCACACAATTCTTGTGGTTCTGCTTGCAATTCAAGTAGACACTTTTCCCATTAAAGCTGGAAAAATGTTAAATACCTAGGCAGTGTCATGATAGTTCAGTTTCAGTCCTTTATTTGAAATGAAGTCTAAACACTGATTTAAAAGCAACTTACTTTTGCAATTCAAAAGGAAAACCCATCATACTTTCTAAGTCTTGGAAAGCTTATGAGTTTTTTAAATGGCTTTCTCATGTTTTATTGGGCTGTTCTTTGGTGTTTCTATTTATACTGTGCCATGCTTTGGTGTGTAGTAGCACTAATTTCCCATTAATTTCCATTATTTTGTTAAATTAGTTATGGATTGCAAGCATGTACTTCAACTCCAGGGTTTTTAGATTAATAATGCTATGAAATTCCAGTAACAGAATATGATCTTGTAAGGTACCCTGCTGACTTAATTACAATTGTATTTTTAGGCTCTAAACCAGGTGGTCCTTTGGGACAAGATCATGTTGCGAGGAGATAACCCAAGGCTATTCTTAAAAGACATGAAGACAAAATACTTTTTCTTTGATGATGGAAATGGTCTCAAGTAAGTAACTCTTATTATTATTATTCATGGTATCATGATTTACTTGCATACTTTGCATTTTGTATGTGTTTTTATTGCTACATTAAGGTACCTATATTCTGTCTGAGACTCTATTGAATCTCTGTAGTTTGATTACTAGAAGATGACCTAGGGATACAAAATATCTTGTTTCTTCTGTGGACTAGAAGATGCATTGCTAATAGAACAATGGGTGTCTGGGTTTCTGCTTCCAATGTTCTTGTTTGTGTAGAGTTGGCTCTGTGATGCACTCAACTCCAAAGGAGTTTGGTAACAGGAAAAAAAAAAAAAAAGTCTTATCTGGAGAATAGTTAATACTTCATGAAGTAACTACATAAAATTAAAAAGACCATTGGTTCTGGATCAGGAAAAAAATTTGTATCCTAATTTATTTAATATTAGTAATTATTAATTAAAAGGGTTAACTTGAGTATTTGTGCTGATAGTCTTTGTTTCTTTTGCAGGGGAAACAGGAACGTCACTTTGACTCTCTCTTGGAATGTTGTACCAAATGCTGGCATTCTACCTCTTGTAACAGGATCAGGACATGTGTCTGTACCCTTCCCAGATACCTATGAAACAACTAAAAGTTATTAAATTATAATACTGAATCCTAAGCAAGATATTTTTATACTTGTATATCGTGAATAAATTTTATTGCGGTTTCTTCTTGCATCCCATGCAACCCTTCAGTGAAAGGTACTTAATTTCCTCAAGTCTAACAGCATGGGAAAAGGCAAAGAAAATTCAAAGTTTTTTTTAAATAAAACATTGAAGCTGAAACTTAAGGGAAAGGTAAATTACAGAGTAATGATTTTGGGGAAAAAGACTGAGGAATTGGGTTTTTGTTTGGGGTTTTTTTTTGTGTTGTTTTTCTTTTTTTTTTTCCTCCTGGCCATCTGGGTATAGGTCTCCTTTTCTTTTAAATAAACATTTTTAAACCAGAAGATAATCTTACTGTGGGTTTTTTGAGGTACTGTGATAGTTATTTAATCTGTGTAGAACTCAAATACACTTTCTGGAGTCAGTTTCTGTGAGTGGCTGAAGGAAATGGCTATTCTGTTTTGCAGTGTTTCGCTAAATGAGTGCTTAGTGTGTTACAGCAAGGTAAGCTTGGTCCTTTCTCAGACTGCCAACACCTACTTTGAAAACTGCTAGTTCATTATCTGTCTTGTTTTGAGTGCCATTGATGTAGCCCATATGCAATTCTGTATTATAAAACAATTTAATAACTATTCATAACACAGCTAACTGGAAGATAAAAAATCAGTAAGAAAAGCAAAAGCTTTAGGTATAGAAAAAGACTGTCTACAAATCAACCAGTTGATTTTTTGTTGGGATCTGCTCAGCAGGAACAATGAACATACTTGTTCCAGAGGGGGTTGGGACAACTGATACTAGAGATGCCTTTCCATGGCAAGGAATGAGACAGATGTTTTCCCAGACTGTTTTGGTGAACTTTTAAGAAATAAAGGATTTATCATGGGAACACAGAGAAATTTAGGCAGATTTACCAGCTTGAATATGCATATCAGTCTACCTGCAAGTCTTCCTGATTTGCGTAAACCAGGAAAGTGGTAGCAAGCAGTGTGTAGGAGTTCCAGTCAGCGCCTCTGCCGAAGCGCTCTCTCTGTGGCTGCACATTCTGCTGTTTGTGTCTTCCTTCATTCAGCTACAGCTGCAAACATCTGCCGTGGTTGGGAGGACAGGAAGAAGAAACAGTACCAGGGTTGCTTCTTGGTGATAATGATGGGTTATACCAATCAACTAGTAGTTCTGCTCTTCATGTATCAGGAGGAGCACTTGCCACTGTCACCTTCCTGACACAATTCTTAATATACACATACATAGTCAAACGAAAGTATGGTAGTAGTTAATTTGTTGCCAAATGCTGAATGTTCTGAATGTGCTGGGGACTTTCAAAAAGAGGAAACAGTCTGAAATTAAAACTTATTATTTTTTTTTTTATACTGGAAATCAGAAACCATAATAGGAAAAACGTTTAGAATTGCAGTGTGACAGACCTTTCAAAAGAGATGCAGAAGATTGAATCAGATTCTCCCCATCTGTTGTGAGCTCACTTAAGCTGTCAGATTTTGAGAAGGGCAACTTGCTTTTAAAAAGGGATCTTTAATATTTGTGAATTATCCCTAAGTGACTAGTACATTCTCTGTGTTGGTGTATCAATCAAAGAGATGTTGAAAAAAATGTCCAAAAACTGCTTTGTCTTTTTATAAACAAAATTTTGTTTTCCAAGTATGAAAACTAAAAAATTATTTTTACAATAATATTTTAGGACAATTTTTCATTTGTACCCAGCATATTTACATGAATTTCAGTTCTCTGAAATTGTGTTGTTTTCCAAAGATTAGCACACTGCACACTGAAATACATCCTATTTTTTCTGTGCTGTGATATCAAATGTGTATATTGCTCTTAATCAGATTAAGAGAACTTAATCTGTTATACAGAAGGAAAACAAAAAAAAAATTTTTTAGAGGTAATTGGGCAAAGTTGTGGAGTTGTTCAGTTAATTGTCAAGTAAATGGTTGGATTATTCATTAATTATATTCCTTAAATGTTTACTGAAACTTAGTTTCTTGTGGCTTGGCATCCAACCACTTCCCTGTTTTCCCTTAGCAGTACTCTTCCACTGGTTATAAAGTCTGTCTGTGAAAAAGATGCTGTAATTACAAAGCCAAGGATCTGCTGTCAAAAGGCACCAGGGAGAAATCTACCTTTCCTCTAAAATGGTGTACTCCTCCCAGCAGATAGTAGCAGAATTTTAAGACACTGAAATTGAAGCTTCAAAGATGATGCTTGAAGCTTTTCTAGCCTATCCCAGTGAAGAGAAATAATATTTCAGGTACGACCTTTAGAGGGATGAAGAAGAGAACATTGCTGAGTTTGTGTTCAAGTTCTTAAGAGAGAAGAACTCTGGTTTGACCCGAGGGAAAGGCCCGCATAGCTGAGCACTGAAATGGTGCTGTGGTACCTTGCTCTTCACTTCTCAGCGTAGAGTGGGATGGGATACTCTGTTCTCTTCTTGGTTCAGGGGGCATGGAGGCATATTCCTCAGCTCGTCTCCATAAAGCCTTTCAAAAAGTGACTACTGGATTTTGTTGTGACAGTTCTCAAACCATTTATAAAAAGGATGCTCTTTTATGGAAACAAATGGCATTTACTTCCTCTTGTCTCTTAGGATACATCTTTTAAAGAATATTATTGCTGGCAGCTGACTAACTAAATAATGATGTTTTATGTAGTGATGTGTACAAAAGATGTATTCCCTAGCAACTGATTTATTACTTAATGGGAAAGGCCTTGAACCCCTTTTGTAGGAAATCTGAACTGAAAACACTTTTGATGCATTTCAGATAGCAATTTATTGAGGTTATGGAGACAGGAGTTCTTGTCTAAAGACTGAAAAATGCAATCTCTTAAAGTGGACGGGGTTTCCATTTACTGTTGAGAGCACGTAGCACGACATGGAGACCCCTATGCAGAAAAGGAAAATAACTTTTCAAAATCTATATGTAAAGCTCTGATCCCCTGCTCATGCAGTCTTATTTATGGATTGGCACTACAGATAATGAAAATAGAAAGACATTGAGAAAATTAATTACTTCTATTGGTTGTTTATTCTTTTAATAAGTTTCTTCTGAACAATTAAATTAAATACAAATTAAAGCTAATGAATACATTGCTTAACAGCCATATTCAAGTAGACTTCCTGCATTATTTTTGGATTACAAATGTTGAACATGTTATGCTTCTGAAAATTATTTCAAGAGAGGCTTTGCAGGAACCACCCTGTAAAATCAAAGCTATTTAGATTGAAAATTCAGGTATTGAAGGAACAATCTTAATCCAAATTTGTGTCAGAAAATACATAGAAACTTATTTTCTAAGTCTATTCTTCTGGTTTATTTGGCTTCTTTATTTTGGAAAAAAAATTGATATTTTCTCCATTAAAATCAGTTTTTAAAACATTTAAAACTGTTCATTCAACCAAACAAGCAATCAGGCATATACGTTTTAGCATGAAGAGTCTCATTCTAAGCACACATGTAAATGCTTATATTACAGTAGTTGCATCAGGCATATTTTTATTAAGAAAAAAAACCCCAACAACAACTCCAAAACTTAGCTTGAACTGCTGCTGGGTCTTTGTCCACCATTTCCCCCAAGACCATTTTTCTGAATCTGCGCTTTCTTTAAGAGATGAGGCACAGGTAAAGCTAAAGTAGGCATTCTGTTGTTCATGGGGTTTTTTTTGCTCAATAGTGCGTCATAGTACTAATTAATTACTTTTATGCAAGTTATTATTTAGCTTATCCACTAATAATTGTTCTTAATTAGCAATTCTTAATTCGCTTTTGTTTTACATGGAAAAATATACAGGTAGTGACAGAACAAGGGGAAATGGATTTAAACTGGAAGAGGGTAGGTTTAGATTAGATATTAGGAAGAAATTCTTTACTGTGAGAGTGGTGAGACACTGGAACAGGTTGCCCAGAGAAGCTGTGGCTGCTCCTCCCAGGAAGTGTTCAAGGCCAGGCTGGATGAAGCTTTGAACAACCTGGTCTAGAGGAAGGTGTCCCTGCCCATGGCAGGGGGCTTGGAACTGGATGATCTTTAAGGTCCCTTCCAACCCAAACCATTCTATGATTCTGTGATATAATTTTCACTCTGTCTTTTCTGTTTACTCCTAACTCTAACAGAGTTGCATTTATTATTTCTTTTGCCAAACATGGAAGTGTGGTCTAATAATAAAATTCTATAGCCTCTGTGCATAAGCTGTTGAGAAAACAGAACAAACAAAAAACCTCCTCTGAATCAGTGTAGTTACATCGTCCTGACTTACTAGCCATTCATTCAAAATAAAAATAATGGAGCCAAATATATTGCCGAGAGAATATCTAAAAACTCAGATGTGGTCGAAAGAGGGTACCTGAGCTCCTGACCCCTTTGCCTCCCACAGCTCAGTTGCTAATGAAGACACTGAAGTTACCTGTCTCTAGCCCCAGATTGCCAGCTGTATCCCCTTGTGCTTGTTAGCAGTGCTCCAGGCCATAAATTCTGAAGAAATAGCTGGCACTCCTTCAAAATCATAAAACTGGCAGAATTGATGAGGTAGAATATACATATTTGCAGTGCTAGGGGACCATGACAGTGAACAAGCATTTTTGTAATTTTAAGACATGTTTTTAGTATACCCATAACTTTGTTAATAGTAATTGTCGTGTATTTTGTGGTTGTAATCTAATTACTTCCAAGTACTTTATAAGAAAAATCCATTTTTATTTCCAGAATGCAGCTGGCATTCTTAAGCCATACTGGAAGTGCTTTTTCAAGCAATCATCTCAAAAATATTATCTAGCAGTAGTTGGAATGGCCTGGGAGGATGTGGGACTAACCTACTGCTGGCTCCTACCACTTGGCTGCCCAGGTGCTCAGCAGGCAAAAGGGTTAATTGGGGATTCCTAATTGGGAACTCCCTTTGCAGAAAGAGGCTTTGGACTCCACTCATGAGATTTTGCTTCTGTGGTGCAACAGGGACAACAGGTACAGAGCTATTTAATTCTGTCTCCCTCCTTGCTTGGTGTTTTTTCTTGCTTTATCAGTTTTTGCTTGTTTTTTCCAAGTGACTGCTATGGCTCTAGGTGCTTTTGCTGAGGTGAATGAGTTGGGTTTGGTACACAGGAGAGGTTTTGAAGTGAGAAAAGAAGGGGTTTAGATGTGGCTATGGAAGATCAGCTCAGAAATGAGTGGTTTAAGTGTAAAAAATATTTGCCTTTAAGAATGACTTGTATTAAATGTAGTTAATGAGTGCCTGACAAGGCAGGCAGGGAAAAGAGCTCTTTTTTGTGTAAGGTAGTAACTGAAAATTAAGACAAAACTAGTTCAACTGTGATTGGGAAGTAACAGTGATGAGATTGTCCGTGGCTACTTAAGACTTTTTCTTTCTATTCTACTTTAATTTCGAAAAGGTATTTTTCTTCTTATTTTTTCCTCTCTCTTCCAATTCTGAAAAGAGAGGGTCTGAATTTCTTTTTCTTTTCTGCCTTTCATTAAATGCTACTCGTTCATTTAGTTTTTGCTTTAGGAATTAGCATAGTAAGAAACAGAGAGGGATGCTGGCGCCTGCAATCTTAGCTGCATATGTAGCAACAGCCAACCCTAGTGTCCTTTTTAGATGAAGGGAAGATCACAGAACATTCTTAATATTCTTGGGTTTGTTACTATCTAGATTTTTAAAATTGTGTACATATGTAAAAGCAGAATCTAATATCTGATAACAAAAGTAAGTTGTTTTGTGAAGTACTTGTAATGGAATATTTACTTTTAATTTCCCACCACCTCATCCAGTTAATTTTCATTAGAAATCTAGGTACTGAAGACAGTTGTCTTCAACAACTGATTAAATTAAGGACTTAAAGATTACTCTGGCTATTTTTATAGCCTTTGTGATTCTTAATGGGAAAATGTTGATTTAACAATCAGTACGATTGTGTGATATTTATATTCTTCACAATTAATGCGAGTTTCCTGTTTTGTGTTTAATTTAGTCTTGTTCCCTGTAGGTATCCTATTGCATAAATCCATGCAGTATAAGAACATGAGCATTTTTATGTGCATAATCTTAAGTACAGATCTGGAACTGGATTTCAACTGAATGAATAGATGCTGTAATAGCCTTGGACTGAGTAGGAGGTGTTACAAATGCTGCTTTCTAATGAGTACTTTATGCCAATAATTATATTGAAAAGGAACTTTCTGCTCTCAAGAGAATTTGTTACGTGAAATTTAGCATATGTCACTGAAAACTTTGTTTCAGTACAGGCAGAAATTAACGTAAATAAGGTCAATATGTATTTTATATGTCTGGTAGTTGTGGATTTTCACCCCTGTTTTGGGTCTAAGAAATGCATTGCTTATAATTGCCAGAAATCCAAGAAGATTGATGAAATAAAAATCCTGAACAGCTCCAAGTGAAGTAGTGCTGTATCTTGGAAAAAACACAGAGTAGTCAATGGTTCTTTGATGCGGTGGCATCTAGAGTTGCCATCTTTCTGTCAAAAGGAGAAGGGAAAAGAGAAAAAACAGAATCCTCATATGTAGAAAGTAACTTAAACCCTTGCCTCTGTGATAAAGTTTATAATCATCCTTATTCTGTATCTGGAGAATAGCTCTATGACAGGATGTAAAGTTAATTTTGTAAGAAAGTGAAGTATCTTATAAGCATGGTTGAAAAGCCTAAAGCAGAAGTCTGTGCTGCTTCAAGAATGTGCTAGCACTTAGTTTTAGAATTCAAAATAATATTTTTGACCAAGATATAGGATACATATTTGTGAGTTTTAATGGTTTTTTGCATCTCAACAAGCTGATTTTAGTGTACTTCCTTGCTATATAAACAAAAAACCTTATCATTTTTACTGTTTAAAAAAGCATAACAAATACTGGCAAGGCAACTGTCTGCCACACTATTGCAGAATAATGTTAAGCTGTATGTGAAGTCTGTAATGTAAAAGGATTTGCAGATTTAACATTTTTCTTTTTATTAAAATTGGTGGGATTTGTCCTTGCAAAGATTTAAATTTCCAAAAGGATATTGATACAAAAAGTTAATGAAACTTTTTGTGACATAAGAGCATGTAAGTGTTTGACTTGATGAACAGTCAGCACTATTATTTTCCCCCATTTTTATAAGTTATTGATCAGAAATTGGAAAACCAGCTGCTGACTTCCTGAAAGTGGGCAGTAGGCCACTCCTCAGATAATTCCATGCAGGAACCCATCAATACTCATCAAAGTCAGTGGGTGTCTTCAGATAAGTTATGTTTGTTTTTTTTCCTGGATACTTGGCATAATAATAAGCCCTAAAAGAACTATGCGACTCATGAAAGAGGGAAAAACTGAAAGCCTTCAGTTTATTGATTTTGGGGCAGTCCCCTTTTGCTGCTTTTTCTAGTGCAATATCCTTTATTATCTCCCATGTCTTTACTGGCTTCTGAGGAGTCTTCTTAAATAAATCCATGTTTTGTAGCCTTCATCACAGATGGGACTTTTGTAAGTCAGTATTTTAACTGACTTTCCTGCAGTCCTGTTGTTTCAGTTAGCAAGTGTATTTTTTGGTAGCATGGCTGAAATATTACAGAATAATGTAGAAATAGCTTTCTAAAAATGCTCAATCTAAACAAAAGGGCATGTGAAGTACAATAGCACTAGAATTGCTTCTGCTAATTAATTAAAAATAAAGTGCACAAAAGTAGTGTTGGGGAAAAGCTTTTCTGAGGACTGGATTTGATCACTCCTGCAGGAAAATTGTGTAGGAAATGCTAAGACACTCACCATCTTGCATCTAACAAGTTAAAGAAGTATTGATGCAGTTCAGGTTTGAAGCCTCATTACATCATGATTGTAATAATTTAGATCTTTTTTATTTGAATAATTTATATAGTTTGAAGCATCTTCCTTAGTCTAAAAACTAAGCTAAAGACAGTTTTGACAGTGTGCAGTTTGTGTAATTACCAGCAGATGTCAGGCATTCACTTTACAAAACAACTGAGTTTGAAAATTGTTCATTTTCACAATAGGATATAAGAAGCTTTGATTTTAAATTTAGGTATATAATGCTGTTGTGCAGCTTTTACCCACTAGACTTGAGAGACTTTATTTTAAAGAATGGCTTTTCAGGGTGTTTAGTGTTAAACAGTGGTGGGCTTAATCTTAATGTGACATCTTTTGGAATATTTGACATATTTATGAATGCCATATATAATATGGTAAAAAAAATAAGTCAAAAGGATGTAAATGTGTACATAAGTGGCATCCTTGCATTTGTCTTCTCTAGACACTAAATGTCTGGTGGCATCTGTTTAGTTTATCCCTGGCGTTTGATCAGTCATCTGTTGCAAATGAAAGAATCCTTACAGTTCAAGTCCATGACAGAGTCAGGACTCTGGCATATTATTCTTGGCTCCTCTACAGATCTTTCATGGACCAAAGAAGAAGCTGCAGAAGACAAAAACTGTGGTACAGAGTTTTAAAATATCTAGGAGCAGTGGTTGGTTGTCTCATAAGCACTTTGAAACCTAGTTCATTGCAAATATAAGTCAAATTTTTCAATTTTGAATTGTATGGGTAGGAGTTGCTGCAGAGAATGACAAGACTGGACAACATAATCTTTCTGATGCTCCATTGTTGTGAATATATTTAAGGCAATTTTCAGTGCATTTGTTAACTGCTTGTTAAATGTTTCCTGTAGGAAACAAAATAAAAATATTTTTCCTAAATATTTGAGCAGTGGCGTTGAATAGCTGTCCTTTGAAGTGGGGTGTTATTTCTATACAGATAACCGCATTGACCCCATTCTTTAAGGTAAACGTCTGTGTTCTGAGCATCTGCCCCTGCTAAGTGGGAACAGCTGCTTCCCAAGGAGACAAGATACAAGTCAGTTGCTAGTGCTCCGGCAATGTGAGTCTCAAAGCAGTCTCAGTTAAAAAAAAATGGAAGGATTGAGCATGGAGTGAGAATTGCTGCCTTGGCAGTTCCCACTGCATTAGAAACAAACCACTATTTTTATTGTCCCCTTGCCCAAATTTAGCCACTACAAATAGAAAGGACCAAAATAACTGGCATAAGATGATATTATATTTTGTATATATGTGAAAGAAAGAGGGAGGACTACATCTATTGGGCTTTTTTTGTACTTATTTCATAATGTTGTGGGTTTTTCCCTCATGCACAAGCACTAAGAAAGTATTTTTGATCAAAAACAAAATGGAAAGACAAAGACTAGATCTCCTACAAGTAGGGTTCAATAGTGTTCAGAAACCACTTTGAAAGTGTTGCACATTAAAAGTGCCCAGATATTATATGAGAGAGGAGGACTTTGTGTAAAGGTAACAGATTTGGAAGAAAATCTTACATGCTTCTTCCACCCTGCCTCAAGAGCTGACACCTCTGTAGCACCAAGTAAGTGGTGCAAAAGTAAAGAGCTTACTGATAAAACACAGTTTAATTTAATAAAGCATAGCTACTCCTTAAGTCATACATAGAGAATCAATGAGTACCTGCTTAACAATGCCCTTAGCAGTTTGTGGTGCTCAGTATCCCTTTCTTGCAAGGCAAGCATGGCTAGGTTTCCATTTCTTTCATTTGGACGTCATTCATTCATCTCTGTACTGCATGAAGCTCAACCAAATGGTCACCTTCAGTGGCTCAGACAGGGCATCCCACGCGGCCAGTACATGCACAAAAGAACCCCTGGCAAGTAGCAGTGTTTCAAAGATTGCTTGGAACAAATAATACATGAAGAGACAGTCAATGAGAACCCTGTTAATGACACCATTAATTTGTGTAAACTCTGACAGGCCCTTTGGAAATGTCCTCTATTTGTGGAACAATTGCCTATAAACCTGTCATGAGAGTGGCCAGAGGCAGTGCAGTACCCTCTCCCTGGGGCTGGGAAGGCTGTGGTGCACACCACAGGGCTTGTAAAGTTGAAGGGAGCGAGCATGCCAGGGCTACTGCCAGGTTGAGGTTAGCCTGTGGCTCCCTAAATCTTTTATTGCTTTAACAAGACAGTGCTGGAGCAGTTTCTGCCACTCAGTCCTGTTGCAGGGGATTTGCAGTGTCACAGCAAGGTGAGCTTGTGGCACTGGGGTTCACCTGACTTGCCGGGACCAACTTCTGCCCAAGCGAAGGCTGTACCCCAGCAGTGGGTGCATGTTGCTGATCTTCTATGCGAGCCCATTCATTTTTGGCTGAAGTCTGGCTTTTCCACCTAGGCTCTTGAGTCTTATGTTTATAGTTTGGGAAGTACCTGGTATTGATCAAGGTGATGGCATGTAAGACATACATGAGGAGAAGGTTCCATTTTAAATGTAAAACAAGTAAAAATGCATATGACTGTTCAGAGCACTAACAGCAAGGTCTGCAAATAGTCCTACATGATCTCTTTCCGAAGGAGAAAATATAAACTTCCACTTTCTACTGATATAAAGGTCTTTTTCATGAGCGATATTAGAAGGTACCCACCACACTTCTGAAGAGCTAATTGTGGAAATGAAAACACACAGTGAGAAATATTCTGAAATCGATCAATCATTTTTTTTTTGTCTTCATAAACTATATTAATCGTTCAAATAATCTTTTATTAACACGAAACTAATACACTGAGCTAGATTTCATTAGAAAAAAGTGATTGAGAATAGTTTATCAGGAGAAAACACCTTTGCAGTATGTCACTAGATGGCAATGTTACATATAACACTGGGGGCTTTTGTCTTAACTGTACAAGCAAGATTTTAACATCTAGAGAAAGCAACCTTTTGAGATATTTTTAATGGAGAAAAGCAAAGCAAATGAGGAGAGAGATAATGTCCCAAAACTGTTCCCTAAAAACTGTATATTTATAATTGTGAAAGGCAAGAAGTGTTAGCAGTGTTTGTGGTTAGTTGTGTTTGAGGACACTCAGGAGTTAGAGTGAAATAGAAATTGCATGAGGTATCTGTCTAGTCAGAGTTTGCGTCATAGTGCTCCTGCATGAAAGAGCAACTTGAAAGATCTTGGCATCTGCTGTCCTTCTTGGTAGCTGAGAAATACTGTGTCTAGACTGAACCTGTTAGAGTTTGCACATGTTTAGTAAAACTAGACCATTCCCCTTATTTTCATGGATTTTTTCTGTTTGATGGGGTTTTGTTTGTTTGCTTTTTAACCTCCAGACCCAATATTAAGAGAGATCAAATAACAGGGGCAACTTGTTGCAGGAAAATAACACTTTTCAGAGACCATTGTAACAGTACTGCACTCTTGTCACACTCAGAAATTCCACTGGTGTGGAAGGGAGTTCCACAGGCATAATACACGAAGGGCCCACAACACAAAGATTGTGTGCAATGAATTATAGAGGGGAAACTAAGCTTTTCAGTCTCCTTCGCTTATCCCAGTGTGCCTGGCTATTGCACAACAGATGGGGTCGAGTGACCTCTTAATGTACATACTGACTAGTGCCCATTAATCTTGAAGGGAGGTAAGATTTCATGGTATGTAAGGATGGTTGTTTTTTTTCCCCCTTGTGCTGAAATACAGAGATGCTATGGGGAAATGAAACCTTGATGATACATTGACTTTACACAAATGGCATATTATCTTAAGATTAAAATCATATTCCCTTTCCTTTTTACTGTAATGGATCATAAAACAATGTTACACAAGATGAGTGCATTTTATTTGCTGTTAAGAAGTCACATGGCTGCAAAGTTTAAATAAATTGTTATTAAACAAGGAAACAAATATCTTAACTTCTACCTACAAACCTAGAAGTTAGCAACTAGAATTAAATGTTAACTTCTTGTTGATAGTGCATTTGCAAAAATCTATCACACTGGTTTTCTCAATCTTTCTTACCAATGGATATGTTTCCATTACTGTTGTTCATTCATGAGAACAAGGGAAGTGATGCAGGATGAGCTGGTGAGAAAATTTAAAGGAAACAATAGTAATGACTCACTATTGAAGTCTGTGCTTTAGAAATTCCCACCTTTCAAAGAAGGTCTGCTAAAGAAAGCTCAAAGTAATGTTCTAGCCAAATCAAAATTATATTTAAGAAATACTATGGCATGCAAAGTATTGTTTTCAGAGACAACTCAATCTGCTTATACTTTTTTTAAACACTTTTTTGATTAATGTATGCTAAAAATTGTTTGTCCAATCCATTGTCTTCAGAGATTGCCCTTGCTTTGAAGACTTACAGGCGTTGAATTCTGCAAAGAGCTGACTGCTTTTTCTGGCATTTTCTCCACTCTTTGGACCTGTCTTTTGAAGTGTGTAGTGAAATATGTTTAATACTTCAAAGGCTTGGGTCCTAAAAACCTTAAATTCAGTATAACGATATTGTGAAAACTAGCACTAAAACAAGAACACAGTGACCAGAAGAAGAACATGCATTGTAATGTGATAAGCCACAGACTGTGATGGATTTTTCCATTTTAATTTTTATGTACTTTGCACATTTGTGATGAAGGGGGGATGTTTTCAAACACAACTTCCTCTTCTTCCACGTCCTTCTGTAACTATCTTTTTCCTGGCTAGTGTGTGCAGCCCCACTGGAGTTTCCAAAATGTTCCTCTTTGTGACTCCACTTACGATCACACTAAGTAATGTACTTGATTTTACCATCTGAGAAACGTGCTCCTATGAATAGTGGTTCTTCTGTGTTGGAAAATGAAAAGAATCGTATCTGGGGGAAATTGAGTTCAGTGTAGTAAGATTTTTATCTGGTGCTGATGTGCGTCTCTGCATATGGCTTCTGTTACATGACTGCTCAGAAGACTTATTTTCTCATGAAAGCTTGTAGCTTTCATTTTAAAGGAATCTTGTTTAACTGGGAGTTGAAGTTAAAATTGCAGAAGTTGTATTTTTAATTGTGATTTGATGTGTATACAGCACTGAGAACACTAATAGGCTAAAGTTGTTAATCCACTACACAGAAAGCGTACTGTGTCGTGTACAGCCGTTTTCCTTTCAGTTTATCAGTGCTCCTGAGCTGTGTCTGGCAAACTCTTTAAACTGTCATCTGGAACAGTTGCTTCTAAATGTGTATGTTTTCTGACTTTTTATTTTTATAGAAGAAAACATACTAAGCCCTTTTTTTTAATTTCTTTTTTTTTTTTTTTAATATATAACATGGGTGTATTAATGTTACCAAGCTACCAGGTATTTCAGTTACTGTCCACTGAAAATCTTTTCAAGATCTTGGAATATGTTATAGAGTGAGCAATTTAATAAAAATGCAACCTCAGACTACGCACAATTGTAGTAAAATATGGGAGGCAATGTATGCAAATTCACAGAGCAATATTGCCTAAATATATAGACATGCTATGATATTTATTAGATGCCTACTGGATCACTACAAAGTGATAATGTTTGAGAGAGTGGCTATATGGTTGACTTCTGAGAATATTTCATTTCTGCATATCAGTATGCTTTTAGTTTTTTAGTTTTTGCATTCTGATATGTCTGTTTCTTTACAATTTCTTTGCCTTGCCCCCAAACAGCTATTAACAGAATCACAGAATTGCCCAGATTGGAAAAGATCTTCAAGATCATCGAGTCCAGTCATTAACCTAACACTGACAAGTCCTCGACTAAACCATGTCCCTCAGCACTATGTCTACATGACTCTTAATTACCTTCAGGGATGGGGATTCCACCACTGCCCTGGGCAACCCATTCCAATGCCTGATAACCCTTTCAGTAAAGAAATTCTTCCTGATATCCAGTCTGTTCTTATATGCCAAGCTCCCTGATCAAACACTTAAGCTTAGTTCAATGGACTAGTGCAATTTTGTGAAGGTGGTACAACAATCCCCAAAGATGAACATCAGTATCTTCTAGTCTTCACTTGGTATGCTCATGGTCCACACCTGGATTCTTGGAAATTTTGTCCATTGCGGTTTATTAAAAAAAAAAAAAAAAAAATCAAAGCTTCATTACTTTGAACTCTCAGTTCAGTCTTAAAAAAGTATTTGGTATAAATGAACTGCATACAGACTTTCAAATGGATTGAGGAGCTATGTCATTCTCAAATTACTAAACTTTTTTTCTGGTAGGGAAATGAAGTAGCAAACCACTTCTTGGAAAGGTACCAATTTTGAGGAAATCTTTTGGAAATAAAAGTCTTAAAATGCATCTGCTGTAAAACACTTCAAAATCTAATGCTTTAAAACATTACATTGTTGAATACATAAATTATACTTTCCTGCTTCTATATTCTATGAGTTTTCATTTCAAATTTTTATTATAAGAGGCTTGGAATGTGAAAGAAGAGGATGACTGTGATATTTCTTAATTCTGCATTACACTAATGAAGTAAGAAATAAGCTAGTTTTCTGGCTCCCCATGAAATAAAAGATTGAACTTTTCCCCATCCTTAAGTGCAGTGCCCTCAAGTGTCACCCAGTTTTTATTTTTAAAGATGATGTACCTCCATGTCCATTTCCATATACCACACATGATATTGTGTAGCCATCCTTATCAAGCAGCCTCTTGTAGTTCCATCAAGACTTTTTAACTGGTCATATTTTACTGATAAATAGTTTAAGTAAACAAACTATTTTTCTTTCTGCTGCTGAGAGTTGTACTCTTTCTCAAATGTATCATTTTGATGTTAACTTCTTTTCTGCTACTCTTCTTTAATAACCTGAAACACAAAGCTTTCTCTTTTATCTGTACAGAAGTAGTACTAAGATTTCAGTCTCTACACAGCAGTCCAGAGCATGAATGCAGCCCCCTGTCACAGCAGCTCCATTAATGGCTCTTCCATGCTCCTCTCGGTGCTTCTCTTTTCAAAAAGGTTAATCAGTAGTCAATCTGAAGCCTGTGCTGAGCTTCTGGTTCATTTTGTAATTAAGTAGCATGAAAGCTGGTCTATCAGGCAATGTACTGCCATAGATTAAATAACATGGGCTGGAATTTCATTACAGGGCTAGGTGTCAAACTCCTGATGAGTAAGTTACTTATTGCCTGTAGCAGGTAGTAGAGCATAGTGGGAAGATGCTTGTGTTGCAAAGGAGATGGTTAATGCTCTCATGGCTTAAAAACTGACCTCTGCAGGAACAATTTTTTGAGTCTTTCCTCCACTAATAAATTTGTGCTGATGGTGCTTGTTCTGCTGCTTTTTCTGGATCCGGCTCAGGGATCTCTGTGTTGTATTATACTGTACAATATATACATTATTCTGTGAGGTTTTTCTGTGAATCTGAGTGAAGTGTGCTAGCTGGAAGCAGCAACAGACTAATCTGTAATCTGAACCAAAAAGTGGAGCGGGACAGAAGCTCTTAAAAGGGAACATATAAACATGGAAACTGGTATTTTGTTTCTGGAACTACTGAATTCTCTCTATGGCTTCAGACCAGCTACTTATTTATTATCTTTTTGTACTCATCAGCGAAAGAAGCATGATAATTATTTACCTCACTGGAAGTTTTAATGATTCATTAGTTTATTTTCAAAGAGCTTCATGACAGTTGAAGCAGAACAGCATACACACAGACAAATTTCCAGTGGCCAGGAACTAGCAGCTCAGTTATGTTGATCCCTGCCCAAACAGCTGTCTCCACTTCTTCAGTAGGGAAACTAAACCTGCCTTCAAGGTGTCCTATCTTTTTTGCCCATGCCTGCCTTAGATTTTTATATTTATATACATTTTTTTTCCCTTGGAACCTCTTCCATGGTGTCCTTTATGAGTGTTCCTAAAAACCTAACTAAACAAAATGGGTACATAGACTTGTGATCACTACAGAGAGGCAATCCTGTTCCCAAATAACTTTTTAAACTGTTAAAGAACTGAGGTTTGCAGGAAACTCATGATTCAGGTTTTGTTGGAAAAACATGGAAGTTTGATCTGCTCACCTGGAGGGGACAACTACTAGCTATGGTAGAGAGAAGGCAAACAGTAGGAAGACAAAATTAATAGAATAAAAATAATAGCATCACTTTCTGGAAAATGTGAACAGAAAATCACGAAAAGGGCTAGATAAAACCTTTTTTCACTGCCTGTGTAAATGCAAATGTAAGCTGTGTTGTGTTCACAAACTGGGCAGTGTTTTCCTCACACTTGGAAATTAAGTTTTAGCAGGTAGGATGTCTAAGTTCTATTGATGCCTTACAAAAGCCTGCTCCTGCCTTGTCAGAGGTTACCAAAAAGATTTGAGGCTGCTAAATTAAAATTACCTTTGCTTATTAAACAATGGTCACATATTATATCTCAAAATATACAAAGTTACACAAGACCTGAAATAAAATAAGGCTTTGTACATTTTTGGTAAGGTTTTGTTTGGGTTTTTTGTTTTTTTTTTCTTTTTACAAAGAGGACTTCAGGCTATGAACTAGAAAATAACTACTGATGAATATTTGTCCTGCTACAAAACAAGTTAGCAATGCCTGAAAGCTATTTTTTTACTAGACATATTGACTTTTGTCCGTTAATTGACAAAAGATGCCTCAAGGAATTAGATATATGGAAAAAATCAGTTCTTACAGTAAGTGATACAATTATGATACATACCGTATTGATTAAATTGTGGTATCAAAGTGAAGCTGATGTGAGGTAAAGAAGAGAAAATGGTACTCATTGCTGACGTAATTCACCAAATTCTTGGTTGTCCCATAAAGATTATTTAATGAAATAGTTGTTACAAACAAGCTAAAAGCTGCTGAAATGTTTGTATACAAAGGGTAATGTTTTAATTTAATTCTCCTGTTCAATTTAAAGAGCCTTTAGGCTCTTTCAGACTGGAGAAAGTTATGAATTAGTGCTGCAAATTCTTGTGACTGCTTCAGCTTTCCATACAAAAACTAAAATCAAATATTTTCTTATTCTTCTGAAATCTTTAACCCAATTGCCTATGTAGTATGACATAAGGTCCCATCCTCCCCCATCCTGCTTTCCCTGTGGGTCTTGGCATTACTTCCAAAATGGGAGAGCAGAGTTGTACCTCATGGTCAGCTCTTTCACTCTGGACTTGAATCTCCCATGTGTTTTTCACCTCTGAAGTATTTTGCGTGTATTGTATAATTTTGATAGCAGTAGCAGAAAAAACAGGTAAAAAATATACAAGCCTTGATTTACGAAAAACAACTTGGAAAAGAATACCCTAAGCTTTCTATTGGCAATGTTTCTGTATAGCACTCCATTTTATACAATTTTGAAATGGCAAGTTTCTGTCTGCCAACTTAGGATATTATATGCAATTTACTATGCATGCAAATAACAGAAGAGTCTGTAGTGACAGTATGCATATTTGAAATAATGAAAAATCTTCAGGTTAAGAGGCATATGGTAATTGTTTTTTAACTGTGAGGCATTAATAATTAGTCCCCTCCTCTCTAAGACCAAATTTTACCTTTTTTTTTCTCCATATATGCAAGTGTTATTCTCTCAGCCTTCTTGTAAGCATATTATGAAGTTATTTTCCCCTAAAGTTCTGACTTTTAGAAATAATTCTGTCACTTTTCTTTTGCTTGTGCAGTGATGAATTCTCTGTGTGTAAGTTCAGAGTCAATGATGCTTTAGAGATGTTTCAGCTGGAAGCTGCTTCCAGAACTATTTGCAGAACAAGGACTGCGTTCATGAATGACATGAAAAATATTTAGTTGATTTCAGGAGAGGCTAAGTACTTGAAAGAGAGATCTATGTGTAGTTACTAAACAAAAATACATCAGCCTTGGGATAACCTTTAGGATTGAAATAATTGAGGGGATTTTTACTTGCACAAGCTCATATATATTTGCCCAGTTCTTGATTTTCCACTGTTGTTGATCCAAGTGCTTACCTTTATGAACCCTTGGTCTCAGCTAATATTGCTTGTATGGTTTGCTATGTTCTCACTCACCTTTTTGTATATGTTTATTTGTGTAATTAATTAAGAATTTAACAAGTCAATAAAACCAGAAAAGTCCAGGAAACTATGTCAAAATGTGCAACTAATTCAGCCCTCCCATAGGTGTATGTATATATGCACCATCTTCTGATTGGTGAGAAACACGCAGAAATTGTTTGGTTTTGGGTTGTGGGGTTTTTTTTGTTTTTGTTTTTTTCCCCTAGAGGATCTAGTGAAAGATTACTGTCTGTGCGTTATTGTTTTTCTTTTCCAAGCTCTAGCCTACCAATCAGGATATTTAATCCTGGAGACAAAATACTTCTGAAATTCAGTGTCTACTATTTGACACTTGAGAGGACTTGTGCACTCTTTCTCTCTGTAGCGCTAAATCCTCTGCTAAAATACTTCTTGCTTGCACTTATGGCCTCCTTTCTCTTTTGCAACAGTATTGGTCCTCTCCTTCCTCCATGTACAAGCATCCCTCCTCCTTACTGTGCCAGGGCAACAGCTGCTGGGATTGCTTTCCTTGGGGCTGCCCTAGAAAGGTAGCTGGTGGTGGTGGCTGCTGGGTGCAGCTAGCCAGCCAGACACTTTTGCTCTCAGCCACAGCTGAGCAGCATGTTTCTGAGCAATTGCCACCCCAGATCCTAGGTCTTGCCCTTTGTTCACTCTTGGCAGAGTACAAGGCCCCCTGACCTGCCACATCCCCTGCTGCTGCAAGTAGTGTCAGAAGGTGACAGAAAGGTGGCTCCCTGATTCCCCGCTGCCCTGTGTGCTCTCTTTCTGTTTCCTTGCCAGGCAGCGTTGGAGGAGGGATTCAGCCTTTAGGTTGGTGTTTGCTCCTCATCCTTTCTGCTACCTTCCTAGTGAGTGGGTGCTGGGTTTCTTGCAAGTGTCCCTCAGGTCTCATGTGGCTCCTCTGCTTTGTGCCTTTGTTGCTGAACCTTCCTCAACTAGTTTTCAAAGTGTGTTTCCATCCTAACTGTGGGGTTTTTGTCTCAGATCTTTGGGCAATTAAATATTTTTGCAGGTATCTCTTTTTAGTTCAAATTAACTCAGTTGAGTGAGAAACTAGATATAAAATCATTGGGATTTCGAATCAAGTGTTAGGTATGTAGAATGATTACTTTTTTTTTTAAAAAAAGAAACAACAGACATTCCTACGTATTTGTTTTTGTCATCAAGTAAGTTAGGTCAGTAGGACTTAGATTTACTTCAGGTTTACTTACTGCATGCTCCTTATCTGGTTATGATTTATAAGCTGAGTCCTGGAAAACATTTCAACAGTGCAAAGCATTCAGCAGCATTCAGTATTAGAGAATGCAAGCATATTAGTAAAATACTTCCTTTTCTTAATCACTTAAAAGTACTTGTAAAGGCTTCCATGGCTAAGGTATTTGTTGGCACTGGGATTGGTATTTGGTTGGATTTACAGGAAATAAGTGGTTAGAAGTTTTGTTGGGGTTTTTTTAAATTCACTTTGACCATATCCTTTCCCTGTATTAAATGTGTTGAGGTTCATTTCTGTACAGAATAATGAAGATCGTAGTGGATGAAACAGTTAAACTCTTTTAATTTTTATGTTTATGCATTACATCCTGGGATAAAAATATGTGCAGTCACCTTCTACGTGGTTATTATAGAAGAAAGAGTTCTGTCTTTGATAAAACAATACAACAGCCAAAGTTTAGATTTAAAATGCAAACTGTGGTTACAGAAGTAACCACAATGTTAGGAATTGTATAGGGCCTTCTTCATGGCCCAAAGCTTTTTTCAGGGTGGTAGAAGGGGGAATTTTTTCTGTTCTCCATTTCCTCTTTTGAATTCTAAGGCAGGTTGTGTTTCAATGCTGAAGGGACTCCTGAAGACCTTTTCATTCTGAAAAGCTTATACCAAAAGGTTTGCATCAAGCAAAATTGGTTTTCTTGTGGCATTATTTATGTCTATGTAGATAGCCTCTGAATAAAATTATTATTATTTAAATTGATCTAGATGCACAGAGTACTGGCTAGTACTTCTGTGATTACTTGTGTCCCACTATATGTTTCCTGTGATATATATTTATATATATTTTTTTTTCAATTGTAGCTAGGGATTTAACTTTGCAGCTTTTTTTTTTTTTTCCTACAAACTGTGTGGCCGAATTCTCCCATCTCTTTAGTAAATCTCGAGCTTCATGGTTTAAAAGGGCTGTATTTCATAATAAATCCAATTTTCCTATTGTAATATTTATTCCTAAAATATTCCAAAGTTTGCAATTGAGCAGAAAATTTCATAAGCTATAGTTTCTATGTTTGTTATCCAATATTTGTATCAACAATAAAGCTGTATAACTAAAAATTAAATTGCCCTAATGATGAGGGATAACATGTTTCATTATTTCAGACTTGACACAGTCTAAAACTATTGCCAGGAACCTTTAGAGTTACATTGCTGATCTGAGAGCTTGCAGAAGCAGTACTAAGCTCTTCCACTCCCAATTCTTGACTATGTTCCTGCTGTCTCTTACCTCCCCAACAAGCCCTGTAGGGCAGACCTAGGCACAGCTGGCTGTGCAGGAGTGCAAGTAGGGTGACTAGGAACGCCCATAGTCTCCCAGCAAGAAAATTGTCCTAGTTCTTAGCTGAAATTTACAACTGGCAACTTCACAGGCAGAGACAGTGGGAACTGTAAGCTGTTTGTGAATCTGAGAACTATTTATTCTTTGGTTTGTGGTGTGAGAAATGAGCTGATATTCAGAGGCATTTGCAGCACAAGAGCCAACTTTCAGCTCTCCAAACCTATCTCCAAACCATACCTGGGGCATGGTTTTCCTCTGTGCTATATATCTTGATGGAACAAAGCTCAGTAGCACACTGGGAACAGATTTCCAGGTCTGTGGATTTTGGGAGATTGATACTGGTGAATAATTTCAGTGCTTCATTGTGTTAATTTGTACACAACAGGGGTGACTGTGGAGTGCAGGAAGGATACTTGTTCTGCTACTTTCCTATGGAAGATGTGTGTTACAGGCTTTTGAAATCGTCATGGAAACCATCTAAACTCCTGCAAATCTTAATGTGGAAACATTTAATTCCACTTTACTCCCTCAGGTGACCTCAATCTTTTGGTAGGAACCTGTTCCACTATTGCCAGGAAGTATTTAGGAGATGGTTGGGTGTATAAAGATTTCCCTTGACACAGCACTGAGCTTTTTAGATATTAATCTTGTTAAACAAACATGCCATAACTATCGGTCACTTTTTCTGATGATTAAAGAAAACAGAAGTGGCCAGAATCTAAAGTTGATATAATTTGCTATTCTTGCTATGCTATGACAAATGAATGGATGGAGATGAGGAAAAAAGAAGGCCACAAATCCAAGATACTTGTTTTCTTTTTTCTTCTTTTATTTTCTAAGATTTCTAAAGTTAGCTTTCTAGTCCTACATTTAAGATAGTTTGGGAACTTGAATGAAGTTGGGGGTTGTATACATAGTTATTTACATTTTTTGCTGGAATTATTCCTAAATCTACAGACCTTCATATAGTCTGAGACAGCTAATAAGGCATACTAGACTTTGGGACTGGGTTTTGTGAATATGAAGCCCCAACCCATTCTTTGGGATCATGAATACCGAGACTCCATCATCAATAAATGGAGATACTCCCTAGTACAGTAATGCTGAGTTCTAAACATATTTACTAATAAAATTTGTCTCCTCCCCAACCAATGAAAAAATGCAGATTTGACAGATCTATTTTTCCCACCAAATAAACAATGATAAATTTCAATTTAAAAACTGATTTTTCAAATCAAAGCCACTTTTAAATTAAAATTTCAGTTAGAATAAAACCAAGTATTCAGTTACATTGGGATACTTCTTTTCATCAATTTTAATGACTGAATTATCTCTTTAATTTGTAAAAGAAAACATTTTATAGAGACAGGAAATATTTACTCAGATAGAAAAATTTCAACTTCGTTATAAATTTGGTAACAATTATTAATGGGTAGGCCTAAAATATGAGAGTATTGGAACCGAGGATCTCATTTTCTGTATCTCAGCGCTTTACAGTGTGTGGGAACATGTCAAAATGGTAACTGGATAGCAAAATTTTGAGACCTAGTTAAGAGCTATCAAATTTCAGAACTTCTGGATCAATATATACTTTTTAAAGGGAGGGCACCCTAAAAGCACTCTTGAATATGATTCTGTGATTTACTGCATTCTCACAGACCATAGTTTGGAAGCTGCTGCTAAATATAGTATCCATTGTTTCTCCTTGCATAGGAGGATGTGAAATAGGCAGAGAAAAATTGAAATCTGTGAAATTTATCTACCTGTAAAATGGGTTAATGACATTTCCTTCCTTCTAAAAGTATGTTGAGATCCCTTGGAGAAAAACAATGTACAAGAACAAAATAGTAGTTTTGCTTGTTATGTTATAAAATATAATACATTTGCTTAAGTTTTATTAGCTTCAAACTCTCATTGCAGAGGATAAACAAGGTGAAAAACCCCAAATGACCAGGGTTTTGTTACAACAAAAGCACTTGTGGTGCTTTCAAGGAGGCTCCACAGCCTTGGTGGCACTCCTTGTCTGCATCTACATGGCACTGTCTTATTTTAAGTGGCCACTTTTCATAAATGTCTTCTTTTAAAACAAGATCTTCAGGATGCAAGATATTGCCAATTCATAAATACGTTAGCTGTCTATACCAAAGATGCTGTTTAACACGATCCTGTGAAGTATTAGACAGGGTTAATGGCTCAGTTAGTAGTACCTGATCTAAAATTCGGGAGTTTTGCCATTACAAAATAATGTGATTCAAGCTTGATTATATGTGGACAGATTTTCTTGAAATGAAAACTGAAATTTGCTGTTTAAGCTAAAATTACAGTAATAGGGGTTACATGCACAATGCCTTTTGTCCCTGACTGTCTTTAGTTTGAAATGCAATATTCTAAATATTTAAGATTTTGTTATAATAGATACAGACTTCTTTGTATCACATTAGGTTCTTGCGGCTGAAGTGAAAGTTGTATATTTACTTCAAGAGATTTCCATCTCCTGCTAGTGTTGGTGTACATATTGTGAATTTTAATTTCAAGTTTGGTTTAGCCATTTCATTAGTGACTATGTGAGTTTGGCTTGCGTGGCAAGGTTTTGGTAGCACGGGGCGGGAGGAATGGACGACACATAGGGGTGATTTCTGTAAGAGAAGCTGCCAGAAGCTTCCCCCATGTCCAACCCGACACAGCCAATGCCAGCTGGCTACAAGAACGGACCCGCCGCTGGCCAAGGCTGAGCCAATCAGTAACGCCTCTGTGATAACATAATTAAGAAAAAAAAAAAAAAAGGAAGAGAGGGGGAAAAAAAAGCTGCACACTTTGCAGCTAGAGAGAGGAGTGAGAAGATGTAAGAGAAAACAACTCCACAGACACCAAGGTCAGTGAAGAAGGAGGGGGAGGAGGTGCTCCAGGCTCCAGAGCAGAGATTCCCCTGCAGCCTGTGGTGAAGACCATGGTGAGGCAGGCTGTCCCCATGGAGGTCCGTGGTGGAGCAGATCTCCACCTGTGGCCCATGGAGGACCCCACACTGGAGCAGGTGGATACCTGAAGGAGGCTGTGACCCAGTGGGAGGCCCGTGCTGGAGCAGGTTCCTGTCAGGACCTGTGGCCCCATGGAGAGAGGAGCCCACACTGGAGCAGGTTTGCTGTCAGGACTTGTGACCTCGTGGGTGACCTCCTCTGGAGCAGTCCCTTCCTGAATGACTGCACACCATGGAAAGGATCCAGGCTGGAGCAGTTCAAGAAGAACTGTCATTCATGGGAAGAACTCACGCTGGAGAAGTTTGTGGAAGACTCTCTCCCATGAGAGGGACCCCACGCTGGTGCAGGGGAAGGAGTCGTCCCCCTGAGGAGGAAGGAGCGGCAGAAACAACATGTGATGAACTGACCCCAACCCCCATTCCCTATCCCCCTGTGCTGCTGGGGGCATGAGGTGGAAAATTGGGAGAGAAATTAAGCCCAGGAAGAAGGGAGGGGTGGGCGTAGGTGTTTTAAGATTTGGTTTTACTTCCCATTGTGTTCTGATCTGATTGGTAATAAATTAAATTTGGTTTTTTTTCCCCCCCAAGTTGAGTCTGTTTTGCCTATGCCAGTAATTGGTAAGTGATCTCTCTCTCTGTCCTTATCTCCACCCACGAGCCTTTCATTATATTTTTCTCCTCCTGCTCAGTTGAGAAGGGGGAGTGATAGAGTGGGCTTGGGTGGGCATCTGGCATCTAGCCAGGGCCAATCCACCACACTATGTCTATCTTACAGTCTTACTTAATTTCTTTCCATATGACATCTGCTATTTTGTCACCCCTGAAGAGATGGGAAAATAGTTGTGATGTGGACTATTTGCAAGAGAGCTATTCTTCCACTTATTTGGCTGTTTGTAGCTCATGTCAGTCCTATACGTTCTCATCAGAAGTCCTTTCCTTCTTTGCTGCTCCCACAGGTTGCTATGATTAATTATGCTGGTGCGCCATAGTGACTCACCATGAAGGAAGGGGGCTGATATGGCAATGCTAAAACCAAACAAAAATTTCACCTACAGAAGTTTTAAAAATCTTTTGCACATGTGTTGCACTAAACGAAGAGAATAGGTCAAATCTTTAGAAATCCTGAAGGGCTTCTTAACAGTCACTTGCCATCTGAGCATGGCGAGATGGCTGCTAAGGGCCAGAACTGCCATCCTTACATGTGGGCTATGGCTCGAAATTGCCAATTCCACCAACCTTTCTGCCCTGCATGCCTAGTGCACTTTAAAGGAGGGCTATGATAAAGCTTGAAACTTCCTATAGTGTCAGCCAGAGGCTAATGAGGGCAACAGCATGGTCTGTATTTCACTTTTAGAAACTTGAAGAGTGTATCTGAACATATCAACATCAGCAGATTCTTGTGAAAGTAGGCTAAAGTACTCTTCTTACACATATTTTACTTCATACAGCCATGAGTCTGTGAGGGATGGAAGATTTATTTTTGGTGTGTAGAACCATCAAATATATTTATCATGCCTGTGTTATCAGTGTCTGTAATATGAGTATCAAATGCATTGTCCATACTTTGGAATTTTTTTCTGGAAAACTTTCAAAAGATATAATGATGATTGCAGTTGTCAATTTTTTATGTTTAGTGTTGAATATTTTACTTTTAATGCAAGTTGTCTATGTAGTTTTGCTTCATTTTACAATTCTGTGCATAATTTTACCTGGAAAGTTGCTGATCAAGTAGCCTGAGTCTGTAAAGATGGCATGCCTGTGTTGTTAGGTGGGGCTTCTCTATGCATGTGTTCAGTAGTTAATTTTTTTGTCTTGGTAATTATTTTTTATTATTTTTACTTGCCAAAGCAAGTAAATGGAGAATGTTTTTATTTCTCATTGAGAATGAGGATTACATTTTCTGCTTATACTAATCCATTACATCTATGGAAGTCTACTGCTGCTATGTATGTGCCCTTAAGGGCAAGTAGAAGAAAATAAGACTGCAGAGGTATGTTTCCAGGATTAAGTTGGTCAAACATACATTAGTATTGATAAAAGTGTATGAAAATGACAGCATCTGATCTGTTTTTTAGTTTTTACTTGGATTTGCGGGTCTGAAGTTTAACGTTCATCGCTATTTTACTTGTAAACTATATATTTGGTATGAAACCTTTTTAAAAAATATTTTACAGTTTTGGGATTTGTAAAATAATTTTCAGAATCTTCGTGCTGCAAATCAAAGTTCCTGCTTTTATTAAAAAAAAAACCCAAAACAACAGTAGAGTACAGTTTCTCTGGATACTTATAATGCATAAGACTAATTCTACTAGGATTTGCAGGGATGCAGTTTAATATTTTTTGGTATTTTACTTGTAAGCTACATATTGAATATGGAATTTATTTTTTAGATAGCTCATAAACCTTTTCAGGATGCCCAAGATAATTTTCAGAATTTTTGTGCAAATTAAGCCTACTGATCTTTCTTTTTAAGTCCACAATAGAAGAATACGATTTGCTTGTATGTTTATAACTGATAAGGTTAATGATTATGCATCTATTTTTCTTTTGATATCTGTATTTTGTCCGTTCGGAGTACTATTGCCCACAGAAAAGTACAAACTTTCTCATGCTTGCTTAAACACTTTTAATATAGTTAAGGTGCAGCCTTCAGTGATTAGCATGGTATTTCTCGTTTCCTAGAGACCAAGTGCTAAGTCTATTAGACATTTCCTGCTATTCTTTTGAATTGTAAATACTATTCTTGTAAATTGAAAAGGCCAGTGTGGGGAGATATTCATGCAATTTCCCATCTAGTAAAGATGTAGATTTGAGAATGGAGAAACAATAAAATGCAGTTTTTCATAGAAATTAAAGGCACACTATAGATGGAATTCACACTCTGAGTATTCACGGGGAGCAAATATTTGGAATGCCAGCATCAATTATTTTGCTTTTCTCATGATCTGTTTGATGCAAAGATCAGCACATAACTAAAGCAAATGGTAAAATCCTGCTCTCAGCAATCCCGGAGGAAAGTCTGTAGCAACTCTTTTTAGCATCAGTGAAATTATTCAGTGACATAAGTGAGGTCAGAATTTGGCCTCTGCTTTATCTTTTTAGAAAGTTCTTCAGTATACAAATGCAGATGTTGTAATTCTTAGATTAAGCTATTTGGCTAGCATTTGGAATAGCAGCCAGTAAGAACACAGAGAGCTTACAACCCAATGTACACTGTTTGTAAGAATTAATGTTTATAGCCGGATACAGCTGATTTTCAGGGCAGGAGAGAAAAGAGAGGAAAGGAGGAGGAGAAGGAAAAAAAAGAAAGTCCAGGGAGGGGGAGAGGAGGGAGAATGAAATCACCGAACCTACTGAATGTTAGCTCTGTGTGTCAGCCCGGAGAGGAAGAGGACCACCCATGGGGAGGACAAGTGAGCCTAACCTTTTCTTAAAATTCTGGCTGCCTTTGAAATGCAGCATCCTACAAAGCAGCTGCAGCAAAAAGTATTAACTAGCCTCAAGTGCAGGTATAAACTTAATGCTATCCAGGCTTCAAATGCATCCTGTCAGCTGTGTTTATATAAGTTGATCTAGAACACATGACATTTATTGGACTTGTTTAATCTTTGCTGATGTTGGAGAGCTCAGACTTGGATGATGCTGCTGCATTTCAGGAGGGCAGGTGGTAGCTGCATTATTTCTCTCCATAAGGATTCTGACAGGAAAGAATGGAATTTCATTATAGCTTAGGTTGCCCAGGAATCATTTATGAATATATAAAGTATTCTCTGAATTGACCTGCTTCTTGAACACAGAGCCCCAGATGCTTTTTCATGCATGCCAACAACTTCTGATGTGATTTTTTTCTTAGTTCTAGCTTGACTTTTTAAAGTTCTTCCTTTCTCTAGGCAGAGTTTTGAACCCTTTAAATCACTCAACCTTTGTGGATGCAGAGACCACAGTAATCTAAAGCACCTTGAAAAGGTTTGCTGAGAAACTTTTAGGCAAAGTACAGGATTTAAACACATGCTGGAGGGAGCGTGACTATAGCATAAACACACAATATTGTACTCAACCTCTTACTCTCCTGCAATAATACCTTCGTTATAATAATTTCTAAACAACTCAGTTTAATGCAGATCATTTTCTGTTGCCTATATATTTTGTAAATGGCCTGTAGCTTTTTTGCCTGACTGGAACCAAAACAATTTGGGATAGCAACAGCACCCAGAATTTTTTACATCACTTTTGTCCTTTAAAAAATAAAACCAACAAAAAAACTCCAGGCAAAATAAAATGTACTCAGAGTAATAACAGTATTGCACATCCTCATGCTCAAGGTTTCAGCTTAGCTGTGCACCTTTGGCTTCTAGGCAGTCCTTAAGAAAGGATAGGGCAATGTTTCTGCTGCATTGAGGAAAGCTTGCAGGTGCAGCTGTGTTTTCCTTTCAAAAGTTTTAACTGTGAAAGCAACCCCTTTCTTTCTCTTACTCACAATGGGTGTGCTTTGTTCTTAGAAATAAATGTTGTCCAGTTTACAGAATAAGAATGTTTTGGTTTTTTTTCCAGAGACTAGCTGTGAGGCCTGGTTTGATGATGCCAATAGTTCTGTCTTCAAAAGCTCCTCCATTGCTGGAAGTGGTGGAATGGTGTCTTGTAGCTCTCCTCTGCTGGGGAGAGAGAGGGGCTAGAAAGGGGAAGGCATTCAAGAGGGATTACTTTTTCCTCAACAGAAGTGATTTGCCATCTGACTGATAAAAGCCCTATACACAAGCCTACAGATTTCAGTTCACACAGTCTCTTTTACTTGTGCAATATGACACACTGTAAATAATATGCTTTGTACTTATTAGTGATGTTTTCCATGCACCAAATATACTTACAAGTTGTATATGCCAGTCAATAAATTTAGAAAATAGGCACTATGGCAAAAGAGAATAAAATTTTTATGGTGTGTTGTGTCCTGTAGCAAAACTCTAGTGTGAATGTGTGTGCACACACATGCATTTTACTGCTGAATTATTTGGATTATTACTTCATTTCAAAATAGAGCAGTTTTAATCCAAAAGTTTTGTCAGGGGATAAAGTAAGACATATAAGAATTCTTTCCAAAGGTAGCTTGATGAGTAAAAGTTGAAGGTACTGAAATAAAAGAGCATCTTAATTCCAGTATTTTTTTTAGATTATAATATATCTGCAACTACTATAAGTGGTTTTTATTAAATTTCATTTTTGTAATAACAAGAGATCTTACCTGTAATAACAAGTAACATGCAATCTAAAAATAGTAATTCTTGTACTGCATCTGCATCAAGGTTTAGAATAAAACTTCAAAAAATAAGAAGTAGGAAATTATGACTGGTTATGTCCCACCTTTTGAGCTATCTGCAAACTTTTTTAAATGGTAAAAATCTCTATAGGCTGAAAGGTCAGCTGATTAAGTTTACCAAAAATAAAAATCTGTCAAAGGCAAAGCTGACACTTGTGGTTCGGGAAGTCACGAAGATGAAAGTTAGCTGCAGATCTGGAGAGCATTCAGGAGAAATATTGCTATATGCTTTCTTCATTTATTTATTTTCCCAGTCATTTTGTTCATTCTGAAAAAGAGGGTGCTTGTGCAGATGATCATTTGGTCTGAACCTGTGCCCTTTTGTCTCAAGAATCTGGATAGAAAAATCACGTAAATCAGCAAGAAGTAGTTGTTCTGGCTTTTTAGGCTACCTTCTGAATTTGTCTGCATTTGCAAGTCTAACAGAAAATGTTATGACTCTTGAAACTGCAATAGAACACTTTTATTATGGCATGTTGTCAAAAGAGGATGAATAAACATTGGTATAGACTGTGTATTCTTGTAAATGTTTCGGGCTATATTTGAAGCAAGTGGAAAACATAGCACAGTCTTAAATAGTTGCTTGCAACAAGTCTAACCTTAATAAATCAGTGCAGGGAGTGACACCTAATTCAAAACTAGACCAGCTGGATGTTAGCTAGCACAGACTGATTCTCACCTTTTTTGGAGTAAAGATGTCTTGTCTTTTTTTCCATTTCCTTTTTCTCTCTGACAAAACTCTCTTAATTTTTTTTAATTTTTTTTTTTTAAATTAAGGAGAATGGGAATTGTGCTGTGGGGTTACTTGAACACAGTGTCACAGAAAAAAATATGAAAAACTAAACAAAATTACAATATAATTTCTACAGAAAACCAGAACAGTTTACTTCCCCATTTTAAAAATAATCCTAGTGTGGTTTCTTCACAGCAACACTTTGAAAGCCTTTTCACTTTTTGGCACCAGATGTGTTCGGAGCAACTGTGTTTTGTATGACCATGTTGCAGTGGGATATCCTGGTGTTAAAGAATATTTTCCTTTTCCCATAGATGCCAGCCAAGATGTGCTGGGGGCAGAACTATTATTATGTGAAAATTATCAGCTATTGTGCTTCATAGCTGTTATTCCTGTCTGATAATAACCTCCTTCTGAAAGTGCCTGCCTGTTGAGGAGCCGTTCACGTACCTGTTATATTTCAAAGAGATAGCACTACTAAGACCATTTTTTTGTGTGATTTGCTGTTCCATATTGACCCTGATAACTACCAGAAGTTATAATTTGTATCATTAAGAGTTTGAATGGCATGGCATTAGGCTCAAGTGTCTGCTTTCTGAAAGTGGGAAGGTAGTTTGTAAGCAGTTGTAGAAGATGGGTAGCACAAGGACCAACACTATCAGACCTATTGTAAGCAAGAAATAAAAGTCTTCTACATAAGTTCAGTTACAGTTATAGTATTCTAAAATCCTTTCCCAAAGATATTAGTTCAGAATATGTATGTAAATATACTTTTTTCCTTTTCCTTTTTTTTTTTTTTAAACTGCTGTGTGAATTTTTTTCTCTAAAAAGCAAAAAACACAACACAAACTGGACAGAACTAACAAGATCAGCACTGAAGATACTTATGCAGAGAAATGCAAAATAATCAGTCCTTTTGGGGCAGGGGGTGTGGGGGGAAACATGTTGTCGCAGGGTTTCTTTAGCTGTCATGGATTTGAGATTTCTGTACAACCATTTTCTGGTTGTGATGATAGCATTGATATGTTCAGAGGTCACGTGTACATCAGTCCTTTTTGTTAGCTTTGGCTAGGTTTCTGTGTCCTTCCAGGTGGTGTCTACCTTCCCAGTTTGACATGGAACCTGCTCAGTTTTTTCTGTCAGGAGCCAGCTATGCTTGCATATGTTGTCTGTTATATTTAGGAAACAGGAAGAAACCTGACCCACTGCTGGTCAGAAATTGTTGCTTGTAATGTCAAGGACATTAGTGACCAAAATCAGTTCACTTTCAAGATATAATTTTTTGGAGAAAATGTGAGTTCTATGAAAAAATTACCTTTTTATTGCTTGTTTGCAATTCCCTCAAGAAAACCTTGTTTTAAATTTTATTGATTGTGATGCAGCTATGCTTTTCTTGCTTTGACAAAGGCAAGGTTTTAAGTTGAAGCAAAGAATAGTTTAGATCTTAATAGGATGGGATTCTAGCTGGTTTCATCTAGCTCAGGGGTTTACAGACCTCAGTGCCTCTAGTACCCCATTCATGTCTTTCCCCTTTATTCTGCATTTGGGCACTGCTTTGGGATGAAGGAGTATGAATCACAAACTTTCCCCTCTGACATTTGCAGAAGGTAGTAGCTGTAACTCATGATAGAGTTCACTGGTGGGACAGGAGGTTTGTATTGTGTCCTCTTTTCCTGCTGCCAGTCATTTACTTTTTATAGGCGTTAAATGTTAAAATAAAATTATTTTACATTATAAGCACTTCCTTTGATGAAGTATACAAATGTCCTTTGAAACAAAGTGAACTGATTCTATGACTGATTTAGATTGAACATTCCACTGGAGTAGCTTTATGTTAGGTTTTGATTCATTTGCATCCCAGCTGTAACTGCTGTTTTAACTGATTTTCTTTTAAAAAACCCCAAATGATAACTCCAAGACTAGCCTCTGCAAAAGGCCTGAGGCAAGCCTATTAACTGTGTTAACCTTAGAAGGGCTTTATTTCTTAAATGGCTGCATACAGAACCTTATTCTTGTAGGTATATCAATAGTGAAATATTTTCTGTAGAGACTTTGTAGCTTAATTTTGAACAATTTTAAGACAGACATACTGTCAGTCTGTTTTCTAAATTAATAATTTGTCATTTCTTGTTGCAGTTAAACATACCTTCTGTTCATTCTCAGTATCTGTACTGGGTCTCATAGGATGGAATTACTTTTCTTCATAGCAGCCCATATGGTACTATATTTTAGATTTGTGACCCAAACAGTGTAGATAACATTGATATTTTTGCTATTGCTTATCTCTTGCACTGCATCAATGCCTTCTTGAGGCTTTGAGCAACTGGTCTAGTGGAAGGTGTCCCTGCTGATGACAGGAGGGTTGGAACTAGATGATCTTTAAGGTCCCTTCCAGCCCAAACTGTTCTACGATTCTATGATTCTCTGTTTCTCACTCTGTCCCCCCAGGGAGTAGGTTGGGGGTGGGCAAGAGGTTGGGAGGGCACAGTGCTGGGACAGCTGACCTGAACTGACCAAAGAGATATTCCATACCACATAACGTCACAGTCAGCAGTAAAACTGTCAGTGGAGAGTTTTTCCAAGGTAGCCTTTGCTTAGGGATTGGCTGGTCATCGGTCTGCTGGTGGGAGGTGGTGAGTGACTGCCTCTGCATCACTTGTTTTTTTGTTTGGTTTGGGTTTTCTTCACTTCTTAAAATGTCTTTATCTTGACCCGTGAGTTTTTCTCGCTTTTATTCCCATCTCCCTCATCTCCGTGGAAGGGAGTAGGCAAGAGACTGGATGGGGTTTTAGCTGCTGGCTAGGGTCAACCCACCATAGTATTATATGTCAATTAAAACCTTGTGCATTCCATTTTTGTAAAGTAGATAGAATTTTGATGTTACATTTTAACTTAAAATTTATGGATTTATTAACTTTGTACAGAGGGAGAAAGACCCCAAATATAGAAACTAATGCAAACTTTATTTTCTTGTGCCAAATCTGAAATCCCTTGATATAGGAAGTTTCTTTATATGTGTAGACAGAAGTAGTGTCAGCTGCAAAAACAATTAAAGCTTTTGAACAAACTGGGTACCTCCCCAGAAACATCACTATGTTTAGGTGAAAATTTTTTATTTGCCATATACATTTTATTTGAAATATGCATTATTTCTTCATTGAGGAATATACATACATGTAAGCCAAGGTTAGTTCTGCTAGTCAGTTTGTTTGGATTTAGTGTAAAACAAATATGGGCACAGAAACTAGTCATAGTGCCTGTGCTTTCACTTAATATTAAGTTAGTCAAATACTTTCAAACTTTAAAACAATTTAATCTTAAATGAGAGGTGTTTGAAATACTAATCCAAATTAATTTGTGGCTCCTGATCGCTCTCCTCAGAGGAAAATGTAATTTAATAAGAAAAATGTGCCATTGTAGAGGTAAGCAAAAGTAGTAACTTCAGAGGAACTTCAGATTAATTCAGGTTAGAGCAGGACCTTCTAAACTGTCATATGTATAACACAATTTATTGAAGTGAAATGTGGCAAAGTACAGAGCTAAGAATGTCAACTGCTAATGCCGGTAGTTGTTGCAAACATAGCTGCTACTACTACTACTGGAAGAGTTTTGTGAGCTCCTGAATGGGAAAATAAGATTGAAAAATACATTCAATAAAGACCGGTGGGCAAATTAAATGGCAAATAGATCTTTAAGAATGAGAGGCATTAAAACCAAACCAAACTAAAAACAACATTCCAGAAACCTAAAACTATTTAGCAAGGCTTGGGCTGTATTTTTGTAACTTTCAAGGCTTCTTAGAATCAGAAAATCTCATAACAGCTTTTAGAACAGTTTTTAGTTTTGCCTAATTTGCAGATTTGAGGTACTAATGGAATAAGTGCATTCTTTCACTTAACATAAGTACACATGTGTGTGTGTATATATATATATATATATATATATATATATATGCACATTGTAGATACAGAACTTATAGTATGCTAGAAGACCCAACTTAATGATATTTGGTTAAAAGAAATTACCAGATCTTTCTGCATTGTTAACACTTACTTGTATGCAGGCAAAAATATCTGAATGTATTCAATGTTGGTATATAAATGGATATTGAAATATGATGATCAGGATTATAGTAAAATGAATTTTTATATGTTAGAAAAAAGGTCTTCATCATGTTGTTATTTTGTTTTGTTTGGGTTTTGTTTTGGTTTTTTTTAGTTTAGGGCACACATTTTGGAACACAGGGATTTTATACAGTTTAGCAATTAGAACAGTAGGCATAGTTAATGAAATTGTGTAATCTAGGAAAAAAAATGCCTTTTAGTTTTCAGCTGGTGAAAAGATAAGTAATGTAGGAGTAATTCTTGAGGGAGTAAATAAAATTAATTAATCTGAAAAATTACTAATCTGTTTGTTCTTTGGTTTCTCTTTGTACACTGATTTATTTTTTGTTGATTGTATTTTTCCTTTCTTTCTACGTGGGATGTTTTCTTAACTGTATGTTGACTTGGTTTCCAGATTAAAAAAACCCTTAGGTTTTCCCCACTTACAATATTTTTCCCTAGATCTTCCTATACCAAAAGGTAAAGTGTTCAAAAATCTACATCATGAAGTGTATTTGTAAGTGACATAATGCAAATCACTTCCACAAATTTCAGAACAAGATTCCCTGACAGTCATATGTGATTTAATGCCACACATCCTCTTTGTATTTTTTCTACTAAACTGCAGTAAATTAAGGCTTGCTTTAAGTAATCAAAAGCTTGACCATGTAAAACTTTATTATGGTGTTCCCATACAACCTTGTGATCTAATTAAAGGAAAATTGTTACTTCCCAAGGTATAGAAATGTGCTTTGATTTCTGCTCACCCCTTTCATCCTTTTGAAGTCAGATACAGACTTTTGTTATATTTAACAGAATACACAGAAAGTGTAATAGAACATCACCTGGTTCTAACCTGCAGGTTTCATCATGCAATGGTGAGGACAGTAGGGTTTCCATTTCATTTGTGTCATCAGGTTGACAGATTAGCCAGTGCTTGTCATGGGTTATGTGCCAAGTGATGTCTTTTGAATCTGATTCCAAAGAAAACAACAGGCTTTCCAATCAATGAAAGCTTGAAGGGATTCTTTCTGGTTGTTGGAAATAATAGATGACAGAAACACTCAGGCACATAAAAATGTAACACACTGCTGTGTTCAGTGTAGATTATTGGGTGAAGTATATGCAATAGTGTAATATGATCTCTTGATTTCATTACAAAAATTTTCTCTATTAAAATTTATCTTCTGAAAAACAACTCTACATTACAGTAGTTGAGGTGGAATGAATTTTTCAGACCCGTTTGAAGGAAATACCTATGAAAGCTTTTTTTAGGGGGGGTTTTATTTGTCATACAAGTAGGGGCATGTTGCATTTACAGCGTGTTTGCTCCATCAATATGTGTGTTAGAAGTTACAACTTCTCTAATGGGAATTACTTTAGAACTGTTAGATTGACCTTTTGATCCTGAAGCCTTTGTTTTTGATCATTCTGGATACAGTACTGTGCATGGAAAAAAGAATGAACACAGGAGCAGGAGAAAGTAAAGAAAGAATTAAAGAAGCTTGCAGCATTGGTGGACTGAAGGGTGTTAAGAATAGATTAGTCAAGAAAGGTTTAGGCTCACATGAATCCTAGACAATTTCTGCTGTCTGCTATTGTGACTGTTTCTGATAGCCAATCTCATTTAAAGGTAATCAGTTTCTTTATCTTATGCTAAAAAGCACTGTGGTGTGTATATTCAAGGCAATTACTTCAACAAATAGTCGAATTCTCTCAATTAGATGAAATGCTACAAAATGTGGAAAACTGTGATGTCTAATGAACTGGACGTTCATACCGATAAAAATATATCACTTTTTGCTCTGTCAAGTTTTACATCATTGAGTCTCATTCACACAATTTTGCCAGCATTCTGTAAGAAAAACATTTCCTTTAGCTGGTTTAGAAATTATCAGTTTAGATGAGATGTAATCTCCTTGTTCTACAGTGAACTAAAGCAGACATAATACAAAAATATAATTGAAAATTGTACTGTTGCACTTGCAGAAATGCAGTTTATCTGCATCTCCTTCAAGTGAAAGTTTTCATAAATTATAGTTTGGAGCTTTGCATTCAGTGTATTGTCTTTAACAACTGGACTTCATAGATCAAGTTAATTGTTTGAGTACAGATGGTGACAAGAAGCGTGGGTGAATTAGAAACTTCGCTTCAAGTATTTTCAGTCTTCATACGACGTTTACTTCTCTGATCATTCACTTCATATCCTTGATAAATACTAGTTATCTATCATAAACCAAAGCAAATCCACATACAGTTGTATGATTTGGTTAAAACTATACTGTGATAAAGGTGTCAGACTATTCACTACAATGTTGGGAAAGCCTGAGGGATCATTTTGATTTTGTCATATAATGACAAAAACCCAACCTCCAAATAGGAAGCTGAGTACAAGCTAGCTGTCAAAATGATAACCTAATATGACATTCTGGTACGCAAGTGTATTCCAAAAGGTTTTATGGTTTAATGTTGTTCAGTGCTTATCATATTATACATTTTTTGGCTAATGTGGTAGATGCTGTCATTTAGAAAGGATTCAATTTTAATTAGCTTTAATAAATCGCTATGAAATTATTTGAAGCTTGTAGCAGCCTGGCTTGACCCTGGCTGTTGGATGTATTAACAGCATTCTGGCTTTTCTATAAGAAAACAACATTATTTTTAGTTTGGAAAGAATTCAAGTTTTATTCACCAAAAGAGCATATAATGTTCTGTAGGCTCTAGGAGAGATCACAATGAGATCACAATGTTGGGAAAACTCAAAAGTGGTCCCCAATGCAAAATGAGATACCAGTGTACTTAAAGATTTGCAAGTAAGTTGGCATTTATTAATGCATCTACTAGTAACAATTTTATTATTATGTGGGGCTCTTCCACTCTGAACTATTTGTTTCTTGTGCATTTTATTCACTTAAAAAAAAAATGACCCCAAAGAATTGGCATTGGTTCCATAAGTCCAGTCATGGGGCTTACAGACGAGTAAATATATTTTTTTAAATCAAATTGAAGAGTGTTTAGGTTAGGCTTATAGCTAGGTAGGATTATTGTGGTCATAACAACATACTCCTGCTTTATTCTGTTTTATATGTGGACTCTGCCATGCTACCACTGTTGCTCCAGGAGAAACTGTAGGACAGTGAAGAGGAGATGTAAAAATGACTTACAGTGACATCTTCTTGTTTGATATCTGGTGTCCTGGTGGTGCACTGAACAAAAGTAGTTGCTTCCCACAGTGACCTGCCCTGCATCAGGTTTATAGACCTTCTTGCCTTTACCTGGGTCTTGGCTTTTCCTTAATGGTACTAATGGTGCTCCAGAAGTCAAAGTTGACCCTTCAAAGTGGCATCCTGGCAGGAGTCAGGGACAGAGAAGCTTTGAAAGCATTGGCTTATCTCAGAGTCAAATAGAAGTGGCATATGATCCTTTTTTCTTTCTCCACTGGTCTATCAGCCAAGTGATTTTTGCATCTTTTGGTAGCCAGTTATATATTTATGAACAACCTTTCAGCCCCTTACTGTCCAAAATAGGCAGCATAAACAATTTAAAAGTGAAAGCCAAAAAGTTAATTGGTCCTTAATTGCCTTCTCAAACATGCCAAGAAAATGTTGGAAGGCTGTTTTAGAAAGGGATACGATGAAATTGTAAAACTTCATAGCTATGTGAGTTATAGAAGCTGAGAGAAGCTGTTGCTCTTATGAGTCCAACTGATAAAAATTACCTTTTTTTTTTTTTTTTTTTCCCCTCACAACTTTTTGGCACAAAAGTCTTTATTCATAATCTGATATGAGTTTGCAAATTTCATTTGAAGAGCAGGTTGGGAGCAATTACTCTGAGATGAGTTATCGTAGTCAGGCAGACAAGCTGAGAGAAAATAGTCTTGACTATGAGTGATTTTTAAGAAGAAGAGGGTACAGGTTGTTTACCTCTAAAATCAGGTGCAGGTAGTCTAATGCTTAGATAAGTGAGGAAATAATGAGAGGTGATATACGAGGATATTTGTCTTGGACACTATGTATTTTTCCTATACAATCCCTTGTGATTGTGTATAGTAATGAGAATACTCAGAACTGAGATATCCGTATTTCTTACTTGAATTAGAATTGAACTTGATATTAGGAGTTACAGCAAGTGCATAAAGACAACACTGAACTTTTTCTTTCCCAAAATCTTGTTAGCATAATTTTATCAAATACCATATTTGTAAGTGGGTGGTTATAGCTAAGTGTCACTTGTCCTATGAGCTGTCCTATGAGCATTAAGGTTCTTTTATCCTTATGAAAATTTGGACTTGTATGGTGAAAAGAACAGAGAAGTTAAATTTGCTTTTTTGTGAGTTAAACCAATGTTATGTTGTAAATTGCATTCAACCAGTTAAACATTCCAGTGCTGATATTTGTAATATAGACTATGGTAGGGGCTTCTGATTGGAATATCTAAATGTAGTGTAAGTGATTAAAATGGTATCTCTTCAAGCTGAACTTTTAGAACTACACATAGTCTTAAAAGTTTATTGCTAAATTAATATAATTTTGCATTGTCAGATTATTGTATATTTTAATTTTCATAGTAAAAAAGTTGTGTTAAATTTTTTTTAAAAAAAGGGTATTCCATTAAAGCAGGGTTTTCAATTCAATGCAGCAATTAACTTTTAGCATTAATCTTTCCTCTCTTGTAATTAAACTATACTCAAAAAATGAAACACTTGAAACAATTTAAGAAAGGAACTTGCTTGAAATACTTGGTGAATGTGAATATGGTCCAATTTGGCAACCATAACTAAATAAAGAAACAGTCTTGTAACTGTGTTCCCACTTCTTCTCCACTAACTGTGACTAAGAGGGAGTGTTTTCTTCTTCACAATAACAGGAAATCTCATTTGTTATACAGCAACTTTTAATGTTATCTCTGTAAGCACTGTTTAAAGAGGAATTACAATACCAAACAGATTTAATGGAAAAAACATGTATTGAATATGGGAATAATGTATAGTTTGCTCTTATGAAAATCCCTGGATTTTTTTAAGTAACCTGTTCTATATTAAAAACAAAAAACTTGAAGAAACTATTTTCTTTCATGTCCCTGAAGTGGCTTCAACAGATGTTCCATGTTTCATCTTGTAAGTGATACTTTAAAGCCATCTGTGGTGTCATAAAGGCTGAGGATATTGACAGAAATATAAAGCCTTCATTTTAAATTTTGGAAGAGGATCTTGGAACTAGTCCTTATATCTATATTGGTGATCCAAGAACAGTTTGCCACTGAGTTTAATAAGCCTTGAATGAAAACTTGAGTCTCCAGTCAGTGCATCCAAACCCACACTTATTTAACTACAGTAGTTTAAGGAACATTCAGACATGTATTGCTACTTAATCTCAATACTTAATATATTTTTATATTAATATTTTCTTAAGAAGCATGATATTGAATGATATGGCAAGTAGGAGTCAACACAGAAGCCTGCTTTTGTAGATGACACATAATGATTTTTTAAATCTGAATTTCTCATCCCATATAAACCTGTGGAAATACTTGGATAGTTTATAATATATATAATCTTTTCAGTTAGATTAATCTTAATGATTTATTGATAATAAATGTGCTTAACTGATGTACTACTTATAAAAGAAAGGATAATCATTATCAAAATCAGTTGATTCATTTAAATTGAACAAGAAAGTAAACTAGATGTTTGCAACTGCATAGAACACACAGTTCTATTTTGAGGTCTTCTGTGTTCTGCCACTGGCAACTCACTTATCTTGTGTATGTCTCTGGTTCTTATTCTGGAATATGAAGGGACTTATTCTTTCAACAAAATAGTTTTATAAAGATGAATATATTAGTGCTACTATTGGATACAGTTTTGTGTACAATTCAAAGTGTTAAAATTGGTTAAATTTGGTTAACTGTGTTAAATTGGTTTATCTTATATTCTGTGAAATGTAGGGACAATTAGAATCTTTCAGTTGAACAAAGTAAACAAAAAGAAGAAACTACCTATATAATATAAAAACTGAACTAAAAGAACAGTGTAATATAAGAGGTTTAGAATAGCTGTGTGATTATGATCCAGAGTTTATTTTAGTGCCTTACTGCTTATTTCTTTCCTTTATGTACATAGATTTCTTTTCAGTATAAATTTTACTTTGAGTTTTCTTGATTTGTAATATTAGTTTTTGAAGCAATTTGATATTGACATATAATGTTTTTTCTCTTGCTGATGCACACTGTTAAACTTAGATTCTTTTCTCAGGAACATTATGTCAACATATTTAAATAATAGGGGGTATTGTTTTATTGGATTTAATGCTGTTTAAATTTGCAGTCAGCTATTAATAGGAGTAAAATAAAACATTTGGTTTGAATTTTGCAGTTTTAGTCAGTGAGAATTTGTTTGATTTAATTCATTTAAATAAATTGATGTAACATAAGAGCAATGTCTCAAATCTTAGCTGATCTCTATGGGGAGGTCATCTATTAGCAACCAGAGTCTATATAGAAAGCAGATACTTTGATACTTCGTGTTAATTACAGTGTTCTCTGGAAGGTAACAGAAGATATATCTAAATGTTGCCAGAGACTTAGAACTCCTCCCAGGAAATTGGATTGCTCTTTGGAGCTTATGTGTTAGAAATGGTGCAAATGGACACGTGCTACACAAAACTAGAAAGAGAACCTGAGAAATGGACATCCAAGGGTGAACCCAGGTAACATCTACAGAAGTAAAGTTGATTCATTGCTTGGTGACCAGTACATCTTATGTTTTTCTGCTTCTTGCTGCTGAATCAGAAGCACTTTTTTTTTTTTTAAAGAAATTTATAGCAGAAATCACAGAAAGACATTGAAAGTAGACCTTCAAAGCATGTCAACAGTTTGTGTAGTTTGTTTTCTTACCCCAAAGTAGTATCATTTTTATATGTCTTCCCTAATGAATACCTAAGCTTCATCTGAGCACAGAACTCCAGCGTCTCAAGACAACTTGTGCCAGTGCTTTGCTTTTCTTACTTCTAGAAACCATCTTTGTGAACCTGAAGTCTTGTTGACTAATTCCTTCTTTACATGCTTCTGTAAAATGATATTACAATTTATTTGATCACCCTAGGATCATCCAAATTTTAAAAGACATCTTAAATACAATTACTTTTATGTATTTGAAGAATATGTTGGCTAAAAATGGACTATTTATTCCAGCTTATTTTCACTAATTTCAGTTATAGAGTCATAGAATAGTTTGGTTGGAAAAGACCATTATTATCACCTAGTCCAACCGTAAACCTAGCTTTGCCAAGTTCACCACTAAACCCTGTCCCTAAGCACCACATCTACATGTCCTTTAAATACCTCCAGGGATGGTGACTCCAACACTTCCCTGGGCAGCCTGTTCTAACACTTGACAACCCTTTCAGTGAATATTTTTTTTCTTAATATCTAATCTAAACCTCCTGGCTCAACTTAAGGCCGTTCCCTCTTGTTCTATCGCTTGTTACTTGGGAGAAGAGACCAGCACCCACCTTACTAAAACCTCCTTTCAGGTAGCTGTAGAGAGCAATAAGGTCTCTCCTCAGCCTCCTCTTCTCCAAACCAAACAACCCCAGCTCCCTCAGCAGCTCCTCTTAACACTTGTTCTCCAGACCCTTCACCAGCTTTGTTGCCCTTCTCTGGATACACTCCAGCAACTCGGTGTCCTTCTTGTAGTGAGGGGGCCAAAACTGAAAACAGTTCTCAAGGTGCAGCCTTACCAGTGCTGAGTGCAGGGGCACAATCACTTCCCTACTCCTGCTGGCCATATTGTTTCTGATACAGGCCAGGATGCTGTTGGTCTTCTTGGCCACCTACGCACACTGCTGGCTCATATTCAGCCGGCTGTCAACCAGTACCCCCAGGTCCTTTTTTGCCATCAGCTTTCCAGCCGCTTCTCCCCAAGCCTGTAGCGTTGCATGGGTTTGTTATTTCAGTCTTAGTTCACAATGTTTTCACATGATCGTTCTTGCTGTTGGTCAACAGAACACAGTCTAAAATGATGCCTTTCTAAAACCTACAAAGATTTGTTGTTGCTCTTTCTTGTTCAACACAAGTGAAATATTTGAAAAACACTAATTAATGCAGAGAGTCTAGAAGAAAAATATTTTTTTCAAACAAACACTTGTTGATATCAGTAGTGTTGAAACAGAAAAGTGTTTTGCTGTGTCCTAGCACTATGTTGTTTAGCTAGCCATGACAGCAATGCTTGTTAAGACTGGTAGGGCTTTAGGCAGAATAATGTCCCTGGGTACAAGCAATAAGGATTGTTATGAAATCAGGAAAATGGGAATCACTATCAGGCCACTTTTCATAAGGATGAGATCCTTTAAAGTTCTTGGCATTCTTAGCTGTTTCCCTCTGTTTTTCAAAGAGGGAAAGAGGTCAAAATTCATTGTTTGAATAGGATAGTAGAAACAAAACCTTATTTTCTCTGAATTCTCCTTTTGCATCAACAGACAGGTAGATGAGAAGGTATTTTTTGTGTACTTTATAGTAAGACTTTCCATAACTTCATTTTGAAGTTGTTTTATTAGTAAAGTTTCGGAAAACCATACCACTCAGACACCTGCTTTTGTGGACTGTTTGATATATAATCTGAGTGTCACAATCACATTCACAACACCTTGATCTTAAAACACGTACTTCACTGGATCTCCAAGGTTATACCTAAATTAAATGTTGTTGTACTGTTGTTTAAAATAGATTTTTTTTTTTTAAATGATTAGCTGACTGTATTATAGTCCTGAAAAATGCAATTGTTCTGTAACTAGTTTTAATTTTAACCTCTAAAACCAATCTGAGTTAAAAACCTCTTCCCATTTTTTTTGTGAAATAAAATGCCTAATATGTGCTAAATTAGAGGTTTTCAGAAACTGTGATTTCTATAGTAACTGAATTTTCATTAATGAATAGGAAGCAAATTCACAGGGGAGGAAAAAATCTGTGGATTTATGAAAAGCAAAAATTATTGCCTAGATTTAATGATGGCCTATTTTGGGTAGTAATTGCAACCTGTTTTATCAAATCATAGGGTACGTAAATGAAAGTCATTTACTGAATGCTGTGCCAAAACAAACTGAGTTAAAGCGGATGTCTATTCCCTTTCAGATATATTTCATCTACAACTGAGATAATAAATTGTTGAAATAAGGCCAGAAAGACAATCAAGATAATCACATCACTAGACTTTAAACAACTACGTTCCTCTATTGGAAAGAATCTTTAAATTAACAAAATAATTAATTTTAATTGTTTTAATGTTTTATTCACACTATGCCTTTGATTAGGTTGTACTGGCAGCATTAAATGCTTTGGCAGTGTCCTCATTAAATGACAACTTGGATACCAATAGAGATCGAAACACAGGAACAGCTAAGTCTTATTTCTACTTGAACCTGGTACAATAGTTGTTTCCTTAACTGTTCAGTCCAGTAGTTAGTTTTATTACGTGTACAAGACAATTGCAATCATCCATCTTTGCAGGTTATGAAGTAGTAGCTATGTTTTGATATTCAGCTAGTTGTCTCTTTCTCAGTTAGCAAAACAAAAATTTATTAGTGTAATAGTAAAAAATATTTTACATAATGTTATATTGCTCTTTGGTTATTTCACAAAAATATATAACAATGTTAAAGATACTCCATGGAAAGTGCAAGAACATTAATTTTTACATTGTACCCTGAAAGTCACTGCTATTCTGTTCTGAAATATAATGAAGGCAACTGTTTCTTGAGACATGGAAAGATTCATCTTCTCTCATTGTGCACTGATGAAGCTGAATGGATTTCTATGACAATTTATTTTTTCAAATGATAAAAAAGACTAGAATGTTCAAAGTGAAGTTTCTATTAGGTGATAAATATAATGTTTTAATTTAATATTTTAACCTCAGAAACTGGATCTAAATTTAGGAGCCTGTGAAGTGCAACTTAAACTGCCTCCAAGTATAAAAATTAAGCCAGCATATTACTGGCCTAAAAGTTTTTGGGTTCACAGGAGTTTTCTCTCTTCCTGAAACAGTAATTTGTAGGCTAGATAGAGTTTCTAACTGTAATTAAAAAATAACATAATGTGAGATAATTACAGCAGCTTCGGCTGGGTGGTTTTGACAGCCTGAAGTTAACCTGGGGTTTGCAGAGATATAAATCTTTATCTGCTGTGTCTAAGAACTACCATCACTTCTATTTGAAATGTTTATAAAAATTAGCTGTTGTTCAGGCTAAGAAGTGCTGGGTGAAAGATGATCTTTTTGTCAGGACATCAGCATACTCCTGATGATTATCATGTGATATTCATCTACCTAGTAGTGAAACATGTCAATATCTTGCATTTAAGTAGATGCTGAAAATACCTTCCTTTCTTTACATCCAAACAGTAGTTGGGAAACCATGATAGTGTAAAGTCTAAACTTGATGGTGGAGAGAATTGAACGTGATAAGTATTCTCTACCCACTGACAGCCAGTGTAACAATTGTAAATTCTTTAGCCAGAGTTAGATTCTTTCAGTTCATTTATTTGCTTCTGACCTTAACCTTTTCAAATGAGTACTTTCTACAAGAGACAAAAATCTGTTTATTAAAATGAAAACTTCATGAGGTTTCTGAGGATTTTCTTTCTCTATTATGTAGGAATAATTTGTATCTTATTCATGCTGGGTAGCAACCAACTGCTATTTTACAAAGAAGTGACTACCAACTCACCACGGTCAATAAGGAGGTGTGTGATATTTTGGTGGACACATGTCCCAGGCCCATGTTGTCAATGGTTACCAAGGAAACAGTTTTGAGAAACTTTTGAAGCATAACACCGTGTTGCAAAGAACTTGGCTCTTCAGCCTGCTTCTTAAAATCACCATGTATTTTCTGGCTTTTGAGGTAGTTTGTAATGAAGCCAGAAACACAATATAATGCAAGGAAACTTCTTTATCAACACTCATCTCCAAAGTTTCATCTGAAAGTAATTGTTTTCCCTCTTTACATGGACTCTTCACAACCCAGCCAGTATGGGAATCTCTGATCTTAAATCAGACCAGTTGATAATTTTTAGACTGATATAAGCAAGTTAAGTATTGCCAAATTAATATAAATTAAAATATATTTTATTTAAAAACTGCAAACTCTCTGTGTCTTTCTCTCACACACATACATACATGTGCTTTTCATTGTGTTTATTGGATAAGATGTCACTTGTGGATATGGCAGCACAGTTTATATAAAACATTAGTCCATACCCTTAAAATGCTATTTGAATATTCTACAATACTCTGGTTCCTATAGCATTTTAAATTCTTGAATTTTCCTAATGTCAAAGTTTACATTACAAAGAGTTGTTTCACTTAGTATTTCTGAAAAAGCAAACCAGGAATGAACACTTTTAAATGTTTTAAAACACTTATTTGAGTTTAAAGGGAAACATGAAAAGCAAGTTAATTAACATTAAGGAGTGTAAATCATACAACACTTTATTTGTTTAGGTAGGCAAGCAGAGTTACGTGATAGGGTGGAGGCAGGATATCCTAGTCATCATAAATTTTTCCCTTATAATTATGAGTCCTAATCAGCATTTTGTGTGCACTTTTCTTTTCCCTTGTGCAAACACCCAGCTAAGTTGATAGTACTCTTCATGCAATTGAAAATCCTTTAGTGGTTAGTGCTAATACTGCTATCTTTGTACGTGTTGCAAAGGCCTGGCTGGGTTGAAGAGGAGTATCATAATTCTCGTGCATAGACAGTTTTCTTAAATTTATTCATTTGAGCCATGATGAAATGAAGAAGGCTTTTTCTGATTTTCTCTAAGTCCTGTTCTAATTAGTCCTATTTGCATACATAAATCTAGAAGCCTTACGGCTATCTGCTCTGATGCGTACATTAAAGCTATACTACTGCTTTTATGACTTTAACTCGACTAGAATTCCAGCATACCTGCTGACTGCCCGTGCTGTTAAACCCTTATTCATGGGAGACAGGGTCTTGAAGTCTTCCTGTTTCTGTGGTCACAGAAGAGAAAGCTGCCTGAAATTAACTGGAGCTTCCTCTCATTTGTGGAGTGCATAGAATGGCAAAGTGCTCAGAAATAGCTATGAAGTTTATTAAGATCTTGCCACTCTCCAGATCAGCATGGAGTGTTGCTCTGAGGGTCTCTGTCCTGTTTCCTGGACACCTTGTGGTTGGGCTGTGCATCAGCCATAAAGTGGAGACGCTCTAATAGACACTGAGGCCTGCCCACATGAATGTTTCAGTTATTTGTTTCTCCAGCTATCATTTAAACAGAGATTAGTAATATCTGAGAGATGCTAGTGTATTGTATTTATTGATATTGTCTTCTGTTGCCCAGCTGAATCTAGTACCTACATTTGGAGAGACCAGCCTAAATTGTGAGTGGACCAAAGAGTAAAGAATTGCTCACACACAAAAGATGGGATTGAGCTGAGTCCCAGAACTGATAAATTTTGGGCAGAATAGAAGGAACAGTTTCAAATCTGGAAAAAAAAAAAATTCTGTGTGGATAGCAAAATGAATTGACAGCAATAATACAATTTACTCACTTAGTCTTGTGGTCTTTCAAAGAAAGAATGTAAATTAGCTGAGCTAATTAGCTAAATTAGCTGAGTTAAACTCAGGGAAATCTGAGTAGCCGCAAGAAGACGCATAGAGATAATTGTTTATACACTGCATTCTCAAAATACAGAAAGAATTTTTATTTTCAAAAGCAGTGAAGTAAAAACCTTTGTCACCTGCATCTTTTAAGACAAAAATTGTGAAGACAATTTTAAACCCAAATTGTATATGCAAGGTCTTCACATATACCTGACAAATGCTTGCCATGTATAACGGCAATGTAACTATACTTTTTTGGTGCCTTAGGTATCTATTTAAATATCTAGCTTTTATTTTATTTTGCCTCCATACTGAGATCCTTACCAGTGCTTAAGGTGAATGTTATGAAACTGATAGAAGATGCATAGTTGAATTTGTGAAAGGACCTGTCCTGAGAGTTATTTTCTGGAAATGTTTTGTCTCAGTGTTTTACCATTGGTGTTCCTTCACATTCTTCTTTGCAGACTGCAGTCTTTCTCTTAATGGAATGTTGGGTGGTTTTTTGTTGTGGTTTTTTGTACTCTTTGTTTATTTTGGTTACTTTTTTCCAGGTTACTTTCTCTAGCTCATCTCTAGCATTGTTGCTGAAGCTCTGGGTAAAGTGGGAATTACTAAGGAATTGCTTCTCAAAAGTGCACCGAGCTGTATTAACTGTCATACCACTGGCAGCAAAGTAATGGTTGGCAGAGCTGGAAGGGGGCACAGGCAATATTCGTAAGCCTGTTCTAGAAAGGTTACTGCACTGGTTTGAATAATTTTGTGGCTTACCTTTTCAATACAGAAACATGATTTTATTTGAGAAGAACACAGGTATGTCTCAGTTGACAGAGCCAGTTATTGTGAATTGATCTTGTAGATTTCTATAGGAGAGAGACTTTCTTGTTTGGTCACTTCCTTTGATCACCAAGAAGCAAAAATATAGGGTTGGCTGAACAGCAGAAACATAAATTATGTTTGAATGTCAGATGTATCCTTGAATATGTTTTCATATATTAATCACATAAAAATATTTTTAACTTTATGACTTTTTTCACTCAGGATTATTTTTATAGAAATTAAGATTTATTTTTTTTTCTTTCAGAACAGTATCTGTCAACAAAAACTATTCACTTTCAAAGAAACATTACACATTTATTTAAAAGAGAAACACCAACCACACACCCCCACCCCTTGTAGTTCTTATAAAACATAAATATTTTCTGACTGAATGATCCTTTTTTACAACCAACTGTGAGCTGGCATTTATCGAATCTGAATTTATTACATAAAAATACAAAAGCAGTAAGTTTCTATAGATATTCTGTATAAATCAGGTTTATATTTTAAATAATTATTTAATCAAAACTGGCTGTGTCTTCTAATGCCTGATCAGCCAGAGACTACTAGATGAAAGCTAAAACTTGAATATAATCAAATGCAAATATACAGACAAATCAAATACTCTTTTAAAAAGAGTGCATGCCTGTTTGCAACTAAACATCAGATTACAAAAAAAAATCAGGCTTCAAGACTTCTCCAGAGAAAAATAGCATTTAATCAGTTACAGCTCTGAAATGACAAGGTTTCTTTTCTAGGTCAGCAAAAAATAGTAGTCAATTGTTATATAAATGAAAATAAAAACAAAGCATATCAATAAAACAATTCTGAAATGACAGATCACAAGGAAGGAGAATGAATTTGGAAAAAAAAATCAGCTGGAAATTACATGTGACACAAATACCAATATGTAATATTGATTTAATGTTGATTTAGACTTCACTTACAACTGCACTTGTGTTGAACAAATAAGTGAGTTCAGATTTGGTGCATTTGGACATGTTTTAAAGTCTTCCTGATTTAATTTTATTAAAAACTCTAAAGAAGTAGGCTTCTTTATTAGATAGTGTGCCTTTATCCATGCTTTCTTTCTACTTTCTTTGTGCACCCTTTCTGAAATTGTTATTATCTCATATATACACTATATACAATGTATTATATGTACAACACACAAAGCATTGTATGCTTATGTGCATATGCATATTTATATGGTATTATAACTGACAAATTTCTAATTTATCTGTTAGTATTTCCTTATCTTGTAGATTTTCCTAGGATATATAGTAGCTAATAAAGAGAAGTTAACTGCAGTGAGTAATTTTTAATTTCAGTTCAGATTCAGATAGGTGGTTTTTATTTTATTAGGATCTTTCACCCTAACAGCTTCAATAGACTGAAGTAGTTGATGGTAATGTTTGGTTTCTCCAGTTTCTTTAATTTTACAAATGTAAAAAGCAACACAGATGTTCTGTTAAAATAATCAAAACTCATTTAATATATATATGCAATGACATATGCATAATAAATGTAGGTATAGTACATAGTATATACTAATATATGTAATTTATTATTTCATATATGTATATGTTTTTATATATATATTATATTCTGCAATACTTGTTTTATACCATCTCAAATATAGATAAACTCTGTGTTGCTCTGGTGTATGTGACTTATTAAATATAATAATTTTGTTGTTTTGGTCTGTACTATACACTCTCCTCATCACTGAAAAAACACCCCCAAAATATTTTAATAATCACTACTGCTGTAGAATATTTTTGTATTATTGGAAACCACTGATTACACTTCACTGGCTTACAACCTTTTCTTGAAGTACATGGCAGTCTAACTTCCATGCCAGCCTTAGAAGATATTCTTTGATTAGTGTGTGTGCAGATAACCAAGTGTCTTTCATTGCTTTCCTGGGTTTTTATAAACAATTTATTGAAGGATAAATATTTTTCCTGAAGATTCTTTGTTTTACTTTTCCCACTGGGCAATATTGGAGCAGCTTCTCAAAGTCAGTCATTGTCAATGAAGATGGATAAACTGATCTGGTCACCTGAAGGAATGAAATAGTAAGAGTTTTGTGGGGTTTTGTTTGCTTGTTTTTTTTTTTTAAGGCTGTGTTTCTGAACTAGACAGTCCCAAAGAATACTGCACTGGTTAACTGACTGTACTAAACATAATTATAGGAAAACTAAAGCTTAGTAATTAAGTTGGCTGAGATCTCATTTCATTTCCTTTGTATTCCTGTAGACTTCTCTACTCAGGAACTGAGCTGTGGGTTTTACTTGTGCAAGTATAAGGAAACGGGATGTCGTACTCTCTTGTCCTCAACACTTGAAGAGAGTTCATCTGCAAATTGGTTTAAAATTTTAAGCCCTGTTGCAAGACAGTTAAAAGTGGGGGAAAAAAACCCAAACATGTATGGTGTGTGTCTTCCTTCCATTACTTCCTGAGTGCCTTTTATTAGCAGCCTTGAAAATCCTGTGTTTTATCAGATTTCATTTATCTGTGTTAAGGATGACCCCATCAAGTTTGCCCATTGTCTGCTTGCTCATACATTAACTCGTAGCTGTCAAACAAGTAATAGGTGGAGGTCCAGTGGGCTGGTACTTCCTGCTCACTTCCAGATGTACTGATAAAAGAGCCTTTGCTTGAATGTCTCTCAGGGTTTGGAGGGCTGTCAGACTAGGGCTGAAGGTTTTCTCCCTTGCCAAATCTTAAGCACATCTACGTACATATCTCAGTATCAATGGTGTGAAAGCAAAACTCCAAAAGCCAGAAATAGAAGCTTGTTTTGATAATAGTCAGTCAGAGTTTCTGGTGCTTTCTTGAGTCTTAACAAAAAGTAGTAATAATGTCCTCTTACTGTTTATGAAACACCTAATCAGATGCAATTAAAAGTAATTCTGAGTGACAAAAGCAAGAAAGCTACTGCCTTCAAATGTTTTGCTATTTAAAAATTTATTCTTGCTATTGTTATGCATGTCCTCGTGGCTGAGCAAAAAAAGTAAATTGAGCATTATCTCTTCTACTATGTTTTTCTCCTTGATAATAATATAATGCTGAAAACTGGTGTGTTGCTTCAGAAAAATTCGTCAACACAGATGATTATTTGAGGTTCATAAATGATTTAATAAACAAAACCTGTCATTAATTACAGAGTAAACTGAATTATAATGGGGGGAAGATACTTTTGTATATATTGACTTGATTCAAATCTTCAAGTAATTTAAAAGTTTCAGATTCAGGAAATTCTGCATCAGTTTTGACATTGGAATTGTATATAGTTAGTACACTATCTGTCTAATTAGCTTGCACTGTAGTAGAAAATAATTTTCAAATAAGCTTGGCTCTGGAATATTGTACTGGAACCTGGCAGCTCTCTCTAGCTATTGTGACACTTGAATTGAGCATCTCAATCCCCACTGGGGTATTTACTAATGTTATCCATAAATAAATTGAGAAATTATAGGTAATTATAAATGCACACAGCTGGCTCTATATATCTGTAAAACTTCTGTGGTGTTTGAAAGTCTATTGCCAAATTCTTTTCCTGGGAATTAGAGGGTAGGGTTTTTAGTGCTTCAAAAATAAATAAGAAAGGGAAACGGTGTGTTCCTTAATCAATTCCAAGCCCAAGCTGCTAAACTGCGACTTTTATATACTTGGACTTTTGTAATGGATTAACTGGTCGAGCATAGTTATGGGGAAAAGTTAATTATTTAATGCTTGAATGGAAATTTTCCCCAAAGATATTGATCTTCCAAGGTGTAATGTGCCTTCTACTTAAATAGATGTCTATCAGTGGTAATAACATGTAGGAGAGTCTCTCATAAAATTCTGTGTGTAACAGAAGTAGAAAGAGGTGAACTTCTGTTAACCTTTTCACAGCACACCCATGATCAGATATTTACATTTTGGAGAAGTACACAAATCAAGAAATTACCTTGGATCTCTTGGGGTGAGTACAGAGGAGGACCATAAGAATGAGCAGAGGGATGGAATACCTCTCCTATGACGAAAGGCTGAGAGAGTTAGGGTTGTTCTGCCTGGAGAAGAGAAGGCTCCAGGGAGACCTTATTGTGGCCTTTCAGTACTTAAAGGGAGCCTATAAGAAAGATGGGGACAAAATTTTTAGCAGGGCCTGGACCAGTAGGACAAGGGGTGATGGTTTAAAATGAAAAGAGAGGAGATTGAGACTAGACATAAGGAAGAAATTTTTTAGAATGAGGATGGTGAAACACTGGAACAGGTTGTCTAGAGAGGTGGTAGAAATCCCACCCTGGAAACATTCAAGGTCAGGTTGGATGGAGCTCTGAGCAACCTGATCTAGTTGAAGGTGTACCTGCTCACTGCAGGGGGTTTGGACTAGGTGACTTTTAAAGCTCCCATCCAACCCAAACCCTTCTATGATTCTAAAGGGTTGCTTGGTGCAAAGTGATGCTTTCCATTATTGATGCTTATTACAGCAATGAACACATTCTATCTAAACCTGTCCTGGAATGTCAATCTTGTTGGTATCTCCATATGAAATGAAGAGACTCCATTTGGCCTGTTGGGGAGTCTGTGGCTTAAACGGAAGCAGAGAGAGAAAGCAAATGATGGCCCAGAAGTGAAAAGCTGGCTGGTTAGGCACAGATCAGAAGTATGGGTAAAGTCTAAGCTTAAAAGTGAGAAAAAATGTCATGGAAAATCAAGTTTTTCTTGAACACAAAATTTTTTCCCTATATATAAATTTAAAATATTTTAAACATTGAATTCCTTAATTGACCAAAGTTTATTTTTCTTTGACAAGTAATACTTTAGCTCAGTTAAGAATATAGGAATTGGTCTGTTGTTTAAAAGAGATGTAGAATGTATCTGGCAAGGGGATTTTTTCTTAATGTATCTGTTAAAACAGAAGATATTGAAATTTTGTTTCTGGTGGTAAATGCCACTGTCAATCTTTTCACATTTTTGTGCTGTAAAGACAAAAACCTATTCAAAGACAAGGGGTTTTTTTCCAGCATGTTACTTCCTTCTGAGTTGCAAAAAGTATTTAAAAAGCATATATTGACTTAGGAAAACTTGTCTGAGATTAACAGCCTGCTTTGCTGTTCACATTTTTTTGTTGTTGTTGTTTTAGCTGAAATATCAGATACACATATGAATGCAAGTCTGAGCTTGCAGAATAGTAGCATTCAACAAGTTTGTGGAAAACATTTGATACATTGATTTTGTGGGATTGGAACTAAAGAAAAGAGATCTGCAAGGCTTTTAAATATTACTCAGCTCCATCCCTTATGTTGCTGATAAAAGATGATGAAAAATAGATGGATCTACTCTGGACCTACTTTCCATCAAGTTTATATATATTTTCTTGAGGGCAAAATTAAAAAGCAAACTTCCTTAAATACGCGCAGTCAATTACTGATAGATATCAGATATTACTTAATAACTAGACTTTATGCGATGGGAAAAAAAAAAATCTTTAGAACAGAATTAAATGTATTTAAATCTGAAATGGGTGTTTTTGTTTTTGAAATTAATATTTTCATTTTAGAATTCAACTTATGTTAACAAAAAAAAAGGAAAAAGTGACAAATACAAATTCATCAAAACAAAAATCGCAATTAAATGTCACATCTTGGATTAAATTAAATATTTTAGGTAGATTAAAATAGACTTCTTCTCCCTGCCCCCAGTTAAGACATCTCCTTTTTAGAGCTGAAAGACGTTTTTAATTAATGTCAACCCTACCATCTAGGAACTGCTGTTGCTCTGATTTTGAGAGTTTTGGTACAGAAGGAAATGCTATAATATAGTTCTAGTCATTCTTCTTTGAGACATCACAGAAGATGGTTTATAGCAGTTACTTTTCAACTTCCAAAAGCCACAACCTCAGAAATGTTCAGAACTGTATTTAAAAAAAAAAAAAAAATCTTCTCGATTACCATGGCAGATCCATGGATGTACATCAGCTACCATCACCACGGATTGTCATTAGCATTTCTAAAATTTGGGGTTTTTTGTTTTGTTTCCTCTTCAGCTAGAACTTTTGCCTTTCTTTACATTTAGCTTATTACAAGCCATGGACTGAGGCCATCTGGCTTAGTTGCAACTCAGATAAACCTGTTATTTTTACCTTTACTCATCCTCATGTGAGAAGCATCATGGTAGTCTATATGGGCAGTGGCAAGGCAGTAAGCGAGTCATGCCTTTACGTTAACTGTCCTTGTGTTGAGTTCTGGTGCTATGCCAACCAGATGTTAATCAGTAGCCTAACGCTTAGTGATGATAGCTGTCTCCAAGCTGGCTTCACTAAAACACCCCTGACAAATTCACAGGCTATTTGACTAAAAAAATTAACCAAAGGAGATTTATCCTTCATGTTGTTGGGATAAAGACAAAGACCAGCAATGACTTCATCTGATCTCTGCACTGCACAGCCGCACTTTGAGGGCCTAAACACTTAAGCGACTAATCAATTTTCCGTTATTGTTTTTGCATTTATAAAAATAAATCTGTTTCTATACGTTTAAAATTATGTGCTGTTTCTATATCTAAGTCTTTGTGAATACCTTTATAACCTGAGAAGATAGTAAGTAACTTCAGAAGCTTAATGACCTATCAAAGAGAACTTGGGCATAGTGAAATATGTGTGACATTTAGGTAAAATAAGAAATAACTGAAGAAATCATTCAGTAAATAGCATCCTTGAGGGAATTAACTCAAGGTCTTGGGAAGAAAGCTGTGCTTCTTATATTAAGGAGACCAACATTTCATAAGAATTGGCTGAGTTTTCATTTGTGTTTGTACTGCTATTTTGTTGTAATCCTTTGTTGCTACCTCTTGATTGATTTCATTTTAGTAAGCTTAATTTGTTATTCATGTAGTACTTGATTGAACTAGTACTTTTTAGTTTTTTATTTTTTTAATTTTCTTGTTTTCTGTGAAAGCTCTACAGAAACTTTCCCCAGCAATGTTCACATGCCCAGAAGGCCAAATACACTTCCCACTGATATATTTTCAGGCTTTATTTCCAAATTAATATTTAGCTTCTTTATGCAATAATGACCATGATGTGCATGTAAAAACATGTTTTAGCAGGTACTTAGCAAGTTTTTACAGATGATGCATCTTTTAGCAATGCAGCCAAAACAGTTTTTAAAAAAATTACTTCAGGGAAAAACAGGTTCTATAGTAAAGGCAGAGAAACAATAACATCTTCAGTTGCCAGCATATGTTTATACTGGGTGGGCTATTGGCACAAGTAATCCTGAACTCTTTTATTAAGTGCATTTTTCCTGTAAATTCCCTGTAGCATGTTATATTTTAGTCGATACCGCACCTGATGTGTCTCCAAGGTAACTAAGCTTACTTTTTAACTCCTAAGAGGGAAAATCAGAAGACATACATATGGATATGCTAGAAAAAGAGACATCTGTGAGGAATTTAAATACTTCCCACAGACTTTTCATTCCCGTCTTACTGTCTGATTCTCTGATTCTTATACATAGGGTTCACTCTTGTAGATCTGACTAAGATGAATACGTAGTCATGAGTGAAGACTTTATCAAATGATTCAATAGAAAGATATGCAAGGGATGGAAGGTGAAATTGAGCAGGCATTTTAAATACTCTATACCAGGGAGCATAAAGCTCTCAGAATTTGATTAAGGTCACTGAGAGATTGAATCAAGACAGAGAAAGTATTACCTAGAGAAGATGTAGTGATGTTATATTGGAAAAATCTGAAAGTTCGAAGGCATCAGCAAAACTAAATGGAAAAGACTTTAGATGAACAAGTAGTGTATTGTCATTTTAAGGCCTCTTGGAGGAAGGGCCAATTTATTATGAGTAAATAAATGTGTTATATGATTCTATTTAGAATTTTACTTTTACTTTTTACTTGTAGTTTTATTTTCCTGACTTTGCTTTATCTCATACATGAAAAGACCTGGAGCATTTATAGTAGGCATTTACATCAGGTAACTTCTCCAGCATTTTCTGTTATAAAAGAAAATTAGGGGGAAGGACTTCATGCTTTTACCTATGCTAGTGTTTGGATTTTTTATTTTATTCATATCATCTTCAGAAAACTCTGCTAGGTTCTGAGGTGTTGGGTGCTGGTAAATTGGAGGATGGTAAATTTATAGACTAGGTGAGTTTGTCTTGATGTAACTTTTCTACAGAAAGGAATGCCATCAGTCAAATATGTTATTAAACTTCTCTACAAATCTATTAATTTCACACACTAAATTTACTACTGAAATTGAGAAAATCATGCTAATAATTATAGAAATGATTAGAAAAATAATTGAATAATGACTGGACAAATAAAGCCAGTTTTGCACATTCACGTGAAAGCTGCTGCAATATGGTAATTGTATTTCTGTGCGATGCCACCTATCCTCTTTCTGTTCCAGAAGGTTACTGTTCCTGACGCTCACATCTATGAGGAACTGAGGACTAGTTTAAGCAGAGAAGTTATTTTTTTTTAATTAAAATATTTTTAATAGTATACAAGGAAAGAAAGTGTCTCTTTAAACTTTATTTGCTCCCTTTGAAAAATTTAGTTGAAATTCAAAGACTAGACATGTCTGTGGATGGAAGAAGGCTCACAGAAAGGGTTTTTTAATTACATTTCATGGTTAATTTATCATTAATGAATACAATTGAAGAAAAATTGAGGCCTTAGCTGTTTTTAAAATATGCCACTCTAATAAACTACCACTGAATATTGCCAAGTTTCTGAGCTGCCAAGTGGTCTTTGTGCTCATGGCTCCATGGGGAAAAAAAAAAAAAAAAAAAAAATTGATTTTGTGCCATATGATGATATATAAATAGGAAGGCCTGTTTCCTTTGAGGATATAATTTTCTTCTAACTTGAGAGAATATTTTATCATCACAGTATCACAAATAACTCTAAATGCTATCTTGCACCTCACGTCTGTTTCTTTGTTTTTGTCTTGTCCTTTTTGATGAATACGTTCTCCAGGGCTTACTGTGTGTATGCATCTCATTTATGCATGATAAAAATTGCTGCTAGATTTAATTTTGATTGTACAGCTGTTTTCAGTCTTTCAGTTTGCTTTGATAGATTCATTGCTTTTCTCTATTTGGTGTCTTGTCACAAACCAGATATTTCTGTAACCCATATAAAAAAAAAAAGTGCTAGTATATTATTAGGATATGTGCTTGTTCCACCCTTTTATGTCATCACATAGTCTACAGATATGTTAATTTACATAAGGATTTCCAAGTGGGTATAACTGCGTTTTCTTATCACACCATTCTTCCTACACCTTAATAACTTCTACTTCCCATATTCAATGAAAGATATTAAGGATTTATAAATAGATAGAAGCCTTTCAACTTCTGAGCATCTAGCCTTCTTAACCTACTTAGTACTCACTTCAGACAATTATTTTTCTCCAAATTCTTAATTTAATTAGAATTTGGATAGCAATGTAGATGAAAATAATATTATATCTTCAAATATTTGATATAATTTATATCCCCTGAGCTATTTTTCCTAAGCATTGTCATATTTGAAACAACATTGCTGTTCTGGACCCCTGTATATGTCAGCTTTAAAATTCAAGGATGATTGTCATCCCATTTCCCCAAATGTGTTGAGTTTTTATTCTTGGGATGGGTTTTTTTGTGTTTTGGGTTTTTTTTGTTTGTTAGGTTTTGGGTCCCCCCCCCCAGAAAATGTGCCCTTATGTTTGAATGTATTAGTTCTAAAAATGTTTGAAGACTCAAAGATTCAATACTGATGGACTGTTGAAGTCAATTGATCTCTTAACTTTTATATATATATTTTTAAACAAAACTAGGCAATTTAGTTATATCTTAATGAAAACCTGATACTGCTTTTTATTTCGTCCTGTTATTTCGTCCTGTGATCACCTAAATGAATCATGGTAGCACAAAGTAACATGCCAATAATATTGTCAGTGAAACATGGTGTATACAGTTCCGAGGGATTCCTACTTAAAAAAAAACCAAACAACAACATAATAAAAAAAACCTATAGAAAGAATATTTTTATGGACAATTGACACTCCAGTTTCAAACTGATATTTCTAAGGCACACTAATAATGTGTAAGGTAAAAAATATGGTTAAGATATTTTTTCTCCCAAGTCACAGATATTAAATCACATATATCTTCAAGGCAGAAGAATTGCAATTTCTGCTGTAAGAATGGCACAAGGAGGAAAAACAGTTGGTTTGGAATTTATCTGACCAAATATTGACATCTATAATACAGATACTGTCATCAGAATTAGTCATCTGGGTTCATTTATAGGTAGAGGAAAGAAACAGGCATTTCTATGGCATGACTAATCTCATTCTAAAATTGGTAAGATAAAACACACCCTTCCAGTGCTCTCCATTGTCTACGAAGGGACACAGAGGTAACTAGCTCAGGTACAGCCAAGATGTCATGTTACTGTCTACAGGAGAGATAACCATTCAGCTACCCGTATGTACAGCTACTCATTTAATTACAGTGTGTAATTGAAGCCAGATGTGAGTATACACTGCTCTGCATAAATAATACAGGGTCCTACTTTGCTGCTAAGAGTAAAATTTAATTAGATTTTGTTTTTATATTTTATTACATTTCCTTGACCTGCTAGGGTTCTTGTGCAATAAAAAAAAAAACAAAACCAAAACCAAAACCACAGGCAACTCTTCATGAACTTCATGGAATCCTTTCTTAAAATCTGAATTACAAGTACTTTAACTGTAATTCTCATTCTGTCTTACTGCTAGGTTAAAAAATTCAGCCTTGTTTTACCTTGCTAATATAAACTTTGGAATTTTCTAAAAAATATTTACATTAAAGCATCTAACAGCTTGGTGGAATATTGTTGTTGCTCCAGAAATTTATGATCAGTGATGAAAAATAAGTAAAGTAGGTAAAGCTGATTGTGATGAATGCAATTACAGTCAGGTTTGCAATTTTCTCCTTACATATTTGGGTTGTCCTTGGTCTTTATTTATTTAAGATTTAGTAAATGACATGTTTATTTCTGAGAAAGTAGAAGAACTTCAGCTTTGTAGGTCTGTGATAAAGCAAATTCTATTGGACAGAGAAGACCACATCTCTGATTCTTTCACAAGCTGTCCTTGGAAAAATTTGCTTAGAGGCACTGAAAATAAGTGCATGAGGGACACAGTGAAAAAAACAAGATCCCAGACCTTCCCATGGGAAATGTCTGTCTTGTTGGGTCACACAGTCAGACTGTCTCTTGTGTATTAAATATTTGAATCTTTTTCAGCACAGAGACCCATTTACCACAGAGGGGAAGGAGACTAGTCCCATTGTAGCCCACTCACAGCTTATCAGTTAGGAGGATATGTTATTTCCTGGAAAGGTGCTCTAATCAGGAGGAGATTGTACAAGACAGGTAGTTCCTAGCATTCGCATCTGGTTTTGCCCTTCTTCAAGGCAAAAGCCCTAATCTAGAAATCTGACTGCTGCCTTCTTCAGTATTGGGTTTGAAAAATGTGCAGTAACAGAGCAAAGCTCTACATAAAGACTGTAAGAATAAACTATTTTTTTTTTAGCAGCATTTATGTTCAGAAATAAGTTCACTGTATGGAAAAGAAAGTCTCATGCAACCATATGCATACTCCCCTTTTGCAATGGCATGGATTAGCCTACACAACTTCAAATTAGAATTTACATACTAGATTTCAATGGGTCGTTTCGACTTCAAAATTTTAAAATATATTTAAATAGTACATATACAAATATGTTGTGGAATGCTTAAAAAAGTTGCAGTTTCCCAGTCTTTCTGATCATTCTGTCTTATGAAGAGGAAACAAAAAATCCCATCAATATAGCCAGTTCAAATCTGGAAGTAGTCAGGTAGTACAACTGAACTGTGACTTCACAAATATGTGAAAATTCAGAGGCTTGCTCAATTGCTTGTCTGTCCTTCCTTTAATTCTAGCACTGTTTTTCCTTCTTGATAAGTATGTAAATAAATAACCGACCTTCCCTCTCCAGACCTTCCACTGTCCTCCTTTGTATATGCATTGCAATTAGAGAAAAAGATATGAAAGGTAATTTGTCATTATCAAGTATCATTATCAAATTGTGCACAGGGTTATCTAGGATTATCCTGTTCTGCAGGGAAAAAAGCCTAATTGCTCAGTATGGGATTTATTCCATAGTCTCTCAGAATGTTCAGGATAAATAGAAAGAAGAGGGTGCCCTTTCACTTCTCAAGAAGTTTGAGAACTTGGAGAGCCCATGTTCAGGTGCTTATGAAGGTAGTTAGTCCTACTACTGCTGGGCTATCTTAGTTCCTGCAGACAGGCTCCTCCTTCCATGCCTGAAGAAAATTATGTTCATTTCCTTAAAAAGAGGTCAGAGGAAAAGAAAGTCTTGTAGATCCTTTCATTAGGTGATGGAATAAGTTCTGTCTTGGCAAAGGAGCAAGAATAGTGTAATGATATGCAACACCTCCTCTGGTGATGTTCCTGTGGAGTCAAAATCCATGAACTTAATAAAACTCAGACTGTAATTTTGTAATACAAATGAAAATAATTAAGAAAAACAATAAGATAGTGAGTTGATTTCAATTCCAAAGGTAAACATAAATCAAAACCAAAAAAGCTTCTCTTAGGAGCAGTTCCAGAACACACTAGGTGGTGCTGTAATCCCAACAGCAATTGCTGAACGTGCTTTACTTGTGCTTTCCTACTGTCAAGGTATAGCTTGTTGCAGTTAGCTTTTCACAGATTTCCTAATACTTTTGAAATTTTAATTATTTCCTATGTATTTTAAGATGCTTTCACTGATCTTTTATTTGGGAGGAACAACACTGCATGCTTTTATTTTTCATGTTTTGTTTTTTGGACTACTGAAATAATCCAATAGATTTTGATTCTCATCGTACTTTGGACCCAGTTTTTGGACATGGGTTTTCAGTCTCTTGTGTATTTTCGGGAAGTTTCTGGATGTCATACCAAAAAAATTCTAACCATGAGCATTTTAATCTGTGCATGGTTCCGTTCCTCCACTTTACCAACATCAGTGAATCACACTGCACATAATATGAAACAGGTGTATCAGAAGTGCAGGAGAACATATCAGATGTACCTTCCCACTGCCATCCATGTTACAGTCATGTAGCCCCATATATAAGGTGTTGCAAATGCTAGAAAAATGCCATGATTCTTTGTGTTAGACTAATAGCATGAGCCTCAAGTTTATCAGGCTCTATCTGGACCTTGTCTCGGTCTTCCTGGAAGTTTGTTTTAGCTTGTTTAACTATTAAAGCAATTACATAATGACAAGATGACCGTGAATTATTTGTTTTATCTTTTGCTTAGCTTTGTGCAATTTTGTGGTACAGTGCTTACTGTTACCTATTATTAAAATATATACATAATAATATCATAAAGTTAAGTCTAGGTAGAATGAACCTTGTGTGACCCTGGAATAAAACGTAGAGTAGAGGGGACAGGGAATGACAATGGAAGCCTTTTAAATTGTACTAGAGCCACCCCCTCCCACCTCCCCATAAGCAGATCTAGGCTAATAATAATTATTTGATTAGATTGTTATGATTTGAGATTTACAAAAATTAGTTGTAATTTTTAACCTGTAAGGTTTTCTTTAGCCCATGTAAACTGCACAAGTGGTAGCTCAACAAATTGCTGGGCAGTTTAGATTTAAATCTGGATGCATCTGGATCTCCAGCATTTTGACTTCACTGTGTTTTACTTCCCACTCCTGGGGATCATTGTGTGAGCAGGGGAAAGAAGACAAAGAAAATATTTAGAAGTGTCAGAACGAGAAAATGAGACTTCATACAGGCCATGTATGTTTTTAGATGATGTAATCTTCCATAGCACTTTCTCACTCTTCTGCAATCCAAGTGTGTGTATTTAAGCAAACATTAGTAGGCTACCATTGGCATACCTAATGTGGCAACTTCTCTATTCATTGCTAGTAAGAAGAGTGAAAACTGAGTACAACTTTCAAAGACAAAAAGTCATTTCAAGGCTGAATGAAATTATCTTGGAAATATTACCCGTACTCCTTTTTATATGTATGGCTTAAAAATAGTAGGCATTCACAGTGGTCCTGTTAATATATCAGTAACAGCTGGAAATACTCTAGTCATAATGTGAATTGGGAATGGTGTAGGGAGATGTGAGAGCACTCCAGTTCAACATTTAGATTAACATTTTTAGACAGTGTGAACCCATACCCTAGAAGCAATTCAAAAGAACTACATATTTTTATTAGTTCTACACAAGTCATATATTATTTTACTATATCAGATTTTGTTTAGGTTATTTAAATAGTTATTCTCTTGTCAAGTGTCCTGTATTAAACTATAGTTACATATTGGCATCCATTGAGAAGGAAAGGTTTCATCAGATGTTTACTAGCACGTCAGAAGGATTTTGCTTGTGGCAGGCAAATATTGCAGAAATTAACTCAGCTTAATTAAATCTAAAAATATTGATGAATTAGTAGAATGCTTTTTAAAGTACTTAGCATGCTGTCAGCACTGATTCTTTTAATTGTATGAGTTGGATTTAACACTACTGCCAGCCTCTGTATTAGGAAAAATCTTTGCTCTTTCTTTTGCTTTTCAGTTCTTTATCTGAAAATTTGTTTCATCAAGTGTTTTATCTATTACACTTATTTATTAGGGTACATTTTGATTCACCTTTCTACTGGTACTTTCACCTTATAGTTTTTAAAATTTCTTTTAAAAAAATAACTTAATATTTTTTAAGTTTTGAGTGCAAAATGATACACAGTTAACTCAAAATAGATGTTTGCACTCAAAATTGAACCAAAATAGAGACATGAATTCATTTTTATTCATTTTTTTTCTGTTCTAAAAGGAAAGTAATCATGCACCATCATCTTTTCTGTTACTTTAAACTCCATACTAAAAAAAAAAATAAAAAATCCAGTCAAGGTCTTTCTCTTCTTCTGATAAATTTTGAATGAGTTCATCTACTTCAACTGATTTTGAAAGAGTAATAGAAATCTGAAGGCTATTACGTTCGTACAGGTTAATGAAAATTAATCTGAATCTAATGTATGGGTGATGCTTTGTGACTGAAGTGCTGTGGTATGAGGTTAGCCAGAGAAATCCTGTGGGTTTTAGAGTTAATCCATTTGTGGGAAAAGTGTCAACCCACTAGACACCTGAGTGTCTAACCAGGAGACCCCCTAACCATAAGAGTCTAAGTGTTTGGAGTTCCACTATTTTTGTGAGAATTCCAGCAATATGTCAAGGCCTAATTTTTTCCATTACACAGTGAGCGGGGGGAAGGATAAATAAAATTCTGTATTAATAAATAAATAGAAACCAAACATTTTTCCTGGTATGCTTTCTTCTACCTGCAAAGCTGCTTCTGCTTGAAACTCTAAAATATTTACATCAGCATCTCTGAAACAAAATGTTTACTTTTAGTGTACCACAAAAACCTAATATCTTTGCTTTGAATCAGTCTAAAATCTGCTTCATTAAACTATTGTGGTACTTAATGACATTATATCTGTTTGCCAGGCTCCCCCTCTAGACTGTGTATTCTGTGGCTCACCACGATCATGGTAAAGATGCTTCATTGCAGTGACTCAGGCAAAGGGACATTTGCAGTGGCACCAAGAGCTGTAGTCTGTTAGGTGACCTTCTTGAGCACTGTTATTTATGAGACCACATAAAATCCTTGTGCATTCTTTTTTTTTTCTTTTTGTAAAGTAGAATTTACATAAGATTCCATATTAAAAAAAAAAAAAATCCTCTTATATCAGTAACAGAAACAGAAACCTCTTGTCTTTTCACTCTATGTCTTCTGAAAGAATTCACTTACAGTTCTGAATAGTATCCAGTAACTATAAGTTTCATTTTTTTTATCATATCTTCAGGCTAATTTCAGCAGATAAGGAAAATTAAATAACTTGTAATAATTTGAATGAGCTGGATTGTTACATCATGTAATACAGAATGCCAGGGTAAGGAAATGCCATTTCCCCATAGGAAATTAAAACAATGAACACCTATTTTGAGATGAGAAAGATGCTATCAGTTTATGTAGACAAAAGATCATCGTATCTCATCATTTTATGATTACACAATAAATATAATTAAAGGTGGAAAAGGATCCTAGAGATAGTACTTTCTACTGGAACACTGCTAGCAGTTAAATGAAGCAATGTTCAAAAAATCTCTGTAAGTAATTTGGAAAAGTTCATATTGCACCCCTCCTTGTTCCATAACTGTTCTCTACAAAATGTGATTTTTGACAAAACCTTCTTAGCTTTAGTGTCACATCCTCTATGTACTTTTCTCTCAGCTGATACATTGTAAAAGTTCTTTCTGTTTGCTTAAGTAAAATACATCCATTCTTATGTTCCTTTGATATCCAAAGACAGGACAAGTTAGGCCACTTTAGGGTTTTCCTCTTACATTTTTTTCCTTTAAAACGAAGGCTGAATATAGATTGTCATAAGCAGATGTCAATTCAGTTCAAAGGCTAAATCTGTAGGATCCCTTAGACTTCTTCCCCTCCAGTGCATTTCCTTTGGTGTTTCTCATTATACTAATCTTCTACTGGAAAAAAAATTAGCTATTAGTTAATACAGTGAGGTTTGGGAAGACCTAACTTTTATAGGAGTTTGACCAAAATTATGGAATTCTTCCTGCCAAAGATTATGATGTTCAGCAATTGCCAACCTTCAGTAAAAACTAACAAATGTGCTTTTGATTAGTTCCTTGGCATACATGGAGAAAAACCTGCCAGGGGTATAAGCAAGCAAAACCAGAGAAACTAGATGCAGCTTGTTTTCCATCTCTCCTGCCTGATCCTTCTGCTCCTCCCAGGATTAACAAATTAGAAACAAAGATTACTTTTGTGACTTTAAGACACAAAATGTTTTGAAAATACTCAGGTAAGTAGAAGCTTATATTAGTAATATTCTTCTAATGCTGGCTTTTTAAAGTAAATAAAAACCTCAGAACCTTGTTAAGTTATGAGTTATAAATAATAAATCAGTTGTTAGTTTGGCTAGAAACAATCCAAGGAAACAATATTATTTCCATATAAAAATAATCTTTAATTATCTAATCTGTTGTTTTATGTCAAAGTGACATTATATCTTTTCAGTATACAATTAATGTAAGAAAATGGTAAGATAAAAAAAAAATGAATTAGGGGTTTAACTCTGAGAACAAATCTGTAGTTTTATAGAAACCTGATGAATTTAGGTCTGGGAAGCTATGTTCAGAATCTATGCAATAACAAAATTCCTAATGTTTTTCTCATGCTAATCACAGATATCAAGGTGCCCTAAATACATGAGCCAGCCTTATCCTCTAGCTTACAGGTATTTGAAAGTTTTAGCTTCCTCCTTTTAGGCCAATACTTCAGTGAAGTTATTGAGAAACTTGCATTAGTAAAGCAGGATTGTGTTAAGTTTTAGCTTTTCTATTTAAATCTCTTCAATTTTCTTTGTCACTTCTCAGGTTTCAGAAAACTAGAACCATCTTGAATTCCTTAAAAAAGAGGAGAATTTGGGGGACTATTTAAACTCAGCATTGGGCTAGGCTATGTACACTATTAAAAATAGGCATTGTTACTGCAAAATAACAATGGATAGTCAGGCTATGTGATATTTATTGATCTCACATCTGTAAAAAATAAAAATTAACAGCCCTTAATGTAGAAGTCCTACAATGTCACTTTTGGTTTATATCAGTGAAACTGAGAACACGCTCTAAGGAATTTATTTCTACAGAAAACATACAATGTACAGGAAACGTGCAAATGTACTCATTCTGTTAACAATTTTCATTTTTACATTGCCTTTCAACCTAGAAGAGCTCAAGAGTTTTAAAAGTTTCAGAAAGCAATTTGTAAGAGTAGCCTAGATCTGAATTGTGGTCAATTTGCCAAATCTTTATTTTTATGGCACTTTCAGTGTTTTGCAGTAATTTAGTTAATTTTTAAGGTGCAATCAGAGAGACGGGATTAAAAGACTAAATTGTTAAACTGAATTATATTCCTGTGGGAGTGATGATGCATTTACTTAATAAAGAAACATGAGAAGGCTCATTAAGAGTAGAATTTATTTGTATAAAACATGTAATATTGCTTTGAGTAAATACAAGTCTTAAATCTCTCAAGTTCTGAAGATCAGGGAAATCACTCACTCAACGAGGGTAAGTGTAAAGTAGAAAGAAGTAAACAAGGAAGGCATGAATATTTGTATTTATGTCTCTTGCATTGAGTTGAAACTTGTAAACTCAGGGTGAATTAAATTTTTTTTGCTTATCGTGAAGATTAAGGATGGATCTTGCATAAATTGGCTTGTCAAATTTTAGGAAGAGGTCTATTGATTTATCCAATTTATTCTGTCCTGTCAAGCTCTCAAACAGCATCACCAAATCAGAACAGGCTGTGGCTCATTTTTTGAAAAGTTTTCTGGTTTGTGCAATCAAACTGCAATGATAATAGCTGTGACTATTTGCTGGTTTAAAATGTAACCCTGTTAAATATCAACCAAAGGCTTCCGCAGAAGGCTGCAGTCTTCAGCTGGTGCGTGACTTGGCTGTTTACAAAAAACTGACTGGATGTTTCTGGCTGTTTACAAAGTGGCTCTGAGGTTTACTTAGCAGTGGTCTGCTTTCAAGAAAGTTGTGTGTGCTATTTCCAACTGATTTTTCATGGAAGTGAAAAAAAAAAAAAAAAAAGAGAAAAAAAACACACACCCTTGTCCCCCTATCAACCCCCCCCAAACCAGATGAAAAGATCACAGAATCACAGAATCACAGAATATTAGGGATTGGAAGGGACCTCGAAAGATCATCTAGTCCAATCCCCCTGCTGGAGCAGGAACACCTAGATGAGTTCGCACAGGAAGGCGTCCAGGCGGGTCTTGAATGTATCCAGAGAAGGAGACTCCACAACCTCCCTGGGCAGCCTGTTCCAGTGCTCTGTCACCCTTACTGTAAAGAAGTTCTTCCTCAAATTTAAGCGGAACCTCCTGTGTTCCAGCTTACACCCATTGCCCCTTGTCCTATCATTGGTCATCACTGCAAAGAGCCTGGCCCCATCCTCATGACACTAACCCTTCAAATATTTATAAACATTAATCAGGTCCCCCCTCAGTCTCCTCTTCTCCAAGCTAAAGAGCCCCAGCTCCCTCAGCCTTTCCTCATAAGGGAGATGTTCCACTCCCTTAATCATTTTGGTGGCTCTTCGCTGGACTCTCTCAAGCAGCTCCCTGTCCTTCTGGAACTGTGGGGCCCACAAAAGATGGCCTTGGCATTCTATATAAGAACATATGTAGTCTGCTTTAAAAAATAATAAGGCAAACTGTGACAAAGCAAAAGCAGGTATCCTTATATTGGGGGTCAGCCTTCATGTCTAGAATATGATGGTATACACCACTTTAGATATACAAGCACTTCCACGAAGAATAGCATTGTTGGTGTTGTATGCAGAGTAATTCTGTAATCAGATATTAAACTAGTATTTTCTATGACTAAACAGTAGAAGAACTGATTATTTAAAGGAGCAACTTGCATCTACTCTTATGTTCCAAGATGAAAATAGCTAAATTCAAGTTAATTCCCAGTGATATAAAACAGGCTTTATAAACTAGCCAGGTATATGTTCATCTGAGCAGAAAGAGGAAGGGAAAGGCCAAGAGGAGATAAACTTGGCAAGACTTGAAAAATGAAATAATATAGCAGCTTTGGTTGACTTTTCAAGTCCTCCTGATTTGTGTGCATTGTGTATTTAATGCATTTCTTTGGATTATAATAATTAAGGTAGTTTCAGTCTAAGTCACAGAAAATGTGGATATATTGCTGGAGAAATTTTGATTATAAGAACAACTGGCAGTGTATTTAACTCCTCACTAAAGCTCGCTTGTTGATTAAAGTGAAAGCATCCTTGATGCATTAAAAACAAGTCTGCAGTCCTCGGGAGCTCTAACAGCCTACATACAGTTAGTGATTTGTTCAAGTGACTTTGATTCTTTTGAATAACTTGATGTACTTTATAAAATTTGTAATGCAAACATGATGCCTCAGTACATGCATTTCTTAATTAGAAAGTATGGGGAAATAATACAAATTTGCAAAGATGCTAGTCTAGCTCAATGCAAATACTCCATCAGTTCCTTCAGTATTTGTTGTGAAATATACATGTGCATGGAGCTGTACTGTGGAGCTGGAAAAAATGACTGAACCTGCTAAAATGCTGCACTAGGTTGCTGATGCTAAAAGTCATTTATTCTTTAATGCTGACTTAATCTTCATAGCCATATAACACTCTGTAAAAACAGTTTCAAAGTCATTCAGGAGCTGAAGTGCTAGGTTTGAAAGTTATGTATCTGAACACTTTGAAAACCTTCATTGAACATGGAAGGTAACACTCAAATTTGGGCACATTTTAAAATTATGTTGTCAGCCTAATCCATGAAGAACAATGAAGGGTTGATATAGCTTTCAAAAGACAATAGAAGGAAATGCCTTTAAGGGAGCTGTTAAAGGAAAGCTTTTTAAAATAGCCACTAAGTCTTTTTTGACTCTGCCTTCAATTCTGCCATAAGACGACAGTATCTCAGGACGTGACTGTTACAGTATTGTTGAGGGGTTTTGTATGCGAGTGTTCAGTAAGGCTATGGTGTAACATTAGATAAAAGGTTTGAACTAAGAATAATAGAATTTTGCAAGGGATCATGCAGAATTACTTCTTCCTGAAGTCATAGAGGTGAAGAGGACAATTCTAGTTCATTTTCCTATGTGTTTCATTGAGAATGAAATAAAATCAAATATTTACCTTGAGGCTTCATTTCAATGAAAGTCAGGTAGAGGGTGAGAAATGTAGTGAGATGTAGTGAGTATCCACTCCTGCTAAGCCTATTATGCTGTTGGCATGAGGCTATATCACCTGCAGATAATTTCTCCACACTGCTGTTCAGTTGCACTATCTTGATGCCATCACAGTATTCCAGTATGTAACTGAAAACATAATTTAATTTGTAGGTGAAATTATAATTTATGTAAGTTTTGAAAAGTAGATTTGATTAAATTAAAATACAAAATTAATCAGCTTTTATCAGAATTGAACAGCATTTCTCATTAGTTATGTTTAATCAGTATTGCCAAGTGTAACCTTTTGACCACGTATTTTGTAACTCCTTCCTCCCTTCTACTGGGAAATAATGAATCCCACGAATGAAAACCTGCAAAAGAACCTCTCCCCAACAGAAAACTTTCTACAATACATGAAAAAACACCATACTGTTCAGGAGGCAAAGCTTTTTGCCCCTAAATTCCACATGGACATATATATGATTTTTCCCTTTCTGATGCAGACTGAAATATATGGAAGCCTTGTTTGATACAGCTGCCAAAAAAAGCAGGGGTGAGGGAGGGAAGCTTTAAATAGTGATTCCACTTACTGCCCTTAACAAACAGGGCTGATCAAGGTCTCAACTTTTCACTCAGTAGAATATGTATAAGCAAAGGTTTGGGAGACTTTTCTTATTTAATTTCATCCCTCTGACTAACTTTTTGAGATTTTTTCTTTGCTCCTCAAAAAGCAGGTTCCTGCAAGTCAATGAAGGAAACTTAAGGTATTTGTTACAGTTTAGGAAGCATGTGAAGTTTCACTTACTGCAAATAAATATTGCACATGGAATTGTCCTTTTTGTCCAGTCCTACAAGGATAATACTTGCATTCCTGGATATTAAGATGCTGGAAGAAGGAGACTCAGTGGAAATTATAAGGTGCATTTCATGTAGAGATTGGCCATAAGTAGGACAGTAATTCTGGTGAAACCAGCCTGCTGGATGAGTTCACATGTGAATATCGCTATTTGGAATAGCTCCATGGGGCAAAAATAGGAGGTGGAAGTAAAATCTCTGATGGCATATGCATCATCTTTAGAGTCTGGCCTGTGAAACTCACTCCTGGCCTTGCTTCTAGGTAATAATTAAAAATAATCCTTTACCTGAAAGAAATTAATGTCACACATTATATAGCTTTACTTATGACAATAGTTTGGGTGCTTAATTTCATTAACCACATTTGAGCCACATTCCCTATTTGCTGTTTTATCTGAAAGGATGGTGGTTCCTCCGGAAGGATGAATGTCTTCTCAGTTCCTCCTTTGACATGCATATGGCAAGTCTTCTTGGCTAAATGTACTGCTCCTTTTCTTGCAATGACAGCAGCCTTTGAGGTAATTCTTCCTGCCTGCTCTTCTCATTTTATTCACTTTCAAAAACGAAAGGTCTACTGCTGGGATTTTTATATTCTTCTTGGGTCTTTTCCAACATCTATCACATAGTATGTATGATGGGTATGGAAAAGCCAAGACAACACATTTTAGAGAAGCAGCAGAATAAAACATAGCTCCTAGTTCCCTTTTAAAATAAATTTCACTTTAAATAGAAATTAAATTTTAAGGGGAAGATATTACCTTAGAAGAGATTTGTTTAAATATTTTTATTAGAGATTTGATTCTGTAGTTGTCTTCAGGAGACATTTAATTAAACAAATGCTTATTAGCTTATCCTTATAGTTTAGCAGCTGTCAGAATATGCAACTTTAAAGGTCAACACTTAGGTAGCTATCTTCTAAATACTGAGGAAGAAAAAAAGAGGAACAAAGATCAGTGCTTGGGTAGTTTGCTTTGCTTTGAATGGAAAGAAGAATCCAAACAAACCATAAAGTCCTAACAATCACTTTGCTTTCATCATGTTTTAAAAGGCTTGTGCAAAGCCTTTCTCCCTTATGAAGCCAAGCAGGATTTGTCCCTTTATGATGATTGTCTTAGAGCAGTTAAAATGCAGGAAAACGAGTTTAGCAGCTGTCAAAATTAGTGCAACTCCAGGGACTAATAAAAAGAAAAACTGTAATGTTGACACATCACATAACATCCTTGGGATGTGGGACAACACCTAATGTGCGTTTTATCTGACCTACTATACGCATGTGTGGCAGCCCTTGAGTACAGTAATTAACTTGAAGAGGGCCATTCTGCTTAGGTTTCAAATTGTATATACTACTTAAAGGAGAATAAACACATTATTCTAGGGGATCAAAACATAATCCGAATTTGTGGAGAGCTGCGTTGCAGTACTGATGCATGCTTAAATGCCCCTTACAAAATGTATGTGCATTTGTTATTTTTTTCAGTGTGTGAATGTGTATACGCCTAATACTCATATTTATAAAATATTTATTGGGTCTATGAGTGACAAAATCCAGTAAATATATATTCAATGTATGGTAAGAATTATAAGAATTCTTAAGTATGTGTTCTTAAAAAAAAATTTCCAGATGCTAAAACAAAGAACAAAAATATTGGTAGAAAATATAAGTATGAAAAAAGCAAAACAGTGTTTTAAGAAAATTTTGATTTCAAAGTAGTGGTTTAATTACCTTGAGCTAAACAGCTCAAGGACTTGAATGTAGAAAAGGCTTGCAGGTCAAAATGCAAAAGAAATAAAAAAACCCCATAACCCTTGTAGGGAAGGTCTCCAGGCTTATCTGGATGAATAGTGACCTGAGAAAGAATCTCTTCCCTCCTGCCCTAAAGACAGCATGAAAGAGAGCCATATCTCTTGTAGGTCAGAGAAAGTAGGAAGAGGTCAGGATTGCCAGAAGTCAAGCTGAAGTGACCTTTGCAAGGAAATTAAAACAAATAAACAAAAAGATTCTTTAGATATAGAAATAAGAGAACAAGATCTATTTGCATGAGGTAACCTGTAATGGCCCCAAATAAGAGTAGTGTTTTAATTCTCTTGTAAATAGTAATGCAAAAAACCTGCAAAAGCCAGATGGCTAATGATTATGAACATGTGGCAAGGGAAATGAGGCCCTTAATGACGGTACAAAGCTCAGAATGTAACATACTCCAAATGGATTATGGAAGGGAATTGGATAAGTGCTTTCAAGAGTTTTGACATTTCAGGTCTGGTAGAAAGTACTAAGAAAATGGGAGGAGGAGTAAAGGAAAAGGGGGAAAAAAAAAGTCAAAAACCAGAATAAGGTTCATCAAAGATATATCTTCCTAAACTAATGTAACCTTTGATAAGTTAACTTCTAATTCTGGTAATGTGGTTAGATATTTTCTAATCTCCCTAACTAGTACTGTTCAAGTATAAGGCATACGCCTTCTGACTGCAGTCATCACGGTTTGTGTTTTGTATGAAACACTCTGAACTTGATGTTGAAAGATGGAGTGATTTATGGCTTGTTTTGTGCTGAGGAAGCAATAATTGTTGTTCTGTGGACTCCCAAACTTCTTTTTGCTGGATTGCTTTGATTCTGGGGCAGAAACCTAATGCCTGCAGCGAGTTCCTCTCCAAGGAACTTCCCTTATATATGGTGCTACATAAACTCCTCAATTTCTCTCTCATCAGAAGACATGACCTATGTAAAGATATATAAACAGCTGGCCTTCTCTTTCTACTGTAACCCAATGCCTCCTCATTCTTAGACTACTAATGAGAAGCAAAATAGTAGTAAATGGCTTCTTGCTTGCCTACTGAACCAACCTGCCTTTGCAGCGTTCTCATTTAGGGGGCTGAAAGCAGATCTCTGGCCCTCAAAATATAGGAGCTGCTCTGATACTACTTTTAAAATAAGAACTAATCAATGAGGCCTGGAGAGGGATTAAAGGCTGTTATGAATGCATTATAAAGACTGGCTATTAATGGAAGTTACTGCACTGCCTGCAGTGAGAAACTCTTGTTCTTCAGGGAGCTCAGCAGAAAATCTGCTTTCCAAAGGCAGAATTTATCTCCTGTTTCAAGTGGTAATGTGGAAAAAAGCCAACACTGTTGAACTACTATTTCTTTTTCACAAGCAACTGGAGACAATTTTTTTAAATAATTTTTTCCCTAAGAGATATTAGCTACTGTTGAACAACTGTATTCAGAGAAAGGAGAGGATAGAGGACTGGCCAACAAAAGCTTTCATAACATTTTAACTAAGGGCTGAGATGTCTCCCGTCTCTTTTTTTTTTCCTCTCTTCCTTGCTTGGGAGGATTCATATTGTAAATCTAAATTCTAATAAAACGTACACTGCCTTCTCTGAAAGTACCTTTTTGCCATTCTCATTTAGACTGAAGCGGGTCAATCAGTAACAAAAAAATCCCTTGGTTGGTCTGCTTGTCTCAATGCTTTCACTAGAAAATCTGTTGGCTATGCTACCAGATAGTTATGAAGTTACTTGCCCCACAGTATTAAATGGAAAATAGATGGATTTTGAAATGACCAGAGCACGTCCCTGTAAACTTGGATGCTTTCCTAACTCATAAATCTTTAAAGTGCATTCAATATCAATAAAAGGCTTGTAATCCTATGGACATAGCATTGTTACTGTAAATGTCTTGCATCATCTTGATAAGTAAAAGCAACCTCTGGATGATAATTTAGCCTATTTAAATTTTTAAAGGTGATCTCTATTGACATCGTCAATCTGTATTGACATCATGCAAAATGTGCTGGTGGACTTAGATTCTTCTTTGCAGATGTTTTCTGAATCATTGTTTTCACTGCCACACAGACTATACCATAATCTTCCTTCTGAAATATGTTATCTTAAAACCTGTTGCAAGTCTAATTGCTTTTTTGGAATCAGGCCTTCATAATGTGGATTTTGAATGGAGAGCAAATATAATATAAAGCCAGTGTCAATAGGCTGTTGCAAAATTTTCCCTTCTTAATATGTATGTGGTGGCAGGGCATGAAACCAGGAAGAGACCAAAGAAAATGGGGGATGAGTAGAGACCCAGCAATTAGGTGAGAGGAAAGAACTTATATTTTTGCTGGTGCTGTACTTGGGTAGAAAGAGATTTGCGTTAAACACCTAATTGCTGTCAAGTTTTCAGTAGAGGAATTTGGTTTGGTTGCATGCAAACAAAAATTTGCACTGACTCCCATGATTTCATACAGAAAAAACCCTGGGGTTGCTAGAGTTACTGTTCAGTCTATCCCAAAATTGTGGCAATCCAGGTGTTATCTGCCCGTCAATATGGAAATACCAGACAAAGGAGAGAAAGAGATCACCTCCTGTATGTGCCCAGCAGTCAACTTATTCCCTAACATCACCCAAAATTGTATTTCTTGCCACGGTAGAGAAATGTACTTTGTCCCCCTCAAGTTAATCTGGACAATAAATATGGGTTTTTTGGGGGGAGATCAACCCTCCCCATTGTTGATGATTCATATATGTCCTAACCCTAGGAATGTCTGTGCGTCCTACTGCACTCCCTGCCACAGCATTTCAGCACTAGGAAAAGATCTTGCACCTCCTATAATCCTCTCTGTACTCTGCTGCTTAAGCCAACTTTTTCCAAATACTGCAAAAGTCACTTCAGGAGGCTGCTTTGTGGAGAGCAGTGGATGAAGGAGTATGCCTGGTATGCCATTTAAGGGGTGACTGTCCAAAGCTCTCTACCTGCTGTGCCTACACGGCCAAAAACTGATTCTCATGACTTATTTAGTGCTTCTTGTGGCATGCCCTTTCTAGTCTCTTTTATAGAGGAAGTTGAGCTTAGATTAGAAGTTCAGCACAGCTCTGGCCAGGCAAACAAGTAATACTGATGCTTGGACAGGTGAAGCAGTGGAAGAGCTGGTGGGACTTTTCAAGGAGGGTCTGCAATGATTTGAAAATCTATAAAGCTGGTTTACGATGTCCTGACTTCTAGTCTGTGTCTATACACACATGGTAGTTGCGTATTGGTGAAGAGTATTACCTTTTCTCTCTGAAGTGAAACACTGATTAACCCTGATTTTGATAAACACAGCTGCAACATATGCTACATACCCTAAAGCTCGGCACACTCAAAAGTCAATGCTAGTAGAGGGTGCTGCAGTTTGCCTGTTCAGGGATGCGTGATGTTAGCAGGATGAACCTTTACCTTCGAGAATATTTTACCATATTCTTTCTTTGTCACATTTACTCTTCTACTGATTTATCTGGAGAACAAAATTTGCAGATTTTAAACAGAGGTGTTTAAATGCTGGGATATCTTTACCTATATATTTTTCAACATCTGAGGACTTACATTCAAGATTGTTTTTATTTAGCAGAAGTTATGGCTTAAATGGAAGTTTTGACTTGGAGATAAAGACTGTTGTTTGGGTGGCTCTGGTTTCTATTGTGCTCACATATTATTTTCATAGTTGTCTAGTAAATATGAATTAGCTTTTTTTGTGAATACTTGTTTGCCATTGACAGATTCTGGAAGGTGGTTGTAGGTTATTTTTGCTTTAAGAATGTTTTAGTTTGGGTTATATCTTCAGAAACAAAAAAAGAGAAAGTGGCATTGAACTGGGTATTTTCATTCCAAATGTAATTTTTATTTCAGAAGATAAAATTGTTTGGAACTTTTGCAAAAGAAAATAATTACTGATGTATGGAATATTTTCTATGTTCATATGTTCCTTGTAGGTTTAGGAAATGAAATTACATTCATGTTTGGTTTATCATATGCATAATCCCATAGAGTTCAAAGACTTGTTTCACACTTCAGCACTGGGAATCGGGATTTCCCAACACAATGCGGTGAGAAAAATGAATTAGCACTGACGCAGAGCTCATGACCTCCTTGGCGCCAAGGGGCTACATTTAGCCAGTTTCCTGCAAGGATATAGCTCAATGAAAGTTTCTCACTGATGTCTAATGTAATTTATATGATCACATTTGCTTTTTCTTTTAACTTTTATAGGAGTGACTTTAAAAAAAATCAGTTTTTGATAGTTACTTGCATACCATTCCCTTGTTGAAAATAAGATTTAATTCCATTGCCTTTGTATATGCCCTGTTTGACTGTTAAGTTCAGCGTTTTGTTATTTCAGCAGACTTCAAACGTGTAATAAATAAATTTCCACTGGGTTGGCACTTCCTTTTTGCTTCCTGATGTGGGGATTGATTGTTCTTTGCAAGTCTCTCGGGATTTTATAAGCTTTCTCAGAATGACTGACTAGACCACAAATTCAACCATCATAATTTTCAGAAACCGTTCACACAGAAAAGCCAATAAAGGCAATTTTTAGGAACAATAGTGACCGCTGCATATTGTATGAGATCAAATGCCTTTGCAGGTGCAATAGGAGATACAAACAATGATGGAATTGACTCAAAATATTGTTAGTAATGGGATTACAGTCAGATGCAGGGAAGGTTGTTAATATGAAAAGTTGTTAAAATAAGGATTTCTCACAAGGTGCGTATATATGCATAAAAATACTTATGTGGTTACTTAGACTACTCAGCAGTTTGGAAGCTTAGTAAGTACTGTGGAGATGAAACAATATTAAAACTACTTACTGAACCCATTTTAGGAATAAGAACGTAGTATATTTTAGTAAAATCTAAATTAGCTAAGTAATGTAGTTGAATAATTAAATATCTCAAATAGAAAAAAGAAAAGAAACTAAAGTACTAAAAATAGTTAATTGAGAAAGTAAAAATTCAGGGTTCAATCCAGGTGGTTAAAAAGGGGGGAAAGAGAGGAGGAGTTGGGGAGAAATGTCCATTGGCATTTTAGATATTCAAGTGAATCCTGGTGTTCTGTAGGCCTTGCATTTGTACCTGACATCCCTGAAGTGCCAGACATGCTTGGTGTCTACAATGGCAAGAAATACTTAAGTTTAGTCTCAGAAGTCACCTAATATTCTACTAACTATTCAATGTTTATACATACATATTTATTTAACTGGTCAGTAATAAAATACGATGAATAAAACCATTTTTTTCTGGATAGCTCAACAGAATTACTAAGTATCTGAGATTTAATATATTCTTCTTTCTTAGGCATTTTTGGCCAAAGCTGGGTATAATTTCTTTTCTGTGCCAAGCTCTGTGAAATATTTGGGAAGGTGTCTGTGTCCAATGAATCACAGAATCATTTAGGCTGGAAAAGACCTTTAAGATCATTAAGTACAACCATAAACTTAGCACTGCTGAGTTCACCACTAAATTATATTCCTAAGTGCCACAACTACATGTCTTTTAAATACCTCCAGGGATGGTACCTCAACAACTTCCCTGGGCAGCCTGTTCCAATGCTTGACAATCCTTTCAGTGAAGAAATTTTTCCTAATACCCAATCTAAACCTCTCCTGGTGCAACTTGAGGCTGATTCCTCTAGTCCTATCACTTGTTGCTTGGGCAAAGAGACCAACTCCCACCTTGCTACAACCTCCTTTCAGGTACTCGCAGAGAGTGATAAGGTCTCTCCTGAGCCTCCTTTTCTACAGACTAAACAACCCCAGTTCTCTCAGCTGCTCCTCGTAAGACTTGTTGCCTGTGCTGCATGCATTGGTGTATATGCACTTCTGTTGGGCTATTGACCTCACCACCTTTTTTGGGGGAGAAGCCCTAATTCCTATGTGACTATTCTCAGATGTTTCCATGGTTTCTAACACATCAATAACCCTTGTGTCTTTGCTGCTATGTGGACCTCTATCCTCTTTCTCCACTGAGATGGCAGACTGAAGGATCTGGCTGGCATACTGACCCTCAAACACTGTTGTGCTGCCCCCAGGCTTATCTCTAGTGAGCCTGGCGTTATCCCTTTCCTTCTGCAGTCACTTTTCATAGAATCATAGTAAAAATTAGTCTGGGGCCCCTGGAGCTCATCTAATATAATCCAACCTGGTCAAGCAGGTTGCTCAGGTCCTTGTCCAGCTGAATTTTGAAAACATTTAAGAATGGAGGTATCAAAACCTCCGTGGATAGCCTTTCCAGTACCGAAATAAACCTTGTTGTGAAATGTTTTTTTCCTTTTACCTAACTGCAACTTGTGATGACTGTCTCCATGGACCTGCAAGAAGAGTCTGACTCTGAATCTCTCTTCCCTACAATCAACCACTAGGTAGTGGAAGAGAGTGGTCAGACACCACCCTTAGCCTTCTTTGGGCAGAACAAGCCCAGCGCTGTCAGCCTCTCTTTCATGCCTTGTGTACCACTACCATCTCAGTGGCCTGCTACTTAATTGCCTCCAGTTTGCCCAGGTTATTGTTGAACTGAGGAGCCCAAAACTGGGCACAATGTGTCAAATATGCTCCTGCAGGTGGTGACCAGAGGGAAATAATCTCTTCCAGTTTCCTTCTGGCTCTGTCTCTTCACACATCTCTGCTTCATTGATGCAAAAGCACTTTTCTGGATCATGTTGAACTTGTCTGCCTGGATCTTCAGCCCCATTTGTACAAAGCTGCTTTTTCAGACTGTCGGCCCTGTCTGTAGCGCTGCATGAGCTTATTCCACCCAAGGTATGGGGTTTTGTATTTGTACTTTATAAAGGCTTAAGTCATTGCTCTTCAGCTTGTAAAGACCCCTCTGAATCACAGTTTTACCCTACATGACATTGACTGCTGCCCCCAGTTTTATGTCATTCCTGAATTTTGTCAATAATGTTTTGTTCCCTTCCATCATCCAAGCTGTTGGTGAAAATGTTCAATTACATTTGCTTGAGATCTGTTGACCCCCGAGGAATGCCACTGGTAATCGTCATCCACTCAGACTACTCAAAATCACACTATTAACGATTAATCTTCAAACATGGCAGTTGAGCTGGGAAGCTGAGTTCAGCTACAAGGATGCCATGGGACACCGTGTCAAAAGTCTTGTTAAAATAAAGATAGATAACACCCACTGCACTCTCATTGTCCCCAGGGCTAATCATCTGAAGATGATAGAAAAAAATTTGGTTAGTCAGGTGTACTTTGCCTTTGGTAAAGCCATTCAGATCACCTAGGAAGCACAGACTTGTGTATTGCTCATAATGAGTTCTTATTTTCAGACTACATGGGAAAAGGTCTTGTACTTGTGTCTGATAGATTGGCCTCTCTTCCTGTTGTCCTGTTAGGACAATGTAGGACAGGGAAAAATGTCATTATTCATAAAACAACAAGCTGACTTTACTGATAATCCCAAAGACTGTCTGTAGAGTTAGTGGATTGAGTATTGTAGAGTGGAACAGTGAAAACAAATAATCTCTGTAATATCATGTAATTAAGTTTTTGGATGTCTGCTTTGAATTTCCTATTGATTTTTTAAATACTTTGACTAGGTTTCTCTGGAGCCAACTTGGCACAGATCTGGGTTGGACTGCTATTGCCCTATCAGATCATATTGATTTTTTTTTTTTTTAAAGAATTCAATGTTTGCCAATACTATGAAGCAGAAAATGATATTGTACAGTAATTTCCTATTCCAAATATAAGGTAAAACTGGATTAAATATTTAAACACAGTAATTGTTGGAAAATATGTTTTTAATGGTGAATGATGCATAATTAGAATTCCTAGACTTACTATTAAATGTATTTCTGAAAAGCATTTTAAGTGACACAAAGTAAGCATCAAATATACATTTAATTTATACTTTTTTTTTTAAAAAAAAGCTTCTGTATGATAAATACACAATATTTAACAGACTGTTTTTTTTAGTCTTACAATAGGAGGATTATTATCATTACATTACATATTCTATATGGATTAGAAGCTATGTGGCCATTCTACAGGTATCTAATGCATATTGTATTTTGTATGCCAAGCAGTGTTAACTCCTGTTAGAAGGAGTAAAAAAAAAAAAAGTCTGTAATTTCTGCTTTATTACTTCCTATTATTTGATTAGTTAATTATTATTTATTAATTCCTATTAAATTTATTATATTTGAATCAATTATTGTTTGAATGGTCCATATGTGACCTTTGTAAATCTTGAGTTTTAAGGGAAGCTCCCCTGCTCTTAATGTAGCATGTGAATGGCACTAGCAGAAGGTGGTGGCAAAGGCTGCAACAAGGCTGAGGTCAGCCTTGGCACAGGTCTGGACCCGTTGCCCTGGGGCACTGGAGAAGCAGTTGTTCCCTCCAGCTTCTGCACCACTTCCAGGGCTTTGGGTTCTCTCAGCTCATTTGGGAACCTGGTGAGTTACAGCTCTTGGCGATGTGATGATTTGGGTATGTGACTCATGGATTAGTGTGTTGCATTTGAAAAATTAAGATGTAGCCTTCTTTTGCTCAAATAGTAAAAAAAAATGCTGTTGGCACAGTCATTCACTTGGGAATAAGTGGTTACTTGACTGTTCTGCAAATGTTAAGCTAATGAATGGAGTATAACACCACTTAATTTTCTTACGTTCCTACTACAGAAAAAATGTTGAGGGCTTTGATCCAAAGTAATCGTTTCCTGTTTTCATCCACCAGTTGTATAGTTTTACCATGTTGTGTGGAAAGACGGCTGGAATTATATATCCTGTATAAGCAACTGCTATACAAGTTTGTACTTGGGAAATGAATGAGCTCAGAAATATTTGTACAGTCTGCCATTTGCTGAAAAGAACTGAATCTACTTCTTAATTTGTCAGTGTATCTATGCCCTATATAATAATGATAATTAATCCATTTTAATGAGAATTTTAAGCCCAATGGCACGACTTTCAGTCTTCAGTTGTAGCTAACATGCAACTCGCACCTAAAAAGAAATTGGAAAGGTAAAACTACATCCAGCCAAGTACTATTTCTCATCCACCTGCATGAATTTAGAAAATTGCTATTAAGAGACCAGAACTGATAATATGATCTCTGTTGCTCAATAATTAATTGAAGTGGGAGAAACTGTATGTAGAGTAGTATGGAGATTGATATTTTCCTTATCACAGCTTCTCAAAGAGTAGGTGAGTCTAATTAGAGGAGATGTTACATATCAGACCTGCAATATAAATATCTGAAGTTCTAAATTACTGAGCTCAATTTTGAGACTGTGGTGCTTTACTAAAAGAGAAACTATGTGATGCCACATTCAGACCTTCTTCATGACAGCTCTGGGGAAGACAGAAGTAAACAAGAGGTTGAGTGCGACAATATTGGCTGTGGTATGATCCAAGGGCAAACAAAAATCGGTCTCAGTTTTGGAAGTGGGGAGATTATGAGATGGACTGTGAATTGGCTGGTGGGAAGAAGCCAGAGAGTGGTGGTCAATGGGGCAGAGTCTAGTTGGAGAACTGTGTCTAGTGGAGTCCCTCAAGGGTCAGTACTAGGACCGGTACTACTCAATATATTCATTAACGACATGGATGAGGGAATTGAATGCACTGTCAGCAAGTGTGCTGATGACACAAAGCTGGGAGGAGTGGCTGACACACCAGCAGGCTGTGCTGCCATCCAGAGAGACCTGAACAGTCTGGAGAGCTGGGTGGGGAAAAACTTGATGAAATATAATAAGGGCAAGTGTAGGGTGTTGCATCTGAGCAGGAACAACTCCAGGCTCCAGTATAGGTTAGGGAGTGATCTGTTAGAAAGCAGTGTAAGGGAAAGGGATCTGGGAATCCTGGTGGACAGCAGGATGACCATGAGCCAGCACTGTGCCCTTGTGGCCAGGAAGGCCAATGGCATCCTGGGGTGCATTAGAAGGGCTGTGGTTAGTAGGTCGAGAGAGGTTCTCCTTCCCCTCTACTCTGCCCTGGTGAGGCCACATCTGGAATATTGTGTCCAGTTCTGGGCCCCACAGTTCAAGAAGGGCAGGGAACTGCTTGAGAGAGTCCAGCGCAGAGCCACCAAGATGATTAAGGGAGTGGAGCATCTCCCTTATGAGGAAAGGCTGAGGGAGCTGGGCCTCTTTAGCTTGGAGAAGAGGAGGCTGAGGGGGGACCTTATTAATGTTTATAAATATTTGAAGGGTTAGTGTCATGAGGATGGGGCCAGGCTCTTCACAGTGGTGTCCAATGATAGGACAAGGGGTAATGGGTGTAAGCTGGAACACAGGAGGTTCCGCTTGGATTTGAGGGGGAACTTCTTTACAGTGAGGATAACAGAGCACTGGAACAGGCTGCCCAGGGAGGTTGTGGAGTCTCCTTCTCTGGAGACATTCAAGACCTGCCTGGATGCCTTCCTGTGTGATCGCATGGCAGGTGGATTGGACTAGATGATCTTTTGAGGTCCCTTCCAATCCCTAATATTCTGTGATTCTGTGATTATCTTGAACAGGGAATCAGCTAAAGTCTAAGGAGACAATGGTGGGACATAAATCACTGTACAGTGATTGTGTATGAAATTAAGTGCTGAAGCTAAAAGGTGAGAGAAATTTGGAGAGACTTCACCTAAGACTTTGCATAAAATTAACTTTCCGTAATACTACATAAAATATATATTTTTTAATAAAAGCTAAACATATAGTACTCATACTAGTTATTTAATAGAAGGAAAACAAATAAGTCTTCTCTAAATGATTCATAATATGTACTGGGAGGAGATAGGGCATCATGGGAAAAAGGGGGACACACTTGAAAATGTTTGGGAATTACTGCAGTATCAGAGCAAGCCTGATGATCTCAAAGACCTAATATAGGACTCATTTCTTCGCTCAGGGTAAAGTCTTGTCACCTTTACTGTAAGGAAACTGTTATATTTGGAGATACTTTCATTACTGGTATTTAATTTTTTTTTTTAATCTGTAATTGTATTTCATCTAACAAAATCGGCAGCAGTCCAAAACAATTTTTTCCCCAGATTTCCCTTCATTTTGAAACTCAAATATCTGATTTTTTTTTTTTACCCTAACTATATGCATATACACATACATATGTGGATATCCACATATAAAAATTTACAATGCATTTTTATATATGTATATACACACATTTATACATATATCTATAGAGATATATTATACAAGCTTCCTTGGTTATCTAAGTACATATCTGGTCTCTTCCTTGGTTATCTAAATATGCACCTGTAGGAATTTATCAGGTATTGTTCAAGATATTTAGAAAACCTGTTATATTCCATAATTTAAAGGGAATATTGATCTTCCTTTTATTTTGTTTAAACAGTAAGAAGATAAAATAAAGAATACTGTTTGGAGACAACTCAAAATGATGCCATTTTCTTAACTACAGATCAAGAGAGGAAATAAGCAACTTTTAGTCTGACTTCGATGCTGGCACCTAAATTCCACCTATGAACCATTTCCCATTTAAAGCATCTCAAAATCCAAGACCTACTTCTGTGTGCAGATTCTTTAAAATAATTTATTTCAGCTGAAAGCAATGGGAAACTGGGGGTGGGGGGGAAAGCCTTCCTGAGCTACAATTCTGATACTCTTCTGGGAAGGGGGAAAAATGGTTTTATTACTCATCTGAGAGTGTTATGCATTATTTTTCTCACTGTCTTTTCTGCTGTCTTTCAGTCATTCCCTCTTTCTCAAGAACTGCACTGTGATGTGGACTTTGTGGGATGTGGGTACCTTCTTGCAGCCAGTTGGGATTGCATAGGAAATTAGCCAGGCATTTGAGTTAGGCACAGAAAGTAAACTATCTGTAAGGTTTTATAATAGAGAAAGAACTTTGGTTTTTAGTAGGTTGTGTATAGATGTGGAGTTTCAAAATTTCATTTGGAAGGACGCACGAACCTAATTGTGCCAGAAAGGAGACTGTTGCTCTGCTATTGTGAAGATAGTGGTGCTCCTCACAGAAAGAGTAGCTATGGGAAAAGAACAGAAATAGATCAGAAAAGTTGGTCAGAGGCTGTATTGTTAATGTTGTAGGGGATCAGACTATATGTAAGTTGTATCTAACACGAGCTATATATGATATATAGCAAGACTACCTGTCTCACTAGTGCTGGATACCAGGTCTTAATACGTGGTTGTGCAACACTTCAGACATTTTTAATTCCCATCAAGTCTGCAGTAATATAAAGGGTATGTCTTGTTTGCATCTTGTCATGGGAATTAGTCTACTATTTATGGAGTGTTTAGACAACAGATCAGCCTAATGCTGGTCTAAAAAGGCTTATGCAAGAGCAAAAAGCCTCATCTATTGTTTTTATTTTTCAATGCCTCTGTCGTAACATTTTATTTTTTTAAAAAATTTGTTCAAAATTTACTAAGTATATGAATAGCACTGGAACCATGATTTTATTGAGTAATAGGAAGAACTTGCAGTGTTCTCTGTCTTACTTGCAGTTAACCATCTCTAGAGAATACATTTAATGTTGCTTTTTCTGGGTTTTATTTTGGCATGAGAGGGAGATTAGATCTCTGTTAGGAATGCATAATATTTGTCATAATCTGAAAGTAGAACAGGACTTGTCAGAATTCTAACTTAAGAAAAAAATCAGCTTTTGAAGTATTTTTTTAAGTGCATTAAGGGCGCACTTGATGTTCTCATACACAGTGTGTCTCAGTAGCTGGAAGGATCTAGCTGAATAACTTTCTCTGCTTATGAAAATGTTTTCTACTCAGCAGATGACAGTTTAGGCTGGTTACTGTTTTCTTTGGTGTAAAGACAAAATAAAATGCATGCAGTACAAGTAATAAAAAAGCAAAATGTAATACTCTAGGACTTTAGAGGTTGGATGGATCTCATCAATTTCAGAATATTTTGAAAGAGAATTATATTTTTCTTCATTACAGCTAAGATAAATTTGGACACTTGAGTGCTAAATATTAACGCGCATGTGGGTTTTTGGAGATCGGCAAGCAGAATGTGTTATCTGATTGCTGCAACAATGGCTTTTTACTGCAGGATAATATCAAGTTAAATAGCTTTCTCATTTAGCAGATAACATAATCAGAAACAATGCAAGACTTACTTAAAATAGATTCATGGGCCATATGTAGATCTCTCATATCTTACACAAACGCAGGTTAAGTATTTTTGAAGCCCACTAAGTGAATTGTTAGTTCCTGTGACTCCAACTCTCCCCCCTTCCCTGAGAATCCTTTATTTTCTTTAGTATTCAAAGTGTGTGATGAGAAGTGAAAAGATGAAAATGGATTTTTCAACCTTTTTCTCACAGCTAGTGAAACAAGTTAAATATGCATCATGTCAAAGCATCCCACCAGAATGACTGGTGTCAGGGATATGGTATTGCTGATAAGCACCGTGAATATTAGTATGTTTCTTTTTTTCACATCAAGCACTGGAGTGAAATGTGCTCTTGGTTTGTATGTGCTTGTATAAATCCTTGTGAACATTATTTCAAGAAAGCTTCTGTTATAACATTAGTGTAACATAGATCCAGTGCTCCCCATGTGAATTGGCCAAAATGTCTACAAAATGGCAGCTGTACCACTGCGTTTTGCACTGGCTCACAGCAGTTTTCCTGCTTGGACGGCAATTACAAGCAGGACTCATAGGGAGGTTATCACAATCAGCCAAAGACTATGTGTTACTGTATGTCAAACTGGAACTCATCCTGACTTTTGCCCAGAGTTTATACTATGAAAATACTAATAATCTTGGGGATGAATGCTTGACAGACTCTTCATGTGTATAAATAACACAGTATTTTGACATTTAGATCTCTGATTTTCCTGGATGGCTTGAAGGAAAAAAAAAAAAAAAATCACACTTTTATTACTGACAAACTACTGTCTTATTCACGTCTTTAATAGATTCTAAACCATTGAAGTTTAAGTAAAGAGATTTTTGTTCAAAATGTTTTTCTTTTCTGAATTCTTTCAGTGGTTATACCCGAGTAAACATGAAGATGATAGTTTAGGAAATGGAAATTTATTGCTTTCAATGAAGTATATGAAGTATTAAATAATCATATCAACAGTTAGCATCATAAACCCAGAAATGCTCTAGAAGAATCAAGTGTACACCAGGCAAGGCTGAACAAGGCAGATGGAAATTTAAGTATAAACAAGTTCTAATTGTGTCAATTTACCCTACCAATTAATGTAACTGCAGCAAAAATACAAAAAGATGTGGAGGGTTTTTGTACATTGTAAACCAATTGCAACTCACAAGTAAGACTTGCTTAGTCAAAGAAAACAAAGCGTGTCATATGCTAGATAAGAGAAGCATGGCAAAAGTGAGAAATTGGAATCAGTCACGTGAACTAGATGAAAACAATTTAATCCCATACTTGTCAAAGACTCCAGAACTACAAAGTAATAGCAAGTGATAACATCCAGGACAGCTTAGTCCCTTCTCTAATATCTGCTGGCATGTTACAAGAACATGATAGTCAATTAAATAGTTAATTCTAATTAAATAAATCCAGATCTTCCATCTTAAAATCAACAACAGTAGTTTAGAATACAATATTCTCCATTTCTGACCTGAATTTTTCTTACTTCATACAAATCAAACAGAAGGGAGTAACAGAACCTTTTCCATGTGTTTTGGGAATAAAGATGTTAGTACTTTCTGAATATCTACCGGATTTTACTTCACCGGGTAAATAGCAAGGTCATCATTCTTTAGTGATAAATAAGGAAATATTAAGTGTTCACTCATGAGCCTTCATATGACTTAATTAGTTTTTGGTATGGCATCTCACTACTTTGCAAACTCCCACAGCAGGAACAATATAGTTATTATAGAAAAATTTGGTCTAAACTATCTGTTTTAAAACTTCCTGAAACTTATATAAAACAGTTTTGCTGTCAGTGGGGGCTGTTTTGAATGCACTTAATCTTAATTAACACTTCATTAATGATTGTATGTTTAATTTTCTCTGTCTTATTTTTTTTCAGTCCTTTTCCATGAGGCATGCTTTGAGCTTTGCAGTGTTGCCAAGTCACTTGAAAAGCTAACAAGAATTCCAATAGATATCTGCCACTTCATTTTGTGTAAAAACAGTAACAAAAGTTAGGGATGATGTCTTCTCAAGCTATGGTGTTCTAACAGCTACAGTTACCTATTTCATAAATGCAGGTTTCAGGTAGAATGATACTATATTCATGAGTATACGTAGTTCTTCCCTCCTTGAGCAATTAACGACATTAGAGAAACCTGGAGCGCTTGATGACATTTACCAGGTCTTGCTACTCTGAAAACTGATCACAGTCTTACAGTGATGCCATTAAAATGAATAATACCATTTAAATCAGAAGAAAGAATCAGTTATGTCAGGAACAAGCTGTCTCCTGCAGACATAATGGTTTTGACATGCCTTTAGCTAACCTCTTCTTGAAGTTCTTCTCAGAGGCCAAGAGAATTATTTATTTATTTAGTCATTTTATTTATTGTAGCTTTCATGAGTATTGATTTTTCTTCCTGGGAGTTTGAGAAGCCCCCTAATATATATGACATTCAGTCTAAGTTAAAAGCAGGTTCAAGAAGCTGGCCTTTGTTTAAGTCACAGAAGCAGCTAGCGTCTTGGCAGCACTGGTGGCTAAGGCCACATGCCCAACTTGAGTTGGCTTTGGAACGCACATACACGGTGCTCTGCAAGACCCTGGCTGGTGAATAACTGAACAGAGACTGAGGGTTGTAAAATGGGAAGGTTTATTAACCTGCTGGTAAATGATGGGCTTTTTGTCATATCATTGTTAGAGTTACTAAAATAAAAATAGTTATTTTGGAAGTATTTTTCAAAATACAGTTAAAGAATATAAGATATACTTCCTCTATGTTTTGAAGAACAATGACAAGTAACTAATAAAGTAAAGGGAAATGTTAACTGTTAGATCTTCAATAGCTAAAGATTTGTGACTGTGAAGATTTGTAAAATCTGAATATTTGTAAGCTTAATACAGTAGAAATCTAATGCAGAAATGTACTGAATGAAAAAATTAACTTTTAATGCCATGGTTCTCTAAAGAATAATTTTATAAAGAATTATTAATTCTTCTTATTATTAATCTTACATAAGAAAAAAGTACTGATTTTTAATATATATCTATATATGAGCAGCAATATTAAAACATCTCATCACTGCACTGTCTATTCTTGCAAATACATATATGAAAGTCCTGTCAGACAGTTTTATAGTTCCTTCACAGATGGTACCAATATGTACTTAATATCTATTTGAAAACTCACTCCTATTTTTTGGAAATTTCCTTTGATAAATGCTTAATCTCTAGATAAATCATATTTGTATTTTTTTCATAGTTTGGAAATTAAAGTAAATGTTAGTACTGCATCTGCCTCCAATGGATGTAACTGACTTGATTTAGCCTTAGAAAAATATTTCAGTGTTTGCTTTTTTTAAGCTTACCTTAATTTTACTTGAGTTTAATTCCAGAGACACTTCCAGGCAGTGGGTCTGCTTGTATGTTTAGATTATTTTTTTTTTCTGAAAGAAATACAAATCCAATGTGTTTTAGTGCTTCAATAATAGGTTATTTGTTGTATTTTAAAATAAATATCTCTTAAATGTTTTATTAAAAACTGATTGGAGCAACTGAAACCAATATAATATCTACCTTGATGTTAACCTATGGACTACGCTGAGTCTAAAGCGTTCTGTGACTCAGTAGCTCGTGGCATCCAGATTACTGGACAGGGTGCAGGCTAGTAAAAACTTCATCTTATGAAGGCAATCTGAGTTTACAAATACTATCTATCCTTAAAAATCTTTCTGGGAAGAATCCTGTGACCACATTTTATCTGTTTCTGTGCTAAGGAAGTGCACAGAAGACCCCAGTTTTTTTGTGGTATGTTTGAAAAGTCTCCTTAACTGCCCTTGAGCCCTGGATTTTTTCCACAAAGTGTGAATGAGACATGAATATAAACTAAATTACAAGGCTGAATTTAGTAACAAAATGCTGCACTGGACATTGTGGAGGACTGCATGAGTGCAATGATAGACTGCAGAGATAGTATCCAGCAGAATTAAAGCTTGTGCTTTTTACAGGGAGGGTGATATCATAAATTGTCATTTATGTTTCAAGTGTGATTTGCTAAGGTGATTTCTGCATCTGTTATTTCTATTTGCAAGTTTATTTTGGGTGGCTCTCAATTGAAATGATTTTTATTATTTGCTTGGGCAGATGGGATTTGCACACTTGGAATGTTTCAGACTTCTTTTTAACACTTGTTCTTTCATATATGTGTAGTTAAGAGGATCACTAGACAACTGAAAACAGATTAATCCCCATGTTGGCTTTATATAAAGTAGAAAGAGGAAAGAGATCTTAAATGGTTATAGAGAGGAAAGCAACATCATTTTTTAGTGAGAGACTGGATATAAAAGGGAAATGGAGGGTTAGAGTTGACAGTGATATGTGAGAAAGGCTGAAAGGGAAATACAGGTATTCTTACAGGCAGACTGAGATACGGTCCAGAAATCTAAGAGAACTAATTTAAGATGAGAAAGGGGGCAAAGGGGAAGAGTTCAACGACCACATATGGCTGATTATAAATGCAGAGAATGGATAGAGTTTGTTGAAACACAGTTAAAAGGTCAGTGTCTGTCAAGAATGGATACAGCCCAGAAAAAAATACCTGAATCTACACCATGTTATTTTCATTACAATGTTTTGCTGAGAAGAAAAGGGAATAAATGGCAATATATAATTTTCAGAGATTTTCATAGTGGTTTGCCAACAAGTAGCAATGCTTATACAAAAGAGCAAAGCATTGTCTTTAAAGTTTTTTTGTTTTGTTTTCTGGAATGTGCTATGTTTTGTAATTCAACATATTCTTAAGCTGAAGTAAGGTCCCCTGATTCATAGCTTCAGACTATAGATAAAATGCACATTTTAATAATGAGAAATTACTGAAACTTTAGAAACTGTGCTATTATACAACTGGTGACCTCATAACGTTTGTTACTGTTCAGATTTCATTACAATATTTGGACATGAAAATCTAGATAAAATGAGTCCAGGTATGTTATTCTATAAAATTGTTTTATCTATCCAGAGCTTTTAAGAACTCTAATGTAATCTAGAGTCTTAAACCTTCATTAAACTGGCCTAATTTTAATAGTCTCTATTAGTCCTTCATATTTATAAAAATAAAAAAAACCTCTAAATACCTGGTCCATTGATCTTAGTATTTCATCACTACATCAGAAGGTTGTCTTGTGTTCTTTTCCAGAGGTTTTATCTGAAAGGGAAAGGAAAAGAGAAAGAGAACAAATGTAAGCTATAAAATAAATTATCAACTATTATTTTCATGTTTTCAATAAAGCAAAAATCCTATAATATTAAAATTATTACTATATTATATTGACTAAATTAAAAATGTTCTGAAAATTCTGGGTTGATAACCTTTAAATTTTTCTACTTGAAGGCAACATTTTGTACCTCAAAATAATGCAAAATTAAATAATATTTAAAGAATATATTCTTAAATTAAATATAAACTAAACATTATTTAAAATAATGTATTCTATTCTTCAGGGTAATCTGTTGATGAGCTTTCTGGCTGCATTAATTATTCCATTCCTAGTTTTTGGCATAGGTGTGATAGCTAGTTATACTTCCAGAAACTCAGAGACAGAAAGATGTTAAAATTCAAGGGCATCTGGAGTTGTCACTGAGAGCTGAAGACCGAAAATGAGAATACCAAAAGCAATCCTAAAACTAAGCCTTTCAAGATGATATGGTACATATGCAAGACTTTGAGCTGGTCCTTCAAACAGAACTAAAGAGAGCTGATTTACTATCAACTTGTTAAAAATGAATTAAACAAACATGTCAGCACACTACCAACACTCATACTGTAAATAGTATGTCCTGTTAATACAGGTAGAGAGGGGTTGCTCTGTATAATTTATGGTCTCCATATACTACAATGTTGAAAGAGTACAGAAACTGTTGTAAATTCCTGATGAAATGCAAGCATAAGTCTGTTTACTATTAAATGTGATTTACTGCAGAGCTACACATGCTCTCTCCCTGTCCCCCACTTGTATTTTTTGTAGAAGGTACAGGGATTTTAGATAAATAACAATATAAGCTTTTTATTCTGAGTTAGCACAGAATAGCTTGTATATAGAATTATCACCTATATTTTTAGATTTTCTTTTAAGAAGTATGATCTCTTTTTTACATATTTTAAGAATACTAAATTAAGATTTGAAATTAAGATGAAAATTGCAAGATTATAATCAAATAATACTTCAAAATGGAACATGTAAATCTATCAGCTACTTATACAATAGATGCAAGGAAGACCTGCTATGCAGATTATGCCATCACTCTATAATTCTCTGCAGATAAACACTTGCTTAAACATAGATGATTGTGTGTCTGTACTGATAAACAGAATCACATTTTTATCACATAGAATGGGAAATCTATAGCCTGTGCTAATGATAACTGTGATATTTATTGCATTCTTGTGTATAATGCATTTTAAAAAACCTGTTGTTTTCATGTAAAGCAGAATTGGAGAGCCTGATTAGCAGAAAATGCTATCAACTGCTTGCATATATTATTCTACCCATCTGCATACATTTGAGAGGGGTTGACCAGTCATTTTACTTAGACAAAAACCTGATTTATGGTAACTTTTAGAAATCAGCTCTTTGTTTTCTTTAAATCTTGGTTTTACTTAATGCTTTACATAATTTATGTCCGAAAGTCTCAATATTTGGAAAGTTAAGAAATATAACAAATTCATTTAAGAAAGTCGTTCTTACTGAATGCTGATGTTTGTAATAAAGATGAAGCTTCCTGTTCAGTGCTCTCATTTTCAAGCTCTCTGCCTTCCCTTCCCTACCCTGATGGGTTTTATGATTTTGGAGTGTAGCAAGCTCAGTACAGATCCAAATATCTACTTAGCCAGAATAATTTTATTAGCTGTGTTTTTATGAACTTTTTTTCAAAGAGTTTAGACATGTAAAATGAGCATTGCTCAGTTCAGTAGTTTTTTTTACTTGTACAGTATTGTAACATGCACTTTTTATAATCTACATGGAATTACTTGTGGAATGCAGTTTTGCTCTGTCTTCACTTGTGCCCTCCTCCTTTTAAACCACAAGTACATATTTTATCTGTTAGATACTGGCTTATTTAGCCTCTGTTCCTGGTTTCAGATTTGGCTTGTCCTTCCCCCACTGCTTCTCTTCTGTATTGGGCTTGAACAGAAATGAAAAAGCTTATTTTTTGGGAGCTTCACCTACAGTTTGTTTTCTCAAGTCTTCATTAAATGATTTCTTAAGGTATTTTATACTTTCTTGAAGCAGCTCACATATAGAAATGGACGTCTGGATCTCTAGTAATACTGAATGAAGTTTTGACTATTAATCTCTTGTATTAGACTGACATTGCCAGTTTAGACAGTGATGATCTGCATCACTACTAATCGTGTGTTGTTATACTGGCATAAAGTTGTATTTCAATCATAAATTGAAATACAGAGTTCTACCCGTATTTGATTTCTGAGGCAATATAGTAATAAATACATTCCTCAGTATTTCAACCTATTTTTTTTCTATAATAAGTAGCTGGCCCCTAGAAAGAACATTGAGGACAGGAGCTATACACTGGAAAGTGCTAACTCTCAAACTGCCTCTAGTCCTGCCTACTTGTCTCAAGTCATAACAGGGGCTGAAAAATTTAAAATAGCTTTCATTCAGTTTTAGGAACTCCAATATCTATATATTCAAGAGTCTAGAAAAGCAATGCGTCACCACCAACTTTCTAGGAAACAACTGGAAATAATACTGTTCAATTAATAATTCTTTTAAGAACAGCTGCTTAGAACCAGCACTTCAGAATAATGATGTCTGAAGTTATTTTTGCATTCTGTCCACGCCTGATAGAAAATCTTGCTTTTCAGCTTTGCTGTTTTACTTCTGCATCCAATAACGTTTCCATAATATAACAACTTCCTTCCAACTTCTGAAACATTTTCATTTTGAATAAATTGTTATATGCACATCGCTCTTCCAATGCAAGCTATATCTTACCTCTTTTTAGAGTTGCAGATGTTTCATTTCACATTCTCTATTTAATAAAGAGAAGTCCTGACCATTTTTTGTGTAGAGATTATGTCAATCCATGCCAGATTCGTGGAACTCCTTTCATGTCCCCATTAGAGTGTAAAATGTATTATTTTCCTTCAAAGTGTTTTTGCGCTGCTTATATTTTGACCAAGATATCTGATTGACTGTATTAAAGAGTAAAGGTGCATCAAAGCATTCTGAATTATGTAGTTGTAAATTTTACAGTATAGCCTGTAATATTAAAAAAAAGCATAGTTGGCATTTCCACCTTCCTACTAATAACCTTCAATAGACAGAATTTTATATTATTCTTTAGGAACGCTAACAACAAATAAAAGGTGAATAGATTGGAATGTGAGTGGTTGCTGCTGTCCTTTAAATGTAGTCCTTATCCTTGGGCAATGTACAGGATCTCCAATGCTTTTGCTAGTTATTAATTTTACTTGCTTTGCTAGTTTCATTCTAGAGACAGAAATATCACTGGCTCCTGAAACACTAAATATAACTCTTTATATTTCAAATCACATGTATAACAGATACAAGAAAATGTCTGTAGCCTTTCTTTCATTAAAGTGCTTTCTCTTAGCCACTTTCCCCCCTTTTAAGAACTCTGATAATAAAGCTGAATTGTAGTTCCTTTCTCAGGAACTCCTTTTTATAGTTCCTTTATATAGGCAGATGATGAAACATTCTCACCATTATATAATACAATTTCCATTTTATTTTAAACATACTTTGCATGATATAAAAATATTGATCACAGTGAGCTTTAACAATTGTTACTGCTATAAACAGAAATGCTGCACAATGGTTTTAGTGGAAATAAATTATATAGTCATTATCTCTTTAAAAAAAAAAAAATCACAATAAGGAGAACCTAGGCTGTTTGGTCATTGGCAGAAAATAAGTCCTTATTGAGTTCTTTACAAAACGTGAACCCCAGATATTTTCTACATTTGCTTTCCCCATCTCGAGAAAAGCACAATGCGTCTGTCTCTGAAAGCCCCACAGGGTCTCTGGTGAACATTTAATTCCAAATGTTAGCAAAGTTTTTCTTGTTCTTTTGCTCTAATGGAAAAATGTACACCAAAATAGCAAGCAGTGCTCTCTTCACTAATTCATAAGTGGTCTTTTCCAATATGTGGGTACACAGCGGCACACTTCTTCACTAAAATAAAATCCAGCGTCACAGCGTTTCGTTCGGACTGTACACGGCGGTCTGTAACAACTAAAGAAAATAAAAAAGTGAGCATAAATGAAACATGATCAAATATTACCCTGAAGTAGAACCTGTGCGCATTCAGATTGCCATCTCCTGATGGGATACTTATTTCCTACAAATACATATCTCCTGTTTATGTTCTAGCAATCACTTTCAACTGGACTATTCTTCACAGAAGACAACGAAAAGAATAATAAGTGTTATTGAAGAGAAATTATTCTACTGCAAAAGATATTAACGAATATTTTTAACATATTGCCTGGTTGTAGTCACATTCTAATCCTGAGTGGTACTTTTTAAAGTTTAATTTTTAAAATACACTAATATTTTCCTATACTCAAATTGGCTTGTTATGACCTAGTGCATGCTGCCAGTTTGAAGTGGCAATTCAGAATCAGCTGATAATCAGATCTACCATGTTCTTACCCAGACTTTTCTCATCTGATTCACTAATGCAATAAGCGTGACAGAGATTTGTGTACATATGTTACACTGTGACTCTGACCTTGAAAATAAGAATATGCTTCCTTCAAGTTGCAAACTCCTATATCCACTCTCTGAGGCCAGTGGCGAATATAGCTATACTTCCTATTGCATCTATGTGCATCCCAAAATAAGATCAGAGCCTGCATGTTTATGATAAATCTTAAAGGAAAAAGAACAGAAATAGTCCATATTTGGTTAAAATAAGTTTAACAGAAATAGAGCATTGGACCACAAGTCACGTCTACCTAAGAAGCAGCAGAATTTTTCTTCACAAATTCCTTGACTGAAAAATAGAACTTATACAAAGATAATATCTGTGGTTGTCCCTGAACTCTTCCTTTTCCTATTATATTTTTCTATTAAAAAAAGAGCTTGACCTAAAATAACCTTACAATAACAATGCTAAATACTTTCTGGTGTATAATGGAGACAAAGTACAAGTCTGGGTTTTTTTTCAGATGCTGGCAACGAGTCAAAAGACAAAAGTATATGTTTTGAATTTCAACACAGTTCTACTTAAAACTTGTATTTAAATAATATGTGCCTGTTTGTGAAACACTGATATTATGATCTATTACTATAATTCATACTTACTGCAGTTCAAAGACACTACAGTACACTATATTAAGGTAATGCCACTATCCCCTTCTCAAGGTAATTCTTGTTTCAGGCTTGTGGCTACTCTTATTATCGTTACAGATAAGTTAATATGTTATGTGCTTGTTTTGGATACCAACTTACTACTTTGCAATTATTTTGTTTATGAGATGAGGTCTTGATTACAGTTACATTAATTCAAACCAGCTAGTTCAACCAATGAACATGTCTATGAGTAAAACAATATGGAATGAGGAAGACTGCAAACTTGACAGTTATTAACTAGTCACACCTTGTTCAGTGTTTTAAATGTCATTAATCATAGACTATTTCACCAGTGTGGTCTCTGTAATTAAGGGAGTAACATAATTTTGTGCCACTTAATGTATTTGAGATCAGTATAACAGCTCGTGAGACTGTCTCAAAGCCCTACTGATCTTTTGCACAATAAAGTTTGGAAATAGTGGTAAAAGGCAACAAACATCACAGTGCCACTTGAGAAAGAAAGCAAGTGAACTTTACTGTCTTGCATGTTTGCCAAAGGATCTAATACTCTGAGCAAATGGGCAACCAGCAGTAGGTTTGTTCTGGGAAAAAGGCACTCCATAGACTTACAGTGGATGAAATACTGAACTCACTTGCCTTTTCGCCTGTCCCTGCCATGAAAATTAGATTATTTAATGTACTGAATGATCACAGAATGAAACAAGAGAAAGATAATAGAGAAAACAAACAAAAAAAAAAACCATAAACAGAAACAAAACCCCAAGACAAAGCCAAACTCTTCGACCCACCTATGATATGTTGCACAAAATGAAAAGCAGTCATGTAATCATTAAATATGAGGCGTTCACTTTGTTTAGAACTTGTGTCTCCTAGTGAACTGTGAACGCCAACTTAACATAGTCACCAGCACTACAAAGCATCTCTCCCACATGAGTTTGAGTCTAGCAGCAGTCAAGGTTGGGTTACTACAGTCTTATCCTTATTTGGGATATTTCAACAGAGCAAGAAAGCCCATCTCCTCCTCTAAAATGGTTTGCAGACGAGGTGCCTAGTTATCTGGCCCTGCCAAAAATGATCAGAATAAATTTTTGAGGTGATAGAACACAGTGAATTGTAGCAGAGTCATTGTAACTGTATAAATGTGGTTTCCTTAGGAAACTCTGCTGAACAATAGATCAGGTCTTTCAAAAGATTTGGGCTGAATGTTGTTTACAGAGTCCTTTTTTGTGACACGTCCCTGCTCATGGCAGGGGAGTTGGAACTACATGATCTTTAAGGTCCCTTCCAACCCAAACCTTTCTATGATTCTATGACAGATGTCTGTGTTCATGAGGCCAATCTGAGCACACTGGAGCTAAGACAGATGTTCAGGCAGTGGGTGATTTAGTGACAACTTCCTCTTTATGATCAGTAATTGTGATTTTTTTTTTTTTGGTGACCGACTGCCTAAGTTTGTCATGTTTGACAGTCTAACATCTCCATAGAAGAAACTGAAGTAGAAATGGTACTTTCAGTGGTGGTAACAGCATGATCACCTTAAAAGCCAGTAAGCTTTACAATGGTGGGGGGGGGGTTTTGTTTGTTTGTTTTGTTTTTTCTTCCTATCCTGTGCTTTGTAAATGACTTTGTATACCTTTCCTCTGAAGCAGGGTATAACATTAGAGGCAGAGGCTTTTTAGGTACAGTGCATAAAAACGCCCTTCAAAACCAGAACCTACAAGGATTACTTCTCTGCACAGGGAGCCATCTAGGACATGGCTACAGGGGTCTGCCGAGATGTCAGGCATCTTGCAGAAAGTTAGAGTGGTACCTCCATTTGCGTGGTCTCATATCAGCAAGGGATCATTCTTTCAAAGACAAACAGGATGTTGCAGGGTTTTTATTCCTTTTAGAGAAAGCTTGTGGTGGACAGAGACAAAATGCGAGAAACCTATGCTCCTCCCTTCTTAAGAAGGAGGAGTGATTGCACCTTCTGTTTTCCTTGACAGTGCTAACATCTACAGGGATATTGGTTGTAGAGCTATAGGGTAACAACACTTACAAATCCTTCTTTCTCCACAGAAGGACAAACTGCTTGGAAAAGAAAAACAGCTAAAAGCATCCTGTAACACACTGTCCTTGGAAGTGAGAAAGAGATTCAAACTCTTTATTGTATCCAACTGCAACAATACAGAGAAAAGCTGGGCTCAATTCCCTCTTTAAAATGTTAAGTCTTTAAATCAACAGAGGTGGCATCATGTGTTTATGACGGCATTTCTTAGGTTTTTTAATGCTTGACTTTTTCAGTTGCAAAGGTTCTTTTAAAATACACATGGTTTATATGTGTAGCACTGCTGAAAGCACACACTAGAGTAGTGCTAAGGCTCTGTAACATGCTGAGGCTCATACAATCAGGTTGGTGGGGTTTTTTCCCCTCTGCAAATATAAAACTGAAATAAAACATGAATTGTAGATAAATAATTTATGTTTCTAACAACTCTTCTATTCCACTCAAAAGGCCGAATGTATAAAAACAGGTAATGGCAGTTAATATTAATCCTTTCCCCTATTTTAGAGACTCCAATGCAGGTCTCATTCCTAATATTAGACATTTTTTCTTTACTAATGATTAACTAATGTGTATATATATATGGCAATATATTTATGCCAACTAATGAGATGTTATCTTAAAAAAATATATAAGGTTTACTTTTGATAAGCAATTAATTACCACATTTAAATGTCCAAATTTTCTATTTTCCATTTCCAGTGCCTGAACATTTCTAGAATTGTTATTTGTCATTAATATAATAGAAATAATTCCCATATTAATAAATAAGGGATCTTTCTGCTCCAAATGGCATTGTTCCTGTTTTAACAAATTCACTTTACAGTAAAACTTTCCTCACAAAATATACAAAGCAGAAAAAATACTGTTTGTTTCTGAGAACTAAAGTGATTCATATTTTTATATATAGACTGTCACCACTATGGGTGTAGCAGTCATGGAAGGAAAAGCTCCTGTGGTATATAAAGAAATTGCAGAGTTTTCTTCCTGACCAAATCCCATTTTAAATGATGAATGTGTGTAGTCTATTTCATAGTCATATATGTCTACTTTTCACAGAAATCACCCAGAGCTGTAACACTTTTTATGCACTCATAAATCACAGAATCACAGAATGTTAGGGATTGGAAGAGACCTCAAAAGATCATCTAGTATCAGTTGAGTGAAATGAAGGATAGGCAAAAATATAGGAACTGAAAATGAATGATGGTATCTCCAGAACTAACCCTGAAATATAATTAGGAATATTTGAGTTATTTGAATAGCAATATTAAATTATTGGGAAAAATGGAAGCAGCATTAAAAAAACTGTAGAGCTTGAATTTTCAGTTCATTTTCACTAAAAGAAAAAAAAAATCACATGAAGTAGTAGTAAAAGTATAGGAAATTGAACATGTTTTAAAATACTTACTCTGCCTAGTAGTTTCCTCTTAGATATGATAAAAGTCATAGAAGATAAAACTGAATTGAAGAGAGGCTCACTGTTTACTTAAGACTTCAAAGTAATTCAACAAGACAGCTAATGAGACAGCAAGGAAGCTAATGACAAGATCTGAAATTTTATACCTTAAACACAATGAAAGGGCTAAAGACTGAGTTTTTACCTGCATGTCTGGTGATGGAACCTTTTTCCTTTTAAGAAGCATTTATTGGGAGATTCTATACATTCACAGATGCATTTTGCAGGATTTAGTGGCTGATGTTTAGGACAGGTCTTTTTACATACACACTGGCACTTATCTTCATCAAATTCCTTGTTGGGCCCACAGGAAGTGGGGAGAAGTTTGTTTTTGCACATGCACTGACATGATGATCTGTCTAATTCTTTGTGAGGTCCACAGCTTGAGGGTCGCACGCCTCCTTTGCAGACACATTGACAGGTTTCTTCATCCAGCTCTTTATTTGGTCCACAAATATGAAATCCTTCAGACGTGTCTGGAAATACAGTAGAGAAGCTGCACAATTATCACTATCTATCATATATTTTTAAGGGAAAAAATGGTATTGAATTAATACATCTGAACATGCTTTAAGACAAACATGTGTCAAAAGATAGGAAACAACCAGTAAGAGTATCAATAAAGAAAAAAATTCAACTATTTACTTTTCATGTTTTTAATTTCTCCTTTAGGTAAATCAAAACATTGAACTACATTTAATCTTTTAAGCAAAACTGCTTACCAGAATCTCCAAGGTGAGAAGAGAAACCAAAATCATATTGTGCCAAACATCTGCAAATTTGATTATTCCAGATATGATTTTTTGGACAGGTCTTGTTTGCCACATGACATCTGTGAAATGAAATATACTGTTGATTTACTACCATAAGAACTCAAGAAGAAAAAACAATTTTAGGTGCTAATTGCTTTTGTTTCCCTCCATCACAAAAACCTTTCAAAGAGCTTCAGCCCATTCACAATCTTATTTTTAACTCATATCAAATCCATTACTCATTAAGGTTCTCCCCACTACCATTGGTCCAAGATACCTTCTCACATTTCAAGTTTCAGTTCTAACTTCTAGAACCTGACATCCGTACTTTCCTAATGCAGTTTGGAAACAGATCTAACCCTTGAAGGTAAGCCTCACAGAGAAAATAGACCAGTATAAAAAAAAAAATATTTGCATGCCAAATACCTCATAGGTGTCAACAGGCATAATTTTCTACATTGTTTTTTACATTGCAAAAATGTTTTCACACATATAGACATCAAAAGACAGCTGATAATAGTTTCTGAATGAATGCTGTAGACCAAACTAATTTCTAAAACAAAATTAGATTATTAGAATCCTTTCCCCTTTATTTGAAAGTTATATGACATTAACTGACTCTTTCTCATCAGCCACTCAAATCCTGGACAGCTTTCTTGAATCTAAAGATTTAGACTCAGCATTGATGACTCTTCACTTTATAAATGAAATGCAATAAACCCTTTAACAGTTTAATACTCTTTACCTGATAAGAGTTTTGCAGCCAAGGTAGTGGTAAGCAAAGAAAGCAAAAAATCCCAACAGCAGTTGGTGTCTTTTTAAAGGATGACTGAACTTAACTAGTGGGTACACCACAGATACAAAATTTGTGTATTATTTGATCTTCCTAGCTTGCAATTTCTTTATCACTACAGGTGACATTACAACTTTTAATGAGTCATGCCTAACTTCTTGCATCCAGGCTGTGTCATGTATTCACTGTTTATGCAGTATTTCTGAAATCCTCATCTGTTAAGACAGCACATGCATTACACATTTTTAGCACTTTTCATTCCCCTAAGCACCATTACTCATGCATTCAAAAATGCAGGTGCTGGGACATTCTTCTGTGATCATCATTCAAGTATACCACTCCTTTTCACCACATTAAATGACTCTTTGCTTGTAAAGACTGCTGTAGTTTAACATCACCCTGCATCACCTCATGTTTTATCAAGCTGGTGTTTCCTGATTTCATTCTGCTAATGATCTCACTCCCACTCCCTCATTTGGCACATATGTCCCTTTGCCTGCCTACTGATTCTGCTCGAGAAATAGTATGGATTATTTACAGATGTATTATTGTATTCCATTAAAAAAACCCCAAAAAACTCACAGCTGGAGTAGCCTGGCTCTAGCCAGGAGTGTTTAAAACTAACTACAGAAGGAAACCAGGGTGACAGTATGAAGAAAACACCAAGCACACATGAATCCATGAGAAGACAATGTTGATATAAAACCCAAGTTACCTTGAAGAGAATGATAGGTATTTCAGCATCAGGGTTGAAGACACCCAGCAAAAGGAAGTGGAACTATTTGTCTGCAAATTCTACTCTGGTTGGCTAGTTCAGAAAGTTACTCTGCAATATGGCTGAAATTTTAAAATTACTTATTGTAACATTTTAGGTAAGTTCAGGAAGGCTAGGGAAAAAAAGAAAAATCAGAAGCAAAACCACTTTGCAGAAAATTTCACTACCTCTTTCCAAATCATTGTCAACTCAATAAAAAAAAAAAAAAAAAAAAAAAAAAAAAAAAACCATAAAAAAAGCATGCTAACTGGATACCTGTCAGGGTCAGAACAGGTAACACACAAGAGGTAAAAACATTTTATGTGTACAACATATATCCAAACCACATCTAAAATATGCTTATCAGCTCTGTAAGCACCTACCTACAAACCACGGTAAAAAATAGTTATCATCTGAATTATGTATACTGAAGACCTCTCTATTCCTCAACACCCCAAATCACTAAACTTCTTAAATAGAGTGACAACCTTTTAACTCAGTTGCAGGTATTGATGACATTCTATATAAACAGAGAAGAGCACAACTTAAGATGCCATACAGGAGGTATTCTGAAACACTGGTTAATATGAACTGACATGCCTCAGCTCCCTAAAAACATAGAGTTAGCTACTATTTTTCAGAAGAAAAAAAGGAAAAAAGTAGAACAGACAAAGACCTAGACTTTGATTGTCAGGATAAAGTGGTGCAGAAAATATATTTTATATTAAAAAGATCAACTATTTGTATGATATCTTACATGTAATTTCTCTCTTCTAACATGTGTCTGTGCAGTGTGGCATAATCCAGCCTTGAATTCTTATTAGATTCCAAGTGCTAGTACCCTAAAACCAGAGATTATACTCCTAGGCATTTCTTTTCAATCATACATAAGAAAGCCATTACTACATTTCTGTTAAAATGAGCATTTAATGAGCGCCTATGCAGATCTGTCACTGTGACAAGAAAGTCCATTTCCAAGTTTTGGCTTTACAACAGTTTCTCTAACATTGAAACCTATAAATAAAAATGTTAAGGAAAAATAAGAAGTTGAAAAGAAATTGAGAACTTTAGTACAAATTAAAAAGCACCAGTGGGATTCTGAAAAGCATACAGACACTACCAGGAACATGCAAATACCTTTACTTTCCTGTCTAGAATCTAGAAGCACTCAGCTTGGGTTTGTTTTTTCTTGTTTGTTTGGGTTTTGTTTGGGGTTTTTTTTTCTGTTTTCTTGGGAAAAGAAACTTAAAGACAGTACTTTACAGTAGAGAAGGTCTGTATATATTCTGATCCTGTACTACTCAGTCTTTGTAGAAGCATGATTCCTTACTCACAGGACAGCGAGCTACCTGGGAGTGCTGATCAAAGTCTTTTATCTGTACACTTACTTCCCTCTAACTATATTTTCTTCTAAAATGCATTCTGCTACTACTAATGTATACACGTTCACCTGTCTTAATTGTGACAGCTTCCAGCAGTGTTTTAAATTTAGGTTTGCTCTTAATGTGAAAAGAAAGACAAGTCTCATACTTACTGAGTTTGTGTTGCTGGCAAGGAACGTCTTATGATAGAATGAACTTGTCTGTAAACATCCAGCTTGGACATGCATCGGCAGGAGGTGTGATTGGCAAAGCTGACAGTTACAGGTTTGGGGCCATGAGAGAGAGGCACTGTGATCTCAAACAACTATAGAAGAGAAAGCAGAGAAAGGACTTTTTTATAGATCAGTAACAGTAGAAGCAAAAATAATATCAGGACATACCAAAAAAGCTATAAGGAATTTAAGTTTGGGTTTTTGTTCTCTACAGTGACATATTCAATTACACTACAAAATAATCATTCTATTCAGTTGGACTTGGGGCTGTTCAGCATGGAAGAGAGAAGGCTCCAGGGAGATCTTATAGTGGCCTTCCAATACCTGAAGGGGCTACAAGAAAGCTGGGGAAGGACTTTTCATAAGGGCAGTTAATGATAGAACAAGGGGAAATTACTTTAAGCTGGAAGAGGGGAGGTTTAGACTAGATATTAGGAATAAATTCTTGACTGTGAGGGTGGTCAGACACTGGAACAGGTTGCCCAAGGAAGTTGTGGATGTTGCGTCCCTGAAAGTGTTCAAGGCCAGGCTGGATGAGGCTTTGAACAACCTGGTCTAGTGGAAGGTGTCCCTGCTCATGGCAGAGGTTTGGAGTTAGATGATCTTTAAGGTCCCTTCCAACCCAAACTATTCTATGACTCTGTGATTCTATATGCAAAATGAATACAATTGCTATGTTATGACAACATTTTTAGTGTTAAACCCTGTTACGTGCCTGTTTGCTTACTGTAACATTTAAACTAACACTGTTAAAAGGAAAATGTACAAATAATTCATTTCTCTAGAGGAAATGTCTTCAAATTGGCAGCCTTTTAAAAAATCTAAAATGTTAACATTTGGAAAGTGCTTCGAAAAGTTGGAAAACAAGAATAATTTAAAAAGGGGGTAAGCTACAACCTAATACATCAGTTGCACAATTAAAAGAGCTTAAGTGAAATAGCAGTGTACTGGACTTAGATCAAAACATTTTTAGATGAACAAGTTTTGAACTGCAGCATACCATATTTTGGACTTTCCAGTATTTGTATCCATGCAAATTCCATGGTTACTCTAATGGAATGCATCATGAACTATTTTTTTTTTTCCAATAAATTAGGAAATAGCCACTATTAATAAAATAATCATGTATTTGAATTAATAACATTCTAAATTTAAGTGGGAAATGTAGTTCAAGTGGTGGAAAAGGACAAATTCAGTGATTTCTTATGGAAAAACTAAATGTGATAACCAGCAAGCTGTGAGATTAATTTCAGTATTCAATTCAGGACAACTGCTTTATCAAATTAAGAAGGTTTCACTGTAAGACTCAAACCTCAGTAGTCTCCTTAAACGTTAGTTAGGACAAATACTTTAGGTCAAAATCTTAAACCTATTTTTTTGTAGTGTGATAGTTTCACTGGGCTAGCCCTTGGCTAGCAGCCAACACAGCCATTCACCCACTTCTTCCCCACCCCCAGGGGACAGGGGAGAGGATTTGGGGCAAGGATAAGGGGGCTTATAGGTTGAGATAAGAACAGTTTAATAATAGAAAGAAAACTTAAAATAATACTAATATTAGAATAGTAGTGATAATGATAACAGTAACAAAATATGCAAATGAGTGACACCCAATGCTATAGCTCACCCCCCTCCTGACTGAGCCCGGCCCGTTCCCAGATAATGATCCCAGAGGAGGGACAATCCCGAACCGAAACCGCAATCCTGGAAGAACGAGAGCCCGAGCGAAAAGCCAGAGAGAGCAAGAGCCCCTCACTAATATACTGGGCATGATGTGATATGATATGGAATATCCCACTGGCATATCTAACTGTCAATTAAGTTTATTAATTTAAATATTCCTCACCCCCTTAGATCTTGAACTTGTAGACTAACAGAACACAAAGTCCTTCACTTCCAGTGACAAAAATGCAAACACTGGTATGTTATCAGTGTCTCTCTCACAGCGAGTCCCAGGCTGAAAGCAAAACGCAGCACAATTCTAGCTACTGAAAAAGAAACCCAGCTCTGTTTCAGCTAAAAACCAGGACAGGTAGCATTTTTAATAGGATAATAGGGCACTGTTGCCTTTTACATGTTTTAAGCTTTTGCAAATGTATTTAAGAATATTTCTGCAACTTCTAGGGACTTTACTACCTTTCTAAACACGGTCATTGATTATTGTTCCAGTTTCAGTTGACGAGACTGTATAATAAGACTTTAATTTTCAGCAGAGATCCATTTGCAATGCTTTTTTACAATCAATAACTTTATAGGATGGCATATCAGCAGTGTGCAAATATAATAAAAATGCTGGTAATTTCTAATAGTTCAAAATATGAAGCAGGTCTACAGGATGCCCTGGAAACAGTACCTTGCACTGAAGTACGTAAGTGAGCCCGTGTACCAACAAGCACACAGGTACAGAAGTATGGGAAGCATTCCCCAGGTACCCATAAGGTAAAGGGGCACTTGTGCAGCTAACAATAAAGCTTGTGCTATTGATATGCCTAAACTATGCAATTTAAAACCTAAATTACAGATTCACAGAATCACAGAATTGCCCAGATTGGAAAATACCTTTAAGATCATCAAGTCCAATCATTAACCTAACACTGACAAGTCCCCAACTAAACCATGTCCCTCAGCACTATGTCTACATGACTCATAAATACCTCCAGGAATAGGGACTCCACCACTACCCTGGGCAACCCATTCCAGTGCCTGATAACCCTTTCAGCAAAGAAATTCTTCCTAATATCCAATCCAAACTCCCCTTGGTGCAACTTGAGGCCATTTCCTCTTGTCCTATCACTTGTTACTTGGTTGAACAGACTGGCAATTGTCTAAGCAATTGTATATACCATCATCAGCTCTGATAGATAGATATCTATTTTACAAAACAAATTTTGACATCATTTAGAGACTGGATCTTTAAAAAAGTTTAACATTGGGAATGTCATCATACAAGAACTGAAATGGCAGAAGTATTATATTTGCATTTTATTCTGCTACGGAAGATTACAATACTATTTTTTTTGCTGCAAAAAGTACCACATACCTTATACTAGTTTTAAATGTGGGGTTTTTCCTCACTAGAATCTAAAAATGCAAACTGCTGTAAGTTTACTTCTACAGAAGAAGAACCAAAACAGAAAATAGTTTCCTGCATCTTTCAAATACTGATGGAAAAAAACTATCCATCTAGGGAGCTACCATGAAAAGAGTTTGTCTTGTTAGAGAGACTTCTAGACAAAGCATATTAACATTTGGATTCTTGCTCCAGCTGCAAATTAAGTAACATTTCTTAAAATTTTGGTCTTGAGTTATCCTATTAATGAAGATAAGGACACAAGTCCATGTCTAGTTTAAAGTTTGGTACCAGTAAAATGAATGTCGAATTATCGACAGACATACCTCCAAGGTTTTCACTACTTTCAACACAGACTTCTGGAAAGAGACTATCTAATCAACTTTTTAATATACTTACGATCTTTTTTTGGTTTCCAAACCAATATTGGCTCCTTTAACCTTATCTATTCTATTATTTAAATTAATAACAAAAGGCATTCTTATCAAGATGCCTCATCCAAAAGGAGCAATAATCATAACAGAGCTATAATTTCCATATTAATGTATTATAAAAAACAGCCTTATGTACTTATTTATTTCTTTTAAAAATATCCACCTATTTGAAGGCTATCATAGATTTTGTTATAATACAGAAACTAATCAGGAAATTGGAGAGTAGAGACACAAAGGATCATGTTTATGAAAAAAAGCTTTCACTTCTGCATACAGTACACATTTGAGAAAATATATCTGGAGTTCTTTGGGTATCTGTTTTTTAAATACTGATCTTTAATCAGATGACAAAAGTCACCAACATATGCAAGACTTATCTTTTTTAAAATAAGTTGCACTTTCAGAAGGACAGCACAAACTGATGAGACCTCTGAACATCTAGAAAGCTAAGGATCTACAGATGCAAAAGCCTTTACTATATTAAATACCTTGTGAGAAAACAGATTCTTAAAAGACATGTATTAATTGAGGGGCAGAACAGAGAGTATGGGCTTAATTATAATATTACATATGTAAAGAGAATCTTGTTTTCTCTGCTCTCTTATGACAGTATGAACTTACTGTTCTGAAGCCAACCTAAAAACCCACAACAGGGAGAACTGGTAAAACTTAGAAACTGAAGATAAGCATGATTCTTTGCATGGGCCAAACTGCAGTTGACTAGAAAAAAGGGCATGTTCTGTTCTTCCTCTGTTCTCGGAGTAGATGAGTTTCTCATGCTGTGAAGTGTAGCAGACTCCAGACCGCTGGAGATGACAGTGTAGGACTATTGCTACAATTCCAAATCACCTAAAAGAGGTCCCTGTCAGCCCAACTGTCCTCCTGGTCAGCTTCTGGAGTGCATTGAGAGAAATTTCACTAAAGCACATGAGATTTATCAATTGTGAGCACAAATATTGGTGAACATTAATTACCTTAACCTACATTTATCCTCCCATTTAAACTGTGCAAGGTATCAGTTTAGAGATTAATATTGCTAACAGCTATTCCCATCAACACTTCAGTGGTGCAATGCAAAAAAAGCCTAGTTAAACAAGTATTTAGACTAGCTTCCTTGACTTTATTGAACTACCTTCAGTTTGCTTAACTAAATTCTCTTAATAGCAATGTATTTGACATCACTCGATAATAGCTACTGCTTATATAGAAAGCAAAAAAAACCCCGTAAGCCAACTATTTATGCTAGAGATTATATTTGGTATTACATTTCCAGCCCTCACTTTTTAAAAGTACTTAAAATGATACATTTTGAAGAAGAATATAAAGCAGATCTATTTTTATTAATGGAAATTATGGAAGTTAGATACTGGGGTTGGAATTATTGATTTGTTTTTCCTATACTCTTGTCTGCACATGATATTACAATACCATATTCTTATGCATACTCAAAGAGGAGGTATTTATTCTTTTCTTCTGATAACGAAAATATACCAAGAAAAGATTTCACAATAAATACATTATTGAAAAGTAGTGTGCTACAGAAAATGTATTTAATTCTCAGAATAATTCATTTTAAAATAAGATGCATTCTAAAGAAAATCCATATTCGGCTCTCAGCTGTTACAGCAGCATTGCTAAATCCAATGAAGCTGTTTAAGTATAAGCGAATAAACTCTCAATGCACATAAGCTAGGTTTGAATTATCATCTTAATAAATAATTTCAAATTAGATAAGATCTGACCTTGTATAATGCTTTCTCATTTTGCTAACTTCTCTAATTTATTTCTTGCTCATCTTCCTTATCCAGTAGAACAATAAGCTAGACATCTGTTATCACTACAGGGCATGTTTGGCAACCTGTAACAGCCAATATCTAGAAAGGATATTTCTACAAGAAATGCACCAAAACACCTGTGTATGAGGCTGGTTCTTGACTCCCTTCTTTTCTGGCAACATTGCTGGTAGTGGGTACTATTCCTGGTACTCAAATTGCCCAAATAGGTACCTCTTCTTGGAGATCAGAGAGCTCATATTTGTGTCTGATCCCTCATTCAGTAAAGGATTGGTTTTACTGCATTCTTAAGAGGCCCAAATCTTTTCTTCCTTCTCAACTTCAAATTATAGTAAAAATAGGACTAATTGACACTACAGGCAATAAGGAAAAGACATTTCCTTCAGGCCTGTTCTTCAGGAACCAATGTCTAAACATTTAGGACTAAAGACTGCAAAAAATGAGCTTCAGTCCCGAGAAGAACACAAGATCTGACAGTAGTAGGGATTAGGGCAGTTCTTTCAAGCTGGGGAGCTTTTATTGCTTGCAGTTTTCAGAAAAATGTTAGTAATGATAGTACATTAAACAGCAAATTAAAGTACATTAAATAAGTATTTCTAGAGTTAGAGGCAAATACTCAAAAGTTAAAAGAAAAAAATTAGCCTCAACTTGCCCACGTTGTCCTGTACATTTGTGCTACCACCACTGCATTATCAGGAAAAGAGTGGAAAACAACAACCAAAGCAATACGTGATAGCATAACTAATGAATATTAAATAAAACAACAAAAATAATTTAAACCACACCAAATCACAGTCAAAGCTCTGTCGTAACCTCTTCCACAGAAGCTAATATTGTAAACATAAGCCAGTAACACACTGTTAATCTCACTGTATGTATGACACGTAGTAATGGAAGCTCTACTTAACTGAAGAACAGTTGAAACCCATCTATAGTTAATGCATTTCACAAGAACTTAACACATGCCATTCAGCCAGTCTGAGGCTGTTTTGTCACAGAAAGACAGATGGCAAGTCTTCCAGTCTTTCTCACCATTTCTAACATTTCTCTTCCAAGTACTGTGTTCAGCCCTTGTCTGCTTAGGCCTTCACCCAGTATGATGATTCTCCATGCCAACCTTCCCTCATTTCAGCCCAACCAAAGTTTCCCTTTCAGGCAGACCATGAAGCTTGATTTCCCTTCCCTCTTTTTAGGCTCCTTAGCATAATTTTTAGCATTCTGGCACACATACATCTTGTCCCAGCTACTTTTGGATCAGCCAGGTTCCTTCCTTCCTAACAGATAAAGGTGGGTGTATCAATGACAGGCTCTCACTATAAGATGGAATTTAGGTTCCTAGATCTGAAATTGCATCAGGTTTTTGTTCAGCTCCAAGTTATAAAGTGTTCCAGTTACAAATAAATCTAAGTCTCCCAACAATTCCATCTGCCTCCTGGGTATATATATATATATATATATTTATATATTTCAACACTTAAAAGTATGTATATTGTCTCAAATATTAAAAAAACACACATTCCTAATACAAACAAACAAGTATCATATCCTTTACCTCAAATAAGGGAACATGAAAATTTTTTTCAGATTAAAAAAAAATCTCCATTTTTGTTTTTAAGAATTCTCTAAGAAAAAGCTGAAGTTTTAAAGCAAAAAAACCTAAAAAGTAAAAACAACACATGAAGCTGAGTCAGGCATATGGCAGAGAAAATTTCGACCCCTACTGTTAAAGAATAGCAAAGTTAGGCTGAGAATGACAATAGAGTTTATAATGGAATATGCTGAATAATCTTAATATTAGGCTACTTAAACTAGTGTTGTTTAGCATTGAACAAGATTATGCATGACTATAAATGTGTTTCCCTCATTCTTCTGTGTCATGAAAAAATTGAAGAGCCTTGTGCAGTAAATGCCTTAAAAATAAATTGTGTGTTAAAACCATGACAGCTATTAATATTATATGGATTTAAAAAAAAAAAATGTTTTGGTTGCAGGACATTTTTCTTAAATTATTTTTAAAGGATATGTATTTTCTGTAGTTTCCACTGACCATTATAAAGATGATTTTATATTTTTCTTTCAACCTAGCCAAACTTGAAATGTTCATCTTCAAAAATGACAGATAATTTTTCTTCATACATTTGGATTACAGTATCTGTAATAAGGTCTATTTTAGGCTTAATACTTAACCTTTGTTCCATTGCACCAGCCAAAATTAAAAGGTAGCATATCCTACAGAGTCAAATGGTCAGAGACCAGCTCCGAAGAGAAGGACTTGAGAGTGGTGGTGGATGAGAAGCTCAACATGAGCCGCCAACGCACACTTGCAGCCCAGAAGGCCAACAGTATCCTGGGCTGCATGAAGAGAAGCGTGGCCAGCAGGTCGAGGGAGGTGATTCTGCCCCCTTACTCCACTCTTGTAAGGCCCAACCTGGAGTACTGTGTCCAGTTCTGGGGCTCCCAACACAAGACAGACATGGACCTGTTAGAACAAGCCCAGAGAAGGTTGGAGCACCTCTCCTGTAAGGACAGGCTGAGAGAGTTGGGGCTGTTCAGCCTGGAAAAGAGAAGGCTTAGGAGAGATCTTATAGCAGCCTTCCAGTACCTGAAGAGGGCCTACAAGAAAGCTGGGGAGGGACTTTTTGTAAGTTAATGACAGAACAAGAGGAAATGGCTTTAAACTGGAAGAGGGCAGGTTTAGACTAGATATTAGGAAGAAATTCTTGACTATGAGGGAGGTCAGACACTGGAACAGGTTGCCCAAAGAAGTTGTGGAAGTTGCATCCCTGGAAGTGTTCAAGGCCAGGCTGCGTGAGGCTTTGAGCAACCTGGTCTAGTGGAAGGTGTCCGTGCTCATTGCATGGGGGTTGGAACTAGATGACCTTTAAGGTCCCTTCCAACCCTAACCATTCTATGATTATATGATTCTATGAATGTCAGCTTCTTATGCTTATATCTTCTGCCTCCCAGTACAGACAGGTATATAATTAAAGAATTTTTTAGACTAATACAAAGGTAAACTAATAATTAGATTACTTTTACAATCATATGTGCAAACACAAACATTTTTTTTCCCTAAATTTCAATTCTTTTACATGTCAGTTATTTAAATCCTTGAAGATCAGCTCCTATGCCCTGCACCGTACTTCTCAGGTGAGAAGCACAGCAAGAGGACACCAGGCAAAGGTGTCTCTGAATTGCTCTAGTTGGTCTTTGGTACTCTGTAACCTGCAATTACTGTGACGCTAAATGCACCAGTCCTCCTTCTTCCCAACCTTGTTACTTCTTCAGCCATGCTTGCAAGAGCTTCCAGGCCAGAGCTGTCCCACAGACCACCCCTGTAGCAGGTTCTTTTCAGTTCCCACACTGGCAGTGCTCTTCCTTTAGTCATTTACAGAGCTGGAGTAGAGAACAGGAACAAGGGCAGGACCAGAGTCTGTTTCAAAACCTCGAGCATAGCACGATTTTAACCTAACAAACAAGCCAACCAAAAACCTTAAAAAAAAACCAACAAAAATAAGTAAACAAACCAAAAAAGCCCCCTAAAACCCAACTAACAGCAGACAGGAATCTCTCTGAATATTTGACCAAAAGTGCTATCAGAATTCTTTTAAAAAATAATTTCCCATATATTCCTTCTCACTCATCCTTAGAAAGGCATGTATTTTTGATTCACTGAATTGATGGCTCCTTCTTTAGATTAGGACTTCATGCCACATGTTTCAGAAAACCTGTTGATTTATATACAAAGTATTTATTGTGGCTAAAATAATTTATTCATCACTATCATCATATCTGCCAATACCCATTATATCAGCACACATAAAATTAGCAACATCACCGAGTTCTGAAATATGAAATAATCAAAACTTATTTCTGTACCAGGATGATGGAAACTTATCATTGTAGATACTTTAAAATATAGGATTTTTTTTTCCACATTTACATTAACTACATTATATTCTTCTGATAGACTGTAGTTTATTTTGGCAAGTTTCCCTTAAATTGATTGACTCTCAGTTTCCATCACTTGTGATCTTTGCACTTCCTAAAGTGTCAGTAAGGTCAGCCAAATACAACCAGTGTAACAGAGCACAATGTGTCTAGAGATTTTCAAGCTAAGGATATAAGTCTGATTTCAAAACCCCAAACATCTCTGTACTGGAAAGAATTTAAATAAGCTATTTGAAAAATGGTACATCATCATTATTTATTTCACTATCTAACTTTTTTGGAAAAAAAAAAACCAAAACAAAAACCAAACCCAAACCCCCCAGTATTTCAAGGTTTATGTGTGATACAATAACAGGTAATTTATCTGATAAAATATATTTCATATCTGTTTAGTATGCTTGGTTTCCTTATTCTATCTTTTTATATTTCAATAATTTTTTTTTCATAAATTTTAACAAAAAAATTTTGGAAATTATATTGATACATCTCCCACTATTAATAGTACCTACTATATGATTACAATCATCAGTCTAATAGAAAAATGCATGGAAAAAGGCACAACTCAAAGTTCAAAATTAATGAAAATTCTTGTGACATATGTATCTCCAAATTGTGTAAAGGAACACCATGTGCATTGCAAATATGGCAAACAATTTTAAGCTGTTAACTTGTTTCCTGTGAAAAAAGGCATCTCTAAATCTAATTTCAAACTGCTTGGAAAGAAGTTTTCCCTCAAGGGACTATTGCTGTAACCATGAAACAAGACTTAGGACCTTTACATCAAACGATCTGAAAGAAGCCAAAAAACTGCTTATCCTTCCAGCCAAGAGGAAGAATGGAATGAGATGGCTCTTTGACATCTGCTCACTGCTCCCCTTCAACCTATCAGGAAGTACCTACAGGTGGGGCATAAAACAGTAGAGTTGAGGGACAGGCTGTTGTTGCACCAGGTAGTTCCAATCTTTGTAACTGCTGTTGAACCACTTGTGTCATGAGAAGAGAGAACAGCTGTTTGATTAGTAATAAATTACAGAAAAAAACAATACAACCATACCACACAAAACCCAGACCAAACCAACCACCTTCCCCTTAGACCTTTATTAGACAAGCCACCACTTGCAAAGATAGGCCATTGCAGTGTCATGGAGCAAGAAGAAGACAAAGATCTACTGCATTTTATGAATTACGCTAGGTGGTCCTCAAATGTTTTCACAGACCTTGGACCACATCCTAATTAATAAATTGTCTCATATCCCAATCATGATTGTATAAACACCCCTTAGCAACTACAGAAACAGTGTTTGTGGAAAAATGCTATCAAAAGCAAAGCAGAATACTTTTCTATTTTTCCCTTAATAAAGTTAAGTAGCTATAAACGAGGAACACAGCCTGAACTAAGAGACCTATTGGCCTCCCTCTGAACCACCACAGTGTTCCACAAGCCAGTCTGGGAACATCTGACCTAGTCCATTCTCCTGGAAAGCAATTATTTGCTCCCCATACAAATAATTTCTATGCTTAGCTCTTTTTAACTAATTTTGATGAAAGCTAGTATCAACTTTCTTTAGATTTTAGTGTCTGGAACCAATGCTAGAGCTTGCCCTCACAGTAAGACCTCCAGCTGAAAAGTTACTTTCCCATTAAGCACTTTTTGAAAACTATGAATACTATGTGAATACTATGAAGCTTATCTTATGGTGTTTATGCACCAAAAATAAAGCTACAAAAATGGTGAATTATGAAAAAAAGAAAGATGCCTGGTTACTAAGCATTTGTTCTCATTTCATTTAGGAAATAAAAGGAAAACAGTAGTGAAAATAGTTGTGTAGGGTACCTGAATTCTACAGAAGTGTCTTGAATCCAATACTTTTTTTTTTTTCCTAATTGTCATCTGAGATAGGGTAAACTGTGGTCAAATAACTTTAAAAAGATTTGAGATGATGATAGATGAAGAGATACAGCTATAGCTCTCTTTATAAGAGTTTTTTAAAAACTGCATTCTTTCAAGGACCAGATAAAACTGGAAAGCAGAAGCAAGACAGAAAACTCAGATATTAAATTGCTTGCTTTTACCAAATAGGTAAGAAAACAACGTTGTTGACTCTTTCTTCTTTCTGAAAAGTCCTTTAACATTTTCTGAGTCTCTCAAATCTTTAACTACTCCTATATCATATAATCACCAATGACATCAAGAACTTAAAAAAGAAATTCAGTACTAACCATTTTGTACTAGGAAAAAACAATAATATTTCACTCAGTAGATATGAATAGAAAAATGAATAGAAAGGGATTACTGACATGGTGCTCAAAGACCAGGAAATCTGTGCCAAATGTAACAGCTCTCTCTGTAACTAGATCATTCTTTATTCCAATAAGCTAAACTTTATAAATACATGCAAAAAAAAAAAAAAAAAATCTTTCTTGGTGTAGAAATGAAAATTAATTTTGCATTTTTCAAGCAACTGGAATTAGGACAGCTGTTGGTGGGAATAACTATGGGCTTGAACAAAATCAGTGTTATTGTTTTTTCTGTTTTAGCTATTTGAGTTACATTATTCCTGTGCTGTGTGGCTGCCTACCAATAGCTTAAATTTAGGACTGAAAATTCTTGGTAGAATATACCATTTCAGACAGACAGATTTGGTGATAAATGAGAACAGAAAATGTATTATAAAGAGAATTGGGGTTTTTTTGTTTTCTTTACATCCACTTTTCCTAATCCCCTCTCACGAAGGCTCAGAGCACTAAGTTTTGTCACGATAAAGGAATGACATTTCCATAGGCTACAATTTTATAGTTCGCTATGCAGTTGTGTATCTTCCTTATAAATATGTACTGCCTCTTCAGCTAGAAGAATCTGGTTGAAAAAGGAAACAAGATTTACACTAAAATTAGTTTTCTTCAAAGCATCAGAAATAAGAGGTAAAAAGCAAAAAAGCACACAACCAACAAAAGCAAAATGCCATAGCAAACATTTTGAAGCACGACTATTTTTACATGATTTTGGAAGGAAATGTTGTAGAATAATGTGATAATCGTTATAGCTACTTAAAATAGAATAATGCATGTAGTCTTTTGCTTTAAAGGCAGCTCAGAGGCTGAATGCATAATCTCTGCACACTCCTACCTGATCACTAGCCCTGAACTTGAAGAATAAAAACTGCGAATAACCTGAGGAAGATGAATTAAAACAAAACCAACAGGTACATTACACTAATACCTCTCAATACAGTTAAGTCAGTTTCTAAAAGGCTTTATATGCAACATGTGTCCTTTCTGCACATGTCCCCAAGGTGGAAAAAAAAAAAGAAAAAGAAAAAGAATATATTAGGAGGAAAAGTGTTTATTGATTTCTTCCAGGCAGTAGTCTCTTCAGCTGTTTTTCCTATGTATTCTGGAATTGATTTCTTCCTTTCCCATAGCAGCAATAAGAAGGTTTAAAATATGCATGATCATAAATGGATTTGCAAGGAGCACTTGGACTGTAATAAGATTGAGAACTTACTGTCTTGCTGATGTAATTTGTGCTGATATTCATACACTGGAGTCCTTCACTATTGCAGCAACCTCCACATCTGTAGGTGGATACACATGGGGGTTTAAAGAAGGTGTTTGTAGTTGCTCCAAACTCTTTTCCCACATCCACACACACTTCACGTGGCATGCACTGAGTTTTTCTCCATTCAGTATCAATACCTGCCAAGTTATAGGGAATTTCATATGTTATAAAGTAACTATTTAAAAGCAATACTCTTCTGTAGTAAATTATTAGGGTTCTTTTTAAAGTTTAGAACCAGAATATGCATTGCTAAGAGTCACACCCTTTATTCAATGAAATACACATCTCTGTCTTAATTTCTAGCTAATTTTACTTATTTATAGGGATGTGACATTGTCAACAATCAGGATAAAAGTCACTGTGGAGCTAAGAGGGTATCTAACAAGGTTGGGCAGATCTTGTAACATTCACAGCTAAAGCTGTACATATCCTTTCTCCCATACCTGGGGTGAGTCTCACTGTGAGTGAAGTCTATAGAAGTACTGCACATCTCTGCAAAGTAATTTTAACCAGTCCCATACAGTAATTCACTTGGATATTATATATTAAAAACATTAACTTTTATGCCTACACACTTAACATGCAATTAATTTGAATACGTTTACTTGGTTGACTACAAAAATATAACTTAAAGCAAAAGGTTATTATTTAGCAATTATGTACACCATATGATTTCATCTGAAAAGTGGTATTTGTGCTCAGATTACCCAGACAAATTTGGGCAAATATTTTGCATAGTGTTATAGAGCTTTTTGCCAAATGCAATCTTACACTAAATAGCCATGAGACTTGCAGCTATACAGGTCCTTTATTAGCTCTTGGAGCCAGTGATTGGTAGGCTATTCAGCAAAAAGGGAAATCTCACCTATGTTAAAGTCTCGATTAAGGCACGTGATTTCCAATCCAGTGTCAAAAAACACATTTCCTACTATAAATTCTGTGTTCCCCTACCTATAAGCACTTGCTTAAACTCTAAGCTAATTATATTTTTATCCAGACCATCTGAAACACTAAGGGCTATTGACATATTTGCGTTAAAGCTCTTCTTTTTTCTGGTTGCAGCATAACATCATGACAACTGCCCTCTTGTAATAAGAAAAAGCTGCAAGTAGATTATTTGGTCTTCTAAAGCAATAACATAGAAGAAAGTGTTACCAGCTGTGACGTAATTGGAGAAAAAGAGCAGAAACAGTTCAATGAATCCAACTACTGGAGCCCTCTTTGCTTTCTGCAAAATCATCACAGACTCTAAAAAGAAAGATTCCTTGTACCTGAAGATACACGCTTAACTTCTTACACCTACTGAGCTAAGAAAGTAGTCTGTACCTTTCTTACAATGGAGGTACTAAAAACACCTCTGTGGAGCAATTTATTTCATTAGGGAATGTTGTCTGTCAAAGATTTTATTTTATAGCCATCAAATCAAACTGCGGAGGGTGGTTTACTGATGATGCTTAGCTTTTTAAATATTTTTGATGCAACCGACAAGCCTTTGGATTTTAATTTATCATGTGTTAGAACGTGGGTTTTTTTGTCCTGTACTTACTTTTCAGGATCTCTGCATTATAGTGTGCTGCAGCAAATTTCAGTGAATCATCTGATCTTGTGTCAAAGCTGGAGTGTTCCCTGTTGTGTTGCCAACCTCCTTTCCTCAATTGACATTTGAACATTTTCCAGTATTCTGGGTAAAGTACTGTCATGAGTTCATCCACACTGGACACAGACCGCAATTGCTCTTCCAGGTCTTTGCTTGCATGAGCCTGTCAAAGTAACATGCAAGATTAATTACTTTCTCTATTACACAAGGTTTGTCGGAAACTAGCCTGAACAACAACTCATACATTGTAAAATAAAGTAGTGCTCAAAGGAGTCCTCTGACAAAAACTGCTTTTGTCAGTCAATGCCAACCGTACTATATTGACAAATACAGAAATGTTTTGCTAGTGCCACTAGTTCTTTAGCATAGTTCACCTGTGAGGGAAAGGAGCCTATACAAGTACAGTTTGTAGATTAAAAATAAAAGATAAAATGCATTTTCATCCTGGACAGAAAAGTTTTCATGATAAAATTTTGAATGCTGAAATCTCAAAATATTTAAATTATGTTAATGTTATTTAATATCACATACTTTTAATGTACCACCAAATTTTTGCTCATTTCCCCTTAGTCCAGGAAAGTCAAAACATGCAGAGATATACCAGGGAAATTAGAAAAAAGAAGAAAATAATTCATGTGATAATTTCCTTTTTAGGGAAAATCCTAATGAGGAAATTCTATTACAGAACACTAATCTTTAAATCAGTAGGAATCAAGGGCTTTGGTACTTTTAAGAGTCTAAACTGCACACTTCCTCACTGCTAAGAGTTTCAACTGAAACTCTTCAAGACTTTAAGCACTACACTCCTTAACTTGTTTTTTCAAGAGCAGCCTCAAAAACTGTAACCGCACTTTCTTATTTGCTAGCTTTTATAAAAACTCATTGCAATTGCATTTTCCTGAAAGAGTCAGATTTACATTTTAAGTTCTCACTTATCTGGAAGATTTCTCTGTCCTCTTAGAGGAAACAACATACTGCATCAAAGTCATTCCCTGCCCACCCCCTCTCATACATGAGTTGCTAACTTCCCAAAAGGAAGGACAGTAAGGAGAAAGAAAAGTATTGAAGAACCTTTAGCCACCCTCTCGGTCCACGTGGCCCTTAGATGGCAGTATGAGACATGAAATATAGAGGTACATCTTGTAGGAAGTGTTTTAACAACTGGCTACAGATCCTGTACAGGTTACTGCAAAACTTGCTCTAGTCCCAGAAACACCAGGCTGTAATGGTGTAAAATGTGGGTCTAAAACTAGAAATATGAAACCATAGAAACTGTTACTTAAAATTTCTTATCAAACTCCATTACTAATAAAAAATAAATTATTTAAATTCAATTATTTTGGACATTATGCAAGTAAAACAACCAGTTCTGAATTAGCTCACCCGAACCAAAAGTGCTCCGTGTCTCATAAACAACTAAAAGGGTACAAAATGGCATGCATCCACTTCCTTATCAAGTGACAAACACAGGAGAAATGTCTCATGGTAAGGCAGATTCACAGAACTAATTTCCATAAATACAGTTAAATACAGAAGCCAAAGCCAAAACAGATTTCAAAGTTGTTTTATATATCAAAGTGTTATTAAGCTAAAAACCAAAAAATGTTTTCATTAAAGCACTGCTAAGCACAGCAAAACCATAGACTACTTTGTCCTAGGAGATTTCAATAACCAAGCTATCAGTCTCAGAAACATGCTCATTCTGGACTTCATCTCTTTCCTTGTCTCCATAGGAAGGGTCATCTCTGACCCAAGCCATCCAGCAAGCATTATCTTGGGGCCTTGCCTTCAAATTTGTTTTGCCTCTGCTCTCTTTGCAGGATGCCATGCAGGTTCTCAAACAGTAGGTCACAGACAAAAATCCAAGCTGAACAAGCAACTAATTCGGTCACTGTCTGCTTGCTATCACCGCTCCAGAGAGGTGAAAGGAGTAGGGTTTGAGTAGCCTCACTCCTGACAGGCTACTGGCAGGGTTCCCTGAGGGTGCTGCAGCACACACCCCTCGAGTAACGGGGAGAAGGACACTGCACCAGCGCAGTAAATGCCAGCACTGCAGATGAGCACCTGACATGTGATGGGAATATGCATGTCACGGGCGGTCACAGCATGGAGATGGCATGTAGATCCTGTCACAAAGCCGGATGACAGTCCATTACATGAGAGGCCCAGGAACAGAACCTGTTTAGTCATCTAGTAGCTGACCCTAGAAGGTACCAGCAGATCATGGGGGTAACATGGAAAGAGAATCCAACCAGAGGTTCACCAACCTTTGATGAATCCCTTCAAAGCCTGTGCAGCCCATTGCAAACAAACTGTTGGCTATTGCTGTTTCAGATATTCAAGGTACAGACCTAGATCATCAGAAAAATAAGTACTGAAACTCAAAATTACTTAGCTGATGAGAAGTCAGGGTATGGAGCCAGAAAGAGGTTATATATGTTAGAAATAATGTGCGTTAATGAAACATTCCGTGATCAGGAAATCAAGTCATGTCTTTCCATGTCTTTGCTAGCTGCACAGAAAATTTGGTATATATGTATAATATATGCATGAATGAAAGCCAAAAGAAATTAGTGGCTTTATCATTGTACCTAATTTAATAAACTTTTGTTTTCAAATGCATTTCTTCCAGGATATTCCATGGGTCAGAGTGCCACATGAAGGATAGAGAATACTGACTACAACATGAAGTGCTCACTTAACATGAACATAAGGAAAACAATTTGTGGAGCAGATATATAAAATTACTTCTTCTAAAAAATGAATCATCATTATTGTAACAGAATTATATTGTGCTTAGTTTAATAAAGCTATTTGCTTGTAAAGATGGCTTCATCTTCAAATACACATATAAATAAAGTAGTAAAGCTTGATGACAAGCCTGCTCTCACTATTATTTATTTAACTTGGGAATATTGTATTCTGTCAAAGTATGTTTTTCACAATGTGGGTTTCCACCACATGGTATGTCAATTTTTTCATGAAATTAGAGCTTGCAAGGGGAGGGGCAGGACACCAAATATGCTCTATATCCATTAACAAAATCAAATCTATAATAGGTTTTCCATGCGTTACATTATTTGTCTTTCACATGTCCCCAGTGTCTGCCTCTATTATTAATAACAAAGGTCAGACCACTTAATATTTGGCAGCATGCTTGACACATTATTGATGGTGCAATGTGCTATAACGGTACTTCACACATCTGCTCCCATTATAGTTGTCAGCTCCTTTAATTTTCAAGGATTTTATTGATAATTCTTAATAAGAAAATGCTGTCTATATATGATATGTTTGTATATTGTATTTATTGACTCATTGAAATGTATTAAAAATGAAGTAGTTAAATTCTAATGTTGAAACAGTGTGCAAGTAAATGGAAATATTGCAAAAGAAATGTATGATAAACACTTCACTTGCATAATATTTTACTGCAATTTACATGTATTTCAGTATTAGGGGTTTTTTTAAGTTGATGACAGTAAAAAAGGAAAATAACCTAATTAAATATCTTAGCTGTATTTAATAATGAAATTCAACTTTTATCCACCTCTACAATCATGCTAGAACAGCCCTGATTTTTCTCACATGTACCAATTTGTCACTATTAGTGAATGACTGTCTGCAATTGCAGATTTCAAAGTTACCATTCAATATAGTAACAAAAATGTGCTATACAGAAGTGAAATGGTAACAATGAGCATAATTTTTTCATTTCATGTTACTTTAAATAAGTAGTAAGATCACTGCAGTTATTTTGAACTACATCAAAATATCATGAGAACAGCAGAGATATTAGAATCAGTCTCTGTTCCAAAAAGCTTCCAAAGCACAACAGAACAACATAACAAGTAAGAATGAAAGTATAAAATAAATAAAATGGTTTGAACTATTTTGTGCTTTAAGTGATCTCTATTCATTCTGGCATTTTAAATACCAAGAATGTACAAAGTGGACACACAAGGAAAAAAAAACAAGTTTGAGGAGAGATTTGAAAGACCATTTGTTAAAAAGGAAGAAAAAGACATTGGCTATGAGGATTAGCGTAAAACTATGGAAGTTTCACTTCTATATTATGTGTACCAAATTTTTTTTTTTTGTCTATCAGTTTGTTTAGCTGCTAGAAAATAATCTGATCCTTTCATTATTTAATATTGCTCTCTTGTTTACACGTACAAGTATTTAAACTGAGGTAAGTAGTGTAAAATTTCCATTTTAAGGGTAATAATTTTTTTAAGCAAATCAGCATTTTTCAGGTAATATTTAGATATTATCGGAAATTGTTGAAAAACATATTAAGATTACTGACTTGCACAAAGGCACTTATGTTTGGTCCTTCTGTCAAACATCTAGCTGCTACTGAGTTTCTGAAACACACTTCTTGGCTGGTGCTTATTCCTCAAGAACCTGCATTCCTGAATGGTTCTCAACGTTCCCTAATAAAACACCAGTACTTTCATACATTTAATGGGAATTACTTATGAAAATACTCTTTTTTGATCTGAGTCTGATTTCTCTGGGAAGCAGTGAGAGAGAAAAATAATTCCTCCACTTCTAGAGCAGCTAACTCCCTGCTCTGTTGCCTGGTTTCTTTAGAAGCTTGCCACAGGTGGCCAGTTCTCCCAGGTTTCTATGAACCTGGGCAATTAAGACATTGCTGCAGGTGACATGGCATCTGATACAATCAGAGGTGGTAATGCCACAGTGCCATAAGAGAAATCCACATATCTAGATATGCATGTGTGCACAGAAAAGGGAAATGGTGTCAATAAACACTTTTATTGACTATGATGGAAAGCAGTTTTGAGAAAGAGGTTGGTAGCACCTTAGCCAAACCCTGAATATCTATGACCTTTTTTGAAGGAATTTCACAACTAGTTAATAGTAACAGAAAAGGTTTTGTTCTCATGCACTTGAGCCTGATCTTTGAAGTTTGCATTGTTCCAGAGCAGTATTGTGGCCATAAAATACTGCAGACTATTTCTGAGAATACAGCAAGTCATATTTGCAAAATAAATTATGAAAGTCAAGCCTTTTATCAATAGACTCAATTCACTATTTAGGAGCTTGCACTAGATGAGCGTAAAAATGAAAGGTCAGAGGCTTCACAGCAGTCATGGAAATTTGTAGGATAACCATTCGCTGTTTAAGTGCAGCTGCATCTGGATTCTTTAACAGATTCAAAGACCCATACTGAAGCTTCCAGCTAGCATTACACATAGATTGGGAATCAATAAGGATTTGGATTATTGCTGTCTAAAGGCTTATATCTGAAAAAATCTTGGAGACACCAGGCAGTGTAATCTGTATCAGACGAGATTTGTGTATTATTGTCTTGGTCATCCTCAGATACGCTGATCAGTGGTGACAAATGTAAGGATCACTGTGACCGAGTGCATAACCAGAAGAGAGAGGTAACCATTTATAAGTAAAAATAAAGGACAACATTGTGATGATTGCTGGGTTATCACACTGGCTAACAGACACTGCAATATGCTGGAAAGAAGACGGCTGGCAGCATGAGAATGCCAGTGTTTCTGCAACACAACCACTGCATCTTGTGAGGCTCTGGTGCCAACTGCATGTGCCCCAACTACGAGACATCTGGGTTGACACCACATGGCAGTTCTCTAGAATTTGACACATTATAGAAACATGTTCATTTTGAATACTTTCAAGCGACTTTTAACTAACATTGAGGAAAGTGAATCAAGCAATTCTGAAAAGAAAACCTAAATATTTAGAAACTGAACTCCAACTAAAAATTCTCACTATAAGATCTCAGTCTCTCAGAAAATTATAAAACACGAGTTAGGCATTTTTTCGAATAGTTTTAATATTGCTGTTTTTTTTTTTTAAAATACCCTGCAACCTTTTGTTTTCCTTCCAACAGTCAGATGTATCTCATTAAACTCAGTATACAAGAATAAACTACCAGGCCTTTATAAGATTGTTGATTTTCAGTCTTTACTGAGATTTCATTGGCATTATCACTACTTTTATTAGCAACTGCCATTAGCTTTGTCAGTAAAAGCAAACAAATATGGAGACAGTTTTCGAAGAAAACTACTAACATAGTAAGACTACAATTATCTGTCATCACTTCAGCAGATGTAACGCAGGCAGCGAGAATTTAAAAGGCTTCTCGGTATTAAGTAGAGATTTACTAAACAGAAAGGTGAAGGACAACCCCTTTATTTTAATTTGAAAGCCAGGCCATTCTGAGGTACTGCTTGGGCACAGTATGTGTACTATGCAAAGACATCCTAGACCCTAATTAGTGAGTGAGAAGTAAAAGTTCTTACTATGTATGAAGTGAAGGGCTTCAAAAAGGCAGTAGGGTACAGTTTTAATGTAATATTTTCTATTCTACAGGTCAATAGTACATACAAATGGTTCACTAAGAGCTGAAATATGAAATTGGACTTTCTAAAGAAAATGTCTGAGTTATGCTAAACACAGGCTACAGCGTATAGTGCGTTCTTACTGTGATGAGAGTATTTAGTTTTCAATTCAACGCTCTTGTTTATTCTTGAATTTTTAATAACGTGGACATTTATTGGACAGAAAAATTACATGAACACGTCACCACTTTTCACTGTTGTATAATTTCTCTTACTACTAAGTAATTTTCCTTTTCACTACGTTTTTAAAATCACTATTTGAAGTCCTGAGCAAATTAATCTGTGGTCTAAATATTTAGCAACAGTTCACAGAAATTCCTTGAATTAATTATACTTTTAAAACAGTTCTTAAAATAAATAATTTCACAAGCCATGTAACAAGATCAATTGAATTTCAAAGAAAAAGTTGAACTTTATTCCTAAACAAATGTCTTAATCTAATAGGACATGATCTCTGTATTGTTAAACAAGCCTTGCACAGTTTACAGATCTGTACAGAAATATTAATTAGCAGACCACCTAACTTGTCACATTGCCTATTTCAACAAATATTCCAGCTATAAACACAATACACTACTTAAAACTCAACAAAAAGCTAAAGAATAATGAGCAAGTTATAACACAGCAATTCCAGTTGCAAAATCTCTGGTTCAAGTTACTACAAACCAGTTTTGTATATATGAAAAAGGAAACAAAGGCTTTTAGAAACCTGTGCATTTTCTTAGAGTTTCTAAGTGTGCGCCATTCAAAGTACATTAGCATCTGATTATTTTATCACCACATTTCTTCATTTCATTTTAAACTAGTCATTAAAAAAGTCTATTCGGTAACTCAAAGTAACAAATCAGAATAACACATCATACAGCTAAGCCTTTGGTAACTAAGGTATTAAATTGTGAGATTTTATTAATAAACAAAATGCCAGAAGCAGCTCTTATTTTTGTTGTCAAAGTATCACCCAAATATTTTACATAAAGGTTCTTTGCTAATATAGGCAAAAGAGAGATATCATCTGAATTTCATTAGCCTGAGGTAGGCACAGAATGCAAAGGACCTGCTACCCACTGCCCACTTGTGCCCACTCTGATAATCTGGGTTTGAAATTTGTTCTGTCCTAAATTCTGCGTGGAATCTTTGGATCACCATTTGACATCTGTTACAGAGTAGTTATACAGAAACACACACACTTGTTTAGACATTGAGCCTATAATACTTTTATCCTTGCTCTTTGATGCTGCAGGGAAAAAATAGCCAGACAACAGAGAAAAGCACTATCCAATCTTAATCACAAAATTCCAAATGGATTATAACAGTACAAAGAGAAGATTTATTTTCAAGCCTTTAAGTACAACATTACACTGAAAGCATTTTAAAAAACAAAAGACAATAACAAAACCCTTCACCCACACACTAAGTCATAATGTTCCATTAAGAGCAAATTATTTAAACCCAAGAAAATAAAGTACTTTAATACGTCAGTATTTGAGAATGTAGAACAGCGTGGCATGGAAGAATGACATTTTATTCTTCCTATGTTTGAATAGCTTGTACCAGCTGCGCACTTTCAGGGATTGAAATCAGATGCTCAGGTATTCCTCTCTACAAAATAGGTAAGAAAGCAAGGTGCACCTTTGCTTTCTGAGGAGCTAACTTCATTGCAAACTACAGTATAAAAGATCAGTAGTTCTGTGGAGCTGTCACATCCCTTCAGAACTATGGGGAGGAAAAAAATAAAAAAAAAAAAAACAGTGGTTTTTGATCACAAAAAGAGAAGTAATGCTTGTGTATCACTGAAGGAAAAAGATTATTGCACCATGTAAAACCTGACAGGTATTAAGAGATTTGTCAGCAAGGCATGACAGATGGGGAAAGGCAAAAGAATCCTTGAGAACGACAAATCCAAGAACCAGATTGAGACTTGGTCACAATTCTCTTTCATGCAACCAAATCAGGAGAAATATATGTTGCCCATTATTTTTGGCTTAAATTATTCTGAATAGTGTATTGTACTGCAATGCTACTTTAAAAGGGTCAGGGAGCATCAGCAGTATTATACTAGATCCTAACTTATACTGACAAGACACTGAGTAATCCAGTGCTGAACACAGTATGTTATCAGAAGACTTCCCGAAGAAGGCTTGACCGCAGAATGAATTTTTTACAAGAACAGATTTACTAAGTATGCCCTGAGATATCACCTTCCACTGGATTGCAAGAATACATATAGTCTCTGATGGAAGTTACAGTATTACACCTTAAAATCCATGATAGTGTCATTAATTGAAACTTTCCCTACACCACTCTGCTGAGTTCTCTGCATTCTTATCAAGGCCCAGAAACTGATGAAAAAGAAAACAGATTTATAAGGATTATACACATTAAAAGGAGGCATACAGAGAGCAGAAGAAAGTGGAACAGACATTCTAGTTATTCAAAGTCGCCGTCAGGAAAATGTTTAAAACTAAACACATGCACAAATCTTACTGTTAGATTGAACTGTTTTCTCATGTTAAACTTATAATCTGCTCTTAGAAGTAAACAATTATTTTATGAAAAAAATGATTTTGTATCACTGTATGCACCTGGTCAGAGAGTCTTGAACAGAAGAATTGTAAGTAAACAAACCCAGGTATCAGGTTTGTGAAGTGAAAATGGGAGTGAGTGAAGAAAGAGAGAATGGAGTAAAAGTTCATTAATGCCAGCGTAGTGCAACCCAACACTCAGGCTCAGAGCACCCTAAGATTTTATTGTTTAGAAGCAATGGTACACATTTCAAGATGACAGGTTCTAATACAAAAGGAAAAAACAAATTAAAGGGCTCTAGACTTTCTGAATAAAATAGATCCTATCATATGAGTCAGTTTCCTCAAAACAAAAGGTTCCAGAGTTTTTTGATATTTTAGCAGAAGTGTCAAAATAGGAGATTTTATGCAGAAGAGAAATTTCAAATTCTCTAGCACTACCAACAACCCTTAAAGAAACACTTTTACAAGCATATGAAACCACTTCCCAAAGACAATCTACAGAAATTATTTATAATGATTTGCATATTAAACCATGATGGAGTTACATGCACACAAAATTAATGTAGTAGAAGGACTCCTTTGAATTTTCCCATAGCAGCTTATTATGTGCACCATGAAGCACACACACATCTGTGCAGGATTGCAGTCCTGGAAATTGGAATTTGGGACACAGACTTGTTAATACCAAGAGCTCATTGTAGTCACTGAGGTTACCATTTACAGGACCAGACTATGAAACAATTTCTGTCTGTTCCTGTGCACGTTTCTAGCATTTCTTTCATTGAGAACTGCAATTTCCTCAACACTTTGAGACAGCAGCTCTTTTCAAACAAAGTAGATTCAGACACAAGGAACACATGTCCCATTAGAGTAACTGGCAGTGAGAATGACATTTCTGGTATGCTGAATTAAATTTTGTTTCAAAAGGAAGTGTTTTGTTTATTTTCAATTTTATTTGAACTAGGATCACAAAGAGGGAAAAAATGTAAATGAATGAACTTTAAGAACATTTTGTTTCATATCGAAATAGTTTTAAAACAATCTGGAGAGCATTTATTAATGTAGCTTTATAAACATGTATGGCAGATGCTGTTAGGTATTTTTATTAATTTACACGGAAGTTACTTCTGACATTTCTGAAAAGTCACATAACTGTCACCGTACATTATTAGGGACAAATCTAGAACAGTATCTATTAAATTCCTGTTTTCTCTGAGAAGAAAAAGAAGAAAGAATGCAGGATGTTGCTGTTCCAAAAGACTCAGATTTTAGAAGTGTAGCCTTCATATGTCTCTGCAATTGTTTGCATTTGTCATTTGGATTAATTAGAACATTAACTATGGCATAATTGGGGGTTTTTTTGAGACGTCATTAAAATTGACTGTGCCTTTAAACAAATGTGCCCAGATGCTATGGGTAAAGCTAATCACAGGCACAAAGGCCCAGTCAAGGTCAGGCTGCAAGTTTGTCTCTAATTGCCGAGTTACACATTCCTTGTTCACCCAAATCTTCTACTGACTTCAATGGGATTTTTGTTTAGTGGGGATTACAGGATTTTGCCTCCTAGGTTAAGTATTGCATCTATACATCACTGTGTGTAGTATGTTTCAGTCCCTACGGTCACAGTATCTGTAGTTTCATCAGCCCTAAGTACCATGTTGAGCTCAAGTGTTTCACCCTCCCCAAAAGCCTTAAAACTCAGTTTCCTTTTTTTATATTTGACTTCCATTTGCTCTTCCATGGTCAAAATTATTGGACTTTGAAAATTAGTTACCTGGCAGCCAATGGTTGTTCCACTGCTGCTATATTTTTCATTTCAAATGTGCTAATTTGCTTTCAAAATCTATTGACCTAACTACCGCATTAGTCATTCAGCTAAAACACAAAGACAGTATTTTTCCTAGCCCTAAGTCTTTTTCTTAAATTCTTGGTTACATTTCAGCTCCTCATTAAAGCAGTCTGGTGATTTTTTAGATGATCTGACCAATGCCCATAATAGCTTTTGTTGACTTCTCTAAACATTTTTGTCACAGCGTGTTTGTATGATTAATTTTTAATTCCTTTTTTTTTTTTTAACATGTTTACATCAGGTTGCCTGCAATCCTTCCTTACTGTACCCCACAGCACATGTTCACAAAACATTTTTTTACCATTATGCAAACACTACAACCTAGACAAAGTACATGATATCATTTTTTATCAGACCAGCTGTACAACTCAAAGTCAGGGGTGTTTCTACGTTGTCAGAGCAGGCCTGTTGGTCTCTTCCTCATCCAAACTGAATGCATGAGGAAACCCAGACACAGCTGACAAGACAGTTCACTTAAGGGCCCGTTTCTAACAGCACAAACACAAAATGTCCCAAGTTCATGTCCTGTGTATCCCAGTTGGTGTGGCACTGAGTAAGCCCTTCTGCCACCCTTCAGAGCATGCAACAGGCACCTGCAGCATTATGCTCCACAAATACCTCTCCAGGGGGCTGAAATACACCCTTTGGCTATTTAAAAAAAATACAAAACCAAAAAAACAACAACAAAAATTCCCTCTGAATGAACCTCCAAACATCAAAAAAAGTAATTATGTCTCAGAGATGTTATATGAGAGCTGAGGGGACCCATACGAACTGCTATGCCAAGTACGTGTGGTCAACCTGCTCTGAACAGCATCAACAAGGGTCAACTCCTACTCAAGCAACCTAAAGGCTAGAGTTTGCTCGCTACTACAGTCCACAAAGATACAGTCTTTACCTCCTCAAGAAACACCATGTACATGACATACATACAGTGCAACCATTTTCAAAATCTTGATAACTCCTAATGCCTCCCAAAGTAATGCCTGGCACACAGACTCCCTGGAAAGTGAAAACAGATCAAGTGAAATTAGAAGAAAACACATGTAATTTACAACACCGTAACTACCCATGAAGGTCATATCAGAGGGAAGTCAAGCAGCTTCAGGGTGCTACTGTGTGGTCCAATAACTTTATTGATCCATATTAGTTTTCTGTTGCGTTCGTTCCTCAGGATATTTACCAGATAAATTTTTGGCAAGAGGGCTTTTGCTCAATACTCTGTCCTAGGCAAGTGGTTTGTGAAAATGTAGCTACTTCAAGCTCCTGGATATATTCTAAACTTGCTACTGCAGAAAAGTGTTCATGCTGAAAAACTTCAAACAATACAAACTCAGTTTCTGCTACTGCAAGCATTTCAAGCAAAATATCAAAAATAATGCAACCAGAGCTGTCCAGGTAGAAAGCTAACCACTTAGTTGTCTTTCTAGAGGAAAATATTACTTGACTGTCTCACACCCTCTGGACTCCCTCACGCTTCTCATCCTATCTCAAGTCCATACTGTCTATACTAAAGTAACGTTATCAGTGATATCTTTGCCATTGTTGTAGCAGAACACTTTGATATAAATGTAGAAAAACAAAATCTGTGTTAGAGAAATACATGGGCTCCATAATGTATCTTCAAGAAGAAACTTATCTATTTGTTCTATCAATTAGAAAGATGCATTGCTGAGCACTGAACATTTTGATTGAGATGTTAAACATCTAGATTTTAAAACAATTTTTTTCTGATTAAATTCTTTAAAACATTATGCCTGTTAACTTCTATTGACTTTGTTTCTACCCAGGCGAGTGGTCTTTACCTTATGTTGGTCTTTGGGCAACATTAAACGTTTCTGTTGGCCTCAGTTTTAACTATACATTTCTGATTTGTGAGCAACACATTAACTGCCACAGACTGAGAAGCTGTGAGTTAACAGACTTATTTTTGTCTTATAAGAGGCCAATATTGTAACATGGTTTTATTAGCAAAGCTTCTTTTTTGTTCAACTGCAAGTTATATCATTTTAAAAGCATGGAAAAAAATATCCCTTATCTATGTTTTGTTTTTATAGTTAAACATATAACTATAGTTACTTTCCATCCTCTGGTGTGTACATGCATTTCAGTATAATTTCATTGTCATTTGAACAAGATTGTTTAGCAGCAGATGAAAGATGAAGAATTTATTACATGAGAATCAGAAGCATTAACTAAAGCGATGCACTGGGTAAGGTATACTCATTTAGTTAAAAAGTCACCAGTTAGTTGCAAGCAACAGATGTATAATTGCTGCTTAAGGTTTGTAGTTTCTCTGATATCACTATGTGAGTAATCAGAACACTATTTAACAGAGTCCACTTTCAAGGTTACATTATGTTCCAATACAGTGTGAAACAGCAAATGCCAGTCAACATACGTACAGGCATTTTTCAAGCTTGAAAAGCATGTGCTGGTTGGGAGATTTTATCACCTATTTACTTTAAACGCAAAAGAACACTTAACTCCTACTGATAAATAGGGGACGCAAACTCAGTGCCAAGCTTCGGACACTGCTACAAGGCTACAGTGAACAGGTGCTGTCAGGTCTAGAGCACATGTAAAAACAGTAGTAAACTTTTTGGGGTTCAAGCACCAGCCTAACCGTCGTACTCTTGTCCCCCTTGGCATATACAGTAGCAGAGAAGCGCACAGCTGCTTGCCAGATGATGCACAGATCAGTAAATGTTTGCTTGCTTGCTTTGCATGAGAACATCTAATGCTCCTTCAGTGTCATGATATTCAGTCACATCAAATAAGGGAGGCTGGATAACAAGAACTGGCCAATTACTGCTGTAATTTCAATGAAGGATGTGTTATTTTGCTATTCTGTCTTGTAAGCAACATGGAGCACACACATGGAGGGTATGAATCAGAACTGGACAAATCAATTTTTGGAATGGAACTAGCCCTGACAAGTAAGTGCACATTTTTAAACTGAACTTTAAACCATACATTTTCTGTGAATTGAAATTCTTAAGTGGCTTATTTTTACCTTTTTTCAGTAAAGCCTGCATGAAGCCATGGTAGCTTGTTGCCTGCAGACAGAACAGAAAATACTCCCCTCTGAAGTGTTCAGTTATATCTTTTCCATCCTCAGCCTTTTCGGGTTTTTAACAAATACTTGTCATTTAAGGATGGATCCCTGTTCCCTGCAACCATATGTGGTTGGCTTCCTGAGCTCAACATTCCCTCAGACAATTCTTTATATGAGATGCCTAAAACTCCTCTCAACAGTCTTTAAGACCAAATGACACATGCATTAAAACCTGTGTCTCAGCACCGACTGCCTGTACAACAATGGCATTTGAGCCTACTGATTCTGCCCAGAGTCCAGTGCTGCCGATATTCCCGATAAGAGGCTTTATATCTGCTAATAAAAGTAAGGTAGAAGTTACCCTTGCTATCAAATCCTAAATCGGGAGGTATAGCTCACTATAAAGATGTTGATTTGCTGTTATATTTCAAGTAATTGCCTCAGGTTTTATACTCAATCTGGTCTTAAGAAAGTATGAGCTATCCTAGATAGAAATTTATGTTAGAAAGTGTATGCCCAGACAGAAAATATGGCATATTATTCTAAATAAATAGTTTGCTTACAATTTTTTTTCAGTGAAACCAGAACTATGACAATACTGAAAGGATTAATGGCAGTAGAATAGTAGTCTCCTTATCAAGCCTAAATACAAAACCTGGAAACTGAAGAACAATAACTCAATTTTACAGCAGCATTCAAGGTTTTGACTTTTTTTTTTTTTAACATCTGTACATTCCCCACTGGAACGTGGGGAATTAATTTGATGTTTCTAAAAAATGGGAATGCATGTGTTGCTCTCTATGTGCCTCTTCCCCTCCATTACCAAATTATAGTTTGTGTAAACCAGTAGCTTCAACAAAACATTTAAGTTGTAAAAGCTTGGTGTATTTGTATGCTATAAACATCAGCATATTCCACTAAATTACTATTTAAGTTTGGAAAAAAAAAGGTCTATGGGTTGTTTGTTTTTTTTTTCTTTTGTACTTGTTTTGTTTACTTAATGCTGGCTAGCATTGTTTACTCTCTATTCCTCCTAGAATGACAGAACTGTTCAGGTTAAAAAGGTCCCTTGATGGCCATCTAGTCCCACTTCCTAATCAAGTGTCCAAAGACAAATCTTCAACCTCACTGTGCAGCTTGTTCCAATGCTTAATTATCCTCACAGAAAAAACTTTTTTTTTCCCTTACATCCTTTTGAAGCCTCTCTTGTTTCAACTTATGGACATTATCTTTTGTTCTAACCCTGTGCACCTCAGTGAAGAGCATGGCTCCACCTTCTTAGTAACCTCAAGTTTTGGAAGACCACTATCAGGTCCAGTCCTCGCAGACTCTTCCCACAGGGCACGTGCTCTAGCCATGTCAGTGGCCCACTACCAGATACAATCAAGTTTACTGACATCTTTCTTGTATTTCCCACCACCCCTCCCCTCCATCCCCATCCCAATCCCAAAACTGAACATAGTGTTCCACATATGGTTTAACAAGCATCAAGCAGAGGAAGATAATCACTTCGCTCAATTTACTGGCTGTACTCCTCTCAGTAGAGCCTAGGATGCTGTCAGCCAGCAACACAGCTGTAAACATCAGCTGTGTTGCTGGTAGGGCACAATACCAGCTCATGTTCAGCTTACTGGCTACCAGGATCCCCGAGTCCTGTTATGCAGAGCTGCTCCTCAGCCAGCCTCTATCATTGCAAGGAGCCCTTCCATCCCAGGTTGAAGAGTCTGAATTTGCCTTTATTGAATTTAATCAGATTCTGGTCAGTCCATTTCTCCAGTGCACCTAGGCCCCTCTAAATTGTAGCCCTGTCCTGCAATCTGTCAGCTATGCTGCCTCCACACCTCCACTCTGGTGTCATCCAGAAACTATACTGAGGGCACACTCTGTCTCCACCAGAATAGACCCTCTCCTTTTTCTGTTACTAAAACATACATAAAACAGGGCAGATCCCAAGAGAGGCCCCTGAGAAAAGGTACTTGTAACAGGCCATCCAGACTATGAACCATTAACTACGCTCTGGAATCCAACCTTTGCCATATGCTTTTCTACCTGTCTAGACCATAACATCCTAACCTGAATACAGGAATACTACATGTGTCAAAAGCCTTGCTCATATCAAGGTAGATGACGTCCACTTCTCTGTCCTCATCCACAGATGTAGTAATTTCATCATAGATGGTGAACAGATTAGTCAAGCATGATTTACATTTGTCATAACTATGCTGCCTCCAAAAGGATCCCATTTATCAGTTCCCTGAATAATCCATAGTTTGCTCTATTGAAGTCCAAGATGTATACTCTGCTACCTTATACTCTGCTACCTGTCCTTCAGAATGCTGAGCTCCAGTAATTCATGGTTGCTATGAGCCAAGGCTGCCATTAATTACTACCTCCTTGGCCAGTTCTTTATTTGTGAGGACAGAGTCATCCAAGTACATTGCATCTACATCACAGAGTCCCTTGACAGTCTCCAGAAATCTCCCGAGTGGCTTGTATGTCTTGTCCTTCCAGCAGGTTTCAGGGACATTAAAGTGTCCCTAAGAACAAGAGACTCTCAGTTGCTTAAATATGACTTTGTCCTCTTCCTCATACTGGCCAAATCATCTGTAACATACGCTCACCATAATGTCATTCATACCAGCCCCTCTGATCCTAATCAACGAGCAACCCATCCACTCAAACTACTTCTTCATGTAAAGTGAAACACCCATCCCTTTGTTCCCTGCCTGTCTTTCTGTATCCATCCCTCACAGTTGTTCCAATGATGCCTCAGCAATGCATCTGCATGCAGAGCTTTGCCTCTTCCTGACTTATTCTTCGGTTGTGTGCATCTCTGTGCAGGCAATTCTTCCCTGACAGTCTATAAACCAGAAGATTTATGTTCTGCTTTGGAGTTCTTCCTCAGATTTTACCATCTGCTGAAAGTACTTTTCTGTCTGTCATCCAAATTTTGGATTGTTTTCTCCCAGTATTTTTTTTTCCTTCTCTTTAAAATCTTTTACTTCCTCTCTCCATTCCACTAAGAAAACACTAATTAAAAAGTGTGTACAGACGATCTGAGAAAGTAACAGTTTGCCTGTCAGCTATCGCACCTTTAAATTAGGACTGCATTAGGATTAGGAAAACTACTGTGGTAAACTAAAATGATTAAAAAGCTGTCGAAGTCTGTATTAGCATGTTCAATCAGTAACATATATGCAGGCAATGGAGGGAAAGGCTATTGGCCAAACAAAGCTAAAGTCTTCTCTAACACAATGATTGAAACTGTAGACTGAAAATAGTATCTTGCATTGATCGAACAGCCATACAGGTGCAGCTATCCTTCACTGGTACTCCAACTGTCTCATTTAAAAGTTACCCTAGGGACATCTACAGATTGCTGTACTGCAACTGCCTAATTTCATTGTTTTGCATGGGATATACTCTTGATCAGGACACAGGCTCTCTGGCTGGGAGGTGCCGTTGGCTCTCTCAAGAGACAGGAGGCCTTGCAGAGGGATCTAGATGGATTGGAGCATTGGGCAATGACTAATGGGCTTAAATTTAACAAGAAAAAATGCCAGATTCTTTACCTGGCATGAAATAATGCTGGGCACAAGTACAAACAGGGAGAGGAGTGGCTGTAGAGCAGCCCTGCAGAAGGGATCTGGGGTGCTGACCGACAGCAGGCTCAGTGTGAGCCACCATTGTACCCTGGCAGCCCAGAGAGCAAACCGCATCCTGGGGTGCACCAAACACAGCACAAGCAGCTGGTCAACAGAAGTGATTATCCTGCTGTATTCAGCACTGGTGCACCCTCACCTTGAGTGTTGTGTGCAGTTCTGGGTCCCACAGCTCACGAAGGATGTGAAGGTCTTTGAATACACCCAGAGAAGGATAATAAAGCTGCTGACAGGGCTGGAAGACGTGTCCTCTGAGGAGCAACTTCAGCTTTGTCTAGTTTGGAGAAAAGGAGGCTGAGGGGCAACCTCAGTGCTCTCTACAGCTTCCTGAGGAGAAGTGGAAAGGGAGGTGCTGATCTCTTCTTCCTGAGATCCAGGGATAGAAGATGCAGAAACAGTTCAAAGCTGTGTCAGGGAAGGTTTAGGCTTGATATTAGGAAGATCTCTTTACTGAGAAGATGGTCAAGCACTGGAATAGGCTCCCTAGTGAGGTGGTTGATGCCCTAAGCTTGTCAGTGTTTAAGAGGCATTTGGACAATGCCCTTAATAATTTGCTTTAACTTTTGATCAGCCCTGAAGTGGTCAGGCAGTTAGACTAGATGATCATTGCAGGTCTCTTCAAATGAAGTATTCTGTTCTATTCTATTTTAGTACCTGGAAGTGACAGGTGTTATCATTCTAAAGATGAACTGCATGCTGAAAAGCAAGTCTTAAACCACATTACAAGGAAGAGGTTCTCAGGAAAGGTGATAGCTGCACTGCCACAGAAAAGCAGAAAGGGCAGCTGCTTTAACTCTGAAAAAGAAGCACAAAATGGCTTGCAACACTACTACTACCGTGGTTCAGTGCTTAGATATATAGAATACAAAGCAACAGAGCCCAAAACACGTCCTAAACCAGAAAAATCAGCAGGGCCTCAGTTCTGCCAGCAACATTGCTCAGCAAGACATGGAAACACTGAGCAATAGTGAGGATCACCAGCCTCACATCTTGAACTACAATTCCACTTCCTCAGCCAAGTCAGCAGAAAAGCTTTAGAGAATGATGAGAAGAGAGTCTCATTAGTAGCAGGCTACTATTTATACAAAACGTAGGCTGTTTCTCTTCCAGAAAGTCAACTCACTGATGGTAACTTAGTATTTGCTTAGTGAGTGGAGGTCACTAAAAAACCAAGATGTTATTGACCCCTATAGTTAGCTTGGAGACTCCCCAAGAGGATGAACAGATACACATCTCAATATGCTGAAAAAATTCCAGTATTAATGTTGACTACTGAATTGAAAAACATTCAACAACTCCCGTTGGTGGGTTCTTGCTATAATACTGTAAAAAATTGCAGCTCACTCATGGTTCCTCATAGACAAAATACTTTCAATCCAAATTTCCGATTGTGAAGCCACTTTAATCCAGACTTAATACTGAGTACTTTTTTTTTTTTTTTTTTTCCAATTAAACCAAAGAGATAATCCCCAAGGTTAAAGAGCTACATACATCTGTAGGGCTGGAGTACATTATTTTAAATTTATTTTTGAAACAAAGCTGTTATGAAACACAAACATTGTCTAGTGACTGTTCCTATATTTACAGACGCTTAAGCAAGACCATGTAAGTGTTAAGTATAATTTCCTATATACTGCTTGGTTAGATAAAGTTTTTTAGAAGCTAGATCATAATACAGAAGAAGGCATAGAAAAACCAAAGGTGCAGGACCAAAAGATGCTATGTTCCCCATCACTCCATGAAGTCTTTTTTTTTTTCTCCCCCCAAAAATCAGACACAAGCAGGTTCTATAACATTATAACAGCTCTACACTAAAATCAGGATTACTGCTACAGATAGGTTCTGCTCATTTTTAAACTCTGGAAGAAAAGGCAGCACAACCCCTTTTCTAGAAGTGCCTGCAAATCAAAAAAACCCAGTCAAAATATACTTGAAGGAGCAATTCTGTCTTTACAGCTGTTAGAACTACAGCTACACTGATTTTAGTTGAGTTCAGACTATTTACAGCAGCTGAAGATCTGGTCTTCCAATTTAAATTCTGTCTTGACTTTGAGTAATTCTGTTGAGGTCACCAGAACAGGGTTACTCAGGACATAAATTTGCCCCAAGGGCTTTTCTTGCCTAAGCTATATTTATATTACATTAATGTATAAACAGAAAATGCCTAACAAGTTCCAGTAAAGCTATTCATGTAATTAGTTTGTAACTTGTGCTTAGGTCTCTCAAGGGTTACTGAGGGTCAAATCAGGGAAACCTATTTCTGAAAAGCACAAGTTCTGAAATAATAAAGCTTCAGCTTACGTTTTGAAGTGGTAGAAGCTCTGTCATTACTTCTAACAATCTTTTTTAAAAGTAAATGGATTAAAATGATAGAACAAAATATATCTGAAATTATGAAATAAAAAGGCATATGGAAGTTTTGTGTGTATTCACAAATAAAAATGCTTTAGTTAATTTCTGTTTAAACTTTAGAATGTGAGAAAGCCACACATACCACCATCACAAAAGGAAGACTTTTTTCACATATTCTAAAATAGAAAAAAAAAATCCAAATACAAACAAAAAGTAAGTACTGTCCATTTTGTACTATCTGTAACCTATCCTACTTTGGAGTTGAAAAATTTGGTAAAACTTGCATTACATAAAGCACATACAGGTTAGCGGAGTTGAGACCTAGAAATTAAACACACCAGTAGAATGAAGAAAGCTGTTTTAAGGGAACTGATGCCACTTGCCACACACATGAACAGAGTACCCCCATCTTCTTTTACAAGCAGTAGTGTGGTTTCATTTTAAAAAGACAAAAATTCTATAACTTAAAGGTGAAGAAAGCATAAGACATGAATTATCTATGAGAATGTCAATGAGAAGAATTATTTTTTTTTATTAACTAAACCTGTCTGAGAACCCTAAAAAGCCACTAAAGTATAATTAAAATAAATTATCAAAGGTCACCATGCACCAGTTGTTCATTTGGATAACTATAAAGGCAGATACCAGCCGTTGATAACTCTCGTTTATTGAATTTATTAACAAGCTGCAGGAATGTGCTTGTTATGTTACATGACTATGCATATTGAACAGGTGTTTTATTTCAACTTTACTTTCTTCCATAGTCCACAACCTACACTATGCAAACTCGTAATTTTATAATTTTTTATTAATTTTTTTTTTTAGATCCTGTACATCACATGTGACATTTATCAACACACCTATTAGTTACAGAAAACTGAAAAGAAATAGTAAGGAAATGCAATCTCCTTAAGGCCTAAAGAGGACAGATAAATCATGATTTAAGACAACTACTTGTAGCATTAGTTCACTAGATTTATACGTTAGTAGATCAAACCTCTGGATTTTTTCCATGCTAAATATGTAAACCCCTTACTCAACAGATGCTGACAAAGCAGGAACTTTGAAAGTGGAGATCAAAAGGAATAAAACAGTCAAATCTGTTAGAGCCTGTTTTACCAATACAAAAACATGATGCATCCATAGATGGCTAGAATATCAAGTGATGTGGGCAGCCACAAATATATCAACTTTAATGGAAAAAGACAGAAATACATATTTCTGACATATGGGCAGAAATGGAAAAATGCTTTTGCCATAGCTCATGAAGGATAGCAAACTCTGGTAATACACAGGTATTTATGATGCTGCTTTCAGGTTGCATTATAATCTTATATCACAATGTTTCTAATTTGTGTAGATATATTTCTGATTTCTAACTGTAAATAAAAAGTGCTTTGAATTCAAAAAGGAATTCAAGCAAGTCAGATACTTCACACCAAAATAAAAGGAAATATTATTGTTTCTGATTTATGGTGGAGGAACAGCTGGCACTTATTATGTCTATGTACTACATCAATCATCAGCAACACAAACTCTGATAAAACTACCTTATGTCCCTACAAATACAAAGCTGTTTTTCCTTTCCTAGACCAGATTGTTAGCTTACATAAAGTAGTGCAGCTCTAAATCCAGCCCTCTATCATCTAATCAGTTCCAATTATTTACCAGGCACAAATTTATCTAGTTTAGGTTTTTTGTTTTTTTTTTTTTTAAAGCCAAGTGACTCGAGTTCTGCACAGAACACTCCAACAGTATAAACAGCGATATAACAGAGTATTAGCAAGTACTGCTGGTTTTGGTCAATACTGTGATTACAATAGATGCCAATTTGTGCATCATTGTATCTACTACAGCATATGCTGTTTATAAACAGGCAATCTATTGCAACTGGAAAGTGACAAGAATGGAGAGAATAGAAGTGGTGGTAAAGATGTTAACCACAGAGAGATGAGGAGGACATGGCCTCTCACAATCAGACCACTGAATGTATGGGACATTAGTACTGGGAACCAAACTGTGCTTTGAACTTTCCAATCTGCTGAGGAAACAATGAAGCAGAACAGATTGTCCAGCAAGCTTCTGTTATGTGCTTATCACAATTTTCACTACAGGGGATAGAGAAAACCACTAGATTTCTAAATTTGACTCAAACTACATCGGAGGACTTAGCCCAGAATGTGAAGAAGGAAATAGAGTTTTTGACTGAATAGTCCATTAGCCTTCAAAAGAAAGCTGATCTTCTACCTAATGAAGAGGATCAGCTTATTGACAGATTGTGTTGAGAAGACAGATTTATGTTTTTTAGTCTTTTTATTTTTTTAAAAAAAGGTCAGTTACGATCAGGCAGCTGACACGATTACCACAGTGACAAAGAACTTCAACTAAAATGGAGAAAGCGTTCTCCTGCATGTTAATCCAACTGCTTTAAAAATCAAATTACTTTGTCTAGTTTTCCCTAAAATACTTTCAATTTTGACAGACAACAGAGCTGTTAGTTGCTGTCTTTGGGAAGGACAACTACTCTGGAGGATTGGCAATTTCAGGAGACTGGAAAAGAAAACCAGAGTTCCTACCCCAGGCTCAACTCCAATTGCACAAACACTAGAGTAAATTATAAACAAACAAGCTATTTGCAAGTTCTTGGGAAGCAGAAAAAGGAGAATCCTTACCCTCTACCTCCCAATAGATTGTAAACATCCAATACTGCCATGTATAATGCCCTGTTATGACAGGGAAGCAGTTCATTCTGATAAGGAAGCAGCAACTGGGATCAGAGGAGTTTGGATAAACCCTGTGGATGCTAATAAGCAGCATCTACCACTGTCATATGGGGAAGAGTCACACTTGCGCCCTGCAAGCCCGCATCCCACTCTTGCTGCTCTCAGCAGCCTTGTCCAAACCTTGTACCATCTCTGCATGCAAATGCAGAAACTAGTCAGATCCAGATAGCCTCTGCTGCTAGATGGATCATAAATACTTTTAAACTCACTATTTCTGCAGCTTAATAGAAGTTTGCAGCCAAACCCTGCTATAGCCACACATCAAAAATTTGTATAACACAGCTTCCCCTCCACCAGCACAATCCTACCCCATGCATGATTTTGTGAGGTTCCGTGGTCGAAGGGATCCACTAAAAGATACTGATAAGCAAATTTGTCCTTTTCTCCACTGTGTTGCACTGGTCAAAGACTACAAGAAATAGAAACAGTTGTCATGGAGCTGCACTTCCTCTTACAGTTATTCTTGAGAAAAAAAATCTATCTATTTTTTTTTCTGCCAGATCAGATGCCTGAACCTTGTTTTCTTGGAAAGCTTGTGACCACAGCGTGAAGTACAAGCCTCATCTTGTCCACTTTGTAATTTATTTTGACTTTAGTAAGACCTTTTCCTTGATATTCTAAGATGCAGGAAATATGGTCTAGAGGAAGTTACTACAAAGAAGGAAGCAAAACTGTTGGAAAACTACACCCAACATTGTTTACCAATGGTTCACTGTCAAAGTGAACACAGCTGTACTCCTGCTGCTGTGATGTTTAACATATTCATTCTGGATTTGAGTGGCAGAAAAAGGAGGTTCTTACAAAATATGCACCTGACTACTTTGTGATAGGTTATAAAAATTTTTGGACAACAGGATCAGCATTCAAAAGGAACACGGCCAATAAGAGAAATACTCAAAGAAAAATAAAGATGATGAGATTTTGTTAGGACCTTTCCACTCTTCAGGATCCTTCAAGTCTGTCCTTCAAGCAGGAATACTCAACTGGACAAACAAAAACTGAAGTTCCAACTTTGTAGTAGCTCTCCAGAAAAGCCATATACGAGTCACAAGCTGAACACAGGTTAACATCTACAAGGAAGAAACTGAAAAGACCATTGTTTAGTGTAAAGAAGAGGAGCCTGAGCTGAGTAAAGGGCTAAATACAAAGGAGGAGGAAATAAGCTATCTTCCATATCCATATTATGCAAGAAATATAGTAACCGATTTATATTTATAACATAGAATCTTTACAATGGATGTTAGGATCAAGAGCTGTGTTGAATAATCTCCTTTTCTAGAGATCTATACAGGTAAGTATATAAACAAAGTTCCCTATTTGTCTCATAAGAGTCTTCCCTTAACTGTCCCATACAAAGACCTGTCATGGCTTTTTTTGTTCGCTTTTAATCTAGCCAGTGTCTTGCCTTTCTGATAGTCTGTAAAACTGCACCATCACAGATGAAGTCACAGAAAGCAACCAAGACAAATTTCTCTAATGGAAAAAGATGAGCATACCTTACTAAAAATCGTTACAAATAGCCCATAGTATAGGTAACAAAATAAGCACACATTGATTCAAAATGTCTTTTATTCTGAGGCTTCAGCTAGATTTAGTTGACCAAATACTGCTTTGAAATTCATGTGGACAGCTCTATATGGGAATGTCATTCCATGAAAAAGTGTCCTTGTGTGTAATAAATTATATATATTAGAAGGAAACCACAGTTGCTTTAAAAATGCTCAAGAAATAATCCAGTACACTGATTTTCCATTAAACATGGTGGATATAACCAGCCAACAAAATCTCCTTCTAATCTTACTTCTAAATTATTATTTTGTACAGCAGTTAAAAAATGGGCTAACAGACTTTGTTTGGGCACCTGTTCCAAAATCAGGACTTTGTCTACTATACTGCTGCCTGGTACTTTAAGAGGGCAGCAGAGAGGAAAGAGAGTAAAAGGGAAACAGATCTTCATTGTGACTAATGAATCAATTCCAAATGCTTGTTTAAGGTGCATTATGACTCTCACAAGGAATATAAATTTAAAATGTAGGTGCTCTATTTTTTTTTTGTAATTGTACAAAATTCATGATGACTCTCAGACTATACAACTCACTCCAACTGTGCAATGCCACATATATAAGCTTATATAAAAGTGAGCATGAAAATAGATAAAAATGTACTTTCAAGAAGTTAAAATAGAAGGTGAGAAATATCAGTGGAATGTAATCTTTCACCTAGCAAAACACACTTATATTACTGTCCAGTTACTTTTTGCATTCATTAATTCAGATGCAAGCCACCCATCCCTGCACAGGGTCTACATAAAAATGGATCTATGGCTTAGCTTCAAAATGACCCTCCATTCTAGCTTGCATCATGCCGACATTCAGCAGAAGCTGGCTGAAAAGTTGTTCAGTTGAAGCCAGTTGTATAGTTGCTTGATTTATTGTCCCATTACAGGAATCTTAAATTATTTAGAAGGAGAAGAAAATGTAGTCTTGAAACAATACATTCATACCTCAACACCAACATTTCTATGTAAGTCTCATACACATAACACTGAGAATCATTTTCAAGTTAAAGGTTTGCATTTAGAATGATGACAGCTTACTAAACAGCTAAAAAGAAATTATGGCATGGTTTTAAAAATTATTTTGCCAATCTGTTCCATAAAATCTTTTATGATAATGAGGTAGCCTTATACTGAAGTAATGAAAAACCTGAAATTTCATGAGTTTGGTGAAATACAAAGTAAATTGTAATATAAAGTAATATAAAATCATATCTTGCCTTCATGTAAAGTAAGGTAGTTTAGGACACAGAAAACCAGAAATCATGCTTACTTCTCTTAAAAACAAAAACCAAAAAAGCTTGTATGTCACTCTAAACAATGCAGAAGTCCACAAACCATACTTGGACAAGTAAAGCTTCTAATTAAAGAGAGACCAGCTTTCAATGAAAAACAGATTGCTGTGCAAATGCAAAATCTTGGTCCAACCCCCACTGAAATCAATAACGAAATATCCACCAATTCTGGGAGATGATGAACCACAGACAAGGGGTGTCTGAATCTGCAGAACTGTATTTGAGATATGGTAAGTATGAGTACTGCCTTTGTGATTTACCATCCTCCAAAATTCTTCAGCCTGGTAATTATACAGAAAGTGATCTGAAGTGGAAGATGTAAGAGGAGGAAATAACATGAGGGGTATTAACCAAACTCATTCAGCTTTGCTGCCATTTGCAATAATTCATACAGCTGAGTCCACAGTTAAATCATCTCCTCAAGGGAGTTTACAAGGGCACTTAAAGGAGCCTTTGCTATAGACCTTCTTTGTTTAAATAAGATCATAATGTAGTGATAATTGGTATTTACATTTACTATATGTGCATGGCTACAATTTATCTTTCCTACATATCATCACAGCAAGGAAAAAATGTAAGCAAAAACAAATTAACCACCATAAGTAACACAAGATGAACGAGAATTCTTAAAAATTAATGACTGCTAATTTAAAAAAAGACAGAATGCTAGTGTTAGATCGCTAATAATCAGGAAGACATCAGTGGGAACTCCAAAGCTTGCTTTCACTTTCCAAACAATGCTTTAAAACGATTTAACATTTGGCTACCTTAGTGATTTAAACCATAATGTCGGGAACAGTCCAGTTGTACTTCTAGAGCTGAAAAGTGAACCAGACAGAAAACTAAATGTTGTGTTTAAATAAGATGCTTTTTTTTAAACTATGATTTTCTAAATCAGCAAGTTTTCTAAAGTTCTAAAAATTACAATTATTAATTAATCCCATTAAAACACTCAGTGTCACATTATGGCTTTATTCTAGAGGAGAATTACTGAAATAAAATCACCAGGCTATTTGAGCTGCGTGACAATTTAAAATTAGAGTAAGCATCTTTCATAATAATTATGTCATAAAAAACCTGCAATCTTTGGCTTTTCAGAAAGAATTCTCCCCTATAATAAAGACACTAGCACTGCAGCTCTGGCTGAGGTTACATTTACATAACTGAGCTCAAATGTTTTGTTGTTTTAAACTACTTAATTTTAGGAAGAATAAAAAAAGAAAATTACTATTGATCCCACTTTTAATACAATTAAATTGTAATTCAAAGCACTTGTTAAAAATTAAAAAAAACCCCAAAACCTCTTAAGCATATAATTTTAAATGCTCTCTGAAACAGCTCCATACTGAATCTTAATTCAAGCTAATCTCTAAATAAATTAAAAGATAAAGCTCCAAAGACTAACCTCATTTTCTGCATGTGAGAAATCCTGCTGCAAAAAGTATCGCCCTTATGGCTTTGGTCTAGACCAAAAAACAAGTCAATAAATTTTTAATGTATATATCAGCAGCTATATTGTGTTCTTGATGATAGACTACAAAACATTTGGGTAAACAAGATTAAGGTGAAGTGGATAGGAATCCACTCAGGACTGTTAAACATAAGAGCAACATTGCTTTCCGTCCCTTTTTCTGTTCGGACTTAAAGCCCTTTGAGGCAGCGTTCTGCTCTTGCTACTAGAAGATGTAGAGCAATAAAAGGTGAATCACAATGAAAGGACTAAATAATACCTAACAATGTTAATATAGCTGCAATAATGCAACAATTATTGCTAAGTAAACACTAATGTATACAACAAAATTACACACAAACCACATTTTTTAAAGTCATTAACTTGCATAGTTTTTCAACCCGGCCAGACATGATGTCATGAGAAGAAAAATACACAAACAGAAATCTTCAACAGTAAAAAGCTTTAAGATTTGCCAGGACACAGTACTTACATATTCAAACTATTTTCCTTTCAAGGTCCATATTTCAATAGCCAAGCAAAAAGTGTTTTCCTTTCTATTAATTGCATTCATTAAAAAAATAAAAAATAAAAAAATCTATCTCAGTAAGTTTTGACTAAGCAGAAAAGAAAGCCTGGTTAGTAAGAAAACAAATATGAGTCAACTAAAATGTGCAATTCGTATCACCTGTTTGTAGACATTTGCTTGGCATACATACTAATTTTTAAACTCCTTCCTGATATTATTGCTTTGACTTTGGAATGGCTGGAAAATTGTTACATAACTCATAATGTGGTATTACTGAGATTGTAGCGGTGATCAGCTCTCAGACGACTTAAGCTTTTATTTTTTTTTAAAGTAACGTAGAAATATCAAAAAATTTTAAGAACATGAAACACAGTTGGATCAGTCAGCTATCTAAAAAAGATTTAAAATCTATATCCAAAAAGATTAGTGAACAAAATAACAAAAACAAATATATGGACTTAAGTATGATAAAATATGATAACTGAAAATGGCTTCACAAAACACTAAGGCTAAATGAAAGACTGCATTAGATATAGTATGATAAGTCCATACAGTTCTGTTGCATTCCAGTGTTCCCAGTTCTCATCTAGACGTCATCTAGATTTTTTTGTGTGGACTACTGTTTGATGATGCAATTGAAAAACCACAAAGACTCCAAATTAAAATAACTAATTTTCAGTAAGAGGTGGAAAACAGCTTGACTGCCTGCATTCATAAAGTAGTGAGGAAAACAAAGGCACATGGTAAGAGGTTTCAGGAGGGAATGAAATCTGGGACAATAGAGAAGAGTAAAGGAACACGCTTTCATAGCAAAATGGTATTTTAGATTACTACAACTCCAGCTGAGGAAGAAGGAACTGCCATCTCAGCAGCCATTTAGAAACAGAGAAATATTGGTTGTCCTCCAAAGCTCTCTAAATGGTGAGGAACTGAAGCAGAAAAGAGCATGGAGAGGCCTCTAATAGTGTCTACACCTCCTTATCTTTTTTGGAACCCAAAGGTCTTTGAAACCTTTACAAAACCCCAAGCTGCTCATTGACTCAACTATCTCCAATAATTGAAGAATCACAGAATCACAGACTAGTAGGGGTTGGAAGGGACCTCTGAAGATCATCTAGTCCAACCCCCCTGCCAAAGCAGGTTCACCTAGAGCAAGTTGCCCAGGACTGCATCCAGGAAGGTTTGGAATATCTCCAAAGACAACGACTCCACAACTTCTCTGGGCAGCCTGTTCCAGTGCTCTGTCACCCTCACAGTAAAGAAGTGACATGAACAAAAAAGGCCAATATTTTTAAAACAGCCTTCAACAGAAACAATGTAGGAAATAAACTTGGCTTTTATTAACGCAAAAGGGAAGATTTTGTTAATAAAGTTAAGTTAATAAAAAAACCCCACACACATGCATTCCACTTGACTTTAGGCACCGGCACTAAGTAATTTCAATTCCCAATTCCTTAGTCAGTGCTGAGAGAACTTCCACGGGCTAATTAAGAATTTGTATGGGTTAAATTATCCTCTGAAGCTGTTCCCTCCCAAGACAGCTTTAGGTAACTAAGTTTCTAACAAAGCACTCAGCTAAAAGCCTACAGATAGTGGATTGTGTTGAAATACAACTCAGTTAACAAGCACACTGAAGTCCTCAGATGCTAATAAGTATTTCTTTGCTCAGAATCTTGCAAATCCCTCATTTTCCAAATATACCTGCATTTCTTTAGACTGCAGGGGAAAAAAGTTGACATCACTCACTTTAAGTTATTCTATAGTGCCTTATTAAAGAGAAATCAAATAACTTATTATATTTTCACGTATCCTGATAAAATTGTCCAATAATAATAATACTTAAATCTTGAGGACTACTAAAAGTCATGTCAAAAAACTTTCTTGGCAGTATTTTTAAAATTTTTCAATGACCTTGAAGTACACACTTTAGTCCCACTAAAATAACTGCCAACTACCAACACAGGGCTCCCAATCTTCATGTATAGTGTCATCAGCTCAAGAAAATTCAACTACAGAAGCACCGTTAGTAAACTCAAAGTGGTGATATATATCTTGAAATTACAACTGCTAGCTGAAAAGAGTTGAAATTACCAGTTTGCAGTTTATGTATCCAACACTACACACACAAAGATCAGAACTATATTTCCACATGCTGCACATTTAGGCATTTTTTGGTTTAACAAGAATTCGAAGCATATACTGCAGTTGCTATTCAAAGCCTGAATATTCAAAGTAATCTTTCAAATCAGTAGTGAGACACCTGAATTAAGAAAGCTTAGCATTGTCTTCATTGTACCTACATTGTATGATACATTTAATCATGTTATTTATTTCCGATTCAAACAAAAAATGTGAAGGTAGTTTGTGACAAAGCATGAACTAACAGCAAATTAGCTACCTTGTGCACTAACACTGAAGTGGCTGTTGTGACACAAAACTAAGCGTGGATAAAATCCTTCCAACAAACTTCATGCAGACTTTCCCAGAGATCCATCCTGCCCCAGTGACATGCCTAGAAATTAGCTATCTTAATTAGGTGTTCAAGCACAGATGTCTTCTGACAAATTCAAGACTAACTGCTTTCTAACCCTCCCTTCCCACTGCAATCCTTAACAAACAGGTGGTTGTTGAAAATTACAGAAGCAAAATAAAAATAGCTTATGTGGGTCTTCACTTTCTGTAATAATTAATATGGCTTTGCATATACACGTAGATACACCTACATATTGAACAAAGCAGAATTAATTTTGTTCCTCCCTCCAATCAAGAGGAGAATTACAGCAACTCTGGCTACCACGTCCATGACTTCTCCAAGATCAGCATCTTTGGTACCCTGGCTGGTGCCCACTGCTTCCCAAACAGGGAATAAGTCTGACCTGGTCTGCCCTCTGTACGTGACACTTCAGCCACATTCACAGGCTGGGAAGGGAACTGAAAAGGCTGAAAGGAGCATTTTCTTGAGCAGAAGTGTTTTACGTGAAGCACTACTGGTTTTCCAAGTAGAGCCTCTTAGTGAGGGAATGAAAGAAAGATGACACATACCCACAGCAGAACTTCCATGCCACAGCTATTGTGGCCTGAAATTTCAAAGCAGCTCTAATTTACTGGTAGGTTGCTTCACAGCACTCGTGTTAGAGGGGCCTAAGGCTGACTGTCCCCCTGCACCCACCTATGCTTTCATTGTGCTTCTTAGAAGACAAAAAATAAGAAAATCTATTTTAATAGGGCTTTTTTGCTGACTTAAATAGGAAACATCTGATGTACACTGAAGATGTATCATATATCTAACCTACTTCTATCACATGCCACACAAAAGAGCACTCAGTCTGGCTACATGTACCTGGATGACAAAATAATCTGGAGCTGCGTGCTCTGTCTGACTGCACTCAGTACCCTCAGCTACGATGTTTCACCATACTTAACTATGCTCTGCTTACCAGTTTGAAATAGTAGCATGTCCTGGCACCCACTGCACACATACAGTTATCTGGGACCCATGAAGCAGGGCCCCCAGGTGGAATCTCCCCAGGATGCCGATTAGCCTGGCACACTCTGAAGGCATTCACATAGCCTGACAAGCTTGAGATTTGTGCAAGGTGCTACGGGTACTTCCATCTAAAAAACAAACTTAGTGGAGAGCATCAGCAACCACTTTTTAAGTACTGCTTAGTGACCTGAATGCTTGCCTAAGAAATTTGTATCCATTATTCCAGCACTGCTTCTACCAGAAGTTCAAAACCACTCAGTGAGTCTTACCAGGTGCCCACTCAAGTGCGCTGCCCTGCTTCACACTAGACTGCTACCCAGGGTCCCAGTGCCTAGGGGCTGGGTATGGGTATCTTGGGTGTGGTCATGCTGGCCCACAGGATCCATCCCTTAGAAGCTTGTTGCTCTTTTTCTCCCTTTGTTGCTGCTGTAAGATCAGACTTTTGCGCAGCTGAAAGATCGGACTTTTGCCCAAAAGTATAACCAAGAGTAAAGGCTTAAGATTTGTACTGGGGATGTTGGCTACACATTTTGTTCCCTTCTACGTGTGGATCTGCACATAAGCCTGCAGACTGGGACAAGAATATGGATCAAGTTCTAGTTTCATATTAGTGCAAGCCCTGAGTTACTACTGACTTAATACATTCATTTGGTATATACAACTGAGTAAGGAAAAGAACATAAGCCAAAATAACTCATAGATTTATAAATTTATTTTTTTTTAGGTTATGATTTTTAAACTCCTTAACAAATCAGAAGTCATGTATTTTAGGAAAAGTGGTGAATTTACATTTAAGTATAAAATAAATTATCTTTGTTGCCTAAATACACTGCTTGAAAGTTTGGGGTTTGTTTTTTTTTTTCTGTTAGCAATATTGCCAAATTTTATTTTCATCTTCAAATAGAGCTTTTACTGTTTTACTTAAAACTCCTGGAGGCAATCATAGTTCAAGCTTTCACACATGCTTCTATACAAAACACAGCAATGACAAAAAAATCTAGAAAAATGTAATACTTCTTCCAAAGCCAGAAATGTCATTTGGACCGAGGTACCCAAAATTACTGACTGGATTTGGCTCACTAGAACAATTCCTTCTGCACATAGTTCCAGCTTCCTCCCTTCTGTCCTCTTCTTCAGATGCTTCTAGATATAAATAAGGGCAAGCTGGGGCTGCACGAATTGTTTGCACAGCTTGCTCCCTGTCATAATATTTATGGAAAGATCACAGCTCTTCTCTCTTCACTTAACCACAAACAGGCATGCCATGATGATACCTGCTCTTGTTTATGGATATATGACAGATGAATGTCTGCTCACAGAGAAGCGGCATGTGTGCTTGTAAGAGGAAAAGTAAGGACATGAAGGACATGTAAGAGCACACAATTTCTGATCCCATGATGAGATATATAGCCATTACAATGAAGGCAGACACTCATACATCAGACAGTGATGAGCATTTCTCACGATGAAATCATGTTTGGATACAACACTTGAATGAAACAGACTTCTATTACCAGCTGATTTGACAGGAAGTAACTACATTTTGGTCTTGTATGCATATACCTCATCAGTTCTCCATCTTCTCTTATATCATGCGCTAATCCCATCGCCCCATCTCAAAATGAAAAGAGGATCAGATAAGCAGATAGTCAAAGACAAGAACAACTACCCACGATGTCAAACTGTTTCTGTGTGAGCATTGTAAAATAACTGTAAAATTATGAATGGCAAAACTCAAATTATTATACACTATTTCTCACAAAACATGAACTGCCTGAAATCTAAGGAAACAATCAAATACCAGGTTTAAATTTAAAAAAAAAAAAACAAAACCCAAACAAACCACAACAAAGAAATGCCAAAAAAACCCACCAAAACCTTTCCATCAAGACTCAATTACACAGTGCAATTCAAACTCATTGCCATGGAAGACTGTGGAGGCCAATGCTCTAGACAGCCATAAATAACAAAGGAATTTGGCAAATTTGGGCTGAGTGAGCATACAACTAGATAAGAAGCTTGGTGGGCTAGAGTTACCCTGGCTCAGCCCTAATCTGCTGCCTGATGGAAGCCAAGGGATAAAACTGGAAAAAAGCATCTCTCTACTTCAAACGCAGTCCTTCAGTATTCATGACAAAATCAGATGAAATACTAACCTGGATGGACTTCAGCGTGGTGGTACTTATGCTTTTTTGTAATTATAGTTGGATTGAAGAGGATTTTGGCATGCCATACTATATGTGCCTGTACAAAGGTATGCTGCCTGAAGGGTCAGGTACACTAAAGGAAGATCATTTCCTCCAACCTCCTGCATGCAAAGGCCATTTTCAACTATGTATCTCAGTACCGAATCGAATGTCTTGGAAACAAAGGCTCTTACTTGAGAGCTTCTAGACATGATGATCAGAACAGATACTAAAGTCACTGTTTCCCTTGACAGTTTATTCCAAAGATTAGTCATTCTCATAGTTCAGAAGAAAAAGAAAAACACCAATGTGTCTGAGTTCAGTTTTTAATTTCTGCTATGCCTTTCCTCATGTTACATTTTCCCTTTTCCCAGTCATCTTTTATCTGCAACTCTTTTAAGAGTCTCACTAGTATTTTCCTCTCTCTCTTTTTATTGCTATGCTTCTCCTTCCCTCAATCCAGTTTTTCAGTGCAGGTTCATCTGGAGACATCAAAATGGGAGACAGGTCAGCAGCTGCCCTACCAGTTGCACATACAGAAGAGGGGAGGAGGGTACATCACTGCTGCAACTCATTGTTGTTCCCTTCTGCACGTGTGAGGTCCTTATGATCCTTTCTCAGCGACAACATTCTAATCAAGGATTACGTAGAAATATATTTACTATGGCTTTTAAATCTTTCTTCTAGTACTACTTGCCCTGATATAGTCTTCTATGTAGCAAGTATACTCAATTTTAAATACTAGAAGGAAAAAAAAATACAACCTAAATCACAGTTTTGTTTCAAGTTTAAAGTCTCTTTATGAGTTTAAAGTCTCTTTATTCTGCTTTGCTGGACTTATGATTTTTCACATTTAGGACTGCCAGCATTTTACTACAGCCAGGTGAAATACTCATAACAGTTGTTAAGAAATCCTTTTAAACTGAAATTCCTGTTCATTTACCTTGGTCTTACACTAAAAACTGAAAGGGAACTCTTTGTATGTGATGGAGCAGATAACAGTAACATAGGAAGTACTTCTGCAACAGTAATACATGTTTGTTTATTGAGCTCCCTATCTTTATAGGTTGTCATTTTATAGGCCATATAAAGCACTATTACAATTCATTACTAAGGCCATTCAAACTGGCATGGTAAAACCATTAAATTACTCCTTAAGTCAAAGTTTCCAGGCTTTCAATAAGACATTTTCTCTAATGCTTTGTTTCTGCTAATGCTCGTTGCCATTGCTCGCTGACAATCATAGATACGAGGCCTGACAGGGTCAGGACTATCATGCTGAAAAATCAGGGCACTCCACTGGATTTGAAGTAGGGGTTTTAATTGATGCTTTTCCACTTTCCTTTCTTACAAAGTTGAACAACTTTTTGCCATAAAGCCATGAATGGGGAATACAGGGAGTTACATTCAGTATTCCTCATTCACCATATCTACTGTGGAACTACCACTTGGAGCACTGGGGCAAAGAACTGCACTTCAAATACAAACAGCTGGGGTTTTTGTAATCATGGTCTACTAAAAGCACCTTTTTCCTGTTTAAACCAGGGAGATGAAGTTACACTTCACAGTTTGGAGCAAATAAGAAAAGAACAAGGTAAATGTGAAACACGTCTGACACATTAAATGAGCAAGTGTGAGAGAGGTGGCTTAGGTCTCACTTCAGTCAGAAAAAGACATTTATTAAAGAAGGATGAAGACATGGGCAAGTAAGTAGGAACAGGAGTGAAAGAGATCCCACATTTGGAATTTAAGTTAACAGAGCATAGGCAACTGATTCATTGGCATTGCCACAGAGGTCTCTGAGTGTATCTAAAGGTACATTTTGTGAACAGTTGCATTTAGTTACGGAACAAGTTACAATCATGCATGTACTTCAGTCTGTTCAGAGCAAGGAATAACGACCTTGGAAAACTACTTCAAGGTACCAGATTAATAAAAGGAAGGTTATTAAGTTGATCACTTCCATCTCACACATATCTTTATCAACTTTTACACTATGAAGCGATACACGATGGAATACAGTATTTAAGTGAGAGGAGCCCAAGTTAGCTCAACTCAGCCGATTCATCTCAGGTGGAGCAGACACTGTGATTTGACTGTTTGGCGAGTTAGGTGGCGAACAATTAGAAAAGCTTCCCTAAACAGGGACATAATCTTGGCTTGAAAATACATTTGTTCGAAATAAAAACAGTTCTCCTGATAACACACATTTGCTGCACCCCACTACACTAGATTTCAATAGTATACTTACATATGAGTATACAAACTTAAAACCTTGACATCTTTGAAATATTAATAAACATAGAAAGTTAATTTCCTGGAGTCTTAACATACATTAGATATTATATTCTTATCGAGATTATAACAAACATAATAACCAGCTCCTGAAAAATATCTTATCAGTCTGCAGTTAGAGTCTCTTGTCCACATTTATCAAGAGTTGATAAAAAAGTTTTAGGCATTGTGTAAAAAATAGAGTTAACAACAACAAAAAAAAGGTATATATTTCCAATTTTAAAACTCTATTTCCATTTTTAAATTGTTTTCCCTATGTGATAGTTTAACCAGGACACCCTCTGATTCTGAATTTTCTAAATCATAACTGACCTATTGGAAACCAAACCACAAAATTAGAAGATATTATTTTATGGAAAAAATGGCAGTAATTTTTCTTCAGCGATAGCAGAATTATTTGTTGTGCTTTAAGAATACATTAAATATCTGGAAAATAATAGTATATATTTAAGAGGATCTATGTATTTATATAGATATACACAGATATTGTGCAAGTGCATGTGAGTTTCCATACATATAAGGCTGGAAACAACATCATTATATTATTCTATAGTTAGACCTAAATTAAGTAACAGCATCCGGACACAGAACAATACATTAAAATAAAAGTGTATGACCTCAGAAAATTCCACACTAAAATTATCTCTCCTTTATTTCACTATATTAGCACTGAGCAGGAACCAAGACAACAGCTGGTGTTACACGTGACATGCACTGATCTAACACAGTTTACTAAAAAAAAAAAGAAAATACACTTTAGACTCTCAGCATATCTTATATAATGCTCCTATTAACCTTAGTTTATGGCTACATTTTACTGGAGCTGTGGGAATAACTGCACAGCAGTTTTTGTTTCTTCTCTCCTCTGCTGCTGTTGCTTTTTTTTAATTCCTTTTACCTTCTCCTTCAGCCACTTGCTATTTATAATTCAGTACCAACTGATGGGATTCAAACAGTAAGCAAAGCTTCAGTACCTCAGCAACCTTTCAAGCTTGGTCTGAGGACAAGATCTTCATATTCTTAGGAAAAATCCCTCAGAAATTTCAGAAAAGAGGATATGAAAAGCACAGAGTGCAACTGAAAAGTTTCAGTAGTTACATTAAGATGAACACACACAGACACACTTATTTCACTTAATGCCCCCACAACCAGTATGACCACATTGAAGTTATAGTTTTTGAAACTTGAAAACTCTGAAGAAACCTTGAAACTGTGGCTGATGAGGTTGCATCATGTATTCCTTGTAGGTGCCTTTCTCTGTCTTTCAGTTACAAGACTCCAGACAGCATGATTCAATTGCTTAACATTTAAGCAGATAAAGTTTGGTAAAGCCAACCAAATAAGCACAGATGTTTTCCAAAGAATTACTGCCTCTTTCAAGGCATTTTCTGCTCTAAGGCTATTTTTCCCATAGGACATTGTAAAGGGAAAAGAAAATAGGCCCTCGTAGCTGAGTTAACAGTACCACTGTGATCTGATGTTATTGATCAACAAATGCCCTAGACTAAAACCAAAAAAACCTGCCCACCTCTACTCTCTCTTCTCCCAGCTGCTTATTCCTGCCCTCCCACGAGTCTCCTGTGCAAACACAAGCATATATAAAGCCAAGAGCTAACCCAGACCGAAAAAGTAGTCCAGCCAAGTGCTCTCTTCGTTCACACTTCCCCCCAAAGCAAGCTGTCATTCAGATCACATTCCCCACGCAGATCCCCACATACTCCTACTGGCACTAAGTAAGGGACAGTGCAGGGGACAAATAAGCAAGTAGGCAAGGGGAACATTGTTTGGGCTAGTGGCACCAAAATACATGGGTTTAAGCAGTTAACTTAAGCTGGAACTGCTCCAGTTTTCCCATTTATAAAACCTTGTTTCTAGCTGTTTATTCAGCGGTTTTGACAGACTTTAACCTGAAGCTTGATTTTTCCACTGAGGAGCTATCCTAATGCCTGTTTCTTGTCCACATTAAAATAGCGCAGCCTCCTCAATGAAGATTTGTAGCATCTTAAACTGACAGGGAAGTATGAGCTGGAGCGATCAAGAAGAGAAAGAAAAAATGGAGGGTGCCTCAGGGGTGTACTTTATCATCTTTGGCAAAATTTGCCCAACAAATAAGCAATACAGCTTATGAATTTCCAGAAAAGACTTCGTCAAATTGCTCTGCTAAAATGCAAAAAGCTTTAATCCTGCTCTGGCAGGGGGATTGGACTAGATGATCTTTCGAGGTCCCTTCCAATCCCCAACATTCTGTGATTCTGTAATCAGTATATGTTCCCTGAAGCTGCTGAATGAGACTTGCTATGCTGGTATAGCTCTGGTTTGCAGCAGGTCATGAAGCAACAGCAGTGAGGCTTTGCTCTCAGGTACTTGGTAATTCCAGAGGAGACACCTAAGAAGGAGAAACTTCAGCGTAAAGGAACAGAAAGCAGAAAAAAGGCTCAGTCTGCCCTGAGAAGAAAATAAGAAAAAAGGAAGGACACTGGGAGAGGGAAACAGAGTCTACCACTGAAACTTGGCTCTCAGGGGAAACAGTGGGAGAAGCAGGAAAAACAAGTTGTGCCCTGAAGCTAGTGAAGGAGATGAGTGATAGAGAGGACACTGAAGAGGGACCTGGGTTGGCATTGAATTTGCTATGTAGAGACAAAGAACCAACGGAATCAAAGAGCTGTGGCAGCCTGGTACAGAGTCATTGCCATTTATTCACATGAGAAAGGGCAATTAAAGGTTAGGATGATGGGTACGGAGAAGAGAAGGGAGATATCAAATAATTTCAGAGTTTAATGAAGAGGAGTAGCAAGGAGTAGAGGAAGGAACTGTAAATTTAAAAGACAGGAGCTGCTCAAGAACAAAGGTGAAAGAAAAAAGCCTAAAGGTACAGCCTGCTGCCCGCCTCGGCTATTTTAGTATTTATACAATGCTGCCTTGAATGGGCAAAACCCTATCAAAAGACATGGCCTTCCATGTCTTCAGCTGGATCAGTTTCCTTATGACTTCACAGCTCTTAAATTAGGTTCAGCATGGCTAGCACATGCTGTGGTAAGGGACGTGGAAGCACTTCGGCTGGTGCTGCTTACCACCTCCCAATACCAACCTCCATTCAGTCAGGAAGAGGAACAGGTTAAATAAGGAGGATAGAGCTGCCTGGGACACAGAGTGAAAGTGAGCAGCAGATAAGGGAAAAGGCAGCACTCCTGCACTTCAGGAAACTGGTCACACAGGCCCATGACCACTTAAAACTGTCCTCCGGATTCAGACAATACTATGGTGGGCATTTTTGTTGATCTTTTCAATGTCCCTTAACATCAGGCAGCTCGAAAGACCATGAGAAGAACATCACAAAAAAGGCTAGATTTTAATTCTAGCATTGTGTAACTTCTGAACACTTGATTTTTATAGAAGTAGCAAACTGTAGCATATATATTCATATACTACATACATTTACAGTTGCAATGCCTGTCAATATTACTAGATTTATCTTGGCTCTATGCTAGCATATTATTTATAGAATCATAGAGTGGTTTGGGTTGGAAGGGACCTTTAAAGGTCATCTATTCCAACCCTCCTGCAATGAGCAGGGACACCTTCAACTAGATCAGGTGGCTTGGGGCTTCATCCAACCTGACCTTGAATGTTTCCAGGGATGGGACTTCCACCACCTCTCCAGGCAACCTGTTCTAGTGAGTGACAGCAAAATATTTATTATAAAACTTCATACCACAGCAAGAGAAAAGTTTCCAGACACTTAACTCATGTCACTGAAAGACCAAGTACAAAGTAGAAGGTAAACAATATTTTTTTATATTTCCTTCCATTAGTTTAATGAGATCACAGTAATTTTAACTGTAGTACTTCTGTAGAAATCATTTTGGACAACTAATTCCATTCAACATTAATGCAAATAATAACCCACCAAGGGATGGGAATACAAACTGTCAGCATAAGTTTATCTGCTCATGAGCTACATGGATTTTTTTGCAGTAATTAGCCTGTTTACAAATATGTCACTAACCAGATCACTCTCCAGCTACACAAAACACAACCACTGTACTATCTAATCACAAAGCAAGCATAGTTGGAGCTTAATAGTTGATCCTGTGCCACTTTCCGCAGGAAGCATAGCTGATTAGTTGTATTAGCAATTTGGTATAGCATTACTAGTCTTTCACTTAATATTTATTTTAATTTTATATGTATATAAGGAAAAAAGTACCAAAAAAGTAGTCCAGATCAGATTATTTTGTACTAAAACAAGATTTATTTCCCTATGAAGTTTTTCCCCCATAATTTAATTCCATATGTTGTAGTTCCTTGAATACATATATATATATACAAAACAAGTTCAACAGGTATTTTACTGTCAAATTAAAAGCTCTTTTTTACTCAAAAAAGCAAAACTAGTTTGCTCAATAAGACCTACATAAACACCCTCATTACTTGCAAAGATTAAATGAAAGAAACACACTTTCATTGAAATAAACTGTTCACATTGGCACTCACAGTTCACAAGGATGTATTTGTGAGGAGGTAAGGTACCCAGAAAAGAATCACAGCAAGAGTAGTGACTACTCCCAATTCATTTTGCTACAAAGTAAAGCAAGATCAGTCACTAGCAGTTACTTACCTAAAATGTTTTACATAGCATTTTAAAATACTCATAAGTAAACTGTTGCCCAGTCACTATAATCCAGCATAAATCCACATTGCTATCAAAAGGAGTACCCTCATCTTACCTCCCCCACAAAAGCTTTTCCAGCACCAGTAGAAGTAGTAGTAAGAAGTAGGGGAACAGGGCCAGGCTTCTGGCTGGAGCACCCCTTCCATCAAATTGATGCTGCAAGTACAGATTTGTTTACCATAGCCCAGACGCAATGCAGTTAACTTGCTACTCATAAACACTACCTTCTTCAACTACTACAGCTGGACCCAGAAAGGTATGACCAATTACACTTTTACATTGGTGCTGCTTACAGCAACATAATTATACTAGAAAATTAATTTATTGCAGACAACTCTTAAGTAAAACCACTGCAATTTCAGTAAGAAAAAAAAAAATCTATTAAAAAAAAAAAATGTCCTTCCCAGGTACATCTCTGCCAGACTTAAGAATGAAATAAAGAAAATGCCCCCAAAAAGGGTGGTGGAAATTTTTCACATCGTTGTGATCATTCCTGAGTAGAGTCATAGAGGTTGTCTGGTTTTCTTGTTTGTTTGTGCTCTTTCAATTTCCTAGAAGACTTTGAAGCCAATATTTGGTGGTCCAGTTAAAGTATTTCTATTTCAGAGTATCAGGACATTGGTTGCAAAATAATTCTGATTTTATGAAAGGACATTGAAAAATAATTGGGAAGCAGTGGATAAGAGTAGTTCTGCCCAAAATTCAGCCACTTTAATGATTACAAAAAATAATTATTAATTCAATTTTTCTTTCAAGATTGCTACTCAACTATTAGTGCAAGTTTTATGATAAGATTAGCAATTAATTCCACATTTTACTAGTACTTTGCATTGACTTTAAAACCCTCAAAACTGCACTGTAACTCATAAAGTGAAAGGGAAATTCCCATTCTAATGAAACCAGTTAGCTAACAAACACACTCTGCTCTGGCTCAGAATAAGCTTTCTTTTTAATAGCTTCCTCATTAGGCAGTTGAAAAGTTAAAAAACTACAGTGCTTATAAAGACATAAGACTTTACAAAAGCATGGGATAAAAAGTCTGTAAGTTAGGGACTGCATGACAAAGTATGTTAGAGATTTTGAGGAATTAATTGTGCATGTTACTTATGGAAGGAAAGAGAACAAAATCAAAGCTGAATACAGTTTTCACAATTGTAACAAGGAATATGCAGAATAACAGCAGAATTCAACAGGTTAGCACAAATGTGGAACAAATATGTAGAAGAAAAACTTGAAGATTATCCAGAAGAATTTCAATTTCATTAAACATATTACTTGTTCAACAATATCTCCATGATAATTGTAAGGATCTAAACATATACGCCTCAGAAGGACATTTAGCAAGATGAACAAACTCCTCAGAGAAGCACACGGTACTTCTGTAGTGAGGGAAAATAAAGATGTCCCAACACCACAAAGAAGGAGGAACAATGATGACAAGGGAAGAAAAAAAACCCAAAACCTAGAGGACTTAATTTTCTTTGCGTGAAAGAGGTTTCTAACACTGAATATTTGCTAAAGCTCACATTATGTAATCCTTAGATGAACAGTTTCCATTAATTCCCTTATCTTCTCTCCCCTCCTGGAAGAGGAGAAAAGGGAATTAATGGAAATTTTAGACCTAACTGTTTAGGACCCAACTCCATGACCTTCATCTAAATAATCCTGCCACTCTTCCCACACTTTTCTATGGAGTTAGACACCAAGAGTAAGATAAGATTTCCAGGTTTACCCAAGAGCACTGCAGTTGTGTTGACCAAGGGGCATATGGAACATGGAATTGCCTACAAGCAAAACCATAATAAGGATTCCAGGTACCATAAGCAGCTCAAGAGAGCTACAGATTTTGGTTCTGACCTGGAAGGAAAATACCACCCAAAGCTGTCAAAATCACAGGCAGAAATCAATTGAAAACAAACCATGCATGCATGAAAGGTCTAAAGAGAAAATAAAAGTAACCTCTTAAAAAAACAAAAAGAAGAAAAAAGTGGGGGGGAAGCTGACATTGGACCCAGTCCCTGCAACTGGCTGAAATACAAAACACATTTATATTCAATTCAAATACAGTATGAAAGAATTAAATAACACGGTTATGTTTCTTCTTTAGTTTGGTCTTTGAAAATTTAACGACATATATCCCAGATCCCAAAATAAACACTGAATTTTATTTTATAATAACTTTTCTGCCATGTAACACACAAGAATCAAAGAAGAGAGAAGCAGAGAATACTAACAGCAGAGTAAATCTTTACAGATATCACAGGCCATCAAAATCAGGGAAGCCCTGCTGCACCTGAGCTGGCACTGTCCTGGCATGAAGGAATTCAGGGTCTACTAACTCATGGCATCCTCAGGATAAAACTCGACAAATCCAGGGACAAGAGCTCCATAAACAGATACTGAAGGAAAAGGAAAGGTCATGTCCTCTAACACCCTCAGTGTTACAACTGTGGTTGCTAGAAGGGTATGAGGGAACTGAACTGCAGAAAGCAACTAGTCGAAATGCTCTCCCAGGCAGAACAGCATGTGCTGCTGAGACTGAGAGGCCTAACACTTGCCTATGCAGACCATTAGTCTGCCCCAGTGGGGTATTTCTTATATTCTTATGCTTTAGGTTAGGCCTGACATGTATCTAAAAATCTGCAAGCGTGGGTAGGTTCCTGATAAATTTGCTTAGTCACACGCACCTAGTTAGTGCACATAACCAAGCTCTCACAAATCTTACCTGGCAGTAACTTCTTAACAGGTATAAACAACTTTTACAAGATTGCTGGCATATTTCACAGATTGCTTTGAGAGCACATCTCTTGAAAAATCATTAAGGACATTAAGTATACAGCTTATAGTTTATAAAAAAGAAAATCTCTTATTGTGCACATGTGACAGGCAGAAAAACACACTCAAAGCATAATGAACACATAGGTTAAATAATCATATTTCATCTTAAAATATGCCCCTAAGAAGAGTTTTTATGTGAATTCTGAGGAAGCAGTAATAACTATGAAATGCCTTCCCTCATCCAGTTCTTCCCTATAAATATGGGCAGTTCTTTAAAACAGGCATTTTAATCATACTCATGTCTGACACGTTACAAAATACTCTCCAATCAAGACACACTTTCAAAATAAATATATAAGTAGAATTATTAGGAAAGAGAACAAAACTTCATTGTGTCCCTACACACATTCATGGCGTCCCACATCCGGAATCCTGTGTGCACTCCTGGCTCTCCCCTCTCCTTGTTCTGCAGTCTTAAAGAGAATTGAGAAAGGTATGAAGTCAGATGATCAAAGGTAAGGAATAGCTTTATTACAAAAAACAGGTTACATAAGTGACAGATCTTTAGCCTGAAAAAGAACAAGGGAGAGGAGGACTCGACAAAACCACAAGCAGCATGGACTGAATTGTTCCCTGCATTGTTCAGGACAAGGACTGAGGAAGTTTCATACATAATTAACAGATGTCAGGCTCAAGATGAACAAGAAGAATATTTTTTTTTTAGCTTTGGAGTTTTATTTTTAAATTTACCATTATATTATATTAAACAGAACACCCACTCAAAGCCAAACTTTTTGATACAGAAAGGTGCTGATTTCAAAAGCTTCTGTGGGCTCAACAATCACCCAGATAACACATAGGAAAAAAGTAAACTGAAAGGTATTAAATAAAACAAAATAAACCCCCACAAACCCTGCATCATTTAAGGCAAGGAAGTCCACAATCTGCTTGCTGCCAACACTCTGTAAGCATGTAGTGACACTTCCCATTTCTTTGCTCAGAAGGAGGTTGTCAAGTAGGTCCTGTAATTTGGCAGAGCCTTGGATGGTAAGGGCATAAATAAAAAGGGAAGAAGTCCAGCCAAAAAAACCCCTAAGAGGTATTGGAAGTGCCAGAAGAGCGGCTGTAGCCAGGTGCATGTTGCCATGGTTGCCCTTTCACTACAAAAAACTTGATGAGCCTGGGGACTCTGAACATCTGATGCCTGCTGTTGGGTCTGAAGTCCCCAGCTGGCCAAGAAACAAGCAGCAGGTACATGCTCACACATCAGGGTTTCAGGGCTTCTCCTGGACATGATTTGTGGAACATAAAGGTGAAGAAAAAAAGCAAGCAGAGTACGAATCTGCCAAGCTGTTTCCATGGGATGGTTTGGGGACAAATTACCTGCATGTCCCACAAGCCCCCCACACAGGGGAATCAAGCAAGGCAGCTCACAGGACAGAGGATAAAAATAATTAAACTTGTGGGGGCCAGGACTCAGTGGGCACTCTTTTCTGTCGGGCAGAGACATGCCCATGGCCAAAGGGCAGCCTTCACCTGAAAGGAACTTGGGAGAAGGGGGTGTGAAGGGAAAGGTGTTACAGATCACTCCACATCATGTGCTGTGCATGAGATTTCCAACAATGACATCACTCTCCAAGTCATCCTCTGCCATACCAGTGGGGCACACTGCAGGTTTAGCAGCTGTGCAGCTGGGACTGTCCAACAAGAGGGCCTGTGCCAGATATTGTTGAAAATGGCATTTAGGGCTAAGCAGGCATTTTATCTGACCAGGTACAGCCATTCTTCTACTCTTATGTGACTTCAATACACAAAATAAATACCATAAACCAACTAATCATGGACTAAAGCAGCAACTTAGAGGCTCAGGGGAAAAATACAGATCATCCACCTGTCACAAGAGATGAGGATTTGAAAATTTCATTAATTTTCTTAAACCGTTAGCTAAGATATTCAAAGAGTTTCATTACTACAAAGAGTCTTTTTATGCTACTAATCCAGATTAGTAATGACTGTTCAGTTTAGAGCTTGCCTAATTCTTTAGTTCTACCTGATGCAATAGAACAGCCTAATTCTTCCATCCTTTGAAGCCTGGCCTTGCCCTCTGAAAATCCTGCACTGCTCCTTCCCCTACTTCCTGCTCCAAGATCACAGTTCAATATACCTTTACTACCTTATCAGCCTGTCCCCAGATATTTCTGAAAGGAAAGTACTTAGACCTCCTCTACAGTTCTTTACTCCTTTCATTTGTTTTTAGTGATTTGATCACCAGCTGGCCTAGCCACCTGAAGTAAAAAAGAAGCAGAGTTCTCATTCAAGATCCTCAACATTTTCACAGTTGACAATCAGAGAGAAGCAGACAGGTCTTCTTGGGTAAGAAAAATAAAAGCATTTTTTCATGCATCACTTTTCCACACCTTTTAGTTGCACAGGCTGCATTTACTCTGACTTTAGTGCCACAGTCTTGGAGGGAACCGTAAGTGCAGAAACAGCCCTTTAGCAACCAATTTACCACTCTAAGGTGGCCTGATTTCAGTCTGAGTCCAGACTGTTCATCAGACTCACCTCCCTCAGCACAGACACAGTGAATCCTCTCCTAAGAGGGGGACAGTCTTATGTGCCTAGCACTATGAACTGACAAGTTAAAGAAGTGGCACTGAGGCAAACAGAAGCTGCCCACCTGCTGGGCTCTGCTGAGCCACAGGAGGAGCCCAGACCTTTCCAAACTGTACACCCAAAAAAAGTACATTCTCACGTCTCAGGGTGCACCTGGGAACTCTAGGCAAAAGGCACAAACTCAGCATCACTAAGACTCCAGCAAGCAAGCAAGGATACCTTCAGGTAGTTGGATTTTGAGGCTAACCTCTTGGCTTCTGCTGCCTGGCAGTTGAGATGAAAACTCCATGAAAGGCCATGAAATTTTACAAAGGGGACAGGACAATACCTGCCATGTTCAGTCATCCCAGTGGGATATTTATCAGCTATTAATGTTCTTCTGAAAGCTGTTCCCTGTGTCCTGCACAACAGCATTCTTGATATTTTTAAATGAACAAACATTTTGCTCTTCTCTAGCCAGCCAGAAACACACCCAACTGGAAAGACAAAATAATTGTCCATTGCTATCTTCCTTCCTGGAAAAAAACCACTTCTCCATGTTTACCAAATCTACTGTGATTCAACAGTGCAAGCCTGCTGATTATTAACAAGATTGCCTCATTTCCTCCAAATCACAGAATATTTCGAGATACAAAGGAAATTTAAAAATTCTTTACAGCAAAGAGATACTGCATTCTTAACATGAGTACCTTGATATATACAAATAAAATGAAACAAAGTAAATTGCTATGTTTGTACCACAGCAGTGTCTGTTATGCAAGATTTGCGGGTGGGGTGAAGAGGAAGTTGTAGGCTCTGCTTTAATTGGGAAACATCTGCCCCTAGGCAAGGGACAAACGTCCACAAGGCGCCACCTCACAAGTTTATTTCTTAGTTTCCTTAGACAGTTAATTACACTGCTAATCTAACCCTAAATAGCGATTCAATAAAAATGATACATCAGGTCTCCATCAAGAGTGTTGGTACTATTATATTCACAGGCAATGTATGTTTCTGATAAGTGTAACTGCAGACAGTTACAAATACATGTAACTGGAAGGATCAAAGTTATGTACTTTTCCCTTTCTGCATTATTTTTAAGAAGAAATAGCAGGAGCCGTGTTCTCCAAGTAACATGAGCATGCAAACAAGCAAGAGATTTTATCCTCATCAGTACACCAAATAACGAACAATCATTTTAGGGGTACTAAATATCCTTTGACTTCCAGTAAGTCCTACTTTTCTGGTATCCTCCTAGCTCCCATTCACAGCAGTCACAAAGCTGTTGCATAGTTTGCAATACCTAGCAGATGTTAGTCAAGAATAATGGCAGGTCAAGACTGTGGTGAATTCTCAGAACCCAAAGGCAACACTGTCAAAGAAAATAGACTAAACAACAACAACAAAAAAATCTCAAAATTACATCCAAGACTTGTGGCAAGAAATGCTCTCTTTTTTTAATTTAAGAAAAAAGCAAAATCAAGAAGTTCAAGTAAGCTTTTGCCTACAGTTTTCTTCACCTTTCAGGCTTTCCTTAAACTCTTCAGAATTTATTTTTTTTTTATTTTTCCACGTTAAGTTTCTTCAATGTGCATATAGCACAAAGTGAGATCACCTACATGGACAGTTCCTGGAGCTGAACTTGACTTGAGCACTTCTGAGGACAGGTAACTGTGAATCTAAGTCCACAGATCCCAGTCATGGTGCTTATGAGCTCCATGAACAGGAGAACAGGTTCACAGCAGTCATTTGTATATGGATCCCATACTTGCAGGGCAAGGAGTATTAGCCATCTATTTGGAAAGGGTTGGACAGCTCTTACTTGAATCAGAATTATAATACAGCCCTGCTAAAATAAACCTTTGACCTGGAAGTAATAAATACCTCAAGCTTTACAATTGCTTTTCTTTATTTTGCTAATGAGACTGTTCCTTCAGCAGACTGCAGAGGTTACTTACCAGCTGCATCTCTCTTGGACAATTTGAAAACAAAAACACCCATGAAACAAACAAACAAAACCCAAACGTTTCATTGTCTACATAAACACGAGTAAGTAGACAGCAGCTAACATGTGAAGCTTCACTTAGCCAGTTTTTCTCTTGGCTCTAAATACTGTGACTGATGCAGCGAGTACATTCTCGACAGCTGGAGCAGTCCACCACAAATACATTTGGTCTGCTGAATTCTGCAGTCGAAGAAAGTTGAAGGGCAGCTAGAGTAGATCTGTCTGTCCACAGAGCACAATTCTTGGGTAAGAGAAGTCAAAGAATTAAACCATTTTACGCTGTAAAGAATTTTGTTCTAGATGACATCTGGTTCCTGAAATTACTTATGTCAAAATGCTGCCACAAGCAAGTAGGAGTAACACAGGGAATTCCGCACCTGTGATACCAGAAACACCCATGTTCCCTGCTCCCCAGCAGCCTTCTGGTGTTTTCCAGGAATTGTCTGATTCTTTGACAGTATTTTCCCTTGTCCAGGACAAAAAGTCCTGCTCTCTTCAGTGAGGAACAGGATGCAAAACACCTCCAACAGATTTTAAGCTGTTTCCTCAAGGTCAGGCTATTTGAAAATTGTGACTGAGTAGGTGAAGCAACTGCATGAACAGTATGGAGTACTACAAGGTTCAGGGCAATGGCAGCGTCAGATAATAATGTCATAAACTTCCTCAAGCAATTATTTTTCATTGAAGTTAAGCACAATCAGGATCCAAAAAATTTCTTGCAGAAGATTCTATCAGTAACTACATCCAGGAAGATAACATATTCACCCTAAAACAGAATTCCCCTATACTTTGCAAAGACTACAATAAAGCAAAAACATATCAACTAATACTAATTTTTTTTCCCCTTCAGTTATCAGAAGTTTTTTTTCCCCCCGTGTTTTCTCCACCTCCCCCAAAGAACATAATTCCTCTTGGTTACTTTGCTAAATAGGAGCATCTTGCCAAAACATTCATTCACTCCCCTGGCAATTGCCATCTCTAAATGTTTTTAGGGAGTTATAGCCATCTTAGACAAGTCAGGAGATACAAAAAGGAAAAACAAATAACTAAAGAGCTAGAGGGACTGATTTACAATTATTACAATGGAAGAGCAGAAGAATAAATGACTTACAGTTTAGCTATTTCCTAACTAAAATCTGAAATGTAACAAAGAAGGAGGAAAAATACAGTAACACATAAACATTAAGTCATCAGAAAAACTTCTGGTGACAGATAAACACAAAACAAGGAAAACAAGTTGACAAATTCATATACAATAGGAATTCAACAAACAATTCCCCTATGGTACCCCCAAGATATTCATGTTTTAAATTAAAATTCTGTTGCAACTTATGCAGCCATTAGTGCCTTTGAGGCAGATACACATATACATGGAGGGAAACTTGGTATGACATACCTCTGAGGTTAGAAACAAGGTGGAATTAGGGGGGGAAAAAAAAGTATTGAATGTTTATAATAGATAATGAAAACAATCATACCTATCCTACTCCCTAAACAAAATTCAAGACTTTGCCAAACATAAAACTCTTAAGCAGCAACTTAGACTTTGAAGGAGCTTACATCTTCTAAGTAACAATCTTGCTTGGAATTTTTTATAATTTGCTCTACAAACAGCTGTAGCACATTTGTTACATTAAACAAGGATATTAAACTTTATAGGATACCAGTCAGACTTCAGTTGGATTCCCTTTGTTACAAGCATTTTGTTTTCATGAATCACTGACCACACTCAAGAAAGCAGCAGCTGAACACAAGGTTCTAAGACAGACTTCCTATCCTGGATGCAGGTTGTCAATGAGAGAGAATTATCACCATTACTCTCAGCTACAATAGCCTGAAGAGCAAGTCCTGGTTTATTTTTGCTAAAATAAGCAGACACCACCCTTGAAGAACATGTAAGAGTTTAAACACACACTGAACCTAAGTAAGCGTAAAAATAATATTTTTGAGATGTTTCTGTAAGCTGCCAAACACTGCAGGTAAAGTGATCCCCAAAACTTTTTTAGAACCTATAGAAGTGCAGTTATTTGTCAGCAGCAATCCCATGAAAACCCCCACAGACATCCAAGTGTGCTTATACAAGATAGCCAGGAATGCACATACCTACACCAAGAACCAGAAAGTACCATGAGCTCTTAGTGCTTAGTATGGTACTCTACTTACAAAAAAGGCTAGGACAAAGTTTAATAATTATGTTTGCAGAAGGTCCTATTATATTACTTATGTTAACACCATTTTATCTGATACAAAACCTGCTTCTAGAAAAAGATAGCATCTTTGTGTGTGTGCACATGTATCTGAAAAAAAAGAGAGTGGCTACACATATGTGAAAAGGAAAGTTTCAGAAGACAAAACAGTAACAGCAGAAAAAAAATAACATTCTCCCTACCTGTTCAATTTACCCTTGCTTGGGTACTGGGTCTGAGGTTTATGCTTGTTTTCAGAGCGGAAAACCTAGCCCCATCTCTCACCAGTGAATGTAGCATCATAACACAGACTAATGCATACTTCATAAAACTCAGAGGTGGCCATAAAACTGATGGGTTTGAGATTACACCATCAAGATACAATAACAGGAGAAAATCCCAGAAATTAACACATTGCTGCTCCTCCCACTCCCATAGTAACAGTATTTCAACTCCATTAGCCATCAACTAGCAGCATTTTATTATTAGGTCAGATTTAAAATAATAATAATAAAAAGGTATATCTCAGGTAAGTTAGCATCTAAGATAAATGGAGCTGATGTAAGCACACCTATTTTCACTACAAAAAGCAAATCACAGAATCCCAGCACAATAATTGTTCTGTTACTTTATTGCTGTCTGTGTAAAGAGGCCCCAATGCCACTTTCAGTGATGCACTTTAGCACAGGAAAATATATTTACATTTGTTATTCTAATACAAAACTAAGAATTCCTGCATATAGTTTTAAACTTCTTAGAGCCACATGGCAGAGTTGACCAATATTACTTTTGTACAGTCATATAATCCTAAAGGTTTGACTATGTACAACATGAAGATGCAGCTACAGCAAACCCTCCCAGCTGTGTTGCTTTTTTCCAGTTATCATTACTATACCATTGTTAGCATTATTGTTACCATAATAAGCTACTCCTGCTATTGTTACCCTATCACTATTAATAGAGTCTAGGTACATGCTATAGTCACACCTTTATTTTAATAACCTAAGAAGTTTAATTTGTCCCCAGAATCACTGTGTAGCCCCTTCATTTAATTCCAGAACTTTCAGCAAAGAAACAATAATTTAGTTTATTATTTATTTATTAAAATACTTTGACCTCTTGGGCAGACAGTGTATACTTTTTGTAAGTTTCCAAGTCAAAGCTACATAAAGAAGAAGAGTTGAAGTCTAAACACATTATAAAAGTTATTAAAACATTCATTGACAGTACAAGGAGCTAAAGTTTCAAGTCACCAGTGTCACACAACTGCTCACCCTCCCCTTGCTGCAGCTGCCCTGAGCATCCCTGCCAAACTACGGGAACTCTGGGGGCAGGAGGGCTGATTCCCCCAGTCTCACCTTAAGCAGAGAGAGAACTGAAATACCAGGGTGTCTTCACCAGCAGGCCACCCTACTGAAGAGAGGGAGCCAGGGGCTGCCCTGTGGGGTTCGACTGCGAGGGATTCCCCTCATCGGGGAACCCCTCCCTGTGCCACAGGAAATCCGAAAGAGGTGATTTACAGGCAGGATCATTCCCATCCCACTGAGCAGTCAGTTCAGCTGGAGAGTATTAATCTGGGCCCTGTAAGCTTGTTAAATAATGAACTTTACCCTTAGGCTGAAAAAAAAAGAAAAAAAAAAAGGGGGGGGGTGGGGGAGAAGCAGTGTTACACAAGCTTATTAGTGCCCACTTGCTGCAGAACATGCCCTTGCAAGAGCTGTGTGTAAAGAACTACTACTATTTGTATCTGTAAGGCTTCCAAGTTGCTACAAATCTCTAGTGAGAGATTAATGCATAACACCTGCATAAAAACACAATACCCTTATTTTCTGCCCAGCTTTTCCTCCTATGTTGGAGGATGCTCAGCTTTATCCATGCTTTTTAAGATGTTTCTAAAGCTGAAGTTCTTAAAATAGGAGTAAAGAGAAATAAATATACTGTGTAAAGAATTGACCCAAAAGGCTGTAGGACCTGCACTTAGGCATCAGTTTAACATGCAGCAGTATGGCAAATGGATGGAAGTAAAAACAGAGGAAGCCTAACATCTATGAACACAAACTTTCATGATTACACACTTTTCATTAAAGCAAAGAAAGTTCAAACAGATGACATTTACTGACAATATAATATTATTTTCCTTGAAACAATTAATTATAGTTTACTTACTTAATCCTTTCATAATTACTTCATACATTCATCTCATAATTCGCTCATCACAGGAACAAATATGCACAGTACTCACTCAAATAGTTCCAGCAGAAGCAACACACTTCCAATATGACTAAGTCTGCTTGGATCCAGAGTCATTCTCTCTCTCTCCACTATTCACCAGTAGTCAGGCATAAAAACATTTTTCTGTTAACGTAACTGCTTAACACATGCTATCCCACTCACTTCCCAGTCTCTTCTTCCTTTGGTTTGCTGTCAGTTCCCTTTTTCCAGGGAGCACTTGCACTTCTGCACAATGCAGTACAGTGGCAGCTCCCAAAGAGCTTTGGGACTTTGTGGTTTCTTCAAGAAACATTGACTGTCCACACCACGTGCGTGGGAACACACAGCATCACTTTAGCAGAGTACCTTCACTATCAGCTGTTCTATCTCAGCAGTTTAAGTGTACAAAATATGTACCATGCTCCAGTCTGGATTCTTTCTATGTTTTCAGCATAAGCTATTCTGAGGCTTTACACCTCAAATGCCAGTTTCACCCAGCAAATAACTGACTTATGGTCATGGGCTGGAAAGAGTTGAGGTATTCTGATCCTTCACTAAATTCTGCATGAGTGACCAGCTGAATTGATTTTGAGTTCCGATTTTTAAATACTTAAGTTTGAAAAATCCTTGATAAACATGTAAGCAATATGATCACTGACAGCATATCAGCATCCAGAACACTGCAATGTAAGCATTTGGCTGTAATTAAAATATTTTAAGAGAGACAACAGTACAGTCAGTAAACTTTTCCATGCAGAATATTATTTGAAAAGCATAAATTCTGTGAACATACAGCCTAGAACAGTTTGAATACCTGAAATAAGTACAGCTAATGTACACTATCAAAACTTGACTCCCCATGTAGTTATGGTAAAATCTCCCAAACTTCTCTTCAGTAAAACAAACACCATAGGAAAAAAAAAAAAACCAAAAACCAAACCAGAGTATCAGCTTCACTTTTAATCCCCCTTTCCCTCTCTGCCCCATACCAAAATGAATAATGAATGAGCTGGGTCATGATTGCTTTCAGTAAGTATGTCAGAAATTTTCAAAACAATGAGATGAGGGTAAGAGTTGATGGAAGCTCAGACACCAAAGGTCTTCCTAATAATGCCACATGCTTGTACAACCACATACTATGCATCATTTTTCTGCATCAGCATACCGGGAACTGCAAAACCACAAGTACCAAAGATACTCCAATTCCATGTTACAAAACTTCCTATGCAAGCAAAAATTAACCCACAATTGTATTCGTGACTGGAATCTGAGAATTCATGCCCAACTTTCACTCTGCACCTGGGCAGAATTAAAATTTTCAGACTCGACTGTCACCTCCCACCTCCCGTCAACTCTGGCAGCAGCAGCAACTCATCCGAAGTGTCCAGAATTCCAAGAGACTTTTCAACAAATAGAAAGTCTCGGGTTTTGTTGTCATCGTCCCCCCACGCCTCCCTGGCCGTTTCGTTCCTGTGCACAGCTGCTCCTCGGAGCCTTCTCGGCCTTCCCCCCCGCCCCAGCCCGCTGCAATACCCCGCTGCTTCATCGCTACCGAAGCAGCCCGGGGCGCAGCTGCCCCCTGCCTACGGGGATCGCCCAGCTGCGGGGCCGGGTGGGCTGAAGCCCGTGGGTCGCTGCCCAGCCCAAGCTCCGCTGCATCGGCGGGGCCGCGGCCGGGACTGCCCCCGCTGGGCAGCCCCTGCAGCGCGGCAGAGCAGAACACTGGGGCTGCCCGTGCCGGTCAGGTGTTTTGCGTTTCTTTTTAAATGCTGTGGTTCCCTCAGCAACCTTCCTTTCAGCAACCCTGAAAGCCCCCTTCCCACCTTCCTTTTTTTTTTTTTCCCCTCCTTAAACAAATCCTTCCCTCACTTTTAAAGAGCCCCCACTCATGAAGGCTTCTCCTAAACACTGTCCTCAGTGGGATTCCCAAGCAGTCCGTTCAAACGGACTCGGAGCCACATACCTAGAGGAGCGAGCCGGCATCTGCAGCGGGACATAGGCTTACCTTTGCCTCCCCCGTGTCGGGCTCCTCCTCGTAGTAACCCTGGCCGGACTCGTAGGCGGCGGCGGCGGGCGGCTGCCGGGGTCCCAGGAGCACGGCGCCGGCAGCAAGGCAGCAACCCAGGGAGAGCACCTCCAGCAAGTGCATTGTGCAAAGATGGCAGGGCGGGCGCGGAGCGGGGCCGCGGGGCGGCTGGAGGAATGCCGCGAAATTACGGGGCTCCTTCTGCTCCTCTTCCCCCCTCCCTCCCCTCGCAATATCCAAGGCAGTAAAATCCGTGGGATGGAGAAGATGCGGTAGCAGCAGCAGCAGCTCCTAGACGCCTGCAGGGGAGTTCCCAACTTTCCCAGCCGCTCTGCAAATTCTCACCAAAGTTATCCGGAGTTTGCCAGGTAAAAAACCCACCAGGAAACCGGACATCCGAGGCTGCGCTCACTCAGGAGCAGCGGAGGTGGAAAGCGCAGAGAGGAGGAGGAGGAAAGGGAAGGAGGGAGAGCGGGACTGAGCGGCCGCTCGCACTCGAGGAGTTCTAGTCGCTCTCCCGCGCCGGCCGGGCCGCGGGCCTCCGCTCCGCCCGCCGCGGAGGTCTCTCCAGACGCCCGTCAGAAGCAGCGCGGCCGGGGGGTGCGCGGCGCCTGGGGCTGCGCGGCGGCGGGGGCCGCGCATGGCGAAAGCGCCCTCTGCCTGCGCCGCCGTGCGGCGAGAGGGGCCGGCGGCGGCGGCGGCCTTCCTCCTCCCCCTGCTGCTGCCGCCGCCGCGGCGCCGCCTGCCGCCGGCGCTGCGCTGGCGCCCGGGGGAGCAGACCGCACCGCACCGCGGGCAAAGGGCCGCCCGGGGCGCACGGCGTGGCAGCTGTGCCGGCAAGGGGAGGAGGGCAGGCCCGGCCGCCCCGCACACCCCAGGGGGGCACAGGCGGTCCCGCAGAGCGCGGCTTGTCCCGCCCCGGTCCTTGGCTCCGCGGAGGTGAAGCCCGCTGGTGGTCCCAGCCCCGAGGGGACCGCAAAGGCCCCGGTTTGTTTCACTCGGCTCTGAAACGGCCTGATGAAGTTGGGTAAAATTTACACAGAGAAGTCGTGCAAGGAAGTTTCTGTTAGTCGTAATCAGTTACTTGTTGAGCAGTGTCGGCAGCTTCGCTTGAGAGAGTGCAGCAGCATTTTTTGGCTGGAGAGAAAAAGATTTTTCCATGTTAAAAACAGTGTACTATATTTATATATACTTTTCCTATCAATGACATCTCACAACAGTCTTTGAACAGAAGTCACACCCCATTCAGAGCCCTAAATAAAACAGAGCATAGATACTGTGTTCCAGTCACACTGTGAGTAAAAGTGTGCGGGGGGTGGGGGGGAAGTCAAACATTAAAACCAAAACAGACTGCACATTGCTAACAAAGTAACACACTACAGCCTGCCTAAATCTCAGCTGCTCAAAGTTATATTCTGGGTACTGTTATTTTTGCTCGATGTGAACACTATTATTGACCATTGTTTAAATATTTAAAAAGCTTTTCAAATTTTTCTGCATCACTTTTATGCATGTTTTGGTAACGAGATTGTATGGGAACAAACTGTGGGGGCAGATCCCTGGCTGCCTTTGCTGGATGCTGGCAGTCTGCTCATGTTACACTGCTCTTATTCTTTGGGAATCCTATTATGTAACTATTCAGGGAATGACATTCTGGGGGTAATGGATAAAGGTGTCTCTAGCCTGTTCTTTTAAAATTTTTTCTTATAGTTTAATTAATTTCTTAAAATTTTCAAGGTGGTATTTCAGCTTGGTGCTACACCAGTAATTTTTTTTGTTCCTAGGAAGTAATCACTTCATTTGCAATCAGAATGAAATCTAAAGTTTAAATAGAGCTACATTTAATTTTTTTTTTATAGTTACTAGAAAGTTATTAAAGCACTAACAATTTTTTAATGTCTCCACAACACAGTGAAGCAATGAAGCAAAGACAGTGGTAGAAGTTAAGCAGAACAACTATAGAGATATAAAATAGTGTACATAAATTACGAAGCCTATTGCTCTTTGGTGGGCCTTTACAGCATTGTGGATCAAAGCGTAGGATTACAGCCCAAAGAAAGCACAGTCCAGGATGCAAAACCCATCTAAATAGAAATACTGTTTTGAGTTTTAACATGTTAAAATCTCTCAGAAATGTCACAGACTAGTGTAGAAAGCAAGTTATTTTACAGCATGTTAATAAAACCCACCTGACAAATCGTGCAGATAATATTATTTCAATAACTGTGTGTCATGCAGGGAGCACCTCCCCGTAACTAAATCACAAAACAGGATGAAACATTCCGCTCCCACTGTGCCATCATAATATCAGCTGGCTTCATTATTTATTTCCCCAGTTCCCCAGAACTCTCATTCTGTCCTTCCCCCCACTCCCCAATTCATAGAACATCCATCACGAAATCAAAGGCTTTTATGCAAGAGAGCATTTCCACCAAGTGCTCTGTATAGCAAGTTTAAACTGTCATGATTGAAAGCTAGTAATCATAGTCATAGGGCCTCAAGTCACAGTCTAACCATAAGGTTTATAAATTAAAGTGGTTGAAATCTATGTTAGGTTATATCTTTTGTTTACAAGCAAATACTCTGTTGGGTCTAAGTGACTTTAAAATTTTCCTTACTTCAGGCTGTATTGCTTTCCATCCCATCAAAGATTACTAATTTAAAGGTTTACTGATTTAAAAATCTTTTCTCATTTCCTCATCACTTAATGATTAATATTCCTCCTCTTATCTTCAAATTAAGAAGAAATCTGCCTACAAAACAATTTAAAGTTCTAAGTGACACTCAGTACACTGGCAGTGAACTGAGTTTATAAGCACAAATGAATAAAGAGATATCCTCAGTAGTGTAGAGATACAGGTCTAGGTCTTGTCCTGTTATGTTGCAGTGGCAACAATAGCTATTATTGACAAGCAAAGGAATTTTTTTTGTCAGCTGTAAGATTCCTTCAAATGAATTCTCTCAATGTTGTTTTAAAATTATGTTAAAAAAAAGACCCCATTTTGTTGTTCAAGTTGGTGTAATGTCCATCTGTCAAGCACATTCCTCTCCTGTGTCTAGACAAACTTGCTATGTTTCTTTCCAGTACATTCTACTTCTGAAACATGGGTGTGTTTCAATGCCTATTTCTATGTCCGTTCATTAGCAGTATGAAAAGTAAGAGAGGAACCACTACAAGGAAAATGAACTGGGACTGGGGAACAGAAAAGTGTCAATAGCAACAACAAAAACCAGTAGCACGCTGTTGTAATTTGGTCTATTTGCCTATTTAAAGCTAAATGTTAAAGTGTTTTCACAAAATGTAATTTCCATTCTCCTTCTATTTAAATTTTTGTGTTTGATTCAAACCAATCTCCTTTGCATTTTCCTCTTAAACAGACATATAGAGGCATGCCCAAGACTTAAAATTACAGGTAGCATGGTTTGCTTTTGTTTCAACACCCAGTCTTACTAGTGAGTTTCGGTGGAATTTATATTTAATGTATACCTCAAAGACAGAAAACTTTGTTCCCCAAGTGCAGCAGCTCAAAAGACTGTGGGAATGCCATTCTGGAGTCATTCCAAAAGATGAAGGCACAGTAGTAAGCTTCAGACCCTAGTTCCTCTACAGCTAGGACTGCCCCATATTTCCTCTAATGGTTAAAAGCATGGGACAAATATATTTAGATATTGATCAGTATCTTAAATACCAAAGTCCTGTGTAAATACTGTAAATGAACCTGATATGTATCGGGGGGGGGGGGAAGAAAGAAAGAAAGAAAAGGCATTTCAGGATCAGTGCCAAACTACTAGAACAGCTGCTCACTAAAGCATTTTCTGCCAATTGAATCTTTCAATCCCAAGATTTATTACACATTTCTTTTCATATTGCTTATGCACTCTGAGTAACCACTTCTGCAAAAGAGAACACTTTGCTACTGAAAAAGGATGATGCAGTGAAATTCAGGCTCTAGTGCACTTCTTTCCTTGAAGCCACTTCTATATATAAAATATATATGATTTAGTGGAAACATTTAGGAGTACTGCAGTTTTACTGCTTGTGTGCATAATTGCCTTCCTCATTCCTCACAAGCAGATTTAAAAGCAGCTTTTTTGTAGAGGCCCTCATTAAGTATTTTCACATATGACCCTAGAAAAGGGTCGAAGTGTGGTTGCTTGAAGATCACCAAAAGCAACTGAAATCTTTTCCTTGACTTTGGTTAGGCATCCTCACTGTAAAACTTAAACCCTGGGAAACTGTTCTACACTAAACCTCCAGCTAGGGATCATGAAGTATAGATTTATCCATTCATTTACACTAAAAATATTGCCAGGATGAATAACTTCAATTCAATGAGAAAGATATCACTGCTGCAAAACCATTTTCTGCAATGCTTGACCTAGCAACCTGCACTTTTTTATTATCTAGAAGTTTCTCTTTCACTTCGTATAAAAGTTGTTCCCTTTTAAAAAATTATTAAGATGACAAGAATGCTTAGTCTTCAGTCCTTTGAGACTGGTTGATATTCAGGGATTACAGGACTATTGGGATTTCTTTGTTCTCAGGGATTGTCTTTCTAAACTGTTAAAGACAAGACTATTGGCATCTAAAATTAGAATTTATCTGTGGTACAGACTGGACAACTGCAATAGCATAAAACCCTTGCAAGCCTTGCTATAATAAGGGGTTAGCATGATGCAATAATGAACAGCACAAGGCAGTATCTCAAGAAAAGTGTTTGAATTACCCAAAGCCAGTAACATCTCTAAATCTGCCCTAAATTTAGAATAGAGAAAGTCCTAGCACACGTTTTATTCAGCTATTCTACGTTAGTATCTTTCTCTTTACCATAGTTTTTCTTCCCTCTTCTGATGTAAGGTATCATACAAGAACAGGTATGCAGAGAATATAGATTTAACATCCTGTAAAGTAATCTCTCTATATAGTGATGATGTTCATTGTTATAACCTCTGACTATAAACAATAAAATGACTGATTGTAAATTTATGCTGTTTCTTAACTGAGAGCTGTGTGCAATCTAAACTGTGTATAACAAGGCATATCACTATATAAACAAATTTAGATTCAACAAAACATATTAGGATTTAACAGCATATGACCACTACACATTTTGGAATGTAACAGAACAAAACAGTCCTAAATCAGTTCAAGAGACATTTCTATATAATTGCTAGAACAATGGCAAAAATAATTGTTTCTATAGGGAGATGCAGTTTCTACTAACTTTGTTCGTGCATACCTCTTCTCCACTCATATATATTCTGCTTTTTCCATTTTCCCTTTAAATGCAAATTGCTAAAGTATTAAAACTTAAAAAAAAAAGTCAAACAGTATTGAGACAATTCATCTCCAAGCTCAGAATAGTATATTATTACTGATTATGATCCTCATTCTTCCTTATTATTTTATAGGTTTTCCTTACCAAAGTAAATTCTTCTCCTGCTCTTTTTATAGTAGTCTTTTACATATTTGAACACTTACCCTTATTTATTTAGTTGTCTTGATTTAAGCTAAATAAGATCAGTTTTTCCAACATTTCTGTATAGATTTTTATTTTCTAAAGTTCTGCTTATCCTTATAACTGTCACTTGAATAATGTTTAGTTGATTCAGGGGTTCTTTGAAAGATGATGCCCCACATAGGAAAAGGTACTTCAAAACTGACCTGTGTTGAGCAGAACGAATTGGAGCACAAAAAAAAAAAAAACCAACCCCCCCAAAGCCCCAGCCCATTCTTCTGCATGTACAATCCTATATTGTATTTGCCTATTAGGCAGGTTCATGTTCAACTTGCAATCAGCTGTAACTCTTAGATATTTTTTGAGGATTTTCTATCCAACCAGATGTTCCCTTCCTTGCAGTTGTAGCTCTGACATTTCCAACAGAAGTGGAGCATTCACATTTCCCAATGGTGGAAATTGTGTCCACTATCTCCTATTTTTTCCAGTAATTTAATTAATTTATTAAAATTATTTCAAATTTTAAGCCTACTTATCTGTGCTGTCCTAGATCTTGGCTGTAAATGTAACAAAGCAAAGGTGTACTCCACCTACGCTGCCCTTGATTCTTTGTGGTCAGCACAAACATTTTTAGTGACCTATTGCAAGGTTTGGCTGAAGATTGAAACTTCCCTCTGGAGTTTCTGGTTCAGACTGCAGGGTTTGCTTCAGCCCATCTTACTGATTCAGAAACCAAAAATGCCAAAGTGTGGGGACATTCAGATCTGAAATTCTTGCTTAGGCCCATCATCATTTCTCATATAGTTGAAAATAGTTGGAGATAGATTTAAAAATTACGAGAAGTTTGTAGTTTGGGTTGGTTTCTGGTTTAAGTTTGTTGGTTTTTTGTTTTTGCTTTCCTCTCTCTCTTCTTGATACAGCAGCTAGTGAACTTCTGGAGTTTGTTGTTATGAGAATTTGGGGACAGACAGCTATGAGGTTTAAAAATGGATCAGATAAATGAACAGAGATCAGGACCATAAACTGTTGTTTTTTTGGTTTTTTTTTAAAGGGTAGGAGTAGAGGAGTACAGTATTGCATACCTAAGTCAATGAATGCTGATGCTGGAAAAGTGTGAAAGAAATGGACTGCAGAAGCAGGCAGTCTTGTGTGCCCTCCCTAAATAGCATAGTTCAACTGGAGACAGACAACTAGATAGACAGTCTAGGCAGATGATTTGTCTGAGCCAATGGACATTTCTTCTGTTTTGAGGGAAACAGAATCAATTTCTCATTGATTCATGTCCAAACCACAAAGTAAGCTTGTTCTTGTCTCTTAGTCTCATATTCAGACCACTATATTTAGTCATAACAAAAATACTTCTTTTTACACATCATTATTGCACCAGAAGTCAGTCCAATAGATAGGGTTGGAAAGAAGTATACAGGAAATCCAATCTGTAAAATATTGTTTATAATCTGCAATGAAATGGATAAAGAATGCTATTGCCATCACCATTGAAACTAGATTTAATTATTAAGTCTTAAAAAGGAAAAACCTAAACCAAACCCCATGTATCTGTTTTTTCGATACATAGCACAGAAGACCAGTAAAGCAGCAGGTTTTTTTGTTTGTTTGTTTGTTTTGGTTGGTTTGTTTGTTTTAAATGATAAGAAAAAGCAAAATCTACATAGCAATTTTTGGTCAGGCAGTTATCATTACTAATAGTTTAAATTGGCACCATGCTTAACCTGATTACTAAAAAGGTTTTATTCTCTGCTAAACAATTGCTTAATAAAAAACATAACACGTTCCCTTCAAAGTTGTGTTTTGTGCTGGATCAAGAGAGTTATTGTTGCTATCAGACCTAAGGATACATCCTGGGCACAAAACCAGAAGGCTGGGGAGCTTACCATCTGTAAGAATTCAATATTCAATCCCCAACCCTTTCATTTTCCAAAAAGCTACTTAAAAAAAAAAAAAAAAGAAAAAAAAAAAAGAAAAAGGCAATAATAAAGAATTGAAGAACAAAGGTGCACTGATATGCAGGTTACATCAGAGGCCACAAGCAGTTCCTTCCTTCACCTTTTTCATTTCCCTAAGCACTCAACACTGGGTGACACAGATGCTAGTTCCTTGTGATAGGACAAAGGCCGTGCTAATTTCCCCCCTTATCACTAATGAATTTATGTAATAAGAGAAGTTCTTAGACCAGTGCTTGACTGTTTCTTCATTTCAGCACAACCTGTTAATGTCCCTCCTTTGGACAGCCTTGACTTTCAACACTTCAGGCCCGACTAGATGGCTGATGCATGCATCATGGAACCGTATCATCTCTGGGCAAAGCAGCCTTTAGTACAGCACATCCATCGTCCTTCTGGTTGCTTATCTCTTTGTACCTTGAATGTAAGCAGCTACTACTGATCTAAAAAGCGGGTAGCATGCTGGGCCTAATCTATTTTTCAAATTCCTATCCCATCACAAACCTACAGCTATACTCCACAGGGACACTTCAACTAATCTGTCCCAGCATAAAACTCCTAAATGCAAAGGGCAGAGCAACAGACCACTTTCAGTAGCAGGTTCCAGCTGTGGAACTCAACCTAATCTTCTCTACTGATAATGAATATAAGCCTGAGTGTATTCAAAATTAAAAACAACCCCAGCTTCTTAGTAAGACTCCCTGCGGTGATGGCATCTTCCCAGGGAAACAGAAAAGGAGAAAGTAGAGACAAGCTTACAAAATAAAAAAAAAATAAAGTTCACAGACATTTTATTAAAATAAGATAGGTTCCAAAATGTAGCTTATTACATTAAAATAATTTTCAGAGAAGCACAGAAGTCACCTTGCTTACCTTATCTGCTTTAGAATTTTGAGCAGTCAAAAAGCCACCTTTTTTTGAAGCCAGATTTTGTGTTTCCTCCTTAGTAATCCCAGCAGGTTAGTTATAATTATGATCTCATCCCTTTATATACCTGTAGGGACACTCACAGCCATCTCACTTAAAGAGGATAGAGAAAAGCCCTGGTCATACTTCCGTGTTATTTTTCTGTTCCCTTGAGATGGTATCAGTCAGGAGCAGCCCCTGTACTGTGTGATGACTGTGGGGTGAGGGAACATGCTGGTGCTGGGTTCTGAGCTGCAGAGGTGCAGAAGAGGTTGGACTATCAGAGAACCTGGTGAAGCTCAGTGAACCCAAAGTACACGGTGCTGCCACTGCCTGCTACAAAGACAGCCACAAGAGAGATAATGCAAGCTAAACTATAGTTTTAAAAGCATTTTTTATACTTACAAGGGATTGCAGATACCTGCACCACACACTTTTTGCTCTTGGCTTACTCCTAGTAACTCTCTAAACTCTTATAATGACAATAGGTGTTTACTGGTGGATATTTGGAGTTCTAGTATTCTAGCTGATAAAATTACATGAAAATTAAAATAGTCCAAAATGATAGCTGTTTCCACACAGTTCTGAAATAAGTGTTATATTTACTTGACAAGCTATTAATTATAGTCCACAGTTTTGCACTGAAATTGTCAAAGCAGCCAGAGGGAATTAGGAGCAATTATTAATTGTAGTTTATATCCCTTTACATTTTAATATGCTTCTTTCCAATCACATCTGATTTTTATAAGTGAATTTTGCTTTTCTTGCTCTTATCCAAGTATGTTGACGATCTATCCAAAAAGGATAAGACTTTTTTTCACTCAAATGGGAGGGAGATGTATTCATGTAGTGATATTAATAAAAAAGCTGTTAATATTCATAGGAGGTCTTGAAAAATCATTTGAGTTCTAAAACTACATAGGAAAAATGTTTTCCCTCTTTTTCCAAGCAGAACTTCAAAGTCTAGATATTACAGTACAGTAGTTTTGAGGGGTTTTCTGCATATTTATTGTGTAACTTATTTAGTTAAACTGTGTAGCAGATTCCTTGTTAAATAATAATTCTGAGTACCAGTAGGAATAAAACAACTTTTTGAGTTCAATCTACTCCCAGTCAAGGTCAAAAATAGCTAGGACTAAACTCAGTGGGTTTTCAAAAACTTATCCTAAATGTACAATATCAAAGTTCATAATTAAGAAGGGTAATTTCATCAGTCAGCTTCTTGTTTGCACAGCAGTGGGAGTAATTATAACACTACTCATTCTTTCAGGTTGGCTTGAACACTTGACCTTATAAGAAAACTCCTTTTTTCCCCCCTCTTAAGATGCAAAGCCAGGCCATTTGATTTTAACAAGATAGAGTTGTCAGTTTGACATTTCAAAGCACATTTAACTATTTTCTTTTATTAAAAAGATAATTCATCTTAAAAATGGAAGTTTACAGGCTTTTTCTACTAATTTTTACCATGCAAAGATTAAAAAAAAAAAAGTTTGTTTGCTCGACCTTTTCTTCAGTTCATCAGTTGAGCTGTATTTGTTCCAGCCTCCACAATACACAGAAATCACCAAATTAATGCAAATGCCAGGATGTCTTGAGGGCATCCTTGATATTCCTCTTACATCATGCCAGCATTCACTGACTCACACGGGGCCAGAGAGTGTGAAATCCAAAAGGAGAATTGCAATTGTTTTCAATAGAGTCATGTTGGCAGATATTCAGAAAGAATAGAGCACAGAAAGAGTAAAACAAATGGAAGAGGATCTCACCTCTGTTTTGTCTTTTCAGAATTAATAAAGCCAAATGTCTGATTGCCCATTACAGTCAAAGAGCAGCAACAGGCCCCTTCCAAAGGGGAACTCGTTCTCCATTTCATTGGCACTTTAGTACACACACTAAAGTATGTTTTCTTTCTGTTGGTAATAGGAGGAATCTATATGCTAACTTTGAGATCCCTAAAGGTACAGAACAGACGTCTCATGCTGAGAATCTACATTGGAATATCTGTCCCTGGGGAGCCCAAATGCTACAAGAGAATATCCAAGAAACATAGGAGGAAAGGGGAACAGGAATTTAAGTGAGGCAAGTAATTAAGTCTATGAAATTAGTCTCCAACTTGGCAATTTGACTATCAAAATGGAGCAAAGGTAATAATGGCATACTTGATAAAATAACAGGAGTATTTGATTGTTGAATGACTGACTGACTTCATGTTTTCATTTTAGATTTATGTCTTGCTCATTATTTTTAATTCTTTATTGAACAAAAAAAAATGACAGGTATGATAGATCTCAAATTTTAGACATGTCAGTAGGTTTTACTGGAGAATTACCAAATTAGTGAATGAAAAAAAAAAAAATAATAATCACACTGCAATTGTCTGAAGTCAGTCTAAAAAGTTATAAAGTCAAGCTAAGGTCATGCTAAAAGATGGTTAGAGAATTTCCATAAGAACAACTGGTAGCTGTTGTCTCAAAATTTTGAATTTTTTTTTAAGCATTTGTAATACTTAAGAATTGTGTTTGAAACAGCTTGTGGTAACAGAGCTATTTTTGCTAATTCCGAGAAACTCAGAAATTAATTCTGAGCACTTTTCATAATCAGTTACTCTAGACACTGAGAATAAAGTATTGTTTACAGCAGTAAAAGAAAGATTATTTTGTTTAATTAAAACTCATTACTTTCCATTAGAGAGATGTTTTCACCTCCATAGGATACAGTTGAAAACTAATTTATCTAGACAAAAATTACACCAGGAGAGCAAAATTACATTGACCATTAAATATACTGTGTAGTGCAAAGTCCTCTTCCATCTCCATCACCTGTAATACACTGTGATTCCTTGAGCTGGTATGAACAGTCACAGAGCCAGTCGAATTGTATGATCTCTTTCCTAGCAGTACAATATTCACACTCTACCAGCAACCAGAAAGTGCTCAATAATCAGAAGTCAAAACTGTTACTGCCCTTTTTCTGAATTATCCATAGTTAAGAGCTCTTCTAGTCAGGAACAACATCCATGTCCAAGTCATGCACAGAAGGGATATTCAAAAGTTTATTTTTTCCCCTATCTGTATCTGCAATAATCTTATTTTTCTCCAAATTTCCCACTTCCTGATGTTACCTCGCTCTAGTCTGTTTCACAGACTATTATGCAGTCAAAGGTAACACGTTAGAAACCTGGAGCTCAGCTACACGGGAAGAGAAGTAGCAGACCAGAGACAGGATTTTTTTTTTCTCATATCTGGCCATTAAGTGCAGTTCTTTGCTTCACTACTTGGGGAGTTCTGTACAATTGTATGTGAAGTAAAAGGCAGAGTAAAATTCTAGAGCTACTGAGATTATTTTATAGAGTTGGGATTTTTATGCATTCTTGGTGTACATCAAGCTGTGAGGGTATGGTGGGTTAGTGAGAAGAAACCCAAAGTCTACCATGTGCTAAGGTAGCAAATGAATATCTAAAGTGAATACTTTGATATCATTTTGCCTAATAAATCTGCCAGCAGCAAGCAGTGCTGCCATAGATGCTTTGCCATAGCATTGTGTAGATCCAATCTAGGAATTCAATGCTCAAATGTCCAGTTTAGATCCTTTCATCTTTCCCATGGATTTGTATTAACATACATTGATTTCACCTGAGACAAATTTCCCACCAATGACATTTGGACTGTCAAAACCAAGCAGAATAGAAATAGCATATTGCTAGATGATCTGAAGTTCTGACTGAACTCTGAGATACAGGCTTGCTGTTATGAAATATGCCATAAAGAATGCTAGGTGCTTGATAAAGTGAGAAAGCAGGCTACTGAGTAAATGAAGGCAATCGCATTTTAGACACAAGCAGGGTTAGGAAGGCTTAAAAAGTCGAGATGAGGCAAGTAACAGATAAAGAATAGATTCCATGTCAGAAAAGAAAAAAACCCTAGTTTTCATTTGATCATTATGAAATAGTTTTAAAGAAACACTAAGCAGAAGAATTACTTTATTACTATTAGAGTAATAACTTGATCTTAAAAAAGGCTAATTTTCCAATTCTGGTATTACTTTCTCAGGGAACGTGGATTGCCACAGGCCTACTAGTTCCTCACAAGGAATTTTACACTATAGACTTCTATGAGTGTAAACGTACCTAGAAGAGTATTCAAAACATCACAATGGGGCCTTGTGGTTTTTTGGGTTTTGGGGGGAGGTTTTTGGAGGGGTGAGGGTAGTTGGTGTTTTTGGTGGAAGTTGTTTTTTTTTTTCCCTTTCCAAACACTATGTATCAAAAGCTTCTCATTTTACATCTCTACCCCCAAAAAACCCAACCAACACCCCACCCTGCTTTTTTGTTACTAAACTCTGAAAACCAAAAACCAATGTGGTTCTTTTTAGTTAAAGAACCTCTTTTATAAAAGACTACTTTGAGAGAGAAACTTGCTAACAATTTTGGTGATGCGATTAAGGTGTTATACATAGGTTCATCTGACTCCCTCATGGCTCCTTTACTTTTTCAGGAATAATGCATTTAAAATATTCTACTTAGCCAAGTGAGTAGATACTTCTTAATAAATAAAGGTTACAGTTTTACCAAGGAAGAAGAAATCAAATTTATAGGTTCAGTTTTTGCCATAAGAGAGAGCATACCACTTTTCTTTCCCTTTTCTTGCACTACAACTACAAGCTGCTGCAACATGTATTATTGATAATAATAACTTTATGAGGATTTTCATTTAACATGGTAATCTGCCCTGCTGGACTCTATGATAATAAGGATCCTGATATTTTCTTTTTTTTACTTTTTTTTTGTGTGTTAATGGAGAGAGATTTCCATAGAACTGCTATATTTTATCGGGTATGTTAATTCCTGGAATTGATATGTGTTCTGAAAAATATACACAAAACATTTTCTATGTCTGCCAGGTAAAGAAGTGCACAGAAGATGTTCTACAAGTCTGATTTTATTGTAGGTAAAAATACAAACTCACACAAAGCCTCTAAGTTGATGTCATGGATGAACAAGATAGCTAATATTAAGTACTAAAATCTAAAGTCACTTTACTTTTCCTCTTTCAGAAAAGAGTTAGAATACTGTTCTGCCCCCAACAAAAAGCAGAAAAGGGGGAAAAACAAATCTGTGAAAAAAAACAAACCAAACCACCAGAAAACCAGCACAACGACCCAACTGGGGGTTGCTGATCCATAGTTTGCTCATTGAAATCACCACAGTACTACTTGAGGAGTTGAGGAACAGGAAGCATTTTACCCTCAATTACAAAGTCTTCTAAGTTGGAAATATAGATACTTGAGACAAAGCACGTTCCGGTATGTCTATCTCATTGCAAAGGAACTCCTTTGATTTAAAAACATAGCTCTGATCATCACTGATTCTGGTCCAGTTATACATGACTGATTATATGTCCAGACCAGCTTTTTGAAGACTTACTGAAAATGCCATTCCACAATAGACTCTCAGAATTTCACAAACTAGTGGAGAAGCATGCGGGATTTCCTTACTCACATAGTGCTATGGTAGTCCTTACATTCTGAACATATTATGGGATGTTTTTTTCAGCAAACCAGATGTGAAAAATCCCCACAAGTTTGACCCCTTCCTTCTGTTGAGACCAAATCTATGGTTATCATTTAAACAGCACTGCTTTTCCTTTGTGTATCTCACAAGAATGAAATAAATGGAAACAAGACAACTGTGTTCCAGGTATTCTTTCATTTACAGCTAAATAGCAATTATTTTTTTAAGTGATCTGATTTTCAAGGGTATCAGGTTTTATGAGAGCTACTAAGTTTAGTTGCTCTGAATGTAACACTTGCTTTCTCTAATATTTGAGACAGCTTAGAAAATTCTGCCCAGTAACTCTATGAACATTCTCACTGCAAACAGTAAATGTCTATCTGTGGAAGAGAAGATTCTATACTTATCACCCTAGCTGTCTTGTGCAATAAATGCAAACTGCTCAACTGAATTAATAGCAGAGTAGAAAGAGAACACCAACTGACATACAGTTGCCCTGAGAGACCTATTCTTCAGAGGCACTGTACTTTTAATCTTTACTTATAACACTGGTTGTTTCTTACAAAATTATGAACAGATAATAATTCCACTTTTTTTTTCTCCTAAATTCAGCTGGTCTCCCACACAACAAATTTCACAACAGTGGTAGTATTATTTTTTTCTAAATGATACCATGTATGTGGCCTTCATTATTACACAATTAAGTAAGAAGTAGCACATAACCTTTTTGCATTAACCACAGAGGCTTGTACTTGATTTTTATTAAAACAAGAAAGAGTTGTTATTTACCTTTTTTGCCACCTATTTAAGGTAGTAATTCTAGGAAGTTGCAAAGACTATAATTGCATTATAACATTTATTACATATTCTTACTTCAGAGAAGAAAAAATATTGCATGAAGTAACATATCCTATCAATCACGGAGATTTTAATCCATCTAATCTTTATAATTTTGGCTGGAAAGCTATTATAATGTCAAATACTATTAATGAAGCCTTAGCTACTCAATATATGCAACACAAGTTCTTGCATGAGAATTGACTCAACAGAGCTATAAGACAATGAAAGGGCAGCAAGGCCTGTAGCCCTTGCTCTCCAATTCAGTAACATGAAGAAAAAGTGAATTCACTAGGAGCTGTCAACTCTGAGACATCTCAGTTCAACATGATTTCACTAAAGATCAAATGGAAAAGGCTAATCTTGTTTTCTAGACACTTAAATCCCATTTTCCCAGGCAGATTTACCCCCTGGTTTGTCCAAATGTGTCTTAAATCTTACTCTGAAGTGTCTTTTTTTTTTCCCCCCTCCTAATACAACAGGCACAATAGCACTGAATACATCAGTGTCACAGTGATTGTTTCCAAAGATTAGGCAGAAGGCCACAAGACAGCTACGGAAAGTAGAAAGCATGTCACTAATACTCTTACAGTACATTTGAACTTTATGAAAATATTTACTTATACTTGTATATCAGAAGTTTTCAGTTTCTTATCTTCCCATACTTGTAATCATCCTGCATTAGTAGAAAACAACACAAATCTTTATGAGATCTTCTGGAGCCTCTAAAGTTTTTTTTCTTTTGTTTAAATAAAAGATTGACAGGAGTTCAGTTTTACTAATATTTGGTCAGTGTCTTGTACATGAAAGACATCCTACTGCATGCTACTAGAATAGTTAGAATAAAATGAATAAAACATGTAGCTATATGCTTTAGTAACTGACAGTTACCAGAATTTTGCTTAAAATGCTTAAAAATACAGAAAAATTGTAGTTATAATTCTATAAATATGGGTTTTATATTGGTATTTTCCCCCTTTGATATCTGATATTTAACTCTGAAAGTATTGCTTTGTTCTGCTCTAAAGGTTTATTTTCTCCATTTCCATTATTTTTCCCATTGCCCTTCATCAAGATTCTGTTTTCAATTCAAAGACCAAAGTGTTAAAATGAAGGATCTATGTTGTACTCAATTAGCAGAAACATTTACCAAGTTTGTATATGTGACTCTGACTTAAGCCACAGTGTTATAAATGCTACTTTGGATATAATTTAGAGTCTTGTGTTCATTATTTGCTTAAATAAATAAATAAATAAAGCTGATATTCTGATACTAGTAGAATCCTAAGTTCACTAAAAATCAATAACAAATTTTTCCACTATCCTCACTGAGAAAGTTTCATCGTTATATTTTGCTTTTTAGGTAGAACAGTACATGATGAAGAAATCTATAGACACTGGTTTTCAAATGCCTTGGCAAATGATCTTGGCAAAAATGATAGCAACATAGCTCCAGCATTTTGTATTGCAAAACCAATCTCTGATTCTCTATCAAGTTCAGTCCTGTATTAAAAAGCAAGAGAGATACTCCTTTTCCAAATTGGCATACTCAGCAACATATCTTTCTATTTCTTCATTCTATAGGAATCAAAATGTAATTTAAGGACAAGATGAGGCTTACAGTAAGTTGATTGTGTCATTACAAAAGTGCTTTATTTTCCATTTAAAAATTATTACTTATTTTGAATAGAAGCAAGCAAGCCAAGAATCTAAGCAGGTAATACTATTTTAACAAAGCTCCCACAAAAATACTCCTTTTTTAAACTGAGGTAACTTAAAGGTGTGTGCATTGAGAAAGGGAGGGCAAGGCTTAACTGGATGTTTTCCTTCTGTTAAAATAAGACTTTTTTTTTTTTAACCCTTATAATAACAACTAATGGAATAGGGAAACAAACTTGCATACAAATATGCGCCTCTGGAAATGTTTCTATATTTATTTGTCTGAAAAATCAAAAATATCCTCCTCCCCTAAATAAAATAAGTAGCTGATGTTTTGTTTTATCTTGCAACACTGAAGAGGCATACTAATAACAAATACTATATAATAGGGGAAATTGGCTATAAACCCAGGATTTTTCTCTCCAGATACCTACCATTTAGTAGATTAATTTTTTTTTTTTTTTCTTTTAGAAGAAGTTTAATAATGAAATTAATTTGGACTTGGGACAAAAATTTTCTGGCTGTGAAAAAGAGAGAAAATGCAAGGAAGAAACAAACAAAAGTATTAGGCAGAATAAACTAGTAAAAGAAAAAAGTTCTCAGTTATGACAAAACCAAATACCAGCAGCTGACACATTAAAAGATCTTTATTTTGCCCATTTAAAAAATAATGGAATAAAGCAACTATTTCATCTCTCTTTTTGCCATAGTATTTTAACTTAAATTACTAAGGAAGGAGAATTAAGTAAGCAAGAGAGGAGACAAGAAAAAGAATAGTAATAACTCAGGGAGCTTATATCAAATTAGATGAGTTATTTTGCTTATATGTAACATACACTACTAGAATTTTCTTTTTTATTTTCTACTTTTTAAAAGCAAATATGAAATATATTGTTGTCCAAACAGGATAACTACAAAAACTGTGTAAAATATAAATGAAAGAAACCAGTAAGGACTTGAAAGAATCCAAGAAGATATATTTTTTTAAAAGATGTAAATGTCTGTTGATGCAATGTATTAGTCATTTAAAAACCAATCAAATCAATATATAGATGATATAACCTGTATAGGTTAAGTGAGAAACGTTTAAGAATTCTTATATCACTCATACCACTAAATAGTCACTCCCTACCATCTCCAGAGGTCCCTTCCAAGCCTGACCATTCTGTGTGTGATCCCAACCTAACAGCTGCCAGAACACCCCATAACCTGCATCACTCCTCAAGAAAACTGGGGAAAGAGAGTCTGTATAGCCTGCTATCTTGACCCTTACAGTGACCAACCGCAGGTGCTTTGGGAAGATAAAGGCAAGCATGTAGATATACTTCCCCAGAATATTTTCCTCATCAAGTTGTAACTCAGAAAGATTCTTGAGCAGAATTTTTATCTTTGTTATATAACAGTTCTTAAATATTTTTTTCTTCCAGGAATCTGAACTGTCACCCTTTGAGATCATGTAAATTTTCACTATCCATAACACCATGTGGCAGCTTAATAACATGTTGTGTGAAGAACTGTCTTCCTTGGTTCACTCTGAATACCACTGGCTTTATTTTATGCCTCTTGTTCTTACAGTGGAACTTAAACAAATCCCTATCCACATTCTCCCCTACACTTCTAATTTTGTAACTCTCCTTCCATATATCACTTAGTTTTCTTTATTTTTTTTTCCCTGTCAGTTCCTAGTCAGTATGCTTTTTCTTCATGCAGAAAATAGTTTTGTACATTTTATTATCTTTGTCATCCCTCCCTAAACCCTTTTTTTATCAGTAACTGAAATGAAGAAGAAAAGATTGCATACAGTTCTTGATGTTTGTTTCAGATTTAAATAATTACAGTGGTATTTTCTATTAATTCTATTTTTCTATTACATTCTTAATAATTCTTAACATTGATTTATTTCTTTCTTAATAATCATTAAGTCAAGGAATATACCATATATGTTTACAAAAAATTGCTCCTGAAGAGAACTCTAAACAAACAAAATCTAAAACAAATAAAAAATATGCTTTCATATTGCAAGTCATACAGCTTTTGTTGCTAAGCCTATGGCTCACTGTAAAGTTACAGATGTTATACCTGACTTTAGAATTTAAAAGTAAAGATTAAGTGATATTTTTAGAAAAGTGCCTAATTTGCCAATATGACAAAACCTGCCCTTGCTAAGAGATAGTTTGTGTTTTCGGGATAGCATTCTAATGCTGCAATGACTCGTTCTTTCTAAAGTCTTATCCAATTCCTACAGACCATCCAGAAACTTACATGCACAAGCTTCTTCAGAAATAAAGACACACTAATACTTTAGACCTCCACTCTGGATAAGAAAAGATTCAAAACTGCATTATAGCACTGAAAGGGGGCTATCTGGACTATTGCTGCTGGAATAAAATTGGATGCTACTGTTCCTGTCTCTTTTTTCCTCTTAACCCATTGGGCTGAAAGCATTTTGCTATGCAATGGACAGTAACTTATATTAAGCCTCCCTAAGAGCCAAGGCAAGAAAAATACACTTGCAGTAGCACATTCACCTTCTGTAAGGGCTGAAGGTGATGTACTAGTCAGCATATCAGAGGCTGTTTTGCCTGACAAGCAACTGACAGTGACATTTGTCAAAGTCATTCAACTGACAGTCATTTCTGGAAAATTACATTCATAGACAAAGATGTGTATATGAAAGATAAAATATTCAGTTGAGTTTGTGGTTAAGATGTCGTTTGCTGCTGTCAGTTCTCAAAAGATTTATGGTTTTCTATTTGAGTTCTCTATTATACCATAAAAAATATTTTAAAGTGGTCTTCACTTGAATTTAGAGTTAGTTAAAGAGCAGAAAATCTTAACTGACCAAGAAAAGTGAAGCCTTGTTGCAAGCCAAATGTTGCCTTTACTTCAGGCATTTGGCTTCAGAAAGCTTATAACAAATTAAAAACCAATGGAAGTTAAGAAATTAGAATTATTAATTTAGCAGAAATATCAGACAGCCAACAAACTAAAGCAAGTACTCATGAAAATAAGACATCTACTTGTAATTAATAAGCATGACACTCACTGAAATAAACCATCCACTAGAAGTCTAGTCTTCTAGAGATCTAGCTACTCTTTTTGAGGACATGTTCTAGGTTACAAAAATCAATATAAAAAATCCTAACATACTCTGTGATGTTTGGTCTGATCAGATTTAAATCTAGGAAACCAGAATCCAGAGGGTTTTTCAATTATTCCTTCCCCCCCACACACTGCCCTTGCTCCCAGTAAAGCTTCCTAGAAAAACAAAGTATGTATTCATTAGTACTATGTGCATTTCTATCAGATGGCCTTGCTCTCATAGCTGACAAAATACAAAATGTGTGCCAAGGATCTGAAAGGCATATTATCCTTCTTTCAGGAGGTATAAGTATGAACATGTCATATTTACTAGTATTTTTTGGCATCAAAATACTCAGCAAGAGAAGCTATAAAACAGAAAGCATTTGTTGCTGTTTAAGCCCACAGCACTCAAACTTGTAACTAATATGGCCTCAGAAATTTCAGTACACTTTTAATTGCATTCATCTTACAAGTTCTGTACATTTCAGATAAGAGCTCTAGTGATATTAATTACCAAGCTGCCAGTTGTGGCTTCCTGTGCTTGCCACTATTCTACTTCTCTTTTTCAGCTGCCCAGCATGCAACATACATGCAAACTCAGTTTAAATGACATAAATGAATCCTTATGCACTGTTGAACTAGCAAGCTAATTTGCCCAAGTGAGTAGTAACTGACAAGCAGGTAATAAGCCTCATTTCTGCAACTCTTTACTTCTTGGTTAGTATGTGAAGTGCCTCTGAAGCCCTACCTAACAAGAAGAATTCTGAAGTAAGTACTAAAACTGTGAACTTTCTAGAAGTGGACTATAATAAAAAACAACAGTCAAGAGTTTCTATTAGCTTTTTGGAATCCTATGGCATAAGATACTAATACATTTAAACATATGTTAAACTATACATTATGCAAAATTGACCAGTATAGGAAGCGTTATGATGGCAATAGTATCTGTGACCATGGCTGAAATTCATGAAGACTTTTCCACTCACTTATTCTAATATAACAATTTAAGAGTAACTAACAGCTGCTATAGGATGAAAATGCTTGATTAATGTGGTCTTCCAAAAATTCATTTCACAACTGGTTCCCTTGGCTGAGATTACTGTATATTGCATTGCATTTTGCCTGCACTTTGTAAGTGGTGGTGTTCCAGAGGAATGCGAGTGTCACAGAGACATGGTTGCTGGTCCAACATGGTGCTGGTGCAACATGGTGCTTAAGGGGAGGTTGAGGGGTGAGCTGCAGAGAAAAAGGGGGTTTTCACTCCTGCTAAAAGTAAGGGAACATTATCAACTTCTATTCAGAATATCTTCTACCTAGATATTTATCTCTGCTGGAGCAGGATAGGAAACTATGTGTGGTGACACTATGGTACAGTTTTGTAATGATGAAGCACAGGGCTAATAAAAAAGAGGATTCCTAAAAGGGGAGAGCAACTGTCATGGTTGACTCTGTAGTAAAAATAATGTTTTTGTTTGTTTCATAACCACCATAACAGTTGGATAGTGTATGATCTGTATTAAACAAAACAGAAGAAAAGACTAGAAGAGTGGAGAAGACTCTGAAGTTGCCTGCCACAACTCCACGGGCAGTAATACGTTTTGGAACATACCACACACCATCTAGCAGGACTTCATGGACTGAGATACTTTAAGATCTTAAAGTGTTCATAAGAACTAAGTCCTAAAATTCACCTTGAAAATCCTTTTTCTGCAAATGCAGAAAAAACCCCAAATACTAATCTGTTTCTCCTGAGTGATCATATTTTCCAAATTCTAATGAAAAAGAAAGTGTAAAGTGAAAGACTCCATTGTACTAAGAGGGATAATTCGTCCTTTGAAGACAAGATTGAACAGCTAGAAAGAAGTCATACTGTCAGTGCCAGGGGTGGTAAATGCAATACAAATAAGAGCATAATGAGAAAAATACAATTAATGAAGCACATACTCCCCCTCATCTCCTTCTAGTTTTCTGTTTTGTAGTTCTAAGAGCGTGATAACAGCGAAAGAATTGAAAATGGAAAGAAACATTTTCAAATCAGTGTCATGGGATGATTTACTGTGTGTGAATCATTAGTAAATGTTTTAAAAATTAAATATTGAAGCATTAAGGAGCAGGCAGTTAGGAAAAACTGTACACCACTTAGCTCATGAGTTAATGAACTTCAGTTACTGGATGTAACCTCTAAAAGACAAAGAAAAGATGTAGGGGTCTGTTGCACACTGCCTAACCCAAAGATTAGAATGATTTATTGCTTAAGCATCTATGATATATAGGGTAAAAGAGTTATCAAGGCATTTAATTTAGGTTATATATGCTATAATCCTGTATAGTAAATCATTAGAATTTCTACAAACTCTAGATAATTTTCTAATACAAACAGAATTGGGTCCAACATAAAATCTTTCCAGGAGACTGCAAATTAAACACCAAGCCAGAAATTGGTTACCTAGGGACCAGTAAGCATGGCCTGTTTATATTACAGAGGAATAGAGGACATTTCCAAGCAACACCCACTCACTCATTCTCATATATCACCTACATAGGACATCAAAAGGACTAAATGTTCAGTGATCTTGGTATAATGAGCCAAAGTTAGCAGCAGGCTAGTAGTACTACTCCCAAGAGACATGAGTGTTTATTTGCTATGTGGGCCTGGGAACTCGGGTCATATTCCTAGTCTTAAAATGACAAATTGCATTAAAATTACGTGTATCTTACAAAGTGAAAAGCAGCCCACATGGTCAACAGATTACTTGACTTTCTTCAAAACTAAATAGTAATTTAAAGTCAGCACTGACCTGTAAGTCTCCATCCCTTCAAGGAAAATTAATAGTTGGAACTAATCTATGGACTAAGAGCCATGTAGAAAAGAGATAAAAAATTGTCAGCTATAACAATTAAAGTTAAGCTGTGACAATCAGTAAAGGCAGGCATGTAATGACTGTTTCAGAATTACAATTAACCTGATTATCTTAAGGAACATACTTTTCATCTTCCATTTTCCGTGTAAGACTAAACTAGTATCTACTACTAAAATATGTCATGCTCTGCAAATAAGATGTAGTTAGAAAAGCACATTAAGTTCCAATTTACAGCGGTTTCCTGTAATAGCAACTTAATGATATCACTGAAACAAATAAAATAGAGATGTGAATAATTTACAAACTGCATACAGGACTGCATCCTATTTTTTCCTTCCATCCAGGTTTGTCAGTTGTCATAGAATAGAATCATAGTGGCTGGAAAAGACCTTTAAGATAATTAAGCCAAACCATTAACCTATCACTACCAATCCCAACTCTAAACTGTCTCACCAAGCACCTCATCTGCCCATCATTTAAATACCACCAGTGATAGTGACTCCACCACTTCCCTGGGCAGCCTGTTCCAATGTTTGACTACCCTTTCTGTAAAGAAATGTTTCCTAATATCCAACCTAAACCTCCCCTGGTGCAACTTGCAGCCATTTCCTCTCATTCTATCACCCATTACCCAGGAGAAGAGACCAACGCTCACCTCTCTACAACCTCCCTTCAGGTAGCTGTAGAGAGCAAGAAGGTCTCCCCTCAGCCTCCTCTTCTCCAAACTAAACAACCCCAGTTCCCTCAGCTGCTCCTCATAAGACTTGTTCTCCAAGCCCTTCACCAGCTTTGTTCCCCTCCTTTGGACATGTTCCAGAGCCTCGATGTCCCTCTTGTATTGGGGGGCCCAGAACTGAACACAGTACTCAAGGTGTGGCCTCACCAGTGCTGAATACAAGGGGACAATAAGTTCCCTACTCCTACTGGCCACACTATCTCTGATACAGGCCAGGATGCTGTTGGCCTTCTTGGTCACCTGAGCACACTGCTGGCTCATGTTCAGCTGGCTGTCGACCAATGCCCCCAGGTCCTTTCCAGCCAATTCTCCCCAAGCCTGTAGTTTTGCAAGGGGTTTTTGTGACCCAGGTGCAGGACCCAGCACTTGGCCCTATTGAACTTCATGCCATTGGCCTCAGCCCATCAATCCAGCCTGTCCAAGTCCCTCTGCAAATCTTTCCTACCCTCTGTCAGATCAACACTTCCACTCAGCTTGCTATCATCTGCGAACTTACTGAGGGTACACTTGATGCCCTCATCCAGATCACTGATAAAGACATTAAACAGAACTGGCCCCAAAACTGATCCCTGGGGAACACCACTCGTGACCAGCTGCCAACTGGACTTAACTCCATGTACCACAACTCTCTGGGCATGACCATCCAGCCAGTTCTTACTCAGAAACTAGTATGCTGGTCCAAACCATGAGCAGCCAGTTTCTCCAGCAGAATGCCGTGGGAAACAGCGTCGAAGTCTTCACTGAAGTCCAGGTACACCACATCCACAGGCCTTCCCTGATCCACTAAGTGATCCACTATGACCCTATCATAGAAGGAGATCAGGTTGGTGAAGCAAGACCTGCCTTTTATGAACCTATGTTGACTGGGCCTGATCCCCTGGTTTTCCTGTATGTGACGTGTGATGGCACTCAGGATAATCTGCTCCATCACTTTCCCTGGCACTGAGGTCACACTGACAGGCCTGTAGTTGCTTGGATCGCCCTTCCGGCCCTTCTTATAGGTGGGCATCACACTGGCCAGAACCTCCCGAGTTTGCCAGGACTGCTGATAAATGATGGAGAGTGGCTTGGTGAGCACTTCTGCCAGCTCCCTCAGTACCCTGGGGTGGATACCATCTGGCCCCATAGACTTATGGATATCTAACTGGTACAATAGGTCAATAACCATTTCCTCTTGGATTATGGGGTTATTGTTCTGCTCCTCACTCCTGTCCTCCAGCGCAGGGGTCCGTGTATTCAGAGAGCAGCCTGTCTTACCATTAAAGAACAAGGCAAAGAAGCCATTAAGTGCCTCAGCCTATTCCTCATCCTCTGTCACAGTGTTTCCCTGTGTATCCAACAAAGGATGAAGTTTCTCCTTAGCTCTCCTTTTGTTACTAACATAATTAAAGAAGCATTTTTATTGCTTTTTATTGATGTAGCTAGATTGAGTCCTAGCTGGGCTTTGGCCTCTCTACTTTTCTCCCTGCATAGCCACACAAGGTCCTTGTGGTCCTCACAAGTTGCTTGTTCCTTCTGCTACAGATCATAAAATCTCTTTTTTTCCCTGAGCTCCAGCCTAAGTTCAACCAGGCTGGTCTTCTCCCTTGCTGGCTCATCTTCCAGCACATGGGGACAGACTGCTCCTGAGCCTTTAAAATTTCCTTCTTAAAGAGTGTCCAGCCTTCCTGGACTCCTTTGCCCTTCAGGACTGCCGCCCAAGGGACTCTGACAACCAGACTCCTGAACAGCCCAAAGTCTTCTCTCCGGAAGTCCAAGGTGGCAGTCCTGCTGACCCCTCTCCTGACTTCTCCAAAATCAGAAAACTCTGACATCTCATGATCACTGAGCCCAAGATGGCCTCCAATCACCACTTCACCCACCAGTCCTTCCCTGTTAGTGAATAACAGGTCCAGTGGAGCACCTACCCTGGTCGGTTCCCTCAACAGCTGTGTCAGGAAGTTATCTTCCACACACTCCAGGAACCACTGAGACTGTCTCCTCTCTACTGTGTTGTATTTCCAACAGACATCTGGCAAGTTGAAGTCCCCCACAAGAATAAGGGACAGCGATCCTGAGACATCCCCTAGCTGCTTACAGAATATTTCATCTACCTCCTCATCTTGGTTGAGTGGTCTACAGTAGACCCCCACCATGATATTTGCCTTGCTGGCCTTCCCCCCAGTTCTTACCCACAGACACTCAACCCTGTCATCACCATCATTAACCTCCAGGCAATCAAAACACTCCTTGACATAAAGGGCTACCCCACCTCCTCTTCTTCTTGCATATTCCTTCCGAAGAGTTTGTAGCCATCCATTGCAGCACTCCAGACATACAAGGAATCCCACCATGTTTCTGTGATGGCCGCTATTATCAGTTTTCTTGCGGCACGATGGCTACCAGCTCCTCCTGTTTGTTGCCCATGCTGCATGCATTTGTGTAGATGCACTTCAGCTGGGCTGATGGCCTCATGACCCTATTAGAAGGGGAAGCCCTAATTCTCTCATGGTGATTCTTGGGAGCCTCTGTGGCTGCTGCCTCATCAAAACACCTTGTTTCTCTGCTGCCATCTGGATTCCTGTCTCTTACATCCTCTGGGACAGCAGACTTAAGGACCCCACTATAGCAGCACCCTTCAAACACTCATGTACTGCCCCCCAGCCCTGCCTCCATTGAGGCTGGCTTTATCCCCTTCCCACTTCAAATCTAGTTTAAAGCCCTGTCAATGAGTCCTGCTCACTCCAGAGCCAGGGTCCTTTTCCCTCTACAAGACAGGTGATCACTGCCAGGCACTAGCAGGCCCGGTGTCCTGTACACTCACCCATGCTCAAGGAACCAAAAATTATTCTGAAGGCAGCAGTCTCTGAGCCTGGCATTAATTTGCTGGCTCTTCTTGTCTCATTCCTCATCATGTCCTGTGACTAGAAGGGTAGAGGAAAACAACACCTGTGCTCCTGACCCCTTAACCTATTGTCCTAAGGCCCTGTAGTCCCTCTTGATTGCCCTCAGGCTTCTCATTGTCACTTCATCACTCCCCACCTGAAATATCAGTAGCAGGTAATAATCCCATGGCTTCACCAGGGTGTGGAGCTTTCTTGTGACATCTTTGACCTGGGTTCCAGGAAGGCAGCAGATTTCCCTAAGAAGTGGGTTTGGTCTGCATATGGGACCTTCTGTTCCCTTAAGAACAGAGTCTCTCCTATGACAACAACCTGTCTCTTTTTCCTAGTTGCTGAAGTTTTGATGCAGGATTTTGGCCATCTTATCTTTGACAACACCTCCAAGCTAGGTGTATCATTCCCTTCATCCCTTTCTGGCTCTGCTTGCAGAGTCTCATACCTGGTCTTCAAGGGCACCTTGAAGTGGGTAGGTGGGGTAGCCACAGGGGTGACACACCTACTGTGTTGAGTAGGAACTTGCTGCCATTTCCCTTTGTCATCATACCTTTAGCCAGTTTGGATATATCAAAAGCTTCAAGGGGACAAGAGACCTTTTAAAACACCACAAAACCATACATTCACCCCACTGTTTGGAACTGTTGTTTAACCACATGAACATTATATAAAGCCTTGTGACTGAACAGATAAGATATTTAGCTTAATGAAATTAATGAAAATATTTTCTGAAGTTTGCTTGAGATAACTGGATCAAAAGTAAGAACTGAAGCATTAATAAATTTACAACAAGGTATAGTCATGAATTAAACATATTTGCTTTATGTGAACTACTGCTAATTATTTACAGTCACATTCAATAGTGATGCTTTTTCTTTCTACCCCTGCCCCAGGCTGCAGGAAGAAAATATAAAAGCTTTAATATTCAGAATCTGCTTTTCTTTAGTTCCCTCTTTCCACAAGAAAAGGTTGCAAAAAAAGGGAAGACTGGAAAGTTTGAGAAAGAAGTAGCTCAGAGATTGAGCCCACATAAAAACTTAAGTCAAATACAATAATTTAATTGGCTTATACACTAAATCAGCATGTAACTGGAGCAATATGAACACTTGATTTCTGCAGAATATCCATTAAACACCAAATCAGGATGACTTATTCTAGGACTGATACAAGGTACCAGGCATAAACTCTTATCCTAATTGCTCTTCACCATGACTTGCGTACTGTATGTCATGTTGTTTCAGCTCTACACAGTGAAAAATACCAACATAGCTGTGTAAGAGAAGCTGTTTGCAAGGGTAAAGTCAAGGAGAGCTTCTGTGCTCAGAACTGACATAATTTTGTATCGTAAACAACTGATGGATAAAAATGCTGTCCCCATTAACTAACCATTTGCTAGTTCCACAAGATAGTCTGGTTTTTGCTCTTAAGACCCTATTTTGCTACCAGCCTCCATTCATCAATAGTGAAAAGAAACAAATTGCAAATTGGATACCTAAAGAGATTTGATTGACCATCCACAGAACTATTTTGCCTAGCATGGATTTAGGCTACATATTTCTAATAGGGCTCTTAGTAGCATAACAGTACTCTTCAAAAAAAGGAATGTTATGAGAACTAACACAGAGCCCCAAGGCAAGGGAGAGCTTGAACTCACCATAAAAATCTTATTGCTGAGAACCTTGAGAGACCATCATACAGCGGTTAGCATGCTTTAAATAAAAAGAGTTAAAATGTTGCTCAGATCACTCTCAAGACTGGGAAGGAGACTGCACTAAAATCCCTTTTTGTGTTCAAATTTTTAGCATATTTTTGGATTAATTTCCCTTGCTGCCTGATCCAGCAGCTGCAGTGATAAATTCCAGATCATTTCGCAAAATCCTTTCTTGCATGTGAGCAATACCTGAAAGTTAACCAAACTAAGCTCTTTTTTCAGGTAACATGCAAGTCATTTATATATATTGAATTATTGTAAGATGAGATTTTATGGAACACACTAAAACCTTCAATGCTAATTACCACACCCAAAGTTGCACAGGTCATTACAACCACAAAGATAAATACTATATTTGAAATCACAGTTTAGGCTACTGCTTACACAGTAACCTAAACCAACAAATTTATTAGGCAAGTGTATCATTCACTCTTAAGATCTTGATTGTGACAGTGAATATATTGTTTATTCACACTCTGGGAGGCCAAGCAGTCCCTGCAAGGTACTATTTTAAAAGGAATTTTTAAAACAACTACCTTTGAGAGAGGAGTCACATAAAGCCTCAGGGACACAGTACAGGCACATTCAAAAGGTTTTGAAGTGGCCAAACTTTATGTACACAGAAAGGCTAAACATTTCTTGTTTCTGGGTCACAGGCGATCAAGACCTTTGACCTTCAAGCTATAGATCTCTCACGCAGGCAAATTACTTACACTGCAATACTTCATAAACAACAGAAGCCCTAAGTGTCCCACCAGGCATTTCAAATAGGGTGGGGTTACTCTTGGCGATAGATTTGATTTGGATGGAAATGAGCCTCCCTGGGAAGTCTGCCCTGGAAGTCTGCTTAAGCCTTTTAAATAATGTCTGAGCAATGGCATGATGATTTAGTTTTAGAATTGTAGATAGTGATACTGTTTTGTTGTTTTAGGAACTTAGCTGGTATGAGTCACCATAAACATTCAATTCAGATTTTTTTTTTTAATTAGAAATATTACACAGTAGATAAAAAAAAGAAAACATATCAGCTCTCCATCTCTATTTTGGTACTGATTTTTGTTTTATCCAGATTCAGTAGTTCACTGCTTTCTCCCTACATGGTCAAAAATAAATACTTGAAATCTGGTGTGGCAACAGAAGAAAAATGCAAATTAGAACAGCAGCTTGTCTAGGCATGTCCAATTCATATTGCCACCAAGTTCTGAAGACTCCTGTTTTATGCATTCTGTAGCCTAAAATAAGGTATCTTACATCTTAAGGGACAACAAGAAGCTCACACTTTCACCAGAAGAAAGGAGTAGTTGCTCTAGTTATTTCACTTTTCTCCAGCTAGTAACTTGCATATATAACCCTAGCATATTTCAATAGATGACAAAGTGAGAAATTGGATGGTTCCTCTTGGAACCATTCCCTCTCACCCTTTAAAGTGCATTGTATCTCATTTTTCTCTTTCAATTCAGCATCTTTAGGAACCATTGCTAAATCACCCACAACTTATAGATATGTCAATATCCAGAGGGATAAACGGAAGGAAGTCACAGGACAACTGCTTATGATTCAGTAGTACTTCACTTAGAAGGAAAGAGCTATGATAAAAATTTTCCATTCCTTCTATTTTAATGCTTACTATGTGTTTTAACCTGTTAGAAAATTAACAATAATTAAAATACACTCCAGCCATATTAAGCACATCAACATCTGTAGAGTCATGGTCATTTACCCCAGATAAAAAAAGTCACAAGATCTGTCCTTCCCCTCGGGAGAAAAATAAGTCACCAAATTCAGCCCATACTTTGAACTGTTTTTCTAGAGCTGAAAGAGCTCCTAAAACCGCAACTAAAGGTTTATTGGGCCAAAACCAGGGAGCAGAATTTAAAAATAATCTAGTGAATGGAGAACTCATGTGAGAGATTGGAGACTGACATCATATACTTTTTTCAAGGTTTAGGCAACAATAACCTTGCTTCCTCCCAGGGTAGGCAATACAAAGTTAGACACTTATTATTTGCCTTAATTTTACTCAAAGTTGAGCAATGATATTTTGAAAATACTATCCTAATACTATAATAGCATTAACAAGATGTTTAAGAAATATATGCATTGAATGACTAATTATTCTCCTCCCCCCCCACCTTATGTTGAGAATAAATACTTTTTTTCTCCCTCTATATCAGGTGCTGAGAGTTGTTTATTTAAAAACTCTGGCCATTTATAAAGAGAAAAAAAAAATAACTTATCCAACAGACAGAAGTAACTGAATTCTAGCAAGAGTGGTACAGTTCATTTACAAAAGTAATTCTAAATCTATTATCATAGAAAATCATTAGGTAATTTTTACATTTATCTTTAATGCAGCTTTTATGTATTGAGTGTCTGGTACTAATTGGTTCCTATTCTACCATCTAGTTCAACTACTGAAGTGTTCTATAATTTTGTTACTTGTCTTACCTTAAAGAAATTTGTATAGCTGATCAACTTATGAGTTTATATTCATTATATATTTCTAACTAAAAGAGAAGGAGCTTGTCCAAACCCAAATTTTGATGAAATTTGTCATAAAAAACTCTTTGAAAATAGTACAGAGTTTAGCATCAGGCTTTTAGGTAACAAAACTTCCCCTCTTATTTAACATAAAACCTTTTTGTCTTTAAAATCTTATGGCAATTACTTTTAAGACCTGAGCAGTATACATAAATGTAGCATTGTCTGTCGGTATGGAAATTAGGAACTTTTGATTGGTATCAAATTTTTTAACTCAAGGGATGAGTACTTTTGAAACAGTATAAGACACTAATTTGAAAAAACACACAGTCAATACGTAGGAGGAGTCTGCTAAGTCAGGTAACACTAGGTTTGAGCAATATTTTGAGCTTTATAACATTGTTAACTTTTTTGAACACTAATTTAGCTTTGTGACATTAAAAAAGTGAGTCCTCATGCTACTAGATTTTTTTTGGTGTTAAGTGATATCTGATTTCTGAGTATGTCTTCTCATTGTATGCACATTACATTAAGGTCAACAGCTTTATGATAGAAATTAAATTTAAATAGATGTAACAAAATTTGATATTGCAGTAAATATCCCAGTCCCAAAGAGTATTCCTTTAGATAAACACAGATTCCATAAAGTGTTATTTAGCGTATTTAATCATTCATCTTTAGAGTCTAAACAGTCATAGAGCCTATTTTATATCAAGGAAATATAGGAATCAAGGAAATGTCACTTTGAAAATTGTGTTAATAAAATCTCTGAAATAGACTATTCCACTATAAATATGATATTTCTGAGCAAGAAGTACCTTGAAGTACTTCCCACCACCCAAAATGGAGCACTCTCATTTTTTGGTTTCATTAACCCATAAGGAAAATTTTATAAATTGAAATTGCTTAACAAAGAGGAGCAATAACAGGAGCAAGACAAGGTAGCCTTTGAAAACTGCTGCAAAGATAAAAATAATAGTCTATTTTATTTGCTCTCAGGAATAAGACAAGAAGTAATGGTCCTGCATGGTAGAAGAGACGATTCAGGTTAGAAATTTTCTAAGAAGAATTCAGCACCTTAACATTGTTTTTCAGAACATTGCTAGACAAATTTCAGTTAAGAATGCCATGGGTATAGTTGATAGTGTCTGTGTGCTAAGGACAGTATTAATTCACCTCATCCTTCTTGTAACCATATTGCCTAAAGTAACTATAACCAGAAGACTTTTTTTCCTAAATAACATTAATAAAGTTTAACTTATAATGAATGAAGGCTTAAAGTCTTAAGCTTTTTAAATAATTTATTTATGAAATTAAACACCAACATGCAAACCCATCACAAGTATTGTAAAAAACAATGTAACAGAATCTTTCAAAGCAATTACAAAGGAAAAAATAATCAAGAAACATATTTAAGTAACAAATTATCTTAATTCCCACCACTTCTGACAATATGCCAGATTTTTTTATAACTCATCATAATTATTGTTTGTTGCTGCTTCCTTTATGGAATGATAAATCCCACTCAGACCAATGTTTCATACAATATTCTATAAAAGTCTGATCATATTTTAATGAAAATACTACCTATTTTTTTGGTTGCAGCATCTATTTATTCTGCAGTATGACTCCAAGCATTATCTTAGTTACTAGAGTAGCTTGTAGCAATGCTAATAAAAAATAATATTACTCCTAAATTAGTTTAATCCACACAACATGTTTAAACATTTTAAGACATTTCAAACTCTTTTAAGAGATTCCGTTTTTAAATGCATTTCCTCACTCATTTTTTCCAGTTCTTTATTTAGTAGGCACATTATATTTTAGACCTGTTATCCGAATTGTCTGAAGTTCTCCTTCTGTGTTTTGCCTCTTTACTAAATACTGAAGGGAGACGAGTGCTTATCTAAGAGACTTCAGTCATAAGTTTCCCTCCCTGATGAAGGGACTGCCTTTTCCTCACTGAGTACCTCACAGTCACCTACAGATCAAGTAAAAACTGTGAAAATAATTTGGTTTAAACAAATGGAAAATTTGATGTCCATACTGACAGACATGGATGTCCTGCGGCAATGATCATAAAAGTTTAGCAAAGTGATAGTCTCTTTGTCCATTTGGATCAACTAAGGCTTCATGGTACACATGACATTTTTGTCTGACAACAGGATAGAACACATGACCGTCTGAATGTTAGGTAACTTGTTTTTACATGGTAAAAAAGCATTATGTTTCAAGTGCCCTATATCACACATTTACTCTTTGTTACAAAGTTGACTGAACCACAAAAACCTACAGACTAGCCAATCTTACATTTTTATTGCAAGTAAGAATTTTGGTAGCTCTAAACTCCAGATTATTTAAGTGTTATTACCTTAGTTATTAACTAAAAATTACTAGTACATGATGATATGGTAAGGATGGTGCACACAAATACCAACATAGTATCAGAATATGGAATTTAAATCTTAGGTCTTTTAATTCTAGATTCATATCCTCTGAAATATTTTAAATAAATAAGCACCTGCAAGAACAATACACAAGGAAACAATTAAAGAGGCAAGAATATTATCTTCAGGGGCAATCTTTTATCCAGGATTAGTGTATTCCAAAATGAACTAAAGCAGGTATGTTTCTTTCACCAAAAAGTACTCAGATGATCAGTTAATGATTATTCATTTTTCTTTCTAGCTCTCAAGTTTCCCACACATTCACCTAACTGTATTGCTTTATATATAACATTTGCAGAACTTTTAGTACAAGAGTTACTATCAAGTCTTACTAAAGAAACCTTTAGATTTTTTTTTAGTGTATCAGAGTTGTTTAATGAGGTCATAATATTTTAAGATTCAGAAACAATATTTCTTTTTCTTGTGTTTAACACCAAGACCCTCCCTTCTTACTGCAAATATAAATACTTTTGGACCAGCTGTTTTGGTATCATTCTTGAAAAGTGCAATATATTATCTCATAGAAATCAGTCAGAATGGACAACATTAGACAATATTTTTTTTAATTTATTTTATAAACATATGCTAAATTAATAATCTAGATAGAAGATCTTTCTAGATGTTACAGTCTGCTTTCTATTTAATTTTTTTTCTGGTTAATGTTTTTTGACAAAATTTTGTCTGCACATAAACATCCCAGACCCTTAGGCTGTATAGAATCTATTAATAATATCACTGAGCCTGACAAAATAAGACACATTCGGCTTTTTTGTGTTTTCTTCCACTGAACTTTCCAGGAATCAAAAATAGTTACTTATCAGAAATCTGGTTACAAAGAAGAAAATTCAACATATATTCGCATATAAAACCAGCAAAAAATCTTTTTAACAACCACATCAGTCTTTGTTAATTAGATGCTAACCTGCAAGATATGCAGATAGGGGTGGGGAGGGAAATCAAGCTACTGCTTTCTGTGCATGCTTTCCCTATGTCTCAACTTCAGTTCCTTACAGTGAAGGAAAAAAAAAGTCAAATTATAGATTACAAACTAGTACACTTTGCACATTTAAAGTTGTCTTTTCATAGTATGCTTTATACTAATTTGTCCAAATCCACTGAGCAGGTAACAATACAGTAGTTATTCAGACATTCAGGTCCCAAATTTTTAATCAGTAAAAACCATGATAACAACATGAAAATAGTTATCTACACTACAGTCTCAAAGAAGAAAAACACCTTTCTAATGACCATATTTTCACGCTGAGAAGAAAAAAAGGGCACTTTTCACAGGAAGATCTCATTTCATTTATTTTTTTCTCTTCAGTTACTCCATTAGTTTTCCTCCAATTACTGATTTTCAATTGAGGTATAGTTTCTTTCATTTGCCCATCCAACTTCTGTCACTCTTTTTAAAAAAACCACCACAAACTAAAACTAATTGGGGTACTTAAATTGCATTAGAAAACACCTGCTACACCTCTTCAAAATTTTTTTAAAGGAAACTGTATCAAAGTACTAAGATTGCCTGCATTTTGACCCAATCACAGAAATCCAAAGGATTAACAGTTGTTCACAGTTTCAGAAATTACACTGGATCTCATTCTATCTACATCCTAATTCCAGAAATATACTTGGTAATTAAAAAGCCATCATAAGGAAGGAAAAAAATGCTTTGTAAGTCTCTAGGTAGCAGCTGTTTAAAATTGTTTTCCACTTATAAAATCAAATTTCTGTAAGAACAATCATCATTAGTAAATTATGTTGGACACCAGAAAATAGGAAGACTCATTCACTGCAGTGAAGTTTTGCCACTAATAGCTGACTAGCTAAAGTATTATTATACTGAGCAAGGTAACAAGCTTGATTGATTTCAGTGGTTTGGGAAAACAAAACAGAGGCCAAACTGTAAAATGGTGTAATTGTTTTAACATCAACAGAGCTTGCAATTTGCTTGAATTTGCTTGCAATTTGTCAGTATATAACTAACAATACGCTCACTCTCTTTGATCTAGTTTCATATTACAGAAATATTACTCCTTCCTAAATGCTTAATTCAATCTCTTTTTCACATAAGCATATTTCTTGTTCATGATCTTAATATTACTTTTTCCTCCATTCTTCTATTTCACACATTTCCCCTACTCCTCCACCTAAAGTTTCTAAGAAATAAACAAATCACTTAGATAAGAACTAAAATACTAATTAAAGTACCATACAAGACTTACTCCTACCTAAATAAGAACTTTACCAATGAGTGAGCACAAGAAAATCATGTCCTAAATGCATATGTGAGGACATGCTTCCTGGACAATCTATGGACTTCCAAGGTTTTTTTAAGCTCCTTTCCTACTCATTACAGCAGAAATCTTGTCACCAGAAGAAATACTATCAACATTGGTTTATCACATTAAATATTATTACCTTCATTATTAAAACTCAGCTAGTTTACAACAGTCTAAAACAGATTAAGTACAATTTGATAATAATCCAGTGACTAAATCAAACTCCTTTTAGGGGAAAAAAAAAAAGAAAAAAAAAAAGAAAAATATTATTGTCCAAACCTTTTTTTTCTAGAGTTGATTCCATATTTTCTGGCAGCATTTTAATTGAAAACTGATACAGATATAAGCCATTCCTGGCACCACAATTTCTCCTATAGAGAGCACTGACTCTCTGTTCATGTTAACTTTTATCTCACTCTTTTTCTAGAATACTAAAATATTAAATCATTACAGTAAAATTAAAAAATTTTGTTAACTGAATTCCTCTGCAAGTACTATGAAGAAATAAGAGTACCAATACCGAAGCACATTTAAAGTGAAACAGCTATTAAAATTCACAAGCACTTCTTTACCTCACTCCTACCTGCTCCCTACAGATTCTATGTTACATGGCCAGAACTTTACAGTAACATAAAAGGGGAGTAGATTTTAGCTAAACATACTGACTGAAGGCCCTACAAAACTAGGCTGTTTTTCAGGAAATATGAATCCACCTATATGACTACTATGTTAAAAATAAAACAACAACAGCTTTTATACTGAGAAGTAAGTAATCCTTTAATCTCACCCTAGATAGATATTATTCAATTCTTACACAGATATAGATTGTAAGAAACAAAAAACCCCAACAACGTATCTCTCCAAGCTTCTATAAAAGGGGTTATTGTATTAGTTAAGCTACTAACCAATGGATATGAAGGTCAACTAGAAAATTTAGAAAACCAATGACTCAAGAAGCATACTGATCACACCACAGCTGGGCAGCAGTACTTCATCAGCACACAGACACTTAAGAGTAAGTGTCAACACCTGAATCTTCCTCTCCCTGCTGCTCAGCATAAACGATGATTGACTGGAAAAGGAGATCAGATTAAGGACAGCTGGTTCTTAGAGTCCTACTGGAATAGAATAAAGATAAAGACTCTGCATTGAAGTAGGAGGTTGGCTATTACTGATATCCAAAGCTACTGGGTTATTTTAATTAATTTGGAGGAGTATAAGGATTTTTATGTTGTTTGAGGATGATGAGGAATTTCCTAACAGAAGTATCTGTTCAAAAAGTGAGGGAAAAGAGGATATAGGTATTACTTTTAAAGTAGTGCTTTAGCTTATTTTATAACTTTTAAATTATTTTTTCCATAAGAGTTCTGCCGACTAGTTTATTTTGCTCATTTCAAGCATATAAAGAATGCTACTGCTCTAATATGGGCCACTAGACAAGTGTGGAAACAGGATTAGGTAGATTATTCACATAAATATGATGGTAGCCATTTTTATGGCAGCTACCTCATAAACTGGTATGACACCTGAAGAGATGAGCCCTCTTTGTTTTTTGAGGCCACATAGAATCCAGACTCCACTGAGATTAAATACTTCATATGGATGTTTATGTGATTTCTCTGTGTCTCTTGTTTCTCAAATTGGAGAAGTGGCTTTGCAAGGTGGACACCATGTACTTATGTTATTTACAACTTCCACATCCCCTGAAACTGAGCAAATTTATGCTCTTCTCTTTGTTCATATGAGCTATACATTAATTGCCAATTGTCTTCCTTCTTCCATGGGAAGACCTTCAGCCTTGGTTTCATGCATATGCTCTTCAGATATTTCACATGTGAGTCCCTGAGCAATTTGTACACAACATTTTGTGCAAGCAACAAGAAAACTGGGAACTTATTGAAGAGGCAAGACAAAAATCAGCTGACCTAAGCCCATCAGTAACATCTAAATATTTTAAGTTACCTTTTTAGGGTAGTGACCCTGAACTATTATGTGCCTGTTAGTAATGAATATATCATGTTGGTATTTTTCTCTTAACTTTTAACATAACCAGGATATAAACATTGATACTTTTTCTTATCTGTTTCCTTATCTGTGCAGAGTAACTGCAGCTTAGTTTCTAAGAAACATTTCTTGGTTGCCTTTATCTGCTAGAGAGAATAAGGATGTGATAATGAAGACATGTTTTATCATATTTATGGAGATATGTCCAAATTAACTTTAACTAAAAAGCACTCAAAATTGTCTTTGCTGTATCATTCTGTATTCTCATACATGGGAGAAATACCTTGTCACCTCTCTTGCTGTTATTCCTCCTAGTAAAGTCATAGCAGAGAATTAGGACCAGTCTATAAAAGATATATAAACATATTTATCTTGGCATCAACAAAAACACCCATCACTGCTTTTTAATTAATTGGACTCTTTTGCTTAATTGGACTTTTGTCTTCAGCTTTCATGGCAAGCATCACTGGTCTCTTCAGTGTCACTATTCAAGGTGACGAAGTGTGTATTTTTTCAGTCCTTGAATAATCTTGTATAATTTTTAATATATATTTCAACATACTCTTGAGATCTTTCCATAAATCACGTAATACAGATTGTCCCTCCTTCATTTGAGAAAAAACCTCAGAGGCACTTTTTATTTTTTAGTGTTTATTTCTAAAAGTAGTGACTTAGTATTAATATGTACCTGCTAATAGTATAGAAATAATTTTAGGCTTCAAAAGGTAGAGTATGCTGACAGTCACTTGTACCAATAGCCTTCCTTACTTTCTGTGTGGTTTCAGGGTAAGCACCCTAATCTTATGTAAGTATTTGCCAGTTTATTTAGGGAAACATGAATTTTACCTAAATTTCAGTTACGTGAAGAGTGAATTCTCTTTTTCTTTCATTATATGACTGTTACTGTGCCAATATTCCTTGAGACCTGTGGATAAGACCTCACATATCTTGCTATAAAATCTCAGAACTGTAGCTTCAACTACTGCTTTGGGCACCTAAGAAATTAGTTTCTCTATGGAAGTTTACTGTTTAAATTTTTTTTTATATCTATTCCTGTTTGTTGGAGCAGGCATAGTAGCAATAGCATAGACCTTACAGTGATTTACCTCTTGTACTGGCACACTAGGAAAAGAGATATCTCAGTTATACAGGACTGATGTTCATCTTCTGTTTCCTCAGCATTAGCCCAGGTATCATAGCTCTTTCCAAAGCTATTCAGTTTCCCTTGTTAAACATTACTGCCTTCTGCAAAATAAATTAAAAAAAAAAAAAAAAAGGTATTTTTATCCCTGTGAAGGATCTTATGTGCTGTATGCAGCCCAAATGACAGTGTAATGAAAGAGTGCCTCCAGAGGGGAGTTGAATGTGCATAAACACATACTCTATTTTTTTCATAGCACCCGCCCAAATCCTGTTGCTGACATGTCAAGTGGTGAAAAACATTTCACAACATAACTCTCCAGTAAGTCTTGCTTCTTAATTCTTATGAAATGGAAAAAATTCTCTTTCTTGTCACAAATACTTCTGGACCCATACAAAAGATATGTTTTTCATGTTTCTTTAAAATTACCAGCAAGTATATCCGTTCTTTAGGTTCTTTTATCCAGTCTATAATTCAAAGGGCAATAAAATTATTCAGCCTCTGCCATAGGTCAAAACCAGCTTTCCTAGGGTCACAGACTCCTTCAGCTTTCTTCAGAACCTCATGATAAATTTTTCCTGTCTTCTACCCAAGCAGCAAGTGCAGCTCCTAAAAAAGCCATTAAATGGATGTGGTTTTAATGCAAAAATGGATATGTCTGACCGCATTCCCAGCCCCACCCTACCATAATAGAATTATTATTTTATAAGGATATTTGGTGGTAACTTCTACTAGAGAAAAACATAAATTCTTCCCTATTTTCACCTTGTTCTTGTAATAGCTGTTTGAAAATATGATGACTCACATATTTTATTTTTTTGTGGAGCAATGTACAACACAGCTTTCTGTATACAGCTCTTGCTGCAGCAGGAGTCTATCAGATATGTTGAAAACATGACTTGCAAGGATAGATTGCAAAAAAGCTGTGATTGGTCAGGCTGAAGAGAAGCAAAGCAATGGCAGTGTTCAGATATGTAAAAAACAAAGATAATAACGTATTTTCCATGTGTACAGAAAACAGGCAAGAAGGTACAGATTTGCATTTATCATTAGAAGAATCCAATGGTGGGTTATAATTAAGTACTGAAATAGGTTGGAATATGGAGATATATGATGTGTGTCACTGAGGATATTTAAAGCTAGACAAGCATCTGTCAGGAATTACATAGGTTTATCTGACCCTGCATATGGACAAGGGTTGAGCTCTGTGAGCTTTTAAGGTCCTTTGATTCCATTTCTACCTTCCTCTAACAGTTTTCAACAAGTTGGCCAAAACCTTAAATTCTCAGTTTAGTTAGAAATCATAAAAAATAAAGGCAGTTTCTGAATATTCTCCATATTGCCTAAAAGTTTCAGCTTTATACTCTTTCATTTTTCCATTCAGAATTTTTTTTTAAGATTATTTTCCTCCTGTCCCATATGTTGTTCGCATTATATGTGATCTGAAGTACCTAATATTTCAGTGAAAGAAGAAAGATGGGCAGAGATAATAATGTAAGATTCAGTGAAAACTTCTACTCAGTCAATGCTAGCTATCAAAACCAAACCACTAAAATACAGTATTCATAGTATTGTATTATTTTGTGTACTCTAAGATAGACAACTATACTCTCTGACGACCCTCCTTGGAGGTGAGCTTTGCCTTCACATGACAAAAACTTAGCTTTAGATTGACCTAACCACATGACTGAGGGATCATCTGCAAGCATTTTTGAAGCAATGACTATGGGGAGATTGCTTTTCATTCAGTAAAAAAGATTTGCAAATGGAAATTAGTGTTATTTCAATATGCCAATCAAAATAAAAGGCTTTTCTTATTTGTAACATGTTAGACAGTATGTATAATTTTCTTGGTGGAATAAGGGTGTAAAATGAGACCTGACTGGTCTGTTGTTCTTGTTGAGATAGACTGACTTTCTGACATTCAAATTAAGACAATAAAATCAAACAGCACATAAACAGCCACAGCCCAGTAAAATAACTAGGAGCATTACGAAACCTGTGTATTGAAAATTACCAACAGAGAGTATGACTGTCTTCCAGATAGAAGGGAGTATGGTATTCATTTGAATGACAGATATTTTCTTTCCCATTCTTCATCTGAAATACAATTTTCTCATGCAATAAGACTGTAAAATACTTAAATATTCAAGATCATAATAAGAGATTAGAAGTCCTTATTTGTCAGTCATATCTTAGAAAGTCAGGGAAATAATAAATAGAAATGTAATGTAAAACATTGTTGTGCAAGAGATATTAATTTAATCAGAAGATTAAAATAATTCACTTATAACTGTAGCTTTTGATCAATGAAAAATATGTTTTGTAATGCTGATGAGAAAGAGCTTTTCTTTATGTATTAACACCACTTTTTTATTAAGAACACTTACTCTTGTTAAAATGAGTGAAAAATTACTCCCAAATTCCCTGTGCTTATTTTAGTGTGCCTTGGGTACTTTTTGAACTTTCATAATGCATTCAAAAGTTTTATAATATTATGCACATGACTAACTAAGCACATTTATAACAATATTACTTAGAGTTAGGAACTCAGTGGCTAAATATATTTCTTAATTCTGCCAAGAATTCTGGAAACATTAATCATCATTCCTTCTTCTATTTTCCCTATAGAACAAGGCAAAAAAACCATGCTGAGGACTCACAAGAACCATCTGGATAAGTTCCCATCTTTTTCTCTTCTTAGGAGGAAATTTTCTCTTATTTTGAAGATGGATATTGACTAGTAGCCCTGTAGAGTCTTTTGTATTATTAAACAAATTTTAACCATGAGTTTATATTTTCAAAGATTGCAATTTTTTATTACACTGAGTCAGTCTTTGCCTGAAAAATTTAATTCAGATGTTGAGATGGATATTTTTGTTTGTTCTATTGGGATTAATACTTACTTTAATTTACAAATAAAATTCTATTTATCCTAAACCATGTTTGAATTTATAATTGGAGGAGCTGAATACCTTACACCTTAAAGAAACATTTTGGCATGGCATGATATACCCTGGACTATCTGATATCTCAGGGACAAGAGAATTTTTCAGGGACCTAAGAGCCTGTAGAAACACTCTTCCTAGACAGTGCTTTACCTGTCAAAAGTAAAAAGCCACAAAGTGCTTTGGGAATTTTTCTCAATCTCTTCTGTTGACATTCTTCTAATCTGAGAAAACAACTAAGCAAGTTGTAATAATATGTTTCCCTCTGTATGTTTCCTTCACGTAGTAAGTAAATAGAGTGAACCTTGCCATTGAACTCTGTAAAGTTGCACTTTTATCTAAATATTCGCTTGTTACAAATGTCCCACACTAATGTCTTTGGAGTAGGTTTTAGACCTGTAAATTAGTGATTTAGTTTAGGAAATTCCCACACCCCTTTTGCCTCCAGCATCTCCTTTTCTCCCTTGCTCTGTTCACTCCCCCTCTTAAGCCATGTTGATGCACCTGTTTGGAAAGTCATGCGGTAAACTGACTCACTGTAAAAGTTCTATCTAATAATAACAAAAAAAGAGTATTAATTAACTAGGGAAATAAAAAAAAAAAACCTGCATGCATATTTGGAGTGATTCTACACTAACCTTGAAAAAAAGAAAAAACATTTTAAAATGACAAATACATTTTCCTATAATGAACAGATACTTCTTAAAAAAGGGCAGCCTATAGAGCTGGAATGGTAATGGCACTACGTCTTCTTCTTCAAGCTTCTATTCAGTATTTACATCAGGAAGTATTTAGTCATATACTACACAGATGTCTGTGTAAAGCATGGATTTATTTTTTTTCCAGACAGAAACCAGGTAGAAGCATGATTCAACATTTGCTGTTGGATGATTTATAAAGCTAGAAAAATCAATGTTAGAGGAAACAATAGGAGCCAAGCATGCTGAGTTACAGTGTTCTTCAGTCTTGTTCTCTGGCTAGCTTTACAGGGATGAAGAGCCTCAGAATGGAGTATTGCAACACATGAGAGAAAAAACAGATTTATGACTTTTCTTCTTTGGCTGTCTCATGGTTCTCAATACTGTTGCAGATTTATTTTCGGTTTTCTGTGGTACAGCGATGTTTCTTCATAATGGCTTGACTGACTGTGGAGCTCAACTCTGCTTTCTTTTGGGACTGCATGGCTCAGAAGGTCATGGGTGTTTTGTGCTTGGCTAAATCTTAAATTGCTAATGTCAGTGAGGATGAAGGGAATAACTGCAGCTGGTATGCTTTCCTTGTATATGTTTTCAGACAGGATCCCTCTATACATTCCATAAATGCTTTCAAAATCGATTCCCATTAAACAAACCAGCATGTGCTTAGGGATTTCAGTAGCTGGCTAAAAGTAATTTTCTTCCAATCAAGTCAGCTTTAAAAGGAGATGTGTTTCCTCTATTATAAACATGCTGTTATGCTTTGGGAAGACAAAGCCCTAGTTTGCCTCTCCCCGCTGCTCCCTCCCCTTCTGGAGTATACCCCCTGCTCTGGAATGCTAGACTTTTTATCCATGTCTTCTTTCATTCCAGAGTATTCAGAGTCATGCCATATTGGTGGGAACAGTGAAACCAGGCAGCGTTTCATAACTTTCACTTAACAACCACAGCTCAAAAGAGACAGACACAAAGTGCAGGACTGCGTTTCTTGGAACCAGGGGATGTTAGAAAACAAAGCCCTTCTCCCCTCTACCTACATCAAGCTCATATCATAAATTTTTTTTAAAAGTATGAGATAATGAGTAGAATAATTACTAGCATAATTAATAGAAAAAAAGCATTTGTTATTTTATACTGCCTAAACAGTTAAATTTTATTTTGATGCAAATAAAATTATTGTATTTTTTTTTCTTCAATAAACATTGAAATGGACATGCTGAAGAATTGCCATCTCTAAAGGCATCTAAATAATCTATATACATATATATAAAGAGAATTCAGGAATTGGGATGTCTTTGAGTTGCTGCAGCCACAGAGCTTGAACAAAAACGCAGGAGGATTGAACTGTCTTTTTTTTTTCCTCGTGACCTGGTTTTTATTCTCCACAGGCTTGTGATTTGGATGAGAACCGTGACACTCCCTGAACATGTATCTAAGTTGGACTGTAGTATATGCCATAATATGTCCCAGCAGGAAGATGTAAACACTGCCATAGAGAGTAGGAGAGGGAGTGTTGAACAAAGGATATGAAGTAACACTGTTTATGTATGTTCCAGACCACAGGAACTTAAATACTCTTCCTTTTACATTTAGTAGCACTAATGATACCTCTTACTAATAACAGTGTAGTGCACTGCCAACAGCTGGAGGCTAATGCATTATTTGAGAGTTCAAGGACAAAACAGAGTGTAGTGTATTTAGGGACCAATCTTTATTGCCCATTAGGTGGCTGTTAAGCAACATGAGAAAAGCAAAAATTTTTCATGTATGTGTGCATTGCTTAAGGTTACATTTCAGTTTAAAAAGGAATTTATTTTTATTTCAGATATAATGCACTTTTAATTGAAAAACCTATAGCTCATTCTCATTGGATAAACAGTGTGGGAAAGATTTGCACATCTATTTTGGATTTATCATTTTATAGTACATTTCTTGCAAGACAGATTTTTTACATTTTATTTATGGCTTTGGGGCTGAAAATTCTGAATTTAACAGTTTATTTTTATTTTGTCTGGAACAAAAATTTACCTAAGCAAGAATCAGTGACAAAACCTCAGTAACAAAACACATATTGATAACTACTACTAAGAATCAAACTTCTGCAGTGCCCTGGTTTTTCTAGGATAGAGTTAATTTTCTTCTTAGTAGCTAGAATAGCTGTGTTTTGGTTTCAGTATGGGATTTGTTATGAGAAGGATGCTGATAAAGTACTAATATTTTAGTTGCTACTGGACATTCAAGGCCATCGTGTTTGGGTAGTTGCAAGTGCAAAGGACTGGGAGGGGTGGAAGCGCAGTAATTAGCAAAACCCAGAATTTGCATTTGGATACGCCAATGAGAATATTTCCTATCGTAACACGTCATGTTCAGTATATTAATCAGGGTCTACTGGAAAGAGGGGTATTCTCTTGGGATTCTCTCGGGCTTGCTCTTCCAGGATTGCGGTTTTGGGACTGCCTCTCTTCTGGGACCACTGGCTGAGGAAAGACTGGGCATTGTTTGGTGAGTGGTGAGCAATTGCACTGTGCATCGCTCATTTGCATATTTTATTATTACTTATATTATTATTATTTTATTTCAATTACTAAATTGTTTTTTTTTTTCAACCCACAGGTTTTCTTACTTTTAACCTCCAACTCTCTCCCTTACTCTCGGGGGCAGGGCACGGGGAGTGGAGTGAGAGAGTAACTATGTTTGGCTGCAAACTGAAGGAGTGAAACTATCACATACAGGCATATCTCAGGAAAAAAAAAATTAAAAAAATTCTGTTCCATATACTCCCTGCAGAACACCTCCCTGCATTGTTGAAATTGGCATCATAATGAAATAATACCACTTACCTGCTCTTTCTACCACACAGTTTCAATTGGTGAAGGATTCTTTACATCCTGTTCTAAACCACTTAGCTGCTATTAAGTTTAAGAGCCACTGGGGCCCTCTGGGGATAAAAGTAGCTATTCAAGTGCAAGGTCATTAGGAAAACCCGGAATTTCCAAGTTAGTTGTTATGCCTTCTGTTAGGAAAGGTATCTTTAAAAATCTGTTTCAAGAGCCATAATCTCTTACGTGCAGCAGCCCAAAACCAAAATTGGCTCTGTTACTACTGAGTTAACAGTACAACAGAATCTCGATTCCAGACATAAAAGCAATATGATAAGAATTTTAAAATTTACATTCATAAATTACAGGTTCATTATTTCATCTCAGAACTTTGTAACAGGCCATGATTCCCTTCTTACAAAATTTGCTTTGGTACACAAGTTGCAGTTATCTCTATTCTTAATAACAGAGGCAGAAAATATCTGATTTCATTGAGCAGTTGCTAGCAGATAGTAACATGTCATCTAGCTCTCAAAAGAAACTGAAACTGGAAGAACAAAATTAGTTATCAGGCTGTCCTAATCCTTACCCAGCTAGTTACTAGTTTAAGGCATACTCTCATCTTCTTCTTAGCAACTATCTTCCTCTTCCCAAACCCTATGAGTGAACATTTAAAGGAGCTATTGCATTTTTTCCTTTCTGAAAACTAAACTAAGGTCTTTACCTAACAATTCTCTAAAGAACACAGCAATACAAGTGGCTAACATAAACATTCTCCTTGCTAGTAGATAGAAAATAGTGAAAGAAAAAAATTACTATAGAAAACTATTCCAAAGTGCTAGGAGCTTTTTTTTAGATCTTATGAGTTGCTATAGAACCACTCTGAATACACTGATTATTCTTTGAATTTTGAAATCCAAGTAGATCTTATTTTTACATATTCTTGATTCCTTTCTTAGTCAACAGAACTCCTTGTCAGAATAAGTGTTGTTTCTAGAGGGGAAAGATTTATAAAACTAAGTAATCTATCAGTTGAGTGAAAATATAGAATCCAACACATCCAAACTCTGAGTTATTGTCTATCAAGATCTGAATTGTTCACAAAGTGCCTAATGTTATTACTGGCCTCTGACAGTAAATAGCATGTTATTAGTAATTACATAAGCATCTCACATCTGGTCAGTTGAAAGCTGTATTATACTACTAACATAAGAAAAAAATAGTAATAAAATCTGTTACATTTTATAATAAGATAATAAAATGTGAGTGTATTATAAGGAATAGATATACACATAAAAGAAAGTATTGCTTAAGCTTAGTGATGTTCTTTGTGTACCACAGCACTTAGACAGTCAGTACTGACCCGGGTGCTGGAGCACCTCTCCTATGAGGACAGGCTGAGAGAGTTGGGGCTGTTCAGCCTTGAGAAGAGATGGCTCCAGGGAGATATTACAGTGGTCTTACAGTACCTGAAGGGGGCCTGCAAGAAAGCTGGGGAGGGACATTTTGCAAGGGTAGGTAGTGATAGAACAAGGGGTAATGGCTTTAAACTGGATGAGAACAGATTTAAATTAAATATTAGGAAGAAATTCTTGACTGTGAGGGTGGTCAGACACTGGAACAGGTTGCCCAGAGAAGCTGTGGATGCCCCCTCCCTGGAAGTGTTCAAGGCCAGGTTGGATGAGGCTTTGAGCAACCTGGTCTAGTGGAAGGTGTCCCTGTTCATGGCAGGGGGGTTGAAACTAGTTGATCTTTAAGGTCCCTTCCAACCCTAACAATTCTATGATTCTATGATTCAAACTGAACTGACTCCTTCCGGTTGTGTAATTCAGATGTGTTTGATCTAATCATCTTTCACTACTAGGCAATTAGAGGAATAGTAATAGGCAGGGACTATTTGTTTTGTTTTAGTTTTGATAACCAAAACTGGATTCAATTGGCAGAACATTCTTTTTGGTATTTTGCATGCAATCTGGTCTATCCTTTGCATGGTTGTAAGACAGAGGTTATAATGATTTGCTTGACAACACAAGAAGCAGACCTAGAGTGTGTTTTGGAGATCTTATTCTAGACTACTCAAAAATGCCAATCAATAAAGCAGTACTCAGTTACCAAGGAAACTTTTTACTGGAAGTGACCACTTACAAAACCCCCAGTTGAAAGCAATAAAATAATAGTAAACTTATATGAGAGGTAATGCTACTAAGTGTTAAAACTACATGGAGGGTAACTCTATTACTGTTTAGTGTTTGTATTTATAGAACTCAGAGGAGAAAAAGAAAATCTGAGAATTCATGTGATCTGTAAGGATGAGGAAGCTATGCCAAATATAGGAACAGCCTTCAGTAGGGCCCTAGGTGAAAAGTGGAGTGTGTGAAAAAGGGATGGAAGAAGGAAAATTGGTTGATGGAATGAGGGTAACAAGGAAGTACTATTGTGAACAAGAACAGAGTTACATATGGTTGAAACTTGAACTTATCCTTAAAGATAAGGACTAAGTGCTCAAAGAAGAAAACAAGTAAATGTTGAAAGTTAATGTCAATACACGTATAAAATACAACACAGTTTTAGCACCTATTCCTATTAGGATGCTCCTGAGAGCTGTCCCCATTAAAGAATCTACATCCAACTGGTTCTTTTAAAGTCCATGTCCGCCACCAGATCACCTGTGGTATATCCACATGAAAATGAGCTGACCTCAAGGATGTTGGCTATACTGTGCTACTAGCAGTCACACTACTGATTTTTGTCCACTATATTGGTATTTCACTCCAGCATTGTATAATGTCCAGCATACAGCTGAATAAACACATGAGTGAACAATTGGCTGACGGGTCGGGCTCAAAGGGTTCTAATCAATGGAGTTACATTGAGCTGGTGGCCAGTCACTAGTGGGGTCCCACAGGGATCCATCCTGGGACCAGTGCTCTTTAATTTCTTCATCAATTACTTGGATATAGGGCTTGAAGGACTGCTAAGTTTGCTGATAACACCAAACTGGAGGTCCTGTGGACATTCTTGAGGGCAGAGAGGCCCTGCAGAGAGATCTAGATAAATTAGAGAGCTGGGAAATAACCAATTGTATGAATTTTAACAAGGGCAAGTGACAGATTTTGCACCTGGGATATAGCAACCCTGGTCACATGTACAGACTGGGGAACAAGAGGTTGGAGAGCAGCTCTGCAGAGAAGGACCTGGGGGTTTTGGTCAATGGCAAGTTGAACATGAGCCAGCAGTGTGCCCTGACAGCCAAGAGGGCCAACCGTGTCCTGGGGTGCATCAAGCACTGCATTGTGAGCCAGTCGAGGGAGGTGATCGTCCCACTCTACTCTGCACTGGTGTGGTCTCATCTCAACTACTGTGTTTAGTTTTAGGTGCCACAGTGTAAAAAGGATATAAAGCTACTGGAGAGTGTCCAGAGGAGGGCCCCAAAATTGGTGAAGGGCTTAGAGGGGAAGCCATATAAGGAGAGGCTGAAGTTGCTTGGTTTGTTCAGCCTGGAGAAGAGGAGACTGAGAGGAGATCTCATCACAGTCTGTAACTTCCTCACAAGGGGAAGAGGAGGGGCAGTTCCTGATCTCTTCTCTCTGGTGACCAATGATAGAACTAGGGGAAACGGCAGAAAGATGTGCCAAGGCACGTTTAGGTTGGACATTAGGAAAAGATTCTTCACCCAGAGGGTGGTGGAGCACTGGAACAGGCTCCCCAGGGAGGTGCTCATGGCACCAAGCCTGACAACATTCAAGAAGCATTTGGACAATGCCCTCAGACACATGGTCTGAATCTTGGGATTGCCCTATGCTAGGGCAGGAGTTGGATTCGATGATCCTTGTTGGTGCCTTCCACCCCACAACATTCTATGATTCTATTCCAGAGAACTTGCCTGCCTGGTCAATATTTGCACTGATGTGCCTAGAAATGTTCTAATGAGCTATTCCTAACACCTTAAATTCAGAACTGATAAAGAACACATGCTCAATTTGGCTAAATTTTCTCTTTTTGATCCTCTTGAAAGACACAATTAGGTTTTTTTGGTGCAAAACTTCCAGTCTTATGTATTGTACTATGAAGTTGCACTCTTTTTCTTTCTTCATTAAAATGTTTTTATATCAAAATGGTATGATGTACAGTACATGTTTAGAATCTAAATATTCCTCAAATCAAGTGGAAGAAAACTGAACAAATGTAATTATTACAAAGCTAACTTGCCTCTAACTTTCTCTTGGTTATTGTGAATATAGTTGTATCTTTAAAAGTTCAGTCAGCTGTGTCCAGCTGTTTTGTCAGGACACATCATTAGCAAATTCATTACATCAATGAAAATGTATCTGTTTTCTTTCATTTTTTTAAAAACAGTTTTGTACATAAAGATAGGTAAAAAATTAATGTGTTAAAGAGCTTTATTTTCAAGTGGTACAAAATGTAAACATAAAAGAGTGCTATGCTACTTAAAACAAATCTAAAACTATTTAAAAAAACATTTGGTCTGTTCTTAGACTCCTGGAAAAAAAAAAAAAAAATCCTTTTTCTAATTTCTCCTCTGCATTCACACAGACTTGGCAGGCATCTCCCTGAAAGTATTTTTGGCTAGATAAAAGAGTTTTACAGCTCTGGGGAAAATAACCTTACTATTGCTCTTAACTATCCCCTTGATACTTTCATAAAAATGTTAGACCAAACAGAATCTCTTCAGGAAATTCCTAAACTCTAACCTTTCAGGGTCAGAGAATGCAGCAGACAGTTTGTTGTCTTGAACAGTGACCTCAGTGCAGTCCTACTCCAAACAAACTTTTAGATGCTATCTATGTATTATCTCAGGGGAATTCAGTGCTAGCCCTTAGAGATCAACAGTAGCACTTTTTATACCACTTTCTTCACTTTCTACAAAGAATGAGGAAATGACTCTCAAATCTATTAAGTTTCAAGTATGTTATAATTATTGATTCTCTTGGAATAGCCCTAGTTATGCAAAAATTCTGTTAGGAATCATTTTTGAGAAGCTAAAATGTGCAATATTTCAGTCCTTATGATGTGAATAATTCTGAAGCCAAAGCAGTTTTTGTGCATATTTAGGATATCATAGGAGTGAAAGAGATTTTCTGGGTCACCAAGAACATTTCTGTCATAATGCAGACCATGTTGTATAATTTGTTTTGTAAACGTAGGAAATTCCTTCTTAAAAGCAGTTTAAAAAGAGTCCCTTCTATGGAAAAATACCTAGTTTGACATTTTTTTGAGATTTCAAATTCTGCCCACAAAAACTTACATATTGACATTCCATTAACATACAAATTACATAAAGTAAAGTTTTGTCCACATATTTATCATTCTAACTTTAAAAATTAAAATCTTGAAAAAGCTGTGTATAGAGAGGATATTATTCACTGGGTTTGTCAAACCCATCAAACAAATAAATATTTTTTGGATGAAATAATATAACAGAATAATCATAAGGTCCCACAATTATAATGTATTCTTTTTGGTATAATTGAGTTTTCAGTCAACAAAAAAGGTTTATTTAGAGAGATGCCTGTGAATTCTTGGGGCTTCTCAGAACAGGAGAAATTCCAAACTTTGATCAATCCCTTCTACAAAAATTACTCAATGACATTTCTTGCTATTTTACCCACTAGTTTCTCCCAGAAGGCCCAAACTTAAAGGTGTCTGTGCTGCTCCAGCTGTAAAAGCACATCTGTCAGTTTAAATTAGATAGACAGCTTCCTATAGTCAAGGGGCAGACTAATGCCATTAACCTTCAAGCTTTACAAGAACTTTTTGGTGTTCAGTTTTCAAATGCAATGCATAGCAACCACATGTGAAGATGATAAATGCCATGAAGAGTCAACAAAGTACATAGTATTATTTATTAGGAACTTTTTTTTTTTAGGTTTGCACAATACTTTTAATGCTGATATAAAATTTTAAAAGTATGCATTTACCAAGTAGTAACTTTTTAAGGAGAAATATGTTCTTTGTGGTTTACTGTAATCTTGTAAACCATAGACTAGACAGGAGCAGTATTCGGGTGGACAAGAGAAATCTCTCTTGAATCTCTAAACCTTGCAGTTTTTGTTTGTAGTAGTAGAAAACATATCTATATCTTTGTGGCATTCTTACCTTGATAGCCAGATAGAAGGGAGTGGGAATCAAAACAATCTTTTCCCCCCCTCCCCATTATAAGCTCTGTGCCTGAAACACCCTGAATGATGGGAACAGCAAGGTCACTTGCAATGTGGTAACTGCTGCACAGTACTAGATAAGATTATTATGCTTTCCCCTGCCTTCAATAGGTTAGTAAAGTTGCAGATCCTTTGTATCTGTCACTTATAGACCTGCATATCCTCATTAACAGATCATGTCTTAAACAACAACCACATCATGCAAAATGCTTGTTTCTGTCACATATAGCATAGCTCTCATGACAAAGGTGGTTGTTTTGGTTTTGTTTGTTTTGTTGGTGTTTTTTTTAAAGATGCATATGTGAGCTAGTAGTGGCTGGAGATAGAAATGTACAAATTAACTGCTTGAAAGAAGCAAAAATCTTACTATGGAGCAAAGAGGGAAGTGTGTGACTGTAAGCATAAGTAAGTTTAGTAAAGCTGGAGTTTATATATGACGTTATCATGTGAAAAAGTACAGAGAAGTAAAATGGAGAGGTTCAATAGGTTTCAATAAATAAGTGTTGCAGCACCCCTACTCTAAACCAATAAGAACATATGGAAGTTTTAAAATAAGCTAATTTATTATATACATTCTTTATTGCATTTCAGTTTGCACTTAAGTTGGATGTAATAAGTAATGAAAACAATGAGCTCAGATTTAAATGGAGCTGATTAATCCTTCCATGAAGTGCCAAGAGCACAATCCCCATTCCCACTGATTCCTATGGTATCAAAGGACATTCAAGTATTGGACTGAGACTAAACGAAAGAAGTGTGGCAGACAGCTTAATGCAGAATGTCAGAAAAATGGTCCTCAGGAAAAAAACACTCAGATGTGTCAATGAATATGGTAATATAATTCTTTGATTTTATGAACCAGACATGTAGTTCAGTCCTGTGGAGTGTCCATTACTCAAAACTGCCTTTTCAAATCTAATCTCCATTGGAGATTCAATAAACAGTTGCCAAAGTTTTTTGGTACATATATTTAAGGCTATTCTCATGCTGCTAATGAAGTATTACTTATTGCACTGTTTATCTGTCAGATTAGTCCACTGTTGCCAGCAGCAAAGCTGTGCTCTACTGGAGATTATTAGTTATCAGCGCAACATAAATGAGCATTTGTTAAACAATATTAGTAGTGAAAGGAGAGGAAAAACACAGCAGCATAAATAGTGCTTCATGCTAAAGACAGAATGAATCAACATACAGTGATTAAGAAAATCTTTTGCAGGCCTGTCAGAAACATACAATAAAAATATCAAATGTTTCCAAGTTAGAAAGATTTTAAGAGTCAACAACTGATGAAGTTCTTATCCTTTTATCTTAAGACTTCTGTCTGCAGTTTTCTTTCTCTCTACACTTAAACTTCTCATTGATGAGCACACCATACATTTTGTAAAATGAACCTAAGAAATCCGTAACAATTTGATAGAGCATTGTCATTAAAGACTAAAGAGACAGTTTGTATCCAGCAAGACTCATGAATCCTCACTTCTTTTCAAGACATAATATAAATCCAGTATCTATCTGTAGTTTCTATCCATATGCTATACAGGCATGTGTGACTGCAAATTTAAGTCTGTGATAACCACTGCTATCTTGTACTGTGTACTGCTGTAGACTCTATACGCCCATTATCCATAGTAGAATTTCTTGTAAAAAATGGTCAGTTTAATGAAAATGGAGAAAGAAAGCTCTTCCACGGACAACAGAACTAGGGATGAAGTTTTAGTAGAATGGCTGTTGTTATCTTGCTGCCTTTAGCTGAAGACCTTTACCAGTAGGCTGCAAGGCCTGCTTGCTTTTCTGTCAGTCCCAGTCGTGTCCGTCCTGCCCCCTCCCAGCCCTCCCCCCAACCTACCCCCTGGCAACAGATGTTTAAATAGGTGGGATGGAAACTGTACTTATCTTTTCATGACCTATACGTTGGTCATTAGGACAGAGATTAAAAGGCTGAAAGAACTTGGTTTCAATTTTCTCAGTCAAAATAGTGTATTGAATTTGGGTCTTTCTTATCTTAGGAGAGTGCTTTAACCAGTAAGGTACTTTATAAAAGCAAAAGTGAGAGGGCATCATTATCACCTCTTCTAGACAGGTTTTGAAAGAAAGGATACAGGCAGCTATCTGAAGAGTAGGATTTGGGCTGTGAATTTTGAATGGGAGGAGGCACCTCTCTGCAACACTGAGAAAAACACCTAAATATAGGATAAGGATTTGAATTAAACCACAATCCTGTTTTCAGGATTATATTGGGCCAACAGGATGTGGCTCTCTGCTACAAGTGGTGTTGATCCTTTCCTTGCACTGTGTAGGAACTGTGGGACAATGAGATGAGTTAGGCACAGAGACGCTCAGCACTGTAGCATCAAGCTTGTCTGGTTTTATTTGGGGTTTTTTTGTGCTTTGGTTTTGTTTTGTTTTGTTGGGTTTCATTGTTTGTTTTTCTTTAATCTAGCCTTAAGCTCCATTCTAAGTATTACACAGGAAATCTAGTAGAACCAGAGACTGAAAGTGTATCTGCCAAGTCACAGTTCCCTACTGTAACCTCAAGACCAACGTTCCTAATGAGGAGCTACAACAGACATGAGTCACTGTGGTTGTGGTTCTGCAAAGTAACATTTTACCTTCTAATTTAATAATTGTCACATTATAGTTATGTTAATTTGTACATTTGAATACTGGTTTGTAATTGTCTTATGATTTTTTCCTCATATTGTTTGTTTCAGAGAGACTGCTATGAAAGTTTTATTTCCAAAGAAAAATATTTCTTATAAATTGTATACAGTACATCTAGAAACAAACAAAGCAGCTTCTCATATTTCTTATGTTAACATTTAAACCAACCACATAAAGCACATACATGTGACCAGCCTTTCACTAGAATAATATTTTTTAATTCTTTATAAAATAGATGTTGGATACTCTTGGCATGCATAAATTTTGGATAGATTAAATGACTTCTAAAGGCTGCATCTCACATGTTATCAGTGACCCAAAATTACTACATGATTTGCTACTCATTTACTGATACTGACAACTATGCTCTTTAGTTTGTAATTGTTTGTGAGATGGCAGGTTTTAGAGACAAAAAGCTCTTAGAGAATTTTCCTAGGTGCTCATCTATTAGTCCCATATAAATACCACTAAAAGTCCCCATTAAAATAAGAAAACAGAGCTGAATTTTTGATCAGTTAAATATTTGGACAGCTCAGTTGAACACTAAATGTCTACATTTACCAAGTCAGTATACAGTGGTATCTGAAATAATAAAAGGGTAAAAGGCATTATCTTAAACACCACAGTGTGGTAACTGTTGGGAAATGGGCTGTCTTTTTAACTAAAGACAGCTGACCACTAGGCACTTTTAGCACAATAGAAACATAGCTGGGTTTAGTCCTTACTGAAAATATATTCTGAGTTAATTGAGTTTGCCTATAAGCAAACATCCCTAATTCTCTTGCTAGCCAAAGCAGGAATTTTTATGTCTCTTACATATTATCAGTAATCTTTAACAGAATGTCTTTACAGCTAAGTAATCTACAAGAAGTGCCAGAGAAGCCTGTCCTTTTGCCCTCTTATTTATACCTGACTGCTTTAGAATCATTACCAACTAATGACACTAAAAACTGTGGTAGGTCAAACAGATACAAGGGTATTATGGTACCTCTTTAAAAACAATGCACAGATTACCCTCAAATACCTCATAATTTCTTCTAGTAAAGGCCACACTGATTTTCAGAAGAAATTAAATAGGGCAAATGTGTTTAGCAGAATTTAGAAAGCCACCCAAGTATTTGCTACTCAAATGATGTTTCAGGCTACAAATACATGTCTACTTTTCAGTTAGAAAATCCCAAAGAGTCCTTAAAGAGAACTAATTTCCATATAGTTAGAATCCACCCCCAGTAAAAACCGATTATTTTCATTTTAGAAATATTTTGCAGTCCCAATCTGAAGTGGGCTATGCAATCTGTAGAAATAAAATGTACTTTCTATACTTAGAATAAATTGTCTATTCTGAATAAAAGAACAGATATTTCAGTAGTGACCTAATACATAGAACAGAAATGCTTCCATACTATACAAGTGGGTTTCCTGAAGTTGTTCTCTACATTCAGTACCCTTTCCTTTTGTTTACTCTTCTCCTACGTTCATATAATTTGACTATGAAAGAGCTTATTTTTATACTAAACTATAAAGTTTTATTTAGACAGTGTTATGCTTCTATATTATACTAAAAATGTAAACAAAGCAGACTCCTGCTAACTGAATTCTAAAACATCCCAGAATACCACAAAGGCCAGCACCACACAAAAATGACTAACAAGTCAACCCCACACATTCCAAGTGCTCTCAGATGTCTTTTTTTTTCTCTAGTAGGATTACAAGCAAGTAACACAGTTTACAGTTTATTATATTAGCTGTTATATTCAGTAGTTATGCTGAACCACAGTAACAGAAAACTAAGTAACCAGTAGCATGCTCCAAGTTGAATTCAAGCTTTGCCAAAAATAATGCATATACTTCAGCATATTTTGGCTGAATATTTCACCAACCACAAAACAATTTGTACTGGACTATTATTTGTTGAATTGTGTTATCCAGCTACTTTCTTTAAATGTAAGTCTGCATATTTTCTTTTCATGTAATAAGATGATATGTCATATAGCATAAAAATACCAGAACATGAGATAGCATCACTTGGTATTATTTAGCATTCTAAACTTAACAGTGTATTTCATAAATAGTAGGGAAAGATTTATTTGCTGTAGAAGCCTAACTCTATAAAGCTAGACTCTCAACCATAGCACTCAATGGAAGCCTTTTGTATTCAAGATGATTCGCATGCATTTATATATACAGAAACCCATTGATTCATTGATGTATTATGTAAATCACTGATACTACATATATATAAAATGAATTATAAATTGCATAAGCTATATGATATGTAATATATGATATATACTGTACAGAATATAGTACATAGTTTACAGTATATAGAATACAGTATATATAAATAATATTTAGATTGATCCAAACCTGCTGAAGTGAATAGTTCCTAAATGAAGCTTCCTTAACTAAACTTTATTCAAGGTTTTGGATAAACAAGGCATGAATGGTGTTTAAAGATTCTCAGGGTCAACAGATGAAAAAAAAGGGGAATTTCATGATCAGAAGAATTCCTTGATATTGGTATCAGTTCCAACCAGTTAACATCAGAATAAATCTCAATCATAACTGACATTTTCTGATCTACAAATCTCTTATATCAGTAAAATCCTAGGAGAAGTATTTGACACAGGGTGTAGCCCACATATGGTGACCAAGCATAGAGAGCAAAAATTATATTAACTACCAGCCAACAAGGAAGGCATATAACCAAAGACAAGTATCTTTACACACACACACACACACAAAAGAAAAAAAAAAAAAGAAAAAATTGGATAAGTAGTTTTCCTCCTTTTCTTGATTGTGCCTTGCCTATTGCTGAGTGGCTAGGCTGGTCTACTGGTGTGTGAATTCTCTCAGGGTGAAGACACAGTAAACTCATCTTGCAGTCACAGGTCAGTCAGGTGAACTGCATTAATCACAACAAACTTACTGTTGCATATGTTCAAAATAATATTATGAGGCTTCAGAGATGATGCAGCACCTAATATAAGTAGTGAGATTTAGATTTCACTGGAGAAATATGTATAGTACCTACAAATTTAATCTTAAAAACAAATAGGAGCCATTTCTGCCCTTACACACCAGCCTTTATTTGATATTTACTGTTCTGTCCAAAAAAAACCCCAGGTGATTCTCCTCTGTTCACCAGCTAGGACTGGTCACAAATGCCTTTTTTTTGCTTTCCCTTTATCAACTCACATTCTCATTTCTCACTTCTCTCACAGTTTCTCACAGAACTCCTCCTAGCTGCTTCCTAGAATTAATGATCTAGTGGGCACCTTTGCCTTGGTCTTGACTCCTTAGAGTCTGCACTCCCTAGAGTAATGCCCTAGAGTCATGAATAGTAACTTGCAGTACCACTATCCCTGCCTTTGCTCCACTGTGAAGCATCTTGCATGCATGTTTTAGTTTTGGTACAGTTTCATGCATTCCATCAATCCTTCCCCTTTTCCACTGCATTCTCTGCTATTGCTGTGAAAGCAGTAAGGAGTAACATCTACTACAGTCCCAGATTCCTTCTTTCTTCTGGTGCTTTAAGAAAACTAGCCAGGTTGTGCAGTCTGGTGCAAAGTTGCATGGCTAGTGATTTACATGCTCATTTATTATTTAGGAGGCAATTTTAGTCCTAGTTGTCTCTCTTGCTGTTATGTGGCCCTGGGAAAGTCATTAGTGACATGGTTTTCTGTTCTGTGACCTGCAAAACCGGCAGCTACCCTTGAGGTAGTTTGTGCTGTGTGAAGGGACAGTTATAGAGAAGAGATTGAAATTAATAATGTGGTAATGAAAAGCTTAACAAATGGACTTTGCCGTTAATTATGAGACACTACTCTCAGGGCACAGACTAATGACTGGCAACCTGCAGACTAGGGAAGAAAGTGCTCAGCTCTTGCTAGGAATACTATTGCAGCTGTGGAATATATTTGTTGGAAGCATTTTAATTTTTTTTAAAATTGGAAGTGTTACCTGAAAAGAGCATCAGAAATGTGGGAAGAGGAAATCCCACTGACTCAGTGTGACCTCTGCTGGCCAGAGCCCTATGTTAGAAGAAAGCAAATGTGCAACTCAAATGTAACCTAAAGGTCTGCTAAACTGGTCAAATATCAGCTTTGAGTAAGGGTCAATAATATCCCATATATTTATAATAAATTTCAAACCTCAGCTGAAAATTTATGGCACTTTTTTCAGAGTATGAGAAAATTTATAGTAAAATAGAAAGCAAAATCTAACCTGAAAAAATGCATTTTTAAAAATAGAATATACTCAACAAGTAAATGTAGTAGAGTATTCTTACACTGCATCCAAAATCAGTGATTTGGTAAATCACCATAAGGATTATAGGAAGTTATGGACACTTTCAATAAACGATTAAATAGATCTACTATATTTTAAATTGTCAGTAAATAAAAATATCATAGACCATGAACACTTTCTTCTGTACTGAGGCATACATCTTTTTGGTGTAGGTATTTTGTGTAGAATAAATGATCGACCATTCCCTTATTTCTTCAAATCTGTGTAGTTTTAAGATCTTCTTAAACCTTTGGAGCTGTCAAGTCACTTCATAAGGAAACAAAATGCATTGTTTAATTTTATTGTTAGTAAATTTCTAGCCAAAATAATGGTAATTGTGACTCTTTCCTTGTCACTCAGTATTTAATATTTTGGTTGATAAGTACTGATCAGGTCCCAGCAAAAGCTAGAGGAATGTTTCAACTACATATAACAAAGAAAATTACTTTGACATCTACAACTGCTAATCAAACGGCCCAAATGCATGAAAGCTTATGGATTTTCAATCCTCTGACTCTTTCCTTTGTTTAAGACTAATGGGTGAAAGAAGAATAAGCAAAACTGTAAAAGAAATTACTGGAGTGAGATCACTAACTTCTGTCTCTTAATGAAGAGTTTTATTAACTACTGAAGGATAAAATGTCATTTACAGGCTAGATTCATAGAAAAGTTAGAGAAAGATCACAAATGACCTAGCTGTATATTTAATCTTTTTGTGGTTGACCTTTACTCAAAAAATTTCAGTCTTGGTGTCGGACACTGCATGTCTGACCTTTTGTGAGTGAAGATAGCTACACAGTGAGAAATTTGCTTTTTGACATACCTAGAAATGTCCAAAATTTAATAGAGCAAGCACTTGCTTAAGAGGTGGGAAAATAACTCAGTAAACATGCATTTGTATTTCATCTCTAGGCAAAATCTGATTTGGCCAATAGGCAACTGAAAAGACAATCTGTGAGCTTATTGTGTCTGTAGTGCTAGGTTTCTGATGTGTAATCTCATTGAGTTTTTGAGCATTGAGCGCAACTGCCATTTTTAACGAGAAAAGCTCAGGCACACCAAAGTACAGGATTTTGGATTCTCATCTAAACAGGAACCTAAATTTCAGGAGAGCAGACTTTGATCTCTTCAGGGATCTGCTTGGTCATGTACCATGCGATGAATTCCTGGAAAGAAGAGGGGTGCAGGACAGTTGGAACATACTCAGAGATCTCTTCCTACAAGCCCAGGAGCGATGCATCCCAACAAAAAGGAAGACAGGCAAAAACAGCAGGAGGACTGCATGGATGGACAGGAAGATCCTGAACAAACTTAGGATCAAGAAGGAAGCCTACAGAGGGTGGAAGGAAGGATGGGTAACCTGGGAGGAACACAGAGAAATTGCCCAAGAAGCCAGGGATCAGGTTAGGAAAGCCAAGGCCCTGACAGAATTAAATTTGGCCAGAGATGTCAAGGGCAACAAAAAAATCTTCTATAGGGATGTTGGGGACAAAAGGAAAACTAGGGAAAATGTGGGTCCTCTCTGGAAGGCAACAGGAGATCTGGTCACCTGGGACATCGAGAAGGCTGAGGTGCTCAATGACTTTTTTGCCTCAGTCTTTACCGGCAAGGACTCGTGCCACACTGCCCAAGTCCTAGAAATCCAAGGACGGGTCCAGGAGAATGAAAAGCCGCCCACTGTAGGAGAAGATCAGGTTCAGGAGCACCTAAGGAACATGAAGGTGCACAATACACGGGACCTGATGGGATGCATCCACAGGTCCTGAGGGAACTGGCGGATGAATTTGCAAAGCCTCTATCCATCATATTTGAGAAGTCCTGTCAGTCTGGTGAAGTTCCCACAGACTGGAAAAAGGGGAACATAACCCCCATTTTTAAAAAGGCAAAACAAGGAAGGCCTGGGGAACTACAGGCTGGTCAGTCTCACCTCAGTGCAGGGCAAGATCATGGAGCAGATACTCCTAGAAACTATGCTAAGGTCCATTGAGAACGAGAAGGTGATTGGTGACAACCAGCATGGCTTCACCAAGGGCAAATCGTGCATGACCAATCTGGTGGCCTTTTATGATGGGGTTACAACATTGGTGGACAAGGCTAAAGCAACTGATGTCATCTACCTGGACTTGTGCAAGGTGTTTGACACCATCCCACATGGCATTCTTATCTCCAAATTGGAAACGTGGGTTTGATGGATGGACCACTCTGTGGATAAGGAACTGGCTGGATGGTTGCACTCAAAGAGTTGTGCTCAACAGCTCAAAGTCTGAGTGGAAACTGCTGCCAAGTGGTGTCCCTCAAGGTTCAGTATTGGGACATCTTTGTCAGTGCACAGTGGGATTGAGTGCACCCTCAGCAAGTTTGCTGATGACACCAAGCTGAGTGCTGTGGCTGACACACTGGAGGGACGGGACGCCATCCAGAGGGACCTTGACAGGCTTGAGAGGTGGGCCTGTGCCAACCTCATGAATTTCAACAAGGCCAAATGCAAGGTCCTGCATCTGGGTCGGGGCAACACCAAGCACAAATACAGGCTGGGTGATGAGTGGCTTGAGGCCAGCTCCAAAGAGAAGGACTTGAGAATGGTGCTGGACGAGAAGTTCAACATAAGCCGGCAATGTGCACTTGCAGCCCAGAAGGCCAACCATATCCTGGGCTGCATCAAGAGAAGTGTGGCCAGCAGGTCGAGGGGGGTGATTCTCCCCCTCTACTCCACTCTCATAAGGCCCCACCTGGAGTACTGTGTCCAGTTCTGGAGCCCCCAACACAAGAGAGACATGGATCAGTTAGAAACAGTCCAGAGGAGGGCCACGAGGATGATCCGAGGGCTGGAGCACCTCTCCTGTGAGGACAGGATGAGAGAGTTGGGGCTGTTCAGCCTTGAGAAGAGATGGCTCCGGGGAGATCTTATAGCAGCTTTCCAGTACCTGAAAGGGGCCTGCAAGAAAGCTAGGGACGGACTTTTCATAAGGGCAATTAATGCCAGGACAAGTGGAAATGGCTTTAAGCTGAAAGAGAGTAGGTTTAGATTAGATATGAGGAAGAAATTATTGACTGTGAAGGTGGTGAGACACTGGAACAGGTTGCCCAAAGAAGTTGTGGATGCCCCCTCCCTGGAAGTGTTCAAGGCCAGGCAGGATGAGACTTTGAGCAACCTGGTCTAGTGGAAGGTGTCCCTGCTGATGGCAGGAGGTTGGAGCTAGATGATCTTCAAGGTCCCTTCTAGCCCAAACCATTCTATGAAATTATTGACAGGATAAGAAAGAGATGTCTTCTAAGCTTTGCTTTGCTAAGCTAAGCTAAGTCTAAGCTAAGCCTAAGCTAAGCTTTTCTTAGAAGATGTCTAAATGTGTAGTGTGCAGTGCCTTATAGAGTTATTAACTTGCATATCAGAAGCAATAATATTGTCCTGAGAATAGCTCAGCACTTGACTTAATTAGCCCTGTTTTGCAGGTGAAGTTGGGCATTGAAATGGATATCCTCCTTCAGGTATGAGTCGGCGTATGGGACAGAATCCTCTCAGGCTCAAAGCTAAGCCTCAGCTCAGTAACAGGGTGAGATTTGCGTCAGTGAAACTATCACACTTTGGTATTCCTATTCTACCTTACATAGTCCCCTATTCAGTGCATGAGCTATAACAAGTCCTGTTATGGTGTCTATGATATCTGTTATGGTACCAGAGCATAGGAAGTTATGATTCTGATACCTACTGGCACATCTAAGCCAGGTTCATATAGGTAACAGAACACAAAACACAAATATTCAAGCTTTAAGACATGCAAGGAAACAGCAAATTAAGGCTCTTGAAGACTGTACACTGGCTGCTAGAATACGATAAAGCCTATGTTGCTCTTTCTTTGCTATTATTGGTAGTCACAGAAGCTAGATTAAGATATGATGGAGTATCTTCCCAACATCTTTCAACTACCTACCTATATTTTTTCACCTAATTCTGCATCATTTAAGGAAGCTTGGATTTGTAATTAAGATTCCGTAAGATGTGGGTATTTTGACAATAAGAGATACAATGCTTAAACTTTTGTGGATCTAGTCCTAGCTCCTCAGTTGTGTTGCTGATGCACTAAGTGTGTACCTGTGCTGGTTTAATTTGGCTGGCAGGCAAACATCACATGGCTGCTTCCTCATTCTCCCCCCACTGGGAATAGGGGAGAGAATTGGAGGGCTAAAAGTAACAACACTCGTAGGCTGAGACAAGAACTATTTAATAATTGAAATGATGACAATAATAATGGCAATAATAATACTGACAATAATAATAGTAATAACAGAATATACAAGTGAGCAATGCACAGTGCAATTGCTCACCATCCACTGAGCAATGCTGAGCCTGTTCCTAGATAACAATCCTGGAGGAGCAACAATCCCCAAACCAAAAGCACATTCCTGGAAAAGAGAGATCCCGAGTATTCAAGCCAAACTTCATTAATATACTGATCATGATGTTATATGATATTGAATATCTTATTGGCATATCTAAATGCTAATTTGGGTTTGCTAATTTTCTTATGCTTTTCCTAGTCCTTTGCACCTGCAGACTAGCAAAACACGGGGAAGCTGGAAAGTCCTTGATCTTCCAGCAACAACTGAAAACATTAGTATGTTACCAAAGTTCTTCTCATCACAAATGCCATACTGAAACCAAAACAGTGCTGTTCTAGCTACTAAGTAGAAAATTAGCTGTTCCAGCTGAAAACCATTAAATACTCCAATCCACATGTAAGTCCAAACAATCAGTGTTTAGTAGTGAGAATGATTTCAGTAATTTCAAGATAAAAAACTATTGCTTACTAGTGACTAGTTAGAGTCACAGTAAACTATTCTAAATATTTATTGGTTACAGTTCATAGTTTTATCAACTTGACAAAAATAAATAATTAATTAAAATATTGAGAAATTAGTTTTTTTAAAAATTATAATGGATGCATTTTATCAGTAAAAAGATTCAGCAGTTGCTATGCATAAAGGAAAATATGATCCTACAGCTGAATGATGCTTGTGTAGCAGCTAATAGGGTTAAATTTTTGTCATGGAATTTTAAAGAATGCTAGGGATAATCTTTCCTTTTAAAGTCATCTTGGAACACAGAGACATTAATCTCATACTTATGGTATTCAACAGCTTGGTCCTTTGTAGTAATTAATAAGACTTCTTTTCAGTTGCTGCTAAAATTAGCTTAGTCAGGGTTTCCAACTAACATGTCTCAAATACGTGCTTGCATAATTATGTCTGTTGATGTAATACAAATCACAGCACTCATAAAATAATTACTATTTTGTAAAATGATATCAAGCATAATATCTTTTTACTGTTTGACAAAAAACTTGATCAATAGAACCTATTTTCCCAGGAGGAATCAATATGTTGTTACTCAGAAAACTGATAATACAACATATCTCTGCATTCCACATCCACAGCAAAGCAGTCTGTGATGTATGTTATGATGTCATAATGTTAGGCAAACAAGAATTGTTTGGTTCAACTGCTTAGAAAATCTCATCCTTTGTCTCACCATTGTTTATGACAGATGTTTTTAACAGGCATGATTAAATAGTTACATATGATGAACACCCTAAATCAGCAAAACACAGCAATTTCCTGTGTTGAGCATACTGCAAGATAAATTAAAGAAATGAGAGAATTTTCTATGTACAAAATTATTCCCTAGCAAATAATAATAATAATAATAAATTAACCTAGGGTAGATATTTAAGAGTTCATAAAACATTTTAGAATGAGGAATTAAAATATTCTGTGTTGGCCCAAGAATCAGGATGATCTTATGACTTTTACAGTTGTTTGGTATCCCTAAGAAGAAAGGTCAACCAAGACATCACAGATGCACTTTATTATTTAAGAATATTATCAAAACATGTTTGTAATTCAAGCATTGCAGTGATATTGCTTGCATACTTTCTTCTTACTAGGATTCCACTGGCTTAATTTTGTCTGCAATACTTCACTGTTTTTCAATTAATGCCCAACCTCTAGGGGTAAGACCCCACCCATTAAAAGTAAATACTCCATTAGCAACCTCTCTCTGTTACACACAGTTCCTTAAAAACAAGCAAAATGAATAGGAGTAACTATGAAATCTAGGACTACACTCTCCTTTCACTTTTTAATAGAAGTTGTGATAAGGCTGTTTTATAAATCACTGCCTTCATTGTCTCTTTGCTTCAAGACCAACACACTTTTATGTATAAAATATAACTGAACATAGAAAAAGGTGTTTTAAAAATATATTATCAGTACTTCTACAGTTCCAATTTTGGACCTGTCTGTAATACAGATTCTATTTGAACTACTGACCTTCTCCTATAACAATGAGTGCAATGTTTCATGTCAGCGTTTCAAGAAGTTTGAATTCCTTCTAATAACAACAGCTCTGACTTCTTTTCAAGCATACTTCAGAAACTGAACTTCATGTTCCTACTTAAAAACATAAGTAATGTGAACAAATATCTTCCTATTCTATGGGGACTGGGATTTATGATAAAAGAAAAACAGGCGCTAGGAGCAACGTGTGCTCCATGCATAAATAGGGAACAGTCAGCTAAACTAGTGTAGTGATGGAAAACAGAGTGGCCTTTGATAGATGTGTAAGTATATATTTCTTCATCGTGAGAAAAGGAAACATTCTGGAGTTGTAGAAAGATCTGTAAGCTCTAGCACTAAAATTTGTTTCAGCTCAATACACATCAGGAATGCAATGTACTTACAAACTGTAAAAAGAGATGGAGGAATGAAGGGTAAAAATAAGGTCTAAGTTTACTTCCAAAGGATATGGACTAATTTTGTTTAAACTCTGACATACTTCTCAGCCTGATAGTGCCCAAAAATATCATAATATTTTACCAAGACCCTTCAAATCAGATCAGTTCATTTAACTTAAATGCCATGGAATATTAGTCTTTTCATTTAAAACTTTCTATAATTTCAGCCTTATTATTTATTTCCATACAAAAATACTTAGATTATCAGAAGTACTTAGGTACCTCAGTCCTACCTAGGCACATAATTCCTTTTTCGACAATGTGCCTAAATATCTTAGCTTTTTATTGAGGAGATAAGCTTTAAAATTTTTCTGTACAGCATTTTTGCATTATTGATGAATATTGCCTATGCAAAGTATTTTTATGTTATGAAAACTTAAGGGGAGGTTCCACTTTTTTAGCATTTAACAACTGCCTAACTATCTTTTTGCTCAAGAGTATTCAGAAAATATTTCATAATGACTGTTTCAAAAAGGTAAACATTTTATTTCAACATCAAATGAGTATAATGAAAAGGTAAAAAAGTTAAAGCTAACCACTGTTCATTCTTTCCAAATACAGATACTGTAAGGCAATGACTCTTAAACTCTTATGACTGCCAAATGAATTTATGTATGTAAGACCAAAGCATGTTCAAACTTGATGCTGTTGAATTCAAATTGTTCTTCAAAATAATTCCCTACCTATTTTCTGACATCTTGAACATGACCATTGCACAAGCTTAATTACCTATCTATATTTTTGTCATTTTGAGTGGATATTGTGGAAAAATATGTACCCTGACTATGGTTAGTTTTGTACTCAGTAAAAACTGTAAGAACTGTTCAGGTGGTAAATTGTGATAGGGCCGTTTTATTTTAGACTAAAATTCAGAAGAATTTATTCACACCAGTACCTGATATTTTTCACACCATATACCTGATATATTCTGTATCTACAATAAACTGATTTAAAGAATATCCTGAGATCATCTAATGTGAGGATCAGCTGCACAATTATTTTGCAATGCTAGGGATCAAGTGTTTTCTACTCAAAATATTTCTATGAAGTAAGAATATTCTTCTGAATCTGACCGGTTTCCATTTTATATTTAGAGACTGCTTTTTGATAAACTTTGCATAACTAACACAGATGTTTAGTATCTTCAGTAATTTGATGACATATCATTTCTTGGACCTCTAGATTTCATTATAATCTGTGCTTTTTAGATAACAATTGTATATTATAGTTATCGCAATTTTGAAATTTAACTTTGAAGGAAGAAACAATTTATCTGAGTGAGAAAGGATATCTGGACTAACAAAAGTTTAAAATACAGACTGAAGATGCATGATTTATGAAACTTTCAGTGTTCCTATCTGCATGAATACTCCCTAAATTTTTCTCATTGTTTATGAGAGACTAGCCAAAATTTTAACAATATATTAAAAAAACCCCAGCTATGTAAGTCAAACTCTATTCTCAATTAGACCAAAGCAATCCAAATTTCATTAGATCAAATCCTGGATTAAAAAAAAAAAGGAAAGCAGAATCTAAATTATTACTTCCAGGAAAGGAAGTTTCTGAAAATTATTCCCTTAAATTTTAGAGGTGGAAATATCACCTCTTCCTATTCTAAGAAAGAATCACTATTTCTTAGAAACATCATCTGACCTGGTTTAACATCAGCCATGTCAGCCACATGATTTCAGCTAAAACACATTGTGCAGTGAGGGGAGTCCAAAATGTTGTGTTACTGCCTGAAATCCAAATGTTGTATTAGTGAGTAAGAATGCACAGTATTTCAGGGATCCCTTTTCAGTATATCCCTCATTTTCTACGCTCAGTAACCAAATTTTCTTGAAGGAAATCAAGCATCTTCTGTTACTTTACAACAAGTACATAGTGATGAACAATTCAAATAGAATGTTTCATAGGGTAAAATGACATCTCCAATTTGATTTTTAATACTGTAGGTGCAAGCTTTAACGTAGGAACCTAATACATGATCAGTTAGGTCAACTGAGAGATTTTATTAATATTAACGAACATTTTCTCAAACTCCAGTTCTGGACAAAATTTATAAAAAATACTACTTTCCTGAAACTGAAATGGGTATTTTTGAAACTATGACTATTAGTGTGCCAAATCTGTGAGCTTCACATTAGTTATATGATGAATATCCTGCATTATTAGCCACAGACCTGTTTGGAAATCTCAGTCTGTTTAAGAAATCAATTTAACCTCTCTCTTGCGGTATTTACAAAGGGTTATCCACTTCATACTTGACATGATATGTGTACACATATAAAATAAAACATGTCCAAAAGTCAGGCTTAATAGACAAATTTGCAAAATAGATTTTATACACACAGAAAAACAACTTGACCAAATGCCATTATTATTGAAGACTGACAAGTTTTTAATCACTTACTCTTGAAAAGATCAGCCTCAACAGGCGAGATATTTTTGCAGATATTGAAAATTATCAGAGACTTTAATTACTTCCTGTATCTCCTATTTTTTAATCTCAAAACAATTAAATGACTGAGTGCATTGTCATTTGGCTTTTATTCAGAAGCTAGAAATAATCCAGAAGTTTATTTATAAAATTTGACAGCCTGTCTCCTTATGACCCAGGAAAACAGTGGATTTCGCAAAATGATCTGAAGAATTATCTTTATCTAGGTAAATAACAAGACGTCTGCCACCTAAGAAAATACTCCTGGGAAGACATTTTCTTTAAGAAAAAGTTAGAATAATTCTGTTAGGACTAGCACAATATAATGACCCAGTTCAAGGTATCTGTTAAAACAAGAGGAAATACATACTCCTTTTCAGCTGTCTTAGCACAATATGTGATCTCATGTTTAAACAGAACTTTTAAAACTGAAATAAAATCTTAATTTATATAGATTGACAAATTACATGTAAACTTAGTGTTTCCATGTGCAGTAGAAACTGTGTGCTCATATTTTTTGACAAAGTATTTCCCTAAAGGAAAAACTTCCGAAAGCAATATTCTTTAAGAAAAAAAACCCCAGATCTTTTCTAGAAGTGCAAGCTTAGAATGCTTGCTTCAATTTAACAATTAACTCTACTTGAACATTCTTGAACATTCTGCTAACATTATTTTGTTATTTATGTAAATAGCTTGTGTCAACTAAATATGTGAAGACCATGAGAAAAAGCTAAGTGGTACTACACTGCTTGTAACTCTCTTGTGTCACTAAATCAAAGTTATTAATATAAGACAACATCCCAGTTTCCCTAAATTGTGAATCTTCTTTGACATATCTATCAGAAAATTTAGATATGAGGAATAATTTCTCATGTGTTAGGCACTCCAAGATGACAGTGGTGGATTCAATCAGACAGACTAGTATTCTTTTACATGATAAAAAGTATAGAAGCTTAATTCTATACTTAATTCATCTATGAAAATAAACAATAAAATGATACTTAACATAAAACTTATTTTTAGACTAAAGACCGTAGTGACTTAAGTGTCTAAGAATCTTCAGGTTAAATTTTATATCTTGTGAGAATTTTAGAATAGCACAGCTAATTTTTAATGCTCTCAATATTGTCCTTGTTTCTAAAACAGTCTTTCTTTTATTTTAATGAATAAAACTCATAATTTCTGGAAATGAAAGAATTGCTTTAATCCACATATCAATAAATTCTCAAATTCAATATTTTTAATACAAAATAAAGATGAAAATCAACTTTTTTCTAAGAGTTTTAAGAGTGGTCCATAAAGTCTTGGAAGTCTTGAATGTTTCTTTATTCTGACCCATTAAAAGACTGGATTTGGCAAGATGATCAGAAGAATTAGATTTCTCTACAAATAAAATGCCTGTTACCTAAGAAAATCCTCCTGGGAAGATGGTTTTTCTTTAAGGAAAAGTTAGAAAAATTCAAGCATAATAGAATGACTGAGTTTAAGGCATTTGTTAAAACAGAAGCAAGTACACAGTTCTAGTCTATTTCAGTTTTTTATATAATATGAAATCATAGATGTGCGTAAACACATACCTTTCAAAACTGATGCCAAAGTGATTTTTTTCATCCAGTAGTCCAATTTAGTTCATATTTTAACTTCTATTGATATCAGATGAGGAGTGAGAGCTTAACTCTAGATTTGGAATCCATCACTGAAAAATCTTAAGGTTACAATATTTTTGGGATGTTTTTGAGATGTTTTGATAGCTGTACATTTTGAAAGCCCTAGTGACATTGCTGCTGGCAGCTCTTGCCAAGCATTCAGTGGGAAGTTGGCATTTACTTTTTTTCCCAAGGCTGTACAAATGTCTGGTTGTTTACACTGCTGTTATCTCAGGAAATAGGCATCTTTCTGTACTGTAGTTCACGTGCTCTTATTGGTATTGGTAGAAACAACAATAATGAGGTATTGTGGTGGTTTCACTTGGCTAGCACTTGGCTAACACCTGGCTAGCAGCCAAACAAAGTCATTCACTCACTCCTCCACCCAAGGGGATAGGGGAGACAACTGGGGGCAAGGGTAAGGAGACTCACAGGTTGAGATAAAAACAGTTTAATAATTTAAATAAAATAAAAATTAAAATAACACTGATATTAAAATAATAATAGTAATAATAATAGTAATAAAATATGTCAATGAGTGACACACCATGCAATTATTCAACTGCTCACCACCCGCTGACCAGGCCCAGCCCGTTTCCAGATAATGATCCTGGAGGAGCGATAATCCCAAAACTGAAATTGCAATCCTGGAAATGTGAGAGCCTGAGTGGAAGTCAGAGAGAGCAAAAGAGGAAGAGACCCTCACTAATATACTGGACGTGATGTGATATGTTATGGAGTATCCCATTGGCATACCCAAATACCAATTTAGCTTATTAATTTAAATATTCCTTGCCCCACTCCCCCCCCCCCCCCCCCCCCCCCCACCATATCTTGCGCTTTTAGACTAACAAAACACGAAGTCCTTCACTTCCAGCAACACAAATGTAAACACTGGTATGTTATCAACATTTCTCTATAACAAATCCCACGCTGAAACCAAAATACAGCTCTATTCTACCTACTAAAAAGAAACCTAGCTCTGCCTCAGCTAAAAACCTGCAAAAAAATTTTTGCTATTTTTTTTTGTGACATAAGAAAATTTTTTGCTGTTTATTACTTTTCATATAACGTACTATATTTTGCAGTTCTGCATAAAATGTGATAAATTTAGACATAGTATTATTTAGCACAATATGATTAGTATCTACTAGTAAAATATGATTATAGTCAAATTCCAAAATACTTCCCATAATTAGGGATATACACCTGTCTGCAGTGCTAAAGTAATCTATATACTCTATATTTAAAATACATACTGTATGTGTGTATATAATAGAATATAATAGGAAATATACTACTACTGTTCACCTACTACAAGTGGTAAAGTTAGGAAAAATGAAAGACTCTTGAGAAAGTATATTCTTCTATTTGCCTATCTGTTTTTCAAGTCTTGTTTTTGCTTTCACCTACCTTTATTTGCTTCTTTTGACTAGCTAAACTGATAAGGCATTTGCCATAAGTATTAGGGTTTCCTTGGATGCACAATGTTACAAGTTGCCCAGTTTTCAGAGAAGTGTAAAAAAGTAGAGCTTTTGAATATCGGGCTTCTAAAGCACAGTGAAGCCATTCTATAGCAAAAAAAAAAAAAGAAAAAAAAAAGAAAAAAAAAAGTTGAGGTGATTTTTGGATGCTTCAAATAAAAGATCCTGTGCAGAGGGATTATCTCTAAGTTAAGCGCTGTATTTACTGGATACTGAAATTCATTAAAGGATCAGAATGAAATGTGGGGAAAGAAGACATAAACAAAGAAGCTCTAGTTTGCTTGTGTAGTTATTTTAGACCAAGGTACTCCCAATTAGCTATACAAAAATCCTAACCAAATTATGAATTACAGTTTTAATGGACCAGATATTTCATAATGTTATTTTATCTACAAAAAGAGCTAGCTTCCAGAGATCCCACTTACTTTTCTTAAAGACAGAAAAAATATCTAACTACTTAGCAGGATGTCCCAAAAATTACAGACAGAAAGAACTTCCTAGGATTTCTAGTTCAGCTCTATCTGTGGTTTTATAATTCTGTATCTGACCAAGCTTGAACATCCTAAGGATGAGATTTCTGCCACTTTGCTCAAAGTCCACTTTATAATGATGATGAAGTCAAGATCTAACAATGGCACAAAGCCTGTGCAACTAGTTGTAGCTTTTTTAAAACACCAGGGAACTTATTTTGATAAAATATAACATTCTTTATATTTCACACATATTTAACTTCAGGTAGAGAAGTTGAATTAGAAAAAGAAACAAGTATTGACTCCCCAGAACAGATTTTCCTTTGAATTATAGAATATTTCTGGTTATATGTAAATATTTTGTTTACTAATAAGACATTTGTTATTTTGTTTACTAGAAAAGCCTGAAAGCATCTATTGTTGAATCATTTTGCATGGAACAACTGATGCTATTTCTAGTAGAGAAAATTGACAAATCACAATTACATTTGGAATTTATAGCTTTTAAAAAAAGGTTGCAAGTATTTTTTCAATTTTCTTCACTTTACAAGCCCTTATTCATGAGGGTTTGCAGTCTAAATTTCACAAATAAGACTTGTGCTAGCACTTGGCATGTTTCAAATGTTTCTTATCTCATTTCCTGCTTTTATTTTCAAACTTTTTGCAATAAGTAGTCTTTGGCAGCATTTCACAGCAGCCAGTTAGCTTCTGCAAGTACTAATTGAGAGATTTTGTGGATAAAACCCAGAGTAAATAGCTCATAATATCAAGTAATATAAAATATTTGCTGTAAAATTGTTTGAAGAAAGATTTTGATGTTGACACTTTTCTTCCTGGATATCTTGATTTACCTAGGATACTCTGACTCAGAAGGCAAGCCTAAAACTCAGAGAACATCAGAGAATAACCATGTGTAGGTGTGTTTTTCAGTCATTGTGAAAAACAATGAGCATTTTCTTTGGAAAATAGTCTGTTTAGAGAAAATACAACTAAAATAAAAATGGGAAATAATTCCTTTTCCAAAGGTACTTGAATCAGGAACAGAGCTGCTCAGATTAGGCAACATATCTCCTCATTATTTGTGGATTAGTAATAAAAACTGGGCTGAAAATGAATTTTTACTTATCTCAAGCAAATATTACTGAATCATTGTAATGTATGACACAATATTAAAACATTATGTCCATGTTCTCTGTAACAATGTAATATAGGAAATGCATTGGAACAGTGCTTGTATCTGACACAGTAACAAATTGTATGTAATGCTGAAACTGTGTCTTGATGTTAATGTGACAACCAACCATGCCTTTCTTTAAAAACCAAAAACCAAAAAACCCCCTACATTTAAACATTTCTTTAAATTGCAAATGTAGCAACACATTAGACTCCACATGCTCTATTTGCTCTTCACATTTTCCTTCTTTAGGCAATGCAAATGCATGTTTTGCATTTTTCCATTAAAAGATGACTGTTCTATTCCACTTCGGGGAAAAACTTGTAGAAACCAAGCATCAGAATTCAGCAAATTATTTTAAACTAGATAGTTCTGCTTTAAACACAATTCTACTTAGCATGTCTAAATATCTGAATATTTAGTGATTTAAAATAAGACAAGAGTCTTTTGCTATAGTCTAGCCTGTTTCCATGCTCCTTTCAGAGCATTAATTGTTTCTAAAATAGAATCTTTTCAAGGACATCTAAATAATTTCCTGTCACATCCATATCTGACTCTTACCAGTACACTAGTATGGAATTCAGTTATCAGCTGGGAAATGCAGACATACTAAACTTCAGTCTGTGCTAGGAGGTATTCTGCATGTTGTTAGAATGGGACAAGAATGGGACCAGAAATGACATAAATGTTAATGGCAGAAATATGAAGCACTTAAGTTATTTACTCAGCATGACATATTTAATGAAATTTTTGCTTTCTGTCTGGGTAGTAAATGCAAAAGCCAAACTTTTTCAGCACCTCAGCCAATGTTAGAGGATCTTCCCTTACCAAGTTTTAGAGCCATTCTAGCCATAATTCTTTCCCAATCAGAAAAACCGTTCACATCACAGTTCTCTCCAGATATTTCGTATATTCAGTGATTATGGGTAAAATCCAGAAGAGGTAACTATAAATGGCATTCTCTCTGAGCTGCTCAGTGAAGCTGTTTGTTTTGGTGAGGTTTTTCCCCTCCTGAAGGAAGGAAGGTGAGTTAGACAGCTCAGGTGTAACAAATGGCCCAGTGGCATAAAGGTGAAAATACTTTCGATTAAAATATTTGGAACATAGCTTTGAATCTGTACTTTACCTAATTTGACACAGGAATTTCAGCAGAGGTAATGTATCCTACAGAAAGTATTTTTACTGTAAGACTTACTAGGTGTTCTGGACTTACACTACAGCTAAAAGTATAACAGCTGACCAATAACCTAGAGAAATTTTATTCTAATCTGTTTTCATGCTTGTGGTCAGAACACGCCTACGAAATTGAGTCTACTGAGGAAGAAGGTGCTTAGGCTGGGAGTCCTCCTTTGGGACTGAGCTTCAGCTAAGATAACACTGGGCTGGAATCAGAACTGATGATGTGAACACAAACTCCTGGGCAGAAACTGAAATACAGAGAGAATGTACCTGCCTCTGGAGAAAGGTGGCAGTTGGTGATATCAGTGTTGCCTAAATGGGTAGTTAAGTGCCTAAAGTGGAGTACATTATCACTAAAGTACTTTTGAGGAATCCAGCTGAGTGAAAATCCAGCTACACATCTATCTCCAGGTATCTTCTAACTGAAACATTGTTTCATGGCAGTTTTATTTTGGTCGTATTTTGACTTTATCTGTTCTTTTCTCAGGCACTGTATTTGTTCTAGTAAACTCTGATAAAAAGAGGTCAGATGTGTTGTTTATGTAACTTCTATTTCTGTCTTATTCATGTTCCAACACTACCATTACACTTTGCAATACTTGAGCACAGGATTATGAATTCGAGGTTTCTGGCATTTCTCTGGAGTTTTTTGACAGTAAGAAAAAAATTGAATAGAGAGTCTGAAGGAGGTCAACAGTTTATAACTTTTTATTATTTTAATAATAATAGCACTGCAGTTTTCCTCAGATTAACATGTCACTAACACCATCAATCTAAAATGCAACCCCTTTCAGGTGTCCCTCACCAAGTAAGTCAGGAAATGTGAAAAAGATATATATTTTTATGTACATATATGCATTTTTGCAATCTTCAGCAAAGTAACTGAAAGACAATGGAATGGACATCTGTCTGCTCACTACAGCTGCCAAACTGTTTATCCTAAACTTTTCTTTGCACTCAGCCATTTATAGAATAGGTCTGGTGCTAATTTGACTATAACAAATACTTTAATACAGCCTGTACAGGTCAGGTTTATATATGAATCCCATAATGGTAAATGTCTAGCCATTTCTTCATCTTTATTGTATTCACTCTTCCAACATACCTTTGAAGTAGAAATAATTATTAATCCCCTTTTATATATACATATATACATATATATAAATACAGAAGCTACAAATTACATACACAAAGACACTGGACTTCTGAGCTGTAGGCATTGCAACATTTGGCTTTTAAAATTCCATGTAAACACTGCAGTCATTAATTAGGCAAGTCAAGTGTATATCCTTAAATATAGCCTAGGAAGAGCTAGAACGGAATTCAGAACCGTTATGCGGTTGAGCAGAGGTCATTTGAGCTATGGATAAGTAAGCTATACTGTTTGAATAGCCCCTATTCCACTAGAAGTTGTTTTTTTATCACCAGAGCAATATCTACCATTTCAAACCAGCCTCATGGTGAACGCTTCAGCCACAGTCTTTACTGTCTCTGCTCTGGGACAAGTGTCCTCTTATTCATTGTGTAAAAGTTTCTCTCTGTACATCTTGCCTAATCTGCTCAAAAATAATTCAGTCTGCTTGTATACTGAAATTCATAGGCACCCCAGTTGAGTGATTCCAGAAAATTAAAAGCCAAATATTTAAACAAATAATTTATGCTGTGATCTGATTACTGTACATTACAAATAATGGTGCCACCTGCATTTGATTTTTTCTGTATGAAGGCTTTTCTGATATTTGAAGCATCAATGACAAAGGTGTTTCTCATTTTCTGCAAAGTAATACTTATTCTTTTTGTATAGTAAATCAACATTATGAAAGGCTTTGGTTACATTTCACACTCTTACTGAAAAAGAATTTGCCTAGTAACTTACTTGGCTACCTCACCTTAGTGATGGTGAATAGCCAATTAATTTACTATTGCATTATGTTTCTCTGATTATTTGAATAATACTTTCTGTATTAGTTCCATACTAGCTAGGCTCTGAACAAAGTCTAGTTGTCTCTGAAATGAACTGTAAAATATCAAAACTGTATTTTCAAGGAAGGGACATGTATGTCTGAGGAAAAAAAAACCTGAATTTGCAACTATATAGAAAAAGGACTAGTTAACAGACTAGAGAAAGAGTTAATCTAACTAGCAACTTTTTAATACTCTTTTTTGTACAGCCTTACATTTGTTATTCCATTAACTGTATTGAAAAGAAGGCATTCCCTTAAAAAATAATGTAGGGAACATAAATTTTAAATTAATTATGCAGAAATATCAGTATTGATAGAGATTTAGCTATATCTTAAATTCTTCCCAAAGTTTTCGTTTGAAACTGAAAAAATGTAACAATTAGTATTTCAAAACCACTGTATTCTCTGGACCAGACTGGGGATAGTTCTTATGGGGTGTGGGTTTGGGACTTTTTGTAGAGTTTCTAGTATTTTGTCAAAGAAGCACAGCACTGAGATACACCATGGAAAACAGACTACACCTCTTTTCACATCTGTAAGTGGCACTGGTGTTATAATGAGGGACTGAAATTTCTTGAATAACTCTCCAAATATACTAACTAGGTCTCACAGGTCTTCAACTTCCATTTATATCTCAAGCCAGTGAATATCACAGGTGGACCCTATGCAATTCTGCAGACTAAGTTCACTTTCAAAGGGGGTTCAAGGTGTTCACTTTTGAAATCTGCAGAATGAAGATCCTTAAGAAATATAGGGTCTACTTTCAGTTAAAGTTCCATATTAAAGTTTCAGTGTCCACTGGACCTTCTGTAATATAAGGATATTTTATTTAATTATCCTCTCTGCTTTCCTTATGTCCTTTTTTCTTCCCCACAATGACAGTCCTTTTATACATCACTAATCAGAATCACAATTTCTTAAGTTATAAATTTTGAATTGAAATTTATATAAGCACAGATACTGATTAATACTACAAAAGATGGTATTATACCAATCTGGGAAAATGCTCTGCAGACCTCATCTTCAAAACACACAGTGAGCAGAAATCAAAATATTAGAAAAACCCCAAACCATAAAATCTTCATAAACTATTAATAGAAATGTGTGCAAAACAAATTCTTACATTATTAGTCTAGAGAAGATAAAGTTGTATAAGATTATGAGTACCACGAGAGTGTCATTTTACCAAGGCCTGTAGTGACAGAACAAGAGGCAACTGTTTTAAACTGAAAGAGGGTAGATTTAGACTGGATATGAGGAAGAGATTTTTTATGATAAGGAGGACGAGACACTTGAACAGGTTGCCCATGGGAGTTGTGGATGCCCCATCATCGGAAGTGTTGAAGGTCAGGTTAGATGGGGCCTTGAGAAACCTGATCTAGTGAAAGATGTTCCTGTCCAAGGTATAGGGATTGGACTAGATGACTTTTGGGTCCCTTCCAACCCAAACCATTCTATGATTCCATGATTCTGAGAGGATGAATAGTGACTGATAATTGCTTTCTATCCCAGCAGGATTATGGTGCATTAACTAAAAGCAGTAAGCAAAACAAACAAACAGAGGCAAACAATTCTGATTACTTAACTGTGAAACTCCTTGCTGCAGGATGTTGTTGAAAAATTCATGCAGTTTCAGAAAGCAATCATATAAACTCACTGAAGCACTAAACACAAGTAGATCAGTTCTGCCTCTAAATCTCTTAGGTGCAGAGTGTTGCAGGGCACAGAAATATTCCTAGAAGGTACCACAATCCATCAGATTGTTCTTGTATTGATTCCAGACATGTATTATTAGCCATTGTCAAACACAGATAACTGAGCTAGGTGAAATTTGGGTTTGTTTGGTCCGGTACATCCATATTAAAATACTGTTATTAATGAACTTGGACTAGAAATAGTTCCTGTTGTAGGTCAATATCATTATTGTCTTTTTTATAAACTGGGATCTGAAGTAAGTGTTTGCAGCCTCATACAGTACCAATGTAGGTTAACAGAAGTAAACAACTTATATTTAATTGCAGACTCTATGTCACTTGACCAAGGTCTAACAGAAAATCCACAGTACACATCTCCTCAATCTATGTACTAATTCCAGCCCAGTGCTCCAATTGTAGCTCTAACAACTTCATTGACTGCCTTTCTTGTATTCCACATTATGTAGTTAGGTAGAGATGAAGGTCTTTTAAATGCATATAAGGCAAACTTTTCTTCATTTCTTTCCAAAAAAAACCTGAGAGCAATTACTGAGACTAATTTCCCGCAGCTCCTCCATTGGGAAAGCATTTCTTCTCATTTTAATACAATTTTTTTAAATTTTGAACATGCTTTAAATTATCTTACATTTACCAATTTACTAGTTATGCTTGTGTCAAGTTTGAGAATGCATGATCTTATTTACTAGCAAGTGCAGTATAATGACATAAACCCTCTGAGGTTTATGTGAAACCTCATTGAAATGAAACTCAGTGAAACTGGAAAGGTATAAAACCACAGATTTCACAATTTTACTACACACAATACCATCAGAAATTGTAACAAGAAGTTAAAAACATCTCTCAGTGTTAGATCTGTGCCTCACTTCTGCAACAGATGCTTGGTAACAGTATGACTCAGTATGAACAAAAAGAAAAAACACAAAACGTTACTTTTCTTCAGGCAAGATGAAAGTCGTAGAGTAAGACTGAAGGAAAAAGGTTGACAAGAAAGATATTGGCTGGAATTTCTAAAATGGAACCTTCCTTCGTGCGTACTTCATCTCCAAAGCTTTGTATTGACTCCTGGCTTTGTTTCTAGTTGGATGGGAAACAGTTTTACAAAGCTATTTTCTCTCAGAAACAAATGAGATTTCATTAAGGGACAAAGAGGGAAAGAAATATTAATCTGGCAATTTGCCTGATTATCTGTGTGGAATACACCAGTCATGTTATTCTTACATTTCTCTTGTGCCTACTTTAAGTCTTCTATCTTTTACTGCATATGTTTCTCATCCTTATCATTCCTTTCTGTCAATAGAAAAAGATTGCCATGACAACAAGTTTATTTTTTTATACATTCTATATGGAACTGTTCACATATTTTTATATATTGCTTTTTCTACTTCCCATTGGAAAATATCAGCAATCCATTCTTTCACACTGCCAAATGTTATCTATAATTATTTCTAAATTATGATTTGGTAGTTGGCACTAGAGATACTCCAAGGACAAAATTCGACAGAGACCTTGATAAGAATGCCAGTCGAAGCAACATTCACAAGGAAAGGATTATTATTTAAAGTGAACATGTGCTTGGCACTGATTGGCTTCACAAAATGAATAAAGCTTAGAAAATGAGGCCCAACTGCATAGTCACTAAGAGGCCTATCAGTAGTCAGTTGGATCTTTATCCCACTTTACACACACTGAAACCAATGGCGATAATTCAGTTTATTGCTGATCCTCTGCATTGCATATACTTAAGAGTCCCTTTCACTGAAATGCTAGTCTCCTGGTATAAGCAGTGAAGCTAAATAGAAACACTGAAATTAATATTCTGACTGACAGAGAAGATCTGTAGAAGTAGGTTCCAAGTTATACAAAAATACTTTTCCTTGCCACAGCAGCTGTGTAGTTTGTTTTAACTGGCATAAATATTTGTTTTGTTTTTCATTAAAATATTTAAATTCAAGGAAGAGGGAAGCATTAAAGACTGTATTAAAATTTGCCCATTATGATTTTTTGCATTCTATGAGAATGCAAAAAACAAAAGAATAAGGAAGCAGGATCAAGGCCATACTGAACATTTTGGTTTAGGATAGAAAGTTTGAAATAACTGAAAAGTATGACACAAAGTAGGTGCACATACTGGGCTAAGTGATCATTAAGAAACATTTTTAAAGATAATTGAAGGTTCACAGACAACAATTCACCAAGGAAATGACAAAAAAGATTGAAATGTTACAGAAGGTAGCTGCTACTTTACCGACATGCCTTCTACACAGATCTAGGATGAATATAGAGTACCTGAGTTCAACTAGTTGGTTGAAATTCATTAACCTGTTGAATCTCCTGATATGAAGCACAGTATTGATTCAAGGATCCTAACTTTTTCTCAGTATTTGAAAATACACTTTTCAAAGACAAAGAATTGCAATAACTATTGGAAAAAACTTCAGTTTCTTCTAGTATTAAAACTTCAGTTTATTCTAGTTTTATTTTAGAAACAGACTAAATTTAATATTTTTCTCAACATTTTTGTTAATGGAAAACAGATTTTGACAATACCAAAATTATTTCCTAATGTATCTTTTCTCCATGGAAACTCAGAGCTGTTGAAAAACAAAATCTTTATTTTGTTAAAAATAAATGTATTTTGGCAAAATTGCTCAGTATTTTTGTGCATACATGCTATTGTACTGGTTGATAAAAGATGTAGTTTAATTTCCTCTTTTCTCATTCTCATTTATGTACCAAGCACTGCTCTCAGACAATTCACCTTAGAATAAATTACTCTACAAGATAAAACCACAGTTAATCAAAAGATAGTCTTATTAAGAGCCCAAAAGTTAGAGAAAAAAAAGGCAACTACATTTTCAACCAATTACTAAACAGAAATTACAAGAGAAATATCTTGTTTAGCTATTTCTTCCAGAAAGTTTAAATTCTGTTCTCATTAACGTAAGTAACAGAGAAAAATCCACATAGTGGATCACACCTACTAAGAATGTAGCTGACACTGGTACTTGGATCTGTGTTGCTTAGAACAGTTCTAACAGAATAAATACAACTTACTTTGGCTGGGGAAAATACCTGGACACCAGAGTCCAAAATTCTCTGTTGACATTTAGTAGCATTTTTCCTGTTTGTGCAGTGTCAATGCCAAACATTTTTCTTGATCTATGATTGGTTAAGACAGTAGAGCTTTCCTTCTGGAAATGGTTGGAACTGTTTGAATAATACAGACAATCTTCATTCATACACTTATGAAAAAAAGTTAAATCTGCAGGTATTTAATTGCATTGTACTTGGATGATTACTAATAAATACTTTCAATGTACCTGGCATGCACAAACGCTCATGAAATTTGGAATGATTGCACAATGACAATTCAGTGGGATATGCAGATGCTATTTTTTCTGCTTAAAGAGCTTTTGTCAGTAAGTCAGAAAGCAGAAAAAAACTACCTTGAGATTCAGGTGATCAGTCACATCTACAAGGAAAAATTAATAGCAAGCAGGTGTATTTCAAAGTTCATCTAGTTCCTAAATTGCTGTTAGGAATATTCTGCTATGTTTATAAAGTATTTGGAAATTTGCTGAACTATTCAAATACACGAATGATACATTTAATTTTGTTTCTGAACATATGTAAGAATCATCCTCAGTATATTCCAGAAACAGAATAATACAGGAAAATGGCATGAAGGGATTATAAACTAAATTTCACATAAATTATCTGATCAATGAACCCCTTAGCCATTGCCTCATATTACTGCACTACTTTGGGCCAATAAACACTTAATTATTCATACAGTGTGGCAAAGCATGACAAGAGAAGATGCTCCCGAATAGTGCAAGCCCAGTGTTTGTGGCATTTACTATAATGCAGGAACCCTGTGTTTTACCAACCGCACTGGAGTTTTATAGACAAATAGGAAGGGTAAGCTGCATCTATTTTCCGCAGATTTGGCTAGAAATTGTAGTCTGGATCTAAGAAACACTTTTCCAATGAAAATGTTCTTCCAAAAAAGGTTTTATTTTTGCCAAAAATGACATTTTCTTAGGGGAAAAATATAAACACATTCCCAAACAGTTATAGAGATGATTCATGGCAATAAGCTGCACTTACACTGCAAGAAAAAAGACGAGCTCTTTAGTTAACTCAAATTGCTTAAGCAGCTGAAGTAACAGACTGAAGGTTGACAAGTATTATTTCAGAAATAGAGACTGACACAATTTTTCTTAACATCTTGAATAAATTTTGAGTGAAAGTCACTAATTAGACACAGGTCTGTCTTCCTTGTGGATTGTTCTACTATACACAGCTTGTGACAGTGAACTCTTGGGAGTTTGACTATTTTATCAATAAAAACGAAAAAAACCACTACTATCCATGTAACTTCTTTAACAAATGAAAAGTGGTATAAGACAAAGAGCTGAAAAAAACTTTAGCTTGGCCTCTAACTTTGCCAAGGACTCATTAACTAGAATAAATTGTCCAGTTACCTTCTTACTGAGTGAAGTAAAACTTTTACAGTATTGTGATAATACATACCTAATCTTAAATTAGCTGTTTGCTACTGTGTTTTTGTCTCACATTTACATTACAAAGTTCAAGCATCAGAGGTGTCAGGGAAAAATTTGACTTCTTTCTGTCCTGAATGGCCATTTCAATATGGTAGAGAAGAAGAAGTAAATAAGGTAAATATAATAAAGAACTACTGACTGTTTTTTGGCATAGGGTCCAAGCAGACTCCATGACAGTTCGGTTCATGCAGCAGTTTAATTAAACTTCTCCATTAAAAGACCTCACCATAGAACTGGAACTGGATCAAACCTAATATGCCAGATTTCCTACTCAGTTAATATTTATTTTATTATTAATGCATCTCTTTGCTTTTTGAACTTCCACAAACTTTTGGCATTCCAATATATTGCTGTGTGGAAAAGTGCCCTTCTGTTTGATAATTTCATTAATATTCCTTGATCTTGTGTTGGAATATATAGTGAATAATCTACCCTCTACTTATTTTCTAACTTCGAATTATGTTTTTGTGATTGCTGCTCAGCTCTGACCTAATATTTACATATAATTCTCTCTCATAGCTTCAAGATTTTTTTCCTAACAGTGGATATAAATTGGGTTTTTTTGGTTTTTTTTTAATGTGTACTGAATTACATTTAACTAGATTGAATTTCACCTGCCTTTTTACTGCTCTTCGTAATTTCAAAGTATACCAAAACTCTTTGCAGTAGACTTACTTCTTTGTTTCCCTTTTATTTCAGCAAATTAATTGATTTACAATTACTTGCTGCCATCTGAGCACTCTTTTGTCCTTTCTTTCTCTACCTCCTTTTCTTTTGCTCTAGGATTTTTTCCCCTCTTCTACTTTGCCATTGTGTATTAATTATAGCAGTTCAGTTAATCCCATAATATTTTTAAAATCAATACCTAGCAGTAGAAACTGAATAGAAAGAAGATACTCTGTAAGACATCTGAATAAGGGGGCGACTTAAAAGATACTACCAATATAAATGAAAACAACCTAGAATATGATAAAACCCCTCATTGCTTAATAATGTGATGGGGCTGACTTGACAGTTTTAGCCAGAGGAATGAGTAAAAAAGGTATCAAAATGGTAACCGAACTGGGTATTAGGGAATGAAAAGGTTAATGAAACAATTTGTCCTGAGAACTGATAGTTCAGGGTTACCGAACAATGTTCACATAGATGCCAACGACCCTCAAATCCCTTTACACTGTGTGTATAATTGCTTTATGTATATTTAACTTGACTCTCATTAGCTTGAGAGTATGAACAAGATTACCTCGTCATACATAAATAAATAGTATTTATTTAGCGTAGTCATTTAATCATTCTTGAACAAACTCCATGAATCTTTTAAACACCCCAAATCCTCCAAGGCATTTTATTCTGTCACAGAGATATGTTTTCAGGCATTCTGATAAGTCTTTGACAGTGGGGTGAAATTTTGGCATCACTCAAGGTAATGGCAGACCTCCCACTGGTTTCTAAAAATCCAATTAATAATAATATATTGTAAATATATATATATATATATATATATATACAAAGAGAGAGTTCAGAAATTGATTTTTTTTTTATATAATTTTGAGTTAAAAGAATAATTCCCATTCTGTGATATTGTAATTGATTTCTTATCTCCTATAGCCAGTGGGACATTACAGAATGTCATGAATGCATTCTAAATAACAAAAATTGTGTGACCTCTAATAAGATTATCCATATATGTTCTTTTGGCACATTGTTTCTGAAAAAATACATAAGTTTTAGCTAAACATTTATATTGCAAATTTCACCATGATGAACCAACTGTATAGTATTTATGATCATATTATGATCCTCACCATGATGGATTTTGCAGTTATTTGGTGTGAAATCCAAATCAAAAACTGAAATTTGAAAAAATTCCACTGAATTTCAGAATAGTGTAAACACAATAGAGCTAAAATTGCATGAATGAGGAAAAATAAATGTTTGGAATAAACTAGCTGTGATTTTGAAAACTCAATATGCAAGCCAGAACTTCAGATGGTATAAATCAGCAAAAAAACACTGAAGTAATCTGAGCCACGCTAATCTATATTAGACAAAGATTTGATCTCCATTTTCCTCTTCTTCTTCCTCCATTTTATTCAGAATGAATTTCAAAACACATTATTAAACATAATTTTATTGTGTATTTTATTTTCAATTTAATTTTACTTGAATAAGTTACTGAACTTAGCTATGTCATACAGACTTTTAATGACCAGAAAAGTGTGTATGATTTAGTAGCATAAACTGAGGTATGGAAATTCTAAAATCAACTGCCATTTGCAGTCACCTGTGTTGGGCTTGTGTGTGTGTGTGTGTGGGACACACCTGTTTTTGGTGGTGGGGTAAGGGTTCACCTTGTGAGAGTGACAGCTCTCCTGGCTCCAAGGCATAGCCCCCCAGCCCAGGCTCGGCCAATGAACACTAGGGAAACGTCTCTGCGAATCCATATTTGTGAGGGAAAGGACAGTGAAGAGAAGAAGTTGGAGAGAAGCTGGAGGCGAGGCCATTGACCTGAACAAAAGACGATCATCAGTCTAAACAAAGGGAGAGAGCCATTGCCAGGAGAAGGAGGGGGAGGACAGAGAACCTCATACACTCAGTTCAACATGCAGGGAGTAGGAGAAGGTAAAGGAGTTCCCTGCAGACCATGGAGGTTCAACGGCGGAGCAGATACCCACATGTAGACCATGGAGGACTCCAAGTTGGAGCAGTAAAGCTGAGCCTGAGGGGAAGTGTGACTGATTTGAGACCCTGAGAGTTGCTCAATGCCAGAGCAGGGGTGAAGATTGGTTCTGGACCTAAGGTCTGTCTGCAGCCTGTGGATGTCCCCATGCCAGAGCCAGGAGCTGAGCCCAAAGAGATCCATGACTCCATGGGAAGCTCTCGTTGGAACATGTGGTTCCTGGATTTTCATGCCTGGAAGAGTGGCAGAGGTGAACTGACTGCAACCCCCACTCCCTTCCCCCTGTGCCGCTGGTGGGGGGCAGGTAAAGAAATCGGGAGCAAGGCAATTTGAGCCCGGGAAGAAGTGAGACATGGGGGGAAGGTGTTGTAAGATGTGGTTGTTATGTCTACTCAGATGAATGGCAATTAATTAAATTGATTTTTCTTCCCCAAGTTTGAGTCTGTTTTGCCTGTGATCATAACTGGTGAGTGAGCGGTCCCCGTCCTTCATCCTAATCCTGTGCCCCCTTGGTGTGTCTCCCATCCCATCTCACCAGGTGGGGGGAATGAGTGCAGGACTGCATGGTCCTACTGTGGGTCAAACCACCACATCATCTTATCTTTCCAAGACAGAAAAAAATAAATTTAGCTTACATTATAATTATTTTTATATTTTTTAAAAATAGATTTCCTATTTCTCTAATGTAGCCTGAAGCTGAATGTGAGAAAAGCAATGCCAGTTACTAACGCTGCTCTCAGCACAAACAGACGAAATTTTAGATTATACACTCTCTTCCAGACCAACATCAAATCCACTATAAAACATCCAGACATATCCAGTCTGAGGAGTAGTTCAAAGACCAACCATATTTAGAAAAATGTAGGCCCATATTTTTAATACAGTATGATAATTAAAGCAAATTTTTCACAGTGTTAATAAGGTATTTATATGACTTTCAAAAAAGGTGCATTTTACTTTCCTCTGATCTTACTCACACAAACATAATTAACAATATTCCTTTATCCATTTTAGCAGTTTGAAAACTGTTTGTTTGAAAACAGAAAAACTGTTTGTGGACAGGAATTATATATGGCAATTAAAATGCTATGTAAGTAATAAAAATTAGGTTATAAAACATACAAATGACAGGAATGTTTAGGAAACCTACATATGAAAACAAATTCTAGAGATGAAATATAAAATCTCATAGGTCACAAAGCCACTTTAATGATTTTAATAAAACCTGGATCCATCAAACAATTATCAGGGCAAAGTACATTGATATAATATTTTCCATACAATTTTCCATACTGCAGAAAACTGCACTCAAGTTTTCCTGTATTAATAAATTCATTTCTGAAAATAGAAAGATGTATTCTAATGTAAGTGACCTAATGAGAAGCGCCTTAGGAATACAAAATTAAAAGTTCTATGTATATTGCTCTCATCTACTAACGTCTATTTCAAAACATGTGTCATGATTTAAACTGCAGATGAATCCAACTAGTGCAAAACCCAAGGACAATAAAAAGCTAAGCTTACTGTTGCTGCCACTGAAATATGTGGGAACTTTTCCTATTCCGCTTTAGTGATTAAATCATCATTAATTAAATGTATTTACTCAGACATGCATCTAGCTTTATATTACAATGATAAGATAAAAAGCAAGAGCCTCACTTAAAAGCTTCAGGATTCCAAATTATTAAATGATTTGAAGTGTCTAAAAACATAGAGTTGCTGTTTCAAATGCTCACAGCTAAAGAGTCAAGAATCTACCAGAGGCATTCAGACAATGTCCCCAATACTGTGTTTTAACTTTTGGTCAGCCCTGAATTGGTCAGGCACTTCCATTCCATTCCATTCCATTCCATTCCATTCCATTCCATTCCATTCCATTCCATTCCATTCCATTAAAGAATTCCAAAAGAACTATGTGTCTCACAACGTAATAATGATCACATTATAGAGGAACAAACCCCTTTTTGTTTTAGGCACTGTTTCCCTAAAATGCTATGTTGTCTGAAAACCCCGGAATGGTTGGTAGTGGTGGCAGTGTGACCCTTGAAGGCAACAAATACACGTTTTTGAGGTCAGAGAGGTTGGCACAATATAAAATGTGTCAATTTGCTATGACAAACAGACTGTCAGCAGTTCTTGATTTTTTGTTCCATGTCAAGTGACACTATGGCTGCCTCAGTAAGAAAAAAAGTGTTACAATTCAAGACTCCAGACCTCAAAACCACTTTAGTCCACTTATGCATCTACTTAAGAAACCACTGTTTCACGCTATTTGAGCTAATAGAAAGATTGCCAAATAGACTGTAAGAGTTCCTAATAAGACTTATACTCCCCAAATGATTAGATAAATAAGGCTTATCATTTATAGAAAATAAATTCAAAGTAGTATTTACGTTAATTACTACAGTATTACAACACTGAACTAAGAAGAGTAGGTAAAAGTCAACACTAAATTTACACTAGTAAATGTAAGGAAGGTGCTAGTCTCTTTAGAAGATTTAGGAAGTCTTTCTTTTTAATATGAGTTCAGGACACAATCTTTTTCCATAAATTACAGTATCTAACTGATGTTTGAACTGGTAAAAAGAATAAAGCACCATTTTAGAAAAAATGTAAAAGCTCTTTTAGCTTTACAGGGTTTAAAGATTTTTTAAAAAAATTTTAGTTATTTTCTTGACTTTTTGTCAAGTTTACCATAACAAGTGTGAAAAGGATTTTGACAATTTATATGACAATCATTATTGTGGCAAGAACATTTTTTATTTGTGAGCCCATGAATGCAAATTGCAAAGAAAAAAAAAAAAGTATTAAAATTGACTCAGCTTGCTTTCTGTGCCTTTTTATTTTTTTAGATTTGTATCAAGCTACCTCAGTAGCTTTGTTTTAAGAATATTTAAAATATTAGCATTTATGAGAAGGGAAAAATGACTAACAAATGTAAAACAGATATTGGATAAATGTTACACTGAAATTATATGTGTTTTTCATAGTTGGCTATCTTTCTTGGTTTCACTTTGTTATTTATTTGCTCTGTGTTTGTGATTACATTTCCTTTTTACCCCAATATATAGAGAATTTCCTGATTTTTGCTTTATAAAGGTACTGCAGTCCATAATGACACCATAGTACTATCTACATTACATTACTGTTTTTATGAAATTGTGTTGCAGTCTTCCAGAATGAAAAGAAGGGTTGCAAATGTCCTGCACTAGATTATGAATCACTTAACTTCAGTTATAGGGTATGTATGGAAGTTACAGAAAATAAAGGTCTAATTTCTTCAACCTATTTATTATGAAAAGATCTATCAGCATGCACAACAGCATAATATTTTATTGGTTTATGAACCCAGTTAGATTTATGGCCTTGGCTCAGGTGGCCCTTATATTCAAAACCACAAATTTTCTCAGTGGAATTCTTAAAATTACTGATATGGTTGAAGTTTATCACAGCACAAACACTTTGCTAGGTCAGTGCTTATATGATGCTTATATTGTTAGCCACTCCTTTGTCTCACATGGAGATCCTAAATTGTCTAATCCAGGAGTACAGCTTCATTTCAGTAAATGATAAATAAGATATATAACCTGGACATTGTAGGAAAATAATTTCATTTACTGTGTTCAGTGAGAGGTTACAATGTAGGGTGGTCATAAAGAAAATAGATATGTCTGGTTTTGACAAGTCAAATAGAATGGCCAAAAAAGAAAATAGTACAGCTTGTGCCAATGAATAAAGTAAATACAGAGCTGCTTCAGATAACTCACAATGCTGATTTAAAATTTTCTCAGTTGCCCAGAAACTATCATGCTATATTAAATTTAAGTTTATTATCTCTATGTAAAAATAAGAACATTTATCCTAGACACAGACTCAAATCTCAGTATTTTCATAAAGTATTCTCCAGAGAAAATAAACTGGCTGTGATTTATCCTTCTAAAAGTTGACAAGATTTCAAAGGAAAGAAAATGTTTATTAGTAAAAAATTTAGTTCTTTTGACAAAATAGTCTACTGATAAAAACCAGGTTTTATAGCTTACATCACTTTTAAGAAGGTATAGAAAATCATTAAAGATACACGTAAAAGATTTATGACTTCAGCTGATTATGAGGATAAGCTTTTTCACCATAAATATAGCATTTATTGTTTCATAGTAAATTTCTATTATCCCAAATAAATCTACTTCTCAGACAAGTTAAAATTTGATGTTTCTAAGCATCTACTTGATTTCTGTATGTCCAACTATCAAAACAGATAAATTATTAATATAAATAAATAAATATGTGTATAGAGTTTTTCAAATATCTTTCCTACCTTGACCCACATTGGCTTTATCAGCTGTCTATTACACACACATTGCATAGGTTTTTCTACTACATACTCTGTTTTAGGAAGAGGGCTTCTTATTTTACCTGAATTCAGTTGCTTTCATTAGAATGAGTCCTGCACTGGGAATGGATAATTCTCACTGCTACTGGACTTAAAAATCACAGAATCACAGACCGGTAGGGGTTGGAAGGGACCTCAGGAGATCATCAAATCCAACGCCCCTGCCAAAGAAGGTTCCCTTCAACAGGTTGCACAGGAAAGCATCCAGGCAGGTTTTGAACATCTCCAGAGATGGAGACTCCTCAACCTCTCTGGGCATCCTGTTCCAGTTCTCTGTCACCTTCAGAGTAAAGTTTTCCTCAAATTTGTCTGGAACTTGCAGTGTTCCAGTTTTTGCCCATTGCCCTTTGTCCTGTCACTGGGAACCACTGAAAAGAGCCTGGCCCCATCCATTTGGCCCCTGCACTTCAGGTCTTTATAGACATTGATCAGATCCCCTCTCAGTCTTCTCCAGGCTGAAGAGTCCCAGCTCTCCCTGCCTTTCCTCACACAGGAGATGCTCCAGGCAATGCTTCAGGCAATGCAAAAATGCATAGGTATGATTTTTTTAAACTGAGCAGTGTAAGTCATATTTACGATAATTCTATATTTGTGCTTGTTTATGTATGTCTTCTACATTCACACCACATTCTATTCACACCTGTCCTGTTTTCCACATCTGTAAAGTAGTTTCAAAAACTAAAAAAAGAATGGGAGAAAACTATTGATTTATTAGTTCTAAATGAGAAGAACTGTGAAGTTACTGAGCGACCAATCAAAACCTTGCTTCTTAAAATTATCTCTATTCTAGTATAAAATTCATTATTATATGATGCTTCCTTCTGACTTACATATTCATACACAATTGATAATTCTTTTGGCATATCACAGACTTAAATATGCATTTACATTAATATCTCAAGCTAGATATTCAGACCATGTGCAGCCGGAAAAAAATCCCATGTAGAGCAATTGCAAAAATTGTAAGAATTTACATGAAAATCACTTTTTACTTCAGATATTTCTTTGAAACTTATGAATTATTTTCTTCTTTTAACTCAGCTAAACTCTTTAATATATTTTGAATCTGACTCAAAATGTCATTTATAATATATTTTATCGTATATTTTGTGGGATAGAACATTCAGTGACAATTATCTATACTTGGAAGGTTCTCATTGCTGTTGTAATGTTTTTTGCAGCAGAGTATGACTAGACCAAAATTTAGGAGAATTATGGAATTTTGTTTTCTTCCAATGTTATGTCTCTGTTCCTGGATGCTCCTAAGAGTCTCTTTCTGTTTCTGCAATCTGAAGTTGTAGCAAGAACTGTATTCCTTTTTTTTTTCCGTCTGAAGTGACCTTTGGCAGGCTTCCTCTAGCACTGAACCACACGCATAAGGGTCATCTTGGATTGGAGGAAATTATTTCCTTTAGGAAAGTTGTAAAATTGGGATATTGTCTTCCAGAAATATGTGAAAATATACATATTTTGGCTTGTATTTGTATTTCTCTCATTCCCATGAGCTTGTCCACTACTATACTATATTTTACAAATTCTGATTTAAATTCTTTCCATTCAACAGGAAGCCATAGCTTTCCACTTCATCCAGCTGTTGCTTTACTTGGTTACACATTATCCAGATAATCTTACTGTGCTCTCATTTTCCAACACAGAAGAAAACTTCTAGCTGTTTCAGTATACTTAAAAATTTGAGAACTTTTCTATAAAGTCAGACATATGGAGCAAGATGTGATTACTTTTGTAGTAATATATGCCTAAATCTGGGAAGTTATTTCTGAAGAGAAAAAGTACTGAGGAAAGGTTTCCAGTTCATGAAAGGCACTCAGCAGAAAACCCATAGTGCTGGGAATACGCAGTGTTTTCATTATATGAAATTAGAGTCTGTGATATATTGCAACATTTTTCTCAAAATCAGTGGGTACCAGAATTGTCTCCGATAAAACTTTGCTTGTGTTAGAGTTTCTTAGCAGATATTTGTCAGATTTCCTACATCTTGCTTATTTGTGGCATCAGTGATGTCAAGGCTTTCTCAAATCTTAGTTCATCAGCAAATCTGGATGGAAATTTTCTAAGGAAACACAGTTGGACTGTAAAATGACAGTTCATCAAACAAGAATGTGGTTTATAAAATTTAACTTGATTCTGTGAACGACAGACAGCTCACCTTACAGTCTACTGGCATACATCTGGGTTAGTGATTCACAGAATCACAGAACGGTTGAGGTTAGAAAGGACCTCTGGAGTTCATCTCATCCTAACCTCCTGCTGAAGCAGGACCACCTACAGCTGGTTGCCCAGGATCATGTCCAGACAGCTTCTGAGTATCTACAAGGAAGGAGACTCCACAACCCCTCTGGGCAACCTCTACCAGTGCTCACAATAAAACCTTGTTATTCAGACAAAATCTCCTGTGTTCTAGTTTGTGCTTGTCACCTCTTGTCCTGTCACTGGGAATAACTGAAAAGAGACTAGCTCTATCTTCTTTATGTTCTTCCTTCGCGTATGTATATACATTGGTGAGATCCCCCCATGAGCCTTCTCTTCTCCAGGCTGAACAGTTCTAGCTCTCTCAGCCTTTCCTCATAGAAGAGGTGCCCTTACTTATCTTAGTGGCCTTTCACTGGACTCTCTCCAGTATGTCCATGTCTCTCTGTACTGGGAGCTCAGAACTGGACATAGTACTCCAAGTGTGGCCTCCCCAAGGTTGACTAGAGGGGAAGGATCCCCTTCCTCAACCTGCTGCCAACTCTCCTCCTAATGCAGCCAGATTATCAGCCCTCAGCACATACTTGTACATTGGATTGTTCCTCCCCAGGTGTAGAACTTTGCACTTTGTTGAACTGCATGAGGCTTCTATTAGCCCATTTCTGCAGCCTGTTAAGATCATTTTGGATGCCAGCACAACCTGCTGGTGATTCAGTCACTCCTCCCAGTTTTGTATCATCTGCAGACTTGCTGAGGGTAGACTCTGTCTGATCATCCAGACCATTAATGAAGATGTCACCAGTATTGGACCCTGTATTGACCCCAGGGGTACACTGATAGTTATTAGCTCCAACTAGACTTCATACCACTGATCACAACCCTCTGAGCTCAGAAATGCTTTTCAGGATTAGTTGTTTCATCACCTCAGTGATCAAGGTGAGGCTGACCAGTCTGTAGTTCTCTGGTTCCTACTTGCCCTTTTTGAAGACAAAGGTGTTAGTTACTTCCCTCCAGTCTTTGGGCACCTCTTCCAGTTATTGTATTCAAGCTCTCTCAGCACTTATGGTTACATTCCATCATGGCCCAGATTTGTGTATGTCCAGGTTGCTGAAGTATTCCCTAACCTGATCCTCTTCCTCCAAGGGTAAGTCTTCCTTGCTCTAGACCTTCACACTCGTCTTCAGGGCCTTGGATTTCTGAAGGCTGGTCTTCCAGTAAAGAATTAGGTGAATAGGGCATTCAGTAACAGCTTTTTCCATGCCTTGTGTCACCAGAGCCACTGCCCCAGTCCACAGCATGCCCATGTTTTCCCTAGTCTTCCTTTTGCTATTTATCCACCTACAGAAGCCCTTCTCATTGCCTTTGACATCCCTTGACAGATTAAACTTCAAGTTGGCTTTGGCCTTCCCAACCTGATTTCTGCATGCTCAGACAGTCTCTATATTCCTCCCAGATTAGCTGTCCCTGCTTCCATCTTCTTTATACTCCTATTTTACCTTTGACTTTACTAGGAACTCCTTTTTCATCCATGCAAGCCTCCTGGCATTTCTGCCTGACTTCCTGCTTGTTGAGATAGACTGCTGTTGATCTTGGAGGAGATGATCCTTGAGTGTCAACCGGATTTCTTGGCCCTCTCTTCCCTTCAGGGCCATGTTCAATGGGACCCTTTCATGCAGATCCTTGAAGAAGCCAAATTCTGTTCTCCCAAAGTCCAGGCTTGTGATCTTGCTTTTTGCCCTGCTTCCTCCTCTCAGGATCCTGAATCCCACCATATCATGCTTGGTGCAGTGAAAGCTGCCTTCAATCTTCACATCGCCAACAAGCCCTTCCTTGTTTGTAAGTATGAGGTCCAGCAGAGCAGCTCTCCTTGTTGGCATTTCTCTCACTTGTGTCAGGAAGTTGTCATTGGTGCCCTCCAGAAACCTCCTGGATTGCTTATGCCCTGCTGTGTTGTCCCTCCAGCAGATAAGAGGTTAGTTACCCTCACAGAGAACTAGGGACTGCAAAAGTCAGCTCCACAACAGCACCTACTAAAGTCTTGTTACTAGACTTGATTAAGACTTTCCGTTCATGTATGAATATTACAGCAGCTGAATGATTTTGTCTTTAAAGACCACATATTTTTTTCTAAATTAGACAAGATATATTTAATTCTAAGTATTTAGGTTTTTTAGGATTTCCCTTTAAAGATAATTTCCAGATCTCTTTTCCATCTCGTTCTACTGTTTCTTTTTAGTAGTTTATAAAACAGAATTTCTGCTTTATGAAGAGTTCTGCCAGCTGAGACAGAACAAGTTTTACTTGGTCAGCACTGTCTCACTCCTTCTGTAGGCAGATGAACTCCTTCTCTCATGAATGCTATCAAGTCTTTCATTCTCTTTTTAAATTATAGAACCTCCAATCTCATAAGTTCAGCTGGCTTGTACTTCTCCAGAACCAACATCCAGACCTCTCTGATTCATCTTTCCCTCAGCTTAATCTCTGCATACCATCAATGTAATCAGAGATATAGTGCAAATAACATGAATACCATGATTTTTTTTCTTTTCCTTTGCAATATTTGAGCTATGTTTCTCATTATTTGGAGCCAAAGTCTTCAGTAGCCAAGTTTAGCTTTTTTCCTTGGTGAAGACTCTGGTGACAAAGAACTCAGGAAGTCACTGAAAGAACCCTAATGGAGATACTTTCCTGATCTATAATCAAAATATTAGGTGATGGCTATTGACGTCATTCTATCAAATTTTGAAGTGTTCCACAAGTTGTAATGAATCTAAAAGTTTAGGGGAAAGTTCAAAACAAGATATATGTAACAAGATAGTGGCAGTAACATCTGAATCCCAATGGTCTTCAGGGATGTTTGCAACAGCTAATGAGAACCAGCCAGCTAGAAATACTGGATACATAAACAGAGGTGGAGATTCTGAAAAGACTAATCAATTCATATAAATGAGGACATCTTAAGGAAAACAAAACTTCCATGTCTATAATGCTTGGATAACAGAATACTAGTGTGCAATATAAGGAACATTGGTAGAAGCAACTGGGTAGTATTTTTGAATAATATCTTTGTGCCTACCTTTGCAAATCAGAACAGTTGAGGACAATGCTATGATAATGTCACTAACATAGCAAATGTAAGAACTTATTTACACAACATACAAACTGAAAAAGAGAGTTTATTAACTTGGGAAGAAGGGGCAGGCAACTCAGGAGTACTACAGTGTCGTAAGGTTATGCAAGGAGAAAATTGGAAGGGTCAAAGCCCATCTAGAACTTAATCTGGCTACAGCTGTAAAAGACAATTAAAAATGCTTCTATGGCTCAGTATTGGGTCATTTTTGTTTGATATCTTTATCAATGATCTGGACGAGGGGATTGAGTGCACTCTCAGTAAGTTTGCAGATGACACCAAGTTGGGTGGGAGTGTTGATCTGTTTGAAGGTAGGAAGTCTCTGCAGAGGGATCTGGTCAGGCTGGATCGATAGGTCAAGGCCAATTGTATGAGGTTCAACAAGGCTAAGGGCTGGCTCCTGCACTTGGGTCACAACAACCCCATGCAACGCTAGAGGCTTGGAGAAGAGTGGATGGAAAGTTGCCTAGTGGAAAAAGACCTGAAGGTGTTCGTTGGCAACCAACTGAATATGAGCCATCAGGGTGCCCACGTGGCCACGAAGCCAATAGCATCCTGGCCTGTATCAGAAATAGTGTGGCCAGCAGAAGTGATCTTATGCCTGTATTTGGCACTGATGAGGCCGCATCTTGAATACTATGTTCACATTTGGGCCCCTCACTGCAAGAAAGACATTGAGTTGCTGGAGCATGTCCAAAGAAGGGTAATGAAGCTGGTGAAGGGTCTGGAGAACAAGTCTTATGAGGAGCAGCTGAGGGAACTGGGGTTGTTTAGTCTGGAGAAAAAGAGACTTCAGGGGAGCCTTACTGCTCTCTACAACTACCTGAAAAGAGGTTATAGTGAGGTGAGTGTCAGTCTCTTTGCCCAGGTAACAAGTGATTAGACTAAAGGAAATGGCCTGAAGTTGCAACAGGGTGAGTTTAGATTGGATATTAAGAAAAATTTCTTAATGAAAATCTTATCAAGCATTGGAACAGGCTGCCCAAGGAAGTGGTTGAGTCACCATCCTTGGAGGCATTTAAAAGATGTGTAGATGTGGTGCTTAGGGACATGGTTTAGAGGTGGACTTGGCAGTATTTGGTTTACGGTTAAACTCGATGATCTTAATGGTCTTTTCCAACCTAAATGATTCTATTATTCTTTCACTTGAATCATATAAGAATTTATACGACAAACAATATAACAAAATTCCACTCTTGAATCATGAAGTTACAAGAAAGGAAAACATGTATTCACATGTTCATTCAATTTGAATTTGGCATAATAAGATATTATTTAAAAATGAGGAATAGTCCTTCAAATATTTATAAATAACAGATTTTTTAAATATAGTTACTGAAATTGGATTATATACTTTCGGACATAAGATATTGTTTTAAACATATCAGCAGACTTAAATCATCTATCTAACAATAATGAAGTCAGAATTCTGACTTCTGGTACTTGAGAAATTACGGAGGATATAATAAAACTATGAGATGAAAGCTTGGACTGGTATCATAGCAACTCCAGTAGATAAGTTCACATTTTGTCTTTAGTACTAAACTAGGTTGAAAAGACAGCACACAATCTGTTCAGAGTTCTGCAGGAATCAGGTGCTTGAACAACCATGTGAACTTTTTATGAAAAATGATACTAAATTAGATCTAGTCCATCTGACAGACAAGCAGTATTTATGGTAGGAGGAAATCCAGATGAAAAGCTTAAAGCCAGCCTCAATCACAATGCTTGAGCTACCAGGGAAAGGGGAGCTGTGTGTGTGTGTGTGTGTGTGTGTGTCTCCACCTCCCCCAGCCCCCCTGGGTCATATTACCTAAATTCAGCACAGGAATGTTAAACACATTGCTCTGGAGTAACTGATTGCACAATGTTTATATTCCACCAGAAGCTGAACAGAGGGACAACAGAATTATATTGAATTATTTTACAACTCTGAAAATGGAAACTTAATTGAATTTGCTTTTATTGTATGGTTACAGCAGTTATTACGTAACTAATGTAAGTCAGCTCATTTTACAGAGTCTGCTTGCATAGCTTACTTCTATGTGAGATATCTATGCTACCTCTCAGCTGATTAGCTGGAGTGTGAGTAGCAGTGTAGCTATTGCAGCTCAACATACAGCTGTGCGTGAGCCAACTTACTTTTGACCCAGTTTTGAAGACTATGTGGGGTTCAACCTATCACATATTGACTAATTCATCCTGACATTGGTGGAAACTTAGAGAAAAGCTAGCAAGTTTTCATCAAGACTGAAGTTTATTTTGAAAAGCAGTGGAGGTCATGGCTGTTGGTGCCAGTCCAGGTCTATTAAACTTGGTGCCAGAGCCAATGATTCATAACTGTTTGTTCAATAAACATTAATCTGTGAAAATACAGAGATTACCTCAACAAGTTTAAGTTGAAATACGAAACACAAAATACAATTGAATCTATCCTATAACTCTGTATTTTTGTTACCACCTGTAGTTAGATTACTATATCAACTCTTCCAACATATCCATGAGCCTTGAGAAATCAAAAAGAACCTAAGCTTTGCTAATAAAACTTTGGAGTCTCCTTCAGGCAAAACTTCTTAAATAGCTAACAAAGAAAGAAGGTAGATGTATGACTAGCAGATAGTTGTATGACTGGAGATAGATGTATCACTATCAAATGAAAGGAGATAGATGTATGATTAGCAAATATGTGCCAACTGTCAGTTTGTTAGGCACTATAAAGACAATAAATAAAAATCCCCACCCTTCTGTTATTAGGACCAGTGACTAAGAGAGTCACGCACACTTTAGGCTCACTGAAGTAATTATAAGTTCTAGGAAGGTATTCATGAGTAGGAATCACGAATATAATCAAAGAAAAATTGTTTATAATACCATTAAAAGAAATGGGGAGTAGTAAGTCCAGCTCTCACTGGGAGTAATAAATCCAGTATCTCTCACTAGACTAGTGAGAGACACATCATTAAAAAGCATAAAAAAGTGAAAAGATGAGGAGCTATCACGGAGCTTCAGATAATGCCTCTCGTTGTAGCCAAGGTGAGAAATGCTGAGAATTATCAGTAAATTTGGATACGTGTAACCACCCCTCTCTGTCCCAACTTGCTGCTAGTGCTCTGAGGGCACCACTAAGAATGGATTATAATTGCTGTTGTACATTACAAGAAAAAAGCAACAAAACTCTTCTCCTTGCTAGCTACCACCTTTAAAAGCCTAAGACTCCTGTATGATTAAATGTTTTTATTATTTTAGCTGTATCACTGCTGCTATTGCTTTTCTGTGGACAAACTGTACCATACCTGAACACTTAAGAATAATAACCATTTTGCCCTTTAAGATTATTATCATTAGAGTGATGTTTCCTAAATAAGCATACTCTAATCTACTGACTCAAACTTGTAGAATATATCATAGAATCATAGAATCATAGAATCATAGAATCATAGAATCATAGAATGGTTTGGGTTGGAAGGGACCTTAAAGATCATCTAGCTCCAAACCCCCTGTCATGAGCAGGGACATCTTCCACTAGACCAAGTTGCTCAAAGCCCCATCCAACCTGGCCTTCAACACTTCCAAGGAGAAGGCATCCACAACTTCTCTGGGCAACCTGTTCCAGTATCTGATCACCCTCAAAGTGAATAATTTCTTCCTAATATCTAATCTAAACCTACCCTCTTCCAGTTTAAAGCCATTTCCTCTTGTTCCATCACTACCTGCCTTTGTAAAAAGTCTCTCCCTAGCTTTCTTGTAGGTCCCCTTCAGGTACTGGAAGGCTGCTATAAGGTCTCCCTGGCGCCTTCTCTTTTCCAGTCTGAACAGCCCCAACTCTCTCAGCCTGTCCTCATAGGAAAGGTGCTCCAGCCCTTGATATGTAATCATATCAAGGGACTGGAGCACCTTTCCTATGAGGTTGGCTGAGAGAATGTGAGATTCTTCACATCAAGAATATGAGGCTTATTAAAGATCCTTTCTAAACTCCAGTGACTAGAGAGAGAGGGACAAAAAGTAAAAAAAAAAATCTATTCATTTTCACTTTGATAGTATTTGGTTATTCACCTTTCAATCTCATGTTTTCAGATCAGATGCTCATGTCTACTACAGCTGCAATAAGTTTGTAATAGATGCTGAAGATTACAGAATAATCCAGGATTTTTCCAGGATTTGAGGCTGACTGTGATTGTTTTGGTTTCTGGACATCAGTTGTATCATCTCCAACAGGCTGGATTCATGCCCAGTGAAAGTCTTTCAAGTTGGTACCAAAGAAATGTACGCATCTAAAATAATTAAATCTTTTTGAAAATAATTGCTCATGCCTGCATGCAGAATAAGGAAAGCAATAAAAGTAATAAAAAACTTACCAAACAACTTTCACACATACAGTATGAAGTCTTTGGGCAATAAGGCATAAATTAATCCACAGTATGGTGAAGAGCATTAATGAATTCGAAGACTGAGGAATCAAAGCATATGTTTCAGAACTATGCAAGACAGTGAAAACTTAACACCTAAGATAGAGTGTATGTTTAGGTGGATTTGGGAAAACTACCTACACAACAATTTGGTTAGAAGGAAATGTGACCTTTGAGTTTGAGCTAAAATGGTTTTGCTATAATTTAACATCCAAGTGTTATTCATCGCCATGTTTTCCCGTAGAAAATGGTACCATTATAAGCATACTTGGCTAGATTTTTAGCAGATATCGACAATTAGAAGCACCTTTGTGGTTTTGTTTACCATCATCTGTGAAGAATCAAGAAATGTATGGATATTGTAACTGAATAATATAATTTGTCTTCATGATTCTGTAAAAGATGCTTTTCAATATTCTCATGAATACAGTGTACATTAATATAGTGTTCTTCAAACAAATACATCTAGTAAATACAGGATACTATCAGTCATTGTTTGAAAGAAACTAGGAGGGTTGTTTATTAATTTTAACTTGCCATATGATGAATGCAGTGAAATGCAATGAACTACAATATAAAATAATTTTAACTTTAAAGACCTACTGAAGAACTAAAGAAATATTTACTAGCAGCTTTCATTCAGTAATAAGCAAATAAAAGCATTTGGCACAAGCAATAGAACCCTTCAGAAGCCTCTATCCAGAGAAATCTGCAGGAAAGCTTCCTAGTCATTCAGTCTGGTCACTTTAGATTAGGACCACAATTTATTTAGCTGTTTGATTGCCAGCTGTGGTTGATTTCAATCATACATAACAATAGTTCAGGGGCTTTATCTGAAAAAGGATTTTGGCATCTAAAATCTGTGTCCAAAAATGTAGTCTACAATACCATATTGACTAAGCATCTAGACACTTTTATCCCACTTGAGCTTGTCTGGGGCACAGTGAGAAGGTGGAGATTCTAGGGATGCCTGATCTGGCTCCAATGAAAATGTAGTTGTGTATTTTTTATGGTGTAAATTGACCACAGAACTACATTTTAGTTAACAAGGTAATGGCCAGAGCACTTGCCTAGGCAACAAGAAAATAGCACCAAAATATCTTACCCCCTCAGTACCCTCAATAACTGGATTTCAGAATAATTTTTCCTTCATTACCTTACTGATAGGATGCATCTTTTTTGTTGCTTTTATACACTTCAGTATCAGAAGAAGAGAAATTATAGAACCTATTTTATGCTAATTTTGAATTTCATTTTACTCAAGTTTATCTCAGAATGCATAGAGAGCCAAATGTATTTATTCACTTGCTTGTGCATGTATAATCCCTGTAGGAAGAGATTGATTCTCATAAACACTGGGAATCTTATGGTTGCCTGGTAATCACATATAAATAATAAAATTCATTGTTAATGGAGCATCATTGTTGCATGTACTGACTTCTGGGGAAGAAGTTGTGGGTCAGAGTAATATTTTACATGTTTGATTTCTATTAAATGATTTTATTTGAAGGGTGTTATTGAACACGACTAGCACTTTAATAAATGGCCTGATTATAATCAGCACAGTATTGTTCCTCTCTAGGGTGTCTAGCAGCCTATGATAATGTTAAAATTATTAGGGTTAGGATACTTAGGAATCTTATGCTGAATGTGAAAATATTTTCTTCTGATGACAATGTATAAAAAACTACTCCTGGCAGTTGTTAATATACAAATTGTAAAATTGTCTTATTTTACATTTTATATGATACCAAGTACATTTTTACAGCACATAAAATCCTTTTCACTATGCTATGAAATACTAGCAATGTATCATCTGAGACTTTGCACCGTATCACTTTATAAATATTTTCTGTATGAAATTTAGTTCATTTCTGGAAAATTGACTTGAATTGGGGAGCACAGAAAGCATCAGCTATGTAAGTTCAAAGTTAATGGCATTCTTTGACCTCTAAAATATCTGTCACTGTTGGCAATAAATATGTGAATTTCACTGTAATAATTTTGCTGTATTGTAAATTTCTCTAATGGCATGGGACTACCACTATTTAACAGGAAGGGAGGTATACCATTAGGTCAGGAAGAGAGCAGACCATGTGAATTAGGTTGCTGGGGGAGGATGTCTAGGATCTTTATTGAAGGCTTTGCCCCGATCCATGATGTGTGAGCTATGAGCATGACATATGTTACATTTCTTTCTTTACTAAAAAAATTAAGAGGTTACATGAACTTGTGATGCTTTTCATATTACTGTGACATATTCTGAAGGCAGAAACAAAAGCTCTGTACATTTTTAAGGTATCCAAACCCCCATCCCATTAAAAGAGCTTTTTAAAAGTTGTTTACAGACTGGGAGAAAAGTTCTGAGTTATATGAAAAACAGTTGCTTATAGGTGTGAAGGAAACAGTAAAGGGAAATACATTTGACAAGGAATCAATGAGCAGCGTAGGAATTTGAGGCTAGCTAGGCAAATTGATCATAACAAGGAAGTAAGAAAGTGGGAAGAGAAAATGAAGAATGAGCTTAAGCACATACATGTGACTAAGAGGTGGTGATGTTAGATAGTATGGGCTGTTAAAAGAAATTAGAGGAGGAGCTGGGATAGAAAGATTAAATACAAAGACTGAATTAAAAAACAACCTGGGATATTAAACTGGTAATGGAAAGGGAGAAAAAGATTGTAATGGGAAACTGAGGGATTAGAACAGCTATTTCAAAACATTAACAGTATAGAAAAAAATGGAAGGAAATTACATGGAAAGAAAGATGATCAAGAGCCAAATGAACCATCTGATGTCTACAAAGTGGGTGTATGTAGCTAGTGTTCCTTAATCTCTTCTGTTTCTCAAATTGCTACCTGTACTTATGAAACTCAGGCTAGAGAATACAATTTCCTAAATGAAGGTATACATCTAGGAACCTGTCAAAGTCTTAGCATGATTTTCTGTTCTCTCTCCAGTGCTGGAACTCTTGTGTTACAAAATTAAAGGTTCCCAACCAACAGTACTAGATGATGGCATTCCTATTCTTGCCTTGTTTCCAAAGAAAACTAAGGTTGTACACTTGCATTGTCTGTTTAACAACTTTTTAACTAACTGGTCAATGTCCACCAATTTTTTCAGAGAGGAAGTGGTCTTGTTTTGCTACATATTTTGTGAAGTGCAATGTCTGGTCAAGAATACTGACTCCATCAATGATCTGATGGAAAAAAAAAAATAAAATGGGGGGTGTCTAGCTGGTGGTATTGTGCTTGGATATGTAGCTCCTGATAACCAGTATGCATGCAGCTCTGTACTGTCGATTGTGTTTGTTGTTTTTCTCACTCAGTAGTAGGTAGGAAGGAGGTAGAGCTACTGACATTCTATACAGAATTGGAGGCATCACAAGGAAGTAGTGAAGAGTCTGGACATCCTGGAGGACCTGAAGTCCTGAACAGATGTCACAGGACACTGAAGGTAACAGGAACTAATTGGAAGAGGACTCCCTGATGAGCATTAGCATTCAAGACATTATTCTCTCTAGCCCATGAATTCTGAAGCCAAGCTTCATTGAATTCCTGCATCATTGAAAGCTAAACCACTTTTTTTACTAACTCCCAAGAAAAGACTCACATGTACACTCAAAACCATACAGTGAAGGAACATGGAGTTAGAAAGCCTCAAAACTAGCCTCCCAGCCTCAGTTTGTCCCTTTATACCTTGAGCAGTAGATGCCTAGTGGCATTTCTTAAATACATTTGTTCATCCCAACTACCAAAAGACTTTTGAGATGCAGTTTCTGGTTTTGAAAACATTGTTCAGTTTAATTTCAAAATTCTGTATTCTATAGATGAGCAAAGACGTACCAGTAATAAAACCATTAAAGGGTTATGTTCATGATAACAAATTGTACTTCTCATGTTCTACAGAAGCATATTCCTTCCCTGCATAGTTACTAAAATGTTTTAACATTGGAATTTAAATACTTCATAGGCTTCCATTATAGAGTCTCCTAGTTAGTCTATCACTAGATTTTTGTGGGAAACCAAGTTCTTTCTTGGCAGCAGACTAATAATTTTTTACCTAGTTTCTTTAGAAGATAGCCAGTGAAACAATTTGCTTCTTTTCATGTGGTTTATAAAGGCCTAAAATACAACATAGCAACAGAGGAGAGTGAATAACAAAAGACTGAAGTATGTAAGTCAGAGAAGTCAATTGTAGTCAAATCATTGATTGCTTTCTTCCTCATTTTTCATGAAATATTGATTTCACACTTAATAAACCAGTTTTCTACTTCTTACACTTTGTTTATTTCTTGTATCCTTCTAAGACTAAGATCACAGGGAATGGGCGCTTGGCAGAAGTTTTCTCCTGTTTTACTTTCTCTCACAATTCTCGTAACACTTGGTTCTTGGCTGACTGAAAATGTTTCCCTACAGTTGAGACAAGCATTATGCAAGTTATAGAAAAATCAGCTCTGTACTCTCCTGCTGTCTTGAAGATCTGTATGGTATTATTCCCAGGAGCACTAAGTGATTTGTTTCAAATGTATTCATTTCAGACAACCACTGAGTGGAATAAATGTTTTTCAACAAAGTATACACACTTAATGTTATCACTTCATCGTCTCCTATATAAACAGCAACTGATTTGTTCAAGTATTACTTTGCACTGGCTATGCAGTGGTCTTATTAAACATTTTTCCTCACAGATTATATAAATCACATCTGGTGCCTCAACCTTGGGATCTCTGCCATTTACTGCTATATCTATCATTGCTCTTTTGGCAGAAACCTTTTCTTCTACCAGCTTTCAAACTTCCTTGCATACTCTTTGCATGTTGTGATAAATATGCACTTTAATTCCTGCCTTGTGCCAAGGTCAGAGACAAACAGTTAACTGTTACTCTAGTTTTGACAGCCCTTTAAAAACTTAGTAATGCAATTCAGCACCAACATTTCTGTCCTTTGCAGGGCATCCATGAAAAATTTTGGAAAATAACCTTAAATGAAATATGTAATTTTTTTCAAGTTAGGAACATTACTGAATATAGAAGTTTGTACAAATTCTATTTGTAATTCAAGACATGTGTTTCAATTTCTGAATAGGCCTACAGTGAATATACTCTACGCTACTTTTTAAGGGGATTATAAGTATATAGTGTTTTAGACCTATATTTAACTGGTCCAATAACACTGGATCAAATTCTCTCCCCTTGCATACTTTGTAATAATTCTCCTGTGTGAACCAAATCCATAGCTTTGCTATTTTAATTATGTTATAGGTTCTCTCTAAAAATGTAAATAGGTCTGTAAGGCACTGGATAATATTATCTACTCTTTTACTCTGATTTATCATCATTTAATTGATTCATACTTTTTTTCTGCTAGAAATATGTCAAAATATATTTCTCCATATTTTTTACATGTTTTTTCTGTTAAATGTACAATTAGAGTCCTGTTAAGTTCAATAGCTCTCGACAGCCTACATTAAACATGCACTTATTTTCTGGATCAGCATGTTGATAGTAGTGAACATGCAATAGAGGTACCATTAGAAATGAAAACTGAGATTAAAATATGTGAGATGACTGTCAAAAGCTTTACAAGATCAATGACCTAGTTGTAAAAATATGCTATGCTTTTTGTGAAGTGTGATGCAAGTTTTGCCTGTATATATTTACTAAGGTTTTGGTCTCATAAACTGTAAATAACAGAACTTGTAAGATTTAAATACCCAAAAAAGAAAAAAAAAAAAAAAAAAAAGTTTTGCCAGTGGAAGCATTAGAGAAATTGTGGAGTTGAATTTTGGAACCATCAAAATGAATTATTTAAAACTGAAAAGCTTTTTTGACCAACTCAGCAAAGTATGATGATTCAATTGCATTGTTTTCAACAGCTGTAATATTCTGTACCCCCTTACAACTTCTTTATTTTTGAAAAATAGACTATTTCAAATTATATAGTATAGCCAGAGAAAACAATCCACCACAAAGCTCAATAACGAGAGTGAACTGTTAGCAAGAGGTACAGACAGAACAATTCCCACACTTACTCAGTACTTTGGCTAAACAACATATAGAACTGTATTTGTCTGATCAAATTAAGTACTTCCATTTATTTTCTGAATTGAGGAAAAAAAAAACCAAGAAAAATACAGAAAAAGTCAAGTGAGGAAAAATAGGAACTACTTTTGTTATGTGCAATCTTTCCCTTTGTGTATGCTACATAACACTAATGTTTTGAAATTAAAATGGCAATTCAACCATTATTTAGAAGAGAAGTGTTGTATCTGAACATCTCAATGCAGTAGGAAAACTTTAGTAGTGTTATTAAACACATTACTTTATCAATTAATGATATCCGTATATTGCCAAAAGACTCAAAACAGCTAAAATGTACAAAACTCAACTTTCCTAGAGAAGTATAGAAGCTTCCATAATCTTTATTCAGAGAAAGAAACAGTCCACAGTTACAAATTCAGATTATAAAAATGTATTATACTATTATTTTGATAACTGATAAAATAGATATTGCAGTAGTACCTATCAATTAAAGAAAAAAGTCATTTTCTTCTAATAATATGTTATTTAGTACATGCTTGGAGCTTCAAGTTTAAAACATTAACAGATTTTTTTATTCATTTCAATTTGGAACAAACATTAATCATCTTTCCCTATGTTTCCTGTCTTGGACTGAGAGAAACCTCTCCTAAAATAAGAAACAGAGTTTGGCAAATGAACCCACGAGAGTTTGGTGGCTGTGAGATTTCATCTTGAGAAATTTAAGATATTACATTATTTCTAGTGAACCAAGATTAAGGAAAAAATTGTATACTATTATACCATTGTATAACAGTAAATAAGGTGCATTTTTTAAACTAAAATCTTGGGATCAGGTTAATGCTCAGCTAGAGAGAAAAAACAAAACAAAGCAAACTTAACTGTTGGAGAAAATCCGTTTTCTTTCCTTACAGTTAAAACAATAAAGAAAGACACTTTTAGAACAGTAAAGTGAACAAAGTAGAAAAGTTCATTATTTCTGCAAAGGAAAATAATTTTCTTCCATCTATTAGAATTGCTTTAGTGTAAGTTGTTTACTGTAAAAATTCAGTAAGGAATGTATATCCAGTTCATTTAAAATCATTTGAAAGCAAAATGGCTTCAGAAAAAAATAACTGATGTTTTTAATAAAACGCAAAATAAAATCCTTTAATTTAGAGTCAAAGTAACTATGTTTCATTCATCCAGAAAAAAACCCCTCTTGAGTCACAGACAGACATCTTCCAACAAGTGCCCAACATAGGTATGATGACTTTTCTGTAGTGAGCTAATATCTGGCAGATACCACTACTCAAGGATACTAATGCCATAGTAAAATTCTGATGTCTAAGACAAGAACCACTATTAGGTAATTGGAATCTGGCAAATTATGTTTCATTTTTAGGTATTCTAACCATTTTGCTTAACAGCTTATTAAAAGAATATAGTTGCTATGCCAAAACAGAAAATAAAGTACTTCTTGGGATAAAAAATAAATAAAATTGCCTTTTCCAACGTACAATAGTCTATTTGGAAATAAAGAAATAAAGTGCATTTACATTTTTACAATTACTTCCACTGCCTTTATTGTTTAGAACTCTTTTCATAATACTAAAGTGTCAATTTAAATTATTTACTGTTTCAAAAATTTTTTACATAAACTTCTTATTAATGATATCGAGGAAACTAAGCATTTGAAGTGAATGAATGAATTAATGATTTCTGTGGGTTTTAGATCAAGCTTTTACTTGCCACAATTAAAAAGAAAGGACCAGAAAAGTATAATATAATATTAAGAATTCTTAAATTTAAGGTTTATGAAATATTTTCCTCTCAGTCCAAGCAACAGACTTTCGACAGTTCTTTGAACCACAATTAAAATTAAATATATAATTTTCTACATATTGGCACTACAGACAGATTTTAACTTAGCCCAGAAATCTGCATGCAAATGACATTTATTTGCCAGTGCTAAGTAAATGAGGGAACCTTTGATACACAAAATGCACCTCTGAGCTTAAGTGTAGACTATTGATGAAAAAATCTAGATCATACAAGTAATTCAGTAAAATAAACTGAAGAATTGAGAGGTTCCTGCATGCAAAGTATAATATAATACTTGCAAACCTAGCTTTTTGTATTTAATTTTTTATTTAGCTGCTTACATACATTTAGCTAGACTTTAATCTGCACAGCAATTCACAATCTACTGCTATCACAGCTTCTTTGAAAAATGATGCACTCTAGTTATAAAGGATGCATTGCTTTGGTTTTGTTTGAGAGAACATGCACCATTTATTATTCACAGATGTCTCCAGATTATCTCAAATCATCTATTTTTTGTAACAACATACTAGTGTGCTAAATTACGGTTTTACACTCCATGGAGCTATTATAGCTGCTATTTAATTGCTACCATTTATCAAGCAGAATGAAATATAATGCCATGTATTTTATGTTTACTTAGGAGTATCATCATTTAGCCAAAAAGTAATGAGTTGTGCATACCACAAAAAAGAGAAAAAAAAAGCCATTGGATTTTTGCTTTTTAAAAAATAATTTCAAATCATAAATTTGTACCAAATGTATTTCACATTCCGCTTTCAAAAAAGAAGAATTGTCCTGTTTACACAAAGTGCTTATGAATTTTTGAGTTCCAGTAGGAAAACAGCTTTCTGTGAAGATTCATAGGTACTGACGTGTTTACTTCAAACTATGTCCCAAGCATAGTTCTCAAGTAAAACATAACATCTCTTTTGAGAAAATGTCCTAAATAAAATAAGAACAAGCAGCAAGAATACCAAATAGTTTCAGCATACTTATGATGGATATGTATGCCTTCCTAGTTACCAGAGCTTTGCCCTGCCTTCTAGATCACCAGTAAGCCCTCCAAAGTTTTTTCAGAAAAAAAAAAAAAATTCTCACAAAGTTAAAAAGTAGTGATTCATCTGACCTTCTTACATTTAGGGCTGAAACCCTGCCTTGCCTGAAAAAAAATAGGAAAATTTTCAGTAATTATCCTGACTTGATTTTTTTATGTTAGGTTTTACTTGCACCAAGGAATGCAGAAGTATAATTCATACTCATATAACTGCTCCAGTAAGTCACTTTTCATAGTAAATTTATGTTTTTCTTAAACTAAATATACTATTTTTCCCTCTAAACAACATAAACAAACTCTTAAGATGCTAAGCTTTCTTTCCACTTATGGTAGACAAGGAGAACCAAAGCTTCCATAATAATAAAGTATATTTTAAGTGGATTTTAGTACCATATGGGGAATAATTGTAAAAGGTGGTGTACTTCAATCAAACTCAGAAAGGACTTCTATGGTCTTTGAAGCAAATTATTCCTATTTCACAAATGGGTGCTAATCATAACATAATAGCATCAAGGGTATTGTAGCACTCTAATCTCAGATGTAAAGTGATGTTTATGACACTAATTGATTCATTACACAAACAGCAGTGATTCTTTGGCTTTTCAATGTAAATAAATCATAGTAATCCTTGTATTTAGCACTACAAAGCTCTGGACAAATGCTGCATGTATACTATGTAGTTTGAAAATGTAATTCATAGGGAAAAGGCTTGTTGTAATCTAACAAATACCTCACATGTATTTGGCAGATTCAGTGGGTAGTAGATGATTATTCCTCTCAAACTGCTTCACAGAGACACTCTGTATCGCTTCATAGCACTGTATTTTGCCTTATACATACACCTTGATAGCTTTGCTGATACCAGTCGGATTTTATTTTAATAGGGAAAATACAGTTTGTAAGAAGGTATCTCAGCACAGACTTTCTTACAGTCCTTTTTACCGTTTCTTACACTAAAGACTTTAGAGTGAAAAAAACTTTTTATAATTTTTTTATATAACCTCTTTAAGCTACAATTACTTCAACATTCATCCTGGGAAAAGCAAAAAGGGCATTTCAACATATGATTGAGATTTATTTCCTATTTTACCTTGATTTCTGTTGAAATATTGATTGATTTTGTTGAAAACCCATGCGACTTCTGGACAATTGTTTTGGCTTTGGTTTTCAGTATGGCCAAAAATATATCCCAAAATTAACTACTTCTTATATAAAAGCCATTGAACTCCTGTCCTTGAAAATGGAGTTTATTTTCTTTTTCTATGAGTTTTCTGAGATCATTATTTGACAAAGGCAAGTGTTTTTTCCAAACAGATCATTTTATGTGTGTATAAACAATTAAAGAGGACATCCACATATCATATGTAGATTATATATAAACTACATGCACTGAGAATGCCCTGTCCTTACTTTCCGAAAGTCTCATTTTTCATAATATTCTCATTAATTCCAGATGCTGGAGAAATAGAGATAGTCTCCAAAAGAGACAGACTCCAAGCCAGATTTATGTAAAAGTTAATTCCAGATAGGCGATAATGAGCGATGTGTGTGTATGTGTATGTAGGCATACAAAAAAGAAACTTGTGGAAAGAAAATTAGAAGAATCCAAGGCAATAGGCCTTAGTATTGTGCTACAAACTGAACAAGCTGAAACTTCCACTTTATTGGAAGAAAAGCATATTGTAGGAGCATGAAAACAACACAATAAACTGTTCTACTATGAAAGTCACACAAAAAATTAGTAGTAGATGGCAAAAATATAGTGGCAGCACACAGTTATTTAAAATTATCAGTGCTAGGTTTATCAAAGATAATTCAGGAGTCAGTCTGCTCCTGACATCAAATTACAATTCTGAAGATCCTCAATTTCTTTTGTGCAAACCCTAGGTTGCTTCTGCCACTCCTAGTACAGAGATGTGATGAAATATTTTAAACAAGTGAAAGTGGTCATCATGGCTGCAAAGAAGTGTAGCAGAACTATCAGTGTATTTTTCATTACTTATTTGCCAAAACCAGGGTAATTTCTTAGGGTATTTTGAAACTATACTTATTAACTTTTGAAATATTTATGTCCAGTGCACTCACTGGGAAATAACCATTTAAAGTATTCATATGAAATGGTGGCCAACAGATTGGTAAATAAAGATTTCCTGTCACTCTATTTCAGGACATCTAAAGTTGCATGCATCAAACAAAGCAATATTTCATAAACTGTCTATCTGGGCATATCTGGAGAGTGAAAAAAAGCTGGTTTTCCCACATCTATTTGCAGGGATAATATTATTTAAGTTTGGACTTCTTCCAGACTTTGCTTTTCATTTTGCTAAAAGTAACTATGGTACTTTCCTATTCAGTCTCATTTCTGTTACCCTGGTTTGAGCCAGCTATGTGGCTAGGAAAGTAATTTGAATGGTGTTGTATAATTCTAGAAGCTGGAAGTCCATCAAAGTAGATAATTAATGTTATGTTTTCTTAATTAAATATTCTTCTTATTTATTTAACTAATCCATTATTTAATTTTGGCTTATTTGACTCAGCCTGTAAATAGGCTTACCTCAGGCTAGAGATGAGCATTTACCCTTGCAGTCAGCAAACTGCTGTTCAAAACACATAAAGTACTTCTGCTGCAAATTCACAGAAATTCACAGTGCTCTTAGAGGCAAACAAAAGCAGTCCGATTTTTTTTATATGCCTGATAAACAAGTATATAAAAACAGGTATTGGCTACATCAGGCTACTTGGAGCCAAACTGCCTCCATCTGCTTTGTGCATAGATTAAATTGCATATATTACTTGGAGTCAGCTACAGCAATACACTAAATGGATGACTCACATTAATGTGCAAATTAGCCCACGATCATAATATTCTATCTTTCTGTGGTGGTTTCATCCACAACTAAGACCATGCGGTCTTACTCCTCCCACCCAGTGAGAAACACAACACAACAAAGAGAAACACAACAAAGGGGTTGTAGATTGGAATAAGGACAGGGATGGCTCACTCACCAGTTATGGTCACGGGCAAAACAGACTCAACTTGGGGAAGGAAAATCAATTTAATTTGTTACCAATCATCAGAGTAGGATAGTGAGACATAACAACCACATGTTGTAAGATGTGGGTCCTTTACGCTCACACTTCTCCTCCTCTTGGGCTCAAATTACTTTGCTCCCGATTTCTCTACCTTCTCCCCACCAGCGGCACAAGGAACAGGGAATTGGGGTTGCAGTCAGTTCTCTTCTGCCACCCTTCCCAGCGTGAAAGTTCCTCCTGCAGGAAAAAAGTGTTCCAACACGGGCTTCCCATGGAGTCATGGACCTCTTTGGGCACAGCTCCTGGCTCCAGCACGGGGAACTCCACGGGCTCCGGTCCAGCGCACCTCTTCACCACCCCCACTCTGGCGTTGAGCATCTCTGGAGGGAATCTTCTAGCTCATCATGATCTTTCCAAGTCACAACTGCCCTTGGGTACAGCTTTCTGCTCCAGCGTGGAGTCCTCCATGGCCTACACATGGGTAGCTGCTCTGCCGTTGAACCTTCATGGGCTGCAGGGGACCTTATTTACTCCCCTCTTCTGCGATCCCTGTGTCTGAGGTTCTCTATCTTCCCCCTCCTCCTTCTTCCTCATGGCAACATGCTCTCTTTTTTTTTTAAGACCAATGGTCATCTTTTGTTCAGGTCAATGGCCTCTCCTCAAGGTTCTTTCCTTCTTCTTCTTTTCAAAAGCAGTTCTTCCCACATAAATATTGATTTGAAGAGGCATTTGTCTATTGCTAATTGGTGCAGCCAACTAAATGATCTTTAAGGTCCCTTCCAACCCATACCAATCTATGATACTATTGTTCTATGATCACTCCCTATTGAAACAGTAATTAAATCTTTTTTCTTCCCCCCCCCCACCCCGCCCCGAAGATTCAGAGATATTGTTGCTACTAGCTTTTGGCAAAAAGCCATTACAGTGTATTCCAACACTGCCCTTATTTTGTGAGGTAGCTCTATTGTAATGCAGAGAGCTAAACTCATGATGGAATATTTTCTTTGGGCTCTGGAAAGCTCTTCACACAATAAAACTATTCCCACATTAAGGGCTTCCACTTCATAGCAATTCCTCTATTAGTCCAGTTAAGAGGTTGGTTGGGAGTGTTAAAACTACTTTGTGTAACCCAAGTAGCCTGTAGTCCATCATATATATCTCCCATTCACACAGTTCAGAAAACAGTGTCTACTTATCAGTGGCCAAGTCTGCCTCAGTGATTCTAATGAGAAGTCAAGGAAATAGCAAATATTTCTCATAATTACAAAGTTCCCTCTTCAAAGAGAACTGCTATTACTGCGGAGTCTTACATAACTGATGGCTAAAGCTAAAACATCTTTCCCAAAATGCAGTATTTGCTTACATGCTGAAAAGACCTTGGAACAGTTTGTGTAACATTGCCCCCTGGTGAACTTTTTAATAATAATTCTATTTCAAAACTGTCAAAATGCATTTTTACTTCTGTTATTGTTGTATTGTATTCTTCCTGAGGACTAGACATAATTCCTTTAATAATAATAATATGTATGTATTTAAAGGCAAAACACTCAGATTCCATTAAGTAGGAAAAGCTAGAATACACTGATGTTATTTTTTATTAATTTAATCAGTGAGATTTCCCAGATTGGCAATAGCCCAACGTCCCAAGCATATAATCTCTTTCATACTTAAGATCATATCAGTAAAAAAAATTAAAATAACCTATATTTTTATGTAATACTATTGTACACACCATAAAACTCAGTACCTCATTTACCAGATCACAATAAAATAAAAGAATAAATAGTTCTATTGAAGAAAACATAATTAAATAGAATACACTGTGTAAAATAGAAGCTGAGTTTTGGCAGGACATGAAACACTGCAGCTGTAATTCTGCATATAACAGTTAAGGTAATGTTAATGGCTTGGAGGAAGATTATGTGTTGCAGTAGGAATTACTCTTCCATTCACTGCCTATAAAAGATTACTGCTAGGCTTTTGGTGACATTGACTCTATCAAAAACATTAGGTAAGGAAGAGGCATTTCAGAAGTATTTGAAATCCAGTACACCTTATTTGGTTACCTGTGTTTTTCAAAAAAACTTCCTGGGGCAGAAAGAATCAGTTGCCTGATTAATGACAAATTCTCAGTCTTCATGGAAATGAGTAACTAGTCTCCTGTCACAACATAAAACAACAATGTGATTTTACATATAATTATATGTGTGTGTGTGTGTAAAGCCACTACAGCAAATTAGTTTGAAAATAAAATAAGTTTTAAATTGCATTACATTCATTTTTTTCTTCCATTTAAAAATGTTATTATTTTGCTTTTTACCTAAAAATGGAAACTATTGTAAAAAGTAATTTGGCACCCAGGTGGCAGTACTGCCATAGAGGAGGCAAAGCCTACCACATGAAGACCTTGCTTCAGACTTGGCTTCTGAGTGGGCACCATGCCAGTATAACAGATGGGCACCAGTAATGGCAGAAATGTACCCTTGCATGTGTCTCTGCATCTACTGCACTTGCCTAGGGAAAGCTTTCATCCAAGATTATCCAAACAGCTGTTCATTTTGAGCCTCTATCTGTATTGTTAAGAAAAGATGTCAACACTAATCCATTTTTAAGCTAGATTAATTATTTCAGAAAAGAAAAGTAAAGCAGATTTTTGGCTGGTAGAGTGTGAGCCCAGAAAAGTCAATATCTATACACGAGTACATTAACTTCATAAGGCTCTCAACTCCAGATTTCAAGTGAAATAAAACAAAAAAGCCACTCTTACCCAGAATAAAACAAGGGACTAAAGCTACATCATCATGAACAAACCCAAATACAGATGAGACTAAGTTTAACATGATACTCTAGCTGGATACCAATACACTTTTGTTTCTGTAACCAAGTGGTGGCTACTTGAACAATCACTATTCCATAAAACAGTTCTTACAGGGATTGTGCTCCTCTTCCAGTCTGACTTTCTTGTAATTTCTTTTATATATCCTTTTCCTAAATATAGGGGAGGAGCAAAAAGAGGATGCATAATCAGACGGTGACAAACCATTATGTGCCTCACAGTGCCGCACCAAGCCTAATCTCACCTCCACTGCAGTGATGGGAAGAAAATGAATAAATTGACAAAAAGTTTTCTGGTACTCCAGAATCTGCTTTCTGTGTCCTTTCTATTTGGCACTGAATCAGGACGTGCTGTCCCACAATGGAAGACTAAAAGGTCAGAGTTTTTCCCACTGACCATTTATTTAACTGAAATCTCATATGACCAAAATCATACAGATGAGATGCTGGTCTGTGAGCTTTTCAAATCTTGGCGCTTCCAGACTATCAGTTTATACAGTTAGACAGTTGGCAAATTACAGCCCTGAAGTTACTGACATTGTATCACCACTTCATTGGCAACAAAAACTGTAAGGCCTGAACTGAGTTCTTGGGATGTCTTTGGGATGACAACAAAATGTAGGCTCCTATGGCTGATTCAGCACACTTAGCCTGTAGGGTTTATATGAAAATTATTTCTGAAAATTACTGGGGTTCCCCTTTGGATTGCAGGGCTTGTATAAAACCCCTGCACAGTTATGTGGACCTCATTTGTGATTATGTATATTGATTCCTTCTAAAACAGATTTATTAGACACTAGAAAAAGTGACAACATCACTGAATTAAGCACTAAAAATTCAATGTAGACATTTCTCTGTACCTCTGAAATAATTTTCCTCTTAATTTGTGTATATTGCCTTCCCAGACATTTTTATTCCCTGTGCTGAACCTGTGTTCTTTGCATTTGCAAACTAAATCTGGTATACACCAAAAAGGCTCTATTTATTTATTTTGCAAAGATGGATTGAAAAAAGAGTAGTATGTTTCAGTCACAAGGCATCCTTCTAGGCTAGGTGCCATTTCAATCCTTTCCTTCCAATGGTAATCTTTTAGGGGGTAGTATACAATGTACACTAAGAAGCAAAATGAAAAGAAACAGAAAAGTGATAGTATTTTCATTTTTAAAATGCCAACTCTTTAGGGAAATGAAGGTTCTATTTTTATTTTTTTTATAGCAGCTGAATGTCCTTTGCATACTGCTGACACCATGTTAGCCACTAGTTGGAAGACACTGTTTCCATTCTGACCCAATACAATGGAAAAGTTATTTTAGTTTAATAGCCCATCTACACATCTTACAATGAATATTTAAACAAACAAACAAAACATCCTCTTCCAGAACTGTTTTACCAAATAAGCTCATGCTACTAGGCAAGAACTTTTCAGGCTAAGGAAAGAGGGAAATATTTCAACGTTCCCTTTATATCAACGTTAAATTGTCTGCTTTGTCAAACACTTGAATCCTGATGTATGATAAAATCATATCATAAAGTCTGATGTCATGAAATAGTGACCTCTGGGAAACTAATGGATTTCTGGAAAATATCCACCAATAAATACACAAAAGATATATTCCTTTCCCATTGAATTAATTAATGTGGCATTCACTGAATTTCCATATGATCATATCACATTCCAGTTGGGACTGGAAAAAAAAAAAAAGGTTCTTCACATGACATTATTGCTTTAAAAAATCTTTAATGTGTATAGAAACAACCCAGGCAGTTAGCTGGAACACATTTCAGAAAATGACTGTAGTCCTTTCTGCATGATGTCAAAACTGTCTTTGCCACCTATCTTTTTAATGTTCCTTGAAAACTCATTAAAGCATTTACAAATAAACTTTCCACATCAAAACCTAGGGTATTCATGCAGTGTTTTGTTCTATTGTGAAAGCCACAGCAATTACAGATTAGTCTGGTAGATCTTGGGCTCCTACCTCCCTAATTTTCTAAAGCCAACATTTTTTATTGTAACTCATTATTATTTGTTTCCTTGACAATATTTCTCATTTAGCCTTCAAGGCACTAATGACTGTGGACTTGGCAGCCCTAAAACATTTCTCATCAAAAAAGTCCATAGAACATTTTGTTAATTCTCTCCGTATTGGTGTCAATGCGGAAAGTGGAGGAAAAAAGTCGTCAGGAAGAAATTATTACTCTTTTCTCCCGCTGCTTGAGGAAAGGAAGTGCATATGTGTCTGTATATACACCTGCAAATACTCCTATATATTTACATAGAATCATAGAATCATAGAATCATAGAATCATAGAATCATAGAATCATAGTGGATGGAAGAGACCTTTAAGATGATTGTGTCCAATCATTAACCTATCACTACCAATCCCAACTCTAAACCATGTCCCTAAGCACCTCATCTGCCCATCATTTAAATACCACCAGGGATGGTGACTCCACTACTTCCCTGGGCAGCCCGTTCCAGTGTTTGACTACCCTTTCCTAATATCCAACCTAAACCTCCCCTGGTGCAACTTGCAGCCATTTCCTCTCATTCTATCACCCATTACGTGGGAGAAGAGACCAATGCTCACCTCTCTACAACCTCCCTTTAGGTAGTTGTAGAGAGCAAGAAGGTCTCCCCTCAGCCTCCTCTTCTCCAAACTAAACAACCCCAGCTCCCTCAGCTGCTCCTCATAAGACTTGTTCTCCAAGCCCTTCACCAGCTTTGTTCCCCTCCTTTGGACATGTTCCAGAGCCTCGATGTCCCTCTTGTATTGGGGGCCCCAGAACTGAACACAGTACTCAAGGTGCGGCCTCACCAGTGCTGAATACAAGGGGACAATCAGTTCCCTACTCCTACTGGCCACACTATCTCTGATACAGGCCAGGATGCTGTTGGCCTTCTTGGTTACCTGAGCACACTGCTGGCTCATGTTCAGCTGGCTGTCGATCAATGCCCCCAGGTCCTTTCCAGCCACTTCTCCCCAAGTTTTGCAAGGGGTTTTTGTGACCCAGGTGCAGGACCCAGCACTTGAACTTCATACCATTGAACTTCATACCATTGGCCTCAGCCCATCCATCCAGCCTGTCCAGGTCCCTCTGCAGAATCTTCCTACCCACTGACAGATCAACAGTGCTGCCCAACTTGGTGTCGTTGGCAAACTTACTGAGGGGTGTGCTCAGTCCCCTTGTCCAGATCACTGATAAAGACATTAAACAGAACTGGCCCCAACACTGATCCCTGGGGAACACGACTCATGACCAGCTGCCAACTGGACTTAACTCCATGTACCACAACTCTCTGGGCATGACCATCCAGCCAGTTCTTTACCCACAAACTAGTAAGCTGGTCCAAACCATGAGCAGCCAGTTTCTCCAGCAGAATGCTGTGGGAAACAGTGTCAAAGTCTTTACTAAAGTCTAAGTACACCATATCCAAAGCCTTTCCTTCACCCAATAAGCGCATCACCCTGTTATATGAGATCAGGTTAGTCAGGCAAGACCTGCCTTTTATAAACCCATGATGACCGGGCCTGATCCCCTGGTTGTCCTGTATGTCACATGTGATGGCACTAGGGATAATCTGCTGCATCACCTTCCCTGGCACTTAGGTCACACTGACAGGCCTGTAGTTGCTTGGATCGCCCTTCCGGTCCTTCATATAGGTGGGCACCACACTGGCCACCTTCCAGTCAGCTAGAACCTCCTGAGTTTGCCAGGACTGCTGATAAATGATGGAGAGTGGCTTGGTGAGCACTTCTGCCAGCTCCCTCAGTACCCTGGGGTGGATACCACCTGGCCCCATGGATTTATGGATGTCTAAGTGGTGCAATGGGTCAATAACCATTTCCTCTTGGATTATGGGGGCGTCATTCTGCCCCTCACTCCTGTCCTCCAGTGTAGGGGTCCGTGTATTCAGAGAGCAGCCTGTCTTACCATTAAAGACCAAGGCAAAGAAGCCATTAAGTGCCTCAGCCTTTTCCTCATCCCTTGTCACAGTGTTTCCCTGTGTATCTAACAAAGGATGAAGTTTCTCCTTAGCTCTCCTTTTGTTACTAACGTATTTAAAGAAGCATTTTTACTGCCTTTTCCTGATGTAGCTAGATTGAGTTCTAGCTGGGCTTTGGCCTCTTTTCTCCCTGCATAGCCACACAAGGTCCTTGTGGTCCTCATGAGTTGCCTGTCCCTTCTGCCATAGATCATAAATTCTTTTTTCCCTGAGCTCCAGCCTAAGCTCTTTGTCTAGCCAGGTCTTCTCCCTTGCTGGCTCATCTTCCAGCACATGGGGACAGACTGCTCCTGAGCCTTTAAAATTTCCTTCTTAAATAGTGTCCAGCCTTCCTGGACCCCTTTGCCCTTCAGGACTGCCTCCCAAGGGACTCTGCCAACCAGACTCCTGAACAGCCCAAAGTCTTCTCTCCGGAAGTCCAAGGTGGCAGTCCTGCTGACCCCTCTCCTGACTTCTCCAAAACCAGAAAACTCTGACATCTCATGATCACTGAGCCCAAGATGGCCTCCAATCACCACTTCACCCACCAGTCCTTCCCTGTTAGTGAATAACAGGTCCAGTGGGACGGTTCCCTCACCAGCTGTCAGGAAGTTATCTTCCACACACTCCACGACCCTCCGAAACTGTCTCCTCTCTGCTGTGTTGTATTTTCAGCAGACATCTGCCAAGTTGAAGTCCCCCACAAAAACAAGGGCCAGTGATCCTGAGACATCCCCTGTTTATAGAATATTTCATCCACCTCCCCATCTTGGTTGGGTGGTCTATAGCAGACCCCCACCATGATATCTGCCTTGCTGGCCTTCCCCCCAGTTCTTACCCACAGACAATCAACCCTGTCATCACCATCATTAACCTCCAGGCAATCAAAATGCTCCTTGACATACTACAAAACATTTTGTACTGTTATTTGGGCAGCATAGTGCTGGGACATTGCTCCCCAAATCTCTGCTCCTAATTTCTCCCTAGATTGGCAGTGAGATTTTTCACTCTGCTGAAATTGCCTCCTGCATTTAAATAGTGTTACTTCTAGTAAAGCAGAGTTATGTTTGGTCCTCTAAATGATACTCAGCTTGACTAAAAAAACCCAAATAGAGTCATTCTGACTGCTTCAACCCTTTGAAGAATCTTCTATGCGAAGTGAAACTTGTGACTGTATGTAAAGCATTATATATTACATTTTTGTTCATGCACAAGCACATTCATATACATTTATCCAGTTTTCTGTATGGACTATTCCACACTCCTACTGCACAGTTTTGGTTTAGTTCCCAAAATGAAACCACTATGATCAACAACCCTTGGGGAAAAAAAAAAAAAAAAAAAATTGTTATATAGATATAAGAAATTCAAAATTTACTGAAAGGACAAAAAACTACCATGCATAAATTGTTCTTCTTCTAATATTATTATTGTTAGTCATTATTTTCATGCCTAATTATCAGAAAAAAACTTCCTGCTTTTCATGAGTGGCCTGTTGTCAGGCAAAAACAAAGCATAAGAGAAAAGATACATTATCTGTGTCTTCCAAGGGAAGAACTGAAGTGCACTGTGATTTACTTGCTACAGGCAAAACCAAATTATCAGAGCCTAGATTTCCTGAATTGCTTTTGCCACAAGACCATCCTCTCTGAATTCTGTTTGCTACCATGTGTTAAAAAGACTCACAGACATACAGAGGGGATTGGGTAACTCAGTATCACTCTGACACCCTGATGCAGAATTTTTGGTGAGAGTGAACATTCCCTGGGTCTGTTCTACAGAGTAAGAATGGTACCTGAAAAAAGTGGAGAAAAATAAAAGGGAAGCCATGTGGAGAAGTGGCAAAGAGAAAATATGCTTCTTATAATTAGAGATGTGTTTGGAACATGTGCCAGCAGAGGCTTCATGTTTTGAGAAAGCAAATAATACCAGGCTTTTGATTTCCACCTGAAAAGCATGTACAAACAACATGCTTCTCCTTCACTCAGTGCCGTGAAGATAAACTCACTGCACTGCTAGGTACTCAGAATAGAGAAACAGGGAGCAGATATGCACAAGGAAACTTTTATAAATTTCAGAATCCAGCACTTTTCTTACTTCACTCTTCTACTTTTCCTCAAAATGTACTAGGGAAACATATAATACAAAATATTTTCTAATTGAATAATTTCAATAATACGTGTTTCACAACAAACACTTGCAATGGGACCTTTGTTTGAATGTTAGCCATGTGTTACATTAGGGGTGTTGGCAAAAGGACAATTTTAGGCTCCGTCTAGGTAATGGTGTGATAGTAGAAGATACTACTTTTAATGTCAAATTTCAAACTGGTGTTTATTAAAATTACTTTTTTAAAAAAAAAATCAGTACCTTTATTTCGAGTATTCCTAAGCTTTCAGAGTAAGAATGTAAAAAATTAATTTGAACTGCTCTCTAAGGTCTGCTCAGAGACACTGATATTAAGTGCTGTATACATTCAATTTACAGCATTTATTTTCCTTGAATTCCCTTTCCAGTTGCATGTACCACTAAACACTGTATTCAGTGTTTAGTGGTACATGCATTACATGATGGTAATGGTACAATTACAATGGTACAATTACAATTCTGTAATCAGAATTACATCAATTCCTCTGATTGCAGAGGAAACAGATGTAATATAGCATTCACACATTACTTTCATGAAACTCTGAAAGCCTACCAAATTCATATTCTAATCACCATAGTCAGTTGGTAACTGAAGTGCATTTCACTTTCAAAAATGCTTTACTTAGGGGCTACTGAGATATATGTTCCTTACTGACTGAAAAGGATTACAATATGGTGCAATCCAAAATGTAATTCAAAATTCTTTAACAGTGTTTTAGCTTGATGGTCAGACAGTCAGCTGGAATTTGGAAAACATTAAACTTAGGTTTTTGTTTCAAAAGTAGAGCTCATCTGAATTCTTGTACCCGTTTTGCTAGGGGATCTTTCATTTTGACCAGAAATCCCATACTCTGATCTTTTGAATAACACAGAAACCACTGCTGAAAGGTACTAAAAAATTGTTGTTTTTTTACAAGTTGCTATTTTCCAAATTAAGAATCTTCCACACCGCTCTAATTTCTATTTCTCTTTTATTTCCCTGCTTTTTTAATGTTTTATTAGTTATTTACAGAGAAATATTACTAGGTTTTTTTTTGTATATTGTTTAAAAACCATTTATGTAAGCTGCTTAGACCTTGAAGTATTTTTCTTTTACATTTATTACTTAAAAAATAGAGTTAGGTATCTGTTAAAATATCTACCTACAATTTGGAAAGCAATGTAAGATTCACAAAATATTATCTATGGAAGTTTATAAAATACATTACTTCCCCTGTGAAATAATGTAAAATTCTCCTTAAAAATCAACAAATTATATGTGAAGAAGAGAATGGTCTATTGTGGTGCAGCAGGCATCCATTCATCTTCTCTTAAACATCTTGTCCAAGCTAAAAAAAATTCCTATCAGTACTAGAGAGGGATTTGATTTTGGATCAGTTTTAGAGTTCTAACTTGAGATCAATTTCTGTTAGGCTAAATTTGTATTAAAAAAATTTCTAACTGTTCCTGAAATCATGACAAAATATATTCTTCACTATGTATATGACAAATAAAATTGTGCCTTTCTATTTAAACAGTGTGAACAATTATTTTCACTAGTATTCAACCCTGGATATGCTCTTCATTCCAGGTCTCTAGCTAAACCCAAACATCTATGTAAGGTTTAGATGTCTCATTTTTCACAACAAAAGATGATAATAAAGTTCTTCCAAGGTTTTGATGACAGTATGTTGCAGTGATGTATGTGAAAGTTACAAATTACTAGGAATGGGGACTAGAGCTGCAAGATTTGCATACTGGTCCACATTACAGTTTTCAAAGAACTTGCATTTAACATGAGTATATAGCAGTACAGATAGGTAGGAAATTGACAGATAAACTTGGGTTCTTCCTTGAAACTCACATTTCCTCACCATTTATGCTTTGTGTAGCATTTGCTTCATTTTCAGTTAAATTCAAATGCAACAAACTAAATATTGTACTGAATGTATCCTTTGCCCAAAACAAATGCAATGGATATTCAGACGGAAAATTTTAGACATCTTATCCCTTTTTAAATTATAAAAGATCTCCCTATAGCAGTTCCATTCTTCCCCTTGGTATACTGAAAAATATTTTCTGCTACCAGCTGTTTAATGCTGATGGCTGGCAGGACATACTCAAATCTCAGGATATATGGTAAATGCTGACACGAGTTGCTCTTCAGCTCCTATGGATGTCTCTTTCTTGTAGTATTATTTCCCAGGGGGAAAAAAAAAAAAAAAAAAAAAAAAAAGGACAAATAACTTTCAGACATGCTGAGTATTATACAGCAGGGAGATAGCATATTCCCTTCATTTTTGTTGTCACTGCCCCAGTTTCACTTAACAAATTGCTCAAATGGATTAATTCACTTAAATTTTGTATATGAGACCCAGATGGTTTTTTATCCCCAAGAGCTGACTCTGAGGACTATGAGGTAATGACAATAATAACTAACACCTTTTCTCTTTATGAGGATTAAAATCATATCCTCTACTTGTTTTGGATAGTTTGCTTTTCACAAGAGAAAAGAGAACTCTGAAATACAAAAGTGCTTTTCAACTTCTGGAAGAAGACTTGTGTATGCTTTTTCCTCTGCACTCCTCTGAGACATATATATATATATATATATACACACACACACACACATACACATATGTATATATATATGTATTCTGGCTTCCCTCAAAGCATGTAGATTCTAAAGATGTAGAGTGATCCAGTCAGTTAGCTGATGCAGCAATCAGGGTGAAAAGGACTCCTCATGCAGTACAAAGTGTTTCTGGCTGGCACATGAGGCACAGGCAGAGAGGTTCCCCCCAAGAACAGTGCAGAATGCCTGGATGCATGTGTTCAGATTGCCAATGACCTACCCAGTGTGTCCAAACTTACAAATGACCTGAAGCAAAACCATGTGGTTTATAGCTTTTCCAGGGCTGCAGTTCTTTTCAGTCAGATTATTTTTATATTTCAATTTACTGACAACTATTATTTTTTTCATTCACCTATTTAAAACAGAACACAAAAATGACAATTTATCTGTTTCCAGTATCTTTTCTGCTGAGGTCAATATGGTCTCAGAAAATAAACAGCACTTTCTTATTAATTTCCAATACATAGCCATGTAAATCCCTTCAAGGCAAGCTAGAAGAAAAGGGAATATGTATAGTTTTAGAGTCATTTAGATTTTGGTATAAATAATTTACATTTTTAACTCAAAGGATGAATTGCAAGCATTTATTTATCAAACAGGCTCTTTCTGTCTCACGTAATCTTTGCGTAGCTTATAAAATAATGCACATAATCATTACTAATAAGCGCTACTGTACTATCTCTTAGTATCTGAGTTTAAATGAGGGCTTCACCCTGCTTGTATGCTCATTTAATCTTTAGTTGAACAGATGATTTTGTTTGTCCTTAATTAGTTTTCACACTGTAGAGCTCAGACCTTAAAACTTTCTGCCTCTCCCTTCTGTCTGTGAATACTGAAGTTGTAGCATATATTTCGCTCTTCTACTTTCAATAAAATATATCTAATGCTAAATTTTACATCCATAGTCTATAGCTTATTGCACATTATGCCAAATCATATGAACAGTGATTTTCTAATAATAACAACAACAACAATTTACTACCTAGTTGAGATACCTTGTGTTTTATTAGGCTCAGTCAACAGTTGACATGCTGGAGGGACGGGATGCCATCCAGAGGGACCTTGATAGGCTTAAGAGGCGGGCCTGTGCTAACCTCATGAAGTTCAACAAGGCCAAATCCAAGGTCCTGCACCTGGGTCAGGGCAATTCCAAACATAAATACTGGCTGGGCAATGAGTGGCTTGAGACCAGCTCCAAAGAGAAGCACTTGGGAGTGATGGTGGATGAAAAGCTCAACATGAGCCAGCAATGTGCGCTTGCAGCCCAGAAGGCCAACCGTATCCTGGGCTGTGTCAAGAGAAGTGTGGCCAGCAGGTCGAGGGACATAATTCTCCACTCTAGTAAGGCTCCACCTGGAGTGTTTTCAACAGTGAAAAACCCCACACTGAATTAAATAAAGCTATCAAAAGAATAATGCCCATAGTAGATCAGTATGGATATGTCAATTTGTCAAGACTGTATAATTTTGAAAGCATCACAATTTATTTACTAAAAAGGGTATTAAGACTAGATTCTGTTTGTGTTCTATAACCAGTTCACTAGAGCTTTAATCTTCCTCTTAGTTCTTTTTATCAATAATCTACAATTTCTAACAGATTTTTTGCACTAATACCATTTCATGTTAGTGTTCTTTCAAGTAACACTTTTTCTCCCTTTCAATAAATAGCTATTATATTAGTGATTTTTTAAAAAGACTGCTGGAATAATAGATCTCAAAACTTTACTAAAAATGTTGAGAAATATAAGAGCAAGAGCAGAAAGTTTGTTTTGATAATCTGTCATCACATAAAATCATATCTATATGTCTGTCCTACAGAAAATACGGTATGCTGAAAAGTGAACTAAGCTCAGAAATGGACACATTAACTGTGCCATCATTTCTAAGACACAGCATTAAACTCTATACTTGTTTATTCAGTATTAATTTTGTTGCACAATACCATATACTGTTGCACAACATAGCTTCTAAAAATATGAAAAAGCACAAATATAATTAACTGTTGGAAACCATAAATAAATAACAAAGTATTTAATACTGCATAAACAATCCTGTGCTAATACGCAGGCACTTTTGCATATGTTTTACTCATTCAGATTCATTACGTTGGTACAAAATACCAGCTGTGACATTGTAAAGGGGTTTTTAGCAAATTAGATTTCTTTAATCACATTCTGGAAATATCTGACTTCTTGTTTTGCCTGCCTACATTTCCACTTTTGCAGATTTTGGACAAATGAATGTAGAAAAGCAGTGCCAGGACACATGAGAGCTACCTTCAGTGGATGCTTGTTAGAGCACACCCTAAGCTGTCCTAACCTGAAACAAGAAATCAAAGACCAAACTAGATCCTGGTTAAATTCTAACACTGCTCCAACCTGCAGAAAAAAATCTGGTCTGCTGACCCCGTAGAGCACAATAGTTTGTATTCTACGGAGTAACTAGATATTATTGTGCCTGATGCATGATAAACTGTAAAATAAAGAGACAGAAAACAGTTATTGGAATGTTTTTGCATGGAATTAAATAATTATATGGTGCATTTCCAATACAGCCAAGAAACAGAACTGCCTAAAGTACAAGGAATAGATACATATCATAATAAATGTGAAAAACAGTTTAGGGAGAGCTAATTCATAGGGATTTTCCTGACTGAATTAAGCTGCTTCAAATAAAATGCCAGCAATCTTGCAGTGAACAGGATAAGTACATTTTTTTGCCATTTGGTTTTGATACATCAGCCAGCCAATCCAACTTGCTGTCATTTCAAAACAAATGAAAGTAGGCAGCCAAGTCTATCACCCACACTTGCTCTAACTCTGAAACAGATGACAGATTTAATTAGGCTATTTTTCTACAAAGAAAATTGTAACAAAAATGTTGGAATATTTTTACTGAATAAATACAGATAACTGAAGAGTGCTTGCAAAAATTAAAACTTATAGCATATGTAAAAAAAATAAATCAAAGTATTAAGGCATGGTGTTCATGTAACAGGAAGAGATTTACTTGTCATCTCTGTACAGTGGAACACTTGCTACACTGCAGTATTCCCTACTCCTGCTTGCCCACTCCCATAGCCTGCAGTGATGGTATTGCCAGTCATCACATACCTATGTTAATTGATCTTTAATGAAAGTCAATATGCGTGAGGACTGTGCTCAAGAAAAAATCCTTATAGCATCACCACTGTGACTCAGAACCAAATAACTGATTATTAAAAAAAAATTTAAAATCTTCTAACACAAAGTTTTGTATTTCCAGCTGCTTTGAAAAACTTTGTGGAGTTCCAGTATTTCATGGCTTAGACCAGAATAACAAACACATGAAGTAAAGTTTGTTCAAGATATGCTACAGGGAATTTTTTAAACTGTACCTCTGTCTGATTCTAAACAGATTAAAACGTCAGTTTTAAAAAGAGGACAAGTAGATTTTACAAAGATACTTCTGACTAGCACATGTTCTGCCAAATGACTGCCATATGTGTGAAACGATCAAAAAGCTTCCTTCTTCAGAAGAGAATAGAAAAGATTCCCTATCCTGTAAGCCATCAATGACATTTTTTTTAATGTCATTTTAAGGTGAGTACAAAGTTAATTCTACAGTATGCCAGACAGCTGACATTTTTGCGACCTTTCTTAGTGTTTTGTCCTTACTAAACTACTAAGCATTGCTGAGTATGAAACCCTCATTAACTACAGTTTTTCTTTATATCAAGAAACAACACTAAAACCTTCACTGAAAGAAATTTGATGGGTAAATTTAGGGTATGATCGTACATTGCATTGAATGACTTGTCTGTCAATATTTCTTAAATCAAAATAAAAATATTTGGTATGCAGTATTGGTGATCTAAGATTCTCTGAAAAATCATGCTTACACACCTAGATACAGACTCTGCTGATTTTTATGGACATCTATATTCAAATCTGAATCTGAAATATAGATCTATTTCTATTTTTTTTTCTATTTTATTTACATTTTCCTGAATAAATAAGCTCACTTTTCACATTAACCTTACCCTTTTTGGAGAGAAGCAGGATCCTAGACTTCTATACCTACCTCAATACCATATCATCACTAATTCCTACAAACCTTATACTCTGACTTGCAAATTGTGGATGTTTTAAATGCTAATACTGAAACTCATCTGGTGGTTCATCCTGAATGCATACAACATTACTTTCTGGAGAATAAAGTTCTAATTAAATCACAAAGAAAGATCTATTTTTTGATATATGTAACAGCCATTATATACATTATATAGAGACCTTGACTGGAAAGAAATTCTGTGTGTCGGTTTCACTTGGCTAGCACTTGTCAGTAAGTCAACTCAGATTGCTGTAACGACAAGACATTCCCAAATGTTGTAGCAATATTGGCAGTCAACTCAATTCCTATGCTTTCCACAAAATCCTAGTTAGGAACAAAAACAGCACTGATGATCTAGCTTAAGGCACAATCAAGAAAAAATAATTTGCATCTATCTACCTTTTCAGATCTAGAAATTATACAGTTTGCAAAATAAATTAACATTAATCTTTTGTGACTTAATAGAACCTTTCGCTTCCATTAAGATAGGTTGGTTAAAAATGGAAGAGTCCAAGATATATGTAATGCTAAAAGAAACTACTTTTTCTTTGCAGTTTTGGTATTTACTAATAGGACGCTTTTTCAAAACTTACTTCACTATTTTTTTGTCAAAGGTTTTTGAAGCTATTTGAAAGCTATTATTTTTAACGATTCAGATCCCAAAGCTAAGAATACCACTCCTTTGGTGTCAAATTATGCCTTAATATATTCATATTATTTGATTTGTTTCAATGGACATGAATTCTGCACATGAATGGCAGAAGTTGGGACTGAGCCCACCAAAACTATGCTACCTTTTAAGCATTAGCTGTTCGCACTTCAAAGGTCTAATCAGTATCTAAAATGCTATACTACTTTTAATCAGACTGGCATACTTGGTGACTGGGAAAGAAAACTATCTAGAATTAACATGCAAAATATTTAGTAGCATCTAGTTCTTTTCTAAAGCACATACTAAAAAATCATATACTCATTGCACCCAAATATAATTTGTATAGACACATGCATACATATTCCCGTAGCACAGGACAAAAACACAACAGGGATTAAATTATTCTGCAGTTTCTAGACAGGACAGAAACTTGCTAACATTCGGTTGATAAACTCTAAAATATCAGAGAACTTACTTCAGTGATTCAGTGTACAACTCTCTATATTAAATATTGTATTACACTCAATTAGCATAAATATATAATTGTCTTCCCATTTAAATTATTAAATTCATGCTGATAGATTTTTATTATTCATTACAATTTTGAATGAAAACTACAGCTTCATTTTAAGTAAAATTTAAAGATAGAGCTACTTAAGAGAAACTAGCATGCAGTGAGGCAAGCTTGATGTAAACCATACTGTGGGTCAGAAGGTGCCTCTCTGGGCTTTGGTTTTAGCTGTGTCTTCTGAATGTGACTGGCATAAAGCAAAATATATCACTGTGTTAGAAACTAGTACAGTACTTCCTCCTTTTAAAATTACGAATTATTTTGTTAAAGAAAAAGACATGAGACTTGATTCTGTTGCCCACATAGATATATCTTGTGCCACCTGAAATGCCCTAAGATATCTGAGACATTGTTAGGATATGCTTATGGGTTTATGGGATACCCATGACATCTGGAGTGGCAGCTGAAGGCCAAGCAGGACACCCTAGGACATCCAGGGGTGCTAAAATGTTTACACAAGGGCAATTGAATCATACCTTTGAAAACAATCATGCCATAATTTTTCAGATGAGTAGTGGGCTGGGGTTTTTTTGTTTTGTTTTGGTTTTTTTTTGTTTTTGGTTGTTGTTTTATATTTTTTTAAAATTAACAGAGGCTTTTAATTTTTCTCTTGGATTATATCTGGTGGGTTGGTGAAGCTGGCTGTAACCCAATCCCCTAGTTTCAGACTCTTCCTATCAGTGGTATCCTGAGACATAGTAGGGCAATGCTTTTAATCCTGCTTCTGGGATTGCTTGAAGTAAGTGCTTTAAGGAATTGTAGCAGAAAACTCACAGATCTTGAATACAATTATATTTCTACAAGTAACTTAAGCAAACACAATTCTATTGATCTACTTACTCTTAGAATTTGTAATATACATATTCTGCCCAACTACTTCCCTGATTTTTAGCAATCAAGAAATAGTGGCAATAAATAAATAAATAACTATTTCACAGCTCAATGGTTATGTTTTGGTAACTTAGTGATACTTGTATCACTTAGAATCATGGAATCATTTTGGTTGGAAAAGACCTTTACTATCAAGGAGTCCAACTGATGATAATTTTTTTAACATTCTAGAAAAAATGCAGTGAAACTATTTGTAGCATTTAAGTCACCAAAATACCATGGCTGTTTAGGTCCCTAAGCTTTATCTACCAACTATCATAAGGAGGAAGAAAGCCTGCACCCACAGTTGCTTGTGAGGCTGAAAACAAAGGCAGGGAGCTCAATTGCATGCTACAGAAGTTGTAATACACCAGTGAAAAAAATTAGTTGGAATTAATCACACTTCACCCAGGTTTCTCTCACAGATAAACCTGTAGCGAAGAAAAGTGTAACTTACTGCCAGCAAACAGCAGTGATTTGTGCAGCTTCCACTCTGTACTGTGAAATCTTACTGGGGCTCCATGACCTACACTCTGCCAGGCTCTCCCGCTATCTATGCGAGGCTGCTGATCATGGAACACATCTCCCTTGCTTTCAGCACACTCTGCCTTCCAGCCTGTACTCTTGCTTTAGTAGTGAACTTTTACCCCCATCTTAGACAAAAACAAGCAGAAAGGTTGTGAGATTTCTACTATCCCACAAATGTGACTGCTAGGCAGGGGAGGTGCTGCTGTCAGCTTGAAGACTGTGAGGTAGAGTATAAAATAAAAAATGGTAGGTTATACAAGATCTCAATAATAGTTACCTAGCTTTTACACATCACCTCCCATCTTGTAGACCATGTGACATTTTACAAAAAGGATTATGTTTATCGTCACTTTGTAGACGGAGAAAAAAATACAAAATATTTCCCAGGATCACAGTGTGGTTTAAACAAGAACCAGAAGATAAGTTAGACCTTGACTGCCAAATCTATGTCCTGGAGATGAAATAGCTACTCCTGCAACTTCTGGACAAGCTAATTTTGAAGAGTTGTTGAGTTAAGAGTTATTTTATTTGTTTTTCAGACTAACTAAACAAGGTTTTTTTAAAAATAATGTAATTTTAATATTGCCCTACACTGACTATAAAAATAAAAATCAATCACCTTTGCCAAAACAAATTATAATAGCATAATTAAATATTCCATGGCTCAGTTTCTTCAAACTGTAGGAAGTAACACACACTCAGAAAGGTCCCAGCAGTTATAAAGTACAGTGTTAATTTTACATGGTCCAGACTAATAATGTTGAAAACAAGCATGGCTGAATTTTTGCAAGTTTGATAATGCATTCACAGTCAAAGGCTGGACACAAAATTGAATCAAATTGTAGGGAATATTCTTTTGCCTTACAGAAAAATGATGATATTTTAATCATCATTTTAACATTAAGACTAGAAATACAGACTCTGTTCAACAGCTGGCAAGCTGTGTGTATTCAATAAGAGCTGTCATAAAGAGATTGCAAAAATAAATAAGCTTCAAGAAATAAGAGCATGGTTGCAAATATTTTGTGTAGTTTGGACATCAGGTAAGATGGCAATAGGTGAAACGGGGAATATACTGCAGTGGGAATTCAACTGATTCCTAACCAGCACTTTTAACAGCAGGAACAGACTAATCAGAGTATTTGATAATAATAATTAGTAATCAGAGTATATAACAAATTTGTTTTACAGAGTAAAATGACTTTATAAAGGAAGTAACATTCCTATGTGAATGCAAAAAAAGGGGAGATATTCCACTCATAGAGGGGAAATAATCAAATCTATATTGATTAGATGAGATCTCTAGTCACCAGGAAAAAAGGAGAAAACATCACCTATGCAAAAATGAGCTTGCCTGTACCACCACTGCCTGTTTATAACAAAATTACTTATTCTGGGACAAAGTAAGGGCATCAACACTTTTTAACAGGATAAAATTGCATCCTGTGCAATCAACTTAGAGCTTAACCGACATCTGCTCAAGTAGAGGAGTCTGGCCTGGGCATATTGATGGTAAATGTTCAGTAACATGGCTGTCAAAGATGGACTGATTTTACATAGCATTTATCTTTACAATTATTTATCTTTTTTGCACTCATAGTAAGCAGTGCTGACAAATTATCTACATTTATTCTGGAAGATTTCAAGCTATAGTTTCAAGAAGACTGATCTCTATCAATGACTAATTTATCACAATCATTCAAACATTGGAAGGTGAGAGTACAGAGGTGAAGGTTATTTAACCTGACTTAACCAAAACAGAAATGTAACCCGAGTATGTAATTTGATCTTTTAAATCAATAGATGCTGAGTATATTGCTTTAACAGCAGAGACTCATCATGAATAGTAAATGATTTCTGTTTGCTTTCCCTTATCTCTTCACACCACAAAAATTTAATCACACAACTTTATGTATTAGGTTTGCGTGGCAAGGTTTTGGTAGCTGGGGGTGGGGCATAGGGGTGGCTTCTGTGAGAGAAGCTGCCAGAAGCTTCCCCCATGTCCGACACAGCCAATGCCAGCCGGCTCCAAGACAGACGCGCCACTGGCCAAGGCCAAGCCTATCAGTAACACCTCTGTGATAACATAATTAAGAAAAAAAAGGGGGAAGAGAAAAAAAAGCTGCAACTAAAAAGAGGAGTGAGAAGATGTGAGAGAAACAACTCTGCAGACACCAAGGTCAGTGAAGAAGGAGGGATAGGAGGTGCTCCAGGTGCCAGAGCAGGGATTCCCCTGCAGCCTTTGGTGAAGACCATGGTGAGGCAGGCTGTCCCCCTGCAGCCTATGGAGGTCCATGGTGAAGCAGATCTCCACCTGCAGCCTGTGGAGGACCCCATGCTGGAGCAGGTGGATGCCTGAAGGAGACTGTGACCACATGGGAAGCCCGTGCTGGAGCAGGTTCCTGTCAGGACCTGTGGCCCCATGGAGAGAAGAGCCCACACTGGAGCAGGTTTGCTGGCAGGACTTGTGACCCCGTGAGGGACCCGTGCTGGAGCAGTCCCTTCCTGAAGGACTGCACCCCATGGAATGGAGCCATGCTAAAGCAGTTCGTGAAGAGCTGTCAGTCATGGGAAGGACTCACGTTGGATAAATTTGTGGAGGACTGTCTCCTGTGAGAGGGACCCCACGCTGGTGCGGGGGAAGGAGTCCTCCCCCTGAGGAGGAAGGAGCGGCAGAAACAATGTGTGATGAACTGACCCCAACCCCCGTTCCCTGTCCCCCTGTGCCGCTGGGGGGAAGTAGGTAGAAATCGGGAGAGAAGTTAAGCCCAGGAAGAAGGGAGGGGTGGGGGGAAGTGTTTTAAGATTTGGTTTTACTTCTCATTATCCTCTTGTCTGATTGGTAATAAATTTAAATTCATTTTTCCCCCAAGTTGAGTCTGTTTTGCCTGTGCCAGTAACTGGTGAGTGATCTCTGTCCTTATCTCCACCCACAAGCCTTTTGTTATACTTTTCTCCCCCAGCCCAGTTGAAAAGAGGAAGTGACAGAGTGGGCTTTGGTGGGCATCTGGCACTCAGCCAGGGTCGACCAACCACAGACACTGAGAAAGTCAGTCGGAAGAAACTCTCTAAGACTCGTTTTGGAGTTTTAGAAAGCAGGTATTCTTTATTGCAGCACTGGACACAGTTTATAATTTTGCAACAGATCATAGAAAGGTTCAGGTTGGAAAGGATCTTTAATGGTCATCTTGTCCAACTCCCCTTGCAATAAGCAGGGACATCTTAAACTAGATCAGGTTGCTCAGGGCCCCGTCCAACCCGACCTTGAATGTTTCCAGGGATGGGCCTTCTACCACCTCTCTGGGCAACCTGTTCCAGTGTTTCACCACCCCCTTTGTAAAAAATTTCTTCCTTACAACTAGTCTAAATCTACCTTCTTTTAGTTTAAATCCATTATCTCTTGTCTTATCACTACAGTCTTGGATAAAAAATTTGTTGCCTTCATTCTTCTAGGCCCCCTTTCATTAGTGAAAGGCTGCAATAAGGTTTTCCTGGAGCCTTCTCTTCTCCAGGCTGAAAAACCCCAACTCTCTCAGCCTATTGTGATAGGAGAGGTGTTCTATCCCTCGTTTTTGTAGCCCTCTTCTGGACCTGCCACAACAGGTCCATGTCTTTCCTGTGCTGAAGGCTCTAGAGCAGGAGGCAGTACTTCAGGTGGGGTCTCACCAGAACAGAGTAGAGGGGCCGAATCACTTCCCTTGGCCTGCTGGCCACACTTCTTTTGTTGCAGTCCAGGATATGGTTGGCTTTGTGGGCTGTGAGCGCACATTGCTGACTCATGTCCAGCTTTTCATCCACCAGTACCCCCAAGTCCTTCTCAGCAGGGCTGCTCTCAATCCCTTCATCCTCCAGTCTGTATTGATACTGGGGATTGCCCTGACCCAGGTGCAGGAGCTTGCACTTGAACCTGTCAAACTTCATGAGGCTCCCATAGTCTTACTTCTTACATTTGTCCATGTCCCTCTGGATGGCACTCTGTCCCTCAGGTGTGTCAACTGCATCATGCAGCTTGGTGTCTGCAGACTTGCTGAGGGTGCACTTGATCCCCCTGCCTATGTTGTTGATGAAGATATTAAATGTTAGTGGGTACTTTTAATTTTGATTCTGTAAGTTGATTCTGCAACTGGATTCCCACAAAATGGGAACAGCAATATCATCTCATGTCACATAGCCTACATTTAAAATAAATGCTTGAGTGTTTGTGAAACACTCAACTATTGTAAGGAATTAAATCACTTGAAAGTCCATCGAGAATCTATGATGCCTTCCTCAAAGGGGGTTTGAATGAATTTAGCAAATAAAGCTCTGGACCACTTTTAACAATGGACTTTAAACAAATATTGAGTATTTGTGTACTGAATGATATTTGGATTTTTTTTAAGGAAAGCTAGCACATGTCTCTGTAATTAAAATCTGTATCATAACATACATGCAGCTCCACTGAAGTTGCACAAGAATCCTAAATGTTAATCTGAAAATTCTTGGCTTAATATTTCTACAGCAGTGTTTTTCAAACCAGCAGATTAACTCCTGCCCTCCTCCCTCTCCAGCAATTATCTCATGATATTGAGTCCACATCAGGACTTTTTACTCTTCCACACATGTTTGGTTTTGGTTTTTTTTTTCCCTCTAGGGAGCAGGAACACAGAGAATATAACAATTATGCCAGCTGGAAAAGATGTCATGAAACAGTTCATCTGCCATTGTACAAGTACTGTTCATATACTCAAAATAGGGTCTTGAAGCAGAGTTTTTTTTAAAAGAATAGCTCAAAGCTAATCAAATACAAACCTACATTAAAAATAAGATATTATATCTGAGATTTCATCTAATCAATTCACCCTACTTGCACTCTTTCTCCCTCAAGAACTCAGGTTTTAATCTAGTATCAGGGAGCAAATCTTTTAATGTTAACTAATTCTTATGTGCCTACGAGGTACACTGCAATAGTGGATATTTGTTTTTTGCAGCCATAGCAATGTTTATTGGCTAAGGGCATAAGAATTCAAAGCAAGTATCTGCCTTCATTGAATTTCAGAAAACCTGAACAGGCCTCTAACACCAAATAACAGGGATTTAGAGAATAGAATTACAAAAGTTTTGCAACATTATTCAGATACCAGTCTACCAATCCAACTTTTTGACTAATTAGGAAAAAAAAAAAGGAAAAAAAAAACCCAGAAAAGAAATACAGAAAGAAAACCCAAATCTGATTATTTTACAGTTTCTTTATTTAGTGCTGTATTATGGATGAGTTTTCTTTGAAATGCTTCAAATTACTATTCTTGAGGGCATTTTTTTTTCTGTTAGCAGCTTAAATTTCTATAATTTTTAGATTAGTCTTATCAAAAGTTAACAAAAATTACCAGCTAAAGTTTTCTTGCTGTTAATGTTGTGATTCAGCAAATTTTAAAACAAAAATGTGCAAGGAAATTTAGGAACTGGAGTGTTTTTTCCTCTTTGACAATTATCAGGTGTAAATACATCACCAATGTGCATCTGCAGCCCAGAAGGCCAACTGTATCCTGGGCTGCATCAAAAGAAGTGTGTCCAGCAGATCAAGGGAGATGATTCTGCCCTTCTACTCTGCTCTGATGAGACCTCACCTGGAATACTGTGTCTAGCTTTGGAGTCCTCAACACAAGAAGAGTGTGTACCTGTTGTAGTGTGTCCAGAGGAGGGCCACAAAAAGGGTCAAAGGGCTGAGAGAGTTGGGGTTGTTCAGCTTGGAGAAGAGAAAGCTCTGGGGGGACCTCATAGCAGCCTTCCAGTACCTGAAAGGTGCCTATAAGAAAGCCGGTTAAGAACTGTTCACAAGGACATGTAGCAATAGGACAAGGGTAATGGTTTTAAACTAGAAAGGGGTAGATCTGGGTTGGATATGAGGAAAAAGTTCTTCAATATGAGGGTGGTAGATCATTGGAACAGGTTGCCCAGAGAGGTAGTGGAGGCCCCATCCCTGGAGATATTCAAGGTCAGGCTTGATGGGGCTCTGAGCAACCTGCTCTAGTAAATATGTCCCTGTTTACTGCAGGGGTGGGGGGTTGGACTAGATGATCTTTGTAGGACCCTTCCAACCCAATACATTCTATGATTCTATGAATCCAAAGCTCATGATCCATCAAAGTCAATAAGACTCTGTTAGCACAATCAGTGAGGCTCATAATGAATGGCAGATGCTGTATATAAGATCAACATTGAGAAGACGATATCACTCAAAAAAGACTGCCAAAGGTTCTCAGCATCTTTGCATAGAATTATATAGACGAAAATATAAGTATTGTGAACTTTAAGGATGTTAAAAAATTTAACGTGTAACAAATCTGTACTGAAAAATAATAAAACCAGAACAATCCATGCCTGGTGCCAAAGTTACTGAAGCACAGACTTAATTCACTGTCAAAAAGCTTTTCTCTTTAGTGCAAATGAAAAACAAACAAACCAGCCCTTCCTATTCTAGTTCTATTTAAAATGCTTGGGGGTAGAGTATCTGCAATCATAGTAACAACTAGAACCTTCCTGGCAGTTGCGGATTCCTTTAATTTAATAATTAACATTTTGGTGATCTGTGTGATTTACATGCCTTAAAAATGTTAAGAGTTACCTGTTCTTGCAAAGTTACGGACACAAACATTTTTCATAGTCCACAGCATAATCTAGCTTTCAAAACAATATGCAACAAAGCAGAATTCTTAAAGGTAAACATTTATATTGTATTTATTCCTTCCATAGTTGTTTTCTGAAATGTCAGAAAGACATGAAAACATACAAAATAACACAGTATGGTTCAGAAAGAATCAAAAATTCATGTCTTCTCACTGAATTAAATCCAGTCAACTAAAACAATGGAGCAGATCTTGATTCACAAAAATGTGACTGAAAATAGAACATACTTATTGCATTATTAAAAGAATAATCCTCTCCAAAAAAGCAAATGAAAAAACAATCCTTCCTTTTCCCCAACAGCTACACAGAATCCAGCAGAATTCTTATGACTATACTTTTCAGCTGAACTATTAGATAAAAGTATTTAAATGTGTTGGTTATCCTTAATTTTACATGGTTTTAGTGCCAGAGTTAGAGGTAAAGAGGAGCTTCAGGTGACAGAACCTTTCGAGATAGACTTGAAGGACAGGGGACTACATGCACGATTCTATGAATTCCAGAAATCATAGTTCCTGTGGGGTCAAAACCAAAACATGAATGACAGAAATTATACTGTCCAGCTGATATTTCTTACATTTTGAAGCAGTGCAAAATCTTAAATGAGGAAAGAGCTGGCAGTATGGTCAACAAATATTTAAATTTAACATACAACAGGTAATAAACTATGTAGCATACAAATAATATGGTATACAAAAAAATTCTGTGACATCTACAAGCATAATATATTGACGTGTAAAACACTAACTACTGTCAGTTTAACAGACACCAGATCCTATTCCAAATTACTTTGAACATTCTGCATCACATCTGAGTTTCACACTTTTGTAGGCAAGAGTCCTCCATCTGTTGAGAAACAAAAGGCATATTGCCACATGGCTGTGTAAATATTCTCCTCTTTCCAGGCTTACTTTCTGCTTCAATGAGAAGGCCAAGCATATTCATAGCTAGACTATTGCTAGTGGCTTATCCCTGTGAGTATAAGCTCCTGATAGAATTTCTAGATAAAATAACACTCTCATGTCTGTCTGAATTAATGACACTTTTACATGTTTTGAATAGACGAGCCTCTTCTGACTTGATAAGCTAAACTGGCATTGCAGAAGGCCAATGATGTCAGATGACAGATGATATTTTTGAATGTTATAGTAATTTCCTTTTGTCTAACTTCTGTTTTAAGTACAGAAACAGTGTCACAAATCACCCATCACCAAAATCAAAGAAGACCAACTGTCCTTGATAGCCAAGTGATAGCTTCAAATAGATTATCTTTATCAGTTACTCTTTTAAATAGTGTCTCTTTAGGAAACTGGTAAAAATAACTATGCAATCTGACCTAATACTTCATTCTGCACATTTCTGAACACAATTTTTGTCTGCTATGTAACTCTGGTACAGTCACAGAAGTGCACTGTGACTCAGGAATTGAATTTGGCTTGTCTACCAGTTTTCTGTTCAACACACAATTTGCCTTGTGTACTCTCAAACAAATGCATGACCCATTTGATTTGTCACTGAACTGCAAGAGGTAAACACCAGGTCCTTTTTTCATTATATTTAAACACAGTATGTTACAGATTTTCAGAAGGACTCCTGAAAAAGCAGTAGGGACAAAAGGTTTTATCCATTTTGAAGCAATTTATTTCTTATTTTCCTGGGATAAATCAGTTTTCTATAACTGAAATGAAGCCTTAATAGAATTTTTTACTCTACCCTGGTCCTTTTGTTTCAGAATAAAATAGAAAGCTCTGAATTGTGTAACTCGTTGATAAGTTTAATGTGTCACCTTGAATGTTGAAACAACAACTTTCAATCTTAAATATTTTTCCACATTCTGATTTTTATTCAGTTTAATTTTAACTGTAAGTATTTTGAGACAATCTTTTTCTTTGTCACTATAGAGCTTTAAAGTTGGATTGTTTTACTAGAAATCTTGCTATAGATAGTAATAAGCAAAGTGAAAAAAATTCTCTTTTAAAAACTAAACAGTGTTTTTAACTCTCATAGTTTTTATTATATTGCTAAACCATGATTTTCAAAAGTTAAAAATAATCATTAATAAACAGCACATCAAAAGACATCTTTAAGATGAATTGATAATTTTTGAAGTCCTATCTTTGTTTTAATATTTTCATACCTAGATTACTTAATGCAATTCCCTGCATGTGATACACAGCCCAATTTTTTCACCATTTTTTAAGAAACTAACACATAACAGCTTAGGCAACTCCACGCTGATTAGTAGTCATATTTAAAGCAGCTGTTCCAAAATAGCCCTATAAAACTATTGAAGTGTCTTAGTAAGACTAAGCTGTCCAACATGTCAGAGATATACAAGAGCCTGTATTTAGCTTGTTTTCAGCTTTACGGATCTTAAACTTCAAAGTGAGTTTCTTCTGGCTAATAAGTGTTCAGAACATGCATGTAATCCCTCCAAGAGTTTACCTAATTGGGTCAGTCTTCATGACTTTAAGCTGACCATACATAGAGCTATACCATAAGGCAAGTTAAGCATCAAGTTTTCCTGACATTAGCTGAGTTTTTAAGGCAACCTTGTTAACTAAGTAGAGTGAATTACATCAAAATCAACAGTCTACCTTTGCATAAGGTTTCCAGCAACAGTTTAATTATATTTTACATGATAAATATCTTATAATCCAGAAAAAAAGCAAGCTTGTAATAGGCAATTACTATGAAACATCTTTCCCATCATTAAGTTAAAATAAAGCAATATATTAGGTCCACTTAGTTAACCATAGAGTAAACTTAAGTCACTCAAACATTCAGTGAGTGCCTAGAGGCAGCTAGGCAAGATATTTGCAATGCTATTAGAATTTCCCAGAGGTGAAAGGGTAGATTAGTGAGGCATACAAAATGTTAGTGCATACTGTAATCTTAATTGTAGAAATCAGTTATTAGTCATGGGGTCTTTATAACATACCTGTATGAATGCACCTCCTAGTGAAAACACTAGGATCCTAGTGTTCTATACATAGTGAAAAAACTGCTACTGGGAGAACTGTTGATGTTATAAAAAATGCTTCTAATTCAGAGAGTACAGTTAAACTGTTTTCATTAATTTTAATCAAAAGTATAATGAACATATTTGTTAAAGAAGCTTTACATTTTTCATGATTCTTCAGAAAAGAATGAATGAAAAAACCCAGCAACCCAACCGTGCTCTTGTGAAGCCTTCATCTGTACAGCATTAGATTAACAGAAAAGACATACTTGCAAAGATGGAGAGTATCTTTCAAAAATATAGACGTTATTTCCACTGAGCACAGTGTATTATATATAACAGATACATATAGTATCTGTTAAACACCTTTCTATTACTACTGAGATGTATTTTATTATTACCTGAGATATTTTCTATGATAGTTGAATAATTTGAAAAAGAAAACATAGATAATCAAATTTATGATATGGAAGACACAAGGTAAAGAAAATATAATGGAAATGCATAGAGGTTAATTTCTGAACCCCAAACTAGACATTTGATCTCCTCATATAATATACAATATGAATTAATAACATATGAAAAGATCATAAGAATCCAGTAAGTAGCTGGGAATGAAAGGTAAGACCTAGTTACCTAGCCTGACTGGAAATAACTACTTCCCTTCAGTCATGGGTTTCATCAAAAACATCCTGAATTTGTTTTCCTAATGGTGGTCATGTGTTTATGAAGGAAGGCCTTTTCTTACAAAGTAGGAAGCACCTCATTCTGAGCCTTTCTTCATGGTTCTTAGTCTTGCTTTCTAACTGAATAATTAGAAATATGTTTTTTAGGGAAATATCAACCAAAAATACTACACTACTTAGAAAGGGACTGCAAAAAACAACACCAACTTTATATTATGATCTTGCCAGCAACTACTTTATATATAAATAAGAACATCAATATATGTATTTGTCTATATATATATTTGAATATAAAAAGATTACCTTATTGAAATGACAACCTTCAATGACCTAGAAAATACTTTATAGTATATATCTTCATAATCTGTATCTTCTTAATTTGTTTAAAACTTTTCTAATGGTCAGGGCTTTGACAATTGCAAAATGCTGTAAAGATATTAATTGCTGACTACTCACAAGTAAAACACATACATATTATTAGCCCCACTTTGCCACTAGAGAAATAGAGACAAAATGTGCTATCAGTATTTTAGAGAGTCTTGGAGTATTTGTTTTCTGACCAATGCAAGCAATGCATACCAATGTGAGACAGAGTAGGAGTGGGAATCTATTCATTTACTTTTCCAATTTGTTTAAAAAGATTTTCCTATACTATAATGATAGACAAACTTAGGTGTAATGTCCCACCTATAACTAGATTAATACAGCACATCTTCGTAATCAAAATGTCACACACATATGGCAAAAGCACACATTATAGATGGGAAAAGCACATCTTCCTATTATGCCACTCCAGCCTGTTGTTTTCCTTGCCTTATTTTCTTTGTTTTTGTAAGTGACAGCTGATATGTGGTACATGAATAAACTATTTACTTTCCAGTAACAAGATTTGAGCTTGAGGGATATTATCTTAAGAATTGGTAAACTAGCATTATCCAGAGACAACAAAGAATTTGCTTTCTTGGAAACAAAGCCAGAAGTATTATTATATTAAGAAGAGCATTAAGAAAATATCCAAAGCTGGACAAAGAGCTAGCAGTAAGAGTTAAATTTCTCTTTAAAGCACGTAGTTCCCAAGCCACATTGTTTCATTAGGCAATGCTGCCTAACAACACCGCTCTATATAAAAATTTAACATGGGTAGTATGGCAGCAAAATATATTTTTGCTACCCTGAAAAGAAAACCCAAATAATTACAATAAAAAATATTCAAGATGTCAAATAAACACATTATGTTTTTAAAAGACTGTGTCTGATCCATATTCTACATGCACAAATCACTGTTGCCAGTGGAATTAGAAAAAGCAGAGAAAGCAGTATATAACTCTCAAACAGTTGAATACGGCTGAGAAGAATTTCTGCTTTGAGCATACCTTTGGGTAAACATCCTAATTTTATACAGATGGCTTGCACAAACAAATTGTACGTATCTTTCAATATCTTGTTACAGGTCACAAAATGTCTAGATCTTAATTGATTGCTTTACCAGATAAAGATTAGGTTCGTACAAACAGTGCATGTTTCATGTGTCTAAAACATTAGCAGGTTAGACAGCTGGATGTAAAGTGATCTCTTAAATAACTAAAAATAATAGTACAAATCATCCATTATACTTTTCTTTACCAAACAAGTTTATAAAAATAAAAAACAAAAACCAGATGATGACATTTTATCCTAAAACATAAACCTACATGAAAACCTGTATCTTTCACTTCTAAATATACTCTGCAAAAGAAAATAAAAAGTTTTCTTCCATGATAAAATCTAAAACTGAATTTCACATATTTGTCTAGCATCAGTCTATGCTTCTTCTCAAACAGTGCCTAGACCAGAAATAAGTTTGTACACAGAAGTTGTGTAGAGGCAGATTTAAACAGAAGAGCTTGTCACAGATATTGCAATAACATGCTTTCTTTACTTTGCACTTTTGTAAGTGTTAGAGTTCACAAATAGCGTATTGCAGCATATTTGAAAGAATATTTCTAACTGTTGGTATGTTAACGAAAACATAACTCAGTACTAAGCAACCTGATTTAAATTTGGAGGGGATCTTAAAAAACTCTTTAGACTCGTCAAAATTACCAATAATACAGTAAACTCTTAGAGTTCCTTCAGAACGAATGTTTCATCTGGTCTATACAGCAATTTCTCACAAGACCTAAACATATTAATACACTGGTTAAGTTTACGTGCTCATGTCTCCCTCTAGTGCCTGTTTCTGTTCTGTGTATTTTTAACTGGATTTTAGAGGTTCCGTGCAAAAACTGAAGTTTGGTAAGGAAGGTCAAAGAATTCAAGCAAAGAGAACTAGGTTTGAAGTGAGCTATTTGCTATATGCCTATAGTTACTAGTTTTGGACTGGTTTTTTAATTATTACTATTTGACAGGGGTAAGGTAAGATACATAAATAAAGGAAATACAAACCTAATTCTTAAAGAGGGATTCTTCTGATCTCTCCTGTCTTTATTTTAGTTCTACTAACCTTTTTCTTCAATAGGAAAATAGGCTATTAAGCTCTGTTATCTAAATCTTTTCAGTGTGCAAAAATATTATGTCACCACAAAATGTAGAAATGAATTGAAAAGTCCATGTTTGGATTTAACTAAATCACAAAAACTTGTCTTTGGTGGACTTTCCAAAGTGGCCTCCTGCAAAGGGAGACATGCAAGGATGTGCAGAAGTTTATAAGGAAACAGCTTTTTCCCTATTCCTTTTTATCATTATTTAAGATAGGAAAATAGGTAACCATACTTGCAGTACATCAGTCATACCTAATGTCTACTGTTAATATTACATGCTCTAGTTATTGCTTTTTAATGTTGTATTATAAAAAAAAAATAGGATTTGGACAAATAAATGCCTTTGAATTATACTGAAAAATTCTTTCAATAGCCACCTTCCTTCAGTAAAATGCATTTGCAAATGTAACTGCATGCAGTTTCCCAACTTCTTTGTGTTCACAGACTGAAATATAAAGGGTTCATGACTCATAGAGCCAGCATGGAACCACTGTTGTACTCTGATATCTTTTGTACCGAAAATGTTAGTCTGTAGCTCATAATACTAAATCATTTAATCTTTGTGTCAGAGTAAAAAGCATATATTACTTCTGAATGTGCAAATGTTCATTTTCTTAAGTTATCTCATCTAATAAAAGATATTTCTTTTGCATCAGTTTTGAATTCTGCAGGACACTTTCTTCTAGATTACACGCACAGAAATATATCCAGTTTAGCAGTAACATTCACCTTATATTATATAATAGAAAAATTAAGGTAAATACTGGTAAATTCTTTCCAGCCAAATAGGAGGTAACACTTTTTAATGATATTTCCTAGGTATATCTAAATCTGAAAAAGGCCGTATATTCTTCTGCCAGTTAACACTTCTATTATTCCTTTGTTAGTCTGAATAATTTTATACTCTATACTCAGCCTATTTACTTTGTATCTCATAAAATAAAATTACTACTTATTATATTAGGAACCTAGGTATGAATCTGCCATGTAAACAAACAGAACATCTAGGAATTAAAATTCCTATCATTTCTCACCCAATGAGATGGGTGAAATTATTTTATTTGGAAAATATTTATATCGTGACTTTTGGACTAGTTGTTTTCTCATCAGTGTCTTGTGTTTCGGATGAATTTTAGTCAGTTACAATAATTTACTTTTTTTGTGTTGACTTTCAGAGAAGATTTACATAAACAATCTTTTAGGTAGAAAGCAATTTCATGGAGCTATCATCACTATTTCTATCAGATGATATTAAATGAATATGCACAGTATCAATGGTGAGAATACCTAAGCATTTATCAAGTAAGAAAACCAAGATAGTTTCAATAGTGTGTAAATAATATTCAATACTTGTAGAGCTTCATGATTTTAAACTAAATGGAATAAATCAATAGGAATATACTAAAAGTGGCTTTTAAATAAATATGATAATTAAGAGTTTACATTACCCTCCATTTCATTACAGTTAGATCTATATCCAAAGTTACTATCTTACTATCAAAGTTACTACAGCTTCCCTGTTTTTTAAAGAAAGGTACATTTCAAATTGAAATACAAATATATGGAAATACAAGCAACAGTTGGGACATTACTCAAAGCCTCTCTTTGCTAGTATATAGGCAAGAGAACCTGAAGATTTATTACTCTATTGTCTAAATGAAGGAGCCTGAGCACTATTAACAATCCCTCTGCCATTCAATTGCCAAACAGTTTGAGTGCATATGCTTTCATGCTTGGAATGCCAAAAATATGAGAACTTAGTACAAAATTGGCTATGTTAAATATATGAACGTACAAAGCTATTTCTGTCTAAAACTAGTCTACCATGAGAAGAAAGTAACAATCCTACAAAAAAAAAAATATTCTGATGTTTCAGAATACCATACTTCATTGCTGAGAAAATGTATACAAAAGCATAATATTTTTTTTGTTTTATCATACTTTTTAAAATGGAGATAACTATATTACTACCATTTCCTTCTCTCTAGTAATTCTTTCACCCTCCTCTCTCATTTCAGTTTTAATTTCTATCACTGATTTGAATCACTCTTTGAAAAAATCCAGAGGTATCCACTAAATGAAAATTCTGCCTCAGACTTTGTATCCAGTTATTATATGTATATACAAATGAGCCTCAGACATGAAAGTTAGGGAGAGGGTTGTTACACTATTAACTTAATTTCTCAATCACAAAGATGACACTTCGAAAAAAAACTCTGTGGATGCTGATAGTGTGCAAACAACTATGCACAGGAACATGCCCTTATGAGTCCAATAAAACATTATTAGGCAAATTAAAGTGGACTGACAGTATAAGTGCTTTTTATATTGTAAAATCTATTTTTCACAATATAAAAATGTTGCTTAGCATTTTTTTATTGTGAAAAATATATTTCTTAACTTGTCCCTGCTCTTCCAAGAGCAAGGGAGTTTTTATCCATCAGGAATATGCATACTGTTAAAGAGTGAGATGCAACCCTCCACGCAGGAAGCCTTGTGTGCCTATGAGCTTTCTGGAATAAAATCTGTCTTCTCTTCTGAGAGCCTCTCCCACCCAGAAGAATGCAAAGAAAAATCAAATCTAGTATCCTCTCTGTGGGAGTAGCTGCTCAGATGTCCAGTTATGCTCTCATCACCTACAACAATCAAGCTCACAGAAACATTGGCAATCACACACTTCTCTTTATTTAATATTGGCCTCCCTTTGTTCAGTTAATTCAGTTCTCTTCTTCCATCTGAGCTTCAAACAAAGGTTTGGGAAACAAGAGCAAAAGCCAAAAACAAATTGAGTCCAAAGAGATAATAATCTTTCTTTCTTCATGTTAACTCTGATGGATGTGACAAAATTCCTTTCTCAGCTCTCAGAAAGTCAATAAAAGAGTCTACTGACTAGAACTAATCAAGCTTTACTAAAAATCATCAGGCAATTAGACCCTGAGTTTTCCTTCTAGTTCAGACTGGTTTTGCATTTTATTACAAAGAATTCAGAAAATACAAGGCCAATTGTGCTTAATCACTGAAAGAAGGAAAAGGCTGATGTATCACTTTGTGTCAGTATGTTTCTTTGTTATTGGGTGATTAAAAACCCTGAAACGTGGTATTATGATACATGCTGCTCAGTTTATTTTGCAGCTCTTATATATGCAATGGGCAATTAGCTCTGAATTAGTACGTCCTTGGTGTTCTCAAAAATTTATCTGGAAGTGGATATGCAGACTGCATATTTAAATGCATGCACCCTGCCTAAAAAGTGATCTTGACCTCTTTAACTCTGATGTTGATCTGTAACAATTCCAGTCATATAAAACAGAGTTTGCTTACATATTTGTTCTGTAGAAGAAAAAAAATGGCATTTTCCACCCATGAAAATCAATTATCTTGCTTTCTGTTGCAAAGTTATATAGGTAGGCCAGGATCTTAACAAAGATAAACAAATCCATGTAAATCTATGCCTAGCCTTCTATAGCATGCACATTATTTCCTATAAGAATAATTATATTTATCTAGAAAAGCAAATCTTACTATTGAATTTCTATTTTATATTGTGTGGTGTTTAGAAAGGTACAATTGTGGCTATAAAGTCATGTAACTCATGCAGACCTTAGCTGTAGTTGCAGTACATTTATCAGTAGAATGGAAAGTTTTCTACCTGTTCCAATGTATATTTTGCTAAATCTTTAGAGGTCATCTTTAGGGTAAGCTTTTAATAAACTCCAGCAGCTGAAAATCAGCTCTTCTCTTTTAAGATGTTTATTTTTCTGGATCAAACATAATTTCCACATCCAGTACAATATGACAGGTACCAAGGCAGGTATGTTTCTGAAGGTATTCACATTGGCTTAATGCTTTCCAACATGTAACAAAGCAAACAAAAGGACTATTTAATTTCACTTCATTTTGAAATACAGTCTTTGAATACAGACAGTAATCTGGGATACTTTAAACCTGTCGCCCAGCTTGGGTTGGCAATAAATTACTGTCAAAACATGAAGGTTGTCTTCTATAACATGTACTCTTTTGCTACTTTAGTTCTGGAAAGTTTTTTTCTTGTATTATTAGAGAAATGCATACATTGCTATGACTTTTTATTGACTCTGCTTATGGAGATAAAGAGAATTTTAAGACAAGGATATGGAGATAAGGCAAATGCTTATGGAGATGTGTGAAAGTGTTAGTTCTCATTTTTAATTCAGTTACAAAGAAAATAATGTATTGTTCAGAACCAAAACTGACATGACACATTAGATAGTAAGATACTATATCTAATACATTTAGCTCCTAGGCTTGAAAAAATAATTTCAGGAGAAATGTTTCTCATGTTTGAGCCACCATCTTTGCAAAATAAAGAATATGTTGATTTGAACCTTGGAATGACAGTATGGAATACCAGATCAAAGGCAGGTTGTTTTACTATTAGTAAGAAACCATAGTTTGCAGATAATCTTATTGCCTCCACAAGCAGAATATTACTTTGCATTAATAAGATTATTAGTAATATGATCTTTCATCAGGTTGAATATTCATTCTTCTTCCTCTTTCTCCCCATATACATGCTTGAGGGTGTGGTTTTGATACTTGCTAGCCAAAGTAGTTGGCTATCTAAACAACAGCAAGTAACCTGCTCCATACAAACCAGTGGGATAGTCCCACAGTCCCACACAAAAGGAAGGGAAAAGCACAAGAGAAATTGTGATTCTGAGTCATAACTCATTTCCTGGTATGGTCATGGACTGCACAATTTCTCATTACGCTCTTGCACTGGGTGGATCAGAGGAATACAATTTAAACAACAAATATTAGATCTTAAAATGTGATAAAATGAGTACAGTGGGAGTCAGCTGTAACTGAAACAAATGCAGCCTTCTGCATACAAGCTTAAATTCCACTCTTTGAACTTGACAGAAGAAAATCCTACAAACATTTGCTTTAGATTTTTCTAAATCATCAAATTAAAAACACCTGGTGGAAGCACTTGACAAACTTCTGACAGAACCATGCTTGTTCAGAAACCTCTGGTTTCTAATCAAAGTTATACAAATTGTTCTTCATTAGAGCTCAGCACAAAAATCTTTAGGTTTCCTAAATACATGGATTCAGAGAAGCCTATTTGTGAACTACATAAGAGGATGAAAGTGGTCTTCCAGAGTCCTGAAGAATTTGCAAGAGTACACAATTTGAATTAAAGGTGAGAGCATTTGGGCTTTTGGGTCCTGTATTTCTTAAGTATGACTCTAGAAACTTTAAAACGGCTGATTGTTTTGTGCCAGAGAAGGGGCCTGGGTTTTTTTTACTCATAATTTAGATGATTTCATTTAGGACTAGGAGGATATCAAATTTTGAAATCTCAAGCAAATGGAATTACCTTTCTCTAAATAAAGCAAAATCCCTCTTTTAGGAAAAGACTTTATTAGTTGGCAGTGAGCAGTTATGAAATTAGACACTCTGCTAATATGTTTCTAATAAGGGATTATGTCCTTCAGTTCAAAGTAGATAATTGCTAGAGTGAAAGTGGTTTACATGGATGAGACATAGTAGCTGGTATTAAAATTGTTCCAAATTATTATTATTTGCTTTTTGTAAGAAAGAAAACAAGTTGAAAGCACCTTGTTAGCTGGATCAGATTTGACTGTGGCTGAACAACCAAAGAATAAAGACAAAAATATTGCAAAATATCCACTTACAATAAGATTTAATGTGGTCATAATAAATTATGTTATCAACTGACTTTCATTTTATCTAGTATTCTGTCACAGATTATTGCATCTGGAAGGTATTACGATCTATTAAGTTGTGAATGATACTTTACTACAAACTTTTGAGCAAGAAGGAAACACAGTTGTTAACTAAAGACAATCAGCATGTGGGCTTTTGCAATTACTAAGTGAAGTTCCAGAACACTGTGATGGGATTCCAGATTGCAGAGGCCAGATTACCAATCTTCCCAAAGGGGACAGGATATCTTATTTCTGTACTGAGTGAGATCCAAAAAAACTTGCAGTGTCATATTTTAATGCAAGATCAGGCAAAAAAGAGAAGATTAATGCATCATATTCTTACACAGGATTATCGTCAGGTACATAAAGGAGAAAGGGCACTTCAGCTCCCTCTTCCGAGTTCTCCCATGTTTGTTGCATCAGTTCTGCATGCCAGTTGATGCTGAAATTCCTTGCCAAATATTGTCACATGAAGTGGATGACAAACTAAGACAGCTTGGGTTGAAAATTCTACTCGTCATACAAAGGTGACATGCTCTCAATCTTGCGACAGATTTTCCTATATTCCAATCTTGTATACAGATGTTTAGGTTTGAGGACGTTTTAAAGACCAGGTTACTTTTGGACTAGTACCTTGACCTAATTAATGATCTTGCTGAGTAAAATCAAGTTCTTTGTAAACTGCACTAGCAGTTCCATTTCAGTACCGGATATCTGTACAATACACCTACCATTTATACTCTAAATAAAGAAGTCTCAAAACAAAGGAATGCTGACAGACAGAAGATTAATGATTTTTATTCTTTTTCCCCCCAGCAACAGAATTTTTTGATTTGCTAAAAATATTTTAAGTGATTAATGTATTTTTGTCCTATTCATATAATTTTCTATAGAGAAGAGAAAACAGAAATGTCAAGGAACAGGAATTAGTCATACTGAATGAACATACTACAAAAAAAGGAGTCAGAAATCAAATTGATATATATACATGTGATTCAGATCAGTCCACCAAGAGCATTTTCAAAGATATTAGTCTTAAACCTCATGTAATAAGTCAGTTGAAATGTATTTTTGAAATAAGACTTTAACAAAAAACCCAGTATTTTTCATTTTTAGAGATTTACAAAATTTTTAGGAAAAATTTGAAAGAGAAACAAAAAAAAGTAATTTCAAACAAAACAGTTTAAGTCTCAAAAAAAAAATTATCCTCATATGAGAAAATAATAAGTTCTGCTTTTAGTTAGAGTCGCTAGAGCAATATTAAATTTATTGAGCTATGAATTATATGGCATTTAGGAACAAAGTTGTTACACTCAGTAACAAGTCAGCTTTTGCCTTACATTACAAAAATGTAAGTTTTTTGGAGAAAAGATTTACACGTTCTCATTATCTCTGAACACTCATGAGAAAGTGAAGAGCAAGCAGACTGTCCCCACAGTTTACATGAGCAAAAGGTTTCTGTTTATCATAATGATCTCTTGAATCTGTTTAATCCTCTGTTACAAAGAGCAAGACAGCTACATTTCAAGCCCTTCCTCCAGCTGTGTATTTCTCAGTTGTTGCTTTTTCACAGAATTCAGGGATTGGTTTAATTAAACTGAAAGGACATTGGGTCATGCTTAACAATTAACTCTGCTAATACAGCTGATGTGACCAGATGTTCCTTTTGGGCATCTGTGTAAACATTTTCTCTTGATAATTCTCTACTCTCTACTTCTTACAATAATGAATTGGCAGCTCCTTCCACTATCTACAGTCCATGCTCATCAACTTTTAAGTTAAATACATGAGAATACAATTTTTTAATTGATAAACAGAGTAAACAATGATATTACAAGGGATGGATAAGGTGACCTCAGAAACAGACTGCGAACTTACATTAGTGCAGACTGGACAACACCATTTATAATAATTCATCTAGAAAGATTAGGATTTCTACACTGCTGAATACTTCTACAGTTGCAACTTAATTGACTTGTCAGTGAAATGTAATTCAACTGTTGTATTACAGTCTTAAATTTGCATAATTTATGTTGCAGTTAGATGATGTTTGATCCTGGAAGGACCTAAGGCTTGAGTAAGTAGACTTAACAGAACTCTGTACTTTACAGAATCAGTCCAGAGACAGCAAGCTTTGTAGTTGCTAAAGCAGTAATTACAAGAAGGGCCAGAACTTGTTAGAAGAATGAAGCATATTTGAAAACCATTATGTTAACTTGCCAAAAAAAGTATCAAACAATATACCCAGAAGTTATACAATTAAATGATACATCACGATACCGTCACCATCACACAGCGGCAGTGAAGGGAATAAACAAATCTGTTAGGAAGCACAAAAACATGGAGCCTAGTGCCACTGGACTAGCGAGACAAACATTCTTTTCCTTGTTCCACTACTGAAACAAGATAAGGTATTTATCTTCTTTTTTTCTTCTGCCTTTCAGATACTATATTCTTTGGAAATCTGTCACTCATTTTATTTTGTACAGTGCTTAGCAGGACAGCTCCTTAATAATGATTATAATCACCAGAAGGGTTCTAATACAAAACCGCCAAATACGTGTGTTAGTTACAAATTCCATTCTTCTTGAGAAAGAGATATAAGCACTCAGAAATAAACAAAATGCCTAAATTAAAAATCACAATAAAAACTTGTTGCTGCTAAACACTGCAAGTGCCTGACTCATTGAGTACCACCCTGCTTGAGCTATGCACGTAGTGTTTCTATGGTAGGTTCTTGTTCAAACCCAGAACTGATACACTTGGCAGAGATTAGCTCCATATAAGCCTAGTATCATTCAGAAAACAAGCACCAGCCAAATCCACAGTCAAGATCCAACAGGCATTTTCAGATCCCACCTAGCACCCACTGACAGGAGCAACCTACTTCTAAGCTTCAGCTGTGACTGCTTTATGTCTGTGGAGAGAAACAAGGAATACAGTCACAGCCCTCGTATCAGGAGTGAGGAAATCAGAGCATGCAACTTCAATTGTCCATGACTCTCTGAGATCTCTGTCTCCCCCCGACCCCCACTTTGGACTTTTGTCTGTCTCTGTAACACTACCAGGCTATTCTTCATAGGGCATATCTGCATTCGGGTTTTAGTTTAGACCTGTAGTACATTGTTTGTGTGAACCACCCCATCAGCCCTACTTACTGTGTCTTGGATCAGATCACAGAATTTATTTCCTTTCAGAGGATACCCAGCTGGAAGACTCAGTCCAATTCTCATCAAGTGGTAGGTTGATACTACAACTAGGTTGGTACTCTGTGGTAGGTTCTTATGGGAAGCAACTACCACTGGCAAGAGAATCATCACTCCTTCCCTTCCCTGTTCCCTATCTCATGTTTTGTAAATTTTAGTTAGCTCTAGAGAAAATCAAAACACATAACAAAGGGCACAACAAAGTTGATAATAGCTACTTAAATATTCAGTAAACATTATTCAATAACATATCAACCAATCAGAGTGCAACATTTTTATCTATTTACTATGCTTCAAACATTGCTAATAATATCAGGATCAAGAACTAGTAGGGAGTTTGAGCAAATCTTCATGAAAAGTATATAGCACTAGAGGAAGAGCATGGTGTGAAATTATCATTGTCACCATCTTTATCCTTCATCACCACCACCTGCTGCACACTTTTTCTCCTGAATTAGCTTCCCCCATTAAAGGTGATGTATGCCTTCAGCTACAGACTCCACTAAGGAACCTTTGTGCCTGTCTCTGTAAGTCTGACTTAACAGCCTCTTTGCAACAGTGTCCTGTCTTCCTGACAGCTCCGCCTCTCACATTGCTTTCTGCTGCTTTCTTTCCACCTACTAAGATACAGATGAGTGCTCTGGTTTAAAAAGAAATTAACAAGAGGGAAAAGAAAAGACAAGGTACCAATGAAATCTTCTTGCTCTGCTAAAGCAAAATCATACAATTCACCTCTATCAATGAACGCAGTCATGTATTGATTAAGGACATAAATGCCTTTCCTGATAATAGCTCATAATGAAGGAGGTCCTGCCCATCCACAGTGGTCTCATAGTGCATGGAATTTTCTTCAACTCTTGAATCCTTCTAGACATGCTGTGAATAGCTCTTTGTCTTCATGAACTAGAGGACAGAACTGTGACATGGAAGAGGAAGATAAGGCTCCTCTGGAATAGCTCAGATTCTGCCTGTCTGGCCCATAAAATTCTAGGAACATTTGTACTTCCTTTCCCATGGTCATAAACTCTGTAGAGAATGTGGAACGTGTGTCAAAGGGGAAGACTACTTATTTCATGAGTTATGTTGCTTATCCTTATTTAAGAATTTGTCTGAATCAGACGATTGCTATCAGAAACATCCTATGAACTGTGGGGGGATTTTTGTCTTGTAGGCCTTGCTTGAAATGGGGAAAATCCTAATTTAAGACTTCCTGGACTCCTTTTCTTCTTTGACTCCCATATACAATCTTGGCTCTTGGACAGTTGTGGTAAGGGCTCGTATTTTAGTGCTCAAAAGGACCAAATTCAAACTGAGCTGTGTAATAATATTCCAAATAAGTTGATACAGAGTTGTAAGTTACAGTGAAATCAAACAAACAATAAGAAACTCACTGCTGGACAGAAAGGACAATATAGAAGCAAACTAGAAAATAAGGTAACGTAACAGATGAGCAGCGAGTTAATGCTTGCTCTGACTGATTCTTCTGCCTCTGCCTCTGAAACTTCAATTAGCAAGACAGTTCTCTCGCCAGGTCTATTGATTGCCACTAAACCACAACAAAATATGAAGAAAAAGCAATTCAACTTACCAAAGTTGGTTGTACAAACATTCTCTTCCCCTCTGCTCCTGGGAAAGTAGCTATTATAGATAGCAATGTACGGGTCACTACTCCCTTAGGGACTCTGAATACTAGCAAGAGAGACTGGTTTTATACTGGCAGTATACTGGCAGTATTTAGCACTTGTCTGCATTTGGATAGATTCCAGTCATTGTTCAGTTTTGAATAAGTAAGTGTTAGGGCACTGAGTATATAACAGATTATTTTTTATAATATTTTTATTATGAATATAAGCCTACTTTTTTCTGGATTTTATATATATGTATTTTTTTTTTTTTTTTACTGACTGTAAAAGTTGTATCAATTTACAAAATGTTCATCAATTAAAATTAAATTCAGCATGGAAAACAAAATTATACAAAGTATTACAATTAGGTTCACTAATTTCAAGCATAGGAACAATATTTTTCATGTGACTGTTAACATTATTAGTTATACAAAAGTAGCTTGAATTATCACCCTTTTTCATCTGTAAGAGTTTTGCATGACATAGTTCATGGGGTATTGCGAATGAACGCCGTAAGAAATGACTGCTTCATTCCAAAAACTCTCATGAAAATGTGATTTGATATCAGCTATTTTTTTTTTTTTCAAGACCCAGAATTTCAGCGCAACTTGAACATTACAAATTATTCTTCAAAAGTGGCATTGTTCTAGCATGATCCTTCCTATTGCTTTTCTAGACCCAGGAACATTCTTATTTCACTAGCCATTCCCAGTGTGAATTTCTGTTTCAAATTTTTTGGGCTTTGCTGCTCTGAGGAGTACGTATGCACCAAATGAGACAGTATTTACCAAAATATCCTGTACACATAAATGGAATTTTAAACAAAAGGAAAGCAGTAGCTTGGGATAAACAGAAATATCTTAGTTCAGAATTTTGTGTTTTATTCTTATGCAACCTAGTAAATTCAAGACAGAACATTCAAAAGCTGGAACAAAAACTAAATAAACGTAACATTGTATACATAAATACATACATATATATATATGTGAATATGTGTATATTCAAGACACAATTATCAGCAAGGGTATGTAGAAAAATCCAAGATTTATCTCTCTGGAGATGAAATACTGCGGATTGCGTGATTATAAAATGTCATTGCTATGGGACAGAGTTGCAGTTTTCTGGATTGCTTAGCCAGGCAAATCAGTGACAGCTGGTCATGGAATATAATCTCTTAGATCTTCATGTTCAAGAAAACATCCTTTTTTTTCCTCCAGGAAAAATGTTGTTATTGGTACTATTCTCTACAAACTATTATTTTCTTACGGTAATACATAAAAGCTGCACTCAAGGAAATTCGATATACAGTATACAGTAGCAAAAATGAAGGACACACTATAAGCTTACCTGATATAAATATGATATAAACAAATTAAAAGACAACCTTGTATTTTTTTCAGAAGTAAAGGGATTTTAGTACTGACGTTCTAGAAATGTATCCATGTTGATGCCAAGCATCTACACTTATCAGCATAGTGTTGTAAAATATACTGCCTACAGTTCTTCAATTTTTCTTTTAGTGCTATTTTGATAAAGTGTTTTTCTTTTGACAGACCACCCAGCCCACAATAATAGAAAAGCTTACTACAAACTCACTGTAAAACTTAAAGACCATTTGAAAAACAGCATGTTTGGACTCAGCTACACCCAAGAATTTTCTAACATTGGTCAAAATATTACTAAGCTTTTTACCAATGGGAAATTTCATTGGGACAAAAAAAGAAAAATTGCAAGAAAGCTTTCAATTCTTATTACTCTTTTTGCCTTCTAATTTACCAAAAAAAGAAATCCCACATTTTCCAAGAATACCATTTAACAGATAATTTTTTTACAATATTTTTAATGGATAATATGATAAAGTATTGTAATTTTATCCCTTGTAGTTTTCTTTTTAGTTAGTGATAAAAGATTATGTCCACAAAATTCCTGAGGGTCATTCTAGTATAGGCATCCCTGTAAGCAACTCTCCATAAAGTGTCCTTCTTGCATTCAACACAGCAGACCTAGAACATGTTCCAGTTCCAACCTTTCTACACCACAGCTATTCTACAGCCTTACGCAGTACTACATAAGGAGCTCTACCTTTAACCCACCGGTGTCTTGTACCAAAAGTGGTGGAAATCTTGGGCTATGGCAGTACCTCTGCACTGTATTATATTAGCAGCTGTATATACTGCCCCCCAGGGCCCATCTGCATCCTGGAAGCTAACAGCTAACAGGGTAGAGTGCCCTATATCTTCATAGGGCTGTCCTGCTGGAGTATCTACATCAAACAGGACAGTGTTTCCTGTTCCCATCCAAGCTGACTCATGTCCTGTGGAGATGAGGCATGCCAGAGTGCCTCGTATGCAGGCTTTCTTCGTCACCTGTCAGGCTGTACAAGCCTGTGCCTGAAAGAAAATCTTACAACCCTATCCTGGACTCTAGAGAGCTTAACATCACAGGGGTACAGAGCAGGCCACCTGGAAGCAACAAGTAGGAAGAAATCCTTCTTTAGTTCACCTAAGAAGGGAAGAGAAGTAGAATTTGGGGACCAAGTCAGGACTTATACATTTTATTCCTGCTAAAAGCCAGGACATGCCTTGCTGTTTACCAGGCCAAAACATCCATCCTCAGAGTTTATAAAGAACAGGACCTTATAGCCAGCCTCCAAAGAACTGCTTTCCAAGAGCCACAATATACTGCAGTCCTCCAAGAAAAAACAAACAGGGAACTGGATGAAGTGACCCTGTCTCCTTATCCTGGGATACTCTAAAATTAGGTGGCCCAGAAGTATTGGGCTCTTGTTCCCAAAAGATGAAGACACTTTCTCAGACAAGCAACATCAAAAGGAGCCTCTTCAGTGATCAGCAACCAGTGAACAGCATTTGACCTTCAACAACCGATTCCTACCACTGATTCTGCTTTACTGATGCTGCTGGGTCAGTTACAGCTTCAGATTGTGTCTCCTACATGAACACCTACTTGCAGACCTATAAAAAAAAAAAATAAAAGATATGCAAGTGGGGACATCTTTACTGTAAACTCATGTAAACATGTAAAGTAATGAATCTGCTTCCTAGGAGTTTTAAAACCAAACACAAAAAAATCTGTTCTGTAAAGTATTTAAAAAGTATCTAAAGTATTTTGCAACAGACTTTCACCTCTATAAGCAACAGCTTAATCGATCTTACTGAAATAATTTTAATTTATTCTAGATGTGTGTTAAATCCTTCATGTGGTACAGATTTATTAGAATAACTCAGACAGGGAGAATGGTGATGTGAGAGAACACTATGCATCTGCACATCAAAACACAGCTAGCAGAACTTCCTAGAGCATCCTGTGTGAGCAGCCAGCTTATTTAGCCCTTCATCACTGACAGTCAGGCAGCTCATATAACTGTTCTCATTTATTGAACAAAAAAACCCCAGCACGCTGAATTGTAAAGAATGTCAAAGCTTGTAGATATTATAAAATATTATTTCATAAGCTATGCTGTATTTGGAAAGTGTAATTTTATTTAAAAACTGCTATGCAACTAACAACTTTTAAAAATACTTCTTTGTGTAGCTTGTAGGCTGCAAACACGTATAACATTAATACAATGTTGGGTAAAAAATTGTTAGATAAGAGAGATCAGCCACTTTTAGAAAATCACACCTGTAAGAGTATTTCTTTTGTTAGTATACATAGCCTAAGATTCTGATTCAACTTTCTCTTTTCCTTGCACAGAACTCCGTCTGCCACCCCAAGGGTCTATGAAGCATGTTCTCCTCTTTGATTCCCTACAAAAAAATGTGCTTTCACATATCTGTGATAAAAATGTATTTTAAAGTTCCCATATAACTAACAGGGAAGGAAATCTCATTCTTTCTAGTGTTTATTTAGCAGCTAGACTTCAAACATTCTCTGAAAAGCAAACAACTCCAGGAAAAGGAAAATTGAAGCACAACAAGCACACTGAACAGAGGAAAGGTTTTGAACTGCATCTGCAGATTAAATAACAGGTTAACAATGATGGGAACCAATTGCATAGTCACAAATCCAAGATAAAGGGAAGAACCAAATGACACGAAGTTCATGACAAGTATTAATTCTTCTAGAGATAATTTTGAATGTTCAAATTTTATACACCCTAGAATGAGAAATTTATTTTTTGAGCAATGGAGGATCATGAAGTGTCAATGTCACACAGAGTTTATTCTTTCAACTTCTGCACATGAAACAAACAGCAGCTGAAAACATCTGCATTTTAAGGAAAATTAATTATCCTGTACCAGATAAATGAGAAAGTCACAAATGTCACAATATTGTTGGGTGCTATTGCTTTAATCTATAACAAATAATCTTCATCCTGACTCAAAATGTGTCATTGCCCAGAAATATTTATTCCCCTACTGCACTGGAAAAACGAAGCAAGAGCTCCCTCTGTGTAGCTCCGGATGCATTACTTCGTTGCACAGTGTTATAGATATATTTGTTCTGTACTTTGCACATCTTGCTATGAATGTGTATAATGCATATATCAAATTGACAAAATTATTTAAAAAAATCAGAGTTCTTAGCACTATCTTGAAATAGTTTTTTCAGTAAAATTATAGAGAATAATTACAGGCTAAAAATTGTAAGATTGTTATGCTAAACAGTTGGTAGTAAAGTCCCATTGAAGGTACAGGGCTAGAATTTCAGATGAAGCTTGCTTACTTTCTGATACACAAACACTTCTGCTTGGATAAATTAAGCCAGACTCATAAGAAACACCTAAGGAGGCTTATTATTATTATTATTATTATTATTATTATTATTATTATTATTATTATTATTATTATTATTATTATTACTACTACAGTCAGATGACAGTAGAATTTACCATTCTCGCTGTCTTCCGTGCCTCTCTGTTGAAAGCTTCTGCTACCACAGCAGCAACAACTCCTGAACCATCATGGATGGTTTACCATCTCACCCAGATCACCAGACCAAATTATATTGCTGCTGCTTAGGGTTACTTTAATATCATGGGTAGTAAGCGGCAGTTGTTCAGAACTTGTTTCATGTGTGGTTGCTCCTGCTGCAGAAGCAATAATCTCCAAGAGAATGCCAGGCAGACAAACAGTAATTGCTTCAGCCAAATGAACTGCAATCATTTGTGTTTGTAAACTAAAATTCTGAACACAAAGGTAATTCTTTAGAGATGTGTTATAGAAATGGGAACTGTTACAACATTTCCAGCCTATCTTTGCAAGGATACTCCTGCCTTATGTAAACAATTCCTAGAGCTGTTTGTAATTTTTCACAGAATGTTGGCAGACAACTCTGCAACTAAGGGGAAAAAAATGCCTTTCTTCATGAAAAAGAATCAATAATGCATGATGGTAGTGAGCACTGTTAACATATAGTCACTGTAGATATTACTTACTGTCTTGAAGCTGTTTAAAATGATTCCGGATTTCATTGTACTTTCTAAATAAGACAAAGACATTCCTTACCCAGCCTTTCCCTTCAGAAACAAAACTTCTGCCAGCACTTTTCAAATTTAAGGTGGAAAATAATCTTCTGTCGTTAAGTTTGTGTCAGTTCTATTTTAAATTGAACAAGCTCTGGGACTGATGTGATTAATGTTACAGGTAACCAACATGTTAACAGTATGAATGTCTCACTGTTTATTTTGAAGTTTCCTCCCCTTTTTTCTCAGTCGCTAGGCTGGCAAGCATGGTGCACAGTGAAAGAACAATGAATGCTGGTAGCACACTGACTTCACAAATTCCTTCCTCATACCCTGAGGAAAGAACAAATTTTCCTTAAGTTCAGAATCATTGGTCGTCTAGCAGAAATACTTATTGCCTCTACACCAAAACTTCCATCAAAATGTGTCACTTTGACCAGGGTACTGTCCTCTTGTCAACCTGTGCTGTTGAGACAATTGCAACCTAATTGCCGAAGAGATTCTCCAAGACCAAGGACTTTCAGTCACAGGACACCCTAAGAAGGCTGCTTCAGGAGTCTTAGGATTTAATTAGAAGAACTATGGTAAACAGCCTGGATCATTTGATTGCAGACTTTTGCCATACTTGCTTTTTTTACACCATATTCCTTTCCCAAAGAACAGATTATGAGAGGCTTGTCGCTTTTAGAATTAACAAATGTCTTACCCAGGTCTTCACAGCAGCAGTTTATTGCCAGGGTATTAATGTGTCTCTGGTTTACACTCTAGCTTTGTGAAACTCATTGTGTTGACATGTCCCCAGTACTGAATGTTGGGTCAGTAACTGCTCATCTGAATAACCCACTGTAAAATACTAATGCAGTGGGTTTTCTGGACAACGAGAAATGTGTCAAAAAACTCAGACAATGGAAGATACTTCTCTAGACAGTACTAATGACTCTCAAACTGCAACGCTTATAAATTAGATTCCAAATATGGAGCTGTAAGGTATGACCCAGCTATCATTAAAAGACAGTGGGCATATTTCTGATAACTATAATTTGCCCAGTATCAGTAATTTGCTGGCAATCACAATATCAGACCTCTGGCAATTCTGTGCACGTTTTCTGGCTGCTTGAGTCTGTGCAGTAGTATCTTCACTGCCATTATGATACTAACTAATTACACTAAATTTACCTGTGATGTGATCACACAGTTATTTGGGCTGACAGGTCTAACAAAATTGTGTTAATCTTCCCAACCAATGGCAGAAGTAGTGTGGGGAGGGGTAGCCAACATAGTTGAATCTTCCTTGCCTGCCAGAATGGTGGAAGGTAGACCCCTGGCACCTGCTGCCTGCTAGAGGAAGTAGCCTTTCATTTTAAGTAAAAGATTAAGTATTTGCTCCAGGATCTAAAAGTGTATACTGAGAAATTCTATTAAATAATGAAACTTTTAGAAGTGTGTTGATTTGTCTTTACTGAAAAAGGACATTTTAATACTGAATTGTATCTTTTGTTAATATTTAAATATGGGTTAGGCAATAGCAGTGTGAATTTGCATTAATAATTCCTTTCCGAAAGCATAATTTGACATGCTCTCCTTTTTCACTTTGCTGTGTATTCAGCTTTAGTTGCAAAGATCATTTACAGTGCTAATGCCTTTCCCCTTCAAAAATGTCTGTGCATGCCATGTCTCATGATGAATACCCATTTGTAAGCAAAGTAGTGATTCATTATTATAGCTGAAGGGCATCGTTTTACCTAGATGTAAATTCATCATTTTTTAATGCCTCACAGCTTGATGCTTGAAATCTCATCAAGCACTCTGAAAGCTTCATTGACACAAATTGATGATCCAAACAATTAACTTAATAATGGCATCAGCAACTGGAGGTTAGTATCAACGAGAGAAAGAGCAAGCCAAGTTCATCCCTAGTGTATGCCTAATGAAGTCAAAGGAGGTACGCTTGGGATCTGTTTATTGCAAACAATATATTTGACCCCTTTTTTCCATTTCTGAGCTAATTTTATGAGTCTAGCTATACTGCATCAAGTACTCTGTGGACAACAAATTGAAGCGATTTTTTTTTAACAGGTTAGGTACTGTTTAACACTATAAACAAGACTCCTTTCTCAGAATGGTTTCAGAAAAGCTAATAATCTGTGAATATTCTGTTAGAGCTCAGCTGGAGATAGCCACTTCTCAGCTGTTAATTATTACACCTCACACGAGATGTAGAGCCATGGTAACTTCCCACATACATACTTCTGGTCTGCTGTAAGGTGTAGTAAAACAGCAGTCAGTAAAACTCTCACTCATTGCTGTTTTTGCAGCTTGTCTAGCTAGAAAACCTTTCCTCTTTTTCTAACACTGTCTATCTCAATGCATCTTTACATGACCTGGGAATCCACTGATGAGCATATTGCATAATTGAATTCAAGATGAACAAATTATAATTGTCTTAAGGAAGATCTTCGGCAGGCACAAACAATCCAAGCGGTTCCTGGAATGTGAGGAGGAAAACTTCCTTCTCCAGGTGGTCAAGGAACTGATGAGGAGAGGTGCCATGCTGGACCTTGTTCTCACCAACAAGGAGGGGTTGGGGGGGAACGTGAAGCTCTCGGGCAGTCTTGGCTGCAGTGACCATGAAATTTTGGAATTCGAGATCCTCAGGGCAGTGAAGAAGGTGCACTGTAAGCTCACTACCCTGGATTTCAGGAGAGCAGACTTTGACCTCTTCAGGGGTCTGCTTGGTCACATACCACGGGATGAATTCCTGGAAGGAAGAGGGGTGCAGGACGGTTGGAACATACTCAAAGATCTCTTCCTCCAAGCACAGGAACGATGCATCCCTACAAAGAGGAAGGCAGGTAAAAACAGCAGGAGGCCTGCATGGATGGACAGGAAGATCCTGAACAAACTTAGGATCAAGAAGGAAGCCTACAGAAAGTGGAAGGAAGGATGGGTAATCTGGGACGAATACAGAGAAATTGCCCAAGAAGCCAGGGATCAGGTTAGGAAAGCCAAGGCCCTGACAGAATTAAATTTAGCCCGAGATGTCAAGGGCAAAAAAAAAAGCTTTTATAGATATGTAGGGGAGAACAGGAAAACTGGGGAAAATGTGGGCCCTCTCCACAAGGCGACGGGAGATCTGGTCACCCGGGACATCGAAAAGGCTGAGGTGCTCAATGACTTTTTTGCCTCAGTCTTTACCGGCAAGGGCTCGTGCCACACTGCCCAAGTCCTAGAAAGCATAGGATGGGTCCAGGAGAATGAAAAGCCGCCCACTGTAGGAGAAGATCAGGTTCAGGAGCACCTAAGGAACATGAAGGTGCACAATGCATGGGACCTGATGGGATGCATCCACAGGTCCTGAGGGAACTGGCAGATGAAGTTGCAAAGCCTCTATCCATCATATTTGAGAAGTCCTGGCAGTCTGGTGAAGTTCCCACAAACTGGAAAAAGGGGAACATCACCCCCATTTTTAAAAAGGCAAAACAAGGAAGACCTGGGGAACTACAGGCCGGTCAGTCTCACCTCAGTGCCAGGAAAGATCATGGAGCAGATACTCCTAGAAACTATGCTAAGGCACATTGAGAATGAGAAGGTGATTGGTGACAACCAACAAGGCTTCACGAAGGGCAAATCGTGCCTAACCAGTCTGGTGGCCTTTTATGATGGGGTGACAACATTGGTGGACAAGGCCAAAGCAACTGATGTCATCTACCTGGACTTGTGCAAGGCGTTTGACACCATCCCACATGACATCCTTATCTCCAAATTAGAAACGTGTGGGTTTGATGGATGGAACACTCGGTGGATAAGGAACTGGCTGGATGGTCGCACTCAAAGAGTTGTGCTCAACAGCTCAAAGTCTGAGTGGAAACTGGTGATGAGTGGTGTCCCTTAAGGTTCGGTACTGGGACCGGTGCTCTTTAACATCTTTGTCAGTGACATGGACTGGGGGATTGAGTGCACCCTCAGCAAGTTTGCCAATGACACCAAGCTGAGTGGTGTGCTTGACACGCTGGAGGGACGGAATGCCATCCAGAGGGATCTTGACAGGCTTGAGAGGTGGGCCTGTGCTAACTTCACGAATTTCAACAAGGCCAAATGCAAGGTCCTGCATCTGGGTCGGGGCAACACCAAGCACAAGCACAGGCTGGGCAATGAGTGGCTTGAGGCCAGCTCCGAAGAGAAGGACTTGGGAGTGGTCATAGACGAGAACCTCAACAAGAGCCAGCAGTGTGTGCTTGCAGCCCAGAAGGCCAAACGTGTCCTCGGCTGCATCAAGAGAAGTGTGGCCAGCAGGTCGAGGGAGGTGATTCTCCCCTCTACTCTGCTCTTGTAAGGCCCCACCTGGAGTACTGCATCCAATTCTGGAGCCCCCAACACAAGAGAGACATCAACCAGTTAGAAAGAGTCCAGAGAAGGGCCACGAGGATGATCCAAGGGCTGGAGCACCTCTCCTATGAGGACAGGCTGAGAGAGTTGGGGCTGTTCAGCCTGGAGAAGAGACAGCTCCGGGGAGATCTTATAGTGGCCTTTGAATACCTGAGGGGGGCCTACAGGAAAGCTGGGGAAGGACTTTTCACAAGGGCAGTTAATGACAGGACAAGGGGAAATGGCTTTAAGCTGAAAGAGGGTAGGTTTAGATTAGATATTAGGAAGAAATTCACTGTGAGGGTGGTGTGACACTGGAACAGGTTTCCCAGAGAAGTTGTGGATGCCTGCTCCCTGGAAGTGTTCAAGGCCAGGTTGGACGAGGCTTTGAGCAACCTGGTATAGTGGAAAGGTGCCCCTGCTCATGGCAGGTGGGTTGGAGCTAGATGATCTTTAAGGCCCCTTCCAGCCCAAACCATTCCATGATTCTGTGATTCTATGACTTTGATGGATTCTAGAAGATTGTAACCATTAAAACCACCTCATTATTATATCCTTTGCTATCAATCTTCCTGCAATATTAACCTCAGCATTTAAAGAAATCCAAAGTACTAACTCTTAAAACTAGGGAACTTAGTTCTTCCCTGGAACTGTCTGTAGGTTTAACAGTGAGCCTAATGTCTTGTGCCAACTGATGTAATCATACCTGGCAAACAGCGCCAGGGAACTTCCAGTTACAAGCTGAAGACTGACAGATGAACAGCTTTGCTTTCTGAAGAGAGCCAGGTGCTTGGAGTTAGATGTAAAGGACTTAGGTATTGCCTTGAAGCTAAGCTGTTTCATCCTCTCTTTGATAGTAATAAATGGGAGAAATTCACAAGTCAGATGAATATAAAAGTACTCCAGATCCAAAGATGACACCTGCCATGGTCCATCTGCCTCATCTGCCTCTTTTTTCTTTTTTCTTTTTTTTTTTTAAAGTTTTTGTAATTTAAAAAATATTGATAATTTCTACAGCCTCATCATTCCCTTCCTCTACCAGAGTTATTTAACTCAGATTTGGAACAAATTATTCAGATATTTCACAGCAGCTGATATGTCTTTAATGGTACAGTTAGAGTTCCCAAGTTAACACTAATCCTTTTCCACTTGTATGTCTGAAACCACAGAAAAACTGTGAGCGCTTAGCTTGGTAATTTCCCACCCAGAAGAATTCAGGTACAACTACACACAGACAGCTACTTGAATTTGTCAGGTCCATTACCTGCATCAGTGACCTTGCAGTTGCAGTTTAGTTGCAGGAACAACTAAACCTTCCATGTTAGATATGAAGATACTATTCACTACTTTAGGAACACTGATTTTACTACAGTTATTAACAAAGTAAAACAAGCACTGTGTACCTGTACTGAACTTCCTTGTATTAAGATGCTGGGTATATTCAGTATGTGGTTGTTTTTCAGAGAAGCAAAAGTCAGATTAATGTAATACTAAAGAACCAGACTATTAGAGTCAATGTAGCATGCAAATAAAGATTAAAATACTCATATGTAGTCAAGAGTAAGTATTTGTTTGCTAAAGTCTAATGCATTAAAAAAAAAAAAATACTGAAGAATGGAGAGAGGTGACTGGTAGAGAGCAGGGACAAAAAGCCAGGCCAGCTGGAGGTCTAGTCATGCTCTTAAAGTATGATAACCTTTAGGGAAGAGAAGAATGCATACACATGCATATATTTTAAATTCATTTCTCCAAAAGCTTTCAGTTCTACATGAAACTCTTTGCTACTTCTCATAGTTGCTGAAAAGCAACACATCTAATTTGAATCTGAAGAGGTAAATGTGAACATCTATTTATCCTCCTTCATAATATAAGAGCAAGGAGCCATTCAAGAAAATTAAAATACAACAGGCTTGAAGTTAAAAGCAAATATTGTTATAAAGCACATAATTAATGTGTTGAACTCTCCACCACAAGATAACAATGTGATAGCAGCAGATAGAAAAAGCATACATTTAATGAAAATATTGTTACACTAGATAGAATATTAAAATACATTTTCATAGATGTAAAGCAATTAGAGTATTGCTAGATATATCAGATGTAATGACAAAGCAATAAAAATAAGGAAATTAAAGCAAAATAATACTATGTATCCCTTTATTCAAACTTCACTGTTATCATGACTGTTATACAAAACAGATCATGCACCACAACTCAAATTCTGATGACTTTAACATTTATAATGCATCTCAGTCAGAATCGCCCCCTCCCTTGAACCCTATTCCTTTTCTAAGAAAAATGTGCACATTTGGGCTTTTTTCATTCAATTCTGCTGGGTATATTAGTCTGGTGAAGATTTGTAAATGGAGAATGGATAAGAGAAAGTGGTGTCTTTGACAGGCAAAATTAATGGTGTGGTGCATGGTCTGTAATGTGCAACTGTTCTAAACACCAAAAAAGTATTTTCTTCAAATATTGTTTAAATTTGATGAAACAGAAGCATAGTGGCTAAATATTTTGTCCACCACCATCTGCACATTAATCTTTTCTTTTTGTTTGATGAAAATGTGTAGTTCCTTAAAAAGGAGATTAAGTGTGTATGCATGCATACCCAGCCCTCATTCAGCAGACTGGCACAGCCCAAGCACCACCACTCAAGAGGATATGTTTTACAGGCTTTACTGTAAAGCATCCCCATTGTCCATGAGGTTTGCATAGAAAACTGTAGATTACGTTAAAATGACCTAAAGGTAAAGTGATCTCAATCACAAAAAATAATAAATTATCCATGTATTAAAGTTCTAGCACTGATACTTATAAAGAGATATCAGGCAATGTGAAAAGGTAATTTCAGCCTCAGCATAACTGAAAAATCTTTCTTTTGAGATATATATATATATATATATATATATATATATATATATATACATATTTTAAACAGATGCCCCCACTGCACAATCTGTTTCAGCTCTGCTGGAGTATTTGATATTGGCCATTGTCAGTTCCTTTTAAACAATAGGTAAATAGATTATTTATTTGGCTTGGTATAATAATTCCTACAATAGGCTAGCCTATTTTACCTTTGTAGCTTTCTCTTCCAAGATTATTGTAGTTGTGATTATTAGGTTCTTAATAGACGTTCATTAGGCAACCTGTCTTTTCTGTGTACAGAATAAAGAAAAGCAAGTACATGTAATGGTGTATCTACTTTTAGACTAACATAGTAATGGACATAGTGACTTCTTCATTTCCAAAGTAACTAGGTCTTAATTTTAAAACAGAGCTAGATGTGTAGCTCATATATTTGGTATCTGTTATTTTCATACTAAGTGATATTAGCACAGAAATTGAAATTTCCATTATAGGACTATGCAGATGAAAAGCACTACATTACTTTATTTTATATGTTGTTCCATTTTCTAACAAGAAGCTGGAATTAAAATACCTGTTATTAGTTTGCACTGAGAATGTAGAAAAGACCAGTAGTACAAAACATATGCCATTTTATAGACATAGTAATAATGAAAACATTGCTAAAGCAATGAGACTTGCCAACTACTGATGAGACTCAGGAGAAATTCTTTAACAGGTGTTTCCCACATCAAATACATACTTAGTCCTCTCTGGTTACCATGGTCTTGAGAATTCATGACTTGATTCAATGATCAACACCTCTTCACTAGTCCCATAAAAACCAAACTCTTGCAATAGGTTTTCCTTTCACACAGCAGCTGGTAAGATATATTTATGGCCTTGAGTCCCTTATGGTGAAGTTGTATTACATTCTTGTGTTCATTATATAATTAGGGTTCTGTCGGCACATCAGTCACACACTGATGAATGCACATCACATTTCCTTTGCCATTTTAAAAGCGACTGTCTTCACAGTGACCAGTGACTACTGTACTACAAGCTGACCTGACCACTTGCTTACTTATTGCAAATTTCATCTGCTGTGTTCCAAGATTATGTATTACTTACTATTCACTGAAAAATTACTTTAACAAGCTTCCTTTGACAGCTGTTATTTATTATTTTTAAATGCCTCCTAATACACAATGCACTGAATACTATTACTTCTGGATAACATCCTTCCTTAGCTTCAAGTTTCATTGTTAAGCTTTGTTTAGGCATCTTTCAAGAATAGATATCAAACTCATTCTAGAGTAAGAAGTCATCACCTAAAGTGAGAGCTTTAGCAGCATATACCTAGGGCTGTGATTAGCAAGAAAATAAATAGCTTGGGATACTAGATAAGCTTGGAAATATGGATTGTCAAATGAACATTGTTTTAACACAACACTCAGATCTTTTTTTTTTTTTCATCTTCTTTAACTTATTTTTAGAAATCTTCAAATCTAGGTCACAATAATAATATTTTGTATTATCTATTACATACGCTTCATCCCAACAATACTTGTTCAGCTCACAAAATATACATTGCACATATAACGCCGATGAAGTACACTCATTTTTGCCAAAAAATACCTTGAAATAAACTGTAGCAAACAGACACTGAAAAGACATTATTGCCAAGGAAATGTGAGAAACCCCTTGATTTTTATATTATTTGAAGATTTTTAGAGTTATACTGTAGCTTTTTGTAAAATTTTATACCTCTTTAATTTTCATTAATTTTCATAAAGAAATTAACACAGCTCAGTTTAACTTTGCTGCTGCTTTTAATTTCCTTCAGTATTTATCCTGTTAGCATTAGTAACTCAGGTACCTGGAATGGTATGATTTATATTTGCCATCCAGCACATGTTTAAGTTTCTTATAAGTGGGATGAAAAAAATAGGCATCTTCGAACAGCACAAATGACTTATTTTAAAAAATATATCTTTATAATAAGTATTTTTAATTCAGTTAAACTTTTTTACTTTTAATAGGATAAGTCAGGAGTAACAATTCAACTTAAATTAATGGACCTTTTTTAGCATAATAATGGCATAAGAAAAATAAAACCTTCGATTCTCAATAAATATTTCTTAATAGCAAGTCATCTCATTTGGACTGGAACACAAGCAATAACAAATCATTGAATAACTGGGTAATTCCAGCAACACAGATTTTATAATTATATTTTTAACAACAGTGAAATTGAGCATCTGAACTCAGCCTAGCAGCTTAAAACACACACTTCAAAAATATCACCTTGCCTACTTCTTGCACATAAATCATAGAGTGCCACCTTGCCTTTGCAGCCCTTACCTTCTCAGCTGCTAAAAATTGCTGGCATCATTAACTCACTTCATATTATGCTATTTCTCTTTCTGCCCAACCTGTCACCACCTCATTTTCTCCTGCATCCCCTGGTTTGACAGATGCTCTTGCAGTAATACTTTTCTGATTTTTTACTTATTCAGACACTGCTATATTTACAGCTTCCTCCTGGGAGCGCTGCTGTATCAGGAGCCTGCCTCCTGCACTTGCAAGTGGAACTGAAGTAGATTTTCAGGCACCACAAGAACTGCAATATTGTGTCCTACAGATACGCTGCTTATTTCTAACTTAACCCATGCTGTGCAGATTTATCCACAATATACAGAAACAACTGACTTTTTCGAGGGAAATGCATGCAGCCCACATTACTGTGACCTAGACAGCTCTGTTTCACTGACACAGGTAGAGAACACAATCTATTTGTCTATACAGAACATTAAACACTAAATATATTCACTTCTGAGAAATCAAGCAGATTTGTATTCTGTGTTGTTTGATTGTATGTGCCTGATTTTTAGAGCTGCTAATCATAGCTATTCTTTTGTGTACTTTACAAGGCCTTGTATAAAATTGGCATATAACAAATAATTGGTTTATTTTTCTTTAAAAATAAATTTCAAAAGGGAAACCAGACTACAGTGGTAATTGCAGCATGGATAGATTGATATGGAACCCTATCAAAATCATGAAAATGCTGATACAACATTAATTCAGTGAGGAATTTAAGGAGTATTCATTTAAAAAAACATTAGTTCTAGAAAATCCTATAATCAAACGAGTTTGGTTACATTATTAGACCACATGCAATTCTGATTAAAAGCTACTTCTAAAAATATAAAGTAAATTAAACCATCTGAAAGATCAAAAAAGTAAAGTAACAAGTATCAAGTTGGGGTGACTGTAACAGGATCTATCAAATGCTATTCTTAGCCCTGCTCACTTCAATGTTTTAGGAATAGACAAAAATTACTGTACTGATAAAAGGTATACTGATATTGACAGATGAACGTGCAGGGTAGACAGGGTCCCTTAAACTTTGTCTAAAGATACACTGTAGTGCACTCTTTTGATAAGTAAGAAACCAAAGCATACTGTTTCTACTACCTTAAACCCTTATACCTGCTAAAACCAAGGAAACCCTGTATCTTATGTAGCTGTTACTTCTCTCAAGCTGCCGAGTGTTTAACAGTAAAATAAACAGTGTTTAAATGTGCAGATGACATAACATACATGCAATCACAATCTGAAAAATGACCCAGATGTGGCTGTGGGCAGAGAGAAACTGTTATCCCAAATTATTCTTATTTTCTTAATACTCATCTTTGGTTTTAGTCTGCCTTTGCTGCTAGTCTAGCTAGGATCTTAGAATTATTTTTGTGTAATCTGCCAATTTAATTTATGGTCTGCTTACTTCTTCTTCCAGATCATTAATGAAGATGTTAAAGAAGACCAGTTCTAACATTAATCCCATGGTGCTTTGGCATACACCTCTCCTCACAATGTAATTCATCATTTGTTTGGAAGATCGTTTGGATGATACAGCTGATGTAAAAGGAGGCTGCCCACTTGCTTGGCTGTGTTAACCACAGGGAACATATTACACCAATTACTGAAAAACTTCACTGACTTTATTTGCTTCTTGCTACAAGTCAGAAAATGAAGAGTGTTGACAAGGTTCTAGAGAAGAGCTCTAAACCTTTTGGGTCCCGACACCTGAGAGACAGTTCAGCAACCAGATCACTGTAAATGCTCTAGATGATAGACAATTCACAGAAGCAAATCCCTACTTTTTGAAAAGAAGCCCTACTCTCAATTAAAAAAAAAGAACAACCCAAACTCAAAAACTTCAAATCCTAGAAGAAAGCAACCTATTTTTCTTAAAGTGCTCCCAAAACAGAACATATTAGGCTGAAAATGACTTAGAAGTCAGCTTCCTCTACATCTTTGAGGGAAAAATCTTTTTAGCAGTAGCTGAACTGTATTTAAGTTACTTTGGACAGAGACTTCTATAGATGGAGGATTCTCAAGATAAATTTTCCCCCATATTATGATCTAGGTAATGCTGCTCTCACCTACATGGTATCACAAACTCTTTTTCAGTGGTTCTCATCCCTTCTTCTGTAATAGCTTGTTGGTGTAGTTTTCCTTTCTGGTAAATCAGCCTACAGATGGTCAAAGCAAGGTCCTTCCCCCTTTGAAAAAACAAACATAAAATAGGACATTTAGTGGTCATTGTGAATCTCAACAGTTTTTAATTCAATTTGTGTAAATATTTTATATAATCTCTTGTGAGCCACAGTGGAAGCTCCTCACTATTATAAAAAGAGGGGGCCCTACTTTTCAAGATGGCAGTCTGCTCAAACCCAAGACTACTCTAGTTGGTTATGTCTTTGGGCAGCTTCTTACTTTGTACTTTCATGATTCAGATATTATTCATGTTGTTTGTAGATATAAATCCTATAAATCTTCATCCAGTGTGCTTCTGGAGTCCAGTTAGAGGTCATCTTTGATTTATTTTATGCAGTTCTTTCAGGTTTTTTTTTCTTCACCAGATTCTACTTAGTAGTAAGAAATGTTAATCCTTCCCCAGTTACTCCAGTGCCTAAAACCTTTTACAGTGCTGACACTTTTATTCGCTGTTTTGCACAGCTTCTCTTTTCCTTAGATCTGACTTAAGATGTGTAAATGGAACGTGCTTACAGTAAGTTTACAACTACTTTCTCAATAACCATCCTTAGCCTGTGATGGGTCACACTCTATTAATATAAAATTCTCACAATTTATGAAGTCTGAATGAGGAAACTAAAGGCAAAGCTTGAAAGACAGTAAAGGGAGTTCTAAATATCCAAAGTCAAAAGGAATAAATCATTCTTAGTACTGCAGTGTTGCCAACCCTCAAATTGAAAAAGTGCATCCAAAAAGAAGGTTTTGTCCTTTTTGAACTCTCCAGCACTCCTGGCAAATGTCGTCTTCATCAGCTTCTAACAGGTTACAGCCTGCCAAATAACCTTGCTGCCAAATCAACATTCTCGCCACTTCACAAATAACAAGAAACTTTATTGCACAGAAGCCCACCTCTTACTGCTATAGCAGTTTAATCAGCAATCCTTTATTGACAATGCTTTGCCAACACCTCTTAGATATAATATTTAATTATTAGAAAGGGGAAAAAAAAAAAATAAGGGCTGCAGCATGTCCAAAATACAACTTGAAATTTTTTTAAGTAAATGAAGAATTTTACACAGAATGCAAAAACACAGCAAGAGAAATCTGGCTGACAAGCAGTGTGGATCTTAGACTCACAGAAACATGCAGATTGGAAGAGACCTCCACTGTTCACCTAGTCCAGAGTCCCACTCAAAGTAAGGCAATATTCAAAATGAGAACAAGTTGACTAGGGTTTACCTCAGCAGTATTCCCTAAGGGTGAAGATTTTGCATACACCCTGGACAACCTATTCCTGTGCTTAACTCCTCTTCATGATTTTTTATTTTTCTTATATAGTAAGCATTTCCTTTCCCAAATGTGTTGCACTGGCTCCTGTCCTTTTGCTGTGTGCCTCTGAGAAGAGCCTGTACATCCTTAACAACTTTCCCTTTCCTTAAGCAGGTGAAGATAGCAATCAGAGAAGTGTAGAAAACATTGCCCTTCTCTTCTGCTAAGCAAACACTGCTCTCTCAGCTTCTCGCTGTCCATCATGTGCTTCAGCCCCCTAAACTTAATAGTGGATCTCGGCTGGACTCTGTCTAGTTTGTCACTGTCCTTCTGTGCTGAGGAATCAAAAACTGCACAAATGAGTCTGGATGTGGCTTCACATATGCTAACTAAATGGAAACAACCGCTTCCCTTGACCTGGTGGCCATATCCCTTCTGAAGTGGCACTGGATGCGGTTGTCCGTCATTGCCACAAGGGAGCAGTGCCGGCCCATTTTCCATCTGACCTCCAGGACACACGCGGGTCGGTCCTGCAGCGCTGCCTCTCCGCCAGCCAGGCTCTAGGCCGGCATTTGTTTGTTGCATGGGGTGATTCCACCCCGGTAGCTGGACTTTGAAAAAGCAGCATCGTCTTGCTCCTGTAGAAGCGCGGGCTTCTTTGTTTCTAAGTTCTCTCATGTCTACAAAATACACTACATCTACACACTCGAAAATCCAGCAAGTAATTCACCAGTTCTGGTATTTGAAGCCCATGTTTGTTTGCTTTTTTTAAGCTTCCTTCTGCTCCTTAGCACTTTTCCTTGAGGAAAAGAAAAAATCTTGGCTGGTCCTTCTCCTCTTTCCAAAGCTCTCCCGAGCCTGAAAGCCAGGAACAAAATTAAAATCTCAGCTGCAGTAATGACACACTGCTTCCTTCCAGCCAGGAAGAAAAATCTTCTTCCATTCTCCACAAGGAAAGGCAGAAATTCATAAAGAGCTAAAGCTTTTCTCCTGCTTCAAAACTGTCTCTAGCCTTTACCAAACTCAGCAAGGTCTATCCTTTCCTTCCAAGCTGTTACCCTTGACTGAGGTTCAAGAATAAAGTAGTGACTGTCAGCTCTTCAGGCCAATGCCTGTATGGTTTCATCAGGAAGCTGGACACCACTTTTGGACAAAATACGCATTTTAGAAAATGAAAATGGAAATAAAGTTCACAAAAAAGGACATTCACATTACTTTCAATAGCCAACTGGAGTTCTGTTATTGCATCCTTACATGACTTACTGATAGGGGTGCAAGCAATAAATGTATGTATGGAAAGCATCCAGTTTTATTTAATTTACCAGCATTGTTTGAGGAGCTATGAATCATGTCAGGGATTTAAAGGGATTACTGATTGAGAAGAGTGTAACCTTTCTTCCAATACAACAGCTGTTCTGAAAAATTTCCATAATAACAGTTGCGTTTAATTATATAAAGAACTGCAAAGCCTTTTTAGCTTCATATCAATAATGCAGCTTTGATTCAAAAGTTGCTAAAGAGATAATCCTCAGCCTTTTTTTATCAAGGCCAGTTTATGAATAGCAATTATTTAAATCCCAATGTCATAAATTTTTTCAAGGGAAGGAAAGAATAGTCTTTATTTCCTTGGAACTTTGACTGAAAAACTATAAACAATGCTTGGAAAACTTTATTGTGCTAAGGGTCCTTCCAGAAATACTACTGATGGCTAAACAAATACATTTAAAATAAAAATACCAGAAATAAGGCACAGACATGAGAAAAAAAAAAATCCTAAAATATCTAGTCCAACACTACTGATAAGAATAAAACAAAAATCTCTATATCTAGAATTGGTTTGTTTTACTAAAAGATTATTTTTAGTAATTTTTAAGGCCCAGACAAGTCAGTGAAAATTGCATTTCTTTATCTCCACTCTTCCTGCTTCTGTCTGTGATTGAACACTGGCCTCTGACTGTTTAATGCTTATTCATTACTCATTTTCTGGGCAGATCACTAGTTTGTGAAGATAATTAGAGACCCCTGCTACTTCTTCTAAGCCTTGAATCTTCAGGCTAATTAAAATGGAGTGCTGCACATACATATGCAGCTGATAAAGCCTTGCAGCAAGGTACTAGGAATCGTAATATTTGTGTAACAGAGAAGTAAAAGCTGGTTGCATCTGCTAGGACAGTTCTTGCTATGGCCCTCATTGTATTTTGCCCAGCAAACCTCACTTATTTTGATCTGTTATTAGAGCTTCATGGATCTTACAATACTAACAGTATTTCAATAAGTATTATCCTAATATTTTTCAGGACAGCATTAAAGTACAACACCTAAATCTGAAGGAAAGATGGCAAGTTCTTAATCACAAGATCATCTTTTCCTAAATCCTCTTATTTTAGCTTGAGATGTTAATCTTAAATGTGAAACATCCAGGGAAGGGAATACACCTCACAGTACTATATGTAGAATGACAGAATCATAGAATTGTAGTGGTTGGAAAAGACCTTTAAGATTATCAAGTTCAACCATAAACCAAACTCTACCAATTCCACCTCTAAACCATGTCCCTAAGCACCTCATCTACCCATCTTTTAAATACCACCAGGGCAGGTGACTCCACCACCTCCCTGGGTAGCCTGTTCCAATGTTTTAACTACCATTTCAGTGAAGAAGTTTTTCCTCATATCCAATCTAAACCTCCCCTGGTGCAAGAGACCCACCCCCACCTCCCTACAACCTGCTTTCAGGTAGATGTAGAGAGCAATAAAGTCTCTCCTCACCCTCCTCTTCTCCAGGCTAAACAACCCCAGCTCCTCAGCCGCTCCTCATAAGACTTGTTCTCCAGGCCCTTCATCAGCTTCGTTGCCCTTCTCTGGACATGCTCCAGTGCCTCAATGTCCTTCTTGTAGTGAGGGGCCCAAAACTGAACACTACTCGAGGCGCAGCCTCACCAGTGCCAAGTACAGGGGGAGGATCACTTCCCTATTCCTGCTGGCCACACTATTTCTGATACAGGCCAGGATGCTGTTGGCCTTCTTGGCTGCTTGAGCACACTGCTGGCTCATGTTCAGCCAGCTGTTGACCAGTACCCTCAGGTCCTTTTCTTCCAGGCAGCTCTCCAGCCACTCCTTCCCAAGCCTGTGGCATTGCATGGGGTTGCTGTGACCCAAGTGCGGGACCTGGCACGTGGCCTTAATGAACTTCATGCCACTGGCCTCAGCCCATCAATCTAGCTTGTCCAGATCCCTCTGCAGGGCTTTCCTACCCTCTGGCAGATCAACACTGCTGCCCAAATTGGTGTCATTGGCAAACTTAGTGAGGGTGCACTCAGTCCCCTCTTTCAGGTCACTGATAAAGACGTTAAATAGAAATGGCCCCAAAACTGATCCTTGGGAAACACCACTTGTGGCTGGGCTCCAACTGGACTTAACTCCATTCACCACAACTCTCTGGGCCCGGTCATCTAGCCAGTTCTTTACCCAGTGATGAATATTCTTGTCCAAGCCATAAGTGGGCAGTTTCTCCAGGAGAAAACTGTGGGAAACAGCATCAGTCTTTACTAAAGTCTAAGCACACCACATCCACAGGCCTTCCCTCATCCACTAAGTGTGTCACCCTGTCATAGAAGGAGATCAGGCTGGTCAGGCAAGACCTGCCTTTCATAAACCCATGTTGACTGGGCCTGATCCCCTGGTTGTCCTGTATGTGACGCATGATGGCACTCAGGATAATCTGCTCCATCACCTTCCCTGGCACCGAGGTCACACTGACAGGCCTGTAGTTGCTTGGCACCTCTTATAGGTGGGCGTCACACTGGCCACCTTCCAGTCATCCAGAACCTCCCGAGTTTGCCAGGACTGCTGATAAATGATGGAGAGTGGCTTGGTGAGCACTTCTGACAGCTCCCTCAGTACCCTGGCGTGGATACCATCTGGTCCCATGGACTTATGGATGTCTAAGTGGTGCAATAGGTCAATAACCATTTCCTCCTGGATAATGGGGGCGTCATTCTGCTCCTCACTCCTGTCCTCCAGTGCAGGGGTCCGTGTATTCAGAGAGCAGCCTGTCTTACCATTAAAGACTGAGGCAAAGAAAGCATTAAGTGCCTCAGCCTTTTCTCATCCTTTGTATAAATGCAATATGGCAAGAAGGCTACAAAGAACGTTTCTGCCTCTCTCCACATACCAATTTTCCCCTTTTTCTTTCATCTGTTTTAGCATGTAGATAGCCTAGAGGCACTGCTTGAAACTTTTTCTTAAATATCTTCAAGGCTTTACCCTTTGAATAAACTACTGCATGTTTCAAATATTTTCTTTTCTCCTCCAAATGTAGGAAATTTTACTTAATTTGGGAGGAGCCAATATCCATCAACACAACAAGGAAAACTACTGGCACTGAACTGTGTCTCAAGATGCAGTAAAGTTATGAGGGCTGTTCATAAGCTGCTAGGCAGGTTGTAGTTATCCCATGAATATCCAGCTTCAGTAAGATCTGCTGTTTGCACCCTGAGGCAGTTGAACATTGCTGTCAAACTCGTTTCTCCAAATGAATTTAAGCTACAATTGTAAATTAGATTATGCTATTGTGAATGGGTAGAGGCATCTATGCTGATGGATCCGAATGTCTAAAAGCAAGCAGAGGATTTAACTGGGAAGGGAATAAGAGCCTTTAAGGAGTCTCTAATTTTCAGTATAAATTTATAAATTAACTTTGTTTTTTTCAATTATTTTCCAAACATTTTATTTCCAAATTTAGGCCGGGTCTTAGTCAATTCTTCTCCAATATTACTTTAGAAATTAAGAACTGCAAAAGATGTTTTCTCATTTGGGCATAATATTTTGGAAAGAAACATTTAGGAAGGTAACTTCATATTACTTAATATGATTACAGAACTTTGAAAATGTTGCAATTTGTGGGCTACATCAAACATTTCTGAAGGAATCCGTATATTTTCAGATCTTTCTTTTTCTGCAGTTTTGCTTTCTTACCAAAAAAAAAAAAAAAGAAATACAACTTAGTCTGTTATAGTTTGATCTCAGAGGTCTGATACCGAGACAGAAGTAGTCAAAAAATAGGCCTTCCCATGTTCAACTTCAATGATACCTAGCCTTGAAGATACCTATATTCTCAGGAAGATAAGTTTCTCCTGTAGTCAATTTTCTGCCCCTAGGATGTGCACAAGCATCAAGACTTGAAGATATTAGTTTCTTTACACCTCATATGTAGAGGGAATTGACCAACTATCTTTACACATCTTGCTTTTGGAGCCTGCTCCAAGAGATGTAGCATCTTGTAATGTTTACCAGATCAACTCTTGAACAGAAACACGGTGAGGAGAATACTGTAGTGATCTCCACAATTCTCTCTCCTGCTGGCTTAAAATAGTCACGCAAGGAATAATTTATCTAGTTTCAAAGCACTTGATCTGATTTGCAATGGCATATGGACTGTTGATCTCCTGCCACCAAAGGAACTACCATTATCACTGGGTTATTAGGTACTCTGATGGAGAAAGGAAGAAGAATCTCTTTAGTAGTGACACAATTTCCTTCAATTAAAAAAAAAAAAAGGGCATAGATGGATACTGAATACTTAATAACATAACTTAATAACCACACCATTAAGACGCAGATTCACTCCCAACAAGCCAAAAGTAAATTCATGCTCTCAAAAGCTCCTCTTACAATTAACAGCAAGATCACAGCCTAAGATCAGAATATCTTTCCAGAGATAGTTATATTACAAAATATGGAGTCTGAGGTGGCTATATTCAGCAGTCAGTTGGTGAAAATTAGATTTGATAAGTCCAGGCTAATCTAAATGACCTTGGTTCCAGTCATTGCTCTAGTTAAAAACCAAGTACATTAGACAAAGTAAAAGCACTCTGATAAGAGGCAGCCTCAGTTCAGAACACTGGCTATTCTACCCTCCTGCATACTTTCTCAGGAGTCAGAAACCCTCGGACCAATTGCCCTCCACTTTCCAGGGGAAGGATGCACCACTGATTATCCAGTTATCAACAGACTGCTATAGCAGCTTAAAGAAGCTGCCACATTATCTTTTTTGAAAAAATTGCTTTGCTTGGATATCTAACCAAAGGAGGTGGCTCACTGCTATGAATCCAGAGTGCAGAGAGGCATCTAGGCAGCCCCCCGGCACTTCCAGACAGTACCTGGCTCCGCGTACAAGTGAATCATGTTCTTCGACACAAGTCTCCCCTTAATTCCCCCAGAAGGAAAATAGGTGACTGCTTGAAGTTACACAGCAGGATATCCAATAGCAGGAGCTGGCATTGTTCCCTGTGTGGCTAACGGAGAGAAAGACCTAATGAGGCCTCTGCTCTAAATCAGTGTCTGGTGAGGTGCCTACCTTTTGCCATTGATTAGATACGGAGTTCAAAGTTTCCATTAGTATAGTTGATGGAACTCAATTATTACTGAATTTTAGGGAGTGTGAATAGCTAGCCTCTCTCATTTTAAGTCTAATTCCCTCTTCTGGATTTAACCCTTGGGTATGAACAGAAGAAAAATTCAGATTTAAGATAGATTAGTTCTGCTGGGATTGTTTTTTGTTTTGTTTGTTTTTTCTCCTCAAAGGTCTAAAGATTAACACAGTACAAAGGTCTTAGGAAAGAAGCATGATTTGCAGTGTTCAAAAGCAATCCACATCTAATTCCTGATTGAAAATAGCAAAATTACTCTGCTGAAAACTAACATGTCAAACTAGCCATGATTTTCAAAGAGTATTATTTTTTTAATCTCTAGGGAAATCAAGAATTGATACAGAGATAAGAAGCTATTTTTACTAAAGAGTGGTGACTTGCTTACAGTTGAACAGTCATTGACAGGTGAATCTGTTATACGATTAATCTCTACTCAGGGAAATCCTGGTAATACTGTGAAAATATTGAAACATTAGTAGTTTTTTAAATATAATTGCACTATTATAAATATAATTGCATTATTATAATATAATAATTAAGTGGTTCGGGTTTTTTTGCATCCTCTATGCGTCTAATTCATGTCCTGCTTTGGCAACTTGTACAATGTATTAAATTTATAAATAAGAAATTTACTTTCTTGTTTAATACATGAATTGGAGCCCTAGCATTATGCTCATCTGTGACCAGTTTTCAACTGGTATTAATTAGGATGGTACTATTAATTTTCAACAATCCCTTTTACTTCCAATTCATTAATCCATTGATTAGGAGTATTTTCAACACCTACTCCATCTTCAGTGAGAATAGTACATAAGTTGTAGCATTTTATTGTGGCTGCAACAATGAAATAAATGCAAGAAAGTCCCACACTAAAACTGTCATTCACAGTTTAGTTTATAATTTTATATTGATACTCTACTGCAATTTCCAAAGAACCTCCTTGGTCTATATATTTATAATAATTGCAGCTGTAAAAAACAAAGTTACAATAGTATGTTTTCTGTAATGGAAAGGAAGGACTTTCCACCTATAAAAGGCTCCCAGCATTTAAGGCAGTATTTGAGATAACTGACAAAAAACCCCTTAACTATGCACCCATATCAACGATGCACGACCTTCAAAATGCGCTGGCAGACCAGGAATTCATAACCAGAACACATTCCTTCAACACTGCAACTATTTGGATTAATTGCATTAACAGACTTAATTTAGAAGGATTTGAGAATGTTTTTACAAGGTTTAGGAAGGATTTCATTAGGATTACATGATGAGCAATTTTGAGTGTGCTTAACTGTTCACATTAACTCTCTAGGCAACCATGAAACAGATCAGTCACCCACTGTTTATTAACTCTTATCCAAGATTTTGTCACCATAAAGGAAATGTCTTTGTAGTTCACTGTATACTTCAACCAGTCAGAAAAAAACCCCCTATGCCTTAGTGAGAATCTCAGTGCTGATGTTCTCCCAACCATTGGATCAGAAGAAGAAGAGAGTGTGCTTATATTCTGTGCATGTCTGTTCTCTTGTACTGCTTTCAGAGAAATGTAAGTTTATTATTTGGTCTAAAAATGTTATTCAACTTAAATTAGTCCATATTTGCAATATGATAATACTCCTTGCCAACATCTTTTTTCAAAGCTTTGTTAATTGCAAATTTAACTTATGTATTTAAACTGTGGACCAGTGTTTTAAGAGTAACACATTAATCAAAGGGAGAAAATAGGCATAAAACAAAGAGTTTGAACAATTAGACGTTGGTAGCTCTACTCTTGCAAATTAACGACATCAATTTTATGCCAAATGTCCTGCAACACGAACTGGTACAACAAGGCAGGGAATTGGGGCTTCTGTATAAATTCTGAAAAATTGAATAATAAAAAAAAAGGATTACATATTTTTCATAATTCTGGAAAACCTGAAATTTTTGAATGAAATGTACTTTTCAATTTTTTTTTTCTAATGAGATCACAACTGCAATAATGTCAGCAAAAATATGAGTGTCAGCAAAAATATGTGTCCAGTTCTGAGCACACTGCTCTATTGTACACTGTTACCTGAATTTAAATATTGCAAATGCACAAACAAATCAAGAAATGGTGCCTGAGAACATCACTGGGAAAAATAACAGAAGTAACTGTGCACACAGCTACAATAACAGGGGACAAATTTATGAGCATATGTAGATTTACTCAATTTCTGTTTTAAAAATAGATTTTACCTTAGCAGGCAACTTGCTATTATTTGTTATATCAATTATAGTACAGTAGAATGTTATGATTTTGTTGATGTAACAGCAGACAGGAAGTAAAAAATAGTCAAATGTTAAACTTATACTCAAGTGAGATTTATTTGCTTGTTTATTCTTGAAATTTGCAGATTTAATCACCTGTGGGAAAGATTATTTCTTGTGGACATTGGATTTTTCAAAGTCAAAATAAGGTGTGAAAAACTATTGATGGAATTACCTGCCAAGAAATGGTATATTCTAATAAAGAACCCTGAAACAAATTTAACAAAAGCTTTTATTTTGCAAGTAATCCATCAGCCTCCTTTTAAAACTTGCATCTTACAAAATGTGTTCCTTTGTAACCTGGGAAGTGCAGTGTTGAAATAGAACAGCAGCAACTGAGATTTCCTGACTCAAGGAATTACTGTTACAAAAGCAGCTAAGATTATTCTACTTGGAACTCTTTGTAAAACAACCATTCTATATGTCTGTCTTGGCTGCCCAACTTCATCATTAAAAAATTGTATCCGCAATAATTTTGCCCAATAACTGTTCTTCATTCAGCTGCTGTCATTTAGGTACTTTTACCTAAAAAACATCCTGATTTTTAGAGTTCAGCGTTGGGCATTTGTTTCAAACTATAAAACTGTCAGACTAGTATCTCTTACAGTGCTACTTCTTCTCTTCCCTTGGTTGCAAATGTATTCTTAAACACCTTTCTTAAAGCAAAGAAACTCTCAAATGTTTATCAACCACCACCAAACACTAATATAAAGCTCACCAATGATAGTTTGGACGTACCTAGAACTCAAATTTTAGTGGAATAAAAGTGCAAAAGATGAGTTACTGCAGAATCCCTAATTCATATTCATTGTTTACATAAGTGGAAAAAAGGAGTAGAGAACCTTAAATGGCTAGGACTGCAGCTTCTGAATTGCAGAATTAGGTGTGGAATTGAAAACCCAACCTGCTGTAACATACTGTACAAACCATCTATAGAAAAATATCCATTTATAAAATCCTTTGTCATGAAAAACATTGTATTTGATAGCCAAGTCACATAAATTGTTATTGTCTGTACTTTTAAGGTACTTACATATGAAAAAGAAACCCCAGTTAAGTATCAGTTTCTAACTGCCTAGGAAGAAAAGTAAGGCAGGCCTCAAGGGCAGCAGAAAAATCAGTTTGAGTTGCACACACCATTTTGGAACATTGGTGACTTCTACTCTCTGACTAGTGAGCTTAATTATCTGGCTAAGGATTGCATTACTGTTTTAATTTAGAAATAACACAGCAAAAATATCAGTGTGAAAAAGAAAAAATAATGTATTTCAACAAAGGGTAGCATACTCTAACTTTTGTAGCACACCTGAATTCACATTTTTATTTCAGCAAACATAATTACTTTAACCTGATTTCATCACTTCCTTTCGGGGGAAGAAAAAAAATAATAAAATTATGAATAAGACAGATTTTGATTGAACCCAGATAAAAAACTGGATATGGACTGTTTATGTAAGAAATATTAATGACATGATTGTGACCACTGTGATTATGCCTCACGAGGTGGACATTAGGAAGTGGTGCCCAATGTTCTACCTTCAAATGCAAGTTCCTTCAGTTTCTTAAATCTTGTGGAGTTTATCACGCCCATTCTTACTTCAGACAGCCCAGGGAAAGGAGCATTTTCCTTGTGTAAACTTGGACTGACTGCAAAAACCTACTAAATATTGACTTTTGAAAGGCTGAAATTAACTTCCAACTGTGCATTAAATAAGTCTTAAAAGAAGACGTACTTGCAAGGGTGTTTTAGGCAATACCAGGAGGCCTAATTAGCTATGTGAGGACATCAGTTCACAATTAAGAACAAAATAAATAGGAAATACCGTGTTTTCCCTGAAGGGTCTCACAAAACAAAGCTTTTTGATTAACGTTGCCGCCCGTGTTACAAGCAGTTTGAGTTTAAACAGCAGCTGGCCGGGACTGGAAGAGATACAAGAAGCGGGTGAGACCAGGCCCGCCTCTCTGGCGTCCTCCGAGCTGGCGATGGCGGCCGCCCCCTCACAGCCCTCACCCAGCCCTGCAGCTGGATCTCGCCCTTAAGGGCAGAGCAGGCGCGTCCCTAGGGTTCGTTCATGTCGGCCTCGGCCCGAACTCCCCCAGGGGCCGCGGCCGCCCCTCGACCACCATGACAGCCCCGCGCTAAGGGCGCAGCGCTCAGCAGAGCGGCCGGGCGGAGGCGGGGCGACCCCTGGAGCGGCAGCACCGCCCCCAAGCGAGCGGCAAATTTGAACGGAAGAGGCGGGCGGGCCCCGAGCGCTTGGCGCTGCTTTGCGGCCATGGTAGAGGGCCCGGGCTGCGCGCTCTATGGAGAGAGGCTGCGGGCGCGGGTGCGGCGGGGACAGGCGGTGCGGAGCACACGGGGCAGCGCCCCGCCAGCCAGAGCCGGCGGCTCGGTGAGAGGCCTGGGCGGGGCAGGGCAGGGCAGCCGCCTCTCCTCAGGGCAGCGCAGGGCCGGGCCGGTCTGGTCTGGGGGGCACAATGCTGGAGCTTCTGGGTGTGCGCGGGGCTGGACGCCGCCAGGTCTGGGGGAGAGGGAATGAATCTGGGAGCCGCCGGGAGTTGGTGGAGTGCGAGGACGCGGGGCTGAGCACAGAGTGGGGGTTTGGTACCGCCGACGCGGCCGCCTTGCCCGGCTGCGGCGGAGCTCCTGCGCCCCAGCTGCCGGCGTCCGGGGCCGGATGGGAGGGTGTGTCCGTGGATACCGTCTTTATTCTGTGTTTAAATTATAAAATATTCTTGTCATCAACATAATACATAAGCCATAGCAGGTCGGGTCTGTAAAGAGGTGCTGAAGCTATAGAAACATACAGAGTTTTGGAAATAATGAGGGAAAACTTTTAGAATAGCTCTTGTTCGCTTAAGGTGAATTTTAAAGTATCATTAAGCTTCAGCAAACCTACAATGCAAGGAAAATTATAGTAGCGGTTCATAATTTTGATTTTTTTTTTTTGTAATCTCGTAAGTTTTCCCAAGTCTGAATGAAACATGGTGAGAGAAGGGTACAAGTTGGCCTGCAGAAAAGGAGCTTTTAATTCAGTAACTTTTTTAAAAAAGCAATTTTAATTAAACCGACTATTTTAATAAATAAATGATGTGCCATCTGCTCTCAGTATGCACAGTATGTAATTTCTTTTACAAGTTTTTATCCTTTTTGTTGGCAGCATAAAATAATTTGCCAGTATAAAACTCTGCCAGGGCTTGTGCGACCTTCTGGTAGAAGGAGAAGTTGAGATGTCAGTGGACAGGCTTAGCCGATGAGCTGCGATGATCCAGTGCTCTAGTTTTGACTACAGAGGTGGCTAGGGCTTTCTTTTCATGCCTGGCTTTGCTCAGCTGTGAGAAGTTATGCGTTGCTTGTGTCCCAAGTAAGTGTACTGGATGCCTTCAGACAGAAAGCTGGGGAATTTTTCTCCACATTCAGTGGGGAAAGTGCAAGGCAGCATAGAAGAGTTTGTGATTAATAAGATAGTACTTAAATGAAATAACAATTTAAGAAAGAATGTAGTTCAAGATATATTTAAGGCCATCAACAGATCAGTCTTTATAAGTTTGTATCTTTCAGAACTAAACTTTTTGAAGTAAGGAGTATGCTGCTATGATTTCAGAAAGAAATTTCCTTCCCTCAAATAGACTGACGTTCATTAATTTGTACAGTAGAAGTCGCCTCAGGGCAGACTCTAGTCATTGGCAAATGACCATCACAAGGTCTTGGCCTTTTTAGATCTCCAGGCTGCTAAGCACGGACAAAGCCTTGACCGCTGCTGAAGACTACAGTGTTTTAAGAGAAACCAGACTACGACAACTGTTGCACATGATACTAAAGTGATATGAATTTAACTTAAAATATTTTGAAAAAACAAGTTAGTTTTCCATCTCAATCACTTCTTCCTCTGGTTTAGTTTAAACAAACTTGAGTGGCTTAAAACTAGAATAAACCTTGTTGCACACTGACTTTAATAATTGAATCGGAAGAGACGTGCTCTTTACATGAGAGGAAAATTTTACTTTCTTCATATTTTGATAATAAGCAAAGTAAATGATGTTGATATGCAAAAAATATTTTTCTACTTTACAGAATAATAACCATAAACCCCTCTAAATGTATATCTTTTCAAAGTAATAATACAGTGGGAGATTTTATAAAGAGTAGCTCTGAAATGACACTAAGTGAAGCCTTGCTGATTTGCCAGAATCACTTTCATACATATTTACATTGCAATTGAGTATTGTAATTGAAGCACTCGTATGCATATCTGTGCCTTGTGGTTAGGGCTCCAATGACAGTGAATATACTGCTTGCAGGTTTCAGTAGGGGCTGAATGGACCTTTTGGGGACCTTGAGGTGCTGGTCAAGGGAACCTTGAAAAATGGACTGGCAGAAACTTAAGTTCATCATTGGCAGGACTTGCCAGAGTCCTGCAGTTGGAACAGAATAATGACATGCAATAGCACAGGCATTTTTTATTGCTATCTTCAGCTACCTAAAAGGAAGGTATGGAGGAGATAGAGCTAGACTCTTGTCAGAGGTGCACAGTAGGATGAAAGGCAGGAAATGCAGGCCACAATATGAGAAATTCTGATTAGGTATTAGGAAAATTTTTCCATTACAACAATAGTGAAGCCCTGGAACAAGAACCCGGAGAGAGGAGAGTCTCCGTCCCTGGAGCTACTTTGAAGTTGACTGGACAAGGCCCTGAGCTGCCCGATCTCATTCAGTCCTGCTTTGAGCAGGCACCTGGACCAGATATCTGTAGACGTCCCCTCTTATAATTTCGGTGGAGTTTCATATGTTAAGCAAGAAAAGACTATTGCTTCAATCTCACAATTATCTTTTTCTTGTCCTCTAGTACTGTCCCACCTGCTGTTCAATGTCTTCTGAGGTTAGACTTTCAACTAGTAGGAACAGAGAAATATCTTTGTGGGATCAGTAATTTTTCTGCTTTTTACAGAAGTAATTTTACGGCTTTTCTGTAACACGCTGCCCCATGTGAAACACTGAAAGCATATTACTACCTTGGATAGAAATTCCAGTAAGAGGCACTTGGGGAATTATGTAGGTTGCAAATGACAGAACTGGCATTCTGACAAGTATTTAATATTCACACTATCCCTGTTTAGTTTACATCAGCCTGAAACTCTTATTGTGAATTCATAACTTATAGGAAAAGGCATAAAATACCCTGATAAAAAGATGTATTGTTTCAATTTGGAAAAGAATGAGCTAAGTTATGACAGCATTAGCAATAGTGTGTGTCTGTTTCCTGGGTTAATAGTCTCATTGGTTTTGACAGAGCTGCTGACAGAGAAAGGTTTAATATTGTCCGAGGTGGTAAATGAGTTCATACAGATATTTGCTCAATGTGTACTGATGCTAGAATCAAAGTAGTATAAATTCTGTTTTAATCTTTGTGTGTGTACTCATTTTCAGACTGATGCAAGTGAGGAGAGAACTTCTGATCACGATTTCCTTATTGGACATGTTTACAGGGGTGTGGAGACATTGGGAAAGGAACTTTTTATGTATTTTGATCAGAAAGCTTTGAGGTAAGAGACAAGGAAAAGGCTTCCTATGGGGATCATCTTGTTCTTGCTGGTGTTTCAGTTTCAGAGATTTGAAAGTTAATGTTGGGGAGAATCTTCTCAGCAGCCTCTCTGTAGTGCTGGAAATACTGGATATAGTCACTTACATTTTCAAACAATATACTGCTTTATTCTTAGTCTAAGGTTCCATGTAAAGATATCTAAAAGGACTGTTATTCCTTGAAATGCTTGGTTTCAGATAGGAAATTGCATTTTCTAGGGACAAAACTCAGAGAAGTGCATGCAGCTTCAGTTACTTAATATCTTCTACTACAAACTGTACTTGCAATTTCTTTCCTTCAGAAATTTAGACTGACGTTCTGTATTTAATTTTAATGATTCAACTGCTCCGAAAATAAATTTGTGTGAAAAAATTTCCAAACTTAAAATATTCTGTGTGTATACTGCCTTGTTTATGCTGCCTTGTTTTCTTTCTTAAAGCAGTATTAACAACTCCTTGGTTCAGAAATATGGTTTGAAATTTGGCAGGTGAATGGTTTGAATATCATAAAAGTACGCCTTAACTTTCTAGTGAAACCATGTCTCCTAGACACATGGTAGAACTGCCAAATTGTTGTTTGTTCCTGCTTTGCAGAGCTTATTAGGGGTTTATTGGCAAGTTTAGGATTTTGTCATGTGCTTTAACCCATTGGCCACCAAGGTGCACAGTGTAATGGATTATTAAGAATCTTCATTCTTTATGGCAATTGGTATAGAATACATAAGTAAGGCTCTTATGTATAATAAGTAAGGCTTGCATTTAATGCTTTTCTTTCAGCCTTCTACTTATAATTTTGATCTTTATAAATCTTTAAAAGGGAAAACAACATCACTTCTACATTCAGTGTAGTCTTTATTACCTTGTGACTGATCTTGAACAAAGGTGTAAAGTTGTGATTTTTTTTCATTTAAAACTGATAATATCAACAAATACCTTAAATCCTGTGACTTAATATTTTGCCAGTGGCACTGTTTTCACAAGAGGCAGATGGAACTGAAAATGCTTGGCTGCAAGTACAATGGTTTACAGTGGTTGCATACTCGATAAATAAAGGCAGTGATATAGTAGCAATTACCTGGGATGATGTGTAGACTGATCTTTGGTAGCAGGGGCCTGCTGGTTATCAGATAATAGTGCTATATGGTTATTCCTCCTAGTGTTAGAGAAATGCAACTGGTCTTACAAGCACATAGCAGTCTTTACATGGCAATTGTACAAGTAACTAGTAGGACGGGACTGTGTAGGTGTTTAAAGTGTATTTGTGAAGGATAGGTTTATGGTCCTAATCGGTTTCTCTTGCTTTATATTGTGCTCTATTAAATAGAAATGGAGAAGTAAAAGCAGTTTTTAAAAAGAAAAAGATAAGTCAGTTGTAAAGGAAAATTAAAAAAGCCAGGGGAGGTAACTGATACAGATGTTAGCCTTTTTAAAATGAGTGTTACATGTATTAGAAATTGATTGGATAAGCAATGAAGTAAATTGTACAATAAGAAAACATTGTTTTAACAGACTGAATTATATTATCAGAAGTAAAAAAAGCTATTATGAAGAAATGTAAGTAACCATTTTGCAGAAGTTCTCTTTAAAGAGAAAGAAAATGTGGCCAAATTCTAGTATGGAATATATAATCTTTTGACCCTGAAAGGTCTTAAGCTTTCTAACCAATGCAATAACTTACTGTACTTAATGAAAACAACCTTCTGGTGTCATTTGATAATAAGCTTAAAAGTTTCATTCGTTCCTATAGCTCTAGAAACTGTGTTTAAGAAGTTCCTTTAGTCATGTCACTTATTTGACTGGAAATGTAGAAGTTAGGTACAGGAAAGATCTCCTGTATAAGGAAGCAGAAGTTACCTATTATCTGATAATGAAGGTCTTCGTTCTCTTTTTTTAAAAATGTATATTGTGCATCTTAGATGTTGAGGGGAGGCAGAGAAAGGCTTCAGGAAATGCACCTTAGAGCAGGCTACCAGGATTGTTACTGGGAGAGGAAATAAGGAATATGCCTTCAAAGAATGTATTATTTCTTTATTAAGCTAACTCTTAAGTATAGGACTTTCTTGTCATGAAGAGAATTACTGATATACAGATTCTGTGTCTGTACATAGTCTCTCAACATAACAAAAACAGCTTTTCTTGTCTGTTAAGATTACATGTAAAAAGCTGGTAGCCAGGCTGAAATAACAGTGGCCAGACATGTCTTGTGAAAGACTGGGCCATGAAAGGTTATTAACTCATTTTATGTTCCTGGATTTCCTCAAGTTGGGAATGACTGCCTGGTGGGAAAAGATTACCTGGCCGTGAAATAGTTTTACACATTTACTGCTTGCCTGACTTGCAAATGAGGAAGATACTTCTGAAATATTGCCATGTTGTGGATAGCAATTAGCAAATGCAGTTCAGTGTTTTTGCAATCCATGGTGGGCAGTAGAAGCTTTTTTTTTTTTGAGTAAAAATGAGCAATGACACCTTCTGAAGAAATTAGTACTTCTACTTTTTGATGCCTGTTTAAAGGACATTAAAGTCACTGAGAAAGAGAAAATCTGAAGATTTTTTTTTCAATTTTCACCTGAAAGTAATTTAAATAGAATCATAGAATGGTTTGGGTTGGAAGGGACCTCAAAGATCATCTAGTTCCAACCCCCCTGCCATGAGCAGGGACACCTTTCCACTAGACCAGGTTGCTCAAAGCTTCATCCAACCTGGCCTTGAACACTTCCAGGGAGGGGACATCCACAGCTTCTCTGGGAAACCTGTTCCAGTGTCTGACCACCCTCACAATCAATAATTTACAGGTGGGGCCTTACGAGAACAGAGTAAAGGGGGAGAATCACCTCCCTCGACCTGCTGGCCACACTTCTCTTGATGCAGCCCAGGATATGGTTGGCCTTCTGGGCTGCAAGCACACATTGCCGGCTCATTTTGAGCTTCTCATCTACCACCACTCTCAAGTCCTTCTCTTCAGAGCTGGCCTCAAGCCACTCATTGCCCAGCCTGTATTTGTGCTTGATGTTGCCCTGACCCAGATGCAGGACCTTGCATTTGGCCTTGTTGAACTTCATGAGGTTGGCACAGGCCCACCTCTCAAGCCTGTCAAGGTCCCTCTGGATGCCATCCCGTCCCTCCAGTGTGTCAACCACACCACTCAGCTTGGTGTCATTGGCAAACTTGCTGAGGGTGCACTCAATCCCCCTGTCCATGTCACTGACAAAGATGTTAAAGAGCACCGGTCCCAATACCAACCCTTGAGGGACACCACTCGTCACCAGTTTCCACTCAGACTTTGAGCTGTTGACCACAACTCTTTGAGTGCGACCATCCAGCCAGTTTCTTATCCACCAAGTGGTCCATCCATCATACCCACATGTTTCCAATTTGGAGATAAGGATGTCATGTGGGATGGTGTCAAATGCCTTGCACAAGTCCAGGTAGATGACATCAGTTGCTTTGGCCTTGTCCACCAATGTTGTCACCCCATCATAAAAGGCCATCATATTGGTCAGGCACGATTTTCCCTTGGTGAAGCCATACTGGTTGTCACCAATGACCTTCTTGTTCTCTTGACCTCTGTAGGCTTCTTGTTCTCAATGTGCCTTAGCAGAGCTTCTAGGAGTATCTGCTCCGTGATCTTGCCTGGCACTGAGGTGAGACTGACCGGCCTGTAGTTCCCCGGATCTTCCTTGTTTTGCCTTTTTAAAAATGGGGGTGATGTTCCCCTTTTTCCAGTCTGTGGGAACTTCACCAGACTGCCAGGACTTCTCAAATATGATGGATAGAGGCTTTGCAACTTCATCTGCCAGTTCCCTCCAGACCCATGGATTCATCCCATCAGGTCCCATGTATTATACACCTTCAGGTTCCTTAGGTGCTCCTGAACCTGATCTTCTCCTACAGTGGGCGGCTTTTCATTCTCCTGGACCCATCCTATGCTTTCTAGGACTTGGGCAGTGTGGCACGAGCCCTTGCTGGTAAAGACTGAGGCAAAAAAGTCATTGAGCACCTCAGCCTTCTCAATGTCCCGGGTGACCAGATCTCCCATCGCCTTCCAGAGAGGGCCCACGTTTTCCCCAGTTTTCCTTTTCTCCCCAGCATCCCTATAGAAGATTTTTTTGTTGCCCTTGACATCTCGGGCTAAATTTAATTCTGTCAGGGCCTTGGCTTTCCTAACCTGATCCCTGGCTTCTTGGGCAATTTCTCTGTATTCATCCCAGGTTACCCATCCTTCCTTCCACCCTCTGTAGGCTTCTTTTTTGACCTTGAGTTTGTCCATCCATGCAGGCCTCCTGCTGCTTTTGCCTGCCTTCCTTTTTGTTGGGATGCATCGTTCCTGGGCTTGGAGGAGCTTTCAATGAAAGTTGAAAAAAAATTATCTGATACTTGTGAGTTGTGCGGAAGAGACTTGCACAGATTGTGTGTTTTGCCATGGAAATGATGCAAGTACGTGAGAGAGGTTTTCCTCGGTTTAGTTTGTGTAATGTGCTATTAATGTAAATTTGGAGTGATAAATGATTCATAACAGTTTCTGAAAATGAATAATGCACATATACTTTTGCATAACTGAAAATGAACAGAAATATTCTTAGGAAAGAGACAATTGTTGATTCCAAATCCCTTAAAGGAAACACATCCACTGTCTTAACTGCAAATTACCTTTTGGCCCTTAAAACCTGATAATGTGAATTGTCACTGTTTTTTTACATCTCCATATAACAGTTTGACTGTGCTGCTACTAATCTTTTATTTTCATGGGGGAAAAATGTTTTAAATACAAGGAGATCCTTACAATATTATATGGCACTAAGTAATTCTAACAAAGCACCTTTTTACTTTAAAATAACACCAGAAAAACCAACTCCTTACTACTAGCTATCATTGAATAACTGATCATAGGTTTAATTAGCATGGCTTTTCTATTTGTAATTTAAATGTGAAGATTTCTGTTTTGCCTTATTTCAGGACATCAAAAGTAATGAAATACATTGGGGTGAAATTTTGTAAATTTCTTCAGGCTTTTGAATGTCAGTGTGTAGCGATGACTCAATTATTTTTTCTAATCATAAAGTGGAGGGTCACTAAGGTAGCTAATAGTTGTGTTTCTTAATTGTCCGTTCAAAATGTGCTGGATCTTGGTAAATGAAACCTTCAGCTGTTAATGTGGATGCTGTTTCTTTTAAAAAAAACTTCTTGGAAGCCTTTAGTGCATTACTGTTTGGTAGCAAGGTGCAAGAATTTGATTTAAAAATAAATTTGACTAGTTAAGCCTGAGCACTGGAAATGGCCATTGAAAATAAAAATGCCTGAAATGACTATATCAACTGAACTGACTTGTAAAAGAGATTTTTGGGAAAACATAGGTTTTTAAAAACTGAAAAAAGTGAATGAATAAATGCTATGAGGAATTTACATAATGAGTTTACTTTAAGACTATGCTTAATGAAATGTTGTCTTAACCTACCAATAAATATTTAAAATACCTATCGTTCCTGAAATATACACCTGATGTTGCTTTTCCTTGGTCGTTGGTGTAGTTCCATGGGTTGAATCTTTTTGTAGCTACAAAATCTCTTTTCTGATATACAATGTATAGAATTAGGGCACTCCCTCTGTGGTTTTTTTTAGGATTCGAATGTACCGAGTGAACTTGGAATAAATAAAATGTATGAGACCATAGTCAAACTTGTCCTTAGCTCAAGTATACTAGCTCCCAGTAGAATATATTATCAAATGTAAGACCTTTTAAAGCATTAGTGATCTGTAAAAGGAATGCTTGAAAGAGTCTGTTCTACTCCTTTGCCATCTGTGCATTTTTCAGTTTATTTTTTTTTTATTAATTTTTAATTGACCTGCAGGTTTTGCCTTGGTTGTAGGCAAAGAAAAGCAGAAAACAACATATGGCAGGTGTTAATTACTTTGTTTATGGCGTTATTGGAAGTAGCTTTGATGTGATAACAGTGCTGGCAATGTGAGGACTGAAATCTTTCCTTTTATACCAGGTGACTTCTGCCTGATTTAACAGAAAATTGTCTGGTAAGGTAGCCTCATTTCTTTCAGCCTCCCTGAGGACTTAAGAACCTGTGTTGGAAGACCAGTGTGTCAAGTGAAAAAATTCTAATTGTGATACACCAGAGGTGTGTTACTTAATGATCAGGTTTGACTTCTGTATAATAAATTATGAAGACCACTGGAAAACTGCTATGTTTTGGAGTGTTTCTGACTTGGGGATGGTTCTTCTCTGGGATCTGAGCACTATGTAAGCAAGTAGTTTGTAGCCATGTTACTCTTAATGACTAGAAATAATGTACGTGTATAATGACTTGGTTAAATAAGAATAGTTCATAACTTCAAAAAATAGACCAGTGTGATGCTTGGAAACATTGTTAAGATAAAATACCCATAAGAATTCTCCTTCTCTCCAAGGATTCACTTTGGTATGAATGGTTCCATGTGCATTAATCCTGATGGAAGCAAAGACAGAAATGGAGCACTGCCAGTTTTGGAGATACAGCTGACAGAGGATACTGTTTGTTTTTTTGAGGTGACAGCAGAGTATAGGTAAAACAGAAACTAACCAAATCAAACACAGCTTGGTTTATTTCTTTTTATAACATTCTTTTAAGAACATAATGAAAAATCACACAGAAATTGTTAACTGCTTGAGTAAAAGCCATCATAGACACAAAGAAACAAAACAACTTTTTAAATATATCATTTATTGGTATGGTAATTTAATTTTGTTACTTTTGTATCAGAATTTCCATCCAGCTAAAGTAATTCTATGCCATAGCCTCATTAAATAGTGTCAAGACTGGGAATGAAAGTTGGATTCAATTCCATTCTTAGATCTGAATGCTGAACCCCTTTGCTCCTTTAATTTCCCCACAAGTCTCATTTCCTTAACAAGAATAAGGATTACTGTGCTGATTACTAGTTTCAAATTTTTGTCCTCCCAAAGCTGTGTTTTTATTTTTTGTTTTCATTTTGGAAGGAAATGGATACAATTGTTCTAACTGACATTAAGTGGATGTTTTTATCTATCAGCATTGTTCTTCTTGCCACTAATAAAAACAACATAACAAGCTTGATGTTAAAGTATTTGAGGCTCTTAGGTGAAAAGGAGCATGTAAATTCAAGTAACATATATGTATATAGTTAATATTACAAAACATATAAGCTTACGTAAGCCTGAGACTTCTTGTACTGTATTTTTTTCAAACTAATAAAATCAAGTTTTAAGAAAATAAATCTTTTATTGCCTTATTATAAATACTGTGCCATGTAAATATACAATTAATTACAGTTCGTGGTCCAAGCACATGGTCTTTCCATGCTGGAAGTAGGTTTAAAGCAAGGACCTGGCAATTATTTTCCAAACTATTATGGAAAGAACGAGGATGCTTTTTTGTATATTGGATCAGATGCATGTTCCATGTGTGTATCATTGACCTGTTTTTGGTGGGGGTGGTTAAAGTAATTTCTGTGCATCTTCGTATCACTGGTATTTTCATAGTTTCCACTATCTGCCTATAATGTTCTATTATGCTTTCATGTGTTCTTTTAAAAGCCATACTGCTATATTAGCATATAATTTTAAACCCCCTAAATTCTAATCTATTTTTCTCTTGCAGAAATGCAGCTGAGAGTGAACAAAAAGTGCGAATGATGGAAAGCTTGGATGTCTGTTCTCCAAAGTTTAACTTCTTAAGAGCAGAAAGTGAGATTAAGTGGCAGAAAACACGCATGTTGTGTGATGTGTTACTAGATCAAGCAGTATTACCTGGAGTGGGAAATATAATAAAAAATGAAGCACTGTTTGATAGTGGTCTCCATCCAGCTGTTAAGGTGGGTGAAATGTCTCTAGATTGTTTTAAATTACACCAAAGTTTTAAGAATGTAAATACATATTTTTATAACACTTTGTCATCTTCTTACCTTTGTTTTATCATCTGTAATTTCTTAACTTATTCTAAGACACTAAATTAATGTATCATTATAACTGGAGATATTTGTCATGGCGTTCCTTGGAACCTGTTGCTGCCACTCCTGCCTCACAGAGTGGACGTATTTGGTGGGGCTAAGCCTTCTCTCTTACAACTTGAAACCTCTCTTTGGTAGGGAATTCATTTAACTTTCAAATCCAAGTCTGCATCATGTTGTGCTACCATTAAATTGTCAGCCTATAAATAAAGTGAAGAGTGCTCAGGTTTTCTTTGTTCAGTTACTACCCAGAAGAGTGGAGATTTTTTTATTAATTTATTTTATTTTATTTTTGCAGCTGCTTCTTCTGCTTCCTGTCCTGCTAGCTGGCATCATTTGCTTTTCTGCCATTGTTTACCTTACATTTTTGGTTAAGGTCCACAAGCATTTCACATCATCTGAAGGTGTTCAAAGTGTCCCTGCATTATAAGTCTTTCTGCTGTTATCTCTTAGCATCCTAATATTCTAAAAATAATTCTTCTCTTACTTACAGGTTTGCCAGCTGACAGATGAACATATACGTCACTTGGTGAAAATGACACGTGATTTTAGCCTGCTTTTTTACAAGGTATTGGCACATGTTTCTGAGAGACCTCCAGAACTTGACTGGGGCATGTTAGCTGTTTGTGATCATCTTGTGAAAACAGTAAAAAGATGCAACAGGACAAGTGTTCCCATGAATAGGAATGTTGGTTTGTGTGCTCTTTATTGATTGTGAATTGTCAAATGATGGAAAGATGGGGATGTGTAGACTGTAAGAATGTGCACAGCTTGGCCCAGATGCAGCAGAAGTGACAGATGCTGCCTGAGGGCCAGTTCAGTTTTGCTGTGCATGCGCTGTAACATTACTATGAACATGTCAGAATTGATGTAGGTTAAGCACATACTTATATGTAAGATAACAAAAAGGTCACTCTTCAAACTGGGAACTTGAGATTGCCCTAGGGAAGTATGAAGGTATTTCATGTGGCTTCCTTTATGAAACTTGAAATAACAAGTATTATTTATTTGACTAAATAGATTCTAACAACTTTGTTTCCTAAATGAAATAACTTTTTTGGTTGCTAAAGTGAAATAAACTCCAGCTTCTCTCTAGTGCCACAACTTCAGTATGATTTCATTTCTGCCCCTGTAAACTCTTTAATTCCTGGTTGCTCTTTAACTTTCAAAAGTAGAAAAAGAAATAATTTGACCTAATTCTTTTATGTTTTTGTTCTTTAAGCTGCATGCAGAGAAGTGAACAGCATCAGTGAAATTCTGGTCTGTTTCTCTTAGTATTCAGGAAAGGCAAGGAGCTAGTGCTGGTAAAAATTCTGGTTTTGGTAGGCTGGGCGGAGGGCACCTAAATTCCCTAATACTGTCTTTTAGTCATAAAGGCTAAAAATGTAATTTGCTTAATAGTCTGCTTAAATATCTGCTTTCCTCCAACCCACTGAAGAGTAGTTTAGCCTGTTGACTAGGGAAATCTTTTCATTCTCCAAACTCCATAGTGAAGTCTTCCAGTAAAGAGAACCAATAAAGTTCTGCAACAGCTGTAAAACTAGGAGATTTAAATGTGTTGTGGGCTTTTAGACAGACAATAAACAAAAAGCTAAACTTTCTGTAGCTCAGTTTAACCATTTTTGAAACCTTTAGAATCTATACATAGCAAGTATTCACCAGTCAAGTGCTTTTTAAAGAGATCTACCTCCCCCCATCCCTTTAAGATAAAAACATAACAAAAATAGGTTAATAAGCGGGGTAGGGCTTGATCATTTTTTATAAACTGTTATAGAATGTTTGTAGTAATCTTACTATGTCATTTGTAGTAAGACCTTACAGATACAAAGATGAAGAACCTTGTTTGTGTAAAAGGCTGTTGCTTTTGTTTGGTTTTGAAATCACTGGATGGGAGGAAGCTACTAATAAAAAAACTAAATGTATACCTGGAAGAAAAATCTTGAGGAGAAAGCAAACTGCATGTGAATATTCATGCAAATATATTTTAGTAATTCCTTCTGATTTAATTAGTGGATTGTACTGGCAAAAGCATTATCATTCAGCAAGGCTGATGAACAAGAGCACAGCAGAAGCAAATATGCTGTGCTCAAAGACTGGGAAAACTCCAAGGGTCTTCATGCATTACGGAGCTATAGCTATTGAACCCTGCCAGCGCTGGGCTGGTATTGCTGGGCCGGCTGTGGTACCGTTTGAACTGTGCCCAAGGAATTGCGATTCTAGTGCAGAAACTCGTGTGGCTCTGCAGGGTTGGCTGCATCTCTACTGGGCTTTTCTTCTTTGTGTTTTTTTTTTTTGTTTGTTTGTTTTTCTGCCAGTTTTAACTGGGGTACATCTATGCTGACTCCATGTGAATTGTCTCATGAAACATGCCTGCTTCTCAGCCCTCTGGAGGCTCTTTAGGTCACTGTGCCCTTTGGGCTTGTACTGTACTTAATATAACTTTCTGCCAGGATCTGGGGAGCTTGCCATAGTGCCAAGTAGCTTTTCATCAGCCAACTTATCTGGCATGGCCAGTGCTAAGGTGAAACTGAGCAACTTCACTGGGCGCTACCTGATTCCTACAGAATCTCTGGAATATTTCTGCATTGTGCAGTTATTTAGTTTTGGGAAGTTTGATTAATCCAGATGGTAGCATCAGGTCTGAGCTGGCTCTGTAGTGTATTTGTGTTTCTTTTTGGGGTGAAGGAAGGTGGTGTCAGTTTTGTGTTTTATTTTTGTTTTGTATGCTGCATTGATTGGAGCTCATCAACTCTTTAAGGACCCTCCTGCAGGTGCCAGGTCAAAGATGATTGGTGCTGAATGAGAGAGAGCTGGTCCAGCTGAACTGAAGGGGTCCCTCACATATATTTGCTTGCACCATGCTAGTATGTTTTTTTGTTTTATGTCTTTTATTCTATTACATAGAGAATTCTATCCTACCTGGTTTAAAGTTAATTCTTGTCATAAAAGAATGAAATACAGATGCTAGTTCTTAGGAGTATGCCTTAAATATCTTTATGTAGTCATTGAGGTGTTGGTTTATGTAGGGTTTTTTTTTTTTATTTTAGCCTGAGCTGAACTGTAGAAGGACTGACAGAAAATTCATCCTGGTTCTCTAACTTGGGTTTTAAACATGTTCTGTTTTAGTGCCGCAAAACTGGGTCTCCACTCTACAAACACTACAAGGTATACAAGCGCCCCACCTGTGGTCAGTGCAATGGGAAGATCACTGTGTGTCGTTTAGGAGAGAATAACAGGATGACTTACTTCTGCTTTCAGTGTCAAAAGGCAGACCCTCAGCTTGTCAATGTTAGGTATGATGGTAAATTTATAACACTTTTAAACATCAAAGTGCTTAAGTATCTCAAAGTGCTGTTAGAGTAAGAGGATATAACTTCACAAATAGAACAGATCCTTGTGTATTTTATATATAAATTCACTTGCAAAAGAAAAATGTTTTGACCATTGGTTTTTAAACTGGTTGAAAGCTTTGATTCTTGGACACCATTTATTTCAAAGACCCCTTTGTAATAGCTATTGTTCTAATCAAACGTAGGAATTATAAAACAATTCAGAGTTCTCAGAATTATTCACTGCTTCTAGAAAAAATGCCCCTTATTCTTTGTGTTATCAATATGATAGGCTTGAATGTTTAAAAATGACTGAGTTGAGTGCAGCAAATACTGTAGGGCTTAGGACATTTTTCTTCTTCCTCCTTATTGGGTTTGGAAAGCATTTACTACAGGTGTGCCATGTACTACAGGTGTGGACACTTTCAGTCCCACATAAATTGTGCTAGCAGCAGCTTTTCTCCTTTTATTTTAGAAAAGCATAAAATGTATTTGATATCACAAAAGGTCAAAAGGTAAAAGTTCCCAAAGCACCTTATTCAGACTCTTACATCGCTAAGTTATTCTTGAAAATTTTCATCTGAGGTTTCAGAATCTTGCCTTTCTATACTGAGCTCTGTCAATCTCATAAGATACAGCTTTGCTTTGCAAACTTTGCCTTCATTAGTGTGTGTGTATATATATATATATATTCTTTTGGATAAGATCTACAGAACACACAAATCCTTCACCCACCACCAACTTTGTTTCAAGATTCAGATGGCTGAAGGGATTTTGGTTAAAGCTTAAAAATCACCTTTGAGTACAGATCAAATACAGAAATTCCAGCATGGAAGATAAATATTTCACATGCTGATAACCCCAATCTGCTGTATTTTTAGGAAGTAATAATGAGAAATGTCTTGCAGAAGGGTAGGAAGACAGCAGTGTTCCGTTGAGTCAGAAAACTAGGAAATGATGCAAGGGGAAAAAAAATAAAATCTCTCCATTCTAGAATAAGAAATGATTTGGATTTTTTTGTTATTTTTGTTTTTAAACAACTAATTAAAGAGTATATTTCAGTAAAAAAAAACATGGTAATGGTAGCTATAAAATAAAAAGGTCGTTTCTTGTGCTGTCCTCATCCCAACAGTCAGGTAATTGTTCTACTGCTCTGTTTTCTATTATGCAGTAACTGTTACCAAATAAAAGTATGTCTAGCTCAAGTGGTTTATCTGCCATTCCAAGCTTTTCACATTTGAAAACTGAAGGTAGCCCCTGTGATCAGACTGACTTGCTACAGATCATAAACTGTAGAATTTAACTCGGTGGTTCTTGGGTCAAGTAGCTTATGATTTTGCTCAATTGAAAGAATGAAGAAAATACCTATTATAAAATTACCTCATGAAATTTAAATATACCTTGAATCTTTAAAATATACTTTACTCCCATATTTCATCTTCTAAAAGGCAGTGAGATGGGGACAGACACAATGGATGGACTGGGGGGCACACAGGGACTTAAACTAAAAAACATGATATGCTGAATAGATTCAGTCTAGTAATGAATCTTTGATAGCTGAGTAGAACAACTGATCTAATAATGTGAAAATATGCACTTTTAATACTTCCAGTTCAGCTCTTTTGTTATCTAGCCACAGTATTTTTCTGAATGCTGCTGTAATGTTTGTTCCACCTCTTGACAGCACAGGATCTCTGGTAGGTCAGCAATTTGCATTATCCTCCTTAGTTTTCCTGTTGTGAAAGAGGTATGGTAGGTAGTGGATATCCTTACCTTTATCTTAGAAATCTAGCCTGTTAGGGAGAGTGATAATTATGGAGTGATAGGTCTAAGGAGTGTCACAACAGTTCCCAAGTACAGCATTTGCATTATTAATTGAAGTGCTTAAATTCTTAGGATTTAAAAAAAGTCTCCAAAAAGTGCATAATTCTACAAAAACTATGGAGGAAAGTGCTTAATGACTTATGAACCTCAGTACTTAAAAATTTATATACATATCTTACTGAACAGGTAATTTCAAGTTATATTTAACATGCTAACAATGTGGGTACTGTGACAAGATTCGTGCTTGGTGCTATGTAGGGGCTATAAACTAAACATATAGTAACTATGATTCTAAATTAGTGTATCAACATAGGAGGTATTATAGTTTACGGAAAAATAAATAAAAATTAAATCTATAGTGGTGTCTGGAATACAGCTTTGGCTCACCAGTCACTGCTAGAACATTCCTGAATTCTTTCTGATGAGGAGGAAAAAAGCACCAAAAAAAAATATTACTAATTCTTAATAGGCTCCTAAATGTTAAAAGATTTTTCAGCAAATGGTGACACACACAAAAGACTTTCTGACTTTTAAAGTTTTCAGTTCTGTTGGCTGTTATGATAACAGTGGTCTAATGGGAGCCATTTAAATAAGAGTAAAAAAATTGTTTGCTGGATTGTATGACTTTCTGTAGTTTGGCCTCTGAACAGTTCTCCTAGTAATGCATTTGTTAGTAAGCATTCTGTACAAGGAATGGGGGGAAAAGTACTGAAACAGTCTCCGTTTCTCACCCAAATTTCTTGCTGCAGTACTTGAAAATGTTAGGGAATTTGAGAGAGACTGGAGTATTGTACTGGAGAGTACATCAGTTAATAATTAACTTTGTCTGGTTTTGTTTAAATACTCTTATTTGTATTACTTCTGCAGCATTGGAAAAGATTTCCTCTTGAGGTAAAGGAAAAAAAAAAAAAAAAAAAAAAAAAAATCAGACTCTAACCATGACATGCTGTCCAAGCTGTGCTAGGCAGGCATAACACTGTGTGCTTCTTGTTCTCTAGCCCTGTGCCTCCCTGCACATAGTGGTGTAAGGCAATTTGTAGAAGAAACGTCACAAAAGACTAACATCATTCTTTTGTTTCACAGCAAACTGCCAACTAGAAATAGCCTAATTGGCTGGGCATATGGCAGGGGGTCACGTTCTAATGAACATGTAGCTCAGAAATCTGAAGAGGAGTGGACGTGTATGTGCTGTACCCTAATAAACAAGCCTTCTGCTGAAATTTGTGATGCCTGTTTGACTTCAAGACCTGAAGGTATTGAAAGGTTGTCTGGAACCTCTGCTGGGAAGGGGGGGAGGATTGCAGTTTTGATGCAGTTTTTAGAACTATAGAACTGTAGAAGTGTCTCACTGTGAATCATGTTTATATAACTTTAGCTAACAAAGTCAAATTTTGGGTAAATATTACATGAACAATCATGGAAACTGTCTTGTCTTAAACCTTAAAAGTGTTGTGTCGTCTGGCTTTGTGTGGAGGTGGAATTCTATAGACAAGCCTCTGCAGTGCCCCTTTGTTTTTACTGGGGCAAGGTGTGAGACAAAACACCATTTTTTCGACTCTCCTTAAAATGATTAGAAGCTTGCAGCATGTCTGATACAGAAATCACCAAGGGGCAGAAAAGTAATTGTCATTCTTTCATGTGAACAAAACCAGTGTATTTTGGTACCCTTTCCAAAAGGATGTCAGGTTTTTCAGGGGCTAGGTTTTTTGCTCCAAGTTCAGAGTAGGGATGATTCTGGACTTCTTAGCCAAATTTGTTGTTGGCCTCTTACTGGAGCTTTTAATGGTTCAGTTTAGATCTGGTGGGCAGAAGCAGCTGTGAATGAGACCTAGAAAGAGAAAGGAAGATGGAATGAATAACATGCTAGCTTCTATCCCAATTTCCGCATAGAAATGTAGATATTAAAAAGAGATGCGTGAGGTAATGGACACACTTTCCACTGAGGCCTATTTTCTATGTGAAGAGGAGCTTTGTATTCTTTTTAACTTTCTGTAGAAAAAGTGAGTAAATTACTCTGTGGAGGTATTTACAGGAAATTATTTGACCAAGACTGTTGCTCAGAAACATTTTGAATTGCTACATACATTCCAAGAAACTAAGTCTAGAGGTATGCACATGTGTGGCTTTTTAGGGATAAAGCTAATTCTGTAACAATTCCATATTGAAACTTTACTACCTCAAAACCAAGTACTCCACTTAATTCACATTGTGTAGTGAACTATTCAGTGAAGTGGCTGAAATCTGCATACCACAGCTTATTTCTTTATTTTTCTAGCTCCAGTGCTATAAAACTGAAAGATAAAGGTATTTATAAACAATATACAGGCTTTTCGTATCCGAGAAGAATGAATGTTTTTATGTAGGCTCCAGGACATGCTGTTAAAAGTTCACTGAATTTAACTATACGACTCAAAGTACGTATACTGAAATCGGAATTAAAGACCACATTCTCATAGCTTTTGATGTGCTTTTGAGCCATACTTTCTAAAGTGTCCCCAAATTCCCAGCCTGTGAAGATGTGACTTTATGGTACGGATCTCAGTTCTTATAAAATGAGTTCCAATGCTAATGTATTACTTCATTCTAGTTAGTCCTGTTATGAATGATGTGTGTGAAACACTTATCTAAGACTAGCTAAAGTCTGTTTCTTCAGGCCAAGAATCAGTAGAAGTAAGTCTTTGTGCCTTGCATGACACTTGTTGCCAGCAGAGGTTAATCTTGCATAATTCTGCTGCAAAGTCAGTGCTAGAAACCTGGAAGTTTCAATCTGTCCACAGACTCTGATTTACCCACTAACATCCTGGAATTAATACTGTCAGCTGGACCTTAAAATATATACTGGCATGTGCATAAATGCTTTATATTAAGCTTTGTAACAAAATCCCATTCCTTCCTTTGTACTTGTTTAGCTATATGCCATTACTGAAAACAGGCCTGGAACATGAAGATGGGTTAGACTTGGTGAAATGACTGTTGCAAAAATTCTTGTTAAAAAAATAACTTATTTTTGCATCATTGGAGTAGTATTGAGATTTTTCTTAAACACAGGTTTGCTTACCTCTCTCTTTTCAGACTTTAAGATTCCTTGCATTCTCACTTTGTTCACGTTTTGTCTTTTATGTTCTTTCTAAAATTAACTACTGTCAGCAGAAATGTTTGAGTTTTGGAGGACAGAATACCTGGTGTGTAAAGTCAGCTGCTGGCCATACAGCTGAAATAATTCAATCTGTACACGGAGATAACCATTTACCATTACATCTCAGTTTCTTACCCCCTTTACAAGTACAAGGCCAAGCTCCTATTCTTTCTTAAACAAATCTGAAGGCACTGGAACCAGTATGTTTCACTGTGCAGCAGTGACAAAATGGAAGGAGCCCGGAAACAAGTGTTGTTGGGAGTAAACTGTGAGGATTCTTGTTTCTGAGTGAGAATGCCTTTGGACGGAGTGTGCGTCTCATTTTTCCTCTGCTTAATTCCCTCTTCCTTGTATGGAAGGAAGATGCAGGAGGGAGACACTCACTGGAGATAGTAGAAAAGAAAGTACTCTCTTCTTGAACACTAATGGCTTCACATTAATAAATTATGCCCACTCTTTTTGGAATGATTATTGCCCACTAGGCAGGCCTCTGATTCTGTGAAGAAACATACTGTTGTTCATGTCGGGAAATAAATGCAAAGGAAACGTCTGAACTGGTTGCTTCTGAAACCTCTTATGATAAGAGACTGATTAAGTTTGGATGTGCACAATGTTTGTAAAGGACAAGAACCCTGAAGGCACTAGAAAACCCAACAATTAATATTCCTTTTTGTGTCAATAGTAAAATAATACTTTAAAAATGGATAATGTATTGCTGCAATCTCTCAGTACTGCGGTTAGAGAAGGTTATTTTGAAAAAAAAAAAAAATATTTTAATCCCTATTCTCCAATAGCTTTCATTTACAGAATACTATTCACATTGATCCTGTTCAGGCAATAGTAATGTTATCTTGAAACATGTTGTATGTGACTCCAAAAGTGCATGAGCTTTTATATTGTAAGAATTTCGGTACTGTAGCTAATCTATGACAGGATTTGAGATCTTTCAAAATGGTATGGTAAATTTACTCTTTCACTCCCTCTATGATGACTTATGAATACAGATCGGAAATATGATGTATCACTCTACACAGGTGGATAATAACCAATAACTTTTTTCTTTAGTTCCAAAGACAGAGAATGTTGAAGATTCTGCAGCCTTTAACATAAACTTAATGAAGTACCCTTGTAATGATTTCAGAAAACCAAGCACAGAAATAAAGATCAATAGGAAAGCTGCATTTGGAACTACGACTCTTGTCTTAACAGATCTTGGTAACAAATCTGTTTTGAGAAATGATACCCAAATATCTGATGGACACTCTCAGTGTGTTGTTCCAAGAAGCAATTGTAATCAAATCCAAAAAAATGTTTACCAGTCGGGGGGAAGCACAGACAAGGATTGCGCAACATATGTAACTGCTATGGCTTTGTCCTCCTGTCAGCAACCTCCCTTTTTCAAACACATACAGAAGAAACAGAAAACTGATCATCCACCCTCTGTTCACCAATCTAATATAGCAGTCAGGTATGTATTCTGAAATGTAAACAAGTCTTTTTTTATAATCCCATAAACCAGCTTTATCCCTGAAGATTAATGAAATGCTCTGCTGTTGGGTTCAGACACTGTTGTCTTTGGATTTCTTCCAGAGGTAACTTATTCTTGGGTAACTAAAATTACACTCAGATTTCCAAACCACTGAATGACCTAGGCTGTCACTGGAAAACTGATTTTGGCTTCTGACCAGCACTGTTGTTAACTAAACAGCTGTTCATAGTCCAGCTATTCCCATGGAATAGGACAGTATAGCTCTAATAGGTCAACGAACACAGTTCTACCCTAAGGCATTGTCTGATCTTAGCACTGTAGTTGCTACCTACTTAGATGTTGAAGTCATTGTGAAAGATGACAAAAGGAAAGTAGCCAAATGAATATATTGTAATGAAAGTTACCTGTCAGCTAACAGCTAGCAGTTTTCAACATCCACAATACAAAGGTCTGTACAGGTACCTTGGTGAACCTCCCATCACTATTTTCTCTTACCTTTCCTCCATCCCATATGTAACTATTTCAATGCTCTAACCATCCTGATTTTTTATTTACACAGACCTATTCAGACACATCCACTGCCTAGTTAAGAGAAATGTCAGAACCTATTAGGGTAGTCAAGGAAAATCTGGGCATACACAACAGTAATGGGAGTACAAGGTAGATGTTGCTTACAGTGGTAAATTATGCAGGGTGAATGTGAAAGATATTAATTATATGCTACAAAATTCTTGGTCATGTGTCTATTCTGAAATATAGAAATAATTTATTGCGTTGTGGAAGCACCAGTTTTGAAACAGGATCTTACTTGCTAGTCAGGTTAGGCTGTAGGAATATACTTTTTCCTTGCTGTCTCAGTAGAGGACTACAGAGAACTGAGAATGTAGGCAGGATAATTGAGAATAGAGGAGTGCAAAGAAGAAATGAGACAGTATCAATCACAGTAACAGATACTTATAGCAAGTCATCAACTTAAACTTTTTTTAAAAAAAACCCAAACAACCAAACAAAAAATCTCCCACAAACCCAAATACTTTGTTAAAAAACCCAAAACAAACAAACAAAAAACCCCAAACCAAAACAAAATACCCAAACCAAAAAAATCAAGAATTTTTTTCTTTTGTTTTAATGAAGTTTTGGAAGAAAACTGCTGTTGTCTGCAGGACTGTAATATTCCAGACATAAAGGATAACATAAAATTCCTAAGCTGATAACCAGAATAAATTAATTAATCTTTTTTTTTTTCACTGTGGTTTCATCACTGCTTTTCTGCTCTATAAATATATTAGATACATTTCAGAGCATCAGTCTTTTTCCTGTTACTGTTTTTAAATAAAGCCTTGTGTATTGCAATCAGATAATCCCTGACTATCTCAATCATGAGGGAAAAAAGAAAGAAACTTTATCCCCCTCAGAGAACATTCTTCCACCCCATCAGCTGAATAACTTCTTGTCCAAATATGATTTGGAACATTACTAAACTTTTTCATAAAGAGTAGGGGAGATTTTTCTGTCAAGCATACAAATACCTTCACCTTGGAGTAATTACTCAGTACTGGTCTTTTCCTCACTGAGAACAGAATGCTCTTTTAGAATATGTTGGAATTTGGGGTGAGCAGTATAATAGCAGTGGTAATATTTATTTTGTTATGCAGATTAACTTAAGAGTACTTTGAAATAATGTAAAACATGGGTGAATGCTGGGGAAAACTGGTATAATACCTGCAAGAAAAGCGCAGTCTTGTCTATTCACTACTAGCAATCATTCAGCTTTAAAGGCACAATAGGGTGTATTAGAGAAGTTCTCTCTGGCTGTCATGTGTAAAAGTACACTGAGTTGAGCTATTGTAATGGTAGGAGAGAGGTCTTTAGTTGTGTTGTTGGTAATCCCTTTAACATTACGCAGGAGTCATTTTGTAACCTGTCATTACAGCAAACCTCAAGCTAATGTGACAGATAATACTCGTATGTTAAGCATGGGCCATCCTCGCTGCACCAAACACAGCCGTCTCTGCAGCCTCAGAGTTGTGAGAAAGGATGGAGAAAACAAGGGCAGGCAGTTTTACACCTGTCCTCTACCCAGAGAAACTCGGTGTGACTACTTTCAAGTATGTATAAGACTTCAGGGCCTGTTTTCTAATAAGCACTTATTCCTGCAGCCTGCTTGCCCCAGTAATTGGTAATTGTGAACAGATACCATTTGAGTTTGAGGTTATTTTAAACACTTTTGCACACTGAATTGAAAGTAAGAGTGTAATAGTAGTTATAAACATAGTTTTAGTTAAATTCTCTTACTGCTTGTGCAAATGCTCTTAATCTGCTTCTGTGTGATGTAAGGCATATGCGTAGCAGAAACGTTGGTTTGAAGGGACTTGTAAAAGCAATTTAGTTCAGCCTCTTGCTTGAAGAAGGACTATGGCAATCTCTAGATCTAGACATCAGCCATGTTTCTGTCTAGCCAAAATCTTGAAAGCCTCTGAGGATGAAGATTCTGTAATCGGCCTGGGCAACTGTTCCCACTGCTGCACTAACACCCAACCCCACCTTCCTAGCTGCAACTGGTGGCAATTGCTCCTTGCTGTGAAAGTATGTGGCTGAGACGAGTTGACTCAGTCACCTAACACACAGGTAGTTAATAGATGAACTCAAGACAGTAATGACTATGTCTTAATTTGAAGAAAACTGTGTTAATATCAATTAAAGTGACACCAGTTAAAGTGCATGCAGTTGCAGTTAATGTTAAAAATCTAAAATCAGTGATCACAAAAGAGGTCAAACTACTAGGAAGAGTTTCCGCTAGGGCCTCCCCTGTAGATCTGTTTCCATTGCCAATTTCAAAATAAGGAATTCATAGCCATCACATACTGAAACTGTGCCTAAAACCTGTTTCTTTTGGCAGTGGGCTGACTTGAATTTTCCATTTTGTAACCATGGCAAGCGCTGTGTTATGAAGACTGTATTGAAGATGGGGCCCAATAATGGAAAGAACTTCTTTGTGTGCCCTCTTGGGAAGGAAAAACAGTGTGGCTTTTTCCAATGGGCAAAAAATGGGCCAGGTATGCAGGTTATTCCTTGATGGTGATGTTCTAATTATCTGCTCCTCAGGATGTCTTAAGTGCGTGCAACTTTCCTAGTTTTCTATTTTGTTTTTGTTTTGTCTTTTTCCTTGTTCACTAGTTAATTAGTAAAATAGCTCCAACAATGTAAAAAACTGCAGATTTGGAAAGAGTAATTTGACAGAGTCCTATAAAAATTAAACACTGCTTGTATGCTGCATACTATTTTGAAAGAAATATCTAGATTGCAATATATTGTGATATACTGTTATACTTCTAATAAAAAAAAGAACTTTTTTCATATAAATGTCACTGAAGTCTGTCAGCACGGCCTACTTTAAAGCATATATGATTTATAGAATGGATAAATTAAATTAGTATGTTAAATTGGTAGACATTTTAATAAATGTAAACATGTATTTAATAAAAGTTAATAAAAAGTCAATATACTTTTAAAAATACTATTTAATGCTTTATTTCCTCAGAACTTAAAATGAAACAGCAGTGGACTGTACACTTAGAATGTTACCATAGTTGAAAGTGTGCCCTTGCTTAGATTTGGAACACAAAGAAAAGAACAGCCCTAAAGTTAATAACATGAGTCTGCAGTCTTCTTAATTACATATTTTAAATCCAGGTCTTAACTTTTTATTCTACTTGCTACTGAGCTTTTTTCCCCCAATCTATATGTAATACATAATAAAATCATACCTTTTAGGTGGTTAAAACTCAGTTTACATTTGCTGCTCTTACCACTATTTGATGAAGCAAGGGGAAAAGTAAATAGAATATCCTAAGCTATCAAATGTGAAATAAAACAGAATTCTTCAAATCTTTGGAGCATGTACTATAGATAAGAAGGAAGATTAAATAATGAAGATATGACCATAGCTTCATAAATTATTGAATGAAAATAAGTTTTTAAAGAAAGTAATGGGGAGTAGCGTTGCTTCCTGTCAAAAATGTGTGAGATGAAACAGGTTTAAAAGCTCTGTAAATGATCCTTCAGTCTGTAAATATTTCAGAATTAATTGTATCATTTCTGAGAGCTGCTTTTTTGCCCTTTTTTGGGGTTTTTTGTTGAGGGGGAAGGACTACTTAATTTTCCTGAGAAGGGTGTGTAACTTTAGTCCAATTTAAATCTTCCATGCCATGGTCGAAGTGAAACCGATTAATCCTGGTCCTACCCAACACAAATTCAGAAGCTTTTCTTCTTCTTTTCAGTAGCCTTTTATACCTTTCAAATCTTTTAAAACTTTCCTTATGTGAAGGAGATCTTTTCTAATCAGATTGTAGAAACGATAATCCTTCTGTTGCTCAATGGAGCAATCTTTCCAAATAATATTTATCTTTCATGAAGCCTGTTTTTAAAGTGGGGTACAGAATTCCACCTGAGAACAAAGCAAGCTACTTCATGTGGTGAAGACTGACTTTCCATTGCCATCTTTTTATGTAATGCTTGTTACAGTGACATGTCACTGCTATCTTGTGCTTATACATCTAAATCTTTGAAATTGCTGTCTAACCAGCCTCACTTGTATTTGTGCGATTGATTACTGTGATAAAATGTCTGATTATTTCTAAATTGTACATGCTTTTGGATGTCTTGCACAGGGATAAGTCTTCAGTAGTTCAGCTAAACACGAAAAATCAAAAAGAAATACAACTATTTTTGATCACTTGCCTTCAACAAATGTTAAGATCTCACTGAAGCTGGAAGTTCAATGACTTTTTCAAACTTTGGCACTTCAAAGATAATAGTTGGGCTGTTATGTCTTTTTTTATTTTAACAGCCAGACAAGTAGTATCTGTTTACATATAAACCACACAAGTTTTAAAGGATTAAATGCTTTTATTAGCTACTGAAATTGCTTGCCTTTTCCTCTTGTTACATTTGTAGAACATGGGGTATTTTTTTATTTTTTTTTTTTTTTTTTAAAAGGCTCATAAGCAATATGGAAAGTTAACCTGAACAGTGGAGCAGCAACGTAGAAAAAGCATTTACACTCTGGAGATGCAAAATCTGAATTGAAATTAGTAGTATGTCCTGCTTAAACTAAGGAAAAGTGTTTAAAAGAAAATATTTTGTCCTGATCATTGGTTCATCTATTTAACAAGTAATTTCTCCCAAAGTTTGAATAATTTAAAAGCACGAGAAATAACCTACATTAAAAAAATCTTACAATAGTAGAAGTTTCATCTTGAATAAAAGTTCTGTTTCATTTTTAAAAAGTAACTTACTTTGTTACCTCATTTCTGCTACTTTCAGCCTAAGTATGAGTGTTAGCATGCAGTAACTTGCATTTATCATCTCAAACATAATGTAGTAGGCTAGCATAGGCTAGCCAGTTGAAGTAACCAAAGCTGGCTGCAGGTAAGTAGCTTGAACAGCTGTACTTCACTATTTAACAGTGAGATTGTAAATTAGAGATTTTATAAAGATTGTGCATGGAGTTGCAATAAAATAGGTTAAGAATTTGAAGCATCTAAGTCTCTCTAAAGCTGTTTCAGAATGGTTGTACCACTGACTGACGATATCCCTGTTTTGGACAAACAGTTTTTTCAGGAAACAGATCTTTAGCTCAAATAAATTCAGGCAAGAGATGTCATGTATCAGATAATATGTAAAGTGTTTGAGAGGAATTCTGGAATGTGTAAAAGTAAATTTAAGAAGTTTAAATAGGAAATAAGGCAGGAACCACAGGGCCATGTATGGCTATTTAAAGGAGTGCAATATGAAAATTATATTTATGGAATAGGTGTTTATGGAGAAATGTTTATTTCATAAACAAAACTTTTAATTTAGAAATTAGATTGCTGCGTAACACTCAAATTAAACAAATTTGGGACTATTTCCTCTTCCATAAACCTCATGAAAGTAGGGTATGCTAATATGAAAGGGAAATTAACTGCTTATTTACATTGCTAAGGCTATTATGTTATACATTAAATAACAAGATTATAAATTATTTAATTCTAATCTCATGTCTCCCCTCTAAATGCCACCCATTAAAGCTATAAACTACCAAAGTTTGTAAAGTGTGTTCCTGTAGACATCTATTTTGAAGGGGTGATATATTTATGTCAGCCTAAATTTGCTTATGATATATCCTGGTTGTATAATATCACAAGGTGAGAAAAGGCAGAAATTGAAATAACAAAGGGCAAAGAGACCCTACAAAGGACAAGGAGACCCTGAGCTCATGGCAGTGAACTTGCACCTGGAGGAATCTGACATGTTCAGGCTCCAGTGAAGAGACTAAGCTGCTTTTGCAAACACTGCTTTTGAACTCTCTCCCCTTGCCCTCTTCCTCTTGGACAAGACAGCACTATCTAACTTGTTTAACAAGCTATGGCTGATAGCTAGTTTTAAAAAAAAAATGATTAAAAAAGGCTGTCAAACTGATTTTGGAATAGATCCCCTCAACCTTTCAAAAAGAATCTGCAAGCAAGGGTGCAAAACAGTAGCCACTTCTTGAAAGGATCTCTTGTGTTTGCTCAAGATAAAAGTCCCGATTTTCAGCTTTTGCCCTAATAGTTTACAAACGTGTGTATTATTTCACATTGATTCATCTACTACAGTGCAAGTGATGGCACACACTTATTTCAGATTCTTACCTAGCTTACACATTTTAATGGCTTCCATTGCATACAATCAAGGGTGAAGGCCAAAGACAATAAATAACAAAGCCTAAGTTGAGTGAGCTGTTTATCCCAAACATTTTCTGTCATTTATGTTCCTCATGAAAGCCCATGTAAATAGCTCTTTTAAAAAATACAGCCCTTTTTAAAGGCCTTAGGGTTCTGACATAGAGTTGTTTAACCTGCACCTATACACAGCGAAGAGAAATGGGATGTTTTGCCAGTGGCTAGAGGACTGACAGGCTCACATAAGCTCCTTTGACTAGATGCCTTCTGAACGAGGTGGTGATGGCAGTTCTGTAGCAAAAAGGAGTGTTCCAGCAAAACTGATTACTACATACTCTTACTTACAATTTTTAGAGTTTTTTAGGCATTAACATTACAAAGTGATAGTGTGACTCGTAATAGAAACCTGTCTTTAATCTTCTGCAGAAAACACTTTTTCTGATTTTATATACCACAGAGGCAACTTCCTAAAGCTCCCTGAACTTAGCTGAGATGCTGCGTAAACAGTTCTTAGAGGATCAAATCAAGGTCACACAAGTTGTGGAGTCAAAATTTTAAACCTAGAAAATGCTAATGCCATGCCTAGTTTCTGCTTTATGGTAACACTTTATTTATGTCCTGGTAAAGTTTAGGCAGAGTATATCTTTCACTTTGAAAGCAACAGTTATTTTCTAATTTGTGACATTCTGGTTAGAATCAACAGATTTTATGCCCAGTTTTATGTGTTTATACCCTTATTTAAAGTACTACTATAACCAGCTATTTGTAACAGCTATACATGCATTTTTCTTAATCTATACAAACACAACTACCACTTGATGGCAATACAAATTCAGTAAATAGATTGAGGGCTGAAGCAACAGTCTTATGTTAGTAATTCACTGAGCAAGAAATAAATTTAGACTGAAAATATGCACTCAAATTTTGAGACATGACTATGGCACAGCTGTGACTATAGACCTTTACAATTATACATACACAGCTATTTCTGCATCCACCTTCCTGTGTAATATGGTGCTCTTTCTCACTTCTTTTTCTGGACTGAGAAACATAAATAAGAGTGTTGTTTTGGTTTGTTTTTTTTTCATAGAAGAGGAAGATGCCACCCTTTCCTTAATATCTGTACGAATGTTCATCATTCATGGCTAAGTATGTTTCTGATGGAATCAAAAGGTATTGCAAGGTCTTTCATGGACTTCATAGCAACTGTAGGCATCTTCCTCTCAGAACAAAATCTGTAGAAGATTTAAAACTTCCCAACATTTTTCTTGTACCTTTCTGCACTGTGCAATTTAACTTGCTGTCAGCTACACTTGTATTGGCATTTGCTGATGACAAAGAGCTCAGCAGCTGGTGTAACTTAGTATGCTGCATGTCTGTCTTTTTATTCCTCTAATGCCTGAAAGGTTGTTTATTATTATGTCCATTTTTTACTGGAGTATTCAAAACATACATTCAAAATTCACTTAGAAAATTGTGGAAATGTGCTATACATTATTTTAGTGGGCCAACAAAATAAATTGAATCTAAGGAGAGAACCCAATGATAAAACTACTTTCCAGATACAAGCTTATTCAAAATGCAACAAGCACACAGCTGAGTAGAATTAAGAGTGTATACAGTATTGTCTAAACACAATCAGTGCTTTAGTTATTTACCTTATTGAATTGGCATTCCTATACAAAGTGCAGTTCCCTGCACAGTTTGTATGGTTTTTGATTTTTAGTATAAAACCAACTTCAAATGACATGATTATCTTCTAGCTATTAGTCATGTGGTATGACCACACTGTGGAAAGATCCTAAAAATAGGCTTCTTCAGATACCAAGGTTTCATGTAAGACCTTAACAGAGAGCTAGCAGAGTAAAGAGAGACCTCTCAGAAGGCACTCATGAGCAGCAGAGCCCAGCTTAAAGACGGGATGAAAACTGTGTAGTTAGGCACATGGAAAGGAAAAGTGAAGCAAAAGTTCCTCTGTTTTGGCAGGAAAAGGCCCATTTGACTGGTTTGGCTATAGATGGAGCTGAAACATAAGTCCTTCCTTCAGATACCATATGTCTATGTGGTTTTTCACACCAACCTGTATTATCTCCATCTGTACTTTAGATCAACTAAGCAAATTAACTACAATCCAAATGCTCTGTGCTCAGATTAAATAGGCTTTAATATCAGATTATTAGTAAATCCAAGTGCACATTTTATTAGATTAAAAACTGTCCAATGCATAAATTTTGCTGACGTGTCTGTGCTCCAGGCTGATTCCAGCCAGCTTCAAAAATACAAGTACTCAAAATGGGCCTTACAGCTGCTTGAGCATCACATCTGTGCATAAGAGCTCATCTGTTTCTCACTAGTTTGTAGTTTATACAGAGCTACATCCTGCACTAGAGAGCAACTTGAATAGGAGTTGCCCTCATATTTTGATCACAGGATTCAGGAAGACAGATGGAGTAGAAATGTATTTTTTCCTATAAATGAAAAATATATTTCTATATATGGCAGTTTTGACAGAATCATACTCCTCAGAGGGATCTATTGACATATTTTTAAATCTAAAAAGGATTACACTGATCATCTAGTCTACCCTTTTGCAGAAACCAGGTGGATTTATTATGCTCCTTTAATAATTTTAAGTATACTAATGTCCACTCATCTTTCTTCAGATACACTTAATCTAGAATTCCTTGTGGCTATTTCCTTCAAACATAACTTCTCTCTCTCAATCTGGCCCAGGAAATACTTCATCATAACGACAGTGACAGTAATCATCTGACATGCAAAAAAACTCTCATGATTTATTAGAGGCCAGTATGTAGTATGGAAAAGAAAAAAACCAAACCACTTGAAATGGGGAAAACTGGGAAACATTTTAAGCTTTATCCAGAGAACACAGCATAGCATCACACAAGGATAACCAGCTTTGGTACTCCCAACCCAATTAGGTAGCATTTGCAAGGTTCTTTCACTCTGTTGAAGAGCATAATATTGACCTAAACGAATATTATTTCAAACCTAAGGCAATGTCCATTAAGAAAAACTAGAGAAAAACAATGTATACTCTCTCATAAAAATAATTCAGGCTACATTTCTTGGGGTATAAATAATTATATACCAGCAAAAAATAAGGTTTTAATTAAAAAGAACCCGGTTAGATTAGCATTCAAGCACTTAGAACTTCAGGATGATCTGAAATATACAAAAGTTTTGAAATATCTTTAGAAAAGCACTCAAGTTACAAAACAGAAACAGAAGCTTAAATTTAAATTTTAACTACATTTGAAAAGCAAGTTTACAATATAAAATTTAAATTAATTACTATAGCAGTACTGCAGACTATGGATGTGAAAAAAAGCATTTAGGGAAAGTTCCAATTTGAAGACAAAGATGGTGAGTTGTAGTTCTTAAGGGTGGTATTTCCACATGAAGTGGTCTTGAATGTATCTGTGTAAATTATTTGATTATAACTGAGAAATAACATTTAAGCAAATCCTGGGCTTTGTAGATGAACAGTATAGAAGTAAAAAATGCACTCAGCAGCAGAATGTACAAGCAAGCCTAAAATCCATCTGTACAAAGAAGTGAGAAAAATAATGCACTTACCATTATTTTCTTTACTGTATCATATACATAGAATATAGTTTAGCCTTTGCTTTTCTAAAAGCTTATGCTATTAGCACTGTATTTGTCGCTTCTCAGCTCCTTTACAAATCTCAGTTACTACCTAGAATTGTAATACCACACATCACCTAGAAACATATGCAATGTCTCATGTTACATTTCAGTTCATTTTCACTAGAAAAATAGGATGGCCTTATTTTTAATCAGTCTAAAATAGTCTTACAGGAGAAGGCTTTACAAATACAAAATAACTGCCTCTATAAAAAAGTAGCCTTTCAGCAAATGCTTTTTCAAAAAACATGAACTGACTACAAGTAGAGCAGAACAGAAATATTTACTATTACAGTAGCACAACTTCTTGAAGTTGTGTTTTAATAAAATTATCTACTTAAAAAACGACTTTTTTTTTTTTCATAAATTACTCAGGATGACTAAGTAGGTTAATCTAGCATCAGATGCTAAGAACAGAAGCAACAAAAAACAAGAAGTTCACAGTAAGGACAGGTTTCAGAAAGATACTTTAGAAACTTTTGTATGTTTGTCAGAGACATGTAACCAACGAAAAGGAATTAAAAATTTTTTAAAAAGTACATAATCATATCGAGAAAATATTTTCCTTATTCAGTGGAAATATATTAAACGTAGTCCTGCTGTTAGCTACTAAAGGTTTCTGGATTCTCACAAAGACCAATAGTGACAAAGATCAGGTGATCAAAGCAAGGTGTAACTGTTCAAAGTATCACTCTACAGCCTAACTTTGCTTGTTTGTACATAGCAATGCAGAATGAACCATAAGCAAAAAAGAAATTCTACACTCTTGCCATAAAACTATTCAAGTACACACATACTAGAGTAACTACAGAAGCTTCTGCTATTTATATTTTGCTAATCAAAACTTGCTTTGATAAACTAGAACAGGAATTATGTAGTTATGGGTTAAAACAGAAGGAGGAATACAGGCAGTGGAAAATAAACCCCTTAAACTGTAGTGCCCACAAAAGGAGGGGGAAAAAAAATAAATTAAAAAAAAAAGGTGGTTATTAACCAAAAACTTCATTTAGCAAATCTCAACTCACTATGTGAAGCTAGTCTGCATCAATAAATTAGGTACTGCAGTACTGAACTCAGCCCTTGATAACAATGACCAACTGCAATTCAAACAACTTTTTTTTCTCCCCTCACTGCTCTACACAGGCTAGGTTTGCGTGTTAGCTGGTATACATCAGTTTCAAATTCAGTTTAAAGCCTCTGACTCATTGCACAAAGATGGATTAACTTTATTTTAAATTTATTGTTACAGCAATATATGAAGCACATGAAAGAAATTCAAGCACTTGAACTTTGTTACTTAAATCTCCAGAAGGTAGTTAAAGTCCATCTAACATGTAACCATTTAGCCATATCTGTTGTAAAGTCTCTTCAAAATAACACATTATGTAGGACTGACAGCTTTAATGGTAATAAATACTGGAAAAGGCCATTCCTGAGATAGCACTATTAATCAAGCCATGCACAGCTATTTTGTCAAAAATACTAGTCATTGTGTTAATTGCAAAGTTTCAGGTGACAATCAGCTAGCAGGCTCTGCTGATTGAGATGAATCTTTTAATGATAGCTTAGGTGATTAGATTCAATCTATATTTACAGATTGCTTAGGCTGCTTGATTGAAGAAATTACTGATAAAAAACTTGGAACTGAGGTTGGGATTGTTTCCTAGGAAGAAGGACAACACTGGGCAGCAAAAAAAATCTGCAGCTCTGCCCAGGGAGGTTGTGGAGTCTCCTTCTCTGGAGACATTCAAGACCCGTCTGGACGCCTTCCTGTGTGATCTCATCTAGGTGTTCCTGCTCTGGCAGGTGGAGTGGACTGGATGATCTTTTGAGGTCCCTTCCAATCCCTGACATTCTGTGATTCTGTGATTCTTCTCCTTCTACGGCAGCACTGCAGGCTCAGCTCCAACTGGCAACAGGCTGCAGTCTGTTCATGAGGAGCGAGTCAAGAACCATTCCTATTAGCTGTTAAGCACTAAAAAACCACAACTGCATCAACTTTGAAAATGAAAGGTACACCAAACTAACTCCCATTGTATTTAAAACCAAATGTATTTAGAATTTTTATCTTGCTTTATTGAAAGCAGTTATATTAAAGAATACTGTTCATATCCACTGAAAATATTTTCCTAATGTTGCAAATAGAATCATAGAATGGTTTGGGTTGGAAGGGACCTTAAAGATCATCCAGTTCCAACCCCCCTGCCGTGAGCAGACACGTTCCACTAGACCAGGTTGCTCAAAGCCTCATCCTGCCTGGCCTTGAACACTTCCAGGGAGGGAACATCCACAACTTCTCTGGGAAACCTGTTCCAGTGTCTCATCACCCTCACAGTGAAGAATTTCTTCCTAATATCTAATCTAATCTTTTATCATCCAGTTTAAAGCCACTACCCCTCATCCTGTCACTATCTGCTCTTGTCAAAAGTCCCTCCCCAGCTTTCTTGTAGCCTCTTCAGGTACTGGAAGGCTGCTATAAGGTCTCTCTGGAGCCTTCTCTTTTCCAGGCTGAACAGCCCCAACTCTCTCAGCCTGTCCTCTCAGGAGAGGTCCTCCAGCCCTTGGATTGTCCTCATGGCCTCCTCCGGAATCACTCCAGTAGGTTTACACCCTTCTTATGTTGGGGCACCCAGAACAGGCTGCAGTACTGCAGCTGGGGTCTCACAAGAGTAGAGAGGCAGAATCACCTCCCCTGGCCTGCTAGCCATGCTTCTCTTGATGCAGCCTAGGATGTAGTTGGCCTTTGTAAAAAGCTTTTGCATTGGAAGCAAACAATAAGGTCTACAGGAAAGACCTGCAAATGTCCTTTATATCCATTCATACCTAATTTTTGCCACAATGATAAATGTATTATAATAATGCTAATTTATTCTATAATTTCTCCATGGGTCTGCCAGCTGCCTCTAACTCCTTTCTCTGGCACAGAAACAATTCAAGCAATATTTTTTTTTTTTTTTTTTTTATGTTGGTGTCTTCTAGAACTGATTAGGGTGTAAAACAGTACTTTTTCCAGTTTGGAAGACACCCCAAATAAAGTTTAAGGCAGTCAAGATTCAGGAAAATATACATTCAGATTGCAGACAAAATGAAACCATGCCCATTTATTCCCTGCAGTAAGAATTAATGAAAGTAGCTCTTATAAAGTATCATGAAACATATACATCTCGTATGCTTGGCCATATGATTAACATACATGACAGTTACAACCTCCCACCTGAACAGCACACAGTACATCCACTTTTCAAGTGGTAACACTGCTTTATTAGGTAGCTTACTCTGAAGCATGACATCTGAACACAGGTCCTCATAACCGCTTTAGGTAAGGCCAAAGTAAACGTTCTTGGATGTAAGAAAGATTTACTGTTCACTAATTAATTACTCAGATTACAATGATATCTGTTAAATTTTCTCCCATGAGTCAGCTGCTAACATTGCCAGAACTTCATTAAACCAGGACAGATGTCTTCCTCACCATCTCATGTTTCTTACTGAAACTGTTTCACCTTGTATAAATGAATTGCTACTTACAGGAGTTTAAGGAGGATAAGATTATTTGGCCTCAGTGTTCTAGGATAATCAGGTAGGTTACTATTTGAACCTAGATTTTAGTGTTTCACATATAATAGCAGAGTCATCAGAACAAGCAAGTGCAACAAGTCACAGATGCACAAACTCACTCAAGCCATCTGCTGAGCAGCATTCAGTGTGCCAGCATCCTCATCAGATCAGGCCCTGGGGGCAGAAGAGTAAGAGAATGACCAGAGCTTGAAGGCCTATTAGCTTCCTAGCATTATGAGTTACTGGTTTTATGCATCCCCACTAACAGAAACATGTACAGGAGATGAGGGATACCTCAAAGTAAGAAAGCAGCACCTGAGACAAAATACTGAGGCCCCCCTTAAGCTTAAAACACTGGGCTCTGGTGCCTCCGTCCCTTTTGGATCTTCCCAAGAAAGGGCAACTTTTCCCTTTCTAAGGATGGAGCACTCTAATATTTGCATACTGAGACTAAAGGCTTCAGTAGTTCTGTATTGTTCAGTGATTGATATTCACTGTGAGAAATGCTTTAGAGGCACTTATACGAGATGGTCTATTATATGACCAGATTGCACCAACTCCTAGTATGCATTTGAAGTTCTTCCCAAATGCTAAGCCTGGAAAAAATCAAAGCTACAAAGCAGAACATAATGGTTAAGTAGGACACTGATTGGCATACTATGAATAGCTAAGACTGACCAAAGGTACAAAAATGACAATTAGAAATGACAGTTGGAATATTTATCTGACATTAGCAGTTACATTTGTCACAGTGAGGCACTACATTATTGTTATACGAGTACAACTTTATGCACGATCAAACTTCTATTCTCAACTCTGAAAGAGACTTGATTTTTCAAATTAAGTTACAGGGTTATAGCTCTATTTGTGAATGTGACTGGAGATGTTATCTTAGCTCCACTGAGCATACTGGCATTTGTCTCTTGCCTAAATCTCTTTTGTGATACAGTAACCAGACACCGCTGTGACAGAAAACCCTGAAAGCCCAATATAGTAGTCTGTCCAAAACACAGCGGTGTTAGCACAAAAGCACATCTCACGGCAACTTTCAATTAAATAGCCAGTCAAGGAGTCTGAATTCCTGGTGCTCACATTTCCATAAAGCACTGTAGTAACAGCAGTTGCTCTGAAGTATCAGATCTAGGTTGTAAAGCTGCCTCAGTCAGAAGAAATTCAAATTCACATTTTAACAAAGAGAAGGTCATCAGAAAAAGGTTGTAGAGAGACCTTGTGCTTTCCCAGCCTGAAGATGGAAAACCTATGGTAAATAAATATTTACATGATAGAAGAGAAAATATGGGGAACATAAGGATAGTCTATTGATGAGAATGCTCCCCAAAGTAGTGGAGGTCCTGGATTCAAATCTTGATTTCTCATGTCTTTTGTTGAATTTTATTGGGGAGAAATAGTAGGATGGGCATCTAGCTTTTCCAATCTAAGTAAGTGCTGTCACCAGCTGCATAATTTCCCGTGTTCCTCAGTGCCCTACTGCATACTCCTGCAGTCTGCTTTGTGTTGGTACTAGCAACTGGGTGGCTGTATGGTAAAACAGAACAGCTTGCTTACTCATGCTCTGAAAAAAGAAAGCTGATCCATTTTGTGGAGCTGTGTAATCACCAGAACCAGCTGCATAACTGAAAAGAGAATGCATACTGGAGGATGCGGGTAGTACCACCACAACCCATTTCCGGGCAGCAAAATCTTTAGCTAGCTGAAACCATACTCCAGAGACGGACAAAGCTTAAAACATAATCTTATCTTCAGCACTTAGCTAGTTGTTAGCGAACTTATTAGCTAACTGTTCTTTGTTTAGTATAGCTGCTTTTTGTGGATTTCATTACCACTGCTGTACCTAAGAGCCCAGGAGCTCAATCCACAGGAACTGTGATGTCATTATACACATACCTGAGGGCTTTGATGCATGCTCCCCCAGCAAACAGCTGCAGTCAAACTGCCCTGGAGCTGTTTGTTAGTGCTCTTTGATCAGAAGTTATGAACACCACAGCAATGCCAGTGGAGTGGGTTGCAAGCATCTGCTCTTCTCAGTGCAAAGTGCAGATGGAGGTCAGAGAAGTTAAACTGCTGGATCTGGCAGGAAGCTGTTTGGGTGACGCACGCACTCTAGTCTGCCAGTCCTGGTACAGGCCCAGTAACCTCCAGCAAAGAGATACAGTGGGCAGGGAGGAGAAGTAGCACTGCAGTTAAAGGCTGTTAACATCCTTAAGCCCAAGTGGCAGATCACCTAAAGATCCATTTTGTGGCACCACCTAAAGATCCATTTTGTGGGACTTTCACTAAGCAGTAACAAAAATTGTCAGAACTCTTGCTGAGAAGTGAGATCACAGGACTTTTCATAAGAATGGCAGATTTGTAAGAACGGGTAAAGACTGAATTTAAATAGTTACATTTCATTAACACTGCAGCTACACCAATGTAATTTATTTTCTACTTTATAACATACAAATTAGACTTCAGTAACAACCAAATTGGCAAAACACACTTGACTGCATATGAATTAGACCTGTTCATAATACTTTCTACATTCACCCTTTTAATCAACAATGCTTTACTTAATCGACTACTATAAATCCACCAGGAAAAAAAAAAAAAAATCTTACCTAGATAAAGAACTGATTACACAACAAAAGTAGGTAACTGTCAGTTCTATGTTGCTCCTCAGTGCTCCGGAAAAGTGCTGCAGATAGAAATATTAATTTATGGGAAGTTTAAGTTCCTTTATACTTCTCTATGTATTAGCCTGCCAATGCAACCTTCATCCTCACACCTGATCTACAATAATTTGCCTTGGAATTTTTCTCCCAACAGTGAATATCCAGGACTAGTATTCAGCTAGCAGAACAACCTTTTTTACTTTCAAATAGCCTGTCACATTGTATTTAATAAATAAGCACATACACCATCAAGCATCTACTTAAGAACAATAAGCATTCACGACCTAGCTAAGTATAATCCTAAGTCTGTAGTACTCGGATATTGGAATCTACTGTGACACTGCTGCTTCTTAGTTCCAGTATCTTCCCTCAACCCTCAGAAATGCAACTTCTGTAGCCAGCATTTAAATCACTAACTTGCTATTAGTTAATTCAGGACAATACAGTATTATCTATTATTTTTTGTATTTACAAACACAAAAAACCCAGTAAGTCCCTCCTCTACTCCTCCCTCCCAAAAAAGTAGATAGAAAGCTTCTCAAACATCAAGAAAATTGCCTAGCTGCTTGAGAAATTATGCCACCTTTAAGAAGTCTTAACATCCAGAACTTGCATCCTCCTGCCAAAATAATAATACAAGGCAGTCTACATCATGCATGAAGTAAACTTCAGAAAGAAAATTAACCAACAGTTGAACCTGGACAGGTATAGTCAGAATGCATCAAGAAAGCTGTTATGACGACACAGGTGTGCTGAGAACAACTAGCAAATTAATATGGAGAACACATTTATAAAACAACAAACTACCCATTTGAAGAAAGTATAAAGTACCATTAACAGCAGGAGAACAGGGAAAAAAACAACCAACATTCTTCTGATTTCAGAAGTGAAAGGTAGGAAAAGGACCATGCACATACATGGAAGAAGGCTTTAGACAGACCAGAGGACTTTAAACATTGCTCTAGTCTGTAGAGTGTGTAAACAATATATCTATTTGGTTTGGAGGTCATTTTGTGAATTTTTTGTGAAATGGCTTCAGCAGTATGTGATATTAGCCCTTAGCAAAAGTAATCCTAAAATCTACTTTAAGCCTCAGATGAAATTACTTTTGCATGGCGCAGAAGCAAGGGGCGGGAAGGGGTGCAGGAGAATTTGGGTGACAAGTGAAAACAACTTGCCTAAAACTCTTGTTTATCCCACAAAGCAGAAGAGAATCTAATTTGTCAAGGTCCTGTGCAACAAGAGAGAACCTATCCAGCAATTTAAGTGAAGGCTATGAGTAAAATGAATGTGGTAACATAGCCTGTGGAAATTCACATGAAGGCAAACATTCTTCAGACTTTCAAACAATCCTAAAATTCTATGCCATTTCAGTTTTCAATTACAAGCTAATATAATATTATGGTTGCTTAATATACTATTATGAAATATTACTGTAACATGTAAATATCTGTATGTAAAGATGTAATTTAATTTCTTTTACAATAAATCAATCAGTACAAAAAAAATTAGAAAAATCTGTTAGTGTTTGACAAAAAGCTCATCTGTACCTGAGATCACATACAGTTGTGAACTGAAGTTACTAAACCTTCAACTGAGAAGTGTCTTAAACATTTTGATCATGTAACAATCAAAATGAAAAATTAAAGTCTTAAAGTCAGAGTGTCACAGTGCATTTTTCCTGTTCAGTCACCCTGACATACTACAAAGACTAGATACAGTCTGCAAATGCAGTTGGAAGATCAGACTTAAGTGGACACTTCTTCCTTTCTCGCATTGGGAGGGTTAGGTTCGATAACAATCTCTGAACACTTGTCTTAGAAAAGTAACAACTTCAGGTTCTTGTCATCTGTACATAAGAATATTCAAATACATCAAGGCCACTGGATTTCTTGCTAAACTCAATTTCTTATTTCTTAGGATCTTTATATGACAAATGCTAAGAAAGTAAAAAATATAAAATGCAACCCAACTTACAACTATATTGTAGTGGAAGAGCTCCCTGCTTTTTATATTTTACACAACACCAGTAATCAAAACAGTAATTTAGCAACAAACAGAATTAGAGCTGAAATGTATTTTGGAGTTGGCCTGAGAAGTATGCAAAGCATGAAAACAAGAAACTTCCCATTCATCCAACACATGACAGTTTTTTCCACGCAGAGCTCTAAAATAATTTCTAACCAATAAAAATACTTGACTTTTACAAAGTAATTCTTTCTGTAAAATTCTGCCTGGGAAAAGTATAATCCAAATCTTTTCTTTCAAAGATTTTTTTTTTCTCTTCTACTAAAAAAAAAAAAAAAACAAACCCAAAACATCAGTAACAGGAACTCCCTGAAGAACTGGCACACTTTGAAGTTGCTATTGCTTTTATTTCACAGACCACCACCTGTCACTGTAAACACACCAGCTAATCCCACCAAGAGAGCATTGTACCAGCAGGTGTATTTACCTATGTTGATTCCAACTGTCAGAGGAAAAAAAGAAGAGAATGAAAATGCAGCAAATATTATTAAGTGCACAAATGTAAAAATGTTTGCTTCCTGACGGAGCAGCTCAAACAATAACAACAAAGCTAGTCATAAAATCCTGAGATTCTGCCACGTCTGCTCCACGGACACTTCAGTAATGTTCTTTTGCTGTAAGTTTAATAGAACTTATGTGGAGGAATGAACAGACCCCCCAGTGAGAAAATTTCTAGTTCAGTGCTTTAACGTATAACATACTCTTGTGTATTTCAGCTAAAATAAATTTGAACTGTATCACTGATGTTTCCTCACACACACATACTACAGATAATAAAAACTGAAATCCTACACGTACTCTGTTTCAAAACAAGGATGAACGGAGTTGTCAATGAGTTACAACACTTATACAATAACTAAACCCAAACAACAAATGCTGAAAGAAGAATTTCTAACTTCAAAAGCAATCAGCGCCACTGTTGTTTTTACCCTGTGAAGAGATCATAGATCCATTCCAGTTTATATAGTATTACTTGTAGATTCCATCTGAAAGACCAACCTTGAATTCTCTGAAAATCTGAATTATTCCTAATTGAGGCAGTTACAGATGAAAGAATGTATTTCAGTGGTAAACTACAAAAAGTGAAATGACAGGGAAGTTTTCTTCAATAAGTGCATATAAAACATTGTCAGGGTTTGTATAGATAGCTTCATTAAAGAACAATTCAGTGGCATGCAAAAACATGGCATAGTTGGCTTTATTAGTCAGACCACTGAGATAAGATTATTTTTCTGTCTACATGGGATGAAGCAATAATTTGACAAGAAGTTTTAGAAATAGAAAAAAGCAGACCAGCTAGAAGATAATAAATTTAAAACATAGTTGGACTTAAAAAAAAAAACCAAAACAACTTTGCAGACAGGATGCATTCAACTGTGTAACACTAACTTGCAAATACTAATGGTACCTGTGTTCTGCATTTTGTAGTAAAAGTTTGAAAGTAAAAACTTTAAAATACAAAATTTCTTGACATCAAAAACAGCAAGATTTTTATTTTTTGCAACAACAGCGGAAACTGTCATAGAGTTTTTGCTTACTTTTCTCAAAAGGGTTTGTACTTGTAAAAAGCTTTCTTAAAAAAATGGTTAGTCTACTAAGCATAAGAGAACAGCACTACTACTAACAACCACTAAATAAATATTTTTAATACAAACTATTAAGAAAGTTATTTTTAAAATTCAGAATTCTGTCCATAACATCAGAACAGCACATGTATAAATATTATCATTTAATACGCTGTCAAATCAACAATATATTAAAATAGTTTACACAAACTAACCCTTTCATTTATAATAACTAATTCAGCATGACAAAGCAACCTACATTATTAAACCATATGTATCAGTACATGTGTCTCATGGAGACGGGTTCAAGTACACTTGAATTGACTATGTTAGAATTGTAACTTAGTGACTTCAGGTACACTGTTACAGAGTACTCACGACCTTTCAGCACGGGCATTCATAGCCTCTAGAGGCGTACACTAGCTAGCACAGAGTGGCATAAGCACACTGGAACGCAAAGCCATGGATGTTCCCAACCTCTCTCAAAAATGATTCCTGGTGGAGTCAGCTGCAGCAGTTTGAGACACAGCTGCCAGTACTGAACCTTCTACGTTCACAATCCACAACGCTGTCTCCAAAGCAACAACCACTGGGATTTTATTAACCTGTTTTGCACTTGACTGCCTGTGTTGTCTTAAGATACAGCAGCCATGGCAGAAGGGTCGTAGGCAGGACAGGTAGAAAACTTATCTTAAACCACTGCAGATATACTTTTTCTTTGACTAAAGCTTGTTGTGGCACACAGTGAGCTCTGTGCTACGAGATGCTCTAAAGATCCAGTGACAGAAGTGAATCACCAAATAAATTACTTTGTTGCTGAAGCTCAAAAGCAGGCCATTAAAGATGGCTATTCTAGTTTGAACATTTTTTCTCCAAGTTTCAAAGACAGCAACTCAGAACACAAGGCAACACAATCATTCTAAAGCACAGTACTCAAGCATCTAAACAACCTTACTTATAAACAATACATTAAAATGTGCTTTTATTACCCAATGATTTTATTCAAGTAGACAAAGAATAAAGTGTTTATGACAAGACATGCTCATTTTACTTGTTCCATCTTTAACTCAAGTTTAGCAATGATTCAATCAAATGATCAGCAAGCCACCAAGCCAAGGAAACCATCAAATAGACCTATGGAACAATCCTCAACATGCTTAAGTTCTATTACAAGTGAATCCTAGTATCGCTAGACACAGAAAGAGAAAGCAACAAACCCAGATTCGTAAGCCATAGGCAACCATAATGATATAGGTACGCAACTGCTCCTTTGCAGGCGCAGATGTGCTACAGGAAAGGGCAAGCACACAGTGTATTAATGACAAGGAAATCGCTGTGATTAAGATTCAGAACTTCCACTACAAAAAAGGTGACAGGAAGATTTCCCGTTTTGACATCCAGCTAGAGTCAACGCAATACTCCTTGAAGGCTTGTACTACCAGGGATGTTTGGATGTCTTCTCTATTCAAACTGTTCTCAACTGTTCAACTCTATTCTCAGCTGTTGTGAAAAAAGTTAGACAGATCCACAAGGAGATGCTCCTTACCTCTTAATTAAAGATTTGAAACCTTCTCCATTATTTTTCAACCCCTTTTCCTTGTTTGTCAATGTTTGCATGCAATTTTCTTTAGAAAAGAAAATCTAGACTAAATCATAGAATGGTTTGGGTTGGAAGGGACCTTAAAGATCATCAAGTTCCAACCCCTCTGCCATGAGCAGAGGCACCTTCCACTAGACCAGGCTGAGCAAAGCTTCATCCAACCTGGCTTTGAACACTTCCAGGGAGGGGGCATCCACAACTTCTCTGGGAAATCTGTTCCAGCGCCTGACCACCCTCACAGTAAATAATTTCTTCCTAATATCAAATCTAATCTACCCTGTTCCAGTTTAAAGCCATTGCCCTTTGTTCTATCACTATGTGCTTTGTATAAAGTTCCTCCCCAGCCCTCCTATAGGCTCCTTTAGGTATTGGAAGGCCGCTATAAGATCTCCCTGGAGCCGTCTCTGCTCCAGGCTGAACAGCCCCAACATTCTCAGCCTGCCCTCGTAGGAGAGGTGCTCCAGCCCTCTGATCATCCTTGTGGCCTCCTCTGGACTCGTTCTAACTGGTCCATGTATTTCTTGTGTTGGGGGCCCAGAACTGGACACAGTACTCTAGGTTACGAGAGCGGAGTAGAGGAGGAGAATCACCTCCCTTGACCTGCTGGCCATGCTCCTCTTGATATTGTTGGCCTTCTGAGCTGCAAGCGCACATTGTTGGCTCATGTTGAGCTTCTCATCCACCACCACTCCCAAGTCCTTCTCTTCAGAGCTGGAAGCTGAATCTTAGAAAGTAAATCTCATGTGTATGAGATGTGTATGACTCCCTGTCATTTATTCCAGAGTTCTGCCAAATATGTTTTTAAATGGTAAAACAAAGATCCAGTTCAACGTTTACTATTCATCACTTTTGGCTACTTAGTCCTTATAAAAACAGACTATAAGAGACATTAGACACTTGGTCTCTGCATGAATATGAACACTTGTCCACTTTATGAGCTCTCTTGAAAAGTTTTTTTCCCAGTGACTAAAGCTCCATTTTCCCCAAAAACTAGGTGAAAGTTGGCATTACTTGGAAGTAAATACACATCAGAACTTTTTGTGGTATTTAGAACCACAGCTTGATTGTCAGATTTGCAGAAGTTTAAAAACTGATTGGGATGTAAGGTAATACCTACTAAATTCATGACTTAAGAGACCTTAATAGTGAAGTCCATCAATTTCAGCCATTTCACTTATATATTAATTTTTAAACAGAGATTAATTACCTATGCTAACTGTGAAAGTGTCAAAACTAACTATCATTTTGCAACTATGTTCACTTCCCTCAAACTACATAGAACCAGTTTGCTAAACTTCCCTGTACTCTGCCCTGGTGAGGCTACATCTGGAGTACTGCATCCAGTTCTGGGCTCATCAGTCCAAGAGAGACAGGGATCTTCTAGAGAGAGTCCGGAGAGGGCCACAAAGATGATTAGGGGACTGGAGCATCTGCCTTACAAGGAGAGGCTGAGAGAGCTGGGACTCTTCAGCCTGGAGAAGAGAAGACTGACAGGCAACCTTATCAATGTCTATAAATATCTGAAATGTGGGGGCCAAATGGATTGGGTCAGGCTCTTTTCGTGTTGGCTGGTGACAGGACAAGGGGCAATGGACAAAAACTGGAACACCGGAAGTTCCAGACAAATTTAACGAAAAATTTCTTTACTGTGAGGGTAACAGAGCACTGGAACAGGCTGCCCAGGGAGGTTGTGGAGTCTCCTTCTCTGGAGGTGTTCAAAACCCGTCTGGACGCTTTCCTGTGCAACATGGTGTAGGGAACCCGCTTTGGCAGAGAAGTTGGACTAGATTATCTTCAGAGGTCCCTTCCAACCCTTAGCAGTCTGTGATTCTAGGTTATAGCACTAGTCTACAATCATTTAGAAATAAATTACCAAGATAATTACATTAGGAAACTACAGATTAAGCTTCGTTGCATTATACAAAGCTGTAATAAAGTAGAAGACACTAAAACCAGTGAAGTAGTAGCTGCACCATCAACATACCTTCGTACATGATTATGCAACAGTGTAAATAAACATTTTAAGAAGTAACACCTGGGGAACCCTAGTACTTTCCCCCTCTAAGAGTAGATGTTAATGCGATAAAATAAATTAAATGCAATCTACTACTTGCTCAGTTGGCTGACTTAGCAAAGGGCTAGAAACCATGAAGTGAAACTGGGTGAATCCTGGAATTTTATTACATGCAGCACCTAGGAAAGAAAGAACGAAAAAAAGAGTATAATTTGCTACATTTAGGATTATTGTCTTTGTCATTGTACTTTACCATCTAAAGACCCAGTTAGTAATTCTACTACAATGGTGTAATTATTCTTTTACAATCTGTTTAACCCAAGACATCTTGAAAGTATTTAATTTTTAAGTAAAAATACAGTGCTACTGACTGCTGCAGTGCAATGGATGCCCTGATAATACAATGCAAAACAGCAATGTAAGTTAAGAAAATATCTATCTCTCTCTTTCAACCCTGATTAACTTAATGAGTCCCTCCAACACTAATCTCTTAAATACAGAACTATGGGAAATAACAGATGAAAGAACAGCAATAAGCAGTCTAACTAAATAAGCCATGTTGATTAGCAAATTATATTTCCTACTGATCTAAGAGTTCACTAATGAGATGCCTGGCACAATGACTGATCTTGGATTGCTTTGAAGATATGCTTAACATTCACATTCTCCGTGCCTTATGCCATATCTAGGGGAGACATAAGCATTCTTTTTTAAAACCATCAAATTAATCATACACAGCCCAGGAAAACACATGAAGGTTGTAAATATTTTTGATTTTTATTAAGACTTGCATAAATTTTCTGAAAGTCTAGGACATCAAAATGCAGAGGAAAAATGAAAATATCTCAAGTTCACACTAGAGCACAGTTGCCTTGCTAACCAGCATTTGATATTATGAACGGGCAGTATCGCTGCAGTGTTCAAAGAATAATTAAAGACTGCTGCTTTAAAATCCATCTTAGGTTTTGTACTTCTGTGACCTGGTTAGGGTCAACATCCTTTGTCTGTTAAGCAAAATACATACCATAACTTCCAGTTGTATTGGCACATATAACAGCACCAAAGAATGTTGGAGCATACTTCTGGATTCTGGAAATAACTTTCTGACAGGCTACTGCCGGGTCTGTTCCCATCCTCATATACTCCACAGCTTGATAACTACAAAAAACCACAACCCCACACTCAGTTAGCTATACTCAGGCTATATATTCTAAAATACCATTGAGAGACCTTGATTTCTTTGAAGAATGAAAACACATAATAAATAATCTTTAGTGAAACTTCATATTGATAATTATTACTAAAGTTCTACATGAAAAGTAATTAGAAACAGGACTAAAATGGACTGCAAGATGTCATCCATGCCATCTATAATTCTAAGGCAGGACCAAGCCTGGGATAACTCTGATCATTTGCAGTAGAAGAGGTTAAGAAACAGATCAGTTAAAGAACTGCAAAGAAGCAGTGAAATAGTTAGTGGCTTTTATTTTTCATTGCATGATTAAGTTTGACATTAAAAGTTATTACTATTTTCAAAAAGGTCAATGTTGATATTTTTTTGAAGAACACTGACCTCCAATACTACATTACTGACAAATTATTGATTTCAGTAAGCATTAAAAATATTTCAGAAAAAATCTTAAGTTTCTGAGAACCTCAAAATTGACACATTTTCTTTATTTCATGACTACAAAGGTACAATGTTTTGGTCAAGACATTGAGCTACCTTCAATTATTTTCCAGGCCTGTTTAAAAAAATTCTTACTCTAAATGAAAGAGTTATCAAAGTGAACTTCTTTTCTATCTACAGTATCATTAGACAAATTACTATTGAGCATTGCTTGAGAGGAATCAGTTGCATTTCCAAAATGTCCTCAGAAGCAAACAAACTACTTTTGTGGTTTTTTGTTTCAGAATCTGAAGATTAAAAGATAATGTACAATGTATACTTACAAGCAAACAACACTAGATTTTGTTTTGATGAAAGACGTATGTACCAAGACCAACTCTTGTTACAACTAAGACTCACCTACAGATAGCATTAACTACAGATGTTATCAAAGTACCAGAGAACTTATCTTGCATTTTGAGACTCCCTATCATCTTTGATTTATTCTAACAATCAAATAGGTTCAAGTCATCTGAAGATAACTATCTGAATATAAAGCTGTATTTCACAGGCGTCTCTTCACTAATCAAAAACTCAATGAAATGTTACTGTCTCAAAGTAGGCAGACAGAAAATATTAGCAATTTTGCCTTTTAATTGACACCTCCTTCACTTCTGGCAGGTCAATTCTTTTATTTGCTTTCATGTGGGAATTCTAAACAATATAGAATTAAGAAAGATCTGTATCTACAAGCAACCTGTGATTAACTATTTAGTCTGAGTTGTATTCTAAAAACCATTGGTGCCAACACAAAATGTTTTAAGCATTACAGCCAAATCCTTCAGGCTGCTAAACTGTAATATAAGCTTTTATTGATTAACCTCTTAGTGGAGCTCAAGTCAACCTACTACTGTTAGTATCTAATACCTCGGAATAATTCATGGAGATGTCAATTGCCTTTTATTTCAAGACCGGCTTGGAACAGCTTGAAACTCATTGAGGACATCCGTAAATATGCAACAGCTAGTAGGCATTCATAACTGCTAGAGTTTCAGAAAAAGCACCTGAGTAATAGGAAGGCCACTGCTATACATTCCTTCAAGCATCAGTGCCCATTCTGTTCAGCACAGACTTCCATAACTCATGCCTGCTGAGACCGACTCACAAAAATGACTGTCAAGACTCAGTGATGAAAACAGGCATATTTTATGCAGATTATGCAACCACAACAGCACTAAAACACCTCTTCCAGTTTCAAATTAGATGCAACTACATAGGATTGTTACAGTGACACCTCCCCACACTCCTGAGTAATCTGAGGCTCACCCTACATCCTATCTACAATTAATAAGACTTATTTCCTACACAACAGAACACTTTGGAGGAGAAAGCTAATCAGTTTTTTATCTGTTAAAAGTATGCAGGCTGGGAATATACTCATTACTTGCTGGCTGTTTGTTCACAGCTTGGCAGTATTAATGTCATCAAGATATTTAAGAAGTCACTTTTTTTAAAATAGATAACGATGCCTTGATTCTGCTACCGCCTTTTCCCCTCCCATTCCTTCCTTTACTCCCACTTCAGCTGCCAGTAAGTCAGATCGTCTTTTTAATCAATTACTTAAGTTTGTCAAGTTCACATTTTGCTAGAGAAAGGTAGCAAAGTCCTAAGGACAAACCTGGGTAAAAAGCGCATCATGATGTCACCATCCCCAGTAGCTGCAGCTCCTCCGGCTGTACTGTCTGCATAGGACCCTGCTCCAGCTATGGGAGAATCTCCTACACGGCTGTAGTGAACAACAGGAAAAACACAAAAACTGTAAACAACAGAAAACTGTAATTTACTAATTCCAGTGGGATTCTATTAACATAATAGCTCTTGGCCTGATACTGGCAAGTTCTTATGGCTTGAGCACAGTTCTAACTTTGTCAACCTTACTGCCTCAAGCTGGGTTAGTGTTAAATCCACAGGAGAACAGAACAGGTAAAGAGGCCACTCCCCTGCAGTCAGAAGTTTTGTCTTAAAACTACTGATAAAAGTGACCTGTGATAACCTGACTGACCTGAGGCTTAATCCACCTCCAGTGTTTAAGTGTTTGTTATTATATTAACTAGTTAGGGCAGTAAGGTCTAGCCAGTGGACCACAGTAAGCAGCTGGGAACATTAATATGTTTAATAACTTGCTGCTAAATCTAGAAGTTGTCTGACTTGGTTGACAGATAAGATTCGTAACTGGGTAGAAAAAAAATCTCAAAGACAAAATACAGGCCTTGGGCTCCAATTCTATGTACATTTCTTTGAAGACTATGCACCTCTCTGAAATGCTTATTTGGCTCTGGTGCCTTGCCTTACAAGATGCCTCACAACTGTGCCAGTCATTTGTGTCTCTGTATGGTGAATTAAGAGTGCTGGAAAACAAGCACTCCCTCAAACAAACATTAATCATCTTGCAACTGAATCAGCTTCTCATCATTAGGATTTATGGCAGTGCCCAGAAATAAGCAAGGCCATTTTGTGATCATCGTAGTCTAAAACATAAAAACTTTAGATAAACTTAACACAGGAAAGGAGGTGTGGAAAAAAGGTGTTTTGTAAAACCAGAGATACTAACCCTGGAATTTTGTGGACCGCACCATTAGTAGATGTCCCAGAAGCAACAGTTCCGCTCCCACCGATTACAACCATACCTAAAATTTTCAAAGGGGATGAAACGTGTTCAGAAACACTCATAACAAATTTATTAAAGTGATAGTATGGTTATCACACAGAACCACAATACCCAGACTATTCAAATTACCGATACTCTGAAATACAGAAAAGTTATCCTCTTCAAGAAAACAAGTTCTTTTTAAAACACATTTTAAAACTTTTTGAATGCATTACAAGAGCTCAAGAAGGAACCTAAACCAGTGAGTGCTACACACTGTTCAGAGCTGTATGTTACTGCTGCACAAGCAGTCACTGTCTCCTGATATACATACACCTATGTTAACCAGTATGTTAACAAGTACCTGGTGTCACCAACTCTGCACCAGTACCAGCAGAACAACAAAGTTTGGAAATCATGCTTGAGGGAGATAAAAAAAAAAAATAAAAATCAGAAGGATGAACTTAAATTAGGCAGAAGGTGAAATACTGACTACCAAAGTAACAAGCATGACTTAACAGGCAATCAAATGTGTGGATGAGCCCAGCCCTTGCTAATTTTGTGCTGATAAGGAAGCCACTGCTTTATATTAGAGAAGCTTAGATTGCAGCTTGGAAAAGGATTTGGGATCAGCTGCTTCTCCACAGACCAAGACTTTACCTTTTTAAGAGAGGGCAGAAATTGCTGCTGGCATCAAATTCCAAGAGCTGAATTCTGGTTCTCTGACCTCACTAAGCAGTAGCTCCTTCTCATAGAAAAGTTTCCTGACCAGTAGAAGCTAAAAACATAGAGGCACTAACTCTATGGCCACCATTACCCTCTGCAAAAACTAGAAGGGCATCAGTTCCTTCCAACTTCCTAAATGCCTTCCTAAGTTCCTTTCTGAATGAAGACTCTTCTCAAAATGTTTTAGTCAAGGACACGTTTCATATATAAAACAATGGGGTGGGAGAACCTGAAGTACAAATGTAAGTGCCATCATTTACTGCAAAACAGTTTAGGACTGCTACTTAACAAATAAACCAAATTCCTGACTTGTATTTAGCAGATTCCCCTCTCATTCTGACACTTCACAGTTTCTGAGTTTTCTAGCACATACTGAAGACTAAAGATCCCACTAAAGAAAGCTACCTACCAACTTAAGAACTTGGTAGGTTGCCTGACTTCTGTAGAACACTGATTAGTAGGGCAGACTGGAAGCAATGCAGAAAGATTCACCCTTAAAACAACTTGTTAATTCCTCCTATTGCAAGTACCATCAGACAAAAATTTCACAATTGCTAAACTGAGAAAACTCCAGAGTAAACCAAAAAGTGCATTTCAAGACTATAAAGTATAAAGCTTTGAAAAACATGAATCTGTAACTGCTCCAGTCCTTTGGCTCATCGGCTCATTAATCAGTTTATAGGCTTAGCAATTAACAGTCCTCAATCAGTAAACTTTTTGGGACTACTACTGCTAATTTGTTTCACGCATAGTAGTTTCTGTAGAAATTTACTGGTTTAGTCAAAAGCCAGAATAGAAGAAAAATGAAAGTAAGATTTTTATGTTTAAAGGCTGTTTGACAAATTTCTTTTGATTGGCAACAGGACTGTTTACTCATTTCTTCCACCACCGCAAAGCCTTTTAAGTTCGTCTGACAGCTACAGGGGAGACTTAGGTACCTATGCTTACCATAATCAACATAAAAGTAACTATTTTTAATCTGGATCAGTTTTCTAAGCGTCCACAGCTGCCCAAGCAATTTAGCCAAAGTATCTGAGGGAAAAGTAGTAGGGCAATGAACAAATAGCTAAGGGCAAAAAATGAAGCAAATGGCTGGGCAGCCAGTGGACTGGAAAAAAACCCCAAACAAATTCTACTTTAGGCACTCCATCCTAACACATAAATAACAGAATCCTGAAATCACTATAAATAGGAAATAATGCCTATATGTAATACTTTTCTTTAAACTCTGTGTGACTTAATCTGTAGTGGAATGAGGAAAAAAAAAAAAAAATCAGCATCAGAGTTACCAAAAGTTGTTACCAATAGTATCATGATTATGAACACTTCTTTGTGAGATGGTCTGTTCTTCGTTATGAGTTACTTTTTCAGGCCGTTTGTATGGTCCACAGGATTTTGCAGAGTCTGGTACCACATTCTGTAATTATTTTGTGTTTTGCATGAGTAATATATTATGCTTCATTACAGATAAATTTAAAAATACTACAATCAAGATCTATAATCTACTACACAGGTATCAGATGCTCAATACTTAAATTTTACAGCTGCACTGAAATCTTGCACGTTGTCTTGCCTAAAAAATAAAGAGTGACTTCTGGTATTATATGGTGAAAAGTTTTTCCTACTAGAAAGTCATGTTGTTCAAATTAAAGATTCTCCTTTGCTCAACTGACTGGTTAGAAAAAAAAAAAAAAAAAGCTAATTCTTTGGCAAATGAAGAAAATCTTCAAGCTAAAATACCAATCAGATGAACTGAGCTTGTTTTACTAATGTCAGGTCAGTATCACAGTCAAGATATTTTCCCAGCTGAAAAACACAGTATGTATTGAATTAAAATGGTTCAGGAATGCAGCATTTCATATCCAAGAAACAATAAAGGCAATGTACAAACATGTAGAAATCTGCAACATCAATCCCAAAACAAACAAAAAACCAAAGAAACAAAAAAACTAAACCAACCTCATCACAATAGGTAAGTTTAATGGACAGCTGAACTAACCCGATGTGTTCACACTTCTGCATAAAGCCCCTCTAACTATTTTAAGGACCTTAACGGCTGCTGTAAGATCTTCTTACAGAAATTTATACATGCATCAAAAAATACATGCACTGCTTTGTTTAGTTTGAGAAGTCCTGTCCAAATTAGAGCTACCTACTGCAGCAAGGTCAAAACCAGCAGGATCTAAGAAAGAGCAGCTAGATACATACTCTTCCCAAGCCTACCAAATGCTTGGAAATTCCGAGTTTGTTCTGCTTAACACACAAACCATCTTTGTCCTTCATATGTAAAGCATAACTTCAATATAAACTGAAAGGAAGAGGCAATACTGCATTACAGACTTTCTAAACACCAACTTCACCACCACCATTGCACTGTACCTTCCAGTAGTTTGGCTGACAGGTTTCATTAAGCCACTTTGAATACAACGAAAGAGACTTTTGGGTAGTTAAATCTTCATATGGAAACCCCATTCTTACAGCAAACAGGGAGGCTTAAAAAGCAACAACAAAACAAAAAGTATTAATTTATTCACATTTTAATATATTTTATGATAATACATTAATGTAATGTTATCTAGAAATCAAGAAATTCTACATTCTCTATGGAGATGAGAAATAAAGTCTTCAGGGAGCAGTAACAGCCATTATAGTGATGTACAACTGCAGTAATAAACTCTCCCTTCACTGGCAATATCTAATTTTCTCAATTCACTGTAACTATATTAACACATATAAGCTTTACCATTGAAAGAGAAACAAATTCAACTTGTTAATCAACTGGACACAAATAACCCAGAGCAAGAGAGGCCTAGGCTGTGCGTGTCACAGAAATACTTAAATAAATTATAATAGTCTATTATAAATAAACATAATACGCTATTAAATAAATAATAGTATATTTTCCTTCAAAAGCTAGCCTTTTGTGAAATGTAAGTAATAGTGGCACAGCATTTGTCACTATAACACTGATACTTGCAGAAATCAATCCACCAGCTTACATCATACTACACTTCTTCCTTGCAGCTTTAAAAGTGACTGCTTCCTTGTTTTGAAAATTAATACAGTATGTGTCAAGGGAGCAAAAGGAATACCAACACAAGCAATAAAAGAATGCTGCACTTCTAAGAATGGCTTTTACAGTTAGGGAAAGGGAAAAGAAAAAAGATCAACTATTCTTTCATCTTTTAGTTGTAGATACCTTTGATATTACCTAGTAACAGATACTGTTACTAGATATAGGTGCTTGAACAATTTATATTACCAATTCTTGATAGCAGTGGCACTATAATGCACAGCTAAACAAGCTCCTCTAGTCCAAGAATTAAGAAAAGCCTTCAATTATTCTGGACAGCTTTTCTGTGTTTTTCTTAAAAACTGACACAATTGAAGTCTCTTTGCACTCAAAGCGAAAGAAAACTGACAGCTTCAATTAAACAGATATTTATTTTCCTATTTCTAGAACAAACAGGCAGAGGTTTTTGTTATTTTTTGTCTGTTTTTTTTCTTTTTTTTTTTTTTAAGGTAAAATTGTGCTTGTGCATGTTTGTCAGTCATTCTTTCATGACTTTTGAAGCCTTGCTTCTGTTCCATGAAGCCGAGTTGGTCATTTTTACTCTTCAACTTTTTACTTGGATTATCAGTCTAAGTATTGCTAGGACAAAAAGAGAAAAGGTCAGGCTCACTGTGATTATGAAATTTTGTTATCTATTGGAGACAAACCTGAAAACTACTTGGCAGATGATAACTAAAATTATTCTTTTTTTCCTTATTTGTAATCATTCTGCACTGAATGTCCCACATCAGACTCAGCTCTACACTGGTATACATGACTTTTATTGCCAGTTTTCTATGACCTTTCCTAAAGAGATTATGCAATAAATAAAGCAGCTTTTTTAGCACTGCAAGAACTGATCAGTGTGGTTACCTGTATGTGTTCAGCAAAAGCTAAACAACTCATTTTTACGTACCCCACTGTTACTATAAACCTTAGCTGTAAAAACACACCAGCAAAAAGACGACATCAGGGTTGACTTGCATGAGTTTGTTGTTCAAGACTATCACCACCACACTGTCATCCTCTTCACTGAGTATGGCTCAAACTTTCATCATAGCTTGCAATTAGCTAATATTTGTTCACATATAACTCACCGGATCAGCTTCCCCAAAGTCTATTTTTGCAAGTGTTTTGTGGGGGAAAATAATGCAATTTATTAAACTTTCATTCACCAGGTGAAAATTATGCAACAATATGACCTTCAGACTTCAAAGGTTATAAAATTTGAATTATTTTGTTCACTGGATAATTATTTCAGTGTTCATAGCTTCTGATTCAGCTTTTCACTTCCAGATCTAGAACCTGCTGATTCATAGTATCAGACAGTTTTATGTTTTATTTACTAGTTTTGTTTGGGGTTTTTTTGCCCCATGATGGAAATACTGAAAAGGAAATAATTTCAAAAAGAGATAAAAGCATAGGTACAGACATTCTTGAAAGTTAAAAGGGCATAACTAATCCAGGAAGTTTCTGGAAAGCATCAATAACAACCTCAAGTGCCAACAAGAAATGCTCTGCTAGACCTCATACTTACAAACAAGGAAGGGCTTGCTGGGGATTTGAAGTTTGAAGGCAGCCTTTGCTGCAACAACTATGGTGAGATTCAGGATTCTGAGAGGAGGGAGCAGATCAAAAAGCAAGATAGTAAGCCTGGACTTAAGGAGAACAGAATTTGGCCTCTGCAAGGACCTGACTGAAAAAGTCACAGAATCACAGAATGTTAGGGATTGGAAGGGACCTTGAAAGATCATCTAGTGCAATCCCCCTGCTGGAGCAGGAATACCTAGATGAATTCACACAGGAAGGCGTCCAGGCAGGTCTTGAATGTCTCCAGAGAAGGAGACTCCACAACCTCCCTGGGCAGCCTGTTCCAGTGCTCTGTTACTCTCACAGTAAAGAAGTTCCTTCTCAAATTTAAGCAGAACCTCCTGTGTTCCAGCTTGTACCCACTGCCCCTTGTCCTGTCATTGGACATCACTGAGAAGAGCTTGGCCCCATCCTCCTGACATTCGCCCTTTACATATCTATAAACATTAATCACCCCTCAGTCTCCTCTTCTCCAAGCTAAAGAGGCCCAGCTCTCTCAGCCTTTCCTCATAAGGGAGATGCTCCACTCCCTTAATCATTTTGGTGGCTCTGTGCTGGACTCTCTCAAGCAGTTCCCTGTCCTTCTCAAACTGTGGGGCCCAGAACTGGACACAATATTCCAGATGCATCCTCAATCTGAGCTGAAGCAAGTCCTAAACACTCTGTTAATGAGGTGGAGATGACAGGAGGGACACATTTAGGAGCAGAATGTCCACCAAGTGACACTCTTTCAGTTCTCAGTCTTCAAACCATCGCTTCTGACCTCCAAAAATTCGATTCCGTTGAACATTTATTTATCAGACGGTTTATCGGACGCTACCAGCCTCAACAACGACAAGTTCCAAGAACGACAACAACGTCGTGGTGGGCAAGGTCACTTCAAACATAATTGAAGTATCAGCCTTTAATCCCAACTACCCCCAAAACACCCCTCAAACATCCCTAAAACTTGTAGGCTTCTCCCCACCTCTTTGAGGAACCCCAAAAAGATGGAGCGAGGTTGTTAAATCTCTTGTGGAGGTTGTGAAGGGGGGAGGTTGGAGTTGATGGGGTGACACTTGGAAGCTTCTTGTTGACATCAGGAGCTCAAATTTGGGGGGGTTTGGGGTTCACTCCCCAAAAAACAAGAGGTGGATGAAGTTGGGGGGGGATTGTGGGTGCTCAGCTGCTCGTTGGGTGTTAGCGGCGAGCGGCTGGGTGGGCAACGTTTAAATTTCAGATGCTTTTTTGGGGTTATTTTCCTCCTTTTCCAGCAAAAGCTGAATTGCACTAACAAAAAAAAAGGTGGGGGTCCTCCTGGTTGTTTTGGGGTCCCCCTGGTTGTTTTGGGGTCCCTGGAGTAGGGGGGGCCTGTGATGAGAACCATATCAGTTCGAGGCAGCCCCAAAAATCGCTTGAAGTGGTTTTTTTTCTGCTGAATAAAATTTATTCTTTTCCCCCAAAAAAAGTCCCATGAGCCCTGAAGGGAAGAAAAAGTTCAAGAAAGTTGGTTGTTATTGAAGGATCACTTCCTCCAAGATCAACAGCAGTCTATCCTGACAAGCAGGAAGTCGGGTAGAAATGCCAGGGGGATTGCATGGGTGAACAAGGAGTTCCTGGTAACTCAAAGATAAAAAGGGAGTATAAAGAAGGTGGAAGCAGGGACAGGCAATCTGAGAAGAATGTAGAGACACTGCATGCAGGTATGAGGTTAGGAAAGCCAAAGCCCACTTGAAGTTTAATCTGTCAAGGGATGTCAAAGGCAATGAGAAAGGCTTCTGTAGGTGCCTAAATAGCAAAAGGAAGACTAGGGAAACATGGGCATGCTGTGGACTGGGGCAGTGGCTCTGGTGACATAGGGCACAGAAAAAGCTGAGTTACTGAATGCCCTATTCATCTTCTTTACTAGAAGACCAGCCTTCAGAAATCCAAGGGCCTGGAAATCTATGGGAAATTCTGGAGCAAGGAAGACTTACGCTTGGCTGAGAGGATCAGGTTAGGGAATACTTCATCAGCGTGGACATACACAAATCCATAGGCATAGGATGCAACCACAAGTGTCTAGAGACCAAGCTGATGGCATTGCAAGACCACTCTCATTTATCTTCAAACTATCAGGGTGACTGGGAAAAAAGCCTAAAGACTGGAGAAAAGCAACTGCCACTCCCGTCTTCAAAAAGGGCAAGAAGCAGAACCCAGGGAACTGCAGGCAAGTCAGCCTCACCTCTATCACTGAGGTGATGGAACAACTAATCCTGGAAACCATTTCCAAGAACACAAATTATGAGAAGGTTATTGGAAGCAGTAAGCATGGCTCCACAAAAGGAAGCCATGCTTGATCAGCCTGCTAGCCAGCTCTGATGAAAAAACTGGCTTGGTAGATAAGGGGAGAGCAGTGGATATTGTCTGCCTTAACTTCCACAGGGCTTTTGACATTGTAACCTGTAAGATCCTCACAGAGAAGTTGATGAGTTACTGGCTGGATGAGCAGTGATGTGGACTGAAAACTGCCTGAAGCGATTAGCTCTGAGGGTAGTGATCAGTGGTATGACGGCTAGTTGGAGCCAGCAACTACCAATGTACTCCTGGCATCAATATGGGATCCCACACTGTTCAGTATCTTCATTAATGATCTGGATAATGGGGCAGAGCGTACCTGCAGCAAATTTTGCAGATAATACAAAACTGAGAGGAGTGGCTGAAGCACCAGGGGGTTATGCTGGCATCCAGAGTGATCTCAACAGGCAAGAGAAATGGGCTGATAGGAACCTCATGCAGTTCAACAAAGAGAAATGCAAAGACCTGCACCTGAGGAAAAACAACCCCATACACCGGTATGTGCTGGGGCCACCCAGTGGTAAAGCAGCTTGGCCGAAGAAGACCTGGTTCTGAGAGGCAGCAAGTTGAATGTCAATCAGCAATGCACCCTTGCAGCAAAGGCAGGTAACAGAGATAACAGAGAGCTGGGACTGTTCAGCCTTGAGAAGAAAAGGCTCAGGGCAGGGGGAGATCTCATCAGTGTATAAAAATATCTGAAGGGAAGTTGTAAAGAAGATCAAGCCAGGCCTTTTTTGGTGGTGCCTAGTGATAGCACACGAGGCAGTGGGCACAAAATGAAACACAGGAGGCTCCCTCTGAACAGTGTGAAAAACTTCTACATTCTGAGGGTGACTGAGTTGCCCAGAGGTTGTGGGGTCTCCTACCTCAGATATTCAAAAGTCATCTGGACATGGTCCTGGGCAACCATCTCTAGGTGGCCCTACTTGAGCAGGGGCGTTGAACCAGAAGACCTCAACTCCCTGCCAACCTCAACCACTCTGTGATTCTGTAATACATCCTCTTCCTTAAGTTGTCTATGTACCAAAGGTTTTCAAATATCTAAACTTCAATTTTTGAGTCAAACAGAACAGTGAAGACTATACAGGTGTCATGGCACTCTAACAGAATCCATCAGTGTTTTTAACACTGAAAATTAAAATTTCATGTTACTTTCATTAAAACTTTACTGCCAGGAACAATATACTTGCACATATAAAAATGATCTACTAAACAAAATTAACGTGTGCCACAGCTTGCCTCCTCTCTAGAGTCACCCATTCACATAAATGAAATTTTAGGAGACAGGCAGACTTTTCTGGATTTTATCACTAAATATATTCAAATGAAAGTGCAGTTTAGTTATTAGCAAAAAAATAAGGAATAACCTTGGCAATTTTGCATTTTGAATAAAGCAAGCCTGCACAGATTATATATATTTATATGAAAAGGTTTTATTATTCCAGCCAGCTTTTCTGGTGAAAATGTAAGCTGTTATTTTTCTCACATGCTGATTTGAAGGTTCAAATGTATTCTTCTTAAGCTATAGCTTTATTTTTTATTTATCAGTCTTCACCTGGTAAAGACAACTACAGTTTCCTTCATCCAAGTTCCTATTTCCACAGAAAATACATTATTTCACAAGAAATATTATTCTTTCTCAATTTCTCCACTGCTTTGATTCACTGACTAACATTTATCACCATATCCAATTTTTACTCAGATATATCTTCAGCTTTCCTAACTTTCTTTTGCTATTACTGCTAGACAGTTTCTTCTGATGAAGTTCTTACTGACAGCAAGGACTCAGCATAACAGCCTTATCCACTGACTCCATTATGCAAAGAGCTATCTTACGCTGGAAAATTTATTTTTAAATCAGCACTTTAATCTTCACTTTCTCCATCTTCCTTAGCTTTTCTGCTTATTCTACCAATCAAAAGTTAAAAATATTTTGATAACTAACAACTATAGGAAAAGGAGTATTTTGAGCATTTCTTCCTCCTCTATTTAACATCTGACCAATTTCTTTTTCAGCATCACCTGTGAAATCTCTTACAAAGCCACTTGTAACCTAATCACAGCCAACTACTCGAATTAAATAGAATCTACATATCTATTTCTCTTTTCAGACCTTCTGTCACTGTCCTCACCACCTCCTATTGCCCTGTTTTATTCCATCAAAAAACTACTGTTGCACTTACTTCTCTATCATTCTGTACACATTAATTCCTTCAAGAATCTTTTATTTTCTTATTAGTTTCAAAGCATTTGACTCACCCTTAATCCTCAGATGTTAACTTCCACACTTATCTCCACATTTCTTGCTGAGCAGGCACATACATTTTAAAAGTCCTCAACTGTGAGCCAAGTAACCTTCCACTCACTACCTAGACACATGCCTGGAAGGTACATTTCTTTTGAAGCCAGTATTACTCTAACAGCAGCAGCTCTTATTCTGAAAGCTCAGCTATTGCTCCAGTTTGCTAAGGCTCTTTTGTTGTGCCTACAAATATAGCTCCTTATGTAATTTTTAACATTCAAGTTCTTGCTAATATTTTTAAACTATGAAATACAGTAATCATGCTCTATATATACTAAAATGTAACTGCAGTGTCTATTAATTCTGTCATTTCTTAGAAAAAGTTACTCCATGGTTTTAAATGAAATGCTTACACCTAATAGCTTCTATAATATCTGGTAGCAAATCATCTATGATACCTCTGATACCAGTGACATTAGCAAAGCCTTGGGATTACAAGTTAATATTTGCAGTTAAATTGCTGAAAAGACAGTAAAAATTGTATTTTTCTTTTCATGTCCAAATAATGGAATAAAATCTAATTCACTACACGTAATAAGACAGTAAACACTTCTGAATTATTTGACTAGATTCATTTGATTGTCAGGGAATCCTTCCACCTATATTACCAAGATTAATATACGGCAATTTTAACAGGAAGTGTTTTAAGAAGAAGGTAAGACTTGGAAACAGTTAAAGGAACAATTACCTGATTCTCCCACTAATAACGTATGCTTAGTGTATTCAATGACCTTTCGTGCTACACCAATAGCATTTTTCACATGTCTGAGATCTGCAACTGCCCCAACTTCCATAGTGTTGCTGGAAACAAGAAATATTTTAAACTTATAAAAAATACAGGAAAAATTACACATTTTTTATTAGACAAAATCTGTTCTCATCTAAATTTGAAAGCTTGCTACTTTAACCTACTGCTTTAATTGTTCTATGCCACAGACAGATGGCATCACAGTAGTAGGGAAAAACTTCATACATGTATTGTTTCCTTTCACAGGCATGGGGATGTTGCTCAAGTAATAATAATTTTATCCACAGTAATATTTTTCAGTAGAGTAACTATTTTGTTACATAAACCTATAACATGAACCACACACAATTCCTTTTTAATCAGGACAACTTTAAATGGTAAATAAGGTATAGAAGACAATTGCACTACAAGTTAGATATTTACAGAATGAATGTAAAGGGAAAGTTTACAATGCTACAAACTATCTGCTTTGCAACTGCTATACCTAGAGCTGGATTACTGCACTACATGTGAAGATTCAATAACAAACATGCTTAGCCACTCTCCCACAGTCAGCCCTAAACCAACAAGATCTATCTAACAACCCTGACGTTAAAGTGTGCTAAAAATTACAGAGATCGTTCTTTTTCCCATGCATTTTTCTTACCCATCCATAATCATTGCATCCAGTGTTGTTTCTCCACTTTCATCTGGGCTTCCTCCATATCCCACACTCCCATCACATTGGTCAATCTCACACTGACTGCAGCCTCTCTCAACTGCATCCAGCTCAGAACCTCCCGACTGTAATACTCTCCAAGCTGTAATCAACACAAATAATTAAATGCCACCAGTGAAAATAGTGTCCACTACTTCTTTAAATAATGTTTTAAAGATGGATATCATGCACTATGTAAGTGAATAAAAAAAGTAAACTACAACTTATAGGTGAAATAAAGTAAAAATACAAATCTATTCAAAATAATGCTTTTCAAAATAGTTTTTCTTGCATATTCAATTAGTGGTTTTGACTGAGAAATTAAGAAATCTTCTACATATTAAATAACCTCCTTTGCCCAGAACAAATAATTAACTTATCGCTTCACTGTTTACTTAAGCCTTTTGGGAGGAGGGAGAGGGGCAAGCAAAACTTATCTAAAAAAACAAACAAACAAAAAAACAAGCAGCCTTCAAAAGCTTCATATGAGAACAAATACTAAGTGCCCAGCTGCAGAATAAAAATATCTAAACCATATAGTGATCTAAAAGATGTACACCTACATCAGTAACTATATATGAACAAAGTGGAAATAATATACAAGAAATTACAGTCCCCACATTCTGCTGTTCAAACCTTAGTCCTCCTTTCTTTATGATCTAGCTCATGGTGCAGTTTTGTAAGACATTACAGACGTGCCAAATTACATGACTTCAAAAAACTGAGCCTCGAGGCTTTGCAGGTGTGACATTTCACAAGGTTGGACTTCAGGTAAGATTTTCCAAGATGCCCGAGCTTGCTGCCATTGACAGCTGCAGTCCTGCTTCCTCCTCCTTGTGCCGGCTCTGGTGCTCCATCATCTGCCAGGCCTAGCACAGGAGAGGCAGCACAAGCATATAGCCCAGCGCTTTTTGGCAAAAGTAAACTATTACACATGCAACTGCATGATATTGCCTGCACCATGGAAAAAAGTAAGGCTTAATACCTAGCATCCAACTCCACATATGCTTGTCTTTATTCTGAACTTCAGTGAGGAGTACTGCTCCAATTAATATTCCCTTTATTGCTGTGACTAGCCTTAATACAAACTTTCAAAAGCCGCAAAGCAAGGGCCTTGCAGTTTTCATGGCCATATGTCACTTGTGACCTATACAAGGCTTTACAGGTAATGCATTTCACTAGCAAGGCTTCCCTAATAAGAAATTATTTATAGCCCAACTATGCTAAAGTAGCCTAATGAGTCTTTTTAAGATCAGTATCCACAACTGATTTATGTTGCCATTGGAAAACCTGCTTTGCCCATCAACAGCAAACCACAAAACAATACAGAGCTCTAAAAATATAATATTCAAAACCACCTAAAGCTTTGGGGGCAAGAATGAATCTTAGAAGGGTACTATTAAAAACAAGTCACCACTGCGAACAGCCAAAAGAATGAAAGGCACATTCTTGGCAAAACAATGTTTTTTAATCTAGCTTTTCCACAGCTAATACCTCATTTTTTTTTTTTTAAGCATTTTTCCCAACCTTGAAAGTTAGAGCATTTGTTTGTAGGCTCTGAGGCAACACCAGGGCTCAGCGACAGAACACCATCAATGCAGGGGCAAGCCCAGAGGCTCGGCCCCTTCCCATTCCAAGGTAACCCCACACTGGGACCAAGCTTTCCCGAGACCCGGCGCAGGCCCCTCCCAAGGAGGACAGACGCCCTTCCCGCAGCCTCCCCGCCGGTACCGGGGCTCGCTCTGACCCGTGAGGAGCCCGGACCCGCTGCAGCCGGAGCCGTTTCACGGAAGCAGGGTCATAGCCCGCTGCTTCTTGCTGCACATAAGCACTGTCTCGCCGAAGAGGCTTATTTTGGCTTTCAGCCAACAGCCAGAGTACCCCGCCAGCCCCGCAGCAGGAGGAGCACCGAGCGAGGGAGCGAGCCATCGGCACTGCCCAACCCGGTCCGGTCCCCCGCCGGGGCACCTGTCTCTGCGGCCTTCCTAAACGCCCAGGTGTTGATGACTACAGGCAGGGCAGCGGCCGAGGCGGTGCCGGCCAGCTGCAGCACCACGAGCAAGAGAGGCGCCACCAGCCCCCACCGCCGGCCCACGCCGCGTCCCTCTGCCGCCGCCATCGCCGCCATCACCGCCCCGCCCAGCCCAGCCCCCGCTGCACCCGGCGGCGGTGGCGCATGCGCACGCGGCGGGGGTGCGGCTGAGCGGTAGCGCCGGCAGCGATGGGGGAGTGGGCTGTTGCGGCCTGTGGTGAGCTCAGCGCAGCCACCGCCCGGCTGCGGGCCTCTTGGGCACCGCTTTTGTGGCAAGGAAAAGCCCGAACGCCTCGCAGCAAAAGCCAAGGCGCAATGCAGATTGCAATAATTTATTTGTTTTAAAATTATATTTATTGTATCTGTGGATGTGTGTTAAAGCCAGCCTCTGAGTGTGGAGGTGACAATCCCTCGATGAAGTGGCCGGGGCTGGAGTGTCGGGGGTGAGCTGGGGCGGTGGAGTGGCTGCCAGCAGAGACCCTGCGGCAGGCCGAGCCTGAGGCAGGCCGGCCCGCGGTGGCACGACTGTGGGGTGGGGGAGTACCAGGTAACGTGTTCAAGAGCCATTGCCGTGTGCGCTCATGAGAGGCATGTCCAGCATCTTTATGTGCCACCTCGTTAGCACACATGTTCTTGTAAAAAGTGACTTAATGTCACAGAGACGTTTCTGCAAATGGTGCATTTGGAATGCACTACAGCAAATAGCTCATGGAAGAATTTGCCTTACAGAAATCATAAAACATATAACAAGTAATTTCTTAATTCTGCCCCTGCTGTTCAAGCTTTTCATTATAAGCCATTAACAATAGTTTAAAACCATTTGACATGTTGCCATAGTAGTCTGACTGTTTTCAGGTCGGTAGGCTTGCCTGCTGTCGGCATAACGCACCGATTTGTGTTCAGGTCTGATTGTGTTCAAGCAGTCACTGATCATCAACCCCCTATTATTTCTGAACAACGTGGAAAAATGTGGCTCTGCTTCTACCAGAGGAATTGGATAGAAAATAGATTCTTTTAAATACACTTTTTCAGCTCATTCTTGTTACTCCTCTCCAATATATAATGGGCCAAACTCAATTACTCTTTTCCAGCAGTGTCACTGGTCTTGTATTTGTAGTAAGAGGAGACCATGTGTGACAAGCTCAAGCTTTGTAGACTTGCACAAATTCTGAGTGTACCCAAGCTGGTTTAAAAAGCCTGAAACATTATTATTTTTATTATAACAAAACAATCCACAGACTTTGTGATTAAATGGTTTTCACAAAAGAAACTCATCCTTTATTATAGAAGTCACAAATAATAAAATACAGGATTGAGTTTTACTTTAGTGATAGCATGGCCTTGTTTCAACCAGTTCCCAAAAGCAAAACTACAAGTAGTCTAGAGCAACCTTTACTCAGGTAAATACTGTTAGCTGATTTATTTCTGATATTACTGTTCTTATTTCTGCCACATATTTCAGTGTAAAGCTGTTCAGGAAGGAAAAAGGGCCAAAATAATGATCCACATTAATGTTAGCTGAAGGAAAACAGAGGAAAATATTTTCAGGAAAGTAATTTAGTAATAAGTGAAAGGGAAAATATAATCAAACATGTTCCTAAAATCAATACATTAACAATATTTTTCAAGTACTATTTTCTTTTAGCCAGATTAAATAGACTGTTAGGAAAGAAAAACACTTTGATATGGGTGCCATTCAAATAAAAGGATTGACTGTGGTGGTTGCATCTGCAGGCTGAGCCTGCACAGCTGTGAAGAAAATACTTTGTAAGACTTGAAACAGCATAACATTATGCTTTGAGGCCCATGTAGAAACTCAGTTGGTTTGATTGCTGTGTTATGCTTTCTAACTAGCATTCAGAAGTTAATGACTTCCTGTTAGAAATAAATGCAATAATGAATCCATGCTTTGCGGTATACAGTGTTATTTAGTATCATATATTTTTATGCTAAGTCTGAAAAAGCTTACAAAGCAAACACTGGTCTCAGATACAGTGTGTAAAATCAACAGCAAGATTGATAAAACTCTGGTTTTACATGCTGAAAGCTGAGAAGAATTTGAGCAGCATCTCTCTAAGATAACTTTGCAAGCCAGTTCTGCTACATTCATCTGGTCTCTTGATTTGCCTTCTGTCTCTGTTATAAAGTATTTAAAATTTATCTTTGATTTGGAAGCTCATTTATGTTTTCACAAAAAATTAACTGTTGTTTTTTGTCAGTTCTTCCAACACTGGCAATGAAAATGCACCTTAATCTGTTTGTTCCCCAGTACTTGCTGTTATCTTACAGACAGATAAATGGTGATATCAGTAGACTTTCAAGTGTCTCTGCAGCTGAAAAGCAAGTCAGTGTGTCGACAAGCAGAATTTTTCTTTAAATGCGTGGTATTGGAAGAATATTCTAGAGAAAGGCTTGTATGGACAAGGGATTGCTGAGAGGATCTATGACAGACAACACTGTGACTGAATGGCACTGAGTAATTAATGAAAAACGCAGCAGGAAATTCACCTCTTTCGCTTAGAGTGTCTATTCCTACAGTGGCCAAGTTCTGACCTCAATTATATCTGTGTGACCTTATATAGCACCATCTGTTCAAAAATGCATGCCTTGCTCCTTTTTGCTGTCTCAAATTTTCAGTAAGTGTGCTTTGAAATGTGATTAAGTAATGTAGTTATATTTGTAAATTGTTTACTTTTAAATCTTGATTTTACTTACACTTTCTAATGTTAATGTACACAAACACACAAAAAACAAATCTGAGAATAATTTTCATAATAAAAATAACTGCTTGATTAACATTTGCTCTGGAAACTTAAGTGCAAATTTTTTTGGCCTCTGGGATTTTGAATCCACCATGCTTTTAATTAAAATACATTTTTAAATGACTTTGTATTGGGGTTTTCTGTTTTGAATAGATTAATGGAAGCACTGTGCTCTCAGTTTTTAAAATTCTTTTTTTTTCTCCTTCAATCCCTTTCATGCTTCTTACAATATATATATTTTCTTATTCACTGAATGACACTGGAAAGGATGAAAAGATTTATGGTGAATGTCTACATCATTTACCTCTTAAATCTTGTAGGAAAAACCATTATACTCTCTCTTGTGCTTGAGAAGAACTATATAAAAGCATTTTCAAAGTTACTTAGTTATCCTCACCTCAGTCCTCCATAAAACTCAGCATCAGTGTGAGGTCTGTCAAAATGTGTAACATTTAAATCACGTTATTACCAAGACCTTTGCTTCCCATACTGTTCTCATGTTTTCATGTCTTCCCCAACAATCTTTTTCTGTGTTACATGTTCTCCTTTACTTGTACTGTAAGGTCTTTTGGGTATGGGTTGTAAATTCATTTTAAGTTAGTACAGCATATAGAACCAGTGTGTCCTAGTTTAGTGCTCCTTGATCCTTGACAATATGTTAATAAGCATTAGTATATATAATGAAAAAAAATACAGTTGCTAATTATAATTACCAAGCAGCCATCAATAATAACTAAATAATAATAATTAGTCATGTTTCCATTGATAAATTTGCTTTTGTTACCACTTTTTTTATCAGATTGCTAAGTTACAATAGCTTACTTTCTTACTTTGTAACCTCAAATAATTATTATGTGTCACAGAATTATATGTTCTTACAATATTATTTGGGCCTATTGTAGCCATTCTGTCTCAAAACAAGTTATGTGTAATATATTTCTTGTTTGTAATTGCTATACTGGTCCACTGCAGTAATAAAGTTGTCATTTGGAACATATAATGGACCACTTTACATTGTTGGAACTGCTGTTTTTATTACAACTCCTTGTAACTTTATGATGTCTTCATAAATGTGATCCATGGCAATAATAAAGTTGTTGGACAAATACAGCAAGTTACTGTTTGCTTCCCCCAAGTCTGAAAGTTATCTTGACATTGTTAAATGAGCATACTTAAGGTTTGCAGTGTTGAAAGGAAGGTAACCAGAAACTTGTGTTATACAAATATTGTTTTAGAAATATAGCAACTTACACCATCTGTATCTATTTCATATGGCTTGGGTATGCCTACCGAGACTTTAAAATAGGATCCTCACTGAGTTATGATTATCTAAGACTAGAAACCATATTGACACATGCAGTACTGTGGTGTTTTCATGGTTATAACACCCCAAAGCAGTAAATAATTGCTTTGGGAGGTAATTTACAATCTTTAAACCCCAACTTGGAAAAGAAAACTGTGATATCTGTCCATAGTGTTCTACCCAAATTGTTTTCTCTGTAGTCTTTGTTAGAACACACTAAAGCCATTCTGTGTTTTTCCATGTATAGTTAGTCTGGACAGACCAAGCTCCTTGTTTTATACTGGTTTCGGTGTCTCATACTAAAGTCTCATAGTGCTCAGTGTAAAGGTGGTTGAAAAACTTTGAAGGCAGATTTTAGGAATTGAGCTGAGAAGTGTCAAAGAGCTAGTTCCTACTCCATGATGCCTGAACTGGATGTATCCACAGCTCGGCAGCATTTCTAAACCACTGAAGAAGTGTACAAATCGGGTCAAAGTCGTTTCAGGCATCTGCTTCAGCAATGTACGAACCATTCAATTACTGTTCTTTGCAAATTCCACTGGACTCTGATGCTAACCACAGGAGTTATTAAGTAGGAAATATGTCTTTTTTTGACTTCAGACTGACAAACTAGAACCTTGAACAAAAACCCTCTTGATAGCATTTTGCCATCTATATTTTAAGATGAAATGGCTGAAATACAAAGCACAGAAATACATAGTTATAAGCTACCACTACATTTTTAAGTTCATTTTTGTGCCAGAAATTGACCTTCTGTACTGATTAAATCATAGGATCTGATGCCTAGAGACAGGGGGTCAAGGCAATTGTTAAGCAGCAGGTATGGGTCTGAATTTACTTACTTTGTGATGATTTAGTCTAATTGAGTATAATAATCTCAGCCTTTCCTGGTCACACCAGTGCAATACCACAGAATGCAAAGGAGATTGTGTAGACTGAAACAGGAACAGAATTTTGCTTCAGTTATTATGAGTTTTCATTCTGTATAAATGTTTCTCAAATTCTGTAAGCTTTTACTTGAGAGAAAGGGGTTTTTTCATGTATTTGCTGTCATCTTTGATGCTCACTTTTGGAATAATGTTATGAGTTAGACTCATCACATACCCTAGATAAATCACAATAAGATATATCTCTTCCTATGTTTTCTTTTCTCCAGGGTTGTGGTTTTACAATTACTTTTAAAATTTGGACTTTGGAGTCACATTGAAAGGGTAGGCTACTTTGCTTTCATAGTGTAAATACAAATTTAGATTGTGAATAAATAATAATTAAACTGACCTTCCAGTCTCTTACTGCTGTGGATGGTCCTTTTGGCTTCATTGGAGAAGTCTCTAGTAAAAGACTGTTCCTCATCAGCAGAACTAGTTCACCTACAAGGCACATAGGGAAATTGCCTGGAGCTCTATGCCATGCAGGGACATGGCTAGCTAACTTAGGTGGTCATTTGAGGAAAAAAGGGACACATATGTAACCTTCTGACCTTGGGCTCCCTTAATCTGTAACAACACATGTAGCAAGACAGCAATTACTGAGTTCATTTAGGATTGTCTGTGGTCATCTTTACATTGTCTTTCATAAAAACATTCATATACACCTTTTCTGAAAAACATTTTCTAAAATATTAAACAAAAACCACTAAGTTAAAATTGCTAAAATTGGTCAAGTCCAGTGTCTTCATTGTCTGTTCCTTTTCCCAATAGCCTTCTAGCTACTCTTTAGTTAGAAGGAAATCTAGTTTTGCTCCAAACTTTGAAATTTTACAACCTTGTCAATCAATATAGCAATAGCATCACTTAGACTTTACTTAAAGGAGTTGTAAGACTTGTTGAAAAGCTGGATAATGTCCTACTGAAACTATGGTGTTACTGTACAGAGCCTCTGTTCAAACAAGTCTTAATTTTGAGCTGCTGTGGTACCAGATGCCTTTATTATGACTCAATAAATATAGTCAAGCTTCTAAATAGAAATAATGCTTTTTGGATTTGAGTGTAAAGAGAATCTGCCAGAATTTTCACTTAAAATATGTATGTACGTAAACAGTACACATTTCTTATTGAGATGAACCATGTTAACATCTTTCCCCATGTTTATCCAAACATATTTGTTATATTATATATTCTGCCATGTGTTCTTTGCATTCATATATATGAAGGACAGCTGTGTAGCTTGGGGGATATAGTTTGGATAACCATATGGTACCTGGCTCTATCTGACTCTGTTTCAGCTGGAGATTTAAATTCATAATCACAAGAAATACAAATAGAGGGATGTCTCTTATTCTACAGGAATTACTCCATTAGGTTGTTTTAGTGAAATCCATTGTAAGACTAACAGATGGTGTATTGCTGCTTGGGTTACCCCTTGTATTGACAATTCAGTCACCAGAAAGCACCCAGAATTTGCATGCTGTTGTTTCTTCACATAATAGGACTAATTAATCACATCTGATTCCCCTATAAGCAGAATTACCAAAGATGTAGAGTGAAAAAACATAGCTTATATTTACAAATTTATATTTAGAGGGAGCACCTGTGAGGAGCAGCACCATTATCTTGCCTCAAAGATTGTCTGCAAGATCACTGGCAAGATTGTTTTCACGAGACCACTGAGAAGGAAACGACTTGTGAAATGCCCTGCCCGCAGGAGGTCTTCTGCCCAGACATGTCCCTGCCCTAGTGCTGGGGGGGCACAAAGAGACGTGCCATTGCTATGGTAACTACAGCCCTCAAAGGGGTACTTAAGGAAGACCTGCATGGGCAGCAAAAGAGCGGGAAGAAAGAGAGAGAAGAAGAGGGACAGAGAGCACGACCACCTGACTGCACCACGCCACGCTGCACCTCTGCTGGAACACGCTACTGAGACCTCCTCACCCGCCCCTTCACCGTCGCCTCGCCGCTGGACCCGTGGTGGTGACTATTCTTGCTGCCCTATCCCGGCTCCTTGCTTCATTTCCATCTTTCTTTCCATTCTGTCCTATCGCTACCCTCCTTATTATTTTTGGTAATAAATGGTGTTTTGGGAATGCGGCATTTGACCTCGTTTGTGTCTTAATCTCGCTCTTGGGAACATATCGAAACCTTTCCCCGACATCGGATCGGGATATTTGAATGATCCCGACATCGGATCGGGACAGCACCATCTGACATTTCAAGTACATGATGGTTTGCAATAGAGTCGTGGACCTAGCCTAGATCCATAAAACCATTTAAGCTCCTGACTCATCCTTAGGTTCCCAAACTACCAACACTGTGAAACTACAGACACAATGGGAGGTAGGAATCCAAAATCCTTTGCAAGTGTGGCCTGGCCTATGGCTACTTTCTGAACAACTTACTCTGACTTAAACTGAACAGCCTGGACTTAAATCTAGAGCTATCTAAACACACTATGTCTAGATCTGCACCTTTTACTTTTGGGAGATGTGCACAGCCCATGCCTCCTTTATGTCAGTAAGACCCATATGAATGTATTTTCAGAGGACTCCATCTCCTGGCATTCACTAGTGCCTGCACAGCTGCAGAGCATCTCAGGAAGGCAAATGAAGACTTGAGATTTAGTGAGGCTGTGAGAGTCACTAAGGAAGAACAGTGCACATTAGAGAAGACAGAGAGAATGAACAGAGGTATATAGAATGGGGTGTGGATGACTGAAGTACCTCCACTCTGCTTCTTAAGAGCCTGGTATTTTTCATTTCTATCTACCAAAGTAATCTTAAATAAACTTATTTGCAATATTTCTTTTTCTTTTCCATTTCATATATCTTTCTCTTCTATGCTTATTTTAAACAATATGATCTTAATGCAGAAAATGTGTCTAAGAGTTTTTGTACACTGTTAAAGAATTGCATGCATTGCTATTGAAATAATAATAATGATAAAGGGCATAATTACCTGATAAAGCATATCAGGAAAAAAACCCCACCATATGACTACTAAAATGTTTTTGAAAACATACCCATTTAATATATTTTAATCAAACCACAAGTTACTAGGAATATGGCAGCAGGGAATCCTGGGGAGTTGTCCTTGCCTAGTGTTATAACAAATTAAACAAAATGTGGCTGATTTTTCCATATAATTTATTTTGTTAATTTCTTTCTCAAATTGTAAGAATTTCCCATAAACAGTGAATTTGAAGTTTTGATTGAATCTGTCAGTGACACTATTTAATGAAATTTTGTCCAGAAGGCCTATCCTTGCAAGTATTATTTAAGATGAAACTACTTACAGACTTTGAGAGAAAATATAACTTTTTTTTTTTTAGAAATATTTTCTAACATTTGTTAATTTCAATAATCCTTGAATGGGAAATACAACCATTACTAAGTAGTGTACCACCTGGGAGCTAATTTAGTCAGTAAAACCATTCTGGGAACAAAGATGGTTGCTGTGATTTGGGCTATGATGAAACAGTGTGATCACTTTCTAAAATTGTGTATTATGTTTTATTAATTGTTCTTATCTGAGCTTGCTCGTGCATTTTAGTAGCATATAGTTTTCTATCAGGTGTATTAATGTGTTTAATATACACAAAAAAAGTTGCACAGAATTAGGGACTGCATTATTTTCTAATACCAAAAATATCATTCGGTACTTTGTTAAGAATGGCTCCATCAATGTATGATAGTGATGGGCAGTTCTTTCAGATGCTTGATCTCACAAAGGATTCACCTCCTTTAATCAATCACTGGTGTCACTTTAGTTTACTTTTTTTATCACCTCAGCAGGTTCAGTTTTCTTTCTTGTACGTATTCAAAGTTAAACTGTTACTATTTTTACAACTTATTTTTTTCTATAATTTCCCCATAGCAATGTGTGTACTGCTATACTGTCATATGGTGACATGTCTATTTCTATATAAGTATATAAAAATACATAGAGACTGTGTTCAGCAATTTGATATATAATATGGAATATTAATCAGGTATTAAATAGATCAGATAATGTGTAAAGTCTGTTGTTTTAGAAATTTATCTTAATTTTTTTCTGCAGTGTATTTTTTGTTCATTAAAAGATATTCCAACAAAAGTGTCTTCTTTGACTAGTATTTACTCCTAGAACTATACAAGCATTAGTTATAAGCAGTGCCTCTGCTTGTGTTTAAAGAACTTACATTCATTAACTTTGCATATATTTGTCTTTGAAGTAGCAAATACAGACTCCTGCTAGTCTATGGACAGTATGAAATTATTATTCTATCTACAGTCTATAAGAACTAGCAGATGAAAGAGCATGTTATTTCAGTGTCTTACTCATAAAAACAGGTTTCAGTCAAGGAGAAAAACAGATTATGGATCAATCCATGTAATAATACCCAGAATCTGAAAAAATATTAGCAAAAAGATATAATAAAATTCCCTTGAAAACCAGATGGGACATGGAACTTCCTCTCCATTCGACATTGTAAAATATGTGTGTGGACTTTCAAGCAGCACTTTTAATCGTTTAACTTGTGAATCATAAGTAGCACGTGATTCCATACACTGTGTGTATTTGAGTGTATTTGAATTATTTTATACTAGCAAGAATGAACTCAGCTGAGAAAGTATACCACTGAGAATGGCCCTTGATCAGCAAATGACTTAGTAATTGGGTACACAGCAGTATCAGCTGCATTTGGCTGTGTTGTCCACTACTGTTCTAGAGGGCAATACAAAATGTATATATATATAGACATACAAGCAAACAGACTTCGAAACAAAAAAAATTATAGATTATAGGTTATAACTTAATTGTGCTCTAATGCCTGTGTGTATCCACTTAAAATGAAGGACATAATTGCAAGGGACTTCTTCCATTTCCAGCTTACATTGAAGCATACTTTGCTTTTTACTCCGGAAATGTAAAATCCTAATTATAAACTCAAAAATACTAGGAAAAATTTCTGGCTGACATATATGCCATGAATAATTTACCCTTGTTTAATCTTTATTAGGAATTGTGTTTTGTATGGATGTACGCTTCTATATAGACATGCTAACAAAATACGCCAACAGCTATAGTGTTAAATTAGTCTCTTGAGGTAATGATCCAGAGTTTTCCAAACAGGCAATCTCTGTCATGTAATTCATTTTGTCATCTTTTACTTAGGAACTGGATATTTTCTGCAGGAAAAAATAATGACAAACTGGTCCTTAAACTTCTCAGGTCATGACCTTGCCTGCTTGGTGGAGAGTAGAGGAGAGGAAGATGTCATCTGAAACAACTCTGTTGATAGTCAGGGTGATTGAGTGCATTCAAAAGTTTTCAGTACAGCATTGCCTTATGCCTTCATAATCTCTGAGGAGCACATTTTCATCTTGTCTGCTCTTGTCTGGCATTGCTGTGTCCCATGTCAGTCTTTAAACTGCCTTGAACATGACATAAAAGCTCACATGTGATTGTCAAGATATCACTTGCAATTTGTCAGTCCAGGAGCTCCACCACAGATCTTTTACCTGCACACTCTCTCTTTGAAACCATGGCAAATCTTCTGGTAGGCCATCTTGTTGGCAGCAGAGTCCAAATAAACCAGCATGGTCTGATGAGTGCTATGTTTTGATCTAAGCAGAATTTAGACTGCCTCATCACTTCGAGCAAATCAGATTTAATGTCACCTAGGCATAGGTGGTTTGATGACAAGCATGACAGACAGCACCATGTAAGGTTTCTATTATTCCTTGACATTGGTGGCAGCATATATATATTTTTCAGGGTAAAATTTACAAAGTGGATATATTGCAAATACACTCATAATTATATATATGTGCATTGTGATTAGGCAGGGAATTGTACACTTGGACAAACACGCACAAAAGCACTAGGATTAAGATGGTCAGTGAACACCTGCTTACAAACCACATAACTCACAAGGATGCTTGTGTACTGCTGCACACTCCCATTTTATTTTAGTTGAATTTCCGAATTTATTCACTAGGTGGCAATGTAGTATGCAGCAGAGCTGTACTGATCAGAAATAACTGCACTAGATAAATGTTTTACACTGGATTGCAATAAAGAAATGTTGATTAATTCCTAGTCTTTTTTTTATTATTGTATGCTTATAAGAATTTATAATACATCTACACCTTAAGTAGAGGCTGTGGCAGATTGCAAAGCCCCCAAGAGTCCCATGAGGTATTTAGTGGTAGCTCAGGAGAGCCAGTGGACCCCATCACCTCTAGTTCTTAAGCCTGAAGTGTCAGGGGTGGAGTGTGGTGCCAAAAGGAGCACAAATAGTGAAGTCACCTCAGTGGGAAGAGTTAATTTCAGTCAGTGAGAGAAGCCTGATTACAGCCAGGAATTATAAATATTTTATTAGAATCGAGTTTCTGAATAAATATGTTCTGGTTTTACCAGAACTCTAAAACACTGATATGAAGACTGCTTCAGAACAGAAGAATGTGAATAGCTTAATCTATGAGTTCCTTGGTTTTCCTCTCTTTTTTCACAATCTTGCTACTTTGGGAAGTGCCCAGAGGAGTCTCAGAAACATGGGCTAGAGGCAGTAAGTGCAGCAGCCGAGTGGAGCTGGTGAGAGTTGGCAGCTCTGGCCTGGAGACCTGCGGCAGAATGAGATCTGTACTTAAGGGCCAGAAGAAGACACTGCAGAGGTGGAGATCACCAGTAGGATCAGTTGCGATTCCCCTTTTAAGATTCACTGTGCATACAATGGATAGGCTGCTGCTATGATTTGATCATTTCAGTATTAAATCTCTCTTTTGCAGACATAAAATGTGAAGTGTTAAAATACAGATACTATATTATATAGAGACAAGATGTTCTTTTTCTCATTTGTCTCATGAAATTAATGAAATACTTTATGTCAGGCAGATCCAATGTTTGGATGACTTCATGTGAGCCTACCTGTCTACCCAGTTCTCTGTAGGCAGCCTTTTGCTTTCTCAAGTTTCACTATGTGACTTGTTGTTTTCTAAGTGTCCTATTGTCCCATACTTTTTTACTCTAGGGCAATAGGCAATGTTTACATTTAGAAGTTTTTGCTGCCATGGTGCTTTATAATGCCAGTGGTTTGGTCTGTCTGAGCCAGCACTCTTTTGTCCTGAGCACTTTCTGTCAAATTGTCTCAGTTATCCCTCCATTCCTTTCATAGGTTGTACCCCTGCTGTAATTATCAAATGGACAATAATTATTTGAGACACTCAACTATTTTTGGACTAAGTCTGTTATGTATCTTGGAGTTTCCAGTGCTTATGATTCGTTATTTGGAGGACCAGCTAAGAAATAGCTAATGGCTAATATTAAAATGTATGCTGCAAATCAGCAGAATTTGTACTATATTTTATATTTCTTTTTGCTGTCCATAATAAAAGTAAACAAATCCCCAAAATGTCTGAGGTCTTTTGCAACCAGGAGTGGCTCTCACCTTGGGTATAGTGGGACTCAACCCACCAGAACGTTATAAATCCTGCTAAAACCTTTCTTCATTCTTTTTTAATAGGGATGTGTAGTGGCAACGTAATGCAACAGAAGTTTAAGGTTAATTTTTACCCATTATTAGGGTAAAACTAATAAAAAAATATTTACTTATTAAATACTGGAAAACAGAAAAAAATGGTCAGTCACCTGTAAAAGCTGTGCAAAACTTTTACAACTCTTTTTGTTACAACTCTGAATGTTCTCTTTGTGTTGCCTGAGTTGCCACAGACTCTGCAGGTATGGAGATGACCAGTGCATCTCCTAACATGTAACAGCTTGTTAAAATATGTGATCAATTTCCATGCTTACCTATATATATATATATAGATAGATGTATATAATTAAGTGTGAATGCACAGTTTTAGGACACTTCTGAGCCTGCCCAGTAGTCCCGAATGAGGTTTCCATTGAATTATTATATGCAAACAGAGATACAAACACAGTTGCACACAAGCCTACTGGAAGTATTTCTGTTCAGATTCCCATCAGCCAACAAGCTTTAAAGATTCCATTACTTGCAACATCTATGAAATATGTTTTTGACTTACAAGGTCTTGTTCAAATCCCACGCTGTCTTCTCCAGCTTCATTCCAGACCAGTGACACAAGGGAGAAAGAACCTATTGTTACAAAATGCCAGCTTACAACACGGCAGTTACTATAACAGTATTTGCATCCAGAAAGTTATATAGTGCTAAATTATTCTGGTTTTAATTTCTATGTAGTTTAGTTAATGTTTTCTATGTATTGCCCAGTACAATAACTCATACAGACAGCCAAAACCAAAACTAGAGTATCATGCAACTGTTGCTTGTAGCATTTTTGCTTTCATGTAAAAATTCAGTCACATAACTGGTAACTTCCTTTGGAAAGCCAAGTAGAAACCTGGATTATTTACCTGAGTTAAGTCTGCATCCTTAAAATGTGTTTGTTCTGAAGTAATCTCTACTTAGACCACAAGATGAGTAATTAAAAATAATTTAATTACATGGGAACTGATTATTAACCCTTTATTTCCGAGCAGTTGACCTGGATATAAATATTGGTACATTACACTGAAGAACAGGGAAGGATTTCCTGATATGGCTTTATCCAAGTTTCTTTTTTTTTTTTTTCAGCAAAGAATTTCTTCCCATAGCTTTTAGATAAATACATGGATTAGTCATTTTTAGATTAAATTTACGAAGGTTTTAACGGGATATTTGAAGAGTATAATTTTATTAGCTTTATAGTGGCCAAGAGAAGTGCAAAACTTTTTTACAAGAGGAACATAAATGAAAAACTTTTTTTTTTTTCAGAAAGAACATACTTTTCTCAAATCTGCTCCTGATTTGACCTTTTTTTTTCGCCCCTGTCGTCTCTTGTTTTCAATTAGAAGGTTAGTGTGCCTGCTAATAAGTTTTCTGTCTGTTTTCAGCTTCCTTTGCATTCCTTCTGTAGATGGATGAAGTGGAGACATCAAGCTGTAGTGACTGTGGCCCTGGTTCTGCAACTGTATATATATATATATTTTTTTTTCTTAGTTTAAAGCCTACACCGTGACACCATTAATCATTATTGCATTAGAAGCCTTTCAATATTTGTTGTTTCTCTTAAAAGCTCACTTTTTGAATCATGTAAGAGTCTCAGCTTTCAGCTAAACAAAAATATAATTTTTTATCTTCCTAATAGTAGAGGGAAGTTTGAAAATATGTCTTGAATGTACCAAAATGATTTTAAAGACAGTAGGTAAAAGAAAAAAATGCATTTATTTAAAAGTTATTATAATGTTTAAGAAAAGGCTTCTGTTTTTTCTTGGGGATGATTGTTGAATCCTGAACATTCAGGAAGCAGATGAAAGAGCTTTTAAGCGGAGGAAAATAATTCAAAAATAGTAGTAGGCAAAATTATCCTGTGCATTGTTGATTATAATGAAGCTGAATTGCCAAGTTACTGATAAGAAAATATCTACTTTCTGGTAATGATAGAATTAGTGCCTGTAAAATCTATACAAACATAACATACGCCCCTAAGAATGACTAATACTCCTAGAATATAGCAGCAATGGTATTTGCATTATGCATACTGGGGAATGAAGCTGGTCAGAGGCTGGATCCTCTTCCAGGATTCTCAGGGCTCTTGAATATTAATAACAGAAGTTCTTTATGAAGCATGTAACTAGTAATAACAAACAATAACTACTGCTTGTTTTTTATACTTTTGGATCCATATTTATTGAGTTGAGCAGAGCTGTTGTTACATTTTGCCAGCTTTATGACTTTGCAGAAGAGATGAAGAAGAATGGAAAAAAATGCTGAGTTGAGTCAAAGATACAGAAGATAAAGGGAAGCTACAAAATGAACACTTCTGAATTTATCTTGACCGGTTCTGTTAAAGGAAAATGTATCATACTGGATCTAACAACCTGAGGGAGATGAGGCTGCTGCAGTGCCTGCAGGTCCAACAAGTAGTGAGTCTGAGAATGTCTCCCCAGTATGCAGAAGCACACAGAGCACCTGGATACACCACGTAGCTGTGTGTGTACATGGCCAGCCACTCAGACTGCAGGAAGACACACAGAGCACTCCTGTGAACATAACAGCACAAATGGCTTTGTCCTGCTCCCCTGTGGCTGAGCAGAATAGAGGTAAATTTGTGGGAATATATATAATGAGCAATGTGGATCCCTCCAGTAGTGAGGTGCAGATGCTCAGCCTGCCCAGTAGCTGCTTCTGGATTCCAGTCCCTTCAGTTGTGAGGACCTGGACATAGAAACTCCGGAGGCTGCACTCAGTTCACAGAATCACAGAATGGATGAGGTTGAGAGGGACCTCTGGAGGTCATTTGGTCCAACTCCCTTGCTTGAGCAGGGCCATCTAGAGCTGATAGCCCAGGACCATGTTCAGACAGCTTTTGAATATCTCCAGGGATGGAAACTCCACAACCTCTCTGTGCACAACCTCTCTGTGTGCAACCTGGGTGTCCTGAGTTCAACTGGAATAGAGCTAGTTTTCACAAGAAGCTGGGAGGGCACACAGCCGGGATACCTGACCCAAACCAGGCAAGGGACTATTAGATACAATATGTTGTCATGCTCAGTATACAAACTGGGGGAGTTGGCCAGGGGAGGGTGAATTGCAACTTGGGGATGGACTGAGCATTGGATTCTGGGTGGTGAGCAGTTGCATTGTGCATCAGTTGCTTTGTATCTTCTTTTATTAGTATTATTGTTATTATTATTTCTTCTCTCCTTGTGTTGTCCTATTAAACTGTCTTTATCTCAACCCACGAGTTTTACCTTTTTATTCTGATTCTCCTCCCCATCCTACTGGAGGGGAGAGGAGCGAGTGAGTGGCTGTGTGGTGCTTAGTTACTGGCTGGGCCTAAACTATGACACTGTGCCAGTGTTCGATCACCATCAGAGTGAAAAAGTGTTTCCTGCTATTCAGAGGGAACCTCCTGTCTTTCATTTTATGCCCATTGTCTCTTGTCCGGTCTCTAAGCACCACTGAAAAGGGCCTGGCTCTGTCCTTTTTACATCCTGTCTTCAGATATTTATATACATTAATGAGATCCTTCACTTCTCCAGGCTGAACAGTCCCAGCTCTCTCAGCCTTTCCTCTTAGAAGAGATGCTCCAGTCCCTTGCTCATCTTTGTGGCCCTTCACCGGACAATCTCCAGTGTCTCCATGTCTCTCTTGTACTGGATAGCCCAGAACCAGACACATTACTCCAGATGTGGCCTGCCTAGTGTTGAGTAGAGGGGAAGGATCACCTCCCTTGACCTGCTGGCAGCACTCCTAATGCTGGATCCCAGCATGTACCATTAGCTGCCTTTGCTGCAAGGGCAGGTTGTTGGCTGATGTTCAGCTTCCTGCCCCTCAGAACCAAGTCTTTTCCTGCCAAGCTGCTTTCCAAAATGTTCTCTGCATCCCATAGTGTGCCTCACACCCCTACATGGTGACTCTCCTTAGTCTGAAAGGTGACCCAGACTGCTGTTTCCAATGACTCACTCTGAAGGATTTCATGCCTGGACATGGGGGCTGAGGCTCTCCTGGGAGAGAGCACCCTCAGTCCTTTTCCTGGGATATTCTGATGAAAAGAAATGAAAAGTGCGTGCTCATTTTTAGCTTTGTCGGTGAAGCCTGTTGACTGGTGACTGTAGCTCTGAATATATAGGGTTTTTGATTCTGTAAGCACCACCAAGCTTATTTGCAAAGCATTGCCCTTATAAAATGACAAGAGATATTAGAGATAATTCAGTATTAACCCTGTCTCTTCTAACCAAAGTAATTTGTGAAGCTAACGTTTTTTAGTATTTTATTGGCAAACTTGAAGTGCTATTATAGAGCATATTGGAAAATTGTTGGAAAATACCCCACTTAATGTAAGTACAGAACTGCAGTGTTTTATAAAATGACATAGACAGGACTTTCACGCTTCAGAATGCTTTTGAAAACATGGTTCAATATGCTTGCAAGAAATTCTAAGTAGAAGGTCAAAAAGGGCCAAATCTTGAGGTCTCTACTCTGCTTTTATTCAGGCTTGACTCTGATAAAGCTCTTACTCCTGTGTGGGTTTTGCCTGAACAAGCACTGTGCAAGACTTACAATGCCAGGACTTAACCCACAAAAATTATTAGCTCAGGTCATAGTCTAGGCTTTCTTATATAATTTACCTGTCACTTACTTCTGTTATAAAAGTACAGAGGTGATAAAGAAGTCATCTCTCAGGTCATGTAGCAGTTTAAACTGCTGTGTCTCTGATTAAGCATTGTAGACAAAGGGGGATAATAAGATCCAGGGGAAGATGAGAAGAGTAGAAGTAAAAAGCTTGCGCAGCTATTGGAAAGAAGACTTACATTATTTTGCTACAGACTCAATAGGAGCATCTGATCCCCATTTCTTATGAAGTGTAGCTCTGACTGCCCCAAAATTGCTTTAAACATGAAAAAGATGAGACCACTGTGCTTAATAATGCTGTTAACACTGTGTCTGAAGATATGTTCCTTCACTGTACCACACATCAATACTGCTTGGTCTTCATCTGTGCAAAATGTAGAGGTAAACTTTAATTGAGGGCTTTTCTTTGGGGAACATGTGCATTCAGGGGGAACAAAACTCCTATTATCAACCTAGAAATGTAACAAATTTGAGAGCGCTGTCGCGTAGAGATACTTAAACGTTAATTCATGCTTCTGTGACATCTTGTCTGGATTACTGTAATTCCCTGCTTGCAGGTCTCACTCAGCCCTCCTTTCACAAAACAAGAACTTGTACAATAATGCAACCACTGAGATTTTAAACATGCACAATAGCCGGTCATCATGTGTCTCTGTGCTGAGATCTCAGTGCTGCCTGCCATTAGGTACTGGATCGATTTGAAGATCCTGGTGATGTGTTTTGAAACACCACATGTATCCAAATGAGTTTTTGCTTCCCTATTGTCCAGGCCCAATTTTACTCAAGTGTAAAAATGTTGGGCTTTCATTTGTTCGGAGTGAGAATTATAAATCACTGTGTCCCATAGCTTCTTCATGCGGCTATAGAATGCACTTTGCCAGAACAGATTTGGAGTGTCAGTCTTGTCATTGACTTGAGGTCAAGACTGTGGTGGGTTGCTTAACTTTTCTTTCTGTCACCAGTATCTCTGTTTGTGTCAGGATATATTTAATAGAACATTTCAAAGCTTCATTTTTTTTTTTTAACTTTCAGAGTTGCAGCATCCTTGTACTTTACAAGAGGGCTTTTCAAGTGCCAGCATTACTATTGGCACTTCTGATTTTTTTAAGAGATCGAAGAAGATTTTTATGCAAAGAAATTTAACAAGGTAACAGAAGTATTTCTAATGCAGCTGTTGCTCTCTGTCAAAAGGATATGCCTACAGCTTTTTCTATATCACAGATGGGATAGGAAAGACATCTTTAGTTATGCAATTATGCTCCTTCTTCCTTCTATATTTTGGAACAGGATACAAACCAATTTGTTTATATTGATTATGTACTTCACAGAAATGCCTACAGATTTTGCTGTGCAAACAAGACATTTTAATCTAAAACATCTTATAAAAATAGTGTTGCTTTAAAAATTATTATACAGGTTTATTGCTATAAATCCATCTTTTTTCTGTCCCTATTCTTCCTTCTTTTGACCATTATATGCTGCTCATGTTATGTATATATTTACATCTTTAGTACTGAGCCTACATTTTGAAACAGAATGTTTCTACCGCTAAGCATGATTAGTGGAAAATGTAATCTGCACATTTAGGCTCCATTAAAAAGGCATGATCAAAAGAAAAAGACAAGAAAAAAAGTCCTGTATCCACACTGGCTTCTAGTTATTTAAATTCCATTTAGTATCTTACTTTCCATTGAAATTAATGATTATAGGCAGCTTGATTCCTAAATAACCTTATGGATTTGTTCCTAAGTGCTTTATCATTCTGTCATCCTTGCTCACAGCCAGGATACTGTATATTACTTTCCTGTTATTTTCTAGCATTTAACTTTCAATATAGGTATTCTATTACATGCATATGTAATGCTCCTTACAAAACAAGGATGGTACATACCCTTTTTATTTTGCTCACCCTCTAGTTTCTTCTTGTCAGTTGCAGTTTTGATGATTGTGACAATATAAAAAATGTTATCCTCCAGTCTAGTGTATATCATCTACAGTAGGTGAAGAAAGGCCAGAGTATTAAACTTTTGCACAAGTTCAATATACTGTTATTAGAAGATCTGCTGAAGTTGGCACCTTCCAAGTCTAAAGTGCTTGGTTTCTTGGATAAGAAAGAAGGATGTCTTTAAAGGCTAGGCCATACCTTATGTCCCCAAAGACTAACAAGCTTTTAGTGTGGAAACTTCTGTGGAAGTTTTTTTTTTTTTTTTTTTTTGTTAAAAAAATTCCTTATCACCATTGTAGACTTAAAGGTTTCCTGTGTCGTGTCACCTTCATGGATTCTTGTGCTTTACATCTCCAGTGGTACTAAGCAGGGTTGGATTTCACAAGGTGTTAGGTCTTGCTGTCATTTGTAGATATTTTACTGCTAACAGTCCTGTTGGATCTTAAGCAGTTTGGTGAAACTTTCTTTTCTACATAAAATGTAATGTCTTTCTCTACTGATATTCTTGTTTGACCCTGAATGTAAGGGAGGATGTATCATCTTCCTTGCTGTGCCTGTTCATTTCTGTACTGCCTATAGGCACATTCAAAGTTTCTCCACCAGCAGTTAAATTTTCTTTCCTGTGTTTGTGTCTGTATTCAAGGCCAAATTCAGAAGTGGTGCATGTTACTTAGAACAATTCAAAAGGTCCCCTTAGACTCTGCCAGATCTATTTATACCATCTATATCAGTTTATAACGTAATCTGCAATTTACATACCAAGGAATTGCAAGAGGATTTCAATTTATATAAGACACTCTTCCCTCTTTTACACCTACTCATGAGTCCTTATTATGAAAGCTGTAGCAAGTTAGATTGACATTTGATGAACAAAGGGCAATTGTCTTCAATGGAAAAGAACAATAGCTTTCCAGTCGTTTTCTGAAGCATATTTTCACTCTTATCATTGTCATTTTCATCTTTCTAGGTTTGGTGAATCCAACTTTTCATCCAGTGAATTTGTATTGATCCCTGCCAGTCAGTATTTTCAGCTGTGTGGCGGAAAAGAAAAAAATTATCTCCTTATTTCTTTTACCCTTGTGGCATTGCCTGAATGTATTTCTGTCTGGATGGTGTGTGGATTTTGAATGGATTTTAGCCCATGGCTAGTTTAGTCTGTTCCAGCTCTTTCTCTTGCTAGTCTGCTTTTCTTAGTGTAATGCTATGGTGAATACAAAAATACCTGTGGTCAGGAAGACTCTGGGAGTCCAGGAACTAAGGCATGCAGACATCCAGTGATCACAGTGCTGAGCCCACTTGTCAGAATCAATATCTGGATTTTTACTTTTTATTTTAAAGATGTAATAAAACCTAGTGAAATTCCAAAGTCTTTGTATACTAAATATCGTTTATACTTCTTTCCCTTCCAGTTAAAACATATTTACAGTGTGAGACAGTAGTTAGAATAGTCTTGCATTTGCTGTTTTTTGTCAGCAGTCCAAGCACATACACCTTCTGAGAGGCAAAGCATGAGGCAGCAGGTTTACAGGCTGAGGAGGGGATAGGGGATGGGGAAAGGAAGGGGAAACTCTGATGATCTTGTTTCCCCTCATCAACAACTCAATGAATCAGTAGTAATGCTACATGCTGTCCATTCCTCACCTCCCAGACTATGCATTTATATTTCAAGAGCTGTTTAAAGGGCAAGATCATCTGGCATTAGGTCCTATCAATTAGAGAGGAAAGTATTTCCATTCATTTCCCTCTGCTTTGCGGACTTCTGTCCTTGATGTATGTTATACTGCATTCCATATGGGGTAACACTGCAGTGGCCATCTTGCTTCAGTAAACTTGTCTCCTGAGTTTATTAAATACGTAGTTTCATTTGGCACAGGAAAGAAGGTGAATGCCTGATTTGTCTTTCAGTCATGTCAAAATAAATTTCTTATGCAGGAATAGGGTTTGAATGGGACTCAAAACACATACTGTATTTTTAAATCACTCTGAGTCCAGATTTGTATCCTGCTGGGTATCTTCTGCAGTATGCTGAACAAACTTGCTGCCTGTTAGCTTCAAAGTGAGCTAAAAACACTCATTACCATGCAGAATCAGGCTCTTTATGTTTAGAAATAATATATATATATAACTTACCATTAAGGAATGCCTTACAAAATGAAAGGGGTAAACTCACTATGAAGCTACTTTTGTGCATCTAATGACTGTGTAAAAAAATCTACAGGGATAAAAAGAAAATGAAGAAATACAGCACTGCCCCACCACCTCTCAAAGGCAATATCAAATCATCCATAAAATTCTGTGAAAGCAAAAGTCCAACTAATCCATAAATGAAAGAGCTCAGATTATCTGGTTGGTTTTTTTTTTTGTTTGTTTGTTTGTTTGTTTGTTTGTTTTTAATGAACAGACCTATTCTTATTTGGATGATAAGCATTAAAGTTTGTCTTCAATAATTAAGGGTTCGGGGCGTTGTTGTACTCTTGGAACTAAACCTTTTAAATAACTTCCCAGTTTCCAGGCCACTGAATCTTTGAAAAGTTAATTTTTGTTATCTCCAAATACAGGAAGCTTAGCACAACAATGGCAGTTCAAAGCCTCCCAGGTAAAGAACCTTCAAAGAGTAATTCGCAATACAAATTCATAAAAGTCAACAGTTTAGACTACTCAATTGCTTTTAAGATTTTCATCAAATGCATCTCAGCAGTTGAAACTTACCACTGATGCCTCCCAACTGAGTTAAAGTCAGAAAACAGTGACAGTATTACCTTTCTTTTTCTGTGTTTTTTAGGCAGTGAGAGATAGCAACTGAACTTTGCCTCAATTTACTTCATAATTTATCCTTACAGATCTGACTGAAAGTAAGTGCACAAGTTAAATACTCTATTTGGTACCAGAAATTGCACTCTATTGTCAAGGTTTTAAAATACTAATTAATAGCAAGTGAATTGCTCAAGTCAGAGTATATAAATTATGGCTGTTCCATGTAATTAAAATTCTTTTATATACAGATAGGTGCTCCCAAGGTTCTTCCTGAGGTAATAAAGACACCTATTCTAAGATCAAGATGACTTTAGAAGACATTCAGCATTTTTAGGACATTCTAAGCTTTCATAAAAAGATGAACAAGCTCCTCATCAATGTGACAATAGTGTGATTTTTCCGTAACCTGTAGTAGAAGTTTTCCTTTATATGCTACAGAATTGCAGCCCAGTTGTACTGCTTCATTGTGCATTATCCTGTAAAAATCAGAAACTGACTGTATTAACAGAGAACTGAAATTAACTACTCCCTGTCTGGACTTTCTTTTCTCTCTGTTGGGCAAGATTTTCAAAACAGAGTTTGATGAATTGAGATACTTTTAAAGGATTGTTTTTTTTAAGTTTTAGATATTATTGTTTAACTCTGATGCAGTTTCTCAGCCTCACAGTAGCCATGTAGTTGTCTCTACCTCTGTTAAGAATTTTGTGCTCCATTTAAAAGCTTCTGTATCCAAAGACCTTTAAATGTGTGTGTCTGTGTCTGTTTATATGTATGTGTACATATGATTGAATAAACGTGTAGCTGTGATCTTCTGGAAGGAAAAGGTTCTGTATTAATTTAAGGCCTTCATTATTGTTGTTTCAACATTCGCCAGTATTGCTGTTTCAAACAGATCCCAATAACTTAGTAACTCATACAACAGTGTAATCTACTCCTGTGAGATACTTAGATTTGTTTAATAACTAGTAAGTCTGCCTTAGAATATTGGTATAATAATATGTATTAATTATAATAGCAGCAGGGTGGTCATGAAATGAAAATAAGATAGTTATTTTCATTTCTGAGTACAAAAGCATAAAAATGACATTATTTATCCAAACCTTTGAACCCCTTACTCATAGAAAACTGCAGTATGAGGAGAAAAGGCTTCCTCGTGAGATCTTATTTTTTCTCTCTTTTCTATCAGAAAAAAGCCAAAACCAACCAACTACTTTTTAAAAATTTGTAACTCCTTATGGGCAAATCAGAAGTGCAATGATATAATAAAAGGGATTTTTTCCTTTTGCTTAACAATCAATCATGAGGTTCAACTTGAGTTCAACCCCTTCTCTGTTTAGCCTTGAGGAGACAGAGGATTTTTCTGTACGACTCCATAATCCATAGCAAAAATTCCCTCCGATCATGCAGAGGGGATTGTTTATATTTGGAGCTTTCTTGCACTTGCAGAAATGGCAATGCAGATTTCTTTTCAAATGTGGTTCTTCCGTACACATTTCTAAAAGGTTAGCACTCCAAGGATGCCTTGGTGGATTGGCTGGCAAAAGCTGATTTCCCCTTTTGGTAGAAATAGGTAGTGTAATTGTTGGAATTGTTGGTTTGTTTGATTTTTTGGGGGAGATGGGGTTGATAGGAAGAGCTCTCATTATTATGCCTCTCTGGTCACTCTGATGTCCACTTTCCTACTGTACAACCAGCCCTTTCACTTGCTGGCTCACTGCATTTCCTTTGTCAAGTAAACTCTGTAGCTTTTGATTCACCTCTAACAATATCCTAGCCATATCCTCATGACTTTCATTGTTCAGCCATTTCATCATGGAATTTATTCTAGAAATAAATGTAGCTCCTTGCAGTTATATAATTCAACCAATCTGCCAGTTAAAAAACATTATCTTTAATATTTGAACCTGAATAATTTACCAACCAAAACTCCAGTCCTGCAAACACACTGAAGTGAGTCTTTGCTGCTTGTATAGTTGGCCCCATAAAGCTCATCAGACTATTTGCATTACTGTGGACAAGGTAAGACCCAGAGCTGGTCAAGTAGTCATTAACAGATAAAAATCATAATGAAATCACTTGAGGTTTGAGTGAGAGAAAGAAAGTTTTAGAAAATAAATAAATAAACATAAGATTTCAATTAGGATTTCAGCTGTCAGGACTGAAAAGAACAATATGCTAGGATATACTGGGGATTTGCTCTTGGGGATTCATGCTGAACCTACATAACATTGTAGTAATGAAAAGCTGTATATCAGAACATGAACTGACTTCTTGTCAGTCAAAACATTTCCTCTAGCTATCAGTGCAAATAAGAGAGGAATTTGGACTTCATATATGTTGTATTAAAACTCTTATCAGGAGGTGTCTATGCAAAGTCTAATCCAATATTGTTTCAAGTTTTTAATTCCTCCCACTGCCTTCTTTCCCTTGCCACCACCACTTTCTTTTACTCACTGTACGCTGCCAGCATATATTGTTTGACTTGGCCTTTGACTTTATCAGCCTGATTGAGAAACAGAGTTTTTAAAACTCTAAACCAAAAACAGTAGGTAGCAGAATTTTTTCACAATCACCTGATTCTTTTAGTGCTCAATGGGATTTTCCTGGAAAACAGGTGAAATTCCACTGGGCCCTCCTCTGAATCATTTGGTACACAGATACATTCACAGATATGCCCTCTTCTGAAGCTGATGTTCAAAACCTACTTGAGAACAAATTTACCACTGAAAGGCAGTGGAAAAACAACCCAGTTGTACTGTAGGTGTGGAAAGCAGTGAGGCATAGCAAGCTACCCTGAACTCAGATAGAAACTGAGAAAAGTTTGGATTAAGCATGAGAGGAAAAGAAAAACGCAAACCCAAACTCCTTCTTTGCGTAATTTCTCTGCAGCCTGGCTTCCTTTTGCTATCAGTGGTAAAAAAATTCTCTTCCTTAAGGTTATTACTTTGAAGAAACCAATATCTATTATTCCACGCAATTACATCTGAACATATCTGGGCTCTTTTACTCTGTTTCTGAGATTCACATCTCTGAGACAATTGCCCCATTTATCCTGAGTAATTCTTCCCTCTCCATTTCCTCAAACCCTGTTCCCGCATTACCTCTGCCACTGCTCCAGCTACCTGCCTCTCTGTTTCTCTGGAGTGCTGGCTAGCCAGGAAAGGGGGAAAAGGACACAATTATAACATCTTTAGCCACAACTACAAAATAAGCTCCACCTACATAAAATGATGCTCACAGAAGACTGTAGAGGTATTTCAAATATGTTGGCATGCAAATTCTCTGTGCTCCTTGATTTATATCTTACTGGCTTAATCCAGTGAAGCTGGACCCAAATTCTACTCCAAAATTGCTGTAAAGTGCTCTGATAAGAAGTTTGAAATTTACATTACAAGTCAGGATAAATAATAATAATAAAAAATAATTATTGCATTGGGAAGTGATTATGCAATTGGTTCAGAAGCTCCAGTTCAACCACTACAACACTGCTTATTTTATGTATTTAACAGTGTTCTACCTTTCACATTCCTTTTGTGTATCACTTATTGTTATGTTGATGTTTCCATCAACAGACCCTTCCTAAATACAACTGATAAAGTTTCATATTACTTATGCAGACATCACCTATATAACTTTTTGCCCAATTCATGTGTTCAAGCTTTTTTGTAGCAGTAAGGCCTAGAAACACTCAAGGCAATTTTACTGAGAATTGTTTCAATACCTTTCACCACAGAGTCAACTGTACAGAGAGTATCCACTTTCTTGGAAAGTATGCACATTTTTGAGATGCCACAGCTTTGTTGCTATTCTGAGTAAACTTGCTAAACAATGCATTTGGAGATGCTCAGCATTCTTGTCCTTGAGAGCCAAACATTTTACATGTTCTAGTCAAGTGCATCCTTCTAAGCCTGACAAGGTCATGGACATTGTCAGAAGCAGAGACCCAAAACAAGGAATACAAGATTAACAACAGACAGTTTTAAATGATAGGAGATTACTTTCTTCAGCCTGAATAACATTGTCACTTGAAATTAATTTTAACTCTGAGCTCAGAAGAGTATGTAACAGACGCTTTGAAAATGAAAGACTGAATCAAGCAATGAGTAGGAGCTATTTCTACTTTTATATTCTATTACTACATTATGCTATTATATTGGATTCTGAGTTTTTTAAATACTATACATATCACAGAAGCTAGATAGATTAGGATGCTAGAGGGATCTCTTGTAGATGTACTTTAATAGGACTGTTGCTTATTACTTTGTTTTTACCGTCATAAATATTTTTCTTTGGTACCTATTATGTTAATAGCTGTAGAAAAATTACTACATGTGGTTCTTCAGCATTCAGTTTTTCCTTAGCTTCTTTATCTGAGTCCTTTGATTGGGAGGGATTTTCCTTACTATATACTACTAATATAAGGAGTATGTTATCTTTTTCCTAAATTCCTCCTTTTAGACGTCTCTACCTTCCTCATTGGTTGGTCTCATTGAGGAATCTTTTCAATTGCCAATTTCTTGAAAGCCAAAGACTATTTAAACAGCCATTTTTATGTTTTCAGATGAACTGAAATCCTTAGGTGTATTTGACTCTTCTGTATTCACATATACCCTTCAGAATAGTCTCTGTCTGTTGGATTAAGAGCAGGTGGACACATTTTTCTCTTTTGCCACCTGGTAAGCAAAGGTTAGAGTTCAACTTGTCCCGAATCAGCTTATCCTTCTACGGGGTAGTCAAAGCCCACTTACAAACACTGTGCCGCAGTTTTACATTTTTGCCTCCCACCAGCATTCAAACCTGGGTGAATGTCTTTCTCTGTCAAAGCAGCAGTGGGAGGTGAAAATGAAAGTCCTTTTTTTCTTTCCCTGAGAAATTGGACTGTAAAAAGCTGTCAGTTTAAAAATGACATAGTGGCACAGCATTTCTATAAGGTGGCTCCTTTCATTTTTGACTCCCGCTGTCTCTCTGACAGTTGAAGTTGCAGCAGGAGGTAAAAACTAAAATGAGCACTGCTGGCATTTGCCCTCAAGCACAAAATTAATAATGGAAGAAACAGGACGACATCCAAAACCCCCTCGTATCAGATGTCAGCCAATGAGATTTCAACACTTCCATAATAAGGTGACCAGAACTATGCCCATTATTCCAAATATGATCTTATTCTCTATTACTTGCCTGCTGCTGGATCTGTTTTCTCCATTTTATATTTTATTCTCTGCTTTGTGGGTTATGGAATATTTTAAATTTTATTAAGCTGTATGCTATGACTTTATAAGTTTTCCCCCTCTGCATCCTAGATCTGGTCAAAATTTTATGGATGTTGTCTTTTCTCAAGCTGTATACTTATCAACCTTTCTACATAAAGGTTTCATTCCTGAATCACTGTTTGAAATATCCTACTATGTCCTATCCATATATATGAACAAAACTCAGAACCTATTAAAGTGATAGCTTTTAGAGTAAACAGCCAGAGGATCAAAAAGCTGAGATGGTTTTTATTCCTGAAAACTCAAGAGTTGAACATTTCCTGCCATCATTAAGAAAAAAATGAGTCATCATTAGGTGGCTGAGAGAAGGAAGGGGACTCAAAATCCTTGAAGCAGGATATGGGTCTTTCTTTCTTAAAAGACGCAGTGGTGTGCGCAAATCTTACCAAAATTAACATAAGTAGACACAAACAGTCTGTTAGAAATGGAGTACAAATGTAGTTCCTTCTGAGATAATTCAGTCATTTTCTGATTTTATCAACATTTTGCTGGTATTTACTACCTTACTTTTGACTGTTCAGTAAAGCTAATATTTCAGAATTGCAACTGCTGACTTACTGGGATATGAGATTTCTGCACTACATGAAGTTATGCCATGTTGTTTGTTTCTTTGCAGAGTTTAGCTTTGAGGGTAACCTATACTTGCAGCATAGCTAATTTTTCTTAACATAAATTATTTACACTTTTCTATCCTATATACCTTTTCACTTCCAGCTTGGCTACTGCTTTTATTGCCCTGCACTTTTGTTTTACAGAGCTGAAGAAAGGGGGCAAACTTTTGGCAAACCAGTGATGTGGATAATTCTCAAGTGCTGACAAATACACAAAATAAATACATTGTAAAGAAAGTGTTTTATTTCTTTATGTGCTGTTGCTTTCAGGCATTACACCAGTCATCTAATGCACAGCTTAAAAAAGCTTTCATCTGTTATTAGAGAATAAGAATGACTCAAGTGCTTCAGCTGAACTCATTGATCTCATTGATTTCAACATTTGTTAATGACAAAGAGAAGCTGGACTAGATAACCACTTCTAGTTTGTTACAATTACCTTTAGTGGTTCCTTTTTCAATTTCTAAAAATCTTTAGTTGTATGTTTTAACCTCTTGTGCAACTTAACATTAATTCTCGTCTTTTGATTTTTTCCTTGAGGTTTGTTTGCAGACTTAACTTATTTCTCTAATCCTTCTTTAAGCTGTTTTTTATTCCCAGTTACATTTTGTGCTTGCTTGCTCATCAGTCTAGTTTTCTTGAAAAGTTGTGAGAAGAGCCACAGAGCAGCTGGGCATACTTAGCATTCTCAATTTCCTCCCTGTACCCTTCCACTCTATTGCTCTATCACACCCACTCCCATGTGTTTTCCACATACCTCCAAGATTTATTCTGATTAGTAGTCTCTTTATGTCCACCTAAGTATATCCACCATCCTACCTACAAGCATAAATAATTTAGTTATCTAGCTACTCCTCCATCTTCACTGTACATCCCTAAGCATATCTCTACTTTTCAAAATATAACCATGCATTACCCCTTTCTCAATTTCCTCTTTCACCTTTTGTGTGCATTGTACTACTCTTTCAGTATTTTATCCCACTTTGTTTTTCCTGCTTTTTCATTGTGCTTAATGTTCTCCACTTCATGGTTTGGGTAGCTACTTGAAATCTACATTGCTGGTAGGGGATTTACCTTTTAACAACCTTTTATATATATTTTATATTGTCATATGTTGTCACTTGCCTGTTAATAGCTTCCTTTAGCAAAACTGAATTTCAGGCCATGATTTTACACACAAATATACTCTTTTTTTCTCTGAAGTGCTTTGTATCACTACTCGAGTCACTCATGTCAGAACTCAACTTGCTTCCATTAGTGGGAGTAGAGTAGAACTACTATCTTAGATCAAACTCTTATGGTTTTGTTCATGCTGAGTTTCCTTCATCTTGGTATTGCACTTGAGTAAAGTAAGCAGGATTTAGTTCTCTGTCATTATGTACAATTGCTGTCTGCTTTATTTCCTTTCATCTAAATTACTCATTAACCTCACAATACTTCTGTCTTTTGTCAAACTTTGAACTAACCCACTATCTAAATATTACCTTTTCATACACATATCCATACTTCTAAATTTTGAGACTTTGTTGTACACCAATCTTAAAATATCCCTCCTCTGGACTTCTTCCAATCTAGGGGTTTGTTTTATCTGTAGAAGTATAAGATGTTTCCAAAGCTTCTGCTGTCAGTTTTCACAGAGTTTGTAGAAATATTTTATCCGTATGTAAAGGAATTAATTTCCCTGAATTCAGTGTAAAAGAAACAGGCTATTTAGAGAAAATTTACCGTTTTCCCTTTTCTCCTTGGACTCCCCCGTTATTTTTTCTTAATTAGTACAATATACATCTATACAGGGATCTATTGTTGTATTTACTATTTTGATTCATTTTAGCATTACTTTATATAGCATGATAGGCATATGGAATGCAGCAAGTGGGGATTATCCCAGGTAGATTAAGATGGATGGTAACACAGCTGGGCCTTCTTAGACCATGTATTGTCAGCAATCTGCTGATAACAAATCAACTTTTATCCTTAATCTGGAGAGTTGGCTTCCAGAACAAATATTTTTTAATTTTTCGCTGTATGGCATAGGACAGGAAAAGAATTTGGTGCCAAGGGAGCTGAGAATTGAGCTTTTCTCTGTGGTTCAAAGTCCATGATTTCTTGAACACAATCTGTACCATTTCTCTACTGGTGAATTGCTGATAGACACAACAGTTCCTTGTGGACAAGAGACTGGACAAGACAGTGTTCCTCTCTCATCATTGTGATGTTCTGAAAGGCACAGAGTGCTGTTTTCCACCAGGAACTTGTGATTGTCCTCCAACTGCAGAGCTCCCTGACCTGCATAATCCTGCTGCTCAGGCTTCTGCTGTTCAGGCTCCTGCTGGATGAGATTCTGGTACCTTGTATGCAAGAACAAATAGACACGAGCTCAGTGAAAGATGAGGAAAAAAACCCCAATAATACTCAGAGATGCTTAGTTCATAGGTCTGGTAAGTGCAGAACCTCTGTGGAAGGAACTGGCTCCCTTCCCCTTGGAAATACGAGTGTTTCCCTGACAACTCTGCAGAGGCATAGACATAGTGTAATCAGCTGTTTGCTTATTTCTCTGAAAAAGCAGCTCAAATTCTGTGAGTTATGATGCAGAGCCTGACACCCCAAACCCCAGCTTACAGGAGAGGAAACAGAACCAATACCCACAACAGTGAAATTTACTGATTCAGTTTAATTGGATTTTAATGCCTACCCTGCGTTACTTTTCCCTATTGTACCTTGTTTACTTGCCTGTAATTCATGTACATACTTTAAAAATCCCTAATGTACAGTTACTCCTGCTTCATTCAACAGGCATGAAACACACAAACAGCAGGGCACCCTCTCCATTTATATCATATGACAGATTAGTCGAGGTTTTCCCCAAGTCACTAATAACACTGGAATCTGAAATGTCTGTCCAGCAACATTTTAAATAATGCCATTAAAACAAAACAAAACAAAACACTGTCCTCTGCTTCCCCTGAATATCTGAAAAACTGAAGAACCTAAAATCATGAGGTATTTCTGAAAACTCCTGCCCAATTGCCATGTTAGGTACACAAAATGTGCTGTAAATCCCCACTGTATTTTTAATAAGGAACAGTGTAATGGTTAGAATAAACACCTGTTAGTTTAGTAGACAAGTGATGGCAGCAATTTCTCTTAAATAATCCTATTCACAACAACGGCTAAATTACTTGAAAATTTTAAATGTTTGTATATGTGTAGATATATTTACATATTACTGTATTATAAAATATAGCATGAAAGAAGTCTTCTGTAGGGAGAATAATGTGCATCAGAAAAACTGATACTACTTGGCAGTTCCCCCTCACATGAGCAGACTGCAGTGCTTCTTCAACTCTCTTGTTGAACTAACGAGCTATGTTAAAAGTTAGGCATTAGTCTCATAATTCTGAATATATCAAAATACTGGTTAAATGTCTGTACTGCTGGTCTCTTTCAAAGTTACTGCCACAAAACTCCAAATGCATTAATGTTCCACAACCAATCCTCTGGTTTGAGATTATTGTTATTCCTGGTCAATAACATGCCTTTTCCCAGAGGGATATACTGAGATTAACACCAGTTAAGCATAATTAGTATCTGATAAGCTTTAATAAGTTAGTGTGCTTTAATAGGGTACTGGATAACATTAATTGTATTTACAAGTGCAGATTTTATTGCATATGTCAAATAAATCAGGATAAATTTTCTGTAGTGGAAAATTATGGGAAGATAACAGTATCTAAAATGTGTGGGGTTTTTAACTAGCAAATTGCTTTTTAATTTAGGAAAGGTGAAAGGGGAGGTTGGAGATTCTGAATTTAAAACAATGAATGCTATACTTGTACTTACTGAATCAGTCACTTTGCAGACAGAAGGCATCAATGCGTTCACGCTGAAGGCAGCGTACCTTATGAAGTGGCTGTTACACTTCACCTTAAGAGAGATGTGTTTTCTTTTTGGTAATTATGATACATGTATTCAGATAGCAACTCTTGTCCTTCCTAATGCTGCTAAAAGAGTATTTCAAAATAAACCTCATATTGAACTGAACAGCTAGAATAACCCTGTTGTTGAGGGCTTTGTAAATACACTTCTTTTTCCTGTCTTGTAATGAATTGTACTTTTTTTCAGCTGTGGCAAATGGAAGACAAAGAGTCTCATTTCTTTGTAGTATATATAATTTCACCTCACAGACTTTTTTTTCCTTTTTTTTTCATTATTTCTGTTTGAAGTTTGGAAGTCTTTTTTTTTTTTTCCCCCTTCAGGCTTTACAATGCTAAAGTCCTTGGGGATAACTTAAGCACTCTGGCTCTAGTTTCAATTTTAGCACCTTGTCACAAAAAACTGCAGATTCTGTAGGCAAGATTGAGCTCACATGAAGAAGTACTTACCTGGTAAAGTCACAAGCATTAGCCACAGCAAAGCTCTGTGAGGCCACCTTTCATCTTGCTGCCAGAAGGCAGCATAGCCCAGTGCTCCCATTCTAGCAAGACTATCCAAGACCAAAATACGCTTCAGGAAAGAGACAGCCATGGGAAGGAAAGTGTCCATGAAGGAGCTACATTTGACAAATTCTCTAATATATGTTAAAGGAATATTATTTTAGCTGCCAGTCAGTTACTGAGAAAAGGGAAGTGAAGAGACAAAGTGAAAAAGCATGAGTGTTGTACAAGCAGAGGGAAAGGTGGTGCGCCATAGCAAGCGTGGGCTTTTCAAAGGCTGTGTCCACATCCTGTTTCCTCCTGAAATTGCTGAAACTAGAATATGGCCCAGGACTTGGGAGGGATTTATATCTTGTGACTTTTTATCCCTTGCCAGAAGCTGGAGAGAGCTGTGATTTTGAACTTAATGGATAAGGGCTCTTAACTTAGCCCTCTGAGATGTATATTTTCAGATTCTGATATCTAGGGTTTAAACTTTGAATGAGCCTTTGAAGACATTCCACTAGATGTTGCAGCTAGCACAATGCCATGGTGTAGAACATAACTTGCAGCAAAGAGGTTGATTTCACCCAGCCAAGCCATGGCAGTAGCAGCTCTGATGGAGCAGCCTGCTATATGCTCAGCAGCTAGGTACGAGATGGTGAAAACTAGGATGAAAAGAAGCACAAAAGTGACCGCGCTTAGGTTCTAGCCAAATCACTTAGAAATTGGAATGAGTCAGGAATGTCTTGGGAATGTCAGATCTGATTCTTAGCAAGCTGAACAATCAGTTACTGCCCAGAGCAGTCATTCATCCATTCTGCTCTGGTTTGGTAACTTCATTTCATTATCTCAAGAGGGCTTTCTCTTTTATCACATAAAATGTGTTTGTGCTATAGACACTACGACTCTGCAGAGCACTGGTATCAGTTAGAATAGATTGAGGTTGATGTACCAGGCTGTCATGTGCTATGTAAAATGGACTTAGAAAGTAGGTCACCATAAGCAACTCAGCTGCTGGTAGGTAGATTCTCTGTAGGTTCTCTGAGGCATATGTTGGAAAAGAGTCTACACGTTGGTATTTTGAATAGTGGAACTGAAAGAAGTTATTCTAAGAACAACCCACCAGGATTTTTTTTTTTAATGTAGCATATAACTTAGATTCATGAGTTCTGTCACGATGAAGGAGTTACTTGGTGAAATTCTATGGCTTGTGCAATAAAGGAGGCTGAGGCAAGTAGATGGTGATAATAGTCCATTCTATCCTTAAAACTTATGCTTTTAGGAAACAGCTTTTCCAATCTGAGACATACAAGGCTGTATTTTAAAAAAGAATCTTAAAAAAGGCATGCTGTGTATGCCTTTCTGAAAGCATCTTGCCATTTTTCATTTTTTTCCTGTTAGAAAGGCTGATTGTCATCCTGTTATAATTTCTGCTTTGTTACTATTAATGTTAAGAGCCTGTTTTTGGTATATAAGATGCATTCATCTATTATGTTTTATATATAGCTATATGCCTGTCAAGCACTGAATATAACAGGCAAATGATTAGAGAAAGTAAAGTAAAAATCATGCCCTTTCTTTTGCTATTCCTGTTAACACTGACGGATATTTTGGAGTCTCAGAAACCTAAAATAGACCTTCTTTAAAAATTATACTGCCCACCTTCTTTGCTTGCTTCCCCTGAACCTTGGTTCAGTAGGCTTTCTCCCTCTAATTCACTGCTCTCTGGATAAGCTCCATATTGCATTTTATGACTGCCAGCTAAGCAATGTTGGGGTACATGAGTCCAAGAGAAGAGTGGAGTGTTCAGATAGGTCTTATAAATGGGGTTGAAACAGAGGAAGTAAAAGCTTGCTTCAGAGTGGAAAGGCGGTAAGATTGCCTCCCTTTTGGGGATTAGTACCTAGCAGTCTATGAATTGGCTTGCACCAGTCAAGTACAGCACAATATGCACTGCACAAAAGAGCAGCTATTATGTACAGCAACCACTTCACTGATTACAATCAATGTCACAAAGTAGAGTGATTTCTTGGCTTGAAATGTGTCAGAGTTAAAGTTTGTGTCATGAGTCAGGCTGTCTGGACACCCCGCTTTAAAACACCCGTCTTCTTATCCTTGGTGATTTTCACTTTTTATCTTTTTTTTTTTTTTCCAGATGGATCTGTGCTCACTTTTACTGTGTAAGTGAGGACTGCTCATAATTGCACCCAAGCAGGATTCAATACTAGAAAAAAACTTCCATAATTCCTTCTTTAGTTTATAATGAAATATATATATAATATATATATTTTTTTTTTCTAGCAGCAGAATTTCTATTTAGAGGTGACAGATCTTTGTCAACCTTCTCCAGAAGTTTGAGTTGAAATTTTAACACTGTCTTGTACTTGCCTTTTGTTGCCCTATTCCTTTTCCAAATGCCTGATGAGGGCTTTTCCATTCCAGTCAAAAGTTGTCCTGATTTTCATGCCATGCTCTGAACACCCATTCTGATGAATCCATTTGATTAAATCCTATTGTAAAAACAATGTTTTGCACACGGTTTTTCTTATAGTTTTTGTATTTTGCCAGGTGGGACTTTAGCATTCATATGAGGACAAACACACAGTTTCTCTCTGTGCTGAAGTAGTACGGTGGAATTAGAAACACTTAGTTTATGCAGGGAGATTAGTGAGAAACTGCTTTCTTGTATCTTGTAGCAATGTACTGTTTCCTGAAGAGCATCCATATCCATGGGTGAATGAAGAACAGCTGGTACACAGTAAGTTCATGCTTCAGCCTACTTAATAATTTGTGTAAGATATTCTTGACATTTCTTACGGGAACAATTCAATGAATGGTAACTGAACCTTCACATCGAAGGGCAACAAAAAGAAGTTAAGCACAACTATTTCTCTGAATGAAAGGATCAGCACTTTGGTGTTGGATTAACTTTTATTGCAGTAAGTGGAGATTGGCAAGACAGGTAAATTACATAATTAATTTCCTAATAATTTAGGAATCATTAGGAGTGTGTCTGCCTGCACTGCACAGTTGAATGCTTGCAGGTCTTAACTTTTCTCCTGGATTCACTTCTCCCTGTTTACAGCAGGTGGAGGTCTACTGTAAAGCTTTGAGCTCATTTTCACTAGATCTCAATATGCCCAGTTGGAATGATGATGCATACATCATTCTCCCAATGACAGACTTTCCAATGCTTTTCCATAATAATTAATATCTCCTGAAAGTGGTGCAACTTCCTATGTAATTCATTGTGGAGGTTTCTAGAGTAGTCACTTCATTATAGAGGAAAGAGCTGTGGGAGACAGCCTGAAACATATAGTGGTATCCTGGAAAGAGCACATGTTGTAGATCACTAAAGAGATATTGTACAATCAGGAGCTGCAGTAAGCCAGCTTAGGCCCTTGACATTAGTCAGGGTAAATTATAAACAACTTCAACTAAGCTGGGAATAAGAAGGGAGTAGCTGGGAGCTGGTAACCGCAAAGTAAGGAGTACCCTGTTAATGTCCTTGGGACCTAAACAGAGCAACACCACCTGTTATAACAAAGAGAAAGTTCCCAGGAAAGTTAATGAGCCAATCAGTGTGGGTTTTTGAGAATATGCATAAGCTTAATTAACTGCTGTATATAAGGAGCATATATGTAATCAATAAACGGAAATCTGCTGATCATCTCATACTGAGCGTCCGGGTTTTCCCTCCGTCGCGACAAGTACAAGGAGGTTGCCCAATTCTGTAGGGACGAGGTCAGGAAGGCCAAGGTACAGCTGGAGGTGAGCTTGGCAAGGGATGCCAAGAAAAACAAGAAGGGCTTCTACAGGTATGTAAACCAGAAAAGGAACATTAAAGAACATGTACCCCCTATGATGAGCAACAATGGTGATCTAGTAACAACAGATGAGAAGTCTAAGGTCCTCAACATCTTTTTTGCCTCAGTCTTCACTGGCAACCTGTCTCCTCACAGCTCTCAAGTTGATGGCCCACAAGACAGGGACCAGGGACCAGGGAGACAAAATCCCTCTCACTGTAAGTGAAGATAAGGTTTGTGACCATCTGAGGAACCTGAACATACACAAGTCGATGGGACCTGATAAGATGCATTCCAGAGTCCAGAGGGAATTGGCTGATGTAGTTGCCAAGCCACTCTCCATGATATTTGAAAAGTCAAGGCAGTCAGCTGAAGTCCCTGGTGACTGGAAGAAATGCAACATTATATCCATTTTTAAAAAGGGTAGAAAGTAGGACCGTGGGAACTACCGACCTGTCAGCCTCATACCAGTGCCTGGGAAGATCACGGAACAGATACTACTAGAAGCTATACTGAAGCATATGGAGGACAGGGAGGTGATACAAGACAGCCAGCATAGTTTTATTAGGGGCAGGTCCTGCCTGACCAACCTAATGTCTTTCTACAATGAAGTAACTGCATCAGTAGACAAGGGAAGAGTTATGGATGTCATCTATCCGGATTTCTGCAGGGCCTTTGACACAGTCCCCTCACAATATCCTTCTCTCTAAGTTGGAGAGATATGGATTTGATAGGTGGACTGTTCAGTGGATAAGAAATTGGCTGGATGGTCACATCCAGAGGGTAGTGGTCAATGGCTCAATGTCCAGATGGAAGACAGTGACAAGGGGTGTCCCTCAAGGGTCCATACTGGGACCAGTGCTGTTTAATAACTTCATAATATTGACAGTGGGATTGAGTGCACCCTCAGCAAGTTCACTGATAATACCAAGCTAGGTGGTGCAGTGAATGCACCAGAGGGACAGGATGCCATTCAGAGGGACCTGGACAGGCTGGAAAAGTGGGCCTAGGTAAACCTCATGAGGTTCAACAAGGCCAAGTGCAGGGTCCTGTACCTGGGTTGGGACAATGCTCGTTATCAGTACAGGCTAGGAGATGATGTGCTGGAAAGCAGCCCTAAGGAAAAGGACTTGGGGGCACTAGTGGATGAAAAGCTGGACATGAGCCACCAGTGTGCATCTGCAGCCCAGAAGGCCAACTGCGTCCTGGGCTGCATCAAAAGAAGTGAGGCCAGCAGATAGAGAGAGGTGATTTTGCCCCTCTAATTGCTCTGGTAAGACCTCACCTGGAATACTGTATCTAGTTTTGGAGCCCTCAACACAAGAAGGACATGTACCTGTTGGAGCGTGTCCAGAGGAGGGCCACAAAAATGATCACAGGGCTGGAGCACCTCTCCTATGAGGACAGGCTGAGAGAGTTGGGGTTGTTCAGCCTGGAGAAGAGAAGGCTCTGTGGGGACCTTATAGCAGCCTTCCAGTACCTGAAAGGTGCCTATAAGAAAGCTGGGGAAGAACTGTTCACAGGGGCATGCAGCAATAGGACAAGGGTAATGGTTTTAAACTAGAAAGGGGTAGATCTGGGTTGGATATTAGGAAAAAGTTCTTCAATATGAGGGTGGAGAATCATTGGAACAGGTTGCCCAAAGAGGTAGTGGAGACCCCATCCCTGGAGATATTCAAGGGCAGGCTTGGTGGGGCTCTGAGCAACCTGCTCAAGTAAAGATGTCCCTGCTTACTGCAGGGAGGTTGGACTAGATGACCTTTGAAGGTCCCTTCCAACCCAATACATTCTATGATATGGAGGACTGTTCTGAAAAAAGTAATGGAAAAGTTAACTCCTTGCTATTTGAGTAACTCTTGCTCTAATGAAAGTCATGTCTGTAGTATGCCTCCCAGACTAGTGCCAAAGCTGCTGGTTTATTTTAATGGCTGGCAGCACCTTCTCAAGATCCTAACCTGTCCTAGATGTCTAGCTGGCTCCAGTGCCATGCTCATGTAATGCTTTCACTTGCTGTGAATGTGGCTGGGCAGAGAGACAGATGGGCACCCTCCCTGCTGCAACAGAGCTTGTCCTAAGCTGAGCTGAGCATTCAGCCATGGCTGCTGCGACCTGGTGACCTGCACAAATTCTGCCATGAAGACCTAAATAATTCAATTGGCATGGATGGGAATAGGATCTAGTATCTTTACCTATCCACTGGGCTGCATTGTGCTGTCAGTTTAATGACATTTTTTCTCCCAGCCTTGTTGTTACCTTTTGCAGTTCATTACAGTTTTGCAGTTATAGGTCTCCATCTCCCTTAGTTCATTGTTTTTTGTTGTTGTTGTTGCTTCCCCCTACCCCCCAGTGGCATGAGCTGTAGTGTCACTGATATTACAGGTGCATTTAATTGAACTCTAAAAGCTAAAAAACTGATTAATTGATTTAGAATGTTGTATTAGATTTGTTAAGAGGATACTTCAGCGTCATAGGACTCCATTGTTTGGTCCAGATGTAGCTTCTCATGTTCTCTAACCCGTGAATAAATTTTTTAGGAACATTTGATATATAAGCCATTATAAGTTGAATCAAAGTTTAATGCTACTACCAGTCTTCGACTGACTTCCCCAACCCCTGACAGTACACTCTAGCATGTCAGTATGAAGGAAAATTTAAAAGTATTGCATAAGGGAGGGTAAGGTCATTGCCCATCATACAAAAGTTTGGAAAGGAACTCTGTATGCAAACAGTTGTCACTGGCCACAGGAAAGGAGGATGACGCTTTGCAGACTTGTACTCCTACCTCTCTTTAGCTCTTGAGTTTTGAAGGACTCTGGTTCTGGGAATCTACTAATTAGAATGAAAAAGGAATGGACTTGGAGAAATATATTATACTGTCTTCTGGCAGAATGTGGTCATTTCCTGAAGCAGATTAAAAGAAAGTATTAACGAACATGTCTCAGAGAACTTAAATGGTGTGGTGATGTGGATCAAAATCCAGAACACCATTTTACAACTGCTTAAAAATAGAGGAGGGTGGGAAAAGAGTGAGATGAGATGCAGAATGCAGCCCCAAATAAAAAGTGTAACAAGAAGTATATGAGGAGATATGGCATACAGGAGAGATTATTAGGCAGCAGATATTCGTATTCAGAAATGGAGCAGTAAAATAAGAATATCACTTTTTTTAAACGGGTGCTTCCAAGCTTGCAGATGAGGCTGTAATTGCATAAGGAAGTTTCACTGGCATCTTTTGTCATCCTTTTTGATAGATTAGTTTATCAAGAACTGTAACCAAATATAATGAGAAGACAATCAGTGCGGCTCCTAAGAGGTGGAGTTACCCAGTCACCCACATAATTTTCAGCTTGAATGCTGCGCTAGGAAATCAAACACCAACAGGGAAGAATATTTCAATATGGGAGCAGTAGTCAAGCCGCATAAAGGATTTAAACTAGGAAGATATGTGCCTTGATTTCAAGAGATGTTATGGTTTTATGCAAAAGGATGGGAAAGTATGGTGGAAGGGGAAAACATTTCTAATTTACTTTCTGATGACAGATGAAAGCAATGTTATATGATATAAGACCATAAAGATAGCATGACTTTGCACCCCCAGTGGAGTTCTTAGACAGTTCTGTGCTTTAAAATGTGTACCTTGGGTCTGCCTATGTTATTTCTGACTGCAGTGTGATAACTTTGATCTCTTTTGTATTACCATTTTAGTTTTCTTTCTCTTTTTGTTTCAGTCACCCTCTAGCATATTGTCTGACCTTTTTTCCCCACATTGTGACACGTACTGTCTGGTATTTAAATTATTGCTGAAAGATATTCTAGCATAAAATCTCCATTTATTTAGTTTGGGTAGACATAAGCATTTCTATAAGAAATCTCAGGAATCTTAAGCCCCTCTTTGATTTTGATCTTTACCTCATTCTTTCTGCTTAATTTTTGTGTGTTTTATTCCTTTTTTTCCTGATCCACTTAGTGAATAAAGTGAGAATTGTCTTGTATCAGAAGAACATTTTTGACCTTTAGAAATGGAATATTAGAAGAATCTAGGGAAATATAAAATGTACATATAATAAAAAATATTGCAATGAGTTAGTGAATATCTTTTATAACTCTATCAAGAAAATCCTGAACTGAGATCATGATTTAAAAGGTCACAAACACATAATCTGCAGTGCACATGGGGTTTTAAATACATGCTTCAGCTCTCTGCCATGTGGTTGATTTAGACATGTGATGGGATTTATTTAAAGGGACACAATCAACTTGAAAATAACAGTGCTGTCTGAAAAATTGTTACTGAGCGTAATTATAAGTAACAACTAAGATTACTATAATTTTAAAAAGTTAATGAAGAAAAATCTCTATTTTTTTGATTGGTTTACTTTGTGCATTGGACAGCTCTCTGTAATAATTATAAGACCTACCTTTTATATGACACTTTTCATCAGTATACCACAGAAGCTTTACAAAAATATGGTCAATTTCCCTCTATATATAGACATTTTCTCTGTTTCCTTCACAGTCAGTCAATTTCTTCCTCTCTGAAAGATTTTTATAAACATCAGCTCAGAATCAAGAAAAAATCCAAAGCATTTTATGAAATGACAAATGTACTATTAAAAATAAATTATTATCAACTGGTTTTAATTATCCACAGGAAAAGTTTGGAAATATCTTTGAGATTGTAAAATTGGAAAAAGAAGTTGGTCATTTGGCATCTTAATAATTTAGAATCTATCTCATATTTCTGACGTTCTTAAGTTATTTTCTGAATTCCATTAAACTAATTTAGTGTTGTATTAGGTATTCAAGAAGATAATGTCATAAAGTACTCTGAAAATTATCATGTGCATGTTAGAAATGAATTGACTGGGCATCCTTTATGCTGGTAAAGACAAAGACACCTAGAAACAAAGGCTGTTCTTTCTTAGTGTCATGAAAACCAGTGTTTTCTTTCTCTTTTATCTCCCTATTTCCTAATTTAGAAGCCCGAGCTCTTAATTGTTTGGTGCTTTTGTGTTCAGAACCTTGCATTTCCATCTTGCAGAGAAAAAATGTCTTGACTCTTGAATGCGAAGTTTGTGAAGATTGTTGCCTTTGTGGAAGAATGCACATTAAATGCCTCTGAGCTGTTCGAGTGCTGAAATAAATATATGGAACAATGTTTAGTACCTTTTGCTTTTCAAAAGACTTTAGATCTCATAACTATACTCTCTTAAAAGCTTTTGCCATACACTCAGCAGTATGTTCTACTTTTTTGTTAGATTCATCTTTTTGGCCTACTTTTCAAAGTATATTTTAACTGTAACTCAAACTCTTTTCCCTTTCCTTCTATTTGCTGAAGCTAGCAATCCCATGCTGAGTAAATAATCTATAGTCCATGATCTACTATCCTATCAGCCTTGTTATCCTGGCTCCAAACCCCAAAATGTTGGATATCTAGCTGGTAAGTATTTCCAGGAAGGCTTCCTAATGACCTTCCCCACTGGTTACTATCATCATTGCTTATACACAGATAGAACTACCTTGTAATACACTGGCTATATTTGGAAAAATTAATTGGGAGTTCGTATGGTGTTTTTGTTAGGAAAAGTGACATTTTTGAAGTTGAGAAAAATATCCCAATTCACTGTCTTTCACTAGATATAACAAAACATTGCTAGAGAAAATATATTCCCAAATGTAATGGTACTTCATTCTCTTGCAATAAAAGCAGCTTGGGATCCAAATCAGTCAGCAGATGAGATTATTGCAGTCATTTGGTTGCCCTGCCATTTTAAAAACATTTTTGACTGCATTTATAAAGCATTTAATATATGCTTATGTGTAGTGCAAACATACCATTACTTATTAAATTATAGAAGATAATGAAAAAAAGGTTTATATGTACATTAAATATCAAGATGATGGAAATTACTCTCTACTATTGATAAAATGTTATTTCAGCTCTGCTTGGAAACCTACATGTAAACTTTACATTTCAGTAATCTAATTTAAAAAAATTGTGAACTCTTGAAGGAAATAACTTTTATCTGGGCTGGACAGAAGAGTTTATAATTTGGCACTAAGGGTTTAACAAAATGTCTTTCTTCAAGTATAAGAATGGATGGTGCAGTTTTTTTAGTACTTTTTGTCATCTCTGGATAAATACAAAACCAACACCACCCTTAATATGCAAGGAGGACATGAAGAAAACCAATTTGTCCTTCACTGATGACTGTCCAGGCATGGAGGTACAGACAATGTCCTTCCGTTTGCTTGCCTGTGAAAGTGAGCTTTCCAAAATGAGTGCACGCCTATGTCTAGGTCAGCCTTACAGCTAGAGCTTAAGTGTGTCTTTAATGATATGCAAGATTTAGGTGTGGATTCTGGCTTTTATGAATAGCTCCTATTTTTTGAGCCTTCTACAAATAGAAGTTTCAGCTTCCTCTGTTACCATCTATCAGGTTCCCATTTCCTATTAGTCAGGAAGCTAGGAAACACTAGAAAAGATCTTTTATGCATAAACTGCCTAACTAATTACATTGACAACTATGCAGCTATGGCAGCTGGTAGATTGATTTCACCTGAGAGTTATGAATTCCTTGTTTAAAGCTGGAAACCGTGATAGGTGAAAAACCTAAGGAAAGGTAAACATCTCAGTAGAATTTGCTGAAATGAGTTCCCTAAGGGGATACTCTGGTACACCGGAAGGGGTTTCCTGAGCACCAGGAAAAGGCTGAAGTGGCACACTGAGGTACCTCCTGGAACAGGCCATTTGCAATGTGGATGTGGTGTCCAACATCAGTGAGCTCTTTACATGTGCCCCGTGAATGCCTGAGACCATGCACAGCTGCAAATCTAATAGTGACAAAAATGCAACATGAATGTATGGTTGTAGAATTATAACATCACTGCAAATCAGGTGGCAGCCCTTCCCTCTTTGTACAGCCTCGTTCCATAATGTGAGAACTCCTTGTTCTCATGGGACAGAATGGCAAAAAATCCTGGCCATACCAACATCCACCCATCTCTGACTCTTTCAGACAAGTATTGTCTGTGGAAGCATGAGAGGAGTGAGAACGGAACCTGCAGTAAAACTGGAGACACTTTCTTTGTGGAAAAGAATTATGGTAAGAACTCATTAATTCTTCATATACGGGAAAGCTGATCAGGATCTGACCATAGCCTTGACCTCACCTGTGAGAAATGCAGCACAGAGGACAATACATGAGAGTAAGCAATCAGCTAGGTCAGAGCAGACCTTAGATGTTATATTCAATAGTGAAACATGTCTTTGTGAAATTCTGTTTTTGAAATACTGAACTGAAATGAGCTGCAGTTATTTTGTCAAGATGTTCAGAGAAATCCTTTCAAATAAATAATTTGCTGAATGTGATAAGGTTTTTTTATGAGAACTTTTCTTTTTTTTTTCTTTTTTTTTTTTTTTTTACATTACTGGAAAGACATACTGAAGCAAATGAATAGTTGGCAGAACGTGGAATATGTAACATGCTGTGTGAGAACTGGATTCATTCAAATCATCAGTTTTCAGAAATTAGTTCCTCCACCAGGGACCTTACAGTTAAGAGTGTAATGACATAAACCTAACCTGGTTAACTTGGGTTCTCTGCACTGTGTAAGTGAGGAGAGATGGTACATTTTAAGTTGCTCAGTTGCTCAGCTGAGCTTTCATTTGTTCTGATTTAAGCATTCTTAAGTAGCAGTCATGTACTAAGGTTCCAAATATGATTTGGGGTACTGTGTGTTTTAAGGGCTAGTCTCCAAGGTTAGCATCTCTTAGACTCCTTGTGTTTAAGAATTGCTAACCTTTTCTGAAAAAAAAAAAAAAAAAGAGCTAGGGAAAAGCAGCTACAAACCCTTAAAATTAAAATAATTGCAAAATATAACCATGCTTAATGGAAGGTTTTCAGACTGTTCTTAAAAAAAAATTGTGCCTGAACACACTCTTCTAAGAGCTACTGCAAAACTATTTAAAACTGAGAAAACTGATTTCCAAAGTAAGTTCACTGATAAAAGAGTTGGTGTCGCAGATGAGAACAAAACTCAGAGTGTGAAGGCTCTATTGCCTTGCAGTTGCCAAGTGAATACAAAAGGCAGATGAAAAGCTACAGCTCAGGCTAGTATCAATTCACAATCTCTTTGCACAGGATTTTGTTATTTTACTGGGTTAAAGGCATCAGAAAAATCTGCTTTTCTCTTTCTCTCAGAGTTTTCATTCTTTGTTTTTGTTTTGTGAATGTTTTTATTTTCAGCCCTGAATGCAAAGTCCAGATAAGGACTTTCTTTCATTTTTTTCTGGGATTTCTTTCATCTGACAGAATATTGGTTCCAATTTATGATTTCTTTGGCAAAGAGCCATGCCATAACATTTTTGCCTTTCCAACATTCCCCTTCTCAATAAACACTCTACATCCTGATTCTCAAAAGAGAGGATATGACTTCAATGTTATCTTTATATGTCTGAAGTGGACAGCATCACAAGATCCCAAACTTGGACAAACATGTATTTGGAAAATAGAACTGTGAGCAATTTTTTTACCTGAAATACCCTGCCAAATAGAATAAAAGCAATTTTTCATCTCTGAGCAATAAGTAAATTGTCTGCTTGGTCTCATTGTTTTGTAGAGATATTTAGACAATATGAGGCTTGGTATTAATCTGCACTTTTCAGTGCACTTGCAAAGCCTTTCATAATGTTTAATCATTATTTCATGTGTAAGATATACTTCTATTATTGATGTTATCATGATGTTCCCTTTATTATCTTTGTGGGAAAAAAACCCCACACTGTGAGATATAAACTGAATTAACATGATTTTAGACAAAATTAATTATTTTCTTGCTTTCTAGGATGTAAAGATTTTCCTTTCTCTTACTCTTTAGAAAGTAATGTACTTACGAATAGTATGTGTGTTTATATGCAAGGAGAAAGAATGACAATAGAGAGCGAAGTGGGGCTTGCAAAATTGTATTAATTTAAGAAATAGTATTTAGTTTAATAGAGTAAGATTTTTCCTATGTTTTTTAGTGTCTGTCAGAGAGGCAAGCAGACTTGGATGTAATGTATATGAAACAAAGTTCTGTGGGAGTTCTGCCTGCATCAATGTGTGTAAGCTGTCAACGTTCTCAGAGTTAAGAAAAACAAATCAGTATAATAAATCAAAAAACAGCGGTTGGTGAATGATGACAGTGACTAATGTGTGGATATTTTGATTAATAGAATCTCAATATATGTACACATGCTTTTACACACACTCATGCACTTTTCTGGCATGAGAAATGCTTTCCCATCTTTGGTCTCAGCCTGAACCATTGTGCATATGTTATACAGTCATCTATTTTTATGCTCTCATCTATAGAGTCCATGAACAATATGAATGTGGGTAATAAAGTGAAGACTCCTTGTTTTAAGGTAAGGGTTGATGAGGTGTTTTAGCTCTTCCTGATTGCATCTATCATGCAGATGAAGATGTCCATTATAAATGCAAATAATCAAAAGTTACAGTTAGAAATCTAAACTTTGAATAAGTAGAAGGTAGACAACTGTTTTTACAAAGTTTTATTTTTAACAGCTGGGATTCATAATATATGTGATGGCTGTTGTATGATCAGATAATTTTATACTTTTAATGAGTTCTGTGATTCTGCAAAGTTAGTTTAAGCTAAACACTTAAAGAAGATATATTTTTTCTGCAAGGAAGATGACTGTAAGGAATAATGAAGTGTCAATCGCTTTCAACAAAATGTGGTCTGCTTTTGAGATATGTAGAATTCATGACTGGTAATAAAAATACTAGTATTGTTCACCCATAAAAAGTAGAAGATAAATGTTCCTATTGAAGATCCCCCATTTATTTGTTTACAATAACTTTTCAAGTATTACTGTATTCTTTCTTTACAGAAAAACTGAGATTTAAGATTCACTTACAACAATTGCGTTCTGATGCTATTTTTACTTTAGTTTTATACTTTTATAGTTTAGGTATTTAGAGTGGACTTATTCCAGATTTGTTGTTGTGACTGGAGAATCAAGTCCATTACATTTCATTATGAAAACCAGGAAACCTTGTTAAGGAGAGTGGGGATATAATCTCTTATATTTTTCTGATGAGATAAGAATATGATTTGAAACATTCTCCATTTCATCAAACTAGTTTCTCAGAATCTTGAAAGACTTTGAAACCCTACCTTTATGTATCTATTTCTAGATTGCTTGCAATATAGGACCAGATACATTAGTAAAATCCAATTCAGAAGACCTGCATGTTTGGGATGTGGTAAGTTTTCCCTTCTTATGAACTTTAAAGCACCGTCATTTGTTTGGTGTGGAAAGAATAGTAGAACTTGATTCAGCTGGATGATATGCTGTCCCCAGTGTATCCCACGCAATGTAATCACTAACCTATAAAGTCATATGTTAGTTCAGACAAACAATCACTGTGGTCTTCGCAGACAAACCCCTTCTCAACCAAATCCACAATGGTACTGTATATTATGGAAATATTTGAGAGGAAGGGAAATGGTGAGTAGGGGCATAAGATGGACAGCCTGACTTATTTTTGTGTAACTGATCTAGGGTGCTCTTCTCTGCACTGTGAAGATAATAATATGCTGAAAGCAGATTTAGTAGCAGGGGAAAGATTAGAAAGGAAGGCTGAAACACCTCTAATGCCCTCTATTTCAAAATGAGCAATAACATTTCTTCTGTCTGTCTTTCCCTGCTCTTTTTTGTTCATTTGACTGAAACAGCTAGGAAGGTCAATGTAGCTTGACTACTTTATCTTCCATGTTTTGAAACAAAGCTTTGGTTTGGCAGTATGCCCATAATTCATCAAATGAACAAAATTGGTTTCTGATGCCTGACTATTCATACTTCTGAGCACCTCCATTTTCAGTTGAACTAGTTTCATATTTAATATAAAGCTTTTCTTCTCAAAAGGCATGGTGGGTTTTCTTCAGAGAAAGTGTGAAGATGTAGTTTACCTCTTAGGTAGAAAAGGGTAGTGCAGTGTACTTTGCTCATAGAACTTGTTTAGGATCATTTCAGAAGAAGAGCTTGCACTTTGCAAGAGAGGTTATACAGAGTTCCAGGTGTGTTCATTAATTTATTGGATGAAAAGCTGCACAAGGTAGAATTTGCTGTCATGGCATAGCTCCACTAACAACCTGGTGATTCCTTCTGAGCTTCTTCCTTTCTCTGTGTTTATTAGGAAATTAACATTTTTTTCTCTGTAAGCGGGTATGAGGCTGCAAGTTATGGACTGCAGCCTCCTCATGAGGAATAGATTTCCTTGTACAAGAAAGGACATATTTGATTCATGCTGGCATGTGGGAGAGCCAGGAAAGTACAATGTCAGTGCATTTAGTTTGTGGTAGTTCATTAACAGTGTCAATTTATTAGTGTAAAAATAACTGGGATTCTGTGCATTTCCCTTCTGTGGAGATTAGGTTTACCCTAATCTGAAGCTACAGCTCACTAAATCCTGCTATATTCATAGGTCCCATTCATACAGAGGCTGTTAACTTAATTCACACCAGTTTGCATGAGAACTACAGGCAGTCCTATGTTGCCAGGGTTTGCAGGTGACAAGAGCTGTGCTGAATTTTACAGTTGAGGCTGTTCATGCTTCTTACTCCTATGTGAAAAGGAAAAACACCCTGCTCTAGTCCAGGTGCCTTTAGAAATAAATTTTTCATAAATCAGATTTGCTTCAGCCAAGACTTGGTGATGCTGGAAATAAAGAATGAACACAAGTCAAAACCAAAAGATAGTAAGCTTCAGCTCAGTCCCAAACAATAATCCACAGGAGAATCTGAGGGTCATGATAAAAATGAAGCCGTACACCAAAAGAGCATGGTGCAACATCATTTTCCACCATGCTCAGTGCTGCAAAATCAAAGAAGAATAAAAAAAACAAAAGAAAGAGTTGCAGTATAAGTTCCATGCTGTACTTCATCTACTTCAGGTCAGAAAACAGTACTGTGGATTTTCAAAAAGTAAATTCTGCAGCAACAGAGAAATACAACAATCAAATATCTTCATCATATTAGGGAACTAATGAATTTAACTAATGAATTAGCAGCCTGAGACAATTTTTCTCATGATGCAGAAAAATAAGCTGCTTTGTGTTGTGGTAAAACCAGTTTGTTTTTTTATTTTTCTAAACTTCCTTACTTGAACCTATTAGTCTTGACTTGATTTATGGGAGGGGGAAAAAAAAAACCCAACAAAAAAACCCCAATGGTATCTCCTCCTTTATTTAAGATTTAAGACTACAAACTCTGGGATAGCTTTGTTCCAAAAATATCCTGAAGATGGCACAACAGGCACACGTTGCTGTATGGTTATACATAATGTAAGATGAGAGAATTTTTGCTAAAATATGAATCCTTTGAGGAACTCTTTAAAAAATAAAAGCAAAAGAGAAATTTAAAACTTTTAAAGTACAGTCTATCAAAATTATTTTACAAATGGAACATAGGCTATTAATTTCATGCTGCCTAAAAGGTTAATATTAACAGGTGGGCAGACAGGGAGCCATCATGGTCAGGTATTATTGACAAAAATCAGTTTAACGTGTGTTGTTTAGTTTTTATCAATACATTTCCATTGTAACTGTAAAACAACTGATGACCTAATCTGTTATCTCCAGCATAATATACAATCTACATCTAAATGTCAATTTTTATGGGGCCCATTTTGACTTTGGGAGAGACAAGATCACTTGCACAATCTCTATTTTATTAAAATATTAAAAATAGGATATTTTTGTTAAAAAGGAAAATACTGAGTGTTGTGTTAGTGAATTAATAAGTCAGTATTATAGATGAATTAATCATAAATGCACTCTCTACAACACTCTTAGGCATCCTGATAATACGGAGTTTATAAAACATGGAAGTAAGGCCACAGATGGACTATATTTAAGGGTGATTCAACTTGCTATATCCAAGTATATAATCTACGCTTGGTTTTTCAAAATGTGTTTAACAAAGGCCCTGTGCTGAAAGCTTATACAGAATCAAAGCTGTCCCTATGTCAAGAGGGAAGAGTCCTTTTGTGGGTTTCTACCTGAAAGACAAAAACAAGAGAGTAGGAGTAAACGAGCTGTTCTACAGTGGTAAAAGGTTAAGAGTGGAGGCCCACAGGAGCCTTTACCAACACCTTTGCTGTTTCACATGTCTATAGCAATGAATAAAAGGAGAAGGAAGTGAGTTGACAAAATTTACTGGTAAGGCTACCATAGGTAAGGCAACAAAAATGAAAAGCAGTGCCAGAAGCTGCAGAGTATTAAGTATCCTCCTGTATTAAGTGACTCATCAGTAAAAGAATAGTTGAAGTCTAATATGAATTATTACGTGCAATGTGATTTACAAGGGAAAAACCAACTGTAAGTATATGTGCCCAATAATGTTGGGTTTTACAGTAGCTGTTACCACTCAGAAAGGAGGTATAGTGAGTATCTCTAGTAGCATACCAATAACGCAAAACTCTGATTTTTACCATCACCTTCATTAGAAGTTGATAACAAGCAAGACTGGGGCCACATACAAAAAGGAAACAGGCACCTGAATAAAGAGGGATCATCCTGAAAACAAGCCTAGCATGTAGGAAACATTTCCTCAGCTGCCATCTACTGTGGCAGTTGTGTGAATATCTAGGAGTGGAAGTCATCCAACTTCAGTAATATAAATATCAAACGTCTAGTTAAGATTTTTTTATTTTATCTCCTTTTATAGCCAATATAGACAGCAAATTAGTGAAATTATTCCGGTCAAGACACCACATTTGGGTGGTGGTTGTTGTTGTTCTTCTTCTTCTGTGGCAGTAATTGAACTGTTTTATAGCAGTATGGCCTCGCAGCAACATTGTCCCATACCTGAGGATATGTGAATGTGGGACAGAATGAGAGGGTGAAGAAGAGAGCATGGGAACTTCTTTGTTTGGCTTCATCTCTGAAGCCAGTGTACTGTAGACTCTTGACATCAATGAACAGTGTATAAGTGCCTTTCTGGTGCTTAATCCCAAACAGGGCATTCTCAGTGGAGTCTCTTTTAATCTCTCCTCTAGGAGCTTTTTCTCTCTGTGTAAATATTCATGGGAGCACTGACTGAAATGCAGGTTTCCCACGAGAAGGTAGTACCCACAAGACTCTCAAATCCTTCTCACCCTGCAGGCTCATATATTTATTTCTGTATTTTAAATGCAGTGAAACAGATTCACAAAGGGAGATTGAGGGATGTCATTTACAGGACATCTTCTTGTGTCAGAAAAAGGGAAATGTGTATACTTATTTTCATCCATGTCAGTGATGTGCCTGTTCATTGCAGGAGGGTTGGACTAGATGACCTTTAAAGGCCCCTTCCAACCCAAACCATTCTATGATTCTATTTCAGTGAATGTCTTTTATAGCCTATATGAATGCTGTAACCTTCAGGTATTGAATGGCAGTGACTGTATTGCACGTATTTCTAACTTTTTAGTAGAGCAATGTCTTAGGACATTTGATCCAAGGAGGATTCCTAACAGTGGAACAGTGGAGGGTAAATAGAAGAAAAGGTTTTATTCTACCAGATTTTAAGAAAAGAGAAATCTACTGCCCACTTTACACAGTTCTGCAGGCCAGATTTTTGCTTGTCGAGGATTTTTAGGACTTTAGGATTTATTGCAGTTTATGGTTATAAACATGGACATGCTGACAGCATAGGTCAGGTAAGGATGAAGGGTGAGGGTCTTGGCTAAAATATAGCTCCCAAGTAAAGGAGGGAGACCCGGGCTCCTGTTTGATTCCAACAAAATCTTGGTAGTTTTTACTTTTTCTGCTCTATTATTAAGGATTTTGCCATCTCCACATTACTCTATCCCATTGCCCGGATTTCTTCTGTTCCTCTGAAGGTGACTGCAGCAAAGCTGCCTGCTTTTCACAGGGACTAACTATGACTGCCCATACGGACAATTAGGGTGCTCCAACTGTGTGTGGAGTGTAATTTCCAGCTGTGGGGTGGTAGTAAACAGCTGGGAGTGGTTATTTCTCAAACTGCTCCAGCTACATCCATAACATATGTCTATGCCCTAAGGATTTTCAGTAAACTAACTGTATTACTAGGCAGTATTTAGACTATTTCATATTTCAAATGTACAAAGTAAAAGACAATACTGCAGATTCTGAGGTAACTTAATCTTACTGTAAGCAAAACTGCCAGATATTTAAGGGCAACAGCTGTGGCTACTCCTGCTTGAAAGAATTCCTATTACCAGCTGGGAAAATAGAAAAAAAAAATTATGAAAATTTATACAGATCTATAGTATGCTTCCTGAATATACTTGAACTCTACCACTCAATTTTTCTAATCAATCAAGTCTGTTAATAGTGCTGTTAAGATTTACAATATAAAATGAGTGCAGTGCAAGTCTAGTAGAAGTGGAGCTCTTCTGAAAATTTTCCTGTGAATTACTATGTGTTAATACGAAAACTTTTGCATTAATGGATTTGCTACGAATATTCACTTACATGCCTCTATAGGCTAAACTTGTGGCACATTCGTTTTAGGATATATTTCCTCAGGAAAAAAATGCATATGCAGAATTTAATTGTAATATAATGCATATAACAGTCTGTCTTTTACAGTAATTGTGTGTAGGATTCTATAAAGCTAATATCCTGATACTAAGATATAAATAGCAAGTCCTAGTCAGCTGTGGATACTGGTTTGGTAGAAAGCAGTGCTGTTCTGCACACCTGTGACTGCACAAGATCCAGGGCTCAGGAGGATGAGAACAGCAGCATGCAAACATATAAGGCATTTGGTGGTGGCACTTCTGCCATGATGAGATTGCTTATGGCATGTAGGGCAACTAGCAATGCTAAGTACCTGTGAAATAAGGCACCTGATTTAGCTAAATATAGTTTTTGTGCTTTGCTTCAGGCTCTTAAATTTTATTATTTTGACTTAGCTGCTCGCAGAACCATAGTTTATAATTTCTGGTACAATGTTCAGCCATTTTATAAGAGCTCATGCAAAAAGAGCTGTTTCAGAAATTCTGATAGACCCCAAACTGTCATACATGTGCACTGTATAATAGATAGTGGTATTATTGTCAAGAATTCTCAAGAGAAATCATGGTTACCTTGCCTGCTTTCACTATCTGAAGTTTTTCATACAGTTAAGAAAAAGACTTAGCCACAACTGTAGAAAACTCTGGTTCTTTTAAACTAAGCAACAGTTGTAATGATTTTACATGTTCTGTTGCTATGTGATAAAATGGATTTGTTTGATAGCTTCAGCACAGTAATATTCAAAAGGATTTAACCACTGATGTTTTCAAAATACTATCTTTCACTAGTTCTTTTATTGTTTCAAAGTATTTTTGAAATGGAACAGTAATAATAATAATAATAATAATAATAATAATAATAATAATAATAATAATAATAATAATAATAATAATAATAATAATAATAATTCACATATATGATTCCTTTCAATTCTAAATCTCAGATTACATGAATTAATAAATTAAGCCTCACAGCAGCTCTGTAATTGAAGAGTATTTTTATCCACGTTTGACAGATGGAGAAACAGAGGTACTGAGAATTATAGATGCATTTGCAAAGGTGTTATTAGGCTGTACAGAAGAAAATATAAATACAGTATTTAGGGTACTCCAGAACTAAGGACAATTTTCAAGAATATGAGGTATGTTCTTTTGAAAGTGTGATCCTCCTCAGGGTATGTAGGCCAATGGCCTGAACCAAAAAATCAGCATGGCACAGCACTGCTCTTTCGAATTATTGATTTGACTCTGTGCTAGTTAAAAGATCTCACTGCTACTGATCTTTCTGTGTTGGCATTCTGAAACACTGCTCAACAGCAGACTGATATTTCGATACTCCACGATAAACTAGTCCCAATCCTTGAATTCATGTAAAAAGTAATATTTTTCAAGATTATGAATAGTCCACACAGTGCCAATAACACTGCAAACATGCATAGAACAAATGACAACTGCTCACACACTTTCTGCAGCTGGTTAGTGGTTGGAATACAAAGTGAGGTGTTCCTGACCCAATTTTTTGGGATACCAGCTCCGGAGATGGAAGGAACTCCTGCTTTGTGCCAGGCAACATATGCACACCAGCTGACATTTTGGACAACACTTATCTACAGCAAAAAGGATTTTGTGTGCCACTGAAGATGCACACATTGTGGATAGAGAGCACCTGCTCTGCCCAAGGTCGGGACTGGCCCTGGTTATGCAAGTGAGCATTGACAGTTCTGAGGCCATACAGGTTTCCTGGGTCCGTGCAGATTTGCCGTGTGTTCCAGTGGATAGAGATCCTGCTCAGCTTCACGTACCATGTCTGTGACAGCTCGCTAGCTCTTGGAAATTATTTGGGAGAGGTGAACACGTCAAGATTAGGGCACCATTATGTACTATGACAGCTTGGTAAAATCTTGGTATCAGTCCTCAAGGCAGAGTAGAAGCCAAATAAGCTTTTTTGGCAGCAGAGTTACTCTCTTTGACTATTTGCAGATATAGGGAAAACATTATATTCTTGTCTTTTGTTCTCTTTCAATACAGAACTAAGACGCTATTTAAAACCTCAAATAGTAGAACATGCATCAACAACAAATTACTACAATAGCTCCTTAGTCTTTGATAAAATATTAATTGCTATTCAGCTGAGATTGATAGAAATGATTGAATCTAACAGCACTTGTCACTTAGTGCTTGTCTTGTTCTCAGAGTTCGGAGCATCTGTAGAAGCAAGTAAGTTTTAGTATATTAGAAATCCAGAATTATTTTCTGCAATTGTTATGTAAATGGCTAGATTAAAGACATCTTTAAAAAATCACTCTGAGTTACATTTACTTGAATATTCATTTTGTTCTTAAGAGTCGGCTGCAATAAGCAGAGGAAAAAGTACGTAAATAAATTTCTACCTGTGTTTTACATGCAAATTTCAATCATAACAGGTAAAGTTGTACGGTTTTTTATAATGTAATATGTTAATCCATTCTGAATGTCTGTGGGACAAATATATAGGATAGGAGAGATTTTATATTTTCTTACTAGACATATTTTTACTTGTGTTTACTGTTTTGTTTCCTTTATTTTCTAACACTGGGAATTAGCACTTGGTTGGAAAAAAGGTGACTAAATCTCATTGGTCCAACTGACCTTAAGAAAACTGTCATGGCATTTCCTGAAGACATAAATGAAAACTCAGAAATTTGAGCATAGTATGCTTGAGAAAGACAGTCTAATAATAATTTTTGTATAAAATAATATGATTTCCGTTTAAACCTCACAGTATCCCTTTCCCCCGACAAAGATAATGAAGGAAATTTCCATTCCTATGTTTAGACTGTAAGAAGAGTGAGACACCTACTTTTCTGCTGAAGTTCTGGCTTTGCACTGGGTATATGTTTGCATCTAATGAGTTTGTGAAAAGTATCAATCTGAATTATCTTAGAGTGATGGGAAAGATGTAAGTGGTAGAAAAGAAAGCCACTTTTCCTATTCACCACTTCATTACTCAGTTGTGAGGTAGCGGGACTGTGGTTTACAGTGATCTTGGTTCAGATGACTGGAGCTTTGTCAGGTAAGGTACTGCAGCAAGAATAGCACCACAGCCAACCTTCTTTCTTACAATCCTGAAGTGGTTCTTCCTTCCCTCTTAATTTTCCACATCCAAGGGTTTAAAGTAGGAAATATAAACTGGTTGCCATAGCTTTATGCTGTTCAAGGACTCTCTGCTCTGAGAAACTCTTGGCTGCTTGTTTAAAGCGTTGTTAAGTGCCCACTGTGCCAACAGAGTTAAAACATGATTAATTAAGTCTGAGAGTATTGCCCATTGTTTTTATTTAAAAAATATTTAGACTATTGATTATCTGGATTGGCTCTTCTCCATTTCCTTATTTAGAAGATCTCTTTGAGTCTCCCTGTTGTGTGAGATTTTTTCCCCTATATATGTGCAGTACATAAAAATAAAGGCACATTAATTATGTAACAAGCAGGCTTGTGATGAATGCAAATAATATGAAAATAAACTCAAACCAAGAGAATCATAATATTTATAATGACACTAGTTAAACAACATGGTGTTTTCAAGGCAATATATTGGAGTAAATTTCTTTGAAATTAAGTGAGAAATAAAGATTTGGGCCTACTTTATTATGTCCAAAGCATGAAGTTAACCATTTCCTTTTTCCCTTTACTTTTCTGCATCATCTGGTTGATGGATGGGTAACGACAATGATCTATTAGCCACTTTCTTCCAGTGCTTTTCCCAGTGCATTCCTTTGTCATTAACATCCCACACTTGACAGCAAGCACTTATCATTGTTTGTCTTTTTAGTGTTTGAATGAAAGAGAATTACAGCACTTTCAGATGAGTTTATGAGATCTGCTTTGGTGTCAGTGAACAGAGAAGTTTCCCTTTTCTGCTTTTGACAAAATTGGTCATATCCTCCTACTTTGACTTTCTTGGGAGTATTGTCCACTACTGGATATGCATCCTCCTTGATTATTTTTTGAGGTTTCTCAGAACCCTTCACCTTACAACTTTAGTTGATCTTTTACTTTTTAATTTGCTTATTTTCCTATCAGTCCTAGTGGCTCTTGCACTACAAAATACGTCAGTGGCTAACAAACTCTTTCCTAATCATCAGCTATTTTCTTTCAGCACGTCAAATATTTCAGCTTATTACTCTTTGCTTGTCTTTAAAGGTTGCCCTATGTTTCCCATTTGCTAGCATATTTACAGTACCACCATATTCCCTGACAGTTGAGGCCATATCTTGTATTATTTCTAACTCATTTGTCTTTACTATTCATCCTTCACATCTAGGCTATGTACAAATTCTTTCTGTCCAAAGTAGTGCTGAAGATTCAATCTTTTTCTATTTGCTGAGGCAGCTAAAATTTTCTGTTGAAACTTAGCCTATTGTTGTCATATTGCTCTTTGAACTATTTTTGCTATTTTTACTATACTAATGTCTTTTAAAAAATGTTTTGTTTTCATTGTTAAAAATTTAAGAAATTCAGTCCCTGTTCACTTGGCCTTGCATTCCACAGCCTCGGTTTTGTTTTGTTGTTTGGTTTTTGTTTTTGTTTTTTCCCTCTTGTCCATTCTACTAGTGGAGCTTACATTTTCTCTATTACCTTTTGTAGTTTTTTTAGTGTTTCCTAATATTCCCTTGGCTTGGGAAAAACTGTAAGGTGTCTGGCCTTCTACTTCAAGTATCTGCAAACACGTATTAAATACCTAAGACCTAATTTCTCATAAGCTATAGTCAAAAGTGTCAGATATGAGTATTTGATGGGGAATCTTCATCAGTCGAACATCATCCTTATTATATCATTAACCCACAGTTCCGGCATATCTAATACGAGCATTTAGATTCCCTGGAGAAGAGTTCCTAATTTCTGTTTCAGAATAAAATTAGGTACACCTATGTATGCAGATCTGTTCAGGACAATTAATGAACAGAAAAGGGAGAGAATTTATTTTGACGTTCTCTAAAATGTAATTTGTTTGCTTTCAAACTCTATCTTTTCCTTAAATACAACACATGAAGCAAAATGCAGATCTCTTCTTGGTTACTCAGAGCATGCTAGTATTTAACTTGGCATACAGTGCTTTTTCTATGTTTCTTTCATGATCACCGTCATGGAGTGTCAGGTAGTGTGTATTTCGGTAAGGGCAGATATACAGAGTTAATTTCCTTGTCTAATGAGCAGACTGGTTTCTAGAACTATAGACACTTCTCTGATTCATTTCATATACCCTATATTCTTGAACATAGCAGATCTGAGCCTTTGCACTTTTGCTCTGAGAGAGAATCTTCATACTCATCACTAATGTGCTTAACACTATGGCACATTTGGACAAGTACATGCAATAACTTCAAAAAAAAAAGATATTTAAAAAGCAAGATAGGAGAGGAAAATAATGTTCATACGCCTCCTTGAACACAACCATGGCTGATTACAGCATATATTTGTATGCGTGTTTTGTCCTAGAAGAAAACATAGATTGAAAATAAACTCAGACCCTTAGCACTAAAGGTCAATACACACAACAATTTCAAAGGGTCTGTAAACTGTGCTCTATTTTTTTTCTTTTTTTTTAAACTGAATACTTCATTTACATTACTACAGTTAAAACCTTCAAGAGGTAGCAATAGATGAGAAGCCATCTTCTCTTGTGTATAAATGGGGAAGGTGGTGACAGTGCAACTGCTCAGCTGAGACCATTCCTCATGATGCAGAAGCCTGTGCCTCACTGCTGAGTGATTAGTAGAAGGAGGAAAGGATAGATCACTTTCTTTCTCTTTTGCTCCAACTTGCCTATGTAATCCAGGCATGATATAAGGAAATTAGCTAGATTTTCAGACAAGGAGGTGATAATACCCTTCTGAGAGAGGATGACTTAGGAAACTTAAATTCCTTTAGAAAAATAAACTTTAATTTACAGTCCAAGTAATACGTTAAATTGCAGAGGAAAGGTCAGATATTAATGCGTACTGATAGCTTGAATCTTAATAGATATATCATTTTCAGACACTCTGTCTTGGATGGAAAAGGTTTCATAAGATGTATTGGTACAGAAAAATCCCAAACTACTAAAGGGATAAATTTTCCAAAGTTCTCAGCCAAGAGATAAAAAGAAATGAAAGTACTTTTGGTTCTCTGGCTTTGTATCAGTCAGAAAAAACTATTATGTAGTGTTAGTTATGGTTCATTTAAATTACTTTCCCTAAACAGTTTCATGGCTATATGCTGTTACCCTTCATGTCTTATAACATGAACTTCCTGCAAGACAGAATGGCATTATCAGAAGAAAAGATGTGGAGAAGAGATTGGTTAGGGAGAGGTTTACATCACTCTTGTGGGGGAGGAAAGATGCAAACAAAAAATGTCATCTTTCCCAAATAATATGTTGCCCTGCAAAACCTGTAGGGGAACTTAGGATTCCCACTTTATGCTATTCCTTTGGTACCAGCAAACATTTATGAATCTCACTCAGTGTCCTGGTTCTTCCTGTTCCTGGTCCACACAAGAGCTGATGACTTATTTATGCTGTCAGCTACTCTTTCAGCTCAAGTAGTGCAAAGTTTTCTTATCTTCATATAAACCATTGTTGCTCTCAGTTTCATATCACAGAATCAGAATAACAGAATGTTGTGAGTTGGAAAGGACCCACAAGGATCATCGAGTCCAACTCTTGTCTGTTATCACACGATAGAACTTGATTTTTTCACTAAAATTTTGAATGATAGAACAAAAAATCTCCCTGATAGGAATTTTATTAACATCAAGGAGGAAAATAATTTCATAGTCAGGACTTTTCAGAATTCGCTTTACTTTTCTAATCAAACTTTTGCCTTCTGCAAATGGACTATGCTGCAGGCTTTAATTCTATAGTATATACATGTTTTTAATAAAGCATCCAGGTCATTGTTCAAGAAGAAAGAAATATGAACTGGAGGAGACTATTGTCTACAGACACCAAATTAGTCGACCTTCTTGACCTTAATTTCTTTTCTCTTCAGTTCTCTACAGTCTTGCAGGAGTGTTGTGAACACTGGTTAATTAATATTTTTAATTGTTTAGGTACTGTGGTGATGAGCACCAGAGAAACTCATGAGGAAATTAACAATTCTGTCTTGAGAGAAGGGTTAGACTAGTGTGCAGTAAATAAGGCCTCGGGTCACCCACTGAAAAATGAGGATAAAACAAAATATTGAGTAGTTGCTCATTATGTGAACATTGTGTGCACTGAATGAAGCTGAGGTCCTGTGGAAGAGAAAAGCAATCACATAATTAGATTTTGTCATAAAGCTTATGCACAGAGAGGGCTGAATGAAGGATGCACAGGAAAATTAAAGATGAGCATTTCTTAACATTTGAAAGCTTTCCTCAAAAATCTTATTCTTCAACATAGTTGATTTTTATGTGTGTATTTGCCTTACGTGTGTGTGTGTGAAAGAAATTTTCCATTGCTTTGAAATGGATGAACTACTAAGAGCTGGCATGATGAATTCTGAGTGAACATTCAGTGTCATATCTGTTGTATCTGGCCTTTTCAAGGACAATTTTAAAAATAAATAAGATGAAAACCACATTCTGTCTTTCAGAGTAGTTCACACCTTTTTCCTTGAGCTTGTTTAAGGTCAGCACTTGAAATTTTCAGGGCATAATTGCAAAGACAATGAGTTTTCTTCAAATTATTATTACAACATTATTTCTATCTCTTCTCTTTGTGTCTGATGGATTAATCTGACTACATTCTGAAAATGCCAGTCTAGAAAAAAGTGTTCCCTGTCAAGTGGGTGATCTTTTTAAATAGTTACTGGCTTTTCTGTCACTAGGTCTAGGGGAGAAGTTACAAGATAACATCTTTGAAAACATAGTGAGGGGTAAATATAAGTTTTTGAGCTTTCATTTGACAATGGATTTTTAAAGGCACTTGGTAGATGGAGAGTTGTGAAGTATTTGCTTGGATTTTAAAATTAGAACTATAATTCTGGGGCATGTATCTTCATTGAAGAGAAATATATACTCAATTTTTAGATTAAAAAAGAAATAAAATTATGTCATTAAAATATGTGATGTCACTAATACGTATGTAATGAATTGAAAATTAAGGCTAAATTGATTACTATATATTTCCAAAATACTAAGTAAATAATAGGAGATACTTGATATTTAGATAACATGAGATGCTTATTGTGGCAACTTCTTAGATTTGAGACAAGTTTTACTGTAACTTCTTGTCAGTAATTGGCATCCAGAGTTTACACTTATAAACTGTAAACAATCACACACATTTTGTTTGCTACTGCAAAGAAGAACTAAGAGTACTCATTTATTTTCTTGAAGAGTCATGGCCACAAAAAGCAAAAGAATGAGATGTAGTAAAGCAAGCATATCTGTAGAAGTTACAGACATCAAAATCTGTTTTGAAAAATAATAGCTCTTATCCTAGCTTTCCTATTAATATCTCCTAGTTTTCATGACTAAGACGTTTGTACTTGGTATTTCTCATTCAGTAATATATTTAAATATCTTCACAATGTTTTTTGCCAATTAATATATTCAGAAAAATTATTCATCAGCCTTTCAATGTAAAATTGTCCTACTAAGATTACCCATGATTTGGCAATCAGCTTCAGTGCATAGAGTTTCACAGAGTTATAGGGTTTCTTCTTTACTTATAATGTTTTTTCAAAAACCAGAAAATAATTTTTTATGCTTTCTGATTTGAAAATATGACTTATCTTAAAAAAATGAGCTATTTTCTTCCCAGAGAATTAAAAAAACTAAATGAAGCAGGAGACTATACTTCAGTAACACTTTCCACTGTGTTTCAAGAGCAGATCTAAACGTGTTGGGATTTCTGTCACATATTATTACTGGGGAGCAACTGGATTTTCTAGATTACTTTGGCAGTAACTGTAACAATGGCTATATTTATTTTGAAGTTTTTTCCCAGATAGTTTATTTTTATCTTGACATTTTGCCCATCCTGTGTATTTCTTCATGGGGAAGAAACAGCAGTCTGTCTCAGAGCAGTTCAATTTCAATCTCTAGGTGACAAGTTGATATTTCTTTCCTCTTCAAGAAGCTTTTAATATGATGTGTTAAATGTCAAGGAAACTCTTCAATATATATTGAACTTTACTAACCTTATTTCTCTTAATATTAATGACATATTGACAGCATGTTTTGAAAAATGAACACAGATGTCAGGATGCTATACTCACGTTATTTGTACAGAAATCTCACATTCCAGTTGTTCTTGTTCAGAATGGTAGTAACTTTTACAACGACTTTTTTTTACAAAGGCTTTTAAAAAATGCATTTCATAAGTTTTATTTTATTGTTGGATGCTGACTGTACTGATCTAATGGATAAGAGATCATAAGCTAGTTTAGTAAGTTTGTAAATTAACTTTTAAAAATAATTTTAAATTGGGATCTGAGGTTTCTGAAGCTAGCTCTGTTATGCTGATTTATTAATCTGATAAATGTAGGTGCCAAGTGAGCGTATCCTAGAAGTGCTATTACATGTGAGAAGAAAATGAAATTTTTGTCCTGGAAAACAGCAAGTATCTGTGTTGGAGTTAATGTCCTGGTTCATGGTAAGCAGTGCTGAAGATCCATGGGAGAAAATAGCTCTATGAAGACATTAAAAAATGACAGTTGATAATTTATTAATCACATCTCACAAAGCACACCCTAAAATAGGCCTTGAATGAGTTGCTTAAACACTGGCATCTGGAGCCATTTGCAGTACTGCAGTCTGGGACACCTGTGTCAGGTGGGCAAATGCCAGATTTGGGAGGGGGAGACCTTCTGCAGCTGCATCTGGCATGTGGACAGGATGCCTGTGGACACCTGCAAGAGTCCCAGCTGCCTGAGTCTAGACAACTGAGGTGAATCCCTAATGACAGCTGAATATTCTCCTGGGCCCGAGAGGTGCTGTATACTCCACTGAGTGTAATGAGACTTTAGTCCCTTAGCTAATACATTGCTGCCTATATATAGACACTTACATTGTTGTAATACACAACTGAAACGTAGTCATAATGTTTCCTTCCAAAACAGATCATATACAACTTCTAGATTCTCATCCTCTTTCTGCTTGTTGCATGTTAACTACACATAAGTGTATTCTTCAAGACATATTAAAAATCAAATCACCCAATATCATCCTATTTGGACAAAATACAACTGAACATGTAACTGGAAACAGTTGTACTTTGAAAACACTAAATTCAAGTTAAGAATTTTGTTGTAGTGGCACTGAATATTTGCAAGCTGTTGACATTTTTAAATGTAGGCTCAAAATTCGTTATTTTTGGGAGACAACTTCTCTGCCTTCAAACATATTTATTAAGTAGGCTCTGAGAATTCAGACAGTAGAATTGATTAAAATTTGGTTTTAATCTAAATGTCTAAAACATTTGTCAAGAAATGGTGCTCAAATTTAAGTTTTTGATTTTTCATTATAATTCTATCTCAATGGTATTTATATAAGCTGTCAAAATATATGAATTACAGAACTTAGTTATGGAGCTTAAAATTCTGCCTTTTGTTAACAATTTGTTTTCTTGTTCCTTGTTTCTGTTTCTGCCTTTGCTGAATTTGCTGAATAAATTATCCAGGATTTTTCATTGACTATTGCACTGAAGGAAAAGCCTCATTATTGAACTAGAATGCTGCTGTATAGTTTTGTGCACATTTTACTTTCCCTTTAATAACTGATAATATGGTGTTAAATGCAGTTGATGTCCAATACAGGCAAACATGTAATCTGTATTACAATGAAATATAATTTAATACAATTTTGGTAATTTAAATATATTTGTGAGGCTCTTAAATTATACTGAAGCACAAAGTAAGCACAAAGCACAAAGTAAGTACAAAGTACAAGTAACTCAGTATGTTTTTTGCTTGTAAATAATAATAAAAAGTCCTGATTATGCCAGCAACACATACAAAGATATATTAATTTAGATTTGGTCATTACTGTGTTTTTTAATATTTTTTTCATGTACAAAATATCATTAGAAGAGAAAAGCTGTGGGAAGGCTGAAACTTGGTATAAACATGTTACACCTGTCTACAGAAAAGCAGTGCCTTGTCCCACTTATAGTGTATTGTACTTGCTTAGAACACTAAAAGCACTTGTTTAGAAGGGAAGGGATGGGAGTTAGCAGCAAATAATGCACAAGCCCCATTTATTTATTTACTTATTTATTGCGAGCTGTTCAGAAAGATCTATCCTGTCTCTGAGAGTCTTCATGAATATTAAAAGTTTAACATAAGGATAAATATTCTTAGTAGAAAAAGTCATGATTGCCCAGGGCCAGAGCATTCTGCCAGTGTCACAGATAGGTTGCTTAGATCTTAAATCCCATAGCATAGAGAGTAGTGTTGAGTAATCAGATGTCTCAGGCTGCCCCCTGAGAAAAACTCGATAAACTCTTTGTCGTTATTATTCACAATTGTTATTCCAACAAAATCAAGAGGAGCATACATTTATGGATAAGTATACATCTATGGATACAAAAGGAAGTGTCAGGTATGCTGACAAGAATGTTGTGCCCCAAGGGCTGGACTTCCAGCCCAGAGAACACTCAGAAGAATCTCTGAAGCGCCTGTGCTGTGTCTAGACTGCAAGGAGCACATCTTGCCTCCTGTGGCTGCCCTTCACTGACCTGCTTCTGCCGATCTTGGGACATACTGCAGGGCACATCTGCTGAACAAATTACATATAGCCTCAGAGATGGAAAGTCTGACCCACACTGTGGGTGAGAGGAAGAAAACATGATTTTTGAGTGCTGGTTCCTGAAGACTGTCAAGGTCAGCACCAGTCCTGGAGCTGGGGATGTCACCTCTCACAGACACTGCCACTGCCACTGCCACTGCTACTGCCACTGCCATTGCCACTTCACTTTGCACATAGAAAAGAGACTTGTAATTTTCTGAGTATATTTCAGTTTCCTGGAGAGTGTTTTATACCTCTACTGCTGTAGTGCTGTGTCCACAGAGACATGCCGGCTACATAGTTATGTGAACCAGGAGAAAGAAAGATGGGGGAACCCTGGCCTCCCACCAGCACGGTACAAAGGCAAGACTGCGGTTTTTCAGTTGCAGAATTCAATGCTTGGGATCAGTGGGAATAGAGGAGTCAGCATGTTATTAATTCTCAAGTTCTGATCTCAGTTACACTAGCTGTAAGGTGGAGCAATTCTACAAGAATTCACAAAAGAGAGTCTGCATTTATGAGTGTATCTGGGGGCACTGTTTGGCTCCATATTTGTACGCAAAGGGATTGTTTGCCTCAGCTTTCTGGAAATGAAAGCTTCACTTAGTGACAGTGTAACACAATAGTGAGTGTTTTTTGTTTGTTTGGGGCTTTTTGTTGGGGATTTTTTTGTTTATTTTTTCATGAAACTATATGCTTTAATTATTCAGAAAACAATCTGTGGCTATTTATATTCTTGCAAACTGGATCAGACATTCTCTTCCTCGGTGCTCTATTTTATGTGAGAATGATGGAGAGGAAGGAATTGTTAATTTTAATAATATTAACTTTACAGTGTTATTCCAATGATTTATAATAAGTTTATATGATGCCTCAAGGGCAACTCTTTTTTTATTAAAGTATCTCGACCAGAGTTTTGTTCAAGTAGAATCACTTGGCTTTATTATCCTTTTTTTTTTTTTTAATAGCCTGAACTCAAGCTGTTTTGTAGCTGCCCTACGATACAAATAGATGCACTCTTGGGGCACTAATTAAAATTTGTATGTTTTAGAAATATGTTCCTATAACCATGTTGGCACAAGAGTACCTCTGAACTATCGTTATCTGTGCTATTTTCACATCAAGGTGCGAGCAGGAAGTATTCTGAAGCACAGATAACTTATATTCTTCTTAAAATACTATTTATGCATACTAATTAGTTGTAACCATGGGAAGCAGTATTAACAGTATACTTTTCATTTTAAACCAGGCTCTCTTGTGCTGCACTTGATTAATTGTCACAGAGTGTAATTTTATCATAGTTAAAACTAATTCAAGCCCATTTCCCTGTAGTAATATATTTTTTTTTTTTGGTTTGGAGAAATTAATATTCCTTGAAAAACTAATTAATGATCTCCAAAGAATCATTTGCATAAAGGATGTTAGAGTTTTACAGCAATTATACATTGTATGTAACTCATTAAAAGGTCCATTTTCATTACTGGATTTAGTGATGAGGTGACAGGCGTAACGACTCCAAATGGCCAGGCAAAATGCAATGTGAGACTGGGAAATCCTTCAGTCTAAAGCCATCAGTGTAGCTGAGTTATTTCTCCATCATGAAATTTTTAGAAAGAAAATGGCTCTGAAATTAACAGTTAAGGTCCTTTGAAGGTTACCTCTTGTCTTATAAAAATTGTGGCATATTCCTTCCATCCAAAGGATGCATCTGATGATGTGCTGAGAGCCTCAGCTCATGGGCCAGTTTCTGCTACCTCGTATTCTCACTGTGTAATACCTCATCCATTGTTGCTTGAGGTAAGCGAGGCCTCCTGAACCTCAAGATACTATGAAGCATGAGAAAGGGTGGCCAGCAGCCACTGATGGATGGCAGAACAATAAGACTAGATTCCAAGCACTAGTTCTTCCTCAAACCTGTGTCGATCAATCTTCTGATAAAGGGAGAAATTAGAGGCACTATTCTTTTATCTTTTTAAAGTGATAGTTTGCGTAGAAATTTGGCTTAGAAACAAATCTAGAGTTCTGTTACATGGGAAGTGGCTGAACATAACAAACAGATATGTTTCCTCTGTTTGAGACATCGTTGAAGCCCACCAGGCTAGCTGTGAACAAGGCAGCATAATTCATGGCAGACAGAGGGTCCATCCATTTTTCCTGCCATAATTACAGCAAGAGCTTTATTGATAAATCAAACAGAAATAATATTCTTTAAAAATGCAGTATTTTCTAATGAAACAGGAAGATACTCTATATAAAATCAGTCTTCACAATCACTGATTTATTAGGACATCTGAAATGCAGAACAAAAACACTCTCACCTTTTCCCTGTATTTCTAGTATGTGTTTCATCTTGGGCAATATTAATACGTAAAGAGTCAGACATTAAAACTAGAAACATGCATTTTCTCTCTTTCCCCCCTCACCTCCACATTCCTCAATAAATCAGTCTTAATAATATCTGAGGTCCTAATCCAGCAAAACACTTAAACACATACTTAACCTTAAACACATGAGTAACCTCATTATAATCAGTGAGACTCCGCATGCTTTAAAGTTAAGCTCATATTTAAGTGCTTTGCTGAATCATAGCCAAAATGAAGTAGTACAAACTAAGGTGTTTTCTGCATTGAAATACAAATACAAAGACATGGCATTAACACTGGCTTACACTGGTGAAAATAGCACTCCTGGAAGTGTGAATTACAAGAGCACTATTAATTCACCCTCATGGGGCTTTAGTATGGCAATGCATCCTCCACAGATGGGAATTTCAAGGCTGACTGTATTTAGAAGTGCTAAGCACCAGCAAGTAGAAAAATAGTTATCCTGGAGATCACTCATGATTAGTATGTCTGCTATGATTTCTAACATATCCAATTATACCTGTCTCTATTGTTATCACCTCCTCAATATTTTTCTGTGTTTTAAATCCCAGAGAGTGTGATTCTGCCAGGCTGGCAGTATCACAGCAATATTTGTACAATGGCTTCCTGACAGTGTTCCCACTTATAATAACAAAAGAAATACTAAATAACAACAATCTTTTATCCGGTACTGAAAGTAGGCTATCTGGATGACATAATCAGATCTCTGGGGTTTTTTTTTTAAAAACCACCTTTGTCTTCAGATTCCCAGAGAAGCATTCAAATTGTGCAAATTTGCTCCAAGCAGTAGGAAATGAATATAAACATCTTTTTAAAACCTCAAATGAAATAAGCAAATTTTGCTTTTTGCTTTTTATATTTGAAAAGATGCATCCAATGTAAAATCCATTTCAGAATACAAGTTAGCCCAATGGTAATCCCACTGGAATTTTAATATTTTACGAAGGTGATCTAAGGCTAATTTGTATTTGCATATAAAATGAAGGCAATTAAAAAAGGAGGGAGGAAGGAGGATCTGATGTAGCCTCTCTCCTATTATCCTTGATTAATTTTGATAACTTTTAAGGACTAATTATTTTCTCTACTGGGATATCTGAGGTAGCATTTAATCCTTCTGGGTATATTCAGTTGTATTTTAATTCTACTTAAACCTGACTAGTGATTGCAAAGTTTGTATACTTCTTGCTCTTCATCATGCAAAACGTTTTCTTTCAGGATGATGATCTTTGAGCTATGCTATGGCTATTTTTGCAACAACTTATCTAGAATTGAAACAGAAGCATTACTATTAACTAAATTGTTGACAGCAGTCAAAAGTCTATGGCATACAAATGCTCTTGCTAAAAATTCAATCATCTGACTCATCATTATGTAGATGATGAACTACAAGTGCTACTAATATCTAAGATGCTGCAGGCTGCATTAACTCAAGAAACTGCTCCAGTGCTGATGGTCTCCTAAAGCTTGTGAGCCTTGCCTGTTCCTTGGCCTCATTTTTTTTTTGTGTGTGTGTATTCCAGTGCTCTGTATTTTTGGTTTGTTTTGCTTTTTTTCCCCAGACCAGAAGTGAACGAACTACTCTGTTCTCAAACATATGATATTATAGCATGTGGCTTTTGTATCCAAAGGGTTTAGAGTTGCTGTTTAACTTGCTAAGCTCAGAAGGTGTATGAAATTCTACACCCCTACATCCCTGAGCTTCTGCTTAATTAGGGTGAAGCCAACACAAGCTCTCGTGGAGCTGAGTGTTGCAGAAGTGCAAGACTGAAAAATATGCACCAAAAATCAGTTTAATGGTGTCAAAACTGCAGTGGTCAAATTGAACAGGGATCTTATGTTACTAAGACTTCGGCATACACAACTTATTTGCAGGTTCAGGATGTCGATTTGGGGAACCAATACTGTTGTATTGTTATGGGTGTAACAAAATCTAAGCTTAGAACAATGACAAAAGTACGCAAACCACTCACCCATGGGGCATGGACACTCAATCCTGGGAACATACTTTGGACAGTATCACAGTCCACAGGGAGGGTCCCCTGACTGCAGCCCCGCTGCTCCAAGGGAGACAAACTCAAAGGGGTGTCCCATCATGGCTCCTTTAAACCCAGAGTCAGATGGAGGCTTATGGTCATACACAGTTCCTATTGGCTGGGGTGGTTTTTGGTGGCCTCTGGCCGTTTTGGAGGGCTCTGTACCTGGGGTATGTGAGCAGGGGCTCTCTGCGTACATGAGTTGCAGCACACACGCTTCCTGCCAAGGCAACCACCACATCCCCTGCACGTACTGTCACAGGCAGCGAGGGGGTGAGTACAGCTGCCACGCTGGGGCAACAAAGGCAAATTAAAACTGTAAATAATACATCTGTCATAATAAAGCTAAGGAGAAGATCCAGAAATCTGGACTTCAAAAGATAATGTTTTTGAAGGTGAAGGATTAAAGGTACTGAAATAGCAGCCTTCATATGAACATACCTTGTCCCTCTTCAGGAACACCTGAGGGCTAACTACTCACACTCTTCTTCTGTACATATATACTAGATTAAAGGTACTATGCATGGCAACTTGATGCTAGTGATCCAGAAAAGAAAAACAGATTGAAGTCTGGATGCAGAGCTAGCTTTACCTCTAGCTTTAAGGTGACACTCAGTATTTTTAGGCAAAAATATCCTTCATCCAGGTTTCCAGAACATGTTTGAAAAAAGATGTAGAGGAACAGATGTATTCCACTCACTATCTCTGTGAGCAAGAAGCAACAGCTGTTTCAGAGAAAGGTAAAATAATCTGCTTGCTGGCAACATTTTTTTAAAGTTTCCCAATAGGGAGAAGTCATTGTATGGCTGAAATATAAGGGATTACATCTCTCTTGCTTATTTTAAAGTAGTTTCTGTTTTACCATTTTTCTTTGCCTGTTCCTAAATCTTTCTAAATTCATGGCTTCAAGTGTATTTTGTGGCAATAAATCTCATGGGATATTTGTTTTTTTGTGGAAAAATTTTCTCTTATTGTTTACCACCTTTTAACATCATGAGTTTCTTTTTCTACAGAGAAAAAATATCCCTATCCATCTTTTGTCCAGCATCTTCTATATATTTTCCTTATTTCTCTGTGTTCTTTTTTTAATTCTCACTGAATTAACATGTCCTGTTCTTCCTCTTCCCGCTTCAAATTAGAATTTTACTGAGTCCATAATCATTCTTGTCACCACCACATTCAGTTCCTGTATTCACAAAATGAATGAATTCAAATGAGCACAATTGCACAGCTAAACCTATGGCACTGCAACGTATGCAATGGCATCAGTATGTTTTCTGCAGTACAATCTTTTTCATTCTGTATTCATCCTAATGGTTTGTTTGTTTTGTTGCACTGTGGTACATAGAGCTGAGGACTTGTGTGCCCTGTTATCAGTGCTTCTGAATTGATGGTGCTGATTTATGATCTAGTCTTCATATGAGTCATTGAAAATTTCATAGAACAGAATGAAAAAATAAAATTAACCTTTCACTTTTCTTTATATTGATTTCTGACTTCACTTTTGCAGCATATTTTCCAACTTCTTTCTCTAACTATTATTACAGTTATTTAATAAATTAATTATCAAGCCTTAGGAATATTATATTGGTCAAGGATAGATGTATTAGTTTTAAACAGTTATGTACTCTCTTATTTGGAACTGCCGTGGTGAAAACAAATGCTATTGCACAAATATGTCCCGCCTGAACTTCATAATTTGAGGGACATGCTGAGGTGGTTTCACTTCTTTGGCTTGCAGCTAAACACACACCCTGTCACTCTCTCACTCTTCCTTCCCCTCCCCACCCCCCAACCCTAGGGAACAGGAGAGAGAATTGGAAGGGTAAGAGCAAGAAGACTCATGGGTTAAGATAAAAACAATTTACTAATTAAAATAAAATTATAATAACAGAATATACAATTGAGTGATGCACAGTGCAATTGCTCACCACCCGCTGACCCATGCCCAGCCTTTACCAGCCAGTGATCCCAGAGCAGAAACAGTCCCGAAACCCAAACCCTGGAAGAGCGGACCTGAGTGATCCCTGAGAGTACTCCAATTTCCAGTCAATCCTGGTTAATATACTGACATGATGTGATATGTTATGGAATATCTCATTGGCATATCCAAATGTCATTTTTCTGTTTTGCTATTTACTATGTTTCCCCCTCCCAGTCCTTGCACTTCCAAACTACCCAAACACAATGGCCTTGGGCTCCAGCAGCAACTAATAACAATAGTACCTTATTGTTATTCTTCCCATCACAATTCCCTGAAACTAAAACACAGCTATTCTAGCTACTAAGGAGAAAATTAACTCCATCCTATCAAAACCAGGACAGATGCTTAAGGATCTAATTACTCTAGGTTGTCTCCAATGTCAGTGAGCAGAGACAGGCACCTCCAGCAGTTGTTTCAGATCTTAGTTGAGTTGAATTGCTTTCTAAAGGTGACTTTCTGGAAACGACCCAGATAGATAGCTAGTTTCTAATTTGACTGTATCAGGCAAGTGGAATTAGGTTTGTCAGTGTTACAGTCACCAAGTTAGAGCACCCATTGGCTCTAACCCCAGCCAAACCAATGCACCAAACTTTCAGTGGAATTACTAAGGCTTGTGCTGTGTTTTCAGCAGCATCAGTGTAAACAGCTGACTTTAGACAGCCCTTATGTAGTCCCAGAAATTGATCTAAAGCTTGTTTAAAGTCACTGAAGACATTCCTGTTGATAGCAGCTTTATATGAGACCCTGATAAGATAATGAATACAAAAACCAGTTGAACAGCATTTATTAAAAAAAATCAATTAATTGAGGGGCTTTTTTGTTTGGTGTAGTATATGTTGTCCAGCCATGTGTTCTGAAAATTGATTAAACATTTATTACTTCTTCCCTAGTAGTATGTGCAGATAATTCTCATTTCTCAGTCATTTCCAAAATATTCAGTGTTCATTTTATCTAATGTTCAATTATACCGTGTTGTTGGATGCATATCACACTTTCTTCTCATGGAATGGACACCTAAAAATTATTAATTTGAGCATTAAAAACAATGAATAAATAAAAAGGAATGGAACTCCAGTAAAGTATGAGGTTCTTGAGATTAGCAAACAGTTTTTCAACTGTGAGTGGTAATACCAGTATTTCTGAATGATTAACATTATAATGGCACAGAGAGAAGGGTATTGAAGAAGACTAGTTTATGAGAGAAAAATATTTGTTAATATTTTATTCTGTGATATAGATAAATAACTATATGTATGTTTTTGTATTATTTCTAATATATGGTACACACGTATGTATGTGTCTGTGAGTGTAGAGGAGAGATTTAAAAGAATATGAATGGTAATAGGACTTCAATAAAAAATGTTTATTAGTAACATATATGACTAAGCGTATGTGCAGCTTTTTACAGAAATCATAGAGCCTATTTACATGCATCTGTTGTGATGTTGTGGTTTTTTCTGTTGAAAAGTCTGTTTCATTTGTCTATTTTTCTTTAGGAGTCTGGTCTACGTGAAATAGGAGATTAGAGTGTGCTCTGTGGAAATGACCAAGCACTTTGATTTCTTGACTTGCCCAGACAGAAAGGCAGTATTGAAGCTTATGAATATGTTTAGATCTGAATCAAAATGGCCACACCGATGTACAAACGGTTACAAGCTTGAAAATGGCATAGACGTTGCCATTTTCAAGCCCATATAAGATTATATATCCTCAGAAATGATAGGCTGAGCTCATATGAAAAAATGAATATTAGATTTTAGATCAAGCAGAAGGAAGGTTGCAAACTAAGTCTTTTAAGGTCCTTGAATATGTACAAAGATAGAAATGCAAGGTGGGAAATCCTTCTTTTTTATATGAACATTATGATTTTAGAATATGATTCTCTCATCATGTAGACAGGTCTGAAGAATGTGGTATTTCAATTGGATGTCAAAATAGCAGCTAAGTTTTTAAACTGGTATTAGCAGGAATGTGAAGGATTGAAATTAGTTATTGGAATAATACTCTCTTTTCCCTAAGGAGTAAAGTTTTTTTGCAAATCACTTATGAAACAGTACAGTACATCTAAATCCATTTAGACATTAACATTAATTGCTAATGGTTTCCTTTTACAGTTTCTAAATGGTGGATTTATTGAATCATCCTAAACTTGCTCCTCTAGGGGTATATGAGAATAAGCTTGTGTATCTTTAGGAGCAAACTGCAAATCAGCAATTTTAATGCTGCCTAAGATGGTCTGTTGAGGTTTGGTTTTGGTTTTGTTTTTAATTTTTTTTTTTAATTACTAACATATATCATGTTTATGTTAATTATATGAAAATGTAACAGAAATATTCAGTAGCATTTAAGGAACTTAAAGTAGTTAACCTAGTTCTACACAGCCAAATGTAAGAAGACTCAGCACATTAAAGTAGGTGCAAAAATATAATGGGACATTTGCTTTTACTGGTGTTCAGCTTTTGTAAGAAATTAAGTTAAACTTACTTTCCTAAATATGTTAGAGAAACTTCTTCAAATATAATCTGCTTTTCCCTCTGTCTTTCTCACTCACCTCCACAGATTTCTTTTCCATCATTGTGCAATCATCTAAAAAATTACCTTTGTTTAATTAGAAATGTCACTTGAATTTGTTTATGTTTTCTTAAGGGTGCAATGCAAAGCATTTATTTTTGCAGTCTAGATGATGACTTTGTAAATTTTTATTCAGAACAAAACAATGAAGAACAAATATATTTTCTGCAAGAGAGAAAATGACCAGGTGGTCAGTTACCCTGAAACAATCAGTGCAAAATGATTTAGTGTACCACTCACCAACATACTCCCAGGAGTGTTAACAGAATAAAACTCTACATTTTGTACAGCACTGCACAAAGTTGCAAATGGAGGAGAGAAATCTTAAGTCTGCATATTCATTTATGAGGGCAAATAGATACTGGGTACTACAAGTTGATGGTTACTCAATCTCCTGACTCCTTGTTTGCCACTTCCTCTGAAACCCCAAATACCTGCATAACTTCATGGTGTTCAAAATGGAGAAGTAGCATATATGGCTAAAACTGGTAGCACCATGTAATTTCCAGGACTGTGGACATAGTTGAGCTAATGCAGCTGCAGTTTACCTTATGTTTCTCTGTAGACAACAAGGTTGGATTTAGCTCATACACATTTGTTATTAATTATATTGGAGGTAATTTCTTATTTTGAAATATCTTTGCTCTTATATAATGCACTGCAACATATTAACTTACATGAACATAATTAATTTTTTTGAATTAAATATATTCTTATTATAGAAGGAAGCAAGCTTCTTTATAAGATACAGATATTTCAAATTTACAACCAGGCATTACAGTCTGTATGGACTCAATAGATCTAATGAAAGGCTACACAGTTTCAGAATTTGACAATGCTGAGATATCCTCATGCTGAGTTATGGGAAACAGAAAAAATGAATCCACCAAATTATTCTAGGTGTTGCAGAAACGCATGCATCAAGTTGTATTTTTCTGCTTCTGAAAATGTATATGTGCAGTGATTTTTAATGAAAGCATTCCAAAACAAGATGCATAACTGCCAAGTTAGAAGTCTAGTTAAAAAAGACACAGAAAGTTATGATGCAAGCATTTCCTTTTGCCTGTTAAGAGAGAAGAGATAGATGGAAGAAATATCAACACAAGCTACTGACCTACCAGTGAGTACTTTCTATAAGAAGTGTGTCTAGCTTCTGCATTGCAAAACTGCTTAAGTAAGAATGCAAAAGTCATGACAAATCACTTTTTCCTATAATGTAAAAGCATAATTTTCTCCTTAATTGATCCCTGTGAAAAATCTACGCTTTTGCTTAAAAAGTGATTTTCTCTCTTTTTAAAAAAATAAAAAAATAAAAAATTTTAATGAATAGAGGTGTCTCTGAATGGTTCCTATACTGAGAACTGTGAAGAACTTTTTGTCTACAGAACCATATACCTGGGGCAGTGACATTGCTTGTATCATCAAGGTGACATGCTTACACCTCTATCTCAAATAATGACAGGTTTGTTCTGTCTCCTTGACTTATCATTTCCTATGCTTCCTGTTGTGAGAGAGGCCCAGCTTATAGCCAATTAGTATCAGATGTGGCAGTGATGTTTCTGAGCCTGTGCATGTTTGGCCTTTGGGAACTGACTTGAATGCTCCATGCTCCTCACTGAAGACACGTTAGCACCTATCTGATAGCAACATGATTTGCTCAGTCTTTCCCGTTTGGCCTGGATGAAGTCTGAGCTGAAAACATTGAATTCAAAGTACTTGTATTCCACTACATAGATATGGAGTCTTTCAATTCCTTTGCAAATAGATTGTAAGAAGAGTTAAGGAAAAGGATCAGGTGGCATATAAGTTTGTCATTATGGCCCTTTGTTACATGAGGTTAAATTTTAACAAAAAATGAAAGAGGCTCGAAGAGCTTCTTTATGTCAGGTAGCATTTCTGTCATCGGAATGCAAAATTTGTTGCAAAAATATGCAGCACCCCATTCTAGACTAAATAACCATTTTGAAACAAGTGATTGCTGTCTGCTGATTAAATAACAAAACCAAGTGTTATTGCTCTAGGAATTCAAGAAAGCAAGTGTATTGTAGTAAGCTCTATTGACTCATTTGGTAAAAATCCAAACTTTGCAGTTTTAACTCTCAGCAGATTTTAAAATATAATCTTATACATTCAAAGCATAGTGTTTGCATAATCCTGATTATTATTAGATGGAATGAAAAATGGTGATTCTGCAAAAAACTTGTAGTTTAATTTGCATTTAAAGTTCTTGCAAATGCATTTTAATTAACATTATGTTCCACATCACTTCTTACTGACAAAGTGGTTCTAGTCTGTACATTTTTTAGGAATGCTATTCAATTCTACAGTATACAGTAGAGTTTTGTACCAGAGCTCAAATAATTAATTTCTTTTCAACAGCTTAACAGTATGTAGGAATACCTGTGTCATGTCTTAGTAGTGATTGTAATTAAGGCATGGACAATAAAGTCCAGGCTCCTTCTGGCTACCCTGTGAACACTCAAAGAAAGAATGCAAAGAGCATTCCTGTGGTCAAAGTTCCAGTCCTGCCCTGATCATGTACTTGCATGTAAAGAGATGGAGAGGATTAGCCATTGATTTTGCATCTGCCCCATCACTGATAGCTGTATGTAAGAAAGTGAAACATAGTGTGTCAGGTATTCTCTTCCTCTGAAGTAGAAAGGTAGTTTTCTTCAGGAGGCACAGCTTAATTTCCACAAATATCACTGCCTCCAAAGCTGAGCTCTTCTTAAAAAACTCCTGATCATGGTATGCAATCTTCCTAAATGTTGTTAATGCAAAATATTATCTCTGAAAATTTTATGCAATCAATATACTGGTCTGGAAATCCCTCCTCTCTGATTCTCTGAGATTTTTGAGCTGGTAAAAGGAAGTAGAATTGTACTTTTCCTGCTTGTCTCAGAAAATAAAGGATAAAAGAAGGATTTGTAAGAATATTCGAGTGGCAAGAGGTTTTGATGACTAGATGGTGGTTCCAGGTACCTTTTTTAAAAAAAAAATAAATATATTTTTTCTCCAGTGGTGATGGCAGCTTAAACAGATCTTGATCTCCTTTATCTCTAGTCTTTTTTTCCTTTCCCCACTCTTTTCCCTCAGTTATGCCAAAAATGTTTATGGGATTGCAGTGTGAACAAAATACAGTAAGTGACATAGATTAAAAATACTTTAGCAGGAAAAATAATAGCAGGTTCCTTAAAGTCAGTTCACAAAAGGGTTTACAGATTGTACAGCTAATGTGCTGGTGGGAATGGTTTTCCAAGGATGGAGTTGGGGTATGAAACTCATGTAAGTGGCCACGGCTGCTAAGAAAAACATTCATGATATTATGGAGTCCTTATGTGTGTGTTACTGCAGATGTAAAGATTTTGATAAGTGTTTTGTGTTTTGCATAAGTGAAGCCTAAACTCTCCTGAATCTCCTATATTTCAATTTTTTTTTTCATGTACTTTTTTTTCCTCTGTACTTGAGCATGGCCCTTCATTCAGGAAGATGAGTATGCAAAAAGGAAAATAAAAAGATTTAAATTTACTCAGTTGCTCAGTTCTCTGTTACAAGCTTAAATTACATGCCTGTGGTGCTTAATTTAAGGTTAGGTATCTATCTAGAGGACATGGGCATGCAAGAAAGGTTTTATAGCTTTGTACCTAGTTTAGCAAAGTGCCTTTGAAGTAGATTGACCACAGCCTAAGTAGACATAAAAATTAGAGCTTGTTTAACTTGGGCTGAATGCAGGAAAATCTCTCTGTAAACAGTAGCTGCTAATATTAAAGGAAAATCTTCTAATCCCAATACAGATAAGGTAACAGGAATGAGCTCTTGTTTACATTATTTATAAAAAGGTTCTTACTAACTCTTGGAGAGGCCACCTAAAAGTAAATGTAGACCTAAAAGTTAAGCTAAATTGTGAGCTTTTTTATCTGCTTTCTAGGAAAGGAAAAAATGTAAGAACGATACACCTACAGATATTCTCAACCAGAAGACTGTCTTAAGTGTATTCTAAGGTAGCTGCTATTAAATGATACAAGGGAGCTGATAATTTATTTTTTTTTCCTCCAGTTGCATCTTTCTTTGGTTGCTTACAAACTTTGTTAGAGTCTGGGTAATAGAACGAAATGGACATGGAGACTGGAGCTCCCATAAGACAGTATACATATATTTTTTACTTTTATTTAATAAAAAATGAAAACATTTCAACTCATTCCAGAAATAAAATACTTTATTTCAACTTTCCAGAGGGAAACAGCTTGTTTTGACTCGTTTCAAAACTCGTATGAAAACTGTAAATATTTTAAGGGAGGGAGAAAGAGGAGCTGAGAAGCAGAAAGGGAAGAGGTTTCATTGCTTCACAGCAAGGCTTTTTGATAAAAAATTCTCTATCATCAGGCTCTTCTTGACCAGTCAGAATGGAAGATGTTAAGGAGTTTGTATTTATTCCTGCGGGGACTCAGCTCTTATGGTTCTGTAAGAATTCACCTCTAATGTTCCTTATATTTCTTAAATGATGAGTTTGCATGGATTTATGCTTTTGATGCTATTTAGTTTGATATCGCTTACTTCGTGTTGTCCTGACTTAGAATTCAGATGACACTGATGCAGAGTAGTGGTATGCAGGCAATACAGTTGGCCTTATTTGAGTTCTGTAAAGATTGACTTCTAGAGGAGTGGGTTGCAAATGCTACAGTCTTGACTCTATATTCTAGGATTCAGTTTTTGTATTCTACATGTCAGAAATTGCATAGATGTCTTCAAATTATTAGTGTCTCTTATTACTCTGAAAGGCTGACATACATTAGGAAGCAGAGAACATTGGTGGGTTGGAGCCATCTGTGCATATTCCTTTACTAAGATGGGTGAGGACAACTCCTGTATCATGCTTGGTTACCTAATGGCATTACCGTGCATACCAGCATTTTTCAGTGAACAGAGAATGATAACATACCAACTGCGCATTAAGATGTTGAACCTCATTGTGGGAGTCCATTATTTTAATAAGAATAATATCTTTTCAGGAATATTCCATAGAGCTATGCCCTCAGTGATGGGGGTTATCTGCCCTGTATCTGTTCTAGGTATTAATTCTGACACAAACTATTTCTATAGTTCACTCAAGTAATTTCTAAAGAAAAAGCTTTCTAAAGAAAAGTATCTGCATTGTTCATCCTATTCCATGGTGCCTATGGTATCTTGTCATAAATAAGCTCAAACTCCTGTCGTAGGTTTAATAAGTTTAAAGGCTTCCAAAACCCACTGTGATTATCAATCTAACCTTTTTCATAACAAAGCTGTAGGACTTGTCAGTATTCATTCCTGTTGAAACCTAGATAGCTGCATTTGAACAAGAGCACACCTTTTGGGGGAAAAAGAAAAAAAATAATCCCATGTTGAGCAAAAGGCCTTCCACAATTCTTAGAAACCTAATCATTAATTACTTTCAGATATTACCCGCTTTCTAGGCTGAAATTGTCTGGTTTCAGCTTCTAGGCATTGAAGCCTGTTAATCTACATCTGCTAGACTGAAGTGCTCTGTTCTCTGTGTATCCATGTACAGGTTATGATCAACTTTGCTTCTCTTTGAGATAAATACACTTAGCACTTGGAGACTTTTGGTCTGCACATATTTTTCATCCTCCAGCCATTCTCTGCTTCTTTGGTAACTCCTTTTCAACATTTTTCTTGATCTGAGGATATAAGAGTAGATGTGACAGCAATCAAACTTGTGTTAGGTAGGTGTGCTCTTACTTGGTATTCACCTACTTTTACATCTAAAGGGTTATGCTATTCTATTGGACAGAGCATCATATTAAAAGCTCACATGCAGCCTATTAGCCGCTGTAACTCTTTAATCTTTAGAGTCACTATCTAGCAGAACAGACTATAGTAGCATGGAGGATTTTTGCTGTTGCCGTGTCTGACTTTACATTTGGCCTTGTTGAAATGAACTGAAAGTTGAAATGAAATGTTCATGCCTCCAGAATACCATGAAATCCAGGTCCCTGCCTTCCAGGAGATGGATAACGATGTTAAATAGCAGAACACAAAGAGCATATACCAAGAAAGCAACTCTAGAAACACCACTAAAAATAAAGCTGCTTAGCAAAACTTTCCTGCTCTTAGTGACATTCTGAAACACAAATTCCATGTTTATTTTTTTAGCATTTTAGTTGCATAATATAGACCCTCTATAGCAGCGAGTCAGTCACCTTACTGACCCCTATATATTGCAAACAACATTATAGCCTTTCACACAGTTGGTACATTGACATCTTGCAGACTGTGTGACTAGATATTTGATACTGTATCCAAAAATACACAATGCACTTTCACCTTAGGCTTCGTTTGTGCTAACTTTTGCATGGAAAGAGGTGCTAAAACAAGATACCAGAATGTTAAAAATTAAAATTGCAAATAGCAGAGCTGACAGGCAGAATAGGTTCCAGTGTGACGCTCCAGAGGGTTCAGTCACAGAATTAGGCTTACTCCAAGTGGAATCTCATCTTCTAAGACACTTTTCTCTGAAGCAGCACAGTTTTGCTCTGATTTATCTTGATGGTGATCTACAATCACCTGTGTACTTGAGAGCAGAGGTTACATACATAGCATCTGCTAGCTCTTCTCTACTGCATTCATTTTGCAGATTAAGTGTTCAAAGTAGCAACTTCCATTCATAATAAATTAGATCTAAGCAACAATATTTTCCCCTGGTAAACAGTGAATGACGTCAAAGAAGGATCGTACTTTGAATTTTTCAGTGCATTTTTTCTAGATTTTGTGTTCTTGGTTATTATTCACTGAGGTTGAGTGGGGATCATCTGACAAGAGAGATGATGACCATTTCTTTCTTCATGTGGGAAGCTGGTATTTATTGTACACAGAAGATTTTTCTTGACCTCTGCTTGCTGTCAGACAAAGAAGAAAGAAACACTGCATATATGGTTGCAATTATGGAAGTTTTAAGCCTGTGTGATAGGATAGAGTTAACTCTATCCTAGCAAAACTAGGACAGTGTGAAATTTCCCTGTCTTTGCTGATGACTTCTAAGTGGCAGAACTAATACACATCTTCTATTGGATTCAGTGCTGTTAAGGGAATTCCACCCATAGAATAATTGCTGGAATTGTATATGAACATAAAATTTGGTCTATTTTCAGTAAATTGAGCTTTTATCTGTATATACCTTGGTGAATCTGATTAAAGAACATGCTTCCAAATAAAAATCAGGATAAATATCAAATTAATACAAAAATAATTCTGTCAAAATGGGTATGAGTGAGGTCAGTAAACTATTTGTCTTTGATAGGCTCATGGTCATCATGGTAGTCACACCATGGTCAGTACTGATGATGTGTTGTGTGTCCAAGTCCTAAAGACTGCTACTCAAGATTTACTCAGTTCATTTTCCACCATTGACCCTCTATGCTGAGTGCACTGGCATGCTTCTAAGGAAGAAGAAAATCTCAGAAATTAAAGTCAGTATAATGACATTATTATAGCTTCAATCCTACAGTTAAAATAATCTCAGAAATTAAAGTCAGTATAATGACATTATTATAGCTTCAATCCTACAGTTAAAATAACGTTGGATGAGAGAGGAGGCTAAGGATTGATTCAGGACAGAATAGGAAAATAGAAGGAACTAAAAAAGAAAAGAAAATAACCTGCTGAAGCTTTAAGCCTGCACAAAACAACAACGTCTTTGCTTATGTTTTTCTGAACATAAATAATTTTTTAGCCAGTCGTGTTAGGTTATCATGGCTAGGTGATCCTATTTCTGCTGATATAGTCCATCCCCAGCTTCACCACTGGCTTCTTTAAAGCCACCCCATGCATGAAAAATCAAAGTGAGAGCAGCAGGAACAGAGACGAAAAAGTCCAGAAGGCATTGAACACTTACAGGAGAGCAGCCCTTTTCTGATACTTTCTAAGCACTAGTTTTGTAAAAATAGCAGCTAGAATAGCTGTTTAGCATTGCAGTGTATCCAGAGAGGAATGAGACATTTTATGAGCTTTAGAAAAATAAAAACAGCTGTTCTGTCAGGTAATGGAAAGGCATGTAATTGAGTATATTATCATCACAATGCATAAAAAGTGTTTAAAAGATGTGTTTTTCTCCACTCTATGTCATTCTAACTACTGCTTCTGTCAGCTGTGGAAGGTCTTCTAAAAGAAAAAAGACTGTATATATTGCAGAATCTACCTGGGTCTGTACATGTACCTTCATGCTTGCAAAGGGCTTGTGTGGGGTGCTCTGTCCCTCTTGTGGTTAGTTTCTGCACTATTATTTCTGTGGATACTGATTACTCTCAGAAGCCTGAGACAAAACTTTCCTGTCTTTCTGTGTGGAAATATTCATGGCCCACTAAAGACATTACAAAATATTAGATGTTTTCTGAACACACTGTGCTTCTGGTCATTCTTCTCACTATCAGCTGGTCAGCACAGGTAGTGACTAAGATGCTCACAAAAGGCCATGGGAGATGGTAAGGAAGGTATTTTATAAATGATTTCTGAAGGCAGAATAGGACATCAGGAAGTAAACCAGGTGTAGTAGATTGAGAGTGAAAATTGAAAAGACATTTGCTGCATGGTGCTTGTTACTGTGGGCATGGTATATGCAGTGTACATTTTGATGTTGCATATTTAATTCTAGCATAACCTGGATGTCTTCTGGTGAAAACAGATCTGTGCTCAGATCCTGTAGCTGTACAGCATTCAAATGAGGGAGGTCATCTAAGTCCAAATGTAGGCTGACATATCCATCAGAGTTTTGACAGCCTAAAAGATGGCACTGGCTACGTGACTACATGGGTGTAGGTACAACAGTGCTATTAAGAGCATGACTTCACAGAATCAGTGAGAATTAGATTTTTTTGTTTGTTTGTCTGTTTTTCAATTTTGAAATTAAAACAGAGGATTTTCTGCCCTTGTACACGTCATTATGAGATGTCTTTGTCACCCTGTGGCTAGTCCTCAGTGTGCAAGGAAAATGAGACTCATCTTGTATGGATGTTTTCTTGCTTCCCAGGTATGCCTGGGGGAATGCAATGCTTTAAGCTGTTTTGTTGTATAAATTCATTAGTTTACTATTGCTTTTTTGAAAATTAATTGTGCTTATTCCTCCTTGGTTTTCTTTTCCTGCTGTATACTTTTTTCAGGAGACCAAGAAGCCTCTTTATGTCAGAAGACAGAGCAGACTATTTGTTGTTCTTTTTAAAAAATTCATAGTATGGTTTGCTAGACAGAATAAATATTTGTTCTCTTTTTTATATCTGTATTTCATTTCTAAGCACTGGCTTTTTCTGAGTTGTTCCTAGTGAGACTGCTGGCCTGCATGTACTTCAGGAGGAATTTCAGATTTCATTAGGTAAAAACCAGATTGACTGGAGAGATGGAAGAAACATACTAAAACCAGGGACCTGTTACTAGCATCATTTTAAGGCCTGGGTTAAAATCAGGGACAAACCCTCTGCAACTAACCCTCATCAGAAAAAGGGTCACATATTTTGTAGCATAGGGAGGAATGTTTTCTGTCCATGGAGAGTGGATTCAGATTGATAGATGAATATGCTGCTTGCTGAGGAATGGATTGAAGCAAAGCTATAGGGTGGGCTGTTTAGAGTTTATTCTCATCGGTTGCCTTGAGTTTAGTTTCCAACATATACTGTTCTCCTCCAGTATACCTTATGGAAATGATGTAGTGACATTGGCTTCTTACTGAGCTGCAGTTTCAGTTGTTGGTTTGATTTTGTTACAAATTTCTCTCTGTCTGTTGTTCCCTAACCAGACTGTCAGAGAATGGCCTTAGGGCTACTGTCCAGGTGCAGGGTCTGTTTCAGCAGGGTGGCCTGTTTCAGGGGTTATGTGCCTTTCCTCTACCCAATTTCTTTCTTTTTTTTTTTTTTTTTTTTAATGAGCTTCTCTTTTGATGTTGTTTGTACCTTCTGCCTGTTGTGCAAAACACTTGACTAACCCTGCTAAAGGGCCTGCCGTGAGCAACAATTAGCTCCAAGTCGAAGGCTGGGGCTAGCACGCATTTGAACTCCTTACTGAAGAAGGACAGAGACGAAGCATGCCAGGCTCGCCATTGTACAGCCATCCTGAGTTTTTTAAAAAGCTCTTTTCACTGTGTGGCTGTACATTTAAACCTCACCTCTGTCAGGCTTGTCAATATACTGTCATGCTGCTGATGACAAAGAGCGTGTTTCCCTCTGTCGTGTTTGCTGAACTCGCGTGACAGCATGGCTGTGATCCTTTGGCAAGGTAACAGTGCACTGAGGCAGATCTTTATATACGGTGAGGCGGGGACCATTGAAATTGAGCTGGCTGAATGGAATGATTAACCAGCTGTCTATGAACCCATGGGTGGCCTCCAGGGCTTTGGAGCTCAGAGAATAAGTGCTACAAATAGAAAATAGAAACCTGGGCAATTGTGAAATGACACTGGAGAGGAAAATAAATTTAATATTTTGGTCCCAGCTGTACTTCCACTGTAAAAGAAAAGGTTTAAAAACTGCCTTAAAGCAAAACTTGTTATGATCCATATGAACCTTTGGGACATCCTGGGTTCAAAAGCCATGCAACATGTTCATAAAGGTTTTGTATGAGGGTGGTAGAGGGATTTTAGACTAGAAGTTGGGTAAGAGACTAGTTATCAGTGACAATCTTACATTAGGATATAGACAGCAAGTATACAACGTATCCTGGATCTGTAAAGTCAAAGTTCTTTTGTCAGATTAATTCATGTTTTAAATAAAGAAACTTTCACATTAAAGAAAAGATAAACCCCTCCTTTTTAGAATGCTATTTGAAAAGAAAATTAAGATAATGATATAAATTTTATCCTTCTAAAGTTAGATCAAGTTCAGTAGGGGTATATATTTTGGTTTTTGTTTTGGAGAGACAGATCAGGGAGGCCATGTGGATCAATATAATCAATGTGAATAATTAATTCATTTAGCATGCCAACTATAGGGTTTCTGAACACAAGCTGCTTGTAATTCAGCAGCTACCATGACTTGGTTTGTCTTGGAATATGTTTAGACACAGCAGTGCATATTCTGGTTGCATTTTGCACAGGAGGCCTTGGCACTGGGCATAGGCAAGATGCAAGGGAGCAGGGCTGAACCTGCTGTTGTGTTTGTATCTGAATAATCTCTAACACTGAGGACTTATGTCCTTCCCAGTATAGGTCTAGTGCTTTATGTCTAAACCATTTGAGGCTGAATAATAGTATTAGCTATAAATTTCCTGGTATTTGGGCTAAAGCAAATCTTACCCTAACTCTCTGTCTCACATTTATATTTCTGGACTGATCTATGTCTTCTTGAACACCTTCTCTAATGAGTTATTTGTTTTCCTTTCTCCATCCTCCCTGTTCTCTCCAAATTCGCTCTCCCTGCTTTGAAGTACTATTTAATTCCTGTAGGAGCTCTGAGATGACAGACCACATAATCCTCGAAACATAAGGATTGTTATTGATACGTGCGATTGACTAGTAAATCTTTTTGTAATTTTCTTATTTGCTTTACCAGGTACCTGTCTAAATGATCTGTTGCTCTGAGGACCTATTTGTATGGTGCAAATGAATACTCATAAATAAAATTCCCTGCTTACACTCAAAGCTGTCAGTCCTTGTAATGTCAGATGGTTGTATATGTTTTAAGTCTCACTTTTAGAACTGTTGCTATTGCACAAAAGGTTGAGAATTTCAACATTTTATAACTATATGTGTGGCTTTTATGCTGCAAAAGAAAGCCTGAGGATGGCTCAGAGGCATCTCAAGAAACTATTTCACTCTTCCTACCACTTTTTTTAATTAAAACAATGTTTTCATGATATCTTAAGCCAGTCTTTTGTGATTTAGAGAGGGAAGAAAGAGTTCTTAAGCCATAGGTCTGAACCTTTGGGGCCAGGTAAAGAGGCCTTTTCAGGCACACTTTTCCCTCTCTTCCGTGTATCTGTAATAAGCTACTTAACATTCCTCCATGAGTTTAAAGGAGAAAGCTTTGTTCTCTCCTCTATCTATTTTCAAGTAAGTCACATAAAGCTTTCAGGAATAACATCTTTCTCCCTTGTGTCAAAGTCTCTGTGGGATGAAAGTGAAGTCTTTTCTGAAGAAGAGTTATTACTGAAGCATCTTATAAGGATGTCAGAACAAAAGCCGGCTTGTTCATTTCCTATTGTTAGTTAGGCCTACATTAAAATCCTTTAAATTTTATTTGTGCCAGGAGTTTAGACTTACAGTCACGCCCATATGTGTATATAGTATGCATCACTCTGTCCCACCACATTCATAAAGCATACCATTAGATTTTCCTCCCTAATTAAGAAATGCAACCGAAGAAACACAAAACTTGGATCAGAAAATGAACATGGGACCTCTTTCCTCCATCACTGTCTTATAAGCTGAAAAAAAAAGAAAAGAAAAAAAGAAAAAAAAGAAAATAATCATGCCCCATGACAAAATTTCTTTAAAATAGAGCAGGTAGAGCTGATGTTTCTATTGTTTTAGTTTGCTCCTGTCACTTGTCTTCCTGAGACTCCATCAGTCTCTTAAAAAGCAAACTGTTCTACCTGTCAGCTTTCATCAGAAAACACAAACACATCAGAAACTAAGCTTGAAAAAAATGCTTGCCTGTGATTTGTTCATTTTCACACTAGACTTGAGCTACACCTTATTGCTTTCTATACATGCTGTTTTCCCATTCAGTTTGGGATTAAAAAAATACCATATATATATATTTTGGGTTTGAATGTCACTACATACCCTGCAGTACTGTAAATATGAAACTAAGTAAGAGAAACTCAGGATTCTGCACAAAAGTAATGACAGTTGAGCCTCCAAAGTCCTGATTTCTGTTTAATATGAACGCCTGTCACCTTGGTCTCCCAGAGGAAGGGAAGCAGTTTTAAAAGCATCAGTTTACATACTTCTAGGTATGGAAGTGTTTGCTTATTTTGCTATAATTATGTCATCACTTCCACTGCCAACTCTTTATTTTCATGGATATAACGTTTAACTCTAGAAATGATTTTGTCTGAAACTTTGAATTTAATGTTGATCTATACTCCACTCTGCCACAAGGATCTGAGAAAGGAGAAGAAGCAGCACTGTATGTTATCAAGTGCTATTCCTATGATTAAAAAGAAATAGAACCCCCAAATCTATTTGCACAAAGGCAATTCCTTTTCTGGAGCTGTATGTGTGTCTAGTGGTGGCACACGTGCTTAACCTTTGGAAAGCAGAGGCACAACGTGCCTCAATGAGAACAAAGCTGTCCCCACAGTTACAGAATACAGTTTGTGCATCACAGAAGATCATTTTAATCCTTCTTCATGCAAAAAGAAGATGTTTATCATTCACTTGAATTTACTGCAGCCTTTCCTAGTATTTTTAACCCTACCAAATTGTATGTCATCACCTCAGGACCCTCTCTCTGCACTGTCTGACCCTCAGCTCTTCTGCGCAGTCCTCTTCATGGTTCTCACTCCTCCATGTGCCTCTAGATGAAATCAGACATGGGGCAAAGTTCAGAAAGTGGTTTCAGTGGGTTTTTTTCTGTGTAAGGAGCCTGAATCTGGTTTTGCAGCTCTCTTGGTTTTCTCTGTATGTGAGCAGGCACACGTTAGTCCAGGATACTAAGTATTTATTTGGCTTGTCCTGAATGTGGGAGCAGAAGCCCTACTGAGATAGAAATCCGATGTCTGCCTGGTGCAGTATAATAAATCTTCTGTTGTGGTTATAGTCCACTTAGTGGGGAAAAAAACAAAACCAAAAACAGCCAAAACCTTCAACCTGTATTATCACTGGGGTATATGCACAGTTTTCACTCTGAATTCCGTCCAAGCCTCAACTGCTAAAGAAATACAATATCAAATAATAAATACAAATGCACTAATTTTAGACTATGAAATTATGATCAAGATATGTAATGAATAGGTGTCACAGAGATTATGTGCCTCCTGCATTGCTAAATGGGAAGATTTCCAGCTACAGATAGTATTACTTAGGACAGGGAATGAAGTGATCACAGCTTACAGCTTCTCTCTCCATGCCAAAGGACAGTATCTTGGGTATTTCATGGCACAGGTATATTGTAGGAAAGGTGAACAGAATGGTTGACTGGCATGTGTTTTCCCAAGCTTATAAAAGAGAAGAGAAAGCAGGGATGTTTTGTCAGAGAAGCAAACCCAAAGGTAACACTAACAGAGACAAATTGTACCTATCCCTGAAATAATTAACCAAATAACTATTTAGATTCAAAGAAAATGCAGAGAAGAAACAAGTGCTCTAGATTCAAATTGATTATCTTATTGATCAAATTGATATTCCACTAAGCCAAGAAGTCAGGAAAAAAAGCTCTAAACCCCAAGGATTTGTTCTAAGGTTAAAGATAAAGAAGAAAAAGAGAACTTTTTTATTCTACAGAAAACTTCAGAGGTATTTTGAAACTGCGAATATTAACTACTTGCTTGATCATCCAGATGAAGTGCCAGTCCTCACAAGAATTTTTAATTTAAAAATAAACTTTTATCTACCTAAGTCATAACTCTTGTGAACTTTCTACTCCAAATGCCCTTTTTAGAAGTTGATGATCATAATAATATCTGACTCTTACCAGTAACACCAAAACCTGGCTGAATGTTAGTTTTTGACTAGTTATTGCATTTTTTATTAATCTTTATTTAAAAAGAATATTTAATTTCTCCTGTTCCCCTGAAAATAAGGCAAGTAACTTTCTAATATAATATAAGTTTCTAATATAATATCTATTTCTAATTTAATATGAAATAAGGCCTTGATAGCTTAATCTAGGGTTATAATATATATCTCTATGTATTTAAACTAATGAAATCCAAAGTAATCAGAAATTAATAAAGTAATTTTCAATGCATTTATAAAGAATTACCATGAATCAACACTATGAGCTTGGAAAGAGAATTAATCCACAGTATCTATAATGTTAGCCATCTCATATAGTTTAAATAAAAAAAAATTGCACACTTAACATTTGTTTATAATTCTGAATAGATATTGTTTATATATTATGTATTAATATATATTTTTATATGTTATATATCGTCATATTATTTATATTCATGTAGTTGATAAAATTTAAAAAAAAAAGAAAATCCAAGTGACATAGTCTTTCATACATAGATAAGATTTTTTTTTCTTATCTTGGTCTCATAACCTGAATATCAAATATCTATAAATACTTGTGATACTAATTCGTCAGGATCATGCACTTAAAGGACAAATTTAGTAACAATATTCACAGTAAGACTAAACAGCAAACTGTTCAGGAGATAAGTGAATGTTTTAATGTTTTTTCTCAATATCTAAAGAGAATAATCTTCAATGAAATTTTATTCAAGACCCACATAGCCACTAGTATAGCATGTAGCAGTGATTAGCAGAGTAATTTTGACAAGGGAAAAATTTCTTATACTCTCTCTGAAAACATGTGATAATTTATTTTCATTACAGTTTTGACAGAAAAGATACAAAACCTTTGTAAATCCTTTGTATTAAAAAGTGTAGGAGTCATATTCAGTAGAAATTGTCAAATATTTATTCAAGAATAGATGGTTTCCTGTTCATGGGGGATACCTTAATATGACAGCCGTTCAGAGAGTTATTGTAACAACAGTTACAGTAAGATTGTGTAGATTTCTGTTAACATTGTTATTGTCTCAAGAAAAGAGACAATAGGGCTCTGGTCACATAGTTTAACATAGCAGACTATTATTTGTACTAATTGCACTAAAAAATATTAGGGTGAGAAATGTTAATGGTCTGAGAGACTGCATTTAGATATATTTTGATTTTAGACCAAATTAAGTTTTGTGCCCTTCAGCTGTGTGGTGTTGTTCCATTGATTCAAATAGTGAACCAAAACCTTTTCTTTATTTAAGAACTCAGAGGTATATTTTTGATACAATGGTTATTTGTTAAAACTGATACAAAGTTCTAATTCCCTGAATGTGTGTGTGGGGGGCAGGGGGGAGAAGCAGCCCTTTTTTTTGTTATTTTAAACTTCCAGCCACCTGAGGCAGAAGATGATGTTTCCGAAATTCTTTTTAAAGTCTTTTCACAACTCCCTTTATCATCGTTGGTTAAGCAGAAAGCTTCAGTCTTACTCGAATCTTTATTTTTTTGGACACTTGCATTAAGCAACTAAAGGCCATTATTTACTTATCAAAAAAATTGTGGCTTTTGTTACTCCTTTCAAGGAGTTCTTGACACATCCCTTGTTTTTAATGAAAAGTCTGATTGGGCTCAGGCTTCAGTTAACACTTCTCAGCTTAACAATGCACTTGTACTGGCATGCAGAATATTTTCTATGAAATTTCTTTTTCATGTGCTGGTACCAATTATTTTTGTTACACCTACTGGCTGCTGAAACATTACTTAATGTGAGGAACAAGGGCTCAGATTCATCAGGAATTGGATATAGTTTTCAGATAATAAAAACCTTCTTAGGAAGGATAAACTTCAGCAGCAGAGATGTGAGGGAACAAAGCTGCGTTTGAGCATTCAGTCAAGGAGACAACTAATATAGAAGAAATCATTCTTTGGGGAAGCATTTCTGTTATGGATTAAGACATTGAAAACCTCTATCCTCAAGTGAAGAGTGTCAAAAAAGAATCTAGATAGTGATGTGTATGCTTTTACATTAATGTTATAATTCCAAGAAATAAGATGGGAAACTGGGATGTCTGTTCCAAAAAGAAAAATCAGTAAACTGTCTGAAGCATGGTGGACACTTTGTGGAAAGAAGACAGTTGAAGGGACATTGCAATATTAGGATAAAACACACAGAAGAGAAATGAAATAAACTGCAATGTTGATGGAGCATTTAGCAAAAAGAACCTAGAGTTTAATTAAATTAGCTGATTGACTGTCTCAAAGGTAACCAAAAAATCTGTAAAGAATGGAATTTGATCTCTGAAGTGAGCTAGTTGTTTACCTTCTGTTTAGAAAACTCATGCTGCTACTAGGTACTCCTTGGGAATGTCATTAAGATGATGACAAAGCACAGCCAGACCCCAGTAAAGGGTTCTGATGGATTCTACAAAAGACCTGCAGCCTGTTGAACATAGGTGCCAGAGCCACCTTCTAAGTGATTGTGTGAACCATACCACAAACATGGCAGTGCCCACTGCTCCACCAACTTTTTTTACCTTACATCCCTAGTGTGCAGTGTGAACTGCACAGACCACAGGGCAGCTTGCTGGAGTTCCTTGCCCTCTCCCCTTGGGCACAGGTGTGGTGGGGTACAGGCAAGAAGATGGAAAGAATGGAGCATGAGGAGATTCCTGTGATTTGGTTTAGAGGATGGCTGGAGCTTGCTCACCCTGTGTGTGTGGAGTGGTGGAGGAGGTCTGCAGGGCAGAGGCTGACAAGGATCTCTTCAGCCCCAGGATCCCGACAGGGACCCATCTGCTGGAAACAAGTCAAGGTGGGTCTCTGATCTGGCCTGCTCTGATTTCTTTTGTGTTCTCAGATAAACTGGTGTGCATTTGTCCTGAGGATGGACTGCAGCTGTTGTAATATCCTTCACATACTTCATCTGTCTCGGTAATGATACCACTTGACTATGAGCAGGTAGGAAAAGCAGTCTGTAGTCCTCATGATCTGATAAGATGAGAGCGCAGGTCAGTCTGTACAACTGAGGTGTTTTAGACCTCAAGGCACCTGCACTTTGAAAGTGATGATGACCACATAGCCTGAGACACCATATGGATTGGTAGTATATAGATTGGTGATACATGCGATCAAAGTATGACTGAGCAATACAGTCACAGAAAGACTATAAAATGTGTTTGATACTATCTCTGTTTTTGGAACTAGAAAGATTAGAATTAATTGCATTATAAAATAATAAAAAAAATAAGAGAACAGTCATTTAGTTTGGAATCAAAATGATAGAAGGGACATATACAGGCAATATGTGCCTGGTCAGTCAAAGAGCTGATTACTTTTTAAAAGATTATAATAATAGCAGTCATATTATGTAAACAGCACTTAGTCATGGTACAGCTAATTCACAGATGCATGACAGAAAAAAAATCTCTTGGTCAACCATTGATGTGAAAAAACTTAACAAAGAAAATCCAGAGGCTGGATTATGAATTATGAATGAAAATATTTCCAGTTTAAAAATATATCTAAAGGTATTTGTGTGTTTATCTTTAATTTCTCATCCCCTGTGCAGGCTGAATAATGCAATATTGAGCACTTGAGGGTAAAATGGAATCTTTTTGCACACATAAATGTATTTTTTTTGTTCTGAAGTTGAGATAAAAACAATAAATTAACAAAGGGGAAAACAAATCAACTTATAAAATGCTTGAGTTTTTACAACAGTAAGTGATATTAATTACATAGACAAAGACCTTTTTTAAAAGATGTAATTTGAAGACGATGGTTTCTTTCAAAATAAAAAAAACAGGTTGTAGCTGAAATCGATGGAAAATCTTGTTGGGAAATATATGTCCTTTAGTATTAATGATATGAGTTGAGGATTATAACAAAAATCTGAAGTAAATAGGAGGTAGAGTTCTTTCCTATGGATTTTAAATAAATTGTTTTGATTTTACAATGAGAATACTGCCCTTAAGGACTTAATAGAGTATGAGGAGGTGGGCGGGATTCCACATAGATCTTGGAAAAGAAAATCCTTCCTGTTACGCATTTCATATAATCCCAATGAACCTTACACTTAGTTTATTACAGCAAGGTAATGACTCAGATTCATTTAAGGATTAGTAGCATAGTATTTATTTTCTGAATGTACTCTCTTTAGTCTTGGGTTCATCATGTTTCCACAAATAGTTACAAGGAGGCCAAAGTACTGTTCCATCATCTATTGTGCCTTCATCATAACTCCTTTACTCTGAAATGCTTTAAAAGTATATACTTAAGGCTGGCAGATCCAGAACAAGACAGAGGAATTTGCTAAAAATGAAATGCCTGGGCTTATGTTACTGGTTCATTGTTTTTAGGGGAAAACATTTATTTAGATGTTGAAAGATGTGTCATCTCCGAGGATTCAGTATTAACAGGACTCTCAGAAGTCATCTTAACTTTGTTAGCTTAACATGAAGATCTGTTTCATAAGAAAACCTTTGTAAAACATCACCTTTTTTGCTTTCCTATGTATCATTCTAAGAATCTACATTCAATATTAAGACTCTTGACACAAAAATGTGGACAGCATTATTGAAGCTTGGCTATAAGACAAGGGTCATGAGAAAATTTAGCTAGTTAAAATATGGGTGAGAGCAGGCTGTCTGTGTTCCTGGAATGGAGTTAGGATATAGTGGAAATGGTTAACAAGAAAGGAATGTGCCTACTTGTGAAAGTAATAAACAACATTGACAAGATGGATGCCAGCTGGAAATTACGACGAGCAAGTGAACCTGAACCAAGATAAGAGTGTGCCAGTGAGACTGAGAGGTCAATTTGCGATTAGTGCTATTAACCAATAGTAATTAGCTTCGTAGTGTGTGGACACATATGCGGAACTTAACGAGGTATATAACAAGCAGCTTTCTGATAATAAAGTGAGACTTGCTGAACATCATCGGATGGGCATTTCTTCCGTCGATCTCCGACACAAAAATTTTCCTGGTGCTTTGATTTCTCTCAAGAGCCCTCTAGGGCATGCAAATGTATGCTTCTGGGCACACCTGCAAGCATGTATATTTTGTCATCTTTGAGCTAATGCCTAAGCCCTGTTGGGAATCAGTGGGAATCAGTGTCGACATTTCTTATGTCCATTTTGTGTTTGAGTTTCAGTCATGTATGCACACTTGGAGCATGTTTACTGCAGTGGGCCATGAAAAAGTGTAAGTAAAGGAAGCTTTTCTCTCTGCCTTTTGGTCAAGAAGCATCCTCCTTCCCCATCCTCTACTACATCTATTAGAGCAAATAGGGTTTTGGTCAAAGATGAGAGAGACTTTGCTTCCATCTTGTGTCTAAAGAATCTCAACGCAGTAACCTCACTATAAAAACATATTTAGGGAAATATCTTGATTTTTCTACTGGGGACAAATTCCTTGTAAAAACAATTGCACATTGGACCAAAACATGAGACAGACAGAGCAAGCAAATGAGCAAACGAAGTTATGGCTTAGCATTTCTAGCTTTGGTTGCAATTAATATATGATATAAGAGACAAAGAACAACAAACTAAAATCATTGTGTTCTTCCTTTATCCCTAGGCTATACAGAGCAGTAAGCCTGACTGCTAGGCAACTGAATGAAATCGTGTCTGTTTAAACTCTTTCAGAAAGAGATAGGATACATAGCTCCAGGAGGAGAGCATATGTATTCCTGTTTTACTCCTTCTATGGCCTGCGCCAGGCAGAAGGTCATCTTCGTTAGTCCATCTTGGTTACTGTGGGGTGCTTCCTGGATTTTGAGATTTTCTTTTCTTTCACACAGATTCCCCATATACAGCAAGACTTCAAAATACTAGCAGTGATTTTAAGCTTCTCTGTTAATCTATTTTCCATGGGATTTTCCAAGATAACATAATGGATTTATGTCTGAGCTATTGAAAGAACAAGTACAGAAGTACCTGCTGCATGTTTAGGTGAATAATTTGGAGAACATACACAAGCTGTGAAAGTCTACTAATGCCTAATTTTTTCAAACAGAGCTCTAATTAGTTGCCCATGTCTCTGTTATTAAAAATGGCATACCAGATTCTCAGCTGGTTAAAAACAGTAATATGTATTTAATACAGATAAAAACTTGGCAGACTGGATGAATAAATTAAGTATTTTCGAAAGGCAGATTTACACTAACTGCAGTCAGATTATGCTTTTTACAAGATAATTTCCAATAAAGATGCAAGATAAGACAGATGTTCAGTGTTTTTCAAGGAGCCATTTGTCAAAACTAACCTTTCCTGTGGAAATTTCTGCAATTATTCGTTGACTCAGCTATCAAAGTCACATCAGGAAAGAAAAATTGTGGCTGTCAATCAGTATGGTTTTGCTGTAGCAAAGACTTCAAACCTGTGAGAGTTTTTCTGGCTGTCACATTGTGGTTGGAAGCGCACGTAGGACTAAAGAGGACACCAAGCAACTATCCTCCTTCTGTGCCACAGTAACATAAGCAAAGGATTTATTTTGTGCATGCTCCAAGTAAAACACTCAAATCCTGGGAAAAAGGAAAAAAAAAAAAAGGGGAAAAAAAAAAAAAGCAGAAGCCATTGTTTCTTTTGCCTGGAAGGAAGCCTTTCTGGGCAAATCCCTATAGAGGGCATCCAAGTTCCTTTGACCATGAAATAATGATCAGTGACAGCATTTGCACAGCACCAAGAGTAAGGCTATTGCTGCTGATCCAGAGTAAGACACCACGAATGCTGGAGTAGCCCACATTCTTCTACACTCAAGTCACAGTTTGGGAGCCCTATTCCTTAATCCCTTGCTTAAACAGAAGAATGCTCTAGCTTCCTGTTTCCTGCAACAACATTTTTATGAAAAAGATTTTATTTGTGTGTGTGTGTGTTTGTGTAGTAAACCAGGTTTTGCACTACAGCATAGGATCAGTATTTTGAAAATCTATAATATGTGATTTGGACTGTATGATTTTGGTTCACAGCCATCTCTGTCAGAAATAATTGGTTAGCAGGAGATGAACTTGAAATAGCAGTAATAGTATTTCAACAACACGGACTGAGAGCAAATGAATTAATATGTATAAATAACTGAAACAGAGTTTACATTAAATAAAATTATCTCCAAATGCCAGCTCATCTAAATTCCATTATCAACAAGGCTGTAGCAATCATTTAAAAACATGTATCACGTAATAGCTAAGGATCAAGAATGCAAATTATAAAACAAGTGAGTACTAGCAATACAGAAAAAAAAAAGATAAAGACTTTCACTAATGAAATAACTTCTGTAAAGCTTTGACAGGAAAAACACAGTTTAAATGAAATCATCTAAGGAGCAAAAGTGTTAGATTCACCAGTGTATGTGCACATTTAAACATGTGCCCTTCATATGCAATGGTTCTGCACTGATTCACTATTGTCAATATAATTAAATACTTGGATATGCAGAAGGTATTGCACTCAACATGAGATAAATCTGGAAATAAATGAAACACCTGGATTTTAGTGATTGCCTAGAGACTAATTTTTATGACCTGATTTCATACAGTCCAAACAAGCAAGGGAAACTGCCTTGTGTACTTATGTATATATATTTATTATATATGTAAGTCTAAATAATAAATTGATCCAAAATCAGAAGAGTGTGAATGTGAATGAGTATGACTGGCAAAAAAGGAGACAGAGAGAATGGGAATTAAAAGGGGAGATTCTTTAAGAAGATTTTATATATCTGATATCTATACAACTACAGTGAAAAGAGGACAGCTTTTGTTAAATGTTTATGCTTGTTTCAGGGACCAATAATGACAGCAATTAGAAATAAAGAAAACCCTAGAGAGTTTTAAAGTAAGATGAAATAAGGTAATAATTGTTAGAAAGGGGAAGATTCATAAGGAAGAAACCCTAGAGATATCAGAGAAAAATCCATAGCTGGTATTGTTAAGGATAATATGAATCAGTTTTTATAGTATATTAGATACAAAACGAATCTTAGGCTTGTTATGAACAATGTAATAGGTCGAGATGGTAAAGTTGTTAGCAATGATGTTGAAAAAGCAGAAATGCTGAATAAATATTCCTTTCTTTACCTGGAAGAATTTGGATAATAATACACTCATATGAAGTAGTTTCTGGTCCATTAGTATCTGGAAAGAATAAAATGAACCACAAGCCAACATTTTATAATCTACAGTTCACAATACCTCCCAGTGAAGAGTCCAAAAATAGTGTGACAGATACAATATGGCCTACTGGTGATAATTAATAATAGCAATTGAATACTAACTATAGTGTAGGATGCTGAAAGAACAAGAATATTGAGCTACTGTTCAAAGAAGGCAAGTGGAAAACTGGGCTGACAAGACTAAGAGGAAAAATAAGTCTGACAAGACTAAGAGGAAAAATAAGTAAAAAGTGATACAGGATTAGGTTTTTACATGTAAGAATGAAAGAATGCTTACATAGTAAGAAGGGATATGATTTTGTGGAAACCAGGACCTACCAAACACATCTGATTCTATATTTTAGAGATTTGTATATTTCAATGATGAAATTAGCTGTAGATACCCTGAGGTTTTTGTCGCATATTTGACACTGCTGAATAACTGTTTAGTAATTAGATTATATAAATTAAATGCAAACCTTGAAGGAGATTGAGACAGTGCTGACATAACAAGGCACAGCCAAGTCGGGGAACAGTCAGCATTGCATTGGCGAGTTTGTAGTGGGGTTTAATTATACAAAATGGCTTCAGGGGTAATCTGGAGGAAAATATGAAGGTTTTTTTTTTTTAAATTTGAACACAAAAAGATACTCGGTAATACTGCCAAAAGCAGGATCAGCATCAAGCTGGTTGCATCCAAATGCAAAACTGTAAACATAAGAAGAAAAAAAAAAAAAAAAGGAGGGAACCTCCTGTCTGTGGATCTATGAACTACTAAATAGCAACTCTGAATGGATTTTGGCAGCGTAATATACAAGCATTTTAATATGAACTCCCTGTGTGATGTCATGACTCGAAAGAATAGAAGGAAATAGAAACCAGGGGAAATGTTATGATTATATATGAGATTGAAGAATACCCTATCGTTCTACATTGTCACTTTTAAAATAATGTTGAAAAATTAGAAAAATAGAGCAAAAAGCTAGATAAAGAGCAACAAAAGGTGCCTTAAAGATTATAATGAAGATGAAAAGAACTTACAGGGGGAGAAAAAAGTATCAAAAGCTGCAAGAAAAAGAAAAGAAACTCATAGTGAAAACAAGGATGAAAGATGAACAAGAACACAAATAAAAATTAGAAAAATATTTTTAATAGTGATAACAGTTCACCTCTGAAACAAGATTGATGTATATAATATTGTATTTTATTATATTATTATATATATTCAAGATGGTCTGTCTTTCCTAAAAACACATCTCACCCAAACAAGACTCAGACTGAATGCTGGTTTAACAAGGTGGATTCAATGGCCTCCAAACGTAAGACATCAGAGCACAGATTTATTCCAGCTGACACCTGTAGAATGTGCCAAGAAGTTACTTCCATTTAGAAGGAGATTTTAACCCCATAAGCATAAGTTGTCCAATATTACACTTGTGGCAAAAATGACCCTTAACTTCAAAATATTGAACTTTAACTTTAAAACATTTGTATAATAATTAAGCAACAAAAAAAGTATTGGAAAAAATATTTGGAGAAGGATTTTAAAAAGTAATGGAATAAAAATCAGAAAAAATGCACTAAAAAGTCGTACAAGATCACAGTTATCTGAAGTAAAGGAAAAAAATAAATGATGTGCTGGAAGAATAAAATCATAGAGTGTGATAGGCCCCAAGCCTACTTTATTGCTAAGAACATCCCTAAGAACATCCCTGCAAAAAACTAATGTGCTGTGTAATGGCTGTAACTGTATTAAGACCTACAAGGAGTGCTAAAAATATCTCTTATCTTTGAATTAATCTGTAGCATGGGAGATGTCACCTTGCAGGTAGGAAGAAAACAGCTATTTACTTTCTAGAAGAGTGGGAAATAAGTCTTTGCTGCAGCTGTGCAAAGTGGACATTTCCCAATTAAGCCTGATGTAGCTTAGGTGTAAGAGCTTTGAATAGTTTAGCTGCCAACAATTCCTAATGGCCTTGTTCACTTTTATTTTTAATGGTTTTCCAAACTAAATATCTATTCTCAAGTGGTTAGCATTTGTAACCAGTAATGATTGTAGCACAGGGTCAAGCTCAAGAGCGGCGGTGGAAAAGCAATACAATATTATAAAAATCTCTTATTTCCTTACAGGATATACCAACAACCCTCAGATGGGTTTTTCTCCCTTCCAATGTATGCACTTATGTCTCTTAGTAAATCGCAGCTGAGTACCAGTTGCGTACAATGAGGACTCAAATGGGGATTAATGATAGGGAATTGCCATTGCTAACTGAATGTGGCACTGGAAATGGTTAGAAAAGAAAGGATGCACCAGAAGACTCCCCCTGGGAGTTTCTTCTACTTCTGAGAATTCGCAGAAATGTCTAAGTATTAAGGAAAGTAGAAAAACAAAGGTATCGCTCATACAACTGCAAATCCACTTTGATCTATGTTAAATAATTTCCTTTTTTACAGTCTCAGTATTTTGTGTTTGTCTATTTTCTGGTCGATAACAGAACTTTCTCTTCCTTTAATTTCTGAAGTTATGGGTAATGAGTTTGACAGTGACACTGAAGCTAAAATACATTTGCAGTATATAAAAATTTGGCTAGCTGTGCTTGAATTAAGTTTTAATAAAAAGTAAATTTAGAAATAGTTTCCCTTTGGATATTATCACTGGCTGGAATAAGATAATTAAATTAAATGACCATGTACTCCCTTAAGGAAGCTTCAGTTTCCTTTCAATCAGTCTCTTAGATACCATGACTTTATAACAAAGCAATTATTACAACATCTAAAAATGGATTTATTTCCAGGTAGCATTTTAAATAAAATATTTCAAGTCACATTTAAACTAATAGCGGAGAAATATAACTGAAAAACTTGAACTCAAGAAAGCATATTTCTGCTGTGGTAGTATCCACTTTGGCAACCTGAGGTTTTACTTAGAGAAATCTTTATGTACAAAGCAATTTGTTCAATGTGAATTTTTCTTGCTCAGATACATGGGAGGTTTATTCATTTCCTGAAGGATTACATTACTTACTGCAATAGTCTAAAAAGCTAATGACCTTGCCATAAGCTTCCTCACTGAAAACTGACATTTATATTTGTATGGTTAAATAAAACATTTAATGAGGGAAAACTTGAAAAAGAACTGATTATAATTCAAAGAAACATATTATAGATTTTATCATCTTTACCGACAATCAGAACCCATGTGTAATGACGATGTCAGCTACAATCTCTGTTAATTTTATCTCCTTTTATATTAGGCTTGGTGATTCAGAGCTATCGTCACAAAATGAAATAACAGTGCTACATGTTTCTGAGTCATAGATCAGAAATGTAACTGCACTTGGTTGTATTATCAAACCGTGATGTTGATTGTTATAACCATCAGGGAATTCCTCAATAGTATATAAGTGTCTAAAGTAGATTGTACGCAATAATAACATTATACTGAGGTGGTATGGCACCCTTGCACACCAATGTAAACATCTGTTACTTTCAGTTAACTTCACTTCTTAAGATCCTATTTTTTGTACTAAAACATATTTCTAAAAAAAATATTATTGATAGGCTTCCAAGTAGAGCATATTAAAAATACTGGATAAAAAGGCTTTGAAGTGTGTTGCATTGAACTGTTTGTTTTTAAATTAGCATGTGCTATGCAAACAGCTGGTGAGAGGGTATATGGCACAAAGAGAGGGAATTAGGTAAGCAGAGGGTACTGAACCCAAGAAACTTCTCTGATCAATCTCCATCAAGTGACGGTAGATAACAAGGTAAAATGTTTTAGCTTGTCTATCACTGAGGATCATACTCAACACATTTTGAAAGGTTCTGTCAAGTTTTCAGGAAGTTTGTGTTTTCTCTTGGGATTTTACTGCACAAGGTACTGTACCGTGTAAGTACAATTTTGTTATTGCTAGTAACAGGTCTCGGTCTTTATATGGACTTCGCAAGGCTTCACACATTAGGTTTGTCAGACTTTGTCTAAACTTTCCTTGCCCTGCTTTGAGTTTTGGGGGATTGTTTTGGTTTAACTGGAACAGCAATTTTTCTAATGGCCTGGTGGCTATGCCTGGTTTGTTTTATTATCTTTTGGAATAATTCTATTGGTAGCAGTCATGACTACTTATGTTCTGAAGAATTAATTATTTATGGCTCCAACCTAATGTTAAGAGTGTAGAGGAACAGGGGAATGGAATGGCAATAAAGGCCCCTAAAGTGGGGACATGGGGTGCACTGTAGGGTGCAGTGTACAGGAATGAGATGGTAAGACAGTAAAATAGACAAAAGCTAATGCCAGGGATCTATAAACTGCTCACCAGGAAATAGTTAAAGAAATGTGGATCTGGGAACTGAGGAGAACAGGTTTTAGGGTAACAAAGATAAAAACTGTCAAGTATCTAACAAGTATAAAATGCATGACATACAGTAACTTTGGAAGGAAGGTTGGAGAAGAAAGGACAAATGTAGATTATGTTATGTAGATTATCTGAGCAGTAGTCGAGAGGAGGAGGAGGCGGTCCCGGCGCAAGGGGAGACTGCAGGCGTGACGCCGAGTCCCGTCAGGAACGGCCACTCGCGGGAGCGGTGCTGACGCGGCAGAGGCGGTGCCAGGACCAACCTTGGGAGATTTAAATGGCCCCCAGGGAGCACAGCGCGTCAGTTTGAGCAGGAGAGGCGAGCAGGGAAGCTCACTGTAGCTCTGCTGATAGCAGTACTCCATCACAGCAGTTTGCCAACTCGCAGGTGTGTTGTTACAGGCAGAGAGCTTGTAACAAAAAGACTGTGACGACCCAGACTGAGGGCCTGCCCCGAACGGTGGCTGTTCAGGTCTCTGGCTGCAGGCAGTGCCAGAGCCTGCTGCTGCCGGGGGAGGGAGGGAGGCACTCCACCTGTGTGAGGTGTGAGCAGTACCTCAGTATGGTGGTGAAACTTAAGGAGGAGGTCGAGAGACTGAGGACCATCAGGCAGTGTGAGAAGGAGATTGACTGGAGGAGTAACCCCCTGGCATGCCAGTCAGAAATGCCCCAGGAAGATAACCCCCAAAAGGTGATGGAACCCCCACCCTGTCAGGCAGAGAGGGTGGGACCTGAGGCAGCCCCTGCCCTGTTGCTGTCAGGCAGAGGCAAGGGACCAAAAAGATGAGGAGGGTTGGAAGAAAGTCCCAGTTTGGCATCATGGGTGACCTCCTTCCCTACCTGCTTTTCCCCCTCAGGTGCCCCTCTCTAATAGGTTTGAGGTCCTGCATCTTGAAGGAGAGATAGGTGAGGATATGGTGCAAGGCCCACCTACAAGGCCACAGAGGAAGAGGCGGTTGACTCGCCCCTCAAGACTGCCTCTGATAGGAAAGAAAGAAGAGTAATTGTAGTAGGTGATTCCCTTCTGAGAGGGACAGAGGGCCCAACATGCAGGGTTGACCCTCAGCATAGGGAAGTATGTACTCTTCCTGGAGCCCAGACCAGGGATATCACCAGGGCACTTCCCAACCTGGTGCACCCGATGGACTACTACCCACTGCTGATCTTCCAGACAGGTGGGGAGGAAGCTGCATCCCTCAGTCTGAGGGGAATGAAGAAAGACTTCAAGGCCTTGGGACAGTTGGTGAAAGGGTCTGGGGCACAAGTGATTTTCTCTTCTGTCCTTCCACTTTCGGGTGCTGATGTGGGTTGCAATGGCAGAATTCAGGCCATAAATGAATGGCTCCAGGACTGGTGCTATGGGCAGGGCTTTGGGTTCTTTGATAATGGCTGGTTTCATAGGACACCAGTCCAGACAGCGATTTGTGGGGAAGGCCTATCCCACAGGGGCAAAAGGAGACTGGGGCAGGAATTGGCAGGGCTCATTTGGAGAGCTTTAAACTAGATTGGAAGGGGGAAGGGGTTACAGCTGGGCTTGTGCCAGTGGGGCAGCACTCTAGAATTGATGCAGGCCGGGAGGCCTCCCACCCCCTAGGCTGAAATTGGTGCACTCGGCTCACTCCCTGCAATGCCTGTACACCAATGCACGCAGCATGGGGAATAAATAGGAGGAGTTAGAAACCCGTGTTCGGTCAGGGGATTATGATCTGGTGGCAATTACAGAGACATGGTGGGACAGCTCACATGACTGGAATGTGGTCATGGATGGCTCTGTCCTTCTCAGGAAAGACAGGCCAGCAAGGCGAGGTGGTGGAGTTGCTCTTTTCGTGAGAGAGCAACTGCAGTGTACTGAGATCTGTCCAGGGGCGGATGAGGAGCGAGTTGAGAGCCTGTGGGTGAAAATCAAGGGGCAGGCTGGTATGGGTGATACTGTTGTGGGTGTCTATTACAGGCCACGAGATCATGGTGAGGAAGTTGATGAGGCCTTCTACAGGCAGCTGAGAGCAGCCTCGCAATCACAGGCCCTTATCGTCGTGGGGGATTTTAACTACCCTGATGTTTGTTGGAGGGACTACTCAGCCAGCCACCCACAATCCAGGAGGTTCCTCCAGTGCATCGATGATAACTTCCTGATGCAAATGGTGGATGAACCAAATAGGAAGGGAGTGATGCTGGATCTCATCCTCACTAACAAGGAGGGTCTGGTTGAAGCGGTAAAAGTTGAGGACTGCCTGGGCTGCAGCAACCATGAGATGATGAAGTTCAGGATCTCGTGTGGCAGGAACAGAATTCCAAGCAGAATTGCAAGCCTGGACTTCAGGAGGGCCAACTTTGGCCTTTTCAAGCAATTGTTAGGGGAAATCCCATGGGATTGAAGGCAAAGGGGCCCAAGATATCTGGTTAACATTCAGGGACTGCTTCTTCCAAGCTCAAGATCAGAGCATCCTGATATGTAGGAAGTCAAGGAAGGGAACCAGGAGACCTGCTTGGTTAAACAGGGAACTGCTGGGCAAACTCAAGTGGAAGAGGAGAGTTTACAGATCATGGAAGGAGGGGCTGGCCACTTGGGAAGAATATAAAGCTGTTGTCAGAGGAAGTAGGGAGGCAACTAGGAAAGCTTAGGCCTCCTTAGAATTAGACCTTGCCAGAGTGATCAAGGACAACAGGAATAGCTTCTTCAAATACATAGCAGATAAAACTAACACTAGAGGCAATGTAGGCCCACTGATGAGTGAGGTGGGTGCCTTGGTGACAGAGGATACAGAGAAGGCGGAGTTATTGAATGCCTTCTTTGCCTCTGTCTACTCTGCCGGAAGCTGTCCTGAGGAGCTCTGTACCCTGGAGACCCCAGAGGGAGTCAGGACAATGGAGGAGTTTGCCTCAGTTGATGAGGACTGGGTCAGGGACCAATTAAGCAACCTGGACATCCATAAATCCATGGGTCCAGATGGGATGCACCCACGAGTGTTGAGGGAGCTGGCTGAAATCATTGCTAGACCACTCTCCATTGTCTTTGCTAAGTCGTGGGGAATGGGAGAGGTGCCTGAGGACTGGAGGAAGGCAAATGTCACTCCAATCTTCAAAAAGGGCAAGAAGGAGGACCCGGGTAACTACAGACCGGTCAGCCTCACCTCCATCCCTGGGAAGGTGATGGAACGACTTATCCTTGGTGCCATCTCTAGGCATATCAAGGATAAGAGGGTCATTAGGGGCAGTCAGCACGGCTTCACCAAGGGGAAGTCATGCTTGACCAACCTTCTAGACTTTTATGAATGCACAACTAGGTGGATAGATGATGGCAGAGCAGTGGATGTGGTCTATCTTGATTTCAGTAAGGCATTTGACACTGTCTCCCACAGCATCCTTCCTGACAAATTGAGGAAGTGTGGATTAGATGATCAGGTAGTGAGATGGACTAAGTGCCTGGTGGGAAGAAGCCAGAGAGTGGTGGTCAATGGGGCAGAGTCTAGTTGGAGACCTGTGTCTAGTGGAGTCCCTCAGGGGTCAGTACTAGGACCAGTATTATTCAATATATTCATAAATGACCTGGATGAGGGAACAGAGGGCACTGTCAGCAAGTTTGCTGATGACACAAAGCTGGGAGGAGTGGCTGACACAGCAGAGGGCTGTGCTGCTATTCAGAGAGACAGTAGCATAGTTCTCACTTTTTGACATAGTTCTGAATTATTGGACTCTGTTGAGATTGCCAATAATGGCTGGCTATTAAGGTGGTAGACTTGGTAACAGAAGTATCACGGCATTTCATGTAGGCATACAAATGTCAATGACAGCTAGTTAAACTGATAGACAGACAGATATAAAAATGTAGGGCTCTAAATTAACATGGCATCTTGTGAAACAATTCAAAATAAAAGTTTTAAATCTCTAGTCCAGTTTGGTAATGCATTGAACTCCAAATGAAAGCACACAAATACTTTAAAAATTAGATTATTTTTCTTTTAAAATCTCCTTTCATTCATATGCTGTTTCTAACACTCAGTGTCAAGAAACACGGGAGTTTAATGACTGACAAGTGGCTGGAACTAAGGAACCATGGTTTCATATGGTTTTATGTCTTGTAGCTAAGTCCTACCTCTGTCCAGATGTTTTCTTGTGAAAGGAACCTACTGATGAACAAGATCCTTTACAAGGGATGTTACAGACTTTTTCCACACAAGCCACTTATTTTTAAGAAATTTGTATAGTCTTTGTTATATGAAACTTAGTGATCATATAACCCTCTTCCCTTCTTATGTTTGCCTGAAATCAGTTAGTGGACTAAAAAGTTACTGTAGTGTAACACAAAGGCAGAAATACACAAATATATGTACAGGTAACGTCTTCACACAAGCATAGTTTCCCTAAGAAAATCATTCTTCCCAAGGAGTAAAATTAGTTTGAACTTGTCATAAGAGATATTAGTATAAAAGTTTTAATAAGTCTGTGTACTTTACTGTGGTGAACTGTAGTTTGGCCACTCTTTACTAAAGTTTTCCTTTTGTTGATACCTGATTTAAACCTTCTGTATCTTTACTAAGATTTCACATCTTGGCCATTACTCTTCTTATTTTATTTTTATTGATATATATCATTCTGTCTAGTAACTGTGCACAGATTCTTTAGTTGCAAGTGACAAGTCTTTTATTTGTATTGCTTCCCTTGGGGGAGGAAGAACTTGGCTCTTTTATTGCTGTTTCTGTAACTATAATATTTTCTTTTTTTTCCACAAATTTGCTCAAAGTCATAAGCTTCCTACAATTCAAGTATACTCTGGTACATATCCAGAGCTTAAACATTCCTGTGCATATCAGAGAAATATGCAATTTTCAGAAGTCATTTCTGTTTCACAATTAGAATTTTAATTCATAAGAAAATCCTTTAGCTCTCATGGTTGTGTGGATAACCTTCATGAATGGGCTGAACTGAACAGTGGCTGTGCCTGAACCTGAAAAGAGACTGTAAAAGAGATATATATGTTTGTATAGGTGTATCTCCAGTGCCCAGCCTTTATAAGGGTTGAGGAAAAGGGAAAAAATGCAAGCACCAGGAATCTCATAAATTCTGGTGATCTGAATCTCTTACATCCTCATAGATTTATAAGTTTCTAAAAGGAGACTGAAATCTACCTGCTCCCTTCAGGCCGTTCTAAGTGAGAGGTGTAAAAAACCTCTTCTTGTCATAAAAAGTGAGTTGAACCCTGCGCATAACAAGGTAAGCAAACAAATGCTCTAAGCTCCAGTGGAAGAGAAGCAGACATCTCCTTGCACAGCTGCTTGCACAAAGAGTGTCATGTAGGCAAAAGGTGATTGCCACCCCTGGGTTTGTTTAAAAACTAGAAACTCCCAATGAAACCGTCTGTTCACTCAAGCAAGTAAAGATGTTTATTTCACCCTCCTCCAAGGCAATGCAGATGCTAAGCTCTTCTGCAGAGTTAGTAAGTAAAGGGAAGAAATTTTTAAAAAGCATTCAGCATTTTCTTTCTCCTGAAACTAAGGAGGTATCTTTTCACTGTTGAAGCTGTGGAAGGAAAGCATGATTTTTTAAAATTATGTATTTACATTTCTGATTATGACATAGGCTTGTAAAAGCTCCTATGATAAAGCCAGATGGCTTTATCACTGACAGTTCTACTACAAGTTCTTTTTAACTGGACTATAAACAATTGACTCTTGAAGAAATGCTGTCAGCTGTGGTTAATTTTTAAAAGCTGCATATATGTAAAAGTATATTTATTGCATAAACTGGTCTGTCCGTCAGTGCTTTGTAGTTTATGCCTAGCAGTATCCTGTGGTATATATCTATATAAACTAAGAAAAAGTGGTGTGTAATATTACATAGGCACTTTCAATCTTCTAAGGTACTGGCCATAATGACCTCAATCTTTTTGTTGGTCTGTGTTCTGTTTTGTGACTGCTTTTAGTTGAGTCTTTATGATAATATTCTGTCTCCAGTCTCATCATTAGCATGTACTCTGTTCAGTAAACTGCAAGAACAATTTATCAGTCCATAAACTAAAACTATTAAAAATTAATTAATTTGTTCTGCTTCTCAGTATTTTCTTAACAGTATCAGCATTAATTTTACCCAGCTTTTAAATCACACAGGAGCCCATGCTTAAATTTACAATGTATACAAAAGCAATGAGTGTTTGTCACATTTCTTCATTCTCTGTTACAGTTTAATGAAACTACAAAGCAGTTTTGTGTCAGGGTCCTGAACTTTCTCCTTCCAAACAAATCATAATTTCTGGAAACATCATTTGGTTCAAGTGCCCTGAATCCACTTTCCCTTGGTGTTCAAACTGGTGTCCTCCATTCAGTCTCTGGTTGTGCAAAGTTATATGCACAATGTAATGTTTAGAAACTCCTGCCTACAGAATCTACAGGCCCTGAATTAGGTGAGTGGCCTATGGTCCAGGTGCTTTGTATACACAGCTGCTATTTCTAGAAATCTGCAATCAAAACCCAAGTGCTTGCCCCATGGGCTTACCCACTGCACTTATGTTGCATACAAAAACAGTGAGGAAAAATTGGAGTTGTTATTTCTGTTTATAGTAACAGAACTTAAGCACAGACAATTTTACTCTATTTCAAGAAAGTGCTAAGTTTGGCACACATTTACTTTTAAGTAAATACTTGGTCTAAATCCTATTCCTCATTCTAATTCCTATGCTTATACATGTGTGTTCTCAACATCTAAATAAATGAAGTAATTCACAAGCTTTAATGCTTTTCAGAATTCTGTTCTTTTTGCTAGTAAACCTTTTTTATATAGAAAGAGAAATATTTATGAGCTTAATGTATGCCTACAATTGTACTGCTAAGCTTGGGCTCAAATGGTTTGTTTATGATCCATACTTGAGCCATGAACTGAATTTAATTTCTATGTTGGCTAATCTAGCCTTTACCATAAAAATCTCTCAGATGATGAATTTACATATGCAAAAGCTACATAAATGAGTGAAATTGGTGTGTGAAAATTATTTTATATTGAAAAGTAGTACAACAGGAAAAGGAATCACACAAAAAGATCCTAGAAACTGAAATCACTGTCTAAAATATGTCCATAATTCAAGATCTTTTGAGGCATAAAAATGTCTTTTATTTAATGTGGAAGCTTCATATTTACTCTTTTACCTTTGTGAATCCAGCTATGAACTTCTGTATATAAAAAGTTTTTGGCAGCCACTGACTAGCTTGCACATTAGTGGTTTTAGAAGCATAGCTCTTTCAGGTGTCTTCATGTCTCCAGTGTCTCTCCTGTGGGTATTAAGATTTTTACATGTCCTCTTCATTCCATTCCTCAACACTGATGCAGCATTATGTGCCCTCCAGCCCTCCAGTAATCCTTGCCCTCAGTGTCCTTTTAAATTTGGCTGATAGTTTTCCCATTTCTCTGCCTGCCTTCTACAGGACTCTGGAATGTAATTCCTCTGAGCCTGGAGCTCTCACTGCTTTGTATAGCTCTAATTGCCTAATTACCTGTTCAGTACACAATGGGGAACAATGGGGAAGAATTTTAACATTTTTCCTTGCACCATTTGGGTCTTGGTTTCTGTCCCTTTTTTACTCCTTTTTTTTTTTTTTTTTTTTTTTTTTCCCCAGCCATGTCAGTCTCCAACACCAGAATATCCCATTCCTTCCCTTTCTCTGCTTTCCATAACTGTGTAAGTAGAAGGACTTTTTACTATATATCATGATTTATCCTGTTATCTTTACTTTATTAGCTGCTTCGCCATAACCATCCTTATTAATTTTCTACAGGCTTTAGTGCTTTTCTATAAACTAACCATTATTTTCTTTCCCTAGGGCTTTAGGTGTTCAATAAAGAATATATTTTTCTCTAAACACTCTTTGCTTTGTGTTATTTATGCCCACACTCTGCTTTATAACTGATGTATTTTTACTAAGTAACTTTATTATACATGCATCATTTGTCTTTACTAAGTGTATCTTGTACCTATCAAGCTGGTTTAAGGAAGTTTTATTTTTATTCTATTTTTACCTTGATTACAAGCACAGCAATGTTACCTCCTTTCACAGATTCTCTTTTGCCTTTATGTTTTCAAACATATCCTCTGTGTTACTTCATATCGGGAAAACCACTGTGTTGTTATTTAGTTGCAGAGTGGAATGTGAATGCTGTTTGGTATTGTATGTGTGCATCGACTCTTCCAGTCTCATTATCACACTTAATGTACTCCAGGCTTTACCTAGGTAATAAAACTTTCCCCTTTCTTATTAGTACTTTGGCCTTTTTATACTTTTTTTTTTTGTAATTTGCTCAGTCAGTTGTAGCCTACTTGCACTTTCTTTGCTGAGGAATTATAATAACTTTCTGTAACTGCAATAGTTTGCACTTCGAAACAATCTCAGTCCATAAAGACTTAAGCTGATGTAGTTTTCACCTGATCCTCATAACCAATAGTGGTAAGTAGATCTAATAAAGACACATACAGTTAGCAAAATATGTCTTCTACTGTTTGTATTACACATTTATGCCAGATGATACTTAGCGATATAAATGTTATGGTAACCTTAGTTAAACTTGCTTCACAATTCAGTGAAACCTGGTGGTTCCCATATTGCAATGCATCCCGATGCCAAGGAGATAGGTACTGAACTACTCCTCATTATTCCTTGGAAAATGCTGTTCTAATTACTTTGAAAGGGGTAAAAAAATTTATATTGAATGTGGTACAGTGACTCATCTAATGAGAAAAAGAAGAACTATCTAAAGAAGCAATCTTGTGTCAGAAAGACTGTGATATTTCAAAGGGCATTAAAGATGTATATAGATATTCTGTATCATTCTTTGGTACTACACAGTTGAAGTTTGAAATCACTAGATGAGTCTTTCTTGTGAGCACTGTTATTAATGCCAATACACATTCAGTAATGCTGCTGAAAAACTACTTTGTTTCATATTTCTGCTGAGTTTATTTTGTACTATCTCTGGGGGGTGTATTCCATTGAGTTTTTGTGTTAAATTTGCTGCAAAAAAAATTCTGCTGTAAGATTTACTGATTTCTAGATTGTAAGGTTTTACGTAGTATTATTTCAAAGCCCTTTCTGCTGAATATTAAAGAAAAAAAAATTCAACAGCATTTTTTCTTTGCAGGTGAAGTTATCACAAAATGTGAAACAATTATAATAGTAAACAATTTTTAATAGGAGCACACGTAACTCTGTTTTCTGAGAAAAAAAAAAAAAATGTTGGAAATGTTTTAATCAGGCCCATTTTTCTCAAAATGCAGGAGATGCCAAGACGTTTTCTTACTCTGTGTAGGAATGTACCTTAGACAATAGTTATTTATTTTCTCTCTGCAGCATTACTACTTATGTTAACCAGTCATGGCAATCATCACTTGCTGTTTTCCAAATGGAGTGTAAAGCTCTGACACTGTAGAGACAAAAATCAGTATTTTGTTTCTGAAACTGTCCTGTTTCCATTTCACTCCTTTCAAAGTACACATACTTTCATTGCTGATGCTTTCTTTGGTATGAATGACTGTTTATACATTTATTTATGTCTCTAATATATTCCTAGCAACAGTATTTCCCTTCCTTCCTCCCGTCCTCTTTCCCTCCCTCTTTCCCTCCCTCCCTGTCTCTGTTTCTATCCTTTTTTTAAAAAAAAGGTTAATCTTACTATGCTGAAAATCCTGTTTTTAACATCCCACGAAAAATAATATTTCTCTTAAATACATTGGTGTTGTGCCATGGTTTGACATCTCACTGTCTGATATAAAGCTAGTTGAAGATTTTAATTCCTTTTCTATGCTGTTGCATAGGATATACTGTCCAGTACATCTTATTTTACTTTAATTTAAAAAAGGTTGTTTAATATATTTTTTTATTCTTATTTTCTTTTGGGCATATTTACTAACCTTTAAACCTTAACATTGTTGGTTCTATTATTTCGTAGATTTTATGTGCCCTTAGTTGCACTGGTCTAAATATGGCTTTTGAGATGTTAACTGCTATTTGCAAGGTGTGCTTTCGGTGTTAGTTGAGTTTGTACTGGTAGAACTAACCTTGCTTGCTGAAATGTTTCCTGATGTAGCAGACCGTGCACTGTGCAGACGGTGGAATGAGGGAAATCTCAAGAGATACTACAGTACGTCCATAAAGTGCAATGCACTGCTGTGAAGAAATCCTGGAGCTCTGAATGAGATGGTTTTAAAGCTGGAAACATAATATCATGTGTAAGGTAATTGAGGACGCAGGCTCAGTGCTATTGGATACCATGTGGATATATTAGTACTCTTGGCACTAATTCAGTCATCTCTAACACAGCACTACTATGAAACATCTGTTCTTAATTTCCCATCCATTTCTAATCTGCGGGATTAATGCTGTGTGTTTGAAGAGCTACTGTGCAGTCTGTGTTCCATATAATTGGAAGGGTAATCCAAATTTGTGCAAGTGGGTGTGTGTTTTAAAAAAGCTTAAATGACAGTTATGGGAAACACATTTTCCTCCATGAAAAACTGCCAACTACAGCTGACATGCCCCTGTCCCATTACAGCCCCTTCTAACAGCTTCTGGACAAGCCAAAAACCAGACCTTTGCCTACAGGAGTCCTTCTTTGAGTCAGTGGGACTTTGCTCACCAGCCAAGAGTGGGGTTCAGTCACACAGATTCAACCATAGTTGTTAAAAAAACCCATTTTTTTCTTTGTTTTTATGCAATCACCATTACTAAATTCCTGGAGTTGGAGGGTAGCTGACACTCCTATATAGTAATTGAAAATGCATTACATGAGTAATTCTCTACTTCTTTCCAGAATTAAGGAAACAATCACAGTATCTCTGAGTGTAAACATTTATTAGTTAAGAATTTACTATATAATTTGTGTAAATACATTTTAGCCTGTGGCTCTGTGGACAACACATTGCTCCCCTTTTTCGTACAGTGTATAATCTATTAACTAAGCCAATGCTGTTGATTTGCATTCTAATATTTTCAAAACAATGGCATAATCATTAGTAAGAGCATGTAATAATTGTACACTTTTTGGTTTTGTTTTAAATAATATTTTGACTAGAATTTATTTTCAGTGAACATGGACAAGAGTTTGATACCAGAAATGAAGTGAAGGAACCATTCTTCTCACTCTACTGTTAATGAATCACTGTATCTGTATTTTCTGAAGTCAGTGGAGTGTCTTCATTTTAGAGGAGGATCTATCCTATAAACTCTTCCTTCAGTTGCTTTCTTTGAGATCAGCCATCTGCTTCAGACAGAAGATGTCAGAAACAATTACTATGCTGTAGCAAAGTGTTGTCTTAAGTGCTATTTTTGTTACAGCTAATCATAATCATAAAAAGAAATGTGCAGGAGCTAAATCAAATAAAGAGGGATTCAGAAGCAATAAGTATTTTAAATTGTTGGATAATATTGTGAAGTTGACATTCAGGTTGTATGTGTTTGTAAGTGCCCACATATTGTAAACCATTACAATTTATACACAAACAAACTGCCTAAGTTATGAAAGCACATATTTTTCTTTCATGGTTCTACTGACATGAGAAAAATACCTCAGATTCACTATCACAGCCTATAGTGTCATCCACTGTTGCTCTTACAAAACATGCTGCTTTACAGAGCAATTGAATGGAATTTTGTTTATGCTCTGTCTTATGCTTTTTTCAATATATGAAGAAATGTATGTTCTTAAGTCATAGGTAAGCAAAAGAATTGAAATCTTAACAGATCCTTGGCTTCAGACTCAGTGCCATGGATGCTGTCATTTGTAGAGTGCTGCCCTTGGGCTCAGTTGCTGACCAAAGGGATCAAAATTGGCATCTTCTGGACATTGTTTTGTCCTGTAATACAGAGTGTTTAGTAGGCTATATAACAGACATAGCTACAAACCAAAAGAAGAATGGTGCTGTGATTTTAGTTTCTTATACTTGTATCCCTATCATATGTTCATCTTTAATAATACAAAACAGATGAAAATATGCTATGAATATTAGTCTCTGAAATTTCAGCTTTTTGTACCATTCAAAGTAGCAGATTATAACAAGACTTTTTAAAATGACTATAACTAACTGTAACCTTTGATTAGATAGGATAACTGCTGCTGACCAGTAGCTTTGTAACAAAAGCCATGTTCTTGGTGATGACCACCTCACATGCTGTGCTAACTATATATTTCCATTCTAGAACTTCAGCATTGCTCAAAATTATATTTAATACAGGTAGGAAACTGTAAAGCTCAGCTCATTTGTACACACAGACACATAGAAAAATAATGTATGGTTTTCTAACAACATTTAATTCTTCAACTGTTACTCTTCATTGAAGAGTTCAGCAGAGTATGACTTCTTTCCTGAGATCTGCCTACTCTTCCTCTCTGCCTCCCTCCCTCCCTCCCTCCCTTCCTCCCTCCTTCCCTCCCTCCCTCCCTCCCTCCCTCCCTCCCTCCCTCCCTCCCTCCCTCCCTCCCTCCCTCCCTCCCTCTGCTTCCCTCTCTTTTCATCTTCTTTGAGTTTATATCTAAAAACATTTTTAGTTTCTGATAGGATAAATGGTCACAGAATTTTTGAAAGGTAGTCTCACTCTCAGGATGTTTCCTTTAGAAGTAATCACATTTTTGCCTTTTTTTCATGTATCCTCTAGTAAATCACCAAGGTCTAATAGAAGTAGGTGACTATCTGACAGGTGGAAAACTTGATCTGATTGTTAGTTGGTGGTTCTCAAATATTTCAAGCAAGGCTTCTGCATCTGTTTAGTTAAGTTCCAGATCTACCTCAGTAAATCCAGAAGCCAGTTTTACCCTCACTCATTTGTGTCAGAAGCATTTTGAGCTCTCTGCTCAAATAGTACATACTGACTGAACTTTAAGATTAATTGTGTTTTTCTTAGTGTCTTTACTCACCTCTTCAATCTTTTGTTCTTCCTAAGGAGTCTAGAGATCCATTCTGAGCCTCTATTTTTAAGATGAATGTGATTATTTGGGAAATGCATCATTTGTTCATGTAGGAGACATTTAAATAGCCTATATGCACAGAAGTCCAGGAAGTCATAGCATGGTTGAAATTCAGGTGTAACATTCTGTCCCTTTCCCTTGATGCCCATATTAATTCCAGAACAACTTTCATCATGGCAATGTAAGCATTTCAGAATGCTGTTAGGTTTCCATTATTGCTATCTTGAAGGAAACTAAGGCACACTTTGAGTCTATGTGTGCTTCATGAAAATGACTGATTATAAAAGGCTGCATCAAAGTGACCTTGGCAGGTGTCAACACCAGCATTGCTGATGCATTTAAGTGCCTTCACTAAGTGGGATTCATCAGCTATGCAACTATCCAGTAGTCAAGGAAGAAATTATTTTCATGCTAAGTGAATGATATAGGACTTGTAGAGCTTGCCTATGTGGTTAAAAGGATATCTTGGCACTACTCCTCAGACAGTTCTCTGATACCAAATTCTGCATATGTTTTTTGCAAAGCTTCATCATGAGATTTTTATCAAAAATAAAGAGAAGGTGAAAAATAGACATTCTGTCATCCTGATAATATTTTGAAATAGAGCAAAAACAAACTATAGAAGGTATAAATCTTTCTAACATGAGTATTTATTTTAATGGAACATGCATTATAGACATTTTTGGAAAATGGACTCAAAATTCTGTCTTACTTGGGAGTGCCTCCCATTTGTCTGAAGAAAGAAAATTACTTTTTTGTTTCCTAGTTAGAGACAGGTTAACTTAAAAATGTTTCAAAGTTGAACTTTAGAGGATAAAGCATGAAAAATTATACATTCATCCTAATGCATCCAAGCCAATTTCATCCATAAATCATTATTAGAATTCTAACAAGACTTAGGCTTGTTTAGGTATATATCTTGATTCTTCTACAATGAGGATATTTTATGACTTTGCACACCCTTGACTGGCACCCTACCTATACAAAATATCAAAGCTGGAATATTTATTTTTAGTATTTTCTTTTATCTTAGCTTTAAGAGCCAGAGCTTGAGCAGTTATTATTTTTATATTTACATGATTTACTTAAATCATATGTGTTGTCCATTATTAATATTACCACAGAGATATGAGGTCAGACTTGTCTGAGATTGCTTGCCCTTGTTATAAACAGTGCAGTCAGTGAATGCACTCTGCTCTTAGTCTATTTTTGATCACAATGATGTAAAATGAGCATTGTAGCTGTAGCTTAATTTCGACTATCAGGGATATTTGTATCACAGATCGGTGCAGTTTGTCACAAATGTCAGTCTTTGACCCCAAGACCAGAACAGACATGGGTCATGAATCAGGTGAATTGGCAAGCCTGTGTGGAATCTCACTCAGCATGTGTCTGCAGTGCAAGTAGTTTTCTCTTATGAGTAGGATTAATTAATCAGATAGCTTATCAGAAAATCATCCCCCCAAACTGTTATTTCTGGATGTCGTAATATCCCTACATAATAATGTCAGAAGCCAAGGCAACAACATCAGTAAACATATGGGAAGCTTATCAATAGCATTCTGTGAAATTTAGGAGCCTTTAAGGAGCTGACTAAAAACATTTGCTTGTACTCTAAATGCTTACTTTAAATGCTGTGTTTGATGTGTGCCAGGATAAAGGGATAAACTGCATATGTTGTTGCTGCCCAGAATATATGTGAACTAGATGTGGATTAGAGATGAGCAATGTGTAAGTACAGAACACTGCTATTCTTCAATTTCAGAGGTGGATTTTTAAAAAATGAGCATGTTGACAACATTTTTGTGCTTGTGTTTCAAAACACTTCTATCTTATGGACAAAAACTGCTCAGTAATAACTGCACATTTTTAACACTTAATTTTGCAAAATTGGCACTGCTTTGGTTTTGTGACTAATACTAATAATTACTGTTAGATAAATACAGTATGAATTACTTAATGCTACTTTAGTCAGTAGTTTTCAAAGTAGGATTTTAAGTTTATAAAATTAAAGAAATCTGACACATCAAATTTGGCCAATCCACATATTCTAGGTTCAATCAACTGTAGTCAGAACTAAAGGTGAACAAAGTTTCTTTGATGTCTAAAGTAAGATAAAGTTGACATGCACATATTAGACTCAACTCAGAGGTCCCTGAACAACTCCAAGAAAATTAGTAGAATCAGTAAAAAAAAGAACATATTCAGTAGACATGTACACAACACAATTATATAAATAAAAATAACCTACTTGAAGGGAGTCAGTGTAAAGGGAAAATTTGCTTCTTGCAGATTTTGAAGGTGTCAAAAAAGGTGTATAAAAGTGATTTTGTTAATAAAAAATGGTCTTCTTGTTAAAACATACTGAATTTCTTCTATGGTTCTAGAAACATCCCCCACCAAAGACTTTTAAAGAACCTAGGCATTCATTCCAGAAAATTCCACCCATAGGTTAATAATTATTTAAATTATCTAATAAAAAAAAAAAAAAGAAAACTACTAAATGACAGTAATACCCCTTTCTTTCAGGGAAGGGAGATCACAGTGAAGTTTTGTTAGGAGTCTATACTGGAACCTGTGCTGTTCAAAACAGTCATAATGACCTAGAAAAGGAAGATAAACAATGAGGTGGGAATATTTGCTGATGATACAAAATTATCCACAGCAGTGATGGTGTGAGAACACTGAATAATTACAGAAGAACATTATGAAGCTGAGTAACTGGCTAACAAAATGGCATAAAAGATTCATTGCAGGTAAATACCAAGTGACGCACAGGGGAAAAGGCATCTTAATTTCACATATGAAATAATGAACACTGAGGTGACTCTTACCATTCAAGACTGAGATCCTGTGGTAATACTAGATTGCCTCATGACAATATCACTTCTATGCTCAGTAGCAGTCAAAAAAGTGTAACAAATACCATTAATTACTGAAAAAGAAACTTAAAATCAATTAAAGAACCTTATAATCCTGCTGACCACACTGTGAGTATTGCAGTTTATGATGTCCCTTTCTTCTCAGATAGTTTATTTTGTAATTTGAAAGTCAGGAAAACAAGGACAGGACCAAAAATACAGAATGTCTTCTCTTTGAAGAGCAACTAAGTAGGATAGGACTCTTCATTTAGAAAAAAAGGTCATTTGGAGAGGCCGTGTTAGAAACATATCAAATACTGAGTGACAAGGAGAAGGTGAAAGTGGATGATTTATTCATTCTCCATTACAACATGAGAATAAGGGGCCTTTGAAAGTCAGATTAAATATAGACAGAATTAGGTACCTTTTACTCAGTGGGCAGGAAACCTGTAGAACTTCTCTCTGCAAGATATTGTGCATGCAAGCAGTTTCAAAGGAAGAGTGAAAAATTACTTGGAAGAGAAGTAGATTGAGGGTTGCTGAACAGGCAGAACACAACAAGTTCAGAAAATCATTCACAGAATCACAAAATGGTAGGGGTTGGAAGGGACCTCTGGATATCATCTAGTCCCGTGCCAAAGCACGTACATCTAGAGAAGGTTGCACAGGATTGTATCCAAGTGGGTTTTTAATATCTTCAGAGAAGGAGACTCCACAACCTCTCTAGGCAGCCTGCTCTAGTGCTCTGTCACCTTCACAGTAAAGAAGTTTTTCCTTATCTTCAGATGGAACTTCCTGTGTTTCAGTGTGCCTGTTGCCCCTTGTCCTGTTAATGAACACCACTGAAAGGAGTCTGGCTCCACCCTCTTGACATCTACCTTTTAAGTATTCGTAAGCATTGATAAGATTCCCTCTCAGTCTTCTCTTTTCCAGGCTGAAGAGTCCCAGCTCTCTAAGCCTCTCCACATACAGCAGATGCTCCAGTCCCCTAATCATCTTTGTGGCTCTCTGCTGGACTCTCTCTAGAAGATCCCTGCCTTTCTTGAAATGGGAAGCCCAGAACTGGACACAGTACTCCAGATGTGGCCTCACTAGGGCACAGTAGAGAGGGAGGGTAACTTCCCTCAGCTTGTTGGACACACTGTTCTTAATGCACCCCAGGATATCATTGGTCTTCTTGGCCATGAGGGCATATTGCTGGTTTATTGTTACCTGTCTGTCCACCAGGACTGCCAGGTCTTTCCCCACAGAGCTGCTTTCCAGCAAGTCAACCCTTAACTTGTACTGGTGCATGGAGTCATCTTTCCCCAGGTGCAGGACTCTACACTTGCCTTTTTTGAACTTCATTAGGTTCCTTTCCCCCCAGCTCTCCAGCCTGCCCAGGTCTCGCTGAATGGCAGCAGAACCTTCTCATGTATCAGCCACTCCTCCCAGTTTTGTATTGTCAGCAAACTTGCTGAGGGTACACTCAGTCCCTTCATCCAGGTCATTGATTAATACGTTGAACAAGACTGGACCCAGAACTGGCCCCTAGGGGACACCACTAGTTGCAGGCTTCCAACTAGACTTCATGCCACTGATCACAAGCTCCTGAGCCCTGGCATTCAAGCTAAACATATTTGTACTCTGGGAAGTGGTGTTGGATGGAAGACTCATGTATGTCTGCCTTTTTCACTCTTCCCTTAGCAACAACTTAAGGTCACAGGAGACCAGGATTCTAACCATGCCCTTGGTGAAAATCAGTTCAGCCATTCTTGTTTTCTCATGTTGTGAACTGAACTCATTAGGTATCTTGGTTTTTGGTAGAAAGTTCCATGTACTGCTACATAGAAGATGTAAAAGTGTGTTGTAGTAGAAAAGAGCTGATTATGTTCATCCCTTTGACCTGAAATGCTAGCAGGTTTTCTGAAAGTAGGTTTGATTTAGACTTATGCTCTCTACAAGATTCAGTAGTGCCAATGCTTTCTTTTAAAATAGAGGTGATTCCATTCTCTTATACAACTTCTGTTATTACAGAATTAAGAAGCAAGAGAGAGCAGGTCCACATTTCTTCTTCTTCCTAAAAGGAGGTAAATCTGCCAATGCTGGCAAATTTGAAGACAGTAAGTCTGGTGTGAGATATGTTGGATCAACTGGGCACTTGAAATTTGTCTTGCTGCCCTTACATATAGTATCTTATGGACTCACCACATGTAGGATAGAGAGGAGCACTTTGAATGTGCAATGACTGCTCTTATGAGATTTCTGTATTTCTGGAAGTTTGACCAGGACTGCTGAAAAAAACTACACTTGCAATATACTGAAAGAAATCAGAAGGAATGTCATGAAAAAGTGGGGATGGGCTTTCCTCAGAATCTCAAGTTAAAACTCGGATGGGAGTTACTTTATTTGCAACTACAAAAATGAATTCTTTGCACTTTTGGGTGCAAAGTCCCTGGATGTTTGCACCAGATTTTAAGAAGTCTTCACCATCTCTCCTTTAGTTATGTTCTTTGTGCAGCTCAATTAATAATTTCTCTCTCTCTTTTTTTTTTTTTCTTTTTTTAAAACCTTATTAGCTCATAACATGTAATTAACAATAGTAATGGAATGAATTGAGTGACTAATTCCTGGCTGTCTGGATCCTCAAGACAAATGTTTGTGGATTCTGTATCAAGATATTCTCAGCTAGAGGGCTTGAAATATACATGAAGATTTCAACTTTCAACTCCTAAGCTACAGATAGATTTCCTTTGAGACCAATAACAGATAGACTTGCTCATCATCTTAACCCTGGGACACCAATTTTCATCACTAAGGAAAAATCCTGCTTGCTCTTTATTATTGTATTGGCTATAAACAAATCATAATTAGTTCAGATGCAAGATCATGAGCAGACAAATTAACGGACAATAAAATTCCTGACCAAAAATAAGGAAAGGAACTGATATGTATGCAAAAAGGCAGCACTAGGACAACATTATGGGGTGAAGTCAAATCCTCAAATGATGTAGTCTCTTGTGTGTATTCTGGAAGAAAGCCCAGCAGAATTTGTGGAACATACTTACACACTGAAGAACTACTAAAAGTAAAACTGGAATAAAAAGAGACCTGAGAATGTTTCAAGTAATAATATACTCCATTATATAGGGAGAGTGTTATATTCTCAAGCTGGCTAAGCTCTCATAACTTTGATCTTTTTTTACATACCCACCAAACCATTTTAGCTGCATCAGCTGATCTATTCATAATGAAAACTCATCACTTACACATAAAGTCACAAACTCCTCATGAATACCTTAAGTAAGTGGTAGGAATCTGTAAGAATGGAATCTCAAAACGCAAGAGGAGAGACAATGTTGGTTGTTGACAGAGTCCTGAATTTTTGGTAGGCCTGTAAACTTGATGCTACATTTTTAGGAAGAAAAAAAATCAGTTAAACATAACAACATCATACGCTGCATAAAATCTGTTCAGTTTAATGCATTCTCTTGAAGAATTAAACACAAGAAATGAAAGGCCTCTCAATTATTCAATTAGATATTATTGCAAAGCAGTTTTTAGTGAAATTTAAGGAAGTGGAATAATATGTCCACTACTGAAAAAGACACCTTAAGAAACAATTCTTAGAACTGCTTAATATTCTAACAGTTCAATATGATGTGTATAAATACATACATTATTAGAATGTTTCACATAAATGTCTTCAAAAATGCTTACAATATTGGCAGTTTAAATAATGTTGTGCATAAATGTACAAAATCACAGGCTAAAACTATTAAAAGAGCTTATAACGTTATCAGTTTTAAGTAAAGTACATATAATAAATACCCATGGAATTTAGAAAATGCTTTTACTTAGATTTATGCTCTACTTCAAAATGACAGCTCAGTCCTGGTTCCAGCTACCTCTAGAGTACAAGCTGTGTTGGAGTATCCTATGAATAGAACTCAAATCTGTTCCTCTCTTATCAGTTCTCACCACACAAGCCTTGGTTATTCTTTTATAAAAGAAGTTGAGTCCTTTTTATGAAGATATTCTACATCATTACTACAGTAAACACAAGCAAGATAGTAATATTTTGTGAACTTAACCATAAAGTCCCATCATATTACAATAATACTGAGAAAGTATTAATTTTTTTGTATGCCATAAATTTCACAAGAATAATTCCAGAGTTTGGAGACCTCAGCCTGAAATAATTACAATTTCAAATGTTTCCTGACCTTTGCAACAAACCAATTTTTAATGTATTTTCTTAGAGGTTTGCATAAATATAGTATTTCTATACTATAATTTAACTAAATATGTCTTATTAGTAATTTAAAAATATCTACAGATTGATTATGAGTCTGGACCAGCCTGGAAAGGTGTAAGAAATTTAAAAAACGTTTCTAATGGAGAAAGATGGTCAACTAAATTATGAGAACTAGACTAGCAACTGAGCTTGAGTTTACAGAGACTTCTGAAAAGTAGTTTTGTCCTCTCCCTTTGGTGTTTACAAACATTCTGTCTGAAGAGAAAATGAATAGTAGAAGATAGGATTATTGATATGTGGGACAAAATGTTGTAGAACTCTGTTCAGGGATGCATTTGGCAGAATATTTCCATGTAAATGTGACCAACTCATTCCATCACTCTCTACCTCACTACCCCATCTCCTGCTTCTCATGCTTCTTAGCTCTAAGCTTTTTGGGGATCTGAACTGCTATTCTTGGTTAAGATTTCTTTACGCTCATATAATGCAGACCATGCTTTATCTGGAATTTGGTTTGTGTCAGATTTGATTTCAATCTGGATGTTCTTGTAACCATTGCAAAAGCTTGATACCAACTGGATGGCATGCATTTTTTCTTAGTTACTGCACTGCAACTGTCTTTTGTACAGAAAGAGAGTGACATTATTTTTCTCTCCTTTGATACACAAACACAGTTTTGCCTTTTTGTTTGTGCCTTAAGCTTTACTATGTATGCTATGTGCTCTGGTGATAATGATGACATAGCATGACCACAAGAATAATCACCAAATTATTTGTTGGCCAAGCCTTGCAGACAGTGAGAGAAGGTTGCCTTAGCAGTGGTTGAAGGTGGTTAGGACATTTTGTAAAACTTTTATACCAATCAAGATTCATCAAACACAGGTAATGAAAAAACAGACATATAGAGCAAAAATTTTGAGACAGGCTCCACCAATTCCACAAGCAATGTATCTGCTGATTTATTCCATTAAGCAAATTCCTCTCATCTCTTCTAATACTGTAAAGTGCAATATAGTATAAACAGTGATTTATTTCTGCACAGCAATATGCTAACTACTGATATATCAATTTAATTTCTTCCTTGCTATTATGGAGAGCCTTGTCATGACTTGAGCTAAGGAGTTCAGTTTTGCATTTAAATCAGATATTGAACATCTTTGCTTTTTTTGAGCAATGCTACATATTCTTCACAAAATTACAACATTTATTCTTCAGGCAAAGAGCTGAAGTCATTAATTAATTTATGTTAATACATACTGGGTCCTTTAGGAAATTTAGCATCTATGTCCATCCTTTCTTTGTCACTATGGATAATAGCAAAGCAGTAGAGAATCTTTCTATCTATCTGTAGAGTTAAAATAGCTTGAAATCTCATCTAAATTCTGCCTATATGGTAATAAAATTAGCTTATTAATTACTATTGTGTTTGCTGTAATTGTACAGGCAACAGATATTTGGAACAGTGGCTCAGTAAATTGTTAAACAGGGCTATTGTGACAGCAGAAGTAAAGCAAACAATCACCTGACTGCCTTGTAGAAAGCAGACTGATCCCATAGGTGAGGTGTTACCTGGGCTACATTAACCACCTCCCCTCAGCACTGGTTCCTTGTTGCTCTGCTGCCCCACATCACTCACTGATTACAGCAGTATAGTGGGGTTTAAGGAAAGGAAGCCCATCAAGTCCAGGCTTGGGCAGTTTGTGCTTTTGGCTTTAAATGGGGAAACAGAGCCTGGCAAGGTAAGGTTCTGGTTGACTTTGCTTCTCTTAAGTTAGCAACCTGCTTGCTTTCCACTGTCCAGTTGCAGCTGTGACTCTGTCCTTACAATAAACAGTAATAATAAAAAGCCCTTATTTTTAATAATCTGTATTTTTGCTTACCTAGGGACAGTATATACTGACATTCATTCTCAATTTCTTTTTAATTCCTCAGTGAAGGAAAAAAGAGTGCTAAGACAGGGTATGTATCAATAATTTATAGAAGTACAACTTTACAAGAATTTTGCAGTTGCTTCCATAGTAAAGATTCAAGGCTTCCAATTTAAATTTAATTTACCCTTACAAGAATTCTGATCATTTTAAAACCAGAAGTGTGACATTAAAGCCACCATACAGTCTTAATTTGGTCCAGCAGTGATACCTGGTGAGAAAAATTTATCTATATAATAAAAAATATGCCATTAAAAACTAAATCTAATCTGGGGTTTCAAACTTTAAAATGTATTTTTCATAACCATATAGTTATTACCTCATGTCACTATAAAGCTGAGATAAGGTTATTGCATGTAGCATCTTAATATATATTTTATCTGGGAGTTATATAAATAATTCATATTTATTAAAATAGTTTATTAATATATCCAAGGTGAGTCATTTGACCCTGAAAACCACCAATTTAGGCTTTCTAACTGAAGCTAATAGGATTGCTCGTCTAGTGCCATTAATGTAGCCAATATTACAAATATCAGTTAGAGCATCTAATGTGTGCTGAGATTTTCTCTCTCCTCCATCTTGCTGTCTTTTCTTCTCTATCACTGCAGACCTGGTATGGATAGTAAAGCCAAAGCAGGACAGTGAGGCCTAGCAGGACAAGACAGAGACTACTGTTGAGAAGTATAATCTGTTTCTGTAATTCTCAATATTAATTTATTTTACTTGTAAATAACTTTGAAAAACACTTAATTTTTCATCAAAGTCCAGAGTTTTCCATAGAAAGTCTATTGATATGGATAAGCCACATTGTACAATATATTAAAAGAACAAGGTTGCTGTGACAATTTAACTTAGCTGGCAGACAAACAAGACACACCCACTTGCAACACCTCTCCCCATTCCCCCCTCACCCGTGGAATCAAGGAGAGAATTGGAGGGGTAAAGGTCAGGAGACTTGTAGGTTGAGATAAGAGCCATTTAATAATTAGAGTAAAATAAAAGTAAAATAATAAGAATAATAATAACATATATATATATATATGAGTGATGCAGAGTACAGTTGCTCACCACCTGCTGATGACGGTCCCAGAGGAGTGGAAAGGAACCCCAAAACCAAAACTGCAATCCCAGGAAAGAAAGCCTGAGTGATTCCTGAGAGAATCCCCCCCCTGACACTTTCTGGTCAATGCCAGTTAGTATACTTATCATGACGTAATAAGATATGGAATATCTTATTGGCATATCCAACTGTCAATTCTGTGTTTTACTAACTACTACACTTTTCTTCTCCACTCCCCTCTTCCAGTCCTCTCTTCTTGGAAACTGCCCAAGCCCAGTGTCCTTGTAGTTATCAACGTTGTTCTCATACCAGTCCTCACTGAAACCAAAACACAGCTTTCTAGCTACTAAGAAGAAAATTATACCCTATCCTAGAAAAACCAGGACAGTTACACATTCATGGATGTAGTTCTGTATATCTGCTCCTCTCATATGAACTAGTGCAGCTTACTTGGTGCAAGAGCAAATTTTGGGGCAGATGCAGCTGTGATAATCCTGTCATCATCCACCTTAGAGCAACTCATAGAGAGGATTCTCCTTTTTATTAAAATTTCTTGTTTCTTACTTGCTCTTCTGTTTTCTGAACTTTGGAGGGTATCCTAGAGTTCAGAGTTGATATTAATCTAATCTTGGCATTATTATAAGGATAGAATATATGACCCTTCACTTTCATAATTAATGACAAAGGTGTCCAAGGGGGCACCTTTGAAAGCAAAGAAACTGTCTTTGAAAGGAAATATGGCATCAAAACTTCTAAGACCTACTGCTGATAAGCCAATAAAAGCAGGAAGAAAATTATCAAAGGCTGGATGCACAGCTAAGTGGGGAATGGTGTGGGTAGGCTCTGACTCTGGCATCTACTTACTGACCAGATTTGATGCTGCCAACATCCCTGGCCTCATGCAGTGGGTGGCTTTGTGAGGCTAGTCAGCTACCCTTTCTCCTTTTCCCACATGAATCCCATCTTGCAGTCTGCAGCCTTCTAAACACTGGAAGTGTGAAGAGCTTGACTGATGTTCTGAAAAATGAGCAACAAAGTCTCCCACATTGTTTTCCCAGCTGGCAATGGATGCATCTGCTCATAAAGAATGGAAACGCAAAAAAGATAATGGAGAAGGAGATTAGGATTAGTCAACCAGTAAGTAGATAAAGAGAAAAGAAGACATATTTGGTCCACCTTAGTATTTTTTGCTGCTTCAGCTACTTTATTTTTTTCCCAGCTACTTTATGATGCAGTCAGGCCAACAACGCCCTATCAGAGTTGTAGATGTACCAGCTCTTAACACTTTAGCACATATTGTTCATTGAAATAAGAGGTATCAGCAGAAGTACTTCTTTGCAAATATATCAGTAGGAGGACAGATTTAGTGTCAGAGCTATGGCAATAAAATTAAATCAACTAAATTCTTAAATGCCAACAAGTTTAGGTGCAGAGAATCCACCAGAAAAAAACAAGTAGACAGGGAGTTGGGGTTTGGGGAAGATGCAAGAGAAACAAAAGGTAGTAAAGATGGTTGCAAATGGTCTTTATCAGTTTTGGGGTTTTTTTCCTCAGCAGCAGTTTATTGTATTTAGAATGGCATGTAGTAGTGGAGCTGCTACAATAGCTAACCATGTAGAAACTAAAACATGTAAAAAAGTGTCTGCCATATACTGAAAAGATAAACGTCACTTTAGAAGCTAAAAGACCTGGAGAAATATTTTTTGAACAAAATAGGAAACTTTGCTTTTGTGCTGTGAATATAACATAGTGTCTAAAAATTGCAAAGCAGCCTGGCAGCTGAGCTTCCCCTGGTGAGGTGTCTTTCAAAAAACTAAATATTTAGTGTATCTGAACAGGCAACAGGCTTTTTTTTTTTTCCTAAGAGTAAAGTCAGTTCTCCTTTTGGAATAGGTTGATATGTAATTCACTTAGATGTACTATGACTACTGCACAATGAGGTCTCATATACGATGTTATCTTTCCTCAGAAAGTCTCAGACTCTGCTTCTCCCCATGAGCAAGGATCATCTCTCCTATTACTTTTTTACTCACTACAATCTGATTACCAGATAGAACAAGGCAGAAATATTTACTTGTGATAGAGGGTTAAGTAATAAATACTCCTCATCTGAAGTAGCAAACTTTCTTTTCTACTAGGTGGGAGTTTAACATTTTAAAGCTAAAAATTTAATGATATTTTCACAGAATCACAGAGTGGTTGAGGTTGGAAGGTACCTCTGAAGGTCATCTAGTTCAACCACCCGGCTCAAGCAGGGACTCCTAAAGCACATGAACCAGGATTTTGTCCAGATGATTTTTTTAATATCTCCAGGGAGGGAGATTCCACAGCCTCTCTGGGCAGCCTGTTCCAGTGCTCAGTCACTCCCACAGTAAAGAAGTTCTTCCTTATGTTCAGGTGAAACTTCCTATGCTGCAGTTTATGCCTGTTGCCTCTTGTCCAATTGTTGGGTGCCAGTGAGAAGAGTCTGGCCCTGTCCACTAGACACTCTCCCTTTAGATATTTATAAACATTAATCAGATCCCCTCTGAGTCATCTTTTCTTCAAGCTGAACAGGCCCAGCTCCCTCAGCCTTTTATCATATGAGAGATGTTCCAGACCTTTCATCTTAGTCGCCCTTTGCTGGACACGCTCCAGGAGTTCCACATCCTTGTTGTACTGGGGAACCCAGAACTGGGCACAGTACTCCAGGTGGGGCCTCACCAGGGCTGACTAGAGGGGGAAAATCACCTCTCTCGACCTGCTGGCAACACCCTTCCTTATACAACCCAGGATACCATTAGCCTTCCTGGCCACAAGAGCACACTGCTGGCTCACATTTAACTTGTTGTCCACCAGGACTCCCAGGTCCTTCTCTGCAGGGCTGCTTTCCAGGAGGTCAGCCCCCAACCTGTAGTGGTGTGTGGGGTTATTCCTTCCCATATGCAGGGCCCTGCACTTTCCCCTGTTGAACCTCATGAGGTTCCTCTCTGCCCATCTCTCCAGCCTGTCAAGGTCCCTCTGAATGGCATCACAGCCATCTACCATATCCAAAACTCCTCCCAGTTTAGTTTCATCAGCAAATTTGCTGAGGAGGAACTCTCTTCCTTCATCTAAGTCATTGATGAATAGGTTGAACAACACTGGACCCAGTATTGACCCCTGGGGGACACCACTAGATACAGACCTCCAACTTGATTCCACACTACCAATGACAACCCTCTGAGCTCTGTCATTCAACCAGTTCTCAATCAAAATTAATATTTTTCACTTAGAATTTTTTTTTTTAGATTAAATTAAAATAAATATAAGTCCTTTCAGGAAGAACCTTGATAATAGAATAAGGTCCTCTGAAACTTCTCCCATGAGTTAATTTTCTTTTATTTTTTAATTTGAAGTAGTTTTAGCAGGGACTCACTCAATAAAATCTCACAAATTTGGGTGGAACCCTATAGCAAAGCTATCATGCTCACATATCAGAAGCAGGAAAAGGAGGCCAAGAGAAGTTATTGTCAGAAAAGCAGCCGTGTAGCTCTGGAAATCATCGAGTGATGAAGAAGGAAGGAGGAGGTGCAGAGTCTGAGGTGGTATGTGAAGGTTTTATTCATTCTGTACACTTTAACTGTTCCAGGTCTAAACAGTGATGACAGACATGGTGTGATAGTTTAACAGGTCAGTGTTACATTATTGTGCAAGATGGGTATTAGTTAATTGAATTTGGTAGCTTTTGACCTTTCTGCTCCACAGTTTCCTTTTCAGTCCTACCCATGCCAGATATGGCTGTTGCTCACTGCTTTCAGTAATAAGGATAAGGAACGCAATCAGGACTTGCAAGCTGAAAACTCATTTGTTTTCCTCTCAAAAAGATGCTTTTATCTCTCCCAATTCAGAAAACAAGTAGACAGCATTTGTTATAGTGGTTTTGTCTTTCATATATCTCCAGGAACAACAAACAAGATAAGATGAGATCATCAGACCACTTGCCACTTGGGAAAAATGAGTCTTTGTAAAAGAATCCTACGAAAAATGCTCTTCATAGAGCCACTCCATAAAAAATTTGTTGTATGGAATGAACAAGCAGAGTTCCCTGCAGGTAAGATAGCTCTGGATAATTGAGATCTGACACATACTGCATATCTCTAAAAATATCTCTAAAATCACAGTCTGATCAAAGTTTCATAAAACAGATAGTGCTTTACATTTGCTTGAGGCTTATGATGGTTAATCATAATTTTGATTATACTACCATGCTTTAGGCTTCTTTGTATGTCAGAAGAATTGCTCCTCTTATTAGAAAGAAGTATATTCTAGTTTACTTTTATTTTGGTCTGATGAATTCCCCCTAGAGGACAGGTATCTGGTGTCTACTCATTTGCGTGCATATGTTCAGTAATGACTTTGAATGACAAATATGGCATAAATATATATTTTTTTAATTTCAATTGTGTCACATCATTTATAGACTAATTATGTGTGCTTAGTCAAAACACACACAAATAAGACAGCTGTGCTCTACTTTTGTTTAACCAAACCTAGCAAGTATTTTATTTACAATAAAGAAACTGAAGGGCCATCAATGTTGTATACAACCATCTGCTTCTGAAATTAGCTTCATATAAGGGATTTAAGCCTTAATGATGCTCTCCTGTACAGGAAGCTGAAAATGCTCTTTTTTTTTTTTCGAGTATGTAGTTGAGTATTAAGTGTGTAGAGTGTTGTTAACAACACAAAGCTTACTCCTGCCTCTCCTCATCTCAGTTTGTGAACACTGCTCTTCTATATGGCACAGGTATAGTTACAAGTATAAGATTTTGCATGAGAAATAAATTGTACCACTAGTTGTTAGAAAAGTGCTGACTTCCTGATTAAATAATAAGCTCACTGCTGAATATGATGCATGTGATAATAATAGTATAAGACATAATGTTGTTAAAGGCTGGTAGGTGAAAGATCAGGTGTTAGGAAAAAACAATGGAGCCAACTGTGGTATCTGTTATACCAAAATGTTACTGCTGTGATACCAGCTCCAACTTGTTAGACCAGCAGGAAAACCCATTAAAGTTCCATATATTAAAGCATTTAAGATAGTCCTATGAAAGTAAAACGGGACTTACCACAGAGCTGTTGGTTTTATTGTGAACAACATGATATTTGGGGATGGTTCACTACAGAGACTTAGACTCTTAAAGTGTCAATTAGATTACTAAATCCAAATTAAGCATCACTGGCATTCAAAAAAAATCCCATTTCAGCTGCTGCATTTCCTTTGTGATACCTAAAGTCCCTCAACACTGAATTTTCTGCCAAAACATGTACAGAGCTGCCTAAATCTCTAATTACCTGGCTTTTGCTGTAGCCGTAGCCTGTGAGGGATGTAAATATAAAGCATTTTCTCATTTTATCTATCTTGGACTGCATGAGCCAAGAGGTGCGATCAGACTGTACTGTGTGGGTACTTGTGATTTCATGCCTTAGAAGTCAGAGTGACTAAGAAAAAAATACTAGGAAAATACTAGGAGGGAAAAGGAAGAATTGAGTGAGAGATGTGAAAGAGAATACACTGCTTACTGTGGTCCTAACAACAATTACATGTCTGATGTGGCCTATGAGAGTTATAATTTTTTTCAGTTTTCTTGGTGTCCATAGATTTTGCTTCCTGAAGAACCCAGTGCAAAATTATTCTTTCATTTTGTAATATTGTTTTAAATGTATTAAAATAGCTGGACTTGGGTTAACTTCCAACTCCACAGAAGCTCTGTGGGTCCAACTAAATTAGTCATAGTGTCAAACTTCTCTTTATTTCTGACACCATCTTCTACATTCTCATGAAGTGGTGAGGAAAACAATTTTCTTTCTCTTTCATAATCACATTATTGTGCATTTAGTGTATTTTTCAGTGGCAATGATGTCTGAAAGAACCTCCGGTATTTTTACATTACCATTCAATACAGTTTTGTCTGGATTCTCTTATACTCTACACTTCGTGCAGAGCAAACAGGACACACTATAGCTGGTTTTAACATGCACTGATGTATACTTACTTCCAGCCAGTTCAGTAAATCCAATTACAATAAGTCTAATTGTAACCGTGAGGCTTGGCCACATATCCTGCACTTGACTGACAACTTTGTTACCATCTATCTATGTTATAACGTGTTCTGGGAGAATGTCCTTTTTCTGCACAGCCATAAAACTCAGTTTCTCTTCTCAGTCCTCCTCTGACAGCCCACTTATAATTAGGTGCAGTCTCTTTGTGATTTAAAAAAAAAAAAAAAATTGCATCAATGTATGTCCATATATATCTTTTTACTATTGTTCTAATGACTTGTTCTCAGTAGGATTATATTCCTCATTTAGTTTTGGAACTGGATCCACAACCTTCTATCATCTCATGTATTTTTCTACAATTATATAGTTTTGTTCCACAGCGTCTTTGATAGTTATTAGGCCACTGCTTTAAATGACATCTGTTCTTAGCCTGCTGTATATACAGCCTAATCTATATATCTTACTGTAAATATCAAAACTAGTTGGGAGAGTGGGAACCTGGTTTCAAACATACATTGATTGACTGAAATGTGTTTGGCTAGTTCAACTTTTCTTTCAAAAGACTCTTAACTCCTAGAGCATTCTTTCTGGAGTTTTTACCTTGCTCATTACGAGCCTTTTACTTCTGAAGAACTCTTAAAAGCTTTCAGTTCCCAAACTGATGTTCTATTACTCCTTTTTGTGCTTCTACTGCTGTAACATTTGTACAGTTCCTTTGAACATCATAAGGCATGTGCATGGTTCAACCTGAAGGTTACTTCTTTCTCTTTCAAAAATGAATAAAAATTTGACCACTGAATTAATATAAATTTTGTTGTGGCATCATAATTTCTGTCTGTCTACATGAAAAGTGTGATAGAAACATCCTATTAACAGTCATTAGGTAGCTTTCCTTTGAATGCCTCAACACTGTATACACCTGAAAAAGAGAGGTAACAAAGAACCAGAATGACAAGGAATCAGCTTGGGAAATTCTGTGCTTTCATCTTCCTTTATCTGGCATTTTACCATTATACTCAAAGGAAGGGTATATCTTAGCTATTACATACAAATACCACAAACATTCCATAAATCTTCATAATTTCAGGTACTCTTAAAATTCACTTGTGACACACTAACATATATAGCTTCATATAATATACTCAACATATGTGAAAGGTTTTTAACTTTCTTCAATACATCTTTGTCACTATAAAATAATAATTCACCATTTTCCACTGACAGCCCTTTCCTGTTCTTCTAAAAATTTCTAGTACTGAATAAACACCATTATATAAAAAAAAATCACTGATGAATCTCAAGACAGATCATACACAAATAATTTCTGGTTTTTAAGTGTTTAGCTTTCATTGTGTCCTTTCCTGTGTTCATTCTAATAAGCATTCCTTCTTTCTTGTTCACTTCCTGAAGCACTATAGAAGCTCTACTTTCCCTTTAGTACTTTAAAAAAAAATAGTTACCATATTGTCTTCTTTATTAAATGAGCTGAAACATATCCAAAGATCATTTGTAAATATTGCTGATTCTTCATGTTTCTTTAGTTTTGCTGATCACCTCAATAGCTTTAGCGCTCTTCAACTTCTGTGATAGTACAGTAGGAAATTTCAACATTTTCTTGTTCAAACATTTTATTACTGACTTGTCACTTTTTTCTTTATTCTCTTTCTTTTATTTCAGCCACTGGATCTTCCCACATCTTTTTGATGACTAATTTGATTTATTCTGAAGATGTGATGAGATGACTCCAATGGCTGGAGCGCTGGAATGGAAGGATGCAAGCTCTTTAGGAAGGACAGTCAGGAGAGATGAGGAGAGAGTGTCACCCTCTATGTCAATGACCAGCTGGAGTTCATGGAGCTCTGCCTGAGAATGGATGAGGAGCTGACCAAGAGTTTATGGGTTAGGATCAGAGGGAGGACAGGGACAGGCGACATTACAGTGGGAGTCTGCTACAGGCCACACAACAAGGAAGACCGAGTGAATGAGGCCCTATATAGACAGGAGCAGCCTCAGATTCAAAAGCCCTGTTCCTCATGGTGAAATTCAACCACAGCAATACCTCTTGGAAGGACAACACAGCAGGGCCTAAGCAATCCAGGATGTTCCTGGAATGCATTGGTGACAACTTCCTGTTGCAGTAAATGATGTCCAAGTGGAGACCAGTGATGAGTGGCATTCCTCAATGTCAGTATTGGGACCAGCACTGTTTAACATTTTTATCGTAGACATGGATAGTGGACATGCCCCCCTACTCTGTTCTTGTGAGACCCCATCTGGAGTACTGCAGCCTATTCTGGGAGCCCCAACACAAGAAGGACATGGACCTACTGAAGTGAGTTCAGAGGAGAGCCATGAGGATGATCCAAGGGCTGGAGCACCTGTTCTATCAGGACAGGCTGAGAGAGTTTGGGCTGTTCAGCCTAGAGAAGAGAAGGCTCTGGGGAGACCCTATAGTGGCCTTCCAATACCTGAAGGGGCTACAGGAAGGCTGGGGAGGGACTTTTTACAAGGACAGGTAGTGATAGAACAAGGGGAAGTGGCTTTAACCTGGATGAGAATATATTAAGATTAGATATTCAGAAGAAATTCTCACTGTGAAGGTGGTCAGACACTGGAACAGGTTTCCCAGAGAGGTTGTGGATGCCCCCTCCCTGGAAGTGTTCAAGGCCAGGCTGGATCAGGCTTTGAGCAACCTGGTCTAGTGGAAGGTGTCCCATTCTATGATTCTATTATTATTTCCCACTACATTCTCTAATACTCCTTTATAGTCATGACTACACCCAAGGCTGAGTCTAATTTATTCATTGGTTTTTAGCAGTCATCCTTTCAGGTAATATATTAACAGTTTAACAGCCCAAGTACTTCACAACACAGAAAATGTTCTTCTGTTATTTTGCTTAGCATAGAGATATTTTCTTTATCAGATTGTGACAATGCCATTTGCTTCTTCCTGTTAGTGTTTTGGTTCCTCAGAATGACCACCTGCATTTGCAAAATATTGCTTTAGTAATGTTGCAAGCAGCAACACCCAGTCTTCTGATGTTTCTATAGTTACTTGATGATGAGCTAGTCCCACTTTAGTAGCAATATAAAACCTGTCAGGCTACGTATTCAAAGCAACATTTTTATGAATTACCTTGTCATTTTTATTTTATTCTGCTTCACTATGTTGAGAATGATATTGTAAGTGTGCAGGACTCATGCTCCTAGGTCCAAGATCCCTTTTCATTTTTGTTGTACAGTTAAACTAAAACCAGAGTCTAATAGTGGATCACAAATTTCATTCTTCTAAGAAATGTAAAGACAAAGAACTAAATATCTCTGACTTTAAGAGCTAACAGTACATTTGTAAAACACAGAGCTGTGTTATTAACTTAAATGTAATTGTTATTATAATTTTTCTTAGAAAATAACAATTTGAAATCTGTGTGTATTTTTCAGCAATACATGAGACCCTCCTGACAGTTTAGACTTTATTCTTTGAGTCCACAAATACTGAGTTTCAAAAGTCTGCAACAACGAAATCATCAGTTTTTGGCCAGTTCTACCATGTTGTTTTCTGAAATGTCCTGAGAAGCTGGGAAAATTTACCTAGTTTTTATTTGTCCTAGTGGAGCTGAACTGGAGGAGCCAGTGAACCATCTGGTGAACCTCCGTGGGAATGGGACTTGGTGCTTTTCAGGAGTTTTTTCTCTCAAAAAGTGTTATGAGGTGGCTCAGTCTTTTTACTTTCTCCATTAGCTGTAGGATAATTTCTGACTTCTCTTTTGCAAACTCCTGTAAATGGTTGTCAGAGGAATACACTGCTCAGCTTCTGAAAGTACTAAGTAGCATCAACATACTCGGATCCAGAGAAGTTTAAAATCAAGTTTATAAACAGATCAGAAGATCCAACAGAAAAAAAATTAAAAGCCCACTCTATTTTCCTAACATTGTGAGAATAATGTTTATTTCAAAAATATAGATGTTATTTGGATGTTTATATTCTGTGAAAAGTTGTCAGAAGGATAGATTTTTAAATCCACGTCACAGTCTTCCTTTGGGTTTTTTTTTACATGTATACTTTAAGAAGAAATAGTGTTATTTCTGGGAAACTGTTATTTCAGTGTTGCCTTTGGTTGCTTTAAGGAAAAACGAATTAGAGTTAGGAGTACTTACTATCAGAGCCTTCTTAAAAAGTATTGTCTTCCTTAAGCAGTCCTATAAGTATTAAAATATTCAAGTGATTCTTCCTCTTCCATGTTTATTGTTAAGAGAAAACTAGCCATAATCCACATCCAGAAGAGTATCCAACTCATAAAGTGGAGATTCCACCTTAAAAAGTAATTAATTTTTGTTTGAATTATTGTACTGTTAGTGGGTGAGTCTCTAAATGAACCCTAGCACCAGGTAGTAGTTAACTGAGTGAATTGATTGTCTCTCAAAAGAAACTGCATTTTCTTAAAACAAAATTATGTTAAAGGAGAAGGTAAATTTAGACAATCTGAACAAATTGTAATTATCTACTGCTATATACCTCTGAGTATAAGGGAAAGATTATTTTTTAATGACTTTTTTCCTTTTCAATGATTATTTAGATATTATTTAGTTGTCTTTCCTCATAGCATACTGCAAATTATATTCTTCCACAATGATGACATTATAATTAAGAAAAAGTCACATTCATATTATCCTTTATATATTTTGACAAAGCACAATTAAAAAACTTTCTGTGGGGAACAATAAAGTAAATGAAAGAAAATGTCCCACCAAATATTTCCCTTTTGGTATCCCATGTTAATATTTTTATGAGCCTCTTAAGCTTATCTAAGAGATTTTTAATGCAGCAGGGTATGTTATTAGGTTTGTATTTTTTTGCACAATATCATACATTTCAGTCTTTATCACAGTGGGAACAATAAAATAACAGACCGCAATGCATTAGCATCATAAAGAAAATGTAATAAATGGCTTTATAACTGTAGTAAAAGTTGCATGAGCACTAGCAGCTGTAACAGAGATGTTGCTACAGCAGCATTTTATGACCTAATAGCACTCAGTGGGCTGATAATATTATGTGTGTGTGTGTAATGCCAGCAGTTTCCAAGGCCTAGATTTCAATTCAGATAAATAATTGAAAGCACTTTTTAGACTTTTCCATAAAATGTTTAAGAAGAGATCACATTCTCCTTCCCTGTAGTGGAAAATTAAACAGTTTTTACAGGGATGTTTTATGATGAAACTCTAACTATTATCTGTAGAAATAGAGGGTTGTTTTTTTAAAAAAATGTTGTTAGAAATAAAATATGTTTGAAGGAGCTCTTGTTTGCTTTGTTTCTGAATACTGGTAGTAGAGAATTATACTTGTTTTTACCCTTGGTTTGGATTTCCTGATATTTGGAGACAAGGACTATAATAATAAGATTTACTGAAATACTTTGAATATGATAGTAATCAGGCACAATGTGCCTGCATTTCTGGAATGAGAAAAGAACAGGAGGGCTGTGGAAGAGTCAGTCTTTGGAAAATGATGGGATTGATAATCACATAGTATAAATGTGCAATTTACCTAGATTTCTCTAGCTTTTCTCAAAAAAAAAAAAAAAAAAAAGTGATAACTCTTTTCCTGCCTCCTCCTCAGAAAAGATGAAATGCAAAATGACCTCTGGATGAGTGGATGAAAAGATTCTATAATGTACAGTATGCAACATTATTTTACTATTTAAAGCACACAAAATAGATAATAATCTATGTTTTTTAAAAATAGGATTTTGGAATTACTCCTCTTCCTCTGTCTCAAAAATAAATTACTCGTTTTAAAAAAAGGTGAATGAGAGGACATACACTAAATACTGTATTAAATGCTTTTTTGGTTACATTAACCTGTTTTCTGTTCTCATTGTTCTGAATGCTTACATAATGATGAATACAAAATTGCTTTTTTGTGAAAGTTCTCCTTCTTTGACTATCTTAATTCCTTTCAATGTGTCTTAAAACATCTTTCAAACTGACAGAACTGGAGCAATTTTGAAAGTGTGGATATTCTGAGATCCCACTTATTCGTCAGTTGGAAACTCTCTTAATCCTTCCACTTTAGCCAAAGTTAAAAGCAGATGGTGTCAGATAAAAAATAAATTATCCAAATATTATTCCTTTTTCTTGTCTTCCATCCTCCCAAAAAGAAAAAAAAAATCTTATGGTTTATAAGAATGAGCTTTATCAGTATAAAATTATCAAGGTCACTTTAAAATAATTTTATATTTGGATTCTGGAAAGGCTGAAAATACTTTGGTAGAGGATAATGTCATGAAGCAGAGAGTACAAAGAAAGAAGGATAAGAGGACATTCAGAGACATAGGAGATGGAAGTTGAAATATACATGTTGAATTCTTTTGGGAATTACTGCTTTAATGTACTTCTGAATTTTTATATTATAAATGTTATAATAGATCATCTAGATCCTCTGGAAGGACTTTTTTATTATTTTCAATCTAAATTAATTAATATAGTAAAAAAAGAGATGGAAATATGTTTTTTTTTTAATTTATATATATGTAATGAAAAACCTACAGAATTATTTTGGATGGGTTTAATTGAGTTTTTGGAGAGGCAAGATAATTCCTTCATGCAAATCAAATATAAGTAGGCAGGACTTGATCTGACATGCATTCAAGTCAGTTGAAAGGTCTTCACTGAGACACTCAAACTTCAAATTGAGGCAAAACTTAAACCACATATTTATCTTTGACAGTTTTCTCTTTACAAAACTGTGAACCTAATTTGGTGAGAGAAAATGAATGCCATGGCAGCTTGGTTATAGTGTTTAAAAGCGAAATTAAGTGAACAATTGAGCTGTCCCTTGGTTTCAGTTTACTCATTACAAAATCATCTGCTGCTGTAAAAAATACTTGGTGAGAAGAAAAAATAGTATTGTGGTTACTTCCATTTATGTTGCAGAAAGTTTATTTCAGCTGCATCTCTGCAACAATAAAAACTGCAATTGCTTTAGGATTGTGTAAGGACTCAGAGGTAAGGAATCTCTACATTTCACAGGTCTTCCAAAAGAAGTTTATTTCCAAGATAATTTGCTCCTCAAAGAATATGGAAACTAGCACAAATGATGAGCTTGCTGACTCTATCACCCTCTCCTGAGATAGAAGACTCCTTATGTAATCATTGCTTTTAAAAATCATATATGCTACTTTATAGGCAAATGTAATATGAAGTATTCGCTTTTTCTATCAAAAAGTGGAAGATCCTGCTACAAGACAGAAGTAGTAAGTTGTGAAATACTGGAACATGTAAAAGATTTCTTACGAGACACTCAAAGACGTGTGTTTCATTGTTCTGTGGAAAGAAATGTAAACTGTATCTGTAAAGTGGATAAGCAAAGTCACGTACACTCTAAATTTGTTAATTAAGAATAATTAAATGAGTTTTTACTGAGTGCACAATAGGTTCAGGAAGAAGGGGCAAATGGCTGTGTGATTCCTAAGACAGGAAGGAAGAACTGGATTCATAAATGCGCTGTTGTGTTGTGAGATACTTGGTGTGCAACAGGATAACAAACACCAGCAATTTTTGTTGATTAAGCTGTAAGAACTGAGCACTAAATATTCATATTTCTCCAGCTAATTAAATTGGGTGAGCATAGGTGTCATAATTGAAAGCAGGTATTTAGATTAAATTTTAGAACATTTTAATTCTAATGGTTGAAAGAATTTATAAAGGACAAGGTAAAGAGGTGTGTATTCCAGATTAGGGGTTTTAAGTTTTATAATAAACACTCATTAAAAATTTTATCTTAGTTTAAGGGTTAAATAAATAAATACTACCAATTCAGCTTGCTTACTTACCATTAAAGAAATATTTTTATATCTTGTCAGAGAGTGAGAAGATCTAACATAGCTAAAGCCATAAACTGAAAAACATATAATGACTGGAGGAAAAAAAAAAAACAAAAAAAACCCCACAACAAAAAATGAACCACAAAAGGAGGAGCTTACGCATATCCATCTTTTCCCCCCCCACTTCCTGGCTTATTTTCAGTTTAACTTTGTGCACAATATATGAAGGCAATGCTGTTAGAATATTTGGGTTTTTTCATAGATCCCGTCAATGCTCAATTTTATTGTTCTGTGCACAGCTTTTCATATTGTAGACCATTGCTAGCTTTATATAAGTGATTTCCTTCTAAGCACAATCTTAATGAAGTGGAAAGGAATGATCTTCTGCAATTTTGAACTTCCTTTGTAAGTTATCAGATGGTAGACTTGGACAAATTATCTTTCTGTCCCTAAAGAACTTCTACTCCATCAGTATGAAACTGATACTTGGCTTCACCTGTTTTCCTTCTGAAACTTAGTTCCTCACTTCTTTTTTTTCTGATCTTGGCTGTAAAACCAGGTGTGTCTGCAGCAGCTCACACCTTGTAGGTCTGGTGACAGAGAAAGTGGTTGGGAGGTCTGTGAAGAGATACTTTTAAGGCTAGTTTACTGTGTGAGAGAGAATAAGCAGATCCTGAGGTTAATAAAGTCTTCAAAATAATATTTTATATCTCAAAGTATTTGTCACATGTCACTCTCCCAGCCTTAGTCCTCATTAACAGATACAAATGAACCTTTAACTATTAGAATAATATGAAGGAATACATGCACTCACCATTTCACCCGGTGTATGCTTCAAACCCTAATTTTACTTCCAGGTTTCCTTAGAAACCACCTCAGACTCATTCTTCCTTTATGTTTTATAAAAACAGGTGAAATCACCTGAGGTTTTTAGCTAAAAGAGCCTAGTTGAGGTCTCTGAAGGTACTGGTGACATAGCTGTCTTGATGGACAGCCCTTCCATCAGGTAAATTTTGTTTGTGTGTTGGTTTTTTTGTTGTTGTTGTTTGCTTGGGTTTTTTTTTCCCCTAAGAGGATTTACCTTAATGATATTTGGAGCATGATTTACTGTAAAGCCACACTCTATATTTGGATTTTATCTAATAAGACTGATGATAGAACAGAGGAAGTTCAATTTATCTGACAATGGCTAGTATGTTGTATATATTTATCTTAGCACATTTGCCCCAGAGAAACCAATGTTTTTAGTAATTAGACTATTTTTGTTTATATGTAGATATGTCTTTCTGTTCTATTTCTGTGTTCTTGATTCTTTTCATACAAATCAAGGGTATTTGATATTTTTCTATTACATTTTCTTATTTATAGTACCTATGCATATTATTATACTGATCCCAAAGTGACTAATATAATTGAAAACATAAAGAACTTTCCCAAATAAAAAACTGGTGAAATTTTGAATGATTTTATATTTTCTTCTGTATGTGTGTTTGTATACAATATATTTGCATTAACTAAAGGCTCCACTGTAATATATACACACAAAATACAGAATTAAGTTTATATATTAAAAAATTGTTTTATCATCTCCCAATTCTTGTATCACCTTCTGTACCATCTGTACTCTTTACCTTTCTGCTAAATGACACATAAAGTATTTGCTTTTTTTTTAAATAAGACTCAGTCAAGTGAAATATTTGATCATATGCTTACTTTTGTGGTCTAAAGTTAAAATTGAAATTAAAATATGTGAATGCACATCTTTTTATTTTTTAAATCAGAATTTATTATGTATTATATATTTCTCTACTGAAGCTGTATTTTATGCTTGATCCCAAATGCCATTATATTTACAAGAAACAGGGTGGCCAGCAGGACTAGGGAAGTGATCATTCCCCTGTACTTTGCACTGATGAGGCTGCACCTTGAGTACTGTGTTCAGTTTTGGGCCCCTCACTACCAGAAGGACATTGAGGTGCTGGAGCATGTTCAAAGAAGGGCAATGAAGTTGATGAAGGGTCTAGAGCACAAGTCTTATGAGGATCAGCTGAGGGAACTGGGGTTGTTTAGCCTGGAGAAAAGGAGGCTGAGGGGAGACCTTATCACTCTGTACAACTACTTGAAAGGAGGTTGTAGCGAGGTGGCTCTCAGTCTCTTCTCCCAGGTACCAAGTGATAGGACAAGAGGAAATGGCCTTAAGTTGCACCAGGGGAGATTTAGATTGGATATTAGGAAACATTTCTTCACCAAAAGGGTTTTGAAGCATTGGAACTGCCTAGAGAAGTGGTGTAGTCACCATCCCTGGAAGTATTTTAAAGAAGTGTAGATGTGGTGCTTAGGGAGATGGTTTAGAGGTGGACTTGGCAGTGTTAGGTTTATGGTTGGACTCTATGATTTTAAAGGTCTTTTCCAACCTAAATGATTCTATGTGTTTTGTATTCCTCTGAGTAGAGAGGTTCAAGGCAACCAGGTGCCAGTATTTCAACTTCCATTCCTTGTTGCCTTTATTTCACTGGAGACCCGGTTAACTCACCACCAAGCACCAAGTAGGTAGTTCAGAGTATCTGTTCTCACCCTGTATATCGCGTATATGAATTTAGTGCATGGTATCATATATTAATGAAGAGTTAGAAGTGCTTTTGTTAAGGGAAGTTGTGCCTAGCTTTTGAATGCAGCACACTCACTTGATATAGTCTATCTGAATTTCCAAAAGGCATTTTAGAAGGTCTTTCACCAAAATATCTTGAAGATGCTAAGCTGGGCTGAGAATGAGTGTTATTATAAAATAACTGGTTAAAGGGTAAAAAAGTCAGGAAACAAATTCTTTGAAGGGAAATGGACTGCCATCGGAGACTGACAGGGTTCAGTGTCAGGGCTTACGATATCTGGCATGTTTGTAAATGGTTCAGAAAAAAATGGGAAGAAGTGACCAATTGTGGCAATATTAAATTGCAAAAAAGCACTGTGTTGAATTATTGATGCATTCATGGTACTGAGAGACTAGACAATAATAAGGCACGTGACATTCAGTGTCCACAGAGAGAAATGAAATCCGTGGGAAAAACTGTTCCAGGGATGGGCTGTGCACTCAGAAAAGATATTTGGTGTTTATATTTGCCTGTTCTATGAAAGGATCAGTTTGGTGATGGGTAGTATTTAAGAAAGAAAAAGGTAACATTTACGAGGAGTGGAATAGAAAACATTATTATGGTCATAATGCTATGCATTAATCAATGATTTCTGCCCATCTTGGACCAATAAGTGTGCTGTTCTTGCACCATCAAGAATGAATTAATAGAACCAGAAAAGATACAGAGCGAGGTGATGGAGATGAATGAAAGACAGAGTTTCTGTAGAGAAATTTTCACGGATCTTCAGTCTGGAAAATAAATAACTGAAGGGAGACATGTTAGAAGTCTAAAATCATAAGCAATATAGAGAGAATGACTTTTTCCTTTAATTTGAGAAAGCAAGGTACAAACTAACACTATTAGACAGCAGAATCAAAATCAACATAAGTAAGTATTCCACACAGCACACAGATAAGCTGCAATGACAGCTAATTGCAGTGTTGCAGCTGTGACTCAGGACACTGCAGATGCTAAAAAAATACATGTGTTCAAAAAAACAGTGAGCTGAAGTCATGGAAGAAAAATAAGTTAAGACTCTAAAAACACAAAAGACCCATATCCAGCTCAGGAAACTCAGGCTATTGAAAGCTGGGAGAACATACTAGTGAAGCATTCCTGGATGTGTGCCCTGTTTGTATATTTTCCTTAGGTGTCTCTCTCAGCCAGCATCAAGGAAAGGATGTTGAATCTGCTAAAACTTTCACCTGAACACAGTGTCCTATCTGATGGTCTCACACTCACGTTAATGTTACCCTCTGTTATATCTGACTTCAAGGTTATTTATCATTCCTTCCTTCTTTAAAAATTGTCATCAATGTGAAATTCCATAACATTTTTTTAAAAGAGAATCTGGTAATTTCCATTTCTTTTCTCTTTTGTGTTTTTCTTTCATATAGTAAAGATTTTTTTTTACTCTAAAATTATATTTTTCTCTATGATTACTATTCAGACCGATGATAGTTTACCCTAGCAGGAAAAAAACCCACAAAACAACCACATTAAAGTATCATCTATTTTGCCTAAAATCTGCTAAATTAATTGAGAAGTACCATCAATGAAGCAGAAAATAAGGTTGGATTTGAGTAATGAATGATGCCTGGCTAATGATACTGAACACCATTAGAGCAAGAGAAAGACTGTTTTCTCCACATAAGCTGATTGGGGAGCGGGTTAAAGTTGGCAGAAAGCTGTGAGACTAGGTGCTGAGTGAGAAGAATGTGTTATTCAGTGCAGAGAGCAAACAAGGAAATTTGAGAAAGAAGTTAGAAAGCAAGAGAATCAAAGAAAGTCAAAGAAGTAGAAAATAATGAAGAAAACCAATACAAGACAAAAATTGAGAAGTCAACACAAAACACCAGCTAGCTGTTTTCTGCCTCTCAGTTTGGGCATGTTTAGATGTATGTTGACCACATGATCCCGATTAGAATCCTAGTCTACAAAGCAGGGCAACATCTGAAAGTTAATGCTGAGCACACTTATTTTTCTATCATTTACTAGATGGTGGAAAAATCTTGCATATAGTTCTCACTGAAAGTTTTTGAATAAATATAAAATAAAAAGACTTAGTTATCCAGGTCTCTCATTTACCTATAGTAGACACTTCAGCTGGAGAAGACTATTCTCTGTTCTGCTGAGGTACAACTTTTTTTAACTGTCCTATGTGGTGTGACTGAAGTGACAAAAATGAAATACTCTATCTTGCTTAACTTCTTTACACCAGCCTCTCAATTTTTACATTTTTATGTCACTCATTTCAATGTTCAAGATTAAGTGCATGTTTGACATCTTAACTCCCTTTAGAACATTATTTTTCTTCTAGTTTTGTTTTTGTTTGTGTTTTTTTGTCTTTGTTTTTGGGTGGGGTTTTTTTGGGGTTTTTTTTTGTTGGTTTGTTTTTAAGTTTAAAGCCTGGACTGCCTACAGTTTTTCTGAAGACTCTCATGTTTTTAAAAAGCAGACTTGAATTGCCACATCCAAAATAATGTGTTCTAGAATCTCATGTGAAATAAAAAAATATTTTTTTATCCTAATTAATGTCAGAAAAATGACCCAGGCTTTAAAAAGTAGTGTCTGCTACACATCACTCTCTTCCTCCTGACCTGTTTCCATGAAACAGGCATTGAAAATTGTGTGGGCTTTCATCATGTAGGAAGAATTTGTTTTCAGTACCGTGTTCATAAAGGAGTTAGCACCACAGACATCTTTCATTTCAAACCTGATGCAGTCACAGCAAAGAAATTTTTGGATGTTTGCTCCTTCTTTGGTTTAAAATTGTGTGGCTATTTTTCAGTCTTGCTAGTTAGCTTAACTCTATAGAGACTGGCCATGCTGCAAAATCCTACTCCAGTGGCTGTAGCTGAGCTCACCTGCCCTTCACTCATGTAGTGCTGCAGGTTTTGGAGAGACGGTTCATGGTCCCTTGCATGGCAGTAGGGAGAACCTCACAGGACTCTTTCCTCATGAGAGGATCTGTTAAGACAGCAGCTTATGACTTGTGTTGACCTGTTCACACTAATGGGACCGGTAGCTGCAGCACTGTTATGTTAAATTTGAAATGAATGTTTCATGGGCGTAAGATCTGACTTAAAATATTAATTCTTTTTAGTTTTTAAGTGTTCCTGCTTTCAGTTAGCTAAATATTTTAAATATTGAAAACATCCCCAAAAAGGTAAATAATTTTTTTTAATATTAGAGATGCTTCTCATTTCTATGGATTTTATTTTAGAATTATTAACGAAGACACTACAGAAATTACTTAAATTTTATACCTGTAAGAATAATAAGACAACTTCCAGACCTTTGACTGACATAAGGACTCAAGTGCTTGACCCACACATCATATAACTTTCCTACCTTATCTATAAAACAGAAAATACAGCTACCCAATAACTAATATACTGCTTCATAGACCTGCTAGAAAGTAGATAAAAGGAATGCACATTTGACATTTTGCTGAAGCAGAGAGCACTAATGTTAAAAAGATCTAAAGTTTTATAACTATTAGCCACATACATAAGGATTGACAGAATCGTGGTACCCAAAAGAAGTGAGACATGGTTTAACATGCATAAAGCGTCTTGATTTTCCAGGTGTCTTGAGCTTGGTTAGGATAGAGTTAATTGTTTTCATGGAAAGAAGTGGGGGGCGGCCAGGGCAGCTGGTCTGGGGGCCAGGGCAAGTTCCATACCACTTGACGGTATTCCATACTGTGTGACATCATGCTCAGTATTTAAACAGGGCAGTTCTGGGAGGAGGGGGGCTGCTGGGTACTGTAGTTCGTGAGCCGGTCCCGCTGTGAGCCTGTTCCGTTTCTTTTATCACATTCCTACATTGTATACTTTACCATTGGCACTATTGTTGTTGTTGTTTGGTGTTGTTTCTCCCTTACTATTCCAGTAAACTGCTCGTGTCTCAACCCCTGGGCCCCGTTTGTTTATATTTTCTCCTCTCTATACCACCGGTGGGTGGGAGGTGCCATGGGTAGCCACCCTTCCTTGTTAAACCACTTCACCAGGGTTATGTATCTATATTTTTTTCCTGTAGCTGTTTTAATTTTATGATGGCTTTCCACATCTCTTTCTTTTGCCTTGCTAGTATGCTTCTGTCTAATAATATCTTACTAATTTCATTGAGCATCAGAGACTGAAAAAACATCCTTGTGTGTGTCTCATTTTGGCTGATCATATTTTATTGTGAACAGGATAGGAGGCGTTAAAAAACACTGGCATGACACAGTTATCACTCAGAACAAGAGTGTGTTACTGGCTTGGGAAAGCAGTCTTGCATGACAGGATGTCTGTTCTCTTTAGGTCCAAAATTAAGCTGTTGTCAAAAATTCAACAAAAAACCCCAAGAATTTGTGATGCAGAATTGTAAAGTCCTCTTTATACCAAACCCTCATTAAGCTAAAATGATAGCACCTGCAACTGGCTAAGCCTAATTTACATTTTGACTTGTAACATTTCTTGTTTAGTTTCAGTTTTATCCTAATTAAAATATTTTCCAATATCCATGAGCATAGGCTAGAAGGCTAGTGATGCAGAGCAGTGAGCTGGAGGCCACAGATGCATGGCATGAAGCTGGAGGCACTGGGGTGAGACATAAGGAAGACAGTTTTATGGAGTAGCCTAAGAGGCTCCAGGGAACGATGATATGCTAGAAAATGTTACTAAAGTACCGTAGTCTGAAAATTACTAGGGGAAGACAGATGGATGGGATGACCGATAAAGGACAGAAATCTGTAAAATGGCTGATTTGAGAGAACTGATAGGCTGAGGCTATCAGAAGAAAAAGGCCAAATGTGAAAGCCCCCTGGAGCGAAAGGCAAGTGATAAGAATCACTGAAGTATGGTACAGGTGAGCTTTCCAAAGCTTGATTAGCAGAGCACAGCCATTGCTTTGCCCAAGCGGGTCAGCCAAAGTAAACTTTAAAACCTAGATATCACTCAAGTTAGCCAAGAAGTTAAAATACATATTCTGTGTCAGGGCAGAAATGATAGACCAGGGAGAAAAAATTGCACTCTTATTTTCATAAGTGGTCCTAGAGTGCTGAGCCATGGCTATTCTGGTCGTTCCAATAGCAGACCTCACTCTGTCACGGACAAGTCACGGTCAGCTCTGTGAACTGGGCAGGCACTTGGAAGATACAGATTGAAGCACAGTGTCTGAGTAAATTTGTATGTTTTGCGGTGCCCTACTCTCTTGGAGGTCACAGTGCTGCAAAGTATACTGTGCCAAATACCCTTCTGCATTCAGTTCAACGTCCGTGCCAAGAAACTGGATAAATTAGCCTGTAAGGAGCAGCGTGCTGCTGCAGCTATTCTGCAGTCAGTGCCTGAACACTTACATACAGCTTCACGTACCTGTAATTCAGCTATGACTGCCTTGCACTGAAAGCTAGGATACAAATTTACTTATGAAAGATTAAGAGCTGCAGTTTAGTTATATCCTGTATCTTTTCTAACCATCCAAAGGCTGTATTCAGAATTCAGAAAATTGATAAGAGATTAATATTAATTCCAGACTGTTGGTACAGACGAGTTCTTAACTGAGGAGGTGAATAAGATTTTTCTATTATCCAACCAATTTTCCTGCGCTTGTCCCATTATTAGTGTTTATGCCTGGAATTAGATTGTTATGTCTTAGGAAAACAGCTATTTGTATTTGTAAAGCATTCCTCAGTTTTGTGATTGTTTCCCTGATGCTAATTTTTAAGTCCTTTAACATCAGAAAATAATCATGTGAAAAAAACATAGATCAAATAAATCAGTGAAAAAAATTTGGAACATATCCTGTAAACTTATATTTGGTTCCCATTTCCTCATTCTATTCTCCTAACCATATCCATGAAAAGATTTTATAAAATTTACCACATGTCAAATTTTAAATTTTGGGTTTGGATACTAGTATGTTATAAAAAATTTCTAGTTAGACAAAATTTCTGAAAGTGATCAGAAAGCAGAAGGTACCGTGTCTGTAAAAGAATGAATGAAAGTTAGCAGGGAGGTTAATATTTTTATATTATATATGACTTTTCTTTCCCCTTAATGTGTGTATGCATTTCTTTTTAATAGTTGTATTTATGGGTATGTTAGGAATACACCAGGGGCTAGAGAGTCTCCTTGATTAACAGTATTCTAGAAAGGAATTCAAGAGAGGCCAAAGTTGAATTAGGATCAAAAATTGTAATTCAATACTAGGATAATCTATAAAATAAGAAACACTATTAAGTCAACAGGAAATGAAAAGGATTGCAGTTAGCCAAGCAACCATCACTCACCACAAAAGCTAAGTGATCCTTGAACTGGATGAATCAATCCAGACTGACAAGGTCAAAGAGTTGCCATACTCAAGGAAATATGAACATATGCAGTAGAAGCTTAGAAATAAAATGAGCCATGCTGCCATCTTTTGTCAATAGGAGTTTTATCTGATTAAGGAAAGCAGCCGTTGAATCAGCAAAAGTACACTAGCATTTGGAGCAAATTGACTGGCAAGAGATGATCCAAAAAACAGTTATGAAGTAGCAACGCTGCAGTATAGTTGTATACTATTAAGCTGAGCATAGAGGTACTGCAGACAGCAGATTTTAGTATCTCCCTACAGATGAAAATGTTTCAAATAGCTACATTTAGTATAAAAAAATTTTGTATACTTCTTTATTTTCAGAAAAGTCAGGCACAAAGATGAGAAACAAAAACGTGAAGTTGGATTTTAAGCACTTTTGCAGCAGCACCTGAATAGAAATATTCTTCTTTTCACCCTTGTGCATTTTTTTCTCCTATAACTTACAGCCTCTTTTGCCTTTCAGCCTCAGTTACTTCCATCACTTTCATATCTATTTCACAAAATAGGATTTGCATAATGAACAATTGTGCAGAGATTCAAAATATGAATTAGTTTTTTCTGACACTGCAGTGAGAGAAATTTGAAAAGATTTGATCTTTGTGACTGCCAGAGTCAGCAGGGGTGAAAGTTAAGTTATGTAGAAAGTGTAGCAATCATACTTTTCATTAGGACCTGCATATTTTCTCGTTGATCATTTTCAGTGCATCATGCAGATGGAAGACCAATCTCAAACATGACCCATTATAGTATTTCCTACATATGATCATAATAATTCACTGCCTTTTCAGTTACAGTGTAAGATCTTAACACTGGCCGCACTCATTTCTGTAGTCAAATAAACCTAGTTACTAAAACACCTAGTAGTGATAATAAGCACTGAAGAGAATTACATTAGTGCCTTTAACGATTAGGAACTCTTTTCTACTCAATTGAAATTTTGGATTATGGCATGATCACTTGACAGAAGATGGAAAAGAGACTGTTTTAAGGATAGTGATAAGAAATTGCAGGGCTTGCTGTTATACAGAGAAGTAGAGGAAATGGAAATTGAATGCCAGCACCTACCATTGGTCAAAATAAAAGCACTTACAGCACACTTCTGAATGCTTTTTCAGAAGGGTTTTCATACTAGGACATGCATTTCTGAAGGCCATGACAAGAAGACAAGAGTTGCAAGAGATACCGGTGAGTGGGTTAGCAAAGGTCTGTAGTGGGGCTGTGAGAATAGAGAAATTTTGAGTTTAATGCTATTTAAAAGGGAGTTGAAGCTTCAGAAGAAAAATCCCTCTTCATATTGGATTGTTTTTACAATTAGGAAACTGTTTGTTTCAGATTCTTTACAAGTAAAGAGGAATGTGTATCAGACGAATTCAATATTATTTTTCCCTTCCCAAAGATAAAACTTGCAAGGCTCAAAACTTTAGATAATTGCTTAGGTAAAAAAGTCGTATGTTAACTGAGTATCTTTATGTTGATGAGCAATTTCTCCAAACAAAACCAAAAGGATGTAAAATGACCATATCTCTTTCAAAGGATTTTTAATGATCCTAAACATCATGAAAATGATAATCCAGTGAAGTTTGTATAATCTCTGAAAACTACTGCTCTATAATATACAGTATAGGTGTAACTTATAAGATAGTGGGGTCAAGAACTGGTGAACATCCTCATAAGATTCAATTATCAACACTAGCTGTAGTAGGCTAGCCTTGTTATAGTAAGTTATCTCGCAAAAACTGGTAATTGGCCTGCTTCTGTAGGCATCACGAACAGGCTTTCAAATGCAAACTCATGGTTGCAGGTGCAAAAAAAAGGGTAAACTCCTAATATTTTTATAGATTTTCTTAAAGATTGTTTGAAAAACATAGTCTTTATATGCCATCAGAAATCAAAGTAACCTGTTTAGAGATGACAGAGAGTCTGGGAAACTATTTAATCCAGAATAAACATTTGGCTCACCCTGATTCTTTTACCATCCTTAGAGAAGAAAAGGAGCAGATACATGTTTCAACCAAAGGTGAAGCTACAGTATAATTAGGGCCAACCATTAATCTACCTTGTGTGAGCAGTAATATAAATGAAGATATGATACATGAACTCCAGATCAGGTTGGATAGAAGTTTGTCCTTCTGTGAGGTTCATGATGCCCTTCACTGCTAGTGTGCTGACAGTATGTTTCATTGGTGTATGCTAAGTGACTGCAGCATAGACATACACAGAATGCATTTTCTAAAGAGTGCTTCAGTATATTTTGAGATTGGAAGGCCTTGGTGAAGAAAGTTAGATTTTTTTCACCCCTTTTGAAAACAGAAAGGTGGTTCATGAGGTATTAACTGCTTTGCCAGAGGGTATTTCTTATGTTGGTTGGACTGAATTCTTTTTAGTTGTTCACTGATTTCTGGATGATAAAAATGGCTGTGTGTCACTTAAATACCCTGTCTCCTTATGTTTTAAGATCTTTCTCTAACCTATGATCTGCAGTGAGACATTTTTAAAAATATTTCTTTAGACTAATACTGGTGTGGCTGCTTTGAATCTCCAGTACTTCCTAATGACATGTAGATGGTTCTCAGGGTGACTAATGTCTGTGCCTCCTTTGCAGCTGAAGTACCAGGTGGCAGCATTCACTGAGAATATGAGGAAGCTCCAAAGGTTGGTGATGGCCTTCTGTCAGGGCAGTTTGCTTTGTAATGAGTATGCAAAAATCAACAAAACCACCCTCCTCTCTTCACCTATATAATTGAATACCTATTTAATAGCAGTGGCTTTCTTTACCGTTGTCAGAAAATTATCTTTATCTGAAAATGTGTAGCTGAAAGCCCATGTCTCTGCTCCAGTGCAAAGCTTCACATTTCAGCAACAACCAAAATAAACTACCTCTAAAGATTCTGTGGAACAAGAAGACTTTCCCAGTCAGTTACCTTTATGTCTTTGATAGTCCTGGAGTGTCTGTCACCCCAACTGTGAAACCCTCAGTAGCCAGCAAACAGCACAAGTTAAACATAGCTTTTCTGTAATTAGAATTACTAAAGATAACATAATCTCAAATGATGTGAGATTAAGAAAACCCAGCAAAAGTGAGAGAGATGTTGAATTAATCCACAAAAAAAAAAAAAAAATCCATCACACAGGGACTTTTGTTTATGATTGTAGAAACTAAACAAGAAGTGGATAGGTGAACTGAAAAATAATTGCAAATAAATTATTTCTGTTGTGCAGAAATCACATTTTTTTCTTGCTAACAAATTCAAAACTGAAATCTTCATATTATAGGCAATAAAGTGGTATATTTATGATGCTAGCCAAGCTCTTGTCCTATCTTTCTGCCAGTATTTTAGCTGAGTCTATTGCACTTCCTCAGTTCTTAAAGACAATGTGAAAGTGAATGAAACATATTTATGTATTAAATTTATGGATTGTGCTTCTAAAATTATGATCAGTTCCAAATAACCTTATCATAAACTTTGAAAATGATCAGCACCGAGAGTTTTTAGGGACAATGATTGCAAACTTACGCAATGTTGCAGGCATAATGTTTGAAAAACTATTGTGGAGAGGGTAGAAATCACTGTGGCCTAGATTAAAAAGAGAAATTTGTAGACAGTAGATGTTTCATGTGAAAGAAGACCCAGTCAACACTTTAAAATGCAGAAATGCTCCCTGTCCCTGGAAAGAATTGAGCTAGCCTACTGAATATTTTATGTTGTTTAGATAAATGTCAGACATACTATATTCAAGTAAAAAGATCTGTCTGCAGTCAGCAAAAATTTCCTTTTCACCCTGAGAAGATGGATATGCTTGATTATAGATGGATATGGTTGATTAAGGTAGTTTGTGGTGGTTTGACCCACAGTGGGACCACTGCACTCACTCCCCCCACCCAGTGAGATAAGATGGGAGACACAAGGGGGCACAGGACTAGGAATGAAGGACAGGGATGGCTCACTCACCAGTTGTGGTCACGGGCGAAGCAGACTCAAACTTGGTGAAGAAAAATCAATTTAATTTGTTGCCATTTATCTAACTAGACATAACACCCACATCTTACAACACCTTCCCCCACCAATCCCTTCTTCCCAGGTTCAAATCACTTTACTCCTGATTTCTCTACCTTCCTCCCACCAGCGGTACAGGAGCAAGGGAGAAGGGGTTGCAGTCAGTTCACCTGTGCTGCTTTTCCGGGCATGAAAGTCCAGGAACAAGATGTTCCAAAGCGAGCTTTCCATGGAGTCATGGACCTCTTTGGGCTCAGCCTCTTGCTCTGGCATGGGGACAACCACGGGCTGCAGACTCAGCCCCCACTCTGGGGGTTCGCCCCCGCTCTGGAAGTGAGTGACTCTCAGGGTCTCAATTCCATTTATATTTGCCCTCAGACTCAACTTCTCTGCTCCAGTGTGGAGTCCTTCATGGCCTATGCATGGGTCTCTGCTCCATCATTGAATCTCCATGGGCTGCAGGGGACTTCCTTTGTCTTCTGCTCCATGCAGTTGAACTCAATGTCTGAAGTTCTCTGTCCTTTTCCCTCCTCTTCCTTCTTCTGGCAACGGAGCTCTCTCTCTGTCTGTCTGTCCTTTGTTTAGGCCGATAGTAGTCTTCTGTTTAGGTCAGTGGCCTCTCCTCTGGGTTCACCCCCACCTACTTCTTTTCAGGACAGTCCTTTCCCTCACAAATATGGATTCGCAGAGGCGTTTCTCTAGTGCTCATTGGCTCACTTGGGCTGGTGGGGTATGCCTTCAGAGCCAGGGTAGTTCTTGAAGCTTATAACTTCCCCTACTACCAAAAAAAACGCCCCGCCCCCGCCCCGCCCCCCCCCCCCCCCGCCCAAACAAGTAGTTATATAGTCAAAAGCAGTTCAAACTGTCAATATTTTCTGTTTTTGAATAAAATCAGAAATTTGAAATACCATATGAGATTGTTTGGAATGGGAATATCTTTACATCAATTTGAACAGCTGTTGCTTAAGAAAAGGTTATTAAAATGATATGTAAGTGATATTTAATCATACTGACCAACATAACACATTGGAATTTATTGTGCTGTCTCTTGGAAGCTAAATATGTTAATTACTGCTCTTTTAATTAACAGAAAGAGGAACAAAAATAGAAAGTTACTCCAACTATTTAATGTTTTTGAACATAGGCCAAAAGAAAACAAGGCTTAGCAGAAATAAAATAATTAAACATGCTAATTACTGATTTAGGGCCAATAATTAAGCTTATTTGCTTCTGACTTAAGGTTTGTAGTTAAGCATACTCCTACGTCAATAGAAATTGGATCAGACTCTTAGAAAGCATTAATGGTCTGGTAACACCAGGGTGCTTAGAGGCTGGTTCCTAATTATAAATTGCCTAGTTTTTTAAGAAAGGCTGAGCCCTCTTCAGCCCTGCTAACCTGCACAGGACTGCAAGAAACCTCTCTGTGCAGGACTGAGGACTGGTGGGCTGTGACAGACCCCACAGCAGAGTAGCCAAGGTGCAGGAGCTGCTGCGCTGACTTCTCTCCCCATCTTCCTTGCCCATCTCAGACCTTTCTCATGCTCTTTCAGCCAAAATGCAGAAAGCTGGACTAAGGTGCCAATTCAGACTTGAATCTGGACCTTAAAAAAATCATTAAGACCAAAATTTTCCAAAGAGACTGTCCAAGAGAGCTAAATACATAGCCTAATTCCTCAAAACACTGAAACATCCAACATTCAGGTCTTTGGCTGAATACCCAAACTGTCTGTCAATGGGCACTTACACTATTTAAGTATCAGCGTTAATGACTTCTCAGTTTCCCTGAAACTGCTTTTACCATGAAATGTCTGACACTCAGATACCCTTAGCTACCAAGGTAGTGAGTGTACTGTAAGCATATGTACAAAACAAGCTATAAATTGTATTTCCATCTATAACTGCTCTATTCTCAGTCCTTCTGCTTTGCCTCCATGGGGTGCTTCATAATCAGGTTTGTTGGGGTTTTTTTAAAAGTAATTTTTACAGATATTTTAATGAATATAGGGTAAAAGCAACATAACTGCCACCACTTTTGTCCTATACATAGAGTAATAGTTATTTGTTTAGTAAAAAAAGCACTGCCATATTTTAAAGAACCCTCCTGAGCATATTTTTGCCAAATATTTATATCTGAAAAATGAAAATGTGTCATCCTTGCTGTTTAGTCTTATAAATTTGCAGCCTGTTTCAATTTGTATGTATCCCCACTGATCACTCCTACCACATCTGCTTTAGTGAACTAAAATAATAAAAAATATTATACAAACTATTCATCTGATCTCCTTCTCTTTCCTCCTTCTCTCTTTGGCAGGATGGTTAACTCTAGCTAGTAAATTCAAATGTACATTTTATGTCTTATTGCTGTGAGAACAGGGATGCTATTGATAATGCGACAAGGTGCCTAACGTGTCTTGGAATTAAGACTGCAATCACTGAGGAAGCATACAAAGAGAATGGATTTACAAAATGTCAGAGGGCTAATTAAATGGACGGGTGTTGTGAAACTTCTCCTTTTCAGATGCACCAAAGTATATAAGATGGTCTTCCCTGATATTTTACAGAGTAACATTCCATTTTCCATGAAATGCCAAGTTGCACTTTCCATGCTCAAGCACAGAATCTTCAAATACGAGACTCTGAGGTGAGAAATAAGTGTAAACTCTGCAGTGCAAGAGTTGAGAGGCAGGATCATCCAGGCTTGCATTGAGGAAGGCTTTTTCATCACTGCATACCAAACTTGACTCTTGCTTTATATTCTCAGGAGACATGTGAAATCCTAATCCTTTTCTCCCTCCACCCTTTTTCAGGGGGATGCTTCTTTGAAAACCCTGTATGAAGAGTGGAGCAAAAAAAGATATAAGAAAGCCTTATCTTAGGTGGAATAAAGTTTGTATTGACTTTGAAAAACGGAGAATAGTGCAGTCCAGTAGATTAAACAGCAGACTTAGAAAGTAGCAAATGCTCTCTCTAATGCATATACAGATACAAAGCAATCAAACAAAAATGAGATTGTGCAGCTAATAAAATCAAGCAGGACAGGCTTTTTACAGATGGCCATTGAGATGTCCCCATCACTTCTAAATAGATACTAGCAAATATGTACCAACACTTGATCTTTCTTGGGAAGCTATGTAATTTATCTCTAAATCATCTAACTCTTGAGTGGCTGTTTATCTTGTATTAGTATGTTTCTCTTACTGCTAAATGATTTCTCTCTTATTTGACTAGTTTTTCCTGTTTTCTCTTTGCAGATTATTTATCTGTAGTTTTCTCACTCTAGGGGAGACTGCATAATTTGTTTGTCAATAATAATGGATACATTTTATTACATGTTACTAATGTTTCTGTGTAGGGGAACAGAAGGAAAAAATCTTATAAAACTGTAAATGCACTGAATGTGCATAAATACTAGCAGTGCCTGGCATATGTGTTTCTATTTGCTTTTTTTAAAAAAATCTAATTTCCATATTTATATTTGTCTCTTTCTTTATAAATGTGTGTATATATATGTATATATATATATATATAATTCAGCTCATATATTGCAAGTTGGGTGGCTTGAACTATTTCTATGTAGAGACAAAAAGTTTCTGGCTACTTCAGAAAATCAAGGAATGGCTAAAAGTTTCCCCTTTAACATCAGACCCCAGTCATTTGATATACTCTATCATTTTACTGTGTCCCTGACTCTCAACCTGAAAAAAAAAAAATCTTATTTCCTTTCTTCATAAGTGCACTGACTACCTTCTGCTTTCTTCCTTTTAAAGTCTGTCTTCACTGATGACTTGAACTTGCCTGATCTCTCTGTATTAAGAATTCTTACAGGATTAAACCTTTGCTCACTTTTGGTAGCACCTTGCTTTTCACCTATGGTTTCCTTGAGGTAGTTGTATAGATTATACTGTAACCTTTCTGCCAAGGTTCTGTGACACAAACAGACTGGACAGGAGTACCTGTGGATTTATTCAGGTTGTTTAGACAAGAGTGCAGCAAAATTTCTAACAGAAGCAAGGCTGTTATATTGACAAACAAAAGCTAAAGTAACAGTGACTGTCCCATGCACAGCAATTTTATCTCCATTTGCCCTTGTTTCAACACTGCTCTTGTTTTTAATATTAGTGTTTGATGCTCTCTTCTTGATGTACAAAGACAGATCAGCCATCTCCTTTTCATTCTGCATTTTAGACTACTGGACAAGCCTGGTCTTCTAGAGTGCCTTAGTAACACAGGCCATACAGTCCCTTAACCACTCTCATAAGTCTGCTCCACATCTTTTGTGGTATTGGCTTTGTACAGTTTTCTGCTGGTAAGAGTTCTGCACAATAGACTTAAGACTCCCTAGGTTTACCTAAAAACATCTTGATGGCTGCATTTCAAGCTTTCACTGCCTTTTCACAGGCACTGCATTGATGAATTATATACATAATGAGATCAAAACAAGCACCAATTTATCTTATTCAGTTATCCCAGTCCACTATCTCCAGGCTCATTGCAGAAATCAACATTATTTTATTCTCCCAGTGTGAAGCCTTGCATTCTGTACTATGTCTACTATTCTATTCTACTGTTCTCTACATTTCACCACCTTTTTTATTTCAGCTTTAAGGTGATGATTATGCTTTTTTCTGTACAATCTATCCTCTGATCATAATACCTCTCTGCTTCATTCTGTCAACAGATTTTGTTAGGACACATCTATATTTTGCAGGAAAAGTCTGACTTATCTCCTACCCCCGTGTGGTGAGTTGACCTTGACTGAATGCCAGGTGCCCACCAAGTTGCTCTATCACTCCCCTCCTCAGCAGGATGGGGAGGGGAGAAAATAAGATGGAACAAAAAAAACCCAACCCAAACTCAAGGGTTGAAACAAGGACAGTTCAAGAGAAACAAAGCAAAAGTTGAACAAAATATTTATTCTATACTTCCCATCAGCAGGTGATATCTGGTCGCTTCCTCAGAAGCAAGGCTTTTGGTAAGTGTATCAGTTGCTCCAGAGGACAGATGTTGTAAATAACGAATGCCCTCCCTTTCCCCTCTGTTAATCTAACTTTTATTTCTGAGCAGATGTCATATGGTATGGAATATCCTTTTGGTTAGCTTGGGTCAGCTGTTCTGGATATGTTCCCTACTGGGGAGGTGGGGGGAAGAAACGCTGGGGAGACAACCTTGATGCTGTGTGAGCACTGCTCAGCAGTAACCAAAACACCTGTGTGTTATCAACGCCTTTCTAAATACCAATACAAAGCAGAGCACTCTAGGGCTGCTATGGGGAAAATTAACTCCATCTCAGACATACCCAATACACCCTGTGATTCCAGTAGGGTCTTTCCAGATTATTTCCTTACGTATTTTGACTAATTTCTTAATGTAAAGTTACTATCAGTCAATGACCTATCTGGTAGGAAAGAATTGTTGTACTCAAAGAGAACATTGCATTGATTTCATAGTATAAACTATCAGGGTTTTGTAGCTGGTATAAAATACATAATGCAAGATACATATATATATATATATATATATATATATATGTGTGTGTGTGTGTGTGTGTGTGTGTATGGTAAACTGCTGTGCAAATTACTTTCAAAATCAGGTGTGAAATACAGCATAATTGCCACAACACTAAAACAAAATTCACTATCAGCATAGACATATGCCTTACTCAGTGTGTGCAAGAGCAGGCTGTGTGCCTTGAACTTTTCTTGGGAATAGGTAGAACTCATCTGTTTGTAACTTGGAAATGGTACATCAGGCTTTTGGTGAGTAACAAGAGTAAATTCATACACATTGCCCACCAACAAGACAACTGCATCAATGACACTCCACAGGTAGGAGTGGCATAATGAGAAGAAAGGGCAATAATAACTGAGCTCTTCCATTTCATGTTTTGTTGAGGACTTCCTTAGGATGGAGTAATATGACAGGTTTTGCTTCATTTAGCCTCTACATTCCAAGCGATTTGTAATATGAGTTTGTACCAATATAACAGCTGGGTCTGTCTGGTTTTCCAGCTTCTCTGAAAGGGACAGCTCTCCATGATATGCAAACAGCCATTCCCTCATGTGATCTTAGCACTTAAACCAGGAGCTGTGGTTTATTTGTGTGCGTGAAGAATTAAGTCCTATTCAGTCATTTCCTTCTGTCACATGGAGAGTCCTGGCTGCGATATTGCATCTACGGGGCTCATGTTTCTCTGAGTTCCTGTATGTATTTTTCCATATATTTATGAAGACATTTATGGCAGATTTTGGAAAAAAGTTATTTTAGATCAATACAACTCTTTTGTGATCTTGGGCAGACATGCAATGGAAATAAAATAATTTTACTTTATCTGTCAGGGACAACATAAGAATAGCCTCACTCCTGTGAATATGAGCAAGTGGGAAAAAATAAACTGTCACATATTTTATAATTTTTTGTCTTCAGTCTTTGTGTACAGAGACTAGAATATATTTTAATTCATTGTTCCCAATCCAAATTCTGTAGGGCTTCAAAAATGATAGGCTGGGCTGATGCCATGAGTGGTTACATAAGGATATTCTGACAGCTAAAGAATGACATATGCGAGCATTTATAATAAAAAAGACTATAAAGAGGCTGCAATAGAACTTTTTTAAAGTAGAAGAGCATGTCTAAGTTCTGTTTTTCTGCTTTCTTTAGAGAAGGATTATAATCAGTGAAAGATCCCTTTGGCAGGTAGTTGCACCTGCCTCCCTGTGATATTAGATACAAAAAGTTTGGAACCTCTCTCACCTAGTCCTGTTTGTGGCTGTAATTAGAATGTGTAGTGGGTTTAGCTGCCTTTAAAGCAGCTTGTATTTGGAAATTAACCTCTATTTCTGAAATACTCTATTTATGTGTTTATCTTTTGCAGATTTTTGCAAAAATAAGAAAATACTCTTAAAATAAATCCTTATATTGGTGCAAAAGCAGTATCAAAAGTCAAACTACTAGCTTAAATATGTACACCACAGATGCTGTTGCTTAACAAGGCATGAGAGCTAATAAGAATTATAACAATTAAGCAACAGATATGCAATGAAAATAGCAGGCATCTGACAGGCTTTCACAAGATGGTTCATTCTTAAATATTTTTCAATGCCTGTTTTAGAGATTCCTGTTTTCTGGTGCACCAACTTAAGCCCCGAGCTAATTCTCAGGCATTAGAACTTTTCCACTCCCTTCTGTCAGATCTTCTTCACTTGTTAGAGACAAGGGATGAAGTATAATATCACTGGGTGTCATGTACAATAGCAGCCAGATCATAGTCACAAAATTTTACACTTGTTAAATTCTTGAATATCCAGCTGCAAGGTTGAAAATGCATCTTCAGGCATGAATTGTTCTTTGCTCAAAATCCAACACATCACAGTTTCTTAGTAGTGGTTTGTTTTCCTGCTCTGACAGCATGAGCTCTATTAATAATCTATGTTCATACAGCCACTGGCAAACCAGGAAAGTAAGTGATGTGGTGGCACAGTAGAAACAAGAGCTTTTAATCACACCAACAGTGTTGTCTGGAGGGAAAAAGAGAAAGCCAGTGCTAGACGTGCAAAGGAAGCAGAGAGAGACCGGAGCAAGCCCGTGGAGAGTTTTATAATCAAGAAGTTCATTTTGCACTGGGTTCTGAAATTAATGAGGAGCCAGTGGAGTTGTTTGACAATAGGGGTGATATGACTTAGTGTCCAGGGATTGTAGAAGTTATTCTGAGCCCAGACATATTGAATTGTTCATTGTTTTCTCCCACTAAACAGTCTTATAATTGAAGTACTTAATAATAAAGAATAATTAAGTTCTCTCTCTCTGAATTCAGCTTTTCTACCTTTCTCAGCTGGCTGATCATGCTTCAGATAATCAGACTCACCTAATCACTCAGACACATATACCTGATGGTTCCCCTCTCCCCCTGTGCCTGCCTTCTCCTTTGTACTGTAGTTCTCTTTTCTCCTTCATACTCCCTAGATGTTTCTTGCTGACTTCTTGTGCAGTTTTGTTACAGTGACAGCTTGGCTTACAGAAATTAAAGCAGGAAGACCATAACCTTAATTCCACCTCTGTATGCTATTACATTTTTTACAATTTTCTATCCTCATTCCTCTTTCTCTTTGTGGTATACCATTTCATTTGTGACTTGTTAGCTAGAGATGACCATCTGAAGTTTGAATATCAGGATATTACAGATTTCACTAATCACACTTTTGTTTACGACTTTGTGTCTTTTGCACATTGCATTTCTCAGCCACATCCCTGGTCATGGCAATCCTATGGACTTAACTGAAATTCTACCTCATGAAATCAAAGCAGATTTAGTTGCAGGATAATAACTGAGAGTTTTGATCTCCTTCACTTACTCTGAGTTTGAACATTAAAAAATGGAGTGTGTAATAAGTACAAAATTGTACTTATCAGCTGGGAGTGCTGCCTGATTGCAAGACACTGCTCTGTAAAAGCATTTAGAGCTGACTGTGGCAAAGTGAGATATGAGTGGGTAGTAGCCATGATGGAGAACAACTAAAAATAACTTAGAACAAGCAACTTCAATTTTTTTTTTTTTAGTCTAATTATTCTTCACAGAAAACGATCAAATGCAAGATGTTCAGACATTCAGATAATTGTTTCCTTTTCTTAAAGATGAAAGAAAACATTTCAGAAGACTTGGCAACATAGAAGTCAAATGGATTTATCAATAGAAGCAGAAGTGCACTTTTTTGGAGGAAAGAAAAAAAAAAATATTCTGGCCCCACTGGGCTTCAGAAATGATAAATCTTTGGCACAAGGAAGGGCTTTTTAAAATTAAATTTTCTTTGCAACCTAAGGCTTTTTTGATTTATACTATCTAGCCCCAAGCAAGGGTCTTAATTATTTTTGATTTATTTCCTTCATTCCTGAGAAAGGTCTTTCAGTTTTTCTTTATTATTATTATATCAGGCTTTCTTCTTCTTCTATAGACATACCTATATTTTCTAGCTCTTATTTTTACAGCTAAGTCTTCATATTTTCTTTCCTTTTGAGCTGAAATACTTAAGGTGAAAGCCCAAAACTCAGCTTGCTTTCACAAATGTAATGCAAGATTTGAGTATTTTCCTTTTAATTTTATTGTTAAAATTTTCTTCCCCTAGTTTCTGCTATGTTGCTGTAAATGAGGTGTGCTGTACCTTCTTTTAAAGCAAAAAGTTTCCTGTGATCAATATGGCCTCCTTTTCCTCTCAGTTTATAGGTAAAATAAGTTTGGCAACATTTTTTAAGTAAAATATGCTTAGTATCATTTTCCCTTAGCAATAAAATGGATTTTTATCAATTGTTTCCTCTTTTTTACAAGAAATAATTCTGTTTTCCCTTTATTATGTGTGTAAATTAGAAAAAAAAAAAAAAAAAAAAGCCTCTCTTCCACCTCGGCACACTTTCAGGAAAATGGGGGGAAAATGTCCTGCCCAGCACAGCTCTGTAATTAAAGCAATTTCCAGGACTGCAAAACCCTCACTAAGAGAAAAGAATAGATCCTTTCTCTGGATTTAACAGGCTGTGGCTGTTTCTATATAAGAGGGGAAGGATGCTATTTTCAAGGAAGTCTGTTGGTGCTTTTCCAGCCCTGCCTGGGTGGTTGGGGTCCTGAGATAAGGCCTGCCTGGTAGGGGGGTCCTCTTGGGCTGAGGTGTGAGCAGCACCTGGGCCTGCTCAGCCCTAGAGAGACCAGGCAGTTCTGCCAAAACCCAGAGCTGGGAAATAGGGAAAAAGAAAACACTGGGGGAATTTAGGGACCTCTAGAATTTACTGAGAGGGAGCTTTTAGTATCCTCATTTTGATCTTCTCTTCTTCAGTGCTTCTCTTCTGCCTAAGTCCTGCTGAAAATGCCCGGGAACTTCTTTCTATTGCACTGCTGACTCTGTGCCAGGAAGTGACACCTTTCTAGCAAGTGGGTTTAAATATGTGTTGAGGACAAATATATTAAGATTATTTAGCTTTTACAGTGACAAGAGCTCTATAAATACCTGAATAAATACCTGAATTGATTTTTCATGTGCTTTACATCCACATATTTCCTCTATGAGTAACATTTCTAGTGAGGTGAGGTAGTTTTGTTATGGTACCAGTGCTGTCACTTCATGCTAAAGGTTACTACTAGTAGAAGAAGTTATACTGCAGCAGGCAAAATCTTGTCCACAAGCCCAGTGCTTCCTTCAGATTTTTATACGGGAATGAGCACCTAGATAGTCATGAAAGCAAAAATATCTGTTTGTGCCTGTCATTAGACAACAGAATGAAACCAATTCTGTTAAGCTCTGAATTAGTTAGAAGCTTGATTTAGGGACTCTGTATTTAGAAATAAAGCTGCAGATAAAAAAAAAAAAAAAAAGTAATTGCAATTGTTTGCTGGAGCTACAACTCTTTTGCAGGGCTATGTTGGAGAGCTGAGACCCTCAGCACATTGGTTTACTCTTTGATAAAACAACTGAGTTTGAGTCCCCAATGCAACCCCCATATTCCAGTTCAAATACTCAGCAAATACTCAACAGTTACTTTCTAAACCATCAGAAACATGAGTTTGCCTACAAAAGAAAATGAGAAAGTCACGTTTGATGTGACTGGGAATTAGAGTGTATAATGTCCACAGGACAAAGCCAACCACAGAATTCAACTCAGCAGTAGCAGTAGGTATATGCTAATAAGTTGGGTTTTTTTGTTTTAATGAAATCTCACTTTGTTGTATATATAGAAACCTATGGTCATAGCCAGTTAAGTACTTTGTGTGTATCAGACACTGGAAATTGACTTTTATTTCCATGAGAAATTCAGTGGTAACATTTTTTGATTGAAACAAATGCTAAATGGGAAATATCGGCATTGCTACATGCCGTTACAGGATCAAGAGACACTTTTGATGCAACTGAATATATTGCTTTTATATTAACATTTTAAATCCTTTCAAATTTGTTTTTACTTAAAAAATCAATTTAATATAGAAAAAATTGGTCATAACACATAACATAGGCCCTTTTATTAGAAAGAAATATATTTCAGTACTATGAAATAAATAGTAATACTAAATGCTATTTTTATAAAAAGGCTAATTGAAATAAACTCTAAACCCCCAAAAATCTATGTGATATATTCTAGAAAACTTTTAACACTCATTGTATGGTTAACGATGAAGAGAATAATTTTTGAAGCAGGAGTCTGGTAAAGCAATGATACACATTTTGATTCCCATTGCATATCAAAGATCTCCATTAAGGCCTGATTCAGAAAGGCAAAACATCTAGCTATAATCTAGAAGAAGATTTATGCACAAGATTAACCTGGCCCCAGACCTAACATGGAAAAGATCAGTATCCAGTTACTTGTCTTCAGAAGAAATCAGAAACATTTTGCAGCACTGGGAGTGACTAAGAAGCAAAGCAACAAAAGAAACAAAATTAAATGCAGGGGAAAAACTTCTTGTCATGTTTTCACAATGACTAAAAACAGATTGACAATTTCAGACCAAGGTAACTTCAAGCCTTGTGAAAATGTGTTTAAGCATGTTTTGATGAATGTTGTTCAAGACAAAAGGTCATAGACATATATGCTGTAATACTGTAATACCAGTCAAGACGGCAAAAGTAAAATGCTAACACACCTGAGACAGTTATAAAAATGTAATCGTTGTTTTAACCTGACAGATTTATATCAAGACAGAACATTAGGAGTTTGAGTTTTGGTACATGGATTTTTTTCTCAAAAAAATGTTTAGGGAAGTGGGCTTTGTACTAGAGGAATCACAGGGGGACAAGTATGTTCTGATACAAACCAAGGGAGAACCAGAGAGAACTATATGCTCTTCTGTGTAGGACATGTAGATCATGGATTCCAACATCTGTGTCTACAGTCCTGGTACTTCAGTGTCTGTTCTGACACATGTAACTAGGGAGCACAAATTCACCAATTCCTTCTCCTTACCAATGCAGATGAAACATCAAAACCCCCTTGCAATGTGGAATATGTGCAGTTCTGGGGTTAAATTGAGGAAAAGTCAAAGGCTGTAAAAGTATTTATGTTCTCAAAGTCAAAGGAAAACCTGTGTGATTGCTCTTTTGTGTGAAGATGTGGTTAATTCAGGAAGTACCTTTCCCCATTGTATAGATATTTTTTTTTTCACTCTGATAAATTAAGTTTTAGTGATCCAAGGAGGAAGAGATGTATTGTCAGGCTGACCTTTCTTACATTCTGTTCAGCCTTTCTCTATATTTTGGATACAGCCCTTTGACTTTCTATGTAGAGGAAGGACTAAATTCAGAGCTCAGTGTTTCTAGGGTAAGAATCCTCATGCCACTACCTGGAAAAAACAGTGTAGATAAGCTGAGACTTGCCAAATCTCTGTATGTAAATAAATGAGAATGAGGCACTGAAGTAAAAACTCTGCAGTTTAGTAGGGACTCTGCTTTTACATAAGTAAAAGGGATTATGTTGATGTGGCATGGAGCTACGGCCATTCTAAATTTCCCACTGGTCTAGTTACCAGTGCAAAGCTGGCTTAGTCCACTCTTAGGTTCAAGTGACACAAAGGGTATATTTATTTTTCAATAAAAGACATAAAAATGGAAGGTAATAAATCTGGCAATAAGGCTTTGAGAGGTCTAAGTTATGTTGTCCCTGTTTCATTTTACTATGCAATAAGATAGAAACAGGAAGAGAAATACACACAGCGAATAAATCTTATGCCCTTGCAGATGCTAGAACCAAACTTTGGTGCAGCATCAGATGGAATCCAGGTGGACAGCTATGGCACTCTGTGCAGATCCCATCCATGGAAAGGCTTACCCTCCCCCCTGTATTGTTACTTTATCTAGTGGAACAAACAAAACTGTATCTCTTGTCTTGAGAAGTAGAAATTTTATTGCTTTCTTCATGCCTACCAGAGCATATTTGTCTATACACATACAAGAACTGTATCCAGGAACTGCATATATCCAGGGTCTTCCAGCATATTCCCTTACATTGTTTTTTATATATGGTATTATTCTGTGGTCAGAATAATGGTATATTATGCTAACATACGAGCATCTTAAACCCCAAGTACAGGGCCCAGTAGAGCAGACATGGCTTGCTCAAGGTAACTCCTCGAATACAACTTCTTCCACAAGACTCCAAATACAGAGGATCATATCTATAAAACAGGAAGAAAAACATAGGCAAATGAAATACAGCTGATTGGTGTGTAAGATCATGTTGTGACAGCTGGATATTGATCAAAATCGCACAGAGAGCTGGACAGAAGTCACGGAAATACCAGTGTAATCAAAAGGTAGATGTTTAGAGGATTCTTCTCCGATTTTACCCTTAGGTTATGCTGTCAAGCATATATAATTCATCCCATGTGGAATGATTGAATTTAAAGTAAAAAAGTATCAGAGTAAGACATTAAGATCAGCAGCTAAAGAAGATAAGAAGTAACAAGTAAGTGAGTAAGCTCATGTTTTATAAGCATGTACATATAGAGAACTTCTGCTACTTTTCAGCATTTGTACTACAACCAAAGACACAGTCCTGTTTAACCTATAGTTACCTGTGTTTATTTGTCTTTGGCCTCATTCAATTACAGCTCAAAATGACAAATCTTGCTTTGATATAACTGGCAGTTGGAATATGTCCCTAGATTTCCCTCACACCAAGACTGCAGTGTTGGTTCCTGCAGATGTTGTTAAAATCTTAAACTTGACAATGTCCGTGAGATGATTCTTTCTTAATTCAGAAAAACTAAATGGATCCAAAAGGGTCAAAAGTATTATAACAATCTTTTTACTATGTATAACCACTTATACATAGTTCAAGGTTTTGATTTGATTTGAGGCCTTTCTCTGCTTAGTCCTGTTGAAGACATAAGGAGAAAAAAAAGCAAACCCAAACTTGAGAAATGCAATGCATAGCATGAAAATAAGGGGAGAAAAAAAAAAAAGGAAATGGTGGGATTATGCAAGGCAAATGTAGTCAAAGCCAGTTAGACACAGAGAGGTTACTTGCTAAAGTTCTATCTTTGCTAAGCAAGCCACATGAACAGGAAAAAAAAGGTTAAATTTTGCCCTGAAACAGCCTCTGAGCACAGATTTTTCTAATTTTGACAAAATAGATAGCCAGAAAGAAAAGTGTAGGCAGGATAGTAAATTGTGAGAGAAATGCATTTTTTTTGTTGATCTTCTCAGAATTCATGATGACTTATCAGTCACAGGTGGATACTTAGATGTGGCAAGCTGTCACTCACAGATATTTCCCTGGGACCTGATGCACTTCTTTTGTCTAGCACGTTTTCTGGCTGGTCTGGTTGGTCCTTCTTCAACTGGTCTTTCTCAGGCATTGCAGAGGTAGACAATCTATCTGCTCACATCTGGGAATAATTTGAAGACACGAGTAAAAATGGCAGAACATGGAAAATAAATGCAGAGTGGAGTCATGGAAAAGAGGGTAAAGCAGGAGTGGATCCTTGCAGGTCTGGTAGCAAAGATGAAAAGCACTCTTGCTCTGTACATCCTAATAGCCAAAGAGCACCAATCAGGTCAGCCTTTGCAAAAAGGCTAAAGCTAAAACCAAGTTAACTTTGTTCATAGACTGTCCAAGAGCCATTTTACTTGTTTTGATCCCCAAAGGATAGGTGGGTAAACTGAACCATTTTCTCATTATCTGCTCACTAAGCTTAATTTTAAAAACAGAATTCTGGTCTATTAAAATCATATGTCCTATCAATCTCTACTGTATTTGAGATGAACACTGTACATGGCAATAGTAAGTCACTCAATTTGCTTCACGCTGCTTCTTTGTCTGACATTTCTGCCAATATTCATTTTTTACAACCTACTGTAACATTTTTTAAAGTTTCACTTGCTTCCTACAGGCAGGGTCATCATTAGTAACTTTTTAAGCCTGATAACTAGAAGAGTAGTAGGACATTAAATAATAAGCACGTGCTTGAATAAGCACGTAAGACTGGGTAGGTTGTGATCTGACTGTATTGAAGCTTCATGTGTAAGAAATGGATGAAATGAGGTTGTATGTGCCTTGACTACTTGCATTCAGAACACTGCATTACATATCCTCAGATACAGAGGGAGGAAAAAAGAGGGAAAACAATTCTGCCATGTACTTGTCTTTCCTTATACCCACACTGAGAATCAAACTAAGTGTCTCTAGAGAGCCAAGAAAAATCCTCTTACTCATGTTCAGCAACTGCTTGGCCTAATGAATGACATATTATCTGAGTTATCATTAGCCTAATGTGTAAATGAATATTTTTTCTCCCTTAGTTGTTGTATTTTCTGAAAAAAATTAGATAGCTGCTTTAAGTGTTGACGTGGTTTGACCAGGAAGGGTTGCTGCCTGCCCCGCCCTGCACATTTCAGTGGTATGGGGAGGAGAAAATATAAATGAACGAGGCTCAGGGATTGAGACACGAGCAGTTTACTGGAACAGTAAGGGAGAAACAACATCAAACAACAACAGTGCTAATGATAGAACATACAATGTAAAAATGAAACAGCTTATGCGGGACCAGCTTGTGAACTATGGTGCCCAGCAGCCCCCCTCCTCCCAGAACTTCCCTGTTTAAATACTGAACATGACGTCACGTGGTATGGAATACCATCACGTGGTATGGAATGCTGTCATGTGGTGTGGAATACCTGCCCTGGCCATAGCCCAGACCAGCTGCCCCAGCTGCCCCTCTCTCAGTTCCCTGACAACAATTTACTCTATCCTAACCAAACCCAGGACAAGTGTTATAATATATAACATATATATATTGTTATATATGTTATACTTATATAAGTTATATATATGTTTCTGAAGCCATTTTGATGGCCTAGCAGACTTTTTTTCCTGAAAATCTAAATTGTATTTAAAAAGACTTTTTTGTGGTCTTTAGTGAAAAGTGATTTCAAACCTACATTAAAGCAAATGTATTTATGCATTAAAACAAAATAATATGTTTTTTTCATATCAAAAGTATAAGAAAACCTGTTATAAGGTAATTATTTAATGTTAATCTTGGAAATATTCCTTCTGCCTCTGTGAAATTTAGGGAGGAATGTGTGGGAAGGAAGTTTATATTTTGTTATCTTTCCTTTAACCTTTAGATGTTACCTGATTTTTGTCAATATTTATCTTATTTTGCCAAAAGCAGATTAAAAATCTAATTTCTTTATCTGCTTTTCTAGATTTTTTTTTTTTTATCCTACAACCATGAGAATTACTCTGCTATCAAATATAATTAGCTTTGTCATTATTAGCCTGATTTTTAACCTATTTATTCTGCTTAAATTCTGTAAGGTAAAACTTGCCTGGCCATGACTCTTACCAAAGGGGAATTCTACAAGAGCTAGAAGCCAATAGTGTTAAATTTTTGGAGGAAAAAAGAAGAAAGGGGTAAGAAGAAAGAAAAAGCAACAATCTTATGTTGAAAAGTCTTCTTTTATATTGTATTACATTCTTTGACGTTTGTATGGGAGAATAAGGGTAGAGTTCTCACTGATGTAAAATCCCATCACTTGAAATTTGAAGCAGACAAAAGTTTTGGAGACTATCTCCTCAAGTCCCAGACAGGGAGCTATGAGGACATTAGTAACATGATCCTATGGTAGATTATAATATAACATAAATATTTGATTGAGAATACATATCTCTATGTAAAAGGAGCATAACATCTTCTCTGGCATAAAAATACATTTTAACAATACTGAAGACAAAATAAACTTTGAGACAGCGATCATTTTTAATTTTATGTATTACTTCAAAAATCTTACCAAATTCATCCTTGTTTTACACAAAACAATAAAAAATTTATTAAAAAAGAAAGGAAGTCACAGAACTGAGAATTCATCATTCTCCAAATAACGCTAACCTCAATTCAGTAAGTTTCTTTTAATTATTGATCAGCTAGCCTTTTACACTCAGCTGGCATAAAGTTTCTCTCTGTATGCTATATCTACAAAATAATTTTCCCCAAAATCCATATATATGATCTACCAAGCACTAATATGATGGGGAATAGCAACAGGAGGTCTCTCTCAACAACTCCAAATCAGTCTGTCAAATATTCATCACGGGAAAAGTACTGACACCTCATTTTTTCCTTTCTCCCATCTTCCAGAAACTGTCCTGTCTTTGTTCCACCATTCAGCCCAGTTTCTCATTCATTCTTGAGTGTAAACAGTGTTTACAATGCCTGGTAATACTTACCTGATTCATCTGAACCATTTGACATGGCTCAGATAGCCTACCAAAGAATGCAGCCTATGGTTGTGTGAACTCTTGAAGGAATCAGAAACTATACTGTATAGATAAGCATTATATACAAGCACCTGTTGTCATGGTTACACAGATAGGCTCACTTCTGACTTTTCTCAGGTCTTTCTGAATAGGTGTTAGAGATCCAGAGAGACTTTCAAGACTCACTCAACAGACATTCCTGCAATTCTAAGTGTGTGCATGTCTGAAAAGAAAGAGTAGATGGGCTGTAATCCACCTACTTCATCTTTTAAAATATTTATAGATAGCAGAGTGTAAGTCAACATAAATAAAAGAGGCCTGTACAGGTTGCACTGCATTTTTCAGAGCCAAAATAATGTTTTGCTGTCAGGGAAATCAAAATAAAGCAGTTAAAGTATTGCAAAGAGAAAACAGAACTGAGAGCCTGTCAATGCATTATTTCAGCAGACAATTTAAGGAACAGTATATTTTTGAGAAATCCATGAGAAAAAATGTACATATAAGTGTATGCAGCAAATAATAAAGAATCAACAAAATATATGTGTCCTTTACAAACATGTGCCCTCTGAAAGTCCATAATCCTAACTGTTGTGTGTATTAAGCCTAAGGTATGTCATGGAAGTTTAAAAGCAAATAGTGTAACTTGTGAGTGAGTAGTTACACTCTAGAGATTGAGACAATAAGCAGATATTTAATGCATTGTTATCTAATTGTCAGACCACCAAGCTGTGTTTAAATTATTTGCTTGAATTTCTAGCTGCTGACATAAATATTTAAATGATTTCACTGTTTAAATATTTGCAGGTTATTGACCTTAAATGGCCTCTAACAAGACTTGACTGTCTGGTCCAAGAGATTTTCTAAAACCTGGTATCTAGCCTGCAGGCAATTATGACTTACTGTTTATGAGGTGGATTCCTACATTTCTCTTAAAATAGACTCCAGTTACTGCATCCCATCTGTTGACTAGATTTGCCTCATCAGGGACTCATTGATTCACTTATTTGCTACTTTTTTTTCCAGGACTAGTAGCTAGAGGTGGAGATAATAATTTGCAATTTCATAAACATAGTGCTTAATATTAAAGCTAGAAATAAACTTCACAATAAAACAATGAAAAAGAAAGGGTTTTTTTTTTAAAAAAAAGCCTATATGTATACCTGTCTTACTTAGGGTGTAGTAAATGCTCCATTTGGAAGGACAGGTTAGTGTAGTTGCTGCAGTCCCTGCAGGAGAGTGTTTTTTTTACTGTACCTAGAAGAAACTGCTTGATAATTCCATGATACATAAAGAAGCTTTTAAGTATTGATAATATTTTTGATCTGATTCCCAGTCTTGGCAAACACCTCTTGAAACCTGGAAGTTGCAAGCTAATATCTTATGCATTCTGTCTTTACAACATACACTTACAAAGTTGATTCCTGGAGCCAATCTTACTAATAGATTCTCAGCTACATTTCTGCAACTTCATACAAATTGCATAGAAGCTTCCTCAGTAGTGATTGCTTAAAACACTTATTTATATTATTATAGATCAACTCAAGAATCTTTCTTCCTGGCATCACATAAAAATAGTCATGAAATCCTGGCTCCACTGAAGTCAGAGTGATAACTGTTCCATTGTTTTTGAAGGAGCATTTTTCTCTTTGTCCATAAAAATGCTGAGAAACCTAGACCTCCTCCAGCAAAACACCTCAGCATGCAATGAACTGTAAGTAAATAAGGAGTCTTCTTTAATCACAAAGGTCTTTATTATGCAGAAATACAGGTTCAAAGTTAAAACTATCTGGTCATCTGTTATATCAATTTACACACAATAATAGCCTCATATTTTATAAAGTATTGTGATAATTGTTTTTCCTTATTGTCTAGTGATCTACATTTTCATGGTGTTCAGTGAAACCAGTATGCAAAATACTTTTTCTTGTTAATAATAATATCATGTGCATTTATTAATTTAACTTTGTTTCCAAGGATGTTGCTTGGGACTTTACCCCATGGTTTTAGTATTTTAGTTAATTAATTTTCTTGCCCCTTGATTAGGTCAAAGTTTCGTATATATTTTTTCAGCAGAAAAGCTTTCTCCCCAATTTTTACATAAAAATTCAGCTGCCCAGTTTCCTCTCTGTAACATGAGAACATTTTTTTCTTTCAGTATTAAAATTTATTTGATATTTATTTTCTTTTGACTCCTTTCTTAACTTTCCTGAATTGTGATAAAGTAACTAGTTCTTTCTGCTCTCATTTCTTTTAGCTGTATGTAAGATAAGTCTATCAAGTACTGAGATAACTTCTATTATTACAGGAAAGTCTCCTAATGTGTAAAACCAAAAGAATATATGTACATTGCAGAACCCAAAAAACCTAGCCAAACAGATTTTTTTAGAGTGAAGCAATGAGAAATTACTTAGCTATCCATGTCAGCATAAATGAAGTAATCATGTTAAGTAATTTAAACATCACAGGTTCACTGTAAGACTGAAGAGCATGCTCTTCAGTTATCTGCTGAACTGAGATGGGAGTATTTTACTTTTACACCTGTCTTCCAGGCTTTGGGAAGCAGATTGTTATGGGTATGATGCCTGAGAAAAAGTTGAATGTTGGACAATAGAAGGTCACAGTATTACAGGGAAATCCAGAGCCTGTGCTTTCAAACTCAACTGCTTTCTGTGAAATATTCCTTTTAGTTTGTTTTGAATGTTTATAGCAGCTTTTATGCACTGTCTGTAGGCTATTTCAAAATATATTATTGTGACCTGGGTGACCCTTTAAACGATTATTCTGCTTTGGGTTGCACACTTACTCCTCTGTCTTTTTGAACTCTTCCATTGCCTATTCCTTTATTTTTTTTTTTCTTTCTATTTCCTGAAATATTTTTCTCAATTTTTCAGTAAAGGGTTTCCATCTAATGCCTCCTGCTACTCTATGCACTCAAACAACTCTTCAACAGCAATCTGCTGCCTATAGTTTAGGAGATGGGATTTAAAAATGGGATTTAATCTAAAGTTGGTCAGATACTTGTAAATGATATTTTTTGCTTGCTTTACTGAAGATTCTACTTTCTTTGGATTGAAAAATAAATTACAGACTAAATCTTCAGTTAAATGTATTACAAAATTATCCTTATATAATTTGAGAGATTTATTTTATTTACTTTATTAGAGCTAGAATGACCAAAATGCCTGCAGAATTCAGAATCTGGGTATTTATTTTGGATGGAACCATTTGGGATTCATTTAAAAGAAAACAAAACAATTTCAGAAGGAAAATGTAGGAAAGCTTTTTTTGGTTACACTTCAAGAATGCCATCCTATCAGTGTAGCAGTTTCAAGGGTTATAATGTAGAGATTGAGACCTTTTGCAAAGAGGTTTTTTACCTTGGTCATCCATATCCAGTGACTATAAGAACCACAAAAAAATTAAAAGTGATAAACAAGGTTATGCTCTTTCCTAGCCTCCTTTTGATAGAGATAGCTCACTAGCTGTTTGATTTTGAAAGCCCAGGTCCTGGGAAGGCTCTTTTCTTTGAGGACCTGAATGGTTATGAGGTGTAAACTGTGTGTAGTATTTATAGTAATACAGAATGAGCATGCTGATTTATTAGGATCGGATTTTGTGATCTCTGTGCATATGAAAGCATAGATTTTAACCTGAGGATTTTTTTTTTCAGTGAAATTAGAATGCTTAAAATTTGGCTACTGAGACAGTGAGTGGAATTGCCCTCATGTTTATTGGGAGTCTAATCTACCCATTTAACTCCCCAGCCTTGAGGACATGTCAGTGGGGTGCGGTGCGCTACCAAATAGATCTATCCAAAGCACGGTAGTTTTTTTAACACCATGCTTCTCTCAGACTATTGTACACCATTTCTGAAAAAAACGTTAGGAAATAGTGAAGTGATACTTAAAGAGAGTCATCAGTACCCATCTAGAGCAGGCTTTGGTACCCTTGCATTAAAATGTAATGGTTGTAGCTATATCATTGCATTATGCCCAGAACATTAATTTCTGGATATCATTTTACCAGAAAGCTGTTGACAAATTAGAGAAAAGAACAATTACATTAAATGAGGTTGCACAAATTGAGAGAAAGTAATTATTTATAGTAATAAGTGGAGTAACAATTATGAGAAATAGAAAGAAATAAAGATGCAAAATATTTAAACAGTATATTGGGAAGTACTCTCTGACAGTGAGGTATATGAAGCTGCAGAGCAGTTTCCAAAGAGAAGTGGTGGGACTCATCGCCTGAAGCACTTGAAACAGAAAAAGAAATGTTAAAAATCTTGGAAAGTGTGACTTAACTGGCAGAAGAACTGAGTGACCTTTTCCTTCTTTTATTCTGTGAATAATAAAAATGTTACTTTTACAAGACTTTAATATCCATGCCAGAAATTTTACCTAACTTTTCCTGTATTTTGAGGTCTTTTCTTTCTTTTTTTAATAAGTATGGAAATGTCACTGAATACATTAAACGACACACTCTTCATCTCATTAAATTCCTGGATGTTTCTCCTTGTTAATATTATATCTCACTTATAGTGACCATTAATTGAGTTTTCTTTATCTTTCATAATTTTCTTTTCATGCACCTTGCCAGAATCTTCCATCTCAGAGTATTTTCAATTTTGATGGTTGTTTAATCTTTCATCTAATGAAGATTACTCTGAGAATTTAATTACTTTGTATAACAGTGTTGAGGTAACTAGTCTGATCGACAAGCTGTATCAAGGATTTCACTTTTGTTTGTTTAGATTTAGACTTGCACCTCATTCTCTTTAAAGCTTTTCAAAGTTTCTGGTCATTCTTTTGTTCTGTTTTATGTTTCCCCAATACCAAAGTACAGTCTATGTAAACCTTCATATTCTGCAACATGCACGAAAAAGGATTAATTTTTCTGGACTATGTCTTTGATGCTGCTCACAATTCAAATAGCCTGTAGAAACAGCATTTCCAATGTGGACTTCAAAAATGCCTGCAGATGTGTTCTGTTATTTGTCAGAGCCCTGGTGAAACATGTAGCAGAAAAAGCATATTGGCATTAAATACTCTACTGAAAAGAGATCTATGTTTTAAATACTCAGTTCAATGATTTGGATTTGCGGGTACAGTTTTCCTGTTTCTACCTCCCTCCATATCACCTCTGGGTTTTAAATGAGCAGACAATATTTGTCCTAGTTCTTCTGAAGGCTCTGCCAAGGCACAGGCAATTTCAGCTCCTCCTCAGCTTCTGTAGGTTGAAAAGAATTTTTTTAGAAGTTGTCTGATGCAGTTGTCCTGAGCTTGTAAAGCCAGCCTCAGGTTATCCTTAATTTCTTTATGGTTCCTGTCCTTCTTTGATAAGCTCAGTGACTCAACACCTTTTTAGTTTAAAAAATATATTTTTTTCCTGCCACAGCTGTAAATGGTATCTGTTCCAACTCTGTATTTGTGTAAGCACTTGTATTTAACTAACACACTCCGTGAGAGGGGCTAAACCCATCTTTGTGAGACTTCAGTTTCACCTTAGACGCCTACCTCTCTCTGACTTGCCTGGTGGTGCCAGTATCCTCAGGACTTTCCTTTGTGAATCTTAAAAAGGTGTGTGAAGTGTTACAAAGAAAGCTGTCCGATTTGCAGCCTGTCTGACAATCCTGTTTTGCTGAGCGTTGCTTTTTGAAGCTTTTCGCTGAGCAAGCAGTGCTGGCCACTTTGTCCTCTCTGAACACCTTCCTACGGCTCTTGCAAATGACGCAATACAGTTTAGTCCTTTCTGTCCCAGTCTCCCTCCCAAATTCTGGTTCTTGCTATGGTTTGCCACAAAGCATGCAGATGCCTTATATGTTTTGTGGAATTAAATTCTGACCTTATCATGTCTTTTTTAACACAAATGTCCTTCTTTGAATTAGTTTTGTTTCTTTTGTGTTGGCCATGGTGAGTCTCTCTTCACATTGTCCAGTCTTCATGGTAACTTATATAGGACTTCTAAGGACTTGTTCTGTCTTCCATTAGCAGTGCTCCTGCAGGCTTTTCCTTTATTGTAAAAGCACCTTCTGATTTCCTAATGAAGTACCTGTAACTCCTTCATTCCTCCTTTGTGCTACTTCATCATCATCATTAATGTTCTTCTGTGGTCATCTTTTTTTTCAAAATACCATTGAATAAGGAGGCAAATCACCTTTATACTTCATTTTCACAGAGTGCAGCACTTTCCAGACCATTAATGTAGAAGTTCATTGTTAATTTCCTCTGCCTGATTTAACTGAAAACTACTAAAACATTAATTTGCTTCAGAAGCAGCTTCTTTCAGAAATATCCTGGTTTGGGCAATCTATTCACTGCAATTGCAGAATAAAGCACAGTTAAACCCTTTTTCCAGTTTTTCTCCACATTTTAGGCAGTTCTAGCTTTTATAAAGTGTTTAATGCCAATAAGATTGCTGAGCTGGATATTGTATTAGGTTTCTGGTCTTTTACTCTTGACATATGACTTTTTGAGAAATCACAGAGTACTAAGAACTAAGGCAGAGGCACCTGCTTCATCAGGGTACTGAGTTAAGCCTGACCAGTCCAAAGGCACATGAGCTTCTGTTGATTGCAGCATAAAGTCCCCCACACGTCCAGCCAGGATATATTTCTGGGCCCATTCCTCATGGTCAGGCCTGACACTTTGCATGCAAAGGTTCTTCCTTGGTGAAGCAGGCTTTGCCCCTCTTCCCCTGGTGCTCAGAGTAAAATGCAACTGGTCAATCCTTTCTTCTTCACTCTCTAACTCATGCCTCTGAATTTCCCTAATCTGTCTTCCCTCCCTTTGGATTCAGTATTATTTAATCCTTATTGTGTGGATTGACAGATGTGCTATGGATGAGGGGAGACAGTTTTTCTGACATTACAGCCATATTATTAATGATATAATGAAAGATTTTCACCTCCTCAGAGGAGTAGGTCAAAGAAATGCATATGTTGCAACTTCAAACTGGCATCCAGTGTGACAGAAGACCAAAGAGTCTGTTTACAGGAATAAATATGATCATGAATTTGCCTGGTGGTCCTAGAGTCAATGAGAGAAAGCTTCCCAAATTAGGATATTTATTAGGCAGATCCAGGAGTCACAGTAAAGGAGAAAGGTGGCAATAGTTCACAAATATAACTAAACTTTATGGATGGGTAGACTGAGCAAAGCCAAGCCCATCCTATGGCTTAATATCTACTGCACTTAGAATGAATCATAGAATAGTTTCCATTGGAAGGGACTTTTAAAGGTCATCTAGTCTAATCCCTCTGCAGTGAGCAAGGACACCTCAAAGCCCTGTGTAGCCTGACCTTGAATGTTTCCAGGGATGGGGCATCTACAGCCTCCCTGGGCAACCTGTTCTAGTGTTTCACCAACACTTACAGTGTTGCAATTTTCCAACTGAATCCAGTTGTTTCTATTTAATGTCCTCAGTAACACATTGAAAGGAAATTTATACTAATACTTAAGCAAAATATAATTTGAGTTCTAACATAACATTTCGTATTTCATTTCAAAAAAGGATTGTGTGTTGCCCAACAACAATTATGTAGTCTCCTCATTCTTATAAAAAAAATCTTTTTAGAATTTTTGAGAGGGAATTTTATATCTTGTGAAGCTCTTTATAAAATTTCAAGTGACTGCTTGCTTTAGGTCTACAAATATACCTTTAAGGGAAAGGAAAATGCTTCTTAATGTCACTCAATCCTTATTTTTCTGGAACAAAGGTTTAACTCCACCCCTGTTTAGCCAAGGATATATAAATGTATATTGGCTGGAGACTTTATGTGCCACATACAAAATCCTTTCTTAAATAAACACACGTGATACTTTGGTGGCAGTATTCATTATACCATTTATCAGATACACAAGATTAAGCAAAGAAAGAAGTACAGAGTAGTTCTATTTTTAACACATATAACACTAACTTGCAATAATTTCCTCTGTCAAATTGAGTGGAGGTAGATTCTAAAATTCTCCTATGCATCTACAGTAGGCAATGTCAAGCAGCAAATCAGAAAAAAAACCAAAACAAAACAAAAAAATCCCAACATTGTGATACTTAAGCTACATAACTTTTCTATCTGGCCAGTTTTACCTGAAATTCATTCTGTGGCACAGAACAAAGTACAAAGGAATTTGTCTCCATCAGTTTGCATTCACACGACATATCCACTACCTACCCCAGACAAATACTTTTTCAAGCTTCTTTGAAACATATAGAAATCTGGTGTTGGGGAAGGGTTTTTTAGCCTTCTTGAGAGACCTAACATGAACTTGAATTATTATTATTTTTTTGCACTGACTGCAAAAAAAGACTTACTATGTATGCTACAAGGCATTTACCTTGTATGTAATCCAAAATCTGTAAGGAATGAGTACAGACAAAACTTTTATCTTTTTCAGAAATTAATGATTCTGTTTTCAAGCACCTGGAGGTTTTCAAGAATCTGGAGGAAGTCTCGTTTCAGAAGCAAAATCCTGGAGGGCTAAGGAAAATGATCTGAGAATTCTCAGGGTACAGCAGGGATAAGTGGACAGTTATTTTTCAGTGAAAAGTTGTGAAAAGCACAGAGGGAAGGTTGAAAAGTACAACAAGATCTGAAGCAGGCACCACTTATCCAATTCTGTAGTGCAGTAAATAGTATGCTCTCCCCTTTGTCTTTCCTGCTCTTTGTTATGACATTATACTTCCTAGAATAGAATTAAGTATTTTTTATTTATTTTTTTTTTAAACAGTAACATTTTTATCAGGCAGCTACATCAATAGCACTGCTGTCAGCCTGAAGAGGTAGATCTACTTTCCTTCTTTGAGGGGAAAGCTGACATGAAGTGCATTTGACATGGTGCCTGAGAAGTATGAACAGTAATGGTCACTTAAAAAGAGTGCAGTCAGAATTCTGTATCACAAATAGTGCAATGAATGAACAAATATTGAACAGAAGAACAGAAGAAGTCCTGGAGCACTGTTTTCCAGAACTTAGCTGATTGTGTATATCAACTATTAAATTCAGTATTGTTTTTTTATATCAAGTGACTAGACAAACTCTCCAATGATCAGCCAAAAAAAAATAGATTTTAAAAAAATATATTTAATTTTAAAAAAATTAAAGGTGATGTATTTCTGCTATTGTATGCACATGAGTTGTGTTTAATCCTGAATTGCTTATTGCAAGAATTTCCGCAGGGGAAAAAAGCTCCACCACCTCTGTCTTTGACACAGTACTTGCAGCAATCATTCAGATATATAAGCAAAAATATTGTTTCCCAAGCTATCTATGGATAAACAACAAAAAAGAGCATTTGTGCACAACCATATTATAAGTCTTATTTGATTTACAATCATCTGCTTCTAGTCTCTTTTGTAAGTGCTTTACGATGCATCTGGACCTTGACATCTAGATGCTTATTGAATAATTTGGATTTTCATTGCTTAAGAGCTTTACTCTGAAGAACTATGCACACTAATCCTTCACACTCTTAAAAAGAAACTTTTCCAACTGGGGTAATGCCTGGTGTTTTGAAAGCCAGAAATTAATAACCTAGAAAAGAGTCCTTTAAAATGTACAGCATAGGAGCATGTTCTACCTTAAGTGTGCTGCTGATAAAAGAACTCTGTATCTCTAGAGATACAAAGCTGAAGAAAATGATGTTGTACATCAGAGAGATAAAAGATCACTGTGTTGAAAGTAATCATCAAACTGTGACTTTTTAAAGCTTGAAACTGCATTTTTCTTCTAAAGTTTCCACCATTTTTTCATTTTCCCCATATATTTTCATAAAATAATACCATTTCCTTAGAAACAATCAAAAGTATCTAGAGAATATATGAATATAAGTTTTTAAAAGAAGCAAACTCCACCTCAAAGGTTTGTTCATTTAGGGCTGAATTCTCTAAACAGTCAGTCCATTAAACCAACAGTATTTTCCTCTTTGTAAAAGCTAAAAAGATAATGTTTTTAATATACTGACTGTACAAAAGGCAAGCTGACATTTTAAAGACTGCAGAACTATTTCCCAGGCATACAGTTAGTCTGAATGGAAATACTAGTTGCTATCTTGATATAAACAAAAGATACAGTTAATATGTTGTTCAAATTACTGGAAATATCCTTGACAGGGGCAGTATGAATAATTCCAGGTTTGACTGGCAGGGCATTAATGACGAGCACTCAGGCATTTAAATAAAAGGTTTATTAATCTTTATTGCATTCTTCCTGAATGGAACTTACTTCCACATTCCACTCCTCACCAAGATTTGCTTATTATTGACCAGCTTTGTATTGACAGAAGGTATTTATCATAATCATACCTTCTTGACTTAGATAATTTATATAATAGCCTCTCTTAAGTAAGAACAGCAGAAAAGAACTACTTTTAAAAGACGGCAATTGCGTTGCTAACTCTGTCAGTATTTATGAAAATATTAGCACACATTCTGCTAGGTGAAACAGTGATCAACAGGACTTTGTTTTCGCTGTGGTATCCGGTAGCAAACATTTCAAGCTATTAGTTAACTCAGCTCTCATGGGTTGCTACTATTCCAGCAGGATCTGTTCAAAAGGACATCTCTCTAAAACATCCTCCTCCCTGGTATGCATTGACTGCAAGGAAACACACCCTACACCTGTTATCTGCTGAGTAGAATTTCTCAGGGCCACACAACCCCCCATAAGATTTAATATGGGAGAGGATTGAACTGGCAATGACCCAGATAAATGCTATAAATATTGGCTCTCTTAGGTCCATATAACTAGAGGCTAGGTAGTCACAAAATCTCTGTGCAGTCTAGTGTCTTGGCCTATATTGGACTCATCTGTGGCAAATCTTGAGGTCTTGGAATCTGAAACCCCTTTAAATACAGCCTGGAATGATTTCCCCAAGTTTCACATGCAATTCTAGATTGTTTTCAATACAGATGAATAATACAATCACTGAAAACAGACAGTAAGGCACTTAATTTACTGTAGAGGATAAGGGTAATATAAACCATCAATACTTTGAGTAACACAGTGACTGCTTTCTGCAACTTATGTTCCAGAAATAGAAGGCTCTGCACTGAAGACTGAAATATGAAAGCAGCAGTAGAATCAAAAAGTTATATGATTTATTTTTAAAGGGTTTATGATGGTATTATATCTTACTGATTGCTTTCTTAGCACAGACCGCATTGTGATGCTGTTCTGGTTTTCTGACAATGAGTTGCATTCTTTTTCTCTCCATTTAGCTCAGTATCTTAGTAATATGAGTCATAAGAGCAAAAGATTTTCTGAAGACACTGCTTTCCTGTTTCCTATCTGTACTTTGTAGGAACACGTTATTTTTATTCCTTATTTCTCACAAACTCATTCCAAGCACATCAATGAAGCGTGGCAGCAGCACTTGAGTTTACAACAAACCATTTACCTGGTAGGAGGGAACAAAATTTTCATCCAAGATTTACAGCTCACCCCAGAATATTAAACCGGTTCTTAATACAAAGTAAAACTAGGCATTATTTTAGCGTTGATGGTGTATTAACAAGAACCTCTTCATCCCTGCAACCAAGTCTGGTGAAAACCATCTGAAAATTAGTATGCATACTTTGCATTCTCCACCCAGTTAACAACTTTGAAAAATACCGAGACTGCTAAGGAGAAAAAAGGAACCTCAGTGTTAGATAGAGCTACTTAAATAGCATGTTAGGAAGTGGTAAATTTCAGCCTTCCTTTTGTTTACAAATAATCTGTGAACAGACACAAATTTTAGAAAGTTTGTCTTGCTGAGAACATTTTTTTTTTCTCCACAGATTCTTTCGATCAAGAGCTGAGCTACTACAATGAAAAGCATATTAAGAAATAATGGAGAAAATAAATAGTTGCTTGCCTGACTATTTTTTTATATCCAATAGAGCCTAGAATTCATTATTTGTGTTGTGCAATTAGTCATACAATATTCATTCTGCACCTAAACATTATGCAAATAAATGTGAAGACTGCAGGAAGGAGTCCTTGATACTTACGCAGCCTAATGGCTAGGAGCATTTCAGTGTTTCAGAGACAGCAGAAGTGAATTACACTGTCTACTTCTTTACCTTTTCCTGCTGAGTTTTTTTTTTCTTTTTCCCAAAGGTGAAATAGAATTTGTCTACAGAGGATGACCCAGGTTGTAAAAACCTAATTCCTTTTCCATTCTAGAGAGAAAGATATATAAGCTATCTTGTCTGAGATGGCTGTTTACAAAATATATACTTAATTTTCTTTTGTCACAGTGACATAGAGTAATTGCATTTATATGAATGCAGCACTAATTGCCAAGGGTTTAGTCACTCGTCTTTGTTTCTCTTATTGGATTAATTGTCTGAATGCAAACAGTCCCATTGCAAGGTTTAGCGTGCTTCTGTGTCTATATGCTGAACATTGTTTCATCTGTTTACCTAACATACAAACTGAATCTGCTGCTTCCTTTTGACGTCACTCTGTTGTATATTGCTTTTCCCATTCATGCCTTTGATATATATTATGGAGTTAATAATCCCATATAGTACAATGCAGCGTTCAATACTATTTTTGCTCATGTGCCATTTGTCTTACTGCTGTATTTTTCTACATAAACAGTATAAGAAATATTTTTAGAAACCCACTGCAACTTTTGGACCTTCCTACAATTTATTGCAGATAGTCAACAGGTGATAGATGTGGGGAAGGTCTAAGCTCTTGGCGAAGGAATTTGACACTTGGGGAAAAAAATGTAAAACAAATTCTCTCTGAGAGAGACAAAATTTTAGAAAACGGGAGTCTGGATACTCAAAAGTAATTATGAGTAGAACTGCAATTCAATGAAGGTAGAAAGATATGACTAGGTATGCTCTACCTCCTCTTACTAGAGCAGAACTCCAACTTCACATGGCTTCATCTATCTTTACATTAAATGAGCATGGTGAGAGCCTTTTCTCAGTCTGTATCAATAATGTTTATTTCAAGTAAAGCTGGGAGACGAAATACTGGATATGTTTTTCTTTCTTAAAAGGGGCCAAGAAAAATCAGCACCAAGTTGTTCACATGACAGAAATTAGGTGATGAACTCTTTGACTTTAAAACAATTATATCTTAGAGCAGAGCATTCACAAAAGTTGAGCAGTCTAGATAAATTTTCAGCATGCCTTCTGTGCATCTCACATTGCAGAGATTACCTGGAATTGAAGTCTACAGGTATTTTCTGATAGGAGAAGAGCCTGATTATGAAACAGAGTATGTCTGATAAGATGCCAGTTACTGCACAATGATGTACATTATCCTCTTTCCTTAAACACAAAAGGCGTTCAGCAGCAAGGAATAGTTAACTTGCTTACAGCTCTAGACCTCCTCTTCCTCAGTGCTACATCCAAAATAAATATTTACCACAAGTCCTTCTGTTACTCCTGTCATTATAACTCAGACAAACTGATATATAAACTGAAGCATTTTATGTACCTTGCCTGATTTTAAAAAATGCTGCATATCTATGGTTTCCCTTGACTTAAGAAAGATTTGTGACTGAAAACTTTGGAAAACTAGGATTCTAAAACTTCACAAGGGTGCAAAACACTCATTTTTATTTACTAAAATTCATTATCACATCCTACCAAGTAATTTCTTAGAGATATTATCAATCGTTTTTGTGAATGCAATGAGATGAAGATGTGTTGCAAATATTAAATCCTGCAAACTGGTACTGAGTTACACATTCACTAAGAGCACTGTGCTCCTTGGATCTATCACCATATGATACAGTCTTGTATTGGGTTTGCGTGGCAAGGTTTTGGTAGCAGGAGGGGGGGGAGGTGGACGACATGGAGGTGGCTTCTGTGAGAGAAGCTGCCAGAAGCTTCCCGCATGTCTGACCCAACACAACCAGTGCCAGTCGGCTACAAGATGGACCCGCTGCTGGCCAAGGCCGAGCCAATCAGTAACGCCTCTGTGATAACATAATTAAGAAAAAAAGGAAGAGAGGGAAAAAAAAGCTGCACACTTTGCAGCCGGAGAGAGGAGTGAGAAGATGTGAGAGAAACAACCCTTGCAGACACCAAGGTCAGTGAAGAAGGAGGGGAAGGAGGTGCTCCAAGTGCCGGAGCAGAGATTCCCCTGCAGCCTGTGGTGAAGACCATGGTGAGGCAGGCTGTCCCCCTGCAGTCCATGGAAGTCCATAGTGGATCAGATGTCCACCTGTAGCCCATGGAGGACCCCACACCGGAGCAGGTGGATGCCCAAAGGAGGCTGTGACCCCACGGGAAGCCCGCGCTGGAGCAGGTTCCTGTCAGGACCTGTAGCCTGTGGAGAGAGGAGCCCACCCCAGAGCAGGTTTGCTGGCAGGACTTGTGACCCCGTGGGGGACCTGAGCTGGAGCAGTCCCTTCCTGAAGGACTGCACACCATGGAAAAGACCCATACTAAAGCAGTTTGCGAAGAACTGTCATTCATGGGAAGGACTCACGATAGAGAAGTTTGTGGAGGACTGTCTCCCGTGAGAGGGACCCCACGCTGGTGTGGGGGAAGGAGTCCTCCCCCTGAGGAGGGAGCGGCAGAAACAACATTAGAGGAACTGACCCCAACTCCATTCCCTGTCCCCTTGTGCCGCTGGGAGGGAGGAGGTGGAAAATCGGGAAAGAACGAAAATTGGGAAAGAACGAAAATTGGGAAAGAAGTTAAGCCCAGGAAGAAGGGAGGGGTGGGAGAGGTGTTTTAAGATTTGGTTTTACTTCTCATTATCCTCTGATTTTGATTGGTAATGAAGTAAATTTGTTTTTTTTCCCCAAGTTGAGTCTGTTTTGCCCGTGCCAGTAACTGGTGAGTGATCTCTCTCCTTCCCTATCTCCACCCACAAGCTTTTTGTTATATTTTTCTCCCCCTGTCCATTTGAGAGGGGGAGTGATAGTGTGGGCTTTGGTGGGCATCTGACCTCTAGCCAGGGTCAACCCACCAGAAGTCTCCGTTGTTTTTACTAATTTTATGACTCTTCTTTTTGGAAGTACAAACTTTCAAAGAAATGGCCATAATGTTCTAAGCATGGTCACAACGCTGAAGCAATAACTGCTTTACTGCTACTGAGGATGCTCCTTGGTAGACATTTGTCTTTTTGATTCAGAATTTATGTATAACTGGCAATTCAGTAGCACCCTCGAGTCTTTGGCATAATCAACAGTCTGAGCATGGAAACTCCTCTATTTTCATTCTTTGTTCATTCACGAACAACAATATTGGTCATGTTAAAATGTAAATTAATTTCTTGGCTTTTGGATAATAAGTATTTCATAATAATCATGTCATATAGATGTATTATATGTATCGAGTATCCTTCCCAAATGCATAACAGAAATATTTAATGAATATTTCTTTTCTTCTCCGGTATAATTGAAATAACATTTTTATCTACGTGCTAGGATGCTTTTTGATCCCTATTTTGCTTGGAAAAAAGCCTTTATTTTTCAGTCGTAAATCTACTAATGATAGATTTTCCCACATGTAATATTTTCCCTTTTGAATTCCTTATGAATTTTTCATTATTCTCAATATCATGCATGCATTGATTGCTATTAGCTTACCTATTTACTACACTTCACCTTTTCTTATCCTGTAGTTAATAGTTATTTTTTAAAATCAATGACACCACCTTTCTTGATTATGTCAGTGCCACTTTTTTACTAACATTCAATTTTTTTCTTAAAATTTGTCCTAGACAAATCAACAGTGTCATATTTTTACTAACATTCACATTTTTTATGCTTAAAATTTTTGCCTTCCTGATTTGAACATAGTTATTTTGCAGTTTTGTGTAGTGTGCATGTAGTAATTTATAGTATTGCATTCATTTAATCCTGTTTGCATACGAAAGACATAAATCATAAACACTTGTTTCCTTGTGGGAAGGGATAACTAGTTGGTTAGTACATTTAGTTTGGTAAGCAAAATATATTTATGTTAATCTCATGATGTTTCTGATGTATGCCATCTAGTAAACCTCATTTTTGCATGTCATACATTTTCCTTCCTTACTACTCATTCTTTATCTATATGCAATATATACAGGCAGAAGGCAATCTTTTGGGTTTATAAGACCTAAATCTGGGAGTAAGTAAGTGATGACAACTACTGGTCTAGCCAGAATAGGCAGAAGACGGAGCATTGATCTATATGGATTCAATTACTGGCACCCAACCTGTCAATTATTTAGAAACCCCCAAAAAAGAACCATTTTGGACAAAGAAGGTCTCGTCTTTCTTTCCTATAGTACCTTTTGTAGTAGCATATAGCCACTGATTTTAATATTTCAGTAATTGATTCTCCAGATTTCTGCAGCTCTAATCAAGACAAATGTATACTGACAAATGAGCAATTCTAAGTCTTCTTATTTATCATTTATTCCCAGCAGTGGCATATAAATAGTTAATACTTATAATTCCCTTTTCTTCCCTTAGTGCCTTGGCTAATTTTGTAATCAATATCTTGCGCCTGAGGTAATTGCATAATTCTTACTCCTCTTTGTGCCCAACCAGCCTATGAGATTCATGCTCTGCAGACTGCCTTCCCAGAACAATGTTTCCCTTTTTAATCACATAAAGACAACTTAAACAATTGTCCTCTCCTCTCATTAAAGATTCCACAAGTTTCCAAATTTGTACATCACTTATTAATCAGTGACTCATTTCCACATTTTTTACTGTATTTCCTTTACTTGTTGGATGGTCCTGATTAAGGGTTTGTCCTGGTTTTGCTAGATAGAGTGAATGTTCTTCTTATGAGATAGAATAGTTGTGTTCTAGTTTCAGTATGGGATTTATGAGAAGAATGTTGATAAAGTATTAATGTTATTAGTTGCTGCTGGAGCCCAAGTTCATTGTGTCTGGCTGGTTCACAGGTGCTTTAGGAATGTGAGGGGAGGAGTAGCAAATAGTAAAACTGGAAATTGTCATTTGGATATGCCAATAAAATATTACCTATCATATCCTGTCATGTTCAATATATTATCCAGGGCTGACCAGAAATTGGGAGCATTCTCTTGCGGATCACTCGGGCTCGTTCTTCTGGGATTGTGGTTTTGAGACTGTCTTGGCTCAGGGATAGCTGGCTGGCACAGGCTGGGCATCAGTCATCAGCTGGTGAACAATTGCACTGTGCATCACTCATTTGTATATTCTGTTATTACTGTTATTTTCTTTTTTTTTTTTAATTAGTAAATTATTTTTATCTCCACCCATGAGTCGCCTTGACCTTGTCCTTCCAATTCTCTCCCCTACTCCCTGGGACAGGAGGGAGCAGGGGAATGAGAGAATGACTGGGTTTGGCTGCAAGTCAAAGGAGAGCAACCACCACAGGATTTTAGATAAATATTGTACATCAACCTCAGAATAATATCATATCTATAAAATAATAAAAAAATCACACATTATTCCTACACGTTGCCCTTTGTAGAAGCTTGACTCATGTGATCTGGTTAAAGAAAATTAATTGCAGCAGAGAAGAAAGAATAGATTTTCAGAGTTTGTGTTAGTTAAGCTTGGGATAAATATTTTTTATTTCTTTTCTCCTAAATTTTTTTCTTGGTCTAAGTTTTGTTCTGTTAATAAACACAGTAAAATTTGAGGTGGGGTTCTGTCTTTATTTCAGGACATCATATTTAGAAAGATCACAATTCTAGTCTACCTTTCACTACCTTGTGGTTGTATCATTTTCATGTATAATTTTTGAATAATCTTCCGGGAGCGTCATATTTGCTGTGGTAAAGGAACATGAACATGGCATTCAGGATAAAGTAATTCTGTTTACAAATAAATACATTTTTGTTTACAAAGATATACTTTAGCCTTAGTCAAAATCAGATAAAGAATTTGAGCTTGTAGTTCTTATTTCCTCTGAGCTGATACAATTAATCATTTCTGCTGATGTAAATAATCTATCTGCTAAGTCCTGTAGTGAACTGAGAGATCTATAAAACTAATTGCATCTCATCAGGTAGCAATGTATTTCTCTTTATTTCAATGTGAAGGACTTTATAGAAATCTGTATACTGTCATTTCGCAGGTGGCTTGCTGTTTTACCTCATCCATGAGCAATGTGCCAGACTACGTTCATTGTTTATTAATTTACTGCCTAACATGCAATTCCACCCAACCTTTCTCCAGTCCAAAAGTAAAACCAGCCACTGTTACACTCTCTTTCACGATACATAGCGCTAATCCTACAATGCCTTGTATTTGACTGTTAGGTTGAATGGCTTCTGTGGCCTGATGTCAGATTATGGTAGATTGCAGACCCCAAAATTGCCTTCACTTCAAGGATTAAACTATATAATGTAATTGTGCCTTATTCTAAAAAAGCTGCTCTCCCTGAGGTCAGGCAGAGCATTGAGCTGCAATCGTTAATAAGCCATTTTGTGTGTGCTCCTGTGATCAAAGAATTCTTATCCAGAGTGCAATAGCTTGTTTCCTTTGCATTTCAGCTTCAAATTTAGTTTCCAGAGAGATGAGATAATAAATCCTGACAATAACAATGGTGAATCTTTAATAGCACTCATTAAAGTCAATGTTTGATTTTTCAACTGTGCTACCTGAAATTCAATTTTTAGACCAAAAATGCATTTAAAAGCTTTGGGGCCTTTTGTAACAAACACCCTTTCACAAGTTATACTGATCTGCTATGTTGGATGGAAGACTACTTTATGTTATTTGTTCCATTAGTTCCTTTAATTTCTTTTATAATAGCTGAACCTTTACAGCAGTTAAAAAAAAAAAAATCTAATAGCAGCTTTGGTCTTCAGATATCACCTAGAGGGTACTCCACATTTGGATTTTAAATAATGTTCTGTAGAAAGCTACCATCCAATGAAAAATCCTCAATTACTTTAAAAGCTATCCTTCACCATGCTTTTACATTTACAGGCCTTTCTCCTCTTTTGAAATTTTATCCTCCATAACACGGAGGTGCTTTAAGCAATTAGTTATGATAGCATTGCCTCATACTAATTTTCTACTCAGTGCACATACCAACGTTGCATCTGCTTTGTTAGAACAAGGAACATGATCTAGCTGATACATGCTCTCCCTCTTCTCTGACATAATAATGAAAAACACTCCCAAGAGACAATGATATCCTTTTCTCCTTGCACAGGATGCAGAGTTCCTTTAACTATTGTTCGGTAAATGCGGTAATTGAAACAAAGATCCAAAGCAGAACCCTGTGTTATAAGATGTTGCAATACAGTTATTTTTTGTGCACTTAGGCCCAAAAATCTCATAGGTAAAGCCCTGGGTTTCATATATTGTATGAGTTAATGTACCTTGCTGTATGTGACTAATAATGAGGCTATTGGTTACGTGTATATTTGACTATGCATATGCATGCAGATCTGCATCTACGCTTACTGTGTGCATAACTGAGTACGGAGTGCTGAACACAGTATACTGTGTATAAGCGAATACTCTTTTTCCATTTAAACCAGAACTGTTTTGGAAATACTCAGTTTTTTTAAAGAAATTTTCACCAGAAAAAAAGGTGATTGGCTTCCAAACAAATCAGAAGGAAGGCTCTCAGTCTGCAAAGCCTGCCAGTTTCACCTGATCATACATTATTGAAGATTGGAGGTGCTGAAATTGGCACCTCCACGTGATTTAAGTGCAGCCACATATTGTTTACAAAGTGCATGGGAAACTGCCTTAGATTCAGAATGGGAGCCTCAATAACCAGCTCAGCACCACTGAAATGCAAAGTAGAGGCCTCAATGTTGACTGAATGCCTCCTATTCCTCAGGATTATGAGCCTCCTTCTGGCATTCAGTATCTTTATCTACTTATAACCAGATAAATAGCTTTTGGATTAAATGTGGAGTGCCATTAAAGCCCTGGTATAGGAGACACAGACTGCAATTCCTGTCTTACTGGATGAAAAATGAGGCTTGAGTATTGAAACAACCAAACTGCTGGATGGTTTCTCACTCTCTCTCTTTCTAAAACCTTTCTCCCTTGTATTAATAATTGAACAGGCTCGAAACAGTCTTGCCAGAGCATTGATGTACACAGTGACAGCTAAGCCACTTCTTCATTCTTCCGTCCCTCAAAATCTTTAATTTCTAGCATGCGGTGCTGCATTCAGTCTCCCCCATCTGAGGTGACTGCGCAAACCCCTTGACTGTTGGATACATGCACAAGTAACTTGTGCTGTCCTCAGAGTCCTACCTCCCTTCACATTTTAACTCTGCTACCGGTGTGCTAGGGTGCTGATTATCCTGATTCCTGAGATCAGAGTACTTCTGAACCTGCTAGTCCTGCTGATCTCTGTTAGGCAATTAAATTAGAGGCATGTCATAGCTGAGAGGTGTTAAAAGGCATTTGCTGACACTGCTTATCAGATCCTGAAGCCTGCTTCCAAGAAAGGGAGACAGATGATCCCAGTCAGCTCTGAAGTTGTCCTTCTCCACTCCATTGCTTAGAGGGGATTCAGATTCAGCTGAAAGGTGAACCAGGTGAACGGTGACAGGACTGTCACTCTGTTGTTTCAATTCTGAATTACAGTATTCCTAGTTTTCCTGAAAGAATAGGGTTGGGTTTTTTGTGTGGGGTTTTTTTGCATACTCAGGATGAAAAAGCGTAGCAATAGTTAGGTAGTTAAATAATAATCATAAGAAGAAAAAAATTAATCCTCTTTTTTCTGCCGGCTATACCTATGACTCTAAAGCTTTTTAAAGCTGAGCCTCAAATATTCAAAATGCTTTAAGAAGGTATTTATAAGGACTAGATAAATGTAACTGTAATTAAAGTTAGAGACACAGGTAACTTTCATATTATAATCATAATTTACTGAACATAGGGTTATCCTTAAAGACACAATGGGTGCAGACACAGTTGTCCATCCTAGCCCCAAATATCTGTAAAGAAATAGCTTCACACTTTCAAATGTGAAATGGGCTGTAAAGCACATATATCCTGAACTGTGGAGTAGAAGAAATCAGATAACTTAGTCTTTCTTCATGAGAATATTATATAATCCTTTAAAGATCTTGAAAACTCAGACTCACGATAAATGTAATGACACATATAACAAGCACAGAATGCATCCAAGAAGTTCTTCCCTCGGGTATTAAAGTACTTTCTGCAAAACACTCTTCAAATCCTTGGACTGAAAATAGAGATATGTACAGTGAGATTTACAGTGCAGTCATGTGAGATTTGCAATTCCTTCATCAAGCTCTGTGGAACTGAAACAGTGCTCAATAGACTAGCTTCCCTCCCTCCCTGTTCACTTTCAACTAAACGGTAAATAGAATTACCAAAAGTAAATCAATACAATATATTTCTATTTATTCTCAAGGGAATTATTGCTTTATGTATGTTATTTCTTCCCATACAGAGAACTAGATTTTACTCCTCCCTTCTTCTTCTGAAACACAGTGAGTAATGGATGCCCAACACTAAAAAAATGGAAAAAAAAAATTTTGCTCTTGACACTGTAGTTCTTTACATTATAATAGTATCTTGGGGCCAAGTTTGAGATCAAGGTCCCATTTTGCTATGTTTTGATTATAAAGTAGAAAACAATCCTCACTTCAGAGCAGTTATAATCTTGCTAGAAATGACAAATGGAAGATAATGGACAGACACATAACTTGTGGGTGCTAGCTCTTGCAAGACAACATTGAGATACTTTCTGTCATGAGTACTTTAGTATTGATACTCTATGATAGTTAGTAGTAGAGAGAAGAAACCTAAAAGAGAGAAATCTGGTACAGACTAGTGAAGTATGATGTTGTAAATTGCAAGAATATTATCAAAAACACAGGTGATTTATTTTTCACTAATTGCAACCAAATTGTACTGGCCTTACATTCAAGAGCATTTGTGGGGACTGCTGCCTATTCAAAAATCATGCCAGGTCAAAATGGTCAACTCAGTGTCTCTTACCTCTTCCCAACTTTCAGTTCTGTGCACTTATTCCTCCATAATTTGTGTTCATTTGGGTTGATAACAGCACATCATCACATTTATTTCTTGCTATGAAAACATCTTTAGGGACAATTTGTGTCTTGTGTAGGAATGTAGGATGTATTTTTCATGAGATGATGGCAGTTCCTGAGAACCCAGGTGTTTAGATTAACATATGTGTCTTTTTATACATCTGCAAATCCCCAATCAGCTGTTAAAAGTGAAGGAATTATTATTTTCAGTTTTATTTTGAAGAAAATATTGAGGTAATTGCAGTTATTTAATTATTGTTTTTCTATTATTGAACAGTGTTAAATTCCTGTTTGATATTGTCCTCTATTTAAAAGGTGCTATAGTATTTGGTTATTGTTTCCCAACAAAACACAAAACTGAGAGTGGATAAGCCAAGTGGAAATATGCCCAAACCTATATTTCAGTGATTACTGCTTAAATACAATAAACCATTGTCCATTGACAGCTATTCCAATATGAAGCATCTCTTGCAAAAGCAGATTTGATATACACAATCACCTGTTTAGCCATGTTTTTTTCTTACCACAGGAAGTGAGAATAATAGTCTATGTCAGATAAATATTGCTTTTTTTCAGGCAACGTAAGTGAAGGATGATTTTATTCTATATTGATAAAAGATTACATCAATCAGTTCTGTGATTTCTAATCATATGCAGCTCCACTTTTCGTCCATGCTTAAAATAGTTGGTTTGAAAATTTTCACAAAGAACTGTAAACCAGTAGTGTTCTTAAATTTCTTAATAGTGTTCTTAAATAAATTTTGTGTTCAGGTTGAGATCTTCCTTATCCCCTCCATTTTTTCCTCAATTTCTTCCTCAGTGTTTTCATTTCCCTCCCATTCCAGTGAACAGCCTTCTAAGAGAACCCAGTATAGTTACAATTAACACAATCACAGATATCCTTTTCTCGGATGTTATTCGAAACTGTGGGTTCTGAAAAAAATATTCATTATCTATACATTTACTCGGTAGAGTCCCTTAGAAGTGCATAATTTGAACTGCCAAGTTTCACCTAGTTGTCTTTTACCGTCTGTCTTCTTCAAGTACTAATATTACTGATTTGGATGTCTTGGTAACTGAAGTAGCAGCTTGACGTTAATTAATGTTAATTTGTGGGTTTTGTATCATGCCTTTGAATAACATAGTATTTCAGCAGTGTTCACTAGTGCTTCTATGAAGAATTCCACTGAGCTGGTTATGTGCTACTTTATCCTATGTGTGCATCATCTCTTGTTCTTAGCTGCACAATACATTTTAGTTCTTACACCCTTTCCAGAAATTAAGCACAGTCTTAATTATCTAGTTTGTCACAGGGCTCTGATTCGCATTCACCAAGAAAGCAGCCATGGTGCCCAACTCTTAGTAAAAATTTAAATCTTTAATAGTAGAAATAAGATCAATTATTGTGCTCTTGGGTGCTATGTGCTCCAGTTCTTAGTCTGATTTATTAGCACAGAGGTTTCAGGGGTTTTTTGCTGGTATCTACTTCATTCTGTGCTACATGGTCAGAGAGTTCTGGCAAAGGATGAGATAGGCCTCACCTCACCAGTTCATATGCTGTCTGTGAGAGCTTCCACTGCCTCAAGTTTGTCTGTCCACTGATTTTCAAGGAACTCAGCCTGCAAAAGACTCGCTACCTTCTTCAGAGGACCTGACTACACATCTCTGCTAGAAATATTTTGAATTTTGTAGTATCTCTCCAGGTATGAAACTAGCCACTCTCTTCAGCTTCATCTAGTGCCTTCTCTGCTCGTCCAGTAGTAATTACTCTAATAATATTAACTTGGCAACAGTTTCATGATATTTTCAAATTGTTTTATTCAAGTTCTTAATCATGGATAGGCAACTTAAAAGAGAAGCACTTGAATATATGTTTAGAAAGATTTGCAAACTCCCTGAGTTCTTGTTTGCTTTTTAAATCCTCTCATTAAAAAAAAAGTAATAATAAAAATTATATGTATATAATAATTTTAATTTTTATTTTGAGTAGAAGTCATCAAATTTCTATAATACAGTTTCGTAGTTAACCTGCTCCTCCTGAAGTTAACTGAAAACTGTTGAAACATCAAATCTTCAAAGCCACCTATTGTTAGAAATAGCTCCCTGTCTTCCTTTTTCGCTAGTACGGATTGCTAAATTGCTTTCTTTTTATTACCTTTTCAGCTGTTGTGGGGTTTTTAACTGCTTCATTCTTCAAGGCCTTTGCTTAATTTGCTGCAATTCTGACTCAATTATCACTCAGAGCCAAGAGGTCTGCTTCTCAGAGTGTGTGAATTTTGGCTGGCGGATCTGCAGCCTGGGTCTGTGCCCAGCCATCAGATCCCACTGTCTCTGAAGTCAGATGTGGATCAGAAGAACAACTCTAGACAAAAGCATTGTACTGGTAAGGCAGTAGGTCCACAAAGGGTGGAAGCCCAAGATTAAATGTTATATTTGCTACCAGAAGGACGTTTAAGTACAGTGTTAAGCCTGAGTGTCTCCAGAGAACCCTTTCTTTTTTGAACTGAGGATCAAGTAATGGATCACACATAACAGAAAAACACTGTACTTTTTTATTGCTCAGAAAATATTGTCAAATGGCAAATTATATCCAATGATTATATATAATACACATGAAAGAAATCAGGGACTAATGGCATGGAAAATGAGTGGAGCGGAGAGATATATCAAAGAACATGGAAAAATCAGTAGTAGGAAATCCTGGGTATTTGTGTCCCTCTATTTTCTGTGAGATTTTATGAGTTTAAATTACAGACTTAGCCTTTTCTGAAGATTGATTTGGATGACAGTTCCAATGTAAAAAGTATTTCACCAGTTCAGACTTCCTATTGAAAGCCCAATTTCACACTCATTTACGCTGAAATCTGTTTGACTTAAGCTGGTACCCTTGGAGTTCTTTACATTACTCTTGCTCTTTGCAATCAAGTCCATTATTCCAGTTCTGCCAAAGCAAAAAATTGTAGCAGCCACTGTATAGGCGAACATGGGGAAAAAAACCCAAAACAAATTAAATAAGAAAAAAATTAAGTGCTTTGAATTCCAAGGCAGGGAGGGGAGGGGGAGTGGATGGTGAATAAAAAATATTTGTATTAAAGGTTAAATATGCCCTAAACTATAATGCTACAAGTTTTGTAGAAATGATATCTCTACATCGTTGTGCAATGCACCATCAATCCACAGCCAAATATCACTGACTCTGTACATTTTTTATCTCTACAGAACAATATTTGGACACCACTTACCTCTGAGGCAGTTCTTCTGGAAATTATAAATATATTTATTTCTTCAGATCAAAAGAAAACACATCAAAATGAATGATGAACCCTACAAACTGAATTTGCAGCAGTTTTATGTAAACTGGGAGAAAGTGTAAAATCTCTTGTTCACTCTACCTAGAGTTTTGATGATAGCAGTCTGAAAACATTATATTTCCAATATTATTTATTTAGCTGTTATTACCTAGTTCTTACCTAGCTGTATAAAAGATTGAAAATAATTGTTCTTCCTGGTGTGAGGAAGGACTATGATACTACAATCTTAAAGTAACCCCATGCAACACTGTGGAGCTAATTCTAACTGTACTGGTGAAAAGCGGTGGTTTAAAAATAGTATTACTGAGGCACGAGTTTTTATCTTATACTAAAGGTATTTTATTTCTCCTTCTGGTTATCCGGAACACCAGTTCTGGCTAGAAATTATACTGATAAAGAGTTATCACAAGCTTGCATACTACTCCTTTTTTATGACTCTCAGGACTTCGGTAAGGAAGACATCCATGACCAAGACAGCTCCCTACAAGATGCTGGAGAAGATTATGTGTAGAAATCAGTGGTCTAAAATGACTGAAAATAATTTTGAAGCTGCGTTAGTGATGCTAACTCTAACTAACTATGAACTGAATCCAGCAGGATAGCAAACAAAGTCAGTATATAACTAAAACATCTCTTGAATCTTCTTGTGATCAATACATCTTGTAGATTCAAAGAACAGTTTCATCACTAAACCTACTGTAAAATAATTCTGATTATTTTATTTGTAAAAAATGTGGTTTCATTTCCTCCACTCTATTATGTGAATTACTCTTTCATGGTGCCACTAAGCACTGTGGAAATGTTTTCACTGTGGCTACAGTTTGTTTGAAAGGGAAGACCTAGACAATGGCCTCACGTGGCTAATTTGTAATACTTCTATCTTTGTACTATTGTGTGTATATTATAACTGTCAATTCATTAGAATTTAAATCCACTTATAAATAACTGGTATTAAAATCTTTGTTAAAGAAACTTTAAGCCTTGTCTAGTGATGTGTTTATTGTCTAAATTAAGCCTTAATGTTTCACTTGCTCTGTTTTATATGGAAAAAAATAATAAGAATAGGCTAAGCTTGCTCCATTGTCATAAAAAAAAAATTTCTTGCGCACTTTCCACTCTTATTCCAGTCCCTCTCACTGATTCTGAGATTTAATGACTTATGTGTTCTCTTAGACATAGTCATCTACTATGCTATGCCACTGTAACTATTTCATTATTCTGTTTCTTGACTTCATGCTCATGTCATCAATTCAACTATTGGTTATTCAGTTTGTTAATGAGGGAAAAGTGCAATGACCATTCAGCCAAATTACAGAATATAGAAAAGGTCAAGGTACTGTAGTACATTATTCTGATTCATGGAATACTGTACACAGCACAATATATTTTCCATTTTCTGATACTTCATTTCATAACAAAATTATTACAAGAACATAATATGGCATAACATTAATCCATATTAAGAACAAAACCTGCAGTTTAAATGCTAAATGGCACATCTTGAATCCTTTCTTTTGACAATTACTGAACTAAGAGTAAGGATTTAATCTTGCACCACATGAAATCATAATTTCATAGTTATAATTTGCCACAGGATAACAAATACATTTTAAATCTATAGGAAGATACAGGTCCCAAAGTACTGCCTAACCTCTCCCCCTGAGAAGTAACTCAGTGCAAATTAAAATCCTGCTTAATTTAATCTGATCCTAGAAACATGTGCAATCCCAAACAGCAAAATTTTTGATAAAGGGAAAAACAGCAATAAAGAATACAGACAGAATTTTGTAGCTTCACAGTTTCTGAAATCAGACATGATAGTGAAGATCAGGATGACAGTCCTTGCCCAGCAACTAAGCAAATATTCACAGTAAAATCTGCTTTAAAACTTAAACTCTCTTCCTGGAGCAGAACTTGAAATCTCATCTCCAGTCTCATAGATGGTAGTCACAGGACACTGAAATTCAGGTCATTGTCTCTGGTTTTGTTTTATTAATCCTTTACTTTATGTCAGGCAAAATGGAAAAGCCTTGGAAAAGTGTTTTAGAAATACCTTTCCTTGTGTATCCATCTTGGTATGATTGTTGAAGTACTTCCAGGAGATGACAGGGACAGTTTTTTTCAGAGGATAAATTAATACCATCTCTTACCTTTCAACAGTGACTATCTTAACCACTACAATTTCAGATAAAAATAAAAGGAAGTGCTAGATTTTAAATTAAGCAATATTATCTTTTTTTAGTCCTCATTCTCCCCTTCTTGGGTAGTTTAGTTTTGTCAGTGAAAGCAAGAACATCAATCCAGAAAAGACAATTTCTGATTTCCTAAATCGATAGCATAGCTTATCTGTATTTTACTTGTAATTAAAATTGAGACATTTTGTGAATCCCTGACTTTATCTTTAATTCAGCTTGCTATATCTTTAAAGATATATCTCAGTGTAGAACTTCTTATTGGCATTTTTTTCTTTAATTTTGCTCTTTAAGATAATCCTGCATATCTGCCTACTTATTCTTTTCATCATCCAGACCTGTTATTATTTTTATTCATACAAATATGTAGTTCCTTATGATGGTCATATGAATTGGCATATTTCTGAAGCCTGTAACTTCTATTTCACTAAATACAGATACTGATACTGTGATGAACTGAGTTATTGAACTGTGTCTTTTTCAGTTCTGTCTTGCCACTAATTACACTCTGTTCATTAATATTACAAATTTCAAAGTTTTCAATTTTGTTATTCTTTTCTTCAGCATTCTGGAAAATCAATTTAGTCTTAATCAATGAAAATTAGAGCCTAGTAGCAGATAAAAAGCCACAAGTTGAAAATCAAATGACAGGTTGGGTCAGGCCCCAATCTGCATTTGACCTGTGCTCGCAATAACTCTGAATTATGATTCAAGCTGCTTTTAACTAACTAAGGGCTTGTTTTACATTCAGTGCCCACTGTCACAAGTAGAATGGGATTGCTTAAGTGACCCATTTGTCTCTCTAAAATTCCATTTTACTTGCAAAAAGCAATCACTTAGGGGCTTTTAGCAGCTTTCCCCCTGTTTCAACAACGTTATTTTTTCAGTCATTTTGGAAAGTGGATGTGTTTGGGCAAAAATAATATGCAATTGTTGTTTATTTCATATTACTACATTGGAATAAAATATGGAAACACTGTTTAATTTATATTTAAAGTTATACATTGAGAAAGAAAGAAGAGCATGTACTTCAGCCTATTGTAGAGGACTGGTATTTTTGTCTGGTACGTATGCTACTTGAACAATAACTGAATCTGAAAAACATCACTTTTATAGCCAGTTTCGCTATTACAGATTTAGAAAACTGAAATACATAGTTCAGACAAATTTCCCAGGAAATTAATTATGAAACCTGTTATGGTCACCTAAAAATTTAAGCATTATCCAAATATATTAATCTAGTGGCTGAAGAGGTGAAGAAGACATGATATCCAATAAACCAGCAACATTTTAGAGCTGAAAATGCTTCTTTTACCTTTGCTGCTGTGGAAGAAAAGGTTGATGATTCTCTGGAGATTCTGTGATAGCTCAAGACATGTTAATGACTCATCTGTAAATATCTATTCCCCTGAAGCTAGCAGGGAAAACTCCACAGAATGTGCTTGATAATATAAATCTCATCATGAAGCCATATACATCTTGTAATTGCCACTTTAAGGGTGAAGGGCAGATTTCTTGGCAGGTGTGAATTGGCATATCTCTGCTGAAATCACAGAACTGCTGTGTTACATCAGTTCGAGAGTCTAGACCTATTTCCTGAGTTATTTTTGTCATGCCCCTAAAATCAATTCCTTGAAGGCTAAGGCAGTGAAGAAAATAACTCTACTATTGGGATATTGGCTACCACATAGGCTCTTGTCCAGCCTAATACATTTAGGTTTTACTCTATCATAAATGATAAAATGTAATAAATCTATATAATGTGAAAAATGTAGAAAATAAAGAAAAAGAGAAAATTACAAAATAATACATGACTTCTTGAAATAAGTTTAGTGAATTTTCTTCTTCAGTTTGGACTGTTCCAAATAACCTGGAGGTGAGTATGTTAAGGTAAAATTTATGGAGCCAGTGTATACTTCTAGCTTTCACAGTAGAGTCAAAATTAGACCTGTAGGATTCCACACCAAGGAACACTTAAATGCTGAAGATTGATGAATGACCAGACTTTTCTGAATAATTGGAGGTTTGGGGGTGTTTTTGTGATACGTTATGGATATGTGTTTATAGATTGCCTTTTCATATTTAGTAGCACAGTCATGTTTTCTGTAATCTCTGAAAAATCATAGCAATCAGCTTAATTTTCAAAGTTTCCCTCCAAACTCCTTATTCTATGTCTCCAGATATCCTTTCTCTTTATTGTCAGTGGTGAACCAGAATGCCAGTTTACTACGGCTCACATGCTCCAATAGCAGTCAGTTCATCCAGTCAGAATTACACTTCTCCAGGATAAGACTCTAGTTCAGTCCTTTACATGAGGCATACTCAGTTGAGATTTACACAAGTTTATGGGGTTTATTTTGGAAATGACTTGTCTTCAGGCACAGAAAAAGTAATTTTTTAGTTAAGACTGTTTGTGTTAAGAACAGATTACTTGGTGAGTCAGTCAGAGCAAAGGACTGGAATTCTGTGGGAATAAACTATGCATGAGATTTTCAGCCTCATAGAAGGGGGATCCTTAAAATTTTTTTTTAATGAAGTCAATAATTCCAGCCATAGCCAGTAACCTGAAGTAGGCCTAGCAGCTTTAAGGAGTATATCCACTTGGCACAATTCAGAAATCCTGGTCTAGGTCAAGCAAGGCAGTTTGCTTCTGTGTTGGGTATAAATGAAGAGGTGTTGACAGTGGGAGGGCTGCAGGAGTGGCCTCTGTGAGTAGAGGCCAGGGGCTTCCCCATGCTAGGTACAGCTGGTTCCAGCAGCTCCAACAGACTCACTGCAGGACACAGCTGAGACCATCAACCAAGCTGGTGGTCTCTCTGTGAAAACATATTTAAGAAAAGGCAGAAAATGCCAGATGGGTGGAGAGGGATGAGAAAATAGTAACAAACAGCAGAAGGAACACCAAGGTCGGAGGAAGAGGAAGAGGAGGAAGAAGAGAAAGAGAAGAGGGAGACACTTCAGGTGCTGGAGCAGGTATCTGTGCTGCAGCCTGTGGAGGACTCCCATGATGTAGCAGATGGGTATTTCCTTACGGAATTGTAACTCATGGAGAGATCATGCTGCAGCAGAGGAAAAGTGTGAGGAGCAAGGATCTGCAGAGAGAATCCATAGACCCTTCTTCCCTCCATCCCCCCTGCACCACTTTGGGCAAGGAGATGGAGTCAGGAATAAGGATGTGAAATTGGGCATGAAAGAGTGGAGAGGAAATTCACTACGTGAATCTATTTTAATTGAAAATAAATTAAACTAATTTTCACCAAAATGAATCTGTTTTGCCTGCGACAATAATTTATAAGCAATCTCCCTGTCTTAACTTGACTGATGAGTTTTCTCATCATGTTTTGCCCCTCTATCCCACCAAGGAGTGTGAGTGAATGAGCAGCCTGGTAGACTTTTGGCTCAGCCAAGGTGAACCCACTACAGGTTCTTAGAAACAGACTAATTGTATGTAAACCTTTATTTGTCTGGGCTGAATTATGATACATTCACCTGTGTTGAATTCTATGCTCCTGTACAGATTTTGCTTCCAGTACCTGTTGCAGGGTTTCTTGGGATATGCCTGCAAGGCATTGACATAGGCATAACTTAAGTTCTGGTTTCCTCACAAGTATCTTTAAATGGCATGGTTTTATTCTTCATAAAATCCTTTGAAATCCACATATGAAAACCAGTATATCTGAACCGACTTATTAAAATTTTTGCTGTAGGAGCATAGATAATAATAGAAGACGTCAGAAACTGACATGATGTTTGGGAATTTAATGGGGTATATTTTCTTCTTGATAGACACATTTCCTATTAATGCTAATGGGAGTTATATATGTGCATCAAGAGACCATACCACTTTGCATGTAAATTTCACATTTTATTTTGCTGAGGATATGTAACCCTATTATCACCAGGATCTTAGTGCTGGCACGAAAATTTGTCCCAACTCAGTTGCTTATAATCAAATATTAAAATGATCTAACTGAGGCTAATTTTATTTTACCTTCCTACCACTTTTGTAATGAAAGTACTTTAATCCAAAACATCTTCTATGTCATGTGGATGAATAAATAGCCTATTTCTTGAAGTTAAGTTGTTTTTAAACTCAAGCTGATAAAACTACTTATTTCTATTTCCATCAGAGTTACAAGTACAGTTAAAAGGCTCACACAATTCAGATTTTAAATATTATTCAGGAAGAGAGATTTGTAAAAGATTATATCCTGACTTTTGAAGGTATCCTATAAAGCTAATAGAAAATGCCAGCTTTTATGAATCCTGTATTTGATCTAGAAAGTGTGTGGGTTTTTTGCCATACAGTGATTTTCAAGAACAAAGTATGCAAGTCTAAAGCTTTAAATTTTAAATATTACAAAGTCTTGTGTAAACTCTTGTGAGGCAGCTTAGGGTAACATTTAGTGTGGCTCACACGTTGCATTAGACTTAATAATATATTTTATTTTTTTCTCCCTTCCTGATTTTATTTTTATTTGTGTGAAATTTCTTCTTTTTTCCTTTACTAACCTGTCCAGTCATACCGAAAGCAGCTCTATCTTCCCTGACACATTTGAAAGATGACCTCCTTATTCAGGATAATTCAAATTCAGGGCTCTTGGTTGATTCAGATATCACTTATATTTTCATTTAAAATAAACAAAACTGTTTGACGTACCTGGAAATGGAAATGTCCTTTTGTTGAATTTCTGGAAGAGAAAAAATCCTCAAAAGGAAAAATATTTTTTTCAAAATTGCCCATGGATAAAACTGGAAAATATCTGAATATATCTGAAGTGCCTTGCCTTACTGAAAGCTTATCAGTCTAAGAAAATGAGCTTTACGTTTAGAGTCAGGAATCCCAGAATGTCAGATTCATGGCAAGGAGCTAGCTGGAGATTTCTAGCATAAGCCAGGACTTTCATTGCTGTCAGGATCCATTTTCACAGCAGAAGGCCTCTGAGAGATGCTTAAATGCAAACAATACAGGATTTTGCAAAAGATTTTCTTGAGTAAATTCCTTCCAACTGCAGCCCAAACAGAAATCACACTAGGGTAAAAAAAGGGTTAAAAAATATAAGCTATGTCAACTGCTGGCAAGACTCAGTTATTTTATTCCCTAATCAAACCAGTGGCACTGTAAAGGTAAGATGGGAGAGTACAGCAATTTGGACAATATCCAGAGAAGGTCCAAGATCTTTGCTAATGTGTAGAAGTAGGAACTGATGTTTCAACTGTCATTTATAGGTGGAAATATGCATAAAAGTTAATTTTAAATCACTAGAACTCTTTGGGATTTCATTCCCAGATCAGTAACCTGAAGCCAAAGGGAGATTTACCTTTGACATGCTAGGAGCAGGGTAGGTTTTAATAATTTTACTTCTTTGCAACTTTCACTTCCAGTTATTTCTACTGCTGTCTGAAGTTCTTTTTCTCTTGCAACCATCTCTTTCTGTTTTTTCTTCTTTCTGCCTTATACTGCTTTTACTTCTGGTGATGGGTCAGATCCTCAGAAATCAAAGTGGCTGGGATTACTCCAGCAGAGCTGCAACTTTCGTTACACTATCAAAGTAAAATTAGAATTCTCTGTAAATAAGGTCTAAACCTTTACTGTCCCTTGAAAGTGTTTGTGTACTTAAGTCTTGACACACAGGATACTGCTACACAGGTTTTTACTAATATTAATAAGATTTTTGAAAAAAAGGATAATGATAATCAGTATAACTTAATTTTAACAAGATTTTCCTACAATTTAATTTAGATACTTTTTATATTTATATTTCCTCATTGCAAATTTTGAAAACAGGGTATTTAAAATTCACCAGAGAATTATTGGCCCTTAGAAGCTACAGTAGGACTTCAGTTCAAGAATGAGCATCACTGTTCCCCCAAAAACATTTGATTTAAAATACAATCTGCACATTTCTTGTACTGAAGTATAAGGGTAATAAAACTGACTGGTAGGAAAAGCCTCAATTGGTAAAATTTTCAAAAAGACATAAAAAATAGTAATGAGTGACAAACCTTTTGTAGAAATGTTAAACAGTAAATTTTTATAGCAGGTTGTCAATATTAATAAATAATAATTCTATAGTATTTTAAAATAAAAAATGTAGAAAATGTGAAATGCTTTATTCTATAAGCTTTTAAAGACATTCGTATAGGCCTTTGTGCAAGGGTTAGTCACATGAAAAAAAGCCATTGCAAGCATAGGCAAGACTCCTGTTTCATGCAGCTAAGCTTATGCACAGGTTTTGGAATAATCTTGACTTTATTTTCTGTAAAGTGTTGTGACTTTCCTCCCTAGCAAATCCTTTAGAAGATTCAGTCAAATTGCTGATCCCAGTATGGAAGAAAAGGTATTGAACTAATTTACAAGGGGTTCCTGTCTTCTCTCAGAAGCCTACTGTACACCAAATTTCAGGAAATTTGTCATGTGGCATTTGGATAGAGACTAGACTGTATGACATAGACCAGTGTTACCAGAAGTTGGCAAATATGAAAACATTCTAAAACTCGTTTTGGAATTTTAGAAAGCAAACATTCTTTATTCATAGCACCGCGCGCATGGAAGTTCTCACCTCAGAGCACACGCACCAATTGAAAAGCAGATCTTGGTTATATTATCAGGCTACATACATATGCATTACATTTCCTGTAATTACTATAAATATTAAAGAGATTTCCTGTAACTTATGGTCATGTTTGTGTACTGATTACACATGTGTTTTATGCAGCTATGGTGGTTGTGAGGGATCTTGCTATAGGTGGTTGTCATCTGCTATAGGTGGTTGCAACTTTGTGTCCTCTAGGTAAACTTTCTTGGGAACATACGTGCCTCTAGAAGGTCTATCTTGCACAACCACCTTTAGTCCATTAATCGCCAACTGCTAGCCTCCTGCTTTAGAGGCCAAACTCTTGCCTTATCAGACATTGTGATACCATTCAAGAAGAGCATTTCCTTATTTGGTGACTGAGATAAGTGGACAGCAAGCGCGACTTGTGTTACAACTTATGTTAAAACCAGTAAGGCCTGGTGGGAGTCAGCCACAACCACTGTTAGGAAGGCATTCTTAACTAACTGCGTTCACTGAGGCTTTAAGCTACAGGCAGTGTGGTTGGCCATTGAAAAAATGCCGTAAAAATGATCCTCATCGAAAGAGACACAGAATATCCCACAGGGCTCAGCAAACTTTAGGATTTCAGAGGAAAAAGACAAATAAAAGAAGGTAGTGGAAGAGGGAAAAATATATTTATTTTCTGTTTTCCTCTGTCAGAAACATCAAACATTTTGCTACATAAAACCATTATTTCAGATTTAACAGAAGACAAAATTGATTCAAAATACTGTCAACTTCAGAACAATTCTTATTTCTTAAGTATGTTTTAAAGTAAGTCTGGAAAATTTTTGGTCATTCCACTAACTCTCTGATTTACACCATGGCTATCAGTGCTATTCACATGGATGAGGCAGAACTAGAACAGTAAAAGAACCACCCTAATTAGAGCAGAAATTGCTCCAGGATGTACTGTGAAACCAGAGCAGCTGCAGTGTCAAACAATTCATAGAATACTTCAAAACTCAAAAGTGACATTCAAACCAAGGTGGTAAAAACATTTTCTTCCTGTTGTTCTGCTCTTAGAAGTAGGTTAGACTATTTGGGTGTATGAGACAACATCTAAATTGAAACCCTCAACAGTTATGTCACATTCTTGAATTTGGACATAGATCTTGTGACATGTATCACCTGTCCTGATTCCTATGAAAAGGAAATTCAGATGCTTGGGCCAGACCTACCATCTAAGCAGCTGGGCTATCTGGACTCAGGAATGCTGTAAGAGCATGCTTTTTACACAGTTTAGACAACCAGACTTACACTGATTTAGAATTTTCACATTTTAAATTATCCTCAAAAAAGTATTAATTTCAATGCATTTTTTTGCACCAACATCAGGAGTGGCAATGAGGGATTTGTGAAAGTGGCTGAGGACCTACTAAGCTCTACTTCATGCTGGCAAGGTGACTAGGGAGTTACCACTGGTCAATAGTCTCTGGGTCACTGAAGCAGAGCAGGGAAGTCAGAATGGGGAGAAGGATCTATCCACAAGCTCAAAGAGATACTAAGTAATAATTAGAGAACTGTGAAAACATCAGGCATGGCTAAAATGTAGCAGCCGAATCCTCTACTTGGTTCCACTACTCCTCCTGATAGTGGAACCAAACCCGAACTTTAATGAGGATGTGAAGTTAGCCCTGTAAACCGACTTCTTACTCTAGCTAACAGCCACGTTTTGTCCCCCTATCCCAACAAGGAGGGAGAGTGACATGTTTTTTAGCTGTGGTCTAGACCTATAGCTGGAATAAGAACTTTTAGATAGGGATTGCTGAATGCAAACATTAGTGCGCATAATTTTCTAGCACATTCTTTTAAATCAATTTGATAGAATCTACTCATCTCTCTACTTGTTAGTATCAACAGTTTTCAGAACCTGTCAAATGATGAGGTTGGTCTAAAAGGGCTAGTGGAAACAAAATCTCAAGTTTCTTTTCAAACTTAAGCCTTGAAAATTTTTATGTATGCCTCCTTGTATTTCTTGTGTTAGCTTTTTAATCAGATCCTCATTACCATGATGTTTTACTAAAGAATTTCAGCCAAAAGGGCCACAGCTTTTGTGTGGACATTCAGGAGGCCAGAGAAGGAAATTCTATCCATATTAATGCTAATTAATATTAGCCATGATAAAACTCTCTGTTTTGAAATATTTGTGCTTCCTATGTTTGAAACTGTTTCTTCTAGCTACTGAAGGACTTCTCATGTTAAAACCTTAGGACTCTCAAGGATTTGTGGTCTTTTTAATGCTTATTTTCTTGAAATTTCCAGACGATGCTTAGGCCTAGTTCTTCTGTCAAATAAGCATCACTAGAGAAAACATTTTAAAATGACAAGTCACATGAGAAGAGGCTCTGATAAAGCTCCCACTCTGGTTTAGACTGAGGGTGTATCTCAGTATTCCAGTCCTTCTCCAAAATGAACTTTTGAGCTGTCTGAGATTCATCCAAAATATTTTTTTTTTTCTTTTTAATAATAACATCTAAAATAATCCTAGCACATTTACTGTGACACTAATATACCTCAGGGCCACCTTCTTACTGCACAATTTACCTACAGCATTCATTAATGGCTGAGAAAAACACACCCTGTCATGGCTTACTGCAACCTAACATACTTAAATTGCATCCAGAAGGCTGACAGGCCAGTATGTTATTAACTGAGCCACTGAGACCCTTTAAACTGTATTGTATGTAAGTTTATAGCACAGGGAGTATAGAATTTTAAGCTTGCACATTTTAATGTATTTAATTTGCCACACTCGGCAGTTTGCTTTGTGAACTGTTAATCTTTTCAACCGATACAGCAAAATGTCACTGTATTCATTTGTGGAGTATAATAGGCTTCTATCCTGAAACAATAAAGTTATAATAGCTTGCCTGCTGCCTAGAGAAGTTATACAAATTCAGCATGTACAAGGTGTTGTGTGTCCTACTTACCCTCTAGGTTTTTAAAACTCATTTCCTAATATCAGTGCCTTGAAAATCAGTGTGCACGTTACTTTGGTGAGATAAAGCCAAGTAAATGTCATGGATCAAGCTCTGCTGAATTCTCTCTCTCTCTCTGAAATTGTTTTTAGTCCCTTTGATTCTAATTTGTACTTGCCATCTATACCCATGACAAATGCAAACTGACGTCACAGACATCTAGATTTGTTCTGTGCCCTCAGTACACATACCAGTCTGGAACTGATGAGTGATTCTTCCTCTTAACAGTGGTGGCAGGAACCAGCAGCCAGATAATCACAGAACTTAGGGAAGAAAAACAGTGTAGCCTCCAGGAAAGATATCCTAGGTACTCCCTCAAACTTTACTGATATTTCTTATATTTGCTCTCCATTCCTTCTTCTGACCATTTCTGCAAAAATTGTCATCTCTCATTTTCTAGAACTGTTATGAAAACATCTATATGATCATGGTGGTATCAGTGTTTCTGTAGCAATGTGTCATTGCCTGAAACAGAATCATGGGTCTGAGAATGAAGACGATAACAATAATAAGGGGAATACTGACACTACCAGTGTTTGTATATGGAGACCTGATTATATTTTGTACAATTTTTCTATATTTTTCAAATGAAACTTTCTGGAGAATGACTGGATTGTAGGACTTCCATTTTGAGGCGTGGAAATGTGACATCTTCCCACACTGAATTTGTCACGTTGCTGAATAACACTGCAGTTGTACTTGGTCAAGTTTAGGTTCAGCCTGTGAAGTATTTATTTAGTTGACCTGCAGGGCATATTATAAAGCTCTTATTTTTTAAAAAAATTTACCTTTCTGCCTGAGGGGAAGATTTGTGTGTTTTCTCTGTCCATAGCAGGAATGATGTGGGGGTTAGTTGAGCTTGCACACTTAGATACTGTTAAATATTCTTTAGAAAAAATATCTTAAAACAAACAAACCAAATGAAGTGAAAAAAACCACTTGTCAAACGAAGTTTATATTGCCTAGATCATTTCTACTCATAGTGATTAATTAAAATGTAGCCTGAAGCAAAAGAAGGTCATACATCTTGGTCCTCAACCAAACAAAATCTTTAGAGAAGAATCAATAAAATGATCCCTGGCTGATTCTATTAAAAATATAATGTAAAGAAAAATAAGATTCTCTAAACCAAATGTAATATATTCTTAAAAACAACGATAAAAAACCAGACACATTGGTGATAGAACATAACTTTCTAGGTTTTAGTGGTTCTGAAGAGGAAAGGGTATCTGAAAGGGAAAGATGACAGTTATAGGAAGGAGAGAAGAGAGCTACACTGTTTTTTCCTAAACCGTAATTGTCCAGAGCTTGTACAAACCTGTTTCTTGTATCAAAGCAATCCCTTTAAAATTATAACAACTCTGCATTTTTCAGTGAAGTCCTGTTACTAGTGCCTGTATTGTCTGGAAACATTAACAAAACCAGCCAACATCTTAATGGAAACTATTTCTTTCAGCAAAAGCAAACTTTGATTTTAAAACTATACCCTATCTGCAAGGTGAGTTTAACATAGAGAATTAAAAGAAAAATTAAAAAATGGACTTGTTGCATCAGGTTGAGATGAGTCTGTCTCTTTCTTCTTCTTAATGAAGAAATAAGGTGTCTTACAGCACCGGTTCAAGAATTTTCCATTAGTAACAGCATTTATACTGAAGTGTTTTAGATCTTTACTCCAGATTACATTCTGGACATTTTGTTTTCTTTTTTTTAACAGGTAAAAACCTCACAGATTCTATCTGCAGCTGGAAATAATGCACAATAATAACTGAAAGCACAGATTTATTTATTTTAACTGTGCTGATTTTATAGTCTTTTAAGTTTCTTTCTTTGCATATAGAGTTAGAAGATTCCTAAAGCAGAGTATGGTTAATCTGAAGCGTTCAATTATACATTTGCTAACTGCTAGTGAATTAAATATTATCTGGCACTGGATTATACATGCTCTTTTTTGGCCTAGTAGACCATGGGTACACTAGGTAACAAACTTACCAAGCTACTAGTTTTGACTCATAGAAACATGATTGTATCTTTAAGATCTTAGACAGTGTGATCTTGGAAACATTAATTACTACAAACTCATTGGTGTTTTAATGTCTCCTGTAACCTCTTGATTTATTCCTTTGATATTCTTTCAGATTCAGCAATTAATGCTGGTTTTGAGGTCCTGATCATCTGAATGAATGTAGTAAACTATAAGACATTAAATTATTATTAAATAAAATCTTTTCACATTTTTGCTGTGGTTGGGGTCAGGGAGAGTTCTTAAATAAAATATTTAAGAAAAATCTGCATATAAGCCAATGAGAATGTGGGGAAATTACATTATTTCTTAGGCTGTTTTAACAGCAAATGTAGCACTGGAGAGATGGATAGTCATTAAAAGCTGAATTACTGAAAGTGTCTGGATAGTGCACTTAAACACATTTCAATCAAGTGAAATAATTTAAAATCTGAAGTGTGATCCAGAATCACATGTGCCAATTGTCATGTTGCCTATGGTATTAAAAATGTATGCAGCTAGAGTCTTAATTATATGAAATCTCTCAGAGCTAGAAACACTTCATATTTTTCCTTTTTTTTAAAAAAAAGTGTGGTCTTTTTAGATATTGAATGCAAATAATCCACAAAATGAAGGGAAAGATTCTTTTGTCATTTGATGTTATTGAAGGACAAGGTAACACTAGAGATTTGCAAAAATTAACTTGAAAATATTGTTGTGCTAATGGAATTTGATTACCTGCTGATTATATTGATTAAATGAATATAATTATTTTTTCAAGTGGAATAAAGACTTTTTCATGAATAACTAGTTAAAAGATATGGTATGTACTGAATTTGTATGTCTGTGTTACTATCAAAGTAGTAATATTTCTACCAAAATAACCAGTACAAAATTTTGAATTGTCTTAATTTTTCCTTAAAAATGATGCATATGTTTTCTTTTCCTACCCTAAATCACAGAAAAAAACCTTGAACCTAATGCTACTGAAGTTAACTTATTGTCTACTGCACTGTTGTCTCAGCTGTACGGCTCCATATTAACTTTAATAAGGGTAGGACCAATCACTGTGTTATTCTTAATAACAAGACACTCTTTCCTTAAGTCATGACATGAGGTGAGGTTTAGATGGAATGCTTTAGCTAGGCACCTATAAGCAGAGGAATAGGAAAGCTGTTTCCTGAGCTTTTGGAGTCCAACATGGACCATTTGGTTCTAGCAGAATACAACTCAGCCCCAAAGCTTACCTGATTTGGGAGTACGTATGCAAGTATGAAAAAAGAAAAATGATCTAATGGTCTTGATGAATATCCATGTAAGAACTTTTTTTTTTTTTTCTTTTCCTTGTGATGAGCAATTCAGTTATTTGCTGTAAGATTCTCCAAATGAAACATCAGGAAGTCACTTAAAGCTCCAGGATGTGTGATTTGTACAGAAAATTAGAGGAGATTTTCTAATCGGAGAGTCAGCATTTCTGATGGCAAGCTTCCTGCTCAAACTTTTATCTGATGGATTCTGTTGTAGGAAAGGTAAAACTTCACAGAGAAGCATAAAGTGATAGTTTCATGATGGGTACAGTGGAAACAATGCAGAGGTACAGATTTGCTGAGATCACAAGGACAGTGTTAAAATTAAGAGACCTGAAGTGTGGTGTACTCCTACCGAGAAAAATTATTATGTTATGACTGGATTTAATTGTTCAGCTTGCTTCAGGGGCTGATAGTTGGAGTACCTGAACTCTATAATACTATGAAATGTCAGCATCAATTTTATGGGAATTTTTACAGGTATTAGTTAATGGCATTTCAGTATTCAATATCTGAAATTCAGATTTCAAGATTGCACTATGATCAGCCAGAAAAATAATCCAACAATTTGTTTTAATAAGCTGTTTGCTCAAGTACAGTATGATGAAAACTGAAAGTACAGTAAAATAAGGCTTTATTTCAGAAACTAAACGAAAAAGCTTGTGAAACTGCAGCCTTTATTTTGGAAAAAGTTCAATATCGCTCTTTTTTTTTTTTTTCAAATGTTTTGCTAGCAAAGATTTTTTTCTAAGAAAAAAAATCACAACAGAAAATACTATAAGCAGTATGTCCCCTATTAATAGACACAACCAGGAACATTCTTTCCAACTGCTTTTGAAAGCAGATTTTTTAAAAGGTTCAGATTGAAGTAAAAAAAGGGCCAGGAGTTCTTGATTTCCTTTACATTAAAACCAGCATTTGAACTAGCCAATCATCCTCGGCACTCATATTCCTGAGTCCTGTGTTGTGATTTACAGGATTACATTGCTTCAGAGGCTCTTGGAAACCTATAAATGGTTAGAGGATTGGATGTCACCTGAAAATGAGACCTACCTTTAATATTCTGACTACGAGCTTGTTATATTTTAGCTTACATGAAAAGCCTCTTGATTGATTAAAACTGCAGAAATTAAGATAATTTATCAAGGTCTTAAACAGTTTACTAATTTTCTTTAGTTCCTATATTTTTAAGCAAAGGTTGGCAGACCTGTTTTTAGTTGAAACTACAGGGTACTGTAATTCAAATGTAAACTGTAGTTCATACATCAACATGAAATGTGAAGGTACTTGTTAAGACACCTGTAATGTGCCATATTATTACTGTTATTGTTGCTGTTGCTTTTATTCTTCTTCTAGAAAATGATATGTTAAAAAAGGTGAAAAATCAAACAAGTTTCTGTCTCATTTTACAACAAAATTGCATGGAAAATTTGATCATATGGTCCTCCTTTCAACTGTTAAGAAAACAGTGTATTCAGGCTTAAAAAATATTTCATTCAAGACCTTAAGTGTTTCTCCATCCCACACAAAAATTGAACTTCATCAGCATCTCTCCTGGGTCATAGATCTATGTAAAGAGAGTTCATATTGAGAATGTGTACTCATTTTTACCTTGTTACTGCAAGTCTGTGTATAGTGTATTACTTATGTTTATCTCAGGTAAAGGGTAGCTGAGATAAGTGATGGTTATTTAATTTAAAATTTATATTCTAGGTGGACCAAGAGGCAGACTACTGTGTTAAACACTTTGCAAATAGAAAGCCAGTGACAGCTCCTGTCCCAAAGAATTTAAAATTTGCCTGTCATTTGTGACAATTTAGAGAAATGCCTGCAAAATAGCAAAATGAAAGACCAATTAATAATGACAGTACTTTTCCAGCAGAATGCAAAAGAAATTCAATAAAATCCTTCAACAACTTTGAACACAAATGTAGTTTTTTGAGCTTTTGATTCTCAGAACATGCACATTTACAGAATGTTAGTCTCTGACCACGTTATTTCACTGTCCACTGAACTGCATGGTCCACAGCACTTGGCAAAGCACCTCTATACTACTGATCTGAACTTATTTTGGAACAGCCAAGGGCTCTGACATTGTGCAGCTGAAGACAATTGCTGAATTCACAGAGGGCTCTCTTAAAATACATTCATCTTTCTCTGAGAACCAGCAGTCACTGTTATGATGACAGGCGACCTAAGAAACCTGAATTTCTGCCAGCCTCTCCTTGAATCCCATTATAGCACCACATAGGTATTTTTCACCTGATGTAGGATCTCTGGTATGACCTTCTCTGGAATTTACTGACTTTATTGTAAGTTGTATCTTTCTAACACTGGCAACACCTTCATACATTTTAATGAGCTGCTCTGAAAATAATAGAATTTTGTCATCTGATTCAAAATATCTCAGCTCCGAAAGGAATATTTTGCATCAGCATAAATTCTTAGACTCATATTCCCAACCTCTCTTCCTTTACATCCTGGAGCAAAAAGACAGCTTGTTCTCATTATAATCTGGCAAGGGACCTTGTTTTGTTGTTTGTCTGTTTATCCTCAACTTGTAATTTATTTGGGTATTAAACTAATTCATTCTATTCTTATTTATTTTGTGCTGCAGATCACTATAGTCCAGATCACTATTGTCCTGTCTATGGCTCCATTCCAAGTAAGTCAGTTGAGCCAATGTAGGCATGTGATAGTCTGATGAAGCGCTGGCACTTACTTAGCCATAGTTTTCCAGATATCAGTGGGTTATTTCAAAGAATACAAGCTTTAAAAAACCCTACAACAACAACAAAAACATTGCTCCAAACAGCTATTCCTATGCACTGATTGCTACCTCAACATTTGTATGTATGAAAATGTGACATCTGGTACTCTAAACAATGGCAAGGAGCTGTATAACAACGCTTGGTTAGAGCAATGCCTCATTGAATACTGTGCTTTATTTTATTTTTTTGGAAAGTATGGTACAAAACTAACAGCATTATATATTAAAGTATGATAGAAATTAAAAAATAAGTTATGTGATTTTTAAATTTTTCTTACCCATTTTCTACTCAGGCAGGCAGGCCTAGTACAATGCATCTTACCATCTTATTGATCCTCAGTGACATGACTAGCACAATTATTTAAAAAAAAAATATAATGGACTGCAAAACTACCTAAAGAAACCTTGAAAGGTGGTAATTATTACTCTTTTTCAACACAAGATCGTTGAATACATCAACTAATTTACTGAAACACTGTTAATGTAGCAAAAGAATTACATATTTTATTATATTAAGGGAATGTATTTAGAAATATATGTATTGTATTTGTATGATGATATTAATTTAACAAAGCTCTTACCATTAACTTAAGAGTTAGCCATGTGGAAAAGTACTTTCAATGACTTCAAATAAACTACTCATATTCACAAACTTAGGCATTTATTTAGATGGCCTACTGAACTGAGAAATTAATAATTTCTGGGTTTTGAGACCACCCTTAAAAACTTATCAAATTTAGTGGAGAACGAGCTGTTATCAAAAAGAACATTGAAACATCCTCTAGAATACTGCAGGAGGGAAATATTTTCTATTAAATTGCATGAGACTTTTCTGCAGATGAAAAGTTGAGTTGATATAATCCCATCTGGGAAAAAATAATCCAATAAAGGAGCAAGCCCTCAGCTAGGGGATGCAAAAGTCAATAGTAATGACATTTTTTAAACTTTATACATGCTAAGACACACTTCTTTATGAGATTTTAATACAACACTGAATATTACCAGCATTAGACAAAGCATCTGAGACAGCACTATCAGCACTAGAAAATGTCTCATATATGCATATATTGACATAACTGCATCTTTTTCTGTCTCCTGTTTTGAAACTATTTCTCCATGTTTTCACTGACTTTCTCCAAAATATATAAGAAACATTATGTTTTGGGAAAAAAAAACCCACAAAACAACCAACCAACCAACCAACCAGAGAAAAGCATTTGGAACTTTTGCCCAGAATATTGTCATGTATGTAAGTTGCACTGCAGAAAGAAGTGTAGTCTTATTTTTAGTTAATATAGCCATTTTTCAGTGAGACACATGGAGGCTTCCTCAGTTACATGCCAGCTGAACTCAGATGTGCTAAGAGGATCACAACAGTTGCTTTAGACTTTAGGGTGGTCAGCTGAACCAAAAATTCATGGGAGGAGATTAGACAGATAAAAATTAAAAAGTCTCCTATGCTGAAACTAAATGACCACTGCTTTCCCTGTTCTTCCTGCTGTGTTGTCACACTGTGGAGTTGTGGTAAAGACGACAGGCTCCAGGATACAGCCAGAAATCCACCCATACTGCAGACCTATTCTCAGGGTGCTTTTGCAGTACAGTGACCCAAAGTTTCAAAATAAATGGAAGATTTTAATTCAGATTCTCTGCTGGCATGAACTAATGCAGCACCACTAGAGTCAGTAAAGCTTTGCCTGTTTACACTAGTAGAGAAATTAGTCCTCTCTCTGTAGAGATCTTGTAGTTCAGCTATCATGGAATACTGATTTCCTGTCAATAATAAATGTCCTCAGTATCCTACAAAAGTCTTCATTTTATCGCCTCTGGACATTTTTTAATAGCTGCAAGTCTCAAGATGGAAGCAGATTTTTATGCTTTATTTTGAAGGGTGAGGATTGTTCAGAAAAGATACTTCCTGAGCTGCCCAGGGAAAAGACTATTGTAACAATAGCGTGGTTCAACCTATCAGCCTAACTTGCGTAAGAAAAGAAACTTATTTCTTTGTAACTTGTCTTTCATTTTCACATCCATTTGTTCAAAGACATCTGAAAGTCCCTGAGCACTGACCTGAATAAAATGAAGAAGGAGGCTAATAGAGTGTTCACCTACAGTATTGTTTCCTCTCTTGTTATTAGATGGATATGACCCTGTCTTTGATCTTCCTGCAGATGGTACAGCCAAGGGTGCCTGGAGTAAAGAGTGCCACACTCCTCCTAGGAGGAAAGAAAGAAAGAGGAGTAGAGCAGGAATATGCACAAGCAAGAAAATGGTCACTGTGGTAATTACAAGTGACAAAGATAAATGAATAAGAATGCGTGAACATGTTCCTCAGTGGGTCCTTAAATAGGTAGAAAATGTGAAAATGCAGCATGGGAGTCGATGAAGGCAAGGTGAAATGATAATGAAATAAATCCATGGCTCACTGTGATTCAGTAACCTTGTAAGGGAAATGATTGAAGAAATGCAATATTTTTTTGTTTGTTTCTATCTCTCTGTGGTTCTTTATGTACCAGCACATTGTTTATTTTTCAAGGGTATATCTCCTTATTTCTGATTGCTTGTCAAACGCTGAACCTGTGTCTATTGTCAAATAACAGTGAAACAGTTGCTGTTTAAAGAGAGACATAAGCAAGAAATAAGGTAACTACTTTGCTGTGTAAGGGAGAGCTTTAACAGAAAGGACATCCTACTTATTTGATTCAGTAGACTAAATAGGTTACCTTCTTTTATGTGTTTATCCCAGTGTTTTGTTTGTTCATTGCTCAGGACTATGCAGTCAAGAATTTGAATGAAGGAAGAACTATTGTCTCTTTGACACTAAAGAAGAAATTTCAGAGTTGTTATGGATCCTTTTCCCCGCCCCCCCTAAAGTTTTAAAATAAAATTACTAGACAATTCTTTCTGCATGACAAAACACACATTGCTGACTTGTCATGGATGAGTTCATATCATATTGGTACTACAGACTCAATGCACCTATCTCTAAGCATAGATTTTATGAATCTATATGAAGCAAAAAAAAAAAAAAAGAAAGAAAGAATAAAATAATGCTAGCAAATTTTGTTTTTGTGAGTCAAAAGGTAATATAGAAAGGAAGGCCTGAAATTCCCTCTTTGACATCCTTCTGTGGCATTCATTATTACCACATATAAGCACTGAAGAGGTACATCACCACTTTACGTTGACAGCCACAGGACACTTTATGCCAGTGCTCACACTGTCCTGCTGTCCCTGCACTGTTGCTGTGTGCACAATGCTCTCTTGATTATTTCTGTACCCACACGCTTGGGACACCAGGCTGTGACTGATACTGGAAGAAGAGAGAATGGTAAAGGTTCCATATCTTGTCTTCAGATTTTGTCTAAAATACAAGAATCAGAATCCAATACTATATCCAGGTTCTGTCCCTAGCTCTGCAACTGACTCAGTTTGTGACATTAGTTGAGTCACTTAATTTCACTCTACTTGTTTCAAGTGTCACTTAACCTCTCTGTTCCAAGAATAAAAGATTAATATTTCTATCCCCTCAACAGCTTTGTGATGTTCAAATTTGCAAAGTACTTTGAGATCTTCAGGTAAAAATTAGTTGCCACAAAATTCAGGAAATGATTTCCACACTTTTGCCTTCACTTATTATTTGTGCTATTTCCTTATTGTTTTTAAGGTAAATATATAAAAAATTTCATGGACTCAAATAAGATCTGTGGTGCTGAATGTGATTAAAAACTGAAATATGAGCCCATTAACTCATACCATCTGTTTTGTTAACCCTCCAGAAGGGAATAACAGTCATTAAAGTGTACAGCAGAAATTTTTATCCTGCACATTTCCTGACTGATTAAAAAGTAGGGAAATATATAATGAAGTAGTTAGGAATTGTATGTGCTGCTAAAAATAAACTGTCAGGAATATTCAAATTATTTTGGAATGGCACAGCAGAAGTTGTTGAAGCCTCAATGTCTTGATTATCTCCCAGCATGTTGATTCTTGTACTTGGAGAACATAAAGGTATATATTGTAAACATACGCCTCTCATAAGAAAATCTCAAAAGCCTATCTTCCATATGGCAAGGACTAAGGGGGAAATGTCAATGCTTTTTCTTTAAGCAACAAATAATTATGGCACTAAATGAAACAAAGGTAACTTAGCAACAAGGTATTCATTTTCCCATAGAGCGTTTTCTAAAGAATTCCTACTGAGGCCAACCCATGAGCCTTGTGCTATTTATCTGCTTACTTGCATTTGAAGCATTACACTTAGCAGTGCTGTCTGTGAAAAGCCAACAAAATATGAACAGTGATAATAAACTTGAAGTGCAAAGGAAAGACCTAAAAATAGTGTTAACTCCTGTATTCCAATATTATTTATCGAATAAAAGATATATCTTCTCTAAAACTAGATGAGTTATTTGTAGCAAGTAAACTTTTTTACTAAATCCAGTCCTCTACATGTTTATGAGGTGCTGGTGAACAGACTGCATTTTGAAATTAATGTGCAGATTATTTTAAAGTGTTTGAAAAAGGCCTTATCCAAAGTCCACAGAATCAATGGAAACACACCTACTAACTTCTCTTGATAAAGGCCGAATACAGTGTGCAGACATTTTATTTGATGGATTATTCACTAGTTGTTTACTGCAAGTACTGTTTAGGAATATAATTAATGCCATTCAATGTGGTTTTGTAGCAAATAAGTCTTGTCAAACAAACCTTTTACAAATTTTCCTCAAAAAAGGTAACTATATAGTTGAATTATTACTGAGGCACTCGGCATATATGAATGAGGCCTTAACATATGAATGTATAATTTTAATGTATTTAATAACTAAAACTCTGTCAAAAAGATTAAGGCTGTGAGATATCAGTGAGAAGCACATAGCTAAATAAAAAAAAATTAACATGCTGATCAAAAAAATAATCCACAAATGGGAAATTTTTATTAAAAGGATTTTGCTTAGGGAGTTTCTGCACGCTTTTAGTATTGAATCCAAAGCTATTCAACTTTTCTTAATAGCTTCTTGGTAAATTATGTATAGATAGATAAGTAGAATTGGTAGAATTTATGGAGGACATAAAGACTGGCACTACGTGTATAAGTTGAGGATTTGTCTCTAACAAATTGATCAGGCAGTTTAAATAGATAAAATAATATAGCCAAAGCTTTGCATATAGAAAAAGTGCCCAAAAACCTCTCCCAAAATCAGTAAGAGAAGTAGATCTATAGAAAGGGAAATAGCTTTACAAATAACAACTGTAGGGGTTATACACATTGCTACTGAGTGACCAAATCAAATGAAGCCAAGCTTTGACCAAAAGATTTGTGTGATCCTTGAGTATGTAGGTGCAGAGACTTTGTCTGTGTGTTCAGTGTTGGTAAAATCAGTGCTACCTTGCTCCACACAGATTTGAGGTTCCTTCCTGAAAGTGAAGAAGGTACGAAGCAGAGCCACAAAGTAATGCACAAAAATGACTTGTTATGCATGACTTCAGAGGCAGCATCTATTTAGACTGTCAGAAGTAAAATTAGAAGGTCACCTGAATAAAGTGTGTTAGCAGTCCCACTGGATATTAATTGGCTTATTTTCACTAGTTGAATAAGTCACAACAAGAACTAGTGGCAGGAAACCAAAGCAAGATAAATTCAATCACCTTTTACAGTATTTTACTTTTATTTTCAACAATGTAAATTGTTAAGCACTAGAACAAAACTACCAGTGAAAGTAATGAGGACACCAGGGTAAGTACTAGCCAAACACAACTGTTGTCCTTGGCACATGAAAGGAAAAACAAAGAAACAAAAAAACCCAACCAAACAAACAACCAAATGATATGGTTTAATTAGGCAACAGTTTCATTAACTTAGCTGCAATCTATAAGCAACACATCATATAATGCAGCTCATTAGTATTTTTGCAGTTGTTTCTGCTTGTCAAAGCCTCTGTCTGTGTTTGATCCCCAAGGCAATACTACAGTCAGATTGCATTTCTGCCAAAATGTGGAAGCAGCTGGAAGAATGAGTGCTGTCTTTTCTCTATCGTGAATAGTAGGTCTCCCTATATCCTATTGCATAAGACACAGAAATAATTCTAAGAAGTATACTTTCACTTTCATGGGAGGTACTAACAATTAGTTTGGCCGACTGGCCTCTGCCTGCAGTTACTTGCCAAAGAGATAACATGGGCATTTTTAGCTGAAGCATTCTCACTCTCTGGCTCTGAGCTTATTACTGGGGTATGTAATGAGAGATAATGACTTGTCATATCTGGAGATCAGATTAGACGATCTAACAGTTCCTTCTGGCCTTACTTTTTATGAGTCCTTCACAATCCACTTTGTGTGCTGCCTCATTGGTCCCAGGAATCACACCGTTCCCTGGTTTTTATGACTGTGACCTTTATAAACAGGAGTTCTTGAATAATTTAATGGAAAGAGGTAAAAGTGTGAAAGCAATCTAGAGTGAGGTAAATGAGCAAGAGATAAGAAAGCTTCAGAAATGTTAGGACATTTTAAACCTATTTACAGAGCATAATATTCTGCCTGTATATAGAGACACCAAATTTTAAACATATATTTTCTTTCCTGAAGGAAAGGAGTCAGTGGAATGGTGTTGTATCACTCCTAATGCAGCATCTTTTAGGACAAGTTCAATATTTTTACACTCGCTTTGCTACTCTCATTTCCTTAAATTCCAGGCCCATGTATACGATTTCAGATGGCTCTCTGAATTCTTAAATTATGTTTAATACTTAATAGCTTTGACTAAAGAGTGCCTTTTGGGCTTTATCTGTTATAAGAAATGATAATGTATCATCAGAACACTTCCTAGAGTTCCCTGGTTGTTCTGGAGATAATTTGCTACAGCTCTTTAAAAGGTGTGACATTTTTCCCCATGTACAATAAACTAACTTTCCTGGCTGATGGGCGGGTGAGTAGAGTTTCTGGTCTATCTATTTGCTGCTTCCACTGAGTTTACTCTGAATGGGGACATTGCTGCAGAAATCACTATATGTGTCTATACAGCAGCTAAGTTGTTATGTACTGCTTATGTTACTGTGCAAATGGAGACTCCTCATCTGGTTGTGCTTCATGCAGTTGCAGAAATGGCAGCCATCAGCTAACCTTTAATGTAACTGGTTTTTTAATGTCTTTGGTTGGTTGCTTGTTTGTTGTTTTTTTTTTACTTTTTTCTTCTCAAAAAAATGTTAGCATTGGAAAAGCTCTGTTTTGTGACAGATATCTTAATTTTACTTTCCAGTATTATCAGATCATTGACTTATTTTTCCATGTTCTGGACAGGACAGTTTGAACAGACACTACCTCTGAATGGCTACATTATCTCGTGAGTTTTTAACTTCTTGCTGAAAGTGCAGCTAAGATGACTTATTTCCATGGAGAAGCCTTGTGTGTCTTAATGACTTTTAAAATCAGTTTCTTTCCCAGATTAGTATAGTAATTATATTGTTGTACTTTCTACATTTCGTTCAATTATAGCCACACATTTTTCTTTTGTGAATGTAGAAACTTTAGGACTATGAACAAAAATGAAATGGCAGCTTGTACAAAGAATCGCGTCATAGTGTAAATGTCTCTCTGGTAACAAGTCAAAATGGATGCAAATGCAGATCTTCAGAAAAAAAAAAAACAAGGCTTAACTCTCTTTGATTTCAGTGACACAGATGCCTTCGTGCTTTTGAAAGTCTGTGTTATCATTACTTTGATTTTCCCTATTATGCAGAATAACAATCAAGAATAATTTCTCCTTGTCTGAATATCAGAATACACTAAAAATTAATTCCTGATAAATAACCATTGGCTTTCTGATTTATAGACAGCAAGGGTGATAAAATCTTTCGATTTATTTTGTTACTTTTGGTTGTAATGTCATAATAATATAGCTTGAGATGTATTTAGATAATAAAGTGGACTTATGGGGCTATAATTGCTTCCCTTTTTTATATCTGCAGTGGAAAACTATGAAATATGTAAATATAATTCAGCATCTCCTTGTAGCTCTATAATGCAAGGGGCTAGGCACACTTTTAACATAGTTTGGTTTCACAGTATTCCTAATATCTTTGTAAAAATATATTTATAGAAGCATGAATATATTTTGATCTCATATGATCTTTATGTTGATTTAAGAAAGATTCAGTTCCATCCCAAGGTTTTTGACTCTTACCATACACTGTTTAGCAAGATCCACTATAACCACTAGGGTAACCAAAGAGAAACTTAACGTGTTAGTAAATACTTAACTTTCAATAAAGATAAAGTAGGTTAGGTGCTGAATTTATATTTGTTCCTCTGTTGTTCTTCCAAAATTTCTGTCTCGTAATTATTTAATTTCTCAATACATGCAATTTCTGTCACACGAAGATTAGAAAGCAAATGAAATGGAAGGCTGGTGAATCAATTGTATATAAAAAACCCCCCACTTTTACTAGATTTTCAAGAAGTAATGTGATTAACATTCAATGTGTAAAATTTGACTAAAGTGGCGTATGTTCTTGTGCAATGTAAGACAGATAATTGGCTCTGTCTGGGTTATTCTATTATGTACCAAAGAATAACTTTTATCAAAAAATAATAATCGCCAAGAAGTTGGGTTGAACCTTCACCTTCTCCCCTATTAGATAGAAAATAGAGAGGCTAGATAAGGAGCTTATAAAATGAAGACTGAAAAAAGAATAAGGGGTAAAAAAGTAAAAAAAGAGATGAAAGTAGTAAGAATCAGGTCCACATGATATTATGATATTATCCTTGCTGTAGGTGGAAACTGATCAATTAACAACTTTCTGAATTTGTTTTTATAATTTTGATAACAAATTAATTAAGGACCAGGTTCTATTTACTCATACCACAAAGGTGTTTGGTTTAGTTTCAAAGTTAGCTGCTATTTAGCTTTTTAGAAAAGATGGTAGAATCTGGCCTGAGGTCTGCCTTTGAATAGTAGAAGATACCTATAAGAAAATAACTACATTAAGGAATAGACCTGACACTTTAACAGGGTTCTCTAACACACACATATTAAGCATTCCATCAAACCCCATTCTGCTCATCTTTCCACCTGGTGACAAAATTATATTTTTTTCCTCTTTCACTTCCACTTTAGCATTACAGTAAACTGCACTGTGGACTCAGACTATAAGATGTCAAACTACAGTATATTAAGCTGGACTGTAAATGAAGATGAATTCATGTCTCAGCAGAAGGGTCAGGCATAAGAGATGAATTGTTTTTCCTTTTCTTGGCAGCGGATTCTGCCCTCTATTTTCACAAAGAACTTTATAGATGGAATTTGGTAACATAAAACTAGAGAAATATGGTAAATCAAGCGCATGGAGTACCATCTCACTTGTCCTCATAAAGAGGGTCACTTGTATAAGGTAACTTTGATGAACTCAGTAAGGAAGGCACATTTTGGTCTTTAATATATATGAATACTTATTGTAGACATATGAATTTGTGTGTGATACGGACAGACTGTGTTATGGAGGAGATCAGATTCATGGACAAATGGAACTCCTGTGAATTTAAAACTCAAAATGATTGCATGAATTGCAATGGCCAAATAATCCGTGCAGTCCTGGGGGTGAAAAAAAGAATAAATTTTCCTGATTAGTGAAACATCACATTTTTCTCAAAAACTTTTAGAAACTTCAGAGCTGATTTTAACAATTATCCTCTCATTTCCTAGTAAGATGGAGAGTGCAGAAGACAGTAATTATATATTTAGCTTTCATTCCACTTAAAAAAATGGGGTTTGTCACTAATGCACCATTTTTACAGAGAACTTCATCTAAGTACATTTTTTGTACTGCTTTTGTTATAGTAAAAAAGTCTTATTTAATATTTGAAAAAAGGAAATAAAAAGGGATACAAGAGGGAATTTTGCCTTGCTTTTAGTTAAGATGAGAGGTATTTTATGTTTGGATAAAGTCACAAAATTTTACTTTATTCAAGTTAAAGAGTGATTGAAGAAAAGACATCTTTGTAAACTATCCCTGAGGTTCCCTCCTCTGATGCTGTTTCATCCCTTAGAAGCCTTTGAGAGTGTTTCCAATTGTGATTTGAAGTTGTGCCATCTATTTTACATAACACATTTTTCGTTTGTCTCATTCAGTACTAGTGATGGTGTTTAGTTTTTAGAATCAATTCAGAGTAAATATTTAAGAGAAGTTGAGAGATATTGTATAAATGCCTGGTAGCAAATATTTTAAAATGTATGTCCAGTTTTAATGATCTATGTGTATTGCTTTCCCTCAGACTGTTCTGCTTTGCAGATGATTTTATATGACTTAGTCAATTTCTAAACCTGTTTTTCAAAATAGTATTGTTTAATATTTTAAAAGCTATGTCAATGTTTTGATGTTTTTACTCTCTCTTAAATTCAGGTCTGTGGAGGGACTAAACTGTTATCTTAATAATCATTACTACTAAAAGTAAAATGTTATCTGTCAGTATGTTAAATAAAATAATCACACAACTTGACAGAAATTCAGAATTGTTTTCTATCTATCTTCCTATACTTTGTCCATTTTAGCAGATATTCTAACTTTCTGATTTAGTGTAGCAGTTTAATAATTTTCCTTTATCTGGTTGCATACATAGAGTATGCACTGCATTGATGATGAAGAGTTTATCAGATGTCAGTATTACAATATTTTTTTATAGATTGAATCTGTATGTGTGAAGTGGGAAGAAACACTGTTGTAACCAAGGGAACAAACTCTTTTTTTAGTGTACCCAGACAAAACTACAAAATTAATAGAGATCGATATTCATGTCACAAAAAAGATATTCGCACTGATTAGTATAACTTCCATTTGCTGCCCTGTGTTTCTGCATTTGCCTGTTTATCTCTTGGGTTAAGTTGTAAGAACAAATTTTTGCAGTATTTTGTACATGGAAAGAAAACAAATTATTTCATGGGTGTATTAGAAATACATTGCTTTATGATGTTTTGGTTTTGAATAAATAATTGTTTATGCATTAAAATTATGTAATACTTTGTATTTCATTGGCTGTTTTCCAGATATTAAAACCTCAACATTTGGCATATGGTCTTTATTATAAGAGATGCTAGTTGGATAAAGGGTTTATGCTTTCAGGTATATGGCCTTTGATAACGAAACATGTATGAGGTTGAAATACTTAGCGTGGTTTGAAGAGTTTTTTGTGTGTCATAACCCAATTTTCTGCATTTTTTATGCTGACAAACATTGGGTTGATTTATATAAATTTTAGTGATTATTTGGAGAACTGGATAGTGAATTATTTATAGTACCAAGATGTGGGTTGTTTGGGTGGGTTTGTTTTTTTTTTTTTTCCTTTTCTTTTTTCTCATGTTGAATGATTGAGAAGTCAATGACATATGGTTTTAATTCAGAGATGAGTTTTTTGTTTTGCTTGGTGCATACGACAATGCAGTATACCCATTTGGTGGTGGCCAGGCAGGCTCTTGAGTAGCCAAGAGGTTTCTTTAACTGAAGCCTATAATAGACTTAGAAATTGCTGTACACTGACAGGTCACCAAGGAGAAGCAGAGTCCTGCACCCTATTCACATGACTCCTGAATATATACAGGTATAAAGTGGAAAGTATGAGCTAATCTGAATAGCTAGAAGAAAGTTTTAAAGTTCTAGCAGAGCTTGAGAATTTACCAAGGACAACACAACCATGGTTATAACTGACAACCTCAAACTGTAAGGACTACCTGGGAATAACATGCAGACATGAGAAGACAGCACAGTATATGTAGAATGAGGCAAACAGAAATTGAGAAAGACAGAAAAAGACTTCAAAGTTGTTGGTTTTTTTTTTTTTTTTTAATTTATGACAATACAAAACAAAGGTTATATTGTGGTAGATAACCAATTAGATCATTTTGGTCTTCATTTTAGGTCTAAACCTGTACAATGTCTATTTGGTTGTGACCAGAAGAAGAAATTTAAGACATATACTGAATAAAATCTCATGAAATAACGAAATAGAAACCATTTTCTGTTTCAGTGCTGGTGTTCCAGTTTACCATGTAGTTTAGACAGTGTGATTTAAAGTGGTGGGGGCCATAGAAAGGAGTCTAAAACCTTTTCCGTTTTTTTTTTTTTTTTCTTTTTTTCTTCTTTTCTTTCCCTTGCCCTCCCCATGAGATTGCTATTTTTGCTTGAAGTGTCTCCTGGGCAATTCCATTTTCTACTTGTGATGAAGTGATGGACAAGGTACACTTGGAAGAACTGGTCTCCACAGAAGAGAAATATGCAGTTGAATATAATAATGTTGCAAAATGAATGCATAATTATAATTTTTCATAGCGTAAGGCATCAACCTGGGCAAAGAACGTAGGCAGCTAATTAACGTCCTCTTCAGTTCGTACCACTCCACTACAGTAGGAGTCTGGATTGTCATTGCACACCTGTGATCACCTTAAATAGCCACTGGATGTCACTGATGATCCACACAAATTCAACTTAACCCTTTGAGCATTTTCTTGTAATGCATGGAAATTCAGCAAAAAGGACACTCCCATGACCTTGGGGTTTTAATTGTCTATCATCAACATCTCCAACAACACATAAATAAAAAACTCTCAAAAAAAAAAGGGATATGATCGACAGCAAGGCATAGAAAGAGTTAAGTTACTTCAAAGTACTATTTGAACGTAAGATGATGGCTACTTATAACTCTCTTAAAAACATTATATCAACCCTTCCTATGTGTTCCAATAATCACTTATGTGGAAGGACATGTCTCTTTAATGTTGGTCTGTGTTTTTGCAGTCTGTGCAAACCAGTTGGAAATTTGCTGATTCTTATTTAAACGTTTCAACGACTTCAGGTTCTTTCTGGAAGGACTGCAGGAATTCTTCTCCTTATCTGGGGATTCTAAATTACCTTAACAGTTGGATGAGAAATAAATAATTTTCCAGCATATTCCTATGATCTGAAAAGTAAAATTCCTAATGCCTATCCATAGAAGAGAAGTAGAGAACCGCCTGTCAGCAAGAAGAGTAGTGAAATGAGGAAGACATCAAACACAAAGCATTTATATTCACCAATGAGAGTTGTTTCTTCTTGTAACTGACAAATTCACAATGTTGATGAACCATTTCTTTCCATCCTTTACTAGTGAGTGTATTAAGACAAGAACAATGAGAAGAGCACTTGTCTATTGTAGAAATGAGGCCACAAAAAAAGTTTTTCAATCTTTTGGTGCCATTGCATTCTCTTTGGACTTAAATGTCTTTCAGGTTTGGGTTTCTTTTCATGACCAAAGATTTTTTTTACTTCTTCAAGCAGCAGACAGCTCCTTGAGAAATCCATGCATCAATTAATTAGCTATTTTTCTGTAGCATTTCAACTTAATGCTTTGCTTGTTGCCTGGTGCCACTGTCTACTTTTGTGCGTAGAATGGTATAGAGATAGTGATCAGAGCTTTTAAAGACTGCTTTACAGATAGAACAAGACACAGCACAATGAGCTTTTCGCACTGATACAGTTTTAGACAGCTCATTAGCTATATGCTGTGAAGTCAATTGAGTCTTTAAAGAAACCTATAGCATACTTTCCACTTAAAAGAGTACTTAACCACACTGTTGCAGCTGAAAAATGGTATAAAATGTTACAAGCTGATACTAATTCTTCTGTATAAGCAAGTCGAAAGCTAAGAGATAATGGTCTAGGAAACAAAATGTTGGTTGGAAGACAAGTAAAAGTTATGTTGTTTTAAATCTTGACTTTTTCATGATGTATTTCTCAATCTAACTCATCATCTTAACTCTGACTTTTGACAATAACTATGGAAAAAGATAAGCCAGCCTCCAACCCGTGTTCCAATGTAAAGAGTAATGCCAAGCTCATGAGTCCTGTTTCAATCTACACTGAAGTGAAGTATTCTGGCCTCCATGGAGATAAATTATTCCTCAAAGTGTATGATTGGACAGTATTAACATAAATTAACTAAAAAACTAAATTCCTACTACTAATTAAAACAAAATCTTGCCTTTTTAAAAAAAAAAAAAAGTCTTCAGGACTCCTTCTAGCAGATGCTCTCATTGTGGTGCATTCTGCCAGATAATTACATGAAATTTAATGAGAAGTGAAACTTCTATCTTGACATGAATAATTGAAATGTTTGTTCATAAGCAAAATAGTGTAGGGTCACCTGTTTTGAGAGGACTTTAATTTCTCAGGTCTTGTATTTAAATACCACTTTTCCATTTAGAGCTGCAAAACCTAGTGTAGGTTGAGTGGGACTAAAAAATGATGGGAATCGCTATTACCTCCCCAAGTCTTCACTATTTGAGTTAACTGCCTAAGCTGGCTCATTTTGTTCAGAAGGGAAAAAAGGACTCTCCTGGAGGAGATTCAGAGATTCGTTAAGCTATGTCATTCCACAAAGCACTACAGCATAGTAAGGGTGTGAAAAGAGTTAGTGGTCTTGTCCTGGCGTCCACACTGTATCTTTCACATTGGGTTTTGTTTCAGTGGGGTCATACTTCCCACTTGACCTAGTTTTCAGTCCCACTGACTGAATGTCTGTTAGCAACTAGAGTACACAAGGTATATATTTTTGGGTACATCCCATAGCTTGACTTTCTCTAACAAGAATTGAATTCATGTACTTAGAGACAGCCCCATAAGGCAAATGAAAGCATAGAAAATGAAGATTTTTCAGGCTATGCACGTAATGATGTGCTCCTAAATGAAACTAAAATGCTAATGTGGCTTTACTGTAAGGGTACTCTAAACCTCTAAAAAGACTGTTCAGTTAGTGTAGCTGATGTATACACCTTCTTATTTATTTTTTAATTTATCAAAGATAAATATTGATATATAAATTTAGAATATTGTTCAAAAGACACATTCTGCCTTGCTTACATGTTTTTTCAAATTCACTAGCTAGATCCACAGATAAAGGAGTTAGGATCTCATTTACTTCCTATCACTGACTTAATGATGACAGGTAAGAAATTTAGAAGAGCAGAAACTGGAAATGAGAATTTTATTTTGTCTTACAGCAAGCACTTCAGGACGGCAAATCTTTTTCCCCTATACCCTGCTTTGTAGGCTTGATGTTGCCAGATACAGTCAAACCCATTACATTATACTGGAAAGGAAATCGAATTTTGAAAAACTGTGAAAGAGATTCCTATACATGCTAAAAGAAAACACAAACAAGACCAAACCAACTTCAGCTTCTGAAAGGAAACAGAAATTCTAACTCATTTTTTCCCAGAGCAAATATTTATAGATTAACTGCCAATGTGTGTGTGTCAAGAGATTACTATAAATATTTGAAAAAGAAAATGAAACTACAGAAACAGAATGAGAACATACGAACTGTGGTGACAGATTTATTAAACTGAGACCAGAGGAAGAAAAATGAGTCAGCATACATTTAAAAACATCTATGAGATTGGTGATTCTTTTCAGAGGTTGTTTAGTACAGAATAGGCAATATAGAAAATGTAAATGCAGCAGGAAGTATAACTTAAGACTTTCCTTCTTAGGGACACCTTTATGCAGACAGTGATATTTGCTTCATGCTCATACACCCGCAGCCCACCCTACCCTACCCGGGAATACATGTGTTTTCTTCCAATCTGAATCAAAATTATTTGAAAGAATCTCCTTCACACCAGATAGCCTGTGCTGTGACTTTCTTTAGAGGTGATGTCTGTCTCAGTCAGTGAAAGAGTCTGAATTTAGTACACCCTGACTTCACACGCTAAACACTGAGTTATTGCATCCTGTGGAAAGATGTTAGAACCTTGTTAGAAGAAAGTTTCACTGCTTCTAGGCTTCAGTACTAACTTCCAGGAGAATATGCAAGGCTGTGTAGCATGTGCTTGTAATGAAGGAAGCAAGCCTCAGAGATGAGATATGTTTAAGACATACCCTTTGATCTGAGTTTCCTTTTCAGCTTAGATTTCTCTACACACCCAGGCTTGTTGTTGTGGATGCAATATCTGGGGAACCTGGCTCTCTAAACCAGTGTAGTGAGTTCTAGTAGTGATTAGCCATCTTACCTGTTGTGTAGGCTTACGCTGTTACATGAAATGTAGAAACTAAGGGTTAAATAGTAGTTTATTTAGAAAAGAAAATGTATTTTTCAGTCAGTTCAGCTTTTGGCTATGTTCATATTTAATGCCTGCTGTTCAAAATGCAGCCTTTTATAGAGTATTTAATTTTGCATGTAATGAACTTCACTAGAGTTAACAGTGGAGTTTGAATCCAATATATTAAAAGGCAAAAGCTCAGAATTTGTAAAAGTTATCTGCTGTATTTTTCATGGTAAAATTTCTACCGATTTTGTCTACTGCAGAATTAGAACACTGAACCTCTTGTCTTACCCATAAGGGTAAGACAAGGCTCTGCAGTCTTTAATACTGAATAGTGCACTGTTGGATCATCCAGCATCAGAAATCTGAATCAGCACAGGAACGAACTCACAACTGTTTTGTTGGATTAGTCAAAGGACATGAAATGCAGAGTATGCTATTTTCATGCTTTTATATCAGGTTTATACTTGCTATGGAAAGGCAGAAGTCTTGTGATCCAGCAAAAATTTTACTAGCATGTACTCAGAGGTTTTGAACAAATATGAGATGACAAAGTGAGTTTATACTCAATAGCTGACCAAGTGAGTCTACTGAAAGTCAGGTGCCTTAGGGAGTCTTTGAAAGTCCTAACATTAGCAAAAGTGTCACTTTCTATATTTATTTCTATCTCAGTGCAATCAAACTGTGCATGTAACTAGCCAGCGTGGCTTCATATAGCACTTTAAGCTTCTCCTTCCCCTGTATTATTAATTATATTCAGTTATTGTCCCATTTTCTCATGATTTAGAACAATGTTTTCCAATAAATTGTTCTAGTAAAGGCATAATTTCCTCTCTCAAAAATACCCTTGCCAAAAAAAGATATACTGTCTGAGAAAAGCATATCTCTGCTGGTAGTCTTTTTTCCATCAAGTATTGCCACTTTTAAACAGAAATAAACCCTACTGCTATTTGGATTTGCCTCTAAGCCTTAACCTTGTCTTGGATGCTGACCACTACATACATACCTCTGAACCTGTCTGCAGTCTCACTGACTTCAGTGTGAAGCTCTTCAGTTCACAGAATTGGCATGCAAAACCCACTGACTGTGTAAGTGAGATCTGTGAGTTCTCTGTCATCCCCTGAGAGAGCAAGCAAGCGTAGCTTCGCTAGTCTATGATTCCTAATTTGTCCATATAATTAAGCTCATTAGGCTGAAGTTAAACTCTGTGAATATCCTCCATATCTCTCCATGTATTTTTAACTGTGCCTAATGTAACTATCCTGATCATAATGGAAGTTTCTAAGATTCTAAAAGGAATAGTGAAGAATGAATAATGTCTCTGTTTATCAGTCATAAAGTATATTCTTTCACAAAACAAACTTGTTGCTGTTAGGAAAAACAAAACCTTAGAAGTGAAGTCATTCACTGTCATCCAGTAGATCTCTCTGTATTCTCTTATCTCACTCCAAGTTATCTTTTTATCTTTAACAGCTCAGAGAGCAAGTGTATCAGAGCTCAGGATTTTTTGGTGTTGCTATTCATAAGGTTTCTACATTCTACATCCTTCTGTGTATGGTGCACAGATGCAACTCTCTCTAACAGCACAGGGGACATTCAAAAGCCCAGTCATTGTGGGATGTTCTATGGTAGTTACAGACACTTGCTGTATGATCAAACCTAATGAAACACTTCAGAGAAACCCTCTAAATTCTGCCTGGGTGGGGGGATGTAACTGTAGGAAGCATTAAGCATAGGATGTTTGTCCTCAAAGGTGTGAGGTCTTTTTCCTAAACAAAAGTTTATGGTTATTTGGGTAATAGTTTTGACAGTATTTTAAAAAAAAAAATCAAGAGTATTTGAACTTTAGCATTTCCAAAAGAAAATGTTCTGAGCTCACTTCTATACAATATTAAATAAGAACAAGGAGGTAAAACACTGAGGATGACAAAAAAGATTTTGTTCTATGTTCAGTTTTGTTGTCAGGAAAACAAAAATATTTTCATTTTTCTGAACAATTTTCATTTTGCTTTATTGAAATAGTGTGAACTAAGAAACTGCAAATTAGTTATTCTCAGAATATCTTAGTCCTTCCATTTAATTTGGAGGAATTACTGTTACTAAGATGATTTTCACAACATGAGTAGTTTACTTACAATACCTTTATCATTAGTAAGCACAGATGGACCATAAACTAATCCATGATATATCCTCATCCATCACAGTTTTGAACTGAAACAGTTTCAGACTAGGCAGGCTAATCTGGCCTACCTGAGTGTCCCATCACACAAGCAAGAACTGTTAGACCTACATCTGATCTTACTTTTTGTGTTTTCTGTAATCATAAGTGATTAGTTGTGAACTCGTATCTCAGTAGTAAAACTGATTTGGAAGTTTTAGTTTCACAGTTCTAAGATAAGTTGAATCTTTCATGTTGTGCAGTTGCAAGGAAAAGTTCAAGCATCACCATTTCTCTAGAAGGAAGAGGACAGTACCTTGGAAATAAAACAAGAAGATTCTGGAATATTTGTCTGTATTCTTCAAGCAAGATTTTTTTTCTTGTCAGTTATTATTTCAGGTAATCTTGTCTATAGACAGTCAGTGCTTGCTTGCCTCTGAACTATATAAATAATTCCAGTAATTGAAAAAGATTGTTTGCCTGGTAAACTAGATAGCTGATACCTCTTAAACATTCTACTGGATTAACTTGGGTATACTACCCTAAATCTTCTAACTTTTATGTGTTTCTTTTTTTACCTGTTAACTTTTACACCTAACATTGATACCTTTTTATACCTCCTACTCTCCTTTCTAGGCTCCTTCTAACAATAATTATCCTAGAAATTACTCATTCCTTTATGATTTTTGTTTCTTGAAAACTTTTGCTCCTTTCATATTTGTAACTTTTAATTTCACATTTTGTTTACTACTATACTTGATTTATACTTTTTATACTTGATTTATACATTTATTTCTCTTTGTTTACAAAATATTCTGGTTAAACATTCTTTAAGGAAAGTTTAGCCACATGTATGATTTTAAAATAAACAAGCTCAATTCAGATCTCAGGAAAAGCACAGGAAAGGTGCCAAGATGACAGCCCTTCAGACTCCAGCCCTGTCTTTATTTACAGGATAACAAGAGTAATGGAAACTCCCACCTCTAATTCCTTGAAAATTATGTTTTTTCCTAGTTTCAGGGTAACGTCCCCCACACTCATTAAATCTTTGTCATCTCAGCTAGGGTTTGCAGCAAAGTTGTCACTGGTGGTGAGATTTAGTGTGGAAACTCATGCACCAGCAACTTGACTGAGATCACCAACTTGTTAGCATAGTACACCTATATTTTTATTAATTTATGTGCAACATGTTTTCCTTAACAGTTAAGAGTGAAATGTGCAGGTCTTGTACTGGCTTTAATTCCATGGATACTGTGCTGTGAATAACAAGCTGGTAATAAAATTATTGTGGCAAAATATGACAGCCTGGGTAAAACACTAAGGGAGGAAATATTATCATGGAACAGCATTTCACTGCTGAAACAAAAACTCTCTGCATTTGTCACGCTCAGTAAAGGAGTTGATATCCAAACTTATCTTAAATTTTCAGACTTCAGGAATATACCCAAGCTTTTTATAATCACAACAGAATAATAATATAATAAATCAGGTTTATGAGTCCTGTCTCTATTAAATCATGTGAATAGTAATTAAATTGTGCAATGAAGGAGCCACTGAATTAAATTTCAGCAAAAATCATCTTCCTGTCCTCTTTCAGGAAAAAGATTAGGTTTAAAAGTGAGAAGTAAATGGAGTGAGATAAAAAGGAAGGGTGTTCCTCACACTTTTTCAACTATGTTTTTCACTGTTTGGCGTAGAATATTTACAACACTGATAGCAGGCTATGTACGGATAACTAAAAAATAGTGTTTGTAATCTAGAACCTGAAAAAAAAAATAGAAATCTAGGCTTTGTTAATTAGCTGTAGGCTAGTAACAGCCATGACGGGATTATTGTAGGTATCCATGTGGGTCAACACTAGGTGAGGTGCTCACATTTAAAAGGAG